>JARFIW010000500.1:2706802-5413604 GCA_036346225.1 Platerodrilus igneus | reverse complement strand
TTTTGCCCCAGGGCCCTATATAGCCTTGGCGCGACCCTGAGCCAGATTATACGTGGACTTACACAGTCCGTATCCCACGACACCAACTCTGCGTCTAGTGTTACTGCACGTGTCAATTATTATAAATATTTATAGTTCCTTTGGGTTGGGACCGTGTCATTTTATAACCTAAGGTGCCAATTATCGTTTTAGAAACTTTCTTGCCAATAGGGCAGCTTTCAGAAGAAGCAGCTGAGGCTAGAAATCAACATTTTCGGTTGTTGGAGCTTATGTATAAATTAATGAATCAATTCACATTAAACATTAAAATCATAGTTACCGCCCAATTTTAATTTGTTATATCGCATTATATTTATTTTGTTATTATAAAGAACAACCTGTTTAGTTTTCGAATATTACATCTGCAAGAAGACACTTTGCTTTAGACAGTTGATGCGAGCGGATTCATTTTCGTCAACGTCAACGCGCGTACGCTTTTTTGTGTATATCAATTCGCTTACGAACCATCTCGTAAAAACGCTACAATCATAAACAATTTTAGTGCTACCATTTTTGCATCGACCATCCAGCAAACCAATGGTAAGAATTTGTACATGTGTTTTTCTGTCTCCATATTTGTGCTGAAATTGATTTGTTAGACCGCCCGCTTATTCATCGGTTGTTCCAGCTACATTTCGAAAAGAAAATGTTCCAGACAGGCCTGCAATATGAATATACTTAATAGAAGACTACTTTTAACCTCGGATCCACTCCTCGCTGGATTAAGACCGCACCCTAGAAAAAGTTCAAATTTCTGTGCGAAAGTCCAATAGTCTACTGTGTTATGCATACATTCCAATTTTACTGGTAGTATACCGGGGTTGTTTTTTATGTCTTCTACAATTACTTCGTTGTCGTCTATTCTACCTGGGTGGAGGTTGACGGCCAGGTTGATGGTTGTCCATATGAAATTACAGGGTGTCCTAAATTTTTTAAATGGATATAACTTACGGTTTTTTCGTTGTCTACTACTGCTACATTTCTATCTGAGATCTTTTTGATTTTAAACGAATCTAAATTTCTGGGGGCCGTTTTGTGTCGTTTACTTTTAAAATTTCTTTCATACACGGTATGTCCTACTGCGAATTTATTTATATTGGCGTTTTCATTGCGGGTTTTTTTAATGCGTTCCTTATCTTTGTCTAATTTAATTTTGACGTTATTATAAGTAATTTTTAATTTTTCTTTGTGGTCTTTGGCGTGCTGTTAATATACTTCCTTATTATAGTGTATATCATAGGGGTTGCGAGAGTCTGAATGTCCTAATGTTAATTCGAGGGGTGTAAAGTTAGTTGAGGAATGAATTGTGTTGTTATATGCAATTAGGGCGTATGACATTAAATTAGTGATATGTTCTTTCTTATAGCTTAATCTTAAAAGTCTAATTTGTTCTAATTACGTCAAGTGTAATCGTTCAATTAATCTATTTGATTCCGGATGATTTTCTGTTATAAAATGAATATTTACTTTATGGAGTTCTAAGGTATTTTGTATGGTTTTGTTTCTGAATTCGCTTCCATTATCTAAGGTTATTGATTCGGGTGTACCGTAAAATGTAAAGTAATGTAAAAATCGTTGGGTTACATCAATACTGTTTTTTGAAGTAATGGACTTCTTATGAGTTGTTTTAGGGTTTCGTTTATTCCACGATGATTTGTTTTGCCTTCGTGTTGGTTTTGAATTACGTCGTTTATTTCGCCTGGGTCATTTAAAGTTATTAATTTTCGTGTGCATCTGATAATCTCGGGTCCAGAATTATTAAATAGTCGAATATATAATTCGGAAAATCTTGTGTACAAATGTTCCGTTGTGAAATAAAAAATAAAAACTTTTTTCACCGGGGTATACTCTTTTAGAATTTCAATTATTTGCTCCTCGTTGTCATCTTTCGTTATTTGAGTGTGATATATTTTTCTGTTATGGGGTTTTGTATATTTTACCGGGTTGGGATTGGTCAAAACTTCATCATCATTCATCATTTTGTTTTCGACCTTACTTAAGGTCGGTTTGACGCAGCTCTAACTTCTTTTCTATTCTGTGCTAATCTAAAAAGCTCTACATACCCTTCACAACCTAAATTTCTAATAATTTAACTAATATAGTTTGGTCTAGGTCTTCCTATATCCTTCTATCTTTTTCCTATCCACCTGGCTCTACATAGATACTAGCAACCTGATGGTTGTTAAAGAACTCTAACATGTTTACATGATTACCATTTATAAGGAAATGAAATATAACCTGGTTATCCGCTTCAAAAAAGGAAAAGTGATAAATTATATGTTATGGTAAGGCTTAAGCAACGAATCGCTGCCAACATGCCAGACCGCTAACTAATTGTGAGTTATGTCATGGTGACATTTAGTTAACTGATTTTTATTTTTTTTGTTTTGTTTTGGAACTTACTTAATGTCGGTTTGACGCAGCTCTAAATTCTTGTCTATTCTGAGCTAGTCTAAAAAGGTCTGCATACCCTTCACAACCTAAATCTCTAATAATTTGACTAATATAGCTTTGTTTAGGCCTTCCTACTTTATTTTTATTTGGTAGTCTATAATCTAAGACTTTACTAAATAGTCCCTCATGTCTTAACTGGTGCCCTATCATTCTATCTCTCCTGACCTTCAATTGTTTCCACATACAGGGTTCCTCACCTATCCTTCTGTAAACTTCCTCGTTTGTTACTCTATCTGTCCAACTAATCTTTAACATTCTCCTATAACACCAAGGTTCAAAAGTTTCTATCTTTTTCTTATCTACTTCTTTAATTGTCCAAGTCTCACTACCGTATAGTAGAACGCTCCATACGTACGACTTTAAGAAACTTTTTCTATTATCTAAACTAATACTATTAGCTATTAGTAAGTTTTTCTTTTTTAAAAACATTTTTCTAGCTTGAGCTATTTTAGCTACTATATCCCTTCTGCTACGTCCATCCTTTGTAATTATACTACCTAAATAGCAAAATTCATCTATCTCCTCTAACTCGGTATTACCTATTTTTAATTTTGGTTTAGAACTAGGCTGTAGCTCACTTGTCATTATCTTTGTCTTTACTGAGTTAATTCTCATACTATAGTTACTCCGTAGTATCTCATCTAAAATATTTAAAAACTCTCCTAACTCTTTTCTAGACTCTGCTATAATGGCTATATCATCTGCAAAACGTAACATGTCTATTTTCTGTCCCTGTACACTAATACCTATCTCTTTTCTCTCTCTAGCTAAGTTTAAAGCTTCCTCAATATAAACATTAAAAATCAAGGGAGATAGCAAACAGCCCTGTATAACACCATTTCTAATCTTAGCTTCCTTTTCTGTTTCATCAAATCTAATTACTACGCTTTGGTTTTTATATAGACTGTAAATAATTTTTCTATCCCTATGAGAGATTCCTAATTTTTGCAAAACCCTGAACATAACAATCCAATTGACAATCTACAAACGCAAAATGAGTCTTTTTATTTTTTTGTAACTTTTTTTCGATAATTACCCTAATCATTAGTATCGGTTCTCTAGTCCCTCTGTCTT
This sequence comes from Platerodrilus igneus, assembly GCA_036346225.1. Classification (NCBI taxonomy): domain Eukaryota; kingdom Metazoa; phylum Arthropoda; class Insecta; order Coleoptera; family Lycidae; genus Platerodrilus; species Platerodrilus igneus. The sequence goes on along the minus strand of JARFIW010000500.1, from coordinate 5,410,037 downwards.
TACGAAAACCATATTGGTCTTCGCCTAAATAATTCTCAGCCAAAGTTTCTACTCTATTTTTAATTATTATTGTTAGTATTTTGGAAGCATCAGAAGTTAAACTAACCGTTCTAAAATTCTCACATCTATCAGCTCCTAACTTTTTTGGGATTGGGATAATAATATTTTTTTCGAAATCTATTGGAACCTCACCTGTGTCATATATTACTTTTACTAGTTCATATAATCTATCTAAAGTTTTATGACTTGCATATTTTATTAATTCTGCGGGAATATCGTCTATCCCTGGCGTTTTATTTAGTTTAATATTCCGAACAGCTCTATCAAATTCCGCTCTTAATATTGAGAACCCTATTTCTACATCCTCTTCTTGGTCGTTCTCTAACTCAGCCACATCGTCTCCCTTATATAAATCTTCTAAATATCTTTTCCATCTATCTGCTACCTCAACTTTATTTATTAGAAGCTCATTATTCTCGTCTCTAATACCATTATATCTTTTCCTATCTTCCCCAAAAAACTTTTTAACTGCCCTGTAAGCCTTGTCTGTTTTACCTACTCTCAAATCATCTTGTATTCCCTTACAATTCTCCTCCATCCATTTATTTCTAGCTTTTCTACACTCATGTACTATCTTATTTCTAACTGTATTATATTTTTGCTTACTTTCACTATCCACCTCTCTGAAAGGTTTAAGCTTTCTTCTATTCTCTATTAAATCTAATATCTCCTTTGTTACCCAGGGTTTTCTCGCTTCTATATTTTTCTTACCTATAGTCTGTGTTGCTGTATCATGTACAGTCAGTTTTATTTCTTTCCATCTATTTTCTACTTTCCCTCCTACAGCTATCTCTTTGCTCTTATTATCTAATACTTGTTTATATTCCTCTTTTACCCTACTATCATTAAGCTTACCTAGATCCCATCCCTCTATTTTAACCTTTCTCAATTTTTTCAATTTTAGTTTACACTTCATTTTAACTAATCGCTATCTATGTTAGCCCCTGAATAACTACGACAGTTTTTAACTTGGTTTCTAAATCTTTGTTTAACTAAAATATAATCTATTTGGTATCTAGCCCTATCACCTGGCGCTTTCCAGGTATATCTTCTCCTAACATGTTGTTCGAATAGGGTGTTTGCAGTTACTAATCTATGTTCCTGGCAAAACTTAACTAATCTTTCTCCTCTATAATTTCGTCTGCCATACCCAAATTTTCCTACCATTTTTCCTTCACTACCTTCTACCACTGACGCATTAAAATCGCCCATAACTATTAAATTTTCATCTCCTTTTACTTTTCTCACTATACTATTTATATCCTCGTATACTTTTTCTACTTCCTCATCCTCGTACTGAGTTGTTGGCATGTAAACCTGTACTAAAACAGTGTCTGTGGGTTTTGTACTCAATCTAACCATAATTATTCTATCACTAAATTGTAAGTACTCTTTAACTTTATGCCCTAATCTTTTACCTAACACTATTCCTACCCCTGCCTGTCCATTAGTTGAAGAAGTTGTAATTATTCTATAATTATCTTTCCTAAAGTCATTACTATCTGGCCATCTCACCTCACTAATACCTAAAATGTCCAGCTTTTCCTTTCTCATTTCGACTAATAAATTCGTTAACTTATCTACTCTAAGTAATGACCTTACATTCCAAGTCCCTATCACTAAATCGAACTGTTTTTTGATATTCTTACGATGACGAGCCCCAAGTACCCCCTCCCGGAGATCCGAATGAGGGAGTATTTTACCTCCGGACAAGAATTTTACTTGTGAGCTCTCCATCATATGTATTTCGTGTTTTAGGCCACGCACACCTGGGAAATATTGTGGTAGGCTTCCATATCTTTCCACAACGCAGTTTTTAAAGATTTTAGCAGATAGCCGTATCCGTCACGGCCAACCCCCAACAAGCTTGTAAATTATTGAGGATCGCCCGAGACCAACCAACCCTCCTCCAATATCTTTTAGCCAGCAAGGCTGCTGCCCCTTGCTGCGCCTTTTAATCGCCTTTTACGATAAGCAGGCTTACTATAGTAGTATTCTTTATCCTCTACTATAGGGAAGGTTAAAACTTCGGTAACTATAAATTGGTTTGGTTCTGTATTTATTGCTTCGTTTAGGATTTTTATAGCAGTTTTTGATTCGTCGCTTTGCGTTGAATTTATAGTTTCTATTTCTTCTGGGTCTTCTCTTATCTCTGTTTCGTCAACATTACCTATAACTGACTCTGTCTATATGCCGTTGAGTTGTATTCTGCTAAGTGTGTCCGCGTTATCGTTATTGTTATACATTCTTTTTTATAAATGATTTTGTAGTCATACTTTTCTAATCTAATCCTTAATCTCTGTAGTTTTGAGTGTGGTTCTTTGAGTTTACATAACCATACTAATGGTCTATGGTCTGTGTATATATAAAATTTCCTTCCATAGAGATACGGTCTAAAATATTTTGTTGCCCAAATTATTGCTAATAGTTCTTTCTAAATGGTACTGTGCTTTTGTTCCGTTTCATTTAACGTTCGTGATGCGTAACTAGTTGGTTTATCGCTACCTACTTTTCCTTGGTTTAATACTGCGCCTAAAGCAACGTTAAATACATCTGTTGTTAATGTAGATGGTTTTTATAAGTCAGGGTATTCTAATAAAGGGCGATTCGTAAGAATACTCTTAATTTTTTCTACTGCTTTAATAAATTCCGGTGTGTGATCAATTTTATTACCTTTTTTTTAAACAGTTGGTTCATGGTTTGGTTATTTATGCGTAACTTTTATGAATTTTCTGTAATATCCACTGTGTCCTAAAAATCCTTTTATCTCTTTATTTGTTTTTGGTAAAGGGTAGTTTAATACGGCATTTGTTTGGTCTGGGTTTGGCATAACACCTTGTGGTGTTTTAATGTGTCCTAAAAATGCTACTTCTTTTAGCAAGAATTCGCTTTTGTCTAGTTGTACTTTAAAGCGAGCTTTTCTTAAACGTTCAAACACTTCTTTTAATCTTTCGATGTGTTCATCGAGTGATGTTAAATATACAATTAAGGTGTCCAGATACACAAGACTTATTTGTTGTATATTCCTCTCTAAATATTATCCATAACCCTCTGAAAAGTGGCGGGTGCGTTCTTTAAGCCAAACGGCATGCGTTTGTATTCATAGTGTCCTCTGGGTGTACCGAAAGCTGTTTTGGTTGTGTCTTTCTCTTCCATTTCTACTTGGTGGTATCCTGAGGCGAGGTCTAATGCCGAAAAATATTGACATTTTCCTAGTTTGTCTAATACTCCTGAAATATTTGATAATGGGTACTTATCGACTACAGTCTTCTCGTTGAGTTTTCTGTAATCGATAACTATTTCGTATTTGCGGGGCTGCTCTATGGTAAATTCGAATCTTAAATGATATCTTGCTTTAATAGGTCTGCTAACTGTCTATCTGCTTCTTCTTGACTTGCTTGAGGTAGTCTATATGCTTTGGTGAAAATCGGTTTATCATCTGTTAGTTCAATGCTATGTTTAACTGTGTTGTTGTTGTTATTGCTCGTCATGGGTGCGTTTCTGTTAGAATTAACGCCGAATGTTTGCCATGTTTGATTCGCGTTCTGATTGAATTTTGGTCTAAATGTGGGTTTTATAAAATATGAAATTTACTGTTTGCATTGGAAATTGCCGAAATTGGTTGTTGAAATTTGTATTATTAAAGATTGGATTGTTAATTCTTGGTTGATTCATTGGTGCGTTAAATGATGTAAATTTCGGTTGTGTTGGCATTTGTCTCGCGGCTTGTATCGTTTTAATTGGTAAGTAATTTTTGTTCGCGTTAGGATTGTAAATTCTGATTCTGTAGTACATTACCTTTTCATCCTCTACAATTAAGTTCATCGCTTCTTCTAGATTTTGGTGATATTGAAATCTTATTTTGTCCGATAATCGTTCGGGTAACGCATTTATATATGTGTCTAAAACCATCTCGTCGTACATTTTTATTTTTATTAAATGTATGTTTTGATCGGGTTTCTTGAGTTTCAATTTAGTTAGGATTAAACTTTGTACGTCTTGAGATCACATACCAAATTGGTATGGTGATTGATTAGTTTCCATCCGTAGGTTTATAAGTCCCTGGTAAGACATTTTATATTTTGCTAGTCGCCGAAATACACTATTAATAGTCTTTTGTAGTCCTCCCATTCCGTAAAGTCGTCTCGTCGCAATATGGGTCAAAGCTCTATCGGTTATCTCACTTAGAATCAAGAGTAATAGCCATAAATTACGGTCCACGTCCCCTTGTTTATAAAATGACTTAAGAAATATCTTGCACGCTGTAATGAAAATCTCTAACAACGTTTGGTTACCATCGTACATTGGTATTGAGTCTAAATATAGTCTCAGGTTTTCAATATTCATCTTTATAAATTTAATTTATTCTCAGTTACTTCAGTCAAAATTGTATTAAAGCTATTTAAAGAATCACCTATTGTTGCGTATATTGTATGTAATTATAATAACCTCGGTTATAATTACATCGGTTTCAGACTTTTGCTGAATAATTGTTTCATTAAGTACAGTTGCAATAAATTGTACATAAACTGTGTATGTTTATACACCTTTGTTCTAAAAAGCTCAGATTTTTGCAGAGTAATTTATTTCAGTAATAATAATAAATTGTGATAATAAGTTATATATAAAATATTAATTCTCTTGTTGCAAATCTTACTTGCTAATATCAATATGCAACTGAAAATGGTTAAGAAAATGAACTTTTGGTACTCACAATAATTTGACTGCCAGTTCCATTAGTCTTCCTTCTTTATTGGACTTGGTCGATTCTGTACTTTGTCCAATTGTTTAGTTTTTGTTCCAGTAAAGAATTAAAATCACGGCCACCAGTTCCTCAATTTTTGATTTGCTAGTGCCCTTCTGGAATCCGTTCCGTCTGCGCCAGTTAGGTTTTGGGCCTTTGGAAGCTTCTTTTTAAAAAGACATTTACTTCCAAAAACACTTCTATCAAATTTATTTATACAGTAATTACAAAAATGGTTCAACAACTTGTACATTTTGTTCATTAACGTCTTCTTATTAAAATAATCAAAGTTAATAATTACTAATTGGTGTTAGTAGTTTGAACAATCAACAATGCTAAAGTTATAAAGTTTGAGACTGACTAGCCATTAGGGGCTCCTCAGGGTTTTTATGTAATCCCTGCTCTCGCATGATCTTGTGGGAAGTGCAGATTTCATGTCTGCTACTTATTGATAACATACAATGTCTTACTACTTAGTAATCTTAATTATAAAAATTGCTTTCTTGTAGTTCATTGTGTCCTGCACCTGCAGTATCATGTTGCACCTGGAATACAAAGTAGTTGCTTCCGTTCTCACGTCTGATATAAACTTTTATTAACTTTTTATAATATGTCCTTCAATTATACAATATAACATTCTATTTCTTAAGACATAATAATTATATTTATATTTGTATACATATTAATTGGAGGATATGTAACTCTTCCCGACTTAGATGAAAATTAAGAGTTGTACTTAATTTTTAAAACTCATTGTTTTTAAGGGCTCATTTATGATTACTTTGTTCACATTCGTTTCTTTGTTCTTATATCTAAAACACATTTTATACAATAAATATACAGTTAAAAAATATAGTACAATGATCAATAAAATTGTCCAAACACTAATATTGTCATAATGTAATTTTGGCACTTTTAACTCACTTAAGTGTTCTTTACAAGTGTCCATTAATTCCACAGAGTAGTTGAGATCGTCGAGGTCTAGATGTTCTAGTTGCATTGGTTTTTTTGATAATTTCGTATTCTTCGGTTTGAGGAATTTTGAACTGTAGTTCGGGTAGATTTGCAAATTTCTTCGTCACGTTTAATATACTCGAATAATTTCACTTTTTAATTTTAAATAGCAATCTTCGGTTATGGGGTATGTAACTCATGACCTAAATAAATTATAGCTACTCGTCTTAAATTTATTAGATTGAACTTCCGATACTGAATACAACACAATCACATATATTGAGGTTATATGAACAACTTTAACCACACTAAGACCATAGTACTTAATATAGAACTCATAAAGAAATAGAATGATGTAGGGTAGGTATATATGACATGAAAATTCATTAATAATAAAGTTATATTTACTTTGAAAATTATCTATTAATTCAGATAGCTCCCATTCGTCCAAGAGTCCATCCGACAGTAATAAAAAATGAAAAATTAGTAATCGAGTTGTATTTACTGTAACGCAATCGCAAATGTAACTTATCTAAGTTACGACGACACCAAGTGACATGAACTAACAGAAACAGTATCCAACAATAATATTTGCTTAATAAAATAATTAGTTTCGAATACTACGATTTCAGCAATAAAAACGGACTTTTAAGCAAATTTTTAGCTAACATTACTAATTCTTTAGTTAATTTAATAACAATGAAATGCATTCTCCTTTACTAAAATTAGATTTTTGAAGGACAACTACGTAATCCTTCAATTTATATCGGTAAAATTTTAATAAGTTTGAAAAATAGATATAAGAGCAATAGCTTGCAAAGGATTGCTCCCTAAAGATTTGAGTTTCCCAGAAAAATGTTCACCAAACTTATGTGTCATACCCCAGGACCGATTTCGGGTAACTTTGTAAAATTAAGGGTATAACTTTGTAAAGGGGTGGTCCGATTTGAAAATTTTCGGCGGATTTAGATTGCCCGAGAGATTTCGTATCAGGTTAATATCGCTAGTCGAAGAAAACTCTTATCTAGGTTAGATATGAATGCAATGAGCAAAAACTTGGTGTACGAGGTTTCAACAGGGTGTAACTTTGTAAAGGGTAGTCCGATTTTAAAAATTCGAACAGATTTGAATTGCCCTGAAAATTCTGGATTAGGTGCATATGGCTAGTCGAAGAAAACTCTTACCTAGGTTAGTGATATGGAGTGATGTGGATCCTATGGGTGGATTCCATAAGGCGGATCTGGGCGTCAACCAGCCTATTCTACTGCTTAAATACTTCCGTTTTTAAAAAAGTATCATTCGTTTTCTAGGTTTAGTAATTTAATTCCCAAATTGATGTTGTTGTAGTGGCATGACATGAAATAAAACCAAAAGTCAACCGGCATGTATTAGTTCAATGTCACAAACAGGCTGACCAAGCGAAAATAAAACAACTAGCATTGTCTCTGAAGCACAAACCAGATATTCAATTTTTCAGTAAATTAAGTAAAGCTACAACATCGAGATGTTGAAAACACTGTAGGGCGATAACACTTTAAGTCTTGAGTGCGACCACGATTTCTAGAAAAGGGCAGTTGGTTCCTGTTGCGCGACAATGCGACCTCCTCACATGCTAATAAGTCGTTTTTTGCTAATCAAGTTCATGCGATTAAGTATCGACTTTATTCACCGGACTTGGCATCTGCGATTTTTTCGTCTTTTCTAAGCTGAAAACTGTCTTCGAACAGAAACAATTTCAAGAAGATATTCGCATTAAGGAAAATTTAACCGTGAAATTGAGCATCGTAATCACATACATTTTCCGAATGTTTTCAGAAACTTGTTGAATATAGCAATAAGTAAATTATTGTCATATCAGGCTGCACCAAAAGCGCAATATTATACACAAAGTTTCTCCTACATATCTAAACAAACATGCTAGAATTAATCTGCGTTGCTGTGACAACTTATAAAGTTTGCAGCACCAAACTTATATCTAGGTCTACGCATTTCTGGGTGTTTGTAAATTTACAAGTTAGTACGTAATGTTCTAACTCATAAGATTTTTAGGCATGTAAGCTCAATGATTAATCTAGCTGTATTTATCCTAACTGACGAAAATTATTTATTTAGGATAGTAATATGCGAGTGTTTGCACCAGATATCACGAAACGCGATTTTTACACCAGAGTGAGCTTAATATATAGATGAAAACACGTACACTAGCGTTGAGCACGGTCGAATCCGTCGCCTCTACGCTGATAATCTGACAATGGTGTTTCATTCGCATCGCGTCTAAAAGCGAAGACTATGCAATACATTATTTATAACGTACATGGATACAGGCGCTGAAATTGATACGCGTGCAAATTTAGAGTGGTCAAAACATAAAAGAAAAAATCGTTCAAGTAGTCAATATTTAACTATATGTGAGTAATTGTAGTTGACGCCATCATAAACTACAATAATCTAGTTTGTTTGGAAAATTTTATACATAATATTTGACACTGAAAAATGATAGAGATAGAGAGCGATCTGCTCTATGACCAAGATTTATAAGAAAATTCTTATAGTCGCCAAAAAATGAAATTTATGAAAAGAAATGTTGAACGAAGCCAGATAATATTTACATTGTTTAAATAAGCCGCGTGAAGTTACCCGCAACTACGAATCACTAATAATTTTATATGGGTTTTTTGTTAGTGCTTCGTTAGTGCTTCTTAGTGCTGCAAAGAAAAATGCAGCCACACTTACCGCTATGGAGTTATTACATTTCAAAGTTCTGTGGCTTACTTCGCATTTGCCACAACTCGGAAGCACTAATAATTTAATGTTTAAATTTTTGTTAGTCCTTTGTTAGTGCTTCTTAGTCCTTCTAAGAAAAATGCAGCCACTCCTACCGTTAAGTAGTTATTCGAATTTAAAGTTGCTGTGGGTGATTTCGCATCTAGGCACAACTCGGAAGCACTAATAATTTCATACAGATTTTTTGTTAGTACTTCGTTAGTACAGGTGCATAATCCCTTAAAAGACCGTTTAACCTTATTGGAAGATAGTAAGTTATACTTCCTAAAAGCGCCAATGTACTCGGTTCCACTTACCAAAATGTGGAATAAGCTATCGGACAAGCTACAATATAGCTGCTGTTTAGTGTATAATAACCTACTACAGTACGTGTATTGGGGGAATGGCAATACAAAGAAATTGACGGGCTTGCAAATTAAGTTGTCCGAAAAACCAAAGGAAAGGGAAAAATTGATAAAGTATGTGCTTTCGGCTTTTAGTTTTAACTATTTACCTGTAAATTATTTGGAGATAGTAGAGGAGGAAGATAACCAAGGTAAAATAAAAATCTTACATAAGTGCTACATTAAAGCAAGTAGTACATATTTTACACAATCTGCAACACCATATTCTACAATTCCAAAAGAAATAGTCATTTCGGAATTGGAGTTGATAAATACATGGAAATGATAAGTGACGGTTATTGTGGAAATTAGAATTGGTGACAGACGTGATAAACGGCCGTGATGGCAAAGTGCGTGCCTGTTACGTTAAGATTGCAAATGGCACCGTAATTAGGCGCCCAATACAATTATTGTATCCTTTAGAAATAAGAAGTGATAAGCTAAGTTGTACCGCCGCGCCGGAGGATGTGTAAAATATTTCAGGCCTTCTGCGTGCGTCGATAGACCTAAGCGTAGTAGAGGGAGTAAGTAATGGGTTACTGTAACTTGTTGTTCAGAGATACAGAAGAACGTAAGAAGCTTTCATGATGTGTAGTCGCTTAGCTTGATTTATATTTAAATAAACCTTTCTTTAAACTTGATGTTGTTTATTGCATTACAATTTAGGTTTACTTAAAAGCTTTTACTATGCTAGCGATTGCAATAAAACGGAAGTAAAAAATGTTCAATTAAAGCTATTAATAAAATAACAACAAACATAGAACCAATTTAAAAATGAGGTTCTTTGACCTGACACCTTAGCAGTGCTAGTTACTGCAAACATGTGTGGTACTTTTTAGAGATAAAAACAGGCATAACTGGATAACATTGTATTGATTGTTACGGTTATATGGTTAATTATATGAAATTTTCTTAACTTACCTTGCACTGCAACATTTCCGAAATGGTTCTTTGGTGAGAACTGTACTAGATCTACCTGCTCCTTCATTTTCAGCTCGGTCTTCAGTCTGCGGATAGAGATTTCGATATTCTTTTAAATGCTTTATTTTTAAATGCCTTTTAAGATTGGATGTAGTTGAATTTTTCACTTTAAGTTCTTGGTCGTATTTTTTCTTTTGGCATATCTTACATTTTGCAGTTTTTACACTTTTTGAAATTGGGGAAACTCAAAGACTTACTAAATTTGCTCCGCGTTTTAGAATTGTCTGACACTAAATGTATATTTCGCAAACTTTCATCTGTCTCCAAATTGTGTGTTGTCAGTTACCGATTTACTTCGTCGAGGTTGATAATCTGAATCCCCCCACGCTATCCTCATTATTGAAATCCGACATTGTGATTGAAAACCGATAGCTCAAAATTTAGAATCTTGGTTATAATATTTTTAAAACTGTGAGTAGGGTATTTATGGGGCGACTGGACCCTCTTTTCCACCCGATTTACATGTAAATTCCCATAAGGTGGAAATTAGGAGGTGGAGGTGGATGTGGGACTTCCGCCTTGTGGACCGCCTTGCTCCTTCATTTGCTCCCTCATTTACATATAAATTCTCATAAGGAGGGAAATGCGGAGATTCATCTCCACATTTCCACACACAATCCCCATTTGCTCCCACATCTGGCGACAGTAATAAATAACATCACCATCTTAAATTTTGCACAATAGTTTTCTTCGACTAGACAATGCATCTTTCGAGATAAACCTATCTTGTTTGGTATCAATTAATATTAGAATTTTCTCAGCTACTTGAATCTCTAGCAATTTTTTAGATAAGATCATCCCCCAGAGAGCTACCCCAATTTTAAGATTTCTTACCTGTAGCGACTTTTGAGCGTTCTTATAAATTTTTTTATACATGCGATACATTAAATTAGTCTAAAATTTTACGCCGAATTCGAATCTGCAAACAGATTTGAAATCGGACCACGCCCTGCAAAGTTACACTTTAAAGCTCTCAAACCTCTAAATTTTGCTCTTTGCTCCCACATCTGAACCAAATAGTTTTCTTCGTCTAACCAATGCATCTTTCGAGATAAACCTATCTTGTTTGTTATCAATTAATATTAGAATTTTCTCAGCTACCCGAATCTTTATGAATTTCTTACATTACGCCGTCCCCCGGGAAGCTACTCCCATTTTAAGATTTTTTACCAGCAACGATTTTATGATCGTCCTCATAAATTTTTTAGCCATGCAATATATCTTGTTAATCTAGAATTTGATGCAGAATTCGAATCCGCAAACAGATTTAAAATCGGATCATCCCTTACAGAGTTACACTTTAAAGCTCTCAAACCTCTAAATTTTACTCTTTGCTCCCACATCTGAACCAAATAGTTTTATTCGTCTAACCAATGCATCTTTCGAGATAAACCTATCTTGTTTGGTATCAATTAATATTAGAATTTTTTCAGCTACCCGAATTTCTAGGAATTTCTTAGATTACGCCGCCTCCCAGGGAGCTACCCCCATTTTAAGATTTTTTACCAGCAACGATTTTGTGGTCGTCTTTATAAATTTTTTAACCATATGACGCATCTTGTTAGTCTAGAATTTTACGCAGAATTTGAATCTGCAAACAGATTTAAAATCGGATCATCCCTTACAAAGTTACACTTTTAAAGTCCTAAACCTCTTTAAATTGTTTTGCTCATCTATAACATATGCTTTAAACAACCATCTCCCTAGAAATCTAAAACCGCAAGGATTTTAGAAATGAGTTTTTTATAAGCCATAAGTGTTTAATATTTAAAACCATTTTTAAACAGTAATGTGCTGTTTTCAGAATATCGCAAAAACCCATGACTTTTAAAATTTTTCTGGTTTTAACATAATTACATGCACAATGCTAAATAGTTGGAAAATACGTAGACGAGGACAAACTAATTGCTTTACAATTATGTGACGTATAGTGAAAGTAGCGTAAAGCTTTCTTTTTTATTAATTAGTGGCTATATGATTTAAGAAATATATTTCAATGTCGTGCATTAGGAAATTCACCTATAATTGCTGGTGATTTACACAATGTACTTTCTATTACGAGCTCGACTAGGAAAATGCAAACTTCATCCTGTAATACAGATCAATTAACGGTTTTCAAACCGTATATATATATATATATATATATATATATAACGCGGTCTAATTATTAAAAACATATTCGTTCCGCATGCTTTGTGTAAGTTCGTTGAAATTTTCGTTTCGTACAGTGACTTTTTGTGAAGATTTAAACTAAGTTTACATTTTTTTATTAAAATAGAACTGAATTTATTTGCAAACACCAATTATTGTTTTTGGATGTATTTTAAAACATCTAAGACTCGTATAGATTTATATTAACCGGTATTAATTCTCCAAAGTAATGCGCTGTTTTACATATATATTTTTCAAATTTTAAAGATAGGCTTGATGCTGCGAATGCAGTTAGTAGAAACACCGGAAAACGTCTTCCATGTTATACAGGTCGGCAATCGCATCGCATGCATATTAAAAATTCAAAAGGGTTATAGCACACGCACACAAATTGGTTGCAAGCCGTGCAGTAGAAGATGCAGTGCTACTATAAACAATAACTTAATAAAACTTTTTAAACCTTTACTAAGGGATACCAAACTTGTTGCCTACAGAATACTTACTAATAAAACAATTTAATTTTAAAAAACTTCTACGTTATATATTCGGAAATGCCAGGCTTGAATATTTTCTTTGGAAACAATTGAAGATTACCGAAGACACTCGAAGAGTGCACAAACGCGGTCGCTAAACCAATTAGCATTAATACCAAGTATTCCGTACTTTCGTAGGTTGTTCATTTCCTAGAACCAAATCTTCCGCATAGCGGTCGGTATCACGTACTTATTTCTAGAACCGGTAAGTACTTGATATCGCCCAAATAGAGAATTAGATGCTCGAAATTTTTAATTTTAATTTTAGTGTGGGCGAAATTAGGTTTGGACATTCTTTCAAAACAGACTCTGTTGATTTAATCATTTTATTTAAAGGAACTTCATTTTTACGTTTTTTGACTATTGGTCTGTAAGGACTATGTTGATAGAGTAGAGACTTTGCTGTCTGAGGGTTCTTACAGACCAATAGTCAAAAAACGTAAAAATGAAGTTCCTTTAAATAAAATGATTAAATCAACAGAGTCTGTTTTGAAAGAATGTCCAAACCTAATTCGCCACACTAAAATTAAAATTAAAATTCGAATCCTGAAATGACAAAGCTTTACTGTTTACCAAAGATTCACAAAAATAATAAATCGATGAGACCAATAGTTTCAGGTATCAACTCACCGACTTACTATTTATCACGATGGCTGTCAAATGAATTTAAGAATTTAAAGTTTAATACTTTGTCTGTACAAAACTCTTTAGAGTTCATTAATAAAATTAAAAACATCACATTAGAAGAGAACGAAATCTTAATTTCATTTGATGTCAGTTCATTATTCCCTAGTGTTCCAATACCACGTACTTTAACATATTTAAAGGATGTTCTTATAGATAGTGATATTGATGATGATAAAGTTGAGGACTATATCAAGCTTGTTTCGCATTGCATGTCCCAGAACTGTTTTCAATTCAACAACAAGTTGTACGAACAACATGAAGGCACAGCAATGGGAAATAGCTTATCACCTTTCATAGCAAATTTATTTATGTCTCGTTTTGAAACCGAGTTAAAAGAAAACTCCAAATACTTCCCAAGAATATGGTTAAGGTACGTGGATGATATTTTTGCAGTTTTGACACTTCTAAATCAAATGTTGATGATTTTCTTAAAGAAATGAATTCAAAATTTCAAAGCATAAAATTTACGTATGAACTAGAGAATAATGGACAATTACCCTTTTTAGATACATTAGTAATTAGAAATGGCAATAAATTAGAATTTGACATTTATAGAAAAGAAACCAATGTAAATCGCTTTATTTTGTCTTCCTCTAATCATAGCATACAACATAAGTTGGCTTCATTTAACTTTTAATTAATAGATTATTGAATTTCCTTTAAATAAAAACAGATTTAATAAGGAATTTGCTCTTATTAAACAAATAGCGAATTACAATGGTTTCGCTTCTGATATTATAGATAATATTTTTAGAAAGTGTAAAAATAGGATCAACATCCGTAAATCAACGACTTTGCAATCAACCACCTCTAACGATAATGTTAAATATGTTAAACTTCCGTTTCACAAAACCACAAAGGGTCTTGATAAAATATTCAAACAGTGTAATTTCAAAATTGCTTTCAGTAATACTAATAAAATTAAAGATTTGCTAGGTAATCCAAAAGACAAGGTGGAAAAATTGCAAAAGTCGGGGATTTATGAAATTAGTTGTGCAGGGCCAGGGTGTTTTCAAAATATATTGGTCAGACCAAGAGGAATATAACAACAAGATTTAAAGAACACATTGCTCACTTCAAATATGGTAAATATGAAAGGTCTCAGGTCGCCAAACATATATTTGAAACCAGCCACCCCGTTAAACTAGAAAATGTTAAATTGTTAAAAGTGGTACCAACGTTTTCCTCAAATGCCTATGAATCAATTAAAATTGTTAAACATAAAGGACCCCTCTTAAACACCGATAAAGGGCCAATAGAGTCATCTGCTTTGCTTTCCCTATTGGTCAACAACCAATGAGAAAGCAAGATTTAAACTGGTTCCGCTTCAGTAGATTTAGAATTAGTATAAATTAGGTAGATTTAAGTTATAATGTTACAATTCACTTGTTTGTTGTTGAGAACACCAGCCTGCGGGTGAGGAGAATATTCTCGATAGTGTTTAAAGCAACAATATAATAAATTATACAGCTAATTTTTTTTTTTCCACTGATGATGACCACATAGTGGTCGAAATACGTATCTAGTAATTTAAATATTTTTTGTGGTTAAGGGTTTTTATTTAATTTTATTGAAAATGAATGAATATACAAACTTGATGAAATACTAAGGATGAATTTACAGTAATCGTTTTTAGTTACATCCTCAGGACCCAACACAACACACTAGTTTTGCTATGCTAAGTAAACCCTTAAATAATAAACATGTTTTCCCCCAAAATAAATAACAAGTTAATTATTGGGATTTCCTTAACACAAACAATTAATTGAAATTAATTTTGGAAATGCTTACATAACTTTGTATGAACATTGCCAAAACGGGTTTAAAATAATTTCTTTTGGTAAAATCTCTCTATGTAAAGGGTTAAATATATTACAAAAACTTTTTTACGTTTGATAATGACTTTTAGAATAAATATTTTTCTCAAAATAGGCAACCATAAACTAATATGTGAATTCACTTTGAACTCAACTTAGATTGTGATTCTAACGTTTTTAAAGCAATATTGCAAATGGATGTGGTCAAACGGCTGGCATTCCATTTCGTCAAGAAATACCACCAAATAGATCAGCGTCAATTGCAAAATGAGCAGAAAATTTCCGTCTCTTAGCCAGTTTCATATTCACTCGGACTCGAAGAGCTAAAACAACAGTTAACACATTTGCAAGGAGAAACTGTTTTAATATAAAATTATATATTAACATGACAACCTTAAGGCTCAAGTATTTTTTAATATAAAGCGCGGCTAATGAATAGAATTATTTAGGTTACCAACGTAATGCTGAAGTATCTTTTATTTTGCAGCTATAGGTTTTATAATATTGTAACGAACCCTCTGTTACGTTCATTTTCGTAAATATTGATTAGTTTATATTTTTTTCTCTGTTTATTTCAGGTATCTTTTTAATTTATCTATAGGTATAAGACCCCGCCTACTCACCGATTGAGGCCGGTCATCCTTTCTTTTTTTTTTCTTGTTTTTTTTAAGTTACGTCAATGTACGTAGCATAAAATATTGACGCCCTGGCGTGGGGCTGCGATTCTTTGTGAATTAACTTCTGATGCGATTCTGTTTGTGATTAATTTCGGCTGCGATTTTGTTTAGTTAATTTCTTCTGCGATTTGGTTTTTGTTAATTTTTTTGTGCTGCGATTTTGTTTTGTGTAACTTTGGGTCTGATTTTATTTTAGTTAGATCTGGCTCCGAGTTCGTTTTAGTTAATTTTTGCTCCGATTTTTTTTTGTTTATTATTGTTAGTGCCTAAGTTCCTACATGACCCTCATTTTCTCGGCTTGATGTTACTTAAGGAAAATCTTGGGCGCCAGCGTTTTCAATGGACTAGGATTATTGGCAAAAACACAAGACCAATAATCTGAAATAAGCCAACCAATAATATTGAACGTAAGGGACGAAACATACTTATGTTCGTTTTAGTTAATTTTTGCTCAGATTTTTTTGTTTATTATTGTTATATACATGACCCTCATTTTCTCGGCTTGATGTTACTTAACATCAAGCCGAAAAAATGAGGGTCATGTAGGAACAAAAAAAAATTGGAGCAAAAATTACCTGAAACGAACATAAGTATGTTTCGTTCCTTACGTTCAATATTGGTTGTATTGATTGTTGTGTTTTATATCAGTCTATTGCGCTGCATTTTTCCTTCCCTCTCTGTATACTTTGTCCTCCTTGTCACGTCTAGAGTTAATATTGTCTTTCTCCGATTTTTCCTTTATTCTACAGCCCTATTCTAATTTCTATTTTGTTGTTTCGCTCCCATGGCTCTTCCCGAAGTTTATCCGTCGGATATGTTTTAAATTGTCCTGTATTCGCAACAATTTTTTTTCTTTTGAGCTTTTATCGAGTTACGGTTAGCCTTTATTTAGTTACTTTGTACCCATTTCTTTCTTGTTCGTATTCAAAAGGACTTCTTTTTCGGCTTCCCACCAAGGTCTTCCAGTGTGGGAGTGGAATTTGAAATTTTCTGGTGTCCCGAACACTCTAACCGTACATGATTTTTTGGAACGTGTCGAAAAACTCAGACGAGCTCACCATGTGTCAGAATTAGATTTATTTGAGTCTGCAGTGGATTTGTTCTAGGCTGATGCTTTACTTTGGTATCGTGGTTTTCGGCTTAGGTTTTTTGACTGGAAGTCGTTGTCTAATTTACTGATTCGTCATTTTGAACACATGGAGTTTATTTATAAGGCTACTACTATTGAGAAAAATAGTTTTGCTTCACATGACCGAGTTGTTAAGGTTTCTCCTACGCCTACGAGTAGATCCGATACTTCTCCGTACGTTTTACTGTTCTTCCTCATACTTCTACTCCTACTCGTCAGGTCGTATGCTTTAATTGCGACAAACCTGGTCATATTTCGACCCGTTGTCCTCGTTCTAAAGTACTCCATTGTTATGGTTGCGGACATAAGGGAGTTACTCGCCACAACTGTCCCAACTGTCATTCTACTACTAATAGGTCTTCGAATAATCCTTCAAAAATCTATCCTCACCTCTAGTTGCCTAACTTCTTTTACTTCTCATTCTACGTTCTTTTCGATACTTCATTTAGGTCCTCCCGCTCCTACTATCAAAACCTACTCTCCTTTGGCCAATATAACTTCTAACAAAATTTCTCCCGTTTCTAGTTCTACCTCCTATTCTACTCCTTCTTCTGCTTGCCTCCACCACGCTTACAACCCATGCTTCGAACTAGTGACTTGCAGCTAGCTTCTCAAGAGTTTGTTCCCGCTTTCCTAAACGATTCTACCAAAGAATTTTCTGTCGTGTCTGCAAGCACCAAGGTCGCTGAAATGACCATAACTCCTAATTCAGTCTGCGAAGATCCTCCGAAAGTCCTTGGACCTGTATCTTTAATGCCTCCTGCCGTTTTTGTCAAAATTTTACCTGTTCTTGCTTTCTTAAATGATTCTAGTCAAGAAATTGCTGTCGTACCTACAATAACAGCTTGGAAAATCACATGTAATGTAGCTAAATGGACGATAACTCCTAATTTAGTCAGCGAAGGTTCGGTCGAAGTTCACGAACCTGTATCTTTAATGTCCGTTGCTGTTGCTATCAGAATTTCACATGTTCCTTCTTTCCTAAACTGTTCAACTCAAGAAATTTCTGTCGTGTCTACAAAAACAGCCGTAGCTGAAGTGACGATAACTTCTAATTCCGTCTACGAAGGTCCTGTTGAAGTCAATGAACCCGTATCTTTAATGCCTCGTCCCGTTTTTGTCACAATTTTACCTGTTTCTGCTTTCTTAAATGCTTCTACTCAAGAAATTTCTATTGTGCCGGCAATCACAGCCATAGCTGAAGTGAAGATAATTCCTAATACGGATAGAGAAGGTCCTGTTAAAGTTAGTAAACCCGTAGCTATAATGCCTGTTGCTGTTGTCGTTAAAGCTTTACCTGATCCTGTTTCGTTACCTACTCTAACTCATTTTTCTCATGCTGACAAAATGCTACTTACTTCTGTTCTTTTAACTAAGGTTCGTGACATCCTAGCTGATGTTCTGTTACCTAATGCTGACGAACTTCTACATGATTCTGCTCCTTTTCCTAAGGTGGATACTTCCACAGCCAATGCCGGTTTTTTTTCTAACTGTGATACTTCTAATTCTGCATATAACGTCAATGAAATTTTGTCTGCTTCTGGCCCTTTCTCTAACGTAACTGAAGTGGGTTCCGCTTGTGTTTCTTTTCGTCAGGTTGGTTCTCGTACAGCCATTACCCTTTCTTTTTCCACCGTTGACATGCTGACAACCCAAGATGTTTCCTTTACTGTCGTTGACCTTCATACCACCCATCCTAACAATAAACAACGTCTTTCTAGGGCGCGGTTTGGGTTTTCTAGACTACCCTTGCCACCTCCTAAACCTAGTGCTACAACTCCTACACCCCTGCTATTCCTATTTGACAGAAAGCTGCACAAAAGAGGCAGATTTTATTCTATGCTCCTTCAGAACCTGAAGATGTTGATCGACGAAATTCTGATGTCCTCGATCTTGTTTGATTTTCCTTTTGGCGGCGTAAACGCCTTAAGCCCAATACCTAGTCCTCGTGCCCCCGATTCTGATGACGACTTTGCTCTCCTTCAAACATGATTTTTGGATAATGTGATTTCGGTTTACTTCCCGGTTTTGCTGGGTTTTCTTTCGTTTGCTTTTCTTTTTCTTCTTCACCCGTGTGGGTCCGGGAATAGAATAGTCCCACGGTACGACCTGCCTGTCGCAAAAGGCGACTACAGCGGTCCAACACATACACGTACAGACTTATACACACATACACACACTCCATAAACGCACACACTTCATGCCTCCACTTATTTCTGTTTGGTTCTCCTTCTTTTGCTCTTTTCTTGGATTTTTTTTATTCTTCACCCGTGTGGGTCCGGGAATAGAATAGCCCCATGGTACGACCTGCCTGTCGTAAGAGGCGACTACAGCGGTCAAACACATACACACACGCCCACTTTATACACGCATAACACATACACACACCCTTTTTACACCTCACACACACACCCACACACACGCACGCACACGCCTACACCTACTCATACCTAACTACACTGGGATTCTGTTTTATGTTTTTTTGTACGATTTTAGTTTTTTGGGTTTTGTACTTGGTGTTGGTGTTATTCTTTTTGATTTTTTTCTTTCTTCCTCGTTCCTTTTGTTCCACCTTCCTCTCCCTATCCTTTTGCTGGTCTTGCTTGCTGTCGGTCCCTGGACCGATTGTGTTTCGTCCATCCGCTCCCGTGGTAGGTGCTTTCTAGTCCGTCTTTCTTTCTTCGAAAATCACGACTCAGTCGACTTTAGGACTAGTCAGCATTTCTCTTTTTCGGTTTTCGTTTGTTGCGATTCTTCATTACCACAGTTGAGAGTACATCGTTTCCTTTTACCAGCGTTCCTCCTCTCTTCTTCTTGTGCTCTCTTGTTGTTCCTTTTTGTTTACTTGAGGCTTGACCTTTGGGTCCTTTTCTGGCTGTACTGTTGATTTTCTTTGTCGTTCCTTGTCTTCTTTTGAGGTTGGGGACTTTACTGTTTCTTCGCAAGAAATATACGTCCTCCGACGACTTTTGCAGTGTCAATGCCATTCCACCTTTGTCCTCGATCATTGTTACCTTTTCCTTTTTTATGTCCTTTTTACGTTTGATTTTGGTCCGGTTTCTTGGCCGGTCGAGCCGGATGAAAATTCTTTTTAGTTTTGTGGAGTGTTTTCTTTATTTTTTTTTCTGTAACGAGTTTTCATTTAGTTTCCAAGTGAATTTTTTTTGTTGGTTCTACCCACTCCCATTGTTTTGCTTCTCGACCCCGACCCTTTAATTTTGCTGGGGGGATTTGTTACGTTCATTTTCGTAAATAATTGATTAGTTTATATTTTTTTTCTCTATTTATTTCAGGTTTCTTTTTAATTATCTATAGGTATAAGATCCCGGCCACTCACCGATTGAGCCCGGTCATCCTTTCTTTCTTTTTCGTGTTTTTTTAAGTTACGTCAATGTACGTAGCACCTCGAATTGCTTTTTTGCTTCAATTTTCAATGAGTACAAGTCTAACTATTATTCTTCACAATTACAAATATTTACAGTCTTGTTTACATTAATAGTAACTTTATCACTATTTGCAAGCACTAATTTACTCTGCCAAATACCATAAATTAAACACTATTTAGCACTAACCTTACTGGTAATTTATTTATGTATAATATTTATATCTCATAAGCGAATTTATATTTACATTACTATATGTACATCGAACGTTTATTAGGATAGAATTCAAACTAATACTGCAACGGAGTTTGCGCTTATATACAATAATCTCTTTTTTAAGAAACGTAGAGAGAAATTTAGAATGCGGGTTGTCCAACTTTCGAGAACAACTATACTGTATTACAATTTTAATCATTTATTCTTATGACTAGACAGATATGATTGTATTACGATACCTTTGAATCATCCTTTCTTATCGCTATCAATGATATTTTGTATTTCGCATCGTTTGGAATATTTTGGTTATTAGTATTGATCGTACAAACACGCATTTTGAATGACAGACCAAGGAGGCATTATTAATCATCTAATGTGAAGGAAATTACAGTGCATACTTAATAATGAACTATAGCATTATAACGACACGTCTAATGGGTAGAAGCAACCCCTGATTCAAGGGGTGCATTGTAATACCCGTCACACTCGTAAGGGTCCACGAAGTACAGTAAAACTAGTCAAGAACTACTTGTATAGACGGAGCGTTTGTTATATAATTTTTAATCAACCATAGATCACGCCCCAGACCATGGGCGGTAGTGTAAGTGGTTGATTTTCTATACCTTTCGAGAATTCTTGTAAATTGTAACAAGTCCAGGGTAAGGTTGGATGACAAGCGACTTATAGAAAAAGAAAACCTTTATGACTTGTAGCTAGCTGAGCTTTTAACCCGCGGTCGCATGAGATTGGGTCAGTGGATTTAATTAAAGTTAAAAAAAACAAGGTAATGGACGCCACCTAAATTTTTTATAAAGCAATTGACTAAATGAATTTGCTTAAAGAAAAAATTTGGAAACCTATACTATCACAAACCACTTTAAATACAAGACTGATTGCCACAATTAGGTTACTTACTTTCTTTTCTGCTCTAACGAAGTTCTAGGATGGCTCTGAAACAAAATTACTACTAGCAAACATGTAATTTATTTAATAATTCTGTGACTATACGAAATCCTTAATTTTGTTTCAAATACTTATCACTGAATTGTTGTATTAATTCCTTTAATGGTCATAAAACCTTTGGGAAAAATTAAATATTCATAAAAAATGAACTGAAGAAAAATAGGTTTCTATATTCTCATTTTAAACAATTATGTACAAAATGATGTAACTCAACAAAACAATTTCTTACAAATCTATATAATTACGTTACTCAGGAGATGTAAAATTTAAGTTTTTGTTATGTCTACTGAATTTTAATTAAATGGTATATTTTGTTTAACAATATCCATTTATTTTTAATAGCTTGAAGTAGCGCTACTAGAACCTTACAAGTGATTTAAATACTTTAAACATGCAGTAATGTATTGGTTAATTGTTCTCAAAGCAAATTACATTTGTTAGAATGCAGGCACGAAAACAACATATTGAACTAAGGTTTCGGTAAATAAGCTAAGAAATAACACTTGTTTAAACAAATACTGCAAACCATATGTTACTATGATTGATTAATATTTTTTTATACATAGTTTGACAAGACTGACTTCTAAATTTGAACATCTGATTAATAAGATAAAACCATTCTATATATTTTAAATGTTGAACCGTTAAAAGTTAAGCTTCTTTCTATTAATAAATAGGTTGCTAAATTATCTGTACTGGAGGTATTTGTACATCAAAGCATGAAGTAATTTAAAATGAACAATAAAATATTACGTCGATATATGTGTGTGTATACGAAATAAAATATGGCACATGCAGCAAAAATTTCAGGAAATCAAATGGGCTTACCCACAAAAGTCAATGACCTAACAACTTATCAGCACCTGTTGCAATGTGAGCATCCAGCCACGTGTCGGTACTATCAAACAATTCCGCTGACCATTTTGTGCGAAATGAATTTCCATATAAATAAATTATCAACCAAATAGAATAATCTTAAAATTCCATTAGAACCATTGTAGTTTACTGAAGTTACATTATAAATTACGGAAGTTGCACTGCATTATATATTATTTAAATCGTAATCAATCACCTATAAAACAAACCGTTTGTAAAGACTAATCACTTCATAACTTTAAATTTTTATTTGTGTCGGCGCTTACGCCAGGAAAACTTAATTTCCAGCAACATGTTGTCTGCTTTATATCGCAGACCAGTGACCTTTCGGCTCGAGGAGCAGACAAAAAGTGAGCATCTGACACAATTCGACAAACAACATGAAAATCTTAGATTTTCTACATACGAGTAAGGAACACGCGCATGATATGTAATCGTGTTATTAGCTATATTAATAAAATGCTTTAATTTTATTGGTTTATTAAATATACAAAGTGTTGGAATTCATATTATGTAAAGCGTTAAATAAATAAATGCTGAATTAACGGCTTTGTAGCAGTAATGTTGACGAATAATTCAGTTCGGAATTTTTTCATGTTACACGTTCTCTCGGCATACCTAATCGGGATAACATTATTAATTGTTGTTAGTAGTGTCCCTGTTTTTGTCGTATCTGTAGCATTCCTATTAAATGCACACGTAATGAGAAAAGGTTAGGATAATTAAACAATGTCCATTCTCATTTGTTCTACCGGATCGCTAGAGGGTTAAATTACATCAGATGTTCATTTGAGCAAAGTGTACACAATTTGTGTATTTCGAATGTGTAGGATTAAGTAGAAACTATAAACTCACGGTTTATACGAGACGTAAAATTTAAATTGCTTGTTAGGTATATAAATACACATTTGTAAACCCTACCAAGCTGTTGTTTTCCGTATAATCGTACTATAAATAGATAAGGCAGGCTTTCAAAACACAGTTGTGTACAGATATCTCAGATATTCTATCCACGCCATTACTCTAGAATGATAAATGTATGTATGACATTTTGGATATTATTGTGATCAATTTTCGAAACCATAGCTGAACTGTCATGAAGACTAAAGATAAATTTTTCTGTTTAGAAAAGCAATCTTTTAGTCTTTCACAATCAGTATGGTTGGTAGACAGCTTAAGATAGGGAGTGTTATTTCTTATCGCATTACTTATATTACAAAATTATCTTAGATCATAAGCAAAGAGTAAACATAATTTGTTAAAATGTTTTATGGATTGGTTGATTTCTTTCAAGTAATTTTGAAACAATAATTATTAAATGCTCATGTATTAGAAAAAAGTATCTGTCGATTTTAAAGGGCCTAGATGTGCTATATAACTTTGACGTTATAAAAGTGACACTTAAGTTAAATGTTAGAAAAGTGTGACCTGCTGTATGCTGTGGTGACCCTTTATTGAAAAAGTTAAAACTTTGTAAATTACTGGTTCAGACAGAAACATTGCGATGAAATTGTTAGTTGAAAGGAACATATTAAAAACCTCACATTAGGTCAGACAATTAATTCATAAAATTAAATAAATAAATTATATAAAATGGTTTATTTACAGTAGGAAAATTGTAAATTGTTGTAAGACAATTAACAGCAATTCCTGTACGCAAATTATTATTATAAAAGAATACCCCTAAAGCCTTTCTCAACACCAGTAAATTAATTTATAGCGGCAGTAACCCAATATTTCCCAGAGTAAATAGAGTATAGGCACCATTTATGGCCACTATGCCATTTCTAGCCACTTTCTCTAAATTGTGTTATTTGCAACGCGATTGGGTCTAGTACAAAACGGAGAAGTTGCCTGCTTTTAAATATCCCACCAAAAATTTCCCCCTTCTATAGTTCTTTCTCTTTTGCATATTGCAAATGCCAAGTTGTATGTGACACCGTTCTTAAATTTTACTTAAGAAACGAGGTGAGATGTATTAAGTTTTGATTAATAAAATACTTCTAAAAACGATTTTCTAGAAGTTTCTATTGTTAGTACGATTGTTGTGGATAAAGTTTTTGTGCTGAAATGTATTAATTTATACTAATTTTGATTTATAATGTAACTGGCTAGAAATGGCGCTAAAATTAACTTATATTCTCCATTTTTAGCCATTAAGTTTGAGACTCCGAGTGACGACTAACAGAAACGACTTGAGCTATTTCTAACCATAACACGTACCTATTAACCTTCCAAACGCTTACCTACTATTTTGCATAGGTACCTATAGGTACTACCTAAGTAAATTCATTCTTACATATTCATACTTAGATTATGTACAGGCCATGGCTCCAGTACATGAAAGTAAAAAAAAGTCTAAACAAAAGAAGAAGTTATTCCAATATAAACCCTGTCAAATTGCCTATGCTCTTGCTGCCATAAGAAATAACGGCATGAAAGTGTCAACAACTTGTAAGCTGTATGAATTTCCACGCTCAACAATACAAAATAAATTGAGTGGAAAAGTTCCTGACAGTACGGGGAAGGTGGGAAGAAACCCAACTATAGGCATCGATGTTGAAGATAAGTTAGTGGAATGGATTAAAAACATTTCTAAAATGGGTTTTCCCATAAGAAAGGAAGGACTGATTTATTCCGTCAAGAGTGTGGTTCAGAACGCTAATCTGTCAACTCCATTTTCTCACAACACCTCTGTGGTTTAATTTGTTCATGGCGCGCCATCCCGAAATATCCCTAAAACGATCGGAGTACCTAAGTCGAGCACAGTCACAGATAGCAGGAAGTCATATAAAAGGATCGTTTAAGAAAACTTTAAAGTTACTGGTAGAAGGAAGTTGTGCAGATATTTTAGACCATCACAATTAATTATTCAGTTTACAATAATCAATAACAATCAACGCTTATTTATATTTACAAGTGCACCACTGTAAATAATTTATTGTGCTAATTTGAACATTGTGTAACTGATATCGGTGCACCAATATCCCCTTTACATACAGTGCTCAATTAATATTAAGTATTCTGTCATTTCACATACATAAAATAATAGGTAAATAATTTACGTAAACTTGATTCAATAAGGTATATGTATTGATGCTGTAGATTGTTTAGAAATTTAGTAAATATTGTGATAGTGTACTGGTATTTATTTGGGTATGTTCCGTAGTTGTATGTGTGATTTAAGTATCATTTCATGGTAGGATATTTGAGTATCTTTTCGACGGGAGAACGTCCCAATTGGGTTCGCGGAAATTCAGGTTATGTCAATTGGGTGGCGCTCATTAATTTTCGATCTCAGATCTTTCTTTTTTGGGATGGTTTCGTGAGACCCACTCCCCCCTCCACTGATCTAGTTACGGCAAACGTTCCTAGTATTTTCCGCTATTCAGTTATACCTATTCGTCCTCGTTATTGTATGTATATTTATTTTTAGGCGTTAGCGCCTGGCGGTCTTTATCTAGCTAACGATTTCCCCTGCGTTACAAGAAATTGTTAATAAAGACTTAGACGATATGTTAAAAGATGGAATTATTAGTCCCTCGTCTAGTCCTTGGGCGTCCCCGATAGTGTTAGTCAAAAAAAAAGATAATTCGTACCGTTTCTGTGTGGACTATCGGAAAGTAAATAAAGTCACTGAGCGTGATGCGTATCCGTTACCCTTGGCATCTGCAACATTGGATAAACTACGAGGTGCCAAATTTTTGACATCATTAGATATTAAAAGCGCTTACTGGCAAGTTCCATTAGCCGAATCTTCTCGTCCTATTACCGCTTTTAGCGTACCTAACCGCGGTTTATTTCAATTTAACCGTATGCCTTTTGGGCTTCATAATAGTCCAGCTACTTGGCAAAGATTAATAGATAGAGTTCTTGGATTGGACCTTGAACCCTATGTTTTTGTATATCCAGACGATATAGTCCTAGTTTCTGAACAATTTGATAAGCATATCGAAGTTTTGGAAGAGATTTTTAAGCGATTAAAGTTAGCAGGTCTTACCGTTTCCCGTGAAAAGTGCAATTTTTGTCGACCAGAAATAAAATACCTTGGTTATGTCGTCAATTCGAACGGTCTTCACGTAGATCCTAAAAATATCTGCTATTTTGGATCTTCCTCCTCCACTTAATATTACCGAAGTCCGTCGCTTTTTAGGTCTTTGCGGGTGGTACCGCCGCTTTATTCCCAACTTCTCTACAGTTGTTGCCCCTATCTCTAAGCTTTTATGTAAAAGTCACAAATTTGTATGGACTACCGAATGTGCAGTTTCGTTTTCTGCCATCAAACAATTATTAGTCTCTGCTCCGATCATGTGTTGTCCTGATTTTGACAGTACCTTTGTAATTCAGACCGATGCCAGTGATTTTGGTCTGGGAGCTGTATTATCCCAAACCAGCACCGATGGTGAAAAAGTAGTCAGTTATCTTAGTCGATCCCTTTCTCCTAGCGAACGGAAGTTCAGCGCTACGGAAAAAGAATGCCTTGCCGTGGTATGGGCCATTGGCAAGTTTAGGTCATATATTGAAGGCACCCATTTCACGGTTGTAACAGATCACTTTGCATTAGTCTGGCTTGACAATTTGAAGGATCCGTCCGGCCGTTTAGCACGCTGGAGTGTTAAGCTACAGCAGTACGATTTTAATATTGTTCACCGTCGTGGTAAGGATAACGTCGTACCCGACACTTTATCTCGCTCTGTCCCGGTTATCAATCAGATTGATGTTAAGGCAGAAGAACCTTATTTTGAAAATATAAACGATCGTTGGTATTCTAAAATGTGCGATCAAATTAAGAAAAATCCGTTAAGCTACCCCGCTTGGCGATTCGATGGCGTTAATTTATTTAAAAAATGTGGAACTTCATTTCCTGGTTTGGATCAACCTAGTTCTGATTGGAAAATTGTAGTACCGAAGTCACATCGTGAAGAATTAATTCGTCGAAATCATGATGAACCCACCTCTGGTCATCTCGGCATATTTAAAACATATCATCGAATCATGTCTCGTTATTTCTGGCCCAAAGCCAAAGCCGACGTAACTCGTTATGTTCGTTCCTGTAAAACTTGTATTGCGTGTAAAGTAGAAGCAAAGCCCCCTGCTGGCTTGATGTTAGGACGTCCAGAAGTGAACCGTCCATGGGAATTAATTTTTGTAGATATTGTAGGACCCTTTCCGAGATCTACGGCAGGTCATAAATATATTTTAAGTATCAAGGACCATCTTAGTAAATTTTGTATTTTCTTACCTATGCGCGATGCAACTTCTCGTAAAGTTGCAGAACTGCTTGAAGACAATGTCTTTTTATTATTTGGCGTTCCCCGTATTCTAGTTTGCGATAATGGAAAGCCATTTCTCGGTAAACCTTTTAAGGAACTTCTTAAAAATTACAATGTTGAAGTAAGCCGTACGGCTTATTATCATCCGCAGGCAAATTCGGCCGAAAGGCAGCATCGTTCGTTGAAAACTATACTGGCCTCGTTTGTTAATACTAATCAGCGTACTTGGTCTTCACTATTACAGAAAGCTGCTTGTGCTATGCGTACTTCTCGTCATGAAGTTACCAAACACACCCCATATTTTGTAAATTTTGGTCGTGAGATGTTTCTTACTGGCGATAGTCATAAAATTCCTAAACCACCTCCTGAGCCTGGTGAAAATCCCGATTATGTCGATCCTATTAAACGCCCTTCAGTTTTTGAAAAATTGTTCCGTGACATTAATACTCTGATAAAAAAACATTCAATCGTAGCAAGAAGATTTATGATCTTCGGCATCGTGATCAGCGTTATGAAGTTGGCCAACAAGTATGGCATAAAAATATGGAAATTTCTGATGCAACTAAGTTTTTCACTAATTGTGGTGTATGGCATGCGAAAGATTTACGCCCTGATTGTAAATATGAGGAAGCTATGCATGTTGATTGAGAATTTAAGTTGTGATTGTAAGTAGATAGGTAGTGTGGGTTCGAGCCCCACGTTTAGCTTATAATTGTTGTTGCCTGAATTTGATACTAGATTTTGATATTTAATAGAAATAGTTGGATCCTTAGAAAATTTTCCTACGGGTCAATTTTCTGCGGGTAAAGGGGGGAATGTTGCAGGCGAATTCCTCGTAACGACATTTTTGTATTATTTTTGCGAATTCCTAGGCTATAATTCAATTTTCGTAGATCTAACTCTATTTACTAGTATGATTGGATAATTAGGAAATGTTGCATTGGTCTTGCGTGGTAATTTAAATGTTTAAATGTTATTGGTTGATTCGAATATGATGTATAATCAATTTAATTGGATATCTAGAGCGCACTATCAGTTCAAGTTAACATTTGTTTTCTGCTTGTTCGATATACTTCGATCCTGGTTGTTGCTTTATGCGGTTCAGCCGTCCACCATTTTGGGATTTGTGACTCCAGGACTGTTTGAGGCAATCTATTTGGTGATACTTTGTTATGGTTGCTCAATAAACTCATTTAAGAGGATTTACATATCGAAGTTGTAGGTAATTAATTATTACATTCGAATCCATTGATTTTATTGCACAGGTGTTTTAGGTGCCATATGTTTCTGTTCGTATTGATCATCCGCTGATCGATGTATATGTTATCGTAGTTCATTGCCCGTTGTACGGTATGTGAATTTATGTGTTGATATTGATTACTAATATTGCAAATTGTAGGGTTTTAGATTTTAGATTTTAGATTTCGGAATTCAGATTTCAGGTTTTAGGCTTTAAGTCTTTAACTTAAGAGTTTTAATTGTGAAGCGTGAAACCCGATAAGCTTCAAGTTCAATTGTTATCCTGCGACGCTTGGCAGTTGTTGGGAATTCCGTCATTGCAACCTCCTGAGTCGACCTTGGATGGGTATCGTTATGCATGATTTTTATTATAAGTTTATTGAATACAAATTTAATAACGTTAATGCATGAACCTTTTAATGATATTTGTGTACATTTTATTATGAAATATTTCAGTAGTTACAATTTGAACCATCACAATTAATTATTCAGTTTACAATAATCAATAACAATCAACGCTTATTTATATTTACAAGTGCACCACTGTAAATAATTTATTGTGCTAATTTGAACATTGTGTAACTGATATCGGTGCACCAATATCCCCTTTACATACAGTGCACAATTAATATTAAGTATTCTGTCATTTCACATACATAAAATAATAGGTAAATAATTTACGTAAACTTGGTTCAATAAGGTATATGTATTGATGCTGTAGATTGTTTAGAAATTTAGTAAATATTGTGATAGTGTACTGGTATTTATTTGGGTATGTTCCGTAGTTGTATGTGTGATTTAAGTATCATTTCATGGTAGGATATTTGAGTATCTTTTCGACGGGAGAACGTCCCAATTGGGTTCGCGGAAACTCAGGTTATGTCAATTGGGTGGCGCTCATTAATTTTCGATCTCAGATCTTTCTTTTTTGGGATGGTTTCGTGAGACCCACTCCCCCCTCCACTGATCTAGTTACGGCAAACGTTCCTAGTATTTTCCGCTATTCAGTTATACCTATTCGTCCTCGTTATTGTATGTATATTTATTTTTAGGCGTTAACGCCTGGCGGTCTTTATCTAGCCAACGTTTCTTTTTTATAAATGTTACGATTGGTAACAGTGGGACAATCGTGTGGCAAAGGGTTCGGCAAAATTCCAAATTTTTCAGCTAAAAATAACTCGCTTCCTGGCCAATGTAGTACCTTCGAGTCGAGCATTGGAAAATCACATGTAAGGTGTATAATACCTCGTTCAACTCAGACAAAGAAAATATCACAACTTTGTTTGCGGATAACGCAGTTGGCCAATTTGCAAACCCTTTGACTGTTTATAAATATGACAGGTTGCCAGAAAAAGTAGCAAAATCTGCACCACCAAACTGGGGCATTCGAAAATCTCCTAAAGGTTGGATGAATTCAAGTTGTTTTTATGAAAATTTTTCAAATATATTCATACCATGTCTAGAACACATTAAGGCAACACTACCTGTAATTGTATTTTTAGATGGCCACTCATCTCACTTAAGTTTGCGTTTAAGCAAATTATGTTTGGAAAAGCAAATTGTATTAGTACGTTTGTATCCAAACACTACACACATACCTTTAGATGTTGCTTTTTTTTCCCTTTGAAAGTAAAATGGAAAAGTGCAGTCAGGATGTTTAGGACTGACCATGGACCTGAAATAAAAAAATTTGATATTCCAAACATATTACAAAAACTATTAAACGAAATTGATTTTAAAGCGGCAATCATAAGTGGTTTTCGAAAATGCGGACTATTTCCCTTTTGTCGAGACAAAGTGGACTATAGTGTACGAGGAAGTCAGAATCTCAACGTTAGCAAAAACTTGCAAAATATAAAAAATGTAAATCATGAACCACTCCGTCATTTAGACTATTTAGAATCAAAAATAGATCCAAACACTGAATAATTTTAAAAATTTACCATACACCGAACCAACAAAATCGTTGTTTGATGTTTGGACTTCATTCGAACAAGACGATGTTACTACAGATGCCAATTTACATTCTGGTTCCATTGACAACATGCATCAGGTCCAGAATGATAGTCAACAAAACCCAATAGATGATTATTTCAAATTATTTAATGCAGTTGAGCCGATTCAAAAAGATAAGGGCTTAGTGGCAGATGAAATTAGTGCAGGTGATGGCTCTATTGTTTTTGATTTTCCAGAGTTAAATATATTAAATGTTATTGAAGAATCCTATCATAATAAACACAGCGAATTGCCATCGGACACACATCAAGTTATTAGCAATCAGAATGGTACTAGTACTGGTGGTTTACGGAAACTATACATTTCTATTAAACCATCAAAAAATAGCTGGTATGGTTAATCTGAACCTATAGGGCCGTTAAAAATCGAAGGTGCGCCTATCTTAGGAGATTCGCCTACAGATGATTGTTGTTTAACACAAACTAAAACACAACATGATTTTGTATTCAGCAACAGGAGTCAGTGATATTACATCCATTCCTGAGGACATTTCTCCAGGTATTTTTATCAAGCCAAAACGAAAAGTAGTACATGTATTGAGTGAAATAATATTTTATTCCACAGATTATACACCATCAAAGAAGAAAACGCATATACCAAGCGTTATAACATCTTCAAAGTGGATTGAACTAGCTGAAGCCAAACTATACGAAAAGAAAAAGAAAGCAAAGAAAAACTACAGAGACGACAAGAGAGTTTGAACAAAAAAGAGACTTTAGCTGAAAGTAAAAAGTATAACAGTCAAAAAAAGAAGATCTCCATTTATGCAAGAATATCTAAGAAATGAAAAACACACAACCGAAAATTTAGAAATGGTTGCCCAAGACGACAAAAACAAGGAAAAGGGAAGTGATAAGTTAGTTCATAGAAACGAAAAAAGAAATATAATAGCAGACACGATAAGCAATACTAATGTGAATAATGAAAATCATAGCTTAATAATAGAACATTTAAATGAAGAACACGAACTGTTAACAACAACCATAAATAAATATGTTGTTGTCCAGTATGAAGGCCATTATTATCCAGGAAAAATAACCGAAAAAGTCTCATATTATACTGGTTAGCACAATGGAAAAAAGTGAAACAGACTGGAAATGGTCTAACCAGAAGGATGAAATTTGGTATGATAAAATTGATATAATAGATACCATTGGTTCACCGGTTAAAAATTTTTTCAGAGGAGTACCTAATAATCTTGGTTGCGTTGACATATAGTAATCGATGCCTTAACAATCATATTAACAACCATCTATGGTATAATAAAAATACGGTAACTTTTTAGAATTTATTATTTTAGAAAGCAAGTATAGCGTTGTTTTAGAAGAACAGTTAATATATTAAACAAAAAAAAATTGTTCATGATCAATGAAAACCAATTGCTTTAATAAGCTGCGGAAGTTTAACTAGTGAGAATAGCATATGCATTCATGGTACGTCGAAAATGTCAAATTAATTTTTTCTGATTTGTTAAATGGTATATTACCGCTTCAAATTCTAGTATGATTAAAATCATAGTCTCAACTTTGTGTTTTGTGACTCCACAATGGACCCAGTTGCAGCAGCACATTTTTCCTTTATTACATGCGTTGGCTGTGGTGTTTAAAAAAAATGTATAACAGGGTGGATATTTTGTACTGATGCAGAAAAAAAGTAAAAAATTGCAAATTGCTACATTCAATTTTCGTACTACTAAATTTTCCGCAGAATTGTAAATAAATGCTTTAATTACTATTTTTGGCTATTCTAAGTTCGTAATACTTTTACACTAGGTAAGACACTCTACTCAATGCTCTTTCACTATTTGAAAGTTTGGGTTTCATTTATCAAACCATATTTGGTTGATCATTGATAGTACAAGTCCTCTATTCAATACATGTTTTGTATTCAAGTTTGAAAGAAGGCCATTATCTAAAATTGATAAAAGTTGATTAATTATTGGCATTGTTTCATTTTCTTTACGTTTTAGAAATGATTACACATTTATTCTTTAGTAACATTTTCTCAACAATTTCAAAAGAGCAAGTTATATAAATACTTTTTTGTAAAACATTCCTCCTGGTATAACTATGGTAGGTATGCTTAGTGGTCAAGACTTTCTAACATATTCGGTTGTGGTTCTTTTATCCTAGAAATTAATTTTATTCTATGATCAAATTATGGGATTAGGTTTGGGTTGTATACCTTTTACAAATAAGTCCACAATTTGGCAGAGTAATAAAGTACTTCCCTTACACCTGTCGTAAATGTGGTCAATGGTGACATCATATGAATCACAAGCGACTTTCCGTATTCTCATAGGAATTTCATCAGTGAACTAGAATATATCCTCAGTAATTAAGCAAGGATTGATTCTATTTTCTGCGAAATTCTCTTATACAAATATAGCCCACGTTTCGTGCCAATATTTTTAAGGTATGCAATAACAGTACATTTGTTAAAAACGGATTTTGTTCTTAAATAATAAAGCTTTAGTATAAAGTAAGTCCTATAGCCTTAATATGTAACATATATTACGATGTTTTCAAAAACGAAAATATTCTTCCTTTTAGTAAAATCTTAACGTCACTTATACGCATAATAATTGAAGTCTAGATTTTATAATAGTTCCAATATTGCTAGATTTGCAGATTCCTGATTTTAATCAAGGTAGATCGACTAGTATTGTTTAAGTAATACTTTTGTGCTAATTGCGTAGGTGGTTCGCTACTAGTGTTTGTAGTAGTTCATGTTACAACAGACGCATCCAAGACCTTTGTGTTAAATTGTGCTGTATATTTATAGTGAGCTTGCCGTATACTACTGCTAATTTACAAATTATTACTGAAAACTTTATAACTGAAAGAAAATTTTTAAATAAAATAAATTGCTGGAAGCATTATAATATTTTTCGGTTAATTTTTTTGTTGCTTTTATTGCACAAACTAGCGCTATGTCGTTTGCTTTTACAGGTACCCTAATGTTCTTTTATTTAAACTAGCTAGTTTGTTGTATCACGTTTCTACTACCCCCACCCCAACCACCAACTGTACCTAGCTGGCTCATTTTCTTTGTTGTGTTCTACCGTTACATAATTCTTAGCATACCCAACGTGGGGCCTCGATTTTCAAAAATCAACGTCGTTTCGTCCTGATATTTTTACCCGTTAAACCCATTTTAATGCTTTCAACCAAGCTTACGCTTACGCTACGTCATCGTCGCCGCCGTCGTCCGTTGCCATATTTCCATAATAATACAATAAATAATATATATGTACCTTGTTTAGTTGTTTACGCTGATTACAAATATGCTATACACTTCTCGATATATCATTTAGTTTTTGAGATAATCGAATTGAGAAATGTTAACAGTACAAACTAATATAAACTTTAATAGATATCCAAATGATTCTTATTATCATTTCGGCTTCAGTATCACATCATATAATTTTTGTGCAAAAGAAGATCAATTAGTTCGCGAGCCTTTAGCTGTAGTTCATTGCGCTGGAAATGGCAGGGATGTAATACATGGAGATCACTATGAAGCAATCATTCCTAATTCGGCTGAAGATATTCCAACCGTACATCAAACTGACTTATTCGGAGGAATCACAATACCCGGGACTAATCACAGAATATATCTTAACAATTTAAATTAATTATTCTCTATTTTTCTGTTTGTTTGAGTGGCGCTGGGAGCTTATATCATTAAGTAGTCCGACTCAAACTTGATTAAAACAATAAAATTTATTAAATTATATTTATAATAATAAAATTTTGTTTAACATTTAAGTACTAGTTATTTAATTTAAAATATATAATTTTCTTATTAAAATTTTCGTAAGTTTGGTTGTAATGCGTACATGCGTCTTAGATTTTTTTAGTTTGTTTTCGTTTAAATATTTTATTTTGAAGTTTTTTTTTCGATCGTTAAATAGACATCCTCGACGATTTGCTTTTCACCCCGTCACCGGGATTATCAAAATTGTGTTTTCGCTGGTAATTTTAGAACGTTGAAAACGCTGGCACCCTATTTTTCTACTTCCTCCTCATTTAATTAAATCGTTTCTTTTTGGTTTTTAATATTTTAATAACTGATTTCGTTAATCTTTTTTTATGTAATTTCTTGCTGTTTTGGTTTTGATATTTTTAGTGTACCCCGTCATCCAAATACACTTTCGCATAAAGCGAAAATAAATTTTGAGTAAAGAAATTAGAGGAATGCTGAAACAGTATAAAATTATAGACATGATGCACTTGATTTATTCTTGATCCATTTTTAAGTAAGACACTTTTGGTGTGGTAATTTCAAGACGATTAGCTTAGAAGTATCGTTATACTCTTTTATCGAAATACACAAATGGTGTCCTTTTAAATAAAATTTGTTGTGTAACATTTTCTTTCAGGGTCATCGTAATAGAAGCAGATGTAGATACTTTCAAAAGGTTTCTAGATGTGTTAGTTCATATAACTTGTAAGTTTTTTTTATAACGCTTATATCCAGTGAGTTTCTGTATCTTCTCATAGGATACTTGTGTTTCCTTTATTGTCCATATAGATACAGTTCCGCTCAATTCCCCTTTTTTCTTTCCATGCTTGTTCATAATTGAGTTTATGCCATACCCACGCCCATTCTCATTGCTCACCCTTGGGGTAATTCCTATACTAAGCCGTGAATAACAAAAAAAAAATCTCCACCTTGAAATCCAAATCGAAACAAGACTTAAAATGCACGCTTATGTATCATATCTCCGATCCAAAACCAAAGCAATCCTTAATATTATACACCATTCCCTACCAAAATACATTGAACTGCCAACATAAACAACCTAATTACTGAATCTCTAACGCACAGCTGGCAAAACCAATGGAACAAGGAAGTCACAAGCAAACACTCACACGACATTTTTCCCAGATATAACGAACGTCCTCTAACATATCCCCCACTCCAACCGATCCACTATTCAATTCCTGACCGGACACGGCAAATTCCAACAAAATTACACTCCTTCCAACTAATTCCCTCTCCTTACTGTCCCTGCTCGAACCAAAACAATACTGAAACCCCCCATCACTTAATATACTTATGCCCCAACTCCATT
Source organism: Platerodrilus igneus (assembly GCA_036346225.1). Lineage (NCBI taxonomy): Eukaryota > Metazoa > Arthropoda > Insecta > Coleoptera > Lycidae > Platerodrilus > Platerodrilus igneus. The sequence goes on along the minus strand of JARFIW010000500.1, from coordinate 5,374,091 downwards.
CCTCACCAAACCCACATAAAACACGCGCTCCAACTTGATCTCTTTACCCCACTACCTAACATCAACCTCCTCGCAACTAACTATGCCCTCCAATTTGACCATTTCCTAAATGAAATCCTTATCACGGAACCCCGGGTCCAATAATAGTATCCCCTTCTCACCAATATCCTTACCTCCATAACACTACACTGCACACCAACTTCTCTGCCAACAGCCCAAGATTAACACGGCGATAAGGGAAAGAAACTCAAGATTATCAACGTACTACAGCGGATATTGATATATATATATATATATATATATATATATATATATATACTGTAATAATAGAGTAGTTTAAGGGTAGATTAAGTCATAGGGATTGTAGGATAGATATAAATAACTTTAACTTTAAGATAATTAAATAATTCCATCAATTATAGGAGTAAATCGACTATTCTACAAAAAGTCAATTGCGACAATACTATATATAAAAGATATGTGATTAAATGCACGAGAAAGAAGCTCCTTTAGTAATAACCCGATACCATTTAATTAGAATAGTAATGTGTGCGTCGTATAAATATGTTTAAGTATAATTTACGGGTAAAGATAAGATTTTAGAAGCAACTAATTGCATCAAATAAAATTATCGGGAAACATAGATAAATTGGCATTCCAAATATTTAATAATTGCGTCGAGAATATCAACGTAATTATTATGCAAACACATCTTAATGCGCCATTATTAGAAAATCGATACGTGACTAGAAAGAACACATATGTTCAGAAAACCAACATTCTGTAACAAACAAATAAACACCAAGCGGTTCAATTATATGATAAATCTTTGACTTTCAAATGACAAACATTGAATACGTGATTTTATAAAAGCCATAATTGGAAATCCTAACAAAATACTGTAATTTAGCAGAACACTTACGTGACTGAGAAAGCATTTCGTCGAAGAATTAAACCAGGGAAATTGGAGAAATCCCAAAGTTTCACAGAGATAGGCGAAGATTAACAATGAACACGCGACGCGCACCAATTAAAAACATTGATAAGAGGCTTATAAATACAATAGAAAATAAATAAACATTTAGTTCATGTTCAACCGAGCACCCACTAAGCTGGAATCCCGTAAAAAGCTACGTAATTAATTAGTGAAATAAAATTAAGTATAAATGATATTTGTAAGTGCAAAAATTTGTGCGACGAAAAATAAGCCGATCTACAAATAGACGTAATTTAAACAATTAATTAAATTTATTTCTAATATTTAACAAAACATGGTTTCTTTTATTGGAACGGTTTTTATTGGAGGTGATTTTTATATTGGGACGGCTTTTTGTTGGAGGCTTCTTGTATTGGGACGGCTTTATTGGAGGCGATTTTTTATTGAGATGGCTATTGCTGATGCCATTTTATTGGGACGGCAATTTTGTTGATACGACTTTTGTTGAGTCGATCTTCAGGTCGAGATCTAAGCCTTAACGCAAATCTAAAATACCAGAAATTAAAAGTGGATAATTCTGGCCAATAAGTAAAGCGGACACGACAAGGGATGCAGACCACAGATTATGAGGGGACTCTAATGACCATACCAGGGGAACAATTTTTAAACATTTTATTATTGAAAGACTGTTTCACATTTAATATTTGCTATACATTATGTGTTTGTAAGACTCATCAAAAAGGTCATTTGAAAAATATGAAAACAGGGAAAAGCATCTTGGAGCGTTCGAAGGTACTTGAGGGTAATTAAAAGATATTTTTGCTGGCTTTTAGAAAAGCATAAAAAGGAAAATTTTGAGTTTACACAGCATTGTACATATTATCAATTATTATATTGTTTGTTCTAGAACTGCTTTATTTGAATCCATTTAAAGGTTAAAATAATATTTATTCAGTAAGCTAGTCGAGGTAAACAAATAAAGTAAATATCATACCGAAATAAATATTTCATATCAATTAATACGTTTAATCAATCGTAGGGCATTTCATAGCAATAAAAATCGCACACCAATCGTGGGGCAATTTCATATCAAAAAGCAATATCACAGCAATATATATATATATATATATATATATATATATATATATTGCTATGAAACCTACAAAAAGCCTCACCAGAGTAAAAAAAAGATATTCGTGCCTCTCGAATTTGACACCAAGATTTGCTGTGATTCTCGCCTTGTTGAATCTCTTCTGATAATCGCCTCTTTACTCTTTCCGCCTCGGCTGCTCACCTAGTTAAAACTTTCATCCTCATTCATAAAAAACACATTCCTACCACAAACATCAACGTTAACTCTATTTACATCAATAATACATTAAAATTTCAAAATTAAATTGTAGCATAAATTTCAGTATCATAAAATTTCAAGATTAAATTTGTCATCATTTTAATTTGCATCCAGAATTAAAGTCCTTGTAGGATGCCTACTAATTAATTTAACAATATTTGCAGACCTGAGTCTGAGTACAAAGGGAGCATCTCCCACCCCTTTACGTTAATTAAACAGGTTAGTCTAATTGAGCTCAAAGACAGACCCAAATTTTCATCATAATCAAGAACATAAACTGCTAAATACTCCTTTCTACTTAAACAAGAAAATTTCACCTTAAAATTAAAATTTTGTTGGTACAAATTCACTACTGTCCATTTTTTATCAAACAAATTATAAAGTTATTCAACACACACCAAAACATCAAAAATCGAACAACAAAGCATAAGTTACCTGAAGGTTAATGCACTCGTGGATCCAATGTACATCGTCCTTTGTTAATCACACCATTCCAACTGGGTTATGTTTACGGCTTCAGATTCTGAACGCTTTTAAAATTTTCTACACCACCATTCATCTAAAGTGGTTTCAGGGCTTCTCAGGAACTCATCTAAGTATATCTAAATCTTGTTTTGTGGATCCAATCACGATTACGAATAACATTTGATTATTAACACCCCCTAAAGATAGCAAAGAAATTCCTAATTCTTTCACGCTATACCCCAAAACTGCCTACTTTTGTTTATTCATTTATCGTTACTAATTTCGATAATTGGCACCGTAATACTCGCAAATATAACTAGACTTTATTACCTTGTATCTTCTCTAAATGCACTTAATAACTTTTATCGTAGCACGTATTCTGCTTGCAGTATCGTATAACATCAAAAAATAAAGAGCAAACTTTTTTAAAGTATTCAATAAAAATCGAAAATCTAAGAGAGCGAAACTCCTATAAACACGGGTTTATATAATCGCTCGCCTGCATGTCGGTTTTGTCCCGCAACGAACACTTTCTTGAATTTCTCATTCTATGTTCCCTTTTCGACAGTCCGGCACAGCGATTCTAAAAATTTGCACACGCGCCAGTTGAAAATCTAAGAACTTTTCACACGACACGCAACGCGTCTGCGAACAATTAATTAATTATCTATAGAAATTGTTATGTTTTCACCTCTCATATCTGCAACTTATTTCAACCAATCGCAAACCCAGTGACGTTGCTCAAATCACGCCTTTTATTATCCGTCTCTATCTACCCTGTTCTGAGTGGTACAAATCGATATTCTTTACTATCGGTTATTTCAATCCACGTGGATCCCTATTTGAGTTAAATAACCCTGTATCTAGCCTTCCCGTTAATATAAGCTACGGTTTAGCCGACCGTTTGCAATATAAGCAGAATCTGCATGTTTATCTATACAAATTAAACAGAACGTGATATTTAAAAATACGCAGGTGTTCAATCGTAATACTTCTACGATCTGGATATTCCACGTATTATTGGGTTTTTAAAAGCTTTTATGCATATTATATATTAATTATTATCTGTACACTTTGTTTAATACTCGTTACTTAAAAATTGAATTAATCAATATAAATTTCGCACGTAATTTCTATTTGTTTCTTGGAACAATTAAATTAAATACACGTTGAGCATTTTATTTCTGCTTCTTTTTATAGAAAGCGTCTAGTGAATAATTTAAATCCCTTATTTTTAATGAAACAAATAAATTTTTATGCTCCACGGTTTTGATAACGCGTATTATCTAATAAAATTCTATACAAACCCTACATTCTAATTGAATGATTTAAATCTTCACACTAGGCATTTTAATTACGCGTACTTTTTCCCAAAGCTTCCTTATACACGGTGATGAAAATTATTTGATGTCATAAATTAATTTTCTACCCTGGTCTAAATTTGAGTAACATATGTATTACTCATATTTAGACCAGGGTAGAAAATTAATTAATTACATCAAATAATTTTAATCACCGTGTATAAGGAATTTTATTAGATAATAGCTTTATTAAAAAAAACCGTAGAGAATAAAAATTCATTCGTTTCATTAAAAAAATAAGAGATTTAAATTATTTACAAGACGCTTTCTATAAAAAGAAGCAGTATTAAAATGCTCAACGTGTAATTTAATTATTCCAAGTAAAGAAACAAATGGAAATTACGTGCAAAATTTATATTAATTGATTCAAGTTTGGGTAACGAGTATTAAACAAAATGTACAGATAAAAATTGAATATTTAATTAAGATTCACTAAAAATTAAAGGGTATTATTTTAATTGGAGTTAATTGAACCATTAGTAACATATAATATGCATAAAAGCTTGTAAAAACCCAATAATATTCAAATCGTAGAAGTGTTAGTTAGAAGTAGGACGAGTGAACACCTGCGTATTTTTAAAAGTCTCGTTCTGCGTAAATTTTGCAGATAACAAATGGTTATAGAGAATGTTGGAGAAACCGTCGCTTAATATTTACGGGAAATGCTAATAAGGTGGGTTATTTCACAGTCCACGTGGATTGAAAATAACCGATACTAAAGAATATCGATTAGTACCACTCAGAACAGGGTAGATAGAGACGGATAATATGCGCAAGACAGAGACACATATAGTAAAAGGCGTGAGTTGAGCAACGTCACTGGGTTGCGATTGGTTGAAAATAAGAGGCAAACATGAGAGGTAAAAATAACATTTCTGTATACAAATTAATTAGTTATTCCCAGACGTTGCGAACCGTGTCGAAATTTCTGAGATTTAACTGGTGCGAGTGCAAATTTAATAAGAACCGACGCACGGGCGGTCGAGATGGGAACATAGTATGCGAAATTCTAGAAACTGGCCGTTTTGGGGACAAAACCGACAAACAGGCTAACCATTATATATACCCGGGTTAATATGAGTTTCTCTCTCTTAGATTTTCGATTTGATTCAATACGTTAAACAGTGCTCTTAGTTTTCCGATTTTGATTGAATAATTTAAACAGTTTGCTCGTATATTTTGGTGATTTAAAACAGTTTGTTCTTTACGTGCTACAATGAAAGTGATTTAGTGCACTTAGAAAAGAAGATACAAGGTAATAAAGTCTAGTATCACTGTACCAATTATTCAAATTTGCAACGACAAATGAATACACAAAAGTAGGCAGTTTTGGCGTATAGCGTGGAAGAAGTATTAATTTCTTTGCTATTTTTCGGGGGTGTTAATAATTAAATGATTCGTAAACGTGTCTGGATCCACAAAACAAGGTTCAGATATACACAAATAAGTTCCGGAAAAGCTCTGAAACAACTTTAGATGAATGGTGGTGGAGCAAATTTTTAAAGGCGACCAGTAATCCGAGGACCTAAACATAACCCAGTTGGAATGGTGTGATTAACAGAGGACGATGTACATTGGAGCCACGAGTGCATTAACCTTCAGGTAACTTATGCTTTGTTGTTCGATTTTTGATGTTTTGGTGTGTGTTGAATAACTTTATAATTTGTTTACTTAAAATGGACAGTAGTGAAGTTGTACTAACAACAAATTTTTAATTTTAAGGTGAAATTTTCTTGTTTAAGTAGAAAGGGGTATTTAGTATTTATGTTCTTGAAGAAAATTTGGGTATGTCTTTGAGCTCAATTAGACAAACCTGGTTAATTAACGTAAAGGGGTTGTAGATGCTCCCTTTGTACTCAGACTCAGGTCTGCATATATTGTTATCCTACAAGGACAACAAATTTAATCTTGAAATTTTCTGATACTGAAATTTATGCTGAATTTTAATTTTGAAATTTTAATGTATTGTGAATATTGATGTAAATAGAGTTAACGTTGGTGTTTGTGGTAGAAATGTGTTTTTTTTTTATGAATGAGGATGTAAGTTATCTAGGTGAGCAGCCGAGGCGGGAAGAGGACAGGCGATTATCAGAAGAGAATCACAGCAATATATATATATATATATATATATGTGTGTATATATATATATATATATATATATATATTACAAATTTATTGTAAACTTCTGTTCATATTCAATAGGTTAAGCCTTTGACCCAGGAATAGTGTACAATAAATAAACAAACAAATCCATGAATCTAACGTTATACAAAATACGACCAACTAAAATTAATGTTATAAAACTTTACAGTTTTGTGACGTTAAGATATATTATTTCCTTTAATATATCATAAACACTTTATTTGTAATTAAGCTTCCTTTCAAAACAAAAAAATTGTTCGGGCGGTTGATTTGTTAATATCCGGATTGCATAAATGCCGCCCGTCCGTCCATGATTATTTGGGGACTTGCAACCATCAACATGCTTCACTTTTTGCAGGTCGGATTACAAAAACACTTTTTAAGAAATGTTTTTGAAAGCAAATAACTTCGCATGTTGCAAATTATTAAACAAAATTTCAATTCTTACAGGACTGAATAAATTGGATTATTTTAATATATTATCCTTCAACAATATTAAATGTAACGTTACAGACAGTTATCCGAACTGTCTGGTGCTCGAAGCATCATCATAAGTTACTTCTGAGCAGAAAAGCTTGAATAATAACTAACGAGATTAATTTAAAAATTTTGCTAACAAGATCAAGTTTTCATATAAAGATACAAAGTTTATATAATACTTTGGCCGTATGTCGAACGCGTTTAGTTCGACTACAAGAGATATTAAATTTTGTCCAAATAAAATATTTGGAGAATAGGGCTATATTGCCACTTATATGAAGCTTGTGTGCTACGTCATTACACATGTAAGTGGAACAAACTAAATACAGTTTAAATGAGTCAGGCATGGTAATTAATAATTAAATATTATGGCGGGTAGTGTGTAAAAACATTTTCAACTTTACTTAGATCATGCTTCATTTCCTTGCTTTTAAAAAGTAATCAAAATGAAATATCATCCACCTCATTTTAAAATAAAAGTCTGTAATAGGTACGTTTCCGAAGTCACAATGGTTAATGACATTTTAATTAACACTTTTGTGCTTTATGCCAACCTTCTGTCACGATAGTGTTTTCGGGTTTCCTTAACTCGCTAAGAGCCAAATCTAAATATAAGAAAATTTAATGTTCGGTGTTATATAAGATTTCATTAGCCGGAAACGTATTTAGATGCTAGGGTTTTGGGGTGATTGCCGGCACAAAAGAGAAGTAATATACATCTCGACTCCAACCTATTACAACGATTGTTTTGTCTGTTTTCAAAATAAACGCTTTGGATTATCTGCAAATTAGCGTGCTTGTGAAATTTATTATTTGTTAAACGTTAGTATTACTTAAAATTCCGTTTAGCACGTTTAGATACATGTATTTGCACCCAACCCTTTTTCAGGTGTGATTAAAAGGAGAGGCGCCCAACAAAGTGTGGAAGACACACTTTGGTAAAGCTAGTTCAGTCGTTGGGAGCTGCGCAGCTAACATGAACAAAATAATAAAGTAAAGAAAATTAAAGTGCCTGTAAAAAAATATAGTTTAAAATTCATATATATGGTATAAAAAGTCAAAATAACACTGTCAAATTGAAGTTATTTTGTTTCAATAATATTCACTGTTGGCACAATAAATATTTTTGTACAAGATATCAGGAATAAGACAAATAATTCATAATTATTTACAACATCGAGCTCGCTAATAAGGTTATGGTTAGGAAAACTTAGCATGAACATTTTAAAAAGAACTACGCTCCTGTATAATCTCAACTTGAAGTTTGATGTAATTGTGAATATTTTAATATTCAAAAATATGCAAAGCAGTAACATTATGATTATGTAAAATGTGTAAACATTACATTACAGTTAATAGTAGAAGTGAATTTCATGAAACTCAAATGTTTATAATACCAAAATCACTTGTATATTATAACCAGGCAAAAAATGTTAACACCTTATAAGATAAATATTGTTATTTGTTATAGATACTGTAACATTATTTTGAAATGTTAACGTATAAACAGATTAATTAATTAATTAAATTTCATTAACTTGTATTACTTATAGGCAAAATTACATGATAAATTGCCGTTATATTTTAGTAAGCATCTTTTATACTAAAGATCTCAGGTTTAGAAATAACTTTACCCTTAAATATTATAAATTCCAGCGGCTGTCATAATAATTTAATGGTTCTACCTTGCAAATCCAATACAATATTTTTTTAAAACTTATGTCGGTTATAGATTGACGAATCTGATAAATTTAAATGGAATATTACCTTTTAACGTAAACAAAGAAAAGCAATTTTCATTGTAAAACTTAATTTTCTTAATATTTCGTTGATTGACATGGGTTATAGAAAACGAAACATTACAAATAGCGAAACTAATTTCCAATTTGATTTGTTCAAAGATTGCAAGTAATTTTAAGTAGTCTGGAGACAACCATTGTATTAAAATCCATTTCGGTTATCCGGTCTTTTTTCAATGGCAGATAACTGTCGCCAATAGATATGGTCAACAATTTTAGTACTTAAAATTCTAAGAATGTGCAGCATAGTTATACCATTAGAAGAATAATTGCTATCCGTGACCCTCATCTTGAAACGGGTTGGATTTGGTTTCTGAAACCTTGTTTTTGGGAGGTTCTGTTAATAGTCATTTGATAACAGAAATGTGACGTAAAATAATGGTTTAGAGTAGGATTAATATATAACTTAAGGCTTTAGTCAAAAGAGGGAGATTCCAATGGGGTTGTCCGTTGTTAAAAGGTAGAAAGAAACGTTGCCAGAGAAGTTCGCTGGTAGCGTTTTCCGGCGTAGCAGATATGACATGCACTTAGTATAACGTTAGTAAAAATGGAAAGGAGTAAGTAACTCTTCCAGTTCGCGAGGGTTACGTCCGTGTGTTCGCGGATTTATAAGTGATATTAAAGTATATAATAAAAAGCTTGTATGCGTGTGATGCACAAGTTAAGTTAAGGTCAACAAAATCCTGCCGGGTTTGTGTGCCATTGAATTATCTGAATAGTTGCGAAGAACAAGAGCAACAATTGAGATTCTCTCCCGCAATTTAAAAGCTGTTCTGGGTTCGAAGACAAGCCATCAACCAATTGACGATTTTTAGTAAGTTTTTATAGTTAAGCTAGCATGACGAGTTTTTAGTTAATTTATTTGTTAGGACGTTTTGGCCATAAACCGTAGGATTAATTTAGTGTAAAATTTAAAAGATAAGTTTTCTTCTATATAAAGCATTTGGGAATTACTTATGTACATAAAATTATCAGAATTCCATCTCAACCATTCAATCAAATTTCTAAATTAAAATCAATGAATTTCCTAATGTAAGAGGTTCACGTTTATTGCTCTGTTGATTAAATAGTTTTTGTTTGCCGTTGATTAAGTCAATAGTGTTTTTTTATTTTTGATCATGGAATTTGCTTAAGTAGTCAAAAAGGTAAGAATTGATTAAAAGAAACAGTTGTTCTCGTTGGGATGACAAGTCTCTTAAGGTTTTGCATAAACATTTGGACATTGTCGACTTGTCTGGCGCCCTTGGTAATTGTCATTAAGCCACGATATTTATGAAAAGTAAGTGCCAATTTTTTTTGTTGTATAATATATATTAATTTAGCCCTTTCTGCCATGACCATGACCTTTCGCTAGCTAGTGCCGGTGACCCCCCCTTTAATTTTTATTATACAGTTATAGTATACTTAGTAGCTTTTCCGCCTGTAACAATACTTTAGTTTTCTTTTACAGTTACAGAAAAATTGTGACGGTAAAAAGGTAAACATTTAGTACCAACATGATACAGCAGATGACATAACAAATTTACATACAGTAAAAAACGCAAATTACGAATAATCTAAAAAGGGCTTACCTCTAATTATTCGTCGTTGTTTAAGGTATGATTTGCGTTCTTTCCTCTTCGGAAAACATCATGCCGGCATCAACGTAAACAACAGGTTCCGTTGGGTACGGTTGCTTGTTTTTTCAGATTCCTGCAGTGATGTGTGTTACAGTGGCGGCTCGTGACCTGAACAAGAGGTGAGGCTCAAAATGAGTCTATTTAGAAACTCTACATTTAATATAAATGAATCTCTAGGTTATCTAAGAGGTGCTTTTTCTTATTATTCCTTGAATTCATTGGGAATCAAGAGTAATTATTGAAACGAAAAGCTTACAAAAGTGGTTCTAATACCCTTAGTTTGCATAGCTATACTATTAACTACAAGCAAATTAAGTTTGATAAGTCAAATGTATTCTACGGTCTTTCAGTTTTGCAAATTTATCGATTACATTTTCATAAAAATCTGGATTTTACTTAATTCGCATAATAGTTCCTTTTCTATAGACATTAAACTTAATCCACCAAGCCGCTCTTGACTCATCGTATTTCTTAAGTATGCCTTTATGCGTTTTAGACACGAGAAATTTCTTTCAACTGATACACTTGTAGCAGGAATCGTTAAAATTAATTGTAGAACTGTTTGAATCTGGCAAAATATATCAGCAAAGTCACAAGAAAGTATTTTAAGGGTTGTATATAAATCTGAATTTTTAAACTGCTCGTCTCTATAAAAAACACAAAGTTCATTAATAAGTCTATCCCTATCAAAAATATTTGGATAAGTTTCAAATAGAGATTGCAGAGATTTTTTAGGAAATTTGGTGGTATAGAATTCATACTTAGAGTGAACAAAGAAAGTGAGAAAATTTTAAGCTATTAAGATTCGAAAACCGTGTATTAAGTTGCAGACTAATGCAGTCTAAAATTTCGTAATACAGAATGTTGTATTTTTGAAATATCTCTTGCTGAGATGTTGTTCCGCGCCGATTAGGTAACTCTGTTAAATTTCTGGCACGCCGAAAACATTCCAAAAATTTGCCTTCGTTCCTTAATTCGCTAATTCGGACGCAAGCTGTATTTATTTGTATTAGCTGCACGAATGGATTCGGCTCCGAGGTCGGATCATTTACTATTGCTTCGAAAACTTTACGAAGTTGTCCCACTCGCTTGCGACAATGTTCAAAATTTTGATCTTGAATACCACCTGGTTTCCGCTGCTCGTGGCACACGTTTACCAACAATATGATCTAATATTACTGATCTTTTAGGTGAATGATGGAAAAAACTTGGTATACCTGATAAAGTAGAGAAAAAGATTCTACTCTGCGGAATATTTTGTGTACCTTGTTGTAAAACGAGATTTAACCGGTGAGCACAGCAATGAGTAAAAAGAGCATAAGGTGCAATTGACTTAGCTTTTGCCTTTCTTTAACTAAATGGGTTTAAAACACCCTGAACTACTTCAAAGAGAGCACTGGCGGTTCGATCACTACTTACATCAAAAATCCCATAAACCTTTCTTTTAATTTACAATTTCGAGTAACAAATCGAATAGTTATTGCGCACTGAGATTTGTCTGCAATGTCAGTAGTATCATCAGATATTAAAGCAAAGAAAGGACTAGCTGCTATTTCTTGGGAAATGTTCTCTTTAGAAAATCTTCAATGCATGATATTAATTCATTTTGAATTGCTTTTGACTGGCCGGTGAAGATTTGGCTCATTTTTGATAGGTGCTCTGATACTTCTGCGTTTCGCTTAATCAAACATTCAAAACTTCTTTAAAATTTCCACGATTTAGCGATTGTGAAGATTCATCATGACCCCGAAAAGCCAATTCTTGTTTACTCAAAAGTATGGTAGTATCAATTAAATAAGATAGCAACAACCTATTTTTCGGACATTTTCGTTATATATAATTTTATTAAAACCAGCATGTTCCTGAAGTGCATCTAGTATAGTTGTTCAATTTTGTTGAAGTCGTTTGAAACCAACATTTTTTATATGATCTTTGAAACATTCATGCATTTTTGCACTACGCTAAATGTTTTTAAATCGCAAAACCTTTACTGCAAGTCCAGCTGTTATTGACATTTGATAACAAAACGCACGGCCAACAATATAGACTCTGTTTATATGTACTTCCGCAAATCCATTTGTAGGTTTCTTACCACGATAACTGAAAAGTTCTATTAAAACTTCGACCTTGTCGATTATCAGTACTAACTATATTTAGTGGAGGAGTCGGGCGCATAAATAAAATTTGCCGTTTTTCTAACTCACCGCGCACTGAAAAAGGCGTTTCAAATAAAGATAATAGAATATCATGTAAGGGATATACATGACCCTGTGCCGAAATTTGAAATCAATCCAAATTGGAACAATATAACGATATTACACAATTTGAATTATATTATAACAATCAGTTTTTGTTTATATAGATTAAGGTTAACCACTATTCACGAGAAATAAAGTACTAAATAAGGAACAAGAACACTAAACAGTAAACACTTAAACTCTGTGTAATGTATTCTATTTGAGGCATAAAGCACCAAACGTACAAATGTTAACCCGATTTATCAATTCACTATTGAAGAATTAACCCAACTAGGTTTTTTACAAAACACAGCTTTCAAACAATACAATAATTTAAAATGAAACCAACAAATAATTCCAACTTGTCAATGTCAGTTGTTAAAAACTATGGAACCACTACGGGGTTAATGGTTGCACTAATACCTAAGTTTAAGCTCTTATAATAATAGAAAATTATATATTTAACATTCACATATGTTTGATTTTCGACTTTTTGTGCAGTTTAACAACTATTACAAAGTCCGACATTCATCATCCCTACCGATCATTGACTGACTAACTTCCTTTAAGTATCCAGCCATCCCGCAGCTGCTACTGTCGTTATTATGATTACAAAGATCCGAGAGGCAACGATGAGAGCCTCAGTACCCGAGTATAAAGTGTTGGTTGATGTATAAAGATAACCGCTAGGACGCATCGCGCTCGCGTATAATGTAGCTTTGGATGCATGGAGATGGTGAAATAAGTGTGGCGCACTTTTTAACGCCTCAGATGAATTTGTATTGGCAGAAATCGTGCACGAATTAAGAAATGAATTTTGTATTACAAACGTTCATTATATAATACTGATTATTAATCGAATTATGATATATTTGACCAAAAATTGTTTAGAAGACGTTTGTACAAGTTGTAATAGAATTTTTCTTTATGATTGAAAAGAAGATATATAAAATTAAAGGTGAGGCGGCGGTTCACTTGCCTCATACGACCAGCCGCCGATGGTGTGTTAAACCTATAACCCAACGAAAGGTATTTGTACAGGAAGATTGTTATACTTTTTTTATTATGATAAAGTATAACTACTCTATCTTATAAGCGGCAGAGCCTTTTGAAAATAAGGGGGTTCCTGTCTAATATTCAAGCCTAGGGTAAAATGTATGGAAAGCGGTTTTGAGTACTGAGGATCCTCTAAAGAGTTCTTCCAGCCAGTTAAGTTTCTTCAACTTAGGATAGAGCTATGAGCTAGGGTCGTAGCATGGTATACGATAAAAAAAGAATTTTTAATGGACGCCACCGTATTTTAATAATAGCTATAATGTTTAACAATCCAAAGATAAGATACGAAAATTTTCGAAAAGAAAAAAAATTACCTGAACAACCAAAATGTGTAAAAATAATACTTACTTACTCGTGACACTATAAGCTTGGATTGGAACAATGGCCTAGTACTATCTGAAAATATAACCTCCTTAAAATTCCTTAGAACTAGGGCATCACTAGAGCCTAGTCAATTTATCACCAATTAAATTTCAATAAAAATAGCAATTTAAAACTATAACTAAAAAATATCTTACAAGTATAATGTCAGTGGTCTTTCTTCCTATACTCAAAAAATTTTATGAAATTAGTGGCATGCTTTAAGTAAAATTATTACTAACTTCAATGAAAGTAAGCTTTAAAGTAACCTAAGTCATTTTCTTTTGTGATAAATATATATATATTGCTGTAATTATAGGGTTAATTTAGGGGTAGGTTAAGTCATAGGGGTCGTAGAACAAACAGAAGAAACGTCCAAGTAACAAAAGCACATAAGTACAGATATTAATAGAGTAAATAGGTCATTATAAATATTATTAGTTGAGAACATACTCTATATAGCAGTACAAGCAATTAAAGAGATATCCAAGAGTAGCTATGAGCAAAGATAAGAATTTGAAAAGGTAACGAAACGCATTGAAATTAAATCAGTGAAAAACCTGCATGAATTGGCTAGACAAATATTCAAAAAGTGCGTGGATATATCATCTTAAACGCACTTAGAAATTATGCATTATTTGACAAGCGTACGTGATTTAAAAGTATCACATTTGCTCAAAAATCCAATGTATTAGGAAATAAACAAACACCAAATTTATTCCATCCAGATTAGAATAAGGCCAACAAACAATACTACGTGATCGATTAAATGAAGATTCCTGGGATTTCTGAAGTAAATGCATAGGTATAATAAGAATTTACGTGACAAAGTAAGCATCGCGTCATTCTATTGAACTAGATAACTGGTAAAATTCCCAAAATAACAAGTGATAATACACTTGGTCTCGCCCAGCACGTGGAGGGTCGATCCTATAAATATCATTTTAATTGAATATTGAGTTAGTATGCTTTTGAAACTGGGCAGTCACTATACTTGAAAGTGATAAATATTTACGTGAAAAGTTAAGTGAAAATTATTTTAAAGAGTGTATAATTGTGCAAAGAGAGCCGTACTTCTAAAAGACGTAAGTAGATAAGATTTATTAAAATTATATCATTTCTAATAATAAATAAAACAGGGCTCTGAATAATTACGATCTGATTAAATACGTTCTGAAGAACTACGTTCTAAATTACATTCTGAATAATTACAATCTGATTAATAACGATCCATTACGATCTTAAATACAATTTTGGATACGAAACTCTAGAAAATGCTGTCTGTTCAAATAATTTAATAATCTCTGAAAATGGTAAATATTCTATTACGGAAATGAAAAACCTTTCATTGGAATAACGATTTGGATACTAAATTTTGGTTGGATGTCGACTTCAATTCTTGGAATGCAGAGCACCTATTGAATCTCCTCAGGTTAGATAGTTTTGATGATTTATTTTAAAACGGTTTTATTTCAATAATAATTTAAAAGTGTAAGAGTCAACAAATTGGGGTTTCTTGGATAAATTTATGAAAAATTATAGACATCTTGAAACGCTTCAACAGGTCTCTAAATGTAAAAAAGCTCGTTTTGCTGGCTTCATTTTCTAAAAATCTAATAGATGTGAATAATTCAAAAAGGGGGAAGATATTTAAAAAGGGAAAAAGTTGTAAATATTTAATCATTTTACTGTGTATTGTGGAATTGCTTTATTTAATTGAATCAGCTAGTCGAGGCAAAGAAAATTATAAATTAACATTTTCACAAGTGCTTGAGTAACATAAGGGTTATATGACAGCATTTAATGTACGCCCAATCCGTGGGGCGAGTTTAACACAGCAATTTATGGGCTGCCCAACCATGGGGCGAAATTAACACAGCAATATATACATATATATATATATATATATATTACTCATATTTAGACCAGGGTAGAAAATTAAATAATCACATCAAATAATTTTAATCACCGTGTAGAAGCTTTGGGAAAAGGTACGCGTTATTAAAAAAAAAAAACCCGTGGAGAATAAAAATTCATTCGTTTCATTAAAAATAAGAGATTTAAATCATGTACAAGACGCTTGCTATAAAAAAAGGAAGCAGTATTAAAAAGCTCTACGTGTAATTTAATTATTCCTAGTAAAGAAACAAATAGAAATTACGTGCAAAATTTATATTAATTAACTCAATTTTAAGTAACCGGTATTAAACAAAATGTACCGATAATAATGAATATTTGATTAGGAGTCACTAAAAATTAAAGGGTATGATTTTTAATTGGAGTTAATTGAACCGTTAGTAACATATAATATCTATAAAAACTTGTGAAAACCCAATAAAATGCAAATCGTAGAAGTGGTAGTTAGAAGTAGGATGTTTAAACACCTGCGTATTTTTAAAAAGCTCATTCTGCGTAAATTTTGCAGATAATTAATGGTTACAGAGAATCTTGGAGAAACCGTAGCTTAATAGTTACGGGAAATGCTAAAGGTGGGTTATTTCACAGTCCACATGGACTGAAATAATCGATAATAAAGAATATCAATTTGCACCAATAAGAACAGGGTAGATAGAGACAGATAATATGCGCAAGACCGAGACACATATAGTAAAAGGCGTGAGTGGAGCAACGTCACGGGGTTGCGATTGGGTGAAAATAAAAGGCAAAATTGAGAGATAAAAATAACATTTCTGTATAAAATTCAATTAGTTATTTCCAGACGTTGCGAGCCGTGTAGAAATTCCTGAGATTTAACTGGGGCGAGTGCAAATTTCGTAAAAATCGTATGCCGGGCTGCGGAATGGGAACCTAGCATGCGAAATTCTTTAGAATTGTCCGTTTTGGGGACTAGACCGACAGACAGGCTAACCTCTATATATACCCAGGTGAATATGAACAAGCTCTCTTACATCTGCGACTTGATTCAATGCGTTAAACAGTGCTTTTTAGTTTTCCGAGTTTGATAGAATAATTTAAAGTTTGCTCGTATATTTTGGTGATTTAAAACAGTTTGTTCTTTACGCGCTACTATGAATGTAATTTAGTGTACTTAGAAAAGAAGATACAAGGTAATAAAGTTTAGTATCACTGTACCAATTAGTAAAATTTACAACGACAAATGAATACACAAAAGTAGGCAATTTTGGCGTATTTTGCTATTTTTCGGGGGTGTTAATAATTAAATGGTTCATAAACGTGTCTGGATCCACAAAACAAGGGTCAGATATACACAGATGAGTTCCGGAAAAGCCCTGAAACAACTTTAGATGAATGGCGGTGGAGAAAATTTTAAAAGCGTTGAGAATCAGAAGCCGTAAATATAACCCAGTTGGATTGGTGTGATTAACAAAAGGGACGATGTACATTGAAGCTACGAGTGCAGTAACCTTCAGGTAAATTATACTATTTTGTTCGAACTTTGATATTTTGGTGTGTGTTGAATAACTTTATAATTGATTTACTTAAAATGGACAGTAGTGAAATTGTACTAACAACAGAATTTTAATTTTAAGGTGAAATTTGCTTGTTTAAGTAGAAATTTGGGTATGTCTTTGAGCTCAATTAGACGAACCTGGTTAATTAACGTAAAGGGGTGGTAGATGCTCCCTTTATACTCAGACTCAGGTCTGCATATATTGTTATATTAATTAGTAGGCATCCTACAAGGACTTTAATTTTGGATGCACATTAAAACGATAACAAACTTAAATCTTGAAATTTTCTGATACTGAAATTTATGCTGAATTTTTAATTTTGAAATTTTAATGTATTGTGAATATTGATGTAAATAGAGTTAACGTTGATGTTTGTAGTAGGAATGTGTTTTTTTTTTTTATGAATGAAGATGAAGGTTTATCTAGGGGAGCAGCCGAGGCGATGAACAGAAGAAAGTCAACGGACCAGTTAAGTTAATAGCTTTTTGTAGGATTCACAGCATTCTTGAGACCCAATTTGTGAGGCTCGATTCTAATTTAGGAGGTTTCACAGCAATATATATATATATATATATATATATATATATTTATATATACACATCGTTTATACCTCTTTACATGTGTTAGTGTTTGTTAACCATCAAAATATAAAAATGTTTATACGTTATCTCTTATTAAATTTTATGGTCTTAAAAAAACTAATTATTAAAATTCTCAGTGCAAGGTATTAGATTGTTATTAATATGACACAACTTTTATTGTTACCGAAATAGGATCCTTTTTGAATTACAAATGAATAAGTAAATGAATTGATTTTTCATATATTGTTGAACTTTTAATTTTAGAAAAATTTATTTTATGTATGAAAGGTCAATTTCCCTTATGGTATAAAATAGTCAGTATAATAATTATACTTCAATAAAAAACTGGTTCTTAAATGTGACAAACTCAAAGATGTCACTTATTTTGTTACAAACAAGTTGTAGCATATTAATTTCTTAGAAAGCTATCTTTAAATTTTTTGTGTTCTACGAACATTTATACTCATCAAATTAATTAATCTTAAACAAAAAATTACGATCACCAATTTAAACTACTATATAAAAAATTACAAAAAGTTCACTACATTTTCATTATGGTGTGGAATTAAATACAGAAAACACTCACCATTGGATTTCGTCAAATACTTGATTACTTTCAGCAAGAAATAGTTACCCATTCAAATGAACTGGAACGTTGTACTTTCGTCCATTAAACTTCGTGTACAATTGTAACGACAGGTGTGCAACCTTTGCCTGTTCTTAAGATTACAAACCGAGTTTCCTCTTACAAAGAGTGAGCATTTATTGTTCACGATAAGAATACTTTTAAAACATTTTTACTCAGAATAATTAATAATCGAAAGTTTTGTAATGCTCCAAAACCAATAATTAAAACTTCCAATATGCCATAACTAAAAATTTTTAAAACTTCGTAACACGTAATTAAACTTGTACTATAAAAACCACGGAATTAATTTAAATACCAAAATGAAAATAGTTACCTACCGTTGATGATGTTCTTTAAACCCACTATATTTGTATCATTTTAGAGGCCGACTGCCTGGTGATGATTTCTATTTTTAAAAATGGCCAATCAATCCTCCGGGACCAAGCCACCTGCTGGCCGGACATCCTGAAACAACCTTTCGACCACGCGTCAAAAACTTGTCTGTCTTAATTACATCCTGCCGTTAAAAGTGGAAAAAAGCATTCCTCTGTTTTACTACGCGGGCAGGCGCAATGAACTAAAGACTCGCATCAACACGGATATCAAAGTAACTGAAATGTTATTTTAAAACCATGAACACAGATGGAGTTCTATGTGACAAATAAATATTATTTCAATGAAGTACAAATAGAAACTTCCAATACTGTGTAACTTACTGTTTTAATACGCTCTAATTAGTTCTATGATTTCTAAAAATAGTTATTTTCTAGTTTAATTTTAGCATTCTAATTATTAGAATGAAGGTCTGGTAGCATAAATATGTCTGTAATTGTAACGGTTGCAAGACTACCCAAGTAGCGTCCTAGCGAAGTTTCCAGGAAGGTCTAATCCAAGAGTTAATCAATTTTTCTAAAGGCACTTTACTTCAAAGGCACTACACATGTCAGATTAGTTGCTATCTATAATTAGATGTCAATCATGTTTTAGGATCCTATTTATGTCAGGGTGGTTGGAAGCAATTTTTCAATTAGCGGAGTACTCGACTAAAATTAGTTCCGAGATCTACTTGTGTGGCTATCTTAGGGCAATTGGCAGTTTAATTAATCTTAAAGATTTACGACCGGCGTATCCTAAGCCGAGTATGAGAGCCAAGAAAGGGGTTATTTTTCAATTAACTTAAATGTATATAAGGATGCCCGGCGGTGGTAATCGGGGTTGTTTATTTCCAGACGCGTTAGAGTCTAAAGCTCGCGGACTTGCAAGATTGAGTAAGTGTTTTATTTCTCTGAATTCAAGTGCGTGCCGTTATGTTCAAAGTTATTTTATTTCTCTGAGTAAGTAATTATTATATATGGTATTACTATGAACTCAAGGCTGTGTTATGCATCATAAGTCATTTATTTGTTTAAATACAATATCTGTCGACTTTCATAACATACAACTTCGGGTTAAAGCTCCGTTCCAGTAATTTAATCCCGTTAGGTTATTGTTAAAGACCGCATCTTTTGAAGGGTTTCTTATTTTATTGTGTTTCGACGTTGTCCGAGGCTTGTTAATAACTAAGCCACGAATTCCGTTACTGTACTATTTGACCCGTGTGAAGGAAGGTCGTTTCAGTATGCAAGTTAAGTAGACTACGGTAGCGTTAATTAATTATATGTATTGGGGTGTTTGCACCCAGAACTGTTGTTAATATTCATAAAATAAGGACTTTAGAATTGTTTAGTTAAGTTGTGTTTGTGCTAGCCGGAGACTTTATAAGATTTGCCCCTGTGAAGTGAAGTATTTTCTGTCCTGCAATCTTGGTTCAACGCCACGAACAAAGTGCGACGAGAGCTATTACCGCGATCGGTCCATGGGCCGTTTAATTCCCATGGTGGCGCCCTATTGTAAATAATGTTAATTACTGTATAATTTTGTATGCATATGTAATTAGGTTAAGTTAATTAGTAGCCCATTTAATAAAACAATTGGAATTTTGTCTTAGTGTGTTGTTGTTTAATGAACCTCCCCTTCTCACCGACTGCAGCAGCTTGCGAGGCAATGTCCCGAAACGTGAGGGTACTATAGTGTTAGAGGTCCTTCCCATTTATTATTTATTGTTAATTGGATACCCTCACGCGGTAGGTAAATATTCAAATTACAACTGTTAACAATTCTTGTAATTAAATAATTATAACGAATGTGTATATTAATGAGGGGCTAAATCGTATTTGTTACAAGATATAAAGAAAAGACGGTATAAAGAAAGGCGAAGTACACTCCGCAGCACAAACAAACACTAAAGCGTGTCTATGCTGTATGGTAGATGACGACACAGTCCAGTTTTAAAACGTGTCTTTCCCATGACTTCGTTATTGTTCCCACCACAACAACGTTTTTCGTTAGCTAAACCCGATAAACGCTCTTTTTTCAAGACGTGGGAAAATGCGTGCTCGTCAAAACACCTCAATATTTGATTGATTCTTTACCTCTGCTTCGTGAGATATTATAATCGTGTAGTAACAATAATAATTATGGAAAGCTAAAGTTTTCCTCTTGGATTAAAAACATCCCTTATTTCGAATATTAAAATGAAACAGTACAGTTAAGGAGGCGTAACATTAAAGCTTTGGAAAAAAAATAAGGTTTCTTTGTACGAGAGCTCACATTGCTCGGAAAACTTAAATTAACTCATATCTGTTGGCGCTGAGTAGTTTTTAAATCGTAACAATCATTGCGATACCAGAAAACGGAAACAAGTTGCTACCCGATATTCAGGTTACATCATCTGTGCCTCCAAGGGTCTTCTTTGCCGCCACACCGACCGCATAAAATTAGTCGACGTATATGAGACTCAAGCTTTTAAATTTACTATAAAACTAAATGCAAGGTTCATTTCTTCACTACATATTCGTGTATACAACTTTAAGGTATTTTCTTAATTTAAACAAATTACTTGCTGGGTTTTAACACGCAAAAGACAAACTACATTGCAGCAGTAAAAACGTTAAGTTAATAAATCAGGCCCCACTACTGCATTAACGATCCATAATTTTTTTGATCAAATTCCACCAAATGCACAATTAAAAAACAGGTTAGCTCGTTTCTTGTACGATAAATCCTTCCTTTGGTTATAAAAACCAAAGGCTCGGAACATCAAATAGATGAGTTGTCAAAGGCATTTTCCGAAAACAAAGATGTAGATAATTTATTGGTTTTAAAGCGGTGTTAAGATAAAATAACATCTCAAAGATAATACCAGAGAGAAAGATAAATGTCTAACCATTTATGGTTTAGAGTATTGTTTAGATAAGATAAAATCTCGAAAACAATTTCTACGAGAAAGATAAGTAACAAACCATCTGTGGTTCAAAATATTAATTAAGTAAGGTACAATATCTGAGATATTTCACAGAAAAAGATAACTAGCCAACTGGTATTGGTTCTATATATTAATTACATAAGGTGAACTCCAAGATAGATAAATACAAAACATTCATGGTTTAACTTAATAATAAGGTAAAATAATGTTTTAAGAACAAATTCAAAGAATAGTGTAAACATTGTTTTTATTCTAAGTCCTTACACTTGTCAAGACCCACTGCCTTGCAACAAATATAATAACAGGGAAGCATCTTCCAAAGGAGTAAAGTGATTCCGTAGGATCCTGAAAAGGTTTTTTTGAATCATTCCCTTCAAAAGCAAAATCTCCGTGAAACGGCGCCCGTTCATACGAACAGTATGGGAGACCCAAATTGAAATGGAAATGTAGTCCCTGCACCCCTTCGTCGATTAGGAAGGAGTCAGTCCACATGCAAAATTAGATAACAGATTTCACTGTCGACGACTTTACGTAAATCAGCGGAAGACAGTGGAGATACACAGCTAGACCGAGATTTCCTATACCCATGACCCAATGTTGTGAGGTAACAACGTTCTAACTACGTAAGTAAAAGAAAGAAATAAAAGATATAGAAAATATAAAAATGGGAGATGGGATATTTTGAGCTTCATAGGAACCAGGTAGAAAAGAGATGAAGAAGGGCTCGCATTGTGCAATAGCGATAAAAAAACGGTGGATATTGAAGCAAAACTCGACCAATCAAAATGTAGTCAGCAACCGAGAGGGGGGTACCACTTTTATGTAATGGACGGTTGTCTCCGGACTAAAACAAGTCCAATATAGGAAAAATAAAGTTGACACGGATATAGAGGAATAACAATAGTAAAGATTGTAGGGTAAGCGTCCTAAAGAATGTATAAAGAGTAGAGAATGTTCATATTAAAACAAGGCGACTTGAAAGACCACCTGCAACATTAATGGCAAAATAAACCTTATATTCGATAGATGAATAATAACTAGGTTCCAGAAGAAACCTATATAAATCACATTCCTACTGAGTGCATCCACTGTGATAAGAAAATCAAATAAAGATAACACGAGCAACTTAATATACCCACACAATATTTCAAAAACAAATAACTACCACAGCCATACTAAAATAATTGTGCGATGGACATCTAATTAAAGATACAAGTAGAACATTTTTCAGTACAACAGAAACAATAAGAGATAACGTGGAAAACGACAAAGTTGATAACCTCTCACCAACTCCTTCATAAAAATCGGAAAAGTCTATTAACATTCTTATGATATAGAAAGTGTTGATAACAAAATTTGTAGCAAATGATTGAACTATATGCAAAAGAAAGCACGTCTAATACAAATTTCTATAGTCGCAATGGTGGAAATCGATTTTTTACAACAAAGGCTTAGGTCGCGATCCTATATGGAACCAAAAAATAAAGCAGTAACCCGACATCAGCTAGTACCAGCCTCTAAGGTTCGGTGAGTTGTTCAACGACAGATGTATCAACCACGATAAAAGAATAGGTAGGTTATGGAATAATAACAAGATAAAAAATGGAAATTTTAAAGAAATGGAATTACTTGTGTATAATAACAAATGGAAAATTTTTTTGCGACTATGAATGAGAGAGATGCCATTTTGAAATGAAAAGGTTTGAAACGATGAAAGGTTCAAGAGTAAGGTACATTTAAGTATAGGATAGGATAAGTCTAAAAGATATAAATTGAATTTAAGCATGAGTTAAGGAAATGAAGGTTAATGATGAGATATATTTATATTGAGAAGGTAACGTTAAAAGATAAAAAGTTTGTTCTAATAAAGGTAGAAAAAAAGAAACGTATTTAGATAAAAGTACGAACATACAAGAAATTTTAAATAAGATAAAGTTGGTGTTAGTTTAGCAGAAAACTTTTTAGTTGCATCAGATGGAATATGATTTTCTTTGATTCTCTTCACCAAAGGCAAAAGAAATGTCTTTTTTACGAAGGTTGTACTGACTTTTACATTATCTCAAAAGCTTCAAACAAGTTTTTCTGACATCGGTAAAGATAGCAGGTAACGATTGTAGGTGTTTGTCTCAACGTACTATTCATCAAATTCAATAGCATCAGTATCGTCCGAAACAGAACCGTAATAACTACCATCAATTGGACTATAAACTCCAAAATTACAATTGAAGGTGAAAATAGAGTAGCTTCATGCTTGGAGATACTTAATGCTTGTGCAATTGTGAAATATTTTCATACACTTTGGTGTGGCCAGAATCGAACGCGAGTGGTAATAATGACACGAAAAACTCTTTCGGTAAGGCTTACTTGGAGCGATATTTAGTATCAAACCAAATCATTTTTATTTTATACTTAGTTACGAAATTTTGAAAGTGTTTAGAAATAAATTGGGGACCATTGTCACAGGAAATAATTTGTCGGATAACAAAAATGGGAAACACTCGTTGTTCTAGAAATTTTATGATTGTCGCAGTTGTTACTTTAGCTAAAAGTTGAACAAGAAAGAATTTAGAAAAACAGTATGTTACTATTAACAAATATTGGTTACCCTTCTTTCAACGAGGGGGTAGGCCTAATAGATCTAGAGAACTTAACTGAAAGGTTTAAACTTGCCCATTAAACCATGTCGAGGTTCTTGTGAACTTTTGTGTGCACCACTAGCCGATAATATAAATCGGACATTTTTGCTAAAATTTTACCAACGGCTAAGTGAACTGAAACAGGGTCATCGTGACTCATTTTTGAAACACTATTACGATTTTGAGTAGGGATAATTAATTTCCATTCGGAGATATTTAAAGTTTCACGAGAAAAAGAAGAAACAAATTTATACAATCCTGTAGGTTGGATAAGGGCTTCGCCCCGCGAGAAAATGAACGAGTCCCTGTGATGGGACCAAGTGGTGACAATTTAGCCTGTACCGGATGTTTGGGACTAGTGCGTATACCCTGCTCCCATTTGTGCTCTGGTTCTTACCACTCGGTTAGTATTGTGTCCTGAATGTCTTTTTTATCAGGATTTCTGATATTGGTTTTAGGATTTCCCGGACTTTTCCTGGTTTGTTGTTTTTTAACCAGTATGTCGCCGCTCTCTTCCTGATATAGAGATCAAGAGGGAGGAGTTCTAATATCACATAGAGGGTATCGGGTGATACGGTTCGGTATGCTCCAGTGAGTCTTATTAATGCCCCCCTTTGGGCACCGTTGACTTTTTGTTTGGATTTTACTAGATATAATCTGGTTACCTAGGCGCTCGCTGCATGGCTTATTATTGCCTCAAGTACACTGGATGGGTTTCGGATGATGTTGTACGTTCTTTGTGCTAGGACTGCTATGTATTGCATAGTCACTGCGACAATGTGTTTTCCGTAGTTCGGTTTTTATCAAGGGTTAGCCCTAGGTATTTGGTTTTTCGTTTTCTTTGTATTCTGTCTCTGTTCTTAATGATAGGGTCGCCTTCTAGAGAACCTTTAACTATCATATAAATTGTTTTGTAATGTGCTATCGTCATCTTCTTTGCGTTACACCATTCTAGGCTTTGTTCAATGTTGTGTTTGCATTGTGCTGGAGTTCATTTCTGGAACCTCCTCCACCACCAACAAAATGTCATCCGCATAAGCTACTATGGACCTCACCTCATCTGCGGTTACAAGCTGCTCCAGGGGCTCTTCAGTCGCAATGTCCCAAAACATGTGATTGCAGACTGGCCCATGTGGGCATGCCTTGATGATTAGTTTTGTAATATTTTCGGTACCAGACAGTGTTACAAATCTACTTTGGCAAAAGCTTCTGAAGGTATGATGTAGTTTAGGGGTGGCCAACACGCGGCCCGCGGGCCGCGGGTGGCCCGCTGGGTGACTACTTAGGGCCCGCGTAGCATCTGCACCATTTTTTTTTGTTTTAGTGTACATAACACCACTAAAAGAACATTCCAACGTGCGTAGTTTTGTATCATATCTCATATATGGAAGTATCTCAGTACATTGTTTCAACTATCGTGATAATTTCTTCTATACTCAGATGATGAAATGGTTAAGGAATGTTTGGAGAATGTCGCTGAAATTCTGTGCCCAGAAAATAGAACGGATTTCTCAAAAATAAGCCTGTCTCGTCAAACTATTACTAGGCGGGTCGACGACATTGGAAAACATATTGAAGATAATTTGAAAAATCGAGCATGCAAGTTCATATTTTATGCTCTAGCATTGGATGAAAGCACTGACTTCATAGATGCCGCCCAAGTGGCGATTTTTATCAGGGGTGTTGATGTCCATTTTAACAAAATAGAAGAATTAGCGGCACTGTATTCACTTAAGGACACTACTCGCTTACGAGATTTGTTAGGTGCTGTTACATCGACATTGAATCGCTTTTTGTTACAACTCAACAACCTATCGGGCGTAACAACAGATGGTGCTCCAGCAATGGTTGGGAAACACGAAGGTTTAGTAAAACTGATTGAAAATGAGGCCTGCAAAGTTGGTAATACTTCGATGCTAAATTTTCATTGCATTATTCATCAGGAGAATTTATGTTCCAAGTCCCTTAAATGGATCATGTCATGAAGGTGGTCATCAAAACAGTGAACTTTATTAAGTCGAAAGGGTTGAATTACCATCAGTTTCAAGAGTTTCTCAAGTCTTTGGATTCACAGTATAATGACGTTACATTTTATGCAGAATAAGATGGCTGACCCGTGCCAAAATGTTGAAAACGAGTGTTTGATTAGAAGGAAGAAATACAGTCATCCTTCACAAGCAAGTCAAAAGTATCCCAGAATTTGAAGACAAAGAGTGGGTTAGCGACTTTGCATTACTGGTCGATATAGTTAGCCACCTAAATGTTGTTAATACTCGTCTACAAGAAAAGATCTACTAATTAATAACATGTATGATCTTATTTCCGCATTCCAAATGAAACTTGGCCTTTGGGAACAACAGTTAAGGACAAAAATCTTCACCCACCTTCCGACATTGTTGTTGCAGCTAGACGTCACACAAATGGCGGCGGATAAATACGCTTCGTTAATATATGACTTGAACAAGGAATTTGATAACCGATTTCAAGATTTTAAAAAGCTTCGTGTGCTTTTTGTTGCATTTGCAACGCCATTCTCTGTAGACGTGAATTTATTGCCAGGAATTTTACAAGTGGAACATTGTGAAATGTGTTGCGATTCACAGATAAAGGAAAAATTTAATCAGGTTGGTTTGTAAGAGTTTAACAAATCATATTTAGACAAGGAGAAATATCCTGCATTTTACAAACATGCTCGTTATTTGGAAATAATTACACGTGTGAACAGCTTTTTAGTCGAATGAAGCATGTTAAATCTCAAATGCGAACGCGAATTACTGATGAACATTTGGAAAACTGTTTGCGTGTAGCAACAACATCAATCGAAATCAACATTGATGCACTTAGTTTTGACAAAGAAAATCAGACGTCTCACTAAATTGTACTATATTTTGTTTATTTTTTATTATTATTTTTTGTATTGCCTAACTCTAATCTAATAAATATGTTTGATTCTCATTTTTGTTATATTAAAAAACAATATATTTCTTCTCTGCTTTGAATAATACAAGAAAAATTTGTTGTACGGCCCAGTAGCAAATCTTATTTCTAAAATCTGGCCCAGCTGCTGAAAAG
Organism: Platerodrilus igneus; assembly: GCA_036346225.1. Taxonomy (NCBI): domain Eukaryota; kingdom Metazoa; phylum Arthropoda; class Insecta; order Coleoptera; family Lycidae; genus Platerodrilus; species Platerodrilus igneus. The sequence continues at coordinate 5,346,629 of JARFIW010000500.1, read as the reverse complement.
GTTGGCGACCCATGATGTTGTTGTTTTGGACAATGAATTTCGATTGCCCTATGGAACAGTGTTGGCCACCAAAGGTTGTTGAGGGCTCCTTCCTATCATGACTAGGACCACGTATTTTTTATTTGAAGTGGTTGCATAGTTTATGGCTTTGCTTACGGCGTGGCGTCTTCGGTTGATCGTCCTTGTCTTAGTCCGTACTGCGCCGGGTACATACCTTCCGCCTCCCGATGTTCTTGCATTTCCATGCATAGTGGTGGGTTGATAGTTTTTCCGAGCGATTCGAGAAGGCAGATGGGACGGTACGAACCCGGATCTTTTTCTCGATTTTTAGGGAGTATAATTAGGTCCGCTTGCTTCCAACAGTTTGAAAACTTTGTTTGTTTTAAACATTCATTGTACAGTTTAGTAAGTTTCGGTAGTTTGGTGTCAAGTGCCTTTTTATTTCTGCCGGGATCCCATCTGGTCCAGGAGCTTTTTTGTTTTTGCTTGATCAAATAGCGTGTCTAATCTCGTCCTCAGTGAAAGGTGTTACGTCGTCCTGTGTTCGGTTCCATGGTGTATTCACGTTCCCGTTTTGTTGGGTGACTGTTTGTAGTTTGCGGTCTTAATCCAGTCTTCGGTTTTTGTTCCGTCGGGTTTGGTTAAAGTCGAGTATGTTGTAGGTGGTGCAATTTTTCGTATTACTGTCGTGTATGGCACCTCAAACGTTCTTGTTCGTATATTGTCTTGCGCTGTTTGTAGTTGGTCAGCTAGAAGACCCTTTCTGCCAATGCTAGGGAGGCCTGATAGCGTCTCCTTGGCTTGCGAGCTTCGCTTTTCAGTATCTGGGCTTCTGTGGTCCATTTTAGCGTTATTTGTGGCGCAGTTTGTCTTATTCTTTTTAGTGTTTGTTTCATAGTGTGTTTAATTCTTCTTGTTAAGGTTTTGGCATAAGCGTGTATGTTGTCGTTATGTTGGATATCAGGGAGCGGATTGAAGTTATTCAGTGGTTTTTGACAGTTAGCATTGTGTATGTTGTATTTTAGTCTTTTTTTGCCCGTTTCTGCATGTAATGGTATGTTATCCTTGTTTATGTCAAAGGTTATGAAGTTGTGAGCGCTTATTGTTAAGCTGTTATGTACCTTTCAGTTTTGTATGTGGGGGTGCGCTATTCCATTTGCTATTGTGACGTCAATGCTACTCTCTGCTCCCGCCTGATGGTTTCTGTGGGTGGGTGGATTAAAGGAGCAGTTCATCACTTCAAGCTGTAGCTCGTTGATCAGGCTCGTCAGTGTTGTTGCAGTGCCACATTGGGGATTTTCCGTTTGCATCTGCTATAAAGAGGGTAGGTTGGTTTGTGTATGTACGTGCGATGTTTTTAATGTTAATGATGTATGGATCGGGGATCAACCGAAATGGAAAGTATGTGCTGGTCAGGATACAGTTGTGTATGTTTTGTCCGGATATTTCTAGGCAGACGTTGTGTTCGTTCGTGTATCTATGTAGTGTGGTTGCTATTATGTTAGGGTTGAATATTACCGTGGCTGTCATTGGTCTGTTTCCCTTACAGATCTTTCTGGCTGTCGTTGGCATTCCCTGTAATTATCCGTTTTTGCAAAATGGTTCTTGTATACAGAGTATATCTAGTTGTTGTGTTTCGGCCAGGTGTCTGTTTTCTTGCGCTACGGTGGCGCTACGCATGGTGTTTAGCGTAGCAACAATTATAGCGATGGGAAAATAAAGTTTTTGTTTTAATATTAGGAATAGATCCTAATATTAAAATGAAACGGCAAAGAAGCGAAACAAAATAGGTAGAAACTTAATTTAATTATTATAATTCTTTAGATTTATACGGTATGGACGCAGGTGCAACATAATAAAAGTAAATATGCATACATGAAAGGCGAAGGGCATAAACTACAAGTTCACACTTAATTTGCAAAACATCTGTCGAAGCCTGGCGTTGAAGTTCCTTGAACCACAAAATAAACACATCAAGGTTAATTCCAAGATAATTTGATTCTTAGATGATGAAACGGGAATCAAACATTTTTAATTGTAGCGAAAACCAAACTTAAGGACAGCTAGAATCGCCTAGTCTTTTTTCTAGAAATGCAGAGTTGCTACGTACCTAGACGTAAACGGAAGGGGCGTCATAATCCATAAGGTTAAGGCACGTCCAAACAAACATAAAGTGAAATTAGAAAGACCAGACTAACTACAAACGCGGAGAGTGTGAGGATTCACATATACAAGAAAAATACATCGCCATCGATTTTTCATTTACAGAAACAATAAAAATTTCTATCTAAAACAAGTAGGAAAAAAGTAAACAAAGTTACTATTTTTAAAAAAAAAATTTCCTCTATGAACAATTTTAATAATGGTTATACGAAGTGCGCATTTCGTCGCTAACAGGTAATACATCTAGTCAAAAAAAAATACTGAAACTATTATATAAGGAAGTGCGTTAAGTAACAAAACAAAATATTTAATTTAAAAAAAACATCGTTAGTACAAAGAAAATTTTAGCATGACAAGAAACACTAGCACAGCAAATTCCAGTGTAGGTCTTTATTAAACAAAAAAAGTGTTTCGTTCGTACGTCAATGCAAGTTGGGTTTATCACTTGGTATGTACAAGAAAAAAGAACCTGTCACCCACCTCTATAGGTCGGGATATATCTTGTAAGCCATTGGAGGTGGATCAAGACTGCAACGCCACCGTGGTCGCTAGCATCCACGCTGCTATCGTAATTGTAACGGCAGTCTACATTCCAGAGCAGTAGTCTACGTCAAAGTTTAGTCAGGCCACTAATAAAAAGTGATCTGGCCTAACGTAGGAAAATCATTAGGTCTCCGTCAAAGAATAGTCGGGCCATTCATAAAAAGCGATCTGGCCTAACGAAGGAAAATCATTAGACCTCTATCAACGAGTTAAAAAGGGAATCCTATTAGTATTGATAAGCGCGGAAAAACTTACCGATGCACCCCAGATATCCACTTCTTGTCAACAACAAATGCGCATCGCTCGTGTAGTAATAAAACGTGCAACACGGAAAATATATCAAAAGCATGAGCTGCAGAATCAAATTGAAATTGTTTTTCGCAAAAATTAAATCCAATCCCAGCGATATCCAACATACAGGTGTGATTATAAACTCGAAACAAGCTTTATCAAATAAGTACGATCCATTATTTCAACGAGTCTTTAGGATTGGGTATTATAGGAAGTAATTATACGCTATAGTGATATGTATCAAGAACGGATGCCTAAAACAAGGTGCCGACTATTTAGATTATAGAAGAACTTTTCATTTTGCAAGAAATAGATTTAAATGACATTGGACTACAGCGTACTTGTTGTAGGAGTATCTAATATATACGACGGTGTTTGTGTATTGGAAGTAGAATCTATGCGAATGAATAATTAACCAAAATGGCGTAAGGTTTAGTACACCATCGTAAGGTAAACGTAACAGAGTTATAGGTTAGAAAGTTTCTTGTACAATCATTATTGATAATAAACGGGTGTGCGTAAAATATTCTATGTTTTAACAGCATGGTAATAATATTCAATATGACTTGGGAATATATTTTAGTTTTAATAGTTATTCCAAACACCTTAGAAAAATATTGTCTGAAGTTAGACAAAACCTCGAGGAAGGCACCGTGCATTAAAATAACTAACATCTGCTAACATCTTACCGTCGTTATAGGTAACGACGGACGGATAGCAAAAAATAAATCGTCGATTACTTTATGCAGCAATTCTGTTATTACATTACATTATATTACACTTCTCGACATCAGGCAAAATTTTTAGGTGAAAGCACGTCAATGCCATCATATTTCAAAAACAGAAAGAATGAATCTCGAATTTTGAAAAGGGAGTTCATGGAACCTATGACGATTGGGATAGCCAATGATAAAACAATACTCAATTTGAGGAAAAATCAAAGTCACAAGACATTGGATACAATAAAAAAGAGCGAATCAAAGGAAAGAATATATTTTTGTGTAAATAAAACGAGAGTTTAAAGTATATAAAAAGAAAAACACTTAAGGAGCATATATTCTAAATACTTTTAAATAAACATTATGATCAAAACAAAAGTCATGTCTTGTGTAAAAATCAGTAATAGAAACTTATACATACTTCTCTATATTGTAAATAAAACTTTACAAGCAAATTTAACATAATCAAAATTTAATATTCAATCACACAAAGGAAATTGTGCTTTTAAAAACAAAGAGTACACAGTATGTGACTTTAGAAGCTGAAACATAAGTAGTGAAAACTGGTACGAGTTATATATCCCCCCAAATTATGTATGTATTATAAAATAGAACCTAATAGGAAATTATTAGAAATAGTTAAGAAGTTACTAAGTGAAGTGCAACAATGCAATACAAGGACAATTTATAAAGTTTATTTACAGTTCATGAAAACGGATGCAATACTTTGTATCGCAGACGATAGTGACACTGCAGGTGGCAGGTCACAAACGGTCAAGATACCGCAATTACCTAGAAAATAAGATTATAACATTGTAATAATGAATAGAATTAAGAATAAGCAGACATGAGCTCTGCAAGTTCCCACAGCCATGTGAGGGGGTAGGGACATCCTAAATAGACCGGGAGCCGCAAGACCCGGCAGCCAGTCAAAGTATTCAACTTTAACGTTGCAGTTACTTAAGCTACTCAAAATAGTACAATTAATTCTTTTTTCGAACTTGGAGTAATTTTAATTCAAGTTTGAAAATTCCACATTAAATTCTGTATCAACCAAATAAATTTGTTAAGAAGTTTGCAAGTGTTTTTAAAAACGCAGCTCCCAAGGCCCGAACCTTAATTCACGTTGTATATTTATAATATATAAACATTTGCAGAAATACTTCATTTTTCAAATTTGAGAAAAACAGCAATTTTATGTTAGAAAATCTATACTCTATTAACATTTAACATATTCTCAGTCGGTGTTAGAATATGTGCGATTTAAATTAGTTTTAAAGGAATAAAGTCGTTTATCATGCTTCATACGAGAATCGCATGTTATCTTTACTTTTGATATTAATGCAAGTCTGCCAATTTTTGATAGCTTCTCAAAGCTCTGTAAAGGACGAAGCTCCCAGATACTTCTAAATTATTAACTTTAAACTCTACATATATAATTTGGCTTAAAATCCAACCGCTGTCTTTATCCTGAAAACTTTTTCATTTTCTTTAAATCATATCTTCGATATTTTCTTGAAACCATATTTCAAAGATTTTAAGCTATGATTTCAAGAAAATGTCATAAATATGATTTGCGGTGTTTAAAATAAAGGCAAAGGTTGGACCCCTAAGCTAAATTTTGTATTTGAAAGCTAATCTTAATACATTTAAGATGTCTTTGAGAGATTCGCCCTTTATTAAGCTTTCGGAACGTAATAAAAAAAGGGAGGCATACATTAATATCAAAAATTAAGATAATAGGGAATTCTCATGAAGCGTCCGCCATAAGTGCCTTTTATACTGCTAAAACTAATTTAACACGCAATCTATAAATGCATTTTTAGTTCGGAAATATTTAATATCTGCTAATTTCACTTCATTTCAAGTTTTAATAAACTCGCTACAAAAACAGAAATTGACTTTAATCACAGATAAATTTTTTAGAATATTTTCCACTCGCGACTTGAAAAGAAGAAAGGCGTCGTTAAGAAACATAAACGTTGAATCGGTATATGACTCCAGTTCTAATTCGTACTGAAAACGATGTACTAATTTCCGCCCATTTAACTCCAACCCTTTCATTTTCAGTGAGTTTTACTATTTCAACTTTAATTTTAACGTCCCTATTCAATAAAATCGCAGACCTTTCGTAATGCTCGCTCTAAATGGGTCTATATTTTCCTACTGGTGCATAGGCTTAAACCTTGGACTTTAAAGGCTTTTGTACAAGCATATACTAAGATTTTATTTTTAGTTACAAAATTTATAGCACTGCTAGCGTTTATATTATGCTAACATGCTCTGCAATTCTTTTTAAATTTTCGTCTAGCTCACACGAAAAACATAAAAAGTGGCTATCTGCTTCACACAGGTGCTGCTTCAGCTTCAATTATTTAGAAAATAGTGCAGGTTTAAAGATTCAATTGCTCTTGACTTCCTCAAATTTTTTTACAGAACGAGACTTTAAGTGTGACTCGTTTTGGCAGATAACTATTTCCCTGATTAATATTGCACTTGTGATATCATATGGCAAAATGGGAAATTTCTAAAAATAATTAAAAGTTAAAAAATTTCTACCAATAAAAATAAACTTGCCCGATCATTTTCTTCTTTAATTTGCATATTATTTTAGTGTGTAGTTCAAGATTATTGTCTAAAGAATGAATTACGACACTACTCTATTTTTAAAGTTGTATACAAATGTTGTAACACTTTAGTTTTAGGCAAGCCCGGAATCCGTTCTATGCTATGTGCGTTGCCGTAGTTAAGGCGAAACAATCGTTACCGAAGTATTTGTGAGTCCGTAAAGCCGTGGGCTGAATGCTCAAGTGCGCCGGTAAGACAGGGAAACGATGATTCTGGTCGTGACATGTAGTCCGGAAAGACTTTTGTTAGAAGAAAAGCAAAGACTTTTCAAGCCATAATGGGTGTGAAAAGTATCACCCATGGCAGTTACGTATTGCTAGGGATAGGGGCCAGAACTCTCCGCTATGCTAGCCCAGAAGAAAGAGGCAAATTTGAGATTTATTAAGCGCAAGCAAGTTTTAGATGGTAAGGTTTACGGAATTCTAATGTGTACAAGGAAATTGATTTAAATTAAAATCTAGTTAAGAGACGATTGTTAACCCTTGGCGAGGTTTCTTGTTATTCCGCATTAAAGATGGCAAATTCACGAGGCTACGACCATAAAAGGTGTTTGATAATTTTTGTTACACTAAATGTTGTCGAGCTGGGGTGAGCGTTATTCCTTTTTTCGAACAACAAGCATCAACTCTTACTGGAAGTACCTTATGTTAGAAAATGTACTATACTGAAAAAAAATTAGTTAAATAATATAAGACTAAGCAAATTTTTTGAAAAGCGAATATGAAAGTTTTCTTATTAAAACAAGTCATATTTTATTTAGTACAGATAAGATGATCTGGCAACATTTTTGTAACCATTTTCTAGTATTAAATGTCGTTGAGGACGACCTTTCAATCTAACATCTGTAAAGATAAATAGATAAAAGATAAATAGTTTTCTATGTTTGTTAAAACAAAATTGAACTTATGTTCTTACATAAGTTTTATAATGAAATAAATCTTGACATAGAGGAAATTTACTAAAACATTAGAAAGAATAAAGTTTAAACTAAAAACAATTTTGTGAGCCGAATCAAAGATTTCTGATTACAGCATACGTTCAATGTAATAAGATATCTAGTAATTTTTTATGATAGGCCTAGCCTGTTAGTAACTGTAAGTTTTTGCCCACTTAATATTTTTATCAGCATTGAATTTCATGCTATAGTATTAACACTGTATTACATTTTTCTTAATTTTTTTTGTACATAAAACAAAAAAAAAACAAATTTCATTAGATGCTAGTCAAATTTCGTAATAGTTTTATTTCCAAACGTTTAATAAAAGAAATAAGAGGACTATCCTTCTTTGTTGGGATAATAAAATAAAAAGAAAGGAAAACATGTTACTGAAAATCTAGATTCAGGCAAATGTAATTCCCTCAAGGTTTATCTGCGTCTATCCTTAGGACAAAAATTTTTTTTGTTAGATTTATTGACGCAGCGCCCTAGTTTGTTGAAAGACGTGTTCAATTCTCAAAACAAAACCCCGACCGTCTTATGCCTCCGCAGGAATAGACCCCGAGTTTAGACCGAGAGTTTTTTATTTTTTTGCAGTCCCGTTTGGCCCCGTTACATTCTCGATAAGGGCCATCCTCAAAAAGCGGATTAGCTGTGAAAAGAAATAAGATAACAATGTGCTAGCAACTTCAGACTATGATTATTTATTAATTTTATTTACTTGACATCACAGAGTCTTCGGTTTTCCACCACAGCTTGGTACCATAATACATTAAATGCTAAAACTAATAGAGAGTTTTAAATTTCCTTGGTATTCGTGATCAAGTATGAACATACTTATCTGCCTTTTGTGGCCTATGTATTTTCTGCCATTTGCTGGTGGGTGTTAGTTTAGTTTGCACCACTGACAAGTTTATAGCTTTGGATTTGCTATGAGTTTAAAGCTAGACTATCCACTTGAAACAGTTTAATTTCCTACAGACCCTTGTGAAGCAATATTGCAATGAATCGATCATTTTTAGTTTCCGTATTTTCCTTCCAATAAATTATTCTGTGTTATAAATTTACCCAACACCAAAACTTGTGTAATTTTCATAAAATAAATCTTAATAATCTCACAGATCAGAAATCAAAAATTTATTATAACAAAGTTAAATAAAGTCATAAGTTAGATGTGCATCTACCGGTTTTGTAACATGCCTCGTTTTGTTTTGTTGAACACCGCCGGCTGCAATGGAAAGTCCATCACTCGTAGTCCAAACACCAGCATGCTAAGATGTATTTGCTTAGTCCTCTGGCAGTAAGTCTACGCATAGCTAATACCATGATCCATCTGAATAATTAATCAAAACCAACTAGCTAATGGTTCGTATAATTTCTATACGTGAAATTTAATTAAATATTATTTCCTTGTAGCGTAACTACGTTTAAATATAGATTAATTAAAATAAAATTTAATACAACTATGAGAAGCTTTTGTAATAGTAACATATGTTGTCACTTTGAAACGTAGCAACACGTTTTAACCAAGATGTATTTAACTATCGATGCAGTATATTGATCTCGAGAAATCAACGCAAGGACACGCTTTAGATGTCATAAACAACTATGCAAGTGGAGGCTCTGTATAGGTTACGTTCTTGTAATCAACTTTCTACGTCATGGAAAAGCCAGATTGCGTTGACTGTAATAACGGGTGAGTCGTTTCAAAAACATTTCCTTTGAATTTCAAATGGTGGAATATTAAGTGAACTTTATTTAATATTATTGATCTAAATATTTTGTTGAACATTAATTGATGGAAGATTATGTGAAACGTTATTTAAAATTTTGATTTAAAAGTCAAGTATAAAATGAAATTGGTTTTAGAAATGTGCAATATTAGAAAATGATTATTAACATAGCACTGAATTTTAAGTAAATGACCTTATGGTCTTAATTGTAGGTTGCAGGACCTCAGATCTGATCACGTTCGATAATTAAATATGTTTTTTATTATGAAGTATGAATTCAAAATTAAATTATTACAAATTGATTAAAGAGAAGTAATTTTTATTTGATTTTGTGTAACTAAATTTTTCAATAGAAATAGATGCATTGAGTTGACTTAAATTTATTCATACAGGTCTATAATTACATAAATTAACGATAGAGAGAGAGAGTTTAAATTATACAGTTATGGTCATGAAGACCGAATCTGAGATTATAAAAACTGGTTCGAGATACCAACTCAATCGTTATAAAAACTATTCGCTTGGTTATCACAAGTGGTGCTAAAAGTAATATTATTTATTTACCATTAAATTAATTGAAAGCACTGAAACACTTTTCGCCTCCACTCGTTGGATACAAGTGAAGCTTTATCCTTTTTTTTGTTTGCGGCTAATTCTGGGAATTACCCCAAGGGAGAGCAATGAGAAAGGGCGTGGGGATGGTCTAAACTCTACAATAAGCTAACATAAAAAGAAAAAGGGAAATTGAGCGCCACTGTATCTATATGGACAACACAAGAAATTCAATACTCCTATGAGAAGATACAGAAACTCATGGGATTTAAGCACCGTAAAAAAAACTTACAACTTAATGAACTAACACATCTGGAAACCTATGGAACATACTTACAACCTCTTCAATCTCGATGATCCTGAAAGAAAAAGTACACAACAAATTTTCTATTAAAAAGACACTGTTTGTGCTTTTTAATAAAAAAGCATACTAATAATTACGAGTGGATAATCTTGAAGTTACCACACCAAAGGTACTTGAATTAAAAATGGATATCTAGAATAAATCAATTGTAACATGTGTTTTTTTTAAATTACTTCAGCATTCGTCTAATTTCATTATTCAAAAAATTTATTTTTTCTAAAATATTCTTATTAAAATTAATTGTGTATGGAATAAAAAAACTTGGGTCCAAAAATGTAATTTAATATAGTTTCTTTCGTTTCGTTTTTTTTTAAATATGGTTTCAACTACAAAATAATAAAATTGAATTCTTTATAAATCTGTCTTGACATAACAAGACCTTAATTTTAATAGTATTTCAAAACAAGATTTCTGATACCCAATGGACAGATCTGTGTATTGGTTTACATGTATTTCACATTGGTTTAATTTATTTCTTTATAAAAAATTTAAATCACGTGCAGCTAACTTGGATAAATAAAATTTCAACTTATTCAGGTATAATGACCTTATTAAAGATTAGACATCTGTAATGAACTTTATTAAAAAACAGGAAGTGGACTTTAGAATCACAAACAATACTTTAAACACATGAACGTTCCGCGTGTCTTACAAAATTACCTTATTAGTACTTTATAACAATCGTACTTCACGTTATTATTCGTGCATAAAATTTAGCATAATTAAACAACCTTCGATTAAAATTTTATGTGAACACTTTTAAAGTCTGATAAACATAATAACGGAAAGGTTTGATACCTGTTTTTAATGAAGACGTTACTCCTTTGTTATCGAACAGCGATGCACATTTTCTGGATTCTGCTTACAAATTTGATGAAAAAAAACATCGAACAACTGCTGTACGTTCTTAATTAACGAACGTTGCCCCAATCTCCATATGTATATTTCTAATTACTTCATGCGCTAAGGAAATAAAGATATTTTATATTAGTATTAAATTACTTAAATAATGCGGTCTCACCGTTAACAAATACCGACTCGAACCATTTTAAAAAGAAGCGTGGTCTAGTGCCTTGCCGGAGTCACAGGAATGAATCTTCCGTGTCCCAAGACGACCAGCCCTCCTGTGACTATTTCGGCACACCTATTCTGAGGCCCCACTTAAAAAACTTGTGAGCCCATCTGGATTAATTGCAGTCTTGACTACATCCTCAACTACAATGGCTGACTTCGTTATTCGTCCCGTGCAAGTAAAGGACGGCTCATCTGCTTTGCGCGTCACTTCGTGACCGTATTCACGCAAGCGCTATCTTAATTTTAACAACTGAAAGGATATAATCCGCCTATGGATTACGCAACACAAACGACTAGTTCCTTTTTAAACATGTTTTCTGAGTGTATATTGTTATTAAATATTTCTGGGTAAAGCATTTAAGCTAATTAAACGGTCATGATTTCCTGTTCCATTGTGGAATTGTTTCTTTCAGAAATAACAGTATCAAATACAAGAATCAAATATCACAGAACAACAATGCACAGATGTGATTCTTCCAAAAATTGTGCTACAGAATATATATTCGTTACAGCACAAGATAAAGTAACTTAAAAATAAATCCTTTGAGATACGTTATACACTAGAAGGTTTCTACTTTCACCCTGTAGTGTTGTGTTGTAAAATAATTTAAGAAAGTCGTGGCGCCGTAAAATATCCGTAGAATAGAAACCCCCCTGATAGTCTCTAAAATTAACCGCGGGAGATAGAGTCCCAAGCTAGTCCGGAAGATTCCAAAGGTAATTCTAACTACGGATAAGACTACGACTTTGTCAAGACCTTTGTGAATACATCAGGAGTTGATCATAGTGTATTAACCACCCGAGCCGAGTGTTCCGACTTGTCTTTGATTATTATTCCTGGTTGGTATATAGATAGTCGGACACGTCTCAAAAAAGTCAACCGACGAAGATCGGTTACACGCTTACTAAATGACGATCGTGAAACTAAATGTGGTAAACTGATAAGTATGTGGTTAATGTGCACTTACTTAGAAATAAGATTATGCCATTTCATAATTAGTATTTGTTATGGATATGTAGATCTTACAAGTACAAACGTAGTGTTATGGGAAACAGGCGTGGTTTTAGAATTTTTATACGAATGCTTGATATTTATGTGTTTCAACTTAATAATTCAGTTGTTTATATGCATCTTCTGGAAACTGATAAGGTATACAAAATATTTATTTCCTGTGGTTTCAGGGAGTAGTGTTTATATCAACCACTTAGGTTCTTTATCTATTTCTAGTGCAAATAAAAAAGTCTTATATGTCGTCAATATAACTTTAAAATTAATAAATTTAATAGATTTATTAATGTAATGACTCCAGTATCTGTATAGGCAGATGTGCCTGGTGACTCCAACCAAATATGGCTCTATTTGCATCCCAAAACACGCCAATGAGACAGAACTCGGTTGTGGGAGGCGACGTCTCAAAACAGGTTGGAACTCTTATTTTAAATCCACACTACGTGATTCACGTTATAAAGCAAGATGTCGCATTTTCCATAGAATACAATATTTAAATCGTGTTTCATGCTCCGTGACGACTTGCGGCATCGGAAATTGTCCAACGTAGATACTTGGTAGTATATCTACTAAGTTATTTTTTTCCACATTGACTTGTTTAAAATGCGTTTAAAAAAAGTTGTATATTTATTTATGTGTGGGTGGTATGTCTTTAAATTTAATAATTTCCTTTGATTACATATATATCCTAATTTAGGGAAAATGTAACTCACGGCATTCTTGGATTCCTTTTTTGTTGAGGTACTCGGTGCGGGCTATTTTCACCGTTTACTTTACTTTTCTTTCTTCTCTGTGCGGAATACCGTAACAAGAAACATAGGTTAAATTCAGGACTAGCTAGCAGCAAGTGATCAAATTTAACTAATGTTGGATATGCTAACTTGTTGTAAACCGATTATCTTCCATGCAGTCTCCTTCCTTTTATTTGTACTACCTCATTTCCGTTTACTAGTTGTGAAAGTTTCAAAGCAAAAAGGCCCCAGATTAGAATTTTTATATTAATCATTTTTTTACAGTGTGCAAGGTTCTTACATTTCCCTCAAAAGCTACTGGACTAGCTTCATTACTTTATTTAAACTCGATGTCCACTCACGTAATCAAATGCAGCTTTACTTCTAAGCTAAAACAACATACTTTAGCATTTTTGCAACTCATATTGTTGTCATCTACATTATGTAACAATTAAATTCTGATAGCACTTCCACAGACACGGCAAGTAAATACAAAGAACACTTTCGCCACTAAACTGGACAAACATTAATGATTGTTAGACTTTCGAACCAAACCTATCGACTAGGTTTTATAAACAGAAAAACCAGATGCATAGCAGTTTATGTCAACCTTTTCGCTTGATACTATTATTTTATTGATTGAATGCTAGGGGCAACAGCATTCCCATACGCTTAATAGACACTACTTCCACTCGCTTAATCGATTATCACGTGATGGCATAGATAAGCCTCATTTGTACCCCTGACGATCGACACAAAAAGCACGGCTCACTTGTTACCACCATTGTGTCAAGTAGGCGCACACAACCTGGAACAACGGTGCACTCGTACATTTATCTGATTGCTCAAGGCTATTCTGCTACCCATTGAAAGCAATCCGATCTTATCCAGCGATAATATAAAAATAATATAAAAATATAATTTATAATTGTCTGATCACTAAAAATAGTTTATTAAGTGTATAATGGATTATGCGCTCCTTCGCTTTCTATGTCTAAGTTACAATTCTAATCGTTGGTCTGTCAGTTCGACTTTACTTTTCCATTAACGCTTAAAGAAGTAAGCTGCTCTCCGGAGCATAATAGAAAAGTCAATATGGTATTCAGGCATATGGCCTGGAATAAAGTTCGTAAGATAGGTTAATAAACGAATACCTTCGAGTCTTGATGTGGTTCCTGACAACTTTTGGTGAAGATTAATTTTATTCTGTATTCCACCATCATTAAAGTTGGTTGATTCTTGCAGACCGAAGAAGATTGAAGTAAACCATCATTAAAATAGTTGGTATAAATAATTAGATAAAATTTATTAATTCGTTTTCCGTAGTGCAATACCACAGAGCTCTAGTTTAAATTTAGAAAACATGAAAATTATTGGACATAAGTGAAGAAGATTTTATTTGGTTGGATGATATTTTGTTGTGAAGGTCTTTAAAAATTCCAGCGTAAAATTCAGCATAATGGTATGTTTTCATTTTGCGTGCATAGCAGATGTGTAGATTTGTCGACATCTGGTGTTGTTTGGTTCTGGTTTAAACGTACAAGTTTTTTTGATTGAACTGCACTTCAAGCACGTGAGTGATATTTAATCTTTAATTTAATTTGTATTTATTTAAATGTCTTACGTATGATCAAAGGTTGATATTCTATTTTGATTTAGTTATTTTGAAATTCATTTTGTAAGAAACGTCCCGTTTTATTTTCGTAACTTTACACAATTTTAAAGATGGCCCCATAGTTGCCTATCATATTTGTTTCACAAGCAGACAGTTATAGCTTCACTAAAAAAATTGTTATTGACATGTGATGTCAAAAATATTTAGGTATCCAATATAATTACCACATGTTATGCTGTGTTAACATTAATAATATCTTTGATTATTTTGAGGTCATGCAATTTATTTTTAAGACATGATAAATTTTTGAAGGATATAAAGTTAAAGCTTATTCTTTGTTTGAATTCTACATTTTAGTATCAAGTAAAATAATCTTGATTCTTACTTGTAAAGTCGACTGTAGTACTACTGAAGGCTATATTAAAATTTGAAATTTAATTTATTAAGAAAGCAAATACCTTATAGTAAATATATGTTGAAATATTGAGTTTAAAGATGTTCCTGTTTTTGAAGATCGAACAATACTAGTTTCTTTCCATGTAAATTTTTATTGTAAATATTAATGTTGAAACAAGCTAAACCAGTTTAATTGAATAGAATTTATTTTTGCTTAATTCTTTTATTATTAAAAATTCAAAGGAAATTTATTGGTTCTTAAGATTGAAAAGATTAATTTTGTCTAATGATAACAAGTGTCCTGCGTATATATATTTTTGGAACTTAAATTCAAATATATTATTTATTGGTGAATATTTTTAAGGACACAAACGGTGTTCCTGTTGTGCATTTGTTTGTTCACAGGATATGCAGAGACATCTGTGATACATCTGGTAAGTGACATTTTGGTAAGTGCTTTGCAAGGTTGATATTTAGGTTTTGTGGCTACTTAAGCGGTGTAGACTTCAGGTTTCCGCATTCCCCTAATACAAGTACATGTATCTTCGTATGTTGTTGTATTGAAAAATACGGTGGCGCTTTTTATTTATATTTTTGGTCATTTGACAACCCATGACCCAAGCTCATGATCTACCCAGAGCTAGCACTCTACTAGCCGTTTATGTCTAATGAGTTTTTCTTTTCCTCAAGCCGTTTTCCATTCAACTTTACCTTGGGCTTCTCTCATTAATAAGAAATTCTCGACCTTCTGATATCAGGTAAGGTAGGCGTTTATGGTATATGGTGGTCCAATTTGCTATCTTATATTCACGAGGGAATTTTTAGTTTTCAACGTTATCCTCCACATATATTTCTAACATCATCCACATACATATTTTCGGAATCTCTTGCGAAAAATCCGTCAACAAGCCTACGTCCCTAGAATGTTATGTCCGGTTAGAAACTGTTTTGTTCCAGTCGAATATTTAGCAGCTCTACACATAGTCTGCTGAGCAGTAGCTTTCCTACGACAACGAGAATTTAGCGTGCGGCAGTTGTGCCGATTCTTAATGAAAGTTGATAATTGAGTATATGCCGTTATATTAAATTCATAAACATTCTTATCGCGGCTGGGAGCCATGTAGTGTTTAGGAGCTTACACAGACTAATTACCATATTGAACTTTAAATAGAATAAGTTGCTAATCTAGGTCGACTGGTGAGGATCGTTGTAATTAGATAAGCATTTATGTAGTGTTCTATCCTCTACCGTGTTAAACAGCAGCAATACCACACACTACATATTAGAGGGACCACTTGTACTACCTGTATTTACAGTTTAGAATACTTCACATATTTCATACAATACGGCACCTATAACTAGTTTGTATAGTTTGGTATCGGATAATAAAATTCTACGGAAAAAAATTGTTCAAATGACCGTTTGATTTTTATTAATTTATTCGAGGTCTAATTTATTATTAAATTTTTAGTTGCTTTGTCCGTTCACAGCGGACTTTCACCTTAAAACAGTTCTAGAATTCTAGCACTGGTAGAATGGCTTGCGTGATTCGGTGAGTTAGAGAGCCGAACTACAGACTGAACGAAATTAGTGGGGTCTTTAGTGAGGTACCAGACTAAAACAGATCCCCGAAAGAGGGCAGCAAGTCTTTCGGTACTTAGAGTGGCAGAGACAATAGGGGTCGGTATGACTTTCTAGCACAAACTATTGCGCTGTGGAAGGCAACGGGAAACCATCACGTTACAACGCAAGTACATAGCGTACCAAAAGCTTTTTGGAAATGATGGTATTATCTGGGGTAAAAGATTTCAGAGTTAAAGTAGTCCCCCATTTGGATATCAGGGAGGGAACTACATCAAAGAAAAGTAGAACCTATAAAATATTGTGTGCCGAAGCGTGGAATGTCAGTAGCATGAAGCAAGTAGCTAAGCTAGGGATATTTTTAATTGAAATGTACAGCTTAGCATTAGACATAGTAGGGGTTAGCAAAGCTCGATGGCCAGAGGCGGGGGATTTTTGAAGCAAAACAATAGTGTAATACATACAGGATTGGAGCAAGGAAATTTTGATGTGGGGATAGTTATACGGAAAAAGATGGAGCACTGTGTAAAAAACGACTTTCAAAAAAATCGAAAGGGTATTCATGGTTACATTAGAATCTAAGCTGGTAAATACGGTTATTGTACAAGTATACATGTGCAGCTCTAGCTACAATGAGAAAGCGATAAAAGCGATCTACAAAGATATAGACAACACACTAGGATTCGCAAAGGAACATACAAATTTAATAACTACGGGAAATTTTAATGCGGTGTTAAGTGAGAATAGGGAAGGAGCGGCAGTAGGTTTATTTGGTTAGGCAAGGTAAACGACAGCGTAGATAGACTGGTACAATTTTGAAACAAAATCAGACTATACATCACAAATATATTCTTTCAACGTTATGTTAGAAGACGATACACGTGGAAGATCCCAGGAGACATAAGGAGGTATCAAATATAACAAATTCTTATTAGGTAACAGTTTCGGATTGAAGTAAAAACCAGTAAAAGTTACCCAGAAGCAGGTATGGATACTGGCCACAACATACTAATTATGAAAGCTGCGCTTAAATTTTAAAATTTGAAAAAACGGATCAGTAAAGGACACTTTGACTTTGAAAAGCTAAATGATTAAGTTATCCACAAAAGATTCAAAGGAAAGTTTAACGAACTGATGAAAGTCGTCGGGAAAGTTTCTGATATTAAGAAAGTAGAAGCAGAGTGGAATAAAAATAAAATTGGCCTAGACATGGTGGCCAGAGATACTCTGTGATATATATAAAAAGAAAATACGAAATCATAGGTGACAAAAAATATTCTGAATTTAATAGAAAAAAAGGTTAAAATACAAAAATAGATCAGATAAAACAGGGAATTAGAGATACAAAGTTATCAAATGGAAAATTATTTGCTAATACAGAAAAGCTAAAAACAATGACTTGAGAAAAAGTGCAAAGATGTATAAACTAAAACGAAAATAGGAAAGACAGACGAAGCTACAAACTAAGTAAAATTAGTTTTTGGGTATAAAGCCGTATAGCGAAAATATAAGGGACGCGGATGGAGACTATTATAGAAAATGTAAAGAGAGTGGATAGATGGCAAGAATATGTAAGGAATTTATGTGCACTATATATGCACTAGAAGCACTAGAACTTGAAACAGATATTGAAAAGGATATCTTGAAATATCCTATACTTAGAGACGAGTATGAACTAGCATTAAAGAGCCTAAAAAGTAATAAGACGTCAGGTACAGATAAAGTGCATGCAGAAGCTCTAAAAGTCGCTGAACAAGCAGTAAGAGAATGTCTCTTACAATCTGTCAGCCAAATGTATGGGATAGGTCAGATACCCAAAGATTTCATACGCAACACTACAGCCATTGTATCATAGACGTAAAAATGTTCGAACCATAAGTTTAACAGTATGCGTGCCAAAGTTATTAACTAGAATTATACAAAAACCGATGGGAAAGCGGCTGAAGAAATACTAGGAGAGATCAATTTGTGTTTAGACAAAACAGGGGAACACGGGCAACCATTTCAGCTTTAAAGATGATAATGATAACAATAGAAAAAGGAGAAAGCGTATAAATAGAGTTTGTAGGCCTGAAAGAGCGTTCGACTATGTAAAATGGGAAAACTATTCAAATTGCCCAGCGTAGATACTTGGTAGCATATCTACTAACAGTTATTTTCTTTCGGAGTTGGCTTGTTTAAAATGTGTTTAAAAAAAGTTATATATTTATTTATGCGTGTGCGGTATGCTATTTATTAACTCTATATAGTAAACAAGGCGCTATTGTAGAATATTGCTTTCCATAACTGAGACAGCCCTGAACAAATGCGAATCCGTTTCCATTGTACCATCACAAGTACAGCATGGGAGGTGCGGCTATTTACTGTAGATTGTTTTAAATTGAAAGTAGCCGACTGCGATAATCCGCGTCCTGCAGCTAAGTCCACAAAACCACCGCTCTTTCCACAATGCATCAAAGAGCATTTTCAGCGGTAGTATTCTTTTGGCGGGGTATATAGGGTCACTGTATTCCGTACTCTGGCAAATGAACAATCTATTTTTGCTATGCCTTACTTGCGTAAGTATGTTAGATGTGTTACCTTTCAATAGCTCGGTATTGCTAACAAGTTGTTACCTGAAAACATGTCACTACTGTGTGCCTTCCTTTGAAGCGGCAGCTCCAATCTAATGTCCAAATTTGCTCCCATCAATCAAAACGGCGCTCTTAGTCTAACAGTCAACCTTGCTTTACACTGTTTTAATCCACAACAACAGACCGTCTCGTCGCAATTGAGCCGACGGGGGCACCACTCGTCCCACAGTCCATCTGGGAGCACTTTTGACGGTGGTGAGCAGTGGCGGGCGGTAAATGCGAAAAAAGTTTGCTCAAAAATCTAGCAAGCAAACAAACTGTTGTGTTGTGTCTTAAAAGTACTTTGGGTAAGTATGCTGAATATGGCCATCATTCGTCCTTGCGATCAGAAGTGTTCAGTTGCCGCTCCTCGAATTTGAGTAATAAATGCTAAATTGCATAATTCTCAGTTTTGAAATTGTGCATGAAAATAAAATACTGTTAAGCGCTATATTCTAAGAAGATTTAGTGTCCAAAAATTGTTTCCCACTAAAAGCATTGCATTGCATTACCGCACTATATTTGCAGTCTGCTGTAATCGTATATACAGTCTTGTTTGGAATGAGTAGAAATAAATTTTAGTGTACGCGTTTCGGGATGAATGGAGATAAAATAGTCTCTTTACAAGTAAATATTAAAACTATCTGCGCGGTATTTAAATTTGTGTGTTAACGTAGAACGTTAAATTATAGAACGTAACATTTACTAGTATTTAGTTATCTGCTAATATAGCTATCCAAAGCGGAACACGTGTATTTGAAAAAGATGACAGCATTATCGCAGTAAATAACGGCATGCTGGGTTCAAGATCCTAGGACTACATTCTGCTTGTTTTTCAGCGAAGATTAAGATCAGTTTGGGAAGCGTCTTTACACGCGACAAATTCAGGTAACAAATAAATACAACATGAAATGAGTCAAGAATCTTTTTCAGTACCCATTTTGCAAAACCAAGAGCAATTCCAAGAACTTCCCCTGAACACGCAGCAAAGTTAAGGTTGTTATCAAGAAACGTTGAACACTTCCAAAATTTATAAAACAATATGCTTAAGGGATGAGGGCGAAGAGGAAGACTTACCTGAATCTTAACCACCTACCTAAAAACATAACCAAAACTAAAAATGAACTCGACTACATTTATAAGGAAACAAATAAACTTAGTGAAACACATGCAGGCTACATATAGACAAAATTTGAAGAAATCGTACTTATTACGAATGGTCCAGTATTCCTGAAAAAAGTAACAGTAGCAAAACTAAAAACCACACAATAAATTCTGGAGAAGGTAATAAACCATAACAAAACAAGCACAAATGCACAACCACTAACGCAGAGACCACAACAGACAACCCCTTCATATGCATCCGCTACCACTTAAATGCGTCTTGCAATATGCGCACACCAAAAGACCTTTTCTAAACTAAATACGCTAAAGCTCATTTAATCTGATATCACTCCCACACAACTCCTAAAAATTATTAAACCCAACCTCCTTCTATCACCCCCTCCCCAACCTGAATATTCATAGCATTAGACCCACTAGAATCTCCGTAACTATCTGGACCCCCCCTCCCCCATGTCAACCTAATCTCCACCCTAAGCCAAATATCTTATAATACTCACGTTCCAAAACCTAGATTTCTCCAATTAATTATCTTTGATTAAGATAAGAAAATTCTTTCCATAGACGCTCTAAACTACAGGTATCGCCAAAATTTCCTAGAACAATTTATCCCCGAAGACTTATTCAGATTTGAAATCTCTATCGCCATCCGTCACTTTAAGAATGATTTCTCCGAAACCTTATCATAAAGTATCACCTAAACTTTGTTCAATCTTTAGTGTTAATTTCAATATCTTTATAGGACACCGTTACTGCAGAATGCTTGACCTCGTATCAGTTACCAAGTGCTACAATTGCCAAATATTTGGCCCTTCGGCCAAAATATGTAAATCCCCCATCGCTTGCGGTTGTTGCACAGCTCAGTACTCAACCAAAAACTGCCCTTTTCCTCTCCTGTACCAACTGATCTCGTATAAACCGACCACATGCCCACCCTATGACAAGCGATGACTGCCCTGTCCACAAGTAGGTAATAGAATTAAATAAACTAGGAACTGACTATGGACAATAATAGACGTCGACAAGGACTCGCACACAATACCAATCCCCTCCAGTCTCTAAAATCCTTGTCCTACAGATAAATCTGTAACACTCACGCTCCGCATACCTAGAACTGCCCCATCTACTCATAGAAAACCATTCCGTAGTCTTACTACAAGAACTATACTTAATCAAGAACAGAATTCCAAATTTATTCACTCCCTCCCCCATAGAAGCTCTTGGCTTTACCCCAAACCACAAGATCCCAACCTAATTTCAGCATTACCTATTAACAACTCTGACATAGACGCAACATATATATTCTCATTGTCCTATCTCCAAACAACAACCGTTGGAAACCAATGGTCCTCAGGAAACTTGTCCCTAATCTCATCCTACTTCCAACACCAGAATCCACTAATATCTTTAAAAGCTTGACAACATCAAACACTACACAGGAAATTGCACCTTCATCATTTGCGCTGATATTAACGATAAATTCACACTGTTGGATAACACGCACACCGATGAACGTAAATGGAAGAGTTTATCCAACATCACCGCCTCTACAGCCGCAACTCCCCATCACTCACTCCAACTTGGGAATCAAAGATCCACTAGTACAATATCGATATCACCTAATATGCTCCTCCGCTTCCCACTTGATCAATTCTTGGAAGGTATCCTAGGGCATACAATGCAGCGACCATAAACTCATCTCCTTCAATATCCTATCAAATCGTCCAAAACGCCCAGCTATTAAAACCACTTCTTACTATACCCGCAAGGCAAACTAACAAGTGTTCCTACAAAACATAACTAACCTTTCAGCGGCTTTGCCAGATTTCGAGTACAAACACCTATACCCACACAAAGTAACTGACAAAATAATCATCCCGATCCAAGCTGCTGCTTCATCTTCAATTCCGAAAAGGAATTATACATCTAAATCTAAAAGACACAACTCAGCAAGAACACAGACACCAACGGACCAAACGTAACCTCCAGAATTCTGAACAATACATACGATTATAAGAAAAACTTTTTAACAGACAAAGGAATCAATACAAAGATAACATTAGGAAAGCCAGATTACAGTACTGCCAAAACATCATGGACGATCCAGACACAGAACCTTAGAAGACGTACAGAACTCCTCTGAAAATTCTTGTTTCTCTAATAACCGATCATATTCCCTTCATAAAAAATGCTTCAACTCTGGAATACCATCCTACGCCCCAGATATCCCAACCTATCAACAACAATCAATTCAACAGCTCCATAATCTCACGCAACACAGAATCGGATACCGGCCTTGATATAGAAAAGAACAAAGCACCTGCATCTAATCAGATAACAATTTTCATCCTTAAATAATCCTGGTCAATTCTAACATCCTCTATTCATACATTATTTAAAAATGTCTATTAACTGGAACCTTCCTCGACACCCTAAAGTCCGCCACAATTACATTAACCCTAAAACCCAATAATCCCGATGACAATTGTAAATCTTACACATCAATTACTCTCCTACTATCTCTAGGCAAACTCCTTGAACATATAATACGGCTAAAAATTTCTGATCACATAGGCAACCACGCCCGACTATCACTACATCAACACGGATTCAGACGTGGACACAGCGCATGGCTGACGATCAACTTCCTTATCTTCTCTACCAAATATTCTACGTGTTAATATGTCATTGCCCTTTTTATTGATTCCCGACCCGCTTTTAATCTACTATAGTGGCTACACATCCTAGTCCAACTTCAGCAAGCTCATTTCTCTAGCGTTTTGAACATTTTCAAATATTTTTCACATTACAAACCGCCAGTATTGCAACAAACTACTTCTCAGCCACTAAATCCTTAATCCAAGGATGTCTCTTCCCAAGGATCCTGCCTCTCTCCGACCCTTTGGACCATAGCAATAAATTCCCTCCTAGAACTTAACGTACCCATGACAACCACTTTGTCTACGCCGCTGATCTTATTTTTTTAATCTATGAAAACTGCAGAACATTCCTAGAAATAAAAACATCCTCAACCATCTTAAGCAAACAATCAATATTCTTCGACAAAACTGAACTGTTCCTCTTAAAATGCTTCCAAGACCCACGTCGCAGTCCAGCTATCAGTATCCTAGACACTTCAATCACTCTCTCCTTCTCCGTCCAATACCTAAGATTACACTAGAAGTCAGTTTGAGAACTCGCACCCACATTTAAAAACTCCGTTCTAAGACAAAACTATCCTATACTAAATTTGCAGTTCACTCCTAGATATATTCAACTAAATCTGACCACGAAAAAATTAATCATCAACCAAATCACCATTCCCATTATCTGCTATGCCTCAGTCCCTTGGCTCCCCCTCACAATTACCAGGAGCCGAAAATCCCTCGACACGATCACGCGACCATTCTTTTTATACATCTCGAAAGCTAACTATACAATCTCTACATTTTCCATTGTAATCGTTGGGGTGGGTGGCGTCTGAAAGTATGTAGACTTATCACTGTTATGTTTAATGTTCAGAAGCAAAAAGTAAGAGAAAGTTCATAAGTACACAAATGTATAAGTAAAAAGTCAAAATGAACAGTTTATGCATTTTTAAGCACTTCGGAAGTCTTCGGCAATCTTCGGTGATTAGCCCGTGGTCTAGGCAATTCGGTGTCCAGTGCTAATAGGCTGGTGCTGGCAGTGATAGTTGGTTCTGTTGGCCTATTGACTAGTGGTTCAAATTCTTCCCGGAGGCTGTTGGGTAAAAATTCGGCTGCGATCAGGTTAGTTGCAGTTGACATGGTTGGTCTGTTGGCGGTAACGGGTGTTACCGTTGTGTGGCTTCGTCGGACCTCTCCATGTTCGTCTGCTGCTGGGTGGAATGGTTGTGATTGAAAGGGTACCTTTTCTTGGGAAATCCGTCCGCAGGTTTTGCTTTCTGCTTGAGCGTTGCAGGTCGTTCTGGTGACGGAGATCCTTGTTAGCCGATCACTGTGGGTAATGCTTATCTGCGCCAGTTCGTCTCGTCCGACCGGGCAGTAGTCTGGCGCTGCTCGGTCGATGGGTCCTTTCCGGGTGCCTTGGTTGGGCAGTCTCAGTGCCAATGTCGTTTTGGATAAAATGCGCACCTTGGTAGCTGCTCCCTTGTGCGTAGAAATCTGGTCGTTGGCGTGGGAACGGTTGTACTTTATGCTGCCCCTTTTTCGTTTGCTTCAATTTTTGTTAGGCGGGAGACCATTTCCCATAGCGTTGTGGGCATGTGCACTGCAATGTATTCTTTAGTGTCGGCAGGAGGAGGTCTGTGAGCAGCTCTACGTCCTTGTTGATGTCAATATTTAGGCGACGGACTTGTTGCGTCTTAGTTTCGAGGAAAGCGGCTACTGACGGCGATGATGTCTGCTTCTGTCCACAATATTCGGAGGTGATTTTAGCTCTAATGGATGGACTGTTGTATTTGTTCAGAAAGAACCTTTTAAATTCGGCGTCGCTGAGTTGGAATATTGCGTATGATTCCCACCATGTGGCTGCTTGGTCTCGGAGTTGTGCGGTGGTTGTGCTACATCCGCGTCCATTGCTTCCATCTCTTGAAGGAATTCGGTGGGATCCTTTAGAGGGGTGCCAGAGAATGTCGGTTTTTCTTTTTCGTAGATCGTTGTGGTGACGTGGTAAAGGTCCTCTACTAGTGCTTTGATGGTGCCCATTTTACTGGTTGAATGTTGAGCGCCACTAGGTTGTTGCAGTCCCAGAACTGTTGATGATTGTGTATCCTCCTGAGTTGGAGGCGGCTGTTTGGTGTCCGGCTGGACGTTCGATGTCGTTTGACTCCTCGTCTCGGGCATGATAATGGTTCTTGCAAGCGCGTTGTTTGCAAAATCTTCTGAAAGACGGCGCCAAGTTGGGCGCCACTTATTATCGTTGGGGTGGGCGGCGTCTGAAAGTATGTAGACTTAGCACTGTTATGTTTAATCTTGACAAGCAAAAAAAAATAAGAGAAAGTTTATAAGTACACAAATATATAAGTAAAAAGTCAAAATGAACAGTTTATGCTTTTTTAAGCACTTCGGAAGTCTTCGGTAATCTTCGGAAGGCTTTATGGTTGCTCGTGGAGCCAAGTAGGAACTTAAATACTAAGGAAACAGATATATACAGAGTTCGGAGAAGTCCAAAGGTCTTCGGACTTCTTGGGTAATCTTTGGAAGGTTTCGTGGTTCACTTGTGAAACAACACGGAGTTATAAAGACAGATGATATACATACAAAACTATACATTGACTATATACACAATATTGAGAGGTTTGGAAGTCTTCGGTAGGCTTCGAAAATCCTCGGATTTTACTCGTGAGGCTGAGTAAGAATTTGAATGACGAAAATAAGGAAGTATTTATTGTTTGAAGAGGTCCAGACGTTTTCGGAGGTCTTCGGGCTCTTCGGAAGACGTCGTGGTTCACTTGTAGAACAACGCGGACTTATAAAGAATAATGATATACATACAAAAACTATACATTGACTATATACACAAAATTGAGAAGTTTGGAAGTCTTCGATAGGCTTCAGAAGTCTTCGCAAATCCTCGGATTTTACTCTTGAGGCTGAGTAAGGGCTTGAATAACAAAAATAAGAAAGTATTTATTGTTTGGAGAGGCCCAGGCGTCTTCGAAGGTCTTCGGGACTCTTTGGAAGGCTTCGTGGTTCGCTTGTGGGGCCACGCGGAGTTATAAAGAATAAGGATGTACATACATAAACCATACGTTGACATATACACAATATGAAGAGGTTCGAAAGTCTTCGGAAGACTTCGGAAGTTCTCGAAAATCCTCGGGTGGTACGTGTGAGGATGAGTAAGAGCTTGAATAGCGAAAATAAGAAAGTAGTTATGGTTTGAAGAAATTCAGACGTCTTTGGCGGTCTTCGGGACTCCTTGGAGGTCGTGGTGCTCTAGGCCTTTGAGCATGTTGCTACTGAATTCTATGGGAGTGCTATCTCGGAGGTACAAGGCACATATGCATTCGGCGTTACCACAATAGATGACCTCTCGAGACATTATTGCTGTGGTGGCGGCTGGGATGAATTCTTGCCGCAGCCCTTGGGAGTACTGAAGCTGATCTGGTGACGGCGGCAGAGGTGACAGCAGCCTCGGCAGCGGTAGGATGTTTCGGAAGGCACGCCGTAGAGCGTTCTGCAATTGCTTCTGGTAAACCTGGTGGTTCGAAGGAGGCTTCCTGCCCATCCGAAATGTATTATTACGGACGAATTAAATGCGGCGTGCCCCAGGTACGGCGCCGAGCAGCGTAACTGGTCAGGAAATTGTGCAGGCTACGGAGAGCACGTCGGGCAGCGTAGCGGGTCAGAATTTTAAGCAGGCTATGGAGATCACTGCGGTACGTGCCCCAGGTGCAGCGGCGGGCAGCGTGACTAGTCGGATTCTTAAGCAGGCTATGGGGAGCACTGCTGGTTTAGGTAGTTCACAGACTATGGTGAGCACTGTAGTTGAGTCCTCAGGCTGTGGTGAGCACTAAGGGTACTGAATTTTGCAGGATTCGCAATCGTATTTATATGCTTTCTTCCCCTATGCAAGGTATGTTGAAAAAAGGTTAGTGGAATTGGCATCCAATAGATTCCCTACTTTTAAGGTAGCACAAAAAATGAGTTGGAGATCCCGATTTCCTAGGCCTTTGTTCTATGTTCAGCACGTGTACTTTGAAATAGGATCCATCTAAACTGTCCTACAAATCCCACCGATAGATCTCCGATTAGAAGCCGCTATGCAAACACAAAGCCTTAAAGCCAAAAGCCCTATCCACCTACATGACAGAACGATTTAAAACGATCTATCAAGTGAACAATTTATTTGTTGGGTCTGGAAAGTTAGGTCTGTTTGGTAGTCCTAGCAATTCAAAACACTTCCTCGATGATATTTGAAGATGTAGTAATACTTAATGTGGATTGTTAAGAAAAGCTAGATTAATCTATCAAATCTATCAAATGTGCTTGCTTGATGTACTTCTATCTCTCGTTATTCCTCTTCGGCACAAATAGTTAAAATCACAACGAATTCTTTTTCTGACTAGCGATTGAGTACTACACGCTGCAACTGGGGAACGCGGGTGCGTCGTAAAAGCTTGATATGGTAGAATGGCACTGAGCTGAGCTGTTAAGTGTTGTGCCATTCTATTCTCTGTTGTAATAATGAAATCGCTTCCTTCTTAATGTGTCATCAATGACATATGGTGCTGTCAACGACTTGTAAAATACAAAGTATGTTAATACGTGTTTGTTCTAGAAATATAAGCTCCATGTGTGCATAAGATTAATGTTTACATTACTACAAAAACGAATGTTTAAAATTTATTTGTATTTTTTATATCTGCGGAAATGTTATACTTATTTGAATATTTAAATATTTCTTGCAAAGTCTTGCTTTAAATTACTAACCGTATTTAAAATCACACATTTCAGCTCCTGTACACAAGAATAGCGGTTGGGTTATGGAAAAGCTCTAGAAAATTGGAAAAGCAGCTTAATGCCAGTACAAATGGCCTACATATGAGCGTGTCAGCTAGACAGTCCATTCGTTTGAAACCCGTAGATAAAAAGGTAAGTTGATACAACAAGTGTTGATATTGCCTTAGAAAAAAAATATAAAAGGCTACTAATGCTTTAAACTAATTTAAATATTACGGTTCAATGTAGTAATAGCGACAACCATATCTAAGAATATTGATATTTTAATCGCTATAGTATTTATTGACAAAAGCTGAGTACATCAGACATCTAACTTAACAACGAATAAGTAATTACATGCCCTCTTGAATAGGAACGTGTACACCATACAGTGTTTGTATAATTGGAACCATATGAATTTGCGCGGACTCATCATGATTATTTGGAAAAAAACGCAACTTTACACATCTATGTAATTTTAGTTCACTTAAGCTTGTTCTAACGTACAATCGTTATAAAGAAACAGTAAACATGCGTTTAAGTTTGATTCGAGTTTCTTTTAAATTCAAAATCAAGGATTGTCACTGTCAGCAATGTACTTGGAACAAGTTTTGGATGGGGGAGAGTGCTTGAAGAACAACGTCAAACGCCAGCCACCCTCCTACTGTTGTATCCTGTTTAGACTATCTTCAGATCAAATCTCCCCGTTAAATGTTTTTAATGTATTGGTAGCTTAATTGGTACGTGGAACTATGTTTTTGGTGCAGTTTTTGACCTTTCGCCCTTTGCGCCCAAAAAAAATCAGGACTCTACGAACACTACCCCGAACTTATGACGTTATTTTTCAAAAATCGGAGTTCTGTAGAATTTTTAAGTTGTTCTTGGAATGATCTAAATATTTTTGCAACCCTTTCTATGCAAACAACTGCAGTGTTGAAATAAACTTTATCAGAAATTTAAATTTGTAGTACAATTTTTAACCTGTTACTTGCACCCATTAGTAACAACCCCAAAAGCTTTATTAAATGTCTAAATTAAATAAAAAATTTATGGACACAATCAAATGATAACATATACACAAATCTATTAACAAGATCAGGAGTTATATAAACATTTATACATGTAAGAGAATTTTTTCTTGGATTCTAGGTTTGGTGTAGTTTGCATTCTTTGTATTGTCGCCGTTCCATTTTTCTCCACTGCTTTCTACTAGTGCTTCACTTTTCCATGTAGCATCGTGGTCAATATCCATTGGTATATTACAAATTGTAATTGATTAGTTGAGAAGCAGTATATAAAAGAACTATGCATTAGTATACACAAAATATCGGCACGACTGGTCCTACTTAAAACCTGGTTGGCGAATTACACTTCACGCGAGTTTGTTCTTCAGAAGGTTCATCATTTGCTGCCAAGGGAACCGCATTGTATATAATATTAGAAGAACAATTTAGAACTTGTTTTGCATATTCTGTTTATAGACAAGGCTCAACTTGCTCGAGATGATATAAACAACACTCGAAATTCACACATTTAGGCACAGAAAACTAACATATTGTAATTGTGTGTATAAATTGAATTTTTATATTAAATACCTACTATTAAGTGGGCGGTTGAAAGATTGCACGGGATCTTTCGTCGTAGTAACTTGGGTTATTCATTGAGAATAAGAATTATGCTACTAGAGAGCGAAATCAAAATTATTTGATAAATTAGTGTGCGCCCCAGCTAACCATATAAATGCTTTTAAAATTTTCCAACGTGTTTAGAAAGTGAACCAAGGTGCATGTTTAAAAGTTTAAGTTAAGGGTACAAATTAGTCATTGTTGTACCAAGAAGCAGATGAGATTTAAGATTGATTTGAACTTGGAATAACTGTTCTTAACAAATGTATAGAATTCGGTAGCAACTACCTACAAATATTTGTGAAAAAGAAGAAACCATTCTTTATTGAATTCAAGTAGTGGCATACCTTTAAAAACCTGGATGAAGTATTTCCTGAAATTGATATAAGTCGTTGTAATCCTTTATATTTTCTTTCCTGTAGCAAACTTTAAAAAAGAGAGGCAGAGGTAGACCTAAGTTAGACTATTGCACACAGATAGTGAAAGATGCAAGCTGTAGATATTTCTAGGAAATGTTTAGTTTAACTCAGAATAGGAATCAATGGAGGCACGCGTCCAACCAGTTCCAAGATGGAAAACCTAATGACGAAAAAATAACTGTACTTAAACCTGATGATTATTATAAGTAACTAGAGGCATTGGATTTACAATATTCTCAACTAATGTTAATTGTGCGAAAGGACTTATTGAAGAACTATTGATTCGGCAATTGTTAAAGTGTTGGGGGATCTTGGTAGCCGCAGGCTGCTTAACCCCGTTCACATACCACTGAATCTCGGTGAAATATGGAATATAATTTGGAAACAACAGAAGGGGAGCAATGCTGTATCTAGGCCTTGGGATTTCAGGGAACGTGTAGGCTAGCTTAGAATAGAATAATTAGAGGTATGCGACCAACCAGTTTCAAGCCGGAAAACCTAATGACGAAAAAAATAATTGCACTTAAATCTAATGATTATTATAAACAACTACAGGTGTTGGTTTTGAAATATTTTCAACTAATGTTAACTGTGCGAAAGGATATATTAGAAAACTATTAATTCAGCAAATGTTCAAGCATTGGGAAATCATGGTAGCCGCAGGCTACTTAATCCTCTTTACATACCTTATATGTGATATTCCAATGCTTCATCCGAAGATACTACATTGGCCAGGAAGGGAGTTTTTTTACCTAAAAAGTTTTTTGAATTTTGCCGAGCCCTTGCTGTTCCAAGCAAAGTAGGGATCTTTAACGTGCGTGATAAGACTCACACACGGGACCCCCCTTTTACCTCTCAACCGAAAGAGGACATATTTTGGTGAAAAAAGCTCGCCTAACATTTTTCAAGCGGACCGGGTCGGGATTCGAACTCGGAACCGTGGGCGTAGTAGTCACACGCATACCAACCACACCACGAAGCCGCCGCCCCTTCCCGCTTTACATACCACTAAATATCAGGGAAATAGCGTATAAACAATAGAAAGGAAACCGAACTGCATCTAACAAGAAAGAGCAGCGGCTGTGTTCGAAGACAACAAACATAGAAATAGAAGGAAATTGTTAAAAGCATATGTGTGGAGCACAGCACAGTACGTCTATGAAATAGAGGCAGTAGGAGAAGCAGATAGAAAAACGGTAGAAGTTTTTTGGAATGTTGTGCTTCAGGTGTACGAGGATGAAGGGCAGGATACGTTCTAAGGCATTTTTGGGGAATAGTGCAGGATATATTATAAGCAGAGATAAGATAAAAAGAGCTAGACTTAGACTTAGGTTAGACTATTGCACGCAGATAGTGAAAGATGCAGACTGTGTAAATTTCTGGGAAATGTGTAGGTTAGCTCAGAATAGAAAACAATGAGGGTACGCGTCTAACCAGTTCCAGGATTGAAGACATAATGATGATGAGCAAACTTTGCTGATATTTAATTGGTAGAACTTTTGCATTATGTTAATTATTTCAAGGCTTTAAAATTGCAGAAGAACCTGATCTTAGATTATTAAAGAAGAAAAGGAGTACAATTAAAGCTCGTGTTACTAATACAAAAACGTTTATACAGGCTACTATTGAAAAGCAGGTTGTTGATAAATTATTAGATAAAGTTAAATTGGTTGAAGTAAATTTAAGGTAAAGTTACGAAATGTGTTGGTGGCATTTAATGAAATTCCGGATAATATTGAAGTGATAGTACCCGATAAAATTTATGGTGGACAACGCATGGCATTTGGCATTTGGTGTGATGATACTTTGCACACATGTTCTGGATGTATAAAAAAGGGTTGCTCTTTAATAAAAAGAATACGTATTAAAGGTTTATTTAAAATACTAACTGAACTAATCGGCTACGAATACAAGACTGACTTTAAACTTAAACTAGGTAACGCAGTTTCAACAGCCTGCCCTTTTACCCTAATCCTAGCGGCGCCAGTACCTGACCTTACAATTTTCTACATCCTCCGGCGACGCAATTAATTACTTTCACTTATTACTTCTAAAGGGTATAATAACTGAATGGGGCGTCGAAGAGTACCGTCCGCACATTTTATATAACAGGCACGCACCTTTCCATCACGTCCGATAATTATCTCCTTCACTTGTCCGAGCTTCCACAGTAATCGGCGCTTAACACTACCATGTACTAGCATAACGTCACCTTGCTAAATCGAACATTCACGCACATTATCGTTGTGATGGGTACCTCTTAATAATTGCAGATATTCTACATTCCGCATCTTTTCCAGAAACTATCGATTACTTTAGTTCTTTGCTTCCAAAGCTTTCGAATTTCTTCACCTCCTGGACTACGATTAATAAATGGTATTCTATTTACAACAGGTCCTAATAAAAAAATGTGTCGGAGTTAACGGAATTAAATCCTCAGGATCACTACCTACGTAGGTCAACGGCCGAGCATTAATTGTAAGCTTCTACTTCTGTAATGAATGTATTTAGCTGATCGAAACTTAACATGGAGCGTCCAATTGTAGATTTAAGCCCATCCTTTACGCTTTTAACAAGCCTTTCATAAAATCCACCATGCCACGCAGCACATTCCACAATAAATTTCCAACTTATTCGATGTTCACTTATAAACTCAGCTAACTCTTTACTGGCTAACACTTTATTCAAATCAGCTAATTCTAAGGAGAGTCTTTTAAAGGTTTTTGCGTTATCTGAGTAAATCAGTCTTGGAATTCCTCTGCGCGCAAAAACACGTCTGAATACGCTAACTGTAGAACTAACATTCATATTTACAACTAATTCTAGATGAATCGCTCGAGCGACAGCACAGGTAAATAAAACGATGTAACAACGTTTTAACTGCTCTTTGTCCTTAAAATATAGCGGCCCTGCAAAATCTACTCCGGTTACCTCGAATGGGTTCGCTTTCTGTATACGATCTCTAGGTAACTGTGCAAACGGCTCCGCTCCTGGTTTTCCACGAAGTCTCTTACATACCACACATTTATTTAAGATTGACTTTTTACCTGTCTTCCTTTTATTATCCAGAAACGTTTACGTAAGGCGTGGAGTGTTGCGTTTACCCCACTATGATGTACACCATTATGAAATTTGTACATTAATAATTTACATAAATGTGCATTCGTTCGTAAAATAATAGGGTGCTTTGTATCAAAACAATCGTCCAAATTCTGTAAACGCCCTCCTAAACGTATTATCTGATCTTCGTCTAAGAAAAGATTTAGTGACGCAATAGTCGAGGACCGTTTGAAAATGCCACCTTTTAATAAACTGTTTACTTCGTCACAATAGACCCCTTCCTGTGCTTGCTTATGTAAACACTTCTCTGTACTTTCGATCTTACCCGCGTTTAAACTACCGGTCCTTTTATTGTTCTTGTCTTTCAGGTTTGCAAGGAACCGTAAAACGTAGGCAGTAATTCGTTTTAAGCGGTCACAGTCACTAAACTTAGACATATCTATCAATTTATCTATTAACACCTTATTATCACAAGTCAATAAACACATTTTAGCTTCTATTGAGGCCCCTACGTTATCGCCATTTTCATTAATTGAATGCCAAGAGGGTTCATTTTCGCGTAACCATATCGGGCCATGTTGCCATTCATAAGAATTTATTAGCGCACTTGCTTTAATTCCACGCGTCAACAAATCTGCAGGATTGTCGCGGCCGGGACAATGGCGCCATAGACCGTTTGACAGACTTTGAATTTCCTTCACTCGGTTAGCTACATATGGTTTCCACTTAGAGACATCACCTTTAATCCAGTACGGTATAATTTGTGAATCAGTCCAACACACCACTGTATTTATTATAATTGAAAGATTCACCGTTATAAAGGTTAGTAGCCTAGCCGCTAGCAATGCGGCAGTCAGCTCTAAACGCGGTAGCGTTAGCATCTTATCGCTGCAAGTCTTTAACGGCGCCACGCGGCCTTTTGAGCACAGTAATGTAGTACTAATTTCACCGTTGAACTTAATCTGTCGAATATACGCCACTACGCCATATGCTCTTAAAGAAGCTTCCGAAAAAACATGCAATTGTAATTCGCGGGGCTCCCTTATTCTACACACGCAGCGCGGAACGGAAAAGTTCTTTAAGCGATTCATTCTTGACTACCCACCAGCCATTCTTTTGCCATATCCTGGGGTATGAAACCATCCCAATTAATTTTCTTTATCCAAATATCTTGAAACAGGATCTTTAGCCTAACTAAGCAGGGTGCTATGATACCTATAGGATCATAAATCCGAGCAATCGTCTGTAACACATGCCGTTTTGTTATTGTACGCACTGAATTTATATAATCTATCGTATTATTTAAGTCGACACTAATTCTGTCTCTTGTGTTACACCAATTAATTCCTTACACTTTCTGGGTCGATGTTTTTTGTG
Source organism: Platerodrilus igneus (assembly GCA_036346225.1). Lineage (NCBI taxonomy): Eukaryota > Metazoa > Arthropoda > Insecta > Coleoptera > Lycidae > Platerodrilus > Platerodrilus igneus. The sequence goes on along the minus strand of JARFIW010000500.1, from coordinate 5,312,651 downwards.
ATTCACTTCTCTTGTCAGACTCCATATCGCTATCTTTCCATTTACGTAGATTCATCAACGCTTGTTCAAAAAGTTTCGTTGCGAAAATCCTTATACGTTCCGCCTCTTTACTATTATTACCACTAACAACAAGATCGTCTACGTAAAATCCTTCCCTTAAAATGTTTATTAGTCTAGGATCGAGGTTTAAATTATCATTCAAATGCTTTCTTATCACTTTACTTAATAAAAACGGGCTACAAGTCACACCGAATGTTAGGCGGTTCATACGATACGTTTGCGGTGTATTATCATCGTCATACCATACAAAACGATGCGCGTCTTTATAGTTGGGATTCATAGCTATCTGTATAAACGCCCTTTCAATATCCGCTGTTATACCTATTTGACCCACTCGAGAGTTAAGCAGAACTTTAATTAATTCGGGGTTTAAGTTAGGGCCTTTTTCTAACAGGTCATTTAAAGATTTATCTCCTAGTGCATGTGATGACGCATCAAAAACCACCCGTAAGTGAGTTGTTTCTTTGTCTTCCCTAACAATGAGTCTGTGCGGCATATAATACACGCAGTCATTTCTTTGCGTTTCGATTGCGTTATCAGGAATTAGTTCCGTGCATTTATATTTCCAATGCTCCACCAGAAGTTACTACATTGGCCAGGAGGCGAGTTTTTTGTTGCCTGGGAATTTAGAATTTTGCCAAACCCTTGCCGTTCCAGGCAAGGTAGGGATCTTTAACGTGCGTGACAACACTCACACACGGGACCTCCATTTAACCTCTCATCCGAACGAGGCGTAATTTTTGTGAAAAATGCTCACCTGTCATTTTTCAAGCAGTCGGCCGTGTCGCGATTTGAACCCAGGACCTTGGGATCCAGGAATTAGTTCCACTTAATTGTTGCTTATCATATCTTTAATAGCAGCATTATATTCATCCAATTTACCGGTATTGTTCAATTTAAATTTCAGTTTTTGAGCACGAACTCGGGCACTAATAAGATTATTATCCTCTACGATTGTTTCGTCGCTTTTCCACGGCAGCGTAACTTGATACGGATTACCATTTTTTACAATGCAATTCTGCGCAAAATTTTCGCAAAGGCGTTCTTTTCGTCGTTTTCTTTACCTATACCAATTGTGACCAAATCCCACATTTTCTGCACTGCTTCCGCGTCAATGTCCACAAAACTCGCGTGTAACACCGTATGCAAATTTACTGCTACCTTAGTAGTATCTACAGGAAATGGATCATGCAGCGTGTACCCGAATTTAGTATCTACAGCTACTAAACGTTGAGTAAGACGTATATTATTTCCCGTTACCACTGACCAATAATTGTCTGCTCCTATAAGCATGCTAATTCCTTCGATAATTAGTTCCTGATCAGTATCGTAAGGTTTACTATCTGCCAACTGTAAGTGTTTATATTGTTCAACGCTTTCTGTAGGAGCATTTAAATAATCGGTACAAATTTCTGGAACTTCAACTGCTTCTATTCTTAGTAACTCATCAGTATACTGGCTCTTTAAAGTAATTAACACTCGATTATACAGTTTTGGCGGAACGTTGCATTATTTCCGAACGCGGCAATGCTGAAGCGGTGCTTAGCTATGACTGGTAAACTTAAATTTCGCAAACCGGTTTCCTTAATGAAGGTTGAGTCCCACCACCAATAACCAATCTAATGAGCTTTCTTTCTTGGTCACCGTATGCGTAAACACATGCCGTTTGTAATAATACACTGTGACTTATATTTGTAATTAAACTAGATACAGTTGATCGGTTCACTGCACTACTATTGTTCGATACCTCGGCGTTAATCCTTCCTTTATTCGTTGTTGGGTTACTTCAACCTGCTTTATAATTTGGGTCGCACATAGTCGTTGCATGCTTTCCATTACAGCCTTTACATTTTAAAAACCTGTTTTTACAATCTTTGGCTCTATGGTTCCATTTCGTACAACGGTAACAAATACCCTTGGATTTTAAAACTTCACGTTTCTTTTCTAGAGCGATGTCTGCCATACAAAATTCTGTTTTATGGTCTTGCTTGCAGAATAAACAAACTTCAGTCGTTCTATTAGGAGTAACCAATAAACTAGACGCCGTTCCTCTACCTGAATTTCTTGTCCCTGCTTTTGTTATCTTATCGTTTCTGTCTGCATCCGGCTTTAGAGCTTGTTCTAATGACTCTATTTCGTTTTTGACAAACTGCAACAAATCTTTCACTTGTTTGTCTACGTCATCTTCTCTTTTAACAAACCCAGACATGGCAGTTATTGAAGTTTCTTGTGACGTATCTATTTTGGCGCCGCCATAGTCTGCAACTTTCCTATTGTTTTGGCGAAAATACCCCAATCGCATTTCATGAGGCAACGAGTTCGTTAAACTAGACTCCACAATTATGTTATACTGCGTGCTTGCTACTTCCAGAATTTTAAGTGCATGCATAGCCGACGTAATACGATTGTAATTTTTGCGTAAAGTGTTCACGTCAGTCTTCGATTTCACCGTTTCAATATTCATGATGATTTCAAAATACTGCTCTATTAGCCGTTCAGAATTTCCAAATAGATCTTAAAGTACCTTCAGTGCTTCTTCATAGAATGCTCCTGATGGCGGAAAGCCTTCGATTGCTTCTACTGCTTTACCGGTCACAGACATTCGTAAATAATTAAGTCGATCGCTCTTTGTTAGTTGTGGATTTTCATGTACCATACTTCGAAATTACTCCCAAAATGGAATCCATCCTTTTGCGGTACCGTCAAATTTAACTAATTGCAAGCGCTGAAGCTTCACAGATGCTAATGATGGTAATGTACATACGTCGTTACTTAGCGGTTGCGTAATAATGTCATCAGATTGAACTACTGGTCGTGATTGCGTCTTGTCCTCTGCACTTAATCGAAACCTCAACTTCGACTCTGTAGTAACAGCAATCTCCTCGTATTCATATTGTTTTAGTAGCTCCTCTTCGATATTTTCTTTAAGTAGAGGTTCTACTTGTCTGTCGATTTCTTTCAAGTTATCACTAGCCAATTTTAACGTTGATAAAGCCGTATGAATATCTTCGGTACTGTAGTCCTTGTTTTCTAACATTACGTTAATATTGTTAACTGCCTTAGTCAACTGCATTCTACAGACCGTCCGTTTTGCTAGTTCCATTGTTGAGCCTTTATTGTAATCACCGATTATAAATAGCCACGATCGCGATAAACCTCAATTTGTATTTCTTTGATCCGGTCGGAATACTTCCCGAGTTTCGGCACCAATGTAAAAAAGAGTTGTTGTTTAATAAAAGAAATACGCATTAAAGGTTTATTTAAAATACCAACTTAACTAATCGGCTACCAATACTAGAATGACTTTAAACTTAAACTAGGTAACGCAGTTTCAACAGCCTGCACCTCTTTCCCTTCTACCCTAATCCTAGCGGCGCCAGTACCTGACCTTACATTTTTCTACAGGATGAAAATGGTTTTGAGGCTGAGGTTGCTGAGGGAAATTCAAATGCCAGGAGTTCTAATGCCTCATTATATGGAGAGAATGATAATGATGAGTCGGTGTTGGCCCAACGGGTACAGCCCAAATTATCATCTATCCCAATTCCAAAATTTAACGAAATGGCAGGAAATTAGTTAGAATTTTGAAACTCTTTCAAGTCATTAGTTAATTACAATAAATCCAATGGGGAAATTGAAAAATTTTTCTTTAAAAGCTCTTTTGGAGGGCGAAGCGTGACAAGTGACTCATTTAAAATGTTTCCGCATTTAATTATTCCGTTTTTTGAAAAATGTGTGTGAAAGATATAACATGTCGATGTTATTAAATAACCATCTAAAGTATTTAATGAATGTACCTAACTTACATAAATAATCACCTACCGAACTGTCATATTCTTGATGTATTAACAAAACAATTGCATGCTTTGCAAAAATTAGGTATTTATACAGATTACAGATTATTGGGATCCAATAAGCCTGAGGGTCTGGCGAGAGAAAGGATCTGCAGATCAACTTCCTACTTTGAAAAGATTTAAAATGTTTTAAAAAATCGAATTGAAATACTGGGAATGCGGAAATACTAAAAATAAATTATAAAATACAAGCGAAAGTAAGGTAGAAGGCAAAACTAAATATTTTTGCAGCAAATGTAGATTGTGTATTTTGCAAAAACAAACATTTCTCTAACAAACTTTCGGTTCATTCTAGGTTTGAAAAGAGCAAAAGTCTAGATTTGTACCTCAATTGTTAAAAAAAGGTAACACATTTTAACAAAAATTGTGAAACGAGTGACTAAAAAATGTGGTGCAATACATAATAAGCTTTTGAATCATCATAGAAGAAAAGATTGAAGTAAGTGAAGACATTCAATGCGGTAATGTTGAAGTCAATATACCAATCGTAGAAAACGATCAAGTTGTTCAGTTGGAGGTAAACTTTTGTCTGCAGCACTTTTGCAAGTAGCAGATTTAAACGATTATTCTCAAACTTTTCAAGCACTATTAGACAATGGTTGTCCGTCAAATTTGATTAGCTTGGATGCGTGTAGTAAATCGGGGTTACCTAAATAAGATGTTGAAATTTCGATTATTGAGATTAATCAGGAAGTATATAATATTAATAAGAAATGCATGGTTAAAATTCAATCACTTTATAATGGTTATAAAACAGTGCTGTAATGTTTGGTTGTGGCTCAAATAATTAGCACAATACCAGTTACAATTTGAATATGCTATTAAGCATTCCATCACTTGTGTCATCCGCTGCACGTGGGAGATGCCAGGGGATATAGGAAGATATCAAATAGATTGCATTCTTATTAGACAACGGTTTAAGAATCAAGTAAAAGACTGTAGAAGCTACCCAGAAGCAGATAAAGACACCGACCACAACATCGTAATTATGAAGACCGCTCTTAAATTTAAAAATTTGAAAAACAGGAACGGAGAAAAAGGCACTTTGACTTTGAGAAACTAAAGGATAAAGATATTCACGAAACATTTGAAAAAAAGTCAAATGAATTGCTGCAAGATATCGGGAAAATTTCTGATGCTAAAGAAGTAGAAACAGAATAGACTAACAATAAATCCACCTTAGACATGGCGGTATGGGGCTATGCACAAAAAGAAAATGAGAAACTATGGATAACAAAGTGCAAAGAGGTACAAACTAAGATAAAATGGAAAGAAAGACGAAGTATACAAACTAATTAGAAAGAATTTTAAGGATATAAAGCCGTATAGCGAAAATATAAGGGGCGCGAGAGTAAACGTCATTATAGAAAAAGTAGAGAAAATGGTTAGATGACAGTAATATATAGGGAATTTATATGCAGGAGAGGGAGTAACAGCATTAGAACAGAAACTAGGCACTGAAACTGATGACTTGGGATATCCTGTACTTAGAGATGAATGTGAATTAGCATTAAAGGGTCTGAAAAATGGTAAGGCGCCGGGTGCTCTAAAAGCTGCTGGACAAGCAATAACAGAACGTCTCTTTCAACTTGTAAACTATATGTATGAAACAGGCGAGATACCCAAAGATTTCAAACGTAACATCATAGTAATTATACCAAAAGAGAGAGGCGCGGATAGATGTGAAAATTTTCCAACAATAAGTTTGACAGCACACGTATCAAAAATATTAACTAGGATTGTACAACGACGACTGGAAAAACGAACTGAAAAATACTAGGAAATGATCAATTTGGGTTTAAGCGAAAGACGGGAACACGGGAGGCTATTTTAGCTCTGACGGTGATAATGGAGAAACAATAGAGAACGAGGAATGCGTGTATATAGGGTTTTTAGATATGGAAAAAGCATTTGACAATGAAAAATGGAAAAAAATGTTCGAAATACTAAAAGAGATTGGAATGAGTTTTAGGAATTGGCGGATAGTACATAGCTTATGCAAAGAGCTAACAGCGGTAATAGAATTAGAACAGGAACGTAGAGAGGTAAATATTAGAAAAAGGGCGAGACAAGGATGTGCCCTATTCCCATTAATTTTTAACTTGTACATTGAAGAGGCAACGAATACTATCAAATGCAGGAAGGCGTTTAGAATTACTATGCAAGGACAAGAAATTGATATGATTAGATTTGCAGATGATAGAACGGTATTAACATCTAGCAAGGAGGAGTTAAAAGCTGCTCTTAATGAAATGGAAACAGGTCTTACAGAGAGATACGGTATAAAAATTAACAAAAATAAAACTAAAGTACTAGTATGCAAAGGAGGGGGAAATAAATCAAAAACAAGAATAGAAGTAGGTAACGAGAACTTACAAGAGGTTAAGGATTTCTGCTACGTAGGATGGCAAATAACGCGAGATGGGAAGAGCGCAAAAGATATAAAACAAATATTAGCACAAAGTCGTCCTACATTTAACAAGAAAAAAACAACTACTGTATTCAAAGACAGCAAACATGGAAACTAGAAAGAGATTGCATATAACATATGTGTGGTATACAGCAGTGTACGGCTGTGGAACTTGGATAGTCGGAGAAGCGGACAGGAAAAAGATAGAATCCTTTGAAGTGTGGTATTACAGAAGTATGATGAAGGTATCATGGACAGACAAAGTTAAGAACAAGGAGGTGCTAGAAATGGTAGGGGAAGGAAGACATATGTGGAAAACAGTAAAAAATAAGAGAGATAGGATGATAGGCCACAAACTAAGCCATTAGGGAATAGTGCGGAATATATTTGAAGCAGAGATAGGAAAAACGGAAGGTAGATGTAAACCTAGGTTGGATTATTGTACACAGATAGAGAAAGATGTAGGCTGTGGGAATTTCGAGGAAATGTGTAGACTAGTTCAGAATAGAAATCAAAGGAGGTACGCGTCCAACCAGCTCCAAGACGAAAAACCTAATGACGAAAAAAATAGTTGTAGTTAAACCCTGTTAATTATTATAAGTAACTACAGTATTGGTTTTGCAATATTCTCAGGTTAGCTCAGAATAAAAGTAAGTGGAGGTACGCGTCCAACCAGTTTCAAGACGATAAACCTTGAAAGAATATATTTGAAAACTATTAATTTGACAAATATTCGAGTGTTGGAGGATCTTGGTAGCCACAAGCTGCTTAACCCTCTTCACATACCACTGAATATCGAGGAAATGGGGTATATATTTGTAAAACAATAGAAGGGAAACCAAACTGCATCTAACAAGAGCAGCGGCTATGTTCGAAGACAACAAACATAGAAACAAAGAGAAAATTGTTGAAAGCATATGTGAAAAACAAAAAGAAAAGGAGAAATAGAAAGGCAGGATATGTTCTAAAATATTTTTGGGAAATATTGTGGGATATAGTACAAACAGAGATAGGAAAAAAAGAGGTAGAGGTAGACCTAGATCAGACTAATGCACGCAGATAGTGAAAAATGCAGACTGTGGAAATTTCAGGGAAATGAGTAGGTTAGCTTAGAATAGGAAATGTACGCATCTAACCAGTTCCAAAACTGAAGACCTAATGATGATGAATTCTTCTTTATTATTAGCAACTCTAAACGATGAGGGAATTTTATGGAAATTTATCCGGCAAATTCTTCTAATTTTGTGGATATTTGGGAGGCTGGAGTAAAGTCATGTAAATTACCCCTAAAAAAAGTAATTGGCAATACCTTTCTTATATATGAACGTTTTCACATATTATTCACACAAATTGGAGCAGTTTTTAATTCAAGACCCTTAACTCCTCCTTCCTCAAGTCCTAATGCTTTTGATATCCTCACCCTTTCTCATTTTCTTATTGGCCGCCGGCTTACGTCATTGCCCGACCCAGATATCAGGGATATACCTGAAAACCGTTTACAGCATATCCAAATGCTATACCAGTACTTTTACAATAGATGGTATAAAGATTACCTTACAGAAGTACAAAATCGAAAGAAATTGTGGGCGAAAACGACAATGTGAAAGTTGGGTAGATGGTATTAATCAAGGAAATTAATGTACCTCCTCTTCAGTGAAAGTTGGAACGCACAAGTAAAGTGTTTTGTGATTCAGGTAACAAAGTGCGTGTTGCACAATTAAAACTCAGAATGGTGAGCTGCAACGTGCAGCGTTTAGGTTGTGCTTGGTCCCGTTTAAGAAATAGCGAAATGTACCCAGACTCTGTATGCCTAGTAGTAATATTTTAGTTTTTTACACGTTTGTAGTCCTGTTTCGTATTGAATATGGTTTAGTTCTTAGGTATGCGGTCTATATTTAGACGTATTACACTTCGGTCTTGATATGGTGCAAGAGACTCTTTGAAAAGCAGGTAAACAGGTTGTTGATTAGTAATAAACGTTTCTGAAAAGGTGCGTAGAGTAGATTCGATATATTATGAACGACCAAAAGGATACAGTTAGTTGCCGTAATTTACTATGTATTTATTTGCATGTTATTAAACATATTCATGATTAATGGAAAGTATTGGGCTTTCATTTAACGAAAATTATATGAACGAAAGGAGCTGGAGTATTGCACTCTACAGCATCACAACACACGGTGTGTTTGTCATTTATATCACGGAACGCCCTGTATGTAAGTTCTTCTCAGTTTCTTAAATTAAGCTTATGATATGACTGACCGTATCATTATATTGTGAAACATTTGTTACGTGTACAATATCAAGTATTCATCCATGGTTAGTGCTCTCATTTCGAATTTTGCTACGCTATATTATCGACCACAAATTAGACACTAAATTCGCAGTGCTATAACTATTTTAAATTTTATTTTACTTCTCGGGCCTACAAAAACACGGCTTGGAATACCGAATGCAATTATTTACGGCCAACTGATCTAACGTATATGTTTCAGGATCAACAAGAAGAAAATAAAACTGTGCAGTCTGGAGCTTCATCCTATTCAAATTCAAGCCACAATGTTCTGAAAGCTCGAAGAGGAGTAATAAGAATGCTTATCATCGTCGTTTTAACTTTCGCTCTCTGTAATCTACCTTTACACGCAAGGAAAATGTGGCAATACTGGTCGCAGCATTATCATGGCGATACAAATTTTAGCGCATTATTTACACCATTAACTTTCCTGGTTACCTACTTCAATTCAGGAGTTAATCCCCTTTTATACGCATTCTTATCAAAAAACTTCAGGAGGTAAGACCTGTATCTATACAACATAAGAAACAAATTTTGTTGCTTTTCACAAAATCCGTGAAGGGTTCTTTGAAAAGTTTCCCTTCTAAACTAAACTATTTCTTAATCTGTAATTTTTCTTAGGGGAATGCGTGAAGTGCTTTTCTGTACGTTTAGTCGAAATCGCGGCGAGCAAAGTCAAAAACTGAATTATGCTGTCGGATTTCATCAACGACACGCTTCAACAAGGTCGACAGTTAAACAAACCAACACTACTGTTACTGTTGTTAATTATGACTTAAGCCCTGAGGCTTCACAGGAAGTATGACTCTGTGCTAACTGTATATGCTGTTCTAAGTATTAGCTTAGAGAATACAAGTGTACTTTCTTGGTTTGTACTTACTACAGTATTTGATACAGATCTGTGATTGTAAAGAATGTTATTGATGTCAAATTTAACGCTATTGGAGCTTTGTTAATGTATGTGAATAAATAATAAAACCCCAGCGTAACTTATAGTCATAACGAAACAAAATATTGTAAATATTTATTTTGTAAAATAAAATCAAACTAGGGAGTCTGAAAAACGACTAACTGCCTGTCTTATTAAACTTTATTAAGAGACCAAAGTTGAACATTCAAAAAATTCTAACATCCCACATCCCGAATTTTAAGAATTGGCTCCACACACAGTAAGTATTGATAAGTTATTTTATTAAATTCCTAAGTAGTATCTATTTGTGTACAACGCTTTTTGATATAAAGATTTTTAGGTTTATAGCAGAACACTATTTGTCTAAACTGAAGGGTGCAAATTTTAGGATAGTGTACGTATATTTGCGGGCTTTCGACCTGCAACAATTTTAAAGGGAAGAGCCAATATAAATTAACTTTCAGTACAACGACAACGGCGACGGTTTGTAGATTGTTGAGCAACCAAAGTAACTGTACCAAGCAAACTATGTTTATTTTGCTAAAAAAAAGGAAAGCTGTTAACTACTTAAATATGTACATATAAAATAGGTACATTTTGTTTCTTCCTTAGTCTTCAGTGTAAATTTATTTGACAAAATAACATTTCTCAATATTTCATTTTTATAAATATACAAATCCATGGTAACTAAATGTTTTAAGAAATTCGGGATCACAATTTTTTCTTTAGTGGGCGAACATACACTGAACGGTGCGTACTGTAACATTCCACCCCCACCCCGGTGAAGTTTCTACGCTTCACGAATGAACATCAAATCGTGCTAATTTTGATATTGGCCTACGCAGAATTTCACTTAGTCTTTACCTCGTCGATACGTATGTGACAGTCTTTAGCAAGTATCCTAATTTCTACAATTCTTATTTTCCACTGATTCTGTGCTAAAATTTTATCGCAGAATATGACCAAATCACCTTTCTCCAGTAACTTTTGTGGTAGGAATCATTTTGTGCGTCTTGTAAGGGTTAGTACGTATTCTCAAACCCATCGGCGCCAAAAGCATTTCTTTAACTGTTGTCCAATACGATACTATTTACGACTCGCATAGGTTAAATTTCACATAACGGAGTTTGAGTAGAGTTAGTGGTCCTGCGCAGAAAGTGACTTAGTGTTAACAGATCAAAATCTTCCATCGTCGCTGGTATATGGATAAGGGGTCGGTTATTAACTATATTTTCGACCTTAATTAGGAGCTGCGTAATGTCTCTACCTGTGGATTCCGCCTTTAACACTGCTGCTAGTACCTTTATTGTTGACTATATCAGTCTTTTCCAACAGCCGCCGTTAAATGCGTTTCCTGGACAACTAAATTTCCATTCTATTTCTTTAACAGGCAAATCTTGCTGAATATAACTGATATCAAATATATCTTCTAGTCTTCGTAATTATCCATCCGTGATTACGAAATTAGTACCCATATCTGACCGAACTCTAATAGGAACTCCACGTCGTTTAAGAAAATTTCTGATGCAAATTATGTATACGTCAGAGGGTAAGTTGGCCGCAAGTTCGATATTTACCGCACGTACCGTTAGGCATGAAAAGAGAGTTGCCCATTTTTGCTCTCTTCTGCGCCCAATTATCACTTGCATTGAACCGAAGTAGTCCAATCCAGTATACGTAAATGGTCTTACAAGAGGTGTTAGTCTATCAGAAGATAACTGTTCCAGCAACGGAGCTCTTGGCATGGCTTGTCTAATTTTACAACAACAGCAATTTGACCTAATGCTTTTTACTGCCACTTGAAGAAGCGGTATCTAATATTACCGTCTTATTTCATTGACAACTAAGTAACAACCAAATGTATAAAAGTATGACGGCTTGGCATTTATACAGGTTTGCGGGTAGTTTCAGGTAACACTGTGGCGTCATCTACTCTTCAAAACACGCAGAAACCTCTTTTTGATTTAACCGTGGTGTAAGTGTAAAAATACTAGTGTTTTTGGAAGTGGTCGGCTAGCTTTGATCTCCGTAATTTCTTCATAGAATATTTCACGTTGCACAATTCTGTATGAAACTTTTTCGACATCTTTTAGTAGTGTAAATATGTTGCTTCTGACGCAGCTTAATTTTCACTCAATCCGGTGCTGTAGCACCTTAACTTCAAACCGTTCTAGAATTGTCTAGGGAAAAAATTCTACAGCCTTTGGATTCGAACGCTGGCCATCGGTATGCTAGGTAAGTAGCTTAGACATTGGCGACATAGGTAGATATGAAGTACAGCTAAGACAACTTGTGCGGGTTTCAAAACACTTCCTGTCCAAAGGCTATACCGTTTTCAAAACGCACTTCCAAATCCAGGTACCTCCTTCCAGTTTTACACTAAAGTCAAATATGCTGTGCCAATTCTGGAACACACTCAAGCCTTACATTCGGTTTCAGGTCTCTATTTCCGGTTTTTTACCAAGGACAAACATGCTATGACGATTTTGGGCCTAAAGTACAAGTCCAAAGCACCTCCTAGCGGTGGAATTTGTAACTAATTTAAAAGTTATCTAATTTAAAATGCGTAAGAGACAAAGGATAATTTTTAGCTCACTCTGCAATTTTATATACTCACTTTTAATGTCGTAGGTGGCAGAAATTATGCAATACATCAAGGTGATGTATTTTCAGATTGATGAGTTAGAAACAATAAAAATACATCGAGATTATTATCTATTTTCTAGGAAATCTATTTCTATATCAAATTTAAAGGAAATCGCGCGGTCAATGCCCTTTTGAAATGGTTCGCAGGATTCAATCTAATATAGGAATGTTCAACGCAATCTATCTTTGAATGCATTTGTCACGCAGGATATTATTTAATCCAGCATACACAACAAATTCTGTACATCAAGGGTAATCTATTTTTAGATTGATGAGTCAGAAATAAGGCAAACACATCAATTAATTTCAAGGTAGTCTCTTTTAAAATGTATAAGGCACAAGGAATAATTTCTAGCTCACTCAGCAATTTTCTAAGCTGACTTTTGGGACGAATTAGTTTCAAAGCAACAAAGATTGTAAATGAGAACACGATGGCACATTAATTCAATACTGGCTCCATGAAATTCGTTGCCCATATTAACACGCAACAGCAAGTCGTAACTAATTAGAAATTACTTTTGGTGATTGTTGGTGGCATTTATGAATGTCTCTTGTTCAGTTAAATATTGATAAAATTCTACAACTTCCACCATTAATCTAGAGTACAATGTTAAGTTAATTAGAGGTATAAAACCTGGATATTACAAGTTTAATTGAAACGTTGAAGACGTGCTTTGAATTATCATCATCATGAAATTCAAAACGGACTTAATTTCTGTAATTCTACTATTCTGTGTATGAACCTGTTTTCAAAAAAATGTAATGATGTTTGTACTCAATAGTTTAGTGAGCTAAAATTTGTTGGTTTCTTTGCTTAAACAGACAGTTTAGCATTTTATAAACAGAACTCGATTTCATCAAGAGGTCGACGTAATTGTGTTCACCACGAATACTCCTCGTTTGAGAAAACCACTAGACTAGACCTAGACGAGTTGGTGCCCATAAATTTGACAGTATTGAAATCGTTTCAAGATAAGTGTTATAGGTAACGTAGCTTGAAATTGCGCCTAGTTGATGATATTGTTGGAGGCTTTCATCGCCGGAGTCATTCTAAGTATTTATGGTTCCGGGTTGGGACCGTGACATTTTATAAACTAAGGTCGACGTTTCGTTCACTTTTATAAGGGGCATCCATAACTTATTACGCAATCTCCGCCCTTTCTGGGCAATTCCTTTTATTTTTTAACGCTTCATTTACCCGTAATAACCTAGTATTATTTGAAATTCGAATTTATGTACAATTACAATACATACTTTAGCAGTAGAGGTTAAAAAAGAACTATTTTTTCGGTGACATATTTAAATGAAAATTGAAAGGTAAATTTGTAATCAAGATTTCATTAATTTCTCACATGGATTTACTTATATGTGGTTGCAAATATCGATCTTAATTAAGAGCTCCTTTAAAATAAGGTTTAGATAATTGATATTTCTATTTATATTAAAATATAATTTCTGCTAACTTTAAAAGTTGATCTAAAAATGACTTTTAGTAGTTTGAATTATAGTTCTTTATAATTTGGAATTAAGAATGAATATAATGTAACGTATTTCTACGTCCTCCACTAGTTACGTTTCGGGCCTTGGGAGCGGTGTTTTTAAAAAATTCTTCCAATTCATCGTAGCAATATTTATTTACTTAAACAGAAATTAATATGGAATTTTGACAACTTGGTATTAGTTAGTCTAAGTCAAAAATAAAATATTAATTAAACTAATATTAGGGCGAGTAGCCTAGATAAACAACAATGCTAACGCTGAAATACTCAGACTCACTGCCTGGTCTTGAAGCTCCCGGGGTATTTATGTTGTCCCTGCCCCTCACAATTCTGTAGGAACTTGCAGAGCTCATGTCTGCTTATTTCTTAATACTATTCATAAATACATTGTAACAATCTTATTTTTTAGGTAATCGCGGTATCTTAACCGTCTGTGACCTGCCACCTGCAGTGTCAATGTCGTCTGGAATACATTGTATTGCATCCGTTCTCATAACTTTTAATAACCTTTATTAATTATCCTTGAATTACTTTGTTGCACTTGACTTAATAATTTCTTAATGATTTCTAATAATTTTCTATTAAATTCTGTTTTGTAATACATATAAAGATTGGGGGATACATAACTCGCTTCGTATTATTATAAGTTTTAGAAATTTATACCGATCTCTTGTTTTTTGTAATTAAACAGTTGTTAAAAAAGTATAGTCTATTTATTTTGATACTAAGTGTAGGGTGGAGGGGCTGCAAATTTGCTACCTTCAAGAACTGTAGAACCATGTTACACTATTAACTTTCTAATGTTATCGTTAGTCAAAATGGTTATAGAAATCAGATATAATACCACTATTTATGCACACGTGCAAACCCTGTTTATTTAATGTCGATTTCTTTGTCCTAGTGCTACTGAACTCAAATGAACGAACAAGATAGTTATTTTTGTAATTAGCCAAAGAAAATTTGTAAAAGCACTAATTATGGACATTTCCTGTTTAGTTTGATAAATTATCTCAACCCTTTGTACATAATATAATAGAGGAAGGTAGTAAGAAAATAATAAATCCAAATTACTAATGAAAGTCGTCCCAAGTTATATATAAATTAATGAAGAATTACTTACACGCGTAGCTTCGATTTCTCTTATATTTGAGATTCATAACAAATTTGTAGGCTAACATAACTGTCTGGATGTTGTTAATACAAACGAACTTTGTTGTACACTGTATACTGCCCTCATAATCAAAAGAGCAATAAGTACCAATTTCTTTAATATTTAATTAACTACGATGTCGGAATAATCGGAAGGCGCTCTATTTTTTGTGCTAGGTTGGATTGCAGTGGCATTGTGAAGTGGGCAAGCACCAAAAAGCACTAACGGTCGTTTTGCGTGCAATCATTAGTGCTTGTTAATACTTTACCTTCGGACCAGCAGGCCCGACGGTTTTCGAATAATCGGCGTTTAAAAACGGCCTGCCAACTTCACACTTTATTTGAAGTTCTAACGACCGCTTTGCGTGCAACCGCTAGTGCTTATTAGTGCTTTACACTCGAGTCGAATCTAATCTGTAAACAAACAATGCTGATATTTTTGTATAAGCAAGTGCGTTAAGTAAACAAAAAGTATTAAATTTAGAAACATTTCTAGTAAGGATTTTAAGATAACAAGAAACATTACTGAAGCTAATTTCAAAGCGGGTTTTTAAAAAAACAGGTTTCGTTCGTCAGCACAATGCGACTTGTGTCTTTCCTTCGATAATTAAACAACGAAAACAAGTCGAATACCTTTTTGTGTCGGAATACTTATCTTGCAACCCATCGGATGTGGATCAGACAGCATCACCACAGTAGTCAGTAACATCCACGCTGCTACCGTAATTGTATCAGCGGTCTACATACAAGAGGAGTTGGTCTACGTCAAACAATAACTGGGTCTATATAAAAAGCAATTTGGCCTAATCTAGGGGAACCATTGGCCCTACGCTGAAGAGCTAAAGAGACATTTTACTATTGTTGATTAGCGTGAAAGATGTCTAGTACTCGTGAAAAAGAAAAACGTGCATCGCTCTTTCAGCAAACGTAGAGAGTACACTTTAAGACGGCGAAAGGCAGGATCAAAGTAAAGTGAAATTAGGAAACGAGATGATACGTGATCCAAATACCTGAGTAACACATGTAAAAGGAACACTTTTAACGTCATTGTTGTGCATGAACAGTTAACAAAACCGCCGAATACGAATACAATTGTAAAACATTACGCTATGCAAACTTTATCCTCATAAATAAAGCGAACTTATTCTTTAGAAAATAAAATTTGTAGATAACCGAATTACATTTGAAGCTTCACACGAAACCAAAAATATAAATCGAGGTACTTTGACTTAATTTAACTGCGCTAATTACACTCTACAGAGTGTTGGAAAAGTACATGTTTCAATGGTATGGGGATGAACTTTCCAGACACAAGTCGATTTATTTAAGTAGGAAGTGTAATCAGGGGCGCCTTCTTTATTTGGTAGTTGCACAAAATACCGAAGCGGAAACGTGCGAATATTTAAGAAGAATTCCAAATTAAATGAAAATATTTATTAGAGTAGAATAGAATGCAACAATAGAATACGACACACAAAGAATTAGAACACAAAACAAGACAGAAA
Organism: Platerodrilus igneus; assembly: GCA_036346225.1. Taxonomy (NCBI): domain Eukaryota; kingdom Metazoa; phylum Arthropoda; class Insecta; order Coleoptera; family Lycidae; genus Platerodrilus; species Platerodrilus igneus. The sequence goes on along the minus strand of JARFIW010000500.1, from coordinate 5,296,325 downwards.
ATGTTTACAACTCTTGCAAAGGAAAAAACATTCTTTATAAGAGAGTTCACTTAGAGCCGTAGAAAAGCCTCGGCAAAAAATTACCTTTAAATTACCGTCTCTTGGCGAGGTAACACAGATTAATAAATATATTAAGAACTGATGACGTCATAATTGCAAAATATAGTTAGAAAACGATTAATAGATTATTTAGAAAAATAAAAGACAAAATTCCTTGTTACAACCTTCGAACATTGTACACTCCATTTTATGCAAAAAGTGCGAACGTACTTATGTAAGTCAAACTTCACAATGGCATATATCTAGGATCACTCAACACATAAGCAATGCTATAGTAAGAAAGAATACATGTGCTTTATCTCGTCATGTGCATAATACAAAACACAACATAGGTCATTAAAATGTAAAAATTTTGGAAACGGAAGGAAATTATAATGGCAGATTCTTTTTGATAATGGTATACATTGCAAACGACCCAAATTGCACGAATGACAAAACTGATGTAAACAATCTCGTCAATATTTATTCGTATGTCCTTAGCTTTTAAAAATCAGCTCAAATTTCCAATAAATACACGAGCGGTTATATAAGTATACTGTATTATCAGGACCTATGCTTTCTTAGTTTGTTTATTACCGAAAGTCTATCTGGTTTTTATACGAAAGTCTATACAGTGTGTACAGTATAAAATGCAGTACATGGGGATCTTGGAAACTGTAGGAGATACGATCTTGGTTAAATGGGACAAAAGTTGCATAATCATGAGGGTATCTCAGATCGGTTTTCAAATTTCAAAAATTTGTCATAGGTTACTAGATAGAGGCAAAAAACACAAAATTGACGATTTCTTTATTTGCTCGTAGTTAGCCTTTGTCATAATGGAAATTAAAGCCTACTACGACCAAAACATAATTATGTGATTTTTAGTGTTTTGATTCAATCAAACACAGCCATGTTATACCTCTTTGGAAAGGGTTTTTGTCAGCATTTCAAAAATATAAAAATCCAATATGGCGGCTATTTAAAAATAAAAAGTTGAACATCGTCACGCAAAATTTAGATGCCTTAGACAAAATCTAAGTTGAAAATGTGAAGCGCAATTGGGAATTACCATGATGTACCAAATTTGAACATTCTATTTCAATTAGTAGACTAACTACGAGCAAATAAAAAAATCGTCATTTTTGTGTTTTTTGCCTCTATCTAGTAACCTATGAAAAATTTTTGAAATTTGAAAACAGTAGATAATATACCTTCCTTCTGACGCATTTCGATCCTCACTCGATCGATCCCCCCACCCTGCCTTCTAGTTCGCAGTTGTTGAGGTGGTGTGCCTTGTAAATTCTGACGATCCTCAAGACACTTCTGGCGCACATCGTTTTTCACTGGATCGTCGCCCCACTTCTTATTCCTTTCTCCTTGCCTACTAGTTGTAGGGTGTTGGAGGGGGAAGGGGGTCTTATGACAATTCTCATGACTCATTTGAATTTTTCATTATGTTTATCGACTTTGCGGGTGCCCTATTCATCATTTTGCAGACTAGAAAAGTTTTTTAACGATCCTCATGACTCATGTGAATTCTTCATTATGTTTATCGGCTTTGCGGGTGCCCCATTCGGCATTTTGCGGTTTAGAAAAAATTTTAAAAAATTTTAAATCGAGTGAACATATGTCCTGGGGTTTAAAAATCAACTCAAAATTATATAACATAGATATGGGGAAAAGTTATTGGCATCGTAGTAGGCCAAATACTTACACGGTGTAATGAGATCGTACTCTTCCTCCATGTACTTGTTCGCTGCAGCGCAACGTTCCGTATGGGCGGGCGAACCGGTTGCACGGGCGGGCGGACGAATGCGGATGAACGGGCGGACGGGCTGGTGGGCGGACGGACGTGCGGACGAAAGATGTACACCAAGCAATCTTTAGAGAAAGCAATTAGTGAAATTCGGAAAGGTGTGTTAACTACGCATAAAGCTAGTAGGTTGTATAATGTGCCTAAAGCAACGCTACGGGATCACCTCTATAAACTTGGTGCGATAAGACCTTGCTGAAATACCCAATAACTTTTTCTTGTCCGTCCTATAGCTGTGTTACTGGCATCGGTATCCAACACAAATTTCTCCTCCATCCGTGGATAACTCAGAATTGGTGCTGTAACTAGTAACCGTTTCAGTTGTTTAAATGCGCTGTGGTAGTCGTCATTCCAATTATATTCTTGTCCATCTTCGGTTAATTTCGTCAACGGTTTGGCAATGTTCGCAAACCATAGTATAAAACATCGGTAATATGTGCACAATCCTAGAAAATTGCGTAGTTGTTGTAGGCCACTCTTGTACTGTTTTTATTTTGTCAGGGTCAGCTCTTATTCCGGTCTCCGAAACGACATGTCCTAGGTATTTCACCTCTTTTCCAAATAGGTGACATATTGGGGGGTTCAAGGTTAGGTTTGTCCCGCGTAATCTTTGGAATATCTCCTCCAGGTTCTTAAGGTGTTCTTCAAAAGACCGGTCTAATACTATCACGTCGTCTAGGTACACCAGACATGTTTTCCAGGACAGTCCACGCAGCATCGACTCCATCAAACATTCGAGAGTAGCAGGGACATTGCATAATCCAAAGCGCATGACTTTGAACTGCCATAATCCAGTTCCAATTGTAAACGCAGTTTTCTCTTTATTGTTTGGCTCCAAACCTACCTGGCAGTATCCACTTTTCAAGTCCAAGGTCCAAAACCATTTAGATCCGGATAGAGTATCCAAGGTGTCATCAATTCTGCGCGAAAGATAGCTATCTTTCTTTGTTACATTGTTTAGCCGCCGGTAGTCTACACAAAACCTTGTCGACTCGTTCTTTTTTCTTAACAAGCACTGCCAGGGGCATTCCCAGGGACTATTCGCGGGTTCAATCACTCTCTGTTCTTCCATATATCTGATAATTTTCTCGGCTTTCTTACGTTTTGCCAAAGGAAGCCGCCTGGGATATTGTCTTATCGGTTGCGCATCTCCAGTATTGATCTTGTGTTGCACAACATTCGTCCTTCCTTTCTTACTATCATCCAGTGCAGACATACCTCGATATCGTCCGACCAGTTCTTTTACCTTGCCCAGTCGATCGCCGTTTAATCCTTGACTCGAAGGTATCAACATAACCAGTAATTTTTGTGAGCAACCGTTGACTGGTTTGACTTTTATGTCGTCCACGCAACGTTTAATATGACTTACTGGAATGCAACTTCCCACAATTATGTCTTTCTTCAGGGTCACTGTATGCGGATTGATGTTTAGCACTCTAACTGGTATCATATTTCGAGACTTAACCAGTGTTTTTCCAATCAGTAATCCCTCCTGACCCATTCCTGATTCAGTTGCTTCCATCATGCATACTTGTCCTTACCAAAGCGATTATAAAAATTTGCTATACTGAGTTTGTAGCTGAAAATCTTAATTTGTTACAACACATTTTAGAAAATAATTCGTACCTAAAAATTCTTCTTAAAAAGCACATTTTCCAAACAAAAATTCTGTGCTGATAGAACCACCTAACCCCATTATTTATAAAAACTACCTTATATTGACATCCTTACACCGGCAATAAAAAACAATACTTAATAAAAATATCGAAATTGCTTATTACTACAATAAATCTTTTAACAGTCTCTTCACTAAAGCTAAGGACGCAACTAACAAGCTACTATGTAGTAAAATAATATAAGTACAGCATTAAGTGTTGTTGTAATATGACTTATACTGGACAAACTAACCAGTGGTTGAAATCCTGTCTTACACAACACAAAAGTGATGCCAAAATCGGTATAAAATCATGTGCTCTTGCGTCACATATACAAATTACCAAACACCTTATCAATTGGAATGATACTAAAATTTTAGACATAGAAAGCAACTATATTAACAGATGGTTTTTATAATCATATCTTACACGAAAAGAAAACAATAGTTTAAACTTCAAAAAAGACACTCATAATCTTACCAACATCTACGCTCTAATATATAATTTTACTAATAACCTTCAATAAATAAAATCTTACCTATAATTTTATCTCTACACGACATCCAGCTAATCTTCACTGTGCAGGTACACTACTAATCACATTTTAACTAGTTACTATTTTAGTTTTACAGTAAACTTAGGTTGTTACTTTACAATAATTGTTTTTATATATCAACATGTTTGTCAAAGTATTTTTTAAAAACTCAAGTTTTTGTAAGTATGCAACCGTTTGTCAAACTATTAGTTGTATTTTACTTTTAAAATTATGATTAAGGTCTTAATATAGCCCGAAACGTTGATTATAAACAAATGATTTTTATTTGAGAAACAACCTTCCGAACGAAATTTATCCCAAAAGAATATTTAACAACTTTTAACTTTCCGATTATATTTTACGTTCGAAACACATAAGATTATATATATATATATATATATATATTGCTGTAATTATAGAGTTAATTTAGGGGTAGGTTAAGTCATTGGGGGTCGTAGAATAAACAAGAAAAACGCCAAAGTAACAAAAACACGGAATTACAGATATTAGAAGAGTAAATAGGTCATTATAAATAATATTAGTTGCGAGCACACTGTATATAACACTACAAACGATTAAAACACATATTCAAGAGTAGCTACCAGCAAAGAGTAGAATTTAAAAATGTAACGAAACGCATTAAAATTAAATCAGTGAAAAACCTGCATGAATTGGCTAGATAAACATTCAAAAAGTGTGTTAAGATATCATCGTAAACGCACGCAGAAATATGCATTATTTAAAAGCGTACGTGACCTAAAAGAATCACAGTTGTTCGAAAATCCAATCTATTAGGAAATAAACAAACACCAAATTTGTTCGATTTAGATTAGAATAAGGCCAACAAACAATACTACGTGATCGATATGAACGAAAATTCCTGGGATTTCTGAAGTAGATGTAAGGTATAGCATTTAAATTACGTGACTTAGAGCACCCCATCATGCAATTAAAATACATACAATTGGTAAACTTTCCAAAATAACAAGTGATAATACGCTTGGCCTCGCCTAGCACGTGAAGCCAACGAATCACAAACAAAAGGGGGACGATCCTATAAATATCTTGAAAATTGAATATCGAGTTAGTATACTTTGAAACTGGGCAGTTACTATACTTGAAAGTGCTAAATATTTACGTGAATAATAAATTAAATTAACAGTGAAATTCTAGAGTGTATAATTGTGCAAAAATTGCCGTACTTCTGAGACGTAAGTAGATAAGATTTAGGAAATTATACCATTTCTAATAATAAATAGAACAGGGCTCTCAATCTGAATTACCATCTCAAATACCATCTGAATTACAATCTCAATTACCATCTTAATTATCATCGTGATTAACATCCGAAAACTACCATTACCATCTTAAATTACAATCAAAATAATGATACGATTCCTGTTAGAACTTTAAATTACGAGCCATTACGATCAGAAATACAATTTTGGAGAATGCTGCCTGTACAAGCAAATTGATGGTAAATATTCTATTGCGGAAATGAAAAACCTTTCATTGGAATAAACGCACCAATAACGATTTGGATATCGACTTCAATTCTTAGGAGCACCTACAAAACCACTTCAGGTTAGAGATTTTGATATGACTTATTTTTAAGACTGTTTTATCTCAAATATTTTGGATATGATTTATTTTTAAACTGTTTTATCTCAATAATAATTTAAAGTGTAAGAGCCGACAAATTGGGGTTTCTTGCGTAAATTTATGAAAAGCATAGACATCTTGAAACGTTTCAATAGGTCTTTAAAGGTAAATAAAAAAGCTCGTTTTGCTGGCTTGATTTTCTAGAAATTTGACAGATGTATATGATTTAAAAAGGGAGAAGATTTTTAAAAGGGTTGTAAATATTCAATCATTATACTGTGTATTGTAGAAGTGCCTTATTTAATTGAATCAGCTAGTCGAGACAAAAGAAAATTATAAATAAACATTTTCACAAGTGCTTGAGTGGAATAAGGGACTAACAGGGGTTAACACAGCATTTTATTGCACCCAAGCCGTTGGGCGAGATATCACAGCAATATATATTGCTATGTACCCTAAATTATTCGCGCCCCATTGTTTGGGCGACCATATTATTATTGCTATGAATAAACAAGATTGTAATTATCTCCTCCGACGTTGGGCCGTCTTATTAATATTGCTATAAATTCCCTCCAGAAACTTAGCTGGATTTTATCTTGAACCAACCTTGTCTACCAATAACAAAATTTGATACGTTACCGCCTTACTCGTTATCAGTTTCGTATTCAACTTGTAGCTCCTCCTTGAACTGTTTAAATGATCAAATCACTCCCATTCTTTATCTTATGACTTCGACTAGCATTTTATAAATTCAGTTAATTCGATTTTATATAATGAAACAAATATTATGTACAGTTTTTGTAAATTATTTGAAATACACTTTTCAATTAATTAATGTTATAAATCTCATTTATTAAAAATCATATACTTTTTACTCAAAAGCCAAAGTCACCAAAAAACCTATTATCTTTATAAACGAAGTGTAGAACGTTCTAAACCTGTTATCATATCACGCACTTTATACGTTTTCAAATCCTCTTTTTGTTGACTTTCACATTCATATTATATTAAGCAAATTCAATATTCAAAATAAAAAATATAGAAAAATAAAATGTCTTATAACTAAAAATCTGACCTGGTCTATTTTCTTCACATCGACGCATTCATTTGAATAAAAATTATACTCCCCCAATTCAGGATTATTACTTGCCCATTCGAAATATTGTCTATCCACACGCTTGACCCATTGCATTTAAATTATTGCCATTACCCTCTGGACTACCATTATTAACTTATGCACCCCAATTTATTGTCGTTTCATTTCAGACTCAGAATTACTTCTTATCAATTTCTCCAAACTTAGAATTGGTTTATCATCATTTATTTTCCCATTTATTCTCTACGGATTCAGAAATCGTAGTTTGTTTGCCCCGGACTTAGAGATCGTAGTTTATTTTTCCCCGGACTTAGAAGCCCTATTATTTTTATGTTTTAGTTTAAAATAAATTCACCAAAATCCACTTACGTTTAATCGGCAATCGTAATTTTCATTTTAGCACTTTTACAATTTTTCACTTTGAATTATTATTATTACGTATCACTTTATTTCATAATGGCGCACTTTGGCCTTTGTTGAGTTGTAAAACTGACTTCGTTATCACTGTACCTGCTAATATATCATTGAGTTCCCACTCCGTCAGTGGGTATGGTCTACAAACTCGTCGCTCATTTTTAACGAATCAAATATTTGCATTTAAAGTAGTTTCTGATGTAATTTTCTATGCTTTCCAATAATTGTAAGCTGGTCGCAGCGGTCTTCGTTATCAACATGCGGTGTTTTGATAAATCTAATTGCTTTTCCATAAACAACTGATGCAATTCGACTTTTAATTTTCATATCTGTATGTTATTTACGCAATATTTAATCTTCTTTCTTATCAAAAATGGTTGACTATTTGTACGCATTTGTATTATGCTTCCTGAAGCACTATTTCTATCTCCGTATTAATCTTATCGTTTGGAAGTCTTTTCAAAACGTGTTTAATTACACTTGATCGTTTACTTATAAAACACGCGCGGTTTCACTGAAAAATATCATTATTTACATTGCCTAAATTAACTAAAACTTTATCTACAGGGTATTAAATATTTTCTATTTACCTAATGCATGTGTTCCTTGTTTCTACGCTAACTATGCGTCTTCCTATATTTATTTGCGTCACTTAAAATTACTTATACTTTATATACAGGGTGTTGACTGCTTACTATTTACAAACTATCTCCATTTCTCAATTCTTTACTAAATAAATGCAGTTGTCTGCTGCCTATGGTAATTTCTCATTTCTAAACGACCTTTACTATAAAGTACACCCTTAAACAATCTCTTATCACAGCAATATATATATATATATATACTGGGTGCTTCAAAAAAATGTATACACACTTTGAACTTCCATAGAAAATTTATTTACCGTTCTACAAAGTTAAATTTCAGGAAAATAGAAAGCTGAAAGTCCAATGTAAATGAAACATAAATAACAAATATTAATACTGTTCAAATTGGTGACCTGCAGCATCAATACAATTCTGAGTACGAGTCACCACAGATTCTGTACATCGTATCAAAACGTCCAATGAGATTTCTCTACACACTGCTTGAATCTCATTCCAAAGAATGTCTAGGTTACGTGGTTTACGTTTGTACACCTCATCTTTTACTGTGCCCCACAAGAAGAAATCCAGTGGTGTAAGGTCTGGAGAGCGTGCTGGAAACTCGATTGGCCCCCTGCGTCCTATCCACTGGCCCGAAAAATTTTGATCCAGGTAAGCTCGTACGTCCCTGTGATAGTGCGGCGGAGCACCATCTTGTTGAAAATAAAATCATCATTACCGTATAATGCACGAATGGCAGGAAATATGGAATCAGCAAGCATTGTTAGGTAATTAATACCAGTTACAGTGCCTTCAAATCGAAAAGGTCCAATGAGTCCCCTTGAAGACAAACCGCACCACACATTTACACCAGGCAAATTTACAGCTTTTTCAATTGTAATGTGAGGATTTTCTTCACACCAGTAAACACAATTGTGCCTATTGACAGTTCCATTAAGTTTGAATTGGGCTTCATCCGACCAAATGATGCTACCCATAAATCCCGGTTCACGTATCACCATCTCCTGAATCCATTCACAAAATTGCAACCTTCGATCTGGATCGTCGTCATTTAGCTGTTGCACTAGCCTTGGAATGTAAACACGATACTTGCCTCTCTTCAGAATGCGTAGCACGCTGCTAGCACTTACATCACTTTCACGTGCCCTTGCCTTGAAGATTTGTTAGGAGAGCGTTGAAACAGTTCCAAGACTGTCGTTGATGACTCATCACTTGTAGCTGTTCGAGGCCGACCTGAATGACCTTTATGCACATCACACACTGTTCCATGAACTTCGAATTTGTCTCGTATGCGTGTAATTGTTAATCTTGAAGGTGGTTCTGTATCATACTCCCTTCTCCACTGTCTTTGAACTTCATTTACATTCTCAAACTTCCAGTACCACTTAATAACCTGCTTTCGTTCTTCAAAACTCAAACGTACGTCCGCCATGTTGATATTACAAATTCCAACTGATAATATAACATAGAGGGACGATTATGCTGGCACCTGGCGAAGAAATATAACATTAGCCTTGTAGTGCGGGAAAACTACAATAGTTTAAAGTGTGTATACATTTTTTTGAAGCACCCAGTATATATATATATACACGTACTAACGTCCTTTACGAAGCCCAAAAAGACATATTCCGCGGATGATACGAAGCCCTCTGCTGTTTTACGAAGCCGAATCGGGCTTCCTAAAAATTTGTGTGTATTAAATTTTATTTCCATAGATATGGCCATAAATAGCGTTTTTACAAAATTTACCTGGGCTTCATAAGTATGTAAAGTATCGCAACTTATACACCTTTAGTTGATGGCACTGTCCTTAAGGGGGCGCGTTAGTTCTGTCGTATATACACTGTATATACTATACAGTCTTTACGAGCCAAATATGTTTCATGCCTTTTAAGAAGCCCGTAAGTCTGGCACCCGTGTGCTGCTCACATTAATGTATGTCTCAGGCAAATACTTACTTCTTAATTAGTAGATTACATTTTAAAGCCACAATCAGTATTTAAATAAAATACAGCATTAAAAGTTTATTTTTTAACACTTCTTGTAGCAGTAAAAATTCCATACACATTCTTGACTTTCGAGATTTATATTTGCAATTAATTAAAGATCTTCAACAACTGAGCAGTAATTTGTACAATTGTTTAAAGATGCTGCATTCTAAATATATTTATTTCATTATAGTAATAAGCATCCTCTCCTGTTACACAAAAGGACACATTTCTCTAATAGTCCAAGAGGCAGCATCACCGAAATATCGGCCATTTCATTATTGTTTGTATTTTGTATACACTATCTGTGGGCTAAAATAAAAAGATTGCCGTAAGTCTGCCGGTCTTTCAGTGGTGGAGACGAGCGTAATTACACCATGATTGTAGTAAAATCAGCAAATTTTTTAAGTGATCATGTGAGAGACTATGTGCAAATGCAAATTTATCAACTATAATTAATGAAATAATGGTCTACCACCACTTCAATGGTGGACTACTTTTTGTTGTGATTATTATCTAAACATACGAATTTTAGAAAAAACTTTAAACTTTTTTCAGTAACAGCTGAAGTACATGGAGCTATTTCGTTTGGCAGCAAAATGCACTCCATTTTACTAATTTAAGTTTGCTGAAGGTCACAACTTAATTGGCCGACTTCAAAAACCATGATGTAATTGTACATTTTATTTGTGACCTAGTCAACATTGCAGTGGTTTTAAAGAAATTTTAATACTTTTTGTGTGTCTATTTGTAGCTAAATTGTTTGCTTTAGACCCCAGGTGTATTGATTATTTTGGTTTGTCTTATCAGTCTCTAGACCCACTTTAAATTAATGACATAAAACTTATGCCACCATGTATAACACAACATAGTAATACAGGGTGGCATTAGTTATATGTCTTGAAATTGAGGAGGTGGTGGATATTGATAAGCTAAACAAAAAAACCCTATAATTACAATTATCTCACAACACTACTTTTAAGTATATTACCCAAGCAGGTGATGAAATTGCATTATCTGACACTAATAACACAAGCAAACAGAAAAACAAGCTTGCAAAACGTTTAATATGTTCAATGAAAAAGTACAATCGACTTAAAGTGAATTATTGCTGAATTGCTAGAATATTCAGAAACCTAATACAGTCAACCAAATCAGCATAAAGAAATTTTATTTTTTTGATTATCATCAGAACTTCAGTTTTAAATGACTTTAGTAGAAGGTATGGTGCATGGGTTATTTCGTTTTACAGTTCACAGATATCATATTTCAATAAGTTTTGTTTGCATATGTCACAACTTTGTTGGTCGACTCTATGGAATGATATTATTGTGTATTTGATTCATGGCATAGCTAAAACATTACAGAGGCTCTATAACAATTTAGATAATGTTTTTTGTGTGTCCGTTATTAGCTTAACCATTCATTTTAGACCACAAGTTAATAAACAATTTTTGTTTGTCTTATTGGGCTCTACACCCTCTCTAATGACACCTTGTATAAATTTAAGCCAATCTCGAGTATAAAATCTTAAAATCTAAATAATACATACAAGGATACCTACACAATGTTTCCAGCCCTAAATATATACAAGAAGAAAATTAGACAATTGTGTACAGCATTTTTACATGCTCTGTGAAGTGCACTTCCTAAAAAAAATAACGTAACCCTAACTGATATAAACAAAGTGTTAACTTACTCTAGTTTATAATTTAATAAACTGGTTGTTGACTTTGTATTTCCTAATATTAATTTTAAAACAAGTGAAAATCGTCCTAACAAGCTTCGGTTTATATGAATGTGACTTGGAAAATAATTACGGAATCACTTGTGCACTGAGATAAGAAAATCAATTTTAACACGCAATCTCTAATTTATTGTGTCATAACCAGGAGTACGAAAACTACATCACTTACGTGGTTATCAACCAACCAAGGACGTAGCTTTTATAGTAGCATCAAGAAGAAGAAAACTGAATAAATGTTCTTCAAGAAGCGTAGTTCTCTACTTCTGGTTCTATCGTAGTGGACCTACAAGTGTGTATTACACTTGCCGACGGATTGGATAGTATATGAAACAATTGCACTAGACAGTAACACTAAGTAAAACAACTTAACAAGAAGGCGTCTTAATTAGCAACATGACTTACAGGGCTCCTTTATGGAAAAAGGGCTCTATATAGAAACAGACTGCCTTCAAAGTTTATTCTGTATTTATAAGATTTGAAAAATTGAAAATGCAAAGCAAACGACATTATTATAGAATAAATGCTACTTATTTAACCATGTACTAAGAATTATGAGGAAATTTTACAGTATGTTTAAATACGTACTCATTCAATTAAAAGGAAGTCAAGCTTGTTGATTGCTAATATATATGATTTGAAATAACATAAAAAGCGTAAGGTAGTTTAATTAAGAAATTTTAAGGTGTTTTAAATAAATATAGTTTGAATTTAATATTCATGCAGAAATAGATCCCTTGCAGGGATTTAACGTAACAACTTTGCTAGTAAATTAAATGATTGATTATTACTCAAAAACCATGGTTACAAACCCACGATAACGTGTCTAAGCCTATATTAAATAATTTTTTCGCCAGTCAAATCTGCAAATCTAATTTACCGCCTTCATATTAGGTTAGTAAATTAGATTTACCCCCTTCGGCGGTAAATGTTTTTCTTTATGCTTTATTTCCTTAAGTAAATAGAAAAATAACAATTTAGCTGTTTTTTTAGTTTTTTTTCTGAATAAATTTTCTTCGAGTGCTCTGCAATCAGACTCGACGAAATTGCCATTAATAATCGAAGACTGAAGTGCTCGAGTATTAGTCAGAAAATGGCGATTTGGTATTGTCGGTTTGACAAACATCACATTCAAGATAAATTAATCACAATAAAATAACCGACTATTTTTCAAGGTCTTACGATATTACCTATGTCGACGTTGACTGTCCTTTTTATCCAAACACAAATGTACCAAACGCATAACCGGGGAGGGGGCTCGGCGAAAAACAGCCATAAGCACCACGGGCGGTGAAGTACACATTGAAGCCCTTCTCTGCCAGTCGCCCTTGTTTCGCTTGAGCGGCTAACACCGGCGGGCTTTAAAATTTAATACGATTTTTAATGGCACAGAGATAGAAATAAAATAATGTACATATACTGCGGGACGTAAGGGAGTTACGGCAACTCGAATTTGCAGCCCCGTGCCAAAAGAAAATCGCTCATTTTAATGATACCTATTAATGAATAAGTTCTTAATCATTTGCTATTAATAAAAATGTATGTGCTGCTTCACAGCGTCCTAGGAAATTTAACTTGTGCAAGGGTGTTGTAATGTTGTAAATTATTACTACAACTCATAATAGAATTTCATAAAATTTGAATTCTACAGCGTGTTAATGCGCTTCTCAGGTCAAACCAGCTGCCATGCAGTGTTTAACCTTCGGTGTGGTTTGAGGATGTCCACCCGTGAATGCTGATCTTTTATGTACATTGTATGTTTAATACTTCCTCCAAGAAAGTAAAGTTTCAAGCACATTTGAATGGTGTACTGTGTGATCTGGCCTAAGTCAGTTCGTGATTGTGCATGTTATTTTCATATGTTAAACTGTTAATTTGTATAGTTAAAGTTTCTTATTTTCAATAGGGATAAGTTGTTTTTCCTTTTGCATTTATATTAACACTTAATATTTTGTAACTCATGTCATCGAACGCAGTTATTAACATGTATGCTCTTTGTAGACATCACTCTAACTGAAGTACAAATTATTCAGTAAAATCTTTAAAAGTCAACAATTTTAGAAGTGATTTAGAATTGCATGGGTTCTAGTGTGCATCTACAAAACGATAGAAAGTTACAAAAAAAGTTAGCTTGAACTTAGGGTTATTAATTTAGATGAAGCACTCAAAATTTAGACATTTTATAGAATCAAAACACCACCCTCTTTTCCTCTCGCAAATTGGAGATATTCTATTTATATATGGGAAACATTATGTTAAATAGGAAAGTTAATATACAACAGACTTTTATCCAAAGTCTGCTTTATATGCTAATACTCTAGTCTTCTTTGCACACTAACTCTTACAAAAAATTTTAATCCATTTCAGGATTCCATAAACAGAAATGTGGATATACATTATAGCCATAGCAACATCACATAGAACCACCACCATCTTAGTTATTTTAAAATCTAGACTGACATTAAAATTATTATCAACTGATTTAAAATTGTAGTTATTTTTAACAATGTTGGCAAAAATTGCAGGCAGAACTATATTTATGTCATATAGGTATAAAAGATATTCACGACATTAAAAACGAAACATTTGGTTTCGTTTCTATACTTTTGTTACGTGATACCAAGCTGGAAATTTGAAGATTATATTGGAACAATATCTAGAATCTGCACAAAATATAGCAAAATTCACTCAACAGCATTAAAACTTGGTTTAGTATTAAAGCAAATATAAGCAGATGCCTCATTCGGAAGACGAACATGACCTTTAGATATGAAATTTTAAAAATTGTAACTTTAACTGCAGCATCTCTTTCAGTGTCATAACTGAAACGGTCTGTGTAAAGTCTAAATATCCAAGATACTGGGTGAAAGACCGAATTAAAAACTTTGAGTACGAATATACGAATGAGCTTAAAAAAGACTAGAATTTAGTTGATTAACTTGTGATAAACTAGAAAATCGAATTCACTTAGTGCTTAGTTTGAGCTTTTGGATCTCTTGTTGAATTTTAACATATTCGTTGTTTTAGGTTAATCACCTTCAACATAATATACTTTTAAATTCACTTGATTAAAATAAGGAAGGCTGTTTAAAATATCAAAATACAAGGAGAGGAACAGGTGTTCGGCTTCGATTACTAAACAGTATTAAGTTACAAATCTATATCTTTACATCCATAAAAAGTCGACAGTAAACGTAATTTTAAATACATATAGCATAAACAATTTTAATCACCAGCCTCTTTTATAATATTTTCCACAACATAGTTGTAGAACCAACACCCCAATAAATAACACAAGTCTGAAATATAAAGTAAATGAGGATCACCAGCAGGAGAAATAAGCTTTTTTAAATGACAACATTGGCGGGCTTCATAAAGGTGCTTAGTTGTAATAATTATACACATTTATTCTAATATGATGTACCAGAGTAAAAATTAAATTATTCTACCACTCCCCTCGACCCGGGCTTCGTCTAATCTGCAGTACATAGCGGGCTTCGTATGATATGTGAGGTACGTATATATATATATATATATATATATATATATATATATATATATATTTATAATTAATGGACTGGTCAGTCTTATAGTATAATATACATGTACATATTATCATGGGAAATAGTCCAAATCAAACAACAGAAACTGATTGAAAAGTTTAATCAACACCTAACGTTTCGGTACATTCTTTTCGTACCTTTTTCAAAGGCTGAAATGGAAACAAAAAATTCGAAATTAGCAAGAAATACATAACCTGTCGCTAACTACTTACATTGATCATTTATATTAAAGGAAATTGAAAACAAATTACTGCACGATTTACATAATAAATGTGGGTCAAAAATTAAAAATTAAAAATTTCCTGAAGGGCAAATGTCAAGCCACGTTGGACGTTGAAAGGTAAAGACAAAGTTGATAATGACAAATTCTATAGAAGTGACAGGACACGTTCCGAAAATGGCATTGATTACAAATCTGAAGGAAAATACCTAACGTTGTTTGAAGCCCTATGTACCCTATCAATATCAATCTTATTATTGATAGGATTAATTTCACTGTTAATATAAAAAGACTCAATGAAAAGCCTAGTTTTGTAATTGGCCTCGTTCTCCAAAATGGTGGTGTCATCGAAAAATGGTGTATGACTGGTTGCCGCAACATGAGCAGACAATGCACATTTAGTGGAGTTAATCCTACAGTCACTCCTGTGCTGGGTGAGTGACTGTAGGATTAACTCCACAGTTTCTGTTGTTTGATTTGGACTATTTCCCATGATAATATGTACATGTATATTTTACTATAAGACTGACCAGTCCATTAATTATTAATGTATATATATATATATATATATATATATATATATATATATATATATATATATATATATATATAGTGTGTCCCAAAATTGCTAGGAGATACAGCTACTACATATTGTATACGTTAAAATAAGTCGATTGAAACCAATTTACCTATATTCTTCCGTGCGAACGCTGTAATTTTTCTTTGTATACTATTCTTTGGTCTAACACTTTTTGTATTGTATTTCTGGGTGTGTGTGTAGATGAAAACGGAGAGGTTACATTTGTAAAAACTTTTTATTTTGGTGACTGTGTATTTTTGCATGTTGGACAAGTTTTTGAGGATTTTTTTTTTTGTATGGGCGCTGTAACCCTTTCTTGTTTATTGTTCTAAATTTTTGAAAATGCCTTTGGCAGCCGAAGTAATGTCTTTTTATTATTTCTTAAAAATGCTTTCTTCTGCGAGGAACAGCATTTGAACTGCCAAGGAGACATTTTTAAAAATTCAACCTGTGCATTCGCATCAGCACATATCCAGGCACGATACAAAAAGAATTGGGACAAAAACACAACACAAAGAAGTTGTGGCGAAACCTGTAACGCGTTTGCGTAACTGTAATTATAAATCAGATAAAACATGTTAATATTACCTGGATGGTCAGACTAATTATGGACGCACCTTGAATATAGATTTCATAAATAATTAATATTTACTGACCAAGTTACATATTGCATAAGTCACGCAGAGATTTCATTAAGCTACCCTTAAAAAGTTATCGCTTACTTATATATAAAGTATATCTCCGTGGGTGCCAGTTGCATCCCTTTAAAATTAGAAATTCATATATAATATTTATTTTAGGTTAAGCTTGTCTTTCTGTAAACAGGTGTACTCTTAAAAGGTTATCATATGTTTTTGTATAGAGTTAATCTCGGCGGATGTTGGATACGTCCTTTTAAGACTAGAAATGTTTTCAATTAATATTATTTTATGTCTGTCATATATCCTCCTGTAGACGAATAAACGACGTATAAACACAGTTGTAAAAGTTTAGGAACCATAAATGTTTACACACGCGACCAAGAAGGGTCGTATAAGGAAACTATATAAATACAAGTGACAGACAGTTTGACTTTACTTCAAAGCAAGAACTCAATCGTACCATTTGCAGTTTAAATTAAAGATAAGCACGCATCGTGCATAATTGCATGTAGGTTTAAATGAAAGTTGTAACAAGCGTTTTGAAAACCTTCAGTGGTCATCAAAGAACAAAACTGGTGTACTCGGTAGATACCTAATGGCCAGTTGTAACGTTCTAAAATCCCCGCAAACAATTTATGTTTTTTACTGTACCGTGTCATTTTATTAACTAAGGTCGACGTTTCGCTCACTTTTGTAAGAGGCGTCATCAGGGCATAAAAAAATGAAATATAAATATGAAATAATAATAAAATAATAAGAATAATAAAATAAAAATTAATTCCCCGGGGGGATCGGGTATCCGTGGTCAGATTTTGTGGGGGGTACCATATTTCGACTCAGCTATGTTAGGGGAGTCCAGATATGTATCGCACATTAATTTTGGACCTATTTGA
Organism: Platerodrilus igneus; assembly: GCA_036346225.1. Taxonomy (NCBI): domain Eukaryota; kingdom Metazoa; phylum Arthropoda; class Insecta; order Coleoptera; family Lycidae; genus Platerodrilus; species Platerodrilus igneus. The sequence continues at coordinate 5,278,937 of JARFIW010000500.1, read as the reverse complement.
AATTTTAATTTTCCCGACGGAATATCGCGGAGGCACGGCGTCCCCGTGGCCCGATTTCAACTGACATCAAAACTTAAGCTCAGGACACCGAGCTGAATCAATTGATGTATCACACATTGATGTCCGACCATTAGAAAGGCCTCGGACGGACAGACGGACAGACAGACGGACGACAAATCGATTTCATAAACGAACGAAGTTCGTTGATATTATTATACAAGTGTAAAAAGTATGAAGAGTTACTTCTGAACTAGCAGACTCACCAGAAAGCCAAAAGGTGTCTTGTGGTAAAGTAACTGGTGAAAGTAGCGAAAGTAGTGGTTTATATAGGGCTAGAACTTGTTACATGAGTGATCATGAATGGAGAGGAGTGTGTAACGGATCAGTGAACGTCACGGTTCTGCTTCTGTGACCATAGGCTCGTTTTCCAAATGGGAAAAAGGTAGTAGCCATCGTCTTTGTTTAAATTGTTAGAATGTTTAATGATTTCTATGGATTGTTTGATTTTTCTATTGTAGAAAAATGGAATTCTGGCAATTAGTTTCGTCTTGTCAAAGCTAATGTTATGGCCTGTTTCATGTTGCTGTTCGGCCACTGCTGAGCGATTGTACTGACTTGTTCTTAAGCATTGCTTATGCACGTTTAGTCTAGTCTACACTTACCTGGCAAATTTCTTAAATCCGTATTCCGGCAGCAGTCCTACTAATGTTTTAAACTCCACTCATTTTTTTAGAACTAATTGCAAATATTGAACAAGGCCTTAATGATATACTAGTCAGTTTTGACGTAACATCCCTATTCACTAACGCACCTATCATAGACACTGTCTCCATAATTGAACAACTCCTACCTCAAGAAAACGAATTTGAGTAAATGGCAACGCTCATTGAAAAATGCTTAACTTCTGTCTATTTTGTCTTCGACGAACAGTTTTATAAACAAACTTCTGGCACACGCATGGGCTCACCTCTATCTCCTATTGTGGCCAATATATTCATGGAGTCTTTGGAATCGATGGCTCTAGAATCCGCAGACCTTAAACCAAAAAGTTGGTTCCGCTATGTAGATGACACTTTTGTAATCTGGCCCCATAGACACCAAACGCTCAATAAATTTCTAGATTACATAAACAATCAACATAAATATATTAAGTTGTAACATTTCCAAATGTTACGTTTGCCAAAATAATCCCAATAAGTACTTTTATTATGTAGTCATACATAACCCTTAATATTTGCAACACACTTTACATTACCCATTACACAGTTGGTATCTAATCAGCTATGGTTAATAAATTAGGACAAAATAATTATATCACAACAATTGATCTAGTTGTTGTTTACAACATTTAATTTATATTCTTAAGTGATTTAATAAAAATACATTATTACATTTATAATGTAAATAAATAAATACATTCCTAATTTACATCTTTATAAAATATTTGGTAATATGCACAGCCATCTGCCGTAAATATACGAAGACGAAGGTGTCTAGGAAATGTCAATTTGTTCTTAATCGGAAAAGAGTCTAAGGTCGCTGCTTATAAAACCAACATGGCTCGTTTAGCGTCCTCGGACCGAGAACCGCGATAGTTAGAAGGAATTGAATAAAGTGTCGAGAATGATCAACGTGATATTTCTTTAGGGAGTTAACAATGTAAAGAAATTTTTCGGTACGTTAGTTCAACATCTAATATTACGATTCGTTTAAGATGCACACTCAACATTGTTAGTTTAGTTTTTAAAAAATCGCCGTAATATTTACTTACACCTATCCGGCATGCTCGTAATTTCAACACACTACAATTGCTTGGTACAAGATTGCAAGATTTTACCTTATTTGAATTAAATAAATGGTTTAATTATCTACGAATAGGCCTGGTCAAAGTTCGATCAGCCATAATTCGTTACGTAAACAGCACGAAATCGATACATATATCAGGTTCGTATAACAGGTGTTGAACTGGATATTCAAGGTGCATACTATTTTTAATTTTATTCGACAGATGCCATTTGTCAACTATGTTTGTTTACATTACAACAATGGTATTATAATACCTATTTTGGCTATAAATATTTCATAAAATTAAACTGAATTTAAAAATTAGAAACAGGGTGTATTTCGCATTGATTAAGTAATTAGATAATATTGATCAATACATTTAAACAAAACCCTAGTTTTAACTTAAATGATCATAACTTGCTATAACAGCTATCAAGTAAATTTATATATTGTCCACCTCTTACTATGATTAAAGAGGGACATTTTAATACTCTAATGAGTTTATATAAAAGTTTTTTTTGTTTATCAACATTCCATACTTCAACTTATTTAGATATGTAACTTGTATAAATCATACAACTGATTTAATTTATATGACTAAGTATATATTTGCTTCTTTTATCATCTGATTAGGAAACGTTGTTCAATTTACTAACTATATTAATGAATTTAAAATGTATACCTTCCAATTGTAAGTAGTTAACGGATCCGATTTCTACATGATATAATAATTGTTGCATTTTTATTAGAACCAAACGTTAAGGTTTATTATTAACGTGAAATTTAAAATCAAGGAGTTATATATATATATATATATATATATATATATATATATATATATTTAAAGAAAGCTAAGTTACTATTGCACAAACATTTTTTTAATACCTGAATTATAAATACGTTTCATTTTTGTTATAACTTATAAATTTGTTAAAAGATATTATGCTACATTATACTTTTCTAAGGAACTTAGAACATTTTTATTTAAACAAAAAGGTATACAATCTTTGAGTATATAAAATACTTTCTTAAAGGTTAATAATAGAAGATATAAAGGTACTTACAATATCATGCTACTTTGAAATATATTAGAAGAGCAAACTGCTGCCTCATATGTTATATTTTAATCTTGTAATTTATTTCAGGTATCTCATCGTTGTAGTTAACTGTTGGGTTCTACATTCCCTTTTTTCTGAATGTAGTGGCCCTCAATATATCTTTTATTTTTTTAATATCTATTCCCATTGCGTTCTACCGCTTAGAGTAAAGTCTAGAGCATAGCACCGGTAACACCCAAATACCTAAGAAAAATTTGGGTTAAAAAGTTTACTATAGAAATTGAAAAGAACGGAACTTTGCCATTCCTTGACGTTCTGGTGGAGCGTCAGCTCAACGGACGACTAAGTCATTCCATATACAGAAAACCAACACACATAGACGGATAGCTACATGTGTCGTCACATCATCATCCGTCACAAAAATCATCGGAAATCAACTCTCTAGTACACCGCGCAATTAAGATTTCACAACTAGAACATTTATCCAATGAACAACCTTACCTGAAAACCAGTCTTATAAAAAACGGCTATCGCAACTCAGATATCAGCAGAGTAATAAGCCGACATCTGCACCTAACACGAACCGCCAAACCACGCTGTAATTCAGACACACGATCTTTGGCAATTCTTCCATATATACACAGAGTAGCAGACCGAATTGACAAAATTCTACATAAACACAACATCAAAACAATCTATAAGCCCACTAATAAAATTTCACAAATTTTACCAACTCCAAAAGATTCCGAAAACTGTCTTAAAGCTCCAGGCGTATATAGTATACCTTGCAGCTGTGGTTTAGTGTACATTGGAAAACAGGACGGTCAATGCAGACTAGACTAAACGAGTGAGTATAAGCGATGCTTAAGAAAAGTCAGTACAATCGCTCAGCAGTGGCCAAACACCAACATGAAACAGGCCATACCGTTAACTTTGACAAGACGAAACTAATTGCCAGAATTCCATTTTTCTACAATAGAAAAATCAAAGAATCCATGGAAATAGTTAAAAATTCTAACAATATAAACAAAGACCATGGCTACTACTTTTCTCCCATTTGGAAAACGAGCCTGTGTTCACAAAAGCAAAACCGGGACGTTCACTGATCCGCTACACACTCCTCTATATTCATGATCACTCATGCATCAAGTTATAGCCCTATCTAAACCACCACTTTTGCTACTTTCACCAATTACTTTGCCACAAGACACCTTTTGGCTTAAATGGGCTGGTGAGTTTGCTAGTTTAGAAGTAACTCTTCAATCTTTTTATACTTTTTACACTTGTCTAATTGATATTTTATCATTCTTATTTTTATTATTATTATTTCATATTTATATTTCATTTTCTTTTTTGTCCTAATGAAGACCCTTACAAAAGTGGGCGAAACGTCGAACTTAGTTTATATAAAATGACACGGTCCCACCCGGAACCATAAATATTTATAATGACTCCGGCTTTGAAAGTCTCGGACAATTTTTATATTTTTACAAAATTTTCCATCTCAGGCTATAGTGTTGAATTCACTTGTTATTTCATGTTTACAATTAAATGTTATTTAAACACTTAATATCAGAATACATTTCGTCTAATGAGCTCATAGCTGAAAGTCAATAATAGAGTAATATATTTTAAATATGTTTTAGTGCTTATTGTCCAAAATTACGATTGGAACGCTGATTGTTACACAACGCGATAGATCTATCACAGCTGTAATTAAAATTCAAGTAACGTTTATCGTATTTTGCTTAGAGAATATTTCCTAATTGCTGGTATGATGGATGTTAATACAAATATTGTGTTTTAAAATGAAATGAAATTAAGTTAATAGAAATTTTTATAGTCTTTGACGTGATTTTTTATTATCAATTATCGAATCGGGGACGTTGTTGATTGAGCACCTTCGGATAGAAATCTGTTGTATGTTACAAAATAATCAAGCAGTTAAACAGTGATTTAATAAACTATCAATGTTTTGGATAGTACAGGTTTGTACAAGATTCTACAAAAAATGATTGGTATTTCAAATTGTTATTATTATGTTACAGGATCAACTTAACGTTGTAGAGCAGGTGACGGGTAAGTTTATTAGTAATTTGATAATTTTTGCACGCCATGCTTATAGTGGTTAATCGTTGTAAGGGTTTTTATACACGTTTTTAAGCGTACTATTTATATCTCCATCTTACGAGAGGATATGGTGTCGCTCGCTATTCCATCTATAATTCATTGATTAGATCCTTTAGCTAAATTTCATCCTATTAACAAATAGTAATACCTACTCCTACGCTTATGGTCTCCGCCAACCTAGAAAGTCAGTTGGTCGTTGTGTCAAATTAGGTTTTCTTCACTCCACCGGCTATTTTCTAACACTCATAACCCTGGGCCTTATTTTAAACAGAAAATATAATTTTATGGTAAGAGTCCCATAAAAAACGATCCAATGGAAGTGACGCCGACTATTTGGACGACTTTAAAACATAATAAAAACACATTACACTGTTTCGAACTAAAACTACTGTTTGGACAATAATCAGGTATCAATAAACTTTTTTAGAATCGAAGAAGAAACTTTTGGAACGTAAGTCGAATTGGAACACTAATCGCCCAAGCCAAACTCTACGATAAGACAAACAAGTAACAAACGGATGCATACCTACAACGAGAACTTGAAAAAGACGTGAAAAGGAACAAAATAATCTAGATCTTAGATGCATACGATGAAAACAACAATAATCCTGTCAGCCATTGATTCCGAAAGAAAATTAAAATCATTATTATTGTATTTTAAACCTATAGGGATAATTTTCTAGTAAAAGATATATAAAGATATATAAAACACACAACGAATACAAAATTTATCTGATGTAAATTATTACCGGAAAATGCCCGTATTATCGTGCTAGCTTAGATAGAATGAAACAACGAAATTTCTACATCATAATTCTAATAACATAAAATATTTATAAACAATCCTTCGAATTATAGTACTCGCTACGTTCACAAACATCTTTCATCAACACACATTAGCTAAGAAATTTACTTAGATACACAGGAATATAAACTTTTCACTGCAATTTACAACTTAGGTCTAAAAGACAACATTTCATAACTACTAAATATTAATACAGTCTTCTCATAATCCTTGTTTATAATTAGTAACTCCAAACTTATCTTCCCCTTCTAAGATATATGGATAATTTAAATACTTTTGTTAAAAAAGCTTAAGGGAACTGATCGGGTACCTCAAATTACTTCCAAATTTGACTTCAAAAAATTGAAAGTTATCCACTCACAAATCATTCGCCTAATGCAAGCCTAACCTACTTATTAATTTTTGTACGTAAACGTCCTTCAAAAGATTTAAACAAAAATATACTTGCCTTATAACAACTAAATTCAACAGGATCCATAAAACAAATAGGTTTAAATGAAATTGTAGTAAAACGTACTTATTGTAGGAAGGCAAAATATACAGGATGGTGTATGAGTATCAAAAGCAGAATCTATGCAAATGAATAATGAAATAAAATGGCGTAAGGTTTAGTACGCCGTCGGGAAGTGAACGTAACAAATCCCCCCCTCCCAGCAAAATTAAAATGTCTGGATAGGAAAACAAAAGCAACCAAGCAGTCAGTACAGTACTTACAAAAACAAAAAAAAATCGTTCGAGAAAACTCAAAGAAAAGCAAAAAACAACAAAAATTAACTTATTTCCGGTCCGAAAGACCAATATTCACTAATAGGATGAACCAAAAGAAAATTCGCTTAAGACAACTACAAGAAACACTCAAAAATCAACAAAAGAATTTTCATGTCTCGAAGAAGTAAGGTACCGGACAATGCTCAAAATTAAAGAGAACCGCAGGGATAGATAGGTTGGTAGTAGCAATAAGCGAGGGCAAAGTTAGAATAGCGTCAGCACTGCCAAAGTCGTCAAAGAACGGATGCTGCTTCCTAAAAGAAACAGTACAGTCTTCAACCTCAAAAGACGATTGGTTTTCTGCAGAGAAACCAAAAGTAACAAAAAAAAGCGAGGAAGAAAACCAACAGTAATAGCCAAAATAAGACAAAAGTGTCAAGCCTCAAGGATGCTCGAGGACGACAAAAGGAGGAGGACTGGGAAAAATAATGATGTGCTTTAAACTGCGGACATGAGAAATCGTTTAGAACGAACAACCTGTAAAGAAATTGCTGATAGATCTAAAAATCGATCAAGTCGTAATTTCCTAAGGAAAGGAGTAGTCTTAAAAATCATAAGCCACAGGAAGCGGATAGAAAGTCTAATTAAGTTAGTACAATAACTACCAGCAAAGAAAACCAGTCAAAGGAATATGGAATAAAATGTGGAATGGAAGGAAACCTAGAAAAAATAACAAGTCATTGCACAATACGAAGAAAAGTTCAAATTCCAAAAGAAAATTGAAGCCACTCGGAATCAAGGAGACCAGAGAATTTTGGACAAAATTTCGGTGCTTGCGTCGCCAGAAGGAAAACAGAGTGAGATTGGGGACATTAGGATTGTCAGGTTTTAGGTCTTTAACATGTCAAATGGATTTGCGACCGGAAGGATCGGTAAGTTTGTAGGTCCAGGGAGAAACAACTTTACAGATAGGAAAAAACCAACAAATTATTTAGGAGCAAGTTTGGCGTTGATATGACGTGAAGAGCGAAATTACGGCGCCAAACGGAATCTTCTGGTTGATAAAAGACAGGAGGGCGGCGGAGATTATAGCGGCTGTGAATTTTTCGATAACCGGCAGAAAGTTTTCTCAGAATGTGGTAACAGATATTCTTGAAATGTTCAGGATCTGGAAAAAGATGTTCAGGATCAGGAATATACACGTTATTTTGGACAGTTGCCAGAAATGATCGCTGAAAAGGATATGCTCACTACCAGATAGAGCAAAGAACGGAGTACAGCTTATGATTACGGGTTTGAAAGTGCAGATTGCACAAGAAATTTTTGGGAGGTTCACATCACAATGACGTTGGTCGTCGAGTACATAGGAAGCAATTATGGTTTTACGGACACAATTAATTCGCTCAGCAGGATTGGCTTGAGGATGGTAGCGAGCGGTATAAAGGATTTTGGTGAGATAACGGGCACATAAGAAGTAAGCTGATGGCTACGGAACTGGACACCGTTATCAGTAATCAGGTATTGAGGGACGCCGAAAAGGAGGAAGACTTGGTCTTCTAGGATTTTGATGACGGACTGTGCAGTGGCACTACGCATAGGAAAGAACATGGGAACTTAGTAAAGTAATCAGCATCTACCAGGATGCAGGAACGACCACGAGAGAAACGAGGAAGGGGAGATAATCTGCCAAGGAGAAGAAAGTTTGGCTCTAGGAGCAAAAAAACCAGGAGGAGATAACTGTTCAACTTTATGAGCAACGCAAAACATCAGCTCTCAGACAGGGCCAGTAATATTTTTGAAAGAGACGAGCAGAAGTTTCGGTCACGCCACAATGAGAAGGATCGTGATAGAGGGATATCAGATTTTTACGTTGTTCAGAAGGTACGATAATTTTTCCAATCGTCCGTAGAATCGGCAGCGATACAAGTTTTGTGGCGATGGAAAAGGATATTGTCAACCACGGACCAGGAAGGTTAACGTTTACAGGAGTTAGAAACTCTTCGGATTATTGATTTATTCCAGTGATCAGGGGTAGGAAGGGTTACTTCAAGGGAGGTAAGGATCGAAACAAAAACAGGTTCAAGAACAGGAACAGAAGGGGATAGGGTATCAGGAACAATATTATTTTGACCTTTGCGGTGGAGGATGGTGAAATCATACTGTTGGAAGCGGACGGTCCAGTGGGCTAAGCGACTGGAAGGGCTTTGGAGTTTGTTTAGACAGAAGAGGGAGTGGTAATCGGTGATAACAGTAAAGTGGGAACCCTAGACGTAAGAGCGGAACTTCTCAATCGCCCACAGCACTGCCAAGCACTCCTTTACAGTAACTGAAGTGTTGCGCTCAGGTTAGGACAGTAAACGGCTGATACAGCTGACGACCTTTTCGCCTTCGAGGGATATTGACTAAGGATCGCACCCAAACCAAAGTGAGCGGCATCGGTTTGAATAGTAAAGGGTAAGGAAACTAAATGTTGTTTGAGGGACAGGAAAGCAGACTTACAATCATCAGTCCAGGAAAAGGGATCATTCTTACGGGCTAGGTTAGAAAAAGGAGAAATAGAGTTAGCGAAATGGGGGATGTAACGTCGGTATCAACTGGCCACGCCAATCACAGAAGTAGGAGGATGAATGTTAAAGATGGCAGAAACTTTATTGGAATCGGTGAGGAGACCATCCCGGTTAACAATGTAACCGAGTTCAAGACGACAGAAATGACACTTATCTTGCCGAAGGGTAAGGCCAGCAGTGAAAGGACTGTAAAGGACCAGGTTGAGGACACGGAGATGTTTATCGAAGGAGGGGGTAGTTATGATGATATCATCGACGTAGGCAAAGCAAAGTTGTTCCAGGTTAAAACCGATGACCTTATCAATAAGACGTTGGAAGGTGGCACGGAAATTATGGAGGCCGAAGGAGATGCGACAAAATTGAAATAAATCTCGATGAGGGACGGTGAAAGCAGGAATGGGTTTGGATTCGGGTGACAGAGGGATTTTCCAATAGGCAGAACGGATATCTAGGGAGGAGAGGTAACAAGCATCGTGGAGCCGATTAAGGATAGTAGAAATATAAGGAAGAGAATATGCATCTTTTTGGGTAACTTGGTTGACCTTCCGGAAATCAATGCAGAACCGATAGGAATCGTTTTTTTCTTAACTAGGACAATGGAGCTAGGACATGGCCAAGTAGAAGGTTTGACGACCTCTAAACGGAGCATCTCATCCATCCGAATGAGCAGCCTTAAGGAGCGGAGGATAAAGAGGCTAATGGCGTTGTTTGATAGGCTCGACTGACGTGCGAATGTGATGTTGTACTAAGAAAGTACATCCTAGACCAGAAGGCTGTTTGGAGAAGGAGGAGAAAATTAGAGAGTCGAGTCAAAATTGTTGTTTGGGAAAAAGGTCAGAAATAATGCGGGTAAAAGCTGAAGTAGTGATGGACAAGCAGGAAGGAGGAGCAAAAGTCCATAAACCATCCTGAAAACAGTATACACTGCACAGATTGCCAGAAAACTATGCCAGGTATAAGTTGGTGAGAAACGGCGGGAATAACAAGGGTGTCAAGGGTAATGACGGACTCTGGGAGAGTGATGGAAAGGGAAATAGAACCTAGGATGTGGCATTTTGAGTTGTCAGCAAGGCTACAGAAGTATGAAGAATAATTATGAAGGGAAAGGTTAAAGGAACTAAAACGATGCCAACCAGGACCACCACGGATTGTACGAGTGGCCCCAAAGTCTAACATACTAGTAAAGGGAATCCCAAAGATTTGGACAGATAAATATGGGCGTTGGTCGCCCCGGACACTAGTACACAGATAATTTAACAGAAAGCGAGATTGATCCTCGAGACCAGGAAAATGGATATCCGAGGACAGAGAAAGAATAGGGTCTTCGCCTCGGTCTAAGAACCATATAGACAGTTTACCGATGCTATACATGTTGGGCAGTTAGGTCGAATAACCTCCTGCCAATCACAACCATAACAATGTCGAACTTGCGGACTAGGACAACAGGCGGTTCCGTGACGTAGTTGGTGTGTGTGTGACTACAACGTCCAAGGTCCCGGGTTTGAATCCCAATAACATCCAATTGTACACCGTCCGGTATACTCGGTTATACTCCCATGACGACGGAACATGGCAGCCATACAAGCTAGGTACTCGATAATACCTTCCGCGGAGTCCTGTGTTCGTTTTAAAATATCCTGAAATAATCGACGTTTATAATCCGGGGGTTCAAAATGTTGAATCAGTAAATTAGACGACGACTTCCAGTCAAAAAACCTATGCCGGTTAGCACGATACCAAAGTAACGATTTAAACTCTAGCAAATCCGCTGAAGACTCAAATAACTGCAACTCTGACATAAGACGAGCTCGTCGAAGTTCTTCAACCCGTTCTAAAAAAATTATATACGGTAAGAGTGTTGGGTCACTAAAAAATTTCAAATTCCACTTCGACACTGGGTCGCCTTGGTGGGAGGCCGAAAAAGGAGTAGTAACTGACTTAGGCCTTGTAGCAGAGGCTGATTCCGGTTCAGCTTCAGATTCCGATTCGGAAGTAGGTAAAGGAAGTTTTTTTAAATTAAATAGTTTATTGGGTTAAAGTGCATTTAACTTAACGGTTTCACCAAACTACCGACCATACCCACCGAAATTTCACAAGAATTTACAATTTAAAATTTTACAATATGTACAATGTTTACAATTACTGTCCGGTAACCTTGGACTAAGTGAAAACGTTTTCCCCACCCCCAATTGACATAACTCGAAATGGATTATAGGTTTCGGCAATATCTAAGTTCAAAAAGAATACATATATGTATACTAGCAGTACGTCAGGAATTTCTTTCTCCTATCAGTTAAATTGCATACGTACAAATAGTAACGTGAAAGGAATTCCTGCTTGAATATATCACACTCTTCGGTCACACAAGTAACGAACGGGATACGTCTAATTAACACCAGGGAAATCCCTTCTTGGTTCAGTGATATCAGAATCATGATAGGTGTCGGCAATTATATAAAACCCATACGCGTAAGTAGTGAAAAAACACTCACCCGCGTGTCCGCGTTGCTGGTTTGGTCACACCCTCCCCAAAGACAGAGAGGAGGAGAAAGATCCGGGACAACGCCATCCGCTCATCCTTTCTACAAAAGAAGCGGTAACTGCTTCGTTAATCAAGGGACAATGTATTGGACGGTCATGTCCGCCGGAGAAAGTTATAACAAGTACAATTACTGATTAGACCATTTACGACAAAAGTACATTTTTAAAACTGAAAGCACTTAACGGTGTGCACAAAATTTTGTAGATAACGAACAACGACAAATACTCTTGGTCGTATATAGAAAGAATGAGTTGAATTTATAGCAAGATTAAAATTCAATCCCAGTGTTATCAAACACACAGGCGTTAATAGAAACTCGAAACAAGCTTTATCAGAGAAGTGTGATCTATTATTTCAAAGTCTTTAGATTTGGGTATCATAAGAATTAATTATACTCTATAGTAATATGTATCCAGCCGACGGATACTTGAAACAAGGTACCGAGTATTTAAATTATAGAAAAACTTTCCATTTCGCAGCAAATAGGTTTAAATGAAATTGTAGTAAAGCATAAATAATGAAGCAAAATGGCGTAAGGTTTAGTACGCCGTTGGGAAATGGACGTAACAAGTCCAAAACAACTGACCAAAGATCTACCTCCAAAACCCAAAGAGATATTTTGCGAACAAACTAAGCTCAAAAATACGATATGCCATAAAACGAAGCACAACATAATCCATAATCAGGAAATTTAACAACTTCGAAGTGTTCACACTAAAGTAATTCAAACACCTATTATTTTCTAAAATTTTAAGCAACCAACAGATGAGAAGAAAATAAATAGGCCACAACCATTGCACGAAATACCTAAATAACTGCGTACCAAAACATTATATATGAGCTTGCACCCTGTACAGAAAGTTTTCTGAAGGTTAAGAAATTAGTTTTTGTTATCATATGTTCACAATCATAAAGGAGAAATCGTTATTAAATTCGTTATTAAAAAACTGGCAAAAATAAATAATGCTAACGTTTAACGTTGCAACTAAGCAATCTAACTGCTTACCAGACACGCGAATTTTTCCAATATTAAATACAGCTATCATCAGTTTGATCACGTTCTGACAAGGTTTTATTGAAATTGCAGGGCATTTTTTCACGACAAATTATGTAAATGTAAAGCTTGCAATCTGTACTAAATAGCGATTGAACATCGATTAGTTAAACGTGCCCTACAATTACAATCAGACTCTACATTTCTAATTAATGTGTAAAACTTAAATGCAAAATACCTACTACACTAATTAGGAATGAGAGGTATTGTTGCGCATGATTAACAATCTACAAAACATTTAATCTCTGAAAATAGTCCTAATCACGTTTTTCTTGCTGTGTGTCAGACTTCTACGTTACTAAAGCAATGGTGAGATTTGCATTTATGAAAATGGATTGCAAATACTTTTTAGGTTTTCCTCTATGCAAAAATTTTAGATTATTTTCTATGAATGTTGTGTGCAGTGGAAGAGAGAAAACGCGGATCCTTAAGACAATGATAGCAAAACCAGACCTAACCTTTAAATTACTCCGATCAAAAGTAAAAATTCATCCATGTTTACTATAGTTACGAGGGGTACTCGATATGTATCAGGAATAAGTAACAAAAACGAAACATAAGGTGCGAAAACTTCTTGACTGTTTTTCAAAATATTACTTACGATGGTTATTAACGTTGGAACAAACTTTCATAGCATTTTTTCCATTCCGATTAAGATATCTCCAAAACATGAGTTTTGAGCGCATCAGCCGCCTCTTCTGGTGTCGAAAATTGTTGTCCACGCAGTTTGTTCTTTACGTTTGGGAACAAAAAGAAATCATTAGGTGCCAAATCAGGACTATACGGCTGATGATCCATCAATTCAAATACTCAAATAGTTACTTATTTGAGCCGATGTGTGAGAGCTCGCATTTTCATGATGGAGAATGAGTCGGCGTCGTCGGTTTATTTTTCTTATTTTTCGGAAAACAAATGGTTGTATACCAAGCAGAATTAACTGTTCTACGATACTCTAAAGCAATGGCCGTGACATGTCCATTTATTCCGAAAAAACAGGCAACCATTTTCTTCGAAGTGCTTCGAGCGCGAATAACCTTTGTTGAATTTCGTTTATCTTGGAAGACCCATACAGTCGACTGCTGTTTACTTTCGGGTTCATACGAATAAATCCAAGATTCGTCACCTATGTAGATGTTATACTCTGCGTTTGATGCACCGCAATTGTATTTTTATGAGCATTTCTTTGCACTAATCGACACGAGTATTTTTTGAGCGATTGTCAAAATAGTATGGGATCCAACGCGCACATAGCTTTTTCACAGCTAAATGTTCGTGTAAAATCGAATGTAATACTTGTCGTATTAATGCGTAGAAATACATTATCAATTCGAGCACAGCATCGATGGTTTCTGGCACAATAGCCGATCTTGGACGACTGTCTCTAAATTCGTCCATTAGCGAACTACGACCGCGATTGAATTCACAATACCAACCATATACAGTGGTTGTAGTTGGAGCTTCTTCCCCGAAAGACAAAATAAGCTGACTCCGGCACTGTTGTGGAGATAATCCACGTCAGAAATCGTAAAAAAATCATCGCACGAAAATGTTCACGAGTTAATACCATTTTTTGACCGAGACAAAATTTTCAACTCAATCAAAACAAAACAAATAGTGTTCATATAGAAAAATGTAATAAGTATGTATACTGTCAAAAATGCCAAACTCTAAGTTAGGAACGTCATATCGCACATAGCAACACTAGTGCTGTCAGTTCCAGATAGATATAGAGCACCCTTCATACTACTAGCTTTAAACATTTTTAGACACATCAATGTATTTCTGTATCTTAATAAAACACCAGATATTCTAAAAAGCCAACAATATTTTTATTAGCAAACATTTTAAAAATAACATGTTTAACAAAAATAATCTTAAACTTTTTTTTGTTAATACAATAACAGTGTACCGTAAAACGGCGCCACTTGAAAATACCGGGTTTACTTGAAAGTAGGTACGATGCTTTTTACAAGGCAGTACTACCACTAAACAATTTACTTTAGAACTATTAACTTATAGAATTAGTCTGATATCACGTTTATCGTTTGCAGCTATAGTCCAGGAAATAGAGGAGTTTTACATGGCAAAAGGTCGGGTAGTTCTAATTTTTTGGTATGTCTCATTGACCGGGTCTGAAGTAACAAATCCAAGTTGTCAAACCCCTCTGTGCACGCTCTGTGGCGCGCAACAAAACACAAAAATGCGTAGTTTTTCTAGTTTTTCAGTCATATTTTCTTACCAGTACATCGTAGAAATGAAAGTTCTGTATAAAAGTTGCAGAAGATAAAAGTTGCGGCAAATTATGTATAAAAGGCTTTTCTGTAGGATCATTAGCAAGGGTGCTATGCTCATTCAAAGTTTAGGGAAAATACGAATGTTTATTTTTAAATTTACGTTCAGGAGTTTGTTTTCTACATCTTTTTCGGGCCAGTAACTGCATATGTGTAGTATGTTTAGATTTTCGATCTACAAATACAACCGACTTTATTTCCATGTAGATTTATCTCGCCAATAAAAGGTTTCATTACTATACCTATTTTCTCCACCCGAAAATGGGGCATTGTCTTTATGTATGTGTTCGTTTAATTTTTACATAACAACCTTCGTATAACAGAGGAATTCGAATTTTATACTAAAATCAATCGGGCTTACTTTAACGACTTAAGTTTGTACAACTACTAAAGCTAACTCGCCCTATTGTTTTTTAGATCCATACGTAATAGAATTAAAAAAATGTTAGGATTGCAATAGCATTTATCTCGGCTCCCGGAATTTACATAAAATCTCTCTAAATTAGGTCGGAAGACTTGTCTTTCAACTCGCCGTAATTTTCCTTTCCACCTCTCACTTTCCACATTATACCTTCCACAATGATGGATGTGATGTCAGAGGTTAGACGAGATTTCTCTGTTTAGGTTAGATTATACATCTACGTAAGTTAAGTTAAGGTTGACGACATATTCCTAATTTAGGTTAAATTAGCTATAACCGCTCTCTGTTAGGTTACGTTAGCCAGCAACATCTTCAATTTAAAAAAGGAAATAACGAATTACATATTCAAAAAAACAAACAAGATGTGCAAGGCTTTACAAACTACCCTTTAACACAGTTTGAAAAACTGTCCAACATCGCTGTTGACAAGAAAGTACTTCTAGCCAACCAAAAATATACAGAAGCAATCTTGGGCAAAGTTCAACATAAATTAGATAAACCTCAAACAGCTAACATTAACCACACTTCCCTGCAAACACAAACATATGCTTTCAAAACGTCCTCTACTCCTAGCCATGTTCCAACATCCAGACCAGCCCCAAAAACCATCACCTTTAAATTTAACTCAGCAGAAGTTACTCCAAACCAATTAGTTCCGTCATCAAAGATACTTTAAAACCTCATCTTTCAATGTTCAATATCACGTCAAATGAACCCACCCGCAATTCAGTTATCCTACAAACACACAAAGTATCTGACATTCCTCTCATATCTTCTCTCAATAAATCCACCTGCACAGTACACATACCAACCCCAAAACAACTTCAATTAATCATATTCGACGTCGACAAAGACATCGACTAAAAGGATTTAATTAGCTTCGTCTTCTAGCAAAACGGCTTAGAACACACACGACGCTTCAGGCTCTATCGCGTGAAGTATCGATAACTTTATGGAAACCTAGAACCACTACAACAGAAAACATAATCCTAAATGTTACTCCTAATGCAAGAACTCTCCTAACTGTAACCACACGTCTCCTCATAGGATATAAGTCCTGCAGAATCCGGGATCTGGTGTTCACCTCGCCATGTAACTTGTGGAAAATTCACCGGATTTCATTTAACTAGAACGTGCGTACAGTCACCAGCTACAGTCCTTGCTTGTGCGAACTGCAAAAGAATTGTAAAAAAATTATCACTTCGTCACTAGCACTGAATGTCCTTGCTACAAATAATCTCTTCAAATGGCAAAACAAAGAATAGACTATGGATTATAGACCGCAGGTAAACCGTTCGCATTCGCATTCCTATACATCATACAAATCAACCTACAACATTCACAAACTGCAACATTAAAACTGGCGTCACTATTAAGACAAAACAAATACGACATAGCACTCGTTCAAGAACCATACATCATACGAAATACAATACCAGACCTACCGCAATATACACTCATAAAACATCCAAAACCCGTAAACAAAAATTACCCTGCAGCAATCCTTGCAAACAGCACCTGCACAGACACACTTTACGTAGCAACTCTCTCAACACAACACATCACTGTATGTCAACTAAGCTGAGAACGAGGGGCTTCCTGTGTCTTGTAGCTGGTTACTTCCAATACGACTTGGAGATGCCGACCTTCCTGAACCAGCTAGCTACCATTTTAAAAGCCCTGAAAAACAAACCGATTATTTTTGCCTTAGACGCAAATACAAAAGCTATCTTGTGGCACTGCAGACCCAGTGGGAGTGCTTCTAGAAGATTTTATGGCACACCATCACTTGCACATACATAACGAGCACTCAACATCCACGGCATTTCACACAGTACAAAGTAATCTTAACATCGATGTGACATTGTCAACTCGCATCTTGGCACAATACATCACAGACTGGTACATTACTGATATAATATCTGGCACTGACCACGGACCAATAAGGTACAAACTTACATCAAACCATCCTCACAGAGCCTACTTCAAAACCAGACTTTATAATACAAAGAGCAAACTGGAATCTTTATACAAAAATAATACAAACTTTAGTAAAGGAGTGAATAACAAACAATATATCACAAACCCGCTCAAACGTTCAAGCACACATCACCACAACAATCATAAAAGACGCAATCACACACTATACCCCTACAGACACACTCCTCTAACTCAAGCAAGTGGTGGAATTCTAACTTGACAAGACTCCGCAAACAATTGAGCCAAGCCAAAAGACAATTCCAAAAAGTCATACGAAACCAGAGAGAGATCCTGCGAAGAGAATATACACGCCACCGCAACCAGTACAAAGAAACATACATTCAGCTAAACACAGACGTTACACAAAAGTACTAAAAGACGCAACAAACCCCTAGAAAACCTACAGAAAAAAAGTCAGCAGTAATATACCACAAGCCTTAGTCACATCAAACTTTACACATGATCCGAAACTCATCAACACGCTCCAATCTATCCTAGACATCCTGATTCCCACCCAATCGTTAGACATTATGACTGAACAACAAACAAACATTATTAACACTAACAAGAAACCACTGAACACCCCAACTAATAACGCTGTTCGACCAGGAGACTTAGACGATATAATTGCCAATTTACGCAAAAACAAAGCACCTGGAGCAGACAACATAGCAAACGAACTAATTCAAGAATCATACCCTATATTACGCACACAATTACTCCATCACTTTCAAAATGTATTGCAGACGGAAAATTCCCCGACGCTTACAAGCAGGTTGCATTCAAACTTTTATTAAAACCGAAAAACCAGCCTCAAGACCTTTATCATACCGCCCTATTGCACTTTTACCGTACTTGGGAAAGATACTAGAAAAACTCATCCTACAAAAATTAGATTAACATATTGACACACAACCTGATCTCACCTAACCTATTCGGATTCCGAAATTGAAGGGTGCCGAACAGGCCATACACACACTCTTTACAACAGTCAAACAAACACCAGTCAAGTACGCACTGGCCATCTTCATCGATTTTAAGTCTACTTTTGATCGAATGTGGTGGCAGAGTGTACTATACGCACTGACTAAACACTCATCATTTTCCTTCAAACATTTATAAAATTTGAAACGCCGTGTTTGTCATATTCCGATATTTATTATGTATTTATCAGAGTACTTAGTAACGCTACTGTTATACTTTATTATCATTGGCACTTCATTCTGTACCAATTAATGCTATCCGTTGTTACTCTGTGCATTCTGAACTAATGTTATATTTGGTAGCAGCCTTCGATTCTCTCATCTAGTTGTTAATTTAGTTGACTGTCATTTCATCGATATATGTGTTAGTTATCTTGACCCCTGGGTTAACCTGCATACGCCGACCTTGCTGTTGTTATTCCTAATTCAATTAGAAAAAGTGGTTGTATAGTTATTTGTTCACAACGTTATCATCACCTGCATTGATATCGAAGAGGCTGTACTGGGTTTGCTGTTGCCAACGTTTAGTCCATTTGACTTGAGAAACGATATCCTAGTCCGGAGCAACTTATTGTCACCATACCCCTAGGAACGCCTTGTATCATTCACTTTCTAAATTTCACCGTGGCAAATTATTCAAACATACTTGCAAAACAGAACCTGCAACGTCACCACCAACTTCACATCCATCACAAGGACTTTAAGACGGAGATGCCCACAAGGGTCAATCCTGGCACCTATATTATGGAGCTTTCCCATAAACGCCTTATTTACTATTAACATCCGCAACACTAAGCACATTGCATACGCCGAGTCCTCCTATTCATCATTATAGGACACTCCAGATCCGAATTGGAATATACGGCCGGGCACGTGACCGGAGTTCTAGAACACTGGTCGCGTGTGCACCGTCAACCAATCTCAACGGAAAAACCCCCAAATGCTTCTCCTCAAGGGTAAACTTGATCTTGGAAGATCTCCTACCATACGTCTGCAAGGTACCTCACTCAAATATTTGAAATCAGTTAGGTATCCGGGTATGCACTTGGAAAATAATTATAAAATTAAACGCACCCATCACACACCTTAGAAATAAAACTACATTACTTCTTCATAACCTACAAACATGTCTACCACGTTCACTCTCATCTCACAACAAACTAAGACACTCATTATTGGGCTTTTTCTGGGGCTTACAGAACTTTACGGAAGCACTGTATGTCCTCTTTAAAATACCTCTAATCAATCTCACTGTACATGTCATGATCCAGCAAAAACACATCAAGACCAAACAACCGATACAACTATACGACGGTACCCAACTCCCAAGGTTTATAGGGAACACAGGACCATCTGAACTGAAGATTCTTATTCGGAGCTCGTTAGAGATTTCCTGGTAGGAATCCTGGAGTGTCTCCCATACGAGTAGACACACTTACAACATATTCCCAACACTCACAGTAATCCCAGAGCACATCCCTCTATCTTCCCGGTCTATTCCTTACGGGACACAGAAACTTCAATGCCAAACTTTTTCAATTTAATGTCTCAGACACGAATCTATGCAACTGTGGAAAAACAGACCCCCGCCCCCATGCATCTATTATACACTTGCCCACTCACATTAGACATTACTCAATACCTTAAACGCTTAATAAACGTAGATCCCAACACACCCCTACCCTCCATCAATCACCTAACCACACATTTCCCATAACCATTTAACTCCACTAGCAAACGGATCTTGTAGAGACGAGATACACCCCGGTAGCGATAGCCAGCAGTGTAGTGTAAGTAAGTGTTGTGCCGTACAAACACAGTGTCGGTTCAGCGCTCACTTTCAACAAACCGCGCCACATAAATTTTCTGAACTCCTTTTGTAATTAGTTAAGTTTAAGTTTAGTTATCATTTTTCTTTATTTGTTATTTTGCTTATAAGTAGAAATAAGAATAGGGCTAGGTAGTTTAGAATCTACACATGTATACCCGATTTCCGGCTGCCGATGGTCAGGGTACATGTGTCGTTGGTCAGCTCGCCAATTCAGCTCCAGATTTCCGGCTGCCGATGGTAGGAAGGTGAAAACGCATGGTTAAAGTTGAGAACTTAGGCCTTCAGCCGGGTATTGTAAGTTCGTAACATTTAGACAGGATTTGATAGGATCTGCCCTTGTATTCCTGACTCCTGGTACTACGACGTCTAGAAACTTGTTACGTAGTTTCGCCTTCTTTCTTTTTTCTCTATATTTAAGTATATCAACCACAAAAATAAGAAAAACATTTTAAACATAAACAGCTGTGCAGTACATAAAAGTATGGGCCTTTGGCCTAGGTATTACATAATAAATAAACGCTCTTGTCTGTCTGTCTATCTGTTCGGTTTATCGGTCTGCTCGATAAGAAAAAGGGTTGAATTATCTTCCGCATCTTCGTCCGGTAAGAGTTTTTACAAACCCCGCAGCAGTACCTACTTATGGCGGAAAACTTGAATCCAGCCTTACTGCAGCTAAAAACCTTACTGCGGCCGTTTATGAAGCTGCAGTAAATGCATTTGAGGAGAGTTTCAGAAAATGGGTTTCAGGTGATTCTTAAAGGAACAAGTCTTTGAGTGCTGTTTATCCATCCCTATTCCAACGGATTCTTCTGAACACCCAACCATGTATGGATTTGGTGGCAAGTGCGAAAACATGGTACATGGTAGCATCGTTTGTAGGTGGCAACTTCGCTAAATTAAATTTACTTCCGGTAGCAGATTTTGAGAATAGGTGGTATCGTAAAGTTTTCAATGTTTTGGTTGTGTCACCACCATAAAAGCCACGAGTGTGCAATCTCCTGCTTCAGCAATCCTTGAAGCACTGGCATCCAAATCTGTGAATATACTTGCTACTTCTTGCAAACCTGGTTTTTTTAAAAAGCGAGTTATTTTTACTTTTGCCAATACCAAAAAGAGAGAAGGTAGTATCGCATCCGCTCAGGACATAGATAAGCAGTTTATGCACAATAAGTTTTGAAAACTAAAAACAATATCCTGTTACGTTTTTTTTTCCGCGGCAGCCACGTTGGGCGCCAAATTTATGCTACGTAACACAAAGAAAGTCAAAGAAATGACCGGGCTCAATCGGAGAGTGGGGGTTGTAGAAAGCAGACTGACCTATGATATATGCGGCGGTAAGGAGTTAGTAACAGTACCTGCAATAAAAGAAATAAGAATAGCAAACCTGAAATAAAGAAAGATTAGTCCTGCAAACCTGAAATAAAGAAAAAGCATAGCAGCAATGCATAGTCTAAGGTATTCAGTACTTGGTAGAATGTAAAAAAAACTGTTTAGATAAACTATATAATATAACAACGGTAAAAGCAATACAGAAAAATGTTTAGTACACAGTGAGGTAATATTGGGGAGTAGCAGAAACGTTTCCTCACACACCAATTAAACATAAATCAGATAAAATGTTGACAAAAGATAAATAGATAAGACACAATTGGTATGAGTAATTCAGTAGTATTGATTTTGTTTTTCTTTCTTCTTTTTTTTCTTAATCGCAGGCAAGTCTATTGTAAAAGGTATCAGGACGACGAAGATATGGCAAAACAACGGATAGATATTTAAAGTAATAATAAGTAAGAAATAGTTCATCTTACAAAAAGTCCTTCAGGAACGCTTCCTCGCATTTGAAGTGTGCGATTCACGAGGTCCTGCACTAACGAAGCACTTCACCCTTGACTGTGAGGGTGTTGATGGAACTTATCAAACGTTTCACTAATCACACCTACGTATTTCACTGGGGTTAGCAGCAGACATTATCACGCGTCGGAACTATGTAGCCTTGATAAATTCTATTTCCTAAGACAATAATTTCGAAATATTCCGCAGCACTAGTTCAATTCCAACTGGGACCAGATGTATATTATGTTCATAAACGTCCCAACAAGCAGTGAGAAACTTCAAACAATACCTTTGTAAGCCGGCAATCTGCCATATTTCGCAAATAACAAAATTTGCGCAAGTAATGATCCCTTTCAGATTCTTTGTTGTTAGAAAATTCAGAAACTATAGTATCACTGTATTTAAACAATCCAAAGTATCCGCTACTCTGCGAAGGAAAGGACCGCGAAACTAGATTGCACACACAGTTAAAAAAATAAAAAGACAAATCAACTAAAAAAACACAATCAATAAATCAACGCGTATCGCCAAGTCAATGTTCCGTAAAACAAGCACGTGCGGTCGAGTAAAACACGTTCGCCTATATTGCATCTTTTCTTCAATGTCCATCAGAACTACACTCTCTACAGATAATATACAACTAAAAACAATTAGGAAGACACGCGTATCACTAAAATAATGTTCCGTAAAACAAGCACGTGCGGTCGAGTCAACAAGTTCGATCACTTTTTTTTTCAACAGAAAAGCAACAAAAAGAACAATTAGTAACGCTACGCGTATCACTAAAACAATCCGACTCTTTTCAAAGCAAACCGCACACACTATTTTTAACGTAATTAATTCATCGGATCGAAGAGCAAACTCAAACTACAACTTTCAAAGCAAACAGGACACAGTATTATCAACGTAAACAATATATAGGAACGAAGAACAAACGACAACTCCTAGTCTGTAGATATAAAATCGTTGTTATTACAACCGCTTATCGCCTATTAACTCGACTCGTATATCCACATAAGGAATAAAAATGTATATCTACTAATTACTTACGAGCTGTTTATCATTTTCGATAAGTTTATTAATGAAAATCCATCTTCAAATTATCTACTTTTAAAGTAATACCGACGAGTTAAATTGCATACAAATCTGAATTATTCTGAAGTATTTCCTTTATACAAACAGCGATCCCAAAGAAACGATGTATTTTTAAGTACGTTAACAGAAAGGAAGCGAAAAATGTTAAACTACAAAAATGCCCGTTACAATCCTATATAAATCCCTACAATAGTGAGCTTTTCACTTTATGTTTTATTTACATAACATAATTATGCACCTTTTCATTTACAGAGTCGAGGCAAACATTAAACAACAACCGTTTATAGTAGTCGTTGTTTACGTTTATCTTGAATGTTGTTTAAATCCATCTGCCTTCTAAACAGTTTAACTAATGCAAATATTTTCCCATGTCAACACGAATGGTTGAACAGGGCCGCTTAAAGTATGCGTGAATTCAAGTTAGTAAAATGCCTGTCATATTATAAGCTGTTCACGTGTTGCAAGCTAACTTTCGCAAATGAATATGTCAGGTCAGAGGGATCTGCACACTTTTCAACTGAAAACGTTTTCTAATTGTCTGTCGCAATACGGTTATCATTAACTCTAGAAGCAATTTATATGCAAATACTTTATATTTTTGCTTTACAATAGCTGGATTAGTAGCGCTTATGATTTTGTTAACGTCACACTACAGCTAATAATAGGGGATTCTGTCACTAAATAGTGGATGATTCATAAGCGAATTAATGAAAACGCAGCACGTTAATTTCATTTATCCGCGCTAAAATTCAAAATGGAATTTGTAGAATATTTTCTGGCGCAGATTTTTTCCTCGGATTATTCTAAACAAAACGCTCTCGAAGGATTTAGGTTTTGTCGCATTTCTACTTAAGAAAATTGAAGGAATATAAAAATTAATGTTCACTATATTTTTCAAGAATCAAACATAATATGGATATACGAGTTACACAAATTGAAATTCTGATTAATATCTAACGGTTATACCCCAAGTATTAAAATTATTACTATATGTATTCACCTCTTTTAATTACATTAACAGTGAATAGAAAAAAACTCAAACAAGCTTAGCTGTATCAATAACCAAAAGCTTTTAAAATAAAAAAAATTTGTTTTCAAAGTGAAAATAACATTTTAAGGTTAGCGTGCTTACAACAGCGTTTCTGAATTTTTCAGGCTGCACGATTAAGTATAAAGGAAAATATTATTTAATTAACAAGACTACAGGGTGCTAAGGACATTATGATAGTAACAAACGTCCAAAGCTACGTCAAAGACGTTTCATGAAAACTGTTGGCGCTGACAGCAATCAAACTTATATTATAAACCAACCAACAAATATCATTTAGGCTTTGCACAAAGGCCTATGTTACTCTTTCATTTTATTAAATAATATAACAAAGAAAATCATTTTGCTTTGTGCAATTACTAACACTTGTAATTAATAGTTGGCTTATAGACGGGAAATAGAGCGTCGTTTCCTATTTACACATTTACACATTAATGTGGATATAATAGGACTTCTCCTTTCTTCTAAAGGTTATACATATTGCTTAACGTGCATCGACAGGTTCTCAAGATGGCTACAAGCATTTCCTATTTCGGACCTTAAAACCGAACCTATTTTAGAAACATTTCTTTCTAGCTTGATCGCACTTTTTGGAGTCCCCTTACCACCACAACCGATCAGGTTTCGCAATTTGAATCGTTTTTGAGTTCAAGCATTCAACCAATTATTTGGAATCCGTCGTGTTCGTACGACTTCTTATCACCCACAAGCTAACGACCTGATTGAACGGTAGCACAGGACTTTAAAAACAGCTATCAAGCCTAATGACTGGGTGAAAGTTTTACCGTTACTCCTCTCGGCTTATGATCCACATTTTCTGAAGATTTTGGCTCTTCTACGTCGGAGCTTTTGTATGGTTCACAACTACGGCTTCCATGACAATTTTTTGCATCATCACCTATTAAAACTGATCCTTCTTCTTTCGTTTCTCGACTACGTTCTCATATGTTCCACTCTACTACCTATTTCGACATCACATCACGGTACCAATAAAGTATGTATTAGTAAAGATTTGCAAACTTGCTCACTCATGCTTATTCCTTAAAGTGCGATTACGACAGCGTTTCAGCCTACATACGAGGAACCTTTCCCTGTGAGCTCTCGACAAGAAAAATTTTTTAAAATTTTTGTTAAATCAAAAGACAAAATGATTTCTATCGATAGGCTGAAACTAGGATTATACCACGGTATGTGGATATTCAATCATATCCAACAACAATTGAAACACAAGAAGCTGCGTCACATTGGCTTCCTCCCCGGTACGCCAATGTTCTAGATATTTTAGCACTAGAATTTTTACACCTAGCACTAACTAGCACTCAAATTGCAAAGGTGGCACCACTCAAATAGCGTCGAGATCACTTTTGATAACGGTAGAAGGGGGTAATGTGACGCTAGCCCACCCGCCGGCACTCCAATTGACTTCAAATTTTAGCACTAGATAGCCTATACTTAGCACTAGCTAACACCCAAATTTTAAAGCTTAGCATCTCTCAAATTGTCTCAACATCGATGTTGACAACCAAGAGGGCTAAGGTGACGCTAGCGCCCCCCCCCCGTCGCCGATTGACTTCAAATTTTAGCACTAGATACCCTATACCTAGCACTAGCTAGCACCCAAATCCTAAAGCGAGTACTGCTCAAATGACGTCGATATCAATACTAATAGCCGCTGGGGGACATGACCCTAACTCTCCCCAGTGTTCAGATTAACTTCAAATTTTAGCACTGGATGGTGTATCCCGGATTCAATTAAATATGAAGGATAAAATTTTTTATTGCAAATCCGGATCTTATGAAATCTTGATCTGGATTCCATAAATCCGAATCCTGACAGTTCTATACATCAAGTGAGCATTACAAGGTCAAGATTTAACAGTGTATGTTAAAACAATGGAGAGTAATTACAAGTTTTTATTATTTTATGTAAATCGTAAAGTTATTAATCGCTGCAATGTCTTATTTTATTAACTGTTGTTCTTAATTTCTTAGTGCTACGCGAGTTAAGGTTCGTGGCTTCGAGCGGTCCTTTTTAAAAAGACTTCTTGAACTTCTTAACACATTTATTTGTTTTAAACAGATTTGAACATTGAATTTTGACAATCTTGAATTATTTTTCTAAGTCAAAAATTAATTACTAATTGTACAAGTGAGCTATCTACGAACTGCAATGTGAAAGCTGAACGTTTGATGAACTGCTTGCGAGTGAAGCTCCCGGGCCTTTTATAATCTCCCTACCCCCTCACAGTTCTGTGGGAACTTGCAGACCTAATGTCTGCTTTCATTTGACTCTTATTTATAATACATTGTTGTAATCTTAAATCTATTCATAACTACTTTGTTGCGAGCTTACTTCTGCGTAATCTCGGTACGTGACTGTCTACGAGCGTCTGTGACCTGACATCTGCAGTGTCACTTATCCTTGTAGCGTTTCCGTTCCCATAAACGTTAATAAACTGAATAAAATGTCCTTCAATTACATTGTTGCACATTTCCTAATATTTCTAATAACTTCTTAAGTATAAGTTTCTTTTATATATATATATATATATATATATATATATATTACTCATATTTAGACCAGGGTAGAAAATTAAATAATCACATCAAATAATTTTAATCACCGTGTAGAAGCTTTGGGAAAAGGTACGCGTTATTAAAAAAACCGTGAAGCATAAAAATTCATTCGTTTTATTAAAAATAAGAGATTTAAATTATTTATAAGACGCTTTATATAAAAGGAAGCAGTATTAAAAAGCTCTGCGTATAATTTAATTATTCCTAGTAAAGAAACAAATAAAAAATTACGTGCAAAATTTATATTAATTAACTCTATTTTAAGTAACCGCTATTAAACAAAATGTACCGATAATAATTGAATATTTAATTAGGATTCACTAAAAATTAAAGGGTATTATTTTAATTGGAGTTAATTGAACCGTTAGTAACAGATAATATCTATAAAAACTTGTAAAAACCCAATAAAATACCATGAAATAAAGCTCTGAGAATTAATAGTATGTTTGAACACCTGCGTATTTTTAAAAAGCTCATTCTGCGTAAATTTTGCAGATAATTAATGGTTACAGAGAATCTTGGAGAAACCGTAGCTTAATAGGTACGAGAAATGCTAAAGGTGGGTTATTTCACAAGTCCACATGGACTGAAATAATCGATAATAAAGAATATCAATTTGCACCAATAAGAACAGGGTAGATAGAGACAGATAATATGCGCAAGACCGAGACACATATAGTAAAAGGTGTGAGTAGAGCAACGTCACGGGGTTGCGATTGGGTGAAAATAAAAGGCAAAATTGAGAGGTAAAAGTAACATTTCTGTATAAAATTCAATTAGTTATTTCCAGACGTTGCGAGCCGTGTCGAAAGTTCTGAGATTTAACTGGGGCGAGTGCAAATTTCGTAAAAATCGCATGCCGGGCTGCGGAATGGGAACCTAGCATGCGAAATTCTTTAGAATTGTCCGTTTTGGGGAACAGACCGACAGACAGGCTAACCGCTATATATACGGAGGTTAATATGAACAAGCTCTCTTAGATTTTGGACTTGATTCAATGCGTTAAACAGTGCTTTTTAGTTTTCCGAGTTTGATAGAATAATTTAAACAGTTTGCTCGTATATTTTGGTGATTTAAAAACAGTTTGTTCTTTACGTGCTACAATGAAGTTGTACTAACAACAAATTTTTAATTATAAGGTGAGATTTTCTTGTTTAAGTCGAAAGGAGTATTTAGTATTTATGTTCTGGATTATGATGAAAATTTGGGTATGTCTTTGAGCTCAATTAGACGAACCTGGTTAATTAACGTAAAGGGGTGGTAGATGCTCCCTTTGTACTCAGACTCAGGTCTGCATATATTGTTATATTAATTAGGAGGCATCCTACAAGGACTTTAATTTTGGATGCACATTAAAATGATAACAAATTTAAATCTTGAAATTTTCTGATACTGAAATTTATGCTGAATTTTTAATTTTGAAATTTTAATGTATTGTGAATATTGATGTAAATAGAGTTAACGGTGATGTTTGTGGTAGGAATGTGTTTGTTTTTTTTTATGAATGAGGATGAAGGTTTATCTAGGGGAGCAGCCGAGGCGATGAACAGAAGAAAGTCAACGGAACAGTTGAGTTAATGAATAGCTTTTTCTTGTAGGATTCACAGCATTCTTGACGCCCAATTCGTGAGGCTCGAATCTAATACAGGGATACACAGCATTCTTTGACGCACAATCTGTGGGGCTCGATTCCAAAACCGTAGTTCCCGGATTTTGGTGGTTTCACAGCATTCTTTATATATATATATATATATATATATATATATATATCAAATGGGGGATTACATAACTCGCGCTTCTACAAAAAACCATCTTGCTTAAGAAAGCAGTGGAGTTTTGTAAAGTAAGTATAATAGTGTGTCTTGTTTTAATTAATTCTGCACCATAATGGCATTGGCACTTAATGGTTACTTTATCACTTGCTTGTTTATTCAAATTTAATTTCAGTAAGGTGATAAACTGTATACATTTATTAAACAATTCATATATTATTAGTTTTTTCTGCCATTAATCGCGGTATATTAAAAACATTATGGACGTAGAAAGATTAAACAATTTACAAGCTACTTCTATATTGGAAAGTAGAGATGGTTAATATTTAACTTAACAGTTATAGTAAGAGCCTTCCAAAAATGCTACCTTTTAACTGTGTAAGGAGTATAAAATTGAACCTGTTCTTTGTATATCTTCATAATTAATAACCGATGTAAAAGCAATACCCGAAAATTGGCGGTCAAAATTACAAACACGCCCGAATTCGTAGTTGGATGCACCGACGTTGCCAAATTGAAGTGCGTTTAACGACCGCCAACTCATATAGTTAGCAGCCAACTTTTCAGCAAAGTTGACAGGCAACATCAAACCGCAAAGCATGTTAGCCGTTTAGCTGCCGGGACATTAACCAACCTATTAAACAACATTGCTTATGACGTTTGCTAGAATGAATGCAGCATATTCTGAGGCACGAAACCCATCTTTGGTAATTTATTCTACATCTCAAGGAAAGCTGATTAGTCAATATTAAACCTTGAAGGTATAATAAAAGAATTATATCCGACCGATCAGCCTCCATTGCATTTATTAAGTTGTAAAAGACATTGC
This sequence comes from Platerodrilus igneus, assembly GCA_036346225.1. Lineage (NCBI taxonomy): Eukaryota > Metazoa > Arthropoda > Insecta > Coleoptera > Lycidae > Platerodrilus > Platerodrilus igneus. Next base: position 5,249,628 of record JARFIW010000500.1, on the reverse strand, counting down.
ATTATGGTATTAGAATAAATACACCATATTCCCCGGCACAAAACACATTTTAGAAATTGACTGTACTCCCCAGGGAAAGCTAATAGTCAAACTCCGTAAATTGTCATACAGTGTTATACGCGACCGGTTAGTCTTGAGTAAATTTACCAAATTATCTAAAAACATTGCTTTAAGCGTTTATTAGAATGAATACAGCACATTCAGAGGCACAAAACCAATTTTTGAAAATTGATTGTGCTCTTCAGAGAAGGCCGATAGTTAATATCAAACTTGTGGTTGTGTAAACATGTGTTTATTTTTGCCTTTGTATATGGATATGATTCACGGTCTTATTGCCAACTACGAAATGACAGTGTTCACAAAATTAGTTGGTAAGTAACGATAAAAAATGGGCTAGTCAAAGTTCCCACGAAAAAAATTGTGTTTGAAAATCTTTTAATCCAAAATCGCAAGTGAAACAATTACATAATGTAGGCGCATGCATTTGTTTAATCATACCTAATACAGAACCAGAGGTGGACAAAATGTTAATAATTTTAAAGTTTATGGAACAAGAATTAAACAAAGAAATAAATACAGTTAGGGTGAAATTATACATACTTAATAAACGTCGTTCCAGAATCGCTCCAGAATATTTACGATACCTTACTCAGAAAAAAGTTACGGATTACTGCTTCCAAGGATTCATAGAATTTAGTAGGACATGTATACGTGGTAGTGTGGCTGGTAGTTTGTGCTACCACGAAATTTTGGATCAGAATTTTCATGGAAAACCACAATCTCCATGTGTTGACCCACTTCAATTCTTTCAAACATCTTCGATTAAGTTTGAACCACAAACAAATCAACCTTAAGATCCATTATGGTAAAAATTAAACCACTCATATATGATTTTATATACAAGGTGATTTACAACTTCATACGCTTAGAAATGGGATTAGGTTGATAGTAACGCATAGAAAATTATTCCCTAAAAAATAAAAACTTAAAATTTAAACGGACGTTTTTAGAAATGTGCGTACCTGCACGTGTAAACTAAAGAGGCGTTTCACTACCTGCAATATCTAAAATATTAAAGCACTGTACACTTATGCATGCCTTTGGCTTCAGATGACATAATACTATAAGCGTTGCAGTTTAGTAGACACTAAATCAGGCTCCTTTGAAGTACGGTAAAAGCAGTAATGGGTTTTGACTCGGGGATAAGGAAATTTGCCAGTTGGTGAACGAATACCTAAAGAAGAAATAAAACCAACATTGTGAAGATGGACAAGAAGGGTGGATATATAAGAAAGGGAATATATGTCTTTCTAGGGTTGATCTTATGGAAGCTGATGCAAAACCTATACGAGTCGTCTTTTTTCTTTACGAAGACGATGGGGATTAGACCACGGACTAATAGAAAGTTCCACGACTCTAGGCGGAGCAATCGTTGAGCTTGAAATAGGAAACCTCAACAAAAAGAAGAAAAGGAAGATAATAGCATTGTTTTATCGCTACTGCGGAATTACAAATGTGCGGTTGAACTAAAGTGATACAACCAAGACCAGTAGGCTGTTTTGAAAAGAAGTGGAGATCAAGAACGCATACAATGGGTGGAAATATAACCAGCTTGGTCGCAATTGTAATACGTGACCTGAGTGGTAGTAGATACAGGAGGAGTGGTGGAAACAGAAAAAAGGTTAGATCTAGTAGTGGGTATTGGGTGAATTATGACTGGCTGATTATGGAAAGTAGTAGTAATTTCAGTAGGCGTGGCGAGTTCAAAAGCAAAATCAAATTCTATGTAAGGGCAGTTATTTTGACTGTCTATCTATCAACCATAAATTCCTTTTTTTTTAATTTTAAGCATTCCTTTTCAAACTCTTGCAACGAATTCACAATCGATAACCGGGTTAGATACAGTTGGGATAGATTACGAGAAACCAAATCAATTGAATATCTGAGTGAATACTACCATAACCACAAAACACATCAGACATACAAAATAGGTACTTGACTACATCCTCAAAAGGATTTTGTGTTCGTTTTAAGATATGGTTAAACAAATGACGTTTGCGGTCCTGAGGTTCAAAATGTTGTATCAGTAAACCAGACAATGACTTCCAGTCAAAACACCTGCGACGATTACTGCGGTGCCACAACAGGGATTTCGTTTCCAATAAGTTCACCGGTACTAAAATAACTTAAATTTGGAAACAAATTGTGCGCTTCAAAGTTCTTTAACCCTTTCTGAAGAATTGTGGCCGAGATGATTTTTGGATCGCCAGAAAATCTCAAACCCCATTTCGATAATGGTTAACTATAATGAGAGGCCGGGAGAAAAGTAGGAAGTGTAATAAAAACCGGTTCCGGTTCATCCTCCAGTTCCCGCTTGGAAACGAGGTTCATAATAATCCGCATTAAGAGCGTAAGAAAGATTAGAAGTTACTATCGGCGTCTTGGATGAGGTCATATTGTGACGAAATTTATTTATCTTAACCTGGAAAGCACTGCGGAGGTTGGCCAAACTGTGTATATAGCCACAGGAAACTAATATGTTTGAACGTAGGAGAAAACTTGTCACCACCAAACTCGGCGAAAGATTGCCGTAGCTCTCGAATCGCAGTTGTAACTTTTTCTTGTTTGGAAGCAAAATCGAATTCTACGGATGTACCAGGAAGCTACTTGACACTGTGAGATGTGATTGACAAAAATGTCGAACGTAATCAAAAGTTAGGTTGATGTATATTGCATACATGATTTAGATTTGTAAATCTTTCTTATTATAATCACTCGTCCGGGTAGCGCAATTGGTTGACGCATCGACCGCGAAAGCCGAAGATGTAGGTTCGAATCTTGTACCTGACCTTATTTTAGGCTTTGCTTGAAAGTCTAAGTTATCTTATATAACATTTTAGTTTGCTTTGTGTAATTACTAATATTTGTACATATACTTGCATAACCCAGTCTGTTAGTGTAGATAATAAACGACCTTGGGCAGAAAATGTTGTAAGGGTCAAAACGCTCGAGCTCTGGCCTCAAAATTGCTGAAATAAACTAATCATTGACATATAAATTTTATACGCAAAATAAAACCTTATTCTAGCTTAATCTACATAATAATACTTAAATATCTTTTCAAGTCACAAAAACAAAGTTATACTTGCAGTTTAAAACGTTAATTCTTCTTTATGACCACGTGCCTCTGCTTATAAAAATATCGTTTACATTGAAATTAACTGCATTGAAAACTGTTTGGTTTCAAATTTTTAGAGCTCTATTTTATTTAATTTCTCAACCGTCAAAGTATACGTCTTTGAAAGTACATTTATTCTTAATAGATTAAAATTATCGCGTGCCCTTGCATTAATATTATTTATATTGAAGCAATAAAATCGTCGTTACACTCTATACAACAATTATGCCTCATAACTTATGTTCAAACTTCTATGCTACACGAGTTATGTATCCCCCAATTTACCTATATATTAAATAATAGAATGTAATGGGAATTATTAGAAATTATTAAATAGATCATAAGTCAATTGCTACAATGTATTACAAGGATAAACCAGACAGGTTATTAACAGTTCATGAGAACGGATATGCAACTTTGTATCCGAGACGACAGTGATACTGCAGGTGGCAGGACACACACGGTTAGGATATCGTAATCGCCTAGAAATAAGATTGAAACAATGTAACAAAGTGTAGAACTAAGAGTAAAGTGGACATGAAATCATCAAGTTCCCACAGCCATGTGAGGGGGTAGGATTTTATAAAAAGCCGGGAGCTCAAGGACCCGGCAGTTAGTCAAAGTATTCAGCTTTAGCATTGCATTTGCTTAGGCGACTCACAACATTAGTTCAATTAATTAATTTATTTAAATTTAAAGTTAAAATCAGTTTGTCAAAATTCCACATTAATTTCTGTAACAATTAAAATAAATTTGTTAAGTTTTGGAAACGTTTTTTAAAAACGCAACTTCCAATGCCCGAACCTTAACTCACGTGGAACGCCGACGGAATGGATTACCAATCTTGAATAAATCTTACATGTTGGGTGCCGAGAGAATGAATAACCCCGTTGTAATTCATTTCCGTCTCTATATAACAAATAATCTCAATACATCATGGTTTAGCTCCTTCTCTAGATTATAACCTGGTGGAATAAAGAAACTGGATTCGAATATACTATGAGTTAGAAAACTATTTCTAAAGGATCCTGTGGTGATATTGGTCGGGGACTCTGTGGTGTAGTTTGTATGCGTGGGACTACTATGACCAAAGTCACGGGTTCAAATCCCGACACGGTCCGATTGAAAAATGTTAGGTGAGCATTTTTGACGAAAATACGCCCTCGTTCGGATGAGAGGTAAAATTGAGGTTCCGTGTGTGAGTGATTAAACCTCACTACCTCCACCCCCTGTCCCATAGACGTCCTTGAGCAAAATGTGACCATTAGGTCTAAAGAATCTTTTTTCTTGCAAAAAAAACATGCGTGTATACTAAATTTCGTCAATTTATTGATAGCGGTTCCCAAAATATTGTCAAAAAATCAATTTATTCGGGCCCTCTTATGGGGCTGTAACTCCTTAAGCGGGCATTTGCGGACACATATTATATAAGATTTTTCTGCTTAAAATAACGTTTTCTACAACGGGTTTTCACTCAAAGCAAAACACCTTGTATGTACAAATTATAGGAAAAAATTCATTTAATACGTCAAAGCACTTCCGATTGTTCAAAATTCACTAAACAGCATATTACATAGAACATTTGCGAAAGAACAGGTAGCAGTTTGTTTGAAATTGTTCTAGTAAGTATTCTATAGTTTTTTATGCGCTTATTCATTCTCTCCACATGAATGCGTGCTTTAGCTATTCTTTTAGTTAATATTTCTTCAACTGTGGTCAATTTACTTCTACCTTTTAAAAGAGGCAAAATCAGCAGTGTCACTTGAACAGCGTCCAACATATGTTGCACATTGAATCCTCGATCTGCCATTACAACATCTCCAGGTACTAAATAACAAACTAAATTTTCAAAAATAGTAGCATCAGTCTCCGACCCCTTATAACCACCAGTTATATATATATATATATATATATATATATATATATATAGTGTTGTAATACTGTAGCAATACCCCTGCGCTTCCTTTTTGTGAATTAAAAAGGTAAAAATTTAAATCTGTCAATTTTTGATTTTTTTATGTATAATTTTAATTGCGCCGGCTAGCTCAGTTTTTAAATTACGCACGGCGCTTGCGACAATACGACAAACAAATAATTTAAATTTATCTTCTACCTCTCCTTCCTGTTCTAATCTTTAAACCAAAACACCATTAAGCACAAATTATTATGTTCTCAAAAATATTTACAACGTATAAAAAGTTTACAGATTCTCTAAATAGAACTTTCATTGAAAAATATTAATAATTATCATTTCCAAAGATGATCAAAAAGCCAGCAAAATCACAATTATTATTATTATTATTATTATTATTATTATTATTATTATTATTATTATTATTAACTGAAACTCCATGAACCTTCATTCAACTTTTTTAAATATTTACGTAATTTACAACGTGTACTCAAAAAAAAACAATCTTTGTCGCCCCCTCACATAAATTATCATGAAAGCAATTTTTAAAGTATTTAAATTAGAAATATTCAATTAAATGTTAATTTTTAATGTACAACGAAATAATAAAACATTCAGATTGGCTAACCTGTTGTTTTCAGCTCGAATCCGTCCCTGGTCCAACTGCTTTAGATATTGTCTGCATCCCTCTTAGCATAGCCTTAAATCACTCTAGCGTCCTCCGATAACTCCTTGACAATTCATAGTTGAAGTAAGTGCTTGTTGCATTTCCTCATTTGTTCCAGTAATTATTTATAATCACTTATCCATTAATTATTTAGAATCGTCATCCAGTAATTATTTAAAATTCTTCTCCAGTAATTATTTGGAATCGTCATCCATCCAGTAATTATTTAAAGTCGCCTTTTGAAAGGTAAAACGACAAACCTCTTAATTTTCTATAATTACAATGGTATTATTTCACAGTTCACAATAAATTACTTAACGTAAATATCTTCGTTTTAAGGGCTGTGAACTAAGCCTTACTTCATGTTGAAATGATTTGTTTACAAATCCGATTGTATTTAAATGCATCCTCTATCTATTAACAAGCGCAAAGTTCGATGTTGTGCATGTTGTGCCTCTGGACTACCATTAACTTGTACTTATGCACCCCAATTTATTGTCGTTTCATTTCAGACTTATTACTTCTTATTCTCGTCAATTTCCCGAAATTTAAAATTGTATTATCATCATTTATTTTCCCTATTGCATTTATTCTCCATGTACTCGAATATCGTAGTTTATTTTCTCCCCTTACTCGTAGATTGTAGTCTGTTTCCCCGTACTTAGAATTTGAATTTTTCTCCCCGGCTTTAGACGCCCTATTATTTTTATGTTTTAGTTAAAAATAAAATTCCACATAATCTACTTACGTTTAATCGGCAATTATAGTTTTCATCTTGGCACTTATTTTATCTTTCACTTTTAAAATTTTTACGTATCACTTTATTTCATAGTGGCGCACTTCGGCCTTTGTTGAGTTGCAAACTGACTTCGTTATCACTGTACCTGCTAATATATTATTCAGTTCCCACTCCGTCAGTGGGTATGTCTACAAACTCGTCGCTCATTTTTAACCAATCAAATAATTACATTCAAAGCAGTTTCTGATGTAATTTTCTATGCTTCCCAATAATTGTAACCTGCTTGCAGCTGTCTTCGTTATCAACTTGCGGTGTTTTGATAAATCTAATTGCTTTTCCATAAACAACTGATGCAATTCGACTTTTAATTTTCATATCGGCCTGTTCTTCACGCAATTTTTTAATCTTCTTTCTTATCAAAAATGGTTAACTATTTTGTACGCATTTACCTATGCTACCTGAAGCTCTATTTCTATCTCCGTATTAATCTAATTGTTTGGAATTCTTTTGAATGCGTGTCTGATTACACTTTATTATGTTTACATATAAATATACGCGTGTTTCCACTGAAAGATACCATTCTTTGCTTTACCTAAATTAACTAAAACTTTATCTACAGGGTATTAAATATTTTCTATTTACCTAATGAATGTCTTCCTGGTTTCTACGCTAACTATGCGTCTTCCTATGTGTGTTTGCGTCGCTTAAAACTATTTATACTTTATATACAGGGTGTTGACTGCTTACTATCTACAAACTATCTCCATTTCTCAATTTCTTACTAAATAAATGCAGTTTTCTGCTGCCTATGGTAATTTCTCATTTTTAAATGACCTTTACTATAAAGTACACCCTTAAACAACCCCTTATCACAGCATAATATATATATATATATATATATATATATATATATATATATATATAATTGCACCACTTGTAGAAATACCAACACGAAATTTCACTGTGTTGGTATATTTGTAACTGAAATATGTATTCCCTTGTTCTTTCAAATTTTTGGACATTTGAATGGCAACTTTTGTACAGTCAACAATAACTCTCGTATTTTTAATCTGTTTGAAACAAGAAAACTTCCTTTTTTGGGAATACCTGCCTTGAAACGTAATATTCTTGTATCGTTTAAATTCAAGATACATAAACTGAATAAAACAGTAAATAATACGAGAGGCTGTTGCAGCAGATATTCTAAAAAAGTACCCCAACTCTTTTAAAGTAAAACCTTTTGTGAGACGCACTAATGGTAATAAAAGTTGATCTTTATCAGACAATGTGGCACTGCTTGTTCTTTTAGTTTTTGTTCTAATCGGTTGCATTTTTAAAGATTGTATTTTATCTGGACACTGGAATGTATATAAAGTGTTGAATATTTCTAAAGAAAGCCACAAAAAAACATAAATTTTTCTGGAGAGGTTGATAAAATCTCGTAAAACATTTTAAACTCTATATGTTTATGACTGTGCTCAATTGATCTAGTATCTTCTATATTTTTAAACAGTTTGAAAGCATATTGAGCACCAACACTTTGCACACATTTATTTACTTTAAGATTGGTTTTGTTTATATTCGATGTAGAAGCTTCTTGATTATCCGCTCCATATTCATCAGCCGTGTCGACGATTGCTGGAAACTCGGTAACCTCATTTGCTACTGAAGCTTCATGCTTTTTTAGAGGTTTTCGTGGATCCTGCCTTTCCTTAAATGGTAGTTTTCATTTTCAAATAATGCCCTATGTTTCCTAAAAACAACACAGATTGTAAAGAAATAACTACCTAAGTATAAACTGTAAAAACTTACTTTGTGTTGCGAAATTGGTTCAGGGTATTCTTTAGTAGGTCCTTTGCCATCCACAAAATGTTTTGTACACATGTATGTGTTTAATGAAACATTGTTAAAAGTAAATCCACTTCTACCGTGAATTTTCATTTCCAATGCTCCACCTGAAGGTACTACATTGGCCAGGAGGTGAGTTTTTTGTTGCCTGGAAATTTAGAATTTTGCCGAACCCTTGCCGTTCCAGGCAAGGTAGGGATCTTTAACGTGCGTGACAACACTCACACACGGGACCTCCATTTAACCTCTCATCCGAACGAGGGCGTAATTTTTGTGAAAAATGCTCACCTGCCATTTTTCAAGCAGTCGGCCGTGTCGGGATTCGAACCCAGGAGCTTGGGATCCGTAGTCTTACGCTTACTACATTGATCCACGGCGACGCCAATCCACTTCTACCACAAGCATGCACCCATTTTTTTTTACATTTATTAATGTTTTTGTTAAATAGGGTAGCGGGCAACACTTGGAACAATAGGACAACTACAGAGGTGACGTCAAGCAAGATAATTCGGCAGTTCGTAGTTTATTGTTTATTATCTACAAATTACATTTGTTATAAAACTTACAACATCTTAACCACTCACTTCTTCAGAGTTTCCTGCCTCCTGTTAATGGTTCTTGTTCTTCGTGGCTGATTTGAACGTGGGTCATTGGTCGACTATTAACAATGTTGGCTGCTACCAGGAGGCTTCTTAAGGTTTCCACCCTAGAAGCGCTTTCTCTTAACGTTATAGTCAACGACCGTTTTATGCTCCAAACCAATCTTTTCCAACTACCACCGGCGCTAGGGTCAGCTGGACTATTAAAGAACCATTCAATGCCTAACTGTGACAATTTTGACTGAACTGCACCTATGTCCAAGAAATCAGGAACGTTTTTCAGTTCGTTATACCGACAAAAGTCGTTCCGTTATCGCTCCTTATTCATTTAGGAACTCCTCGCATATTTATAAAGTTTCGTATACACAAAATGCAAGCGTCAGTTGACAAGTCCGTCGCTAGTTCTAGGTGTACAGCTCTACGTGTTAGGCATGTAAAAAGAGCTGCCCACCTTTTTTCCCGGCGAAGTCCTACTGAAACCTCTAATGGACCAAAATAGTCAAGGCAGGTATAAGTAAATGGAGGGACAAAGGCGGCTATACGATCGTACGGTAAGGGGCCCATTTGTGGCTGCCTTGGTTTAGCGAGCCTAATCTTACATTGTTGACAAGTGGATTTTACCGACTGTACTTGAGACCTTAGGCCGGGTATCCAGAATCTCTCCCGAATTTTGCAAATTACGGTTTCTTGGTTCCAATGCAGCAGCGTTCTATGATATGATGCAATCAATAATCTAGTGAAGGGGTGATTTTTTGGCAATATTATAAATAGGCGCATGCTAAGTGGTACAATAAACGCTGCGTCGATGCGACCACCTATCCTGATTAACCCGTCATCGTGCAAATAAGGGCTTAACTTATATATCCGACTTCAGGTTTTGCCGTCTCCCCTTTGCAGAGTTCGTGATATTCATTAGCATAAACTTCCTTCTGGACGTACTTACATAAAAACATTTCGGCTTCAGTTAGTTTCCCTAGAAACCCAAAGGGATCAAACACCGACATGGCGAGGCTAATCATTTCACGCTTAGTAGGAGTCCGACTTGTCAAAATTTAAAACAAAAATAAACTCGTCTTGGTGACTGTCTTAGTACATACCCAAGACCTTGTCGGCTGTAAACGTCAGAGGGCTTTCTATACCCGTTAGTGTTTTTAACGCCCCTGCGCCACTCAGTGGAACAGAATCAATGCCATCGCTGTTTAAACACCCCGCTACTTTATTTGAATTGGATATAAAATTTTGCAAGTGAAATCCGCCAGACCTGTGAATCTAACTCACTCTGTAACTTTAATGGCTTCCTCTTCAGAGTTGAAACATTTTACATAATCGTCTACGTAGTGGTATTCGGTTATTGCGTCTACGGATTCTAAATCTTGCTTTCCGAATCTTCTTGCGTTGGCGTTTTTAATGAATTGCGCAGCGCATGGAGAACACGCGGCTCCAAAGATCATGGAATCCATTTCGTAAACGTCAACGTCATGACCACCAGTATATCTCCACAAAAATCGCTGAGCGTCTTTATCTTGTGGCCGTATTTTCACTTGCCAGATCATTTATTTGATGTCCCCGCATACTCCAATTCCCTTTTCTCTAAATTTACTAAGAATTTCCAGCATTGGTTTGTTTTGGATTGAGTCCCTTTAAAAGGTGTAAATTCAACGAGGTCTTGTTAACTTCGGCCGTGGCGTCAAACACCAACCTTAGCTTACCTGTTTTCTTGACCACGGCAAAATGAGGCTAATACCAAGTGTGATCAGATGTGACTTGAATTTCTTTAACTGATAGTTTACGGGCGTAACCTTTGTAATAAAATCTGTTGTTGAATTTTTATACGCTTCCGCGAATGTAGGATCGCGGACCATTTTCCTTTATATGGTCTGCAAGTGTTTAAGCGCGGAGTAACTGTCGGGCAGTCGAACGTTATCAGTTTTCCATAATAACCAGTCTGATAGCGGTCTTTAAGGAATTTTGAGGTTTCTTTTAATATTTCGATGACGCGTTGGTTATCTTTAGACTCTAAGTTCACCGTATCTCCCTCAGTCCCTAAATTATCTAATTCGTAGTAATTATCTATTCTTGGTGTAAGCTATGAATAAATAAAATCCTATTACCTTCCCTAGATGACTTGGCAGCAGGGTTCGGTCCGTACAAGAGCCAACCTAGGGACGTCTCCACTGCAACTGGGACCAGCCGGCGGGCAGTCTATCCAGCGTTTGCTATACCCCGTTCTAGCATTATCTATCCCAATAAGATGTCGTGGCTTGGCATTTATATAGCTGCTAATTGGGATGTTGGCCAGTTGAAGGTAATTTTTGATTAGGCTATCAACATCTATTGACTGGACTGGTAGGTGTAAGTCATTCAGAGCATGTATATTGTTTAACCAAAGTTTTTTGCAAGTCTGACCCATTCCTTGGATCTGACAGTTCACTACTTCCGCCTTTTGTGTGACAGTACGGCTATCCGACCATTGCATGGTGACCTGTTTAGACCTTCCCGTTAACTGTAACTCTTTCGCTAAACTGTACTCTATAACGGTGGGAGCTAAACCTTTGTTCAACATGGCAAAGGTTTCAACCGGGCCATAAAAGGTGACGGCAACTACTCGAAAATAGACTTGTTTACTGGTCCCGCGCAAACTTAAAACTGCAGCCGCATCCACAGATGGACGTTTCTCTTGCCAGATTACTTTTCATGTAGAAGAGTGTTATGCTTTAACTTGCAAGTGTCAATGACACACGCTTTACGCCTTCTACATACGGTAATACGATGCCCAGCACGCAAGTAAGAAAAGCATATATTGCCCTGTTTTGCCCAATCTCACCTTTGAGTTACAGAAAGATTTGAAAATTCGCTACATGCTTGAATTTTGTGGGTGCCTTTACAATAGGAACAAACAACATTGTTATTACTATCTACAGTTATGAGCTTCTCAGTATGCAAAGAGAATTTTTTTGTTGTGGTCGCTTTACAACCAAAGTGACTATTACTACTATTACTACTAACCATAGGTTCCACCAAACTGGCAAGTCTAACCCTCTGACTTAGCCATAAAGAGAATTCTGTGATAGAAGAGGTGAAGCTTGTTCTGGCTACCTGTTCATTCTAGAAATAGGCAGTTTGCTTACCAGGTCTTCCTACAAAATGGGGTTAATCAAATGTGGAGTGGCTTTAGCACTCTGGAGGTATGCTACGAGGTTTCTTACCTGCGTCGAAAATACGATTAACTGCTTCAGATCTTCCTCCTTTATTGCGGGGTACTTTTGAATTTTTTGTATCTGCGATTTTACTAGTAGTTCCGATCTACCAAACCGGAACTCTAATTCCTCTATTACGTGAGGTACTTGTTATGGATAGATTAACATGGCTTCCACTGATTCTCGAGCCGGTCCGTTTTAACATTTCTGTAAACGAAACATATTTTCTAAATTGGAATACCCATATACGGAAGTTGATTCTCGGAATGATGTTATGAACATCGGCCAATCTTCTGGACCACCAGAATAAGAAGGCAGGTCATAAAATTTACTGCGAAGTGGTTGCATGTAACAAGGTGTTGCCTGCTGATTGACCTGTACATCGGCAGATGTTGACGAACGTTCTGTACTCAATATGGGAGTATCTTCCACATTTTCGTCGGCATGTCCCCCCATGGCCCGCACTACTGGTTGCCCTGGCTTCCCGGCTGGCGAACACGGAGAGTTTAAATTGTGCATACTAGTAGCATAAGCTTGACTGGTGACCTTTAACTTGGCAAGTACGGCGTCATTTTTATGGATTTTGCTATCCAGTTGGTCGACTTTACTAGTTAAGTTTTCGTGATTTGCTTTCACTGTTCTCAGAACTTCGGAATGCATAAAAGACATTCGATTAAACATAGACAACATTGCTTGTTCTAGACTCGACTTATCAAAGTGCTCAACCATACCTTTTTCGGATCGGCTAGTGCTTTCGATTGACTGGCCCTTATTGGCCACTTTTCTTTTCTCCGTTTTGCTTTCGTTAAATTGATCGCCAAGTTCCGCTTGAGGCTGACGTGAACGGCGGATCCTTTTACCTGGCATCTTTTATACAATAAAGGAATAATAAAACTTGTTGAATAGGGTAGCGGGCAACACTTGGAATAATAGAACAACTACAGAGGTGACGTCAGGCAAGATAATTCGGCAGTTCGTAGTTTATTGTATATTATCTACAAATTACATTTGTTATAAAACTTACAACATCTTAATCACTCACTTCTTCAGCGTTTCCTTCCTGCTTTAACATAAATTATTCAGGCTTTAATGCAAATTTAATAAATGTCAACTACTACTTGTCATTACAACTTATAGTCTTTTAATAAAGAAACCTAGGCAACCTCAAAGTGCAAATATGGCTCATTTGATCTCATTTCAGCTTTAGACTTTTCCACAGTTTTCATGAGACTTTGGAAATAAAATGAACTCTACATCTTTCATATTTTCTTTATGTCTATATCTTGAATCACTATTACATTTACCATACGCACACCTCATTTTAAAACTATATTCGAAATTTATCCGTTTATTCTTTTAAGTTAACCCTCTAGATGAATGTCATTTGTTTGTACTGATAGATACCCATTTTACCGTGGGCGCTGCGGTCGATTTCTTAGTGAAATTCATCCATTGTCCGATACCGCTTGCTGTCTATACTACTCGACTCTCCCCTATACCAATGTTAGGTTATAATTCGTTATATTTTTCCCCATTCGATTAACGGTCAATAACCGAAATACACTCTGTATAGTAATTCGAGTAACTCAAGCTGCCAGAATTATTAAAAACATAACACAAGTTCAAAGCAGCGCACCGCTCTTGAAATTTGAATAATAGCCATTAGCACATTCTTTCTTCCAAAAAATTTCTAATCATAATCAAAATAACCTAAAATTTTAAACTTCGATAAATTCAATCAATCCTGGAGTTGTAAAGACCACTGTATGCGATTGTTTTCATATTCCAAAAGATGAAATTACATTTAATAGCCAAGTTTACACTTTAATCGTGCTTCTGTATATTCAGTTGTACCGTTACATTTAATATACTGGATAAACTATAAACCTAGTTAGCTAAATAAGCGGTATTCAGCCAAAAAGCAGAGACAATATCTAATTTCACTATTACCTACTAGTCTGTTCTAATTTTCATATGAGCAGGTAGGAGGGCGTTTATTACATGTACCATTGCTACTTCATTTTGTTTTTTGATCATTCAAGAATTTAGAAATTAAAGACTAATTTCCTTCGACTCTTTAGAACTAGATTCTAGGTAAAATTATAGTGACAGTGGAATTGTCACAGCTTTGTGGTTTTCAGAACCAAACAATATTTTATAATTATTCAACCCATTACCCTACAAGCAAGTTTCAAACCTAACTTGCTAAAGCTGTTTATTAATGTAGCACTACCATTTTAGTGGTTTTCTACGAATTTCAAGCAAGCTTAATATTCCGGGTGTATTAGACTTTGTAGGAAAATAGTTCAAATTATTATATTAGAATATCGCAGGTGGCAATTAAGCAGAGAGCAAATTTCTAAAATCGCTTTGCATGTTTTGCTGGATATCATTGTTTTGACTGCGCGCGAGTTATGAAGTAGTGCAAATTTTTTCTTTTATATCATTCTATTATAACGCTGCTTGCAAAAGCAGTTAAAATGTTTGCATTATCTGTACAAATAATGGAAATTGGAATAACTTGACGATGTTAAGGATAAAAGGCAAATGAGCTTGAAGATACACAATATGTCAAACTTTTTTCTTGATTTAATAAACTTTACAACATAGAACTACGCCAGTAATTCATCATCATTTTGTTTTCGATCTTACTTAAGGTCGGTTTGACGCAACTCTAACTTCTTTTCTATTCTGTGCTGTGCTAATTTAAAAAGTTCTACATACCCTTCACAACCTCAATTTCTAATAATTTGACTAATATAGCTTGGTCTAGCTCTTCCTATACTCTTCTATCTTTTTCTTATCTACCTGGCTCTACATAGATATTAGCAACCCGATAGTTGTTTTTAACAATCATCAGGGAATCATGTAAACATGTTGAAGTTTTTTAAACTCCAACATGTTTACATGATTCCCATTTAGAAGGAAATGAAATATTACCAGGTTATCCCCTTCAAAAAAGGAAAAATGTTAAATTATATTATGGTAAGGCTTAAGCAACGTATCGCTGCCAACATGCCAGACCGCTAACTAATTGTGAGTTATGACATGGTGGCATTTAGTTAACTGATTTTTATATAGTTTTTTTTTGTTTTGTTTTCGAATTAACTTAAGATCGATTTGATGCAGTTTTAAATTCTTTTCTATTCTGAGCTAGTCTAAAAAGGTCTACATATCCTTCACAACCTAAATCTCTAATAATAATTTGCCTAATATAGCTCTGTCTAGGTCTTCCTACTCTATTTTTATTTGGTAGTCTATAATCTATGACCTTACTAAATAGTCCCTGATGTCTTAACTGGTGCCCTATCATTCTATCCCTCCTGACCTTTAATTGTTTCCACATACAGGGTTCCTCACCTATCCTTCTATAAACTTCCTCATTTGTTACTCTATCTGTCCAACTAATCTTTAACATTCTTTTATAACACCAAGTTTCAAAAGCTTCTATTTTTTCTTATCTACCTCTTTAATTGTTCAGGTCTCACTACCGTATATTAGAACGCTCCATACGTACGACTTTAAGAAATACTTTCTATTATCTAAACTAATACTATTAGCTATTAGTAAGTCTTTTTTATTAAAACCATTTTTCTTTCTTAAGCTATTCTAGCTGCTATATCCCTCATGCTACGTCTGTCCTTTGTAATGATACTACCTAAATAGTAAAATTCATCTACCTTCTCTAACTCGGTATTACCTATTTTAATTTTGGTTTAGAACTAGGCTGTATCTTTATCTTTCCTGAGTTAATTCTCATACTATAGTTACTCTGTAGTATCTCATCTAAAATATTTAAAAACTGTCATAATTCTTTTCTAGACTCTGCTATAATGGCTATATCATCTGCAAAACGTAGCATGTCTATTTTCTGTCCCTGTACACTAATACCTATCTCTTTTCTCTCTCTAGCTAAGTTTAAAGCTTCTTCAATATAAACATTAAAATTCAAGGGTGATAGTATAAAGCTCTTTCTAATTTTAACTTACGTTTCTATTTCATCAAATTTAATTACTACGCTTTGGTTTTTATATAGGCTGTAAATAATCCTTCTATTCCTATGAGGGATTTCTATTTTTCGCAAAACCCTGAACATAACAATACAATTAACCCTATCAAATGCTTTTTCTAAATCTACAAACGCGAAATGAGTATTTTTATATTTTTGTAACCTTTTTTCGATAATAACCCTAATCATTAGTATCGGTTCTCTAGTCCCTCTGTCTTTACGGAAACCATATTGGTCTTCGCTAAATAATTCTCAGTCAACGCTTCTACTTTATTTTTAATTATTATTGTTGGTATTTTGGAAGCGTGAAAAGTTAAACTAATTGTTCTAAAATTCTAACACCTATCAGCTTCGGACTTTTTTGGAATTGGTATAATAATATTTTTTTCGAAATCTATTGGTACCTCACTTGTGTCATGTATTACCTTTACTAGTTCATATAATCTGTCTAAAGTTTTCTGACTTGCATATTTTATTAATTCTGCAGGTATATTGTCTATCTCGGGCACTATATTTAGTTGAAGATCCCTAACAGCTCTATCAAATTCCTCTCTTAATATTGAGAACCCTATTTCTACATCCGCTTGCTGGTCGTTCTCTAACTCATCCATATCGTCGCCCTTATAAATCTTCTAAATATCTAAATATCTTTTCCATCTACCTGCTACCTTAACTTTATTTATTAGAAGCTCATTATTTTCATCTTTAATACCATTATATTTTTTCCTATCTTCCCCGAAAAACTTTTTAATTGCCCTGTAAGCCCTGTCTGTTTTACCTACTCTCAAATCATCTTGTATTCCCTTACAATTCTCCTCCATCCATTTATTTCTAGCTTTTCTACACTCATGTACTATCTTATTTCTAACTGTATTATATTTTTGCTTACTTTCACTATCCAATTCTCTGAAAGGTTTAAGCTTTCTTCTACTCTCTATTAAATCTAATATCTCGTTTGTTACCCAGGGTTTTCTCGCTTCTACTTTTTTCTTACCTATAGTCCGTGTTACTGTATAATGTACAAACTTTTTCATTTCTTTCCATCTATTTTCTATGTTCCCTCCTATAGCTATCTCTTTGATCTTATTATCTAATACTTGTTTATATTCCTCTTTTACCCTACTATCATTAAGCTTACCTAGATCCCATCCCTCTCTTTTAACCTTTCTCAATTTTTTGAATTTTAGTTTACACTTCATTTTAACTAAGTTATGATCGCTATCTATGTCAGCCCCTGAATAACTACGACAGTTTTTAACTTGGTTTCTAAATCTTTGTTTAACTAAAATATAATCTATTTGGTATCTAGCCCTATCACCTGGCGCTTTCCAGGTATATCTTCTTCTAACATGTTGTTCGAATAGGGTGTTTACAGTTACTAATCTATGTTCCTGGCAAAACTCAACTGACCTTTCTCCTTTATCATTTCGTCTACCATACCCAAATTTTCCTACCATTTTTCCCTCCCTACCTTCTCCCACTCACACATTAAAATCGCCCATAACTATTAAATTCTTACCCTCCTTTACTTTTCTCACTATACTATTTATATCCTCGTATACCTTTTCTCCATTGCGAATGGACCTGCACCTTGCCGAAGTTCTAAATTACTAGAACAGGTGAAATGGCTTGCGTGTTCTAATGAGCTAAAGAGCCAAACTACAGGTCCAACCAAAGTAGTAGGGTCGTTAGTGAGGAACCAGACTAAGACAGGTCCCCGAAAGAGGGCAGCGGCTCTTTCGGTACTTAGATTGGCAGAGACCATAGGGGTCGGTATGGCAGTCTAAGACACACTACCGCGATGTGGAAGGCAACGGGAAGCCACCACATTATCTCCCAAGTACACAGCGTACTTATATTGTAACAAACATGATGGCATTCTCTGGGGTAAAAGATTTCGGAGATAAAATAGTCCCCCATTCGGATCTCCGGGAGGGGACTACTTCGGAGGATGCGATCGGAAAGTTAAAAATAAGAGTCGGGAACATTCTGCGAGTCGGAGCGTGGAATGTTAGAAGTATGAAGCAAGTAGGTAAGCTAGAGAACCTAAAAATCGAAATGAATAGGTTATCACTAGACATAGTAGGGATCAACGAAGTTCGGTGGCCAGTGACGGGGGATTTTTGGAGTGGAGACTTCAGGGTAATTCATACAGGAGCAGAGGACGGAAATTTGGGTGTGGGGATAGTTATGCGGAAAAAGATAGGATACTGTGTAGAAAATTACTTACAAAAGAACGAAAGAGTACTCATGGTTAGATTAGAATCTAAACCGGTAAACACAGTAATAATACAAGTATACATGCCCACCTCTAGCTACAGTGACGAAGAGGTAGAAGCCATCTACAAAGATATCGAAGACATATTAAGATACGTAAAAGGACATGAAAATTTAATAATTACGGGGAATTTTAATGCCGTGGTAGGTGAGGGTAGGGAAGGAGCGGCAGTAGGTTTATTTGGTTTAGGCACGAGAAACGACAGGGGAAATAGGCTGGTAGATTTTTGCGACAAGAACAATTTAATCATCACAAACACATTATTTCAACATCATGCTAGAAGACGATATACGTGGAAGATGCAGGAGATATAGGAAGATATCAAATAGATTACATTCTTGTTAGACAACGGTTTAGGAATCAAGTAAAAGACTGTAGAAGCTACCCAGAAGCAGATATAGATACTGACCACAACATCGTAATTATGAAGGCCGCACTTAAATTTAAAAATCTGAAAAAAAGGAACGGAAAAAGGCACTTGGACTTGCAGAAACTAAAAGATAAAGATATTCAAGTAAGATTCGAAAAAAAGTCAAATAAATTGCTGAATGATATCGGGAAAATATCTGAAACTAAGGAAGTAGAAACAGAATGGAATAACATTAAATCCAGCCTAGACATGGCGGCCAGAGATATTTTGGGGTATACACAAAAAGAAAATAAGAAACCATGGATAACAAAGGATATCGTGAATTTAATAGACGAAAGACGAAAATACAAAAATAAATCAGACGAAACAGGAAAACAGAGATACAAAGCCATAAAATGGGAAATTATTCGAAAATGCAGGAAAACTAAAGAACAATGGATTGATGAAAAATGCAAAGAAGTACAAACTAAGATGGAAATAGGAAAGACAGACGAAGCATACAAATTAATTAGAATGAATTTTAGGGATATAAAACCGTATAGCAAAAATATAAGGGACGCACAAGGAAACGTCATTATAGAAAACGTAGAGAAAGTGAGTAGATGGCAAGAATATATAGGGAATTTATATGCAGGAGAGGAACTAACTGCATTAGAACAGGAATCAGACATTGAAAATGATGACTTGGGATATCCTATACTTCGAGACGAGTTTGAATTAGCATTAAAGAGTCTGAAAAATGGTAAGGCGCCGGATACAGATAAGGTGCAAGCAGAAACTCTAAAAGCCGCTGGACAAGCAGTAACAGAACGTCTCTTCCAACTTGTAAGCTATATGTATGAGACAGGCGAGATACCCAAAGATTTCAAACGTAGCATCATAGTAACTATACCAAAAAAGAAAGGTGCGGATAGATGTGAAAATTTTCGAACAATAAGTTTGACAGCACACGTGTCAAAAATATTAACTAGAATTGTGCAAAGACGAATGGAAAAACGAGCTGAAGGAATACTAGGAGAAGACCAATTTGGGTTTAGGCGAAACAGGGGAACACGGGAGGCTATTTTAGCTCTGAGAGTGATAATGGAGAAAACAATAGAAAAAGGGGAAAGCATGTATATAGGGTTTGTAGATCTGGAAAAAGCATTTGACAATGTAAATTGGAAAAAAATGTTTGAAATACTCAAAAAGATTGGAATGAGTTATAGTGATAGACGAATAGTACATAGCTTATACAAAGAGCAAACAGCAGTAATAGAATTAGAGCAGGAACGTAAAGAAGTAAACATTAGGAAAGGGGTGAGACAGGGATGTGCCCTATCCCCATTGATTTATAACTTTTACATAGAAGAGGCAATGAATACTGTCAAATGCAGGAAGACATTTGGAATTACTATGCAGGGACAAAAAATTTATATGCTTAGATTTGCAATGATATAGCGGTATTAGCGTCTAGCAAGGAAGAGTTAGAAGCTGCTCTTAATGAAATGGAAACGGTTCTAACAGAGAGATACGGTATGAAAATTAACAAAACTAAAACTAAAGTTCTAGTTTGCAAAGGTGGGGAAAATAAATCAAAAACAAGAATACAAGTATTTAACACGAACTTACAAGAGGTTAAGGATTTCTGCTACCTAGGAAGCCAAATAACGCAAGATGGGAAAAGCACAAAAGATATAAAACAAAGATTAGCACAAGGTCGTGCTACATTTAACAAGAAAAAGCAACTACTGTACTCAAAGACCACAAACATAGAAACAAGGAAAAGATTGCTTAAAACATATGTGTGGAGCACAGCACTGTACGGCTGTGAAGCCTGGACAGTAGGAGAAGTGGACAAGAAAAAGGTAGAAGCCTTTGACTGTAGAGGTTTCAGGGAGATGTGTAGGCTAGCCCAGAATAGAAATCAATGGAGGTACGCATCCAACCAATCCCAAGATGGATAAACTAATGACGAAAAGATAACTGTGCTTAAACATGATGATTATTATAAGTAACTACAAGAATTGGTTGGGCAATATTCTCGAATAATGTTAAGTGTGTGAAAGGATTTACTGGAAAACCATTATTTTGGCTAATGTCTAAGTGTTGGGGGATCTTGGTAGCCACAGGTTGCTTAACCTCCTTCACTGAATCTCGGTAAAATAGGGTATAAAATTAGAAAACAACAGAAAGGGAACGAGCTGAATACACATACTCCCTGAAAAGAAGAAAAAGAAGAAAACCACCAAAAACGCAAAATCAAAGAAGCTGCTTATATAACTCTACATAAAAATAACTGAGTTGCAAACGAATCCGTGACTCTCAGTAAACAATGGATTCCATTACTAAAAGAAATAACAAAAGAAATAACAAATGAAAATCAAATGCCCACAATATCTAGGTAGCATTGCAAGTTTTTCCTAGGTTTTCCTTGCAATATTAACATGAAATACAGCCTACATACATGATTTCTATTTATACATAAAATAACTAATTACATAAAAATAAGCATATTAACAATCCTTGTAAAACAGCATTGGTATCTGACAAGTATAAATCCACAATAAGGTTACCTCAAAACCATATACAATCTCCGTTGAACAGTATTGGTATCTGACAAGTGTAAACCCGCCATAGGGTCGCCTCAGATCCATATACAATCTTCATAGAACAACATTGGTATCTGACAAGTGTAAACCCGCCATAGAGTCGCCTCAGAACCATGTTAAAATCTACCAAAGAGGTAACTTAAATCATAATGAATTTTCCCCCTCAAAATAAATATAAAAAAACGACTACTTAAGCCTTTCAATAATGCAATCGCACACTTCTTTAATAACCATCCTCTCAATTGTATAAATAGAAACATGTTAAAAAATGTTTTCCAATTCCAAGTTATTGAATTTATATAAAATTCACCAATAAAATTAATCAGCTGATTTCACGTTAAGCGTATTGACTACCTAAAGAAAGCCGATCCCAGGTCGCAACACAAATTGAAGGCAATCGGAGAAATAGGGCATAAAACTGTAAAGCAATAGAAAGTGATCGAACTGCATCTAACAAGAAAGAACATCGCCTATGAAGAAAGACAACAAACATAGAATAAGAAGAAAATTGTTGAAAGCATATGTGTGGAGCACAGCACAGTATGCCTATGAAATACGGGAAGTCTGAAACGCAGACAGAAAAACGGTAGCAGCCTTTTGAAATGTTGTGCTTCAGATGTATGAGGACGATAGCATGGACAGACAAAGATAATAACAAATAAGTTACAGAAATAGTAGGGGAACAAAGATATCTGGGGAAAAAGAGAAATAGTAGGGCGGAATACGTTCTAAGGCATTTTTGGGAAATAGTATGTGATATATTACAAGCATAGATAGGAAAAAAGAGGTAGATGTAGACCTAGATCAGACAGTTATAGATGCAAACTGTGCATATTTCAGAGAAATCTGTAGGTTAGTTCAGAATAGGGAACAATGATGGTACGCGTCTAACCAGTTCTAGGACTGAAGACCTAATGATGATGATGATGATGATGATACCTTTTCTACTTCCTCATCCTGGTACTGAGTTGTTGGCATGTAAACCTGTACTAAAACAGTGTTTGTGGGTTTCGTTTTCAATCTAACCATAATTATTCTATCACTAAATTGTAAGTACTCTTTAAATTTACGTCCTCATCTTTAACCTAACATTATTCCTACCCCTACTTGTTCATTAGTTGAAGAAGTTGTAATTATTCTATAATTATCTTTCCAAAAGTCATTACTATCTGGCCATCTCACCTCAATAATACCTAAAATGATCTGCTTTCCTATTCTCATTTCGACTAATAAATTCGTTAACCAGTAATTGGGAATAAACTTTTAATTGTTTTGCGAAGTAGCTTATTCTATAAAAACAAAGTATTGGCCACCTTGCTCTTGCGGTAACGTTTACTGACTAAAGCCTATATCACATTATGTGTTTTTCTTGCAGAAGTTTTTAATACAGCAACTATAACTGTAACATCAAAGTTACCTACACATTTCCTCTAGATGCAGCACATAATGCATGAAACAAAAATTCAAAGTATTAGCAACTTAGGTTACGTTAATTTGCTTTGTTTTGAAGTTGTACACGATTATAGTTTAATAATTGAACGGTAATGATGAATAATGCAATGCAAATTGCATTATGTGCTACCATAATTGGAGCTGTCAGTTTGCTATTTACTGCTGAAAGAAGATGGTGATTCTGTCCCAAACAGAAAAAAGAATCGAAAACAGCAATCTGCTTTTTCTAAATGTTGAATTTGAAGAATGTGATGATTTGGGAAGCTTTACAAAATTTTCAAGAATGCACAAAAAACATTTGTCTTATTGAAAATTGTAAAAGATAATTTATCTAAACGAAATACCCAATTTCGGGAATCAATTTCAGCAAACGATAGGCTGTTTATAAGATTGCTATTTTTAGCAATAGGAGAACCATTTCAACGCCTGCACTACTTTTTTCGAATTGGACAGTCTACAGTTTCTACAATTGATTCTGAAACATGTAAAATTATTTATTAATGTTTAAAAAAGGATTATCTTACAGTAGAGTATGCATTATTGATATTTTAGCTATTTTATTCTTGATGTACATACTCGTGTACAAGACTGGTTAAATATTTCTGAAAGTTTTAATAATAAATAGAACCTACCAAATGTAGTTAGAGCGCTAGACGAAAAATATATTTGTTTTCGTCAACTACGATCAGAGGGCTTGTTGTACTTTAATTATAAACAACACCCTACATTAATTTTTTTACAGTGCTCCCCCAGGAGGTACTACATTGGCCAGAAAGCAAGTTTTTTTTACCTGAAGAATTTTGAATTTTGCCGAACCCTTGCTGTTCCAAGCAAGGTAGGGATCTTTAACGTGCGTGACAACATCCACACACGGGCCCTCCATTTTATCTCTCATCCGAACAAGGGCGTATTTACCGTGTCGAGATACGAACCCGGGACTTTGGACATAGTAGTCACACGCATACCAACTACGCCACGGAACCGTGTTATAAACAACACGAAAGTATTGTTTTGCTAGTTCTTGTTGATGAAGCATATAAATTTTTGTATGTTGATGTAGGAACAATAGGCGTATTTCTGACGGAGGTGTATTTAACAAGTCTACTTTAAAAAAAGCTATTAAAGATAATTCTTTGAATATTCCCGAAGAAAGGCTTCTACCTGGCACATTTGAAAACGTTCCTTTCGTGATAATAGCGAACGCACATTCTCTTTATTGTACAACATTATGAAGTGCTTACCATTTAGAGGAGTAGGAGTAGGAGTAGGTGCCATAGAGTGATCGAGAATGCCTTTGGAATATTGGCAAACAAATGGCGTTGCCTATTAAGTACCTTACATATGTCACAGGAAAAGTGCTATTAATAACATTAACCTGCTGTGTATTGCACAATTTCTTAAGAGTGCATTGTCCACAGCAATGTGGATTCAGGGGAGATGAAGAAGTAGGCAGACGCTACACATTAAAATACGGATTATGTCAACAAGTAGGAAATTGTGATCGAAATGCTTTAAACATAAGAAATGAGTTTAAAAAGTACGTCAATAATGAGACTTCTGTTATGGCAAAAATTAGCTGCCTAGAGATAATCGGCGCATCCGTAGCGTAATTGGTATGAGTATGAGAATTATGAGAATATATATTAAGGTCCTGGGTTCGAATCCCAACACGGTCCGCTTGAAAAATGTTAGGCTAGCATTTTTTTGCAAAAATACGCCCTCGTTTGGATAAGAGTTAAAATGGAGTCCTCTGTGTGTGAGTGTTATCACGCACGTTAGAGATCCCTACTTTGCTTTTAAGAGCACGGGTTCGGCGAAATTCAAAATTTGCCAGGTAAAAATAGCTCGCTTCCTGACAAATGTAGTACCTTCGGGTGGATCATAGGAACTCAAATGTAGTGCCTAGTGATGGTGTGACTTGTACATATCGCTTTAATTTAGCTTTTAAGAAAATACATAACGAATATTATTTTAGACACACGTTTATGTTATATGTTTATAATAATTGTGATAAATATGACTACATTACATTTATATACACCTAATCTATGCATAATCTTGTATTTAGAACTACTTATATGATTTTATGCTCATCTTATACTCAATAATTAAATTACTTACTAATTTAGCTTTGGCAATATCAAATCAAATTAAAAATATCTCTGTTTATTTCTCTAACTACCTTCTTGTTCTTGTTTTTCGCATCTCTACAGTCACCATTTTTCCAAAAATATTAAACTCATCTTCTTTTACAAAATTTGTTTGAAGTTTTTTTTGTAGCACTTTTCATTAACTTTACAGCCTCACCCCGATGCACTACTTCGCTTCTTTTTCTTGAAGTTGGAGTTACCTATATAGTAGCTAGGCGGGCACTTCTTGAATAAAGTTATTTCATAATCGGCTAAAAAATATAATTGTTGGAAGCACCATAACTGTGAGTATATATCCCCTCCGTTTTGGCCACACTGTTTTTCGAATCATTAATTTTTTTTTAATTCTTTAAAAAACTGTGTTCGTAAAACTGAAATAATATATTTTAAAATTTTTTTTGCAAAGAACATGGTAAGTTGTATTATATTAGAATATAATATTTGTAACCACAAAGTTGAGGTTATAAAATAAAATTTTTGTAAGATATTGGCAAAACTGAAAGTTGCCAGAAATGCATGCAACTTCACCAAAAAGTAGAACGTGTACTAAATGTATGGAACTTTGTTGCAGCAACAGAAATGCCTAATGTAATTGGAAGAAATGCCGCAAGTTTGACGCAGCTTTAAAGTCACTGCAACAAAAACGCATAATGTGATATAGGCTTAACATTTCGAAGTAGTATAATAATTTATATACAAATATTGCATTTCAGATCATATGTACCACTGCTATTAAAGTTATAAATTCAATTCTTTTCCGAGAAATGTCCATAAATATCAATGCAGCTGAATAAAAAATTCTTTTCACCATTATATTTTATTTTTCTTTATTGGATTTCTCTTTGCATCGGCCGGCGAAAAATTGCATTTCTATTTCGATTGCTTTTTCTTGTGTTTTTCTTTTGTTTTCTTCTATCCGTTACAGGATTTCTACTTTTTTCACTAGAACCGTCTGTACAAGTGAGCATCTTTACCCTAAGATTCAGTTCGCCAAAAAATTTTAATATATACCAATCACCCATTAGTTAATTACGATGGTAAACAAACTGGACTTCAAATTCGTCATTATAGTACATTTTTAGCAAGTCAAAAATTACAGCTCAAGTAGCTAAAGCTGATACGTACTATGTGGTGAGGATTTTACAAAACTATTCTGCTTTTTCTACAAAAATGAATTGCTGCTAATGAAATGCGCGAATATAAGTCATTTACCATAGAAAATCAATATAATTTTCCGTTGAAAGAAAAATATTTCAAGAACTTTAAACAATTTTTGTTCATTTTCATTGAAAGAGAACATAATCTACGTTTATCTGCGTTATAAATTTTAGCAGTGATTTTGTACTTTTCTAATTCAATACGCGAAATTTTAAAAGCTTCTTACCTGGTGACTTGTTAAAAAGCGTTAATCGAGCAAAAGAGGTAACTTTACTATTTTCTAAACTTATTCTATCCCTTTCACTATAACTGTCAATTTCTGAATTGACAAAATGCCGTGTCTATATCCTCATTTCGCACAAAGGAGATTTAGCAAATTGCTTAATTATTAAATTCCTTCGATAAGACGAGATCGCATGTCCCGCCGCAAAGCAGAAAATGAATGAACAACCACCGTTTTATCCATAGAAAATATTTACCCAATTCCATAACACTTATAAATACATACGTTGGTGCTCCTGAATATAGAATAACAGATGTTACATAGCAGTTTTGCATTCTAAGAATACTATAAGGAGACGCTGTACCAACTGCGTTTTCCAACAGTTCTTGTCCAATTGTAATCATTACATATTTATCGTATTTTCATATATCCAAAGTGTCTATAAACGTGTAGTAAAGTACTGATATGTATGTAAATCCCGATACCTCAATAATCAAACTTCTTTCAGATAATCAATTTTAGGCGTTGCTTTTCTATAGTCAAATTTCGCTTTTACATCATGTGGAAGACACCTAGGAAAAAAAACTCAGCTCAGCGCGCAATGAACCGGTTAAAAGTGTCCTTTTTTCAGCCGCGAAAACCACACTATTCCCCACTCGATGTATAAAGTCAATTCTCGTTGATTTACGATTAGGCGATTGCTGAAAGCTGTCACAGTAATTTGATGAAAGCTACAAAGGTGGGTTTTTTAGGGTAGATACGGTGACTTTTTGCACCTCGGCTAATAAAGACTCTTCTGCAGGGGTGGATCTTGATTCCTGCAAGTAGGTCGTTAAGAACCCGAACAGACCTACAAGTAAATACAGTATAAAAGGCGCCAGAGGCTTGATTAAAATGCCAGAAGAACTACGAAACCCCAAGTCCCAATGGTTTCGGATAATATCACACCTAAAGAGTAAAATAAGTATAACAACGGTAGCCACTACAATCATATAACTATATTTCAAAATAACTGAATTACAAGCACAAACAATTTATCTGGAATTAAATACACACCACAGTGGCAATGCAAATATAAACGTATTTTAATAACACACATAAAGGGTAATATATAAACCGGTATCCCACTAAAAGCAATGAATTTAAGGTATCTTTCGCCTGTTGGCGAGTACAAATTGACATTAAACTAGCCGCAAAATGTTTCTCGCTAGTAAGTAAATTTCAAAAACACAGAGGAGAAAGGCCTTACAAAAATACACACAAATGGCTTTTCACCTACAGGTTAGCAATAAATATTAATTAATGTAAATGATTACTCGGCATAAATTGAGCATACCTGAACGATGCAATCACTAGCTAGTGAATCGCTGTGCTCCAGTGCTGACCTGTAACATGAGTAAAAACACGAACAGCTGGTGGTAGGATACCAAGAGTTTGATATAGTTTACCAATAACAATGCAATAATATAACCAGCATACGGCTAATTACACGGATTCAATCAACAATAAACAATAATTACGCCAATACTTGCGTAACACAACACACAATAAATACAGCACTAGGCATCACTAACTTCTAAGTATACAACCTGGAGTTGGGATCAATGCATTCCGCTTCCAACAATTTTTCAGTACCCAAGCCACTGAATGAAGTAATATTTAATATTGAATTTAAACGGGAATCCAAACGGATGATTAGTACAGAATTGAAGTGTGTTCACAAGGAGCATCCAAGGGCTAATATAAGGATCTGTTTACATGAAACAAGATTTACACCAAGATTATAACCAAGATTAGGGACCCTGAAATAAGTAATGTTAGTACTGAAATTTTTTAGAAGTTATACTTTACCACAGAAGTGGGTTTCAATGAATTAATAGCTAACAAAGAACATCTTTGATATTCGTACAATACAAGATTCTGAAAGATAAATAATTAATATCAGAAAACACAAAACAGGAAAAACGTGGCTCACCTAATATAAGTAAAAGCAGGAAATATCCGCAAGGCGGTATTGTGAGTAGAAAAATAAACGTATAAACCAATGTAATACCAAAATCTACTCCACAAATATATCATTTAATACATCCAAAACCGCTATAAGGTGAGATGAAGATGGATGCATCAAAAGACTGCTTGTCAAAGTGAAATTTGTTGAAAGAAGAACAATGGCCTACTCGACAGGTTCTTATCAGTCACCTCCAAATTGAAGCTATCAATTTAGCCAACATAAAAGGTATTACAGACTATGAAGATCTGAGCACACAAAATAATATTAAATTACATGAATAATGGCAAATGTAGAAATTACAAAACGAACCGTTTCAAAGTCTATCACGACGTTCCCAACAAAAGGTCATTCAGAAGTCTACAAATTTAAACATAAAACTGTAAGGAAATGACGTATAAAAAATTATAACTAAAAAGCACTTGAAACGCATTAGAATGGCACGTATTAAATTATATTATAATTTAAAACCATTTAATTTTATTCCCTTCGCCATCTTACTACATGTTCCTTTGCTTCACAAGGGGCCAAGTGAAACAGCATTATTTAAACAAATAATTATCAAAATTGAGTTTTAAAATAAGTTGTTTCATTCTACATAAATCGGTTCTACACAAATGGAAATAATTACCTTACATAAAAAATAATCAATATTTGAAGATGCTCTTAGTCAGATGACGTCCTTACATGACGTTGCGTAACATCTCCAACGGAATGTTGTTTATTTCTTGCTGAATTCGATTTTCAAATCTTCTCTGGTTGGTTCTTGAAGTATTTTCGTTGAACAGTTTAGACTTGACTTAACCCCAAAGGAAAAAGTTTGGAAACGTCAAGTCAGGTGAACGGTCATGCCTCAGGATGTTGCCATTTTTGCTGACGAGGCAGCCAGGAAATGTAAGTCTAAGAAAATCCCTCGTAACATTGGCACCATCTTGATGGAAGAGTATTTTTCATCAGGAACATACTCATCGATTACAGGTAGACCAAAAATTACCAACATATCAGCATAAAATCCAGCGTTTACTGTGACTGTATTACCGTTTTCCTTTTCAAAAAAATACGGCCCGATAATGGCGCGAGATGACATTGCACACCAAAATGTAACATTTTCTGAATGGAGAGGTTTTTCATGTATATCGTATGGATGATTTTCGGACCAATATCCAAAGTTCTGTTTGTTAACGAAGCCACTAAGCTGAAAGTGGGTTTCTTCACTCATCCATAAGTTGTTAATCCTCTTTCCATTTCCGAGAATGCCTAATATCGCTTAACAAAAGCGCAGGCGACTATTGTAATCTCGAGGTTTCAGGGCTTGCACTATCTGTATCTTATATGGATGGTAATGAAAATCATTCTTCAAAATCCTTCTTAGTGTTCGATTACTGAATTTAACTTTTCTATTGTAATGTTATTAGTAAAAGCAAATTTAAGACCCAATCTAAGCAATTGGAGTTCATTTCAGTAAAGCCGACTTTGGAAAGGTTTTTTTCCTATCGTGAAAGTTAAAATACAGAGATTAATTTCTAGATCTGTTCAATTGAAAATGTTTTTTGCTTATTAAACAATTTAATTTCTTATTTAATTTTTCAAATTTCAAAAGTCTCGCATTTTCAACTTCAACATCAACGTCGTTCAAGAATTGTGTGAAAGTTAAAACCATAATCTTTACTAATCTTTAACTAATTTTTAACTTTCACACAATTCTTGAACGACGTTGATGTTAAAGTTGAAAATGCAAGACTTTAAAATTTGAAAAATTAAATAAGAAATTAAATTCCTTAATAAGCAAAAAAAATTTTCACTTGAACAGATCTAGAAATAAATCTCAGTACTTTAGCTTTCACGATAGGATAAAAAACCTTTCCAAAGTCAGCTTCACTGAAAAGGAACTCCAATTGCTTAGTTTGGGTCTTAAATTTGCCTTTAGTAGACAGAAACCCTATCAATAAGTTAATTCAAAAAACAAAATTTTTGTCAACAACTTAAGTGATTCTTTAACAGAATATGAGGCTCCTAAATCCTTAATTTCTAGCAACCCCGTTACACCTAGGTTGTACAGATTGCCTAAAATTCACAAAAATGGAATTCCTATGATGCCAGTTGTAAGTTTCATAAATACTCTAGTAGAAAAATTATCGAAATTTATTTTAGCTTTAGTTACAAATTGGACTAAATTTAAACCAGTTCATTCGGTAATTAATACTTTGGTTCACATAAAGAAATTGCAGAATATACAACTACAGGATGATTTCACTATGCTGTCGTTTGATGTAAGTAACCATTTTACTGCTGTTCCTAAATCAGAAACTCTACCATTAGTTGGAGATCTTTTACAATGTCAACGTTGGAGAAGACAATGTAATACATATGCGGTGTCATACTAACGAACACTCATTTGTATGCAATTTGTGTAATTACAACTTTGACCTTATTTAATTTTTGTTTATCTCAAGACTTTTTCCTTTTCAATAACAAATGCTATAAACAACCAGAATCATTAGCGGTGGGAAGTAGCTTATCTCCATTTCTTGCAGATGTTTTTATGGATCATTTAGAAAACAAATTTATTTTAACCGATAAAAATCCACAGATTATACACTGGTTTTGTTACGTTGATGATTGTTTGGTTTTCAGTAAAGGTTCAGCTGAAACTACTCAACATGTCTTCTCTAATATTAATAAAGTTCATTTTAATATTAAATTCACTTTGGAAATAGAATCTGAAAATAAGCTTAACTTTCTAGATTTAACGATTTTAAACATAACAAACAGTTATATTACAACATTTATAGGAAACCCACACAAACTGATCACATTATACCAGCAACTTCGAACCATTGTTGGCAACACAAAATAACATCTTTCAATTGGTATATACACAGACTTATCAATATTCGAATTATAATCAAGAAGTTAATACAATAAAACAAATAGCAAGTAACAATGGATATAACCCCAATCTTGTTTCTAAATTGATCAATAGTATAAAGAATAAAAAATCATTCGACAAGTTTATATCACCCCCACTGAAAATAAATCCGAAAAACATTTCATTTCAATTCCTTTTATAGAATCTAACCTTAATAACAAAATCAAAAAAGCAATAGAAAAGCTTAGCAACTCAATATCTGTGTCATTCAAATCATGTAATGTGTTGAAACAACACTTAGTTCACTCTAAAGATCCTATGAACCATTGTCAAAAAGTGGTGTATATAAACTAAATTGTAGAGATTGTCTGGTCACCTATATCGGTAGAACTTGCAGACCACTAGGGATGAGAATAAAAGAACATTTGAATAAATCGGCTTTTGGTCACCACATATCTTATAATAAACACTTTCAAACCTAATTTGCATTCGAAATTAATACATAATATTACCTCAAGAAACTTTAATAGACTTCACCTTTTTAATGATCTCGAAATTGAAAGAGAATTACGAAGAAATAACACTTGTTTGAGCACTTAAGTTAATCTTAATAAAAATTTTATTCCAATATATAAACGTCTAAATTGATTGAACTCCATTGGCTTACAAAATATCACATACATTTGATATATTTTCATTAATTTTATTGCGGTGATTCACTTTTCGGATCGCACTCCTTACTTGTCATTAGATAGAAACATGCGTAGTCTCCTTATTCCTCGATTTCTACTCAGCCTTCGATCTCCTTTGGTGGCCCAACCTTCTTAATCAACTTAAACAAGCCAATTTCCCTTGCAACCTTTACCTCTTAATAAAATCCTTCCTCTCATCCCGAACAGTCATCTTAACCTCCAATTTCCACTTGGTTACTAAACCTCTCACCCAAAAATGTCCACAAGGTTCCCGTTTATCACCTACCCTATGGAACCTCGCAATAAATCCTCTCTTAGACCTCAATATCCCAAACACCTCCACCTTCGCTTACGCCGATGACGTAGCTTTCTTTATCCACGGCAATACTCGTGCCTCTATTGAATCCACCGCTGCCGTTCTAATTACTTCAATTGAATCCTGGTCCTCTTTAAACAGACAACCACTCTCCCCATCTAAAACAAAAATGTTCCTGCTCAAAGGCTACCTCAGCCCAAACCAAAATCCTAAGATTCACATCCTTAACACACCAATTCCCCTCTCAACAACAGCTACCTACCTTGAACTCCACATTGACACACGCCTATAAATAAACTCCCATCTCTCCAAACTTCAAACCAAAACACAAATCATACTCCATAACCTACTTCACGCACTTCCAAAGTCAGTCCACCTCACCAATCCAACACGAAGACTAATCATTAACCACATCATAATCCCGATCATCAGATGCGCAGTAGATTCTTGGCTTCCGCTTGCACCCCCCTCCTCCAGACGTACGCTCAACACGATCAAAAAGACCTTTCCTACTCTACACCTCAAGAGCGTACAGAACCACCTCCACAGCGTGCTTGTATGCCCTGCTTCAAATCCCTCTGATCGAAATCCAACTAAACTCCTCACTTCAAATCCGAAACCTCAAACATAACCTACCAATCATCCTACACGACAGAACACTTCAGTATGACAAATACCGTACTTTCCCTAAAACTGATATAAAATCCCGAATACATAACTCCCTAGTCCATTCCTGGCAAGATCTTTGGTCCTGCTCCACCACCGGCAGATGTACATTTGATATCTTCCCTGATATCACAAACATCCTTCCACATATTCCTTTCTCTAATCTCCCTACAATACAATTTCTGTCCGGCCATGGAAACTTCCGTAATAAACTACATCAATTCCATTTAACTCCTTCTCCTCACTGTTCTTGCAACAATCAATCTCTAGAAACCCCACAACACCTGATATACTCCTGTCCCCTAACCTCTCTACTACAAATCAACGTCAAGCAATCTACAAACTTTGACCCGTTCTCCCCACTTCATAACATAAACTTCCTAGTCACTAGCTACCCCCAAGAATTAAACCATTTCCTAAATAAAATCCTTTTAACCAAACAGACCACCCACAACCAGCGGCACTAACACACTTAATATACACTCTTGCAATTCACTACCACATCACACTTACACTCGCACTATGCACACAATCAGCCCCACTTTACGTGCACAGTCGACGACAAAGGTAGGGGCATAAATTTCCCTCACCAAACCTTCAGGAACCCCAGTTGTCAGGAATTATGGATTCTAAGGTCTTAAATACATGTAAATAGTATAATGCACGGCTAGTATGGGCTCTGGCCTAGGTATAGTCCACAATAAAGTAATTTATCTATCTATCTATATAGAAATCTAACAATTGGTCCTTTTCAACTTCATCAACGACGTAGACAAAATGTAATCCAATTTTATTGGAACAATCAAGTATTTAACTAGTCTTTATTGATGTGATATTAGTTTTACACATAAAATGTTTTATATATAATGTAATAATTTGATGGAATATTTAATTTTAAGTTGACAGTAAGTAATTATCGTAAATTTTGATTTGTATAACTTTAGCATGCTTACTTGTAGTGGCACCGAAGATGGCTAACGCCGAAAGCGCCCTGCTGTAATTTTTTAAAGATATTTTAAATATTAAATTTTTACACGAGAATACTCTCTTTGGATTTTATTGAAAAAATATCGTGTACACAGTCAGGAATTATTTTTTCATATTCGATTACTGATACCAGGTTGTATGCTGTGCCGTCTCGCTCTTTTCGGGAACTTCTTGTTAAACCCTAACGTGTACAAACAATGTTCTCCGGGGTACAGCTTGTTTTTTACTATCGCCTTTTTCTTTGTGGTGCTAGCAGTAGTTTTAAGGTTTCTAACTCAAAGAGTGATAGCTTTACGAGATGGCACTGGAACCCTTGGGGCTAAATTAAACGCACGACGGAAAGCGCGTTGAGCACTAGCAAAGCTATTGAAGTGTTTGTATTATGTCTTTACAGCAAATGCTCGTCGCGCACTCGACCAACGTTCCATAGCTACTAACTTCCATCCGTCTAGACGACCAAGATCACGTCTTCCACTCTTTTATCCCCCATCCAAGCCTGCCAGCCAGATCAGAAAAACCGTACCGTTTCACTGCCCTACCCAGTATTTCACAATTTTATCTTGTTCTATTATGACATGAATATAACATACTAAAACTTTGTGACTAAATTGATATTCGCACGTATGAAGTTCTTAAGTGAACTGGTTTTATTAATTTATGACATTAATTAATTTATTTATTGTAGGTTGGCCTCTATCTGAAGCTATATTTAATCGCAGACGACGCAAGTCGATGAGCATTAGAGTAGGTAATTTAAAGTACTGTCAAACCCTGGTCTGTTTCAGGCAAAATGTGACATCGCGGAGTATCTGGCCTATCCGAAAAAGGAGATAACGTCTGTCGCTAACCTAAAAAAGAAAAAGTTAAAGGAAATAAATGATTGTTCAGTCAAACGTTAATTTACTTTGACAGTTTATTGATATTAAATTATTTACATCATTTTGTCGTACAAGCTGAAAATCCGATAGCGAAGCAAAGAATTGGTGGGTACACATATTTCCCGATGTGCGATGTCTTGCACCCACAGTATTTATAATTCCATCCTTTACAGAACAATTGAAAACTTTTGGATATGTCTTAGCTTATTAGAAAGCAGCCATCCAAAATTGTTGATAGAAAACCAAACTAACAGAATTTGTTAACATCAAATAATATGCTATTCATTATCGAAAAGATTTAATGTTTTTCAAGAGACAATTCGAAAAGTATTTCAAAATAAAAGCTATAAGTATTGTTATGGCGACAGTCTTCCTACACATTTACAGTTCATCATTTTGTTTCATCATTTTGTTACTTTGGTCGGTTTGACGCAGCTCTAACTTCTTTTCTATTCTGTGCTAATCTAAGAAGTTCTACATACCCTTCAAAACCTAAATTTCTAATAATTTGACTAATATAGCTTCGACTAGGTGTTCCTATACCCTCCTATCTTTTTTTTATCTACCTGGCTCTACATAGATATTAGCAACCTGATGGTTGTTAAAGAACTCCAGTATGTTTACATGATACTCATTTATAAGGAAATCAAATATTACCTGGTAATCCCCTCCAAAAACGAAAAATTATATGTTATGGTAAGGCTTAAGCAACGAATCGCTACCAACATGCTAGACCGCTAACTAATTGTGAGTTATGTCATGGTGACATTTAGTTAACTGATCAACCAAACTTACGAAGTAAGTTAGGTTAATATAATCACTACGTCGTCGTCGTCGTCGCCGCCGTTGCCGCCGTCGTCCGTTGCCATATTCCCATAATGATACAATAAATGATATATATATATATATATATATATATATATATTTGTAATGTAAAGGGGGTACAAGGCTTCTAAGAGTAGATTTGTGTTAAAAAGGGTGTATGCCAAACGACATAATTCATATATAAGATCCAGTAATTCAAAAACTATATTTTGCCGTACTTTACATATGCTAAAGTATTTACCATTTTAGTTTGAAACGTATGTGCCAAAAGGTAAACAAGATGACTTAATGACGTTGATACAATGCACGGTACTCAAGGTTTTATACTAAGTTGAAATTTTATAAGCCATTGAAAGTACATTTGCCGTCGGAAAACCGGACGCGTCTACGGATATCTACAATCAACCAAGCGTCCGGGTCTTGTGTGAATTATTTTGGCTTTTCATTTAAGTAGAACGGCGAAAGGAACACTTGGAGCACGAAGAAAGAAAATAGGAGAGCAGCATATTACGGGGGAAGATTCAACGCAGAAACCAACGGAACACGGAAAGATTAACGCAGGGGAAGTAAATACTACGGTTTATTCAAAATTCTAAAATTAGGGTAAATTATTTCAGATTTGGGGTCAGCAAAATTATATTAAGACACCTGGAGGCGATACGCAGGATCATCAGTGATTGTGAATCCTTGTAAAGGCGCGTACGGCGAATAAGAACTTGAGCCAGCAACATTTAAAGAAGGCATCAGCGCTGTATAATTCAGGTGAGTACCGTGTAATATCTTAAAACGTCAAACACAAGTCAGAAATTGTATACCTAAATTAATTTGGCACCAAGCAACATTGATCAGTAAAATTTGGCATACACAGTAAATAATTCCATATAAAAGTGGTAAAACAAACGAGTGTGTAGTTTGGTTGGGCAGTGCACATCTACTCACGATTGAACCCACGGTGAGTTGGTGAACGCCCTGAGATAAAGGTTTCATATAGTCGAGGCATAAAATATAGTAAACAGTTAAATAGATAACCAACCAAACTTTGCTAAAACACATCATATAGGAATCATTCATTGAATACTAAAATTAGGGGCGACGACAAAAGTCGTGTATCAGAATTTATAAATAAATAAAAGTAAAATTAAATTATAAAAAATAAATATTAGGGCGGAGGGTGGAGTAATAACCAGCATAAAAATATATATATATATATATATATATATATATATATATATGTACCTTGTTTAGTTTTTACGCTAATTACAAATATGCTATACACTTTTCGATATCTCATTTAGTTTTCGAGATAATCGAATTTATTTGAGAAATGTTAACAATACAAACTAATATAATTTTAATAGATATCCTATATAATAAATCCTATATAATAATCCTGGGAGCTTATATCATTAAGTAGTCCGACTCAAACTTGATTAAAACAATAAAATTTATTAAATTATATTTATAATTATAAAATTTTGTTTAACACTTACGTACTAGTTATTTAATTTATTTAAAATATATAATTTCCTTTTATAAAATTTCCGTAAGTTTGGTTGTAAGGCGTACATGCGTCTTAGATTTTTTTGTTTTGTTTTCGAACTTACTTAAGGTCGGTTTGACGCAGCTCTGAATTCTTTTCTATTCTGAGCTAGTCTAAAAAGGTCTACACACCCTTCACAATCTAAATCTCTAATAATTTGACTAATATAGCTTTGTCTAGGTCTTCCTACTCTATTTTAATTTTGAAGTCTGTAATCTAAGACCTTACTAAATAGTCCCTCATGTCTTAACTGGTGCCCTATCATTATATCTCTCCTTACCTTTAATTGTTTCCATATACAGAGTTCCTTGCCTATTCTTCTATAAACTTCCTCATTTGTTGCTCTATCTGTCCAACTAATCTTTAACATTCTCCTATAACACCAAGTTTCTAAAGTTGTAACAGTTTTTTTGACCATTGCAAAACACCAATAAACTATTAGTTAAATACATCTTTTTGTCTGTTCCATTAAACAAGTAAACGTCGTCAATTAAATAAATATCCGTATTGGGATCATGTGGTCTAGCCACAATATAGAGATGCTAGCTTGGTTGCTAACATCAGGCGTTAACTATTTGTATAAACATTTCAATGCCAAATACCTTCATATTTAGTGCGCAACGTGTCAATGGTCATTCTAGCTAGAACACTTGGCACGAAGGTATTATGGAGAACCTCAGGGTTCTAGCGAGTAATTTGCGTGTGGCTTTACGCCTTTGTGAAGCTCAAGTGTAATAAACACTTGATATAGTGTTTTTTAATAATGGTAAGCAATTAGTTATAATCTCCTAGACAAACTAAATAATTTTGTTGTAGCGCTCTTTTAGATCTTTTTCTCGATCTTCCTTTTCGTATATTTTATTGTTTAGTTTGATCAAGTTTTATCTGGTTTTATAAAAATTAGCCCGTTTAAATTTTGTATTGTATGATTATATGGATCTTTTCTTTGCATTTACGATTATCAAGTTTACAATTCAATGTGAGCATTTATCAAGTTGATGACAACCTTCAAAATTAGCAAGAAAGTACTTCAATGTAGCGATGATAATTTTGTCTAACATGAAAGTCCTTCAACTTTACCAGAATACGTGGATTTAATAAAATGTTCTGCGATAAAACTGTATGTTTGAAATTTCACCGGAATGTTCTTCAATTTAGATAGCAAATTTTTGATTTCAATCTAAACATCCAATAATTAACAGTAATGGTCTTTTTAAAATGTTCTTCAATTTAGATAGCAAATTTTTGATTTCAATCTAAACATCCAATAATTAACAGTAATGGTCTTTTTAAAATTGCTAAGATGAATTTACAATTAACAATGTGGATAATTACACGCAAGATAATTGTTTTGGTAACGATCTAAATATAGTTGTACATCGAAGCTTTGCATTTCGTGATAACCGTTGGAATGGATTTTGGTTTGTCCCGTTATTGCGTATAGGAATCACGCTTTAAGTTCATGTAGGTTGGTACAAGAAACACGCAGTTGGTTGCTTTAAGAAGCTTTCTCTATTATCTAAACTAATACTATTAGTTATTAGTAAGTCTTTCTTTTTTTTAAAACATTTTTGTAGCTTGAGCTATTCTAGCTACTATATCCCTTCTGCTACGTCCGTCATTTGTAATTATACTAATTATACTACCTAAATAGCAGAGTTTATCTACCTCCTCTAACTCGGTATTACCTATTTTTAGTTTTGGTTTAGAACTAGACTGTACTCACTTATCATTATATTTGTCTTTCCTGAGTTAATTCTCACACTATAGTTACTCTGTAGTATCTCATCTAAAATATTTAATAACTCTCCTAACTCTTTTCTAGACTGCTATAATGGCTATATCATCTGCAAAACGTAACATGTTTATTTTTTGTCCCTGTACACTAATACCTATTTCTTTTCTCTCTCTAGCTAAGTTTAAAGCTTTCTCAATATAAACATTAAAAATCAAGGGAGATAATATACAGCCCTGTCTAACACCATTTTCAATCTTAGCTTTCTTTTCTTTCATAAAATCTAATTACTACGCTCTGGCTTTATATATACTGTAAATTATTTTTCTATCCCTATGAGATTTCTATTTTTTGCAAAACCCTAAACATAACAATCAAATGCTTTTTCTAAATCTACAAACGCGAATTGAGTGTTTTTATTTTTTTGTAACCTATTTTCGATAAGTACCCTAATCATTAGTATCGGTTTTCTAGTCCCTCTATCTTTATGAAAACCATATTGGTCTTCGCCTAAATAATTCTCTCAAACCTTCCACTATATTTTTAATTAATATTGTTAGTATTTTGGAAGTGTAGGAAGTTAAACTAACTGTTCTAAAATTCTCACATCTATCAGTTTCTGACTTTTTTTAGGATTGGGATAATAATATTTTTCTCGAAATCTATTGGGACCTCACCTGTGTCACATATTTATTTTACTAGTTCATATAATCTGTCTAAAGACTTGCATATTTTATTAATTGTGCGGATATATCGTCTACCCCCGGCGCTTTATTTAGTTTAAGTTCCCAGCAGCTCTATCAAATTCTTCTCTTAATATTGAGAACCCTATTCCTACATCCTCTTCTTGGTCGTTCTCTAACTCATCATATCGTCTCCCTTACATAAATCGTCTAAATATCTTTTCCATTTATCTGCTACCTCAACTTTATTTATTAGAAGCCCATTATTCTCATCCTTAATACTATTATATTTTTTCCTATCTTCCCCGAAAAACTTTTTAACTGCCCTGTAAGCCCTGTCTGTCTTACACCTACCCTCAAATTATCTTGTATTCTCTTACAATTCTCCTCCATCCATTTATTTCTAGCTTTCCTATACTCATGTACTGTCTTATTTTGAACTCTATTATATTTTTGCCTACTTTCACTATCCAATTCTCTGAAAAGTTTAAGCTTTCTTCTATTCTCTAATAAATGTAATATTTTCTTTATTACCCAGGATTTTCTTGCTTCTACTTTTTTTCTTATTTATAGTCTGTGTTGCTGTATCATGTACAGCCCTTTTTATTTCTTTCCATCTATTTTCTACATTCCCTCCTATAGCAATCTCTTTGATCGTATTATCTAATACTTGTTTATATTCCTCTTTTACCTCACTATCATTAAGCTTATTTAGATCCCATTCCTCTCTTTTATCCTTTCTCAATTTTTTGAATTTTAGTTTACAGTTAGTAGCTTTAATTTAACAGTTATTGTTTCTGTTTTCACTTTTAATAATCATAGGGGATGACTAGTGGGGCATTTATCCAGTAGTTTTAAATTATTTTCCCACTTGTTGTCATAATTTTACGTACGTATGACAAAAATGTTAGTGATTTTTTAGTTTTGTTGGAACACAAGTCTTCAAGCGACTCAAGCACAAATTTTAAGCAACGAACAAGTCTGTTAACAAGTTAAAAAAATAAACAATATTCTTGCTTTTAAATTTTTATTACCTTGTGGTACAGGACACGCCGTAGGAGTCTTTAAATTTGTTATGTTCGGGCATGTACTTGTGAAGAAACTTATTGGTACGTGCATGCATTAAACGGTAAACTGACTACAACTATATAGTGTCTAAGATGATACAAATCCTAGTGTATCTTTTTACTGAGTTTATAAACCTTTTCATACTAACTAATGACTACGCCATTTGAACTGTCGCTCAGATCTGGTATTTTTCTGCCAGATGTTGTCAAAAGCTACCACAAATGCTGAGAGCTGACGACGAGTAGATAGTCCCGTGCAAAATGTGTGAAGGCATTGATTGAATAACTGACAAAAACTTTATTTGTTATACATGTATTGCTAATAATAAAGCAGTACCATTAAATCAATGGTCATTCAAAAAAGGCGCGTAGGGATAAAGATCACAAATTATCAGATTCATCTTCTAGGCGATCTGGTAGAACAAAGTAATTACAATTAGGACGTTTGAAAGAAGAACGCAAGTTATTGGAAATAGCACACAAACGTAAAATGCAAGAACAATATCAAGTGTATCTGGATAAAAAGTAGTCTTCTCAATACAGCTGATTCAGATTGTGACAAAGATTATTGAAAACGCAACAATCTTCAATGGCAAAATGACGCAATCGACAAATGGAGGTTCAGTGGTTTAATTGAAAATTCAAAACCCAATGCTATACTGATAGCTGAACCTCAACCCAAGAGCAATATGGTACTAGTAATTTTCCATCATCTTCAGTTCAATAAACTACAATGCAATTAATATACACGCCTACTCTGTACGATAAAAAAACAGAGTTCGTGCCTTAAATGACTTATGTTGCAAAATGTTCTTTACTTCCCATAACCTCATTGATAACCACAAGCGGAGTTGCCGAAATTGATACCCAAACAGGAACTAGCGGCGCAAAATACCTTTCAGAATATGATACAGCAACGTCAGTACACCTATCATTCTAGGCGCAACCAGTTCGATCAGTAGGCACAAATATCTAACCAAATACGCCATCTTGCCAAGGATTTGTTTTACATCTTCTAAATTAGTACATCAAACCCTGATTTTAACAGATCAAGTCAATTCGGACAATATTTGTGTTCAAAATTTGCCATAATCAATTGGCAGCAGGCAAAAAAAGCCTAAAGAACCTTCGCTATTTGACGGCAAACCAGAAAACTAGCCTATCTATATAAGCAGTTATAAGGCTTTCATAGAAACGTGCTGATTTTCCAATCCAGAAAACTTAATCCATTTACAAAAAGCGTTAAAAAATAAAGCGTGGATGTAGTAAGAAGCAGACTTCTTCTTCCTCACACAGTTACCGAAGCGATCGAAACCTCGAGAGTATTGTACGGTTTGCCAGAATAAATTATAAATTCGTTTAGATTCAAATCGACCTCAATTGCAGATAAATTTGATTACATTGTTAGTTATGCATTAGCCGTAAAAAATCGGTGCGTTACTACGGAAGCGGTCGCGTTATAAAGCCATTTGTCAAACCCCTGCTTGCAACAAGAGCTTGTAGAAATATCACTCAAAGTTAAGCTCAATTGAGCTGTATACAACCATACAGAAGCACGTTTTATCCTGTCCAATTTTAATGCTTGTCTTTTGCAGGTCGCACGTGGAACAAGTAAGCGACTTCTATCGCAAAGGACGAGCAAGTAATTTTGGCATTTACGTAAACACTCGCGCCGATAGATCATATCATCGAAATCGGATAGTAAATCTCTTTCGGATAAACTTAGGCAGAAATGTGTGGTATGCAGAATTGATACACATCAAGTTTATAATTGTAATACATTTACAAAATTTAAGCATTCTGAGAAGTGACAGGCAGTACGCAAAAATAAACTATGTCGAAAATGCTTGCAAGTGCACCATCCACGCAATTGCAATTCTAACAAAGTTTGTGGTATAAATAATTGCACGGTCAAATACCATAAATTGGTTCACAACAAAAATACTACACTGCCAATAATTTGGATATTTCAATAATAACAACAGCGGCCGGCAGTTGAGGTTAATTGCCATATACGCACTAAGCCTAATCCAACTTTTCTGTTCCGTTATGTTGTTCTGTATGTTAAAGACGTGTCTCTACGCACCTTTGCGTTTGCAGACAAAGATTCTTCTGTTCCGTTAGTCCAACATGATTTGGCCAAACAAGTCGTTTTATCGGAAACGCCGCAGTCCCTATGTTTGAAGTGAACCGACAATAATTCGCGAGTTGAAACAGATTCACAAAGGGTACCCATATAAATATCCGACACATATGCAGGAGCACGCAAAAACAAAATTTTTGACGTAGGAATAGTGTAGAATCTAAATTTGGCATCTATGTTCATTACAGCAAAGCGAGTTAACAAAAAATATTCGTATTTAGGCAATACCAAGTGCGAATCATACACAAAAGCAGTCTCTAGCATCTTCATTGGAATCGATAACAGCACAATGGCACTTCCACACGAAACTCGAGAAAGCTCGCGCTTCAAATCTATTGCATTAAAACGCGTCTCAGTTGGAGTCTTCATGGTTTCTATGATGAAATATCACATTCATCTCAAGAATTGTATATGAACTATGTTCATTTTTGGTACTATTGTGTTTTGTATAAAATTTTGTTTTTTTTTAAATTAGAGGTTTTTAGTTTGTAAGTAGTGTATT
Organism: Platerodrilus igneus; assembly: GCA_036346225.1. Taxonomy (NCBI): domain Eukaryota; kingdom Metazoa; phylum Arthropoda; class Insecta; order Coleoptera; family Lycidae; genus Platerodrilus; species Platerodrilus igneus. The sequence continues at coordinate 5,206,346 of JARFIW010000500.1, read as the reverse complement.
TATGGCGTAATCACCGCCTCATTTGCTCCAGAATCCCTCATTTGCTCCCTCATCTGGACCAAAAAGTTTTCTTCGACTAACCATTTTCATCTTTCGAGATAAATATCTCTTCAATTTTTCATCTTTCGAGATAAATGAGCATCCTCATTTCCACACGAGATAAACCTATTTTTAAGATTTTTTTTTACCGCTAACATTCTGGACCAAATAGTTTTCTTCGACTAGCCATTGCATCTTTCGAGATAAACCTATCTTGTTTGGTATCAATTAACAATAGAATTTTCTCAGCTACCCAAATCTCTAGGAATTTTTAGATAGCATCATCCCCAGGAGCTACCCTAATTTTAAGATTTCTTACCTGTAGCGACTTTTGAGCGTCCGCATAAATTTTTTAGTCATGCGATACATCTTGTTAGCTTAGAATTTTACGCAGAATTCGAATCTGCAAACAGATTTGAAATCGGACCACGCCCTGCAAAGTTATACTTTAAGCTCTCAAATTTCGCCTTTGCTCTATAAGCAATACTAACAAATAGTTTTCCTCGTCTAGCCAATGCATCTTTCGAGATAAACCTATCTTGTTTGGTATCAATTAATATTAGATTTTCTCAGCTACCCGAATCTTTTATTTCTAATTTTCAGATCTCCGCGGCTAGCTCTTTTCAACGTCTTAAAACCGGTTGTAGAAATTGTTTTGTGAACCTTAGAATTTTGGTGTTGAAAATAAAAAACTAAACATATTAAATAAAATTTATTGATAAAATAGCCGCCACTGAACACCTTATCCATCTAACGTATTGATTTTTTTAAATAATATTAACAAAGCTGCTAGTTCGCAGGATCTGATATTTGTGTAAACAAGGATGAACTCCATTCAACGGTACATCAACTACTTATTTTCTATTTAGGAATATACACCAGAAACTTGTATGCTTTTAATTAATTAAAAGCAGAAAGTTTTGTCCGGAAACGCTACTGTAAAATATATAGAGCAAATAAATTATTCCCTGAATGTGTTTTCAATTGTAATAACTGACTATACAATCACAATTTAAATTACACTTTATTTAACTAAGTTACTTTAAACAAGAAATTACCGCATCCAAAAATTCCAATGCATGCTTAACAATAATGTAGAAATGGCAAGGTCGACTTTTGATGTCCAATGTAATGTGTTTTAAATATCTAAAAGAAAGCGCATTTTGCTGGTATGAAATCTATGGAATTTCTCCTGTAATGAAAGAAGAATGCATTCGTAATTGAAAATGCGTGCTACAACTTTCGCTAGATACCAGCCATGTATGTTAATTAGAAATTTTGTGTATGACATCATTAACTACCTAAATTCCAGAATTAACAAAATGTAATAAACCAGATTAAGTACTGAAAGTAAATGGGTCTTATTACCTAAATTACCTTACGTGACGCGGTAGAAGCATTATAACGCAAATTCCGGAAACTTCAATGTAGTATTAATAAATTTGTAACTCGTAATCCAACAAATATTCTAGATTTCTTAACGAACATTTGAATGCTGTTTTATAATTTCTTTTCTTGGACTTTCTATTAATTATGTTGAGAATATGTTTCAATGACGCGCATTTCAAATCGAGATATAATTGTTTGTAGATTACCAATACCACGAGGCGCTGAAAAGTGCGTATTTACGGAAATACAAACCTCATTTAGTAGTATAATTAACGGAGCTTAACAGTGGACGATGTTACACCACGACATTAAATGGCGTGCTTGAATATTTTCTTTGGAAACAATCGAAGATTGCCGAAGACACTCGAAGAGTGCACAAACGCGGTCACTAAACCACAATTAATAATCGCCTTTATAGGTTTAACATTTTACCATTACCAATGACTTTAATTTCTTATTGAGAGAATCCTTATTCTCCCACGCACTGTTGCGTAGCTGGATGCCCACCCTTTTGGGAATATATGCTCGTTATAGGTTGTAAGACCCTCGGTTTTACTTAACTACACTTTGTGAGATCCCTTTAATCTTTTTAATCGTGTCCTTCTCGCGCACAATACAGTAGGACTTAGCCTTACTACCTACAGATTCTAACACCAAGTCACCGTAAACTCGTCTTTAAATTTCCCCACAACTTTTTGTTAACATGCGGTATATTGTGTTTATTATTTCCGCGTACACCACTTTAAACCTAAAAATAAAAACAGGATAGTTTAATACGTCTATTAATAATTTATGGTAATGTTGGCGATACAAATATGTAAAAACAAACTTTATCAAGAAATATGTTTTAATAGAATACATACATGTATTGATAACATCTATAAACCGCTGTGGTAACCAGAGTCTGGCGAATCTGGGATAGCCAAATCTCTAAACATTTGCGCAAGCGATTGCCTTGCAGTTGCATCTTTTAAGTACTGAATGGGAAACATTTAATAAGTTCCAACACTGTCAAGTAATTTAAATTGCTGCAATCATTAGACAGAGAAATACTGGCACTGCTCTCTCCCTCTAATAACGTTTGAACCCTTTCTTCCTCCGTCGTATTTCCACATACTTTTTTTATATCACCAACAAATTTTTCGTAAAATTCTGGAAAGTTTCTACACCTTAACTCGGCCATTTTAAAACAGATCAATTCTCGCAAATTTAATAGCTTGATGCACTCGTACGCAGGTAGCACAATAACATTCCCATCTTTCGTAATCTTCATATTATATAAATTCTCTTTTCAAAATTGTTCAAAACCATATACTTCTATTAAAGGCTGTGCTCAGCTGCAATTTGAAATCTTGATCCAATTGTATCTCAACAACATCGTTTCCAGTAGTCAGACCATTTAATCGTACTTGTTTTGAGTCTTGAGCAAATTGGTGAATTTGAAATTCCACTTGAAAAGTACACAATTTCTTCCAATCGAAGTAAGAGAATGTTATCGTAGAATCAGCACACATACCACTACAGCAAATCACTTGGATGGCAGGTTGAAGACCACCATATAAATCAAAACCAACTTCTAATATATGGTGGTGATAATTTGGAGGAAATTCGCCTAACCTATAGGTTGACTTACCAACTAGTTGGTTGATATTTAATTGTGGTACTCGCACATCACTTGTAACGTCAACACAAGAAAAATCCATCTTTATTTATAATTTTAATCAAACTCGACGATACTTTGACGACTAATGCACTGGAACATGGCTCTCGCCTTTTATGCCGATGGTCGAGCGTGCGCAGCTCCTTATTATATTAGTTGGCGTTATATGCAAGTCTTGACTGGAAAAGTGACGTCTATAATTGTTTTATAGTGGGTTTTACCTGTATGTATTTAACCACCAACGCCATTTTAGAATTATTAAACAAAATTACTCTTAGCAGTATTTTAATATACCATCGTGTAAGATTTCAATTATTATGTTTTTCCTCAGGTTTTCAAATCCCTCGGAATTTTTCCAAATCGAATGACACCTTACTGATTTGCAGAATAACCTTTTGCAAGCACCGTATATAATTCATCTTTAATCTATTTCTAAACCGGTATCGCTCTGTCTTTTGAGATAAATCCCTGGTGTGTCCCACAATCGACTTCCTTTCCACCCCAAACACGTTGACACTGATGTTGTTTAATTCCTCGAACCGGGTATATCCTTTATGGATATCGGGAACTGCAGTCCTGTCAAATTGAGAATGGTGCTGTAATGGGGTAGCTACCGACCCTTTGCGGATTGTGAGCACTGAGTAGAGCGCAGCTATCACGCACCAGGCAAAGCATGCGTTGTCGTCATTTTATATTAATAACAGCTCTGGTGTTTCGAACCCATTTGGGGAGCTCGATGTATGAGGATCCACGCAAAGGGTTGTACTTGTTTACATTAATCTCCAAGTACAACGCCTGTTTCAGAGTCCATCCTAAAATTTAAAAATTAGAAAAATAAATTATTGTAGAAACTAACCAGAATCTCGTTCTTGGAACTCCTCTGACTTAGCTGACATCCTCTCTACAAAGGATTGTAGATCTCCCTAGGTTACTGGAGGAGGTGAGCACAACATTTCAGTGTTGAAAGATTTAACATCCTCTACACTGTCCATCTTAATGTAGCCACTAATTAGGTAGTTTACTTTTAAATTAGGAGAAACCCAGCGTCGTTTAACCTTGGTAACATTTCATACCAGTCTATTCACGTCGGTGAAAATCAATTAACTTCTTGCTTACGCGCTACATCTATAATTATCGGATGTATCAAACGAGAACAAAGTTAGACGGGGTAAATATTTATACATATTTTCGAAATTGTGAAATTGGAATAGTCTGCATTTGCATTTTGATAAGTAAACATCGTAATAAAAATGAGCGGGGAAAGAATTATATCCTTAGATGCTATAAAATTTTAGAAGAAGTTGTCAAGGAGATGAAAACAAGTTTATCAAACAATTCAACTAGCCAACATTTGAATGGTATGTCTAATGAATCTCTGGTAAATACTAAAATAGTGCAAGATAAACCTACACATGATAATGTTGATGCGAAAGATCAGAACATAGACTCCAAGTCAGACGTCTCTGACAGAAAAAGAAAGAGACAACTTAAATCGTATACTAAAGAGGATTTAAATAAATTCCTTGACGAAATAAACAAAGGATGGATTACTGGTTCAGAAGCATCCGAAATCTACAATATTCCAAAAGCTACACTCTATACGAAACTCAGATCAAACGAAAATCGTGTACAAAATTTCGATATGTATACTACACATTTGCCAATTAAAAGGAGGAAAAAGTGACTTTTTTGTGTGTGTGTGTGTGTGTGTGTGTGTGTGTGTATTAGTTTTAATGAATAAAAATATATTTCTATGTGAAGTGTACATGTTAAGTATTTGAATTGTAATATAAATATTGTTTCAAACGTTTTGGTTTTATTTATATATAATGGTATTGTTAGGATACAATTACTCAAAGCAGTAGCAGAATTTTGGTTTATGTAATATCATAGAAGTTGAAAAAAACAAAAATTTGAATATCTGCCAACAGTTTATAAACCCCATCCTCGATTATTTCCATAAAATCATCCAGATCCTCAGCAATGATAACACTGCAGTACAGTGCTGATTGCTTCCTCGTATGACTGACACATAAGACATTTTCTCCATCTATCACGTTGCCCACATTCTGCTTTTTACTCGTAGAAATTGCGAAATCTTCGAATAACCTCTCCAAAGTTTTTACATATTTATTATATTGTCTCTTTAAACCGTACAATCAACAAATAATAACTTCTACGCGAACAGTCCTTTTATATGAGCTACTCCTATTCGGATATGTACCGATTGCACCCGATTTGTGTAACGCACGAAGCAACCGTTGGATGTACTATGAACAAATATCAATTTCTTAAAATGCTTTTAAAAAATTAAACCTTTTAGACCCTAGCTCTAATAAACAAATTATAATTTGTTCACTTTTCTAAACAATTTCTAATCTTTTTAAAAATAATTGTTTATTTATATAACGATTTATTATTTTTTTCGGTTCACTAATTAAAACTAAAGAGGTTTTTGGAAATTTTATTTTTTATTACCCATTTTGATTTAACCTTTTTTATTTTTTTGGATCGATTAATAACGTTTTTCATTGGTTAATTTTTCATCTTAATTTGTAGTGTAGCAATTCCGTAAAAATTTTTTCAATCCTCAAATAGTTTATTTAAAAAATTTAATCCTCCAAAACTTTGGATGGGAACTAACTTTTTGAATAATATCAAATATTTTATACTCTCGAAATTCTTCTATATCGACCATTATCCAAATCAAAATCTTTAACAACAGTTATAAAATTATGTTTTGAGTCGCCAACACTGTAAACACATTTCTTTAAATTTCGATATATATCATGTCACCACTTATATGATCCGAAAAGATATGTCCGAGATTGGTTTCATCCTGTTTCCATAATGCGATTACATTGGCGTTATCTCTGAGTCTATGTTTTAAGGCACTAGCGTAAGTTTGACATAGATAGAACGAATCTATTGCTTTATGTCGACCGAACGAGAAAAACTGAGTGATTTTACTTTGCTCGTTTGCAGGTATATCATCGAAAACCATAATTGAATCTTCTTTGGTATCTCCGGGTTCGATCAAATCATCGCAATTTTCAAACTCATGGTAACCAATTTCTTCTTTTAATGGTGTAAAACGTTTCTTAACAATTCGTATTTCGGTTGATACAAACTCTTCGAAAATACATAGACATTTTGAAATCTAAGACCGTTCTCGTGCAAGATCAGAGATATTAAAGCGTTGGTCTTCCCACAACTCGATGGTCCCACGAATATAGCTCGTATGTTGAGCAGGAACAAGGACCATGTTTACCATCCTCTTTTGCATTAGCAATAGCAAAGTTATCATAATTCTGTATAGGTATTTTAACTTCTGGTATAACATCTCTGGATGCATCGTTGGAATTATGTAATTTCTTCACGTTCTGCAACCTTTTAACATATCTGCATAACGTTGTTCTAGGTATATTATATTTTTTACTAGCAGCGTAGAAACTCGAGCCATCAGGATATCCTCTGCTGCTTTTGTAATAGATTGTTTGGAGCACCACTGATTGCTTGAATGCGACATCTTTCGAAAAATGTCTTACTAACTAAGCTCTACCCAAAACTACTTCCTTATATACCAAATTTAATCTCCCTGCTCACATAACCACATGACCATATGACCATATGACCACATGACCACATGACCAATGACCATGACCCCATGACCATATGACCACATGACCAATGACCATTGACCATATGACCACATGACCATATGACCATATGAACCTGCACATGACCAATGACCACATGACCATGACCATGCCACCATATGACCATACGCACATGACCACATGACCACATGACCATGACCAATGACCACTGACCACATGACCACATGAATGACCATGACCATGACCATGACCAATGACCACATGACCATATAGACCACATGACCACATGACCACGACACATGACCATATGACCTAATTGCTTTTTAATAGGTTTTCTCATTAAAAACCCATTAACACTAATTGCTTAATGAGTTTCTCATTAAAAATTAACATAATTGCTTTTAATGAGTTTTCCATTAAAACCAAGTGTGGACCTAGGTTAGATAAAAGGAAAAACTCATTAAAAAGCAATTAGTGCTAATGGGTTTTAATGAGAAAACTCATTAAAAAGCAATTAGTGCTAGTGGGTTTTAATGAAAAACTCATTAAAAGCAATTAGGTCATATGGTCATGTGGTCATGTGGTCATGTGGTCATGTGGTCATATGGTCATGTGGTCATGTGGTCATATGGTCATATGGTCATGTGGTCATATGGTCATATGGTCATAGCAGTGGTCGCTGGTCATATGGTCATGTGGTCATGTGGTCATATGGTCATATGGTCATGTGGCATGGTCATATGGTCATATGGTCATGTGGTCATTGGTCATATGGTCATGTGGTCATGTGGCATGTGGTCATGTGGTCAGTGGTCATATGGTCATGTGGTTATGTGAGCAGGAGATTAAATTTGGTATATAGGAGTGTGATTTGGGTAGAGCTGTTATGTAAGACATTTTTTCGAAGATGTCGTTCAGCAATCAGTGGGTCAAATCTATTCAAAAGCAGCAGGATATCCTGATGTCGGGTTCTCGCTGCTAGTAAAAATATAATACCTGGAACAGTTTGCGAGGCTTGCAGAACGTGATGAATTAATATCAAGATGCACGAGTGTTAGAAGTTAAATGACAGAATTATGATAATTGTGCAGGTTGTAGAGGATGGAAACTGGTCCTGTTCCGTCTATGATATTCGTGGGACCATCGGTTGGGAACCAACTGTTACTGATCTTGCACGAGAACGGTCTTAGATTTCAAAATGTCTGTATTTTCGAGGTTTGTACAACGAAATACGAATTGTTAAGAAACGTTTTACACCATTAAAAAAGAAATTGGTTACCATGAGTTTGAAATTGCGATGATTTGATCGAACCGAGATACCAAAGAAGATTCAATTATGGTTTTCGATGATTACCAAACGAGCAAAGTAAAATCACTCGGTTTTTCGTTCGGTCGACATAAACAATAGATTCGTTCTATCTGTCAAACTTACGCTGGCCTAAAACATAGACTCAGAGATAACGCCAATGTAATCGCATTATGGAAACAGGATGAAACCAATCTCGGATATCTTTTCGGATCATAAGTGTGATATCGAAATTTAAAGAAATGTGTTTACAGTGTTGGGGCGACTCAAACAATATAACTGTTGTTAAAGATTTGATTTGATAATGGTCGATATAGGAAGAATTTCGACGAGTATATATATTTGATAATTCAAAAAAGTTAGTTCATCCAAAGTTTCATGATGACGGACGTTAACAATTTTATTGCAAATAAACGCAGTTCATCTTATGCATGATGCTGTACGAGTTTGTGCGTACGGAGATGCTACATCTCAGCAAAATTCAAAGAGTGCAAACAATTGATCGATCCACTGCAATCAACCGCTTCCCAGTTGCAATCGATCCGAAAAATCCCCATACCTACAACAAAGGTTAAAGTCGAAAACATGGACGTACCTATAAAGAAAATTAAGCAACTCGTTCTGAAGAACTGTTCCATCTTTACTATGCGGATGTGTTAGAGACGAACGATATATATACAAGTCGGTTATGGAAATATAACGTCTGATACGCATAGTTTGGAAAAGTATGTAGGAAATTGATTTGAAAACAGTGACACAACCTAAAATAATAACGTTTATCTAGAGACTAGAGGTCTCATAGAGTTATTTTAAAGTCGCATTTTCAAGAAATGTAATGATTTTGTTCATAGAATACATTCCATACCGGTTGCTTCGTGCGTGCGGTGCAATCGTACATATCCGAATAGGAGTAGCTCATACTGTTCGCGTAGAAGTTATTTGTTGATTGTACGGTTTAAAGAGACAATATAATGTATAAAACTTTGGAAGATTCGCAGATTGAAGCGAGAAGAATGTAGAACGCTGATGAAATGTCTTATGTCGTCACGCGTCTGGCTGTGCCGAGGATCTGGATGATTATGGAAATAATCGAGGAGATGGTTTATAAACTGTTGGCAGATATTCAAATGGATATATATAAATTGTAAGTTTTAAAACAATTTACACCACTGTTATCATAAGAAATGAATGATGTGTTTAAAATTATTGTTTGTTTAATATGTCCAAACTGATTTATGTTTAAATATAACAACATTGGTTTAATGTGACTTAAATTTTCAAATGTCTTTCAACTAACTGAAATGATAAACAGATTGCGTACAATGATAAATACGTGTTTAAAACATACTTTTAACGTATTTAACATATCTAAACCAATGCTTGTATTTATATTACATTAAAACCACACACACACACGCACGTCATGTGTACAAATTTTGCACACGATTTTCTTTGATCTGGTTCGTATATGTAGATTTCGGATGCTTCTGAACCATATCGCATGTTTATTTCGTCAACTTTTTTCTTTATACGATTTGTTTTTCTTTAAACGTCTGACTTGGAGTCATGTTCTGATCTTTCGCATCAAGAGGTTTATCTTGCACGTAGTATTTACCAGATTGATTCATTCAATTTGATAAATTGTTTTACATCTCCTTGACAACAGCATTCTCATAATGTTTAGATGATATTGGCTATCCTTAATTTCGCCAGTTAACTTGGTTACCGGACAGCGTATTATACGCATGTTATCAATACATGTATGTATTCTATTAAAACATATTTCTTGATAAAGTTTGTTTTACATATTTGTATCGCCAACATTACCATAAATTATTAATAGACGTATTAAACTATCCTGTTTTTATTTTTAGGTTTAAAGTGGTGTACGCGGAAATAATAAACACAATATACCGCATGTTAACAAAAAGTTGTGGGGAAATTTAAAGACGAGTTTTACGGTGACTTGGTGTTAGAATCTGTAGGTAGTAAGGCTAAGTCCTACTGTATTGTGCGCGAGAAGGACGCGATTAAAAAGATTAAAGGGATCTCACAAAGTGTAGTTAAGTAAAACCGAGGGTCTTACAACCTATAACGAGCATATATTCCCAAAAGGGGTGGGCATCCAGCTACGCAACAGTGCGTGGGAGAATAAGGATTCTCTCCAATAAGAAATTAAAGTCATTGGTAATGGTAAAATGTTAAACCTATAAAGGCGATTATTAATTGTGGTTTAGTGACCGCGTTTGTGCACTCTTCGAGTGTCTTCGGCAATCTTCGATTGTTTCAAAGAGAATATTCAAGCACGCCATTTAATGTCGTGGTGTAACATCGTCCACTGTTAAGCTCCGTTAATTATACTACTAAATGAGGTTTGTATTTCCGTAAATACGCACTTTTCAGCGCCTCGTGGTATTGGTAATCTACAAACAATTATATCTCGATTTGAAATGCGCGTCATTGAAACATATTCTCAACATAATTAATAGAAAGTCCAAGAAAAGAAATTATAAAACAGCATTCAAATGTTCGTTAAGAAATCTAGAATATTTGTTGGATTACGAGTTACAAATTTATTAATACTACATTGAAGTTTCCGGAATTTGCGTTATAATGCTTCTACCGCGTCACGTAAGGTAATTTAGGTAATAAGACCCATTTACTTTCAGTACTTAATCTGGTTTATTACATTTTGTTAATTCTGGAATTTAGGTAGTTAATGATGTCATACACAAAATTTCTAATTAACATACATGGCTGGTATCTAGCGAAAGTTGTAGCACGCATTTTCAATTACGAATGCATTCTTCTTTCATTACAGGAGAAATTCCATAGATTTCATACCAGCAAAATGCGCTTTCTTTTAGATATTTAAAACACATTACATTGGACATCAAAAGTCGACCTTGCCATTTCTACATTATTGTTAAGCATGCATTGGAATTTTTGGATGCGGTAATTTCTTGTTTAAAGTAACTTAGTTAAATAAAGTGTAATTTAAATTGTGATTGTATAGTCAGTTATTGCAATTGAAAACACATTCAGGGAATAATTTATTTGCTCTATATATTTTACAGTAGCGTTTCCGGACAAAACTTTCTGCTTTTAATTAATTAAAGCATACAAGTTTCTGGTGTATATTCCTAAAGAGAAAATAAGTAGTTGATGTACCGTTGAATGGAGTTCATCCTTGTTTACACAAATATCAGATCCTGCGAACTAGCAGCTTTGTTAATATTATTTAAAAAAATCAATACGTTAGATGGATAAGGTGTTCAGTGGCGGCTATTTTATCAATAAATTTTATTTAATATGTTTAGTTTTTTATTTTCAACACCAAAATTCTAAGGTTCACAAAACAATTTCTACAACCGGTTTTAAGACGTTGAAAAAGAGCTAGCCGCGGAGATCTGAAAATTAGAAATAAAAAGATTCGGGTAGCTGAGAAAAATCTAATATTAATTGATACCAAACAAGATAGGTTTATCTCGAAAGATGCATTGGCTAGACGAGGAAAACTATTTGTTAGTATTGCTTATAGAGCAAAGGCGAAATTTGAGAGCTTAAAGTATAACTTTGCAGGGCGTGGTCCGATTTCAAATCTGTTTGCAGATTCGAATTCTGCGTAAAATTCTAAGCTAACAAGATGTATCGCATGACTAAAAAAATTTATGCGGACGCTCAAAAGTCGCTACAGGTAAGAAATCTTAAAATTAGGGTAGCTCCCTGGGGGATGATGCTATCTAAAAAATTCCTAGAGATTTGGGTAGCTGAGAAAATTCTATTGTTAATTGATACCAAACAAGATAGGTTTATCTCGTAAGATGCAATGGCTAGTCGAAGAAAACTATTTGGTCCAGAATGTTAGCGGTAAAAAAAAATCTTAAAAATAGGTTTATCTCGTGTGTGGAAATGAGGATGCTCATTTATCTCGAAAGATGAAAAATTGAAGAGATATTTATCTCGAAAGATGAAAAATGGTTAGTCGAAGAAAACTTTTTGGTCCAGATGAGGGAGCAAATGAGGGATTCTGGAGCAAATGAGGCGGTGATTACGCCATAAATACACTACTTTTGTAAATGTTTGATTGTGCGTGAGTGAGTATATTTTTATTTCAGGCCCCCCCTTAATTTTTTTTTGTAGGTATAATACCCAGTTCACTCGCCGATTGAGCCCGGTCAATTTCTTCTTTTTCTTCCTCGTTTTTACTTTCTTTTTTTTGGACTACGTCGCTAAACGTAGCAACTACCAGCATTAAAGTATACATATTTGCCAGTGGGATTACAATAATGTATTACACCAAATCGTCAAGTACTACTTCTCCATAGAAAATTTCGAGGTAAAAGTATCAAAAACAAAATAGAATCAAATGAAAATATCGGCGTGCGGTTGATTATTGAAACTACGATTTACAGAGTTTTCGATTTTGAAACCGGGTTATTATGGATGATGACACCTTTAAATCACCTGATAGCTATAAAATGGCATATAATCAATCGCCTCGTGTGTCTTGAGAAACAAATATTTCGTATTCCCGATTTGGCAAAAAGTGTATAAGAAACAATACAAAATCACATATGCAAGGGTTATGTGCGCAAGTTGTCGGTTGAAGAGCTAAAACTAGATTATCTGCAAATTTGGCATTAACCAATATTTTCTGTATGCAAATGAGCCAGCAAAACGCCTCGTGTGTTTTGAGAAACAAATATTTCGTAATCCCGATTTGGCAAAAAGCGTACAAGAAAAAATACAAAACCACATAAGCAAGGGTTATGTGCGCAAGTTGTCGGTCGAAAAGCTAAAACTAGATTACCTGCAAATTTGGCATTAACCAATATTTTCTGTATGCAAATAAGCCAGAAAAACGACGAACAGTTTGGGATGCTTCAGTAATGCGAAACCGAGTTTCTTTAAACACATTTATCCGCAAAACTCCTGATCAATAGACATCCCTTCCAGAGGTAATTTGGCGTTGTCGAAAACGATTTGTAGCAATTACAGGTGTAATACGTGAGATGTTTCACCTGATCTTAATTCGTAAACGAGATCAACAGGTACAACGATATTTGTGACGAAATCATTAGCTTGGGAGTTTAAATGGGCAGAAACCGAATGGTAAATTTATCGATGATCATTTAATCCTACAAAAAAACTGGAAAGTAGCACAAGCGTTGCCTAACTCATTTTGAAAGGTATAGATTCTAGAATATGTGCCTGGTAAGAATTTCATGAGAAGCAGTCTCGTATTACTTGGAAAAAGGCATTATAATAGCCGTTAAGACTAGTCCAAGGGGACAGGTTCGACAAGCTACCATTGTAACTCTTGATGGGCTACTTGTGAGTGGTCTTAGATGTATATAAAGATTACAGGTAATTCGAGTTATCGTATTCTACTGCTGGGAGAGAGACCGTTACGGCGACTTTAACAGGTTACGTATATAGTAAAACACAATTACAAGAAAAGTCGGCAGAGAATCGTGTAGTTTAGGTTTCTATACGGCAAGGGAATCCTACACCCTATCTGGCAATAAAAAGTTAAGCAGTAAATATTGAAAATTTTGCGGAACTTCATTAGCACTAGTTGATAAAATATTGTTTCGTTCTAATCAAGCGGTTTACCATTTAACAAGAATCACTATAGCATAGTTGAAAGTAAATTACATAACGTTGTCTGTTAAAAATTAACAATTCGTCAAAGAAACTATTTGTTCGATTGATTAAGTGTCCTTGGCACTGGTGAACAGAACAAAACCTGTGTAGCATGTGTGGATATCTTTAAATGAAGCCTCTCATTGAGACATATAGTACATAAAAAGATTGTGGAAATAAATGTTGTCGTCCGAAACATAATTGGTAAGCTAGATGACAATTGCTGTCGATTAAAGTCCATAATCTCATTATTTTAAATTTTGATTTAAATAGCTTAAATATAATATATAATTTCAGTAGAATTACCATTAAAAGTAATTCCATTAAACTTATATACGTTTTTATTATATTTCCCAAAACTAATATGCCATTCGATATTATTAGAATAAATACACACCTCAGGTATCTTCAGGAGTACCGTGGCTGGAAACCAAACTCGCACCAAGTTACCTGCATACTCCACTGCGACACGGAACCTCCTAAAAGATGCTCTTATTATTAGTGTAGGCAACTGGAAGCAAGCAATTGAAAATGATTTCTAATATTTCCTTGAATGACGTTATTCGCAAGTTTGCATTAAATTTATTTCTGTGTATGAAAAACAACTATTTCTGTCTTCATAAAGATTTTGGTCTCGCTAAGTTGAGTCCCATTTCGAATGAACTTGCACCTTGCCGATGTTCTAGATAACTGGAAAAGGTGAAATGGCTTGCGTGTTCTAATGAGATAAAGAGCCAAACTACAGGTCCAACCAAAGTAGTAGGGTAGTTAGTGAGGAACCAGACTAAGACAGGTCCCCGAAAGAGGGCAGCGGCTCTTTCGGTACTTAGATTGGCAGAGACCATAGGGGTCGGTATGGCAGTCTAAGACACACTACCGCAATGTGGAAGGCAAAGTTAACCACCATATTAGCTACCACGTTTACGGCATATCTACATTGAAATAAAATGATGGCATTCTCTGGGGTAAAAGATTCCGGAGTTCAAATAGTCCCCCATTCGGATCTTCGGGAGGGGACTACTTCGGAGGATGTGACCGGAAAGTTCAGAATAAGAGTCAGGAACATTTTGCGAGTCGGAGTGTGAAATGTTGGAAGTATGAAGCAAGTAGAGAAGCTAAAGAACCTAAAATCGAAATGAATAGGTTAGCACTAAACAAAGTAGGGATCAGCGAAGTTCAGTGGCCAGAGGCGGGGGATTTTTGGAGTAGAGACTTCATGGTAATTCATACAGGATCAGAGGAAGGAAATTTGAGTGTGGGAACAGTTATGCGCAAAAAGATAGGATACTGTGCAGAAAATTACTTACAAAAGAACGAAAGAGTACTAATGGATATATTAGAATCTAAACAGGTAAACTCGGTAATAATACAATTATACATGCCCACATGTAGCAGCAATCTACAAAGATATCGAAGACATATTAAGATACGTAAAAGAACATGAAAATTTAATAATTACGGGAAATTTTAGTGCAGTGGTAGGTGAGGGTGGGAAGGAGCGGTAGTAGGTTTATTTGCTTTAGGCACGAGAAACGAATGAGGAAATAGTCTGGTAAAATTTTGCGACAATAACAATTTAATCATCACAAACACATCATTGCAACATCATGCTAGAAGACGATATATGTGGAAGATGCCAGGAGATATAGGAAGATATCAAATAGATTACTTTTTTGTTAGACAACGGTTTAGGTATCAAATAAAAGACTGTAGAAGCTACCCAGAAGCAGATATAGACACTGACCACAAAATCGTTATTATGAGGGCCACGCTTTAATTTAAAAATCTGAAAAAACGTATGGAAAAAGGCACTTTGACTTAGAGAAACTAAAAAATAAAAATATTCAAGAAAGATTCGAGAAAAGTCAAATTAATTGCTGAAAGATACAGGGAATATTTCTGATACTAACGAAGCAGAAACAGAACGGAATAACATTAAATCCAACTTACATATGGGAGCCAGAAATATTCTAGGATATACACAAAAACAAAATAGAAGAAAGACAAAAATACAAAAATAAATCAGATGAAACAGGGAAACAGAAATACAAAGCCATAAAATGGAAAATTATTCGGAAATGCAGAAAAGCTAAAGAACAATAGATTGATGAAAAGTGCAAAGAGGTACAAACTAAAACGGGAGTAGGAAAGACAGATGAAGCGTACAAACTAATTAGAATTAATTTTAGGGATATAGAACTTTATAGCAAAAATATAAAGGACGTGGGAGGAAACGTCATTATAGAAAATGTAGAGAAAATGGGTGGATGGCAAGAATATATAGGGAATTTATATACAGGAGAGGAACTAACTGCATTAGAACAGGAATCAGACATTCAAAATGATGACTTGGTATATCCTATACTTAGAGACGAGTTTGAATTAGCATTAAAGAGACTGAAAAATGGTAAGGCGCCGAGTACAGATAACGTGCAAGCAGAAACTCTAAAAGCCGCTTGACAAACAATATCAGAACGTCTCTTTCAACTTGTAAGCTATATGTATGAGACAGGCGAGATACCCAAAGATTTCAAACGTAACCTCATAGTAACTGTATCAAAAAAGAAGGGCGCGGATAGATGTGAAAATTTTCGAACAATAAGTTTGACAGCACACGTGTCAAAAATATTAACTAGAATTGTACATAGACGAATGGAAAAACGAGCTGAAGAAATACTAGGAAAAGACCAATTTGGGTTTAGGCAAAACAGGGGATCACGGGAGGCTATTTTAGCTCTGAGAGTGATAATCGAGAAAACAATAGAAAAAGGGGAAAGCGTGTATATAGGGTTTGTAGATCTAGAAAAAGCATTCGATAATGTAAAATAGAAAAAAATGTTCGAAATACTCAAAAAGATTGGAATGTGTTATAGGGATAGGCGAATAGTTCATAGCTTATGCAAAGAGCAAACAGCAGTAATACAATTAGAGCAGGAATGTGGGGAAGTAAACATTAGGAAAAGGGTGAGACAGGAATGTGCCCTATCCCCATTAATTTTTAACTTGTTCATTGAAGAGGCAATGAATACTGTCAAATGCAGGAAGACATTTGGAATTACAAACAATTGATATGGTTAAATTTGCAGATGATAAAACGGTATTAGCATCTAGCAAGGAAGAGTTAGAAGCTGCTTTTAATGAAATGGAAACCGTTCTAACAGAGAGATACGGTATGAAAATTAACAAAAATGAAACTAAAGTACTAGTTTGCAAAGGAGGGGAAATAAATCAAAAACAAAAATACAAATATATGTATCACGAACTTACAACAGGTTAAGGATTTCTGCTACCTAGGAAGCCAAATAACGCAAGATGGGAAAACCGCAAAAGATATAAAAGACCAGCACAAGGTCGTGCTACATTTAACAAGGAAAAGATTGCTTAAAACATATGTGTGGAGTACAGCTCTGTACAGCTGTGAAGCCTGGACAGTAGGAGATGCGGACAAGAAAAAGGTAGAAGCCTTTGAAATGTGGTGCTACAGACGCATGATGAAGATATCATGGACAGACAAAGTTAAGAACGAAGAGGTACTAAAAATGGTAGGGGAAGAAAAAAAATGTGGAAAACGGTAAAAAGTAGGAGAGATAGGATGATAGGCTACATACTACGGCATTAGGGAATAATGCGAAATATACTAAAAGCTGAGATAGCAAAAAACAGAAGTAAAGGTTGACCTAGGTTAAACTACTGCACACAGATAGTAAAAGATGTAGGCTGTCGGAATTTCAGGGAAATGTGTAGGCTAGCTCAGAATAGAAATCAATGGAAGTACGCATCCAACCAGTTCCAAGATGAATAAATTAATGACGAAAAAAGTAACTGTACTTGAACATTATGATTATTATAGGCAACTACAAGTATTGGTTGTGCAATATTCTCGAATAATGTTAATTGCGTGAAAGGATTTACTGGAAAAGTATTAATTCGGCAATGTTTAAGTGTTGGGGGATCTTGGCAGCCACAGGCAGCTTAATTCCCTTCACTGAATCTCAGTGAAATAGGGCATAAAATTAGAGAACAATAGAAGGCGAACCGAGCTGTATACAGGCTGTGTGAGAATTTCAGGGAACTGTGTAGGCTAGCTCAGAATATAAATAGGTGCAAGTACGGGTTCAACCAGTTTTGAGACGAAAAACGTAATGACGAAGAAATAAGCGCAGATAAATCTGATGATTATTATAAACAATTACAGGAGTTGGTTGTGAAATATGTGCAACTAATGTTGACTGTGCGAGAAAATATACTGAAAGAAATATTAAATCGGTAAATGTTTAAGTGCTGGGGGAACTTGGCAGCCACAGACTGCTTACTCCCCTTCACAACCACTGAATGTCGGAGAAATAGAGTATAGTATTGTAAAACAATTGAAGGGGACCGAACTGCATCTAACAAGAAAGAACAGCGCCTATGATGAAAGACAACAAACATAGAAACAATAAGAAAATTCTTGAAAGTATATGTGTGGAGCACAGCACAGTATGCCTATAAAATACGGACAGTCGGAAAAGCAGACAGAAAAACGGTAGCTACCTTTTGAATGCTGTGCTTAAGATGTATGAAGATGTTTGCATGAGGCGGCTCCGTGGCGTAGTGGTATTTGTGTGACTGCTACGCCCAAGGTCCCGGGTCGAATCCCGACACGATACGCTTGAAAAATGTTAGGCGAGCATTTTTCACAAAAATACACCCTCGCTCGGATGAGAGGTAAAATGGAGGTCCCGTGTGTGAGTGTTGGCACGCACGTTAAAGATGCCTACCTTGATTGGAACAGCAAGGGTTCGGCAAAATTCTAAATTTTTCAGGTAAAAAAAACTCGCTTCCTGGCCAATGTAGCACCTTCGGGTGGAGCATTGGAAAATCACACATAAGGATGATAGCATGGACAGACAAAGTTAATAACTAATAGGTTATATACCCTATTCACGATTAATATGGGATGACGTTGTAAACAGTAATAAAGTGTTAGTAATTGTATAATATATTGTATAATATATTGTATAATACTATGAACGCAGCTTTAATGATATTACGATTTAGTATGTTACAGTTGGCAGTTTTGTGCGGTGTTGTAACATTTTCTACTTCTGTATCCTTAGACGCAAAATTTGTTTACAGTGAAATTTTAAGACACTGCTTTTATTGCGTGAAAAATCTTACTTCTGCATCTTGAGTTGCATTTTTACCACAATTCACTACCATATTGTATTGTGACGTCATCCCATATTTATCGTGAATAGGGTATATAAATAGTAGGGAACAAGGATATCTGAAGAAAAAATAGGAGAAATAGAATGGTAGAATACGTTCTAATGCATTTTTGGGAAATAGTATTGGATATATTACAAGCAGAGATAGGAAAAAAGAGCTAGATGTAGACCTAGATCAGATAGTGATAGATGCAGACTGTGCAAATTGCAGGGAAATCTGTAGGTTAGTTCAGAATAGGAAACAATGATGGTGCGCGCCTAACCGGTTCCAGTACTGAAGACCTAATTATGATGATAAGTTGAGTTATTTTCAATAAAATTTTATTAACTAAGCATTATAAACCGTTGCAAGAACAACTATACCAACATCCACATTCTTTTAGAAATGGTGCAACAGGCTTTTAGTAACCTCATGGTTGTCGTAAGCAAATGAGGACTGACTTCACTGCGAGGGAATAATTGCAACAGCTTTCCCGGTAGTGAAGTCGTCACTTACAGGTACTTTAACGTGGTGAGTAAGCTGTGCTCCAATGCTAAAAGGAAAGATCATATACCTAACCTCTTTTCTTTTCTTTACCTTTGTAGTTCTTCGCAGGTTTCTTCTACAGGGGAGTGCAGCGGAATCTGCCGGTAGACACTTTTATCCTGGAATCTCAGAGAAGCTCCTAGTATTTAAAATTCTAACTGCTAGTACTTTATTGTGTTTGTTTACGACTTTTATGCATATAGGCATGCTATGTGGTTAGCTACACAGTTTATCCTCACGAGATCTTATCTTTAAGATCGGGCAGTGTGGCGTAATTTACGCTCGTCTTTATATTATAATTTGAATAAGAGCCGCTATACTTGCGGCCACGTCCCCAATGCTCCACCCGAAGGTACTACATTGGGTTTAAACGCGAAAAATAAACGTGCTTCAAATTTATTCAAACTTCATAATTAATCCACTCTAAATAAAAATCTAACAGACTGAAACAAAAACTAAAAACAGGGTTTAAATAATGGTATCCCTAGCCTTGACTTTAGAGCGCGCCCGATTAACAAGACAAGCAAAAATGGGAGGGGGAGAGATCCGTAATACCGGATAGCAGACGCCGGCTCTGCTTAGCAGTGCGACCTGAAGGGTCGACTTAAAACTATCCAAATCTAGCTAGCTAATTTAAAATGAATTCAAACTTCTAAGCATTTGCCAAATGTATTAATAGTAAATCCAGCTATTTTGCCTGCTTTATAAATTTACAAATTATCCTAAATTTGTCCCTAACGTTCCCTATCATTCCCTAACTGACATATTATATATACAATCATTTTTCCTATATATACTGCGACCAAAAATTGGCGACAGAACGTCAAACGAATTAAATCAAGCCACAAAACAATACAATGCAGGCAAAAATATAAGTGTAAAAATAAATATAAATATAATATAAATATATAAATATACATATAATAAATATATAAATAAATATTTGAATAAGCAAAAACATGTAACAGTGCATGTAATAGCAAAAGCAAATACATTATCAGGTGCACTCGCATGAGCATTATATCGACTAGCGCCATTACACAAAAACGTGCTTGTTAGATTATTTCAAAATCTGTTTAAAATCACAAATCAATGCTCATGCGAGTACAGCCGCCACAATTTTATTCTTACCTCCAATATCAATTTCTCCAGCATCCGAAGATCTGGTCGTCTACCTACATCTATTGGTTTTCTACTTTTATGGGGGAGTTGAATATGCACTGTTAAAGTCCTGGTGAATATGCACTAAACGTTCTGGGAGGATCACAATCACTATCACTTCACTTTTAAGTCCTGGGGGGATGCGCGGTTTCACTCTATTTTATTATTTCTTTATTTATTACACTTATTTAAATTAATGAGGTTTCCTGATTTAGTTTATTGTTATTTATTTGTTTCGTTTATTCCTGATTTTCCGCGCGCAAAAGGTGGGACAGTGTATGGTGTATTCGTCGTGCATATTAGAGTTTTTGGTATACTTATTTCATTATTAATATTATTGTTTTTTTTTGTTTTTTGTTTTTTTTTGCAGGTTTTGGTTATCATGCTCTTATCATGTCAAAATCACGCCAGGTCGAAATCTATAATTTTTCAATCCTCCCACCATCCCCTCCCGACTTACACACGATTATCACCGTCTAATCTAGCAACCCTTCCTGCGAACTCTCTAAAGACTGTCCAGAACGCCTTCTGGTTACCCACTTCCCCGACTTCCTCTAGGCTCTTTGGCCATGCTAGACCTACGATAGCTAATTTCGTATCAGCCAACCCTCGATTTGCCGCTTCAAGCGGGCAGTCGAAGAGCACATGCTCTGCACTTTCCGCGCCCTCACCGCATTCACAGCGGTCGTTGTTGGTTAACCCGAATCTATGTAAATACGCTTTTAGGGCGCCGTGCCCTGTTATCAACTGAACCATTTTATGATCGAGTTTTACCTCGATCTTGCCTCTAGCTTCTAAGCTCGGTATGAATTTGTGGGTCAACCTGCCCGTGGCAGCGTTGTTCCACCTCTCTTCCCTTTGTCTGATTGACTTTTCACGCAGCTTTCTTTTAATCAAAGACTTCGGTATCGACGAATGTGATATTCGAAAATCTCCCGTCGCGGCCTCTTTAGCTAATTCATCAGCCCTATCGTTTCCTACGTTACCATTGTGCGACCTGACCCAACAGAACTTTAAACGTCGAAACTCGAGCGCCGTACGCGCTATCCTCCAGACGTCCGCTTGGAGGTCTGTCGAGGTGTTCATATTCGTTAAAGCCGTCAGCGCCGATTTACTATCATTGATTATATAATACTCGTCTCTGCCCGTATGGTTTATTACGTAATCGATAGCCTCTCGTATGGCTACCAATTCGCACTGGAAAATTGTGCTCCAGTTCGCGAGTTTGGTTTGAAACCGAAACACCTCCCTTTCCTGCTTATACACGACAAACGCCGCGCCTGCTTGCCCATCGTCCATACGTGAACCGTCCGTATAAATTTTAATACCCATCGCGTCCTCATCACCTTCGACAAACTCGATTCCTCTAATATCAGCCGGGTGCCCCAACTCAGATACAACAATCTTTTTTGCAATTTCCCTATTACCAAGATTAAGATCTTCGATAATTTCGCGCCGTTTTCCTATATTTATTAATCGCCTATCTCTAATCTCCCTAACGACATATTCGATAGGATGAGTCCTGCTGATCCCTAGGACCGCTTCCGTGGAGGTGGTCCTGTACGCCCTCGCCGCTTTTACCGAGGTTATGCGTTGTACGGTCGTCAATTGACGTACCTCCCTGACTTTACAACCTTCTGCCCATGCAGAAGCTGCGTACAGCATTGCCGGCTCAATTGCTCCGGCATAAACAGTCCTCAGCGATTCGCCCCTGAAACACCACTTTATTTTAGCCGCCGCCATCATTTTATTTGATATTTCGCGGCCCTTACTTTTTACGTATTGTACGTGCGCTTTCCAATTTAGTTTATCGTCGATCTTGACGCCGAGGTACGTAATAGAATCTTTAAACGGGATTTTCTCCCCTCCTAGCTCTAGCCTAGGCGGTCTCTGTCCTGGTTTCGTGCCGAAATAAAGCGCCTCTGACTTCGCCGAGTTGAATTTTAATTTTACCGTCTGCGATCATTCGTGTAATTTATTAAGCGCCTCGTTCGGTTTTGTGCGCATATCCATTAACAATCTCGATCTTACAATTAAAAGAGTGTCATCCGCATACCCAACGATTGAGCATCCTGCGGGCAACTTGACCCTAAAGATGCTCTCATACAACAACTTCCAAAATGTTGGACCAGAACATGACCTCTGCGGACATCCTCTTTCCACCTCACGCGACAAAACTTCACCCGGAATTTCAACCTGTGCCAATCGCCCCGAGAAATAACTTTTGACCAAAGACATCAAGTTTCGCGGACAAACCCTACGATCTAACTCGCAAACAATTAATGGCCACCAGGCAGCATCAAATGCTCCTTAAATGTCCAAAGCAACAACAACACAGTACTCTTTAGCATCTCTCGCTTGCTTAATTTCCCCGACAACGAACTCTAACGCGTCGATAGTCGACTTGCCCTCCATGAAACCAAACTGTCGGTTATTAAAACCGCCGCTGTCTCGCACTAGGTGCTCAACACGCGTAGTCATAACGCGATCTAAAACTTTTCCCAGCACCGGTAGCAAGGTAATTGGACGATAGCTGCCCGGATCTGACGCATCCGCCTTTTTAGGTTTGGGTATAAATTTCACGTTCCGGATTTTCCAGCAACACGGAAAAACGCCCCTTTCTAAAGAAAGATTAAACAACCCGACAAAGACACACGGGGCTAACAGGCACGCCTCCAGAGCTGCGTCTGAAGTGATTCCATCATGCCCCGGTGCCTTCTTAGGGTTCATCCTCCTAAGAGCCCTGACGACCTCGTGAACTAGGATTGCCTTATCGGCACCTGTTCCTTGCGCCTCTGCAGCTTCCCGACGTACTAAATCGTGCGACCCTTGATCCTCCTCGGGATTATCCGATGAGAAAAATTTCTCTAGTAAATATTCTGCTGTGGTTTTAAAACCTTCCGTGTATTCGCTATTTGTTTTCTTTATATTACTGAGCGCGATTTTTTGTTGTTTTCCTCTAATTACGCGATATGCGGTTCCCCAGGGTTCTTTCTCCGAGATTTGCGTGCAGAATTCTTTAAATTTATTCGTTCGCGTTTTTGCTATTAATATTTTATATTCGCGGTAACTTTGATTATATTTTATTCTCCGTTGTTCTCTTATATCTCCCGAGGCGCGTTGATAGCGGCGCCTTAGGTTACGCATTTCTGCCCGCTTGGTGGTTAGTTCCCGGGTCCACCAGGGTACGCTGTCTTTAAATGTTCTCTTTTCGGCATGGAATACGACGACGCGTCTACCACCGCGTCGTTTAATTTTTTCGCGAGTGTTTCTACTTCGCCAGCCTCTCGGCAGTTAAATAATTCATTTTTGAGCACAGGGATACTTTCGCCAAATTTTTGTTTAAATCGCTCCCAATTTGCTTTTTTATTACAGAACCGTGGAAATACAGTTAGCTGCTCGTTTGCACTTGTTTTGGTTTCAACGTCCCATGTTATTAATTTATGGTCAGAGAGCGTTTTCTCGTCCGACCTTAATTTCCAATTACAAATCGTTTCTAACATTTCGTGCGAGACTGCAGTAATATCTATAAAACTGCTGCCTCTATGCCTTTCAAACGTAGGTAAATCATTAGTGTTTATTACACAAAGATCCCATTCCGTAAAAAGATCAGCAACCTGCGAGCCTCTATCGTCTTCGATAGGGCTGCCCCATAGTGGCGACTTGGCATTAAAATCTCCCCCGATGATTAGATTTTTATTTCTGCCGATTTTACGAATAATATTATCTACTTGATTTATCAAGTCTTCGGTTTGGGGATTTTCCCGCCGGGAATCGACCAGCGGGGGGTACGCGCTTATTACGTAGAACGCATTTTCTCCTGATTTGATTTCGGCCGTCGTTACAAATTCGTTCGATAAATTATTTAATATAATTCCGGCGCACGTTCCATTATTTATTATTATCCCGCTACGCGGTCGTTCACTATTCGCGCTTAAGACGGTAACCCCCCTCCCAAAACCTGTTATTTTGTGGCTATACAGGTGCGGTTCCTGTATGAGCCCGATGTCGATTTTATTTTCGTTTATTATTTTAACGAAATTATTTGTAGCCCTTTGCCTCTACCTAAATTAATTTGCGCACATTTAATTAACGACCTCCTCTGAACATCATCTAATGGCCTAGGATCCATAGTCGATGTTCCTGGTGATGACTGCCTTCAAACGCTGCATCGTGGGGCACTGGCTGGACTTGGCGTCGTGACGAGTATCTACCCTGACACTACCAACCCTGTCGTTCGACCTCGCACAGACCACACAACAAGAAACTGCCCGCCTACAGTTCTTGAACTCATGCCCAATCTCGGCGCAGTTACCGCAAAATTGCATGCGCTCCTTGCACTCCGCTGACCTGTGGCCAAACTCGTAGCAACGGAAACACTGGATCATTGAGAAATGATCCCGAGCCCAGACCCTACGCCAACCTAGACTGACCGAATCCGCCAAGAAACACCTCCTAGCCTCCGGCGACACCTTGAACACAACGTTGGCCAACGGATCCCTAAGTCCTCTGCCGCCAAACCTAACTTCTCCCTAACCTCGTCCTCGAACCTAAGCCCCCTGAAGCGGGGGTTCTGAGCAAGCAACCTCTGCTGGAGCTCTTCTTTCTTCATCTCCCTCTCTACCCCACGCTCGTCTTTACAACCGTCAAACTGCAGCTTTAAAGTATAGTAATAATTTTAAAGAATATCATCCGTTGCGACTATTCACGCAGCTAAGTTATGAGTGAGCCTGATATTTTATCGAAACATTTTTGAAAGGTATATTTTGCTTGACGTTATTTTATATATAGGCTTTACAGAAAATTTTCTCATATACTAGTTGATCCATCACCTTTATATGGATTACAACATTTATTAGTCTGGAGCCTTACGACCTTTTTCGAAAGCCTGTCAAAAGTTGTATTTGAAAAATATAGCACGCGATTATTTATATAATCTGTATACGAAAATGGTTCAAAATTCACTTTATAAGTACATACCGATATAGACGCTTTTTCTTAATACAATTACTCATATCTTTTATATTTAAATATTCTTTAGAAAAAGGGTAACTTTGCAGGTATAAAGCGAAGCATACTAGGATTATTACAAATCAGCTCTTCGGCTTCTTAATTAAAATTAATGTGCTGCATAATTTGATATTCTAATAAGATGGAGCGGATAGCATTTAGAAGACAAACACTGCGCTAACATTGGCTTCATTCCAATATAAATTTGCAAGCGTAATGCAGCTTACAGCTTTGCATTTGCCTCATACAAAATTATTGCTATAATGAAATTTTCTTTTTGCCACCACGTATAAAAATAATGTAATAGTTCTTCAAAATAGGTAATGTTCACATCCAATATTGGAAAATAATTTCAGTATAGAACAAAATTTGATAAATTCAATTCTATTTAATTTGCAAAAGTTTGTTTCACAAACTGATCGAAAGAATAGAAAATTTTGAATAACTTTTGAATCAAGTTTAGAAGTTGCCTGAAAGCGTGGATGCAGGCAAATATTTCGAAGTGATGTTTACCGCTAATTTACTCGGTTTATTGCAATTAACTACAATTACATAGCGAGTTTTACATCATGGAATAAAGATTGCAAGGATTTATTAATTTATTTAAAATACACTTGCGGATTATATTTGTTAAATACAGAAATTGTTTACATGCCGCTGCAAAACAAAATAAAAGCACTGTCGCATATTTAATTTGCCGTCACTTGCTGTTTATTGAAATTGTGAAAAATTATATCCTTGAATTATTTTGTTGTAAACGAATCGAATTTGTTTAATTTTCCTATTATGAACTCGTTATCTTGTTTATTGTATAGTGGCGCAGTATATCTTGAAGTGTTGGTTGTTGGCAAAATATCGCTTATGGCTTTGAAGGTGGTTTCTTAGTTATAAAGTTGGGTAACTGAAATAGTTAAAGCTGATCAGAATACATTAAATTTTAGAGGTAAAAGGAATGCCTAACAGGCGTTTAGTGACCTTAATGGTTTTTTGTATTAAGCGATTAATTAGTTTCATTGTGTGTACGATCAGCGGTAAGTCTTAATTAATTATAAAAACTTTATTTTTTTTGGGTAACAAGAACTTTGACACAACTAGTTACGGCACGATCTTTTTTTGTTGGACGCTCGAATGTAAACATTTATTTGTGGAATTGTCTTTGAACTTTCTCGTATAATGGATGGAGGATAAGTAGGGCACGAAAGCCGGTTCAGGCATTGCCGCTACCACTTCCACCAACCACCACCACTCTCCCACCTCCACACACCTTCCACCTATCACCTACCACCTCCACACTCCTCCCACCTCCAACCTCCACACACCTCTCACCTCAACCGCCTACCTCTACACACCGCACACCTCCCACTTCCACCCTCCCACCTCCCACCTCCCACCTCCCCACCCTCCACCATCCTTTGTAACTTTCGGTTTTATTTTATAAATACGCATCAACTACCCTACATATTTCTATGCTAAAATTCATATTCTTATAATAGTATTTTAAGGTTCTATTCTAAAACTTGTTAAAACTTGAAAAATAGTTGATTGTAAGGCAGGTGTTCGCTTGGATTTCCAAGAAAACACGCAGTACCTGTATGTTAATTTTCAAATAGTTTAGCATTTGCCATCTTCCTTCAATACAATAGTGGGATACTTTCGTCTCACTTACCGATAATTTGCGAAGACAGGGGAAGAAGATTATTCGTCGTAGTTTTAAGTTAGTTCACGTTGGGTATTCGAAGGGTCGCGAGCATGTAATTGTAGAAAGCTCTTTTAGGCGCGAAGTGTAATAAACATTCACGTGCATAATTAATTGGTTCGGTCGTGTAAAAGTCAAATGGTTTCTTTTACGACATAGATGCTCCCGATTTCTTTTTAAGGAGGATTTTAAGCACATTGAATAAAAGGGGTTGTAAAACCTACACGTTACTAGTTGTTATTAAGTAACGGAATATTTAAATTGCATCGGAGGCGTTTTGTATTGAGATTGGTTTTTTGTGAATAAATAAAACCCTTGCCCAACGAACTCGCGTAGTTAGCTTTTACGTTAATATAGAACTGTTATTGTTGTAAGATTAATAAGAAGATTAGTAATCTATAGGAACACTGTGGCACAATTTGAATAAAATGAAAAAACTCTTACCACAAAAAATATTTAAAATACCAGATACGTATTTCGACCACTATGTGGTCATCATCAGTAAGAAATCTGTAATTAAATAATAATTAGCTGTTGTTCTGGAACATTTCAGAGGACATTCTCCTCACCATTTAGGCTGAAGTGAACCTTCCCAACATACAATTTACTATGTTGTTGCTTTAAACACTATCGAGGATATTCTCCTCGCCCGCAGGCTGGTGTTCTCAACAACAAACAAGTGAATTGTGACATTATAACTTAAATCTACTTAATTTATACTAATTCTAAATCTACTGAAGCGGAACCAATTTAATCTTGCTTTCTCATTGGTTGTTGACAAATAGGGAAAGCAAAGCAGATGGCTCTATTGGTGTTTAAGAGGGGTCCTTTATGTTTAACAATTTCAATTGATTCATAGGCATTTAAGGAGGAAAACGTTGGTACCGCTTTTAACAATTTAACATTTTCTAGTTTAAAGGGGTGGCTGGTTTCAAATATATGTTTGGCGACCTGAGACCTTTCATATTTACCATATTTGAAGTGAGCAAGGGGTTCTTTAAATCTTGTTGTTATATTCCTCTTGGTCTGACCAATATATTTTTGAAAACACCCTGGCCCTGCACAACTAATTTCATAAATCCTCGACTTTTGCAATTTTTCCACTTTGTCTTTTGGATTACCTAGCAAATCTTTAATTTTATTAGTATTAGTGAAAGCAATTTTGAAATTACACTGTTTGAATATTTTATCAAGACGCTTTGTGGTTTTGTGAAACGGAAGTTTAACATATTTAACATTATCGTTAGAGGTGGTTGATTGCAAAGTCGTTGATTTACGGATGTTGATCCTATTTTTACACTTTCTAAAAATATTATCTATAATATCAGAAGAGAAACCATCGTAATTCGCTATTTATTTAATAAGAGCAAATTCCTTATTAAATCTGTTTTTATTTAAAGGGAAATTCAATAATCTATTAATTAAAAAGTTAAATGAAGCCAACTTATGTTGTATGTTATGATTAGAAAAAGACAAAATAAAGCGATTTACATTGGTTTCTTTTCTATAAATGTCAAATTCTAATTTATTACCATTTCTAATTACTAATGTATCTAAAAAGGGTACTTGTCCATTATTCTCTAGTTCATACGTAAATTTTATGCTTTGAAATTTCGAATTCATTTCTTTAAAAGAATCATCAACATTTGATATAGAAGTGTCAAAAACTGCAAAAATATCATCCACGTACCTTAACCATATTCTTGGGAAGTATTTGGAGTTTTCTTTTAACTCGGTTTCAAAACGAGACATAAATAAATTTGCTATGAAAGGTGATAAGATATTTTCCATTGCTGTGCCTTCAGGTTGTTCGTACAACTTGTTGTTGAATTGAAAACAGTTCTGGGACATGCAATTAGTATAAATTAAGTAGATTTAAGTTATAATGTCACAATTCACTTGTTTGTTGTTGAGAACACCAGCCTGCGGGTGAGGAGAATATTCTCGATAGTGTTTAAAGCAACAATATAGTAAATTGTATGTTGGGAAGGTTCACTTCACTTCACTTCAGCGATAGGAGGATCCATTAGGGTTGGTATAAGGATTTAATGAAAACTAAATGTACATGAAATGTTTGTTGCTCAACACATTAATTTTGGTTATAATTAATAGAAACATGTTATAGAGGTTGTGTATAATTTAGAGGTGTGAATGTTGATTTGGTGTTCAGTTAAAAACTGCTATATGGTTATATGAGAACAAATTCCGTCGTTCTAAAATTATGATTTTATAAGGAGTTTAAGTAATACTGTGAACAGGGATTCAGATCAAATATATTTAATTTAAAAACTCAATCCCCCTAGTTCAGAATATGTTAAGTGATGACTTTATTACAGGTACAAGTTAGTGTTAAACTTGCATTATTATTATTGATCATTTTGAACAGCCAGGAGGTGTACAACAACTTGGCTAATAAATTGAAATAGTGTCATTCCCATATTTTGTCATACGGGTTTCTTGTCCGAGAAGAATAAGTTTTCCCTTATTTTGCCGTTCTCCTATAAAGGACAGGGAATCCATGCCACTTTACTAAAATAAGGGTGGTGCCCAGAATTCATCGGTTTAGTCAAGATAACTATTATTACTCTCCACTCCCCTCCCCATTTTAACCCCGCCCGTCCCCACTACAGCCAGCCGAGCCGCGGTTTAGTTCGTTCCTTTGAGCTTACCGTGTTTGTTCATGCCTCCCCCTCCCTACCATCGTAACGTCAATTTTGGCATGTAACACCTTCCCACCCTTCCATCTCTACACACTTCCCACTTCTCACCTCACACCTCCACCACTCTCCCACCTCCACACACCTCCCACCTCACACCTCCACGCACTTCCTACCTTCCACCTCCACACACTTTCCATCTCCTACATCCCACCTCCACACACCTCCCACCTCCCATCTTTACACCTCACATCTCCACACACCTCGCACCTCCGCCACCCTCCCACCTCCCACGACTCACCTCCCACCTCCACCACCCTCCCACCTATACACAGGTTCTACCTTCCACCTCCACACACCACCCACCTCCCACTTCCATACACCTCCACTACCCTCGACCACCCTTGCACCACCACACACCTCCCACCTCCACCACTCTCCCACTTCTACACATCTCCCGCTTCCACCACCCTTTCACCTCCCCCATCTCCCACCTCCCCCACTCTCCCACCACCACCCACTTCTCGCCATTTTCCACCTCCCACCACCACACATCGTTCGCTTTTCACAAGCCAAACTTGTTAATGAGATATGTATAGTGCTGCAAAAGTAATACCGAATTTTCATGTATTTCTTTCTCCAAACAGGATGATTTTGTATAAATCAATTTGCAAATAGAAATTTTTTCTCAAATGTGTATGTATAAATACGAAAAAAAACAAGTTTTAATCAACAATAATATATCACAAATAAAAAACTTTAAACACCTTAAAAACACAATGAAATTAATTAAAAATATACATTTGCTAGTGTTAATGATACGAGTGATGTGAGAGCATCAATTAACAAGTAATAAAAATGTTTCCAAACAGTCAAAAATGTATTAAATATATACAAGGGTATTGTATGAGTGTATTCTAACATCCACTATGATAACCGGAATCAGCTGAATTGGGAATATCCAATCTTCTAAATAATTGTGTTAGTGAGTGTCACACCTACGTCTTCAAAGTATTGTTTTGGGTGACAAAAAATGATTTCTAACAATTTGCATTGCTGCTGTCATTGAACAAATAATTACTGACTCGGGACTCGCTTTCCAATATTATGCTAACCCGCTCTTCTTTTGTTGTACCAGTTATATGTGTTATATCATCCAAGAAATTTTCGTAAAAGTTTTAGAAACTTCTACAATGTATTTCATCCATTTTATAACAGAGTAATTCTTGCAAATGTAATAGATTGAAGCACTCTTACTCGGTTAACACAATAACATTTCGGTTTTTTCAACTTGTAAATTGAAAGAATTCGCTCTTTCAAAATCGTTCAACAACCATATACCTCTATCAGAAGTGGTAGACAGCTGCAATTTGAATTTTCGATTCAGTTGTATGTCGACAACACCGTCTTAAGTAGCTAGTCCGTTTAATCTGACGTTTTTAAGTCTTGCGCAGATTGTCGAATTTGATATTCTACTCGAAGGGTACACATTTTTCTCCATTCGAATTAACTCAGTGTTAGACTAGAAGCTGAACTTTTCGAGGTATTCGACTTTGAAATCGAAATTTTATAACCAACGGAAGTTTTTGTTAATAAAAATAATTATAACTTAAATTCAATTTTTATTGTAAATGTGAACTATATTTAAAAATGGAATATTCGTATGTTTGGTTGTGAGCTGTACATGCGGCGGAATTTTTTTTATCTCTATGCTTTTGCGACACAACAGCATTTTACAATTACACAACACATTTCTTTAAAGATTCACGAGAAAATTTATTAAAATACGTTTCCATTTTGACAGACTACTAAATATACTTTATGCGTAATGATAGATAAACATGTATTAGCCATAGTAGATCTAAACGTCTGCATTAATACAGCATACAGACAGTTGGTAAAATTCCCTATATAATTTCCTATCTAATTGTTATTGTACAGATTGGTTACTTACCATAAAACTTGTTATATATCTTAAATAGGAATGGGCTTTTAGCTTATACCCCACGCATGTAGTATTGTTTGGAGTTAGGTTTACAATCTCATATTCTTTGTGAATGATTAGGTCTTTGCAATACATCGACAATTTCTATAAACTGGCCTTTTTCAAAGAAAGTAACGAAGTTATCACCTTTCTGTATAGGTATTGTAATTTTTTGTTTCGCAGTCTCCATATTGCTTCAAGCGTGTACTTGCTTTTGCTGCTCTTTTGCGGTGATAGCTTAGCGTCTCTTTCGGTATGTTGTATTTTCTACTGATGGAGTAAATACTCGACTTATCCAGTCGAATTTCTTCTATAGCTTTTTTTAAAGCTTCTTTACTGTATCCACTCAACCATGCTAACCAATACTCCTGGCGGCACTTTCACACTATGAGGCAATTTCACTCTATAAAGCACTTTCACCCTATTAACAACTTCTGTAAATGGATTGTATTTTATAGTCATTATTATTGTTGCTATGCAAATAGATTTCAACAACACATGAGCAAGGAGTGATAGTTCAACCGTGATAAACCAAATTAATATTTGCCTAATGCTTTACGAACTCCGAGATAAACTAAAGTAATAATATTGTAGCCAGTGAATATAAAACCGTTTTTACTCTTTCTGGATGTTCTTCCTCTTCTATCGGGCACACCTTAGTACTCCTATGCGTTGTGTTATTAAATTCCTCCATAACCTTAGACAAAATATCTGTAGCTGGGGCGCTGACCTAGCGGAGGGGTGTGAAATGATGTGGAAGGATGTGAAGCGATGTGGTGTGATGTGGTGTGATGTGTAATGTGGAGTGTTGTGGATGGAATGCGGATGGATGTGGAAAGATGTGGAGGTGGGTTGAGTGATGTGATGTTGGACCATGGGACTGTACCTCCATCCGACACATCCGACATACATCCCACATACAAAACTTCCATTCGAACGTATTCCATTTTTTATAGAATAATTTTGACGCATTCTCAAAACATCTCTATTTATACCTTTCTACAATTAACGATATAGGAACAATAATATTTAATATTTTTATAAATAACGGATCTTCATTTATCACGTTCTCGCAGAAGCTTAAATATTAACTTTTGTGTGTACATGGTAGCTTAAACGGTAGCTTAAACTCATAACTAAGATCTAAGCGCAACCTTTATGTGCTGGAACGGATGTCATCACCGGAATTATCTGAAGCTTTCCATTGTCTACACAATTGCTGAAGCGAGCGCGCAAGTAACACGTCTTTCACATACCAGTCTGGATGACATGTAATTATTTCCAGAGCTGTTAAATAATTATGGTTATTTACGTCACTGAAAAGAAAATTACACGCTCGAATATCACTTTCAAGCAAAATTTTAGCTCTTTCCTCTGCTTCTGTTAGCTTAACTCTTTTATCGTAATTATGGTTGGCAATAAAACCTACTAGTTGGTTGTAGTATGATTGGAATTCTTTACCAACCATCTGATTTAGTTTATATGTTAGTAACTCCCGCATGCTAAATAGTCTCCAGAGTTTGCGTTTACGCAAAATGATGACACAATCACCCTTCGTAAGTTCCAGTGCAAACGTTTCTTCTTCTTCGTCTATAATACCATTTCCAACCAATGCGGACCTAGCATACCATTTATTTGCTTTAAACCTTAAATCGATTTCATTTCCAAGTTGATAATGTGCGTCTTCTAATTCCACGCTATTTTGTCGAACTTTTTTTACATCTCTAGCAAATTGATTCACTATTCAAAAGACTGAAATTGTATAGAGATGTGTTTATAATTACTCTAAGTAGCCGAAATGTCAAAGTTTGTCTATATGATATAGTAGAGATTTTAAAACAGAAGAGAACAATTTTATGCAAAAGCTTTATCTGCGTATGTTAAGTTTATTCGTGTGGCTTTATGTACTCCAAAACGCTGTTTTTCTAACCTGAGAAGACTAAAAACGTATTTAAGATCAACAGTGACGAAGCACAGTTTAAATAATGCAGTTATCATTAACGTATATAGTGGTGTAGTTTGGACAACTGATTGAACTGAGATTATTAAAACACTCCATAAAGAAAGCAATCCACTTTTTTTCCATAAATTGAATTTAAAAGCTCGAACATTAGTTGTTACATGCCAAAATGGTCGTGTATCATGTTTTAGGGTAAGAGATACTTTGTAGGTTAATT
Organism: Platerodrilus igneus; assembly: GCA_036346225.1. Lineage (NCBI taxonomy): Eukaryota > Metazoa > Arthropoda > Insecta > Coleoptera > Lycidae > Platerodrilus > Platerodrilus igneus. The sequence continues at coordinate 5,172,262 of JARFIW010000500.1, read as the reverse complement.
GCTGCGTATTTTTTAAATGATACGCTAACTTCAGCCGTTGGTAACGATTGAGTCTGTGCAGAAAGGATGCGAAAGTGCGCGAGTCGAGGAAGCGGTTTTAATTAACTTGATACGGACGAAGCAACAAGTGTGTAAGTGCGGTGTAGTTTTTAAAGGTATGTACTTTTCTTTTATCTTACCTTATCGTACCCTGTACCCATTTCCCTCCAAATCGCCTACAACAAGCAATAAGAAGATCACCGACGGATAAGAATTTTATGTTCAACCCGACAAACTACGAAAACCAACATGTGGGTGGACCCTGAGATAAGTTTCCGAAATATACATATTACGTAAGTAATTTAAACATTACCTAAAATGTGCATGTAAATTGACATAGACATTGCGATTGCATCATTCAGTAAAAACGTGGTCTGTATAGGTTATATAACGACGTTAGAGCCACGCCTAAATCATAATAACTCCGCGTAAATGGTAACATAGTTTGAAAACCCAGCTTTTGGCGAATTCAGTAAGCTGAGTTGAGTTATGACTTTTCGAAGAGGATTGCAATTGTATATATTTTTCATTCGTTTTCTACGTTTTTAACCATTATATTATTAAATAAGTCTTGGCATCTCGGAGATTTACAAAGGTTAACACCACTACACTTACATTTATGCTGATTTAAATCTCAAAACCTTATTCTTTTCTAGTGACTAGTGAAGAAACAGAAAAAGGTTAAACAGTTACAGCTGAGCTAAATAGGACAGCACAACTGAGATATGTAACCTCAAGCAACTTCCTATATAGTTTTTCACTAATATAGTACTTAAAACCATCTTTTCTCTTTGGGGGTGTTTATATTACAGATATAATTAGTAGTGACACCAAATCACACCCACAATCATCTATCGGTTTTCAGAGAAATATATCAATTTTTAGAGCTGTATGCTTAGGTTATTAAACAAGTGTCATATCCAATGCGTCAAATTTGACAAGAATATAGTTTTATTGCATATACGGTTAATTAAAATTTATCTTGAATAGGCGTAGGAAATTAAACTAATCACAAAGGGCATCGCAATGCAACCATTCTTGTTGCTAAAGTTTAACACTGAAGTTTTGCTTTGAATTCATGCTAATTATAAAAGCAATAAACGTTTCCGCTTTAAAAGTATGCACAGTACCCTTCTTTACAAGTAGACTTTTAATATTAAACGTTAAGTGATTTTTGGGACAAAGAGGTTTGCCACTCCTAAAGTATTTGCATACCTTTAATTAATACTATGTGAAAAAAATTGAAATTAGAAAATTGGAATACCAACATTATATTCATTTTCAGCGCTTCTATACTTTTCTGCACAGCATGTTTCTTCCTAAAATAAATTGAGCATTTTTATAAAATAGAAAGAATTTCATGCTAATTCTTATATTCAGTAATTAAAATTCAAGTCGAGGCTTGTGAAAACAACAACACTGAAAGTCGACAACAATAGTTTAAATTGCGCAATCGTTAGCCCTAACGTTTTTCTGCATATCGTTTGTTTTGAATAGCGGATAGTATTATAAGTAAGACATATTGTTTTTGATCAGAGCTATATAGTTTAATAGTCACAAATAACTTAATAAAAGTCGCCAAGAAAGATATTCCTAAAATGGAGTATTGGGATGATTTTGTTATGGGTTAAGTGAGCGATACGTTATAAATTTTGATTTGCACTCAAGGAGTGGAGACCCCGTAACAATTTAAGGAGAATTTGGTTATCTACAGTGGTGCGGGAGTGGGGTCCTATAAAAGAAATTATAAAAATTGTACAAATAAAAAAAGTAATGAAATTTGTTACGTTTGTTACATTTGTTCCCGTCTCGATTACAAGTCCAGTCACGTATGTCGGAAATCACCCTTCCTCGCACACCGCGTCGGCACAATCTCGCGCAACGCACTATTTAAAGTGACGGAAATACGCACACGTCCTTTTAAATTTATGGCGCGAAATTCTTACAACTTAAAACTTAATTGAGAATGTTTAGTGCCGATTTCGGCACGTAACAATAGCGACAAAGCCATAAAAGAAAAAACTTAAAAAAAAGAAAATGACTAACTAACTAACCTACATAAATCCTAACTTAAATCCTAGAAAATGTTTATTTAAGGCACCACCTGGTTTTTTCCGACAGATAACACGTTTTCCGGATTACCAGGAAACGGAAAAGAGCACACACGAGTCTTTGGTGTGGCGCAGTTAAAATCGACAGCACAAATTTGTCGGGGAGCATGAAACACTACTTAAACTAAAACAAATGCGACAATTCGCCTAACCTATATACTAACCAAAAGCTAACATTACAGTTTCTTAAGTGCAGACCCACATGAGCATTGCATCTAGACTGTTTCTTCATTGGCAAAAAATGCCCAAATTTAAAAATGTTCAAAAGAGTGAGTTACTCTACACTCTAGCAAATTTTTAGTTACTGGTACTCTGGTTTAATAAACAATACACATCAAAACTTGTCCATGACATGGCTGTGAATCAACAAATTTACCAAAAGTACCACCTTACTAATTCCTTACATTACTAAACTAACAAATTACATTTCTACCATCAGGTAAGCTTTTTCAATTAATATTCAAAAACATAATTCCCACGTCTGGTCATAAATACCAAACGTTAGGAAAATAAAAAGATAAAACAAAATCTCAAATTATTATCGAAGATAATAGATAAGATAAAGATATTAAACTAAGGTTATTTTCCAAGATAATAAATAAGATAAAGATATTAACTCAAGTTATTATCAAAGATAATAGGTATGATAACGATAGAGTGGCTCCGTGGAGCCGTTACATAGGAATTTCTCGTGCCCCCTAAAATGGGCGACCTATGAAGCAGGCCCGTTTGCAATAAACTGCACGAGGGACCGGCAAAGGCATTTGGGTGCATCCCTGCACCCGGCGTTAATTGATATCGATAAAATCCACACATATATGACCACATATATTTTCAGTCACTCACACATTCACACACTCATACATACATTCACTGTTAGCAACCATGTGCGCTGACAGCGGCACCGCATGACCTCACGAAAGATTCCCAAAGACGTGGTCCGGGTGTCTGTGAAAACCAGGCGGCTCCGTGGCGTAGTGGTATGTGTGTGACTACTGCGCACTAGGTCCCGGGTTCGAATCCCAACACGGTCCGCTTGAAAAATGTTAGGCGAGCATTTTTCGCAAAATACACCCTCGTTCGGATGAGAGGTAAAATGGAGGTCCCGTGTGTGAGTGTTGTCACGCACGTTAAAGATCCCTACCTTGCTTGGAACAGCAAGGATTCGGCAAAATTCAAAATTTTCCAGGTAAGAAAAACTCGCTTCCTGGCCAATGTAGTACCTTCGGGTGGAGCATTGGAAAAATCACATGTAATGTCTGTGAAAACCCCCCGCGCAACCACACGGTGACTAACGGAAATGAAAAGGCAGTAGAAATAGGAACGGTAGAAAGAGGGAGGTAGGTATTTGGAATGCATAAGAGGCACTTCCGGGTGGAAGAAAATAGAGGAAGGGCTCGCATTGAGCTAAAGAGACAGAAAAGGTGGATAGCAAAGCGCTACTTAACCAGCCAATGTGGTCAGTAGCCCGGAGTGAGGAAAAAATCGCTCTTATATGGTCGACGGGTGTTCCGGGACGAGACCAGGTCTACCGAAAAAAAAGATAAGGCAGAAACGGAGACAGCGGGATATGAAAAAGTAGAGTTTTTGGACAAGCGACCGAGAGCAGGTAGAGAATTGTCCCTATAAAACACAGGTCGGTTTGAAGGACCACCTGCGATATTAATCCAACAAGTTAAGGTATATCATAATTTTAAAAATTCACTAGACTCTTAACGAGAACTAGTACAATCATTTTCCTAACGAGTGCATTCACTACGATAAGAAAATCAGACAAGAGTTGACACAACAACTTAAAAGTATCACTACAGATACATTTACACAAAAACCAACTGTTGCAAGGTAATTTTTTAAAACGGTAACGCCATAAGCACACAAAAATGCCTAATTATAAGCCGTTAAATACAGACACACTGTCCCAATATGGTAAAACAAGCGAGAATTTGATAAGATAACAATAAAAAGCGATAGCACCTTATCACGAAGTTCAATAAAAAACAACGAAAAAAATGTTTATATGTTATGATGATTTAGTAGAAGGAGAAACAAATAATGATATAAGATAATGTGGGCGACTGTAAAAATTCAGAGGAAAAACACGTGGAATAGAAAGTCCTAGTTTTTTGCAACTGCGAATATAAACTATTTCTTACAATGGCATAGGCCGCGTATCCTATGTGAGCCCAAAGAAGAAAGCATCCACTCTAACATCAGCTAAAACCAATCATAAAAATTCAACGAGTTATTACAACCAAAGTTACGACAATTACCGCAAAATTAAACGATGTAAGATGAATACTAAAAAGAAAATAATTTATTGTAGAAAATGTGCGAGGATTAGTTAAATGAAGTGACAGAGTTATACTGGAGGATCTAGACAATAAAGCGATATATAAGTAACGGCAAGTTCAAGGAAAAATTAATCAGAAGTAAAAAAATATGTAGTTTAAGGTAAATAAGTTAAACGTATAAAAGGTAGGTGCTGTATAAGAGCGGGAATAAGTAATTTAAGTTAATTAATTGATAGTGGGGACTAAAAACATTAGATAAATCGTTAAGGAAATGAAACGTGAAAACTTATAGATATACGTAGGGTTGAACGATTTTAAAGATAATTTTATGGCATCTAGTGTGGTTTAAATCTATATGTGAAGAGATAACAGTAATCAAAACTCGATTTACTGATAAAATTGTTGAAGAACGGAAAGATATCTTGTAACACGTATATTTGCTAGGATGACAAGCTCTCGTTTGAGTTCCACCTAGACTAATGGTGAAAAATTCCAACATCATTCTTAAAAAAATGATTCACAAATTGCTAAAACGACAAACTTACCAACCAAATTCTTGTCTAGAGTTACGTAATGCTGAGCGACCGGCCTTTGATGGGTCTTGTCTAGACTTACATACAGCTGGGCGACCAAATTCGACAGTAAATTATGCTTAATAGATCTTAAAATGTTGCGTTGGAATATCGATATATCTAACAAATTTGCTATCATCCATTATATTCATTTTCAGCGCTTCTACTTTTCTGCACAGTATGTTTCTTCCCAAAATAAATTGAGCATTTTTATAAAATAGAAAGAATTTCATGCTAATTCTTATATTCAGTAATTAAAATTCAAGTCGAGGCTTGTAAAAACAACAACGCTGAAAGTCGACAACAATAGTTTAAATTGCGCAATCGTGAGCCCTAACGTTTTTCTGCACATCGTTTGTTTTGAATAGCGGCTAGTAGTATAAGTACGACATATTGACTTTGATCAGAGCTATATAGTTTAATAGTCACAAATAACTTAATAAAAGTCGCCAAGAAGGATATTCCTAAAATGAAGTATTGGAATGATTTTGTTACGGGTAAAGTGAGCGATACGTTATAAATTTTGATTTGCTCTGAAGGAGTGGAGACCCCGTAACGACTTAAGGAAGATTTGGTTATCTACAGTGGTGCGGGAGTGAGGTCCTATAAAAGAAATTATAAAAATAGTAAAAATTAAAAAAATAATGAAATTGCCGAAATATAAACAAACTACGTTATAAAATCACATCATCATGAAAGGCTAGTTGCTTACCATAACTAAGATGCGCAAACCGTCTAACCTCAACAATCCCTTTGATAATATCCTTACAAGAAAGACCGTTGTTCCGCATAGGTCACATTTGCTTTTAGTTTTCTAAACTTTTTCATTATACTTTCTCTAAAATACGATAAAGATCTTAAATTTTTGTCAAATTTTATAGATTCTCGACATTAAGCCATTTCACAAATACAACTCCATAATTGAGATAGCTAGATATTCTGTCTCAATTGTGACTTTCCCTAGTTCCTAAATAAATGCAAAAAATATTTCGCCTATACTTAAATTTTACTGACATCAAATAGTTGCGATATACATATAAATATTTAAAGAAAAACTAATTTGTTAACTTCAATCTGGCCAGGTATTGCTAAAACAAATCCTAAAAGTCCTTAAATCAAATTTATCAATAATGCTATTACTCCAAAACTTCCTATTTTCCATGTTTAATTACCTGACATAAATTCCAGTTTATGGAAATTTCGTGTTTAACAAACATAGAACACCGTTAAATACCAGAATTTTCGTTATGTTAATTCATTATGCATTCTAAAAGTAAATGTTTACTCTTTTACCAACAATAATTTCACTAATAAAATTTACTTTTAAAATCATTATACACGATTTTTGTTGCTAATTTAGTCCGAGGAAACAATTGCGTTCACTTTGACTAATTTTCTATTACATAAATACACACACGCCATTTAAATTTTCAACCCACATGTGCATAATGATTAAATCTAAACACAAAAGCTCATTCTACACGCTGTTTAATTTTAGGATATCTAATAACATCAGTCTCTCGTCTGATTGATTTTGTGTTTTCCAACTACAACAGCTTCCTTAACACACAACAAAGAATTTTAAATTATTAGAGAGGTGAACTTTCTAGGTCCTGTCCCCTTTCTTTAACCGGTCCTAAGGATATTATGTCGACGAACACGTGAATTAAAATCTTCCCTGCCTGTGCAAACATAATTAAACAAGTTGAGCCGTACGCCGCTTATTTTTCCTTGTGGGAATTCATATTTTATGCCTCAAACTGTATATTTCTTTTCCACCTTTACTCTCCTTTCATACCGATTACATGCAGCGCAGTTAAACCGCCAAATACTCGTCCAAACGACCTTAGCCTTTCTAATTCTTTGCTAGCGAATAACTGATTTGTTAATTCTTTCGTCGTCTGTAATTACTGTCGTTAACTTACGACTTCCTTTTACGTTCTGTGATAGTTATGTTATTGTCTGATCTTTATTAACACGTGAATCAAGTATTAACTCTTATGTTTTAATCAAGTTAGCGTCATGTACAATTGCTATACAAATGAATATATTGTATTGCTTAAAATGATTAAATTATCTGCAAACCAATTTTCGTGACTTTTACTTACGAAGTGTCTGTGTTTATTTGAAATAATTAGTATATTGTTGGAATATGTTTAACATATTGTAACTAATATTATTTCTACTTCAACTTGTTATGTTCCAATTTTGTTTTTAAAATTTTTCCCTTGTTAATTCATTACTCGTTCGAATAAATTCCGTTTCAATTCTTAAATTTTTCAACAACCCCCTATATAGTTTACTTGTTACTTCATAAGCTCGTTTTACCATAAATCTGTTAAATCCTTCGACCTACTTCATAATAAACACGCTCCAGAATAAACTCCTCAACTCAAACCCATTGTGCTTTTAAAACGAAAATTTATTCTATAAATTAAATAGTCTAGGCCTTGTGTTAGGTACCCCGTCATCTCATAAATTCTTCAATAACATCCTGTTTACAATAATACATACGCTTTCTACAAATTTTCATTTTGAACTCATTTATTTCGAAACGACATGGTTATGCTACAAGTAAATAGTTATATCCTGTTTTTAGGTATCCGCTATCTTGGTATACCTTACGATCGCCGTATAATGGTTCTTTCTATTGTTCCAAGGTAACGACTTGTTGAGATAAGGTCGCGCACGATCCGATATAAATCCGGTTTTTCCAGTTTTAACGTGCTTTGATGAGCTAGGAATAGACAGTTCGAATTCTTGTTGTTTGAACCATTGTTGAGTTTGTTTCTGCAGCGTGTGCGTCAAAGGGTCTTCTACATTTTATTCGTCACTATATTTCAAAAAGCGATGCACGTCTTTCTGTTCAACAACTAGGAGGTGTCCTGCGTGTATTCGGTGAGCGTTCCACGCGGGTACCCATTCTACTCAGATGCTCTTTTTAGCTTTTTTTAAGCTGGTGGTCAAATGGGTTATTTCGTTATGTAAAACAACTTCTTTCGTTATACTGCTGCTGCAATTATGGTAGCAGAATAAATATAGGCTGACAACCATGGCGTTTCTATGCTGACTCAATCCCGACGGCTTGCGAGCTAAGTATCACGATACCTACAGGATGCAACTTGTTTCCTTTTGTGTGCGTCAAGGGCATATTCCGTATCAACGGTTGGTGTAGTTACGTGACAAGAAACGTCACATTGTAGAACTATTATTTGTTGCTGCGATCCGATATTATCACTCTACAGGTGCGATGTACTATTTTTAAAGATACGTGACAAAAGAACGCACATGTTTATTCGCTTTATTAATTAGTTACTTTACAAAATTTATTAGGTAAAAATTTAAAAACTTGACAAAAGCTTTCATAGTGTTTATTCGATACTGATTAATTTTATTTTGTGCAAATACGAGATGCGCACTTCGCAGCTAAATTTCTAAATTGTCCGTAGAATATAATTATGGGCTGTAAAATAGTAACGCTTAATTTATTTTCCTTTTGCTTGTTGGTACAGAACCCTTTATTTATTTTTATGTGTTAATAGATAATTGTGGACTATGTACGGTATTTTTTTCGTTTTTTTGACGAATCCCCGTCTCCGCGTCTAGTAGTTAGCCTGGTATCTACTTTTCTTCCGGTTACCTTTAGGTACGTAGCAAACCAATTAAAAATTCTAAAAAGCTTTTCTACATAGGAGAACGTTTAAGATCGGCTCTACAGACTTAAGTTAGTACAATAGAGTATGAGAAAGGATTCAGGAAAATTAAATATTACTAAAGTAATTAAAGACTAACACAATCGATGAATTGTTCATATTTTGGAGTATGAAGGAACAGTTAGGACAGTGACAGAGACCTGAACAAAAAGTAGGATATGTCGAGAAAAAAAACTCGTGTATATAGACCAAATTAAGAAAAATATAAATACAGATACCTAACTACAGGGCACTGAAAGCGTTAGCTGCATCTAATCAGTATTATGCCGCAGCTTTAGTATATTGCACGTTGAAATATATAAAAGAACGAACCCGATTCTTGAAGAAGTTTTAAGTTGCTGCTTTACTTAATTCGGGCTAAAATGTCAAAAATCGCTCCTTAAACGCTCATGAATCAAATAATAGGACACATGTTCTTAAATTGTTTCAACACACATCGAACGCGTTCGATGTGTGTCAGTGCACTGCATATACCTCTTAGTGGTCGTAGTGCAGGCAACTCTTTACTGGCTTACAAGCAACCTTCTTGGAAGGGAACGTTTAAGCTTGAATTGAAAAATTTTAGGCACACTTGGTGAACTGGGAATCGTGGCGGCGTCTGTGGCAAAGAAACTAAACATACCGTTGGTTACAAAAGCTGCAATGGCATGGTTGCGATCAAGGTTGGTAACCTGGTTCAACCTGATAAAAAATTACTAACAAGACCTTTGTGAAAGCATCGGAGCGTCAAAGTCATGGTGGGCAACTAAGACGGAAGATTTCTAGCCCATCAGGTAACGACCGCTTGGTGGAAGTACCAAACATTCTTACATTTACCATTGATAAATAAAAGTTTATGTGATCCATCAGTAATTCCAACATTTATGACACAAGCAGTAACATACTTAAAACCAAAGAGTATTGAAAGAATGAATAAGGAAAGACTTCCTAAACGTATGTATACAAGTAAGATGACTGATAAAGCTTCAAGGGGCAGACCGCGTAAAAGGTGGTTGGATGTATTAGAGAAGGTTCTAAAAAGCGACAGGTGAGAAGCCTGAGGAATAAAAAAGCATACCAAATTCAATGTATGAATGTTGCAGAATCAAAAGAAGTGTGTATGAACCAAGTGGTGTGGAAAAAGATTGCGAATAGTGCTGAGAGTATAAACAGTGTAGTAATTTAGAGCTTTACCCTGCATATTCCGTCAGAAGGAGGTGCTAGGTTTGGTTACCCCTAAAGAGCGCACCGTAATATGTGTGTTGAGTTGTTCTTGTTGTTTCGACAAAGTTCAAAAAGAAAAAATCGTGTGGATGGTGACGGATTTGATAGATTTTAATGCAGGTGGAAATAGTACACGGTGCACCAGAGAAAAGTGAAGCAACCACTAAAAAGATGTTTATGGAAGTTTTAACGTGCTGGCGTTATGTTAAATAGAAATTGAAGGTAAAAGGTAGAAACTCAATTTTAAACGGCAAAATTAATACTAATGCACGCTGCATATTCCAATTTGATGTATAAAAGGGTCCAGTAAAAAGAAATTTCAACAATATTTTAGTTATATTAAGAGTAATCAAGTTAAGAACCACGAAAGCCTTTGTATTTCTGTTAAATGCATATTGGAACGGAACAAATGTTCATAAATTATTTTAAACCACTAAAAGATAAATAAAATAATTATAACAGTAAATCTTCATAGCGACGTCATATCATTTTAAGAACGCTTTTAAAATAAAGAAGTAAATAATTGCGAATTATTAATTGGCATGTTCCATACCATAATTATTCTAAATATAGAAGGGTTTTTTACAAATTTCAATTAGATGAAGTAGTATTAATATTACAGTTACAATATATAAACATATTTCAACAATGTTCTAATTATTTCAAATAAACACAGACGCTTCGTTATTAAAGTTCGCAAATATTAGGTGACAGCAAATTTAATCATTTCATTCAATACAATGTAGTCATTTAAATACGTCACGTTAACTTAATTAAAACGTAGGGTACATATTTGATTCACGTGTTAAGAAAGACCAAACAATGATATAAGCACCACTGAACGTAAGAGGGACTTGGAAGTAAATGACAGTAATCACAACCGACGAAAGAATTTATAAATCAGCTATTTCAAAGCAAAAAATTAGAAAAGCTAAAATATAGTCATTTGGCGGTAAAAGCTCGCTGCATGTGGTCGGTATGAAAGAAGTGTAAAAGTGGTAAGAAAACACAGTTTGAGGAATACAACATAAATTTTCACAAGAAAAAATACGCAGGACGCGGCTTAACCTGTTGAACTAAGCTTGCACAGGCAGGGTAGATTTCAATGTACGTGTTTGTGGACGTAATGTCGTTAAAGAAAGGGGTTAGGATCTAGAGAGATCGCTTCTCCAATAATTTGGAGTTTTTTGTTGTGTGTTTAGGAAGCTGTAGTAGTTGGAAAGCCTAAGAAACTATCGAAAGGGAAAGAGAGAGAGAGAGAGAGAGAGAGAGAGAGAGAGAGATGCTGGTGGACATCCTGAAGTTATACGGAGAGTAGAACGAGCTTATGTTTAAATTAAATAATTATGCACATGTGGGTTGAAAATGTAAATGGTGTGCGTATTTATGTAAGAAAAAATTAGTCAAAGTGAAAGTAATTGACTTCATGGACTAAATTAGCGCCGAAATTTGTGTATATTGATTTTAAAAATAAGTTTTATTAGTGAAATTATTGTTGGTAAAAGAGTATACATTTAATATTTTAGAATGCACAATGAAATGATGTAACGTAAAATCTGGCACTTAACTGTTTTCTATGTTTGTTAACACAAGATTTCCAGAAATTGAGTTTTATAATATGGGAAAAGAAAAATTTGATGGATTTGATTTAATGTCTTATAGGATTTCCTTCAGCAATACTTGACCAGATTGAGCTTAAAGAACAGGATTTTTTTGTATTTCAATTTATATCTCAACTAAGTAGAGTTCAATTATAAGTGGAATTTTTTTTGCATTGATTTAAGAACTAACTAAAGTAACATTTGAGACAATATGCAGCTATCTCAATGATAGAGTCGTACTTGTTAAAGGGTTTATCTTTAAGAATTTATAAAATTTGACCAGAATTGGATGTTTCTACGGTATTTTAGGGAAAGTATAATGAAAAAGTTTAAAAAACCATAAGCAAACGTGACCTATACGGAATAACGGACTTCCATGTAAGGATATTATCAAAGGGTTTGCTGAGACTAACGGTTTTGCGCCCCTTAATTATTATAAGAAACTAGCGTTTCAGGATATGTAATTTGGTAACATGGTTTGTTTACATATCGGTCTATTTCATAATTTTTTCATTTTTACTATTTTTTTATTTTCTTTTATAGGAACCCACTCCTGCACCACTGTAGATAACCAAAGCACTCTTATATTGTAATGGGGTTCCCGCCGCTTTAGGGCAAATCAATATTTATAACTTAACGCTCACTCTTCCCGTAACAACCTCATCCCTATACTTCATTTTAGGAATACCTCTCTTGGCGACTTTTATTAAGTTATCTATGACTATAGAACTATATAGCCCTGAACAAGAACAATATGTTTTACCTATACTACTACGCGCTATTCAAAACAAATGATATGCAGGAAAATGCTAGGTCCCAATATTGATTGTCTAATTTAAAATATTGTTGTCGATTTTCACAGTATTCTTGTGTTTACAAGTCCCGAATTGAATTTAAATCACTAAATGTGGGATCTAAAATGAAATGTTTTCTATCTTATGAAAACACTAAATTATTATATTATTTTGAGAAGAAACATGCTGTACAGGAAAGTAGAAGTCATGCAAAAGTATATATTGTTGGTACTCCAATCTCCTAATTTCAATCTTATTCACATAGAATTGATTAAAAATATGCAAATACTTTAGAAATTGCAACACTCTTTCTACTAAAAATCATTTAACGTCTAAAACTAAAATCGGCTTGTAAAGAAGGATACAGTGCAAACTTTTAAAGCGGAAACACTTATTGCTTTTATAATTAGCGTGAATTCAAAGCAAAGCTTCAGTGCTGAAGTTTAGCAAAAAGAATGCTTGCATTGCAACGCTCTTTGTGATTAGTTAAATTAGTTTTATTTCTTACTACTATTCAAGATAAATTTTAATTAACATTAATGCGCTAAATGAAAATTACTGTCAAGTCTAATGTAAGTTAAGGTTCGGGCTTTGGGAGATGTCTTTTTAAAAACGTCTTCCAACACTTGTTAACAAATTTATTTACTTAAACAGAGGTTAAAGTGGAATTTTACAAACTCAAATTAAACTAATTAAATCGAAAAATAATTACTAATTGTACTACGAAGGGTGACAGGAAAGTAAGGTCTCCTATTTTTTTTTCGTAGAAAATGACATTTATTTACAAAGTGTGATACATCGTTGGAAAGGCCAGGGTCTTGGCTATTTTTCAACATAATCGCCATTTTTTTTCAACACTTTCCGCATCCGCGCGATGTACTTTTGTATGCCGGTGTCGTGTCACTCTGCGTCGACCTCGCGCTGCCAGGTGTTGACCTCTTTTTTAACCTCCGCGTCCGACCCAAACTTTTTCACTCCGTGATGTTTTTTCAGGGCGGGGAACAAGTGGAAGCCTCCACTGCCCAAACAATCTCATCCGAGAGCGGCGGCCGGCCGCTTCTCTCCTCGTCGTGAACGTTAGTTCGCCCGGAATTAAACTCGCGGCACCACTTACGCACGTTATTAATGTTCATACAGTTTTCCCCGTGAACTTCAACCAATTGACGATGAATTTCTTTTGGTATCATCTTTTTCGCACTGAAGAAATGTATCACCGAACGCAATTCGCACTTGGACGCTGACGCGAGGGGTACTTCCATTGTTGACGGCTGCTCAGCTAAGACTGAGCAGTCGGGCAATTACGCGCCCAGCAGCAAAGTTGTAGTGGGGGAACCAGGCAACACGGCGCTGTTGCCAGATTTTACCTAGCGCGGAATCCGGCGAAGTTACAGCGTTGGTGACCTTACTTTCCTGTCACCCCTCGTATTATGAGTAGCCGAAGCAACTGCAATGTTAAAGCTGAATACTTTGACTGACTGCCGAGTCTTGGGGCTCCCGGGCTATTTATAATGTCTCTGCCCCTCACAATTCTGTAAAAACTTGCAGAGCTCATGTCTGCTTATTCTTTATTCTATACATTGTTACAATCTTACTTTCTAGGTAATTGCGATATCTTAACCGTCTGTGACCTGTCACCTGCAGTATCACTATTGTCTGGAATACATTGTATTGCATCCGTTCTTATGAACTGTTTATAACCGTCTTATATATGTCCTTGAATTACATTGTTGTAATTAACTTATGATTTCTTTAACAATTTCTAATAATTTCCTATTAGGTTCTATTATTTAATATATATATATATATATATATATATATATATAATTACTTGAAATTGTGTTTCTTGGGAAAAAGGTCTAAATAAATAAAAAAATATTTTTTCACATTATATGCGTGTTAAACAGACGTTTCGACCGTTGCAAGATGGTCTTTATCAATGATTTAATGCTTTAACTAACACTTAATTCTACCAATAAAATTTACATTTAAAATTCGATACGTACAGATTTCTTAATATTTTAAAATGTTCTAGAATATTCAATCTTCCCCGCACAATAATATCATGCTTAAATTTAACCAAACCAATTCCGTCGCTCGTTTAACAAAATAACTAAACTGTCGCGTTTGTGTTATTTTCAACTACATGAATACTAATCTGTTTACACTTAAATTTCACATATACATTATTAAAAAATATAAACATAAAAGCTCATTGTTTGAATTCCAATTTTTAAAACTTTCAAGTTGTCCAAAGACTTCCAGGATATAAATTTCTCGCTTTTTCAGCTAACACGTCTTCTTTTCCAACTAACACATTTTTCGTAACCCAACATAACACAAAATTCAAAATTAATACAGGGGTGAACTCTTTAAATCCGTAACCCCTTTAACCGATCGTAGTGACGAAAATTTCACAAACATGTGAATTAAAAACCCCGCTCGTGCAAGCGTAAGTTAAAAAATGTCGCACGTTGCTCTTTTTTTCCCTGCGGAAAATCCAGTCACATTACATCTTGAACTTTAAGCTGCGTTTCTTTTCAATTTTCAACTTTCCGCCCCACATTCTGATGGATTCTAATTAACTGCTCGCAAATAATTCATTCAATTTTTTCGTTGGGTGTAGTTATTCTTATTTCTCCCACTAGAAAAGTTTTTTTAATTGTGACCAACATTCGGTAATACAATGTAACCATTTCAATTTATGCTTGAAAATAATGTTCTTGTCCAGTTAATTACCTAACAATTACGTACTTTTGCAATTTAACTTTGAACGTCTAGCCATATTTCAAATATGATTTTGCATTACTATCGTATTAATTAATTTTATTAAAGTATGCTGTGTGGTTTTTGTATATTGCATGGCGTCTTGCATTTATTACACATTTATTACATTGTATGATCCATGAAACCTTTTATTGCAGCAGTTTTTATTGTCACCATGTTTTTCCTATTTAATGCCTAGTGCGTTGTCTTAAAATTGTATTAAATTGTACCAATTTATTTTAAGGAAATTTGTT
Organism: Platerodrilus igneus; assembly: GCA_036346225.1. Lineage (NCBI taxonomy): Eukaryota > Metazoa > Arthropoda > Insecta > Coleoptera > Lycidae > Platerodrilus > Platerodrilus igneus. The sequence continues at coordinate 5,156,921 of JARFIW010000500.1, read as the reverse complement.
TTTACTGCTTTAATTATAATAACTGATTTCATTGAAATTATATTTTCTAAAAAACAAGAATTAAAATATTATGCTTAATTAAGTTTAATTATTCGTAAAATCTATCATACAAAGGGCGTCAATATTTAATTTGTCTATTGAAATTCACTAAATTTTCTTTCCCTATCTAATTTATAGTTAGCGTAACGCAATGAATTTCATACGGTTTATAAATTTTATATTAAATAATCTTTTAGCTCGCAAAAAAATAAGAAAGAAGAATGATTAACAGATTTAAAGGAGCTAACGTAAAAAAGAGAATATCTGTTAAGTCCTATGATCTCTGTTATTTAAAAATCGTAGTGCCAGCACTCGTACTTCCGATTGCTACTTAAAAAAATAACTTTGTACCAAAAGTTCGTGTAAATTGCTGTTCGCTATATATTACTTTCTAAACAGATAGTGAACTAATAAAATCTTACAAAATATTACGCTAAAATTATTTAATACGCAATGCACATTTCCAATTATTCTTTAAAGAAAACAAAACTTAAAACTAATTTGACTTTGGTTATAGTAGTCTTGTATTATATCCAGTTAACAATCTCCCAACACAGACGTCTTCCTCAAGAATTGAAGTACAAACAAAGTTACACAAACCAGCATTCAGTTTAAGTCCAAAACCCAATTGCCACAAATTTTGTTTTAGCAGTTCCAAACCAATTTGATTAAATATTCTCAGTATTATTTAAAATTTTCTTTTGAAGTGATTGGAGCCATTTAGGGTGATACTCTAAATATTAAGAATGCTTTTCCAAATTGTTTAGAGTAGTATGTAAAATTTCTATGAGGTGTATAAACACTAATGGGGATATTTACGAGGCTTATAGGGAACCTTAAAAGCCCCAAAATAAACCCTTTACCAAAAATAATTCAAACAAGCAATTCTATTTACGATTTTAATCGGTCAAGTCGAATTACACTTATTTTCACTTTTAACATTGAATAATTTTTAATTGTTACTTAGTCGTAGCATTTTATGTATGCTCACACTTTCAGATCACTAAAAATCAATAATCATCTTTTTTTGGTATGTTTACTGTTATTTATAGTATTACTTCAACAGAGCATTTATTCTAAAAAATTTTCAAGCCATGCCGTGTATTAACCTTGTAGAAGTGCATGTACTCCACGTCCAATGAGCTATTAGTTTTTAAAAATACAAAATTCTATTTGTTGAATACTTGGCATATCGCTAGTTCGACGTCATTCTCATAAGTAAATTTTAATTCTGTTTGTAGTCAATTAATTCTGTAATCGCCCAGTGTAACTAACAGCTTTGTTTTGATAGCGTCTTTATTACCTCCAAGCATTGCTTTGTTCAACGAAAGGTTGCACAATTTTTTAAATGCAGTTTAAATTGATACGTTTATTTCATTAATAACTTTCTATGCTAATGAATGAAATGGTGTATGAAATGTTACTAAATTTCTTTAAAATAAAGGATTCACTCCTTCGTACTTGCTAATAGTTTCTATACTGAATGAATGAAATGATCCATAAAATGTTACTCATTTTAATAAGGATTTTGCTCCTTCATACTTGGTATTAGTTTCACTGCTGAATGAATGAAATGGTGCATAAAATGTTACTCAATTTCATTTATATAAAGCGCATTTTCAACGTCAAATGTTTTTAAAAAAAGTTAACTCTTTTATAGTTAATCACTCTGAGTTGGTATTTAGTCCCTACGGACTAAGATGGCGTCCTTTTTTCAGCAATATGTATACGTGTAGAAATTCTCTCTGTATAATATATCTGATTGCTTTCGAGTATGACCAAGGAAGAAGTTTGTGAGGTTTTGAGAGCTGAAGGAGTAGAAATTGGTTCTCAGGAAGGTGTTTATTTGGAAAAACCGATAAAGGAAGATCCCGCGGTAAAAAACAGAGTGTAGAGAGACTCCGGAACCGAAAATAATGGCTCTTTTATTAAATTTAATTAAAGTACGCCGGAACAAAAAGAAAATACAAAGGAAGTGAGTGAAAAACATGAAAAGGGTACAAAGGAGATGGGTGAAAAAGTATTAAAGAAATGAATGAAAAACATGCATCGAATGAAAGAAGTATGAAGGAAGTGAGTGAAAAAAAATGAAAGAAGTGTAAAGGAAATTAGTGACAAATTTGATGAAAATACTCAGAAGTTAAAAGCAGAAAGTGAAAAAAATGAAAGAAACTAAGAGTGACAAAATAACGTCAGGTTTAAAAGAAACTAACAAGACTATTGAGGATTTGAAATTTGAAATTAGAGGAAAGGTGGTACAGATTGTAAAAGATATGGATGATATGAAGGGAGAAATTATTCAAGTAAAAGCGAATCAGGACGCACTTGAGAAAGAAACTAGTGGAAAAATCAACAATTTAGATCAAAAAGTAAACGAAATTGAGAAAAGTTGTCAAGCTGGATTTAAAACGTTTAGAAATGATTTGGGAAATTTTAAAACAGACTTGGGCAAGAAGTTTGAAAATCTAGAACAGAGTTAAAGATATTTATATTGGTGAACCTGTGAGGTGGAGTCCAGCCAGTGTTCTGTTGGAGCAATACTCAAAATTTTACGAGGATAACAAACTTAACCCTAGGATATTTTAAACAATGTGAAAACGTTAATACGGGGCAGTTGGGATGAACAAACTAAATTAAATATCGTGAGATCCATGTTAAAAGAAAAGTGCGGAAATTTGGTCAAGGATGTGGTTCGTGTATGGCATTTATGTATACCAGGAAAATATAAAAATTACACTAATCAAAATATAATAAGAAGTATACAAGTAGATCATTCCTTAGAATTGATAGCTATAGACTATCTGAGTAATTTGATACCTAGTAGAAAACAAGGTTGGTTCCTACCAAAAATTGTAACACTGTAGAGACCATTGAAAAATTATAGCAATTTATTCAGGAAGAGGGAAAGTTCAAGAAGATTTTGGTCGACAATGCCACATGCTTCAACAATACAAGATTCATCTTTCACTGGTTAGATCAAAAGGTAGGAGTCATCTGTTGCAGCATGCGGCATCCACACGGTATTCCAACGGAAAGATTTTTACTGGAAACGTGCGGATTTTTAAGATCACAAAAGTTGAGAAAGTAATCTGGCCAAGGTGTAGAAGTACATTAATCATACGCCTTATATGGTTACTGAGAAATCATTTATTGCATTCATGAAAAATGTTCATTCGGATAGACCGTGGGAAGTTCTGCCTTAGGATGAGGAGTTTGAATCCAATTCGTGGAACGTGATATCACCGCTAAAGCTATAAACCAGATAATATAACACGTCTTTAATGGTCATAAATTACAACAGAAGCTCATAAATAGAGCGAAAATCAACTATTAGTTCCAAGCATTAGTAAGAGATGGTGAAAGTTTTATGATTGCAATAAATCTTCAACTGCCAGGCCATTAAAGATAAGAACACGCGAAATTACAGCTAACTGTTAATCATGGAATGAGTCAACTCCTTAGAATGTAATCGGAACGTTCGAGAACGACGATGTATTTAGAATTTTAATATATAAAGTCGATAGATAATGGGATAATTTATTCAACATAAGTCGTTCAATATTTGGTCCTTCATAGGTAGATACTGAATCGCACTACATTGATTTTTCCAAAGCTCTACCCGAAAATACTACACTGGTCAGAAAGCGAGCTTTTTACCTGGAAATTTTGAATGATGCCGAATCCTTACTGTTGCAAACAAGTTAGGGAAAGAATTCATTTAATATGGAAATTACGAAAGATGGAAATGTTATCGTTTTAAACGAATATGAATGCATCAAGCGAGTAAATATGCGAAAATTAGTATGTTACAAACCGCAAGAATCGAATTGTAGAAGCTTTGCAGAATTTTATGAAAATTTATTGGTGTTACAGCAAATATAAGTGAAAATACGACAGAAGAAAGGCGGGGGACAAATATTAATAGAAAGTGAGATTCGTGCAAGCAAATATTTGTATAATAATTGCAACAATGCAAACTATTTAACCATTCTGGAAATAATTGTATGTCATCCAAACCAATATGTGCAAGATATACGTATTGGAAAATCGCCCACGTTATTATTTGGAAGATTGAGTATTCCCGATTCGGGATTCCGGGTATCATAGCGGACGTTAGTTACTTTAGAAGATTTATGGCGCATTCAGAACAGTTGTGGGTTTATCCTGTTCAGAATTATAAATTTATTGGGGTGTACGTGCAAGAACGAGCAACATGCCTCTTAATTGATATGTTAAACTGCATTTTTATTATTAGATTTTGTAAATTTTATTTATTATAAGAAAATATTTTTTACAAGTTGAAAAAGGTATAAATAGAGATGTTTTGCTCCAGTTTGATCATTTAGTTGTTGACTGTAGAGGTATACACATCGAGAATCGTACATTATGGTGGTAGATTATTCAACAAAGCTATAAATAATCTACCATTCGAGGCCACCCGTCTAATCACTTCTGAGAGCCAGGGACTTGACTGGAAGAACTGTTATCCCGAGATGATCCCGTTATCAACTGACGATCTCCCGACTAGACATCGAGCAGACAAAGATTTAAAAGGAGGTGCCTGGGAAAGAGTAAAGTCTGAAAGCGCAGAGTTTTATGAAAAGGCTGCAGCTTGGTTTGTGAAAAACGCAATCAAGGCGAAGAGAAAGATGGGTATGGCTATAAAGAACAAAACGAGTTTTAAAGGCTGTTCCTACATAAAATACGATCAGCAATTGATCGAGTCGGATCTAATAATTTGTTACGTTCACTCCCTGCATTACCTAAGGCATTTCTTGAATAAAAAATCCCTTTACCCACTCTCTGTTACGCCTGTTTAATTATTGACTCAAGTACATATATCATATTTTACTTTTTTGGCTATTTCTATATTTATACCATCATAGATTACATCTTTTAATTTGAATCCATCCATTAAAATAAATCGGGTTTGCCGTTCATTGTATAATCTTTGCTTAAACATCTGTTTAAAACTTGGGTTGTCAGGGAATGGTTGATATCGGTTATCTAAATATTTTGTCGTACATTCTTCCTGTTGTGCTAGTTTTGAAATTCAACGAGCAGTTAGAACTTCCTTTGTCATACGTTCTATCGTCTTTGTGACTGGTATATATTATTAGCTGTGACCAAGTGTCACTATATCTTACCTCTGTTCTTTTAGCCCATTTTTGTGCTGAAGTTACATGGTTGGTTTCCTTTCTCTTTTAGTCGAGTTATCGCCAACCATCTGATTAGCTGAACGATTCCCGGTACTGTTGATGAAGGCTGCACCACACCACCCAGTAGTTGGTAGAGTTCCGCACGGGGTGAGTTTTGAATAACAAATCTTTTAACTCTAACGGATTCCTAAAATTTCTATGGCTTCCGTGTATTAAATATTTTGTTACTAATTTGCTAATCACAAGTAACTGTATAATAGGGAATTATTATGAGCATAAAGGTCTATAAAACTAGTACTTAATTACATGAGCAGCTTATTTAATACCTAATTAAATGGTATTGTGGTTGTGGCATGACGTGCAATGTATTCTGTATTACTAGCGTATATAGGTTGTACTGTAACGTGCATTTTTGGTGGCCTAACATTTTTAGTCTACTTAATTCTTAAAATACATCGTTTTTGGATCGCGGTTTGTATAAAGTAAATACTTCCGCCTAGTTTTCAGATTGATATGCAAGTTGACTCGCCGGTATTAATTTTAAAAGATGGTTTAGTTGTAAATTGGAATACTCGTAAAATTACTTTCCACTTGTCATTAATAAATAATCCCGCTGTAATTAATATGTGGATATACAGTCTAGGTAGGCGATCAGAAGTTGTACTAGTAGGATTAGATATAAACAAAAAAGGGTCGTTGGATTTTCTGTGGTTACGCACGGCTACGAGCCAACGTGACATAACTTTGACGCACAACGTGGCGTCTACTAGAAATACGTAACATAATTTTTGGCGCCCAACGTGGGGCTCGACTCGATAAACGTGCACTAACAGGTGATGCGACAGATTGGAAAGGCGGTTAGCGATGTAACAGCTGTTAATAAGAAGCTAAAGAAGAGCAAACGTCACAACAGATCTATAGAAGCAATAGCAACTGGAAAAAAGAAAAATTAACTGTTTCTAAAACCGTACAAGAAGGGTACGGCATTATTCTTGAAGCAAATTAAATTGAACCAGGAGAATGAACATGCTTTGGGTTTAGTGGGGGATGTACACGTGCAACACGGTGCAAAACATGCACTTTGGGTACAATATGATTATTAAACCGAGTTCGTGCGAATTGAATAAAACAAACCTATATATACTGGTGCGATAAGGAGGGCGTCGCCGTGGATCAATGTAGTAAGCGTAAGACTACGAATCCCAAGATCCCGGGTTCAAATCCCGACACGGCCGACTGCTTGAAAAATGGCAGGTGAGCATTTTTTACAAATATTACGCCTTCGTTCGGATGAGAGGTTAAATGGAGGTCCCGTGTGTGAGTGTTGTCACGCACGTTAAAGATCCCTACCTTGCCTGGAACGGCAAGGGTTCGGCAAAATTTTAAATTTCCAGGCAACAAGAAACTCGCCTCCTGGCCAATGTAGTACCTTCAGGTGGAGCATTGGAAATGTAAATGAACGGTGCGATAAGGAGGTCAATGAGCACTACATTCTGTGAGAAAACAGACCCAAAAGTAAAATTTTTCAATATATAATTTTTACCCTGTACTATATTCTGGTAAGATTCCTGTAGCACATTCCATGTAAAGTAACGCACTCTAAGTGTTGTGGCATACCATTTAAAAACAAAGCCCACTCTTAAAACAAGTATAATCCGTGAAAATACAAAACATTCATTGATATAAAATCCGTGTGTAAATATTTATTCCCCTGAAAAATATATGTTTTATTGCATTTACACAGACTGAAAAACGGGTATGGGTTCATTCTTTTTAAGAATACTAAATAAATTCAATGTTAAGATATCTTTTTTAAGATATATCACTTAAACAAATTTCTAAACGGCGAAATATATATAATCCGTACTTTTCTAGAATGAAAATTCAATAACGCATTCATCCTCTAGTTTAGAAATACCAGTTAATAAAAATTATTTATTTCAAACGTTATAACACAATTGTAAAATTCATAAACAAAAATGTACAATAAGGACGTGGTCTAATCTTTTAGACTCTGATATGTAAATATAATAATTTTGATAATCTCAACAAAGAATTAAACATAACCGTAAAATTTTTATACCCAAAATACACAGATCTGCTTACCTTGGTTTACAGATATTTATCATAAACTGAATGCTAAATAAAATTAATTTTCGTAATTAATTTCTATGTTACTGAACTTGAATGAATATGCCTTTTCTAGGTTAAATAAATATATTAATAATTTTAAATAATTTTTAGTAAGTTCTAACGTAAGCAATAATTTATATCTTATTACGAAATCCAAACAGAAATTCTCTCAATTTCCTCGTAATCGAATTTTAGTTCAACGCTAGATAGGTTTTGGGTCTCTTGGAGGGGCTTATTAAAAAAGTTTCGTCAAAAACCTCTTCTATCAATTTATTTGAAACAGAAATTCCAATATTAATTTTTAATTACAAATCCGTTATATGCAGTAACGTGTGAAGATCGAAATAATTCTAATCTGACTTTCACTATTTTAAATAAACTAAAATTTACGATGAGTAGCTGAACTACCAACAATGATAAAGTTGTGAAGCTCTAGACGGACTAGCCATCTTGGCCTCCTGAGGGTATTTATGCTATACCTGCCCCTCACATTGCTTATGGAAACTGCAGAGCTCATGTCTGCTTATTTCTTTATACAATACAATGTATTACTCTTTAGTAATCTTAATTCTAATAATTGCTGCCTATAACTTTCTGTGACTTGCACCTGCAGTATCATGTTGCGTCTGGAATACAATGTCTGTTTGCGTTCTCATGTCTGGTCTGCGAACTTTTATTAACTTTTATAATATGTCCTTCAAATTATACATTGTAACAATCAAACTTAAGATTTAATAATTCCATTTGATTGCACATATCCTAATTTGGGGGATATGTAACTCGATACAATTTTAAATATCAAGTATTAGTTCCGTTGTCGGGTTATTTAGAAACAGCTGTTGACAGGCCATGTCTTTAGGCTAACGCTTACCTTTCTATCTGGTTGTACGTCACAACGTCATTACAAAAAAGAGACCTTGTTGCTACCAATGTCTTAGCTAGTGGTTCTTAAACAAACAACTGACGTCACAAGACGTTCAACATCCGCGTAAATTTGAGCTGATAACGAATTAAAAGCTTAACATAGCATTAAACTGGACTATTATAGAGAACCATTTTTGTGAACTTGTAGAGTAGTTCACTCAAATAAATCAATCAACATAAAATAAATCCATAGAATGGATTATTCCAGTTAAGCAATAAAACGAGCTATTAAAAAGGGCGTCCTTGTTGTTTCTCTTTTAATTTATATTAAAGCGAGATTATATCGTGATAAAGTAAACAAAAATTAGGAATGTGATAAAGTGAAGATATGATGATGTGATAGGTGAGCGCTACAATAAAACCATTTAGTTTATCTTAATTGTTAATTTGGCTTGCTTATCGTTATCAAAAACAAAACAAAATCAAATGCATTTTACACTTGAAGGCACTGCCACGTTTATGTCTACAGAATGGGCAATGGGCAGGATGCATAAATTTCGTCTGACTTCGGAAGTACAGTTCAAACAACCATCGTTTAACGAACTGAGTGTATATTAATATTTTTAAATAATATACAACTCATGATTGGGCAATACGGTACAAATCGGAATATTTATTAATATTGTGAAATTAATTATTTTTGTTGAATAAACATTGCAGTGAATAAAATAGTTAAAATTATATGCTTTTATAGGCGTCAAAAAAATTGTTACAAAATAAATGGTCGTATACCACGCTGAACTAACAGTCTTTTGATTTTCGAGAGCCACAGTTGCCACAGTACCGGTTTTCGTGAAGAAAAACGCCACCATTTGCTTCTTAACGTTTCGAGAACTTTTGTTGGCTTTGCTTCATTTTGAAACACCCAAGCTGCCGACTGGCCTCTTCTTTCTGGCTTATACGCATAAATCCGCGACTCGTCACCTGTGACAATGTTTTATACCGCTTTGGATGCACCATAGTTGTATTTTGAAATCATTTTACGGTACCAGTTGACACGAGCATTTTTTGAGCATCTGTCAACAAATGTGGAATCCAACGCGCACACAGCTTCTGAACACACAAATGTTCGTGCAAAATCTTATTTATGCTGGTCATACTAATACTTAAACATCTCTCAATATGTCACATGACGATCTTCTTCAATTAGTTTTCGCACAGCATCGATATTTTCCGGAACAACAACCGATTTTGCACGACCTTCTTTAACTTCGTCCGTGAGCGAACTACGTCCACGTTTGAATTCAGTGTACCAACGATATATAATGGCTGTGAACGTCACTTCATCGCCAAAATTTGAATTCAGCTAACTGATGCATTGTTCTTGAGTTAGACCACGTCAAAAGTCATAATAAATCATAGCACCAAAATTTTCGCGAATTGAGAAAGTAACCGTGACTAAGGTGTGTGTGTGTGTGTATGTGTGCGCGCGGGCTTGAGGGCGTGTGTTATGTTTGTGTGTGTGGGTGTGTATGTGTGTGTGGGGGTGGGGTTGTGTGTTTGTGTGTTGTGTATGTGATGTTGATATCCGTGTTACGTTCCCCCTCTTGGACCAAAACCATCGGCAGCTGGATATCGCAGTCGTCAAGAAAGAACGCTCAACAGATATTGTAACAGTTTTTTTGACCACTGCAGAACACCAATAAATTATTAATTTTACACACCTTTTCTCTAGTTCATTATTTCATGTAAACATCTTTAATTAAATAAATATCTGTATTGGAATCATGAGGTCTAACCGCAATACGGAGATGCTAGTTTGGTTGCTATCATCAGGCGTTAAATATTAGTATAAATATATATCAAGGCCAAACAGCTTTCCTATGTCGTGCACAAGGTGGCAGCGTTCGCTTTAGCTAGAACACTTGTCACGAGTTAACATGGGGAACCTGAGAGTTCTAGCAAGTAATTTGCGTGTGACTTTAAGCCATAGTGGAAAAATCCAAATGTAATGGACACTTGTTTCAGTGATTTCTAATAATGGTAAGCGATTAAAAATTAATTTACTAGACAAACTAAATAATTTTGTTGTAGCGCTCTTTCTTTCCTTTTTTATACTACGATAAAATATTCACTTAAATATTCATTTTACACACTTTAAAAATTTTCAATTAAATATTTCTTTTACAAATTCTTCTGCAAATTTCTATGGATAACATTTAAATAATCGTTTTGCATATCTATTTAAAGACTCCTTCGTATATTTATTTGTTACAAAGATTCTTTTTATCTAGTTTTATTAAAACTAGGCCGTTTAAATGTTGTGTTTCAAGATGACATTGATCCTTTATTTGCATTTTACGAATATCGAGTAGTTTCCCATTCTGCAAGTATTGTAACAATTTTATTTTCGCAGTAAAAGAATCTATTCATTAAAGGTAAAACGAATATTAAAATACCTTTATTGACTAAAATAATGATACGAGTAACAATCAAATTTTTACAGTATTACAATATCTAGAATCATTAGTCTATTAGTTTCGGAGTTCGGTGTATTGTACAGCCACTGGCGCGCGCGTAAGAGGTTTTGACAACCCCACCCCGGGATCCTCCCATCATGTAAGAACGCAGCGAGCGCACTCGTCGATAGTTAGAGGCAGCGTCAAGATGCAGTTGAAAAGAATGACGAGTGACCTCCGGGTCGCCTTATTTTTTGTGAAACATTTCCTGAGTAACGGTTAGTACATAATCCACATTTTGTATATTCGTTATCATATTAGCTAATTTAAAAATTTATTTAGCGCAACGATATGTCAGAAACCGCAACGACATGTCAGAAACTGCAACGATAAATTAGAAACCACCGACTACTTTGAAATTACAATTTAGAAACCTTAACTTATGGACTACGTAATGAAAAATTATATTTGTAAATAAGATTAGACAATGGAAGATTACGCTACGAAAGTAATGTTGCCTTGAATCAATGTAAGAAATCCGCTTCACTTCAACACCTGTATTAAAGCATGGAAGGCAGGAATAATTAGTAGCAGATTCAGCACGGCGAGGTTGTTTCCATCCCAACCAAGGACAACAGCCGGTAGTTGGTTCGTAGATTTAAGAACTTCCTCAGTACTTCATTCTGAAAGTACATTATTTCGTTTTGTTTGTTAGAAGTACAAAATGGTTATTCAGTTTACCTGTAACTAAGCTGTTTTCCCCAGTATCAAATTTGATTTCATTTAGTTTCGTAAATATGTGACTACACGTGGCTTCAGCATAAATTAACAGCTGCAATTACGTCACCTGTTTGTTTGAACAATGCCGTCAACAATTGCATAATGGCTAACAGATGTTTAGTATTACAGTACTGCCACTTTTGATAAAATTAGAGAATATCTTTGTGATTATTTTTACTTCAAATTAATTTTAATACCGTTAACTTAAAGAGAAATTTTATATAGTAATTTGTAAATAACCTACACAGATCTGATTGGGTTAGTAAACTTTAGCATAACCAGTCACACGGAATTGTAATTTATTTGAGTAAGGATCAGTTGATAAACCTTACAACAACTTTACAAGTATATCAAGTATTCATTTTATTTTGTCACTTTGAATTTTATTTACTGAAACAAAGAAAATTCTTTCTAGTAAATTTATAATCCACATTTAAAGTTTTTATTCTGATCTAGTTTGATCAGACCTGATAAACAAAAAACAATAAAATTAAATTTTTATAACTCCATTATGTAGAAAATATTCTTTATGCATTTTAGGTATACTTGAGGACGCAAATTTGTTCCCATTTTCTAGGTGACTTAATTATTATTTTTCCTTACAGGAACAGCGTCTTATTCTGTTAAGACAAGCTTTTGTGTCAGCGAAGGCGATCTTTTTTCTTTGGGTCTCCACGTCCGCCCTTAGAAATTTGCTATGCCATTAATATAAATCAATCTGGACTTGGTGGCGCCTGTTTGTTTTAGTTTGAGTGTGACCCCCCTACAGATATCGACTTACCCCCCCATTGCTCATAGCTCTACCCAAGGAATAGACCCCTAGTTACGTCGGAAGACTTTGTTTTGCAGACACCTGACTTGGAGCATGGTGATAATAAAGTAGTGTTTTAGTAAGTCAAGAAAATATGTTTCACTGGTGCCGGCAACGTCAGGCCTTTGAGTTAAAAAATACGTTACACTAGCGCCCATGCGTGAGGCTAGCGGAGCCAACAATTAGAGAGAAAGAAAGTTCGTTTCAGTATGTACTTCTTTATTTCCGTCTTTGTCGCGGGCAGTTGGTTTGTGTTTAAAATGGGTATCCGAAAAATGCGTGTACAACGCGAGAACAGAGATTACTTGACTCAAAGTAGATCGATATGGACCAACTTACATCATATACAAGTTGCTTCATTAAGCCGTTAGAGGGCATAAAGTTCTTAGAAAATTCTGATATGCTAAAATAATTCGAATACGCGTCAATAGATTTTGACCATTTTGGAGTGTAAGATTCTTTATCCAATTCAGATTTTATGGTGCTGTACACAATGGTTTTAAAAAAAAGCAGGTGTCCCAGAAATGATGTGTTGTGTTACTGTACATAATTTTTTTACTACTTTTTGTTTATGAGTAGCCGACTAAATTTAGAACTTTCATGTCCGCTACAAAACTTTTCTTAGTTGAGTGGTTTGTCAGAAAAAAAATCATTTCAAATGTTTGCATACTTTTGTCATTGTTACAGCAATACGTGAAAAATGGAGCAAATAAAAGTACATAGTTTAGTAATAGGCTTTGCTCTTTATTTGCTATTTAATTTAACTGTCATTTAATATTTGTTTGACTGCCAAGCCGTAAATTTTGGTTTAATACAATAAAATTTTGCGCTTCCCATTTTTCTTCATAGGGAACACAAACGCCGAACAGGTAGATACGGTTTTGGTTTTCGGATTTTGTCAAGACAATGGTCATGAAAGTGTTGGAGTGTATATAGAAAGGTTTTCTACTCTCCATGTGTGAAACCACCAAACGTTTGCAAATATTGAATAACGTCTTCGCGAAAATGGTTGCTTTTAGTTAAGAAATACGGAACGAGGACGTCAACGCATCACAAGAACTGAATATTAGGAGCACCAAACTTTGGATGGAGTTGAAGTAAGCACCAGACTCTTAGTACTTGAACTACAAGTTCCTAAAGGTATTGTACACGACGCTTCAAAGGGATGGTTATTGCACCCATACCACTTTCAACGGGTACAAAGCCTTTTGCCTATCGATCTTGAGAGACGCCGAGTTTTCTGTCAGCTCATTCAGGATACAAATTTCAGCCACAAAATTTTATTTACAGACAAAGCTTTTTACATGATCTGGTATCACTACCCTACATAATGAACATGTTTATGCTATGGAAAATCCTCATTCAACTAAAATGACTCAGTATCAACAGGAATATAAAATTAAGGTCTGGTCTAGTATTATTGATAATTTAACTATCGGTTCTGTTGTGGTGCCAACTCGATTAAATGGAGGCAATTACTTCAACTTACTACAGTAAACATTAGTGTCTTTATTCGAAGATCTGCCATTATTACTTCGCTAAGGAATGTGGTTCAAGCACGTTTGTGCTTTTCCCTACTTTTCTCCAGCGAATCGGCGTCGTTTACATGAAGAATATCCGGATCGATGGATCGGAAGGGCGATAATGTTCGTACAAATTGGTCAACACGATCGCCCGACTTGACGCTCTGTGACTATTTTTTTGTGAGGAACCTTAAAAACTGCGGTTTATTCGTCCTCACTTGAAAACAAAGAAAAATTGCATAGACGACTTCTAAACGCAATCAACTCTATAAAAAATTATACCCAAACAATGCAAAGGGTTCAGTTTAACTTTTTGCGAAGAATTAATTTATGCATTGAAGAAAATGGCAGGCATTTTGAAAATTTATTATAATGGTCCAAAATTTGTACTGCATTGTTAATTTGCAATAATAATTATAATTTTTAATTATAATTATTTACTAATTTGGAAGTGTTTTAGCGGCTTAATAAAGCAGGTGTCTCCGTGGCGTAGTTGGTATATGTGTGACTACTACGCCCAAGGTCACGGGTTCGAATCCTGACACGGTCCGCTTGAAAAATGTTAGGTGAGCATTTTTCACAAAAATACACCCTCGTTCGAATGAGAGATAAAATGAAGGTGCCGTGTGTGAGTGTTGTCACGCACCCTTGCGTGGAACAGCAAGAGTTTGGCAAAAATCAAAATTTTCCAGATAAAAAAACTTGCTTCTTGGCCAATGTAGTACCTTCGGGTGGAGCATTGGAAAATCACATGTAAGGCTTAATGAAGCAATTTGCATAATAGGCAAATTCGAGCAAATCGGTCTATTTTGAGCTAAGGAATCTCCGTTCTCACGTTGTACACGCATTTTCCGGACGCCCTGTATATACAACCAATCATATAAGATGTGTTTGGTATTGTGTTCGAACGGGGTCAAATAAATTAGCAAGTTTTAAAAATTCTCCAAGGGTTTATAGTTTAAGAGATTATTGTTAATTACTAATCGAGTAACATTGTTGCAGACTTCACTAGTACCGCAGTTACGTGCATGATTTTCTAATTACTGGCAAAGTAGAGTAAAATGAAGTTGAAAAAGAAGTATTTAGCAACTAGATCGTAGTATTGTATAAATCCCAGGTAGTGATATAGTCAGCAATAACGTGTACATAAATTCTCGTACCTAAATACTGTATTTAATTATACTTTTAATGTAAATTGTATAGCCATTAAATAAGGCAAGTATACGCCTCTAATGCGTTTTAATTTTGTTTCAGTAAACTATATGATAAGGGTTTCAAAAATTGTTGTAGGCATTAAATTTCTAATTTCAATTTTCGTGAGGGCTAAGTAACTGCCTTCCTGTGTTAGAATGTGGGTTAATAAAATTATGTGCAAAATTTTACATGGAACATTAATGGTTTAAGTAATAGGATACCATTAGTGGCAAAGGTTACACTGAATAAAATATACATCAACTTTGTAATATGTCTAAATTTACAAGCCCCACTCAGCTTTTCAATATCCGAAATAAATTACTATCTTTAGAATTTAATCCATTTACAAAATCATAACTTTTGCAAATAATATTATGTAACAGTAACAAAGTGAGTAGATGTGCTACCTTCGTTTTAAAACAAAATCGCTCATCTTTACATGTACTTTCCCATAAGAACATCTGGAATCAATTCTGGTCATTTCTGTACCCCTCAAGATCATTCGTGACGTGTTGAAGGCAAATTTAGTGCTTTCACTTTCACTTTTTCTTATATGAAATTCACTCATACTACACTTCAACCCTATTCTTGTCTCGACCATTGCGTATGCTTAAAAAGCATTTGATGGAACAGTATACCCTCTTTCATATCTAAGACTCAAGGCGTTGCCTTGTGCATTGAATATTCTTAGTCTGTCTGGAGAGCTTTGATAAATTTTAAGGAATAATTGTTCTAGTTATCTGGTATCAATGATTAGGCAACAGAAATAAATCGATATAAAAATAATAAGTAACAATTTACTATATAATCATTTACAACGCATGACAGATCAAGAAAAATACCACACTTTATATGTACTAACCTATTTTTTTTGCATTGGGATTTTTATTAAAATTGAATATACTGTATTTTCCATAATGCTTACTATAAACAAAGTTACATGGTACATTAAATCATGATGAGATAGTACATTTTAAAGCCTTGGGGGAGCGATAGTTCTTTATAGCAATCTGGCATCACTTTATACTGTATATACTAGATAGTAACGAATAAACAGCCTGGTTTGTAAGCGATGCTAAAAATTATTCAATACCGATACAGTTCCACATTGTGGTACCTGTCGTATTAAGATTGGACAGTCGCCAGCTTAAAAATCCCAATTTATTTTCCCAGTCATGTTAATATTTTTAAAAACAACGTGTTGCTCATTTTAGCATTGCCATTTATGTGCATGCTAACTCAGTGCATTACCGTTTACTTTTTATCCTACTCGTTGAGCTTTAGATGTTGAATTACGACTATGACGCAAGCACTGTGGACCCGGCTTTCGTCTAAGGCAGTTGTAAAGAGCTACCATATACACAGTTATCAAACAGCGCATTAAGCAATTATAAAAACGTAATTAACACTAGCAAAACGTAGTTTCTTTTTTTTTTTAATAAAATATTGATATTAATTTCGTCATTTAGGATACTATATCGATTAAAGGTTATTAATTATAGATATAGTTAATTAAACAAATCGATATGTCATACTCAAATAAAACAAATATCTGGGTATAATTGAAATATCAGACATGGTGTTCAGATTATAAGTTAAAAACTAAAAGGGTACTAGATATTAATATAACAATTGTACCAATAGGTGCGGCATATCTAAATATGCAAATAATTATATATACAAAATGTAAATATCACCTACCATTTTCAGGTTAGATTAAGGTTAGAGACACGTGTTTTGTGGTTGGTTTTTGGATCTAGAAATTTACGGTTTGGAGGTGTTTGTGGTTGAATAGTTGGGACTGTGTGTTTGTGTAAGTGGAATTGTAGGGAACACGAACGTGAGTAAAAAACAATTTTTATTGCTGCTTGCCTGCTTGCTTATTAATTATTTAATCCTTTAACCTGTTTTCCTACACATACATATAGGGTAAAAGTATAACATGTTAACGGGGACTGGGGGCCCAGGTGGCCCCCAGGATCATCCGCCAGAACGACCAAATATTATGTACGATTGCTGCGATACTGCACCGTATACAATCATTGTGGAGAGTAAAGAGAAAAACATTGGGAATGTGCACCCGACGGTAGTGGGTAGAATTCTGAAAAGGAGCGATATAATGGCAATAAGTAAAATTACTAGAAAGGGACGTAACCATATAGGGATTGATTTTAAGACCCCGAAAGCTGCTAATGAATTTATTAATCATCAGATTAATATAGATAACCAGTAGGAAGCATTTGTACCAACATCCTTAATTACGGTGAAAGGTATTGTCAGAGGCATTGACGTTAATACATCGATAGAGGAAATTGTTAAAGAAGGCACAGCTGCCAGATCAATTGTATCAGCAAGAAGGCTTAACAGACGTGTAGAACTTAATGAAAAGATTACATATATTCATACAGAGTCAGTGGTGGTAACTTTTAAAGAGAAGAGGCTTTCAGAATACATTCATATAAATTACTATGAAGCAAAAGTGGAAGTATATATTTACCCTGTCCTGCAATGCACAAACTGCCTGAGATACGGGCACACCAAAAAGAATTGTCGCAGTAAAAAACGATGCGCTAACTGTGCAGAAGAGTACGAGGAGAAGGACTGTGGTGCAGAAGAAATCAAATGTGTTTTTTGTTACTTAGATCATGAAGCCACGAATAAGAAATGTAAGGAATACCTAAGACAAAAAAACATCAAGGAAATAATGACATTCGAAAATATATCCTACTTTGACGCAAGGCAAAAAGCACAAAAATATGATGAATCTATCCCTAATAAAAAGAGACATACACCTAAACTACAAGAGTTTCCCCCACTTGTCAACATATCGAGGGAAAAAGAACTGCAGTTGGTAGATGTAACACAAAGGCAAGCACATGCGACTCAAAATATAAGGAAAATTCCATATTCACAAATCACAAGTGAAAGGAAAAGAAAGCCTACCTCGCCATTAATACTAGGATATGATAAAGAAGCTCACAAAAGAGCCTTAAACCCCCAAATGTCATGGAAACCTAAGCAAAACGTTCAGACGAAGGAACCTACAGAATCGCAAAGAAGCAAAGTGCAACAACAAGAAATACAGGTAGACATATTTGCCACCCTTGAGATACTTAAAGGAATTATTGACGCAAAAAACATTGACAGGGACATAAGAGAGATGGTTGTCCAAGAAATACAGAATTTGGTCAAATGCACGATGGATTAACCAAATCACATGGTAAGGGAAGCACCGCATACTTTTATAATTAACACGCTCGATGAAATGCAAATAATGGAAGTGGAAGTTGCAGACGAGAACTCAAAAAACTCTGGTGTGGAGAGCACATACTAAGAATAATATTTCTATAATCCAATGGAATATAAATAGTGCCATTAGCAATTACTTAGACCTCAAATATATAATAGGACAGCATAAACCAGACGTAGTACTATTAAATGAAACATGTTTAAAAGAGACACTGATTTTTAAGATGCCATACTACACATGTGTCAGAAAGGATAGGGGAGATGGACGTGGAGGTATTGCATGCTTAATTCACAAAGATATCCCATTTGCAATACAAAATTATGACTCTGAGTTACCCGCAAGATTTGAAATGATGGCACTTAAAATATATGACATTCCAATAATAACTATATACTGCCCGCCAGATATACATCCTTCAAGAAAGGCGTATAACAGAATTTTTAAAAAGCTTAAGAGACCATACATTGTCATGGGAGATTTTAATGCACAGAATCAAGTATGGGGATTTGGAATGGTTAATACCAACGGGAAAAATCTTATGGAAGCATTAGAGGAAAGCAACCTAATTTTTGCCAACGATGGGAGACCCACCAGAATTAGCAGACCAGAACAAAGGAAAAGCTGTGTGGATATTACTATATGCACAGACGATATTGGCACCAATGTAGAATGGGAAGTATTAGATCCCGTTAGAATGAGCGATCATTATATCACCATGTGCAGGATAGTTCACAATAGCATCGAGAGAATTACGTGTAAATCAAGGTTAAGATATAAAATCAACCAGGCCAACTGGCCGATTTACACACAAACATTAACAGAAAGCTCACAAACAGAAGAATATGGAACATGGACAGAGAACATAAGAAATGCTGCGGAACTAGCAATTCCACAAACAAAGGGGGACGGAAAAGGTAAATATCCTAAGAAACCAACTTGGTGGAATGAAGAGTGTAATGTAGCATGCAAGCGAAGAAGTGCAGCTTTAAAGAGATATAAAAACGATGCTTCTGAAGAAAATTTCCTTAAATATAGATCAATAGCAGCCCAAACTCGTAGAACACTAAGACAGAGAAAAAAAATGGGATTTATAGAATTTACAGGAAGCTTAAATCGAAATACTTCTATTAGCCAAATTTGGAAGATAATTAGAAAATTTGCAGATGCACAGCAAGCAAAGGATAAAATACATAAGACAAAAAAAGAAGAATGGATCCAAAGATTATTAGATAAAATGACTACCCCGCTGATACCTAATTGTGCAGAAGTAGATATGGATAAGGGGTTTCGAAAAGTACCATCAAATAAAATTACCATACATGAGCTGGAACTGCAACTTAAAGGAAAGAAAGACACTACACCAGGTGAAGATCAGTTCACGTACTCAATGATAAGTCATACTCCACTAAACATTAAAGAGCAGCTGGTAAACATGTTCAATCAAATATTAGAAGGCAAAAGCGGCATCCCGGAAGACTGGAAAACACAAACAATAATTCCAATTCTAAAAATAGGAAAAGACCCGATGGACTATGATAGCTTGTAACAATTTTATTTTCGCATTAAAAATCTCTGCATTAAAGGTATAACGAATGTTAAAACACCTTTATTAACTAAAGTAATAATACGTGTAACAATCAAATTTTTGCATTAATACAGTATCTAGAGTCGTTAGTCTATTTGTTTCGGAGGTCGGTGTATTCCACAGCCACAGGCACGCGCGTGAGAGGATTGACAACCCCCCTCGGGACCCTCCCACCATGCAAGAACGCGGCAGGGGCACTCGTCGATAGGTAAAAGCAGCGACAGCATGCATTCGAAGAGAATGGCGAGTGACCTCCGGGTCGCATTAATTGTGTAACACACTTCCTGAGTAACGGTTGGTATTGTATATTCGTTATCATAGTATCTAATTTAAAAATTTGTTTAGCGCAACTACGACTTACAAACTACGACTTACAAACTACGCAACGAAAATTATATTTATAACTAAGATTAGACCATGGAAGATTACGCTACAAAATTTATGCAACTTTGAATCAATGTAAGAAACCCACTTCGCTTCGACACCTGTATTTAAGGCATGGAAAGCAGGAATAATTAGCTGCAGACTCCGCACGGCGATGCAGTTCCCAATCTAGCCAAGGACAGCAGCCTGGGGTTTGGTTCGTAATAGCTTTAAGATTTCCTCAGTGCTTCCTTCTAAAAGCACGTTATTTCGTTTTGTTTTATAGAAGCACAAATTTGTTATTCAGTTTATCTGTAGCTAAGCTGGTTTTCTCCAGTATCAAATTTAAATTTCACTTAGTTTCGTAGATATGTGACTACACGTGGCTTCAGCATAAATTAACAGCTGCGGCTACGTCACCTGTTTGTTTGAAATATGCCGTCAACAATTGCACAATTGCAAGCAGATGTTTAGTATTACATTACTACCACCTTTGATAAAATTAGAGAATATCTTTGTGAATATTTTGACTTCAAATCGATTTTAATACTGTTAACTTAAAAGAAAGTTTTGTATATTAATTTGTAAATGACCTACACAGATCTGATTGGGTTAGAAAACCTTAGTATAACCAGTCACACTGGGTTGTAATATATTTGAGTAAGAATCAAGTTGATAAACTTTACAATAATTCTTCAAGTAATTCAAGTATTCATTTTATTTTATTGCATTAAATTTTATTTACAGAAACAGAGAAAATTCTTTCTAGTAAATTTATAATCCACGCTTAAAGTCTTTTTATTCTGATCTAGTTTGATCAGACCTGATAAACAAAAAGCAATAAGAGTTCAATTTTTATGGTACCCTTATGTAGGAAACATTCTTTTGCATTTTAGATATATTTGAGGGACACAAATAGTGTTCCCATTTTTTATGTGACTTAATTATTATTTTTCCTTACAGGAACAGCGTCTTATTCTGTTAAGACAGGTTTTTGTCAGCGAAGGCGATCTTTTTTTCTTTGGGTCTCCACGTCCGCCCTTAGAAATTAGCCATGCCATTTACATGAATCAATCTGGACTTGGTGGCGCCTGTTTGTTTTAGTTTGAGTGTGACCCCCCCAGATTTCGACTTACCCCCATTGCTCATAGCTCTACCCAAGGAATAGACCCCTAGTTACGTCGGAAGACTTTGTTTTGCAGACACCTAACTTGGAGCATGGTGATTATAAAGTAGTGTCGGCCAGAAGTATAGAAAAGCGTTTCACTAGCGCCCATGCGTGAGGCTAGCGGAGCCAATTAGAGAGAGGAAAAAATCGTTACAAGCTACAGACCAATCGTTCTGGAATCATATATCAGCAAAATATTCGAAGGCATAATCAAAACCCGGCTAGAATATTATCTAGAGCACAACAACATGTATACGGAATTACAAAATGGATTTAGAAAAGGGAGAGCCACAATGGATAACATCGTATATTTATCAACAGCAATATACAAAGCCTTCACCAGGAACTGGGTAACTATATGTGTATTTATCGACATTAAAGGAGAATATGACAACGTAGACATTAATATACTACAACAGGAATGCAAAAAGATAGGAGTAGACATGTGACATAATACAAACAATAGTCAAAAGCTTAACAAATAGAAGTATAAGTATTCGATCTCCTAATACTGGTGAAATGACAGGTCCCCAACAAGCCCACAAAGGACTGGCACAAGACTCTCCACTAAGTCCAGTCTTATTTAATATTTACTCTTTAACATTGAGATCGTGCGTCAAGCAAAACATTCAAGTTTTACAATATGCAGATGACATTGCTTTGATATGTTCGCACCCAGATCCAAGCAAGGCAGTAATAGAAATGGACTTAGCCCTTTCGGATATAGGCGAGTGGATGGATATGCACGAATTAAGCATATCAACAGAAAAAACTAAAGCTATCCTATTCACAAAAAGAGACAAAAAACAAAATTTCCTGAAGTCACATACAAATACCAAAAAGTAGAGTGGGTTACAAGCTACAAATATTTAGGTGTGATTTTTGACAAAAACATTAAATGGACTGAACATACCATTAACTGCAAAAAGAAAACGGAAAGAAGAATTAACATAATGAGAGCAGTTGCTAGGACATGGTAGGGAGCAGACCCTAAAATATTGCTAAACATTTATAAAGGAATTGTAAGAACACATCTAGAATATGGATCACAAGCAATATATAAGAATTCGAAGATTAACTGGAGTAAATTAGATAGAATACAATTCCAAGCTTTAAGAGTCGTAACAGGATGCATGAGATCTACTCCAACAAATGCTCTACTAGCAGAAGCAGGGGAGACCCCGCTAGCAACTAGGAGGATCTGGCTTTCTGCCAAATATTGTTTAAAACAATTAGCAAAAACTAAATCTGAGATTGGCAATCTACTAATAGACATGTATGCCATATATATTGAAAAGCCAATATATTGGAGAGGCAAACCAACATCAGCTTTAATGGACGGCATAGACCTAGCACTAGAGTTTAACAACACCATAGAAAAAACTCAGAACTGCCCATGCTACTAAGCAAAATATGATAGTCAAGTTCTACCAATCGAAGCGATCTACACTACAATAAGAAAAAATTACCAAACCAATATAGAATTTAAAGAATTTTGTTGCTCCCACCCTAATTATACGCAATACTACACCTACGCATCGAAAGTACCAGGGGATAATAAATTTGGCATCGGAATATATAGTCCCAAAAACAACTACTGCTACTCAACTAAGTTATTCAATGAAACATCCATATGTGAAGCAGAAATTAATGCCATTAAAGTTGCTATAAATTTGGCTACTCTGACCGAGGAAGAAGATAACATACTAATTATTACAGACTCCAAGAGTGCAATGCAAAAGATAGCTAGGAACGGCTTGGTAAAGGACAACAACAAAATCATACTTGAGATACGTGAATCTATTATAAAGGCTAAGAGGCAAAACATAAACATTAAATTGGTATGGGTGCCTAGTCATGTTGGTATCGAGGGGAATGAAATAGCAGATAGGTTAGCGAAACAGGGTGTAAAGAAGGAACCAATCTTAAAAAAAGCAAATCATTATAGTGAAATAATCCCAAGGATTAAAAATCGATTATGGAAACAATGGCTTACTCAGTATAAAGAGATTGCGACTTATAAAGGGAAAAGAAACTTGGAAATTGTACCAAAACCAACCCTTGAACCATGGTTCTATGATACATCGTTAAGGAAAAGAAGACATATGAGTATAGTGAGCAGAATGAGAACACTACACTGCTGTACACCTCAACATTTGCATAGGATAGGGGTCAAAGAAACCCCTTTATGTGATGAGTGTGGAGATATTGGGGACCTAAACCATATACTCCTTGGATGCAATAGCAGAGAAGAACAAAATTTGAATCTGTACAAGAAACTCGCAATACTAAAGCCAACCTCTATAGACACACATAAGCTACTGGCTGACCCCAACAGTAAAGTCGTGCAACTCATACTAGAATACATTGATATAAATAATCTAACACTTTAATTAAAGTTATTTAAAAAAAGGTAGTAAATTAGTAATTAACAATAATAAATATAACTGCTAGCTTTTGCACGTGGTAGTGCTACTGCTTTTAATTTAACATTAATTTAGAATGTAGTAAAAATAGTGGTTTTTTAGACTAATATACCCACATCCTGTCTCCTGTCGCAATCCTTTGTGTTAATGCTCTGATACGCCACAGAGTGAGAAGATTGTCTATATATGTCAACCCTGCTCATAATATACCCAAGCAAGCAGTGGAGGGGATGGGTATTATCCCAGGCACAGCTTAGTACCCTTTACAGTGTAATAGTGAGACTTAACGGTTTATATCTGGCTGTATGCCGCAAGGCAAGAGGCCATTGGTAACTGAAGAAGAAGAAGAACATTTTCAGGTTATGGGAAAAAAATTATTAAATTTCTAAGTCACTTAGAAATCTAAGGTACAAGATTATCAATCAGCGCGTCACATGCAATATTGCGAAAGCTTTTACAAATGTTATATATCTCTAATGATTTTCGTGCTAATATCCAGGAACCACCACTATATCTCGAAACCTACCAAAATTAAAGAAAGTAAATGCCAAGTCTTACTTTAACAAACCGAGGTTCCAGGAGACAACTTTGGAAGGTGTATAAATTTTTATTACAATATGTTTAAAAATAAAAAGAATGAATCACAAGGTTCGAGAGCACAAAATCCAAGAGTTCAACTTTTGACTATCCTATGTCAACCTTATCTGATAAACTGAATATGATTGAATTCTCATACACTGAGAATACAAACAAGTTCAAATTGTTTATACAGACTTACAATTAAACAATATGTAACTATTGGTAATGTAGCACATTCTCTAAATTTAGCTGGGTAGCTTTAATGAAAGTTTACTTATAATTTTTTTTTCACTTACCTATATCAAGCATTGCTACTGGTCCCACCGTTTAACTTTGTACACCACA
Organism: Platerodrilus igneus; assembly: GCA_036346225.1. Lineage (NCBI taxonomy): Eukaryota > Metazoa > Arthropoda > Insecta > Coleoptera > Lycidae > Platerodrilus > Platerodrilus igneus. The sequence goes on along the minus strand of JARFIW010000500.1, from coordinate 5,132,243 downwards.
ATATAGTTATATTTACATTGGATACACTATTTTAAACCGTACATCCAATCAATCAACTCGACTATATTTCGAATAACCAGGATCCCGGAATTTTCTATGCTACCTTGTCAGGTGAACTAGCAATACAAGTTAATACCAGATTGAACGTCTATACTGCACACACAATTCAACCTTTGACCTAGTCTTGAAATAACCTTATCTGTAAATAATAACTTATAGAAATTTCTCTAAACGCGAGTTAAGGTTCGTGGCTTCGAGCGGTCTTTTTTAAAAAGACTTCTTTGAACTTTAACAAATTTATTTGGTTTTATACAGAAGTTAATTATTGAATTTTAACAAACTTGAATAATAAGTCTAAGTCGAAATACATTAATTAATTGTACAGTGAGTTATCAGTGAACTGCAAGGTAAAAGCTGAACGTCTGATGAACTGACTAGGAGTGGAGCTCCTGGTCCTTATATAACTTTCTCCCCCTCACAATTCTGTGGGAACCTGCGGACGTAATGTCCGCTTACACTTCATAATACATAGTTGCTATCTTAAAAGCTATTCATAATTACAATGTTGCAGGCTTATTCTGCGTAATCTCGGTACGTGACATCCGACGACCGTCTGTGACCTGACATTTGCAGTGTCACTTATCCTTGTGCTACTTTGTAGCGTTTCCACTCGTGGGAACTGAAATCATCATAATAATATGTAATAAAATGTTGCAACGACATTGTTGCACTGTCTTAACATTTCCTAATATTTCCTTAATATTTCCTAATACAGATATTAGTTTTATATATATAATAGATGGGGGATCCTATAACTCCTTCCAACGTACATTAAAAATTAAGGGTTTTTACCTTTTCTTGATTTTTAATTAAATTCGTTTTCGTTTAATCTCATTTGAAATTCATATTTTCTAGGGGTACATTTGTTTGTTGGGTTTCTTAAATCTAAAACTGTTTTCTTTATTATTCTTAAATCTAATACATATTTTGTACGTTACATAAATGATTAATAAAATAGTCAATAAAATCAATATAATTGTCCATACACTAATATTATCATAGTGCACTTTGGGCGTCTTGATCTCGTTCAGTTTTTCTTTATAATCTTCCATGAGTTGCATGGCGTGGTTTAAGTTGTCTAATTCCAGGTGTTCTAATTGCATTGGTTTTTGAGGGTTTCTTCATCTTCTTCTTGGGTAATCTTGATTTGCAGATCGGGTAAATTTGCTAATTTCTTGCTTTGTATTGGATCTTGGTATACTCTAATTATTTCATTTTTTAATTTTAAATAACAATTTTCCTTAAGGGTGATTAATTTACTTCCGGTTAATGCTAAATTACTTTCATCTTGGTTGCAATACATTGTTGCGATTACTTCGGTGGGAAAGATGGCTATCCTTTATTTTCCGTTACTTTCTGAATTTTCATGTTGTTGATTAATACAGGTTTGGCTTCACAATTTTCATAATGATTGGTAAATTTTAGTAGTTGTACTTCGCAAGGGCTGTCTTCTTGAATTGTTGTGGTTGTGAATGATTGGCATAAGTATTGATTGGGTGTGACTTCATTACATTTGTCGTTCGTATAACCATATCTTTGTTCATTTAAGGATAGGAATTTGGTTTTTGGAATAATAACTTGGTATGTGCTAGTCATTTTCATTGGAAAAGCAAATAAGTGATAATAATTGTAACTGTTAATCTCTACTATTGGTATTTCTATTAAAAATGTTATATCGTTATTTTTTACATAGCCTTTAACTATAGCTATTTTTTCAAATATTACAATGTTTGATTCTAATACATCGAAAGGTAATTTACTGTTAGTTATAAAAGTTTTTATTCTCAATAATTCTTTTAATAAATGCAAAGGTTACTGCGTTTTCTAATGTTGCTAGGATTTGTTGAATTAAAGTTAGGGTTGATATTATTTGGTTGTATATCGTATTGAATCTGATTAAATCTCGCATGCCTAACATGGTAGTTCGCATGTTATTTTCTAAGGTTTCTATTCGATTGGCTATACTATCTTGATTTCTAACTAGTTTTCTAAGGGTTTCATTAAATTTGATGATCGTTGATTGTTTTAGTCGAAAATAATTATTTTTTATTATTTGAAATTCTCGTTTTAGCTCGGTTAATTCGAATTTTTGTGCAAAGGTCCAATAATCTATAGTGTTTTGCATACTGCCTAATTTTATTGGTAGTATACCGGGGTTATTCTTTATGTCTTCAATTATAATTTCTGTGTCCGTTCTACCTGGGTGGAGGTTGACGGTAAGGGTGACGATTGTCCATCTGAAGTCTTAAATTTTTGAGGTGAACATATTTTGTTATCTTGCCGTCGTCTATCGCGGCTACGTTTTTGTCGGATATTCGTTTGATTTTAAAGGGTCCTAAATTTCTCGGTGCCGTTTTGTGTCTTTTGCCTTGGTAATTTTTCTCGAATACGGTTTGTCCTATGGAAAATTTGATATGTCTGAGTTTTTATTACGGGTCGCGGTAATTCGCTCTTTATCGTTATCTAATTTGTCCTTTACTTTGTCATAGGTTACTTTTAGTTTCTCCTTGTGGTCTTTAGCATATTGCTGATAGATTTCTTTGTTATAATGTATATCGTAGGGGTTGCGTGAATCTGAATGTCCTAAGGTTAGTTCTAAGGGTGTAAAATTTGTAGTTGAATGAATCGTGTTATTATAAAAGTAAAATCGTTTTTCTCGGGGTGTATTCCTTTAATATTTTAATTATTTGTGACTCATTGTCGTCTTTAGTTATTTGAACTTGGTAAATTTTCTTATTATCCACTTTCGTGTATTTAACAGGGTTGGGGTTGTTTAAAACTTCTGTGATTATAAATTGATTGGGTTTTATGTCTATAGCTTCGTTTAAAATTTTTATTGCGGTTTCCGGTTCGTCATTTTGTGTCGAATGTATGGTTTTCATTTCTTTTGGGTCTTCTCTGACTTCGGTTTCGTCTACGTTTCCTACTAATGATTCTGTCTCAAGTGCGTTAAGTTAATCTTAGACGTATATTTTTGAATCATATTAGTGGTGACATGTCATATACAAGATTTAAAGAAATGTGCATGCAGTGCTTAAATGGAGACGTTTTAACCTCGAAAATGATTTTGTGACTATTGTTGAAGATGTCGACATTGATAAAGGACGATACAGGAAGAATTTCAGCCTATCGAGATGATTAAATGATTAGTTGTAATCTAAAGTGACGAAATACATAGTTGGTAAAATAGAAATCTTGTACAAAGAATATCTTGGTAGATAGTTCTTGATGACTGCTTATATTGTACTGTTGTAGAGAAAATGATCGATCACTAAATTGAACAAGATAAATGCTCTTATATGCGTCTTATAGGATGAAGTCGATGATTACCAAGCATGTCTCGAAAACAACCGAAGAGTTATAGATGATTCGCTTGTGGTTGCAAAGAAACGCTTGCATTTTCTCTAAGACAGAATATACATATAATTTGTACCTGTACTGATTTTAATAAGATTTTATAAAAATTGTATAATGTTTTAAAGCTAATAAGTTTTAGGTGGGTCGGCTTGAGCGGACACGTGACCAGGCGCAATCCGGCTGTCTTCGGGGCATGTCCCGGTGTCCCCAGCCCGTGCCCTAATGCTCAGTCTGGTGACTGAGTGGGCGTGGCCATTATCGCTTCATTAGCAACCCAATAGACAATAGTAGCTACTTCCTATCATAAGCTCACAATATACCATAATCCACTTAAATTAAAAATATTTTCAAAGGGAGTTTTTAAACGTCATGTTCCGTTTACGTATTATTATAATATTTGCGTGCAGGATAGCTCTGTGCATTAACTAATAATCATGTATACACCTATCGACAAATAGACACTGTTTTCTTTATATGCATAACCAAAGTTTACCTCTACAAAATTTAGACTCTTGCCATTAAATTATTAGCGGCAAAGGAATAAGGTCAATTTTTAAACATTGCGGACCTTCGAAAGCAAAGGACTCTATTTATAAGGCTCAAGGTAGACGAAATTTACAATGATCGGTATTAAAGCTGTGCTCTCCAGTGCTGATAGGTTTCCGCGGAAACATCTGGGGGTCAAATGTTTCTATGGACCCAATCGGTACAGCTATAAAAAATGCTCTACACATTTGGGTGATCATTGTAATAGACCTTCTACTAGATGGAGCAGATGGAGCAACGATTGATGTAATTGTTATATTAATATCTAGCACCTTTCTAGTTTTTAAATTATAATATGTAAACCAGGCCTGATATTTTAATTTTATCCAGGTATTTGTATTATTTGATTATAACGCATCGATTTGAGTAATTGTAATATCTATAAATAATGACATTTAATCAATATAGTATCCTAAATTCCGATATTAATATTAATCTTTTATTAAGTTAATAAATTACGTTTTGTTAGGGTAAACAATGTTTTTATAATTGCTTAATATGCTGTTTGAAAACTTGTAACAAATACGATTTCGCCCTCATTAATATACACCTTTGTTATAATTATTTAATTCACAAGGATCCTTTACAGTGTTGGAAGCTTCTATTTCTACTTCATTAAAAAAATATTTATTCGTCACATAGAACTCCTTCTCTGTTCATGGTTTTAAAATAACATTTCAGTCACTTTGATATCCGTGTTGATGCGAGTATTTGGTTCATTGCGCCTGCCCGCGTAGTAAAACACGAGAATGCTTGATTCCATTTTTAACAGCAGGATGTAATTAAGACAGACAAGTTTTTGACGCGTGGTCGAAAGGTTGTTTCAAAGATGTTGTCCGACCAGCATGTGGCTTGGTCCCGGAGTATTGCTTGATCTTTTCGAAATAGAAATCATCACCAGGTCAGTCGGCCTCTAAGGTGATACAAATATAGTGGGTTTAAAGAACATCATCAACGGTAGGTAACTATTTTCATTTTTGTATTTAAATTAATTTCGTGGTTTTTATAGTGCAAGTTTAATTACGTGTTACAAAGTAACGAAAATTTTTTTTTAGTTATGGGATATTGGAAGTTTTAATTATTGATTATGGAGTATTGCAAAGCTATCGAGTATTAATTATTTTGAGTAAAAATATTTTAAAAGTATCCTTATCGTGAACAAACAATGTACACTTTTTGTAAGTGGAAATTCAGTTTGTAATCTCAAGAACAGGCAAAGGTCGCACGTCTGTCGTTATAATTGTACACGAAGTTTAATAGACGAAGGTTCAAAGTTCAAGTTCATACGAATGGGTAACTATTTCTTACTGAAAGTAATTATATATTTGACGAAATCTAATGGTGAGTGTTTTCTGTATTTAACTCCACACCATAATGAAAATGTAGTGACCTGTTTGTAAATTTTATATAGTAGTTAAAATTGGCGTTCGTAATTTTTTTGTTTAAGATTAATTAGTTTGATGAGTATAAATGCTTGTAAGAACACAAAAAATTTAAATATGCTACACAAGAAGTTGTTTGTAACAAAATAAGTGACATCTTAGAGTTTGTTTGTCACATTTTAAGAACCAGTTTTTTTATGGAAGTATAATTATTATACAGACTATTTTATACCATAAGGAAATTTGACCTTTCATACATAGAATAATTTTTTCTAAAAATATAAGTTCAACAATATATGAAAAATCAATTTATCTACTTATTCACTTGTAAACCAAAAAGGATCCTATTTCGGTAACAATAAAAGTTGTACCATATTAATAAAAATCTAATATCTTTCACTGAGAATTTTATACAAATTTTTTGAGTATAGAAAGAAAGATCACTGACATTATATTGGTAAGATATATTTGGGTTATATTTTTGAATTGTTATTTTTATTGAAATTTAGTTTGTGACAAATTGACTAGGCTCTAGTGAAGCCCTAGTTCTAAGAAATTTTGAGAAGGTTATATTTTCAGACAGTATGAGGCCATCGTTCCAATCCAAGCTTGTAGTGTCACAAGTAAGTAAGTATTATTTTTATACGTTTTAGTTGTTCGTGAGACTTTTTTTCTTTTCGAAGATTTCCGTATCTTATCTTCGAATTGTTAAACATTATAGCTATTATTAAGATACGGTGGCGTCCATTAAAAATTTTCTTTTTTATCGTATGCCATCTTACGACCCTAGCTCATAGCTCTGCCCTAAGTTGAAGAAACTTAGCTGGCTGGAAGAACTCTTTAGAGGGCCCTTAGTACTCAAAGCCGCTTTCCATACATTTAACCTTGAGCTTGAATATTAGACAGGAACCCCCTTAATTTCTAAAGGCTCTGCCACCTTTAAGGTGGAGTGTAACAAACTGTGTATGTGGTAACTCTTTGCGAGTGCCTTTGATGAAAGCCGGGTTCATGCTGCTTGCGGTATAGTTACAATTCAGCATCTAAAGCTCAGCGAGTAGGATTGGAGGTAAACGCTAATGCACTGTTACCACGCACGCAAATGCCATGGCAAAAGTGAGCAACACGAGTTAAGGTTGGTGGTTCGGGAGCGGCCTTTTTAAAAAACCATTTCCAAACTTTTTAACAATTTATTTTTAATTATACAGAATTGACTTGGAATTTTGTCAAACTTGAATTAATATTACTTTAATCGAAATGCATTAATTAATTGTACAAAAAATGAGTAGTCTAACGAACTGCAATGTTAAAGCTGATCGATGGATTGACTGTTGTCGACTGGGGCTCCCGGGCTTTTTATAACATCCCTACCCCCTCACATGGCTGTAGGAACTTGCAGATCTCATGTCTGCTTACACTTAATTCTATAAATACATTGTTGCGATCTTACTTTCTAGGTAATCTTGGTACGTGACCGTCTGCGACCGCCTGTGACCTGACATCTGCAGTGTCACTATCGTCTGTGCTACAAAGTAGCGCTTCCGTTCCCATGAACGTTAATAAACTGTATAAATTGTCCTTGATTTACAATGTTGCAGATCACTTAGCGCATTTCTAATATTTCTAATAATTTCTATTTTTTATATATATATATATATATATATATATATATATCAATTGGGAGATTACGTAACTCTTTCCGACGTTCATTAAAAATTAAGGGTTTCCTTTTTCTTGATTTTTAATTTAAAATTCATTTAATTTCATTTCTTAAAATTCATATTTTCTAAGGGTACATTTGCTTCTTTGGTTGCCTTAAATCTAAAACTGTTTCCTTTATTTTTATACCTAATATACATTTTGTAAATTACATAAATGATCAATAAAATAGTCAAAATAATTAATACAATTGTCCATACACTAATGTTATCGTAGTGCACTTTGGGCGTTTTAAGTTCGTTTAGATGTTCTTTGTAGTCTTCCATGAGTTTCATGGCGTGGTTGAGGTTGTCTAACTCCAGGTGTGTTCAAGTTGCATGGGTTTTTGAAGTATTTCTTCGTCTTCGTCTTGCTTTATCTTAATCTGTAATTAGGGTAAATTTGCTAATTTCTTGGTCTGTACGGGATCTTGGTAGACTCTAATTATTTCATTTTTTAATTTTAAATAACAATTGTCCTTAAGGGTGATTAATTTACTTCCAGTTAATGCTAGGTTGCTTTCGTCTTGATTACAATAGATTGTTGCTATTACTTCTGTGGGGAAAATGGCTATCCATTTATTTTCCGTTACTTTCTGGATTTTCATATTGGTGATTTGTACAGGTTTGGCTTCACAAGTTTCGTAATGATTTGAAAACTTTAGTAGTTGTACTTCGCAAGGACTGTCTTCTTGAATGGTTGTTGTTTTTCAGTGATTGGCATAAATATTGATTTGGTGTGACTTCATCACATTTTTCGTCCGTATAATCATATCTTAGTCCATTTAAGGATAGGAATTTGGTTTTGGGTATAATAACTTGGTATGTGCTAGTCATTTTCATTGGAAAAGCAAATAAATGATAATAATTGTAGTTGTTAATCTCTACTATTGGTATTTCTATTAAAAATGTTATATCGTTGTTTTTCACATAGCTATTTTTTTAAATATTAAAATGTTTGATTCTACTACATCAAAAGGTAATTTACTGTGTAACAAGTTTATTTCGTAGTTACTAAATCCCATCATAAAAAGCAAAGTTATAAAGCGCTTTTATTCAAATTATTAGTAAAGTACATGCAACAAGTTTAGTAATACGCTAAAGTTGTATCTACAAATTGTTTTCTATGTATAGTCAAGTATCTGTACCTTCGATAACGTTTCGCAGGCGCGTTTTGCTTGAACGCCTCTGCTGGGGTCACGCCGTCGCTCGTGCGAGGTGATAAGGAGTCGGTCCTGTAAGCTTGAAAAATCAAGATGTATGATTGGAAGCAGGCCGCGAATTTGCGGTTACATTTTGACGAGTAGAGATCCATCTTTAAATAGCGCGCGTAATTAACCACCATAACACCAACTATAGAAACCACCATTCCAACTACTGATGTAAAGCGACTTTGTATTGCAGTCCGTAAGAAGCGGCTTTGATAATGGAGTAATTGAATAATTAGTAGAAGAGCTTATTACTACAAAACCTGATGGAAGTATGGTGATTACGTTTGATTTTCCAACACCGATTAACATCCAAATAAAGCAGTTCAGGTTTGTAGATAAGTTTAAGAATTTTGCTCGTGTATCGTCTGCGAAATCGATACCTGTGTATAAGTGGGGTATAACTTTTCAAGGCTTCGATCCCAAATCTCGTTAATGTCATTCCTAGATAGACTAAATGACTTTAAAATTTCTCGTAACTGCACAGATGAAGATTTATTTGTCTCTGCAGGCAAATTATTTTCCGGTTTCGCCTTGATTTGGTATAGAAATATACGAAACCAGATTTCTACCTGGGAAGAATTAGTTACGTGTTTAAAGCGCGATTTCTTACCCCATGGCTATATCACCGATCTCTGGAATGAAATAAAAAACCGAACCCAGAAACCTAACGAAAACGTAATATCTGTTATTACCTCAATGGAAGCTTTATATAGCAGATTAGATAAAAAACCACCACAACCCGAAATTATATATCGACTTCTCAGGAATTTAAACCCATATTTTTCCGAACGTTTAGCTTTACAACACATTTCTTACTTCGATAAATACCGTCCTCCCCCTAGAAAAACAATCTGGCTTATTAGAACCAGACCTAGCATGTCAGTCTGAACCCTCTCGTAAACTATCCAGCATTACTCTTCTTGTTTCCCCTTTAACTAACTCACTTACCTGTTGGAATTGTAATAAAAGTGGACATACCTATAACGTGTACACATATCCCAAAAATATTTTTTGTTATGGCTGTGGTCGCAGCAATGCCTACAAATCTAGATGTACAAATTGTAAACCTAACTTATCGGAAAACTTCCGCAGAGATATTTCTACTCGGGACGTGAATATCTCAAAGAATCAAAATTGTCCTCAACACCAACTATTCAACGCACCCAGATGTCAATAGATTTAAAGCAAAAAATTACCTCTAATATTAAACCTCTATCTAATATATCTAATAAGAATAATACCGCTACCTTAAACTTACAGAAGAACTTACCTCCCCTATCTGAAATATGTCATACTACCCCGGCCGAATGGTCAAATTGGCTGAAAATAATTAATTCCTTTTATCATAAAAATTATGCTGCTTTACAAGATGTTAAAAAACCTCTCGATATCCGCCCTCACTTACCTATCTCTATTGGTCCCCTAAATGTAATTGCTTTATTGGACACGGGTTCCTCATGTTCCCTTATAAATAACGAAGGTTTACAGCCTATTCGTATTCCTTACTTCGTACTGATTCTATTTTAAATCGGTTTCGAAACGCTAAATTTATCTCATCTATCGATCTTAGACAAGCTTATTATCAGATCCGGCTTGACTTATCTTCACGTCCAAAAACTGCTTTTTGTGTTCCAGGTCGGGGTCGTTTCGAATATAATTTCTTGCCATTTGGTCTCTGTAATGCACCGCAAACTTTACAACGTACTATAGATCAAACGTTAGGTCCTATCTTACATCAAGAATGTGCCTTTGTATTTTTAGACGACATATAAGTTATCTCAAGTTCCTTTGAAGAACATATCGCTACACTGAATGAAGTTCCTGAACTCTTAAATGCAGCAGGTTTTAAAATAAATTGGGAAAAATGTCAATTTTGCTGCTCTTCTCTTACATTTCTTGGTTTTATTATCGATGGAATTAGTCTACGGGCAGATCCTGCTATAGTCGACGGTATTACTAAATTTAAAACACCTAAAACTGTTACCGAAGTTAAACGTTTAATAGGAATGATTAGCTACTATCGTATTTTTCTATCTAATCTCTCAACTATATCTACACCCATTACCGCCCTAATTAAAAATTAAAAGAAAACTCAATATGTCGAATGGAATTCAGAAGCTCAGCAGGCTTTTGAACAAATTAAAACGTTAATCACTTCTGCACCTATCTTAATTTTGTCCAATTTTGAAGAAAGATTTTATATACAAACCAATGCCTCACTTACTGGTTTAAGTGCAATGTTGTTTCAAGTAAGCAATGGATTAAAACACCCTATCGCTTATGCTAGTCAGGCTTTAACTTCTGCTGAACAAAAATATTCAGCTACCGAACGCGAATTATTAGGGGTTATCTTTGGCATTGAAAAATTTAGAGGATATGTTGAAGTTACACATTTTACAGTAGTTACTGATTTTGCGGCCCCCACATGGTTGAATAACTTAAAACAACTCGCTGGTCAATTGGCAAGATGGAATTTGCGTATCTCTCAATTTACCTTTGACGTTCAGCATAGACCTGGCATATTAAATATCGTACCTGATGCCTTATCTCGTGATGCTGCTTCTCTTAACCTCCCAGATCTAATTCCTGATGCCTGGTATCTAAATATGATCAAGAAAGTTTCTGAAAATCCAGATAAATTTTACACCTTTCGTGTAACGAATAATAGATTATATAAATTTGTATCTTCCTCATCTCGCAAAATCTCTAACATCCCTGAATGGAAACTTGCTGTCCCTACCGCTAACCGTAGTGAGGTTCTTAAATTGTGTCACGACAACCCTATAGCTGCTCACCTTGGTGTTACAAAAACCTTAGCGAAAATATCTGAATTATATTCTTGGCCTACATTAAAACAATCTGTCTGTCGCTATATTAGGAACTGTAAAATTTGTGAGTCTCAAAAGAGCTCTCAAGCAGCTCGTTCTGGTTTAATGGGTAACTTTAAAGGTGATCTTATCCGTTTCAATTAATATCACTTGACTTATTAGGACCTCTCCCTCGATCGAAAAAAGGTAACCAATAACTTTTAGTTGTCACCGATTGGTTTTCCAAATTTGTCATGGTACAACCGTTACGTAAAGCCACATCTGCCGCCGTAATAAAATTCCTAGAACAAAATGTATTTCTTATCTTTGGTGTCTCGCAAATTATTTTCTGCGATAATGGAGCACAATTTATCTCAAAAAATGTTCAAAATTTCGTCAAGAGTTATAAAGTACAAAAAATTTGGTTCAACGCAAAATACCATCCCCAGGTAAACTCTACCGAAGGAGTGAATCGAGTCTTAATCATTGCTCTCTTCACATATCGATTCAAACCACACTGAGTGAGATGAAAATATCTTTAAAATCGCTCAAGCTTTGCGTACCTCTAAACACGAAATAACCCAATTTACTCCTTCATTTCTTGTTTTTGGAAGATATACTCTAATTGATGGTAGTTATTATGGCTCAGTTCCTGATGATACTAACGTAATTGAATTTTACGAAAAAGTACGCCGGGACAAAGACCAACAATCATTACCTTCTATCTTTAACGACGTTAGAAAAAATTTGTTAAAAGCTTACGAAAAGAGTAAGAATCAGTAAAATTTGCGAAAACAAAATATTTCCTTTGCTTTAAGTGAACAGGCCTGGAAAAGGAATTATGTCTTATCTGATGCTACGAAAAATTTTTCTTTGAAATTAGCCCCAAAATTCATTATATGTGAGGTCACTAGTGTTGTTAGTCCACTTATCTATGAACTCCAAGACACTGAAGGAAAACGCCAGGGAAGGTGGCATATTAAAGACCTTAAACCATTCTCTGCTGATCCGAATGCTAACTAATTTATTCACGGTTCATTTCTTTAACGATTTACCTAATGTTTTTGTCTCTGTTATGAAATTAGTGAACTTTATTTAGTCATTTCTTTTCTTATACAACGTTCACCATCTACACTTTTGCCTTATATACCTTGAACTAGCTATCTTTTTGCTGTTCGTTAATTTTCCCTTGAATTTATTGCTAGTCACATGTCCGTTTGTTATCTAAATTATCTAATATAACTCTGTTGCTTCATTTAATTAATCTTAGCACCTTTTCTACACCATATTATTTTGTTTCTAGCATTTACCTTACGTTGTTTAATTTCGTGGTGATTGTCTTAATTTTGCTTGCAATAACTCATTGAATTTTTACGATTGGTTGAGTGGATGCTTTTTCTTTGGGCTCACATAGGAGACGCGGCCTATGCCTTTGTAAGAAATAGTCCATATTCGCAGTTGCAAAATACAGGAGTTCCTATTTCATGCGTATTTCTTCTGAATTATTACAGTCGCTCACTATATCCTTCATCATTACTTGTTTTCTTCTTCTATTAAGTTATCAGAACATATAAACATTTTTTTGTCGTTTTTTATTGAACTTCGTGGTGAGGTGCTATCGCTTTTTATTGATATCTTATCGAATTCTCGGTTGTTCTTAGCATATTGGGACAGTATGGTTGTATTTAACTGTTTATAGTTAGACATCCTTGTGTGTTTATGGCGTTACCGTTTCTAAAAATTACCTTGGAACAGTTGGTTTTTTGTGTGAACGTATCTGTAGTGATACTTTTAGGTTGTTGTTTTAACTTTTGTCTGATTTTCTTATTGCAGTGGATGCACTTGTTAGGAAAACGATCGTACTAGTTCTCATCAAGGGTCTAGTAATTTTTTAACTTATTATGTGCCTTAACTTGTCTGATTAATATAGTAGGTGGCCCTTCAGACCGATCTGAATTTAACAGGTACAACTCTCTACCATCTCTCGGACGCTTGTCCACAACTTTACTTTTTCTTATCCCGCTGTCTCCGTTTCCGCCTTATTTTTCATTCGGTAGACCTGTTCTTGTCCCGAAACACCCGTCTACCACATAAGAGTGATTTTCCCTCACTCCGGGCTACTGACCACATTGGTTGATTGGGTAGTGCTTTTCTATCCACCTTTTTCTGTTTCTTTTGCTCAATGCAAGCCCTTCCTCTATTCTTTTCTACCTGGGTGTCACTAGTACATTCCAAAATACCTACCTCCCTCTTTTTACCTTTCCTATATCTCTATTGTTTTATCATCTCCGTTAGTTACCCTGTGGTTGCGCGGGGAGTTTTCACAGACACCCGGACCACGTCTCTAAGAATCTTTCGTGAGGTCATGCGGTGCCGCTGTCAGTCGCACGTGGCCGCTAACAGTGCATGCATGTATGAGTGTGTGTATGTGTGAGTGCAAGAATTTATATATATATATATATATATATATATATGTATATATTGCTGTGGTACTTGGGTAAACTCCTCACCAACCATAAATATATTCGAAAATATTTATAAAATTTTCAAATTCGAAAATAGAAAATTTTCCAAAAATTAAATTATACAAAAAAAATATTCTTACCCGTTTTTGACTCTTCCTCAGTTGAATGGCCTTCTTCAACTGCTTCCGGCTAGCTCATTTGGACCTCCTCTTGGATATCTATTCATTCTCATATTCTATCATTCACGCACTCTCCCAATAAACCACAAAATACACAAACATACAATCTTTTATTTATTCCTATTTACAAATGCAATTTATTATTGTCCAAATTTTATTATTCACGTTACACTTCAGTAACTCTTATTTTGTAATGTCCTTGATTTAATTTTAAAATCATCAAACACATAAAAATGTACGCGGAGTAAATGGACCTTGAATAATACCTTCTCTAAAATTTCCGTTATTATAATTTATTTATTTATTTTAATAATCTACGTAAACTGTGGGGTATGGTGAGCTCATAATAACCCAACTACTTCTGCATAATGTATGCTCCTCTACTGTGCATACTCTAAAAATACAAAAAAAAACAAAGTCATGTACTCTTCACAAAATTTCACGTTCTGATGGAACGTTTAAAAGCTTTCTAGACACTTTCAATTTCTAGTAGAATACCGTAATAAAGTTATTTACACAAATTCTGTTCAATACTCAAATAATTCGCACTACCTTGAAAACACTCTCATACTCTACCCCAATATTTACAGTTTATAGAAATCACAATTTTAAATCGTTACCTGGAAACTCCGCTCTGTAGATGATGCCATGTAATTTTTCCCCCTGGTCTGCAGGTCGTTTCTCGCTATTACTAGACGACTTCCATTTCAGTTGATCCGCCAACGCCTTCTTCTCGGTGTAACCAAATTCCAAATTTCATTCCAATTATACTTCTTTCACAGTAATCTACGTTATTTAATGTCCCGACACGAGTTGATAAAAATTATTGGTGGTACCTCAAATTAAAATAAGTAATTTCGGCACACTAACCGCGTTTTTAATTAATTTAGAGGCTACTACTAAGCAATACAATTTAAATTATTTGTTAATACTCACAACTCGTGTTAACTTTCATACGTGCTTTTGGGACGATCGAAATAATAAGGGTTTTACTAATATTTTCCTAACCTATTTATATCTTTCACTTGCCACCTCCTGGCCACGGTTATTCGAAATCCACTGCACACGACACACATTCCCACAATTTTGCACTCAACCCCGATTTTCAAATCCGCGAATTTCCGTACCTCGTTATAAAATTTTAAGAAAATCACGCTACACTATCCTCGTGTCTATGTCAAGTCGAACTAACATATCCACCTATCGTAGACCCAATGACGTTTCTTAAATCCCTCCTATACTATTGTGGTCTTATCCTTATACGTTTTCTACGTCTCTTTCTAACCTTGCTTGAGGGGTAGAAAATCAATATCCTCGTTTGTTCACTGTTTACACACGTGGACTGTCTACGTGATTTAAATAGCCCTTTTATTAGTATTTCTATAGAACGTATGCGACGGTTTTACAATATACGTAGAATCTTTGTTTGTTATCTACAGAAATTATTGGAACGTGGCATTTAAAAATACGCAGGTGTTCAATCGTAACATTTTAAATAACACTTCTACGAGCTGGATTTTCCACGTATTTCAACTCTCCTGATATATTTGTTCGTTAGCAACGCGTCTCATTTTGGTATTATTGGGTTTTTAAACGCTTTTATGCATATTATACATCAATAATCGTTCAATTAAATTCAAATTAATTAATAAATTAATGGCATTGGCTTTTACTATTTAATTTCTTTGCAAACCTACTTAAACTTCATTAATTATTTATAAAATTTCGTTAATACCTGATACTTAAAAATGAATTAACTAATATAACCTTCGCACGTAATTTCTGGTTGTTCCTTTATACAGGGTGTTTTGAAATTGCTTCGTTTATATTTATTTTTGATCTTTTAAAACCACTATAATATATATGTATATATATATATTATATATATAAACGTATGGATATCTTACCGATATCGCTCAACGCCGGGTGCAGGAATGCACCCACCTGCCTTTTTTCGGTCCCTCGTACCGTTTTTATAAACGGACCTGCCTCAAGAGTCGCTCTCTTCTAGAGGGTATGAGTATCTTTCCTGTATAACGGCCTCAAGGAGTCACTCTATCTTGTCTCTTTATGACGGATAACAAAACGGCTTGGTGAGCTGAGTAATTCTACGCTATATCTTTAATGTATGTAGTCGTAGCGTGCCTTAGCGTGCTGGGACGTTTCGGATCCATCTATTATTATCTAGTTTTATCTTAATATCCTTATCTTACCTATTATCTTTGATAATAACTCGAGACTTTGTCTTATTATCTTTTGTTTTCCTGACGTTTGGTATTTATGATCAGACGTAGGAATTATTTTTCTTTGAGTATTGAGTGAAGAAGCTAACCTGATGGTAGCAATGTAATTTGTTAGGTTAGAAATGTAAGAAATTAGTAAGATGGTACTGTTTGTAAATTTGTTAATTCACAACCATGTCATGATAAAGTTTTGATGTGTATTGTTTATTAAGCCAGAGTACCAGTACATAAAAATTTGCTAAAATGTATAGTAACTTGCCCTTTTGGGCATTTTAAAATTTGGGCATTTTCTTGCCAAGGAAAACAGTTTAAATGTAATGCTTATGTGCGTGTGCACTTAAAAAGTAATGTTAGCTTTAGTTATAGTATATATGTTAGGCGACTTGTTGCATTTGTTTTAGTTATAGTAGTGTTTCGTGCTCTCCGACAAATTTGTGCTGTCGATTATAACTGCGCCACATCAAAGACTCGTGTGTGCATTTATAGATGTAGTTCAAAAACAATGGTGCTACACATTCCGTTTCCTGGTTATTCGTAAGACGTGTTGTCGGTTGAAAAAACCAGGTGGCGCCTAAAATAAACATTTTCTAGAAAGTAAGTTAGGATATATTTAAGTTAGTCAACCTTTAGATTTAAGTTTTTACCGTGCTAACAGTCTTTTTCTTTTTTTAAGATTTTTTTCTTTTATAGTTTTGTCGCAACTTGTTAATTTCCGTCATTTCGGACAGTTGCGTTTGTGCAAAAGAATGTGCAGGCGCAGAGTGAATGGCGCGGTGTGCAACACGAGATGATTAACCACGAGACGTAAAGCCGGTAACATCTGCCTGTGTCGTGGTATCTGTCTTTTCTCTTTTTTTTAGGATGTAGGTTCCTCTATCTTCTCTCTACCTTCTATCGTTGCTTCTACCTGTATCCTTGTCGTCACCCCTGCAAACAAAAGAGGATAGACTCAACAATGGCGTAATGGACTCACAAGGCGATGCCCAGAGATTTAACTGCAAGGCGCGTTTTAAGTGAGTATATTGCTTTATTTATATTTTAAGTTAAGAATTGTATCATTGTAGACGTGTTTGGTATTTGATACAATTTGCCGCGTAATTATGCTATAATATACAATTCCGCAATATCATGAAACGTGGACCGTATCAGTGGTGCCAAGCGTATCACATTGGGGACGTGGCCGCAATTCAAATAATAATGTTATTATTAATGTATGTTATACGAAATCCCTACAATCACTATTTATACTGCTAAATCTTTCGGTACGTTGTTAGGTTGTGATAGTTGTCAATTACATCGTGTATCTCAATAACCGAAAGGGCTGTGAAAATTGTGTTAGCGGCATGTTTTGTTTTAGATAAAAGTAGTACAGGGTCGCTGTTTGGGCGTACAACCTTAACGCGTTTGTTGAAGGTGATGTACATTTCCGTGGAAGAATGCGCTGGATTTTCTTTTGATTTTTTAGTGGACTGTATTTTGAAATAATATAACTTCTTTTTATAAAGTGTATATTGAACATTTTACATACATGTTGGCTTGAGATGCCAAAAGTACGGAGAACACAACACGACTGTCTATCGAATAGACCTTTTGCAATAATAGGTGGCGGGGCAAGATCAGCGAATATCAAACTGTTCTACATAATCTTCAACATGCCCCCCGGCAAAATTCAAATTTTACAAAAATTTAGAATTTTTAAATATACATAGTTTGCTTAAACTCTATAATGTAAATATAAAGATAGAAATAAACACTAATGGTAAATTATATGTATGTAAACATGGAACATAGAAACCTTGTACAAAGATAGCGCATAACACAGCAATTTGAGCGAACTTGCGCACTAAACTCACACACTAGAAGGTTCCACCGGTAGTGGACACAGTTTTGGAAAGGAACGTCGCACTATGCCTGTTGAGGTCTGTACGGACGCAACTCGACTAATGTTGTCAGCACCAGGATGCACTTGTAGAACTCTACTGAGCTTCCATTTCATAGGGGGTAGATTCTCTTCCTTAATTAGAATCAAAGTTCCTGGCTTTAACTCGGAATGATGAAGCTGCCACTTTTGGCGTACTTGCCATTCTGAAATATACTCGCAACTCCATCGTTTCCACAGATGCTGATGGAATTGTTGAACACGTTGGAAAATTGATAATCTGGAATTTGTTATCCCAGTTACATCAGGATCGGGAACAGCGCTCAATGGTCTTCCAACTAAGAAATGGGCAGGAGTGAGGGGTTGCAAATCATTAGGATCGGATGAGATAGGACACAAAGGTCTGGAATTCAGGGTTGCTTCCACCTGCGAAAGCAATGTGCAAAGCTTTTCGTAGGTCAAAACGCAACTACCAACCATGCGCTTTAAGTGAAATTTGCAGGATTTGATCCCTGCCTCCCACGATCCTCCAAAGTGAGGACTGTATGCTGGTACAAAGTGCCAAGTAATTCCCTCGCTCGCAACTGCCTCAGGAATTATGTTATGTTGAGTTTGAAAAAACTTACCAAGTTCTTATAGCTCGGAGTTGGCACCAATGAAATTCGTTCCATTGTCGGAATAGACATGGAGGCGTTTGCCACGCCGGGCCACAAATATGCGAAATGATAGTAAGAAAGATTCGGTCGACAAATCTGTCACCAATTCAATATGAACGGCTTTTGTAGCAAAGCACACGTATAGTGAAATATATGTTTTCGAGGTTTTGGAGCCTCGACCTTTTCTATCTTTGATCAATAAGGGTCCACCAAAGTCAACGCCAGTTATGTGAAATGGATATGAAAGATCTACACGAGAAGCAGGTAGATCTCCCATAATAAGTTGAGTTTGACTCGGAGAAAACCTGTAACATCGAACACAACGATGAACAATTTGTTTCGCAAGATTTCGGCCTGAAGCGATCCAAAATCTATCGCCTAATGAAGAAAGCAAATGCTGAGCACCAGCGTGCAACAATCGGATATGTTCACGCTCCACAATTAGCTTCGATAAGTAATGTTTTCCTGATAGTAGTATAGGATGCTTCTTACTATACGGAAATTGAGAATTTCGCAGTCGTCCTCCGACGCGAATAATGGCTTTAGTATCTAAAAACGGATTTAGACTCCTCAATGACGAACACTTTAAGGATTTACATTGATAGAGTTGCTTGAACTCTTCTGCAAAAGATTCAGTTTGAGCAATTTTTACTAGCCACAGTAGTGAATTCTGAATTTCAGTAGGGTGAAGAGGAACTGTACGGCACTCACCCTTGGGATAACGATAATTGTGAAGGAACCTTAAACAATAAGCAATGATTCTTTCAAGTTGAGTGAGACTTGAAAAGTTACGAATGAAAACAATTGTTCCGTGGTTAAAAAACAATGAGATTGACCTTTTAACTCTGGAAGCTTGACAATATTTGCATTTGAAACGGGTTAGGAAGGCTGATGCTGCGATAGCCATGAAGGACCGCGTCACCACAAATTAGAGTTTTTCAAATTTTGAGGAGTAGCTCCTCTTGACACTAAATCCGCAGGATTGAACTTAGTGGGAACATGACGCCAGACCGCATCTGGGGCCAATTTTTGAATCTCTGCTACCTTATTAGCAACAAACGCCTTTAGCAAATTGGGACTGGTTTTGAGCCACCCAAGAACAATCGTCGAGTCTGTTCAAAAGATACAACTTAAAATTGAAATATCTAACGCTTTCAGAACCTGATCTGTAAGCTTAGCGAGAAGTAATGCTCCACAGAGCTCCAGTTTGGGTATTGTAATTGTTTTGAGGGGAGCAACCCTCGCCTTAGCACAAAGTAAATAAACTTGAACATGATTGTTCACATCAGTAGAACGAAGGTAGATACATGAACCATAACAATAAAGTGAAGCGTCCGAGAACCCATGAAGCTGAAAATCAACATGGTTTGGATACAGCACATGACATGGTATCTTAAGATCGTTGAGTCCAACAAGATCTTTGCGATAAACGATCCACCTTGATTGGAATACTAGTTGGAATTGGGTCATCCCAACACTCGCTTTTCCAGCCACAGCTGTTACAGAATAATCTTTGCACTACTAGTACACGGCGAAAGAAGCCCTAGTGGGTCAAAGATCTGAGAAATTTCTGATAAGATAATTCTTTTCGTGATGATTTGGATTGTAGTATTTGAGCCCGAAATCGAATACATAAAGTGATCGGTTGAAAAGGACCAAATGAGACCTAACGTTTTAGTATGCTCTTGAGAAGCAAACTCAAGAACACCTGGATGAAGATGAGCCTGAGGAATGTCCGAGAGGACAGCTGGATCGTTAGAGATCCACTTTCGAAGCTTAAAACACCCTGTTTCTAGGGCTGTTGAAAGTTGTGAACAAATCTCACGAGCTCGATTGAGATTGTCTGCACCTGTAAGCAAGTCGTCAACGTAGAAGTCGCGTTTGATTATTTTAGAAATCTCAGGTAAAAAAATTTCTAACTCAATACCTAACTGAAATAGGCAACGAATGGCTAAGAACGAAGCACTTGCTGTGCCGTAAGTGACTGTATTCAAATCGTAAGATTGAATCTGATCTGTAGATGAAAATCGTCACAGAATGCGCTGTAGAGGTCTCTGAGAAGGATCCACCTGAACTTGCCGATACATCTTCTCTATATCTGAAGCTATGGCATAAAAATATTTTCTGAAACGAACTAAGATCGAGAAAAGATCCTGTTGAATAGTTGGCCCTATCATTTGTATACAGTTGATAGAATGACCGGTTGTGGTTATTTGTGAACCATTGAATACCACTCTAAGTTTAGTGGTGAGGTTGTCTTCCTTTAAGACACCATGATGAGGTAAATAGTAGAACAAGCTGGTATTTGAATTAGACACCGACATGTGACCTAAGTCCAAATATTCACGCATAAATGCAGAATAACGATCTTGAAAGTTCAGGATTAGCTTGAAGACGTTTTTCCAAGGCAAAGAATCTCTTTTGCGCCACAGCTAGTGAATCACCTAACACTTCTGTGGGCAACTTAAGCGGAATAGAAACAACAAATCTTCCATCTGAATTTCTGTAAGTATTTTGTATGAAATGAAGTTCACACGCATTCTCCTCTGTAGAAAGAATCTTGTCTGCAAGATAACCTTCAAGTTACCAAAATCTAGATAGTTGATCTTGAACCTCGAGAGTACTTAGATGACACTGCACCTGTGTGGCCAAACTGGCGCAAACTGAACCAGATACGACCCAACCAAAACGCGTTATCTGAAGAATTGGCAGGTTGGGGCCGCAACGTATCTGTCCTATGCAAAGAAGCTCAAAGAACGCTGGAGAACCAATCAACATATCGATTCTCCCTGGTTGATCGAAAGACTGATCAGATAATCTAATATTATCTGGCACCTTGAAATTAGAACTGTTTACCTGAAAGGAGGGTACATTACCTGTGATCTCATCCAACACAAGCATGAAAGTTTGATTTTTTAAGAAGAATGATGAGCACGAAGTTCCACATCACAACGTGAACGAATGTGGGAGAGAGATCTACTCAGTCCCAAAACTGAAATATCCACTTGTTTTGTAGACAGACCTAACTTGCTACTCAAGTCAGGCCGCACGAAGTTTGACTGACTGCCCGAGTCAAGCAAAACACGAAGTGAATGAGCATTTCCATAAGAATCGAAGATCTTACAGTTAGCTGTTGAAAGTAGAACCTTTACTGTGTTTAAACAGAGGGCTGAGACAGTAGGTGAAGAAACAATAGGGATTTGGGGTATATACACCACTGTCCCTGATTGTTCTATTCTCTGACTCGACGATGAATCAGTATGCAACAAAGTATGATGTTTAGACTTGCACATTTTGCAAGTAAACCTTGATTTGCATGGGGACACTATATGACCCTTGTTTAAGCAGTTGAAGCACACCTTCAACCCTTTTATCTTTGTAGTCCTTTCTTGGGGACTTAATTTAATAAAATTATTACACTTGAATAGATTATGATCACCTTTGCACAGTAAACATGTAGCATTACTGGCTATGAACGATTTAGAAAAAGATTTGATTTTATCTGGAACAACCTTGATCTGTTTTGTTCCCAAAATATCAAAAAAATTGGCTTGGTTTGTGAGAAAACCCTTAAACTCGGTTAAGGTAGGTAAATCAGATGTAGACTTGTTACGATGAGTTTCCCATTGGCGGAAAGTAACAGTATTTAATTTCCCTTAAACTACATGAATAATGAAAGCTTCAAAGAACTCTTCTGAATTAGCAAATGTTTGCAAAGCTATGACATGTTTGAATAGCGTATCATTGACCTTTCTTAGACCAGAAGCTGACTCCTTCGTTAAAGAGTCCAATTTCAAAATGGATTTTAAGTGACTGCGTATCAACAACTTTGGTTGATCATATCTCGAGATTAATGCTTGAAATGCAATATGAAAATTTTCACCAGAAAATTCTAAAGACTTGATAACCTCCGCTGCAGGTCCTTTGAGGCAGCTTTTCAAATAATGAAGCCTTTGGACGTCGTTTAGACTTGAATTGTCTTTGATCAGACTAGAAAAAATGCATTTAAATTCAGCCCAATTTTCTAGATTGTCCCCTTCAAAGGTTGAAATACTAATTTTTGGCAGATTGAACCCAAACGACCCTTTTGAAGGTGAACAGGATTCACGTGAATTGGCCTCGGAACTCCGCGTATTCCGGCCCGATCCGATAGGTGATCCAGCGCGTGAGCCACCAGTTAATTGTCTTTCTAAGTTCTCTACCTGTGACAGAGCAGAGAAATAACAAGTTTTGAATTCTTCATAATCGGTTTCTGTCTCGGATGTAGCATTTGAATCCGCTACTGCAATAATTTCAGCATGAATAGACTCAGAATCTGATAAGAAAGCTAAGGCGTTGGCTTGTCTCCTTTGTAACTCTAAAATTTGTGTTCTTGAAACTGTTTGATTTATATCATCGTGAATGACCCTCAGTGCATTCAGATGCTTTATAAATCGCGTCAACTTACCTTAAATTATACCACGAGAACGAATTAAAGCCTCCATAGTTAAATAAAATTAAATAAAAACCCTAAACCACAAAAAATATTTAAATTACTAGATACGTATTTCGACCACTATGTGGTCATCATCAGTAGAATACCTTTATTTAAATAAAAAAAACAGCTGTTGTTCTGGAACACTTCAGAGGATATTCTCCTCACCACTTAGGCTGAAGTGAACCTTTCCAACCTATAATTTACTATATTGTTGCTTTAAACACTATCGAGGATATTCTCCTCACCCGCAGGCTGGTGTTCTCAACAACAAACAAGTTA
The DNA here is from genome assembly GCA_036346225.1 of Platerodrilus igneus. NCBI lineage: Eukaryota > Metazoa > Arthropoda > Insecta > Coleoptera > Lycidae > Platerodrilus > Platerodrilus igneus. The sequence continues at coordinate 5,109,008 of JARFIW010000500.1, read as the reverse complement.
ATTGTGACATTATAACTTAAATCTACTTAATTTATACTAATTCTAAATCTACTGAAGCGGAACCAATTTAATCTTGCTTTCTCATTGGTTGTTGACCAATAGGGAAAGCAAAGCAGATGGCTCTATTGGCCCTTTATCGGTGTTTAAGAGGGGTCCTTTATGTTTAACAATTTTAATTGATTCGTAGGCATTTAAGGAGGAAAACGTTGGTACCGCTTTTAACAATTTAACATTTTCTAGTTTAACGGGGTGGCTGGTTTCAAATATATGTTTGGCGACCTGAGACCTTTCATATTTACCATATTTGAAGTGAGCAATGTGTTCTTTAAATCTTGTTGTTATATTCCTCTTGGTCTGACCAATATATTTTGAAAACACCCTGGCCCTGCACAATTAATTTCATAAATCCCCGACTTTTGCAATTTTTCCACCTTGTCTTTTGGATTACCTAGCAAATCTTTAATTTTATTAGTATTAGTGAAAGCAATTTTGAAATTACACTGTTTGAATATTTTATCAAGACCCTTTGTGGTTTTATCAAACGGAAGTTTAACATTTTTAACATTATCGTTAGAGGTGGTTGATTGCAAAGTCGTTGATTTACGGATGTTGATCCTATTTTTACACTTTCTAAAAATATTATCTATAATATCAGAAGAGAAACCATTGTAATTCGCTATTTGTTTAATAAGAGCAAATTCCTTATTAAATCTGTTTTTATTTAAAGGGAAATTCAATAATCTATTAATTAAAAGTTAAATGAAGCCAACTTATGTTGTATGCTATGATTAGAGGAAGACAAAATAAAGCGATTTACATTGGTTTCTTTTCTATAAATGTCAAATTCTAATTTATTACCATTTCTAATTACTAATGTATCTAAAAGGGTAATTGTCCATTATTCTCTAGTTCATACGTAAATTTTATGCTTTGAAATTTTGAATTCATTTCTTTAAGAAAATCATCAACATTTGATTTAGAAGTGTCAAAAACTGCAAAAATATCATCCACGTACCTTAACCATATTCTTGGGAAGTATTTGGAGTTTTCTTTTAACTCGGTTTCAAAACGAGACATAAATAAATTTGCTATGAAAGGTGATAAGCTATTTCCCATTGCTGTGCCTTCATGTTGTTCGTACAACTTGTTGTTGAATTGAAAACAGTTCTGGGACATGCAATGCGAAACAAGCTTGATATAGTCCTCAACTTTATCATCATCAATATCACTATCTATAAGAACATCCTTTAAATATGTTAAAGTACGTGGTATTGGAACACTAGGGAATAATGAACTGACATCAAATGAAATTAAGATTTCGTTCTCTTCTAATGTGATATTTTTAATTTTATTAATGAACTCTAAAGAGTTTTGTACAGACAAACTATTAAACTTTAAATTCTTAAATTCATTTGACAGCCATCGTGATAAATAGTAAGTCGGTGAGTTGATACCTGAAACTATTGGTCTCATCGATTTATTATTTTTGTGAATCTTTGGTAAACAGTAAAGTTTTGGCATTTAGGGATTTGAAAGGATTTAAAGGATGTTCTTATAGATAGTGATATTGATGATAAAGTTGAGGACTATATCAAGCTTGTTTCGCATTGCATGTCCCGGAACTGTTTTCAATTCAACAACAAGTTGTACGAACAACATGAAGGCACAGCAATGGGAAATAGCTTATCACCTTTCATAGCAAATTTATTTATGTCTCGGTTTGAAACCGAGTTAAAAGAAAACTCCAAATACTTCCCAAGAATATGGTTAAGGTACGTGGATGATATTTTTGCAGTTTTTGACACTTCTAAATCAAATGTTGATGATTTTCTTAAAGAAATTAATTCAAAATTTCAAAGCATAAAATTTACGTATGAACTAGAGAATAATGGACAATTACCCTTTTTAGATACATTAGTAATTAGAAATGGTAATAAATTAGAATTTGACATTTATAGAAAAGAAACCAATGTAAATCGCTTTATTTTGTCTTCCTCTAATCATAGCATACAACATAAGTTGGCTTCATTTAACTTTTTAATTAATAGATTATTGAATTTTCCTTTAAATAAAAACAGATTTAATAAGGAATTTGCTCTTATTAAACAAATAGCGAATTACAATGGTTTCTCTTCTGATATTATAGATAATATTTTTAGAAAGTGTAAAAATAGGATCAACATCCGTAAATCAACGACTTTGCAATCAACCACCTCTAACGATAATGTTAAAAATGTTAAACTTCCGTTTGATAAAACCACAAAGGGTCTTGATAAAATATTCAAACAGTGTAATTTCAAAATTGCTTTCACTAATACTAATAAAATTAAAGATTTGCTAGGTAATCCAAAAGACAAGGTGGAAAAATTGCAAAAGTCGGGGATTTATGAAATTAGTTGTGCAGGGCCAGGGTGTTTTCAAAAATATATTGGTCAGACCAAGAGGAATATAACAACAAGATTTAAAGAACACATTGCTCACTTCAAATATGGTAAATATGAAAGGTCTCAGGTCGCCAAACATATATTTGAAACCAGCCACCCCGTTAAACTAGAAAATGTTAAATTGTTAAAAGCGGTACCAACGTTTTCCTCCTTAAATGCCTACGAATCAATTAAAATTGTTAAACATAAAGGACCCCTCTTAAACACCGATAAAGGGCCAATAGAGCCATCTGCTTTGCTTTCCCTATTGGTCAACAACCAATGAGAAAGCAAGATTAAATTGGTTCCGCTTCAGTAGATTTAGAATTAGTATAAATTAAGTAGATTTAAGTTATAATGTCACAATTAACTTGTTTGTTGTTGAGAACACCAGCCTGCGGGTGAGGAGAATATCCTCGATAGTGTTTAAAGCAACAATATAGTAAATTATAGGTTGGAAAGGTTCACTTCAGCCTAAGTGGTGAGGAGAATATCCTCTGAAGTGTTCCAGAACAACAGCTGATTTTTTTTATTTAAATAAAGGTTTTCTACTGATGATGACCACATAGTGGTCGAAATACGTATCTAGTAATTTAAATATTTTTTGTGGTTAAGGGTTTTTATTTAATTTTATTTAAATCGTGCCACAGTGTTCCTATAGATTATTATTCTCCATAGTTAAGCTTTAAACCTCTGAATAATTAATTTGTACAAACAATGTATATAGAAAATAAAGGTGTGGAATTGTGCGTAGCCCTGCTACACAAACTTAGCAATATTATTTTATTTATGTGCCCCTTGGTTGCAGCATAAACTGCAGTAAATAAACCTTTTATTAATAGTTACGTAGCGAAAATATTACTTAACCTGCTTTACACTAATTTAATCGTCTTTATTTTTATTAACATAAAGAGTTTTGTATATGCAAACATAAGCAAAAGCGTAAATTCAAACGTACCTTGATGGAGTAGTGGAATGATTTCTTGGTTTGGAACCACTGCTTGTAGCGAAAATATCGATCACATCGGTGAATGATATATCTGAAGTCAAACCAGAAATCGAAGGTTGCAAGCAAGGTAGGGTTGCGTGTATAGTTATCCTACTTGTTCACGGTTAAATTATCGGATGCTACTGCTCTCACCCTTGTACGATTAATTTCAGCAACTTTCTACAATATGTATGTTTTAAATACTGGATTGTTACTTACGAATTATGAATGTGGACCAGACGAATATTGTGCATCCACTCATAACTTCTTGTTTCAACTTGAATTGATAATTTCGCGTAAATGCAATTGAAAACTATCTTGAATATTTTACGAATTGCAAGCTGCGGCTTCGTAAACCATATTACCATTAGAACTTGTTGCTTAATAATCCGGCTCAAAGGGCCAATTTATGTTTGGGCGTACAACCTTAACGCGTTTGTTGAAGGTGATGTACATTTCCCTGGAATAATGCGCTGGATTTTCTTTTGATTTTATAGTGGAGTGTATTTTGAAATAATATGACTTTTTTTATAAAGTGTATATTGAACATTTTACATACATGTTGGTTTGAGATGCCAAACGTACGGAGAACACAACACGTTTGTTTATCGAATAGACCTTTTGCAATAATAGTTGGCGGGCAAGATCAGCTAATGTCAAACTGTTCTACATAATCTCCAACAGTCGCAAAAATCGCAACCCTCTATCTTCAAAAATAAGCGAGATACATTGCAACAGTGTCCAAATATGGACACCCTGTACCGTTGAGGCATGTATTAATAATTCTACAGGAAATTATTTGAGCTTAAAAATAATATTTGTGTAACACTGCCCCCCCCCCCTATTTAGTAAAAGTGTTATAATCTGTATACCCTTAAAAGTTTTGCATTTGCTATCATAGAATCCACTCCGCACCTCGCAAAACTGTCCAGTGCACTATTTTACAGTTACGTCACTTCGCTTATGTAAAGTAAAATGAATTCAGGTACTTAAGGTCGATTCAACAGGTATTACAGCATTTCCTTAAAATTTAACGAAAGTTTTATAAATCTACCAACGCAACTAATTACTGTACGCGCATATCCTTCTATTCATCGACTGAAAGAGGAGGCCGGAAAGCAATAAAAGATCAATTTATTGTATCATTTACCTATAAACAGGATATTGGGCTAACACAGGGTTGCGAAATTAGGTCTCGATCAAGTTGTAAATCTTTAAAAGTAATTCTGTGCTACGAGCTGCAGTTTTATAGTAGAACCCTTATAACAACACAGCTGTGTGCTTTCAGCATTTAAATAGAATTTGAAAAAAAACTAATTCGTGGTTAACGATTATTTCCTTTGTTTACTTCTTTAAAATAGTATAGCTTAATTAAAGTTTCAAACTGTTTACGATGAAAGATAGAGCTACACATAACTTCTTAGAACATTTTGTGGAAACTGATGCTTGTATAATGTAAACTTGGCGGTATTTAATGTAGGAGGAAGCAGCAAGAAAGTTTATTTGGCAACTACAAGTAACTCAAGAGGCCAAGGATAGTTAGTCATTTGGTACTTCCTGCACTGCTTCGTCTTGAAATACCGAAATTCACATATAAGGAAATGCGTAATAATACTGGAAACTTTGTAATTGTCGTTACTTGTCCCTGATGTATTTTCAAGAATGCCTGTAAAATATATTTAAAAATTATGATTTTCAACTGCATGCGAGATTTTGGAGATTGAGATTTGAAGTTCGCTAAGCGATTTCGTTATAGCATGCAAGAAATCTGTAACATATTCGCCTGCTAATGTAATTGATTGCCACTCGTCATGAGGTTTTGGGCTAATTACCACCACCCATTGAATTAGTCAACAACGTCGTCGTTGTTATCGAAAAGCACGATGTCTATAGAGAATTGGTTCTAGGACATGGGTGGATAATTGTGCAGGCTCGGGGGCCACTTTGTAGAAGCGGAGGTTAGCGGAGGACCGTATCTTTTAGCCATCTTAGTGAAAAATATGAGACAAGAATCTTCGATCGCGCACGAGAAATAAATCTCTGCTCAAGGGCCAAAATTATGTTACTCCTAGATTCCAATTTATTTCTCGAGATTTAGCACATAATTTTCTGCCACGCGTGAAGTTAGCCCCCCAACTTTTGAAAAAAATAACTTTCTATAGCTCATTCGTTTGCACATTGTTTGCACATGTATGCACATCCGGTATTTTTGTTTGCACACTTTTCGTTGAAAATTATACAAGAAACAATTTAGGGGGCCAACTTCACACTGGCCCCCGACTTTCAGGAAATTTATTTTAAACCGGCGGAATTAATACATCATCGTTTGCACATGTATGCACATCCACTATTTTTGTTTGCACACTTTTGGTTTAAAAGTTATTAAAGAAACCATTGTGGTGGGCCAACTTTGCATTAGCCCCCCGATATTCAGCAAATTCATTTTAAAACGACGAAATTGATAGATCTTTGTTTGCACATGTATGCACATCTATTATTTTTGTTTGCACACTTTCAGTTTAAAAGTAATTTAACATTCAGCTTCATAGTCCTCGCTATACGATAGCTACTGTTGAAAACGTAAAAGACTTTGTTACAATGAACCCAATTGATACTTTTTCCTTTGTACATTACGAAACACATCAACTTTTTGTTTGCACATCACTGTAAGTCAAAAAGTTTTTTAAATTTAATCACGGATGCTAACTTCACACATGTCCAATATTGCATTTTTGTGCAATTCTAACATGTGATAGCGGAAATCAAAGTATCTCCGTTTGCACATCATGAATCAAGTCGCTTTTTCGTTTGCACATCTTTAGTTCAAAACTTATTTAACATTTACTTTCGTAGTCCCCGCTATACAATAGCTACCGATGCTGTTTTAAAAAACCGGTACGAATGCCGTTATTTATAAAATGCTGTAAAAACCTCCATTACTGTTTAATTATCTAACTACCACTAGTTGAGCTTCAGAGGAAGTACATACCTCCTGTTGTCTAGTATTCATACGAGACGGATGACGGATGAAAACGAAATTCTCAAACTAGCGCAATATAATAATGTAAATACATAGGACTATATACATTTGAAAACAATATTTTAATAAATGTGTTGATTAAAATACTCTCAATCAACGATATAGGTACATGTGTATGTCTGGTAATGTGCAAACGAAAAGGTATCAATTAGGCTCACTGTAATCCATTTTTGCACATTTTGTACAGTAGCTATCGTATAGCAGGTATACGAAAGTAAATGTTAAATTACTTTTGAACTAAAGGTGTGCAAACGAAAAAGCGACTTGATTCATGATGTGCAAACGAAGATACTTTGATTTCGGTCATCAGATGTTAGAATTGCACAAAAATGCGATATTTGACATGTGTGAAGTTAGCCTCCCCCTGATTAAATTAAAATTTTTTTACTTACAGTGGTGTGCAGACAAAAAATTGATGTGTTTCATAATGTGGAAACGAAAATGTATCGATTAGGCATTGTAATCCATTTTTGCACATTTTGAACAGTAGCTCTCGTATAGCGGGTACTACGAAAGTAAATGTTAAATAAGTTTTGAACTAAAGATGTGCAAACAAAAAAGCGACCTGATTCATGATGTGCAAACGAAGATACTTTGATTTCCATTATCACATGTTAGAATTGCACAAAAATGCGATATTTGTCATGTGTGAACTTAGCCCCCCCTGGTTAAATGTAATTTTTTTTTGACTTACAGTGGTGTGCAAACAAAATGTTGATGTGTTTCATAATGTGCAAACGAAAAGGTGTCAATTGTGCTCGTAACAATTTTTTCACATTTTCAACAGTAGCTATCGTATAGCGAGTACTATGAAGCTGAATGTTAAATTACTTTTAAGCTGGAAGTGTGCAAACAAAAATAATAGATGTGCATACATGTGCAAACGAAGATCTATCAATTTCATCGGTTTAAAATGAATTTGCTGAATGTCGGGGGGCTAGTGTGAAGTTGGCCCCCACAATGGTTCCTTTAATTACTTTTAAACAAAAGATGTGCAAACAAAAATCATGGATGTGCATACATGTGCAAACGATGATGTATTAATTCTGCCGGTTTAAAATAAATTTCCTGAAAGTCGGGAGGCCAGTATGTAGTTGGCTCCCCCAAATTGTTTCTTGAATAATTTTTAAACGAATAGTGTGCAAACAAAAATACCGAATGTGCATACATGTGCAAACAATGTGCAAACGAATGAGCTGTAGAAAGTTTTCTTTTTCAAAAGTTGGGGTGCTAACTTCACGCGTGTAATTTTGTGGACATCAAAGGTATGTTCATATCCATAACTCCTTGGGGAATCTGAATCTTTAAGAATATTTACCCCAAGACCAAGCCCCACCTTTAAAATCTTACCCCCAAAAGCTTTTCGAATATGAAATTTGCAGTTTTCACTAAATCTGTCAACCAAAAACCCTAATTTCTAGAAAATATGAATCGGTCATTGGCTTTAAACTAAGACTAATCCCGACCAAGTTACAACCCCTAAGTTCTGATTCGTTAAAGCTTTTATTTAAAAAACAGTTTTCTAACGATGTTTTAAAATCTTCTATGAAATATGAATTGGTTAGTAATTCTAGTTCTGGAACTAACCCCACACAGTACCATCAAATTGTAGGAACCAATCCAATAATATTTTCAAACATGTATAAGGTTTAGATTTTAGTTTTGACGCAATTTAAAAACGCCATAAATCACTAGCATCATAAATAAGTATGTTTCCTCGATTACTTAAGAGAATGAGACGTTTTTAAGAAACGTAATAATAAGCATAGATATAAAGGAGAAACATTTATTAACAAAACACAAGCGTTGCCTGTTAGAACATCAAAATACTAGCTACCTTGCGAACACCACGAGATCAACACACACACACACACACACACACAACACACACACAACACACACACACACACACACACACACACACACACACACACATGTACAGTCCGAACTACTCAAAGTGGATCAATGTAGTAAGCCTAAGACTACGGATCCCAAGGTCCTGGATTCGAATCCCGACACGGCCGACTGCTTGAAAAATGGCAGGTGAGCATTTTTCACAAAAATTACGCCCTCGTTCGGATGAGAGGTTAAATGGAGGTCCCGTGTGTAAGTGTTGTCACGCACGTTAAAGATCCCTACCTTTCCTGGAACGGCAAGGGTTCGGCAAAATTCTAAATTTCCAAGCAACAAAAAACTCGCCTCCTGGCCAATGTAGTACCTTCGGGTGGAGCATTGGAAATGTAAATGTAATCTACTACTTTATGCAGGCGGCTCTGTGCCGTAGTTGGTATGCGTGTGACTACTATGCCAAAGGTCTCGGGTTTGAATCCCGATACGGTCTGCTTGAAAAATGTTAGCCGAGCATTTTTCATAAAAATACATCTTCGTTCGGATGAGAGGTAAAACGGAGGTCTCGTGGGGGAGTGTTGTCATGTACGTTAAAGATTCCTACTTTGTTTGGAACAGCAATAGTTTGGCAAGATTCAAAATTTCCAGGTAAAAAAGTTCGCCCTTCTAGCCAATGTAGTATCTTTGAGTGGGGCATTGGAAAATCAAAGTAGTGCTGCTACTTTATGTGCGTTTGTACGTAAGTGTGCCGCGTACGATGAGCGGGGTACACTAACCATGCACGCATCACACCGAACGTCTTCACGCAGTTTCTTCGAAGCGGATGCGTATGTTGGAGGAGGAGCCTATAGCAAAATTTTTTTTTAAAGTATAATGGTGTACTTAAATAGTTATTCAGTTCGAACCCCAAAGCGTTGGGTGTTAATGTAGCAATTTTATTCTTCAGCCCCTAAAGAGAAGATAGAACAGCAACTAGAAATTTAAAGGAACTTGAACTTTTTACGCGTGGAACATTAAAAACTTGCTGACCGCGGCTAGTTGGGTTATTATCCTATGGGAGATCACGAGAAAAGTAAGGTTAGAATATTCTTCGTGAAATTGCTACATGCCAATCGGCATGTATCATGTTAGATTTAATTTGTAAATAAATTCCCGCTTATTTTTAAATGAATACGTCAATTTCCGTCGTCCCTGATAGCCGCGTTTGTGCAAAAGGATGCGGAGTGCGCGCGTGGTGTTATAAGACGCCATTAAGTTACGAGCCCTCGACGAAGCAACATCTATCTGTGTCGTGTGTCTTTTCTTTTTAGGGATATAGATTTCTTCTACTTTTGCCTTTGTGTACCTGTTACCTAATTCCTGTCGTTTCTCTACGAGTACAGCAGTAAAAGGAAAGACGGATGTAATTTAATTCAACATGGCGTGAGATGAACTCAACCTGCAAAATCATCATGAGACCCTGAGACGAATTCCGAGATGCCGCCATGTAAGTAATTTGTTTAGATTTAAATTGTGCTTGCAAATTGACTTAAAAAACGATTGCATCACTTTTAAAGCGTGGCCGGTATAAGTTACAATATGGCGGGAATTATACCGCGTAAAACTATAACCATTGCGCAATAGTATAACAAATACCTGAAGTGTAACAAAATGGAAAACTAAATAAAGTGAAGTTGGATGCCACTGTATCTAGCAAGTATTAAAAAGATGTGACCTTGGAGTAGATACAGAAATCCCAAAGGAGTAAATCACTTGAAATTTTTAATTTACCCTTTTTAGAAAACGGAACATATTAAAATCAGAAGGTATCTATTATATAACAAATAACTTTTACACAACAATAAAAAAATTATATGTATTCACTTGTGTTAGTGATATCAAAAAATTATTAGTCTAACAACATTTTTGTTTCTTATGATTTATATGAGCATAAGATCTAATAATCACGTACAAACTTTAGCAAAACTATAATTCAAATTCTTTTACAATTCTTATTATTGAAAATTTAAACATACTAGCAAATATTACTATCAAGAAAAAGTATACTCTTAGTAAAAGATTAATATAACATAAGATTATCATTTGTAACAGTGAAGCGCCGGGTCTTACAGAATAGAAGATTAACATTTTTTTTAGCGACTCGATATATAGGCGTTATAGAAACGGAGGTTGCAAAACAATTTAATGGATTTTTTTGGGATTCAGCAAAAATCACGCACCTTTAACCACTGGCTACTGGCGGCTACCTTTAGGCTGGTTAGGCATAGGATCCAGCTGGGCAACAGAAGGAGATGGTCCCAGACGATGTGGTACGTGACGGATACGTTGAAGATATTCAAAAAATGTTGGTCGGTTAGATGGTACATGTAGACTAGCGAGCGGCTTTCGATTCTACGACCTATTGTCTGGTTGTTGCATAATAGTTGTTGGCATTATAGGGTACTTGTGGTAGTAAGCCCTACTGGGAGTTTGCGCCGTAATAAAAGTCGATTAAGTTACTTAAAGCTTTGACCGTAAATTTCACCATCAACGATTATCCAACCTAGTTGACTCAAAAATGATGTGGATGTAAGCGGATTTAGAAAAGTACTTGAAAAGACAGTTCAAGCGGCGTAAGTTTTATCGGAACAAAGGTTTAATGCCTACACGCCTTGTGTATGAAACAAGTTGAAAACCATGAGGCATTTCTTAAACAATAATGTGTTTATCGACGATTTATCGCCCCAATATCAATAATATTGGTGCAATTTCACAAACTAATTTTAATCCATTCAAAATAAATGTATTCGTTGTTTTGTAACCTAAAAGAATATTTAAGTATTATTAAGTAGATTATGATAGAATAAGTTTTTATCTTGGGTATTTGTCAATGGATAATTTATACCAGCAAATTTTGAGGGCAGAATTCAAAGCGTGTTGAGCCTTGCAAAATCTTCTGACCAGGGTCGTTCATCAACTACACTGATAGACTAGGTAATGGAAGGATATATAAATTATCCAGAGAATTTTACGACTTACACACAAATATTGGGGTTCTCTAATTATTAGCAAGGATTAGGCGAAGATTGTTTTAATGCGTAAATGGTAATAAGATAAACTTAAGCCGTAAATTGTATTTATAAGCATTATTTATATCTAGGTGTGTAAAAAGATTATTTAGATACTGTTTGTAAAAGAACGAGTTTTTTAATGTATAGAGAATTGTTCATAAATGTTTCTTGAGATTTCTTTGTTTCATTTCTTTTTGCAAAATCCACAGCCCATTTTTCGCTGGGCTGACCAAAGAGGAAAAAGGGCACAAATTCATACTTGGTGCGTTGGTGCGCCGCTAAAAGAGTGCTGTGACAACGTCCCGTTGAGAGCGTTACTAAAAGTGAGCTGTGATACAGATTCAGCAAATTGTAAAATTGTAGACTTACCTTCCTTTCTAACTTTGCCTGACTAGCTCAACGGAAATGTGAGAGTTTTCAAAAATGAAATCAAACACAGCAATATTACAAAGCATTTATATATAAAATATTTTCTCTCATACAAAAACAAATAGAACATTTACAGCATGTTTGACTGCATACTTCAAATATCATCTTCGCAAAGCAACAGCCTGCAACATTTTGCAATCAAATTTATGAATCACTTTATTTAATAAACGTTTCCTTATATATACAAAACTATCTATTTCTCTAATATACTACTACAGTATGAAACATTTTACACCGTAATGATGCAAGGTTATCAGAAAAACCCATTAGCGCCTTAAATCGCAGCTTTTTATTACCAAGTAATTTTATTTCACTTATTTGTGACGCTCGTGGCCTTGTCTTTGTCTAACATCCAAGATTACTGTGTCGCATCGCATCTCTCCAAAGTGATTGAGAAAGGTAATAAATATTTCTTACCAATTTTTATTACATTTTCTGGGGTTTCTAGTGTTCCGGCCGCTTTTTGGAATAAACGTTTCTTTATTAATTAGATCATAAGAAATTGAGGTATTCTCCTGAAATGTATTTGCGTTTAAAACATCATTTCTATATTCATTGTAATAATGTAAATATTATATTACAGTATGCTCACTGCATACTTCAAATATTATCTTCGCAAAGCAACAGCTCGCGACTTAAATCAAAATAATATTTCGCGATTGAATTTAAGAATCGAATAAATCCCCGTTCTTAATAAACGCTTCCTTATATATTCAAATTTATCTATATCCATAAGGTAGTAGAATATTATGGAACATTATGAAAGCTTCCCAGAAAAAGTTATTAGTGTCTAAAGTCGTGGCGATTATTACCTCGTAATCTTGTTCCAGTTATTAGTAACGTGCACGGTTTGTCGTACTCTAACACATATACAATGATTGTGGCGTACGCTTCTCTCCAACAGTGAATGCAAAAATGATAAATATTTTTTATCAATTTCTATTACATTTTATGCGTTTTTAGTGTTCCGCCCGCTTCTTGGAATAAATGTTTTATTTATTAATTGGTTTATACGAATTTGACGAGTTCTCCCGAAACTTCTTTCTTAAATTTGTCTATTCCAGAAAATTCCTTATTGAAAATAAGTTTATGTGATCGATAGGGTAATTAATTTAAACTTTAATTGCTTTTTAATGCAAAAGGGGTTGCATTTTATAGAAAATATTTGCTTCGTGTTTCAGTACACAAAATTAATATTAAAATTGGATTTTTTAACAAGATTGTAGTTTCTTAAGCAAACTGCATAAAGCTAGTGCTATTTACAACAAATGAAAAGCATTTTTATCAAAAATGTATTAATAATTAATAAGAGAAAATGAAGGGTAATTGACAACGGATTCAACACTAATATCTTGTTTACTGATGAATTTTGTTTTACATATCGTAGCATGAAGAACCTGCACAATGTGAATGTGTATGCAGATGAAAATCCACATGCTAATAATAGTAGACATTATCAACGAGAATATAAAATTAATTTCTGGGTCGCAGTTATTGGCAATTTTATGGTTGGGCCATTCCGATTTTGTAATCGTTTGGATTGCGGTAGTTACCTTCGATTTCTTCAAGTAAGTTTGTTAAAATTGCTAGAAGATTTGCCCCATAATTTTTGTCGAAACATGTTCTTCATGCACGACGGTGCACCACCTCATTTTGCACGTGCCGTAAGAGAGTATCTTAATGATAGATGGATTGGTAGAGGCCACGAAGCACCCATTTAATGGCCTCCGCTTTATCCTGACTTAAATCCTTGCGACTTCTTCATCTGGGGAACGTTAAAGATACAAGCGAACAAGGTTTGAATTAACAGTCCCGAACAATTGTGGAACAGAATTCAAACTGCCGTAAACGCATTTTGACAAAACGATGATGTTTTAAGATGGATGCATGCCAATTTCATACATCGAATTGATCTATGCATTAATGAAGGTGGAGGTCATATTGAACACGTGTTGTAAAAAAAAGTGTTTTTGTGTCCTCGGCCAACTGAATTTGTGTTTGAACTTTTCTCACGGACAAACAGTACATTTTGGTATATGGGTAAATTGGGTCAAATTGATTTATTTTGACGTCTACAATACGCGGTAGCTTTATTTCCCAGCAATTTTGGGACACCCTGTATATATATATATATATATATATATATATATATATATATATACGCTATCGCGTATTGTAGACGTCTCTACAATAATCTAAATTAATCTTAAAATCAACACAATTAAATTTATGCCTCGGCTAGCTCAGTTATACCCTGTACAGAGTGAACGACGATATGATTACAGAGAATATTTACCCACTCCCCTTTAACACTTCATATACGTGAATAATACAAACGAAATTCACAAAATTTTGTATAATAAGCTAAGAAAATGTATAATTTATAACTCTACGTCCTTGTAATATCATTAGCTATAAGAACTTTTAAATGAAATGAAATAAATATTCTTATTAAGTTTCTTCACTACTAAAATTTTAAGCAATTAAAGCCAGCAGAAATAATTATGTTTTATTTGAAAGCCTCGTTGAACATTCAAAAAAACTATTCTCTTTTATACAAAAAGTTACCTAAATTACATGTGAGTTTTACGCTTATGAAATATTTGTAATAATATATGCAGCATTTAAGAAATTATAAATTTAAATTCTGATCTTGTATTTTTCTGTTGACTCTTACGGAAGCTTGTTGAACAAGATCGGTTGCTAGTTCCAGTGGTTAACGCCTTAGCTTGACTTTTAACCCAGTGATTCCCAGTTTCCAATAACCTGTGGTACTAAACAGTATCTTTAGTTATTTAGTGGATTGTTTAGTTACTTCGTTATTTTATTTAAATAATTGCTTTGATCATTTCGTAGAACGTTACTTAGATTATCACTTGAATAATTTCTTAGATAATTAATTAGAGCTCTAAATTAATAAATAGTAAAAATAGGTTTACATTAATTAAATTTAGACTAACGTTTTTAATACTAACGGCAAATTTTCACTAATACGTACTTTACAAGCACTTCTACTATTTTTCACTTGAATTTTATTACGTTATTTAATTTTATGTCACTCAATTTCAGATATATGTAATAAATTTGTCTAGACTTGTATAAACGTGCGTTGTTAATGGAGTGAATAACTTATCAGTTTTGGTTCTTTATATAGAACGAGTTCGTTCCCTCCTATCTCTTAACCTGATGGGTTTATTCAAATTGCTTACTCTATGCATTTAACTTTGCACATAGACATAATTTGGTATTGAGATTTGTTAACAAGTGTTGTTATTTATGCTTGAAACATCACGTAGACATAATTTTGTAGAGGAAGTTATTAATTTTCCTTTTAATTCCGCACGCATACAAAACTTATTGTTCCATATTTTGTTTACCCATGTCGGGCTTTACAAAAATGTGGCGATTTCTGCATTCCTAACATCACGTACGCGTGTCTAGATCTTATTGCGTTATGAAATATGCTCGTTTTTTAAAAGTTTGCTTTATGGGTTTTATTGCCTTCTATTACTTACGCAATACGTCGAGTTTTAAAAAGATTTGTTTCACGTTAAGTATACCTAATTTGTATTTATTTGGAATTTATGAATGCTTCAAATGTTTCTAAAATAAATTGAGTTGCGTCCAGAATTATTTCTTTTACTAAATGTGTTTCTGTTATTACAGAATGAGCTTCCTTTTATTTTATACACGGTGATTTGTATTTGCTTTGGCGCTTGAAAATGTTTTAAATGTTTACAAATGTATTGAATGATTTTCAAAATTATTTATTTTGATTAATGTTTTTAAGTTATTACAGAATGAGCTTCCTTTTATTAATTGTAGTTAGTTGTTGATTTTATACAAGGTGATTGGAATTTACTTTTTGCTTAAGGAACGAATTATGTACTTTTATGATTTAAATGTTTGGTTTTCTTTACTTTTATGTTGTTCATAAGAAGTATGCCTCTCCTGTGACCTTATATACCCCTAAATAACCCTATTATCATAGCTTGCTCTTACACTTTACTAAATAGTCTAGTAATTATAATACTTAAAAATTCATGCACTCTAATTTGATATTTTGATATTTTTTAATCAAGACGATTTCCTGTTAAACATAAATACAGATGAGGATTTGATATGGACGTCACTGCTATGGTGCTTTGTTCAAAGCAAACAATACCAATAATAAGGCTCTTCGCCTTGTTACGCTACAACCAGATCTAGGACGATAGCCTTTTCTTTTCAAAAATTGTCGATGCTAGGGAGTATTTCAGATTGTGTCCACTCACCCTCACTTCTGACAATCGACTGTCACTATACTACCTGCCGCACCTTACTTATTTTAGTCGCGTTACATTATTAGACCCCTCTGTGATACATTCGGACGCGTTTAGTCACAATTATCTAGCGTATGCACAAAAAGTTCAGACAAAATTATTAACATATAAACTAAATTACTTAATTAAACATTGATTGGATATTTTCACACCAGGATCATTACAGTGTTAATATTGTCAACGTCAACCCTTGTCATTCTGAAGTTAATTTAAAGCATTTCTGAACTCGTAATTGTATTAGAAATGGATTAGTGAGGTATGTATATGAAAGTGATTAGTTTTATTATTAACCTTGGTCAATTATTAACTCTTTTTAACAGGTGACACTGAAAACAAATTTCACAATCGATCAATGATTAATTATAACAACCCTGGAAGCTACTTGAACGAGAACATTATTTTGCTGTAACGATTTACAAAATGTGTTTGAACAGTCAAATCGACATAAATGTTTGGTACATATTCATATCGCATGTTAAATATTTGACGCATTTCAACAAAAGTAAATGTTGTATTACAAACAGATTTTAAATCGTCTTGAGAATTACATTTCACTGAACCGGGAAACCTAACAATACCAAAACCTCATGGGATTCGATATTTTCAATTCTCAGTTTAAATGATGTTTTTGGATGGCGTCAGCTTATGCCAGGCATTGCGGAAATGACAGAATACAAAGGTGATTGCAGTTTTTTTGTAGCATGCGTAAACGGAGGTTTAGAACTTCAATTTTAGTTACGTTTTATAATATTACCAGCATAGTTTAGTCTTATAAACCGTAAATTCAATCTAATAGAAATAATTCTATCAATAGACGGATTTTCAACGAACTTCGTTCGTTTATGAAATCGATTTGTCGTCCGTCTGTCTGTCCGTCCGAGGCCTTTCTAATGGTCGGACGCCGTGCCCCCGCGATATTCCGTCGGGAAAATTAAAATTTCAAATAGGTCCAAAATTAATGTGCGATACATATTTGGACTCCCCTAACATAGCTGAGTCGAAATATGGTACCCCCCACAAAATCTGACCACGGATACCCGACCCCCCCCCCGGAGTTAATTTTTATCAAAAATTTCAAATAGGTCCAAAATTAATGTGCGATACATATTTAGAATCCTCTGAAAAAACTGAATCGAAATATGATGCCCCCTTATTTACACACACACACACAAACACACATACATACATACATACATACATACACACACACATATATAGCTTTTAAAATATTTATTCAATAAAATAAAATATATTAAAATGTCTCTTTTGTTGTTTATAAATTTTTGTATTTTATCTGAATACTTATAATTATTACAACATAATAATTTTAATTTCTTTAAATTGTTTTAAAGTAAGTCTACATTTGGAAGTTCGTTGCGACAATGCCTTGCATTTTCAACTTGTTTTTAAATGTGATTTAAGTTCAGCTATTGACAGTTGCTGGAATGTATTTAGTGTACGAATATCCAGGACCCTACCCTTGTAAGCATGTGTGTAAGGCGTGTAGTACACGCGGACGGCATATCCAAGAAGCGACAAGCAAATAGCTTCTTGGCCATGATACATGTTTCACTTTCATAATTAAAGATAAAACCCAGTGTGGCAGCTCTTGCATTAGTAACCGGGGTGCACATTGGTGAACGTGAGGTGGCCTATATACAGTATTGCCCGAAATAAACAGTACTGAAACTAAGTTGGCGGTGTTTTTATGCGTGCGCTGTCACACTCAAGTTAGCTAGTATAGACCTGTCAAGTAAACCTCAAACAAGTAATTAGTAGGGCCTAATTGTTAAAAATGGTGTTAAGTACAGAGGAGAAAGTGTTTCTGGTAGAGCATTATTTTCGTTCATACGGAATCGGCCGACGTAATGGTGCAAGTTTGCTACACGTGTCTGATCAATTCACACAAAGGTTTAGTAAACGTTCTCCAAGTAATGCTGTAATTTTGAAGGTTATTGAAAAATTTAGAAATACAGGTAGTGTATTGTGCCAACGAAAAGGAAACTCGGGGTGTCCCAGGACAGTTAACAACAACAATAACCATGAACGTGTTTTTGAGCAAATCTTAGAAAATCCGAAAGTCAGCCAGGCAAGGACAGCGTTACAACTTGATTTAAAAAGAACTTCCTTTCAAAGAATCCTGAAGGAGCTGGGTACATTTTCGTATGTGATTCAGGTACATCAACAACTACATCCTCGGGATTAACGCAGTAGAGTGGAATATTGCGCCAGAATTCTCGCGTTACAGTATGAAAATCCTGAATTTTTGAAAAATGTTTGGTTTTCAGACGAAGCACATTTTCACTTGTCAGGCTATGTGAATCGTCGCACAAATCGATTTCTGGGCTTTGCCAGACCCGATGAGGTTCAAGAGGTTCCTTTACATAGTGAAAAAGTGAGTGTCTGGTGTGCTGTTTCCGGACACGGAATCATTGGTCCGTACTTTATCGAAGAGAATGGTAGGCAAGTCACACTTAATCAACAGAGGTACAGACAAATTTTAACACGATTTATCCCTGATCTACGTCAATTCTGTCGTGCACGTAACTTGGCATTTCGAAACCAATTTTTTCAGCAGAACGGGGCAACTTGCTATACTGCTGCCGCAATTCGTCAATTTCTTCAAGAACATTTTCCAATCAAATTCATATCACGATTTACTGACTTCCCTTATCCTTCACATTCTCCAGACCTCACACCTCCAGACGCATACATTTGGGGCATGGCTAAAAATGCCGTTTTCAAACGGGCACCACAAACCATCGATGAATTAAAGGATGCCGTTAGAGTCTTCTTCGCAGCCCTGAGATAACCCTTATTCAATAACATGACCAGAAACTTAGAACATCGTTATGAAGTCTGTCTCGAACGAGGAGGTGCACATTTAGAACATATAATAAAGTGTCAATAATATGTATTTTTTAAATATACAAAACAATTACAATTTCAGTACTGTTTATTTCGGGCAATACTGTACTAGGCCCGGATTTAAGGTGTCTGTCGCCCCTAGGCACTATTCTTAGATCCGCTTCTCTTTCCTCTTTAATCTTTTGTATACATTTTATTCGTACTGTAATAAATATTGCTTAAAATATTTTGGTCTTAACAAATTTACAAGTGGCAGTGCTAAGGTCACGAAAAAATATATGACGGTTTAATATTACCTTGCTTGTATATACATACATATGTGTATTATTTTATGATACACAGACACAAACTTTTCTACTTTTTATTGTAGCAAAATCTTGTATCAAATGTTGATAATTAAGCGAGGCAGCAACGTCGTTTTCGATAGAAATTAATGCAAGAGCAGACAACCTGTCTTGAGTCATTGTAGTCCGCAAATATGTTTTTATTGATTTTAACCTGGTAAAGCTTCTTTCTGCAGACGAAACGGTCACTGGAATTGTAGATAATATTCTTAAAGCAACACTTATATTTGGGTAAACTTTATTTAAATTGTTTTCAATGATAGATTTTAATGTAGAAATGGCACTGTTTTCACCATCAAACGCTCTTATAAATAGTTTAAACTCTTCATATAGTTCTAATCCATCCACATCTTTGCTTCCTTCAACGCTTAATGATATCTCCAAATCTTTTCAGTGTTTTAGAATAGACTCATCGGTCATATGTATTAAATTTCGAATTTGATTCATAAAGCAAAATATATTACTGTGCTCTTTAAGTGCTTCAAATCGACGCTCAACGCTTCCTCGAACCGTATCAACAATCACATTAAAAAAATTATTTTTGAAGTTAATTTCTGGTGTCTGGGAACTCACATCTTTTGCTTCATAATCAAAAAAGCGTTTCTTTTGCCTGCTTCTTTTACATTTGAATGTTGGTTCAATTTCCGCTTGTTCAGCAAGTTCTTTTGCATCAATTAATGCTGACTGAAAGCCAGTATCTCGGTATTCGTTTATCCATTTAATAAAACCTTGCAAATGTTGTAAAGCGACAGTTAAATGCATATTTTTTTACTTGCCACATCTTGCTAATTAAATTTATTTTGTGTAATATATCGTACCATATTGTTAAAGACATTACGAAGTCAAAAGAAGTTATTTCTTTTTCGATTGATTGGCATTCACTAATCAAAGCACAATCTGTTGTATTTTCGGCTAAACTTTGTATAGCACTGCATATATCATTTAGCTGATATTTCACAGCCTTTACGGATTCTACTCTACACTCCCACCTCGTTTCCGATAAACGTTTTAGTGAAATATTAACATTTTCCTTTAAAATAGCCCACCGTTCACTAGAACTAGAAAAAGCGTATAAAGCCGTTGCAAAAATCCAAAGAAGGATTGAGCTTGTACACAAGAGGATGCAGCATCACCTAATACTAAATTCCAGTTATGGCAGCCACAGGGTACAAAAAAACGCCAAAGGATTTGCAGTCAAAATTCTTTTTTTTTTTTTGAACCCCACTTTTTTTCTCCACGCATGTTTGCACCGTTATCATATCCTTGACCCCGGCAGTTTTCTAATGGCAACTTTAAGCTTTCCAGTGCAGTTAAAATGTAGGTAGTTAAATATTCTGCAGTATTTTTTTCTGCGGCAATAAAACCAATAAAATGCTCTTCAATGTCACCACTATCTACATCGACAAATCTGAATATCATTGACATTTGTTCAATTCGAGCAGTGTCTCGTGTACAATCAAGAATTATGGAAAAGTACTTGGACTTTTGTGTTTTTTCTGTAATTTTAGATTTTGCGTGATTTGCAATCAGTTGTATGAGTTCATTAGGCGTCGCCGTGGATCAATGTAGTAAGCGTAAGACTACGGATCCCAAGGTCCCGGGTTCAAATCCCGACACGGCCGACTGCTTGAAAAATAGCAGGTGAGCATTTTTCACAAATATTACGCCCTCGTTCGGATGAGAGGTTAAATGGAGGTCCCGTGTGTGAGTGTTGTCACGCACGTTAAAGATCCCTACCTTGCCTGGAACGGCAAGGGTTTGGCAAAATTCTAAATTTCCAGGCAACAAAAAACTCGCCTCCTGGCCAATGTAGTACCTACAGGTGGAGCATTGGTAATGTATATGAACTGTATGAGTTCATTATGAATGTTTTTTCCGAGGTAGTGGTCGCTAATTTTTTTTGAAGTTACTTGTTGCAAATGGATTTTTAAAATAGGATCAAATCGACCAATTAACTTAACGATATCTAGAAAGTTACCGCTGGACGTATCTTCTAGATTTTCAGAGTGTCCTCTGAATGCTAAATTATGAGAGGCTAAGAATTGCACTACAGCAAGTAGCCTTTCTAAAATATCTTTCCATCGTTGTTTTATAGATTCAATTTCAGACTTTGATGAATCATCAATACCTGTTTTGCATTTTAAAGCTTTTTGTAAATCGAACCATTTTAAAAGACATTCCTTGTGTGATTTAGAAATTTCATGTCCTTTTAAGAGATCACCTACATTCTTCAATTTATTTAATCTTTCATAGGAGCTTAATTTTGATGAGCAATTACCAAATAGTCGGCAAGCGAAACAGTATATAACGTCTTTCAGCTTTGAGTATACCAACCAACTTCTGTTTTGCTCTTCGCCGTTTTTTAAGGTGCGGGTATAGTAAAACTTGCTAAAATGTCGCCCATTAGCATCAGTAGGAAAATTAATATCTACGACACTTGGACCTTTGAGCACAATAACAGATCGTGCTGCATCAGTAATGTACGTAGGCCACATTCCTGGATCATTTTCTATATTTATATTGAACGGCATGTTGAAATTTTCAGCTGATTCATACTCTAAGGCTGCTGAAAACAATGAAGTATGTGACCCAAGCGTAGATGATGATTTGGGTGACTCATCAGGCTCCGGTGAAGATTCGGAGGGAAGCATTGTTGAATGTAATTCTTCAACAGGTGCTAAATTTGTCAAATCGATTGATGTCAATGTCAATGACGATTCCATATCCGTTTGTCTTGAACAATTTCCTGTTTTCAAATATTTTACGAGAGATCCGCTTAGTTGCCCAGCTTGTTCCTTCCTTTTCTCGGATCTTTTTCTTTTCGAACTTCCAGACTCATATTTTCTACCAACGTCTCGTTCGTGCGATGCCATCACTTTAAAAAATATATATATTACACAGTGTGGAAGTTACCGATGGAATAAAAATATTTTTCACTTTATGCATTATTTTAGACAATAATAAACACTTTAACAATATCGATTTCGTTAATAGATTGATGCAAAAAAATTCAAACTTGTCTGTTATTGAACCAAAATTTCAAAACATAAGTGAATGATTAATTCCATTCTATTCCTATGCGTATTGTAACTTACCTAATTATTTTCCTTCAGAAGATAATCATTAATCAGTGTATCTGCAGTTTATGCTATTTGCTATTGGACTTAATTTTAATTTAAAACACTAATAATTTATTTACAATTACAATCAAATCACGTGATACTTAATAATTCATTAGTTCATTACATTTATTTATTGCATGCACTTGCACAAAACTATTGTTCAATTCACTATAAAACTAATTACACTATTAAAAATACGTCCTTTTTCGCCACAATATTAATTCAATGTATTTACACGCACATAAACTAAATTAGTAAAACTCAAAAGGTTGTTGAATATGAAAAGCTCAATGCTCAATGACAACTGAACTAACTTAAAGTTTTATTATTCTGAAGACTAAATATACTGATATGATATGGAAGTAACCCGTACTTAGTTTGAACACTGATTATCTATGGGGAAAACAACCAACAACAAAAGAAATATTACAATGACATGGCACCCTATAAAAGATAATGAAGTCTGTAAAGTGTGCAGTCTTAAGAAGTTTCAAAAGTATTAGGTTCACAATGTAACTGCTTAGTGCTTTCTTATATTTATCTTTGTCCTTAACAGGACGTTTCATTGTTTCTTATTGTAAGCATTGAAGTTTCTTATTCTTACAGTGATTCATCCGCTCGAAAAAGGTGACTAGGATTATAACTGTAAACTACACAATATGTACTAGGTATTGAATAGATTTATGATGCATAAAGCTATACTCTGAACAGTTTTGCTATCGTTTTAAATAAAGTGTAAGACAAATTTTTAAAATATGCATTGTGGTGCGCGGGGCCCTTTTGTTCGCGGGGCCCTAGGCAGTCGCCCAGTTCGCCCCCCCCCAAAGGCCGCTGCTGGTAATAGTCATTTTTGTAACGTAATATTATAATAAAAAAATCTGAAATCTATAAATGTATTAATCTTAATGAGATAACTAAGAAAAGACTAATAAAAAATGATCAACTACGATTGCATAGCTACTGCTACTAGTACTTTTTAGTTATACAGTTGGATTAAATTGATTAATGATAATACATTCACAATTGTTTTCGTCTTGCTTTCATTAATGAAAATTCTTCAATTTTTTATTTGCAAATTTGTCAAAAGTCTAATAATACAATTGGAGGTTATTTAAATAATTACTACATTACATACATATACAACTAGTTAAAGTAAAAACATTATAATATGTTACAGGCGGAAAAGCTACTAAGTATATATTTTTCAGTAAAATTATAAAATGGGGGCGGCCTGTAAAACAAAAATTAAAGAGGGGTCACCGGCACTAGCTAGCGGAAGATCGTGGATCATATAGAGGGTTAAAATTTTGCAGAAAGGGCTAAATTAATATATAATATACTACAAAAAAATTTGGCACTTACTTTTCATAAATATTGTGGCTTAATGACAATTACCAGGGGCGCCAGACAAGTCGAAGATGTTCAAATGTTCATGCAAAACCTTGAGAGACTTGTCATCCCAAGGAGGACAATTGTTTCTTTTAATCAATTCTTTCCTTTTTGACTACTTCATGATAAAAAATTTAAAAAAACTAATGACTTAATTAACGGCAAACAAAAACTATTTAATTAACAGAGCAATAAACGTGAACCTCTTACATTCATTGATTTTAATTTAGAAATTTAATTGAATGGGTAAATATGGAATTATGATAATTTTGCGTACATAAGTAATTCCCAAACACTTTATATTGAAAAAACTTATCTTATAAATTTTACACTAAATTAATCCTACGGTTTATGGCCAAAACGTCCTAACAAATAAATTAACTAAAAATTGGTCATGCTAACTTAACTATAAAAACTTACTTACTAAAAATCGTCCATTGTTTGATGGCTTGCTTCCCAACGCAGAATAGTTCTTAAATTGGAGGAGAGAATCTCGCTTGTTGCTCTTGTTTCTTGCAATTATAAAATAATTGAATGGCGCACGAACCCGGCCGGATCTTGTTAATAATTTAACTTAACTTGTGCGTCACACGCATACAAGCTTTTTATTCTTTACTTTATATCACTGATAAATCCGCGAACATACGGGCGTAACCCTCGCGAACTGGAAGAGTTAATTACTCTTTTCCAATTTCACTATCGTGATACTAAGTGCAATATCATATCTGTGATGCTGGAGAACGCTACCCGCAAACTTCTTTGACTTTCTACCTTTTTACAACAAACAACCCCATTGGAATCTCTCTCTTTTGTCTAAAGCTTTAAGTTATATAGATTAATTCCTACTCTAACCATTATTTACGTCATATTTCTGTTATCCAATGACTATTAACAAAACCTCTCAAAAACAAGATTTCAGAAACCAAATCCAACCCCTTTGGAGATGAGGGTCACGGAAGCAATTATTTTTCTAACGGTATAACTATGTTGTATCTTCTTGGAATTTTTAATTACTGAATTGTGGACCATACCTGTTGGCGACAGTGGTCTGCCATTAACAAAAGACCGGTTAACCCACTTGAGCCAAAATGGATTTTAAATACAATGGATGTCTCCAGACTACTTAAAATTACTTGCACTCTTTGAACAAATCAAATTGGAAATAGTTTGGCTATTTATAATGTTTCGTTTTCTATAACTTGCGGTCAATCAACGAAAATATTAAGAAGATTAAGTTTTATAACTGAAAATTGCTTGTCGTTGTTTACGTTAAAAAGTTAATATTTCACATAATTTTATCAGATTCGTCAATCTATAATCGACATAAGCTTTAAAAGGGTTTTGTATTCGTATTTGCAAGGTAGGACCATTGAATTATGATGACTGCCGCTGGAATTTATAATATTTAAGCCTTAAGCTATTTCTAAACCGGGTCTTTATTATACGGGATGCTAACTAAAATATAAATGTAATTTATTATACAATTTTTCCTATAAGTTATGCAAGTTATTGAAATTTAATTAATCAATTAATCTGTTTATAAGTTAACACTTCAAATATCTGTTCATAGAATAATAAATATGCCTGTGTCTCAAGGACTTTTTTCGGGCACTTCTGAAATATTTGAGTCATTAATATAGTACTATTTTCCCATTGGAATGTCAGTATTACTTTTTGTGGTTTCGCATTGTGAAAACAATAAATGTTTTCTATTTTTAGGTAGGAATTGCCAACGGTGATAGGTGACTGTCGTTGTCTAACGTCGTTCTTATTTTTACATATGCGACATAGTGTCCATGATGAATAGAACCGGTATGCTGTATAACGCCGCATAACGTGTATAATACTTTGGATTGATTAAAGTTCAACCCTTGAACGTTTTGACATTCTTTTAAGCGAAATGGTGTTAAATCTAGTAATATAGGGCACAATACTTGGTCATTAAATTTTATTGACAGAAATCTTAGAATTTGAAATCTCTTTAAATGTAAAATCAATACAGGAGGTGGAATGTTGATTAAAATTTGCATAATGGCATTGGTATAAACAGTTTTTTTATCAGGTCCAACTTGTCTCTTTGTGCACCAATCACAGACTAATTTATTATTTCCGGTAAGTAACTCACATGCGATAAATTGGTTTAAACAAGATTGTACGGAGTAATCAGTTTTTTCACATTAATATTTTGGCACTATAATATTTCTATATGTATTGTTTATATAATGTTCTTCATCTGCTTTTTCATCTTGGTATATATCAAAATCTCCATAGACATTATGTATTTTCTTGTTGTCGTTAAATAAGGATATATTTCTGTCGATTGTATCTTCTCTATTAATGTAAGATTCACCTTTTGGGCTGCTTTAGTTTTTTCAATTCGGCTGTTGACAGTTTGGTTGTCAGAAGATCCTACTTGATTAGAGCACTTTTGTTGTTTTCTGTGGGATTTTTTAATTATAAGTTTTTCTTTCTTTATTTGGTGTTGTGATGATTTATGTTTTATTGGGCGTGTGCGTGAATGATAGGATTTATGAATGAATATAGCTATCCAAAAGGAGGTCCTAATGAGCTAGCCGGAAGCAGTTGAAGAAGACCATTCAACCGAGGAAAAGAGGAAAATGGGTAAGTAATATCTTTTTTGACTTATTTAAATTTTTGGAGATTTTTCTATTTTCGAATTTGAAAATTTAATGTAATATTTTCGAAATATTTATTGTTGGTGAGGATCTTACCGGAGTTCCACGGCAATGATTATGACGGCACAACGTTGGGGCTCGAATGTTTTTTTTTGAGAGAGTACTAATTTAGACCGGAGTTCCACGACAATCTTATGACGCCCAATTCGTGAGGCTCGATTCTTATAAGGATACACGGCAATATATATTGCTGTGATACCGTTACAATATCCCGGTGCCTCCTTTTTGTGAAATAAAAAGATTAAAATTTTTCCTTTTGTCAATTTTAATTTTTAATTTTAATTTTTCGCCACGCATGGAGCTTGCGACAATACGACAACAAAGAATTTTAATTTTCCTTTTACCTCTACTTTCTATGCCTTCAAAACACCATTAAGCACACTTACTATAATATTCTCAAAATATTTCCAAAGTACAAAAACGTTTAAGAATTCTTTGAATAGAACCTCCTTTTAATAATTGAATTAAATTTTTTCAATAATTATCATTCCCGTTAATTAAACAAAATCCAGCAAAAATTACCCTTATTATTATTATTTGAAGCCCTATGGACGTTCATTAAACTTCCTTCAATCTTTACGTAATTTTTTTTAGTATAGCTTTTCCTGATCAATTCATAAATTATTTTAGCTTTCGTGTTAAACTTTCTGGTCGGATCCAGTAAGTGTTTAGATGCCTATTATGTTTCCACGTAGGATGTAGTAATTGTTTAAATACTTGTTGAATTTCCACATCGGATCTAGTAATTATTCAGAGTCCTTTTGTTAATGTAAAACTTAGAATCTGGTTTAAAAACAACCTTTTGTTACTTATGTTTTTAAGGATTAAAACGACGAACCTCATATAATTATGCACTATCACCATTATATAATTTATTAGCTATCAACTCACTTCTAATTCTTTCATGAAAATATTCTCTTTCAGGTGATGTGAACCATGCCTTAATTCAAGTTAAACTAATTTGTTTACAAATCCTGTCGTATTTAAAAGGAACGCCTATTTGTTGACAAGCGTATAGTTCAACGATTAAAGCATTGTACGTGATTCTTACATGCAAGATTTTGGCTATTTCTACTAATTTTTTATGTATAAACGAAATTGATGCGCTATTTCCTGCACGTAGGAATTCAAGTTATTGGCATTGGTTCTCTTGGATTTTCACTTTCCTTGGTCACGTACTTCTTGTTTGTACAGTAAATTTGATGAACTTTGCTTTTATCACCAAGCCGTAATTATTTATAATCTATCAAGGTGTTGGATTTTATCTTTCTGGACGCGTAGTCTTAATTTAATTTATGTATTAAATTATATGCGTTTTCTATCCTACGCATTGTTAAACCTGCTTGTTAAACTGGATTCTTAGTGTAATGATGATGTATTACTCACGCGTATTATGTTGCAGCTTCGGTCCACGTCGTTTTATGACTTGCCTAGTTGTTTATTTAATTAAATTTTCTAGAATACTTTTTATTTCTTAAAATAATTATAACTATAGTTTATATACAGGGCGTTGTCACTTGCTTTCCTGCCTAATCGTTGAATTTCTCATTTTCTTCGTAAAATGTCTAGTTTTCTGAACCCTGATGATGTTTTCATGAAGCGCACTATACTAGTGATCCAGTCTACCCCTAAATGAACCTATTAACATAGCAATATTGTGACAATCCTTTTTGGTACTTTCTAATCAGCTTAGTAAAACGGGGTTAAGCCCCAAAGTATTTAGAGAGCATGAGACTGATACTTTTAGACAGGGGGCGTTTGGTCAGCTTAGTAGTATTAAGAGAACACAAGTCAACACAAAGTAACTCTATTCGTCTTTACAAAATACTTACATAAATGTAATCAAGCAGTAATTGACAAATCTGAAGTACGACACACAAGTAAAGTATTATTTTATAACTACAAATTATCGAAGCAATGGCTTACCTCTTTTGCTTACTAAATAACTTACGCTACTCTGGCGATGCCTGACATGAATGATGGTATTGCAGAATAAGACATGTACCATAACGCAACGGTGGTTGCTATAGTTGAAATGTTACTATAACTTTTGCATATTACAGTGTGTTGATAATTGCAGATCTGCAAGAAGCTGCAGAAGTTGAACGCAGTAGTAAATGTTGAACAATGATTTTAGAATAAAGATGAAGCAGGATACACATGCGAGGATGCCCAGTGCAGTTGGTGAAACCTTAATCCCACTGCAGACAAAGAATTCCAACATCTGCGTACAAATATGGATCTGCGTGATTACGCCCCCAGGTGAATAATATCCCACGAGGTTACTAATGCAATTCCAAAGCCACAAGCTTACCGGCTTAACATGCAACTTCAACGCACAAACCAATGCGGAATTTGCATCACAATAAAGGCCTAGTGGAAAGATCCCAAACAGAATAGCCAAGATAAACGACCATAAAACTCCACTAGAATCATACCAGACTGGACTAGTTGGCAGATCACACCACACTCTGCAAGATGGAAGAAGGAAATCCATTTTCTTTGACATACCAGCTAATCCTATTCAAGACTTGAAAGAGTTATTGTAAAAACTGAAATTCAGTCTAATTTATCGAATACCTTTTTGACACAGCACGAAATTACAACCACACTCAAAGTGAACTGTAAAAGATCAGGATTGTACTGCAAAACTAGAAAGTCACTAGCATTAAAATGCAAGAACAGAACAAGTCAACCTCGACCAGTGGTGTACGTACAAAAATGTAACAACACCTAACAGCTCCAAAACCTGACCATACGTATGAATTATTAACGCTCGTATAGCCAATCACAACAACTCTTACAGTTATTCATTCAATAACACCACAAATACATCAAATAACTTCGATAAGTAAATTATTAAATTAAATTCCACATGCACGCTCATGCGAAATAATACCAGAACTGAAAATAACAGCACTACCAAATAACCAAACTAACATTTAATTACTAACATTCACGTTACCTGACACAATGATAAAGAAGTGACCATAGATATATACCAGCATAACAGCCAAATACATAAAAAAAATTTTTACAATTAGACGCGCAATTTATTGCAACGTTATAACTTGAAAATAAACACGTTACAATATATATATATATATATATATATATATATATATATTTTGCTGTGTTACTCACCCCAGCGTTGGACCGTCATAAAATTGCTGTGATACTCGATTAACGAGCTTCTACGATGGGCGTCATAAAATTGCTGTGTTATTCGCCCCAGCGTTATGAAATGTTAAATTAGGCGTTTACCCCGAATAGATCTTATTGAATCAAATAAAGCAATTCTATAATACACAATATAATCATTGATTATATTTACAACTCTCAAAATTTTCCCTTTTTACAGAATATCTACATATACCAGATTTGTGGTTTTCTGAAAGTCTGCAAAAATATCTTTTACTTATTCAGGGACCTTCAAACGTTCCAAGATACCTATTCCCTTGTCGTAAATTGTTAAGTGACCCTTTTTTGATGACTCTTACAAATACACAATATAATAAATATTAAATTAAAAACAGTTTTCAATAATAAAGTGTATTAAGATTGTTAACCTGGAATGGGTTCTGTAGTTACATCCTAGTCCATGATCTGCATCCCCTTTCTGTGTCTGTTTTCATTATTAATGTGCCAACCCCATAAATTGTTTCCAATTAAAATCGTACCAAGTCAGAATATGTCCAAATTAGAATACTTTCATTTTTAAACTATCTCCAAAGTTTGAGTGTTCAAAGTTCGGAGTCCCAAATTAAAGTTGTCTTAAATATTCCAAATTAGAGCCATTTCAATCAAAATATGTCTCAAATTGAAACTCGAAATTAAAAGTCAAAATTAAAGTCCAGATTGAAAGCCCTGTTTTATTGATATTAGAAATGGAATTTAATAAAGTCGTTTTACTTACGTCTATTTATAGATCGGCCTATTCTTGTTGCATAAATTCTCGCACTTTTTAACTCTGATTTACTTTCATTTTTGCTTCACTGGTTACGTAAGTTCTTAACACTTTTGAATATAGTTGTGGCTCAGTTTGAATATAGACTAAACTGGCGCTCCGTCACTATCGTTATATAAGGCCCACCTCCACCTGATTTCATTGGCTTATTTACATTCTGGGACGATACTTCTGCTTATCTCCGATACCTTGGATTTTTTACCAATTATTTAGTTGAAATTTTTCAAGGCATGCCTTGACTGTCATGTACGCTTCTCGCATATCGTGGTATTTTTGAGAATTTCCAAGTTTTGGTTTTTATTAACTCACGTATTCGAATGTTTGTTAAATTTTATCGTCTAAATTGAATCGCATAGTGCTTGTTTATTTCTACAGAATATTGGATTTTTGAACAAATATTGTTTCTTCCAGTCACGTAACGATTTTCTAATAATTAATTATTTAGAATGCGTGTACGATGATATTTTTAACGCAATTGCTACATCTTTGCAATGCTAATTTATCTAGGTTTTCCGGTGATTTAATTTTGATGCAATTTGTTGCGTTTTAAAATCTTATCTTTACTTGTAAACTACTCTTAGACTTCTTTATGTTCTCATGCATTTAATCCACTGTATTTTATATACAGTGTGCTCTCAATCAACAATATGTAGGGTGACTAATTTACGCTTATAATTTCTGAAATTGTGTGCTTTTCTTAATGTGGAAGTTTCTTTTATTTATTCTACGACCCCCATGACTTAACCTACCCCTAAACTACCCTATTATCATAGCAATATATATATACACACATATATACACAATTGGGATTGATGAAAGACTATCCACCGGATGCACCTTCCGGGGCTTTGTACTTCATGAAATCAGAAGCTTGCAAATTCTATGACACTTGACCCATTTCCAATAGACATTCAGTAACACAAACAACACCGCCTCCTACCACATGGTCACCCAGACTCCGCCCAAAACTGCAGTTACAAAAAATACTAACTCTCGTGACTCTAAGCCATTAATAAAACGTTTGCGATGATTATATTATATTATTAGATATTTACATATAGCGAAATTCACGATCGCCCACAATCGCCTAAATATAGGAAATGCAATAATAGTTATAAGTGAGTAAAGTAATACTTTTTCACGAGTAGTAAAATTTTACCGCACAAGCCGAAGATGAGTGTGGCAATTTCTACGAGTGAAAAAAGTTACTTTACTCAAGAGTTTCATACCAAATTTTTTCTACGTCCGTAGATAAATAAATTCGATAAAATCGTCACTCATTTTTATTTATTTAGTAACACTAATATTAAATATACAATTTTGAGCATTAATAAATTGTAGTGAAGGTGAAGTTAAAGGTGCTATATTAGTTTAAAATTGTCAACATTTAATGAGTTTATAGAAATAAGATCTTCTACAGTTGTATTAATAATCACTGAATTGTTAGCAGGTAGTTAAACATTCTTGTGATTCGAAGTCGAACTGGTTCCTGCTAAAACTTTTGTAGCGGAATCAATTTTGCATTGAATCGTCTATGTAACCCTCTGCAACTGTACTGGATTTCCATTCACCGTGTTTTTTTAGTTGAATTAAATCACCACCAGAATCTGCCAATAGAGACGCCGAAGAGCGTCGGAATGCATACCCAGTGTAGTTTTTTGGGTTAGGTAAATTCAGATACGTTGTTATATGTGAACGGATTTTTGAAAAGGTATTTATACCTACAACCTGAGTTTTACATTTTCCATTTCCATATTGCAAAAAGAAAACGATCAGTTGTAACATTGATGGGTCGTTGGCTTTTATATTTGTTATAAATCTTTATAAAATTTAGTCCATTGTCAAATGTTTCACCAATTACAGTAAATCGACGTTGAATATGTGTTTTCGTATCTGGTACTGTAATTATTAAAACAGCTCCAGTATTATTAATATATTCACACTTTATTTTATATAATTCATCCTTCCGCAGAGCTCCTGCGATTCCGAATATTAAAGCAACCTAAAACGTCACATCAACAATATAAGCTTGCATTAAAATTTCATGTTGTCAATAATATTCCTTATGCATAAGGATAATCATTATCATCAGCTTGTAACAAAAACTTACAGATTTCGTCTCGTAGAAATGCTTTGGATTTTTTGGTTCTATACCCAATTGTTTTATTTCTCAAACGTGCAATGAGTTTCGAAAATTTACCGATGTCCATATACTTATTTACCAGTAGGGTGCACTTCAATTTGGAATAAGTCGACCAAAGGGTTGAAGACTTCCACATTTTAGATTTCGATTCAAAGTAAGCTAATAATACTCTTTCTGTGAAGCTGGTGATGCATTTTTTAAGACGCCAGTCCATAAAAAAGTTTATACTATTTTAAATACTGCTCCTTGGATTTATCAGGCAAAAGATTCATTGTAGCTGCACTTGCCGCTTGAACTACATCTTCGGGTGTACAGATAAATGACTCATCACTATCATTATTCATCACTCTACTTTTTTTAACGGGAAAATAGGTAGCTATCTCAAATCGTTTAAGAACAGTTTTGACAGTTTAGATGATTAATTGATGACATAGAGCGAAGCATTCAAAGCACAGTACGTATGCACAAACATTTTTAATTGCGTTAAAAAATGACACGCTTCGACTCTTTTTTTAACGCAAAAGCGTGAAAAAATGAACCGCTAGGACATTTTTTTAATGCTTTTTGATCGATTAATAATCACATACTTTATGCACGGAAAATAATTTTAAAAAACGCGAGTTTTATAACGGACGTAGAAAAATACAATTAATTAATCATTTCTTCAGGGAACTTCTGAAGTATTAAGTATTAAGAAATTAGGTTTGTAAGTTAGAAAAAAAATCCACCATCTTATGCGACGTGCAACAAACGCAATCGAACCAAAAGCAAATGCGATGTCGAGGAGTTTGTAAAAAATGCAGTTAAATGGAAAATGTATGAGTTGCATTCCAAACGTAATTTAAAAATTATACAGTTAGTACCTATAATAAATTTGTTGCATGCCAAAAATTGGCTATGTACCACATTTAGAATAAGTATAAATTATAAGATAATTCCTGCGTATCTTTTTAAATTAAAAACGTCGCCTTCCGCCCACCCGGACATTCGCGTCTGCGCAGAGTGAATACGGACTGCGCGTAGTGTGAAAAGACGCCATTAAGCCGCAAGTCCTGAAGCCTCCAACATCTATCTGTGTGGTGTGCCTTTTCTTTTCAGGTGTGTAGGTTCCTTTCTACTTTGCTTTAATTGTTCCTCATACGTGCTTGCTCCTTATCGTTCCCCTACGAATGAATAGAGTTTGAATGAATGAAATTTGGAGTCAACATGGCGTGATATGACCCACAAAACGTGATGGACTCTGGGATTTGGCTGCAAGGTGCGATTTAAGTGAGTAAATTGTTTTTATTTACATTGTGCATGAAAATTTGACCATTGCATCACCTTTAAACGTGTTCTGTATTTGATACAAAATGGCGCGTAATTTGCCGCGTAATTATACGTTATGTTATAACAATTGCTCAATAGTATAGCAACGCGTGAAGCACAAGTTTTATATTTTAGGACTTTATGTAACTGCAAAAACTCTTCAAAGGGAACTTACTATTGCTGAAATATATAATTTTAGTTTAAGCTGTTTAAAAAGACTTTTACTTGCAATAGGTTTTTCTTATAAAGTATATGATGGAAGGCACGAATTTTTCGAGCAACCTCACATTGTGGCTGCATGAGTAAAATTCTTGAGGGACTATCATACCAATAAAGAAACACAGCTTTATGATCCTGTTTTTCTTGACGAGTATTGGATATTTAGTAGGGGATCTGTCAAGAAAAGTTGGTATGATGATTCTAAAAAAAAGCATGAAGAAGAATGCTCTTGGAACAGGAAAACTGTTAGTTGTTAATTTTTATCAGTTGGCTTTATATACTTACAAAACGTTTTAGGTTCATTGTGTTACACGCAGGGAATAAAAATGGTTTTATATCTAATGCATCTTTTCTATTTTCATCAAAATCGCAAAATGCTGATTATCATGGAGATATAAACACACAACTGTTTACAAAATGGTTCGAAAAAGTTTAATACCGAATTTAAGCTGTCCAAGAATAATCGTGCTAGATAACGCTTTATATCATTCCAAATTAGTAGAAAGGGTTCCCAACAGTTCTTCAAATAAAGATAAGTCATTTAATTATTTGCTTCAACATAACATATCTGTTAAAAACAGAATTATTGGTATATTAGTAAAAGAGAATGCTCAACCAAAAATATACAAATTGTATGAAATTGCAGCACCAAATGACCATAAAGTAATAAGGTTCTCTCTATACCACTGTTAATTTAACCCAATAGAATTAATATGGGGCAATTGCAAAGATTACTACAACAAAAATATAGGAAGATTCAATGAACAATATAATGACAAACATATACAATTAATATGGCGTGAAGCACTTGAAAGAATAGATCGCGGATATTGGCAAAAATGCATTAACCATGCAGAAAAATGTACGATGGAATGTTGGGATATAGAAAAAAAATTTGACATAGTACAGCCTTCGATAATTACCTCCGCTGATCCAAGCAGCGAAAATAATTCTTTTGAAAATGATTCGATTTCACATTAATTAGAGTGAAGTCTAGGATATATTATTTATACTTAATGTTTAGTAGCACAATAAAATAATACCGTTCAGTTTGATGTATTTAATTCTGAAATTTATTAAATAAGATTGTACCTTTACTGGCGCGTTCTTACTTCGAACTCTTTATATAAAGTAAATGCATCATTATAGTAAGGGTTTTCTGTTCTGTACGTTACAACCATGGAACGGGTAGTATTTTTAGGAGGCGAGATCTGCCCAAAAACGAACGCTGGTTCCACGCAAACACTTCTCCTTTTAGGTGGCACATAACTATCGACCCTAAACTTTTTCTGCTCAAACTTCAGACATTCGTCCTCTAATTTTTGCATGGAGCGGAAGATAGGCAATTGAGTTACATAAAACGGATCCAGGTTACGAAATAAAATGTCCAATTGAAAATCATCAGGCATAGAACCATACCGACGAAATATGAAAGTTATACACGTAAAATAGTCAATGATACTTTCAGGCGCATCTTGCGTTTTACCTAAGATCTCATTAAACAGTTTACGCTTATAATCAGGCGGTTCAAAATGACAAAATAATAAATTAGCAAAGGTCTGCCGAATAGAAAACCGATGACGGTTACCCAGGTACCATAGCAAGGCTTTTGACTCAAAGAGGTTGACCGCTGACTCGATTGCTTGGGATTCAGACACATTACGAGTTAGTTTAAGCTCTTCAACTCAAGAAAGTCATGTATAGTAAGCACGTTAGGATCCTGTTAAATTTCAAATTTTACTTTACAACAAGTTGCAAACAGCATTTGCTAAGTGGATTAGGTACCGTACGGTTAGAGTTTTCTGACTGAGGAGTCGTTGACATATCGAGAAGGTTGATTTCGGAAGGGGATTGCTTTAAACGATCTACTAAAGTAATGGGTTTTTAAATAATTCATTAAGTAGAGCCCGTTGTTCGGGCGATAGACTTACAGGGGGAAGTAAATTGATGTGTTCCAATACATGCATGATTCGTGAGCAAATTGTAGCTGCAGATTGTTACACTTCCTTTTTATTATGGTAAAGTATAACTACTCCACCTTATAGGCGGCAGAGCCTTTAAAAAATGGGGGTACCTGTCTAATATTCAAGTCCAGGGTAAAATGTATGGAAAGCGGCTTTGAGTATTAAGGACCCTCTAAAGAGTTCCTTCAGCCAGCTAAGTTTCATCATCTTAGGGCATAGCTATGAGCTAGGGTCGTAGGATGGTATACGATAAAAAAAGAATTTTTAATGGACGCCACCGTATCTTAATAATAGCTATAATGTTTAACAATCCGAAGATAAGATACGGAAATCTTCGAAAAAAAAATCTCCTGAACAACCAAAACGTATAAAAATAATACTTACTTACTTGTGACACTACAAGCTTGGATTGGAACGATGGCCTCGTACTATCTAAAAGTATAACCTCCTCAAAATTTCTTAGAACTAGGACTTCACTAGAATCTAATCAATATATCACAAACTAAATTTCAATAGAAATAACAATTCAAAAATATAACCCAAAAATATCTTACCAATAAAATCTCAGTGATCTTCCTTTTTATTCTCAAAAAATTTTATGAAATTGGTGGCATGCTTTAAGTAAAATTATTATTTGCTTTAATAAAAGTAAGCTTTAAAGTAACTCAAGTCATTTTCTATTGTGATAAATATATATATATATATTTTACTGATCTCACTCTCTCTACCTCCCCCTTTCTTTCTTTACTTTAATTCTTTATTTTATTTTACACTTTTTTGTCGCGCCTTTTATGTAATGTGCACACCTAATGCACGCCCCGTACTTGCAACGTTTGGTTGGTTCTTTAATTAAACTGTTTATTACAATGCCTCGACTATTTAAGCTCTTAATTCTCAGGGTGTTCACCTACTTATAGTGAGTTCCGTTATAAGTAGATGTGCAATGCCCAACCAAACTGCACCCTCTTTTGTTTTAGTACTAAATTTTTAATCTACTTTTTGAATATGCCAAATTTTTATTACGATCAACGTTGCCTTGTGCTAAATTAAATTACTACCACAAATTTATGACTTTTCTGACGTTTTAAGATATTTCAGCACTCACCTGGATTATACTGCGTTCTCGGCCTCTCTAACTGCTGGCTCAAAATCCTCGTTGCCGTATGCGCCTTTACACGGTTGTACTATCTGATGGAATTTTCGTATCGCCTCCAGGTGTCGTTCTTAAATTTTAGATGCTCCCCAATATCTGAAATAAATAACGCTAATTTAGAATTTGAAATACCCGTTTATGTGACTTCCCCTGCGCTAATTCTTCTGTCCTAATTTCTGCTTTGAATCCTCCACTACCAATTGTTGCTCTCCTAATTTCGCTCCTCGTGTTCTCAATTAATCCGTCCGCTTTTTCGTATTCAATCCAAATCTAATCGCCTTCCTGTTTCAAATTACTCAATGCCCCGCTATAAATCTATATCCAAATCAATCTTCCTTGCTTTATCTACCCACTCGGTGTCCTGCTACCTATAAATCTCTATCCAAATCGATCTTCGTTCCTTTAAATAACCACCCTATGTCCTTCTGCCTTTAAATCGCTATCCAAATCAATCCCAAATCTATTTAAATATTCGTCGCTTCGCCGTCGCTTATATAACCACTCTATATCCTTCCGCCTTTTAATCGCTATCCAAATCCAACTTCGTCCCTATGTATAACCACTCTATTTTCCTTCCGCCTTTCCCAATATCTTTCCAAATCTATTCAAGTATTCGTCGCTTCGCCGTCGCACTATTACCAATCTTTACACTTTTTATTATCGTCGCTGTTGCTTATTTATATTTCGCTGCTGCTCTTTATCCTTCTTTACTCAATCAAAACTATTCAAAATCAAACACGTTTATTAACTTTTAAAAATCGTACACAAATTAGCGCAGTTCTATGAAACCACGTCTTTATACAACAATTTTTCGAAAATATCTCCCTTTGTTTTCTTTCCAAGGCGACCATTATAACATTTCTTGCCTACTAAATTATAAAATTACATAACTAAAATCGTCCAATAATATCCAAACACTACATTTGTGTCGCACATACCATAATTCATGTCTTTTTACACTTTCATAATTCACATAAAATTCTAGTATTGGTCCTAAATATTTACAGTTCTTCAATCACATTTGACGTTGTTATAACTAATAATTTTGAGCTTACAAATTTTGTCCAAAAGTTGATTCTATTTAAAATAAAAAGCCAAAATAAATCACACTTGAACCTGGATGCATGGTTGATAGTGAACATCCATAGACGCATCCGGTTTTTGGACGGCAAATGTACTTTCAATGGCCTATAAAA
This sequence comes from Platerodrilus igneus, assembly GCA_036346225.1. Classification (NCBI taxonomy): domain Eukaryota; kingdom Metazoa; phylum Arthropoda; class Insecta; order Coleoptera; family Lycidae; genus Platerodrilus; species Platerodrilus igneus. The sequence continues at coordinate 5,070,539 of JARFIW010000500.1, read as the reverse complement.
TTCAAACTCGGTATAAACCCTTGAGCACTGTACATCTTACTACGTCATTTAGTCATTTTAATTTACCTTTTGGCACTTATATTTCAACTACCATTTTGAATTGTACTTTAGCATATGTAAAGTACGGCAAACATACATTTTCAAATTATGTGATCAAATATATGGATTATTTTACTTGGCATACACTACCTTGTACTAAACAACCCTTAGAACCTTTGGTAGCTCCCTCAAACATTTCAATATATATATATATATATATATATATATATATATATACGATATAATATTAATGGGTTTGAAATCAGCTGGAGAGAAGTATTTCAAAGAAAAACTATTTATTAAAATTTTTAGTGAAAGGTATTAGATTTTTATTAATATGAAACAACTTTTATTGTTACCGAAATAGGATCCTTTTTGGTTTACAAGTGAATAAATAAGTGAATTGATTTTTTTAAATATATTGTTGAACTTATATTCTTAGAAAAATTTATTCTATGTATAAAAGATCAAATTCGCTTATGGTATAAAATAGTCTGTATAATAATTATACTTCAATAAAAAAACTCGTTCTTAGAATGTGACAAACAACCTTAAAGATGTCACTTATTTTGTTACAAACAACTTGTGTAGCATATTAATTTCTTAGAAAGCTATTTTTAAATTTTTTGTGTTCTACGAACATTTATACTCATCAAATTAATTAACCTTAAACAAAAAATTACTATCGCCAATTTAAACTACTATATAAAATTTTACAAAAAGTTCACTACATTTTCGTTATGGTGTGGAATTAAATACAGAAAACTTTCACCATTGGATTTTGTCAAATACATGATTACTTTCAGCAAGAAATAGATACCCATTCAAATGAACTTAAACGTTGTGCTTTCGTTCATTAAACTCCGTGTACAATTGTAACGACAGATGTGCGACCTTCGACTGTTCTTGAAATTACAAACTGAGTTTCCTTTTACAAAGAGTGTGCATTTATCGTTTACGATAAGGATACTTTTAAAACATTTTTACTCGAAATAAATAATAATCGAAAGTTTTGCAACGCTCCAAAATCAATAATTAAAACTTCCAATATGCCATAATTACAAATTTTTGAAACTTCGTAACACGTAATTAAGCTTGCACGTTGATGATGTTCTTCAAACCCTCTATATTTGTATCATCTTAGAGGCCGACTGCTCTGGTAATGATTTCTATTTTTGAAAGAGCCAAGCAATCCTCCGGGACCAAGCCACCTGCTGGCGGGGCAACATCTTGCAACAACCTTTCGACCACGCGTCAAAAACTTGTCTGTCTTAATTATATCCTGCTGTTAAAAGTGGAAACAAGCATTCCTCTGTTTTACTACTCGGGCAGGCGCAATAAACTAAAGACTCGCATCAACACGGATATCAAAGTAACTGAAATGTTATTTTAGAACCATGAACACAGATGGAGTTCTATGTGACGAATAAATATTATTTTAATGAAGTACAAATAGAAACTTCCAATACTGTTAAGGATCCTTGCAAATTAAATAATTATAACGAATGTGTATATTAATAAGGGCGAAATCGTATTTGTTACAGGATCCATCAAAGTTTGCAAAGTTTCTACGTAATGCTTCCAACTTGGTATCAAAAATCTTTAATTTTTCCTCCGGATTTACTTTATGGAGCGAACAAGTCAAGGGTTTATTAAATAATTCTAGTTGAACCAAACGACGAAGCCATGCGGTGTCCGTAGACGACACAAATACTCCTCTAATCAATAGTTCAAAAGTAAGCTCATCCTTATGTAAACAATTTCTATCTATCTAATGATCAGTCATTTTAACTCAAAAAAGAATATTGAAGCCAACAGAATACATTAAAATATACCCGAAAAAAAAATTGAATTAAAAAAAAATTGGTAGGAGCAGCAAAATAAAATCCAGGAATACTAATAAAGTAGGGTGTCGGTGTTTTTAATTAAAACTTAAATTGCCAGCGAAAACACAATTCTGCTAATTCAATGTAAAGCAAAACGTTTTGTCCGCAACATACTTGTAGTTACAGATATTCAGGTTCCATCAACGAAAAGCACTGGCATCAAGATCTTTCATATGATGTAGGTAATATTGTTGCTTGTATAGTAGTTTTATATAGAACGGTTAGATAAATTTATAAAGAAAAGCGACGATATTTAACGTAAAATATAAAACCAAAGACATGATCGTAGATATTTAAAGGCATTGATGTATGTAAAGATAGGTAGAGATAAAGTTATTGAACTTGAAGTTACACTTGAATTAAAATTGAATTTAGAGTTAAACTTGAACACAAACTTAAAATTAAAACCCATCCTTAATTTACGAGGCAGGTTTGAATATGTAAGGTTGCACCTTGTGCCTTAGGTAAAGGCAATAAGTGACCTCATGGCGGTTTATAGATATGTTAACATTATCGACTTCTGCACTAGTAGACAGTCAGATATCAAAAGAGACGAACGGTACCCGAACGCTACAGATAACCAACAAATAAAAGATTAACAGTGTGGAAAATGAAATAACATGGATTCAGAGCCACAGCAGTTGTGTTTTGAACGACGTGCTTAAAGAAATCAACCAATCAAAAAGTTTATATAACATAAACAAAGCAGAAAATTGTGAATAAATATAATAATTTCTGTGTTTATTTTTATTTTCTAGTACAAACGTAAACGTGAATATATATTCAAAATCAAGCTTAATTCAAAGTGGTAATAAAACGTGTTTTTAGTAAGGAAAACACAAATGTTTTATGAATTGCGAAGTACGTTGTAACATGACTAGGCCTGGGCCAAATGACATGTTATATACTTACAATACAAGATTCACTACAAGCTGTAAGTGATCAAATGCAAAAAGTGATGCTGAGCTAGTTCCGTAATAATTGATAAAAAATCAAAGGATATGGCGTATTAATTTTAAATACTCTACAATAAGTTGTGCTGAATCTTGCTGAAATAGGGCAAAAAATTAGAAAACTATAGAAGGGGAACGAGCTGTATACACATGCTGTGTGAGAATTTCAGGGAACTATGTAGGCTAGCTCAGAATATAAATAAGTGCAGGTACGTGTCCAACCAGTTTTGAGACGGAAAACTTAATGACGAAAAAATAAGCGCAGATAAATCTGATGATTAGTATAAACAACTAATTGTTGGTTGCGAAATATCTGCAACTAATGAGGACTGTGCGAAAAGATATATTGGAAAATATATTAAATCGGTAAATGGTTAAATGTTGGGGGAACTTGGCAGCCACAGGCTGCTTACCTCCCTTCACAACCACTGAAGGTCGGAGAAATAGGGTATATAAATGTAAAACAATAGAAGGTGACTGAACTGCATCTAACAAGAAAGAACAGCGCTTATGAGAAAAGACAACAAACATAAAACAAGAAGAAAATTGTTGAAAGCATATGTGTGGAGCACATCACAGTATGCCTATGAAATACGGGCAGTCTGAAACGCAGACGGAAAAACGGTAGCAGCCTTTTGAAATGCTGTGCTTCAGATGTATGAGGACGATAGCATGGACAGACAAAGATAATTACAAATAGGTTGTAGAAATAGTAAGGGAACAAGGATATCTGGGGAAAAAGATAAGAGAAATAGAAGGGCAGAATACGTTCTAAGGCATTTTTGGGGAATAGTATGGGATATATTACACGCAGAGATAGGAAAAAAGAGGTAGATGTAGACCTAGATCAGAAAGTTATAGATGCAGACTGTGCAAATTTCAGGGAAATCTGTAGGTTAGTTCAGAATAGGAAACAATGATGGTACGCGTCTAACCAGTTCCAGGACTGAAGACCTAATGATGAAGTTGTGCTGATATAAATAAACGTATTGAGAATAGCTAAATTACATTGATGGCTTACTTTATGTACTTATTGAAGCGTGTCGTTAACCCATTGTATGACTATTACACCGCAACCTTTACGTTAGTATTATGTCATCTTAAGCTAACGAACGGCATGCATAAGTTCAGTGTATGGATGTTTTAGATTTTTATGTGTAATAGTGTTCTGCAAAATGCTATTTTTTGCAGTTACTTAAAATTAGTGTTGTTAATAGGGTAAGGGCTTAGTTAGTTTGTTTTGTGGGATCTCTTAAAAGATACAGTGTACGACGCTAATACAAACACTAATGATGCGAGGCAGTTACATCAACGTATTGGTAATGTAGTGAAACTAATACGAAAGTATGATGTTAATGTTTATAAAATTATTCTACAAAACTGGCATAAAAGGGTACGTTTGTGTATTTAACACAATGAAGGTTATTTTGAACACTCTTTGTGAGCAGTCAAAATTGGTCAGTACGTAGGTACACACATTTCATAAACATTTGTCTATAATTTTTAAGAAATTTTGTTTTTTTGCATTAATAATTACTCTGCTTCCTTTTTTAAACATCAGTTAAAGTTGGCATTCTCATAAGATAGAGGCTTTTATGCGTGATTTACAACTTCATAAAGTAAAGTAACTAGCTGATTAGAAAAAATAAAAGTTGTTCCTCCCAAATACGCTTTCGGTGGTGTGTCGCATCTTTATTGTACATGTACATGTAAAGACATTTTTAAAAACATCCGTTTACTTTTTAAGTTGTAATTTTTTAAGAAATGATTTTTTTAATGCGTAAATATAAATCCACGCCTCTTTCTCAGGTATTATTTAAAATATTTCTATGAATTGTTAATCACCCTGTATAGCTAGGCGAAGGGGTGTTTTAATGATTTTGGGAATAGTAGTGTAAGTTGTAAAAATGTCAACAATATGAATTAATGATATTATATTATGTTTGTACACAAAAAGGGGTATCTGTTTGACTCAGGAGTACACAAATGTAGAAGACATATAACGGAAGGTTACAACGGTGGCGGCTATCCCTAAGGAGCTATTGAGCACATACATATAACTGAACTAAACTTAAATTATTTTATTATATTGTTATTTAAATCAAAATATCCATACCATCTCAACATATTCTGTACTAGCAGAACCTACAGTATATTCAAACGCGGGATGCGTGCGCAGAAGTTCGGTTTGCTAAGAGGAAGCTCAAAGCGATATGTGTAAAATATCTGGGATCGCACGGCTCTAGAATTAGAATTGTCAACACAGTTGTATATGGCGTTTTGAGCAGTGCTCAAATTAAAGCACCAATTGCGAAAAAATGTGTAAAGAAAGCATTCTCTTGTTATCGTGTCTATAGAAACAATTTTATTTGGAATATTAATTTGCGGGGTAATGAAACAGGTTTACATGTTAGGTATATTTCTAATTATACGACAAAAATATATCGCTTCCTGTATAGTCAGGTTTATGTACATAATTCTAAGCACCCTTAAGCTTATTACTTCTTGGAATATTTAAAAGTAGTATTGAGAACTTCTATTGTGTTACAAACGGATGACGCGTTGTGGGATAAATCTTTTAAATTATGTTTATATGGATGTGTACTTTCAGTTTTACTAGAACATTCGTTCTGTAAAGATTTGTCTCTATATTAATAGCAAGTTCATTTTTAGTTCATAGTTAAAAGGTAGATGCATTAAACTATCCTTGAACTCTTAATAGTCAGTTTGTAATCTGATTTATTTAATACAATTTACGAACTTACTAAGATATAATAAGCATTAACATTTGTAAGCATGTTTGCTACTTTCTGTAGTCATACCTTTCTTTTTTTCTGTGAACATGAATAATATTAATATTTTACTACAACGGTCATTTTCGAGATGTAATTTAACTGATAACCTAAACTTAAAAATTTAAGTTGACAGTTACCGAACTTAAAAATTGTGCTTAAACAAACAGTTAAAAGTAAAGAATTTGTGCGCAATAGGAATGTATATTCTGAAAACGATTGGATTTGTGGATGAAAAAAAATGTTTTTTATTGTTTTCCATGCGCGCTCTATAGGAGCGAAAATGCTTGGACCACAAACGGCGTTACCGATTTAGTCCATATTGCAGCTAAAATTAAAAAACATGAACCCTCGATATTGATACGAAATATTCTGAGAATGCAAGTAAAAATATATTCTAGACAACAACTGCAAAATATTCCTATAATGCAAGCAATAAAGAAACCAAACGACTTTATAATACTATAATTAATTCCACTGAATTTTGTTGTAAATATGGTAAAGCAAAATATATTTTAACACCAGGCGAGCGCGCAACCTTGCATACTGCCAAAGCAAACTCAATGTATAACCGGTTTACTGATTTTTAGAAATAAATATAGGTTTGTATTATCAATTTACGCTACGGGTATACCAAGAACAAATTAATTAGGGAACCAGTTTAATTAACCATAAAACTCGAGCGACCCAACACGTGTAGCTATAATAAAGTACCGAATTTATTATTTTTGAGTAAACAAATAGAACCAACCCATTAAAGTATTTTAATGAACGAGAAGTTTTAAATCTTCCAAATAACCTATTAAGTGTTTATTTTACGATGTATATTTCTACGAATAACTGTTGGAAATTATAAGTAGCTGTTGGAATGTGTTTCAAGGAATTTATAAAGCGAGTATCTAGCCTTTTACATTCGGTTTGACGATAAGCAAATGCTTGCTTGTTTCAACGAATAAAGCGAGATTGTTTTAACGATACGCAAACATTTCAGAGAATTTTAGAAACTGTTCTAGGTATATTTTACGTATTTCTACACTTAGGGATATTTTTATAAAAGGATGTAGATAATCATTTTAATTGGAATAGCATGAAATACGTGCCGACGTTTGGATTAAAATTTGTAGAAAGCGGTTTATTAAAGTAGTTGTAAATTAATGCAAAAATCAATCGCTTTCCGAAATTTAACGTAACAAGTTTAATTAAATTCTGAATAAAGAAAAAATTGATACGTTTCTTTGAAAATAATTAACCGCACAAAATGTTGTAATGTTTTCGAATTAGTAGTAAGAGGTAATAATGAAAAAGATGACTCGGCAGTTATAGTTATGTACCCAATAGTTATAAATATTTTAAGTATAAAGATAAGAAGAGGATTTGGTGCAAGGCTCGTTTTTGAAACTTCCACACAAGAAGTCGTTCTTAGTGCCGATCCGGTGCAATATGGTTGAGAGTGTTTTCAAATACCAACAATTCGCTTATTCACCAGAATAAATATCTGCTCGAAAACTACAGAAGGTATTGTAGCGGGCTACTATTAACGCGTTTTGCCAATTTGAAACAAGTAACTACAAGTCTTTATTACTCACTGTTCACAAGTCTAAATTACAGTATATGCCTTATTTATAAATGTTTTCAGTCCAATTAACAATGAAGTACTATCACACTAATGCTATTTACAGGCACTAATATCTTCTTAAACTAAATTCTTAACCATAGGTCTATTGACAACACTAACACTACTATAATTTATTTATTACCTTTTTGTCTATTTATGTACGAGCTGGCGGTACAGTATACACGTTCACATAACACAAATTTATATTTACTCTTAGACTTCCTAAAGCGTAACTAATTAACTTTACACGATATAATTTATATTCGACATTTAGATATAGACTAACTCCTACATTAATCACCGATCTTGTATATACCCTATAATTAAATAGATGACTCTTATTCTACTGTTTGCTAGAACGTTCGAGACTTCTGTAAAATATACCTTCCGTTATGCAGCTGTGTGTTTGACGGTTTGCCTAACAGTAGTTCGCAACACTTACCCCTTTTTAAAACCGTTACGCCAACTCGATGACTGGTGACGGTATCAAGAGCTATCTACCCTGGTGCATCCACCACGTCGTTGGAAATAACAGTAACACTCTTTTCTTGGTCCTGGTAGGCAACCGGTTGATAGCAACAAACAAGGACCTGGACGTTGGTTCCTTGAAAATTACTTCTAGCATATTTCGGACTATTCTCCAATCTAAGCGATCCAGTCCACAGCCTAGCTTGGGCACCGCTAGTCTCGTTACTCCATTTTCCATCAACTGAGCCTTAAGATTCAGCAAAGCCTCTCATAGATATTTATAACTAGGTCTCTGCCATGAAGAATTTTTGGTGACTAGATAGTAAACACAACGATTTCTATCCTGAAGAACCAAAGCTTTTTCTACAGTTGGCTGCTGTTGCACTAATTTATCCACACATCTAAACTTTTTCTTGAAAACAACAGCTATTCCTCTTGACATTTCCAGATTTTGAGCTACGCAATGTGCAAGGAAATGCTATTCTGGTGCTCTAAACAGATCTTACTGTTTTTCAACAACAACGCCACATCTCGCCTTAGCAGAAACACCATACGCCGCCATGAAACCCTCAAAATCTACATTTGGCTCATGATTAACAACTCGTCGAACAGCATTCTCATTATTCGAGTTTTCCTGGTTATTGGCAGCATAGGATGTTAAATGGTCAAAGTGTACCACTTTCGGTTTACCACTGGAAGATCTTCTGATGCGGTACACTACATGATTAATTCTTGTTAACACTTCGTACGGGCCTTTTTATTTTCTTTGAAATTTTGGCGACAATCCACGCTTTCTATGTGGATTATACAACCACACTAAATCTTTAGGTTGGTAACCACCTTCTTGTGCTCTCGTGTCGTATTGTGATTTCATTTGATTGCATGCTGTCTGGATATTCTTTCGGACGTTTTCGTGAATGCTATTTGATTTTTCACTAAGCTTACTAACGAAATCTTGTTACATGCCAAACCGGCTATGTATCATATTTAGAATTGGTAATAATTTGTAAGTTAATTGTCGCGTATTTTTTAAATTAATAACGCGAACTTCCGTCGTCGCTGACAGTCGCGTCTGCGCAGAAGGAATGCGGATGTGCGCGAGTGTCGAAAACGGGGATTAGGCCACATGATATAAACCAAGCAACAACTATCTGAGTGGAGTGTGTGTTTTTTTAGGAACAGGTATGTAGGTTTCCTGTACCTTGCCTTATTGTATCTGATACTTCTTCAACCACCTACGAGTACAGTAGAAGTTTAGGACGGATAGCAAATTTGGTGATCAACATGGCGTAATAGAACCCAAAAACCAAGTGCTGGACCCTGAGATAAAGTTTTTAGATACACCTCACGTAAGTAATTCGATTTTACCTAAATCAATGCATGTAAATTTGACTTAGACAGCAATTGCATCACCCGGTAAAACGTGATCTGTAAAAATATAACAATGGCGGGTAAATTTGCCGCGAGATTATAACAATAGCGCCCCATAAGGCAAGCTACATAAAATCTACATACCTGTTTCTTAAAAAACCACACACTCCACTCAGATAGTTGTTGCTTGGTTCGTGTCTCGTGACATAATCCCCACTTTTGACACTCGCGCACATCCGCATTCTTTCTGCGCCGACGACGGAGTTTAGCGTTATTTATTTAAAAAATACGCGGCAATTAACTTACAAATTATATCCAAATCTAAAAATGATACATAGCCAGTTTGGCATGTAACAATCTTTACCTACAATCTCTTCTCCAGGTTAAATTCAAACTGAAGAGCAAATGGTAGCCGCAATTCACGTCCTAACATCACGCAAGCGGGAGAGTATCCTGTGCTGTTATGTACCGAAGATCGGTACGCCAGTAGGAAAAATGTAAATATTGGTCCCCGTCTCGTTGATGTTCAAAGACAACTTTGCCTAGGTACTTTTCTAACATCCTGTTCATTCTTTCAACCATTCCATTCGATTGAGGATGAAGTGACGTGGTTCTTCTCCTCCTGATTCCAAGATGCTTGCAAACGTTTTGAAACAACGCTGATTCGAAGTTCCAACCTTGATGGGAGTGTAATTCCAACGGAATTCCAAAGCGCTTAAACAACTCCTTCACTAGTACATCTGCAACCGCTTCGGCTTTTTGGTTAGATATAGCATACGCCTCCGGCCATTTGGTAAAATAATCTATTGCAACCAAGATGTATTTATTTCCTCTCCCTGATATAGGAAACGGACCAGCTACATCAATGGCCACCCTCTCAAAAAGATTTCCCACGTTATATTGTCTCATTGAGACTTTCCGTTTTGTGACCGGGCCATTTTTGGAGGCACACCACTTACATTTCCGGCACCATTCCTTCACATCTTCATTGCAGTTCACCCAATAGAATCTTTCTCTCACTCTTTCGAGAGTTCTTTTTACGTCAAAGTGCCCTCCGGAAATAGCATCGTGCAAGTGCTGCAACACTTTCGGCAGCTGTGTGTTTGACGGGTTGCCTAACAGTAGTTCGTAACAGTATGTTCGTTTTTAATGTATTTATGTAATTTGTTTGTTCTTTTATTTGACCACTATGCTGTTTATCAAAACCTAAAACTCTCCATACTATCAGTAACCACAATTATATTTATGCATGTTTTGCAATTAAATAAAGGTCCTTCACATTACGCTCGAAATGGTAACGCATTCTGGGTACAACAGGCAAGATTACATCCATGTGTCATGACACATTTTTTGGTATGTATCATAATTTGGAAAATAATACCGATACTTCAAATACAAATATCAAGTTCATTTTCATAAATTTCATCAAGTAGACCACTTCATGATCGTCAACGACACTCCCAGTTACTCATGCAACGAGCCGTCACTAGGTTACAATATCCCCAACGGCAATGTGCCATTTGTTTCTTATAATAAAGAGCATAAGTTCCTATTAATATAAAGTGTACGTTTTCGTCCAAAGACTTGAACTTCAACTTTTTTACTACACGCGTTGTAGTACTTTTCAGATAATTACATTACTACTTAGCACTCACCAGATCCGTTCAAATGAATTTATGACTCTGACAACAGATGTTATTTATAGTCGGAAGTAAACGTTCCAGATTTTATATTCGGATTAATTGCAGCATAGAGGCAGCCTATATTACAATTCCTTCAAGTGATTGAACTTCATTGCTAGAAATAACAGAACACGTAAGTACAAGTTCCTAAGAACTTACTGAGAAAGTTAGAAATGCGATTGAATTTCTCGGTTGTGTTTAACTAATTTTCAATGACGAAACCACTTCTACCATTAATAATATAAGTAAAGTTTTAGTTATATTCTGAACAAACTTGTGTAACATCTAGCAATATGCATACAAAATACATTAAGTATACAAAATGCTTTTCTGAGGAAATTGCTTGTTTTAATGAAAACGGAACTTAATATAGTATACAAAGAACTTGTATACCCGTAAGTGTAATTCCAGGAAACTACCTTCCAAATCTACCATTAGTTATTAAAGCACTTTACTTATATTAGTAACCAAACAACTTTGGTAAATGAGCAAAGACAATTTGTAGGGAAAAGAGTTTGAATGCCATTTATGGCGAATCCTTTAGGCGACGACTTTTAAATAGAAGGATATCGATGAGTAAGTAGTTGGCAAACAAATTAACTTATTGGTGTGGTGGTTTGTTTAATGCATGGATATTTTTTATTGTTCGTGTAATCATTTGTATTTAATTTTGTTATTACATAACAGGAAAAATTAAATTAAACGCCACTTAAGAATTCTTTCTCTACAAGATGATTTGAAGAAACAGTGCAACAAGTAGACAATCGTACTTGTTCACCATTGCTAAAAATTGTTGTGAAGTATAGCGTAAAAAGACTAACTGCACCCTTTGATCCACCCAATATAAAAAAAGCCAAGAGCGAGTCCAGCTCACACTATTAGGGTTCTGTACCAATACTACAGTGAGCAATCAATAAACTAAATTAAGCTGTTTTTATTTTTTATATATATTTAAATCTTATCCAAATTTGATTGTGATAACTGAAAAAGGAATATATTGTCCCATATTGTACCGGTACATTAGTAAATACGTTATCTATTACTGTGTTTAAAATTTTTTCCCAGTAACTATTACACTGTCAAAAAAACCTGCAGTTTTCCGATTATCTATAACTCAATAGGTACTACCCCTATTAAAATCAAAATTTTAGCTTTGGAAATGTAGGAGAACAAGGGGGGGCGGTTATTTTTAGCACATTTTGAGCTATATCATGAAGACTTACTGGACCGAAAATTATAAAAAAATATTTTTAGAACCTTAGAATCCTCTTTCAAATGATACCTCACACGATATATTTATTCAAACTTTTTTTCTTTTGACCGAATTAACCCCCGCCACTTTAATCTAAAAATATTTTTTTTCTATTTTCTGACTGTCGATATATGTGTGCGCATTAAGACCTAGCATTGTGCCAAATGTCAAATTTTTACGTGACAGACGGACACTAGAGTGATCTTATAAAGATTCCGTTATACCTTATAAGGCACGGAATCCTAAAAATGGCTGGAAAGTTGTTTAACTTAAAATAATTTGTTTTGTTAGCCATATTTGTTAGTTAGATCGTATTTCAAAAACAAGAATACGAACGGAGAAAGTTCTCGGAATCAGTAATGGCGTGAAAACACAAAGGAATTCAAACTTACGCAAAATGTTACTTGAAGCTTATTCTATTCGAAAACAAATTGGAAGCGGATGAGCAAAAATTAGAAAACAATAATAAAATTTTTTAGAATTTTACAGCACGTCACTTATAACAACATATTTATGAGGAAGTAGTTAGCACTTCCAGGTCATAATGAATCTGAATAATATAAAGCCAACTTTCAGGAATATTTGGAATCTTGTTACTTGCTGAATTGACGTTATGTTGCTAGATTAATTTTACTGTACATAGGACGGAATGCCATAACAGTAAATTAGTGCACAGGCTAACTATCAGTGGTACGGGATAGGTTCTAGAAAAGCCATTATTATCTTTAGGGGTACATAAATTCCGACACTTCCACTTAATAGTTTCGTGCTTACTTTGAAAGATTTTTTAAACTCTCTTTCTGTTTGTAAGGCCTTTGAACTCCTCCGAAATATTCAATACAGATTAAGCTTACACCTGAAAGATGGGTGTTCCGGATAACGGTATAGCGAACATCACTACTTATAGAGGTTGATAGGGCCTCACTTACACTCTTCTCTTCTACTAGGTTAGAATAAACAAATAAAAAATTCAGTCTCTTAATATTGTAAAACATGATTATAACAGTGAGTGACAGAAAGAAAAGTACTATCTACCCCTAATTGATCCAAAAAGCATTTAGCTAAATAACCAACTCAATTTTATTAATGCTAGAAATTTTAATCAAACTAATTTTTACGTATTGATGTGTTACTACAATAATGAACGTTTCCATATGAAATTCGGTATTTACAAAACGTTTTAAATAAGCATGCGCCAACGTGAATAGCTTTACACATTATTATTACCATCACAGTTATTACATATCAAAAAAACAAACAAACAACAAATGATGGTTATAAGCTGTATAACAAATATTTATACGACTTAGTTTCCTTTCGCTTAAAACTCAATCGACTTGGAGGCAGGAATTGCTGCAGGTATAAAATAAAATAAATATTGATGATAATTTAAAGTTAAAAAAAATAATGCCAGCAAAAACTTTCTAACAACGCCAACAGCTTTCACGTCAACTATGAATTTACTATACAATGTGATGCTTCGGGCCTCAAGATTTCAAGTGTTTTATCTCAAATCATAGACAAAATAAAAAAGTTATTCGTTATAATTCTAGATCTCGCACCTCAAATGTAAAAAGCCTTACTGCGACAGAAAAAGAGCATTTAGCAGGGTTGTTTAGTAGTTAAAAATTAACACCTTATATTGAAGACACTCATTTTATGGCCATCAAGGATCATCACTCGTTAGTTTAGTTGAACAGTTTACAAAATACAAGTGGTACATTATGGCGTAGGGTTATTAAGCTGGGATCCAACAATTTATGCATTCCAAAATTGTACTCGAATGACATGTGCCCGAAATGTACCCAAATTTACCGTCAATAATTCGACATGTACAACTCTTCTAAATAAGTTATTATAGAAAATGTTATTGAGGATGGAGTAAAATAGCTTATAGAACCAATTTTCCAAATTTAGATAAACTTTATTATGTACAATCCAAGTTATTTTAAGTCTAACGCCGCATTATACATCAACCAACTGTTACGTTCATTTTCGTAAATAATTGATTAATTTATATACAATAATTTTTAACTTAAATCCCCTTTCGTGTATTGAAATTTGTATTCTAATTAATAATAAACACCCTGTATATTTTACTTGATAAATCTTTCTGCTCATTAAAATTAAATATCCTTTCTAAGAATTTCGTACCGTGGAATTTACGCCATAATTAGATAGGCGACTTTTCAAATATTTCAATAATTAAGGCTGGTGTGTTTTCCCGTTTTAAAGAATTTAGCGAAATTATTTCAATAAAATTCGGGTTTTCCTGTTTTATTTCCTTGAGCTTTGGTGCTTTAACTAAACAAATTTAATAGGACTTTCTGTTCGACTAGCAACCAGAAAACATCCGTCCTGTTTTGCTTAGTTTCGTTTTCTTTATGCGAATTGCTGGCACGCATTATAGCGTGCTTCCTGCGGGGGACATGTTAATCCCTTGCGCTGTCGTTTCATCTGGTAATGGGAGGTCAAATGCGTTCTGCCTGGGCGTAAGCCTATGTACTCGCCGACGTAGACCAGCGACTGACTCCACCCCGATGCCAGTGACTCGAGGGTGAGTTTTTTTTCTTTGTATGCGCTTCTTGCTTCGGAACCAGAACGCCTGGGATTTTACCATTTAGCTATGGCCTTGCTAAATTTAACTCTTACATACGAAAATTATTGAACTATTTTGGGTATTTCCTGCTCTTTTCGTACTGCTTTACTATTTGGTTATGAATTACTAAAACTATTCTAATTATTACTGTAACAACTGCTTAAAGACTTGCGGGCACATTTGAAAATGTTGCCATTATGTATGTTCATATAGTTTAAGTTTATATTTACAATGATCTAGAGCTGCGGTTTTTAGGTTTGCGCTTGGTTCTTTCTTTCTTTTCTAATTACTGTCAGGGGGTAATTACCAAAAAATTACAGCCCGCTATTTTCATGATTCTTTTTTACTTTGTGCTGTAAAGTAGGGTATAATTGACAATCCTGGCGCCTCATTTCCCCCAGAATCCCTCATTTCCCCACACATCTGGACCAAATTTACATGTAAAAACCCACTATAAAGTCTTATTTTAGATGAATCTCCACCTTGCTCCACCTGACTCCGCCTTGCTCGGACACCCCCAACCATTTTGATTACATCACACCCGCATTCTTTCCACCGCGAGATAAATCTTTTCCACACTTCCACCCACGAAATAAACCTATCTTGTTTGGTATTAATTAACACTAGAATTTTCTCAGCTACCCGAATCTCTAGGAATTTTTCGATTGCATCACCCCAAGGAGCTACCCTGATTTTAAGATTTCTTACCTATAGCGACCTTTGAGCGTTCTTATAAATTTTTTTAGTCATGCGATACATTAAATTAGCTTAGAATTTTACACACAACCCGAATCTGCAAACAGATTTGAAATCGGACCACACCCTGCAAAGTTATACCCCTTTAAAGTCTGGAACCTCTAAATTTTGCTCTTTGCTCTATAAGCAAACCTAACAAATAGTTTTCTTGGTCTATCCATTGCATCTTTCTAGATAAACCTATCTTGTTTGGTATCAATTAATATTAGAATTTTCTCAGCTACCCGAATTTCTAGGAATTTTTCAGATTGCACCATCCCCAAGGGACCTACCCTAGTTTTAAGATTTCTTACCTGTAGCGACTTTTGAGCGTTCTTATAAATTTTTTTAGTCATGCGATACATTAAATTAGCTTAGAATTTTACACAGAATTCGAATCTGTAAACAGATTTGAAATCGGACCACGCCCTGTAAAGTTACACATATACCCTCTGCGAGATAAATCTTTCTCCACATTTCCACCCACGAGATAAATGTACTTTGTTTGGTATCAATTAATATTAGAATTTTCTCAGCTACCCAAATCTCTTTAAATTTTTCACATAGCACCATCCCCCAGATAGCTACCCCCATTTTAAGATTTCTTACCTGTAGCGACTTTTGAGCGTTCTTATAAATTTTTTATACATGTAGCACATCTTGTTAGTCTAGAATTTTATGTAGAATCCGAATCTGTAAACAGATTTAAAACAGGATCACCCCTTACCATTTTACACACACCCTCTAAATTATAACTTTCCTGCAGCTCATATCTAAAAGAAAATCTAAAAGCCATTCTTAAAACTTTTTATTACAGACAATTTTTAATAATACAGTTTAAATTTTGTAAACCACATTTCTAAATACATATTCACAATTTTTATTCTTAACCTAGAACTTCTCATATCGGGGTATACTTATTAATATTTATTTCTAAATAGAGCACTTTTCCAAAGACCAACCGGACTCACATGCTTCAAATTCCTCTGATTTTGTTCTTATGGTTTCGCTTAAGACCTCGTACATATTTTCCAGATTACTAGAAGACGTTATAACCACATTTTTTGTGTTAAAGGATTTCACGTCCTCTACACCCTCTACCGCAGCCATTTTGGTGTAAACGCCGTAGAGTTCGCAATAGACTTTAATTGCTGTATGTTGTATTCTTTTTTCATTTATTAATCGAATAAATCGCTCTTTCTGCTTCCAAAGAAACTCGGACACTCCATCGTCGACACTGGCGTTCTTTATGCGATAGCTAGCCATACGGTTGTTAAACGCTGTGCTAACCATTTCTACACCATCGTCGTTAGTAGCGGTAACTGATGCATTTTTATGTTTGTTGTTCCGTAGATGACTAGGGTATGCAGACTTTAACACCTCCATGTCGCACACTTTACACATAATTCGTGGTTGTTTCGTACAAGGCCCTTTAACAGCTGGCGGAGTTGAACGTTTACGACTTAATGACATGCCGTGCTGTTTTTCCTTGTGTCGCTGTAAGCTGTCCATTCTCGTAAAAGCGATACAGCAAGTCCCACAGTTTAAGTACTTTGCTGCCGACGGATGTATAAGCTTAACCGTAGACGATGTTACACCACGACATTTCTTCTGGTGCCGTTTGAGAGCATTTTTCCAGGTATAGGAAGCACCGCAAGAGTTGCACTTAAAAACGTTTGCAGGTGCCATTTTAATACAAAACAAAATCCGCACTATAAGACTTGACTTGTAAGCGAACTAACTTATAACTAAAGAGTTTACTCTTGCGCACCGGCTTTATGTACCCTATAGAATGCAAACCGAAGGTTTCCGAAGATACCCGAACGAAGTTGAGGAGTCAGCAGGGGACTAAATGACGTCATAATCCTTGCTGCTCGTCTAATACATTTAGCACCAATGCATGCACCTGGTTTGCATCGTCGATGGTGCGAGTGCAGTTAGTAGAAACACCGGAAAAGGTCTTCCATGTTATACGGATCGCGTGCATATTAAAAATCCAAAAGGGTGGTAGCACACGCACACAAATTGTGTGCAAGTCGTGCTGTAGAAGATGCAGTGCTACTATAACCAAAAACACTTTAAACCTTTACTAAGGGAATACCAAACTTGTTGTCTACAGAATACTTACTAATAAAGCAATTTAATTTTAAACCACTTCTACGTCATATTTTCGGAAATGGCAGGTTGAATATTTTCGTTGGAAACAATCGAAGATTGCCGAAGACACTCGAAGAGTGCACGAGCGCGGTTACTAAACCAATTAGCATTAATATCAAGTATTCCGTACTTTCGTAGGTTGCTCATTTCCTAGAAACAAATCTTCCACATAGCGGTCGGTAGCACGTAATGATTTCTAGAACCGGTAAGTACTCGATATCGCCCAAATAGAGAATTAGATGCTCGATGTCTGTCAACTTCCAATTCCCTCGTAAAGGTAGCAAAAGCTCGGTCAATCATCCATTATACTTCGACTCGCTCCTGTTCTGATAATTTACAAACATTTTTCAAACGACAATGGGCCGAGAATTTTTAAACCTCCGAGAGATCTATAAGTCGTGATCAATTACACGTTCGAGCTACCCGTAAACTAACATATTTTGTAGCAACTGTGCACTGTATAATACATGCATACCCCTCCTCTGCGCTACTGCTATTCTTGTAGTTGCTTAAAAAAGTCAGTCGCCCTTTTTACTGCTAGGGCCGCTAAAAAGCGCCATTCCATACTTTCTTTATAAGTGTAGCACATCGCGCACTTTTTGTCGGATAATTAAATTTTGTTTATGTAGACCTTTACACTTTCGCTTATTTAAACATCTAATACAATTGATTAACCACTTTCGATTATTCTAACGGAGGCCACCATACATCCCGCCGCACCGTTCTTTTTGAATCCAACGATCCTATGGGCTTCCGCACACTAACACCTGACGTATCTTTCCTACTATTTGTTAAACAAAAAACAGATGTTTGTGGATGTGTACGAGAATATGTAATCATATACATTAACCAGTCTAAGCTATTTTATTTAGTCCACGAAAACTACTATTTTCTAAACTACAATTAATAATTGTCTTTATAGGTTTAACATTTCTACCATTACCCAATGACTGGTGCTACGTACATGGAAACTTTAATTTCTTATTGGAGAATTCTTATTCTCCCACACACTGCAGCGTAGTTGCATGCCTACCCCTTTTGGAGGTATATGCTCGTTATAGGTTGTAAGACCCTCGGTTTTACTTAACTACAATTCGTGAGACCCTTTAATCTTTTTAATCGTATCTTTCTCGCCTACAATACAGTAGGACTTAACATTACTACCAACAAATTCTAATACTGGACCCCCATTAAATACGTCTTTAAATTTCCTACAAGTTTTTATCGACAAGTGTTATATTGTATTTATTATACGCAGGGTAGTCACTCTTTTAAGATAAATATATTTTGCTAGGTATCAACTAATATTAAATTTTCTAGGGACCCCAAATCTGTAAATAGATTTTAAATAGGACCACCCATACAAAGTTATGCGTTTTAAAGACCCAAATCACTGATTTTGCCCATCTTTATTTAACTCGATCTTTAAAACCTTTTTCGCTACCCAAGACATATGCCTTAGCCAACCATCTTCCGAGAAATCTAAAACCGCAGTGTTCCGCTAACACAACGTGGAGATAACACGTATACTCTGTCAACCAGGATAGAAGCAGAGGAAGGATTTGGAAGGTGGGCGAGGAACTTAAAAATTATGGAATCTTAAAACTAATATATACAAATATAAACAACTATCTTATATCTTTACGCCCCCCATGCGTAGATTGTTGTACTATTAGGAATGATGTACCTTTGTCATCTTCCCTCGATAAACTAATTTTATTAATAAGCTGCGTATACAAATCGTATTCTTTTACTCCGGATACATACGCAGACAAGTACTCGATACCATCCAAATAAAGAATTGGATGCTTGGCAACTGTTAACATCCGCTTCCCTCGTGTACGCCCAGACATCCCAGCCCATGAGCACCCCTGCGCATGCACACCCCTGCCCATGCACACCCTTACGCGTACGCACCCTGTCCATGCACGCTGCCCATGCGCACCCCTCTCTGTGCGATTGCTATTTCGGGTAACGTCACAGCCTTTTATAAATAAAGAACAATGTTATATACTATTATAAAATGTTTATTCTGACATTATACATAACAAATTTAAAATATTTAATGCCAAGCATGGAGTCATTTAAACTTAATTTTAATACAAAGTTATACACAGAAGGCAGTCCTTTCTTTATGTTTGTTTGCAGTGGTTTTAATTTTATCTAATTTTATTCGCAGCTTAAAATTTAAATCGATACCCAAGTCTTCTATGTCCTTTTCTAGCCAATAGTTTGATACATAAAGACCGTCTAGGTTTTCGAATTGTAAAATGTACCGAAGTTTGCCTCTATATTTAAAGTCTTTCATTCCACGGACAACCAGATCCATTCCTTCGTGTAATTCTTGCAGTTTGTGACAATCTTTTAATCGCAGCTTTCCCACTATATCCTGCATACGTATCTTGTTAGCTTGATCGACTTCTTCTTGTCGGTATTAGAGGAAATTCTTATTCTCCCACAGACTGTTGCGTAGTTGCATGTCCACCACTTTTGGGAATATATGGTTGTTATAGGTTGTAAGACCCTCGGTTTTAAATGATCCAAAAGGTTCTTTACTAAGCAAATATACAATGTTTAGCGCAACCTCTTTGCGTGTCGTGTACGCAAAGATTACGAAACCCGCATTCCTTAGTTCGTCTTTGTTGTCTGCCATTTTGATAAATACGTTTTTAGAATAACCTTTTAAAAAATATACTGATTTAGTGCCATCCTTTTCCGCAAGGACGCCTACATAACTAAAAGAGTCTTTTTTACTAACCACAAATGCATACAACTTGTAGAAACCAGATGTCTAAGTCAGTCCATCGGCACATAAAATAATCTTTTAATTCTTCCTCATTTTCTCTAATAAGATGTTCTTTGTCTAACACATCTTTGTATTGATCGCGTATTGTCGCAGTGTTTTCCATGTAGTCCAATTTTCGTTGTTTTGCATCCATTTCCTCTAATTCCAGTTGTCTTTTCCTTCCACTTACAGCGTATGGTATACATAATGGGGCAATTTCCTTTAGCGTAAACGGATAGAGTTTACTACCAATATTTACGCGTTGTCGTACAACCTCTGGACGAATGTTAGGCGTATCTATCAATCCCAATTCCGAAATTACTATTTCTTTTGGAATTGTAGAATATGGTGTTGCAGATTGTGTAAAATATGTACTACCTGCTTTAATGTAGTACTTGTGTAAGATTTTTTATTTTATCTTGGCTATCTTCCTCTACTATCTCCAAATAATTTATAGGTAAATAGTTAAAACTAAAAGCCAAAGCACATACTTTATCAATTTTTCCCTTTCCTCTAGTTTTTCGGGCAACTTAATTTGCAAGCCCGTCAATTTCTTTGTATTGCCATTCCCCCAATACACGTACTGTAGCAGGTTATTATAGACTAAACAACAGCTATTTTGTAGCTTGTCCGATAGCTTACTCCACATTTTGGCAAGTGATACCGAGTACATTGGCGCCTTTAGGAAGTACAACTTACTATCTTCCAATAAGGTTAAACAGTCTTTTAAGGGTTTATACACTCGTTCCGCACTGACATAACTTCAAACCTTTTCCGATAATTTGTTTTACTCTCTGGCCCATCTTGTTAGTGCTTTCCAGAGAAAACGGAAGCTTAGCTTTAACACCATGCCTAGCGGAAACAAATCGGTTGAACTTTCTTCGTAGATAGCTGTTAAATGCACCACAAATTTCTTTTTAGGATAAACATCTTTTGTTTGCAGATGCTTGTTCGGTGTCAGAAAGGTCGCAAATTTTAACCAACATTATATTGTCACAAAATGGTTCTGTAATTGGTGTGTGTAGTCCAACAGTCAGCATCTGTTCGCCTTCGACATAACAAATATTACCAATATCTTTTACCAGATTATTGTTGCACATATTTTCTGTCAACAGCCATAATCCAAATCGCTCAATTGTCGGTTTCACTTTATTCCCAAGAAGTTGAGAAACGTTAATCACCTTGGAGACGCTCATGTTTACCGTTCTAGCTACTATCGAATACTAAATTGAATACGAAAAAATTGTTCTCTTACGTATTCTACAGAGTGAGGACGTATATTGCTGAAGATAGTCGAATATGTTGTTATCCAACCTAAGCCGACAGGGATGCGCATCGACATATATCCGGATATATGTAGGATGTTAAGTTATGGTGAAATTGCCCCATAGGGTGAAATTACCCCCACATGACCACATGGCTACATGACCATATGACCACATGACCATATGACCACATGACCACATGACCATATGATCACCTGACCATATGACCACATGACCACATGACCATATGACCACATGACCATATGACCACATGACCATATGACCACATGACCACATGACCATATGACCACATGACCATATGACCTAATTGCTTTTTAATGAGTTTTCTCATTAAAAACCCATTAGCACTAATTGCATTTTAATGAGTTTTTTCCATTAAAAAACAAGTGTGGACCTAGGTTAGATTAATAGGTTAGGTCAGCGCCGCGGCGCTGACCTAACCTATTAATTTTTCCTTTTATCTAACCTAGGTGGTTATAGTAGCACTGCATCTTCTACAGCACGACTTGCACACAATTTGTGTGCGTGTGCTATCACCCTTTTGGATTTTTAATATGCACGCGATCCGTATAACATGGAAGACGTTTTCCGGTGTTTCTACTAACTGCACTCGCACCATCGACGATGCGAACCAGGTGCATGCATTGGTGCTAAATGTATTGGACGAGCAGCAAGGATTATGACGTCATTTAGTCCCCTGCTGACTCCTCAACTTCGTTCGGGTATCTTCGAAAACCTTCGGTTTGCATTCTATAGGGTACATAAAGCCGGTGCGCAAGAGTAAACTCTTTAGTTATAAGTTAGTTCGCTTACAAGTCAAGTCTTATAGTGCGGATTTTGTTTTGTATTAAAATGGCACCTGCAAACGTTTTTAAGTGCAACTTTTGCGGTGCTTCCTATACCTGGAAAAATGCTCTCAAACGGCACCAGAAGAAATGTCGTGGTGTAACATCGTCTACGGTTAAGCTTATACATCCATCGGCAGCAAAGTACTTAAACTGTGGGACTTGCTGTATCGCTTTACGAGAATGGACAGCTTACAGCGACACAAGGAAAACAGCACGGCATGTCATTAAGTCGTAAACGTTCAACTCCGTCAGCTGTTAAAGGGCCTTGTACGAAACAACCACGAATTATGTGTAAAGTGTGCGACATGGAGATGTTAAAGTCTGCATACCCTAGTCATCTACGGAGCAACAAACATAAAAATGCATCAGTTACCGCTACTAACGACGATGGTGTAGAAATGGTTAGCACAGCGTTTAACAACCGTATGGCTAGCTATCGCATAAAGAACGCCAGTGTCGACGATGGAGTGTCCGAGTTTCTTTGGAAGCAGAAAGAGCGATTTATTCGATTAATAAATGAAAAAAGAATACAACATACAGCAATAAAAGTCTATTGCGAACTCTACGGCGTTTACACCAAAATGGCTGCGGTAGAGGGTGTAGAGGACGTGAAATCCTTTAACACAAAAAATGTAGTTATAACGTCTTCTAGTAATCTGGAAAATATGTACGAGGTCTTAAGCGAAACCATAAGAACAAAATCAGAGGAATTTGAAGCATGTGAGTCCGGTTGGTCTTTGGAAAAAGTGCTCTATTTAGAAATAAATATTAATAAGTATACCCCGATATGAGAAGTTCTAGGTTAAGAATAAAAATTGTGAATATGTATTTAGAAATGTGGTTTACAAAATTTAAACTGTATTATTAAAAATTGTCTGTAATAAAAAGTTTTAAGAATGGCTTTTAGATTTTCTTTTAGATATGAGCTGCAGGAAAGTTATAATTTAGAGGGTGTGTGTAAAATGGTAAGGGGTGATCCTGTTTTAAATCTGTTTACAAATTCGGATTCTACATAAAATTCTAGACTAACAAGATGTGCTACATGTATAAAAATTTATAAGAACGCTCAAAAGTCGCTACAGGTAAGAAATCTTAAAATGGGGTAGCTATCTGGGGATGGTGCTATGTGAAAATTTAAAGAGATTTGGGTAGCTGAGAAAATTCTTATATTAATTGATACCAAACAAAGTACATTTATCTCGTGGGTGGAAATGTTTAGAAAGATTTATCTCGCAGAGGGTATATGTGTAACTTTACAGGGCGTGGTCCGATTTCAAATCTGTTTACAGATTCGAATTTTGCGTAAAATTCTAAGCTAATTTAATGTATCGCATGACTAAAAAAATTTATAAGAACGCTCAAAAGTCGCTACAGGTAAGAAATCTTAAAATTAGGGTAGCTCCCTTGGGGATGGTGCAATCTAAAAAATTCCTAGAAATTCGGGTAGCTGAGAAAATTCTAATATTAAATGATACCAAACAAGATAGGTTTATCTAGAAAGATGCAATGGATAGACGAAGAAAACTATTTGTTAGGTTTGCTTATAGAGCAAAGAGCAAAATTTAGAGGTTCCAGACTTTAAAGGGGTATAACTTTGCAGGGTGTGGTCCGATTTCAAATCTGTTTGCAGATTCGGGTTGTGTGTAAAATTCTAAGCTAATTTAATGTATCGCATGACTAAAAAAATTTATAAGAACGCTCAAAAGTCGCTATAGGTAAGAAATCTTAAAATCAGGGTAGCTCCCTTGGGGGTGATGCAATCGAAAAAATTCCTAGAGATTCGGGTAGCTGAGAAAATTCTAATGTTAATTAATACCAAACAAGATAGGTTTATCTCGTGGGTGGAAGTGTGGAAAAAGATTTATCTCGCGGGTGGAAAGAATGCGGGTGTGATGTAATCAAAATGGTTGGGGGGTGTCCGAGCAAGGCGGAGTCAGGTGGAGCAAGGTGGAGATTCATCTAAAATAAGACTTTATAGTGGGTTTTTACATGTAAATTTGGTCCAGATGTGTGGGGAAATGAGGGATTCTGGGGGAAATGAGGCGCCAGGATTGTCAATTATACCCTACTCTGTAAATATTTTGGTTAATTATAAGTTCTTGTTTTTCCTTTGTATGTTTTGTGCCGAGTGTGAATGAGTGAGTGTATCTATTTTTTTCTATTTATTTTAGGTTTCTTTGTAATTTAGCTATAGGCATAAAACCCCGCCCACTCACCGATTGAACCCGGTCATACTTACTTCTTTTCTTTCTTTCTCTGTTTTTTTTTTATGTTACGTCAATGTACGTAGCACAACTTTCATTTTTGTATACTGTAAATTGATAAACCTCCAAAGAATCAGAATATACTTTTTACTGTATGAGTGATTAATTGCTGAACATTTATTCCTTCGGTATATGATGCACGTATGAGCCATTTTATAAGATGCATATAATCTATAAAAATAAGACCCAGTTTGATCTATTGTAGTAGTCCACGTATCTGAACTAACAGTTTATAGGGTTCCGTACCTTATAAGGTATAACGGAACTTTTATAAGATGACTCTCGTGTCCGTTCGTCTGTCTGTCACAGAGGTTTTTTCTCGAAAACTATGTAAAGCAGGATTTTGTAATATGGCACAATACTAGGTCTTTATGGCGCGCACATATATCGACAGTCAGAAAATAGAAAACAAATATTTTTAGATTAAAATGGTGGGGGTTAATCCGGTAAAACAAAAAATTTTTTTAATAAATATATCGTGTGAGGTAGCATTTGGAAGATGATTCTAAAAAGCTTCTAAAATTATTTTTTTTATAATTTTCGGTCCAGTAGTCTTCATGATATAGCTCAAAATGTGCTAAAAATGACCATCAGCCCCTGTTCTCCTACATTTCCAAAGCTAAAATTTTGATTTTAATAGGGGTAGTAACTATTGAGTCATAGATTATCGGAAAACTGCAGGTTTTTTTGACAGAGTAATAGTTGCTGGGAAAATTTTTTTTAAACATAGTAATAGACAACGTATTTACTAAAAATGGATCACTACAATGTGGGACAATATACTCGTTTTTTCAGTTATTACAATCAAATTTGGATAAGATTTAAATATGCATAAAAATAAAAATAGCTTAATTTGGTTTGATTGCTCACTGTAGTATGGGTACGGAACCCCAATAGTGCGAGCTCGACTTGCTCTTGGCTAACTTTTTTATTAATTTCAGAAACATCAAAAATTTATGCTGACACAAAATCAGAGTTGGTTTATCTTGTCGGTTATAAAACTACTACAATATCATATCTTTACGGCGTTTGCTAAAAATTTTATTAGAAAATGTTTTTTAAAGAACAGTATAAGTTTTATCTTACTCGACGGAGCTTTATTTCATATTCAAGCATTTTTAAAGTACGTTTTGCTTTGTACCTCTTAATTCCCTACTCACGTATTTGTAAAGACCAGCATCGGTAAACTACCTACACTTAAATATTTAAATACTATGGGCTTTTCTGCATTAGAAGTAAAATTTTATTGCCGGTCAATTTTATTGTAATAGTACGCTGTTGGAGTTTTGCCCTAAAATGGTATAGTGTAAACAATATCTGACGTATATGTGATACTTAAGTTTTAACATTTCTAGCTTTTCGATCATATCCTGAAACCTACATATAAATATATCAAACAGCAAACGCGATGACTGGGGAGTGAAATTCTGGAAGTGCTATCAAGATGTAAAGTACAAATCGCTACCTCAATATTGAATAGACGTATGTGTAAGAAAAATAGTCGTAATTTACACATTTTAATGTACAGACCTTTCTCTCATTTGGCCTTTTATGAATATGCAACATGACTTATTAGTAAACACCATGCAAAGGCCTTTGCACCACTTAAATCTCTTCATATTTGAAGGTCCATTATACAAATTATTCAAGCATATATATATATATATATATATATTGTTACATTTTTCCTTAATTGGGCTTAACTAGCGTTCTCTTCTTAATACCTATATCTGACTCTAGAAGTTGGGGGTCAGCAAAACGAAGTCTTCCGACGTAACTAGGGGTCTATTCCTGGGGCAGAGCTATGAGAAATGGGGGGGTAAGTCGAAATCTGTTGGGGGATCATACTCAAACTAAAACAAATAGGCGCCACCAAGTCCGGATTGATTCACGTTAATGGCGTGGCATATTTCTAAGGGCGGACGTGGAGACCCAAAGAAAAAAAGATCGCCTTCGCTGACAAAAACTGTCTTAACAGAATAAGACGCTGTTCCTGTAAGAAAGTAAAATAATTAAATCAACATAGAATGGGAGCACTGTTTGTGTCCCGCAAATATACCTAAAGAAATATATAAAAAAATATTTTCTATATAAGGGTGGCATCAAAGTTCAACTCTTAAAGATATTAATTTTTCGGTGGTTAGGTTTGATCACACTTGATCAAAATAAAAAACTTTAAGCTTGGATTAATAATTTACTAAAAAGAATCTCTTTTTCTTTAAATAAAATTCAATGCAACAGAATTAAATAAAAACTTGAATTACTTTGTTAGCTTAAAGTAAGGTTTATCAACCTTATTCATGATCAAATATATTACAACAAGGTGTAACTTGTTACACAAAAATTCTCTAACCCACTCAGATCTGTTTAGGTCATTTACATTATAAAAATTAAAATACAAATTTTCTCTTTAAGTTAAATGTACTAAGTTCAGTTTAAAATGAAAAGTTCACAAAATTATTCTTGTTTTCAAAGGTGGTAATAGCGCAGTGCTAAGCAGCTGCTATCACGAATCCATGTGTCAACAACATATTTCAAACAAACAAGTGACGTAGGTACACCTGTTATTTTATACTGGAGCAACGTGTTGTTTCTTACAAAATCAACTGAGTGAATTTTAAGTTTGATACTGGGAAAACCAGCTTAGCAATAGATGAAGTGAATAACAAAGTCGTACTTCTACGTATCGAAACAAAATAGCGTGTTTCTAGAGTGAAACACAAAAGAATTTCTTAAAGCTACTACGAACCAAACAAAACTGCATTCCTAGACTGCATTAGGAAGTGTATCACCATGCGGAATTTACAGCTTACATTCTACCAAAGTAGTATCTTCGCTCGGAGCAACAAACGATCTTCTATTAATTAGATCAGCTTTCCATCTTCTAAATACACATTGTAAAATGAAGTGGTTTTCTTACGTCGATTCTAGTATTCAAAGTTCTAACTGCATCGTAGATTGTAGATTAAATTCTTATCGCCTAAATTATGTCGCCTACATTCTTGTCGCTTAGATCCTCGTTGCGCTAAACAAATTTTCCAAATTAAATAAGATAATATCGTATATACTTTACCAACCGCTATTCAGAAAATGTGCTCACTTATTCAAATTGATACGCAGGTTACTGGCCATCGTCCTCGCATACATCCTGCTGCTTCTTCTACCTATGGCCGAGTGCTTATCACGCGCTCTCGGACGATCCGATGATCCAAGGGGGGGTGTCACCTTTAAACGCGCCTGCGACTGACTGTGGAATACACCGACATCCAAAACACATAGACTAACGAACTAAGATGCTGTTTTAATGTAATATTTGAATTGTTAAACGTATTACGACTTTACTTAATAAAGGTGTTTTATTATTTTCGTACATTTAATGAAGGGATTTATCAACCCAGAAATAAAATTGTTACAATATATATATATATATATATATATATATATATATATATATATAGAGGAGCTGATGTAACATTTAAATCAGTTTCATTCTATTTCGTTAGAGCAAGTCGTTTTCATGAAAAGGCCTAACTATCAAATCTGTCTTTCCCTTTTTGATCGAGTAAATATTAGTGCGAGCTGTAAATAAAGAGTTCTAAGTGTCACTTGGACTTCATTACCTGAGGGTCTTTTTCAAGTTATGAATAGAATAAAACGGGCTAAAACATACCTGGGTTCTAAATTAGAAACACGCTATTTTTGTTAGTGCATAAAAGCACGAATGTTAAAGTTTTGATTATTAGTTGAGCTGAATGTTTCAGCATTAAAAATGTTAATGCAAAACTTGTAAAGTTTTAAGATACCATTCACGTGGTTCATTTTGTCCTGTTGGTAACAGCGACAGATGTTTTGTTACGTCTCTTGTTTGCCCGCAATATACTGCTGACACCTGTGTTCTAATAAACATATGCTTTGAATAATGCTGGCATAAGTTGAACTTAGAAGAATATTTTTATGATCTTTCTTTATTAGAACTGAAACTAACACAATTAATTTAGATTAGAAAACTTGATTTACTATGCTTTACTTTTGTAACCCTCTCGAACAGATCTGTCCGAGTCGGCTTTTCTTTGTAACAAGTTTACACTAAGTTTTTAAAATGTTTGCTTAGTAACTATTTTAAAGAAACCTTATTTAAAATCCTTGAACTCATTTAATCATTTATGAAACTTTGTAGCATTGAATTTTGTTTTAAAAGAGAATCCTTTCAGTAAATTATTAGTTCAAGACTAAAGCTTGTTTTATTTTGATCAATCATGGTCAAAGCTAACTACAAGAAATTAACATCCGTATGAGTAGAATTTTAATGTCTACTTATATAGGAGATATTTTTTTGGATATTTCTTTAGGTATGTTTGTGGCACACAAATAGTGTTCCACCCTTCTATTAAGTTAATTATTACCATTTCTTTCAGGAGCAGCGTCTTATTCAGTTAAGACGGGTCTCTGTCATCGAAGGCGATGTTTTTTCTTTGGGTTTCCACGTCCTCCCCTAGAATTATACTACGCAATTATCCTAATTAAGTCAGGACTTGGTGGCGCCTTATTTGTTTTGGATTAGATTCAATGTTCAATCAGAATTCGACTTACCCCCCCATTTCTCATAGCTCTACCCAAGGAATAGACCCCTAGTTATGTCGGAAGATTTCGTTACACTTGCCCAGGC
The DNA here is from genome assembly GCA_036346225.1 of Platerodrilus igneus. Taxonomy (NCBI): domain Eukaryota; kingdom Metazoa; phylum Arthropoda; class Insecta; order Coleoptera; family Lycidae; genus Platerodrilus; species Platerodrilus igneus. The sequence goes on along the minus strand of JARFIW010000500.1, from coordinate 5,041,141 downwards.
GCGAGGATAGTCATGTAACCACGCAATAGAAACAGATTAGAAATAGTGTTTCAAAAAAAATAAGAACACGACACCTGTTGGTTATAAATGATCTAATTCTTAATAGTTCTTTTAATAAATCAATTAATTCTATGATACTGGAATGTAGAGTATTTAATTTTGCAAATGTTACTGCGTTTTCTAACGGATTCATTATCAATGTAATGTGTAATTAATGAAGACTACAATATGTTATCTCGTATCCGGTGCACTAGCTGTTGCAAAATTTTATCAGACACTTCTTTAAACGCGTTCTAAGCGTGAAGTCTACATTTTAATGCTTAATTAAAAATAAATTTTCTTTAATTTGGACTGTTACAACTTCATACAGTTGGAGGTCAGCGATTGACAGTATAGATGGCCTTATCGTATATTGTTGTTGTGCTACACATATGGCGGAGCGATAAATCCTTTTCGCTTCACCAACAAGACACTCTCGTATCGTTCTTCACCGAGTCAACACCTAATAACTATAACCGCGAGTGCATAAGTGCTGCTGCCCGACCAGGTTGCGTCGACCGGTAAACAACACCTATTTTCGCGGGAGTAAATTGGTAGGCGTCGCCCTGGATCAATGTAGTAAGCGTAAGACTACGGATTCCAAGGTCCCGGGTTCAAATCCCGACACGGCCGACTGCTTGAAAAATGGCAGGTGAGCATTTTTCACAAATATTACGCCCTCGTTCGGATGAGAGGTTAAATGGAGGTTCCGGGTGTGAGTGTTGTCACGCACGTAAAAGATCCCTACCTTGCCTAAAACGGCAAGGGTTCGTCAAAATTCTAAATTTCCAGGCAACAAAAAACTCGCCAATGTAGTACCTTCGGGTGGAGCATTGGAAATGTAACTGAACGGGAGTAAATTGGTGAACAACATTGCAAGGTAAGCAAAACATTATTTACGGTTTGACCTATGTTACTGTTTTTCGCGCCTTACCTCCAATTGCATACAATTACAGTCCATGTGCTAAGCTTTACGCTTTGGGAAACGTTCTGGAGCTGTCCCGATTTTTTATACACTCCAACGTGTACCACATAAAAAGTGGTCCTTCAAGCCGGATATCACAAAAAGTGGTCCTACTGAACAAATAAGCTTTGAATTATAGTCAAAATTAATATAATTCATTAGCGGGATCATTAAAATTTAAATTATTACATTAATTCATTTTCAAAACTATTTTCTAAAAGTGGGTTTGAATATTAAAATGCATGATTTCTATTAAAGATTTCAAACTTCAATTATTATCAACAAAACGAGTACTTTGCATTTAGCATCACAGGTGTTCAAAAACTTGTTCCAATTTATTTAAAGTTTGTAGTTCATTAACATCTTGTTACTACACTTATCAATCAGCTGTGTAGATAACAAAATAAGTCAAAGGACTTTAACGAAACTGTTTGTTTACATTTTTGTTTGTAAATATTACGTACCTAATGCACTTTATTTCTTAGAGTTCTGAATTCACTTATATTAGTTTAAGCCTGTACCAACATTAACCTTCTCCACGAGTACTGTGTTTACCTTTAAGGCTTTGCAACTGCGTTACATTTTCCATTAGTTATTTGTGATTTCAATTTGTTACGAGTATACCTGGTACAATATGGAACCAGAACGTGAAGTTATTGTTGAATTTAAACGATTAACAAATCGCAAAGAAAGGTACTGTCGACGTTTGCAAGATTGTTACGATTTAATTTCAACGTTACTAACTAATCTTGATCAATTTAAAGCTCGTGTTAGTCAGCTAGATGACGTAAGAACAAAATTTTTAGATGTCTTAGATGAATTATCGTCACTCTCTGACGTTTATAAAACCTTATTTACGGATACCGTTAACCTAGAATCTACGTTCCATACTATGTACTATGATATTTTAGCTAATGCGGCGCGCTATGTCGCTCCAAACACAACGCCCAATGTAAATACTATTGATATTTCTGGAAATACCAGATCTAATGTTCATTTACCAGAAATAAAAATAGATATATTTCGAGGTGACCCCGAGAAATTCGGTGCGTTTAAATCTCTATATGACAACATTATTCACAACAATAACGCACTTAATGATTGCGAAAAATTCACATATTTGCTTTCTTATTTGGATGCGACGGCATTAAAGCTAGCACAATCTGTTCGATTTGCTCCAGAAAATTATATGGTTGTTTATAATCTCTTAGTTCAACGGTACACTAATAAACGACTAATTGCTAATCATTATTTATCCAAAATATTTTCACTAACTCAACTAAAGACGGATTCCCCAAAAGTTCTTAGTGATTTATGTGAAACCCTGCAAGCCAAGGTCACAGCTCTTATCGACATGCAGCTACCTGAGTTGGCCGATTACATATTTTTATTTTTTTCCCTCGGTTTATTAGACCCGAAGTCGAGACAAGAATTCGAAAAGGAACATTTAAATCAAACATTTCCGAAATTTAACGATTTTATAAAATATTTACGCAACAAATGTTCTATCTTAGCACTGGTGAACGGTAACAATAATACACCACCATCAAAAAATGTGTCTAGTCCACCACAAAGGGCTAACCCTCGACCATATTATACAAATTCTGTAAACAATAAGCGTGTAACAATGTCGGCACAGGAAGTTACTTCACGACGATTTAATGCAAAGCAGGCAGTTTCTAAGCCCTGTCCTGCCTGCGACGATCAGTTCCACAAATTTTACAGATGTCCAAAATTATTAGCTTTATCAACTCTAGAAAGGCAACACATGGTGTTTATTACCACATCCCCTTTCGACTCAAAATATCAGTGCAAACGGTGCGGTAGTAAAATGCACCATACGCTACTGTGTATCAAGGCACCAATTTCATGCAGTACTCCGACTCCGCCACAAAGCGAGGTAGGACACTCTTCAGGTGCCGTTAATTCGGCTGAACATTTTCCTGCTCCAGTCTCTCTTGTTCATTCCTGTGCAAATGAACAGGGAACCGTTGCGCTTTTAGCCACGGCGCAGGTACGAATTTTAGCCTGTGACGGTAGTTGGCATCGCTGTCGCTTGGTTTTAGATCAAGGGTCGCATTCTAATTTCATCACATTATCTTTAGCTAACAAGTTAGGTCTTAAACGCAAGAAATGTCCTTTTGAAATACGTGGTGTAGGCCAATCTCCGCTAGAATAGGTTCATGGAATTGCTATCTGTAACGTTACATCAATATTTGATCAAAACGTTTCTTTAAATTTACAGGCTGTTGTTTTATTTCGTATTACCGCAGATCTTCCGATAGCAAATTTATCTAAGCATTTGATAGACAAATTTTCGTCCCTACAATTGGCGGATCCTGAATTTCACATATCCGCTCCGGTCGATATGCTGTTAGGTGTTCAAGCTGTCTTAGATGCCACACCCAACGATTCGTTGCGTTTAACAGGCAAGCCATCGGCGCTTCTTACCTCGTTTGGTTGGGTTATTATGGGTGATGTACCAGCTTTAAGTCAACCGTATTCAGGGGCTGCGTTGGACACTAGCATATTGGAAGAACCGTCCCTTAGCGACACCATTCGTGCCTTCTGGGAAGCTGAAGAAATACCATTTACGCCGACAATGTCGCCTGAAAACGTGGCGTGTGAAAATTATTTCAAGTCCACTACTATACGAAACGAGTTAGGCCAGTATGTGGTTCGACTACCGTTCATAGAAAACACCACCCGAACATTAGGTTCAACACGAGAATTAGCTACCAATCGGTTTCTAAAACTAGAAGCTCGATTTGCACGCGACAAAGACTTTTATAAATTATATTCAGAAAACATTGCTAATTATATATCGCAGGGACAACTCACTCCCGCTGTGAAACAGTCCTTATATATTATGACTCACCACGGCGTGGTTAAAAATAAGCCCTCTAGTACTCAAGTTCGAGTCGTGTTTAGTCCTGCCGATAGGGATATTAATGGTACAAGTCTCAATGATATTCTTTTACCGGGCCCCAAATTACAATCTGATATTGGTCTTGTAATAACAAGATTTCGAATACCTCAAATCGCACTCACTTGCGATATTCAACAAATGTTTAGATCTATAGTCGTTCACCCAGAAGATAGAAAATTTTTACATATTTTTTGGAGGTTTCACCCTTGTGAACCTTTAACGGAATATGAACATACCCGCGTTATTTTTGGCGCTACTTGTAGCCCTTTCCTTGCCCTTCGTGTTCTACAGCAGCTGGTAGAAGACGAGGGTCACTCGTACTCCCGGGCTTCCGAGCTCTTAGATCATCAACTTACATTGATGATATTTTGACTGGATCCGATTCTGTAGAAGAAATTCTCCTTCTAAAAAATGAATTGATCAATTTACTAAAACTAGGTAACTTCGACTTAGGAAAATGGGGAAGTTCACACACTTCAGTTATTGATAAGTCGGTGACGGACGTTCTAAATCTACCGAACTTTAATCCCACTTTGACAACACATGATGTTCTGGGTCTCTGTTGGGATATGGGTTCCGATACATTTAGATGTAAAGTTCCAAATATTGCAGACCTCCCTACTAAGCGAGGAATTTTGTCACGCATAGCACGCATATTCGATATTAATGGTTATTTAACTCTATTTACGGTTCTTCTCAAATGCCTTATGCAACGCCTATGGTTACAAAAGGTGGATTGGGATGAACAATTGCCCGCAGAAATTCTTCAAGAATGGCAGCAAATTCAAATTGAACTGCCACTTCTCGAATACATTACAATACCACGATCTATTTGGAAAATCGGCAATAGTCAAGCCCGTTTAATCGGATTCTCCGACGCCAGTTCCGTAGCGATGGCCGCTGTTGTGTATCTGCGATTAGAAGTTGATGAAAAAATATATGTACATTTGATAGCTTCCAAAACCCGTGTAGCCCCTTTGAAAACGTGGACCATTCCTCGTCTTGAATTAGGAGCGGCATGTCTTTTGGCAAAACTAATGAAACATTCAGCATTAGCATTTGACACCATCAATTTACTAGATCCAATATGCTTTAGTGACTCTACAAACACACTGACGTGGATATGTACGCCACCTTATCAGTTAAAATCATTTTTTGCGAACCGAGTGGTGCAAATTCATGAAAATCAACCCACAGCCATATGGAGACACGTTCCCAGTTCTGCGAATGCTTCCGATCCCGCAAGCGGAGAATTGAGGCCATCCGAACTACTGAATTGTACACTCTGGTGGCAGGATCCTGATTTTTTATACCGCGATTATTGTGATTGGCCAAGTGATAAATACACACACAATATTGCAGACGGGTTTAAAGCCGTACAATACGCACTCGTCTCTACTGTTGATGTGAAACAATACTTGGTAGTACTACAAAGGTCCTCGAAATTGCTAAAAGTTCAACGAATTTTTGCGTACGTTAAAAGGTTCACGTTTAACTGCCTTGCACGCAAACGTAATCTTGCAAGGACTACTGGTCCGTTAAATGCCCTGAGTATCGTAGCGCTCTCAAATTTGCCATTAGAATTACTCAGTACGAGCACATCTACGACGATATCATCTTACTAGAAAAAGGGCAACCTAGCACAAAAATATACCGTCCGTTGTCACCTTTTCTCTCTCCCACGGGATTAGTCATAGTGGGGGGCCGTTTGCGCCATTCCAGCCTTTCCATAACTAGCAAACATCCCTATCTTATCCCAAAAAACAGCAGGTTAGCTGTATTAATATGTGATTACTATCACATATATTCAGGTCATGGGGGTCCGCGGCTAACTCAATCATTAGTTACCCGTACATTTTGGATTCCTTGTATCCGTCAATTAATTCGAAGTAGAATATTTCGCTGCCTGACTTGCTATCGCTTCCAAGGGGAGCTTATTCAGCCTTCTATGGCAGATCTTCCGCTTTATCGCCTCGAACCCAGAAGATGCTTTACGCATACCGGTTTGGATTTTGCCGGTCCTTTTACAATCAAGATATCCTCGTTGCGATCGACAAAATTTCAAAAGGCATATATTGCCCTCTTTATTTGTATGGTGTCACGTGCCATTCATATGGAGGTTGTCACAGCTTTAACAACGGAAGCCTGTCTTGCTGCATTAGATAGATTTATAGCCAGACGCGGGTTACCCACGAACATATACTCCGATCAGGGCCGAAATTTTCGTGGGGCGGCTAGAGAAATGTTAGAAATATATAAACATTTTGATCAAGCTAACCCCGTCATTGCGCACTACTTATCCTCTAGGGGTGTAGATTGGTGTTTCAACCCTCCCTATGCACCCCATTTTGGGGGGCTTTGGGAAGCCGGCGTCAAGAGTGCTAAATTTCACTTGAAACGAATAGTGGGTAGAACGACACTTTCTCTGGAGGAATTTAGCACAGTTGTGACCCGCATAGAAGGAATCTTAAATTTCCGTCCATTTTGCGCACTTACAACGTCACCTGACGAAGGCACGGATGCCTTGACTCCGGGCCATTTTCTAACTGGTGGACCTTTAATTACGCGGTGTGAAGTGGACCTACAAAAAGTTCCTGCGAATCGGCTTAGTCGTTGGCAAATGTCCCAACAACTTGTACAGAGCTTTTGGAAGTGCTGGTCCATAGGGTACTTGCACAGCTTACAGCAAAGGCCTAAGTGGAACACCCCTTCCAAAACCATAGAAGAAGGGGATCTAGTACTTTTTTTACTCCCGATTCACCCCCGGCGTATTGGCCTTTGGCGAGAGTGGCGAAGCTTTTACCGGGTAAAGATGGTGTAACAAGAGGTGTAAAACTAAAAACACCCACAGGCGAAGCGGTCCGCCCAATTAACAAGGTGGTACCACTTCCTCCTCCATAAATAATTCAGCATTCTAACATGCAATTTTTATTTTTTTTTCTTCTTTCTCTACAAATTATGTTTTATTTTATATTTTAATGCAGGAAGCAAAATGCAGAGTACTCGATTAATTCATACATACTTAAACATTTTTTTAAAATTTCTATTTTCATTTTTTCTCCCATTCATTTCACGGTATACAACAAAATTTACCATTTTGGGTGGGGGTATGTTACAACTTCATACAGTTGGAGGTCAGCGATTGACAGTATAGATGGCCTTATCGTATATTGTTGTTGTGCTACACATATGGCGGAGCGATAAATCCTTTTCGCTTCACCAACAAGACACTCTCGTATCGTTCTTCACCGAGTCAACACCTAATAACTATAACCGCGAGTGCATAAGTGCTGCTGCCCGACCAGGTTGCGTCGACCGGTAAACAACACCTATCTTCGCGGGAGTAAATTGGTGAACAACATTGCAAGGTAAGCAAAACATTAATTACGGTTTGACCTATGTTACTGTTTTTCGCGCCTTACCTCCAATTGCATACAATTACAGTCCATGTGCTAAGCTTTACGCTTTGGGAAACGTTCTGGAGCTGTCCCGATTTTTTATACACTCCAACGTGTACCACACATGGACTGTTACAATTTTTATTCGACATTGATACGAATAAATATATTTGGCGGGCTATTAATTACTAAAGCACCATGTCACGTGGAAAGCTGTTGGTTGAAATGAGCAAAGTAATGCAGTCGGCAAATACCTACTCAGGGTATATTGAAGCGCAGTGTAGCGAATTTGAAAAGAAGAAACCCAACACTGATGGGGATTCTTTGAAAATCACTCAAGTAAATTATGTGGATGACAATTTTGAATCATGTGAGTATCTTACATTCATGCACATTTTAGAAAGCTTAATATAATTTAACGATAATTCTATTATGTAATTTTGTGTATGATTTCAGTCCTTCATAATGCAGACAGTATACGGAATTTTCAAGAACTCGTATTAAACGAAAACCAGATAAGTGAAGGTAATTGTTTTGATTTAATTTTGTAATTAAAAGTTATGCGATTTTATACTATTTACAAGTAGTATATAACTTGATCTTGTGGTATATCACACTAAATGTTGTAGGCGTACCTTGTATATTAATAAAACTCAACATTATTAATCCAGATGTGTTTGCTGAAACTTTAGAATGGCAACCCCCAGAAATTGTCGAACTTGTAGGATGATGCTTTTTATTGCTTATAAAACGAATGAAAACAATATTACGGAAAAAGGCAACTCTATGCTAGAGATATAGCCTTTGACAAAGTCAGGTCTTACTAATCAGCACAACTTCGAAGGAGATTCGGAAAATTTATGTTAGCCTATGTTTATCTCAATCGAGCTACTATAGGAATAATACCTCAGATAATTTCTGGAAATTTAAAGTCTGATTTATTTAGCTTTTATCATTTAGGCGATGCTAGTTTTGAGCGTACTTACAAAAATACGGGAACACGACGATTACAACCGGTACATTTAATGAAATCTATTTTATGTAATATCACTGTTGTAAACAAAAAACCATTAATATAACTGTGGATTCGCAACTCCCGATTAGCAATTCTTCTAACAGCAATTTAGGTAACGCCTAAATAACAAACTTGGACGCTACACTGACATGAATTTTTATCTGTGACATTTTCTTATTATGCATTAGGAGGCGATATTTTTCTTAATATGCCCATCCGAGGGAAGACATTTCGTAAGAGAATGTGTCAACCAGATACTTGGAATAAAAAAAAGAAAGATTGCAAGAAATTCAGGGGAGGAATATTCTTACTTTTCTAAATCAATGAACAGAGTTGTTACACGCCCAAAACGCAAACTTCATGACATAATCTGTAAGTGCATTTATAATTGCAGAAGAAACACAAAGTATAAGGTCGAAGATCTGCGCACTGGCTATACAAAAGATGATCAAGGGGCGGTGTTTTCACGCTACTACAATATGAAGGATCTCCAACAACAAAAAATTTCATTGCAAGTTTGTGCACGAAGGTCGAAAAAAGCGAACCCTTTCAAAAACATCTAAGCGGGTTTATACAATCACACATCAACTTTCAAAGTTAGATGGGACTATGAGACCAGTTTGCAGCGCAACTTTTATAGGGACACTTGGAGAAACAAAAAGGAAAATGAAAACGGCTCTTTCTAGAAAACATTCCGGTATTTGCTCTCCTGACAAAAGTGGAGGAAACGCATGAAGAATTTTGCCCGAAGTTATTGCTATGATTCATAAACATATTCAATCATTTCCATGCGCACCATCGCAATGTGTTCGGGCTAAAAGCAACGGGCAATACCTTTCACCAACACTTTGGTTTCAACAGATGTCTAGATGATTTAAATATGAGTTTGAGCGCAAATTTGGACAAGATGTTCATTTATTATTTAAAGAAGTCTATTTTGAAATATTTAGAACAGCATACAATCTAGGTTTCCACCATCCAAAGAAGGATGAGTATGAGGTTGGTACCAAGTACAACTAAATTGTGGATTTAGATGCAAAAGAGATTGCTCGACCTGCTTACGACTTGCATTGTATCGAAAAAGATCGCGCAAGAGAGGAAATGGAAACCGATACACAAAGGGCACGCAACGATAATACGTATGTTTGCTATGAGAGGAGGGAGTAGAAGAGGATGATGTGGAAATCAAATACTACACCACGTCTACGACGTCTAAATGACGACATTGCCGCGCGCAAAAAATGCTGGAAATGATTTGACGAAAGATCAATCAAAAAAAGTGTCGGCAAAGGAACGCTTAAGTAAAGCATTTTAATTTGATATTTCGGTTTATTTTTAATTTTGCATTAAACTTTTATCAATTACTTGAGCCTTTTTATTATTGGGGTAGCAAAATACAAGATGCATTATCAATATCAGGTGTAGGACTACTTGATAAAATTTGGAATAGGGAGACGAAAGAACTGGAACACCGAATAACCGAGAAGTATATTTATTTAGTCTTCAAAAACAATAGACATAATGCTTTGTCTCAGCTAAATATATCGTTGGACAAGTTTGCAGTTGGTTCTCTAACAGCGTCAACAAAGCTTTCCAATAGTTGATTTGAGGTCGTGGAGAAACGTAATTTAGATTTGATTTTTAGTCAGTGTGAATTTTCTAATATGGTTAAGAGGTGGCGCAAATAGAGCTCAGAAATATACTATACTCACGCCATTTGTATGAACCGATAAACTACCCGAGAAATTTGTTGCAGCAACTAGACTTCCGTGTTCTTTAGCCTACAAACGTAACAAAATTCTTCCCGAAGGAAATATATTCCTAACAATCATCGGTACGTGCTCGTCATGTAAATCAGAGTTTGTGGGTAAAGTATTTGATGTGGCCGATTATCAATTTAATAGTCCGGTAACAATAAAGTGCATCAGATAGGTTTTGGGCCTTTGGGAGCTTCTTTTTAAAAAGACTTTATTTCCAAATTTACACACTTATTAAGTGTATTTTAATTTCAATTATTTAATTACAAAAAATAACTTATTATTGATACAACAACTTAGACGTTTATATTCACTAAACTTTGACAAGACACTTGTAGTTAAAAATTAATAATTAATAATTAAAGATTATGGTGAGTAGCTCAAACAACTAACAATGTAAAAGGTGTGAAGCTCGAGACTGACTGGATATCTTGGGCTCCTGAGAGTATTTATGCTATCCCTGCTGTTATATCATTTTGTAGGAAATGCAGATTTCATGTTTGCTATTTCTTGATACAATACAAAGTACTACATTTTTATAATCTTAATTCTAATAATTGCTGTCTTATTGTCTACTGTGACCTGCACCTGCAGTGACATATTACGTCTGGAATACAATGTAGCTATTTCCGTTCTCATGTCTGGTTTGTGAATTTTCATTAACCTTTTATTATGTCCTTTAATTATACAATGTAACAATAATTCTTAATTCTTAATAATTCCATTTAAATATGTACATATATATATATACATATATATATATATATATATACATATATATGTATGCCGTGGAACTCGGGTAAAAGCCTCACCAACAAAATTACATTCGAAAATTTTATTAAATTTTCAAAACCCGAAAATTTCACCAAAAATAAAAATTCAAAAAAAAACATAATTTCTTACCCGTTTTTCCTCTCTTCCTCAGTTGAATTGCTTTCTTCAACTGCTTCCGGCTAGCTCAGTTGTACCTCCTCTTGCATATCTAGATTTACACTCATATTCTCTATCGTTCACGCACACTCCCAATAAAACCACAAAATACAACAAACATACAATCTTTTATTTATCACTATTTACAAATAAAATTCAAAATTATCCACATTTTAGTGTTCAAGTTACACCTCAATAAATCCTATTTTGTAATGTCCTGTATTTTTATTTTAAATCATCAAACACATAGAATGTACCCGGAGTAAATGGGCCCTGAACAATACCTTATTTCTCATTCTTTTTTTTTCAATTTATTTTAAATCTACGTAAACTCTGGAGTATGGTGAGCTCATGATAACCCAGTTAATTATGAATAATGTATGCCCTTATACTTTGCATACTCTTACAACAAACTAAAAAAACAACCCATGTACTCTTCACAAAATTTAACCTCCTGATAAAACGTTAATAAGTTTTATATACACCTTCAGATTTCTATTTAAATACCATACTAAAGTTAGTTATACGAATTATCTTCAATACGCAAAATAATGCACACTACCGCCGATACTAACGTTGTCCCTTGCTTATGCATATTTTACGTCTCTTTCTCACCTTGCTTGAGTGGTAGAAATCGATATTCCAGACCATCTGCTATCTAACCCACGTGGACCCCAAACTTACGTGCTTTAAATAACCGCTCATTAGCGTTTCATGCAAAAACATCCGACCGTTTTTACAATCCTTAGAATCCTTGTTTGTTATCTACAAAATAAGCGGAACTTGACATTTAAAATTCTGCAGGTGTTTAATCTTAACGAGCGTTTTAACTAACATTTCTACGAGTTAGATTTTTCACGTATTTCAACCCCACCGATATATTTGTTGTTTATCAACGCGTTTCTCCTTGGTATTATTGGATTTTTACACGCTTTTATGCATATTATACGTAAATAACCGTTTAATTAAACTCAATTAAATTAATAAATTAATTGCATTGGCTTCTAACATTCTTTTCTCTACAAACCTCACTTAATTTTATTCATTATTTGTAAAATTCTGTTAATACCTGATACCAAAAAAAAACTAACTGGAATAAATTTTGTACGTAAATTTTGGTTGTTTCCTTTATACAGGGTGCTTTGAAATTACTTTGTTTATACGTAGATTTAACCCTTTAAAACCACTACAATATATATATATATATATATATATATATATATATATTGCTGTGAAACCACCAAAATTTGGGTACTCCGCTTTTCGAATTGAGCCCCACAGATTATGCGTCAAGAATGCTGTGAATCCTACAAAAAGCTATTCATTAACTCAACTGTTTCGTTGACTTTCCTCTGTTCATCGCCTCGGCTGCTCCCCTAAATAAACCTTCATCCTCATTCATAAAAAAAAACAAACACATTCCTACCACAAACATCAACGTTAACTCTATTTACATCAATATTCACAATACATTAAAATTTTAAAATTAAAAATTCAGCATAAATTTCAGTATCAGAAAATTTCAAGATTTAAATTTGTTATCATTTTAATGTGCATCCAAAATTAAAGTCCTTGTAGGATGCCTACTAATTACTATAACAATATATGCAGACCTGAGTCTGAGTACAAAGGGAGCATCTACCACCCCTTTACGTTAATTAACCAGGTTCGTCTAATTGAGCTCAAAGACATACCCAAATTTTCATCATAATCCAGAACATCAATACTAAATACCCCTTTCTACTTAAACAAGCAAATTTCACCTTAAAATTAAAATTTTATTGTTAGTACAATTTCACTACTGTCCATTTTGAGTAAATCAATTATAAAGTTATTCAACACACACCAAAATATCAAAGTTCAAACAAAATAGTATAATTTACCTGAAGGTTACTGCACTCGTAGCTTCAATGTACATCGTCCCTTTTGTTAATCACACCATTCCAACTGGGTTATATTTACGGCTTCTGATTCTCAACGCCTTTAAAATTTTCTCCATCACCATTCATCTAAAGTTGTTTCAGGCTTTTCCGGAACTCATCTGTGTATATCTGAACCTTGTTTTGTGGATCCAGTCATGTTTATGAACCATTTAATTATTAACACCCCCGAAAAATAGCAAAGAAATTCATGCTTCTTTCACCAATATACGCCAAAACTGCCTTCTTTTGTGTATTCATTTGTCGTTGCAAATTTTGACTAATTAGTACAGTGATACTAACTTTATTACCTTGTATCTTATTTTCTAAGTGCACTAAAGTACATTCATTGTAGCACGTAAAGAACAAACTGTTTTTTAAATCACCAAAATATACGAGCAAACTGTTTAAATTATTTAATCAAAACCGGAAAACTAAAAAGCACTGTTTAACGCATTGAATCAAGTCGAAGATCTAAGAGAGCTTGTTCATATTAACCTGGGTATATATAGCGGTTAGCCTGTCTGTCGGTCTGTTCCCCAAAACGGACAATTCTAAAGAATTTCGCATGCTAGGTTCCCATTCCGCAGCCCGGCATGCGATTTTTACGAAATTGGCACTCGCCCCAGTTAAATCTCAGAGATTTCGACACGGCTTGCAACTTCTGGAAATAACTAATTGAATTTTATACAGAAATGTTATTTTTACCTCTCAATTTTGCCTTTTATTTTCACCCAATCGCAACCCAATGACGTTGCTCCACTCACGCCTTTTACTATATGTGTCTCGGTCTTGCGCATATTATCTGTCTCTATCTAACCTGTTCTTATTGGTGCAAATGGATATTCTTTATTATCGATTATTTCAGTCCATGTGGACTGTGAAATAACCCACCTTTAACATTTCTCGTAACTATTATGCGACGGTTTCTCCAACATTCTCTGTAACCATTAATTATCTGCAAAATTTACGCAGAATGAGCTTTTTAAAAATACGTAGGTGTTCAAACATAATAACACTTCTACGATTTGCATTTTATTGGGTTTTTTCAACTTTTTATAGATATTATATGTTACTAATGGTTCAATTAACTTCAATTAAAAATAATACCCTTTAATTTTTAGTGACTCCTAATCAAATATTAATTATTATCTGTACATTTTGTTTAATACCGGTTACTTAAAATAGAGTTAATTAATATAAATTTTGCACGTAATTTCTCTTTGTTTCTTTACTAGGAATAATTAAATTACACGTAGCTTTTTAATACTGCTTCTTTTGATATAAAGCGTCTTATAAATAATTTAAATCTCTTATTTTTAATAAAACAAATGAATTTTTATTCTCCACGGTTTTTTTTTAATAAAGCGTACCTTTTCCCAAAGCTACTACACGGTGATTAAAATTATTTGATGTGATTATTTAATTTTCTACCCTGGTCTAAATATGAGTATTTTCCCCCTATTTGAATACAAATAATCCCACTTATTTGAATGAAAATATAAAGCATTTAGACAAAAAAATTACAAAAAAAAATTGCCTATCTCTCTCTACCTTTATCTATCTATCTTACCTAACTTATATCCAATCCAAAAAAAAATATTTACACCTATCCTATAGCCCTATCCTATTCCTAACTCTCACCTAATTTTATAAACTGAAATTATCCCTAACTTCATCCTACTTATCCATCTAATCCTATATACATCCTATATACCTATCCTATTCCTAACTTTTAACTAATCTTCCCTATACTTCACTTCCCCCTACCTAATCCTATATACCTATCCTATTCTTATTCTATTCCTAACTCCCCACTAATCTTGTATGAAATATCTATACTTAACCTATCTTATTTTCTTCCTACATTTACTCTTTATTCTCATCCTAAACCTATTTCTAATTATCTCCCATATTTATCCTATACCTAGCTCTATTTTCTATAACTATACTAAAATTCACCTATCTCTATCCTCTGTTCATCAAGTTATTTAAATCTAACTCTCTTCTTGACCCTCCACGTCTTTCTTCTTACCATCCTAATACTCTTCATCCCTATTTCTCCCCCTTCTATATCTATACTTAACATCCCTGTTATCTCACATAAAATAAACTTATCCCTATTATCCTGACTCTTAAATATTGCTTCTTCTTTAGTCTCTACACATGTCTGTTTCTCCTTTATTATTTTTTTCCTTTCTGTCGATAAACCAAACGATACTACTTTAAAATTATCGATTTTTCCCTCTATGGAAAATCCTATGTACCTTCTAGAATTCTTATGTAATGGAATCCGCCAGAATAAATTCCTTAAATCTACTTTATTAAAAACAAACTTGCCATTTAACCTCGTCAAAAATGTGTCCATGGATGGTGGACAATGGAATTGCGGTTTGGTCCATTGGTTAATTTTACGTGCATCTTTACTTAATTCTGCCTTTACCTGCTCCCGATCTGCTGCTGTTGCTTCTACCTCCACTAATTCTGCATGTTTTTGTACTAAAGCTTGAACCTCTACTCTCCTATCCTCTGGACATTTTATCGTGTTGATCTGTTTACCTTCATCATCTTCTACCTCTACTACATTAATACTCAACCCTGTGTCATCCTCTGTGACTTCATAACTGCCCTTCCATGGCACTGCCCTATCCTTAATCCTTATTACCTTCCGTTTCCATATCTATCAAAACCCCTAACTGCATCATACAGTCAACACCTAACATGCTCTGAAACTTCAGTCCAGGTACAATTACAAACTCCTGTTGATAGCTTAAACCTCCTATATCTATCCTAAGCACCACAACACTATTTACTACAGCAAACTTCTTTTTATTTGGAGCTACTAAATGACTACGCTTTATAGGCATAATTCTATCACAAACCTTATCCCTAATTTTGCTGACGAATTCCTCCGATATTAAACTCGCCTCTGCCCTGTATCAAGTAATACTTCTACATTATTCTCAAAAATTCCTATATTAATAATTGGCAAACATAATTTTTCCTCAGTTTCTGGCTCTACTTCCTCCTCAATTTTGAAAAATTCACGTGGATGTTCATATACATTTACACTGAAATCTAGTGGTCTGTCGCGTTCTAAAAATCCTGTCCAGATCTGTTTTCCCTACTTCGTCCTGGTCTAGCCGTCACCTCAGCGTATCTCCTAGGCGTTTCCACTTGTTCCGTGTCTGTATTAGCAGTCCCCCTCATGTCCGGTGAACTATTCCTTCTGGTAGGTTCCGGTCTCGGTGCAGGTCCCCTTCCTAAACTATTACTTCTAACGTATGGTCGTCTCTGTTCCCAATTCTGTCGCTGGTATCCGTAACTATTCCCTCTTCTAGCATAGTTGTCCCGTCTATTGTCAAACCTAACTGTGTTGATCTGTCTTTCCCTATTATCCCGAGGTCGTCCACTACTTACGTCGTCGTACATCTGCAGGTATTCTAAAACATTTCTCTGTCCACTATGTTCTGTAGTGCTACGTGTTGTCTTACTTCTACCTCGAAGTGTCGTGATAAATACTTGATAATTTGTCGGTCCGTCAGTGGTGGGTTCAGTTGCTTTGCTATGCTATACTTGCGTATAGCATATTGCTCCTACTTCCTGAAAATTCTCCCTTAAATTTCCTGTGATTAAGTCGTCTCGTACCTGGTCTTGTCTGTGGTCACTCCAGTAGTGCTTTAAAATCTGTCTTCAAAATCCGTGTAGGTGTCTATGTCCTGTCCTACTAAATTGTACCATGCTTCCGCATTGTCTTTCAATAAAGCCTTTATCGTATTCAGTTTAGTCTGTTCGTCAAATAAATTTCCCACTAGATTTCTTACACTATTAATAAAAATTTGTGGATTTACCCTGTTATCGCCATAAAACTTCATGTGTTGGTCCAATGATCCTCCACCTGTATAAAATCTGGGACCATCCCCCGTTAAATTCGACATGTTGTATTTGATACTACCAACTTCGCGTTCTACCCTGCCTAACTGATCCCTACATGAGTCCGTTACTTCAGTCATTTTTACATTTATTTCTTCTTCACAAAAAATGCGTACTTCGGACCTTAAATGTCCCATTTCCTGTCGAAGACCTGTAATATCACGCTCATTTTTTTCAACCCTATTTTCAACCTCCCCCATTTTCACGGTAAGACTATCTTTAAATTCTGTAAATTCTTAAGTATTTTGTTCAATTTTCCCGCTTATCTGCTCTAATTTTTGGTTGGACTCCTCCCTCGCTCTATTCGATTCTTCCCTAGCTCTATTAGATTCATCGCTTAGCTGTTCTAATTTTCTGTTGGACTCCTCCCTAGCTAATCGCATTTCCTCTAACATTCTCATCATTAACTCATTTCCTTGATCCCCTGATTCCGTCCTCGACTGATCTCTACTGCCTCCAGCTTCTTCCATTTTCGAATTTTTCCCACACAATGCACTATCGTCACTTCCAATTTCCACTCCTTGACTCCTTAACCACTCCTTTCTCTGCATACGTTCTAATCACTCTCACACACTCTAAAATACTCTTAAATTTATACACACACAGAAACTCTCTCTCTCTCAGATCGCCAGTTTCCTGGAATAAAATCACAAAAATTTTATTTGGAACTCGAGCCTCACTTTTGGGTCGCCAAGAATGCTGTGAAACCACCAAAATTCGGGTACTCCGCTTTTCGAATTGAGCCCCACAGATTGTGCGTCAAGAATGCTGTGAATCCTACAAAAAGCTATTCATTAACTCAACTGTTCCGTTGACTTTCCTCTGTCCATCGCCTCGGCTGCTCCCCTAGATAAACCTTTATCCTCATTCATAAAAAAAAACAAACACATTCCTACCACAAACATCAACGTTAACTCTATTTACATCAATATTCACAATACATTAAAATTTCAAAATTAAAAATTCAGCATAAATTTCAGTATCAGAAAATTTCAAGATTTAAATTTGTTATCATTTTAATGTGCATACAAAATTAAAGTCCTTGTAGGATGCCTACTAATTACTATAACAATATATGCAGACCTGAGTCTGAGTACAAAGGGAGCATCTACCACCCCTTTACGTTAATTAACCAGGTTCGTCTAATTGAGCTCAAAGACATACCCAAATTTTCATCATAATCCAGAACATCAATACTAAATACCCTTTCTACTTAAACAAGCAAATTTCACCTTAAAATTAAAATTTTATTGTTAGTACAATTTCACTACTGTCCATTTTGAGTAAATCAATTATAAAGTGATTCAACACACACCAAAATATCAAAGTTCAAACAAAATAGTATAATTTACCTGAAGGTTACTGCACTCGTAGCTTCAATGTACATCGTCCCTTTTGTTAATCACACCATTCCAACTGGGTTATATTTACGGCTTCTGATTCTCAACGCTTTTAAAATTTTCTCCATCACCATTCATCTAAAGTTGTTTCAGGCTTTTCCGGAACTCATCTGTGTATATCTGAACCTTGTTTTGTGGATCCAGTCATGTTTATGAACCATTTAATTATTAACACCCCCGAAAAATAGCAAAGAAATTCATGCTTCTTTCACCAATATACGCCAAAACTGCCTACTTTTGTGTATTCATTTGTCGTTGCAAATTTTGACTAATTAGTACAGTGATACTAACTTTATCACCTTGTATCTTCTTTTCTAAGTGCACTAAAGTACATTCATTGTAGCACGTAAAGAACAAACTGTTTTTTAAATCACCAAAATATACGAGCAAACTGTTTAAATTATTTAATCAAAACCGGAAAACTAAAAAGCACTGTTTAACGCATTGAATCAAGTCGAAGATCTAAGAGAGCTTGTTCATATTAACCTGGGTATATATAGCGGTTAGCCTGTCTGTCGGTCTGTTCCCCAAAACGGACAATTCTAAAGAATTTCGCATGCTAGGTTCCCATTCCGCAGCCCGGCATGCGATTTTTACGAAATTGGCACTCGCCCCAGTTAAATCTCAGAAATTTCTACACGGCTCGCAACTTCTGGAAATAACTAATTGAATTTTATACAGAAATGTTATTTTTACCTCTCAATTTTGCCTTTTATTTTCGCCCAATCGCAACCCAATGACGTTGCTCCACTCACGCCTTTGACTATATGTGTCTCGGTCTTGCGCATATTATCTGTCTTTATCTAACCTGTTCTTATTGGTGCAAATTGATATTCTTTATTATCGATTATTTCAGTCCATGTGGACTGTGAAATAACCCACCTTTAACATTTCTCGTAACTATTATGCGACGATTTCTCCAACATTCTCTGTAACCATTAATTATCTGCAAAATTTACGCAAAATGAGCTTTTTAAAAATACGCAGGTGTTCAAACATAATAACACTTCTACGATTTGCATTTTATTGGGTTTTTTCAAGTTTTTATAGATATTATATGTTACTAATGGTTCAATTAACTTCAATTAAAAATAATACCCTTTAATTTTTAGTGACTCCTAATCAAATATTAATTATTATCTGTACATTTTGTTTAATACCGGTTACTTAAAATAGAGTTAATTAATATAAATTTTGCACGTAATTTCTTTTTGTTTCTTTACTAGGAATAATTAAATTACACGTAGCTTATTAATACTGCTTCTTTTGATATAAAGCGTCTTATAAATAATTTAAATCTCTTATTTTTAATAAAACGAATGAATTTTTATTCTCCACGGTTTTTTTTTTAATAAAGCGTACCTTTTCCCAAAGCTTCTACACGGTGATTAAAATTATTTGATGTGATTATTTAATTTTCTACCCTGGTCTAAATATGAGTAATATATATATATATATATATATATATATATATATATTAAATGCTTTTAATAAAAGCATTTAATATTACTAGAAGGTCACTATCTTTAATATATATATATATATATATATATATATATTGATTTGGGGGATATGTAGCTCCTCCCAACGTAATTGAAAATGAAGGGTTTACCTAATTTTTAAAACTTATTGTCCCTAAGGGTTTATTTATTATTTCATTATTTACCTTTGTTTCTTGTTTCTTATGACTAAAATTTGTTTCCTTGTTTCTATATCTAAGATACATTTTGTACAATACATATACAGTTAATAAAAATAATTACAATAATTAATAAAATTGTCCAAACATTTATGACCGCGGTCATTGCCTCTGCTGACCTAATAATTTCGCTAGCCGTTCTGTTTAATTAGGCCATTTTCTAACACTTCTAACCCTAGGCTATCATTTCAAAAAAAGAAACCTGAGCTGGCTTTGTTTTTGTTATTGTTTGCTTAGAGTCATACCTATAACTAACAAAAGGTAATATAAAAAACATTACAAACAAGTTGAAAATGCAAGGCATTGTCGCAACGAACTTCCAAATGTAGACTTACTTTAAAACAATTTAAAGAAATTAAAATTATTATGTTGTAATAATTATAAGTATTCAGATAAAATACAAAAATTTATAAACAACAAAAGAGACATTTTAATATATTTTATTTTATTGAATAAATATTTTAAAAGCTATCTATGTGTGTGTGTATGTATGTATGTATGTATGTATGTGTGTTTGTGTGTGTGTAAATAAGGGGGCATCATATTTCGATTCAGTTTTTTCAGAGGATTCTAAATATGTATCGCACATTAATTTTGGACCTATTTGAAATTTTTGATAAAAATTAATTCCTCGGGGGGGTCGGGTATCCGTGGTCAGATTTTGTGGGGGGTGCCATATTTCGACTCAGCTATGTTAGGGGAGTCCAAATATGTATCACACATTATTTTTGGACCTATTTGAAATTTTAATTTTCCCGACGGAATATCGCGGGGGCACGGCGTCCCCGTGGCCCGATTTCAACTGACATCAAAACTTAAGCTCAGGACACCGAGCTGAATCGATTGATGTATCACACATTGATGTCCGACCATTAGAAAGGCCTCGGACGGACAGACAGACGGACGACAAATCGATTTCATAAACGAACGAAGTTCGTTGAATATTTAGTGGAAGTATCAGAATTTGCTTTCATAGAACACACACCGCACTACTATAAGCTAGTCGGTGCACTAATTTATTGTTATGTCACTCTGCTCCCCTTGTAGAGTAAAATCGATTCAGAAACGTAACGCCATTTCCGGAACTGAATTAATTTAATAATTAAATCTAAATTTTAAAACCAATTTATAGTTAAGTATTTATAACTTCATTAAAGTTGTTAAAAACGTTTAAAATATCATTTGAAAAACTGTATTTTTGCAAGAGAGTAAACTAAAAGCTTCTTTTGACGAACGTATAACTCTGAATACTAGAACTCATTAAAAGATGTAATTCTTGGCAAGTTCATTATATGAAAGAATTCGAGCAGTGATGGTTATAATTGTTTATCTATAAAAGAATAATGCAACTTAAGTTACTTCTTCTGTTATAAGTTTTCAAATCATGGAGAACCAAAGCTTTACCTGCCTCACCCGACAATTCGCTACTGATTCACAGTCTTTTGGATTTTTCACTACATTTATAAAAATGTAGTAACATGGAATTCCATTCCATTCCATTCCATTGTTCCAATTAGGTATAGAACGTTAATTATAAATACATCTCCCTAAATTTTATTTTTATAAATTGGACTTTAGGGCGTAGGTCGCTTTTCATTATTAAAGCAATATACGGTATAAACTTAATTTAAAAACGCTGTAGTTTAAAGATTTCTGGTTGGCAACCAATCACATTGGAATTTGGTCGTTCCATTAATCACCTCTAATTAGAACTTTATCAAACTCATTCAGTTGTTTGAATTTACTTTATTAGGTCACTGAAATGTAAGGCGTTTGTTTACTTACAATGTAATTGAGTTCCAGTCAACCATAAAACTGTAAATAACCCAAAACTTTTTTATGCTTTCAAGCTGAAAATAGAAGCCTTAGTGTCATTAAAAATATATTATTTCAAGGTTGCGTGACAGAGTAATTTTTCACATCGTTTGACGATGCAAAAATACGTAAATATTCTTGATATGGCTGAGGGAACAAGGTGAGTAATGACCTAAACAACCATAACTCACATCTGTTAGGCGTTTTTTTGTTGCGGGTGACAGTATTTCCTCGAGGAGGGTTGAGATGGTTGTGTGACAAAATGTTTAAAGGGTGAAGTTTTCATAACAATCTGCTACATAAACCATATGTTTGTATTTATTTTTGTAGTTAACTAGTGGGAAGTGTCCGTTGTGCGTCTTAGGATAGACACAAATAGTTTTGTTTTTCACGGAATTTCTACTTACAGTTTTGATAAGTATCTTTTTCTGGCTACACATATGACATTAATTTTGTGAAAATCTACAAGAAACTAATTGTTCTTTCCAAGAATTTTCAATTGATCTAACGGGTGTTTAACAAATATTGTGGTTCTGGTTGGTTGTGGAAACACCAATGTCGATTCCTGTTGAATTGACGTTTCAAACTTCGAATGTTAAATATTTGAATTGTTGTATTTTGTGTTGATACACTTGATACATTTATTTTTCAACATAAATTTAATACCCTTGTTTCCCTTGGTTATTTCATTACCCGCTCGAATAAATTTCATTTCTATTCTTAAATTCTCCAACAATACCCTATATAGTGTACCTGTTTAGAACAAGCCCGCTTTAACATAATTTTAACTCAAATCCATTTTGCTTTTAAAACTAAAATTTATTCAATAAATTAAATAGTCAATACCTTGTTTTAGGTATCCGTTAATTTGTTAAACATCCCGATAACGTATAATTGCTTTCTCTTGTGTTTCCCATCTAAATACTTGTCGAAATAATGGATCCTACTATTATTTGATAGCGTGTTTTCCAGATTGCTAATTGCGCTTTGATAACGTGAGATCGCAGTTCCAACTCGTTTTATTTGAACCAATTTTTAATTTGATTCTGCAACTTGTGGGTTAAAATATTTTCTACATTACTCGTCCCAGTACTTCAAGACCAATGCACGTTTTTTTGTTTGACAAGTAGGAGGTATCTTGTGTGTATCGGTAAGTTTTTTCCCGCTTACCCATCGTAATCAGATTCTCTATTTAGCTCTTAGCTGGAGGTCAAATTGGTTCTTTTTTATGTAGGCCCAACGCTGTTTGCCACAGATCAACTGCCGTTGCGTGTATATCGCTAATGCCGTTATGGTAACAGGGTAGATAGATCCTGACGACCATGGCGATGCCGTGCTGATTCACTCCCGATGGCGTGCAGTTAGGTATCCCGACACATACAGGTATACACTTGTTTTTTTTTGTATATATCAAGGGCATATTCCTTATCAGCGGTGGCTGTAGTAACGTGTTAAAAAAGTGACACTGTAAGACTATTGTTTGTTGCTACGAATCGATGTTATCGCTCTACAGGTGTGATGTACCATTGTTAAAAATGTTTGACAAAAGTTCCCACACGCTTATTCTTTTCTACTGATTAGTTTATTTTACAAACGGTATTATGTACAATTTAAAAGAATGTGCGACAAAAGCTCTCACACGTTAATTCTTTTCTACTGATTAGTTTATTTTACAAAAGGTATTATGTGCAATTGTAAAAACGCTTGACAAAAGCTCTCAGATGTTTATTTTCTACTGATTAGTTTTATTTTGTGTAAAATACGAGATGCGCACTTCGTATCTAAAGTACTAAATTGTTCGTATCACATAATTGTTTGCTTTGAAATAGTAACGCTTAATTCATTTCTTTTGCTTGTTTTGTACAGAATTCTTTATTTATTTTTATTGTTAATAGATAATCGTAGGCGACGTTTTTTTTTGTTTTTTTGATATGTAGGTGAATCTCTTCACTCTCCGCGTCTGGTAGTTAGCCTGGTATTTACGTTTCTTCCGGCTACGTCTAGGTACGTAGCACAGTCTATTCAATCATTTATTTTACAATTCTTGAATTAGTATTATTTAAAGTCGAAATGAAATAATTACGCAAAAGTAAGTCTTTCTCTGGTATTGATTTTTATTTTATAAATATCAGATTCAGTAATTTTAAGTATCCAAAAAATTTCTTTAGCCTTCAAAGATTTCTTACTACTAACGTCACCCAAACTTGTACTTGCAATTCGGGATTTCCGCTTTCAGATACAATGTTGAATGGCAGCGGTTGATGTATGATATGCGGGCATTTAAAGTTCTGATAAGGACTAAAGTCATTTCAACAAAGCACTATCTTAGTCTCTAAATTAAAAAAAATGTTTTAGGTATATATATTAATCACTACAACAGCTGTAGAGAAATTACAAATGCAGATAGGTCTGTCGACAAAATTACAGAAGAAATGGTATGGAGCAATTTGGAAGGTTATAATTATTTTGCTTAGCCCAAATATGAAATAAACAAATAATGTAAATACATAAACAGTACGAACAGTGCGAGTTATTATAGTCCTCGTTGTCACAATGGGACAATTAAAAGAGCGCCAACCGATCTCTTCTTCCTCTATTTTTTTTACTTTATTGACTTTTTTTACATTATTATTTAGCCTTGATTTAGTCCAAGTTCAATAAACAGTAACACATTTCCACTATTTTAGTGAGTAAAAAATATATTATTAATAATTCTTTAACCAATGATATGTACAACCAAATTTATACAAAAATAACTGTTTTTACAATATTTACAGAATGGAAACGTTGCCACTTGAACAATAAAAATAAAATAAAAAAATTGCTGCATTGCAAACTGCATAAACAAATTGTTAAATACTTTAATATTGAATGAAGTTGTCAAGTATTTTTTTTCAACACACCGAGAGGACATTATAAATGTAAAAGAATGCCATTTAAATTAAAAAACACACCCGCAACTTTTCAACAAGTTATGGATAATGTCGTGTTATCCCCTTATATTAGGCCCCACGATTGGGCATGTCATAAAATGCTGTGATATACTCTTTTATCAATCAAGCACCTATGATGTGAATTGTTAAGTTATGGTTTTTGCTTCAACTTGCCGATTTAATTAAATAAAGCAATTCTACATTACACAATATAATGATTAAATATCTACAACTTTTAAAATCTTCCCCTTTTCAGAATATTTACATATACCAGATTTATGAAATTGAAGCCAGCAAAACTAGCCTTTTTGCTTATTTTTAGGGACCTTTAAAACGTTTCAAGAAGCCTACTACCTTTGTCATAAATTGATCAATGAAACTACTGTGTTTTGTTGACTTTTACAGATACGAAAAATATTGAATTAAAACAGTTTTCAGTAATAAATTATATCAAGATCGCTAACCTGGATTGGTTCTGTAGTTCCTCTGCATCCCACAAGAGTTTTCGTGTTAAGTCTGAATATTGAGAGTCGAATTTGGAAGTCGACATCAAAACCAAAATACAATCCAAATTGTTATTAGAATCCAATTCAATAAATTAAAGTCCCATTTAAATTTCAATGTTAAAGCCAGTATTAAGATGCCAGTAATAAGTTAATCCAGTTTAAACTACCATTATTAAGATCCAATTTGAATATCAGTAATAGAATATTTTGATGTCGGTATTAGATTAGTTTAATATCCAATTTAAATATCAGTAATAGAATATATTCATGTCGATGTTCAAAGTCAGTAATAGAAGATTTTCCATGTCAGTAATTTAAAAAAAAACCGTCTATAATAGATCGGCTTACCCGATGAAAGCACATTTTAAAGTACAATTAGACAAGAGCAAATTTTTACAGAAAGAAGTAACATTCTTAGGAAATATAATAACACCCCAGGGAGTCATGCTGAACCCCGATAAAACAAATGCAGTACTAAATTACCCCCTACCAAAAACAAACAAAGAAATTAAAAGGATTTTTAGGACTTAGTGGTTACTACCGCAAACTTATTAAAGGTTATGCTTAAATAACCAAGCCCCTGACAAATTGTTTAAACAAAGGAAATAAAATTGAACACACCCCAGAATTTATTAAAGCCGTAAATAAAATTAAAAGTATATTAACAAATCACCCCGTATTAGAATACCCGGACTTTTCGAAGCTATTCATATTAATGACAGACCCATCAAATGTAGCATTAGGAGCAGTATTGAGCCAAGGAACAGTAGGTAACGATAAACCCATCAGCTACGCATCCGGGACCCAAAATGAAACCGAACAAAAATATAGCACGATAGAGAAAGAACTGTTAGCCATAATTTGGGCGACAAAGGATTTTAGACCATACCTATACGGACGAAAATTTTACATATACACCGATCATAGACCATTAGTATGGCTATGCAAAGTTAAAGAACCTAATTCAAAATTATAACGATGGGGAATCAGATTAGAGGAATATGACTACGAGATCATATTCAAAAAAAGAATTTATAATAATAACGCAGACGCCATAAGTAAAATACAGCTCAACACACTGGAAACGGAATCAATTATAGGAAACGTAGACGAAGCAGAAATAAGAGAAGATCCAGACCATATGGACACAATACATTCAAAACAAAATGAAGAACCAAAAACCGCGATTTAAATTTTAAAGAAGCAATCGATATAAAGCCCAATCGATTTATAATTACCGAAGTTTTAAATAACCTCAATTCCGTAAAATTTACAGAAACAGACAATAAGAAGATATACCAAATCCAAATAACCAAAGACGATAATGAAGATTCAAAAAGTTACCGAAAACAAATGGATAGCCGTTTTCCCCACAGAAGTAATAGCAACAGTCCACTGCAACCAAGACGAAAACAACTTAGCACTAACTGGAAGCAAATTAATCACCCACAAGGAAAATTGTTATTTAAAACTGAAAAATGAAATAATCAGAGTTTACCAAGATCCCGTAGCAACCAAGAAACTAGCAAACTTACCAGATTTACAAGTCAAGACAACGCAAACCGTAAACGAAGAAATAATTCAAAAACCCATGCAACTGGAACATCTAGAATTAGACGACCTCGACCACGCCATGAAACTGATGGAAAATTGTAAGGAACATTTGAGTGAATTAAAATTGCCCAAAATACACTACGATAACATTAGTGTTTGAACAATTGTATTATTCATTTTGACTATTTTATTGATCATTTATGTAATTTACAAGATGTATATTAGATATAAAAATAAGGAAAACAGTTTTAGATTTAAGGAAACAAAGGTAAACAAAGAAACAAATATACCCTTAGAAACTATAAACTTTAAGCAATGAAATTAAATAATGAATTTTAAATTAAAAATTAAGAACAGCAAAACCCTTAATTTTTTATGTACGTCGGGAAGATTTATGTATCCCCAATTGAGATATTTATTATAAAATAGAATAATTAGGAAATTATTAGAAAGTGTTAAGAAAATGCTAAGTGAAGTGCAACAAAGTAACACAAGGACAATTAATAAAGTTTATTAACAGTTCATGAGAACAGATGCAATACTTTGTATCCAAGACGATAGTGACACTGTAGATGGCAGGTCACAGACGGTCAAGATACCGTGGTTACTTAGAAATTAAGATTACAACAATGTATTTATGAATAGGATTAAGAAATAAACAGATCTGCAAGTTTCCACAGCCATTTGAGGGGGTAGGGACATTATAAAATGCCTGGGTGCTCCAAGACCCAGCAGTCAGTCAAAGTATTCAGCTTTAACATTGCAGTTGCTTAGGCTACTCACCATAGTACAATTAACTAATGTAATTTCGACTTAGAGTAATTACAATCAAGTTGTTAAAATTCCATAAGTAAATTCTGTATTAATCAATAAATTTGTTAGAAGTTTTGGAACGGGTTTTTAAAAAGGCAGCTCCCAAGGCCCGAACCTTAACTCGTATGGTTAAAATGCTTGTAGAATGAGTTTGTAAATGAAGAAATGTTGTTTACAAATGTACTTTGCGTTACAGTATTGAAAGATGTAAACTCTATGACAAGCAACTCCAAGAATTCGCTTATGGTGATAATATTATGTATATTTGGTTAAAAGTATATTGAAGTGAAATGAACCGAATTAGTATTGTTAAGTACACTTTGAATGATTGTTAATTATGCTTGGGCATGATGGCGTAGCTAGGTGATGTGATGGTAGAGTCTTTAGTAGCAAGATGTGGTACTTAACTCAGGTCCTAGGAACTTAGGGATCTATTGAGAAGTGTAAGTGAAAGTAACAATTACCTAAATAGAAGTATTGAAAGGACGAAATCAAACAACAGTATTTAATGATGAATAAACTTAAAACTAAACAACATGTTAATAAAATACGAAGCAGTAAAAGAGTTAAACAGTTATAATAATGAAAAGTTAACTTACGGTTGAAACTCTAAGTGACCATCTTGATTAGGGTTTCTTCAGCATCTATAAAGGGTTAAGTCACCATTTTGATAAGAGCCAACTTGCTCTACAGCAGATGACCAATGGCTTGGCTAGCTACTTAGCTGCCTACAAACTACCGATGAGTGGAAGGGTCTCTTGGCCTTTTATACATGCTGATCCAAGGATACTGGATTCTACGGAAGGTTTTGGCATGTGATAATCAGTACAAAGGTTAGCCAAAACTTCCTAGTTTGTAACAATCTTACAGGAAAACTGATTATGAAAAATATAAAGTAACTAACCAATGTGGTACAGATTAAGAGGAAATAACATGAAACATTAAGGTTTGGTTTGAACAAGATAATGACAAAGTAGATTGCAAAGTTTCCTAAAATACAGGATGCGAAATTTATTAATTGTTACAATGTTGCACTTCTAAAAGTAATCTAAAATAATGGCTTCACTATATACAACACATGCCCGCCGTTGTAAAATTTGGACTCCAAATAAATTAAAAGAAAGGTGAAAAAATTGAAAAAAGAAAAAAAAATAGGCAAGGAGGTAATTGTATATCAGAAGGCATTTACATCAAAATAAATAAAATTAAATCAAATCAATTTAAAGCAAATGGCTACTGCAAAAAGCGAAAGTTAGAAAGTAAAATTGTAAAAAGATAAAATTGCAAAAAGCTAAAAGTTAAAAAATGTTAAACGTAAAAAGTTAAAAGTACATAAACAAGAGTTAAAGAAAAATTCTGAAAGTAGAAAATCAAAAATAAATGCATGTTTGTAAAATATTAACATAACATAATCGTAGGTATAATGCACTTAAAAGTAAATTGACATAAGAGATAAATAAAGATAATAAAGTTAAATAACGAAAATAAAAAAAATAAAAATTAAGTCTTTATGAGCATAAACACTTACATGACTAGGAGGCACTTAAAAAGTTAACGCATGAAACATATTACTGGCACTCGTTTGAACCATTATTAAAAAAAACTGGAACAATGTTTTGAACATTATACCATATGTGTTGAAATGTTGAAGTGTTGAGAGTTAACATCAGTAAAAACTAGAAGATGTTGAAAGGATTTGGACCGTGCATGCTTGACTTCATAACTCTATAGTGTTGATACTGTGTTGTTGATCTTTGTTGTACTATAAGTGCTTCAGTTTTTGTCCATTGGAAAACCAAAGAGTAACCAATTTTGATTAATATTTATCAAACTTTATATATTCTATTTAATATTGCATTTATTATTCCATTTATTGCTTCCATAATAAATTCCATGATATTTTGCGAATGTCAAGACTTCGACATCCATTTTTAGTTCAAGAAGTCGAATATTTTTGTACGATTGTGAGTTATTCAAGCAGAGTATTTGTGGTGGGATATGTACCAAATCCATAATTAAAATCAAACATAAGTGCCATTTTATTTGTGCGGTAAGTGTTCTTTCATGGGAAGGGGTTTGTAAATCTAAGAACAGAGGATGTTTTCAAAAAAAGTATTGACAATGTTTTATACTAATAGGTAAATAAAGTTAAAGTTAACACTACAAAAAAAAGTTAGAACTTAATCGGAAAAAGAGGGGAAAGTGTCAACACCTCGTTGTCCCACTAAGTCTTACAAAAAAAAATCGATAAAAATAAAGGTAAAAATTTATATTTGTGTTCGTATGTAATATTCATATATGCAAAACACAAATGCAAAAAAATATTGCAAAAATGCTTAAAGATCTTATGAAATTTAATTAATATTAAAGTCAGAAAAAAATTCAAAAGTAATAACTTTAGAAACTAAGGAAAAGAGCTTTCCTTAAAAAAAAGTTTGTTTTGATGTGGTATTCGTCCATCATAGTGTTTTCTGTTACAGGTAAAATGTCCTTTATAATTAATAGTGTTTGTTTTCAACAAAAGAAAATTAATATTATTTCGGTTTTGTAGGTTTTGACCTATGATTTCCAAAACTGTCTAAGTCTGAAGAAGGTGGCTAGGCTTCGTCAGCAGCTGTGGGTTGAGTCTGGAAAGGGTGGCTAAGTCTCTCCAGTCATAGAACATGACCGATTAAAGTAACACTATATTTTCTGAGAAAAAATGTAGTTTTGATTTTCAAATTTGCATAACTGTCTGTATGAGTGTGGCTTTGGCTCATACCAGTAAAACAAGAATTATGAAAATTGTCAAAATTCATTGATAAATCAATTGTATCAAAAAGTTCAAAGTCTGAAATTGACAGGAATGTTTAGAAAATCGACTAGAATGTTTAAGAACGTCGAAAATGTCTAAAATTATTTAAAATGTCTACAATTATGTCCGTTGTTGCCTTAATATTTGACATTCTTCATCCTATTTCAAAATTCTTCATACAATTCATAATAAGAAAAAATTAAAGAGTGTATCGACTCTATTACAAAAATATTACTTTAGCAAGCATCTTAGTACTGGTAGTTTAGAAAAGTCTATTGATTCTACGTTAGTTTATGCATAAAAAAAAAAGTATGAGGGTCTACTGTCCGAAGATGCTAGCTCGATACAGATATAAGCCCTTCTTTGTGAATTTGTTTCTAGATTCACAGTAAGCATAATACAATATTTTTAATATAATAACTCATTGTATATTATGTCTCCATATTTCATAATGATGTAATAATAAAGTTGCAGTACGCTACATGATTATGGTTATTTATTTTTATTTATTACACATTATTTGCACGTTTTTGTATGTCTACTGCAACACCTGTTATGCAAGAAAAATATATCATTTGCACGTCTTCGAATACCTTCTGGCAGCTGTTATGCAAGAAAAAATAATACGTATATACATTCATCAATAACTCGTATAAATAATCATTTGTAATCATGGTACTGTAATGTAGTACTGATAGCTACGTTTTAAATATCGTAGTGGCATCACTATCATGTAGGTAAGATTGTTCAACGTAAACATATCTTTATCTCAGCGTTTTTATAATACGCCATATTTAGGATAACTGCACCGGAAAAATTAGTAAATATTTTCAATAGTTCAACTTTAAGTTGTATACGGACATAATAGTTTAAAATCATATTATGAATTCGTTTTCATTATGTACAAAATAACAATTGGATATCTTAAGTTTTGATCGATTATGTGATCATTTGTTTGTACAAAATTGTGTCGTTTATCTGGCAATATGCTACTAAAATACTCAACTCAAAATTTTAAAGTTCGGGGTCTTAATATGTCATATAATATCTTACTTAAAGTACTTACATTGGTTTCTTGTAAATAGTTGTAAAATGCAGTTCTTCTTTTTAGAAGTTCTGACAATCCATATTTGGCATCGTATATTGCCAAAATGTCCCTGGGGTGGTTTTTCATGAAGCTAAATATCTAGAAGGTTTATTAAACAAAAACAATGCAATGCCCATTAGGACATATCTAAAAAGTTATGACATTATTGTATGCACAAAATTTTTTGTGGTTTTCTTAAAATTCATTTTTTTTCTGTCTCGGTAAAAAAATCATACGTGTTTTTATAAAACGTTTCCTTCTGCAGAATAAATCTACATGTAAAAATACTTAAATCATTTTGCCCCAAGTAAAGGAATAAGAAAGTTAGTTTCGTTCTTTCTAAAAGTATGTTTCATCTATAGCAAAATTACTTAAAAATATGAGGTTCGCAGTTTGTATAATAACTAGATTCACTTAAAAATAAAACCTTACCATTATCAGAATTTTTAGTTACCTAAGTAATATTTAAAAAAAATGATATAACCTAACTTATTTCTTACTGTGTTGCAGTTAATAATTAGCTACGAACTATACTTTTACGGTTTTTGGCATTTTCTCTTTTTTTGTGTTTTAAATAATGTGTATAAAACAAGAAATTCGTAATTTGTGTCAAGTATGCTATGTAATTGAAGATTAATGCATAAAAGTAAACTTAAATTATGAATAATTTATGACTGTATTCTGTTATCAACTTAAGATTGTGATATTTATTTTAACCAGAAGTCTAGGTCAGTATTATGTATTTAACAGTTCGGTCAGTTGATTTAAATTGCCAACGAAATAAATAAAAGTTTACAAAAATGCTTTCAGTTTTTTAAGAAAATATGTGAAGGAAAAAAATTTATAAAAAATTTGTGTAAATGTGTACGTTAAGTAATATTGTGTTTTGTCCTGCATTTTCAGTAACGTTAAGGGATTATACATTATTGAGGTAAGCGAGAACTGCATTTTTTTAGGAATAATATTCAATTGCATTCTCTTACGAATGGAATTTGTTTTTACCAAGTGCTAATAAATTAAAAATAATTTCTGTAGAATAAAAGTTTGAAAAATGGCAATTTTTAATGTACGCTAACAGGATGTAGGAAACCTCAGATGACAAGTTTCTATCTAGTAAATTGTTCATAACTAATGTTCCTTAAATATTTTGATGTGGTTTACAAAGAAAGATTAACGGATTAATTAAGAATGGAAGTTCACATTTTCGTTTTCAATTAATTATCAGTTTAGAGAAGAATAAATCATGCTGTACGATAAGCGATATAATTCGTCATGTAATTGCGTAAATAGAGTTGTGGTATTAATATTGTCTTAACTTGACATTGAAATTGCTTCTTAAATAAAATACGTAAAATAGTTTTCTTTTTCCCTATAATAAATTAGAAACTAAAACGTTTTAAACTAAATGTCTGTTCTTAGGAGTAGCTTGATTTGTGTCAATGGTCTGCTGGTTTTCTTTTGTAAAGAAGTATTTGTAATTGAAATCTTGAATAAAAATTTAAAAGTTTGATTTGACGGGATATACTAAGAAATACAAAGTCTAAAATTAATAATGTAAGATTCATTTTAATCAAATTTAAAATAAAAATGTGATTGGAATTCAAAAGCATACCGTTGAACTGACTTCACGAAAGGATATGGAATGTTAATTTGGCCTTAAAATATATATATATATATATATATATATATATATATAAGTCTGCCACCAAAGTCATGCCACCAAAAGTCAAATTGAGAAGCCCGCGCCTCCACCAACTGTTAATCACGGCGTCTCTACCATTTGTTAAATTAAGGAACCGGCGTCTCTACCAATTGTTAAACACGGCGTAATACGGCGAATGTTAATCACGGCGCCTTCACCAAATGTTAAGTACACTTTGAATGATTGTTAATTACGCTTGGGCATGATGGCGTAGCTAGGTGATGTGATGGTAGAGTCTTTAGTAGCGAGAGGTGGTACTTAACTCAGGTCCTATGGACCTAGAGATCTATTGAGAAGTGTAAGTGAAAGTAACAATTATCTGAATAGAAGTAATGAAAGGACGAAATCAAACAACAGTATTTAATGATGAATAAACTTAAAACTAAACAACATGTTAATAAAATACGAAGCAGTAAAAGAGTTAAACAGTTATAATAATGAAAATCTAACTTACGGTTGAAATTCTAAGTGACCTTCTTGATTAGGGTTTCTTGAGCATCTATAAAGGGTTAAATCACCATTTTGATGAGAGCCAACTTGCTCTACAGCAGATGACCAATGACTGGGCTAGCTACTTAGCTGCCCACAAACTACCGATGAGTGGAAGGGTGTCTTGGCCTTTTATACATGCTGACCCAAAGATACTGGATTCTACGGAATGTTTTGACATGAGATAATCAGTGCAGAGGTTAGCCAAAACTTCCTAGTTTGTAACAATCTTACAGGAAAACTGATTATGAAAAATATAAAGTAACTAACCAATGTGGTACAGATTAAGAGGAAATAACATGAAACATTAAGGTTTGGTTTGAACAAGATAATGACAAAGTAGATTGCAAAGTTTCCTAAAATACAGGATGCGAAATTTATTGATTGTTACAATGTTGCACTTCTAAAAGTAATCTAAAATAATGGCTTCGCTATATACATTACATTTGATTTTCCAATGCTCCACCCGAAGGTACTACATTGGCCAGGAAGCGAGTTTTTTTTACCTAGAAAATTTGGAATTTTTCCGAACCCTTGCTGTTCCAAGCAAGGTAGGGATCTTTAACGTGCGTGACAACACTCACACACGGGACCTCCATTTTACCTCTCATCCGAACGAGGGTGTATTTTTCTGAAAAATGCTCGCCTAACATTTTTCAAGCGGACCGTGTCGGGATTCGAACCCGGGACCTTGGGCGTAGTAGTCACACACATACCACTACGCCACGGAGCCGCCCTTCGCTATATACAGCAGTATTACACCACCCATAAAGTATAATTACTGCAAGCTTTATACTATTTTAATTCTCCATATTTAAATTAAAAAAATCTGAACGAGATCTATTCATTCAATCGGTAAATTAAACTAATTTTACGTGTAGCTGAATTTAAAAGTTAAAATGTAATGATAGAAGGGGATAGAAGTAAAGGGAACTTTTATTCTGATCGGTATAAGCCATACCGACTTCCTCAGAACGTTAATGTTCTTGCAATTACTCAAAAATGAGTTCGTTTGCGAAAGTAAATTAAATGTTAGGTAAAGCAGCCCAGTTTAGTTTTAAAGGCACATAAAAGCTGTTTTTCGAATAAATAATATTGACTTTAAAAGTACTGTGTTGCTGTAAATTAAGTGGATTAGTTATGCGAGGTTAATGAAAATGGATATAGTTTGAAAACTTGTGGCACTGTCATAATTTCTTGAGCTGTAAACATAATTGTACCATTAAAATTAGTTTTCTATAAAACAGGTAAGTTCATTAAAAAAATGCTATGAGAGATCTGACTTTAGCTGACCTGGCGGTTTCCATGTCCAGATATTCATCAGGATGAGGGGTACATTAGTTGCACAGAAAAATATGTATTTAATCATATTTATCGTATTTAATAACGGGTTAATTTGTATAGTAAAGATCCCCACCTCACTATCCTTTCTCTCTCCCTCTCTCTCGCCTTGCCCATTCCAAGTTAGGTTGGAATATAAACCCTTGTTGTTAGCGACAACTCTTATCTAAATCCACAGGCTTTCAAATTTAATTGTGTAATAACTAAACTGCCCATAACTCATTGAAGTTCAAACCAGGAATTAAATGCTTTCATGTTTCAGACAAAACGTACACGGAAGTTTGAGCTATATTCAAATACCCTACTGTATTTAATATCTTTAACATATTTTTCATTAGTTATATAAATTTTATTACATTGTATTCCATACAAAAGAAATTCATGGAGATTTGCAATAAAGTAAATTAGTACAGAATTCCTACGATTTTAAGGAATAGGCTGTGCTACAGTTTGGAAATATCCAACATAATTGAAACTTTATACGTGTGTAAAGTTATTTGAGTATTGAAAGCTCACTTCGTTAACGTTTATGTTAACAATGCAATGCGTCTTTTCTGGGAATGCAAAGCTAATCCCGAAAGTAAATTACTTGGTTTAGAGAAATCCGAGATAACGCAATTTTCGAAGCCTATTACGTGTGAAACATGTTGTAGCTGACCGTAATTATTGCATTTGGTGGTCTATTCTGTTTGTTGTGCTTCGAGCTGTCTTCCAGTAATTTGTGGTAGAATATATATATAAATGATACTGATCTTTCTACAATACATAGGAAGAAATAAATTTTAAATAAGTGTCAAAAGTAAGTAGAAAAAACTGCAATTCTTTAAACTTTTTACATGTTCCTTTTACGCGTAGAATGGCCTTAAAAAATTTCTGCTTGCCATTTCATTCAACTTTTAGTGTTTCTGATTTAAAGTTATACCATCATCAATAGGTCTTCAGTCCCAGAACTGATTGGACGCGTGCCTCCATTGTTTCCTAGTCTGAGCTAACCTACACATTTCCCTGACTTTTCCGCAGCCTACATCTTTCAATATCTGTGTGCAATAGTCTAATCTAGGTCTACCTCTACCTCCCTTTTTTCCTCTTTGCTTCTAATATATTACGCACTATTCCCTCATGGAGTAGTATGTGTCCTATCATTCTATCTCCCCTATTTTTTACTGTTTTTTGTTTTTCTTCCCCTATCATTTAAAGAACCTCTTTCTTCATAACTTCTTCTGTCAATGATATCTTCATCATACGTCTGTAGCACCACATGTCAAAGGCTTCTACCTTTTTCCTGTCTGCTCTTCTCACTGTACACGTTTCACAGCCATACAGTACTGTGCTCCACACATGTTTTTTTAGTAATCTTTTCCTTGTTTCTGTTTGTTATCTTTAAACACAGTAGTTGCTTTTTTTGTGAAATGCAGCACAACCTTGAGCTAATCTTTGTTTTATATCTTTTGTACTCTTCCCATCGTGTGTTCTTCATTTCCTAGGTTGCAGAAATTTTTAACCTCTTGTAAGTTCTCGTTACCTATTTGTATTCTTGTTTTGATTCATTTTCTCCTCTTTTGCATACTAGTACTTTAGTTTTATTTTTGTTAAGTTTAATACCGCATCTTTCTGTTAGAACTGTTTCCATTGCATTAAGAGGCAAT
This sequence comes from Platerodrilus igneus, assembly GCA_036346225.1. Classification (NCBI taxonomy): domain Eukaryota; kingdom Metazoa; phylum Arthropoda; class Insecta; order Coleoptera; family Lycidae; genus Platerodrilus; species Platerodrilus igneus. The sequence goes on along the minus strand of JARFIW010000500.1, from coordinate 5,004,478 downwards.
TATACGCTTTAGTAATGTATGCGAAGTCATTTATGTTACAAATTAACTAATAAGTCGGGTATTATAAATAATTTCGAATTATGTTTGTTGGTAATTGTGAAGAATTAAATTTGAGGTCAATTCTTTAAAAGATAGTGATTTTAGTTCTGCGTGTTGTATTCCGTATTATCGTGGATGTTATTGGATTTGAACAATTTGTCCAGTACGTGTTAATTATTAATTGGTTAGTTTGAATTTTCTAATTTTTTATTTTCTGAAAACCAGCGAACTTCATGGTATCGCGAGGATTGATTGACTGGTCTTGGTGGTAACAGGAAGGTGTTAGAAGAAACGTGGTTTCAAGTATATTTTTAAAGACTTTTATTGAGCTTTTCCGATTTGGTATTTGTATACTTGGAACATTCTACAATAGTTTCCGTTTGGTGTTGTATCAAGGCACCGTCTGGTTTGCGAGTAGCCATTTTGTTCAACTGCTTATTGGGGATTTAACGAATCTACGTATCACCGCAATTTCTTGCAGCGACCAGAGGCTATTTTGAAAATCTTTTCGGCAGAAATGTATTTACCGCACTTCCCTGATCCTTACTACTATCCAGAAAAGGTATAAATAATTAATTTATCAATCTCAAAATTCCTGAAGTTTACTTGTTTAGTTTTCCTAATAATTAACTTGTGTAAGTGTATTAAAGAACTATGGATATTGACTTTATATACGTTTTTGCTTTTTAAACACCTAACAATCTAACATTAAAACAAAATAAGGTGTAATACACCTAAACTTAGTCAGTTGTTTTAGCAAAATTGTTCTCGTTGGTTTCTGTTACCAGTTCAAATTTCAAGTTTCTGTCTTGAGTTTAGCTAAAACTACAAAGTGGGGGTCCCTGCGAGTAGCCTGCAACAATGAAGAGCTTCAGTTAAATTACTTGATACAACTTCATTCTGGGCATCCGGATCCACGTAAGTTTATCAAGGTAGCTACGCTGAGCAAACCCTTTAGGCAAGTAAGATATACATAGTTCTTATTAGAAGAACCGAAACATTTTGGCAAAGATTGTTTTACTGAGTTCCATATGTATATACGAGACTAGTTTAAATAAAACCCATCCTAGGTTCAAGAAAAATTTATTGACAACTAAATTTACAAATAATTACCACTACGATTAAGGCACATATCCCATTGTTTCCTCAACCTATGTATACCCTGCCTAAAGAAACATTGTGGCTGCTGCTCGAAGAATTCGTTCACGGCGTTTTGTACTTCTTCGTCCGACTGAAAACGATTACCTTTTAACGCTTTTTTCAGTGGCCCAAAGATGTGAAAATCGCAAGGCGATAAATCGAGACTATAGGGTGGATGCTCTAATATCCTCCATTTCTTTCGCTGTAGATTTTCTTTCACTACGTTAGAAATGTGAGGTCGGGTATTGTCGTGAAGCAGAATGACACCACGCGAAAGCTTCCCTGGACGTTTTTGTCTTATTGCTTGATGAAGCTTGTTCAAAGTTTCATTATACAAGTTTGCGTTGATATGCACCTGAGGTTCTGTAAATTCTATCAACAAGGGTCCTTCATGGTTGAAAAAAAATGTCAACATGACCTTACCGGCAGAAGGTTGAACTTTAAACTTCTTTGGTGGCTTCCATTCTTAAATTTTCGACACTATTCTTTGACAGTTGGATACGCAAAACATGCGTTTTCACACACTGCTTGCATTCGTGTTTGAATTTCCAATGGTTACAAACCTTCAGCACACAGAAATTGAATGACCGCACGCTGATCAAATTGGTCGGATTGTTAACAACAAACGTCATTCCAAAGTCACAATACTTAAAATCGCTGTCAAATATATGCGAGAGAAACTGACCAGTGGGAAGTTTACAAACACCACTAACGTTGCAAAACGTCAGTTGAGTGATTACAATTGTTTCCAAGGCTAACCTCACCAAAGATGGGTTTCAATTGAACAAGCCTCGTATTATTTGTACATTCAAATATTCAAACGTAAGCATACTGTATAAGTATAATTAGCAAGCAAGTTCACGCGTGCGCCAGCTAGTTATTTATAGATAAGGTAAAGTTTAACAATTCTATCCGCTTCTAATGTTTTGATTTTAAAATAAATTAATTAACGCTATAAGAGGTGTAAAATTTTGTTTCGCCAATCCACTAACTTACTCTCTCTTTGTGTAAAGTTTTGTGCTATCCTATTTGAGCTAGTCAGTGGCACTTCCTGTAATAGTAACTACCAGTAGTTTGTCCCCCTCCATGTTACTACTTTTAAATAACAGGTGGTAATAATTTTTTTCCCATGACTATCCCCATATTTCCTTCCTCTAATTCTGTATGAATTACCCTAAAGTCTTTGCTCAAAAAATCCCCCGCCTCTGGCCACCGAACCTAGCTAATCCCTACTGCGTCTAATGCTAACCTACTCATTTCAATTTTCAGATTCTCTAGCTTTCCTACTTGCTTCATGCTTCTGACATTCCATACTCCGACTCGCAAAATGTCCCCTTTTCTTCCTTTGAACTTGTCGATCACATCCTCCAAAGTAGTCCCCTTCCAGAGATTCGATGGGGAACTGTTTTAACTCCGGAATCTTTTACCCCGGAGGATGCCATCATCTTACATAACAATTTAAGTACGCCGTGTACTTGGAAGGTAATGTGGTGGTTTTCCGTTGCCTTCCACATCGCAGTAGCGTATTAACTAATCCCCAAGGTCTCTGTCACTCTAAATACCGAAAAAGCTGCGGCTCTCTTTCGGGGACCTGTTTTAGTCTGGTTCCTCACTAAAGACCCCACTAATTTGGTTAAACCTATAGTTTGGCTCTTTAGCTCACCGAAACACGCAAGTTATTCCACCCGTTCTAGTATTTTAGAACTTCTTTAAGGTGCAGGTCTATTCAGAATAGAAAGTTATACAATTTGAACAATATTATTTAGTGAAATAATACCCTTCATCTTTTCAGATGCATAAATTTATTTAGGATTTGTTATTCTGGTTCCTGAATTTCTTTTGATTTACATCAGTTTTTTAAGAAGTTCAATACTATAGAGTTCTAACGTCTGAATCAATGTTAATTGATCTACAACTATAATCTAGTATCTCTTCTTATTTTTAAAATAAGTTAGTTGTTCTGGGTAGTGTAGATTTTTAATTAGCACTATGCTAAACCTCGGATTTTATTATTACAAAGTATGGAAATTTATTTTGGTTATCAAAAGTTAAATATATGCATTTCTTCAATTGATTTTATCAGTACATGCAATTATAATTTAAATATAGCAAATTTACTTTTTCAATATAATATGAAAATCTAGTATTTTTTAAAGATTATAATACGTTCAAAAATTGGTTTTGGATTGTTAAAGCATTTGATTCGGAAATACTACATTCATTTAGCGATGCGTTTGGTTTTGGGTTTGGGTTTGGGTTTGGGTTTGGGTTTGGATTTGGGTTTGGATTTGGGTTTGGGTTTGGGTTTGTGTTTGTGTTTGTGTTTGTGTTTGTGTTTGTGTTTGTGTTTGTGTTTGTGTTTGTGTTTGTGTTTGTGTTTGTGTTTGTGTTTGTGTTTGTGTTTGTGTTTGTGCTTGTGTTGTAGTTTTGTTTTGTTTGTGTTTGTGTTTGTGTTTGTGTTTGTGTTTGTGTTTGTGTTTGTGTTGTGTCTTTGCTTGTGCTTCATTGTCTTGTGCTTGTACTTATGCTTGTGCTTGTCTTGTGCTTGTGCTTGTACTTCTTTGCTTATGCTTCTTGCTTAGTCTGTGTTTGTGTCTTTGTTTTTTGTTTTATTGTGTTTGCTTTATTTATTGTTTGATTCATTGATTTGTATTTGTATTTGTATTGTTATATTGTATGATTTGTTTTGATGTTTAGTTTCATTGTTTGATTTATGTTTATATTTATATTTATATTTATATTTTATTTATATTTTATTTATATTTATATTTTATTTATATTTATGATTTATATTTATATTTATCTTTATATTTATATTTATATTTATATTTATATGTTATATTTATATTTATATTTATATTTATATTTATATTTATATTTATATTTATATTTATATTTATATTTATATTTATATTTATATTTATATTTATATTTATATTTATATTTATATTTATATTTATATTTATATTGTATGATTTATTTTATATTTATTTTATATTTATATTTATATTTATATTTATATTTATATTTATTTTATATTTATATTTATATTTATATTTATATTTATATTTATATTTATATTTATATTTATATTTATATTTATATTTATATTTATATTTATATTTATATTTATATTTATATTTATATTTATATTTATATTTATATTTATATTTATATTTATATTTATATTTATTTTATATTTATATTTATATTTATTTTATATTTATATTTATATTTATTTTATATTTATATTTATATTTATATTTATATTTATATTTATATTTATATTTATATTTATATTTATATTTATATTTATATTTATATTTATATTTATATTTACTATTTATATTTAATTTATTAGTATTTATATTAGTATTTAATTTATATTTATATTTATATTTTATTTTATGTTTATGTTTACATTTACATTTACATTTACATTTCATTTACATTTACTTTACATTTACATTTACATTTACATTTACATTTACATTTACTTACTTTACATTTACATTTACTTGCTGCATTTACATTTGCATTTGCATTTCGTTTCATTTCATTTACGCTTGCATTTGCATTTACATTCTGCATTTACGTTTGCATTTGCATTTGCATTTGCATTTGCATTTGCATTTGCATTTGCATTTGCATTCTTGCATTTGCATTTGCATTTGCATTTGCATTTGCATTTGCATTTGCATTTGCATTTGCATTTGCGTCTTGCATTTGCATTTGCATTTGCATTTGCATTTGCATTTGCATTTGCATTTGCATTTGCATTTGCATTTCTTGCATTTGCATTTGCATTTGCATTTGCATTTGCATTTGCATTTGCATTTGCATTTGCATTTGCATTTGCATTTGCATTTGCATTTACGTTGCATTTGCATTTGCATTTACCATTTGCATTTGCATTTGCATTTGCATTTGCATTTGCATCTTGCATTTGCCTGGCTGTCCTGGTGTGCCTGGCTGTTGCCAGGCTCAGTGGCCCATGTGCCTGCTGCCTGTGCCTCAGGCTTCAGGCTAGGCTTCCAGGCATGGCCAGGCCTAGTTGTGCTCAGGCCTGTGCCTGTGTCGCCTGTGCCTGTGCTCAGCTCCTAGGCCTCAGGCCGTGCCTCAGGCTTGTGCCCAGGCTAGGCCTGCCTGTGCCAGTGCCCAGTGCCCAGTGCCTAGGCCTGTCAGCTCGTGCCCAGGCTCCATGTCCTCAGCCCAGTGCTAGGCCTGGCCTGTGCCTGTGCCCAGGCCAGCTTGTGCCTCAGCCTGTGCCTGGCTGACCTAGGCCTGTCTCAGGCTCAGCTGGCCCAGCCAGGTCCTGTGCCTGTGCTCAGTGCTCAGTGCTCAGTGCCCAGGCCAGGCCCAGTGTCCTGTGTCAGGCCAGTCCGTGCCTCAGGCCTGCCTAGTGCCTGGCCTGTTGTGCCCAGGCTCAGGCCCAGCCTGTGCCATGTGCCTCAGTGCCCAGTGTGCCTGGCCCAGGCCTGTGTCCTGTGCCCTGTGCCCAGGCTCAGGCCTAGGCCTTGTGCCTCAGGCTCAGTTGCCTGTCCAGGCTCAGTGCCTCAGTGCCTGTGCCTGTGCCCAGGCTCAGGCCTGCTAGTGCCTCCAAGGCTCTGTAGCCTGTCAGCTCAGTGCCTTCAGGTCGCTTGGCCCAGGCTTGGTGCCGTTGGTGCTGGGCTTGGCTGGTTGCCCAGGCTTTGTGCCTGTGTTTCAGGCTCTTGTTTTTTGTGCCTGTGCCTGTGTCTCGGCTGTGCCTGTTGTCGGCTCAGCCTGTTGTTGCTTTTCAGTGCTGGCTTTTTGTGTTGTGTCTGTGTCCGTGCCGTTTGTGCTCTGTCCATGTGCTGTGCTGTGCTAGGCTCCTAGCTGCCTAGGCTCTGTCTGTGCTTGCGTGCCTGTGCCTGTGCTGTTAGCTAGGCCTGTGCCTGTGCTCTGTGCTAGCCTATGCTCAGCCTTGTGCCTTGGTCCTGTGCCTGTGCTCATGTGCCTTGTTTGCCTAGGCTTCATGGCTTTCCAGCTTGTCTCTGTTTCTTGCTCAATGTGCTCATGTTAGCCTTTTAGTCTGCATTCTTTATTGCCTGTGCCTTGCTTGCTGTTCATGTCACTGTGTCTTTTGCCCATGCTGTCTCTAGTGCCTATTTGTTTCATGCCTTGCCTTTATTAGTCCTTATTTGCCTATTTATGCTCTGTCCTTTCTATGCCTATTTGTCTATTTTTCATTTTCACCTGTTATTCCTTCAGCCTTCATGCTATGTCCTGTCATGTTCCTTATTGCCTGTCGCCTGTCGCTTCATGTACTTTATCTCATTGCTTATCTTGTCGCTCTTGCCTGTTCATGTGATGCTCATGCTTAATTTATTTTAGCTTTCTATTTTTATTATAGCCTGTTGCCTCATTTGTCTTGTACTTATTTTTTTTTTGCCTGCTGCTTTTTTTATATTGCTTATGCTCTTGCCTTCATGCTTCATTGCGCTCATGCTTCATCTATATTGCATGATTGCTGCTCTGCCTATCGCTCTTGTATGCTCTTGCCTTTCATTTGCTTGCCTGCGCTTCATGTCTTTGCCTTGCGCCTGCTCGCTTCATTGCCTTCTTTGCTTTCATTGCTTGCCGCTTGCCTTGCGTTCACTTTGCCTTCATCTTTCGCTGCTTGCTCTGCGTCCTGCGCCTGCTGCCATTTCTTTGCGCCTTGCATTTGCTTTGCTTGCTTTGCCTCGCTTGCGCTTTGCTTTGCCTTTCGTGCTTTGCCTCGCCTTGCGCTGTTTCGCTTTGCTTTGCCTTTGCGCTCTTGCGCTTTGCATTTGCTTTGTTGCCATTCTGCTTGCCTTTGCCTTTGCCCATTGCCTTTGCATTTGCATTTGCATTTGCTTGCGCTGCATTTGCCTGGCCATTTGCTTTGCTTCATTTGCCATTTGCCTTTGCAGCTCTTGCTTTGCACTTGCTGCCATTTGCTTTGCATGCATTTGCTTTGCCTGTTGCTTCGTGCCATTTGCATTTGCTCATTTGCTTTGCATTTGCTTCGTTGCCTTGCTCAGGCTCTTGCTTGCTTTCATTTGCTTTGCATTGCTTCTGGCCTGTGCATTCTTGCTGTGCTTTGCTTTGTTTGCTTTAGGCTCTTGCTGTGCGTGTGTCTCATGTGTTGCTGTGTCTGTGTCTTGTGCCTATGTGTGCTCAGTAGTTGTCTCTGTGTTATTTGTGCTTGTTGTCTTTAGGCCTGTTTGTCCATTTTTGATTTGCCTTTGCTAGTCATTCTATGTGCATAGTGCCTTATTTTATGTTTATTTTTTATTTAGTTAAATTAGTCTGATGTATTTACATTTTTTTTTGATTTTATTTATTATTTCTTGTCTTAGTTTACTTATGCCTGTGCCTTTATTCATTTACTTTTATGTCTATTTATTTGTTTTTTTGTTATATTTAGTTATTTTTTATTTTTAGTTGCTTAGTCCTTGTTTTTATGTTTATTGTACTTTTTTGTTTTATTAGTTATGCTTTGTTATATGTTTATGTTTTAGTTTTGTTTATGTTTTTTGTTGTGTTCTGATGTGTTTTGTTGTGTTAATCTTGAGCTTTTTGTTAATCTTGAGCTCTCTTTTATTTTGTCAATGGCAACCTACTATAACTGAAACTTGATAATATTAAAATACCCACCACAAATGTGTGTACTCTTGCGCGTGCATGTGTGCGTAGATATGTGCACGTACGCATGCACTTATGTGTGCGCGACCGCGTGTGCGCGCGTGCGTGTGCGTGTGTATGCGTATGCGTATGCGTGAGCGTGTGCGATTATTTGTGAGTGGGTGTGTGCGTATACGTGCACGTGAATATCTCCAGGTTGTGCTGCCCCCGCGAATATTGACGGATATTTTGGGCAGTCACTTTTGTCGCAGGCTTGTTTAAGACATGCTAACACTAAAAAATGATAAGTTTAACATGTCCGCAACAAATGTTTGTGTGCGTTAGCGTACTCGGGCGCGAGCGTGCACGTGTACGTGCATCTGGGTGTTAGCATTACTGGGTGCGTTGACGTGCCCGTATACCTGTACATGCGCGCACGCGTTTGCAATGTGTGTGCTTGGGCGTACGCGTGCACTTTTTTGTGGCCAGTGTGCAGTGTATGTGTGCGTGTGCGTGTGCGTGTGTATGTGCATGTGCGTATGCGTGCGCACATGCGTGTGCGTATGCGTGTGCGCGTGTGCATTTGCGTTTACGTAACCGTGTGCGTGTGCTCGTTCATGTGCGTGTGCATATGCGTGTGTGTTGTGTTTGCGTATGTGTTTGAGTGCGCGTGTGCGTATGCGTGAACATGTCTGTTTGTCGCGTGGGTGTGCGTGTGCATATGCGTATTCGTGTGCGTATGTGTGTGCGTATGCGTTTGTATGTGTGTGTTCATGTGCGTGTGCATGTGCGTGTGCGTGTGCGTGTGCGCGTGCGCGTGCGTGTGCGTGTGCGTTCAAGTGCGTGTTCGTCTGTTTTAGTATGAGTCTGTGCGTGAGTGTGGGGATGTGTACGCGCTTATATTATAAGGCAGTATTCAATTCGATTTAAAAAAAAAGTTACCTAAGTAGGTGATATACCAGAAAAATATGGCATATTGGCAAAACATTTGTAAAGTAATATTCAGAGTAATTTTAAGAAATCTCGTAGAAAGCCGACATGCCCTAGCACTCCCGATAGTGCTGCTTTGTGGACCAATTCGTCGAAGAGGGTTTATCGCTGGCTATTAGTCTAGTATGACTTAGTTGCAAACTAAGCAACTGATGGACGTCATTAGCGGGTAATGGCAGCAATGCAGGTAGAATGGAACAAGCTTGCGTGTTATAAATAGCTCGAAAAGATCCACTTAACGAATGTGATTTCAGGCATCAAAAATCAAAAATCATTTACTAGGGAACCACTACAATTGTTATCAGTTTTGTGGAGAAAGGACTATAATCTTTAGGAAAATTTACCGCAGAGAATGAGAATTAGCAGCTAACAACATTTAACTAAATATAGAAGCATTCTTAAACTTCCAAATACACTATTAAAACCTTTAATTCTGCATGCAATTGCAGTGTTAATATCGTGCAACCCTCTTTAGCATTGCAAATTTGAATGGACTAATAAAGAGGAAATTAATTTAATTACTAGAAGAGCATGCTTTATAACCATTATAATTTTGTGGATTCTGACGGCGTATTTTAAACTGTAATATTAGGAAAACGTGCTTTGCTTATATTATAGTAAAATTCACCATTATATTTGAGAGATCTTTCATTAAACATTCATACTTGCATGAGGTCTAATTTTAATTAAAGTTTTAGTGAACGTTCTGTAACTGCACTAACATTTAGGGTTTTGCAAGACTAGCATAAGCAGCATTCTTGTAAACTCTATGCATATTAAATGAAAATTTGTTTGCTAAAGCTATACAAAGCTTAATAAGAAGATGCCGTTTTATACAAAAATGAATTTGTATATACTGTAATTTTTATAAAAAAATGGTTATATATAATCAATGGCGAAGCGTCGGTTTAGACTGAAGGTAGGCTGTCCTAAATTAGTTGAGGTTAGAGCAGGAAGGGGGGGGGGGGTATTTTTAGTGCATTAAATATATTAGGTTGTGAAAAACAAAAACGACATTTCTTTGTATATAAATTCATTTCGCCGCGTTATCTTTTCTGCAAAAACATCTATAGTTCTTGAAAGATATTCTTGCTATGAAGCAGATGTCCTGACAAGTCCTTTTTCAATTGTCAACGTGGCCAAATTGGAAAGACGCTCGTTTGTCATAGTGTTACAAAAATAAGTTTTTATCCGTTTTAGGGTACTCATGCTTCTTTCACAGGAAGTAGTTTGGCCAGAACACATCTTTGAGATTATTGCTTATCAAAAATTTAAAAAGTCCTTTCGGCGACAATTTTTTATCATTACTTCCGTAAATAAACATAAGTTCACATTTCAATTTCAACTTACTAAAGAAGGAATAAAGGTCTGCTAGTTTTTCAAGAATTTTGTTAGGAAAGGTTTGTGATGCACTATAGAACTCAAAATTTTCCTCATTTGAAATCTTTAAGAAATCCAATTTATGTCATTCTTGAAATTTGCTTTCCATATTTACGATAAGGTAGTCAGGGATTTCAAATGACAGAATTCTCATTTGTAGAAGCAACTAATCATTAAGTTTTAATTTTAGACTCTTTGTATCGTCTTCTGTTTCCCCTTCTTCTTCGACATTGATGGTCATATTGCTTTCCTTAGATAGTAAGTATTCAGTCTCTACGGCGCACACCCGTACAGTTTCATTACTTCTCAATTTCTTAATGGAATCGTCTTACATAGGTGTTTTTGTTTTGTAAAATATCGAATAAGATAGATGCAGTGGCGGCGTTAGGCGTCGGCGACGTTGGCGACCGCCGACGGCTTCGCGCCCAAGAGGGCCTCGCAAAAAAATAGCACAAGTTGATTAGTTGACCAAAAAAATATTTATTATCGTAGAACGAACGCCAGCATTCTGCAATGTTTTAAATGTAGGATTAAACCCTTATTTAAAGTTGGCAGAATCTACAGTTATTCAATTTGTTACGTTCAGTTTATACTGTTATGACTTTTATGTATTCCCAAATAAAATATCACATTACCGCTACTTTTCTCGCTTATCCTAACTTCAGAATGCATTGTAATTAGGCAACCCATGTTACTCTGTAAATGCATAAATACTAAACTTTTTATATCTAGTTAGCGGTGCTGAATATTTGACAATTGTCACAAGAAAATAATTTTGATACCGTTGTTAGGTTTTACTTTATATTTCGTCTTGTGTTTGAAATTTTAAATTTGGTTAATTGCTCGCTTATGGATGGATTTCCGTTGTATTATACAGAAAGTGGATAATTCACTTTATACTCGTACTGTTTCTACGTACTTGAGGTATACCTTTTGGTTACTACTCTCCCACTTTAGTGGAGTACTGGTTACTGTTTGTGCGGATTTGTTATCGTACTAACGGCTGATGATTGGTCACAATTCGACTGTCCGCAGAGCAATTCGAATTGGTGGTGCTGCATCTGTTCTACAGCACTTTTGGTGAGATCCTTCTAGAATATCTCTTTTTATTACGTTTATATGTACCATGTACTACTCAAATCGTTAAATACACTACTGTATATTGCTGCTAGGAGCCCGAACTCCGTTACTGATACTTTTAGAGTTTGTTCGTGTTAACATAGTTCAATTCTTCCGCTATACGCCCATGAATTTAAGATTATAATATATGTTAGATCTTAAAAACTATAGAAAACAGAGTTTACTATAAATATTTCTTTTCTACATTATTACCTTAAATTTCAATTAGAGATTGTAAAACTGGTGCGTATCTGGAAACGTTTCTAAATGTGTATAAAGCTCTTGCAGTAAATTGTAAATTACGAAATATTAGTGAGAGGGTTACATAATTATGGTAACCTATTTCTTTGAGTTAAGCATTAACTGTACTTTAAAATTGTAAAGACAACTGTCATACGTACTGTACCTATACATAATTGTTATTAACAAACCCCACTCAACCTTCCATGAATAAACTATCTCTTTACAGATTCAAGTGACAACAATACTTACATTCACAACACTTTTATAACAATTACTTATTGCTGTTTAATCTTTAATTACTTCTTTCCATTTTAATTATAGTTAATTTAGTTTATACTTATCTTAATGCTTACCTTTTAACTTTTAAATTTTCCGAAATGATTTATTACATCTAGTTTACTTTTGTTAACTGCTACATTCCTGTTGTCAAAATTATTTTCAATCACTCAAAACTGTGTCATGAATAAGTGTTCCTATTTATAGTAATTTTAAGTCATAGTAATTATGTAAGTTGTATATCTATACTGTTTTATATTTTAACTAATTTTACCCAATTCTAGTCTATGATTAAGGAATAAATTTCATGCCGAAACGTTAGAAAATAAATTACAATTGACTAACTAGTTTTTGCTTTACGAACGAGTGCATCCCAGAAATAACATCACAATTAAAAGTTATACCTACTTTCGTTCGAGAAAAATACAATATTTTTATATATATATATATATATATATATATATATATATATATATTACTGTGTAACCTTATAAGAATCGAGCCTCACGAATTGGGCGTCAAAATTATGCCGTGGTTACTCGGGTAAAATCCACACCAACAAAAATATATTCGAAAATTTTATTAAATTTTCAAATTCGAAAATAGAAAAATTTTCAACAATTTTAAATAAGTCAAAAAAAAAATCTCTTACCCGTTTTCCTCTCTTTCTCGGTTGAATGGCCTTCTTCAACTGCTTTCGGCTAGCTCATTTGGACCTCCTTTTGGATAGCTATTTATATCTTTAGACCGCCACCTCCTGGCGACGGTTATTCGAAATCCCCTGCACACAACACACATTTTCACAATTTTGCACTTGACCCCGATTTTCAAATCCGCGAATTTCCGTACCTTGTTATAAAATTTTAAGAAAATCACGCTACACTATCCTCGTGTCTATATCAAGTCGAACTAACATATCGACCAATCGTAGACTTAATGACGTTTTTCAAATCCCTCCTATACTATTGTGGTCTCATGCTTATACGTTTTCTGCGTCTCAGTCTAACCTTGCTTGAGTGGTTGAAAATCAATATCCTTGTCTGTGCGCTGTCTACCTCACGTGAACTCTCTACGTGAGTTAAATAACCCCCTCATTAGCATTTCCCGTGAATATAAGCGACGGTTTATCTGACATTCTCTGTAACCATTTGTTATCTACAAAATTTAAGCAGAACTTGAATTTCGTTAATACCTGTTACTTAAAAACGAATTAACTAATATAATTTTCGCACGTACTTTCTGGTTGTTCCTTTATACAAAGTGTTTAGATATTGCATCGTTTATATTTATTTTTGATCTTTTAAAACCATTATAATATATATATATATATATATATACATATATATATATATAATAAGTAGTTTTTTACACAAGGTAAGTTGATAAATACTAACGTATTGCAATTAATAAGATGAAATAATAACCTAGACTTTTTAAGTAAAGCCCAAATAATCATTTCAAATCGAGCTAGTAATTGAAAGAAGGAAAATATAAAGCCTTAGACAGGATTTGAACCTGCATCTCAGTTTTGCCGGAACTGTGCGTTTACCAATTACGCTACCGAGGCCGATGGCTATAATTGGGAAATTTACAAATCCAAATCGTGTACAGTACCATATATAAACCTAACTTTCAATTACGTTTAGCATTTTTGGCAATCATATCTGAAATTGTCAAGTTTTTGACTTATGTCAGATAAGGACAGGAAGCAACGCTCAAAAGTATTTAGTATTTTTTAGTATTTAGTATTTATAAAATACCTTGTGTAAAAAACTACTTATAATATTTATATATTATTTCTTGGCTTATAGCCGTAATTTTGAGCGTTGCTTCCTGTCTATATCTGACATAAGTCAAAAACTTGACATTTTCAGATATGATTGACAAAAATGCTAAACGTAATTAAAAGTTAGGTTTATATATGGTACTGTACACGATTTGGATTTGTAAATTTCCCAATTATAGCCATCGGCCTCGGTAGCGTAATTGGTAAACGCACAGTTCCGGCAAAACTGAGATGCAGGTTTAAATCCTGTCCAAGGCCTTATATTTTCCTTCTTTCAATTACAAGCTCGATTTGAAATGATCATTTGGGCTTTACTTAAAAAGTCTAGGTTATTATTTCATCTTATTAATTGCAATTTATATATATATATATATATATATATATATATATATTGCCGTAGAACCTTTATAAAATCTCGCCAGCGTAAAAAAAAAACATTCGAACCCCAACGTTGGGCCGTCATAAATTGCCGTGGAATGTGCCTTTTGGTCACAGGAACTGGTACTTTCAACAGATCATTCGAGCGCCACAGATTGGGCGTCATAAAAATGCCGTGTAACCCCAATAAAACCCCGCCAGCGTAAAAGAAAACATTCGAGCTCTGCTACTTGCCAGTTACACAAAAAATCAATTTACAAATCTAAAAATTCACAACATTTTCCTTACCCGCTTTCTGCTCTATCAAATTGATTACTTCCGCCGCTTCCCTGGCTAGCTCAGCTGTGCTTCTTCTCGTATACCTAAATTTATTATCATTCTCTTAATCATTTACACACCATTCAAATAAAATCACAAAATAATACAACAATCGTACAATATTTATTAACCACTATTTACAAATAATAATTCAAAGTTATTTACAGTTCGGTGCTCAAGTTATACTTCAATACAGACTATTTTTGTAAAGTCCAAGTTTTTGTAAATTGAAAATTTCTAACACATTTAAAGCAACAGGAGTAAATGGGCCCCAAATAATACCTAACCTTGGTTTCTTACTACACACTGGAGTATGATGAGCTCATGATAACCCAGTTTACCAATGTATGCTTTCCACTTGGCATACTATTACTACAAACTTCAAAAGAAAACCCATGTACTCTTAACAATTAAATTAAAATTCATAAAGCAAATCAAATAAGCTTTACGTACACCTTTTGTTTTATATTCAAAATACCATATTAATATTCAGTTATACGTATCCTTTTCAATACGTAAAATAACGAAAAATACCATCCAAGTTCGCTCTCACACATCACAAAATTTTAAACAGTTTATAAAAAAAAGATTCCATCTCCGTTGACGATGTATTATGTTGCTGAACCCCACGCCCAATTGGTGAAGCGTGCGGCTTCACAAGATGTTTTAAAGATAACCACAATCTAAGTTGCGTTTCCTGCTACCCATCCAATATGAATTTCAATATCCAAAACCATGTATATTACACTTGTTTATTATCGCATTTTTAATTTACGAGCTTGTTAAAGTATTCGTTGGACCTCCGTTAAATTTAAATAAACTCGACACTAACCGCGTCTCAAACTATAAGGTCACAACCAATTTAATACTGAACTTTACAAATGTTAATATTTACAAGCTCCGTCAGTTGCTTTTTGTATGTTGTTATGCGATGCAAGATTAAAAAAGAGGCCCCCTATTAGTTTCGTTCTCGTATTTATATCATCCAGCTAGGCCCCTTTGGCCACACTTTGCCCGAAATACCTAATTGTAAAATAATATTTCTCCAAATTTTGTCTAACCGTTTTACGCTTCTAGAAATATTCTCGCGTTTCACGCTATCTCAAGAAGACTATCACATCCACCTGTCGCGTGCTCGTGTATTCTCAAACTAACTATTTCGACCAATCATACATTTCAGTGACGTCTTAAAACCCCGCCTGTGATATCTCTATTCCCGTCTTATGCATATTTGATGTCGCATTCTAACCTTGCTTGTGTGGTAGAAAATTGATATAGCTGCCCGCGTCCACGTGGATGAGTACGTGCTTTGCGACAGTCGGTTGAACAATATTCCTTGAAACTTGTCTTGTTATGCTCCAAGATATATAGAAGTCGACTTTTCAAATTATGCAGGCGTTCAATTAACGAACGTTTAAAATAACAATTCTTGGAGCGTCTTTTCATGGTATTTCAACCCAACCGATATATTTGTTTGTTACAACGAAAGCTATTCGCCTTGGATTTATTGATCTTACATGCTCTTATGCATTCTCTGACGTTATAACCCCTTAAATTGAATTATATTAAATTAATTACTAATTTCTATTGGCTTATAAAGCTAATTTTCTTTATGAACCTATTAACTTTTAATCCGTAATTATACAATTATGTTAATACTCATTTATTTAAATTAAATATATAAAATAAATTTTGCCCGCAAATATGATGTTCCTTCCTCTATACAGGGTGTTTGAAATTGCATTGTTGACCACCAAATTTAACCCTTTAAAACCACTGCAATATATATATATATATATATATATATATAAATATATATGCATATATACATATTGCTGTAATTGTAGGGTTAATTTAAGGGTAGGTTAAGTCATAGAGGTCGTAGAATAAATAAAAGAAACTGCCAAGTAACAAAAGCACATAATTACAGATATTAGAAGAGTAAATAGGTCACTATACATATTGTTGGTTGAGAGCACACTGTACATAACAGTACAAGCGATTAAACGCATATCCAAGAGCAGCTACGAGCAAAGATAAGAATTTAAAAATGTAACGAAATGCATCGAAATTAAATCAAGGGAAAACCTGTATGAATTGGCTAGATAAATATTCAACAAGTGAGTTAATATATCATCATATACGCAGGCAGAAATTATGTAACATTTGTAAAGCGTACGTGCTACAAAAGTATTACATTTGTTCAAAAATCCAATTTAACTAGGAAATAAACAAACACCAAATTTATTTCTATTTAGATTAGAATAAGCAAACAACAATAATACGTGATTTGATGAACGAACGTTCCTGGAATTTCTGAATTAAATGTGATGTTATGCGAATGAATTACGTGGCAACTTGAGCGTTCTTCCAAGTAATTGAACTACACAATTGCTAAAATTTCCGAAGTACATAAGAAATAAAACAAGTGTCGCCCAACACGTGAAATCAACGAATAGAAAACAAAAGGGGCAAGGCCTATAAATATGATAACAATCGAGCAACGAGTTAGTATACATAACAAAAGGGGAAAATATTTAAAAAAGTTGTAAATATTTAATCATTGTACTGTATATTGTAGAATTGCTTTATTTAATTGAATCATCTAGTTGAGGCAGAGAGATTTATAAATTAACATTTTTACAAGTGCTTGATTAATATAAAGAAAATAACACAGCATTTTAGGACGCTCAAAATAGAGGCTGGTGAAGTATCACGGCATTTTATGACATGCCCAACCATGGGGCCAAATATTAGGGTTATAACAGCATTTTATGTACGCTCAAGCCGTAGGGCGAAAATAACAAAGCAATATATAAATATATATGAGAATGCTTAAAAACCTCATTGGAACGCAAGGTGGGTTGCCAATATTTGGATTATAAATGATAGACAGGAACATAATGGTTATTGTACGATTTTTAAAAACTAATCGAGTTAATTTATTTTTACCTGTTAAGTTAACATATTTATAAATAAATTTCAATGTTAATTTTAGTATCAGTTTCTTATAGTATTCCGTGCAGACAAGAAAGAAAAGTAAAGTAGGCAAAGAAAATCGTCTGCACCGAATATCGCAATAAAAAAGGAGGAATTCAAAGAAAGCCGTGCCAGCTAAAAAGACATAGGGTGGGGTGGGTCACACAGAAAGAAAAGGAAACAAGAAAGTAAATTTATTTACAAACCTTCAAGAAATCGGCATGTTATAAAAGGAACATGAACTCGCATAGAAAAAAAGAAAATCAGTTACCTGACTTTTAGGAAAGAATAGACTTATGTATATTATCGATTCACGCCACAAAGATACCCTGAATAACTTAATTAGAAGAAACGACTTTATTGCTTATAAAACTTGAACGAGCTCAAACGCCTGCAAATATAACAAAGCTTTTATACAAAACAGTTGTTTTCGAACATGTTTCGTAGAATACCATATTGGAAATAACTAGCGTATTTTAAGGAAGGAAAAACTATTAAAGTGGTTAGCCAAAACAAATGCTTGCTTGTTTTAAGGAATTTAGCAAAGTTGCTTGCCTTTTAGAAGTGGTTTAATGATAACCTTTCAGAGAATTTAGAAACACAGTGAAGGGTATTTTCCACGTACTGTGGGAAATTTGTATACAGGCCGGTTTAATACGTATTTATTGAGCTTGTTAAGCTGGTATAATTTAAGAATAACATAAAAAGGGTTCAGATTAGCGTTTTTTAATTAAGGTAGTTGCAAATTAATGCAGAATGGCTCTATTTCAAAAAATTAACGTAACAAACTAATTGCTCAGTAATTATCACATATCTTTACGCGTGCTTTCGTTGGCATTAACACAATACTATTCGTGAAATCTTTTGATATTTCTTCAGTTTAATCTTAAAATTAGTCTAAAATATCTACCATTTACCTAAAGAGTTTTAATTATTCCTTCTACTTTGGTGATATTAAAATATTTTAATACGCCTTCAAATTTGGATTCTAAAATTGAATCTCTTGTTCATGCATCCCAAAGTGTTCTTCGTTTCCTTGTACATTTTTTCCGTATTACCTTTGGATATATTTTGCACATCTATTTACTTTCCCTTTACTGCCATATTAGAAGCTTTCGAGCCTTGCTTGAGAAATTATTAGTACTTGTCCACTTTTAACAAAAGATTCATTTATAGGTATTTCAAAATCTCACGAGCTGTCCGATGCGCTATAAATGAAGCAAAAGGTACCGTATAAAAAAAAAGACAATACAATATACATGAAATCTAAAACCATTCATTTTCGGGATGTGTATTCTGAATATCTAGTTGATGTGCAGATTTAATCAACTTAATAATCACGCCATTTCGTAGATTGCGTAGGCACGTTTTTTCTGACTATCGTCTTCAACTTCTGTTTACTTTAGCATTAAAATTTAGTTACTGAAAACCCAATTTATGAAAGTAAACATGGTCATCATTTTTTCGTTCTTCAAATATGGCTTCCCTGGTAAGTCTCTGCTTATGAATACTTGCATAATTATATACAGTCGCCCGAACAATTTCTTCAAATTGGTCCATATTATTCGTAGATCTACGGTTACTCTTAATAATTTAATAATTTGCTTCCTTGGAGATGGAAATTTACTGCCCTCCGGTTTGCAAATACACAAATAAATGATAGACAAACTGCAAATGGACAGTTGAGTTGTTGATGTCTTTAGGATGGATTTTAACGTAAACAATTGTATTAATTGGCGTTGTGCGCAACTCTCCATGAGATTTTGAAAGATCTATACTTTTCTATAGTTTGAGTTTCCACTTCCAAATACGTTTTATTAGTTTATTTTCCCTTAGCTGCTCCTAGACTCCTATTGTATTCGATCCGAAGTTATCGAAACGAATTTTCTAATTGTCCTCTCGTCTTTATTTTAATAAATACAAGTCTAAAAATTATTCCTCACAATGGCAAGTATCTACAGAGTTTTGTCCACATTAACACTAGCCTATTCATTATTTGTAGGCCCTAATTTAATCTACGAAGTATGATGAATTAAACAGTATTATAGCACTGATCTATTTATCTAACACATTTATATTCCATAAGCAAATTTATATTTACATTAATTTAAGTACATTGAACGCTTATTAGGACGGAATTCAAATTAATACTAATTTATCGCAAAGGAGTACGCGGTTATATACAATAATCTCTTATTCAAGTAAATCGAGACAACATGTACCATGTGCGTCTTCAAACCTATTTTATTATGATACCTATTAACCATACTATCTTACCGTCAGACTGATATGAAGCCGATTTAGTAGAAACCGAATAAGTGTACTTTTCAGAACGCTTCATATATTTATTAATTACTGCTACATTGCTCCTCTCTTAAAATTGTTCTGCTCCAGAATATTTCGCGAGTCGGTGACGATAGGAAAAACCAAAGCCATTCTCACATTTTCCATATTGATGAAAGTAGCAATCGACACTTTTACTAGCGGGTGTTGTCCGATTTGGGTTAGAGCTGCATAGCACGATTTGTAACCTGGTCTTCTGGAATAGTACCTTTAGCGTATTTCGTACTACTCCCCAGTTCAGTCTATCGAGTCCACAACCTATCTTAGGTAAGGCCTACTCCTTGCCCCGAATTTCATCATCTGACCTTTGCTAATGCCGTTTGCAGCTTCTGATTACTGGGTTTACCAAAGAGCATTTGCTTTGTCACTAGATAATAAATGCGACGTCATCCATCTGTATGGTGTATGGTTTTGTCCACCTTTGGTTGTTGTTGGCGAACCATTTTTCTTTAAACAGTGTAACGATTTTTCGGTTCATATTAACATCCGTCGCTACGCAATGTGCAAGAGAGTATTTTGACGGCACATCAAATAGATTCCTATTGACTTCTTTGGTAATCCCAAACATCGCCTTGCCGGTATGGCTGTAGACTGCCATAAACCAATCGTAATTTAAACCAGGTCTTAGTTCGTCTCACTTTATCATGTCCTCCTGTATTGTCGTAGTCGGCACTCCGGTAAAGTGCTTGTGTGTTAATGTGCACTATCATTATACTGCCGTTTGGGAGTTTACAAATTTTATATACTAAGCCATAGATTCATTCCAGTACCTTGTAAGGACTATTCAAATTTCTTTGTATCTTTGGCGACAATCAATACATCCGTCTTGCTTTGTACAACCATACGCGGTCTCCCGCTTAAAAACCAAACTCTTGTGCCTTGTTGTCATACCAGATCTTCATTCGATCGCTAGCAATTTTAATACTTTTTTTAAGTATCCATAGATGCGATGCATTTTCCGCTTGAATCTTTCAACATAACTTTCGCCTTCAACGCCTTCTCCAGGTTTACTACCGAGCTCAAGGTCACATGGTAAAGGAATCTCGCCTCCCTACATAGCATATGCAGGAGTGAGTCCAGTACTCTAGTATACCGCAGATCAGTGGGCCGAGAAAATAGGTGTATGTATTGGTCGCAGTCCCTTTGATGTTTAGCGACTACTTTGAAGAATTACATTTTTAAGGTGCGGTTCAGCGTTCTACCGTATCATCCGATCGAGAGGTCTTTTGCCATCCGCAGCAGTCGGCAAACTCTTTGAAATAGCGCCAACTCAAACTTTCTGACCTGGTCAGCGTGCTGCTTTAAAGGTATTGCAAAACAGCAGAAACGCTCTTTGACTAATACGTTGGCGACGGTTGCTGCTTCCTGGTTGGATGTGGGATACACGTCAGTTCATTTTGTAAAGTAGTCCATGGATACCAAGATGTATTTATTTCCAGAGTCGGTTTTGAGAAATGGGACACTCCTTCAAACGGACTCCTACGTTACATCGCCTCATGGGCGTTTTCTGGTTGCCCAACGGCGCACATAACTGACACTTCCTGCACCATTCTCTGACGTCTTCCTTGCAGCCTACCCAGTGTAATCTTTACAGACTTTCTCTAGGGATTTCTTGATGCTGTAATGCTCTTCTGGCGTCCCATTATCTACATGTTCTAAAATCTCGGAGACTAAGCTTTTGGAGACCACCTGGTGTATTCTCACAAATTCATATTCTTTTTCTAAGAATCGCACCCAGATTCCGTCCACTACTTTTAAGGAATTCCACTGTGACCAGTGCGATAACAGCGTACCACTTAGAAGCTAATATATTGTCATGATGGACGCTCTCCTCTGATCTTCCAATCTATCTTGATGCATAGATCTGGATTATTCTCTTGTTTAATCCTCAGCTGCTGTGGCTTCCGATGTTGTTAATCACGTTTGACCGATATAGAAGATCACGTTTTGCCTTCAGTCATGAACATTATCTACAATCTACAGGACAAGGCCGTTTCAACATCCCGTCTACGTTACGATGACTTGAACCCTCTCGATGTTCAGTGTCTGCATCCTACTCCTACTCTTTTTATTCATATCGCGACCTGTCCTTTCGTGCTTTCAAACTGCAGTTGCCACTTCAGCGCTGGGTAATACATTCTTAGGTGAAACTTTTGTTCATAGAGATATTTGTAAAAGTGCTCTACCGAGTTCACTACAGCCAACAGCTCTTCTATCGTAACGAAGTAGTTTCTTTCCGGTTTCGGGAGCACCTTGTTGAAATAAGCAATCACTTTCTCTTGTCCGTTCTGTATCTGGAATAACACATTTCTAATGGCAACATTACTTGCACCCGTTTCTTTCCGACCAAGTGTAACATGAGATTGAGCTGTTACCATTAATGTTTTAACTACTCGAAACCATTTACGCAACCTTTGTCACATACATAATCACGACATTCTTCCATCAATTTAGTCAATCTACGAACAAGTCTTTTATAATATGTGTTTAATTCCAGAAAACTGCGTAGTTTGTGTTTGTTTTTGTGTGTCAGCCACACTTGCACTGCCTTAACTTTTTCGGGTCTGACCTAATTTTATTTCGTTAGATTACGTGCACAAGATATTTTACTTCCTCGCCGAGCAGGTGGTACTGCGCAACTTCAAATTGACTCCTTTTAATCATTGAAACACTTTCTCCAAATTGGTCAAGTGTTCCCTAAATGTCTTCTCAATTACCATCACGTCTTCCATATACACGAAGCATGTTTTCCACAACAGTCCGCGTAAGATGTTATCCATTAAATAATCAAAGGTGACAAAAGCATTGCAAAGTTCAAATGGCATCACTGTAAATCGTCATACGCCAGTGCCAAAAGTAAAAGCAGTCTTCTCTCGATCTTTTGGATCCATATCTATTTGCTAATTATCTATTTTTCAAGACTAAGGTCGAGAACCATAGTGACCCTGTGAGTGTATCTAGGGTGTCGTCAATCCTAGGTCATAAATAGCTGTTTTTTTGTGGTAACGTCATTTAACCGACGATTGTCAACGCACAATCTTGTCGATCTGCCCTTTTTCACAAGCACAACAGGCAATGTCCAAGAGCTGTCGGAGCGTTCGATCATACTCGACACCTCCATTTGTCCAACCATTCTCTTCAGGCTAGTCTAATAGTAATCTTCTTGGTTCTTGTCTAATTGACTGGGCATCCTTGCTATCGCAACCGCAAACTGTTTAAAGAACGTCGCCAAAGGCAACTTTCCAGCAATAGTAGGTGGTTTTACTTTGAACTTCCATGGCGATGGTTTGTTATCCTTGGCAGTCTTAAATTCTAAGGCGTACTTTTGTACTTTAGGAAATTAATCTGTTTTCTATCTCCAGCACCTTTTCTTCCATTTTTTGCCGTTTTCAAAAGTTTTTCGGAAAATCTTGCTTCTAGCTCATGCGAGTTTTCTAATAAATATTCAGAAAATTTGACTTCCATTTCTTGCAGGCTCTCTTAAAGCTTCTCCACGTTTATTTTTCGGTTTTGGCATTTTCCTTTATAAACGAAATTGTTTTCCATGTCGATCTTGAAGTCCTTCCAAACGAAAGGAATTTGGCTGTTAATTTTCTGTTGTTAACCACGAGTGACAGGCATTCAGAGGAAAAATCGTTCAAATGTTTTTTTACTGTAATCTCGCAACTGGCAACAGTGTACAATATTCTTTAATTTTCAGTTGGCATTTCTTTCTTCAGAACCTCAAGTATTTACAATCGTGTTTATAATAACACTAGCTTAATTACTATTTGTAGGTGGCAATTATAGTTTTAAGTATGACGAATTAAATACTACTATAGCACTAATCTTACTGGTAATTTATTTATCTAACACATTCATATCACGTAGGTGAATTTGTACTTACATTAATTTAAGCACATCGAACGTTTATTGGTACGGAATTCAGACTAATACGGCTCTATCGCAACGGGGCTCACTCTTATATACAATAATCTTTTATTCCAGTTAAATCAAAAAAATATCTAGAATGTGCGTTTCAAACCTGCTGCATTACGATTCCATTAATAATCCTTCTTATCGCTAGACAGATAGGATTGTTGTGCGATACCTATGAATCACCCTCTTTTATCGCTAGACAGATATGAGGCCTTTTTGGTAAAAACCGAATAAGCGTCCTTTTCAGAATGTTTCATATATTTCTTAACTAATACTACATTATTTTATATTATACAATCAAGCTCATCCATAAAGTTCTTATGTTTCCTGTATTGATCCATAAACTCGTATACGCCTTCTTTTATTTAAGCATATCCACCAATATTTTTTTTGTGTTGTTGATAGCTACTCACACTTCCTCTATACTTCTTGTATTTTCCATGTTTCTAAGGTTTTTGAAATGTGGTCCTGCAAAGTTTTTCTCATTTCCTCTTCTTGCAGTTTCTGTAAGTTCTACTTCTTTTGGTCTAGATGTCTCTATGAAGCTTTTTAAAGCTTGTCGACAGTCTATCATTTCTAATTGCGGCTACCAGCTACGCCTGTTCCTGAATATACTTAACAGATTTTGTTCGTTTTCTCAGCTCTTTACTTTACTATATTATAGTCAATTTTGTGTCTAGACGTATCTCTGGTTTTCTCCATGTATACTGGATTACTTGTAATTTTTAAAACGAGTATTTGGCATTACTAATTTATATGCCAATTCTGCTAATCCCTTTTCTCTATTTCTTTCTTTTCCCAATCAATGTGTCCTCAAAACCGCAAACCACAGCATTCCAATCTCATTGTTTATCATCCTGACAAGTTATTAGTGTGTAACAACACACTATTGTAGTTGGTATGAGTTTTGCATTAATTGCAATTGAAAAAGTCCTATGACAATCTGGTGTTCTACATTTCTGTTTATTAAAAATTTTTCTTCTTCTAGTCATCTAGATGAGGCTGTAAAAAGCATTTTATAGTCTGTTACCTTAGCGAACCAGTAAGAAAAAGCGAAATTACTAACAGAATGTTTATTCACATCACGGGTTGACAAAGGAAGGGCGAGAAAAATCAAGAAAACGAATGCCGGGTTAAACACTGTAGGGGACGAGTTAAAGAACGAAACAGACAAACGTGTTACGTTTGTCGAGGCAGCCACGTTGGGCGCCAAATTTATGCTACGGTGCCTCGTAGCCGTGCGTAACACCAAGAAAATCAAAGAAATGACCGGGCTCAATCGGAGATTAGGGGGGGTTGTAGAAAGCAGACCAACATATAATGTACGCGGCTGTAAGGAGTTAGTAACAATACCTGCAATAAAAAAATTAGAATAGTACACCTGCAATAAAAAAAATTAGTCCTGCAAACCTGAAATAAAGAAAAAGCATAGCATGCTGATCGAGCATAGATTGTTCAGTACTTTGTAGAATGTAAAAAAAAACTGTTTAGATAATCTATATAATATAACAACGGTAAAAGCAATACAAAAATTTTTAGTACAAAGTGAGGTAATATTGGGGAGTAGCAGAAACGTTTCCTAACACACCAATTAAACATAAATCAGACAAAATGTTAACAAAAGATAAATAGATAAGACGCAATTGATATGAGCAATCCAGTAGCATTGATTTTTTTTTTCTTTCCTGTCCAAATATTCAAATTACTCAAACTAATTTGTTTTGCTTCTCTTTTTTTTTTTGTTTTCTAATAGCATGCAATTCTATTGTAAAAGGTATCCGAACGACAAAGATATGGCAAAACAACGGATAGATATTTACAGTAAGAACAAGTAGGAAATAGTTCAACTTACAAAAGGTCCTTCAATAACGCTTCCTTGCAATTGAAGTGTGGGATTCACGATGTCCGGCACTAACGCAGCACTTCACCCTTGATTGGGAGGGTGTTGATGGAACTTATCACACGTTACCCTAATCACACCTACGTATTTCACTGGTGTTAGCAGCAGACATTATCATGCTGATGGAACTATGTAACATTGATAAATTTCTTGTTAATTCTATTTCCTGAGACAATAATTTCGAAATATCTTGTAGCACTAGTTTAATTTCAACTGGGACCAAATGTATATTATTTTCATAAACATTCAAAAAGCAGTGAGAAACTTCAACCAACACCTTTGTAAACCGGTAATCTGTTATATTTCGCAAATAACGAAATTTGCGCAAGCAATGATCTGTTTTAGATTCTTTGGGGTTAGAAAATTCAGGAACTACAGTATCAACTGTATTTGGATAATCCAAAGTATGCACTACTCTGATAAAAAAAAAAGACCGCGAAACTACATCGCACACACAGTTTAAATATCAAAAGACAAAGCACCAACAAAAAAAACACAATGAGTAAAGCACGTGTATCACTAAAGTAAGTCCGTCAAATGTTCCGTAAAACACGTGCGTCGACCAAACACGTTTGCCTATCAACCATACTACTTCAATCGGAATTAGCACTACACGTACTACAGTTAATATACAACTTTTATTTCACAAGAAAAACAACTAAAATCGTGCCGTGCTTGTTCATGAACAATTCGAAAATTCATACCGCATTAATTCTTACTATTTTCAAAGCAAAGAAGAAGCAGTATTTTTAACGTAATTAATATATAGGAACCAAGAACAAACTACAACTACTCATCTGTTTATTCAACTCGTTCTATTACAACCTCTTATCGTCTATTATCTAGACTTGTATAGCCACATAGGAACAAAATCTATACGAACGGCAAGACAAGAACGATGCAATCCACTCATTATAATACGATGCATTCGCCTAAGGAGTTAATAAATATAAAATATAGAAATAGTAGTTACAGAAATGTATTTACTAATTGGGAAAAAGCGTAAAATGTTAAGCTGTAAAAATGCACGTTACAAACGGATTTACCTTTTTCTTCGAACATGTGTACCTGAAATAATAATTAGATACAAAACACACGTAAAATTTAACTCTAATAAATAATTTCCAGGAACTTGGATAGCAAAACAACATCACATTGCCTGTTTAAGCACACACATGTGTATCCTTTACTCTTCCTTAAATACTAATTGTATCTAGTAACAATCAAATCGAAGGGTGTTTTGTAAACAAAAGAACTACGCCAGTATACCAAATTTGTTTTTCATACAAGCTACTGAAACATAGAAGTACACAAAAAAGACATTTATAATAATATATATGAATATAAAACCCAAAATTGTTGGATAAATCTTATAATTTAAAGCGTTGCTCTTAATATTGCTAGAATGCAAACAATCTACATAACGTCTAAGTGTAAAGCAAACATATATCGGTCATTATGATATACTATTCCTTTACGTGGGCTGTGAAGGGAATGGGTAACTACAATGAGTATCAATTTTACCCTAACTTAATCTACACACAATACGGCTGCCGGACAAAATGTGTTATAATGATAAAGTAAGGTTCTGTGGTACGGCCAAGCAAACATTAGTTTGAAAAACCAGAGAATATAGGTTACAAACCAGGCTAAAGATATTAACATTTCTATTAAAAAAATATTACTCTTTAATTACCTACCGGTCACGTAAAAAGAGAAAGCACGTCTTTCATCATCAGAAGTCGTAACGACCCGATTTAGCCTAGAAATACCAGTGCGAGCTAGCGCTAAATATCTAGTGAACTCGTCCAACCAATGTAATTATAAAATTGCTTTTTGAAGAAATAATCACGGAAATTCCATATAGAATAGAAATAAATTTAAGCATATGTCTATATTTCAAGAAGAACACAGTTGACTTACTTAATTACCATTAAACTAGCAACATTAAAGAATTTCATATTTATTAAAAATACAAGCGCAAATAAAGGACCAGAAAAAATATGAACAAGTGAACTAGTGAATTAAATTAAGGACAAGCATCGTTGATTGCCTAACAAAACTAACCTGAACTGATAAAGGTAAATAAGGACGCGTATAGTTAACTACCTAATGAGCGTGGTTGAAATAATAAAAGATAGCAACCCGTGAACTCAAATAAGTAGACACTAAATGGTTTTTAAAATACGGAGGCAGTAACTTTCAAATACAAAATGGAACGTAACAAATCACCTGACCAAAAGTCCTTTTCTTCCTTTAATTGAATCTCACCTGTACCAACAATTCCTGTCTCTAATATAGTTACTACTTGTTTTACATCTTGCAATCTTCCAGCTTTATTTAGACTCTTAACTTACTGTTAGAAGTTTTGTTCACGTTTTCGTAATAAGACGCTTTTAGAACTCTCCTTCCGAGTACTTTAACATTCATCAAAATTTCATCGACTTTACAATAGCCGAAAAACGTTGCCGTTTTAATATTTTTGCGTATCAAAGCCATGCACGACTCATTAATTTCAATTTTTAACCATTTACGTTGTTGCACGTGCAAACGCGTTCTGTGCTGTATTGTTGCTAAAAAGTTTTGAATCATTTCGTATTTAAAAATATTCTCTGCCATAGATACATTCACATGTCCCTTGAAGAGAAAAAGTGTGTGCATAGAAAGTAACTACTTCCATCATGATATCCTTATAAATTACGTAATCGATATCCAAACGATGTACTTACCAAAAGCCCTTTCAACGCTTGTGAAACTGTCAATGCAAAAACATTAATGCTACTAGGTATTCCAAAATAATGTGCATTAAAACCTATTTTATTCCTAAGGGTAATGAATTTGGAATTACGTAAATTGTTTTCAGAGATTACACTTCCAGCAGGCAATTACTAAAACCTTTGCAAGCGTTTATTCCTGAAAGTTTAATCTAAATTCAAAGTAGTGTTGTTAGTCATTCAGGGTAATTGAAACTCGCAATTTTCAATAAGTCGACTCCATTTTGAACTACAAGAAAAAGATGTACAATTTTACCGCATTGTAGCGCACCAGTAAAAAATTTAAGAACATATATGGCAGAAAGAGTTGTTTGTGATTTCAACGTTAATTAGCTGCATCTATAGCAAATGCAAATTAAGTAGTTACTTTCCAAAAGATGCAACAAAGACTTATATTTGTGGTAATTTCCTGTAACGGCTTTGTCTCATCAGACACAAGCACTTGTGTGAAAGACTATAAAAGTTTTACGGCTCCAGTTGTAAGATTGGTTGATACGTCTAGTCTCTCTCTTTCTGGACACTGAAGTGTAATGCTGCTCCTGATTATACGGGAAACAATCATCAAGTGTGTTGCTGCCGCCGAACACACTCTTAGCAAACTAGTAGTGATAGTCTGTTTCCTACCTGATCGTGCACATGCAATTGTACGACAGACTACAATAGTTTTATCACTGTCACTGTATGACTGGTTGATGCCTTGTCTCTGCCTGTGGTAGTAGTAGTTAGAATAAGGTCCGTTGCATTAAGGTGCTATTGCAGACAAGAGTAGGGAGAACAAGTTCAAGATACAAGATCTTCAGGAGTAGTTTGATACGTTCCGTCCCTGTATTAAAATAATTTGGTTCATACTTAATTTAAAATTTCATATCCCGTATTTTTTCCACGCTTATTTTCTATGTTTATTAGCAAATCCGACTTCCTTTCGATTTAAACAATTGTTTGGTTAGCATCCTGTAGGTAAATATTTTCATTTTGTGCAATTAAATTTTATATTCCCTACTATATCCACGGCAATGAGCAAAGTTGTTAAGCGTTTCCGACTTCCCTTTAAACTGAAATAATTGCTTTTTCAACACCCTATAGATTTTATTAGTACATGCAATTATAGTTTAAATATAGCAAATTTGCCCTTTCAGCAGTATTAAATCTGGTAATTTCTTTAAAGATTTAGTACAGTCATTTGGTTCGAAAAAAAGAGGTTACCTGGAAGGTTTTCCGAGGGTTTTGAAAATTGATAATTTTATAGATCTCGATCTGCTCTTTCCGAATTTCAACTTTGCCATCTCGTACCTTTGCCGTTTGCACCGCCGTATTGGAAAAATGGCGTCTAATAGCAGTTTTATATAATATCTCTTTCCGACTCATCTTACGATAAAAACATTTATATACAAAATTTAACTAGAGATAATTTCCTACACTTTATGTATTAACAATTTTTTTTGTAAAATCAATAGTTTAAGCGCACAAGCGCCTCAAACTATTATTCATCTACACCACCAAGTGTTTTAAACAGGTATAAGGGAATGGATCGTCTTTGTGTCGCGCCCCTTTCTCGACCTTCTACAAAACATCTGCCGGTAGAGTTCAATAGAAATATTTAGTTTAGTCTGAGTCGTCAGTATACGTCTATCGTTTTATAGTGTCGTTTGCGTTTATAAAGCCATGGCTTCTAATAAAGTAAATGGTTTTATTTTTGATAATCCATTATTAACAAGTGAAATAGTCGAAATTAAGGAAAAAGTATTGGAGACAAGTCAATTATTAAATGAAAGGACAATAAGGTTAAACTTTTGGAGGTACTAAGATCGATAGTGGTTTATGATGTATGTCGAAAATGTTATAATAATGAAAAATTAATCGCTGCATCATTGCGTAGAGGAAGCGATGTCACGACTTTTCAACCACTACTGCGATCCTCGCACCCAACATTCTCAATCAAAGACTATTATTTTATATGCGCTGCTGAGATAACAGCAGAGTTTATAGCAAAACAAAAGCACAGTGTACATAAGCTATCGATGAAAAATAGTATTTCAGAACCTGCTAGAGCTCGTGATGATGATCGGGGTCGAACAATTGCTGAACGTCTTGAGTATGTTGATAATTTGGTCGCAGCCGATGCACAGTATCACAATTCCTGCATGAAAAAATTGTACCAAGCACCACCGACTGAAGTTATGAAAAAAGGAGGTCCGTATGCAAACGATATCGATACTGAGATGTAGTACATTTATTCTTATCTCGAGCAGAATTCCGATGAGTGTTAGTTTTCTCTGGGCGAATTGATGACCAAAATTGAAGGTGATTTCCGTCCACACATAAAAACGGCGAAAGCACTACTTCTCAAAAAATACGGTGATGATATTTTAATTTCCGTCACTGCCAATAATGCTCCTGCGGTTTGTTTCCGAAAAAAATGGCGACTCTGTGTGTGACTACTACGCCTAAGGTCCCGGGTTCGAATCCCAACACGGTCCGCTTGAAAAATGTTAGGCGAGCATTTTTCACAAAAATACACCCTCGTTCGGATGAGAGGTAAAATGGAGGTCCTGTGTGTGTGTTGTCACGCACGTTAAAGATACCTACAAAATACCGGCAAAATTCCAAATTTTTTAGATAAAAAAAACTCGCTTCCTGGTCAATGTAGTATCTTCGTGTGAAGCATTGGAAAATCACATGTAAGGTTTGTTTCCCAAATACAGGGTTTATGCTATTAACGGATGCCTGGTACAATCAAAATGGTGATGACAAGAGGATATTTGCTCTAGAGTCTGCGAGACAAAACATTATCCTATCTTAGATAATTTTTTTCAAAACTCTGAGTCAGATAAATCTGAAACTTTACGCGTTTTCCTAAATGATGTGATTTTAAAGAATCTATGTGGGTCTCTTGAGAAATTTAAGAAAAAAAGCATTGCTCTCGCCTATTGCAACAGAATCTGAAACGGCACTTGAAAAGTTTCTTACGTACGAACTTGCTCCATTTCCATTATCGCTTTTTGATGACACAGGTATTCGTAAATGCGTTAAATCTTCTACGTATAAGGCATTTAAACAACATTTTAGAGATAAATTTTAGAGATACAATGTATGTCATCGGCGGAGGGCACTTTTTACACCAAGTCACTTGAGTTTGCGGTGAATCGTTTTCATCTATTTGCAATAACTACATTACATACGTTCGATCGAAAAATACATCCAACGCCACACTCGTATTCCACGGATATCCGGAAAATGTAGCAAATCTTAGTACCAAATATGAGGAACGACCCCGACGCTCGCGAAAAGCTGCTCCAGTACACATACTTTTTGACGAGACAATGATTCCAGCAAAATAAATTCTTGGAGAATGATGCAAACAAGAACCGTTTCATTAGAATGTTGAAGACAAAAAGTTTAAAGTTGAGAATCTTAAGGTTAAACAAGGCACGGAGATGCGGATACGTTAACAATCAATACCGGAATAAGTGTTTCACCAGCATTCGATAACGTAATAGTTGTCGGCGATACAACATGTGCACTCTCCAATCAAGAAAAAATTAAATTCATTAAGTACTCCGAAAAAATCCAAATTTAAACGAAGTTATTCAGGTATTTAAAAATCCTAACGCTGATCCAGATATCATTGCTAAAGCTTGGAGAACGCTTCGTTCTTGAATTATACGGATACAGTGATGTGAAAAGTAAGAAAAGCATGTCTGTAAACGCCTATAGATATGCATGCTTCAGAAAATCAGCATATAATAGTAAATTCAATATTGCGTCCCTACCACAAACAGAAGCAGCAGCGTGACAACATTCATTTCGAACCTATAACCAGGTTCAGCAGTGGTATAGGAATGAATAAGAATGCAGAGCAATGGGGTTGGAACAGAAATAAAAATGGGTTAATTCCTGTTACGACACTCGAGCCCCAAAAACCTTGTTAAAACATATTTTTCGTCAATGCAAAAGGGATGTCAGAAAGCCTGTGGATTCAGAAAAGCTGGGTTAAAATGCTCCGTTACATGCATGAATTGTAGTGGTACTTGTACTGATTCGCAAGTTTCATGATATGATATCGATGAAGAGGAAGAAACTGAGACTACTTTCGAGCAAACGTATGATGGAATCGGAAACGAAGAGGATGTTGATAAGTCTGATAATCCCATCGCAGATGATGCGCATGAAATTTCGGTCTGAGGCGTTTCGATCAATACCGAAGACGAACTCACAACGCCTGGTACATCAGGAACAGCAAAGCGAAGAAGATTGCGCTAAATTTCGAAATTGTGCATAACATGTGGATTAGACCTACGTGGACACCACGATAAAAAAACACTTGGTGGTGTAGAGGAATAATAGTTTGCGACGCTCGTACGCCAAAAATATTGATTTTATAAAAAAAAATGTTAATACATAAATTGTAGAAAATTATCTCTAGTTAAATTTTGTATATAAATGTTTTAGTCGTAGAATGAGTCGGAAAAAAAATATTATCAAAAAACTGCTACTAGGCGCCATTTCTCCATTGTGGCGGCGCGAGCGGGAAAGATACGAGTGGCAAAGTTAAAATTAGGAATTGAGGTATTACGGCGTTGAAATTAAACTTACTTCATTCACACTGGCGGAATATACTAATGAAGACAGTTTTTTTGTTTGAGTATCTATTATAAAATATAATTTCCTAACTATATAAAAATTTAGAGTACACTATGCTAAAGTGTAACGTTTTTCTAATACTTTTTTCAGCTACGAGGAAAAATGCATTTCGACTCCTAGAAAGATTCTTTCTAAACATTATTTGTGGACAATGTATAAGTATAGGGTTTGCATGACAATTTTAATTGCTGTTTTTATGTAAATATTAGGATGGTCAATATTGACTGAAAATCACTCACTAAATATTTTTTTAATTTCGGTTTTATATCAATATTAGGATTGGGGTAGAAAGTTAGGATAAAGTAATCAAAGAAAGGTATTAATTATTTTTGCGAAGATTTTTGCAAGATATAAATCCTCGAGAATATGCTGGATAAATGTTGGTTCTATGCGAGTGGGTTGTCCTTTTATAACATGTTGATTTCTTAAAGGTTTGTAAATAATATTTCTTTCTCAAGGTTTCCTTTCCGTTTCTGTGTGATTCACAACCTTCTTTGATGTTTTAGCTAGCACGGCATTACTTCTTACGATTTCCCTTTTTTCTTTGTTGCTGTACTTAGTGCGGAATAGTTTCATTGCTCACTTTACTACTTTCTTTCTTGTCCGTACGGATCACCGTAACAAGTTAGTAGGTAGTAAGTGAAAGTAGACGTTTATGCCACAATTAATGTATTCAAATATATACGTTAATCATTTATGAAACTAAATAATAATAAACGTAACACATTGTTGTGACAAAACCAAGAATAACAAGCAAAGTCGTATTAATTCAAAATGTTTTAAACAATTATAAAGAAAGGCGGGTAACGCACTATCTTTGTTAAATTAAGTACCGGTCAAGCTACAGAACAATGGGCTTAATGGAGAGTAGATATAATAGGTTCCTTCTAGAACACTTCGATCCTCACTCGATCGATCCCCCCACCCTGCCTTCTATTTCGCAGTTGTTGAGGTGGTGTGCCTTGTAAATTCTGACGATCCTCAAGACACTTCTGGCGCACATCGTTTTCACTGGATCACCGCCCCTCCTACCCCTTTCTGCTTGCCTACTAGTTGTAGGGTGTTGAAGGGGGAAGGGGGTCTTATGACAATTCTTACGACTCATATGAATTCTTCATTATGTTTATCGGCTGTGCGGGTGTCCTAATCAGCATTTTGCGGGCTAGAAAATTTTTAACGATTAGGGATATATAGGCAGATATAATTAGCATCGTGAAATTACATAGGATTATTTAGCACTATTATTTTAATATTATAATTTTACTTTTAACATATATCATTTTTAATATTAGACTAGCATAAGTGTGTTCTTAAATTTTAGAATTAAGTTGACTACATAATTGGACTTATATACATATGTCTGTAGAGACTTTATTAATAAATGAAATAAATGAAATTATGTTTATCGGCTTTGCGGGTGCCCCATTTGGCATTTTGCGGTCTAGAAAAATTTTTTAACGATCCTCATGACTCGTATGAATTCTTCATTATGTTTATCGGCTTTGCGGGTGCCCCATTCGGAATTTTGAGGTTTAGAAAAAATTTTAAAAAATTTTAAATCGAGCTAACATATGCACTCAAAATTATATGGCATAGGTATGGGTAATCAAAAATTGTAAAGGGTAATTGTTTCCGTTCTCTGGGATCGGTGATTGAGCACAGAAATAAAAATAAACTGCAATATATATGGAAATAAAAATTTATTAGACAATCTATACACAGTAGTAATAAATTCTTTGTATATATCTATATTTACAATAATATTATCATTGTACATGTTTTTAGGCTAAACATGTATATACATTGTGACCCTAAAACAGTCACGTAATGTGTACAACTTAAATCCGAGCAATATATACAACTTATAAACTAAGTAAAATAAAATCTATTATCTATTTCACTATGCCCCATGCATACGTTAAGGTCGTGTTAGGGATGACGAAACGCTTATCATCTGCGCCCGATAAACTAACCTTGCTAAGTAACAGCGTAAACAAATCATGTTTTTTGCTCCTAATAGTTCGCATCGAATGCACGAAGGCTCGGAAGTTACTGTTATGTGCTACGTCCTTAAAACTATCAACACTTATACCCTGCACAACACTACGCTTAACCCCTTTAATCTTTTTATTACATCCCTTTCGCTAACTATACAGTAACTCTTGGCGCGAGTACCCACAAACTCCAAAACTATCTCACCACCAAACTCATCCTTGAACTTTCCGGGCACTTTCTTGTTTACAAGTGGGATCTTATATTTATTGTCTGGGTGGTAGTCACTAGTGTCGAATAGGTCCAGGCAGGCATGAATATCACTGTACAAGTCTTCTGTTTCGACACTATACACGAGCGAATCGGTATCTGTATACAAAAGCGAAAGCTTAGACCCATACAGAGGCAACAGTTTTTCATAGTGAAAGTCATAAATCAAGGTTTTGATAGGTCTAAAATCGAAAAGCCTGCATATATAGGTTTATTATAGGTGACTTTAACGCGGTCCATCTGTATGAGTGCTAAATTTTCGCCTAGTACCAGATTACAATTAAAGTTCGGACGGGTAATCAGGGTACTCGCACACAAGGTCTTCCGGTTACTCTCCCACCGAGTCACAAGCTTCACGTCGACGCGCTTGTCTATATTTTCCATGGTTTTACCAAAGATGGCATTGTTCATGAGTTTGAAAAGTCCTTCTCAAAAGCGTTAGTGGCACGAGTGCGAAGGTCCGTGTTCAACTCGATATAAGGCTTCAACCATGGAGACACTAATCCATTCCGCACACACTGCTGTAGATTCCTGTAGTGGATAATGTAGCGGTGTTTGTCTTCTAAGGTGGCGAGGAGCTTCGGAGCCTTAGATGTGATATAAGGCGACGTCTTCATTTCCGGGCAGAACGGCAGGTCGTTGTGGAGATCATGTAAATGTGAAGGGTACTCCAAGTCGACCTCCAGAATGAATCCTTTCGCAGAGTCCTTGGGAACATTTAAGATGGTGGCCTGGAGTTCGGCTATATCGGTAGAGGGCAACCATCGAAATCCTCTAAGAGGAGAGCCTGGCTCATGGCCCAGCCATACAAGTTATTGGCATCGTAGTATGCCAAATACTTAGACGGAGCCGCAGGATCGTACTCTTCCATGTACTTGTTGTTGGCAGCAGCGTAACGCCCACTACACTGAGTCAGACCCCCTCTGATCCCAGACTTTATAAAATGGTACATGTCAATATCCGTGAGGAGCTCCAGTTTCACGCCGGTGTATTTTAACATAGCGTCCCAGGTTAATGAGGGCGCTGTCACATACTGGCACGGATCAAGGTCATAAGTCGACATGCACACCCGGCGAAAGTTCTCAAAGACGTCTGCTAACAACAGTACATCTGTCTTCAAATAGAGGTCGCTATATTCTCCGAGCGTGTTAAGACCAAAGTCGCGCCATACCTTTTGGGCCCTCTCGTATTCGTCGGTGGTAATGGATGTAGAGGCGAGATCATTGTAGAAGGCAGCCTGTGGTGGAGAGCTGTTTCCTCCAATACTTCCATACTTTGTATGTAAGTGTATGGAAACACGCCTTTCTTGGTAACCAGTCGGAACCTGGAGTCCTCGGGAAGTGATGTCTGACCTCTACAAACTGGTCCTGGGTCAAATTCTTCGCCAGTGTATCCAACCCGGACGCCATAAATCGGAGAGAGTCGATAAACCGAAGTTGGACACAAGACTTGTCGGCAGTCTTTTCTTGTTTGTCTAAGACCACTTCTGTATCGGATAGTCGTACAGTTTTCGAAAACGAGATGAACCGCTCTTTATTGTTCGGTATAACGTTAATCTTTTCGTTATCATACCCCAGTTCTTTTATGATGAAATGAGCATCATATCCACTAAGGTTGTGAAACACCACTGGGATAAACTGCGGAACCCGATAGAGGATGTTACATTTGGAGTGTACAGGAAAGCGGTACGCACCATTCATGTGGTTGTGATCCCGCACACGGTCTGTTCCAAGCGGTTTCTTGCATATTCCACAGTCATCGATAGTGTGGAACAAAAGTTCATTCTGGGCATCCAAAGGAATCATGGGCACATTCGTCGTCAAGATCTTACCCAGACGTCTAGCTTCCTCTCTAAGTTTGATAACAAATTTACGTGCTGCGTCTGGACCCCGGTAGATCTCAAATTTATTGAGGAGTTGTCATAGCAGCATTTAATGTAATATGCCCAGCTATAAGGGGTATGCAGCTGGAGCGGTGTTGTAGATGACATGGAGGGTCGGGCTTTGCAAAACTGTACGGCTGTAGGAGCGATTCAAAGTCAGCATAAATAACGAATGGGACCAGCATTTGTTTTTGGATGCTCGAAAATTCCAAAACGTTGTTGAAGACGGTGGGCATTTGGGTTACAACATGGTTACAGTCCCGCTCAGTATGCCTGATCAAGGCAGTCTCAGTCGGAAAAAAGATTAAACATCCATCGCAGATCCATTTATGTAAACGTTTTTTTGATAACTGTTTACCGACCAGACGTCCCAAATCCTTGATCCAACAAAAATGACTTTTTTCTTCATCCTGGATGTAGAGCAAGTTAACGTGCCGGGCTCTCCTGCGTTTAGTAAAATGTAGAGGACCAACAATAGACCTTCCTTCCACTCCGAATACATTGATACTCAGATCGTTCAAAGCCTCGAACTTGGCAATCTTGTCAAAGGCCATAGGGAACTCTATACCACCCATATTTAAGCAGCTTGAGTAATGGGGGTACTTGCTAAGACGATGGGGGTTATGCTCGGCAGGATACAGCGCTGCTACAATGGAGTATGCAAAACAGGCTGCGTCTCGGTTTTTAACATTCACCACCGCTTTTTTAGTTTTTATCCAGCGTGGAAGGTCAATGTAAGAGGATCCCCTAAGTGGCTGGTATTTGTTGATGTTTAGTTCTAAATGCAGGACACGTTGTAAGGCCCAACCGGCCTGGTGATGTTCAAATTCTTGGGATTTATCGAGCATCTCCCGAGAAAACGCTGTATACACTTTGTTCAAGTCGCTCGATCGGGTTATAATTTGATTCTTGGTATTGAAAGATTTAGTTGCTTCGGTATCACCCAAGTCCATCTTTGTGTACATACCAAACACTTCCACATTAATTTTAAGGCTCGTGTGGGCCTCCAAGGTGTCCTGGATCAACTTTACAAAATGCTGCTTTTGTTCAAGTAAAAAGTCCTCAATGTCTCTACAACCAGACATATTATTGATGCGGTAAGTTGCGATCCGGGAGCGGAAGGCAGACGATAACAGCTGTATCGCTTCTTGTTCGGGGTCTCTGGATTTGGTCTTATGCGCAGCACTACGTAAATGTCCAGGAACTGGCGTGAAGGAACGTCCATATTGCAATCCTTGCAATATCGTATGTCCTGTCGCTGGCGTTTTGGGGCAGGTGCAGCACGTGGTGGTGATGCTCCACGTTTGGCTGACATCGATGTAGAAGAAATAGTATTTCCGTGGAGAGCGTGCTGATGCCGGGTTAAATTAGCTCGACGCCCAAACCCCATATCACAAATGTCGCACACAAATAATACTGGTGCTGATAATCCAGTCGGTGGAGCTGAGGCTGTAACCTGACGTGGTGGTGGTCTAATGATATTATGAACCTCCTTTTGTGTCGGTTAAGGTTGCTCTGGATCGAGAAGTTTTCTGGCACACATCGCAGACGAATACTTTGACGGATTCCATTGTAATCTGCACAATAAAACTATGTTTATTACTCAGTTTAAAACACGTAAATTGCAATGTTTTACAGGTGTAAAAGAAACACTACTGAGGAAAATGGGCTGAGACTTCTTATAAATAGCAAGATGATCGTAAACAGGCAAATTAAAGTGCGTGCTCACAGGCAGTCAATATAACTTCGGTCCAGGATTTGTTTGTTACTCAGTTTAAAACACGTAAACCACGAGGTTTTGCGATCGTAGAAGAAATACAACTGAGGAAAATGGGATGAGACCCTTATATTTATAGCCAGATGATCGTAAACAGGTGAATTACTGCGCATGCTCACAGGCATCCAATATAACATCGCCTTAGGATTCCTTTGAAATTTGTATAATAAAATGATGTTTATTTATAGTTTAAAACACGTAAATTATGAGGTTTTGTAGTCGTAGAAGAAACACTATTGAGGAAAATTGGTTGAGACTCTAATAAATAGCCAGATGAATGTAAGAAGGTAAATTAAAGCGCATGCTCACAGGCAACCGATATAACTTCGGCCCAGGATTCCTATGTGATCTGCACAATAAAACGATGTTTATTACTCAGCTTAATAAACGCAGACAAATGTTTTCGCATTCGCGGAAAAGGAAAATGGGCTGAGGCCTCTTATAAATAGCCAGATGATCGGAAATAGGTAAATTAGAAAGAATGCGCACAGATCGCTAATAAAACGTCGCCCCAGTGGAGATGCTCCTAAAGGAATGGAGCACAGTTACGTCTGGGGAACTTGCGATACAACTAAAACAGAAAAATTAGCATTATATGAATAATAAATAGTCATTGCTATGTTTTCGGACCTTATTCGATATAGAACCATGGCGCCAACCGCAAACGACAGCATTGTTGCATTCTATAATTTATAATGAATACGACCGTGGGCTACTTCAGTTTTATTCTAGTATTTTTAATAGCTTGTAAATTTCGATATTGATATTGGAATTGATGTGTAAATATAATATAATATAAGAATTAAAAATTAAAACCAGTAGTTTACATGGAAACTGGGCATGTCATCAACCAGTTCAAAAATATATTTTATAGGTATTTCAGTTATTAATGACATTGCACCAAATTCATTCCTATAATATATCATGATGCTAACCATCATGATCCTATTACGTAATACTAAAAACTAGTGCTAGCGGCGACTTAAGTTGCTGCTACAGTTTAGAAACCTATAAAACTTAATTCATATACAAATTTTCAAGCCACTGAATAAATAAGATGTAAATAAAATAGCCGAGCGCCTGCCTATTTGCAACATTTATTAAAACGTGTATGCCAAGGTCATATTAATATACACGTCTGGCGAATATTAAACACATAATTAAGCTAAAATGAATCTTTTAAAATAAGCATCGTCATCATCTGAAACAATGTTTTGTTAAAATCCGAGTATTTTACGTTAATGTATCAGCATATGTCATAAGGAAATGCTCCGAGTGTAGACCCCGGGTATTTATTTATAAGTAAAATATTTAATCATTACTATTATTGTGCTATTCATTAGCAGAAATCTGCACAAATCTGCATAAATATTACATCCAATGCTCGATTTGATTGCATAGAATTAACCTTGTACCTGTTTTTGTTTGAGGTCTGAAAGCATATAATTAAAATATTGTATCATCCGTTTTAAATAATTCAGGTATGTAAAATTTTTTAAAAATTCAATATTCGGATAATTTAAAGAACGAAATAATGCTTTAGATAATTAAATGGAGTATTTTCATTATACAATACAATAATAATTATTACAATAGGTAAACCTATTTTGACTATTAAAACAATGTCGATGTGTGAGCTCAAACGTTTAGTTACTTGATAAAAACTTCTCGGGGCATGATTCGAGCGATCAACGACCTACTTAAACGTGTTTATGCCTGCATGAATGTGCGTGACGTCATAAATATCATTGCTCATAAATATTTCTAGGATTAGTTCGCTGTAAATTGCAGAAATGACTGCATTCCATACGATACGATGATACAACTGTCTATAATTAACCGCAAAATACTAATTATAAAATGAGCTATATATTAAAACAGAGAAAATTACTTTTACCTGACGTTGAGATAATCAAAGCGGTTGATAATTAATCAATTTATAAAACTGAATACCCTTCAAATCGACCGATTTACATATATTTTAAATTCAGGCAATTAATTGTTTTATGATGTAACTATGTTGTCTTGACTCATCCAAAATTCTTCGGCACGTCTGTGCGAATCTCGGTAAAATTAAAGGTCATCATAGCTTTTATTAGAACTCGAATATTTCAGTGGATCCTACAATATTAACAAAAAATTACTAAAAATCTATTAGAAACCATAAATTATCCCGAAACTAAGCCGAATTTACGCTAAATTAAAATTAAATATGTAATTCATATATGCAACATTAAAAGCTCGTCAAAACGTGTCAACGATTATATATAATATACACGTCTATCTAAAAAGCAAATACTATACATATAATTAAGCTAAAATGTGTCTTTTAACACCGTAAAACTTGCAGATTAATCTGAAAATATGCTGTTAAATATGTATACAAAGGTTTAATACTCACCTTCAACCACTTCTCAAAACTGCATTGATAGTAAACAGCAACCAGGAAAAAAACTGGTCCGAGCGCACTTTACGTTATTATATTAGCATATCTCGTAACAATATGCACCAGGAGTAAACACCTGAGGTCCATCTATATTCATACTACACCACCACTATACCTATGTGCTATTCTTTAACAGAAATCTGCGTTAACAGATCGAGACAAACGAAAAGAATGACACATAGGTATAGTTTGTGCGGTATGAATATAGATGGACCTCAGGTGTTTACCCTGGCATATTGTTACGAGATATGCTAATATAATAATGTAAAGTGCGCTCGGACCAGTTTTTTTCCGGTTTTACTGTCCGTTAATCATAGCAGTTAGGTGAGTGACATATTTAATTTAATTATACGGAAATTCTGCATAATTTTCGATATATAATTTATGGTTTCTAATAGATTTTTAGTAATTTTTTGTTAATATTGTAGGATCCACTGAAATATTCGAGTTCTAATAAAAGCTATGATGACCTTTAATTTTACCGAGATTCGCACAGACGTGCCGAAGAATTTTGGATGAGTCAAGACAACATAGTTACATCATAAAACAATTAATTGCCTGAATTTAAAATATATGTAAATCGGTCGATTTGAAGGGTATTCAGTTTTATAAATTGATTAATTATCAACCGCTTTGATTATCTCAACGTCAGGTAAAAGTAATTTTTCTCTGTTTTAATATATAGCTCATTTTATAATTAGTATTTTGCGGTTAATTATAGACAGATGTATCATCGTATCGTATGGAATGCGTCCATTTTTGTGATTTGCATAAAGCAAAACGACACATAAATAGTACAGTACAATAAATAATTTGCATAAGAAATCGATTTTATGAATAAACTATATTACAAAACCTGTATATCAGCCTACCTATTTGAAACCGCGTTATTAGAGAAACAATATATTTCCTGAATTAATTGCAATTCAAGAACTGTATTACTCGGTTTATAATCCCGGAATTTAACAGTAATGTGATATAAAACGTTAATAATAAATTTTGGATTCAAACTAAACATTCTTATTGCTATCGAATCAGTAATTATTTTATAAAATTAGCTATATATATCAAACCAGCACTGATATTTTCGAGTTATATAGACAAATGTATTCTTCTTCCTATAAATCGTGATTAATGGTCATTTCTACAATTAATAGAGAACGATACCTAGAAATATTTATGAGCTATGATATTTATGACGTCACGCATATTCATGCAAGCATAAACACGTTTAAGTAGGTCGTTGATCGCTCGAATCATGCCCCCGAGAATTTTTTATCTCTAACGGGTCGATAATTATTTTTGAAAATTCATAAATCGAATCAATGTATAGATTTTTACGCTCTTATAATTGTTATACAAATTTCATGCTTGGACTTAAATTACAGCGCGAGGGCAGCTGATAGCTAAGGACTACTAATGCATTTTTGTCTGTGTGATACACAACTGTTTTTCGTCTAACATTAAAGAAAAAATAGAAAAAACCATAAAATAAAGAAGGTTAATAACATTTGACGTATTTATTTATTATAGTAATTGATATTAATTATCCCTTGACCATTATTATGGATAGTGATACCAGAATTTGTAGGCACTTGGTAAGTATTTTAGATGCTGGTAGCATGATGACATTTTTTACGATAACGTTGACGGTCTATCTACATTAATTGGTATTTCATTTATTTGGTTTAAGAGCAATTAACATGTGAATTGTATTATTTGTGCTGGTACTAGACAGTTGATGTTCTTGGTTTGTTAGAATTTTGAGAAATTTTAATCTTATTTGATAACCAATCACCTATATATCCTTAAGCAATTGCAGAAGAACACCATCCTCCAGGTATCTTAAGTGTTATTAAATTACTTCCAGCATTAGCTAATAGAGTTGCAGAACTACGGCGGAAGCATTGGCCTGTGTATGTACTAGGTTCAACCAATTTCAAAAGGTGGCTATTTTGCTTGGAATTTTGCTAAATACATTTTCCCGATCGGCTGTATTGTACATTTATTATTTTTGTAATAAATGAATAGGGAATTATGAGTAATGTGGGAGGTATAATAGAAACATATTTGTTGTATATTGTAAGTAGATTCAGTACATCAACTGTAGTGTTTGTGACTGTAAATGTTCTTGTAATATTATTTTTGGTTTGTGGAACTGTAACAATCAATACGTGTCCACTAATATCTATGTGGTCAAGTTTCATATTCGTCAACTCATTTCGGCGGCAAGCTCCGTATACTCCCATAATAAGAGAAACTTGCAATGTAAAGTTAATCTAAAATTTACAATAATTTTATTTGTATACCTTTATCATTAGATATTCCTAATCATCTGCCGCCTTAAAAATTGAATACATTTATTGTACTTGAATCAAAATTTTAGATTTTTTGGGAAGGTAGTTTACAGAATGCTTTATGATGATCATCAAAATTAATATTTTCTTTGACTTTAAAAGTGCTTTTAGCATTGAAAATTTAGCCCATCGAGTAGTAGCATTTACACGTTTCGATCTTTCTGATAAATACGCAATTAAAACATTCTCTGTTACATTTTTAGCTTTTTATTTTTTTTTTCTATTTATTAAATAATTCATAGTATTTTTGTACCGTTCTCTAGACTTTTTAGGTAAAAGATTTAAAGAAGCATTGCTCACTTCTTCTTGCAACACCGGTGGAGTACTTGTAATTCCTTCATCATCATCACAGTCTAAATTATCATTCATCTTCACTAACAGTTATTCAGTTAGAATTACAATTATTCACTACTCATCTATGATTATTTTATATTTTTATTTGAAACTCTTATTAACAATACACCGACGCCGAGGTTAAATGATAATTTATTTGAAACGTCAAAGCCGCAATATATGAATCTCAATGATAGTCATAGGTGTCTAGATCGGCATCGGGAAAACCTATAAAATCATGCTATTATGAGTTTTGCGGCCCTAGAAACGCAAAGATTTACTTTCAGTCAGATTTTTAGGGTAGATATGATTTATTTTCATATATGCTAGGCGAAAAACAAATTTTTTATAAAATCAAGTTAAATCGGCGCGCTGAAGAAAATATATGTATCGTTGTGATACTAACGATTTAATTTTCTAGTACGGTTTAGTGTGGTTCCAGATATTGACAAAGACGAACGCGATTTTGTATATGAATTATATATTTAATGCG
Source organism: Platerodrilus igneus (assembly GCA_036346225.1). Lineage (NCBI taxonomy): Eukaryota > Metazoa > Arthropoda > Insecta > Coleoptera > Lycidae > Platerodrilus > Platerodrilus igneus. Next base: position 4,960,095 of record JARFIW010000500.1, on the reverse strand, counting down.
CTACTTTTAGTAAAATTCTAAATAGTTTTTTGAGATAGTTTTAGGTTTCTAATTAATTTTAATAATTTTTGTTAATATCTTAGGATCCATTGAAAATATTTGAACTCTATATAAAAGCAGCGCTGACCTCAATTTTACCGAGCTTCGCACAGACGTGATATAGAATTTTGGATGAGTCATGATGTAATCATTTTATAACTTTTGTGGGGGTTCGAGACTAATCATAGTCGCCGGGTGATCGTGAGAGGTTAACACTCCTTCGACTGATATTTTTACTGTAATTAAACATCGTTCTAGGTAAGTCGAACATTTTTGGGCGTGTGTATGCTTGATTGGATATTTATATATTTTTTTCAGATATGTATAATGATTTCACTTTCTGTAAATTGCAGAAAATAGCCGCAATCTATACGATGGTACATCAGTAGTTTAATTGTCATACAGAAACACCTTACTTATTTAAATTTACTAGTGTTTGGGCTTAAACAACAGTGTGAAATTCGATGAACCAGATGGCATGAACAAATTTTTATAAAATCTGCATTAATCGGTGCTCCGAAAAATATGTGCCGTTGTTATTCAATTTTCTGGTGCGGTTTCATGATACATAATTGTATCGTGGTACCAAAGACGCTCGCAAATGCAGCTCTCCATAAGGCAAATTAGTACGTATTATAAAAATCTTTTCTATTAGTGACCCATTTTAAAAATCTGTAAATTATATTGGTTATTATGTGTTTGGATCTTTAAATTAAAGACCGACATTCTGTGAATACAAAGCAATTTTCATTTTAAAAATAGAACTTAGTAAAGCGCGAGAAGCCTCAAACGTGCATCCGGTTAATATATTTTACAGCTAGAAATATTTATAAGCTATGATATTTATGACGTCACGCACATTTATACAAGCATAGACATGTTTAAGTAGGCCGTTGACCACTCGAATCATGCCCCCAGAAGTTTTTATCAAATAACTAATCGTTTGAGCTCACACATCGACATTGTTTTTAATAGTCAAAATAGGGTTACCTATTGTAATAATTATTATTGTATTGTATAATGAAAATACCTCATTTGATTATGTAAAGCATTATTTCGTTCTTTAAATTGCACAAATATTGAATGTTTACAAATTTTACATACGTGAATTATGTAAGACGGATGATGCAATATTTTAATTAGTTGCTTTCAGACATCAAACAAAAATAGCATTGGACGTAATATTTATGCAGATTTGTGCAGATTTCTGCTAATGAATAGCACAATAATAGTAATGGTTAAGCATTTTGCTCATAGATGGATTCCTGGTGTTTACACTCGAAGCATTTCCTTATGACATATGCTGATACATTAACGTAAAGTGCTCGGCCTTTCAGTTTACGAATCGAGTTTTGTGAAGTCGCTCTAGGTAAGTAAACTAATTTTTGTGGCCAGATTTTAACAGCACATTGTTTCAGATGATGACGATGCTTATTTTAAAAGACTTATTTTAGCATAATTATGTGTTTAGTATTCGCCAGACGTGTATATTAATATGACCGTTGCATACACGTTTTAATAAATGTTGCAAATAGGCAGGCGCTCGGCTATTTTATTTACATCTTATTTATTCAGTAGCATGAAAATTTGTATATGAATTAAGTTTTACAGGTTTATAAACTGTAGCAGCAACTTAAGTCGCCGCTACCACTAGTTTTTAGTATTATGTAATAGGATCATGATGGTTAGCATCATGGCATATTATAGGAATGAATTTGGTGCAATGTCTTTAATAACTGAAATACCTATAAAATCTATTTTTTGACCTGGTTGATGACATGCCCAGTTTCCATGTAAACTACTGGTTTTAATTTTTAATTCTTATATTATATTATATTTACACATCAATTCCAATATCAATATCAAAATTTACAAACTATTAAAAATACTAGAATAAAACTGAAGTAGCCCACGGTCGTATTCATTATAAATTATAGAATGCTGTCGTTTATTATCCCTTCCCTCCCTTCTGCTTACAATATTACTAATTCATTTTACCTAATAATTTGCATCATAACAAAACAATCGCATTTATTCATTCTGTTATTGGCTACGCATAATTGCTTTGAGAGTCCATAATTCTATACAGGCTAGCACAACAGGCATCTTATCCATCGTGTATATGTAACTGCATGTTTTGTTAATATCAACTTAATAGCTATAATTCATTTATAAAGGTGTCAAAAATATTTACTATGTTGCTTTGATCTTTGTGCGCATGGTAGACCATTGCACACGCCTCTGACTAAAGCCGGGTCCACGGTGCTTGCGGCATGGTTCCAATTCAACATCAAAAGCTCAGCGAATAGGCTATGAGGTAAGTGTTATTGCACCGTGTTACCTTGCGCCCAAATATCATAACAATAAGTAAACTCGCTTGTTAACAATAGCATCATGGATATAAAGCTACTGGAAAATGGTTTGGGGTTTAAACTAGTGGTTGGCCATATTTATACGACAGATACCACAATGTGGGAGTGTATCGGCATTGGATGATCCTAATCCCTGCTTACAAACCAGGATGTCATCCATTAAAATGTCAGGTATATATAGTATAAAAAAAGCGCTGCCTGGTGGCTATAAAGAACCGTCGTACCCCACCCTAGGCTTTATATTGCAATATGCTATTGTGATTAACTGTAGTAAGTTACTTAGTAATGTGACAATTTGGATATATATGGGACTGTTGGATCATAGGTTAGAGTAACATCGGGTACGATTAGAATATCACAATGTATTGGCGACTTAGATTGCAATCGATTGAGCAACTATTGATCGAGCGTAGCCCTAGTATCCGTTACGATGACCTTAGCGCTGTATTCGCAAAAGTGATGTAAAACGACATTTCATTATGAGCGTATTATCAAAACATTATTCAACTCTATACAACTTTATTTTTACAAAATACAATGCAGATACAAATTATATAGATATCCAGTTATTGGCTATCCTTTGGAATCTTTTCGGTAGTCTAGCGTTCCACCCTATTGGATGTATAAGGAAGCATTTTTCTTATCCAATTAATATTTTGCTCCTGCCCATTATAATATTAGAGACGGCAAAGCTGATGTTGTGGGCGTTGGTGCTGTAATTGTTTAATGGTTTCATGAGGTTGGTAAAGTTGATTATATTGTTGATATTATCGATGTTGTTGATGTTATCGATGTTGTTGATGTTGTTGATACTGTTGATGTTGTAAATTCTCATCATTCATTTCTTATGGCAGTAATTGAGACAGTTAAATTTTTATCTTAAAACTTAGAATTTAAAAGATATTCCATCTGAATATCTGCCAACAGTTTTATAAATCCCATCTCCTCGATTATTTCCATAAAATCATCCAAATCTTCGGGTAATACTAACACAGCAGTACAGTGCTGTATTGCTTCCTCGTATGACTGGCACATAAGACATTTTGTCCTTCTATCGAAAACCGTTGCCCGCATTCCGCCTTTTTACTCGTAGAGCATTGCGAAATCTTCGAATAACCTTCCCAAAGTCTTTATACATATTTGTTTAATCACCTCTTTAAACTGTATAATCGATAAATTATAACTTCTATGCCAACAGTCCTTTTATATGAGCTACTCTTGTTCGGATATGCCCCGATTGTGCTCGATTTGTGTTATGCTTATTCTATTATACAACCCTCTTCTCTTAATTCTTCTATTATAGATACCTCTCTAGTGCTAGGATGACCTCTATTATTTAAGGTTATGTCACTGATTTCTGTATCAATTTCCAATATACTTTTCCCGAACTATGCGTATCAGATTGGGGATTATACTTAACTCCATAAACTGACGTGTATATATTTTCGTCTTCAGTTTTAACCAGCACGTTCGTATACTAACGATGTACAGGCTCGTCGTTAACTGGTAACTTAATCTTTTTAAAAGTTCGCCTTTGTTTTCAACTTTAATCTCCTTCATAGGTTTTAGTATTTTCCGCTATTCCTTATGACTGGGAAGCGGTGATTTGCAAAGGCTCATGCAATGTTTATGAGCTTCTTTGAAATCTGGTTGTGAAGTAGTATATCTTTTGCGTTCCACAAACTTCCTTCGTACGGCATCCTGCATAAAATGATGCTTATGTTTGCTTACAATAAAATCTTTAGCGGCCGTCATCATGAAACTTGAGATTGGGGCTAACCATTAACGGCTTCTTCTATATTTATATACTCATCGAAATTTTTCTATATCGCCCTTACCCAAATCAAAATCTTTTACAATAGTAATAAAACTATATTTCGAGTCACCACCATTCCAGCATCGCTGACAAATTTCTTTAAACTTTATAAAGGGCATATCACTACCAACATGATTTAGAAAGATATGCCAAAGATTTGCATCATCCTGTTTCCATATTGAAATAACATTAGCGTTATCTCTAAGTCCGTGCTTTACTGTGCTGGCATACGTTTGGCATAAGTAAAAGGAATCGATACTCTTATGTCTACCACAGGAGAAAAACCGTGCGATCTTGTTTTGTTCGTTTGCATGAATATCATCAAAGACAATAATTGAATCTTCTTTTGCATCCTCTGGCCTAATCAAATCTTTATAATTCCCAAATTCGTAGTAACCAATATCCGTCTTTAAGGGTTCAAATAACTTTCTTAACAGTTCATACTTTGGCTTATATAAACTTTTAGAAAACACATATACGTTTTGGAATGCAAGTCCATTCTCATGTAAAATGAGAGATATTAGAGAGTTGGTTTTCCACAACTCGATGGTCCCGCAAATATTGCCCTTATATTGGATGGGAACAAAGGTCCATGTTTACCAACTTCCTTTGCACTAGAAGTGGTATATGTATCAAAGTTTTGTATGGGTATTTTAACTTTTGTCGTGCAGCTTCTACCGGGATATTTGATCCTCTACTTTTATTTCGAACACCAAGTTTATAGAGGTGATCCCGTAGCGTTGTTCTAGGCACATTATACAACCTACTAGCTTTACGCGTATTTAACACACCTTTCCGAATTTCACTAATTGCTTTCTCTAAAGATTGCTTGGTGTACATCTTTCAAATATACTGTTAAGACTGATTCAAAAATTTCAAAAGCAGTCTTTTATACTAAATAGTCCATCCCTGCCCGCCCGTCCGTCCGTCCATCCACCCGTCCGCCCACCAGCCCGTCCGCCCGTTCATCCGCATTCGTTTGCCCGCCCGCCCGTGCAACCGGTCCGCCCGTCCATACGGAACGTTGCGCTGCAGCCAACAAGTACATGGACGAAGAGTACGATCTCATTACACCGTGTAAGTATTTGACCTACTACGATGCCAATAACTTTTCCCCATATCTATGTTATATAATTTTGAATTGATTTTTAAACCCCAGGACATATGTTCACTCAATTTAAAATTTTTAAAATTTTTCTAAACCTCAAAATTCCGAATGGGGCACCCGCAAAGCCGATAAACATAATGAAGAATTCATACGAGTCATGAGGATCGTTAAAATTTTTCTAGACCGCAAAATGCCAAATGGGGCACCCGCAAAGCCGATAAACATAATTTCATTTATTTCATTTATTAATAAAGTCTCTACAGACATATGTATATAAGTCCAATTATGTAGTCAACTTAATTCTAAAATTTAAGAACACACTTATGCTAGTCTAATATTAAAATGATATATGTTAAAAAGTAAAATTATAATATTAAAATAATAGTGCTAAATAATCCTATGTAATTTCACGATGCTAATTATATCTGCCTATATATCCCTAATCGTTAAAAATTTTCTAGCCCGCAAAATGCTGATTAGGACACCCGCACAGACGATAAACATAATGAAGAATTCATATGAGTCGTAAGAATTGTCATAAGACCCCCTTCCCCCTTCAACACCCTACAACTAGTAGGCAAGCAGAAAGGGGTAGGAGGGGGGCGGTGATCCAGTGAAAAACGATGTGCGCCAGAAGTGTCTTGAGGATCGTCAGAATTTACAAGGCACACCACCTCAACAACTGCGAAATAGAAGGCAGGGTGGGGGGATCGATCGAGTGAGGATCGAAGTGTTCTAGAAGGAACCTATTATATCTACTATGGAGAAATAGCTTTAGCATGTATCTTATAGTGGCGGAAGCAAATAAAAAAGAAAAAAATATTCAAATCGCGCAGCTGTTACACTTGCAGGACCTGAAATTTAGTAAATTTACGCTGCGTAGATGAAAAGGACAAATTACAGCCACTAACTAAAAAATTTAATAATAGCTTTTCAACTAGAAAAAATCTAACGAGCATTGATGTAGCCTACAAAAAACCAAAAAAATAAGAAAGAAGTATGACCGAGCTCGATCGGCGAGTGGGCAGGATTTTATACCTATAAACACATTAAAGGAAAACCTGAAATAAAATAAAGAGAAATTTATATACACTCTCTCAATTACACTCATTCACACTCAGAGCAAAACATAAAAAAAAGAAACCTATAATTAAACAAAATATGTACAACAATCAATACCGTTTTTTAAGTACCTACCCCCATATTAATTAACAAAAAAAAGCAAGAAATTCCAACTCTAAAAACAGCAGCTCTAAATCATCGTAAAAATAAACTTAACCTATAGCTACAAATAAAATGGCAACAACGTTTTTTAACTATGCCCGCAGGTCTTTAAACCATTTTCCCATTATTAAGTAGTATATTTTTAGTTATTTCCAAACAAATATTAATGCATCAACACAATCACAATAAATACCAGAACCGATCCCTAATTTACATATATATCAGATTTAAATTTGGGAAATGTATTATCTTAAACAGGAAAGCCCCAAATCGGTAGGGTCCCAAAAACACAAATAAGAACGAAAACACTCACCCCCTTAGTTGCTGACGTCGGGGTTAAGGTACTAGTTGGTCCACGGCAGCGAGTAGGTGGGCCTACACCCAGAAAGAGTGCACTTGGCCTCCCATTCCAACAAAGGACGACCATTCATCTTGACTTTAAGGCCACCGGACGGAAGCTAGAATAAATTAAACAGAAAATTAATTCATTGTAGTCGGAAAGTATGTTGCTATAAAAACCCTAAATACCCACCACGCCGCCAGGCGTGCACACAATTGTCACAAAGCAAAACGAAACAACGAAAACCTACTAGATGTTTTCTTCTTGCTAGTTGAAAAGAAAGTGAATATTCATTTCGTTTAACTAAGAAACAGAGCTCACAGTAATATCGTTGTTAAGGCTTCAAAACTGAAGAACCCGAGTATATTGAAAAAATACGCAGCTCTAATTCGAAGAATTCTTTTAAAAGAAAAACACGTTAGAATTAATTATCGGATACTGGGAACAACGTTATCGTCTATCTAATTATGGCATAAATTTTACGGTAATGAATTCTGAGAAAGAGTATTTATAATTAAGTAGCGGACGGGTTTAGCAATACCAATCAAATTTATACAACAGATAAATGAATTAACAACGGACAGGGCAATTTTAAATTTACGGAATTAATTTTCGTTGTACAAGAAAAAGAGGTTTGCGTTAAGGAATTTATAGACAGCGTATTTATTAGTAATTATGTTTTAGCGGTTCTATTTAACAGTAGAGATGGACTTTAGATAAACTGATAATTAATCAGGTAGGCAAATAGGGTAATTAATTAATGCGGCAACTAAACGTAACAATTTCTGCGATACAAATTCTTTACATCCAAATAGTCAAGTGACATGACGATGGAGCAATTCATCAGTGATCTTAGGCGATGGGAGTGATATTATTAAAATCCGGGTTAAAGTAAACTATGTTACGTTCATTTTCTGCCGGTTGACAATTTGTCTACTCCTAATTAAATATCACGTTGCTGCTACTTTCTATTACTTATTCTAAATTCAGGATACGTTGTAATTAGGCAACCAATGTTACTCTGTATTCACCGCTAGTACTACATTTAATTTTGTATAGATAGCTTGACTTTGTTTTGATAGTTGTCAGATGAAAAATAAATTGACACCGTTTTTAGACTTTGCTTTGTATTTCGTTTGAATACGTAATGTGTTTGAACTTTAACCGAGCAATTATTAATTTTTATTCGAAATTTCTTCCTTCCGGTTAATTGATAAGTAGCCGTCAGTTTTAAAGTTTCAAAAGTTGGTGCCTGTTTCTTTAGCTCGTCCATGGCTGGGTTTCCGTTGTAGGATAAAGAGTGGATACTTACCTTTATACACGTACTATTACTACCTATCTGAGGTTTACCATCTGGTGTATATTTTCCAGCTTTACGGGAGTATTAGTTGTTAATGTTATAGGTTTGCTGCTGTACGAACTGTAAATGATTGGTTATAACTCAATCGCCCCTAGGGTAACCCGAACTTGGTGGTACTACATCTGGCCCACATTACTTTGTGGTGAGATCTTCCTAGTATAGTTTTTTTTTTATTACGTATACATGTACCACTCAAATCTCTAAACGCACTACTATATATTACTGAATGTTTACGACGTTCCATGCCTCTATTGCTACTAGAAGCCGAGTCTCGTGGGCGCACAACCACGGTATATACTCATGAAAATATGTCAGATCCTAGCAACTAGAAACCAGAACTTACTATAAACATTTCTTTTCCCCTTATTATGCAAGTTTCAATTAAAGTTTGTAAAGCTGTTGGTTATCTGGAAACGTTTCTAAATACACATCAAGCTATAACAGGAAATAGTAAATTACGAAACCTTAATGTGGGGAATGTATTTGGTAACCTATTCCTTCGTGTTAAGCATTAACCCTGTAATTTAAAATTGTATATAGAACGATTACACATGCCGTTGTTGTACCTGTAGATAATTGTCTTTAAAAAGTGCTCAACTGAAATTTTCTGAATAAAATATCTAATCACGTTATTTTACTTTTATCTTTATATATACAATTACCAGACCGACGATAGTGCGGTCATAGTCGACATATATTAATCTTTCTATTTCAGCTATCCCATATATTGTACCGTGCTTGATCCTACACCCACCCCAATCTACGGCTAGTGCGAGTCCGGCATCCTTTTTGTGTATGTTGCGGTTGTACCGGAACGTAAGAACTATAGTAACACCATTAAACGTAATTATATTTTCCATATTACTTACTAATGTGTTATTTTTCCATAATTGTTAAGCATAACTAAATAGAAAAAGGGTTCATTCTTTTTTAGAAAATAATATAAAACCCAGGACAAAAATGAATCATCAGTGGTTATTACATGTCACAACTTATGATACTTGACTTTGTAGTAATTATAGTTGAATATAAATTGTAATACTGATCAAAACGAAAATAAATAATTTTTTTATTAATTTTTTACTAACAAAAAATTCAATTGGCGTAGTCACTGGTAAGATTCAAAGGGCACTAGTTGAAACACAATCAACCTCAAGCTATTGATTTCAACGATTTACTTTGGAAAGAGAAATACAGAACCCTTGATTGGAAGAGGAACTCTGAAACTTATAAGTAAATGCTGAGATTCTTTCTATTCCTAGCAACCAAATCCTTCCTGTATGAATTTTCAATTTTTATATTTGAATGTAACTTATGTCAGCTGATGCAATTGATCATCTAATTGAAAAGTTTAATAATATTACAGTTATCGATAATATGGCAACAGTTCAAGAGCAAAAGAGGTAACGAGCACTATCAGACGTAGTAAACATCTAGAATCATTTGCAAACGCTGTAGATAAATGTTTTAAAACGCCAGACAATAGTCTCAGTGAATGCTTTCGTTTCGATATGTTCTGAAATCATAGATGAGGCGGGAAATTTTATATTATGTCAACCAGACCTAACAACTTCTCCAGAAATAAAAGAGGCGTTAAGTTAAAAGTTCGGTGATTGGTTAGACAAGCATGTATTGCAAAAGCAATTTACAAATCTAAATAAACTTAAAGGTTAAGATATTATTGATTTCTTAGATAGAATAAAGTTAATCAAAATGAAATTAAATTTAAAAATAAATTCCGATGATACTCTATCAAAGCATACAAAAGCGGCATTGATTTTCCAGAACGAAGCAACAGCGGTAACGGTATTGATATCTAATACGATTTCAGAATTAAAAACGTTATTAATGCTTCAAAACCACGAACAATCAATCGACGAAGCCACTTCATTAGCAATACACGACATGAGTGAAAAGTAAAATTTCTGTACTAGGTTTGGGGGAATTTATGGAACATGTAGAAACAGTATCAGGACATCAGACAATGTTGATAAAATTCAACATGAAGGAAATATCAGCATACACGAGGAAGGAATATTTGAAACTGAGGCATATGTGACGCTTAATATTGTGATTCTTAATCCAAATATTGGAGTAGGAAAAATTGAAATGTCAGAAAAACATGAAAATGACATCCAGACTGTATTGATATTTCTAAGAACAATTTGTGAAAAAATCAAAGAGAATAAGAAAGCTCTAAGGGATCTATTGAGTAATCAAAAGAACAGTCAATCGAAACAACTCAAGGAATTCAAGTAAAGTCAGCAAGAGTTAAGAAAACATGGACAATATTTAAACATATTACAACGATAATCGCATGTGCGGGCGAAAGACTAGCAAAATAAAAGACATTAATTTCCCATATTCCAAGAATTCCGCCACTTAACATGTAACCTAGAATTTGTACTCTTTAATTTTACGATTATTTTGACGGAATAATAGGGATTCGGCATCTACGCAAATTAAACCTTAATATTAATTTAAATCATAAAATTTTATTTAACGACGTCATTTAAATTCCATTACTTTTTAGAGGATTTTATATTACAAAAAATACCTCCTGCACGGGAATGATTAAACAGGTGAAAGTAAATCTACCGTATGAACAAACAGTAATTCTTGAAATAATAAAGGAATTAACGACAATACCATCAGAGTTATTAATCATACACGACGGTCATACAACATTAGAATTTGTTAACCAAGCCGAAATTACAAACATATCTGACATTCTTGACCGTTTAGGAAGAATTCAATACTCAACAACTGATTTAAGTCAAGAATTTTTTCAAATACAATTACATTCAAATTTAATTACGGGCACTACGAAAATTTGACTCCCCTTCGGATTAAAAGGAGTCCCTGCAACATTCCAGAGGGTCATGGATAACGTGCTACGAGATCTAGTAAATAAAAATTTGTTGAATTTGTATGGACGATATAATCATCTACTCAACTTCACTACAAAAACACATCAGAGAAAATCCGAGTTAAAGTAGACTATGATAACACCATTAAACATAATTGTATTTTCAATATTATTCACTGTTATTTTTCCATCATTGTTAATCATAACTAAATAGGAGGGTCTCCTCCTTTAGAAAATAATATAAAAGCCAGGACAAAAAAATTACTAGAAGGTATAATTTTATAATACTTGACTTTGTAGTAATTATAGTTGTATATAAATTGTAATACTGGTCAAAATCGAAAATAAATTGGTTTTTTATTAATTTTTTACGAATAAAAAATATAATTTGGACTACAAGTTGCAAATTTGACCAACAAAATGATGATCTCATAAAACTTATGTTAATATATGGAACAAATAATCAACAAATAAAGCACAGAGTGCTGCAAGAATAAAAGGCTGATTTGGAAAATGCCTTGCAATTGTGTTCTATAATTGAGCAATCGAAACCGCATGCAGCAAGAATGGAAATATAAGTTCCAAATAATAAGGTAAATTTTCAATCGACAAGATTTCATCAAAACAAAGCCCCATAGAAGCTGGAAATCTAGCCCAGGTATATAGCAGTCAAATCAATAACGTCGATTTGACGAGAACTGCAAAAGAAGCTTCAAGGTACTATTTCTAGAGCAAGCCAGATCACAATCACTAGGGAGACCGTAAATTAATAATTGTAAGCGGTGTGGTTTCAATCACGCAATTAAAGGATATCCGACATATAAAAAAGTTTTGTAGAAAATGTAAAAATAAAATCATTTTGCAATATTACGTAGAAATGAAAAACAAGTTCGTAGTTTAACGCAGGAAAATAATTCTCAAAAATATATAGTATATGTAGGCACTTTAAATAAAGAGTTATCCGTAAAAAAAGACTTGGTAGGTAGACTTAACAACAGACATATTCAAAATGTCATTTAAAATAGATATTAGTGCAATGGTAGATATTCTACCTGTAACATAAATCATTCGTTTAAATATTCCTTTAGAACAAATAGTAGAGTCATGTACTACACTAAAATTTTATAAAGAGTACATATTACCATTTTTAGTGGAATGTAAAATAGAATATAAATATGATAGTATTGAACCTGAAACTACAATTTTTGAAGGCCCGCTTGGATTCGTACTTATTCATTTTTTGTAGGAATATAAAAAATAAATTCAGTCTCTAAACTCATGTAAGTTTTTTTTGTGGGTTTCCAGTATTTATTTATTTCTTCGAATTTTTATATTGTTATTGTTATTAAAATGTTAACCATGGAACGATCGATTCTCGAAAGGCACGGTATTATTACGCAATATTCAAAAATGAACAACTAGCATGTGAAGTTAGCCGCAATGGCTGGTCTTCCTTTTAACGTAATAAAAATAAATGAAATTACTTTTCGATTATATATGAGTGCGTGTAAGAAAAAGACTGATGTGTGCGTTCTCAACGAGAACCAACAGAATACAGCTGATTTGTGTAAAGTTAGCGATGTCTTTCCCAGCGATGGTTTTTATAAAATTGACATGCAAAGATGAAGTGAAGAAAGAATAAGTGCCAAAATTTCAAATTTGCTATTTCGCCTTCTAGCATTCCAATACACACTACACCAATTATATAAAAACATATAATGTTTTAGATTCAACTATAATTAGAGTAAATTTTATTTCCTGAGTAACTTACTAAAAGAGATCTTTTACAAACTTAAAAAATTATAATACCTAACCTAAGAATCTAAATGTATGCATCAAGTCAATTTCCTACTGAAAAATAAATTTTACATTTGTTTTTCAGTAACCGCAGACAAATTTTAGATAAAATTACTTCCAGACAGATATATCTGAATTTCCAAATTCGGCAAAGTTATTGAAACGCAAACTATCGTTATAGGGTACCTACTAGAGGTATTAAACACAATCAAATGTACTACATTCCAAATTTTCAACTTGGTATCGAGGAAGGAATATAGTCTTGATGAAATTAAAAGTTGAAAAGTTAATTATTTGCTTATTCCTAAATTTTGGAAAAGTTAATGTATTGCAAATCATCGCTATTGGCACTCATATTAATTACCGCCAAATGCACCAAAGTGCAAATTTTCAAATCCGTATCGAGGGAGAAACATAGTTTTGATAAGTTCAAAAGTTTAAAAGGTAATTATTTACTTTTCTCAATTTTGGCAGTTATTGAAATGTATACCATCGCTATAAGGTACTAGTATAATCACCACCAAATGCACCAGATTGCAAATCTTAGATATAGAAAGCAACTGTATTAACAGATTGTTTTCAGAATCCTATCATATACAAATGGACAACAATAGTTTAAACTTTAAAACATACACTCATATTCTCGCCAACATCTATACTCTATTACATGATTTTTTCCAATAGCTTACAATTTTTTGATAAATAAAATCTTATTATTATTATTTTGACAACGATCCTAGGTCATGGATCGAAACGTAAATAAGGTTGATTTTAAAAACTACGAGTGGTTTAATTCCCAAAGAAGATTAACCTGAACACACATGCTGTGTGAGAATTTCAGGGAACTATGTAGGCTAGCTCAGAATATAAATAAGTGCAGGTACGTGTCCAACCAGTTTTGAGACGGAAAACCTAATGACTGTGAAATACCTGCAACTAATGTTGACTGTGCGAAAAGATAAATTGGAAAATATATTAAATCGCCAAATGGTTAAGTGTTGGGAGAACTTGGCAGCCACAGACTGCTTACCTCCCTTCACAACCATTGAAGGTCGGAGAAATAGGGCATATAACTGTAAAACAATAGAAAGTGATCGAACTGCATCTAACAAGAAAGAACACCGCCTATGAGGAAAGACAACAAACAGAATAAGAAGAAAATTGTTGAAAGCATATGTGTGGAGCACAGCACAGTATGCCTATGAAATACGGAAGTCTGAAACGCAGACAGAAAAACGGTAGCAGCCTTTTGAAATGCTGTGCTTCAGATGTATGAGGACGATAGCATGGACAGACAAAGATAATGACAAATAAGTTACAGAAATAGTAGGGGAACAAGGATAGCTGGGGAAAAAGAGAAATAGTAGGGCGGAATACGTTCTAAGGCATTTTTGGGGAATAGTATGTGATATATTACAAGCAGAGATAGGAAAAAAGAGGTAGATGTAGACCTAGATCAGACAGTTATAGATGCAAACTGTGCATATTTCAGGGAAATCTGTAGGTTAGTTCAGAATAGGGAACAATGATGGTACGCGTCTAACCAGTTCTAGGACTGAAGACCTAATGATGATGAAAATCTTACCTACAACAATATCTCGATACGATATGTAGCTAATTTTTAGCATACAACACTTACGTTATTAACCACATTTGCAATAAGTTTTATATGTCAAAATGTTTGTCAAAGTATTTTTAAAGAAATCAAGTTTTTGTAAGTATCCAATCATTTCTCTAATTATTACTCGTCTTGTACTTTTAGAATCATGAATATGGTCTAAATATAGTCCGAAACGTTGATTATGAACAAATGATTTCTATTTGAGCTAAAACCTTCCGGACGAAATTCATTCTAAAAATTATTTAACATCCTTTACCTTTTCAATTATATTTTATATTCGACACACACAAGATTATATGTAACGGCAAACGGATTGTTTTAAATTGGGACAATAATAAAAATCAGAAATTTTTGATATAGTTTTTGTAACACCTAAATGTGCAGAGGAAGGAGCATCATGAAACATTTTCAAAACTTCAGGTCGATTAGAGGTAGGGATTACTAATTTCCATTCAGGTAAATTGGCGGGTTTAAATGCAGAATAACTAACGAATTTATATAGACGATTTTCGATAACACAGAAGAAAGGATAGTTTTCGGAATGTTGAGTCACGTTTTGTACTATATTAGAGTAAAATGTATAGGGAGTTAAATTAGGGGATTTGAGGCAGCTACATCACTAGAGAGAGCATCAAGTATAATATTTAATTTTCTAGGTCTATGGCGGACAGTAAAAGTAAGTTGAGAAATACGTAAACTGCATCTGGCTAAAAAACCAGCAGGTTGCTTGAAATTATTTAACCTGGCAAGGGCAGCACAATCGGTAATTTACTATAAATTGAGTTCCTTCGGCATAACCTATGAATTTTTCAATTGCAAAGATTACTCCAAGAAGCTGACGTTCGGTAGTGGAATATTTTATTCGGCAATAGCTAATGTACGACTTGCAAAAGCAATAGGGTATTCTACACCATCCTTTTCTTGAAATAGAATCCCACCTAAGCCAGTAAGTGAGGCATCGGTCTGAATATAAAATGTTTCTTTAAAATGAGGAGAAATTAAAATGGGATCTGAAGTAATCAAACGTTTTATTTCATCGAAACCTTTTTGTGCATCAGAAGTCCAATCGATAGATTGCTCTTTCTTTTTATTTTTAATTAACGCAGTAATAGGAACACAGATAACATATAAGTTTAGTAAAAAATACAAAATAAGGTATCATTCCAACTAAACGTTTAATTTCAGTGACGTTTTTGGGCGTTTTAAAATAGTAATAGCATTTACTTTATCGTAAGCCATTTTCATCGACAATAATTCCTAAAAAGAAAAGGTAGGAACAGTAAAAGTTACATTTTTTCTAATTAATTTTAAAACCAGCATTGCCTAAACATGTAGCAATTTTATTTTCTACCTAGATATGTTCATATAATTAATCCCTTTATTTAATAATAAACAATATAATGCATAATAATGCTATTCAATCCACTAATTAAATATTACCTATTGCCCAATAAAGTATTAGCATTCAATTCAAATTAAAATTTAATTTCCACGGTGACAAAATACAAGTTTCCATTTAGTATCAGTCCTAGAGCTCCATCTATTAAGAAATTATGAAGTAACGTTGTTGTCGGGCAGCAACTCGTTTGACCCTGACACTTCCAATACAGCTGTGATGAAAGCAGGTCGAGTTGTTCCTTGAATCCGAGGACAATGTTTTTTGCTGTTTTTTCGTGTTGGAAGCACGTACGATTCAAGTTGTTCTTAGAGGAAAATGTCATCTCCGAAAGGCATTTTTGTGTTGTCCACTTGTTGGAACGGCTCGTAGATGACGTGAAATTTTTGTGAAAGGCCGTGGTAACAGTAAGTAAAATTTGATTCTGTAACCATATTAAGTAAAAATTTTCAGTGCAACTTTATTTATGTATAATATGAAATTTTACATAAAGTATTCAATCTAAATTACATGCAACTTTATTTATATATAACATGAAATTTTACATAAAGTATTCAATCTAAATTACAAGCAACGTTTGATAATCTTCGTGGTTTAAATTATACATAAAGCAACTTTAAATTAACATGCAGATTGGTAATCAGGAGACTGGTTTAACGTTATTTTTGATTAAAAGCAAAAAGAAAATATAGGTTTTTACGCTTTGTTCATAGTGTGGACCTGGCGAAATTTAATTACTCAAAATGGATGCCGAGTAATGTGGAATTTTAGCATGCAGTACAATTATTAGTTCTAAATTGGCAATTTCCTTATTTCAATGCTGACGTAAGCTTCCTTTATGGTATTTTTCAGTTAGACGGAGTTTTGGTATGTAGAAATTTGTTTTCGTATGTTAGCTGAACTATGGACATTGTAATTAGATAATTTTTTGTTTAATCAAGTTATTTAAACGTCAAAATAGGTCAAGGACAGACTGTGAATATGTTTTACAATATTAAGCAATAGGAATCTGTAACTATTACTTATCTAAATCTTTTATTAATTCACTAAAATTACGGAAGATGTCATTACGTGTTAAAGAAAGTAAATTCTTCTATTTATGAGAACTTAGAAATTAAACTTCTATGTTTGCAATTTCATTAATAACTATTTGGAATTATCCATTGTAAGGTTAAGGTAGATCTACCAAAACTAACATTTTTGTTATCAATAAGCAACAGCTTAGAAAGCAACTTTATGCTTTATCAATTTGTTAATAAAACCACATTTAATTTGATTGGTACTGATTTTATCCAGTGCCTTTGTAAATAATTTTCACAAATTAAATTAATCACAATATAAAGAAAGAAAGATATTTTGTAAAAAAGAACATAATTGAATACTAGAGGAATAGATTTTTATTTTTGAACAAGACTATTCTTTTTAATTAGGATGAATGAAAGTTGATTCCATTTGAATTTAAAATTTTTTTGGGTATAAATGCACAAACAGTGCTATTCTTTGTTTAATCTGTTCACAGGTGTAGCAGTGGATTACTAAGGTCAAGGTCGAGCCATAAGGTAAGAAACTTCAGGGATTATGTTGTCTTTAACAAACTGTATAGCGGTTATAGAATAAAGGTTTCCGCATTCGCCTTGTACAAAGGACTTGAGTAAGGTCTTCTCTGTATAGAAAAATACGGTGGCGCCTTATTCTTCATATTTTTGGTCGCAATCCAACCCCGACCCACAGCTCATGTTCCACCCAGAGCATATAGTTCGACTAGCCGCTTTGCCTTTGAGATTTCCACAACTTTGAGCCATTTTCCATCAGAACTTGCCGTGGGCTCTATTCGCTTATTGGAAATTCTCGTTAAGTAAAATCCCATAACTTGTGAAAGGCTATAAACAATCTGCTACTTTATTTAAGGTTATGATATGTTTTTTAAAAGTATTTGAAATGACTGAGATATCATCAAGGTATACAAAAGCATGTTCCTGATGTAAAATTTGACCTAGTGTACTAGCCATGGTTCGTTGAAGTGTTTAAGAGGCATTAGATTAGCCAAACGGTAAGAAATTAAATTCATATAAACCTTTTCCAGACTTGACAATGTCAGATATTATTGACAAAAATGCTAAACTTGAAAGTTAGGTTTATGTATGTATAGTTGTGTACACGATTTAGATTTGTAAATTTTCTAATTATGGTCATCGGTCTCGGTGGCGTAATTGGTAATGATCATTTGGGCTTTGCATAAAAGTCTAAGTTATTATTTCATCTAATTAATTGTAATACGTTGGTATTTATCAACTTACCTTGTGTAAAAAAACTACCTATTTTATATATATATATATATATATATATATATATATATATATATTGTTGTGATATAGTTGCAATAACCCGGCGCCCCTTTTTGTGAAATAAAAAGGTTAAAATTTTTTTTGGTCGATTTTTAATTTTAATTTTGAATATCTCGGTTATTTTAATTTTGAATACATCAGCTAACTCAGTTTTAACCACGCACAGAGCTGCGACAATACGACAACAAAGCCTCTAAATTTACCTTCTACCTGTTTCTTTAAGCCAAAATACCATTAAGCACAATTACTATAATATTCTCAAAAATATTTACTATGTATGAAATGTTTAAGAATTCTCTAAATAGAACTTCTTTTTAATAATTGAATAAAAATTCTTTTAATAATTATTATTCACAAAATTAATCAAAAAGCCAGCAAAAATCGCCTTTATTATTATTATCTAAAACTCGATGAAGGTTCAATAAACTTCTTTCAAAATTTACGTAATTTATAACGTGTATTAAAAAAACGATCTTTGTTGACCCTTGCATAAAATTTTCATAAAAGCATTTTTAAATTATTCAAATTAGAAATATACAACGAAATATTCAAAAACAAAAATAATAAAACATTCAGATTGGCTAACCTGTTGTTTCAACTGCTCCCGTATTCAGTTTAGTGATTTAATACTCCCAAAGTTGAATCCAAATCAGCTTTAAACATGGTCTGCATTTTTCTTACCATAGCTTTAAATTATTTTAGCGTCTTTTGTTAAACTTCCTGGTAATTAATAATTGATTTAAATGCTTGTTGAATTTCCTCATTGGATCCGGTAATTATTTAGTGTCCTTTTTATTATTGTTAATATTAGAATTTAAATTAAACAACTTTTAGTTACTTACGTTTTTAAAGGGTTAAAACGACAAACCATTCCTATCGTATTTTATTGTATATTGAAGTTGACGCACTGATTCCGGCATGTAGCATTTCGAGTTAATTGCATGTGTTTGTTTCCAATATATCAGGTGTTGATTTTCGATTTCTAGTCAGGTAGACTTAATACAATTTATGTATTAAGTTATATACGTTTTATATTTGAATCATCTTGTTTTAATTAGGATTCTTGGTGTAATGATGCTTTATTCATGCGCGTCGCGTTTCAGCTCCCGTTCATGTTGTTTTACGACTTGCGAATTTGTTTATTTGAATAAATTTTCTGAAATATTTTTCCTTAACTAGATTAATTATGATTATGGTTTATATACAGGGCGTTGTCATTTACTTTCCAGCCTAATCATCGTATTTCTTGTTTTCTTTAGAAAACTGTTTCGTTTTCTGAGCCCTCATGTAATTTATATAAAGTGCTCTCTACTATTGGTCCTAACTACCCCTAAATGACCTTATTAACACACCAATATATATATATATATATATATATATATATATATTTTCGGAACGTGTCCTGTCACTCCTATAGAATTTGTCATTATTAACTTTGTCTTAACTTTTTAACCGCCATCGTGGCATGACGTTGCCCTTCAGGCAATTTTTAATTTTTAATTTTTAATTTTTGACCCACATTTATTATGTGAATCGTGCAGTAATTTGTTTTTAATTTCCTTTAATATAATTGATCAATGTAAGTAGTTAGCGACAGGTTATGTATTTCTTACTAATTTTGAATTTTTTGTTTTCATTTTTAGCCTTTGAAAAAGGTGCGAAAGAATGTACCGAAACGTTAGGCGTTGATTAGATTTTCAATCAGTTTCTGTTGTTTTGATTTGGACTATTTCTCATGATAATATGTACATGTATATTATACTATATATATATATATATATATATATATATATATATATATTGCTATGATAAAAGGGCAGTTTAAGAGTAGATTAAGTTATAGGGGTCGTAAGATAACTATAAATATAATTAACATTAAGAGAACCAAATAATTCCACCATTAAATAGGAGTAAATCGAATATTTTACAAAAGATCAATAGCGAGCATATTGTATATAAATTATATTTAATGTAATGCATAAGAAAGAAGTTCATTTTGCAATAATTAGATAATATTTAGCTAAAAATAATAATGTGTACGTCTTATAATACGCTTTAAGTTAAAGAAACGAACAAAGATAATGTTGTAAATACATCAAGTCTCATCAAAATAAACACGTAATCGAGAAATATAAACAATCTGACATTCTAACTATTTAAAATTTTCATTAAAAATGTCAACGCATAAATAAGAAAGCGCATTCAAATACATCATTATTAGAAAGATGAGTACGTGACTGGAATATCATATTTACATTTAAATGCAACATATTTAAAATAACAAACAATAAATAACAGACGGTTCGCTATACGATAAGCTTTGGACTATAAACTACACTAATATAAAATACGTGACAAAATTGCAATGGATGTTTGGAAATTCTAAGAATATACTATGATATACAGAACGCTTACGTGATCGGCAGAGCATTTTATCGAAAATTAAACCAGGGAATTTTGAGAAATACCGGGTTCTACAGAGATAGGCACAAAGTACAAGCCGTGATCAACGAACACGCCAACTAAAACGTTGGAAGGTGGGGCTTATAAATACCATACGAAACTCGAAAATAAACAGTATATATTCGACAAGGTACGAATCACGTCGATTTAAAGTGGAAAATTACGTACCTGTAACAATTAGTGAAAAGTCAGTAATTTATTAAAAGTGAGAAATTGAAAGTGTCAATATGTGCAACAAAGGAGAGCCCTTCTACGCGTAAACGTAAGATAAACCATTAATTGAATTTTATTTTAATATTTAACAAATTTAAAGCTTCGAATAAACATAAATGTGGATCAAAAAGTATATATAAAGTTCTAAATGTATCCCTGGATGTACCTATAAATGAAAATCCAAAGATACTTCGAAAATACTTACAAGGAAATAAACGTAGGGATAATAAAAGTTACTCCAGAAATTTGAGGTGAAAAATACAAGCAATCATTAATACATCATTATGGCCAACAAGTGAAGCAAGTCGAACTGTAACAATCAAGGGGTGCTAACCGTAGATACTCTGAGGCAATTCTAGTGACAAGTAAGGTACGCAGGTTAGAGATCTTAAATTTTTCATTTGTTAAAGACTGTTTTAATTTTAATATTTCTTATACATTATATATCTGTAAGGGTCAACAAAAAGGTCAATTGAGAATTTCAAAAATAGATAAAGCATCTTTGAACGTTCGAAAGGTATTTAAGAGTAATTATAAAGATATTTTTGCTGGGTTTCAGGAAAATTAAATTTGGTGAATGTGAATAATTTATTCAGAGGCTAATTTTTGAATTGACATAAAACTGTACATATTATCAATCATTATACTGTGTAATTTTAAATTGCTTTATTTAAATTATTTCGACAAATAGAAAGAAAAGGGGTAAGCTTAATCCTTACAGATAATTACTCATATAGATAAAAAGCATGGAATTTCGTATTTAATTTGTAGGAATATTTTCAAAAGCTTTGGCTTCATTTCAAACCTTTTAGTTTACAAGTAGTTGGCAGTTTGTAACACCTTGTGTACTTTTTTTTGTACCTTGGTTTTCCATCCCCTAATAATGAAGGAAAGTCTTCCGGCTAAGCTATGAATCTATTCCTCGGGTAGAGCTTATGAGGAATGGCCGTGGATTTTATAACAATTTTTTAAAACTGACTCATAACCACATTAATTAAGGAGTGCAGGGGGGCGCCACCAAGTCTTAGCTGTAATAAAACAAAAGGTACCCTATGGGAAAACTTGGAAATCTTCAGGGGGAATATCGCTTTTATTACGAGAACGCAGGATCTGAATAATAATAATGTTATTAGAACAAACGGACACAAGAGATGCACTCTTACTATCTTATACAGTAAAGAGAAAAAGAGTTACTATTAATTTCTGAAATTTAAACATAAATATTAAAAAGAAATTCTTCTTATGAGCGCTGTTTCAGTACTTCATAATTATTCACAGCCAATAACTTTACTCTTTATAAAAGAAGAAATATACTCTTTTAACTTATTTTCCTTACATTTAAACGCATTTGTCCAAAATAACGCAGTTGTTTCACTAACTCAATCGATTGTTCTTTAATTGAATTTATTTTTTTTTCTTGTTCTAAAATTTATATACAAAGATGTATTATAGTGATGTGGTCTAATCTTATAGACTTCAATACGTAAATATAAAAATATCTAATAATCTCAATAATGATCTAAACATAACCCAAAATGCACAGATCTGTTTACCTTGGTTTACAATTATTTATTATGAACTCGATGCAAAATAAAAATAATTTTCATGATTAATTTTTGGTATTACTTGACTTTAATGAACTTGCCCTTCTTAAGTTTACATAATGAAATTAATAATCTTAAGAAATAACGTAGCGACTTTTAACATAAGCAGTAATTCAGATAATATAACTATATTCAAACGGTAAAATTCTCTCAATTCCTCGTAATACAATTTTAAGTCCAACGTTACCATTTTAAATTCGAGCATCTGCTTCATAGACAAGTTATTTCGAAACAGCTGTTCACACGTCATATCCTTAAGCTAGTCGCTTACCTTGCTAGTTGATTGTACGTGGAAACGTCCTTACAAACAATAGATTGATGCTACCACATGTTGCAGCTTTCGATTCCTGAACAAACAACTTACGTCACTGGACTTTCCACATCTGCATGCCACGAAAGTATAAACATTCTTATACCAAATTTCTTTACAGATGAGGCTACCTAAAACCTTCTAAATTTAAAGTTGAGCTTCTTTCTTTGAGCTCTTGACGAATTTAAAATTTAAAAGAGCTATTAGAGGGAGTCATTAAACTGAACTACATTTTCGTGAACTGATAAAGTAATCCGTCGAAGTAAATCAATTAAAGTTAATTTTATCTATAAAGTGGATTATTCAATAAAGCTATAAAGCGAACTATTAAATTAACAGCTTTCAGTTTTATTGCTAAGTAATATAACAGAGCGAGATATTAAGTTGATGGTTAAAAATTAATCGCTAGGTAAGTACGTCGAAAGTGTAGGAAAAAAACGTGTATTTGACAAGTTTATGTCTGTTTATGGTGTTTAAGACGAGAGTAGATTTCGCGTTACTATTGAGATGCAGCATCTTTACAGGGAACAAAATGAATATTCAGTGGCATTTTGGAAAATGTATAACCTTGAACATATTAGGACGGTCTTTTGCTGTTAGCGGCCAAATTAGCATAAGTTAGGCTACAACATTTTTCAGGATTAAACCGTTTAAAAAACACTAAATGATTTCTAACAAAAAACTATATCGTAGGAATCCTATACTGTATATTTAAATTGGATCAGTTTTGGGAGTTGCTTAATTCGTTTAGCTTAAGACTTCGTGTTAGTATTTGCTTAGCCTTCTTGCTTATGCATATAATATATAAAAAAAGTAGTTTATGAAAAATGTCAATTACATCTGTCAAGTCAAGTTTGTAATAAAATGCAAAATTATTTTTCTATTTTAATTCAACAATTATAATGGCATTATTCAAAAATTCAAATTACGCCTCAAAGCAAACGTCAAAGCACGAACAGTATTAATATTGCTATCGACTGTTTCATAACAAAAACCCGCATAAATAACTAGCGTCTATAACTTTTGTTTGAAAAGTGAAATTTAGTATTTATAGTCGGCAACTTTCATTCAATTTGCCTTTAGAACAAAAAAGTCGAATAATTTAAGAAGTGTTCTGAATAATTCGATAGGGTCCTTGAATACATTTGAAATGTATACCGCAAAACTTTAGCAACTGAGAAGCTAAACGTAAAAATTCACAAAAAATAACTTCGCATTTCGTGTACCTTAAAGCAAATACAACTAACAACGGCTGACTAGTAGAACGAACAAAACTTTTTCATGTGATAATGTTTTCAATAGTTGAACACTTTAGTAGATATGCTACCTTCGTTCTAACACATCGCCCATTTTTACATGTGTTTTCCCATAAGAAAATCTAAGCTCGATTGTGGTAATTTTTGTAGCCTTCAAGGTTATTCGTTCCAGGACACTACTTACAGTTTTACTTCTTCTTATATCAAATTCACTCATACACCACTTTAACCCTAATTTCGCCTCGACCAAAGGGAGAGCTGAAAAAGCATTTGATAGAACGATATTCCCTCTTTTATATCAGAGGCTCAACTGTGGGCTCTGAGTATGGGTGATGACATGTGCATTGAATATTCTTAGTCTGACTGGAGAAATTTGATAAATTTTAAGTAGCAGTGTTCTAGTTATCTGATATCAACGATTAGACAACAGAAATAAGTCGATATAAATAATAAATAAAAATTTATTGTATAGTCATTTATTTTATAGTCATTTATCATGACAGCATATGACCATCAGCAGCCAATCACGACGGTGATTCATCAATAGCAACCATAATAAATTAATACTGATCTAAGGAGGCAGTACAAAAAAGCACTCCGGCTGCCTATAAATCTATTTGGTTTAAAATCAAATTACCTTGTAGGCTTAGGTATAGTGAAACCTACACTTTATTTGCACTCACCTATTGTTCTTGCATTGGAATTTTTATTAAAATTGAATATATCGTATTTTGTATATGCGTACTATAAAGCAAGTTACATGATACATTAAACTGTGATCGGATATTACTTATTAAAGCCTCGGGGAACCGATGGTTCTTTATAGCCATCAGGCATCACTTTATACAGTATTTACCAGACATTGACGAATAACAACCTGATTTGTAAGTAAGACTAAAAATCATTCAATAGCAATACAGTTCCACATTGTGGTATCTGTCGTATAAAGATTAGCCAACAACCAGCTCAAAAATTCAATCTTATTTTTTCATTCATGTTACTAGTTTTAAAAACTACGTGAGTTATGTAATCCCCCAATTGATATATATATATATATATATATATATATATATATATATATATTATATATGTAAAGAAATAGAAATTATTAGAAATATTAGAAATGCGCTAAGTGATGTGCAACATTGTAAATTAAGGACAATTTATAGTTTATTAACGTTCATGGGAACGGAAGCGCTACTTTGTAGCACAGACGATAGTGACACTGCAGATGTGAGATCACAGGCGGTCGCAGACGGTCACGTACCAAGATTGCCTAGAAAGTAAGATCGCAACAATGTATTTATGAATAGAATTAAGTGTAAGCAGACATGAGATCTGCAAGTTCCCACAGCCATGTGAGGGGGTAGGGATGTTATAAAAAGCCCGGAAGCCCCAGTCGACGACAGTCAATCCATGGATCAGCTTTAACATTGCAGTTCGTTAGATTACTCATTTTTTGTACAATTAATTAATGTATTTCGATTAAAGTAATATTAATTTAAGTTTGTCAAAATTCCAAGTCAATTCTGTATAATTAAAAATAAATTGTTAAAAAGTTTGGAAATGGTTTTTTAAAAGGGCCGCTCCCGAACCACGAACCTAAACTGGCGCAGCGTAACGGATGTCAAAATGTCACTAGGAAATTCAAAATCGAGGAACTGGTAGTCTGGAATTTCAATTCCAAATTTGGCAGAACCAAAACAGAAGTTGGAGGCGAAAAAGAATCGTTCAAACCCAGCAAACACACAGAAGTTGAAATCGAAACAAAAATCGTTCAAATTCAGCAAAAGAAAACCGAAGTAGAGAAAAACTTCATGTCAACAAAACAACTAGTGTAAGTTCATTTTCCTTTAAACCAATTGAATTTTTATTTTTTACAAACATATTTGATATTTGCTAGTTTATGATTTATATATGTATATTGATTATTGTTACCATTATTTTATGCAACTTGATAAAAATAATCCACTTAGCTAATGCAAGAGATTATCTTCAAGCTGTTTTTGAAAATTTTTTATTCTTTGTATGAAATAGATACAAAAACTTGAGATAATTAAAAAGTCGCATTTAAGCGCACTTGAGACCAAATTTACGATTTTAACTGGAGTAAGAAAATTTTTTAGAAACAAAAACAAGTTTCTAATTTAACAACACGGTTTTAACTAGCGCAATACCCCAAAAATGAAAGGCAAAAATTAAAGCACGAAATTAAAACCAAAATCTTTATAATAACGCAACTACCCAGACGCAAAACTCATCGCATTCCATAAAATAATAGACAATTCGCAATCTATTATTAAACCACATCTTTATTACGAGAATTAACAAAGCACGAATTCGAACGCAAAATCTCATCATTAAAAGTGAATAAAATCATTCACCTTGAACGTAACGAATATATCTTGTTACATGCCGAAAATTCGGCATATAAACATTTCTATAAGTTTTAATTTGTAAGAATTTTGCGCCAATAATTTGAAAAAACGTGTGTGTATTTCCGTCACTTCAGACAGTGCGTTTGCGCGAGATTGCGCCGACGTGGTGTGCCAAGAAGGGTGGTGGTGATTTCCGGACACGTGGAGACGGGTGACCGAGATGTGAACGAGTGTAGTTATCTTTGTGTCGTATCTTGTCTTTTTTTTTTGATATGTAGGTTTTCTGCCTTATACTTGATTATCGTACCTTTTCATGCATTCATGTTCCGCTATAGAAAAAAGGAGACAAATTTGAATTTGGATTCAACCGGGGCCCCAACGAATTACCCACGCCCAAAAAGATCAGCGAAGCCCGCTGCCGCCATCATGGAGTAATGCTGTAAGAAATCCTACATTTTACGCAAGTACTTTTCTTGTTTTTTATGTGACGTAGTAATTTTAAATAATTGTGTGACGTAATATCTTATTTGCGTAACATTTTTGCAATTATTTATCATTGCTACCAACTGACTGTAGTGGCTCGCGTACCGTACCGTCGGGGGTGTAATAATCTAATTATACTACGAATCATTACAAGCTAAATAAAAGCATACCAAATCCTT
Source organism: Platerodrilus igneus (assembly GCA_036346225.1). Lineage (NCBI taxonomy): Eukaryota > Metazoa > Arthropoda > Insecta > Coleoptera > Lycidae > Platerodrilus > Platerodrilus igneus. Next base: position 4,932,922 of record JARFIW010000500.1, on the reverse strand, counting down.
TTAGAATTAAAAGATTTAAGCATTATAAATTAAAGTTTAATAAAAGTACGACCGGAAACTTTTATAAAATACCATCTTAAATACGAAAAGTTACGTTTAATTATAAAACCAACTCAGGAAACCTATAAATAATTACGGTAATAAATAACGCATATTGCAACCTCATTCAGACTTGACAATAATTATTAAATACTGCAGCGATTAACAGGATATAAATTTCATCATTCCAAACGCGACATTCTATAATTGAGTATTTCAGAACGAGATAGTTAATTATAGAAAAGACGCAATCTATTCAAACAAAAGCTTTCAGGAAAGATCAAATAAAGTACAAATTGTATTAAATCACAGCATTCACTAAATAACACCTACAGCAAATTTAAAAATAACCTTGCAAAAGAGACACTGAAGCAACCAATTAACTGGCAACATCCTACAGTAGATTACAACATTGTAATAAAACGAGACCATTGTATGCAACTTTGAACAACGCAAAAGACGATACCTTGCAAACTTATAATTAACACTTAAATTCACGAGACGATAAGCATCGCAGACACCTTACAAATTACATAAACCCACGGGAAGAAAAAATTATTACAGACAGAATTAAAATAAAAAAGCTTTAACTGACGCACAGCAAGCAAATAAGATAAAATACCACAAAAATCACTTAGTCGTATTGAAACTTTAAACAACAAACCTACAATAAAATTATCATCGGTAAATTAAAAATAAACCTAACCAAGACAATACCAAGCGTAAAACTCATAAAATAATTTCAAAACCGTACAATTGAATACAAAATAAGCAACTCAATTCTTTAAATAATCTGAAACGACCCAAGCTAAAAATAGCAAGTAACCCGACGCAATTAAAAACGGAATACTAATAAATCCAAGCAAGCAATAACACCACAAACTACGAAACAAATCCAAATTTTTACAAAATCGGAAAATAATCAAAGTCGAATTAAAAAATTAATTATCAGAACATTCTCCCAGCCAAAATGAATGGAGACATGAAGATCTACTTGGAGATGATTCCAAATTTTAACGGAGACCAATGTCTTCTCAGTAATTTTATATCAGCCTGAGAAATATTTCTAAAAACATTCTATAAGCCCGGAGATAACGAAAGGAACGTTTTACTCCTACGTTTTATAATCAGTAAACTAACCGGAAGGACACTAACGTTAATTGCCAGTCGCGACGACTTAGTCCAGTGGGATGATTTCCGCCGCGTATTAATTGCATATTTCGGCGATCAGAGCAACCTAAAATGCCTAGTACGCGATTTAATAAACCTTAGAATGAAAAACAACCAATCCCCATACCAATTTGGAATGAAATGCCAAGATGTAAGAAGCTTAATCTTGACAAAACTAAAAATTGAAGAATGCGACCCAAATGTCTAAAAACAAAAATGTATGACGAAATGGCATTAGACGCCTATCTAAATGCACTACCCGAACGATTATCAGACAAAATCAGATTTCAACATTTTCAGGACTTAGAAGAAGCTATGAACATGATAATCGAGGAAGAAAACGTAATGTACTAGAGAAACAGACTATACAACCCCAACGCGAATAAAGGTTATACACCAATAAAAACCATACAACCCGCGAAACAAACAAATCCACAGCAAATATTCACCTCGTTCAATGCACAAACACACCAAACGCAAACTTATAATCCACAGTTTAATAACTCAAAACTTTAATAACCAATATAAGCATTTTTCAAAACCAACATTTAACCCAAACTTTACCAAGCCCGCATTTCAACCAAGATTCCACCACAATGTAAATTAGCAAAGACCAGTATTCAACGCGAATCCTATTAGAAACTCACCAATAACAAATAATGATAATTCCAATAACTATTATAAACCCACACCAATGGATACCTCATCTGGTCACACCAGACCAAACACAAAAATAACACACATTCGACCGAACCCTAACCAAAAATGCACTTTTACCTCAGAAGAGCTATTTCACCAAGAAATAGAGGAAGATGAAGATGACCAGAATAATTGCATTCGACCAAGTACAAACAATGAACAGAACCAATCCAACAATTATGAACACGAAGAATCATACGAAACTTACGACGAGAACGACGAAGAAAGCGCGTGCACAAATTTTCAGATAAACTGATTTATAAACGACCAAACGTAATAAACTTAAATAATATGAATCACCTTGTATTACCCCATATAGAAACACCCCACGCCGAATTTAAACTACTAATCGATACCGGATCTTCAAAAACATTAATTAGCCCGCGAACCGTATAGAAACATTACTTAAACTATGTAGAAAGAGAACCGTTTAAAATTAAAGCAGTCCATCAAACAACCCTACACCAATTGGTAGCAAACATACCCTTACCCAAAACATTTAACGTAAAAATGAAGCATAAATTCTGCATATTCGAATTCAATGACAAATATGATGGACTATTAGGAATGAACCTTCTAAGAAAATTAGGAGCCAACATCGACATAAAAACCGTTTACTAAGAACCAAATATGGACGAATCCCCATTAAATTTCAAAATACCCAAGTTGAAGAAAAATACACAATATAACCCCGAACAGAGAAAAAGATAAAAATCCCTGTAAATTCAAAAAACAAATTAGGAATAATAAATCACATAACTTTTCAACAAGGAGTAGAGACCCCAACCGCATTAGTACAAATAAAGGATAATTATGCTACAACAACGATTTTAAATTCAAATGACTACCCCATAGAGCTATCTTTAACAAACCCAATTAACGTAGAAGAATTAAATTTTAACGAGATGGAAATAGACGAAAATTTAAACGAAAACTATAACTCCGTAGAAAACGACGAAATGTTAAGAGAAAACTTAAGTAATATCCGCTTTAACACCGACGTTATAGTGTAGATGGCATTGCCAGACAAAATTTAAATGGCTAGTCAAAAGACAAGATGAAAATTAAATAAACAAATGACCTGTTGCCTACCTAGCACTGGCGGACCTTCTAAGAAGATACTACACCCAGTGCTAATCGAGGAAGTTGGTCGACGGAAACCAATCCGTTTCCAATTAAACATTAACGAATTATTCGTCATTTGTTTATTTAATTTTCATCTTGTCTTTTGACTAGCTATTTAAATTTTGTCTGGCAGTGCCATCTACACTATCACGTCGGAGACTGGAAACAGTCTTCGATAGTTAGTTGCTTATTCTCGAGTATAGAGAGCGCATGAGAAATATTTGCACTATAGATACACTTTAATTTGTGTATTATTTTAGAACTTAGTTGGTTGTTTTGCAAAAAGATATGCGTCCGTCTGATGATCTGCAAGAACAGTGAAACCGGTCACGGGCTTGTCTTTTTGCAAAATAACTAACAATTTATATATTGATTTGGTTCCTCTATGCTCGAATTACTTTCTCCATGCCAGGCAAAATTATTCGTTAAATCATGAGACGTTATTACTTCAAGGACATGAAGGAACTAACTACAGACTTTATTAATCAATGTAAACTATGCGACAAAGCAAAATACGACAGGAAACCCCCGAAGATACCCTTAATGTTGACTAAAATATTGGATAAACCCTTTCAGAAATTACATGCCGATACTCTAGTAGTAGAAGCACAAAGTTACTTAACAATCGTAGACGCATTTACAAAAATATGCCAAGCAATACCAATCACCTCTAAAAATAGCATTGACGTAACTCAAGGATTTTTACATTATTTTACATTTTATGGAACGCCCGAAACGATAACGTTAGATAACGGCAGCGAGTTTAAAAATGAAACAATACAAAACACTTTGGAATTACACAAGATAAAAATTCATTTTATAACTGAAAACCACCCTGAATACAACGGACTAATCGAAAGACTACATTCAACCCTACTAGAACAAATCCGATTATAAACAATAACATACAAGAAAGAACACATAACTAACTTAATGTCATACGCATTAATCGCCTATAACAACAGAATCCATTCATCAACCAATTTTATACCATTAGAATTAACCCTAAGACATTTAGATTGACGCAACCCTTATGACATACATTATAAAAAGGAAGTTTATCAGCAATACGCCAAGGACCATAAAGAAAAACCAAAAATAACTTACGACAAATAAAGGATAAGTTAGATAACGACAAAGAACGCATTACCGCTACCCGCAATAAAAACACAAACGTAAATAAATTTTCAATAGGACAAACCGTGTACGAGAAAAATTTTCAAAGCAAAAGACACAAAACAACACCTAGAAATTGAGACCCTTTTAGAATTAAAAGAATATCCGACAAAAACGTAGCCGTAGTAGAAAACGGCAAGATAACAAAATATATTCACCTGAAAAATTTAAGACACCCTGTAGTTTCAGATGGACAATCATCACCCTTACCTTCAACCTCCGCCCAGGTAGAACGGACACCGAAATCATAATTGAAGACATAAAAAATAACCCCGGTATACTACCAATAAAATTAGGCAGTTTGCAGAACACCATAGACTATTGGACCTTTGCTCAAAAATTTGACTTAACGGACCTAAAACAAGAATTTCAAACAATCAAAAATAATTATTACCGACTAAAACAATCGACAGACACAACAAAATTCGTAAAAGAATACGCAATAGAAATGATGAATTATGACAGCATAATAGAAAGTATTTTGAAAAACATAGAAGACACATTTAATTGACTAATACTCACAGAACAAACGGCGAGACGAAAAAGAGGACTAATCAACGGATTAGGAAACAATAAAAGCAATAACAGGCAATTTAGATAATCAAGACGCAGAACGTTATCACAACGCAATACAACAATTAATCGAAAACCAAAACGACATCAAAACCATAATTAGTAACCAGATATCACTAACTCAATCAACGATTATAAAATTCAACGAAACGTTAAGAAAATTAGTTAGAAAACAAGATAGTATAGACAATCGAATACAAACCTTTGAAAATAACATGCAAACTACCATGTCAGGCATGCGAAATTTAATCAGATTTAACACAATATACACCCAGATAATTTCAACCAACAAATTTTAGCTACGTTACAAGGTTGGGACATTGTTAAATTGAAAAAAACTGTAGGTAAGTTTACATCTAAATCTAAGTTAAAGTTAAATTAAAAAGTATAGATATACCAAGATAAAATTTCAGAGGATTACGATAGTTGTGTTAAAAACAAAATTTTCTTTGTGAAAGAATTCGCAACCTATAGTTAATTATCAAGATTGTAAGAAAACACTTTAAAATTATGGCAAACAAAGATAATATAGGAGTTATCTAAAACACGCTTTTAGTAAGTTAAACAAAATTTGTTGAAACAGGTATATAATCAAATTTAATATAATATCAAAAAATTTCATAAGGGATAACAAATAAACAATGAAGTTAATTAATATATAATAATATATAATTAATATAATTAATATATAATATAATATATTATTTAATTCCAAAAAGCACATTTTTTCCACTTAGAAGTGAGGTTAAGATAGTTTTAAACACATCAAGGTATATGCTTTAGTTTAATCCTAAATTAGGTTAGGTAATTATTTGAGAGAATTGAAGTATAAATACACTGTTTTTGTAAAGGAGAAATGCCAATTAATTAAGTTTGAAATAACATATATAAAAGGTAAACGATCACTATTCAAAAATGGCCATCATGATCATATAAATTGACATTTCAAGCTCCATTCAATGTCACCACAACATAAGATAAAAGTTACTAAATACGATGTTGCCAAATTGTATTTTTTCTATCCAAAACCATTAAAATTTTAAAAAAATTAATAATTATTAGATATTTGAGTGATAAACCTAATTTTTCTACAAAGATATATTCAAAACTTACGAGATAAATTAGAGGTTAAGACGGATTTTCAACACACATGTTGGGTGTCATTGATACGCTTGGCACCACTGATACGGTCCACGTTTCATGATATTACGCAATTGTATATTATAGCATAATTACGCGGCAAATTGCATCAAATACCAAACATGTTTACAATGATACAATTCTTAACTTAAAATATAAATAAAGCAATGTTCTCACTTAAAACGCGCCTTGCAGTTAAATCTCAGGGCATCTGCTTGTGTATCCATCGCGCCATTCAATCCAAATTCAACGTCTATCTTTTTTTGTTTGTAGGGGTGACGACAAGGATACAGATAGAGGTAACGATAGAAAGTAGAGGAACCTACATCCTAAAAAAAAGAGAAAAGACAGATACCACGACACAGGCAGATGTTACCGGCTTCACGTCTCGTGGCTAATCATCTCATGTCGCACACCGAGCACTTGCGCCATTCACCCCGCGCCTGCGCATTCTTTTGCGCAAACGCAACTGTCCGAAATGACGAAAATTAACAAGTCTATTTTAAAATAATGGCGGGAATTTACTCACATATTTAACAATTTACATTGCCAATTTTTGGCATGTAACAAATGCTCCCCCCAAAGGTACTACATTGGGTTTAAACGCGAAAATAACGTGCTTCGAATGAGATCTAGCTTCAAAATTAATCGATCCTAAATAGAAACCTAACAAACTAAAACAAAAACTAAAAATAGGGTTTGAATAATGGTATCCCTGGTTTTGATTTTGGAGTATGTCCGATCAACAAGACACACGCAAAAGTAAAAGGGGAGGGATTTGTTTGTAATACCGGATAGCAGTCGCTAGCTCTGCTTACCGGTGCGACCTGAAGGGTCGACTTACAACTAACCAAAGCTAGCTTAACTAATTAAAAATGAATTCAAATTTCTAAGCATTTGCCAAATGTATTAATAGTGAATCCAGGTATTTTGCCTGCTCTATATATTTACAAATTCGTCTTCCCTGTCTAAGTAATTTAGCCTAAATCCGTACCTAGCTTTCCCTATCATTCCCTAACTGATTTATATAATAATTACAATCTTCTATATTACATTCTTCCTTCCTATAAAAATGCTGCTACCAAAAATGGTGGCAGAACGTCAAAAGAAACAATTCGAGCCCAAACAAGATATTACATGCAAATAAATATAAAATATAAATATAATTTAATATAAAATAAATATAAATAAATAAACATCTAAAAGCATAAGCACCTAACAGTGCATCATCCAAATAAATTATCAGATGTACTCGCATAAGCATTATGTCGGCTAGCGCCATTACACACAAAAAAGTGCTTGTTAAATTATTTCAAAATCTTTTTATTAATACAAGTCAATGTTTATGCGAGTACAGCCGTCACAATTTTATTCTTACCTCGTATATAAATTTCTCCAGCATCGGCAGATTTGGTCATCTTCTTACGTCTATTGATATTTTACAACTAATGGGAGATGGATATGCCCTGTTAAAGTTCTGGTGGGTATGCACTAAACGTTCTGGGGGGTCACCATTACTATCACCTTTAAGTCCTGGAGTATTTTATTTCTTTATTTATTTGACTGATTTAAATTAATGAGAGCTTTTTTATTTAATTTGTTATTATTTATTTATGTTTCGATTTATTCCCGATATTCCGCGTGTTTAAGGAGAGACAGTGATTGTTTTAGTGGTGTGGGGATTTGTTGTGCATATTAGGCTTTTGGTTAATTATTTATTATAACTTTTTTTTATTTTTTTTAATACAGGTTTTGGTTATACCATGCTCATGTCCATTTCTTATGCCAAATCAAAATCGAAAAATTTTCAATCCTCTCCCACCCTCTCCGATTTACGCGTGGTTATCGCCGACCAATCTCGCGACCCTTCCCGCAAATTCTTTAAACGCTGTCCAGAACGCCTTCTGGCAAGCCACTTCCCCAACTTCCACTAGGCTCTTTGGCCATGCTAACCCTACCATAGCTAATTTCATATCAGCTAACCCTCGATTTGCCACCTTGCTCTGTACTTTCTGCGCCCTTGCCGCATTCGAAGCGGTCGTTATCGGTTAAACCAAAACTTTGCAAATACGCGTTCAGGGCTCCGTGCCCTGTAATCAGTTGTACCATTTTATGGTCGAACTTCACCTCGATCTAATCTCTAGCTACAATACTCGGAATGAATTTGTGGGTCAACTTGCCCGTGGCAGCATTGCTCCACCTCTCTTCACATTGTCGGATTGACCTTTCGCGCAGCTTTCTTTTAATCAGAGACCTCGGTATCGACGAATGTGATATCCGATAATCGCCCGTCGCGGCCTCTTTAGCTAATGCATCAACCCTATCATTGCCTATGTTACCAACGTGTGACCTAACCCAACAGAATTTTAAATGTCGAAATCGGAGCGCCGTATGTGCTACCGTCCAGACGTCCGCTAGAAGGTCTGTCGATGTGTTCATGTTTGTCAAAGCCGTCAGCGCTGATTTACTATCGCTGATGATGTAATACACGCTTCTACCCGTGTGATTTATCACATAATCGATAGCTTCCCGTAAAACAGCTAATTTGCACTGGAAGATAGTGCTCCAGTTTGCGAGTTTGGTCTGAAACCGAAACACTTCCCTTTCCTGTTTATACACGACAAATGCCGCGAATGCTTGTCCATCTCCTCATACTTTTCTCACTATACTATTTATATCCTCGTATACATTTTCTACTTCCTCATTTTTGTACTGAGTTGTTGGCATGTAAACCTGTACTAAAACAGTGTCCGTGGTTTTCGTACTCAATCTATCCATAATTATTCTATCACTAAATTTTAAGTACTCTTTAACTTTACGTCATAATCTTTTACCTAACACTATCCCTACCCCTGCCTGTCCATTAGTTGAAGAAGTTGTAATTGTTCTATAACTATCCTTCCAAAAGTCTTTACTATCTGGCCATCTCACCTCACTAACACCTAAAATGTCCAGCTTTCCTTTACTCATTTCGACTAATAAATTCGTTAACTTATCTACTCTAAGTAGCACATTCCAAGTCCCTATCACTAAATCGAACCGTTGTTTTAAATTCTTACGATGACGAGCCCCAAATACCCCCTCCCGGAGATCTGAATGAGGAGTATTTTACCTCCGGATAAGAATTTTACTTGTGAGCTCTCCATCATACATAGTTCGTGTTTTAGGCTACGCATACCTGGAAAATATTGTGGTAGGTTTCCATATCTTTCCACAACGCAGTTTTAAAGATTTTAGCAAAAAGCCGTATCCGTCACAGCGAACCCCAAACAACCTTGTAAATTATTGATATATATATATTGATATATATATTCTTTAGCAGGCAAGGCTGCTGACTCTAGCTGCGCCTTTTAATCGCCTTTTACGATAAGCATGCTTACTATAGTAGTATTCTTTTTCTCCTACTATAGGGCTACATTGACAGTAATAAAAAATACTCATTTAGCAGCAAATACTTCATTAGTGAAATACTTTCTAGAAGATTGTAAGAATTCTACATGTAACAAACCTGAGGATGATTTAATGAATACGTAGTTATGTAAAAAATGTTAATACTGGATTTAAAACAATGGTTTTTATAAAATCCCAGGTTTAATTACAGTCACGGTTCGCTTGAAAAGTATTAGGCGAACATTTTTCTAAAAATTCTTCTGCGCTGGTATAAGAGGTAGATTTGAATCATTATCGGATGACGGGTGACGTCATATGCGCAACAGGTTTAAAGAAACTTGGACGTCAAGATTAAACATGTTACAGTATGACATACAAATATCATACCAGCGTTATAGTTTTAATATATCGTCAGGAATACTCCATTTATTTCTTAAAATAAAATATGGTCTAGAAGGTCCCCATTTACACTGATAGCATCTAGAAATTACTAAATTCACGAATTAATCCAGACCATCATATACTATCAGGCTTTTACTTGTTTTAGCCGATAAATGATTGTAGTTTCAGTTTTTTGTTTAGTAAAAATTTACTCTGGCGATGGTAAACATACTCAGCTGATCACAATAGTGTATGTCAGTTATCATTCTTACTTTACATTTTTGCTTAGGGTTTGCAGAATAGAGATCTAATAAATATTATATAGATTGAAAGTTTTTTAAAAATGGGAAAACTCGAAGCAAAGAGAAACTCCACTTCGTTTCGTACATTATTGTTTATTACTTAGATGTTGAAATAAAACTTTCCTTAAAGAGAGAAGTAGTATTTATATCAAGATATGTTCATTCAGAAGTTATTACATCTAGCAGCACAAAGACGTTCTGCATTTAACAAAAAAGAGCAGCTGCTATGTTCGAAGGCAACAAATATAGAAACAAGGAAAAGATTGTTGAAAGCTTGTGTGTGGAGCACAGCTCTGTATGGCTGTGAAACGTGGACAGTAGAAGAAGCGGGCACGAAAAAGATAGAAATCTTTGAAATGCGGTAATGAAAGGGTACAGACTTATGATAAAGATATCATGAACAGACAAAGTTAAGAACAAATAAGTTCTAGCATTAGTAGAGGCAGAAATAATTATGTGAAAAATGTTAAAACATAGAAGAACACGTTCTGAGGCATGTGGAAATAGTGCGGAATATATTAGAAGCAGAGCAAAGAAAAAGAGCGGTAGAGCTACACTTAAATTAGATTACTGTACACAGATAGTGTAAGATGTGGGTTGTGGGAATTTCAGGGAAATGTGTAGGTTAACTCAGAATAGAGAACAATGGAGGTATGCGTTCAACCAGTTCAAAGAGTGAAGACTTAGTGATGATGAGGATAAAGTAGATCCTGAGTGGGTGTTGCCACAAACGTCAAAGATTACACAACGTTTTATAAGCCAAACATACGTTACTGCTAAATTGTTGTTGTTTTAATTAATATTGAAAAACTAAATAAGAGCAAAAGATATATAGGGAGCCTTTAATAAGTAAGAGGAGTTTTTCTCAACTTGTTTATATCTGAAAAGAAGTAAAGATTAAACAATGTTTCTTTAACTAAACGAGGTGTTACTAAACAGTATCATCGAGGTTCATTTTTACTGTCTTCACATTACTCCTTCAAATTTAATTTCGTACTTGAAATTGAACTTGACATGTTGTCAGAGGGTGATGTCGCTCCTGTACCGAATTGTATGCAAATGCAATAGTACATTTAATACAAAATTGTATAGAATTCAATAACTGTACGTGGAGGCGTTAGGATATTAAATTGCAATTGATCTTTAAATTTCAAAGTTTCTACGTTTCTATACGGTTTCAGAGATTTCATTATCTGCCTAACGCAGTCGTTTTGCTGCATATATGCATATTCAAAAGCAATCTGAATCCTATTAACTTGCTTTATACATGACATACAAAGCGAATTGAATAACAAAATTTTACCTATTTATATCATCTTGGGCTGTGGTGGCAAACGTATGACCTGCGGGTCGAACACTGACTCACGAAGGCTCTTTAAATAGCCAACACGTTAAATTTTTTTTCCAATTTTTTTTCCGTAAATGATTGAAATGTAATTAATAGATCAAAGACGTCTGAGATAACAGTAATTTACATACATGTAGGTTGTTTATACCGTACCTTGTAACGCGTTGCGTTACGCTAACAATAAATTAGAATTGAAAAAAAAATTATTTTGAATGGACAAACTTGTTACTGAAACATTCTGTATAATTTTAATCTCATATATAGTAGTGTTCAAAAACAAGACATTCAATCAAATCAGTATTTTTATTCAAATAATAAACTTAAAACCACAAACACGTTACGTGTCGTCCCTGCATGTAAATACTTTTGCTCGTACTTAATTAAATTTCATATTCCTTACTATATTCACGATCAGTTGCAAATTTTTATTATCAATTTCGACTGTTTTCTAACTTAAACGATTGCTTATTCCATTGCCCTGCTGGTTTTATTAGTACTTGCAATTAGTATTTATACTGCAAATCTACTCTATTTCAATATAATATTAAAGCTGGTATTTTTCAAAGATTATAATAAGTTTAAGACGTGGTTTGATTATCAGAACAATTTTTTTTCAGAAGCTTATAATGTGATATTTACGTCTTCCTGAAAGGTTATTTTGGGTCCCACTAGCTCAGTCGGCAAAGCATGAGACTATTTATTTCAGGGTCGTAGCATTGATCCGCACGCTGAACGACAAATTATGTTACGTTATTCCTTGCAGACAAAAAAGTAAAGTAAGCAAAGAAAATCGTCCGCACCAAATACCGCAACAAAAATAGAATCCAAAGAAGGCCGCAATAGCTAAAAAGACGTAGAGGTCACAAAGAAAATAAAAACCTCAAATTAGAAATTTTATTTATAAACCACTACTTAAAGAAACTGTTACAGGAAAGGAAACCAACCCGCACAGAAAACATTTTTCAAAACATCCCGAAGGATTTACACAGTATAAAAATCTACGCAAATATGGCTTATACATTCCTGCCTTACCCTAAACCAAATGTTTCCGCCAATCATAATACTTATAAAAAAACAGTAAATAAAAATATGTAATGAATCGCTTTCAGTCAATGCTCTCCATCCATTAACATAAAATAGCAATTAAAAAAAATTATGTAGTGAACATTTTCAGTCACTTGTTTAACCCCATATTAAATGTTTGATATAATAATAGTCACGAAAACCATATACTTACATATTCTCTACAAGTGACTCTTGATAACAGTAAACTACAGCAATAAAAGAAAGAAACCATATGCATTTCGCTGCAGCTGTAGGAAAAAAATGTTGAGTACAATGTTATTTATGTGCGATGTTTTTACATAATTTTTTTTGTTACAGCTGCAGCGAAATGCAATTCGCCCTGTGGATGGTTTTTTATTGCTGTAGTTTACCGATACATTTTTTGTATTTACTTCTCAAGTGTTACTTGTGTACAATATGTAAGTTTATGGGTTTTATGATTATTTTGATATCAAAAATTTAATATTGGATTCAACAAGTTATTGAAAACAGTTCACTATATAATTTTTTAATTGCTGTTTTATGTAAATATTAGGATGGAAAATAGTGACTGTAAGCGATTCACTATATATTTTTAGTGTTCGTTTTTTAAATAAATATTATGATTGAGGGTAACATTTGATTTAAGTTAAATCAGGAATGTATAAATTTGTTATGTTAAATTTTTCTAAACGATTGGTTTTGCATTAATTTCCATCTACCTCTTAAAGATGCTAATCTAAACCCTTTTTATTTACTCTCAAATTATACAAACTTGTCATTTAACAAATTCAATAAATACGTATTAAAACGTCCTATAAAATTATCCAAGTGTTTTAAGCAATAGGTATGCGTGGTATATATCCTTTGCCGCGTTTTTAAATTCTTTGAAATATGGCCCATCGATAAATCACTTCTAGAAGGCTAGAGACTCGCCTTCAAAATTCGTGAAAACAAACAAGCATTTGCTTCTTTTCAAACCACTTTAATAGTTCCTTCTTCCTTGAAATACGCTTTTTATTTTCAATAGTTTATTCTAGGAACTGTGTTCGAAATAATTTCTTGTACGAATATAAAAATTTTAATGATTAGTGCTGAGAAAACCTACTTCATTATATCCGCACGTGTTCGGCCGCTTGAGTTTTATTCGTAATAAAATCGGTCCCTCTAATTAGTTCATTCTTGGTATTCCCGTAGCGTGGATCAATAATAATACAAATCTCTATTCATTTTTAAAAGTCAGACAACCGGTTATACCTTGTGTTTTCGTTGGCAGTATGCAAGATTGCATACTCGCTTGGTTGTTATAAAATATATTTTGTTTTCCCATGCGAACACAAAATCAATGGAAATGGTTATCGTCTGTTTGCTTGCATTGTAGGAATACTTTGCCGTTATTGTCTGGAACATATTTTTACTTTCTTTTAATTCTATTATTTATTCGACTCTTTTCTTGTGTATTCGATTCCAATTCTATACAATGTTCTTTGAGCGCTGTAAGTCGCGATTTTAGAATGCGTTGTGGTACGAAGTGTTCTACTATAGTTAGATTGGGTCATCCAGCATGCCGCTTATCCACAAATGCAAGCTGCATTTCCTCAAAGATGGTACCAAGGAAGCCGATTGCTTAAGGTACAGTTTTTCTGTTTGCTTTACTTGTGTTGCTGTTTTGAAAGATAGATATTTTTTTGTTAATTCCGCAATAAATTGCAGGCTGTACGTTCCAAATGCACGTTCGCAATGCACGAACAATTATGCAATTATTGTTAAGGTCACAACTAGTTAACCCAAAACTTGCGTTGGAGCATTTTTACTGTTTCCTTGTCTGTGTACATTAATGTTAACGTTAACAGAATGCTAGTTAATACTTAATTACCTTATTAAAAATTTAATGTTACGGTCTTAAGTTTTATTGAGTGCACTTCTCAAAACAGATAAAAATTATTGTATTATTTCTTGTATATATTACTGTATTATTTCTTGTGTATTTATGATTGGAAAGACTATGTAAGTATATGGTGTTTAGATTATAAGATTTTATTCTCGATATTTTAAAATGATTAGATTTATACTGTATTATATGTAAATTGACGTTTTGTTTAAATCACTTTATAACAAACTATTACGTAAATGTGTGTTTTTGACTTTTGTAAATATTCTTTTGAGACTGTTTGTTTGTAATACAACTACTTATTGAGATTTCCAATATTTTTTTCTGTATTACCCACTCAACTCTACAACGTTTTTGAGCTATCCCGAAATCTAATTCTTTTGGATTTTAATTCTACCATTCTGTTCCTGTTTGGTTGCGCTGTTCGGTAAGGGCAATTTTCTTTAGTAACTTTACTGCTTTCTTTCTTGTCTGCAGGGAATACCGTAACATAGTATTTTTGCGTAGACTTTTATATTGTGCAAATCCTTTGGGATATATTTTGGAAATATGTTGTTTTCTACGCGGGTTAGTTTCCTCTTTTTATAACATGTCTTTTAACAGAGGGTTTGTAAATAAAAATCCTAATTTGAGATTTTCTTTTTTCGTGACCCACCTTGCTCTACGACTTTTTAGCTAGCACGGCCCTCTTTGAATTCCTTTTTTGTTGCAGTATTCAGTACGGCGATTTTCTTTGCTTACTTTACTTTTCCTTTTTGTCTGCACGGAATACCATAACTAACATAATTGTTTTAATTCTATTAAATACATATTGGAACACAACTCAAGGTTGTAAATTATGTTAAACCAAAAAGTTTAAACAAACCAATTATATCCGTAAAATTTCATAGTGAAAGCATGTTGTGTTTTTAGAAAGCTTTCAGAATTATTAAGTAAATAATAAGGAATTCGTTTTTTTTGCTTACTTTACTTTTCCTTTTTGTCTGCACGGAATACCATAACAAACAAATGTTTTATTTTTATTAAATACATATTGAAACTTAACTCTAGGTTGTAAATTATTTTAAACCACAAAAGTGTAAACAAACCAATTATATCCTTAAAATTTCATAGTGGAAGTATGTCATGTTTTTAGAAAGCTTTTAGAATTATTAAGTAAATAATAAGCAATTGGTTAATGTCTACCCTAAATATGAGCTTATGGAAATGTTAGTTGAATAAATTCAATTTAATATACATGATTGTAAATACAAAAGAAAACCACAGATATACTTTAATACAATGTTACTAACCAGACGGTGTGCAATGAGAGTACATAAGTGTAGTTTTACAGAGATGACTTAATCTTTTCATTCAATACTTTACAGTGTATTTATTTTATATGGTTTCAGACAAAGAGATAAAACTATAAACTTACATAAATTACATAATGACACGCACTTCCGCGTGTTATTTGTCTTAAACTCATTAGCAAGATTGTGCGGTAACATGGATATCACCGACAACATACGAAGTAGAAAGAGAATTTAAGGAAAATAATTACATCCGACTGAAGCTTAAAATTAGTTATTTGAGAATCAGTAATAAGTAAAAATTGACATGTAGGAAGACACTCATGTAAACGATGGCGGACATGACCGCATGGTAGAGGGTTGGCGTGAGGTTCAGTTAGACGTAGCGTTGAATGTAACGCAGCTGCAAGATCATTAAAAATAGATGTCTCGCAGAGACAATAAAAATGCGGCATAAAATACAATATATGAACTTGCTATCGCGCCGAGCGAGGTATTTTCCATGCACTTGAGAGCGGAATTATTATCGTAGTGGCCGTTTGAAAACGGTGGAGATTTGGGTAGTTTAAATTCATCCCGCCATTAAGTTGAAATTTTGGGTTGGATTGAAACTGTCGTTCAAAAAATGAAAAAGAAGGAGTTACGTTATTATAAAATGAAAAGCATGTGTGGTCTAAACATTCTGAACCTTATAATAGCTGAATCAAACTGTAAGCAATAGTATACACTTGTTTATACTTCGGTATAACTTATCTGTGAGTGTGGGTGTAAGTTGGTTGATATTTTACAGCGTATGATATTAATTAAACATCACAGTGGTTATTGTTTTTATTGATTAATTAATGATATACCGGCACATAGAATTGTAATTAAATTTAAGAATAATATCATTAGTTTACAATATTAAAAAATATGTAGGAGTTGGTATTAAAATATTTTGGATAGGACAATGAAAAGATACAGAAGAAGATGAGGTTTAACTGTTTTTATGTTTATTAAGAACGACGTTTCCAATAATTGGGGATTTATGAATGTCTTATAATTAAATACAAAATCAGAAAAAATTTGAAGTTGCGAATAATTTTGTTGATGGCTTAGATTTAATGCGTTTTTTTCTTTATGAGTTATTTTAGGTATATCTGACCAGAGTTGATGTAAAAAATTTGTTTCAATAAAACTATATTTATATGTGTACTGAAATTATTTTTATGTTAATAGAGGTTAAGTTTAGGTTGCTTTGTATTTCAATTTATTTAGGAAATAGGTAAAATCAGTGATTTATATAGTAAGCTGAATTTAAAGGACATCCAGCTATCCCAGTGATGGTATCTTATCTGGAACAAGTATTTTTGGTTACAATTTTAGTTTATTATGACCATAGCAAATGAGTTTCATGCGAAATAACAGTCTTCCGTACAAAAATAACATCAAAAGAATTGCTACGACAGACGGCTTAGCGCCCCTCGATTTTGACAGTAGTAGAAAAGCATTTAGCTATAAATAGTAAAGTAGAGTAGAATTTTTGTATCGAGACCATGTTATTTATTATTTTGTATTTCCTTATTTTTTATAATTTCCTTTTCCCATTTTTCCTAGAAACCCACTCCTCGCACCACTGCCGTTAGCCGACGCGCCCTTAATATTGTTATGGCGTCCCTGCCCCTTTAACGTAAATCAAAATTTAATTACGTTATGCACATTTTACCCCTTACAGTATATTTGGCGCTTAAGTTCTAAGCCTTTTTTTATTGGTGAGGCATGTTTTTAATACAACGTAGTATTTCATTATTTTATTTTAAAAGGTTTGGTGCTTAAACGCGGGGTGGTTTTTTGAAATATTAAGGTTTTTAATTTTAAAAAATTAATCTTAAAGCAAGCCTGCAATACGTGTGTTTTAAGCGCCTGGTTCTTGTGATAAGGAGTTCCGATGGGTTAACACAATTTTCTTGAAATTTTACATTCCAGCTGAACAGCTACTAAAAAGCAGCACTCAATTTTAGAGATGTAGTTTACAATCATAAAAACATCTCTAAAAAAACTATATGATGCTGAGAATGGAGTGAGATTTTTATGTAGATATATATTAACTCATTATCGTTAATGGCTAAAGCATCAAAATAAAATGTGTTGCTTAAACGTTCCAAGTAATAAACTTTACATTTAATTCGTGTATCTAAGTCACTGCATGTAAAATGTAGTAACTACCCGTATTTGGGTTTTATAAATTAAGAAAACATTTATTTGAAATTTTTGAATTTTAATTTGGTAAATGCGAATTTTCATTGGATTACAGTTTGTTTTTATTTGAGTCCTATTCTACATATTAGTATTGAAAGTATCTCTGTGGCTTTATTAGTAATTTTGTTGTTGTAATGTTGGTATTGCGGATTTGAATCATTATCGGATGACCGGTGACATCATATGCGCAACAGATTCAAATAAACTTGAACGTCAAGATTAAACATGTTACAGTATGACATACAAAGATCATACCAGCGTTATAGTTTTAATATATCGTCAGGAATACTTCATTTATTACTTAAAATAAAACATAGTTTAGAAGGTTTCCATTTACACCGACAGCATCTAGAAATTCATAAATTTACGAATTAATCCAGACCATCATATACTGTCAGGCTTTTACTTGTTTTCGCCGATAAATGATTGTAGTCTTTCACAGTTTTTTGTTCAGTAAAAATTTACTCTGGCGATAGTAAACATACTCAGCTGATCACAATAGTGTATGTCAATTATAATTCTCACTTTACATTTTTACTTAGGGCTTGTAGAAAATAGGTCTAATAAATGCATTAATTATTTTGTTATATAGATTGGAAGTTATCTTTAAAGATAGGGAAAACTTGAAGCAAAGAGAAACTCTACTTCTTTTTGTACATTATCGATTATTACTTAGATGTTGAATTAAAACTTTCCTTAAAGACAGAAGTAGTATTTATATCAAAATATCTTTATTCACAAGGTATTAAATCTAACAGTGAGCTCATGCCATATTTATTTATAGAGGATCAAAAAGCCAACAAAGAACTATTAACAAAAATATCTTTTGGTTGTTTGGCATTTTTTGCTCTGGCAACACTGGTTGTATAAGCAATCGATGGTCTCTAGTTTCAATTTTATATTTGGATTAATAATATGGCCCAGCTGACGCAGGTGTTTTCAAGGTCGCCAGCCTTCCGATAATAACAATGGGATTATTATGCAAAGATAAACGATTGATATACTTAGATTTGCAGATGATATAGCGGTATTAGGAACAACACGGCCGACTGCTTGAAAAATGGCAGGTGAGCATTTTTCACAAATATTACGCCCTCGTTCGGATGAGAGGTTAAATGGAGGTCCCGTGTGTGAGTGTTGTCACGCACGTTAAAGATCCCTACCTTGCCTGAAACGGCAAGGGTTCGGCAAAATTCTAAATTTCCAGGCAACAAAAAACTCGCCTCCTGGCCAATGTAGTACCTTCGGGTGGAGCATTGGAAATGTAAATGAACGGTATTAGGAACAAGCAAGGAAGAGTTAAACGTAGCTTTTAATAAAATGGAAACAGTTCTAACAGAGCGATACAGTATGTGAAAATCAACAAAAGTAAAACAGAAGTACTGGTATGTAAAGGGGAGGAAAATAAGTCAAAAACCATAATAAAAAAATAGGAAACGAGAAAAATGCAAACGATATAAAAAGGATTAGCATAAGGGCGTTCTGCATTTAACAAGAAAGAGCAGCTGCTATGTTCGAAGGCAACAAATATAGAAACAAGGAAAAAATTGTTAAAAGCTTATGTGTGGAGCACAGCTCTGTATGGCTGTGAAACGTGAACAGTAGTAGAAGCGGGCACAAAAAAGATAGAAATTTTTGAAATGTGTTGATGAAATGGTACAGACGTATGATAAAGATATCATGAACAGACAAAATTAAGAACAAAGAAGTTCTAGCATTAGTAGAGGCAAAAATAAATATGTGAAAAATATTAAAAAAATAGAAGAACGCGTTCTGAGGCATGTGGAAATAATGCGGAATATATTAGAAACAGAGAAAAAAAAATGAGCGGTAGAGCTACACTTAAATTAGATTACTATACACAGATAGTGTAAGATGTGGGTTGTGGGAATTTCAGGGAAATGTGTAGGTTAACTCAGAATAGGGAACAATGGAGGTATGCGTCCAAACAGTTCAAAAAGTGAAGACTTAGTGATGATGAGAATAATGTAGATCCTGAGTGGGTGTTGCCACAAACGTCAAAGATTACACAACGTTTTAAAAGTCAAACACAGGTTACTGCTAAATTGTTGTTGTTTTATTTAATATTGAAAAACAAAATAAGAGCAAAAGTAAGAGGAGTTTTTCTCAACTTGTTTATATCTGAAAAGAAGTAAAGATTAAACAATGTTTCTTTAATTAAACGAGGTGTTACTAAACAGTATCATCGAGGTTCATTTTTACTGTCTTCACATTACTCCTTCAAATTTAATTTCGTTCTTGAAATTGAACTTGACATGTTGTCAGAGGGTGATGTTGCTCTTGTACCAAATTGAATGCAAATGCAATAGTACATTTATTACAAAATTGTATAGAATTCGATAACGGTACGTGGAGGCGTTAGGATATTAAATTGCAATTGATCTTTAAATTTCAAAGAGTATTTCATATCCGCATTTAGTTGTGCTAAGTACACGGCACTTTTGAGAAATAGATTGCTCTACGTTTCTATACGGTTTCAGAGATTTCATTTTCTGCCTATTGCAGTCGTTTTGCTGCATATATGTATATCCAAAAGCAATCTGAATCCAATTAACTTGCTTTATACATGACATTCAAAGCGAATTGAATAACAAAATCTTACCTATTTATATCATCTAGGGCTGTCGTGGCGAACGTATGACCTGCGGGTCGAATACTGACCCACGAAGGCTCTTTAAATAGCCAAAACGTTAATTTTTTTTTCCAATTTTTTTCCGTAAATGATTGAAATATAATTAATAGATCAAAGACGTCTGAGATAACAGTAATTTACATACATGTAGTTTGTTTATACCGTACCTTGTAACGCGTTGCGTTACGCTAACACTAAATTAGAATTGAAAAAAAGAAAATTATTTTGAATGGACAAACTTGTTACTGAAACACTCTGTATAATTTTAATCTCATATATAGTAGTGTTCAAAAACAAGACATTCAATCAAATCAGTATTTTTATTCAAATAATAAACTAAAAACCCCAAACACGTTACGTGTCGTCCCTGCATGTAAATATGTTTGCTCGTACTTAATTAAATTTCATACTCCTTACTATACTCACGGTCAGTTGCGAATTTCTATTATCAATTTCGACTGTTTTCTAACTTAAACGATTGCTTATTCCATTGCCCTGCAGGTTTTATTAGTACATGTAATTATAATTTATACTGCAAATCTACTCTATTTCAATATAATATTAAAGCTGGTATTTTCAAAGATTATAATAAGTTTAAAACGGGGTTTGATTATCACAACAACTTTTTTTCAGAAGATTATAATGTGTTATGTACGTCTTCCTGAAAAGTTATTTTGGGTCCCACTAGCTCAGTCGGTAAAGCATGAGACTATTTATTTCAGGATCGTAGCATTGATCCGCACGCTGAACGACAAATTATGTTACGTTATTCCTTGCAGACAAAAAAGTAAAGTAAGCAAAGAAAATCGTCCGCACCAAATACCGCAACAAAAATAGAATCCAAAGAAGGCCGCAATAGCTAAAAAGACGTAGAGGTCACAAAGAAAATAAAAACCTCAAATTAGGAATTTTATTTATAAACCACTACTTAAAGAAACTGTTACAGGAAAGGAAACCAACCCGCACAAAAAACATTCTTAAAAAACAACCCCAAGGATTTACACAGTATAAAAATCTACGCAAATATGGCTTATACATTCCTGCCTTACCCTAAACCAAATGTTGCCTCCAATCATAATACTTATAAAAAACAGTAATTAAAAATATGTAATAAATCGCTTTCAGTCACTACTCTACATCCTAATATTTACATGAAATCGAAATTAAAGAAAATTATGTAGTGAACCATTTTCAGTCACTTGTTTAACCCCATATTAAATATTTAATATAATAATAGTCATAAAAACCATATACTTACATATTGTCCACAAATAGCTCTTGAGAAGTAAATAAAAAAATATAACGGTTAACTACAGCAATAAAAGAAAGAAATTCTATGCATTTCGCTGCAGCTGTAGGAAAAAATTTAGAGTAGAATGTTATTTATGTGCGATATTTTTACATAATTTTTCTTTGTTACAGCTGCATCGAAATGCATTTCGACCTGTTGATAGTTTCTTTTCTTTTATTGCTGTAGTTTCCCGTCACATTTTTTGTATTTACTTCTCAAGTGTTACTTGTGCACAATATATAAGTTTATGGGTTTTATGATTATTTTGATATCAAAAATTTAATATTGGATTCAACAAGTTATTGAAAACAGTTCATTATATCATTTTTTAATTGCTGTTTTATGTAAATATTAGGATGGAAAGTAGTGACTGTAAGCGATTCACTATATATTTTTAGTGTTCGTTTTTTAAATAAATATTATGATTGAGGGTAACATTTGATTTAAGTTAAATCAAAAATGTATAAATATGTTATGTTAAATTTTCAAAACGATTGATTTTGCATTAATTTCCATCTACCTCTTAAAGATGCTAATCTAAACCCTTTTTATTTACTCTCAAATTATACAAGCTTGTCATTTAACAAATTCAATAAATACGTATTAAAACGTCCTATAAAATTATCCAAGTGTTTTAAGCAATAGGTATGCGTGGAATATATCCTTTGCCGCGTTTTTAAATTCTTTGAAATATTGCCCATCGATAAATCACTTCTAAAAGGCTAGAGACTCGCCTTCAAAATTCGTCAAAACAAACAAGCATTTGCTTCTCTTCAAATCACTTTAATAGTTCTTTCTTCCTTGAAATACGCTTTTTATTTTCAATAGTTTATTCTAGGAACTGTGTTCGAAATAATTTCTTGTACGAATATAAAAATTTTAATGATTAGTGCTGAGAAAACCTACTTCATTATATCCGCACGTGTTCGGCTGCTTGAGTTTTATTTGTAATAAAATCGGTCCCTCTAATTAGTTCATTCTTGGTATTCCCGTAGCGTGGATCAATAATAATACAAATTTCTATTCATTTTTAAAAGTCAGACAACCGGTTATACCTTGTGTTTTCGTTGGCAGTATGCAAGATTGCATACTCGCTTGGTTGTTATAAAATATATTTTGCTTTCCCATGCGAACACAAAATCAATGGAAATGGTTATCGTTTGTTTGCTTGCTTTGTAGGAATACTTTGCCGTTATTGTCTGGAACATATTTTTACTTTCTTTTAATTCTATTATTTATTCGACTCTTTTCTTGTGTATTCGATTCCAATTCTGTACAACGTTCTTTGAGCGCTGTAAGTCGCGATTTTAGAATGCGTTGTTGTACGAAGTGTTCTACTATGGTTAGATTGGGTCATCCAGCATGCCGCTTATCCACAAATGCAAGCTGCATTTACTCAAAGATGGTATCAAGGAAGCCGATTGCTTAAGGTACAGTTTTTCTGTTTGCTTTACTTGTGTTGCTGTTTTGAAAGATAGACATTTTTTGTTGATTCCGCAATAAATTGCAGGCTTTACGTTCCAAATGCACGTTCGCAATGCACGAACAATTATGCAATTATTGTTAAGGTCACAACTAGTTAACCCAAAATTTGCGTTGGAGCATTTTTTACTGTTTCCTTGTCTGTGTACATTAATGTTAACGTTAAAATAATGCTAGTTAATACTTAATTACCTTATTAAAAATTTAATGTTAGGGTCTTAAGTTTTATAGGGTGCACTTCCCACAACAGATAAAAATTATTGTATTATTTCTTGTGTATTTATGATTGGAAAGACTATGTAAGTATATGGTGTTTAGATTATAAGATTTTATTCTCGATATTTTAAAATGATTAGATTTATACTGTATTATATGTAAATTGACGTTTTGTTTAAATCACTTTATAACAAACGATTACGTAAATGTGTGTTTTTGACTTTTGTAAATATTCTTTTAAGACTGTTTGTTTGTAATACAACTACTTATTGAGATTTCCAATTTTTTTTCTGTATTACCCACTCAACTCTACAACGTTTTTGAGATATCCCGAAATCTAATTCTTTTGGATTTTAATTCTACCATTCTGTTCCTGTTGGTTGCGCTGTTCGGTAAAGGCAATTTTCTTTAGTAACTTTACTGCTTTCTTTCTTGTCTGCAGGGAATACCGTAACAAAGTATTTTTGCGTAGACTTTTATATTGTGCAAATCCTTCGGGATATATTTTGGAAATATGTTGTTTTCTACGCGGGTTAGTTTCCTCTTTTTATAACATGTCTTTTAACAGAGGGTTTGTAAATAAAAATCCTAATTTGAGATTTTCTTTTTCTTTTTTCGTGACCCACCTTGCTCTACGACTTTTTAGCTAGCACGGCCCTCTTTGAATTCCTTTTTTGTTGCAGTATTCAGTACGGCGATTTTCTTTGCTTACTTTACTTTTCCTTTTTGTCTGCACGGAATACTATAACTAACATAATTGTTTTAATACTATTTAATACATATTGGAACACAACTCAAGGTTGTAAATTATGTTAATCCAAAAAAGTTTAAACAAACCAATTATATCTGTAAAATTTCATAGTGAAAGCATGTTGTCTTTTTAGAAAGCTTTAAGAATTATTAAGTAAATAATAAGGAATTCGTTTTCTTTGCTTACTTTACTTTTTCTTTTTGTCTGCACGAAATACCATAACAAACAATTGTTTTATTTCTATTAAATACATATTGAAACTTAACTCTAGGTTGTAAATTATTTTAAACCACAAAAGTGTAAACAAACCAATTATATCCTTAAAATTTCATAGTAGAAGTATGTCATGTTTTTAGAAAGCTTTTAGAATTATTAAGTAAATAATAAGCAATTGGTTAATGTATACCCTAAATATGAGCTTATGGAAATGTTAGTTGAATAAATTCAATTTAATATACATGATTGTAAATACAAAAGGAAACCACAGATATACTTTAATACAATGTTACTAACCAGACGGTGTGCAATGAGAGTACATAAGTGTAGTTGTACAGAGATGACTTAATCTTTTTATTCAATACCCTACAGTGTATTTATTATATATGGTTTCAGACAAAGAGATAAAACTATAAACTTACGTAAATTACATAATGACACGCACTTCCGCGTGTTATTTGTCTTAAACTCATTAGCAAGATTGTGCGGTAACATGGAAATCACCGACAACATACGAAGTAGAAAGAGAATTTAAGGAAAATAATTACATCCGACTGAAGCTTAAAGTTAGTTTTTTGAGAATCAGTAATAAGTAAACATTGACATGTAGGAAGACACTCATGTAGACGATGGCGGACATGATCGCATGGTAAAGGGTTGGCGTGAGGTTCAGTTAGACGTAGCGTTGAATGTAACGCAGCTGCAAGAACATTAAAAATGGATGTCTCGCAGAGACAATAAAAACGCGGCATAAAATACAATATATGAACTTGCTATCGCGCCGAGCGAGGTATTTTCCATGCACTTGAGAGCGGAATTATTATCGTAGTGGCCGTTTGAAAACGGTGGAGATTTGGGTAGTTTAAATTCATCCCGCCATTAAATGCATTAATTATTTTGTTATATAGATTGGAAGTTATCTTTAAAGATAGGGAAAACTTGAAGCAAAGAGAAACTCTACTTCTTTTTGTACATTATCGATTATTACTTAGATGTTGAATTAAAACTTTCCTTAAAGACAGAAGTAGTATTTATATCAAAATATCTTTATTCACAAGGTATTAAATCTAACAGTGAGCTCATACCATATTTATTTATAGAGGATCAAAAAGCCAACAAAGAACTATTAACAAAAATATCTTTTGGTTGTTTGGCATTTTTTGCTCTGGCAACACTGGTTGTATAAGCAATCGATGGTCTCTAGTTTCAATTTTATATTTGGATTAATAATATGGCCCAGCTGACGCAGGTGTTTTCAAGGTCGCCAGCCTTCCGATAATAACAATGGGATTATTATGCAAAGATAAACGATTGATATACTTAGATTTGCAGATGATATAGCGGTATTAGGAACAACACGGCCGACTGCTTGAAAATGGCAGGTGAGCATTTTCACAAATATTACGCCCTCGTTCGGATGAGAGGTTAAATGGAGGTCCCGTGTGTGAGTGTTGTCACGCACGTTAAAGATCCCTACCTTGCCTGAAACGGCAAGGGTTCGGCAAAATTCTAAATTTCCAGGCAACAAAAAACTCGCCTCCTGGCCAATGTAGTACCTTCGGGTGGAGCATTGGAAATGTAAATGAACGGTATTAGGAACAAGCAAGGAAGAGTTAAACGTAGCTTTTAATAAAATGGAAACAGTTCTAACAGAGCGATACAGTATGTGAAAATCAACAAAAGTAAAACAGAAGTACTGGTATGTAAAGGGGAGGAAAATAAGTCAAAAACCATAATAAAAAAATAGGAAACGAGAAAAATGCAAACGATATAAAAAGGATTAGCATAAGGGCGTTCTGCATTTAACAAGAAAGAACAGCTGCTATGTTCGAAGGCAACAAATATAGAAACAAGGAAAAAATTGTTAAAAGCTTATGTGTGGAGCACAGCTCTGTATGGCTGTGAAACGTGAACAGTAGTAGAAGCGGGCACAAAAAAGATAGAAATTTTTGAAATGTGTTGATGAAATGGTACAGACGTATGATAAAGATATCATGAACAGACAAAATTAAGAACAAAGAAGTTCTAGCATTAGTAGAGGCAAAAATAAATATGTGAAAAATATTAAAAAAATAGAAGAACGCGTTCTGAGGCATGTGGAAATAATGCGGAATATATTAGAAGCAGAGAAAAAAAAATGAGCGGTAGAGCTACACTTAAATTAGATTACTATACACAGATAGTGTAAGATGTGGGTTGTGGGAATTTCAGGGAAATGTGTAGGTTAACTCAGAATAGGGAACAATGGAGGTATGCGTTCAACCAGTTCAAAAAGTGAAGACTTAGTGATGATGAGAATAATGTAGATCCTGAGTGGGTGTTGCCACAAACGTCAAAGATTACACAACGTTTTAAAAGTCAAACACAGGTTACTGCTAAATTGTTGTTGTTTTATTTAATATTGAAAAACAAAATAAGAGCAAAAGTAAGAGGAGTTTTTCTCAACTTGTTTATATCTGAAAAGAAGTAAAGATTAAACAATGTTTCTTTAATTAAACGAGGTGTTACTAAACAGTATCATCGAGGTTCATTTTTACTGTCTTCACATTACTCCTTCAAATTTAATTTCGTACTTGAAATTGAACTTAACATGTTGTCAGAGGGTGATGTCGCTCCTGTATCGAATTGTATGCAAATGCAATAGTACATTTAATACAAAATTGTATAGAATTCAATAACGGTACGTGGAGGCGTTAGGATATTAAATTGCAATTGATCTTTAAATTTCAAAGAGTATTTCATATCCGCATTTAGTTGTGCTAAGTACATGGCACTTTTGAGAAATAGATTGCTCTACGTTTCTATGCGGTTTCAGAGATTTCATTATCTGCCTAATGCAGTCGTTTTGCTGCATATATGCATATCCAAAAGCAATCTGAATCCAATTAACTTGCTTTATACATGACATACAAAGCGAATTGAATCACAAAATTTTATCTATTTATATCATCTTGGGCTGTGGTGGCGAACGTATGACCTGCGGGTCGAATACTGACCCACGAAGGCTCTTTAAATAGCCAACACGTTAATTTTTTTTTCCGTACATGATTGAAATATAATTAATACATCAAAGACGTTTGAGATAACAGTAATTTACATACATGTAGTTTGTTTATACCGTACCTTGTAACGCGTTGCGTTACGCTAACAATAAATTAGAATTGAAAAAAAGAAAATTATTTTGAATGGACAAACTTGTTACTGAAACACTCTGTATAATTTTAATCTCATATATAATAGTGTTCAAAAACAAGACATGCAATCAAATCAGTATTTTTATTCAAATAATAAACTTAAAACCACAAACACGTTACGTGTCGTCCTTGCATGTAAATATGTTTGCTCGTACTTAATTATATTTCATATTCCTTACTATATTCACGGCCAGTTGCAAATTTTTATTAACAATTTCGACTGTTTTCTAACTTAAACGATTGCTTATTCCATTGCTCTGCAGGTTTTATTAGTACATGTAATTATAATTTATACTGCAAATCTACTCTATTTCAATATAACATTAAAGCTGGTGTTTTTCAAAGATTATAATAAGTTTAAGACGTGGTTTGATTATCACAACAATTTTTTTTCAGAAGATTATAATGTGTTATGTACGTCTTCCTAAAAGGCTATTTTGGGTGCCGCTAGCTCAGTCAGTGAAGCATGAGAATATTTATTTTAAGGTCGTAGCATTGATTCCCACGCTGAACGACAAATTATGCTACGTTATTCTTTGCAGTCAAAAAAGTAAAGTAAGCAAAGAAAATTGTCCGCACCAAATACCGCAACAAAAATAAAATCCAAAAATGGCCGCAATAGCTAAAAAGACGTAGAGGTCACAAAAAAAATAAAAACCTCAAATTAGGAATTTTATTCATTAACCACTACTTAAAGAAAGTATGTTACAGGAAAGGGAACCAACCAGCACAGAAAGCATTTTTCAAAAACATCCCGAAGAATTTACACAGTATAAAAATCTACCCAAATAAAGTTTATACTTTTCTGCCTTACCATAAACCAAATGTTTCCTCCAATCATAATACTTATAAAAAAACAGTAAATAAAAATATGTAATGAGTCGCTTTCAGTCAATGCTCTCCATCCATTAACATAAAATAGCAATTAAAAAAAATTATGTAGTGAACATTTTCAGTCACTTGTTTAACCCCATATTAAATGTTTGATATAATAATAGTCACGAAAACCATATACTTACATATTGTCTACAAGTGACTTTTGATAACAGTAAACTACAGCAATAAAAGAAAGAAACCATATGCATTTTGCTGCAGCTGTAGGAAAAAATGTTGAGTACAATGTTATTTATGTGCGATGTTTTTACATAATTTTTTTTGTTACAGCTGCAGCGAAATGCAATTCGCCCTGTGGATGGTTTTTTTATTGCTGTAGTTTACCGTTACATTTTTTGTATTTACTTCTCAAGTGTTACTTGTGTACAAAATGTAAGTTTATGGGTTTTATGATTATTTTGATATCAAAAATTTAATATTGGATTCAACAAGTTATTGAAAACAGTTCACTATATCATTTTTTAATTGCTGTTTTATGTAAATATTAGGATGGAAAGTAGTGATTGTAAGCGATTCACTATATATTTTTAGTGTTCGTTTTTTAAATAAATATTATGATTGAGGGTAACATTTGGTTTAACATAAATCAAAAATGTATAAATATGTTATGTTAAAATTGTCAAAACGATTGATTTTGCATTAATTTCCATCTACCTCTTAAAGATGCTAATCTAAACCCTTTTTATTTACTCTCAAATTATACAAGCTTGTCATTTAACAAATTCAATAAATACGTATTAAAACGTCCTATAAAATTATCCAAGTGTTTTAAGCAATAGGTATGCGTGGAATATATCCTTCACCGCGTTTTCAAATTCCTTGATATATCGCTCATCGTTAAACCACTTCTAAAAGGTTCGAAACTGACCTTGGAAATTTGTCAAAACTTGCAAGTATTTACTTCTCTTCAAACCACTTTAATAGTTTCTGTAGCCTTGAAATACGCTTTCTATTTCCAATAGTTTATTCTACGAACCATGTTCGAAACAACTGCCTTGTACGAATATAAAAGATTTTAATGATTAATACTGAGGAAACGTACTTCATTATATCTACACGTGTTCGGCCGCTTGAGTTTTATTGGTAATAAAATCGCCCCCCCCCCTAATTAGTTCATTTTTGGTATTCCCGTAGCGTGGATCAATAATAATACAAATTTCTATTCATTTTTAAAGTCAGACAACCGGTTATACCTTGTGTTTTCGTTGGCAGTATGCAAGATTGCATACTCGCTTGGTTGTTATAAAATATATTTTGCTTTCCCATGCGAACACAAAATCAATGGAAATGGTTATCGTCTGTTTGCTTGCATTGTAGGAATACTTTGCCGTTATTGTCTGGAACATATTTTTACTTTCTTTTAATTCTATTATTTATTCGACTCTTTTCTTGTGTATTCTATTCCAATTCTATACAACGTTCTTTGAGCGCTGTAAGTCGCGATTTTAGAATGCGTTGTTGTACGAAGTGTTCTACTATAGTTAGATTGGGTCATCCAGCATGCCGCTTATCCACAAATGCAAGCTGCATTTCCTCAAAGATGGTACCAAGGAAGCCGATTGCTTAAGGTACAGTTTTTTTGTTTGCTTTACTTGTGTTGCTGTTTTAAAAGATAGACATTTTTTTGTTGATTTCGCAATAAATTGCAGGCTGTACGTTACCAAATGCACGAACACTTATGCAATTATTGTTAAGGTCACAACTAGTTAACCCCAAGGTTGCGTTGGAGCATTTTTTACTGTTTCCTTGTCTGTGTACATTAATGTTAACGTTAACAACTTGCTAGTTAATACTTGTTAGTAAATATTTATGGTTCCGGATTGGGACCGTGTCATTTTATAACCTAAGGTCGACGTTTCGCCCACTTTTCAAAGGGGCTTCATCAGGACAAAAAAATGAAATAATAATAATAATAAAAAATAAGAATGATAAAATATTAATTTGACAAGTGTAAAAAGTATGAAGAGATACTTCTGAATTAGCAGACTCATCAACCATTTAAGCCAAAAGGTGTCTTGTGGCAAAGTAACTGGTGAAAGTAGCAAAAGTGGTGGTTTATATAGAGTGAGAACTTGATGCTTGAGTGATCATGAATAGAGAGGAATGTGTAACGGATTAGTGAACGTTACGGTTCTGCTTTTGTGAACATAGGCTCGTTTTCCAAATGGGAGAAAGGTAGTAGCCATCGTCTTTGTTTAAATTGTTAGAATTTTTAATAATTTCTATAAATTCTCTGATTTTTCTCCTGTAGAAAAATGGAATTCTGGCAATTAGTTTTGTCGTGTCAAAGTTAATGGTATGGCATGTTTCGTGTTGGTGTTCGGCCACTGCTGAGCAATTGTACTGACTTGTTCTTAAGCATCGCTTATGCTCGTTTAGTCTAGTCTGCACTGACCTTCCTGTTTCTCTTATGTACACTAAACCACAGCTGCACGGTATACTATATACGCCTGGGGCTTTAAAACTTTTTTCTTGATCTTTTGGAGTTATTAATATTTGTGAAATTTTATTTGCGGGCTTATTGAGATTTTCAATTTTTCTTTCTGTATCATCCACCCCACTCTACGAAGTTTTTGAGCTATCCCAAAATATAATTCTTTTGGATTTCGGTTCTACCATTCTGTCCCCGATTGGTTGCGCTATTCGGTGTAGGCGATTGTTTTTAGTTACTTTACTGCGTTCTTTCTTGTTTGCACGGAATACCTGACATTTATAAAATTACAATCAATTGCAAAGAAAGACCCGTTTCTGAGCAATTATTTCATTTTGATGTAAATTTTTGACGAGCACAGCTTTGTAATTATTTACATTGTGATTGTAGGGAGAGTAACTTTGCAATTCTGCCAGCTTTCTGAGTAGCTGCTAGTGATAAGTTTATGTTGTATACGAAACAGTGTATTTGTTGGTTTTTAAGTTCATATGTGGACTTAGTATCCATAGCAAATGTTGCAAATCCTTCGGGATATGTTTTGGAGAAATGTTGTTTTCTACGCGGGTTAGTTTCGTCTTCTTGAAACATGTTTTTTAATAGAGGCTTTGTAATTAAAAATCCTAATTTAAAGTTTTATTTTCTTTCTTTGTGACCCATCTCGCTCTACAATTTTTTAGCTAGCATGGCCTTCTTTGGATTCATTTTTTGTTGCAGTATTCGGTACGGCGATTTTCTTTGCGTACTTTACTTTTCCTTTTTGTCTGCATGGAATACCATAACAAGCATAATTGTTTTATTTCTATTAAATACATATTGGAACTCAACTCAAGGTTGTAAATTATTTTAAACCACACAAGTGTAAACAAACCAATTATATCCGTAAAATTTTGTGGTGGAAGCATGTAGTGTTTTTAGAAAGCTTTCAGAATTATTAAGTAAAAGTAAGGAATTCGTTAATATTCACCCAAAATACGAGCTTATGGAAATGTTAGTTGAATGAATTCATTTTAATATTACATGGTTGCAATTACAAAAAGAAACCACATGTATACTTTAATACAATGTTACTAACCAGACGGCGTGCAATGGGAATGCATAAGTGTAAACCTACAGAGATGACTTAATCTTTTCATTCAATACCTTACAATGTATTTATTTTACGTGCTTTCAGACAAAAAGATAAAAATATAAACCTACGTAAATTACATGATGACACACACTTCCGCGTGTTATTTGTCTTAAACTCATTAACAAGATTGTGCGGTAGCATGGAAATCATCGACAACATACGAAGTAGAAAGGAAACTAAAGAACAATAATTACATTCGACGGAGACTCAAAGTTAGTTTTTTGAGAACCAGTAATAAGTAAACATTGACGTGTAGGTAGACACTCATGTAATTGAGGGCGGACATGACTGCATGGTAGGGGATTGACGTGAGGTTCAGTTAGAGATAGCGTTCAATGTAACGCAGCTGCAAGAAACATTAAAGATGGATGTCTCGCAGAGACAATAAAAACGCGGCATACGGTACAATATGTGAACCTGCTCTCGCGGCAAGCGAGGTATTTTTTATGCACTTGAGAGTGGAATTATTATCGTCGTAATCGTTTGAAAAGGGTGGAGATTTGGGTAGTTTAAGTTCATCCCGCATTTAAGTTGAAATTTTGGGTTGGGTTGAAGCTGTCGTTCGAAAAATGGAAAAAGAAAGAGTTACGTTATTATCAATATGAAAAGCATGCGTGGTTTGGACATTCTGAACCTTATAATATCTTAATCAAACTGTAAGCAATAGTATACACTTGTTTATAATTCGGTATAACTTATCTGTGAGTGTGGGCGTAAATTGGTTGATATTTTATGGCGTACGACATTAATTGAACATCACAGTGGTTATTGTTTTTATTGTTTAATTAATGATTTCCGGCGAAAGGTATTGTAATTAAATTTAAAAATAATGTTATTAGTTTAAAATACTAAGAAATATGTAGGGGTTGGTATTAAAGTATTTTGGAAAGGATAATGAAAAGATACATAAGAAGATAGGGTTTAACTGTTTATATGTTAAGTGCCCCTCGATTTTGACAGTAGTATAAAAACCTTTGGGTGTAAATGGTAATGTAGAGTAGAATTTTTGTATCGGGACCATGTTATTTATTGTTGTGTATTTCTTCATTTTTCATTATTTTCTTTTCCAATTTTTTCCCTAGGAACCCACTCTCGCACCACTGCAGTTAGCCGACGCGCCCTTTATATTATTACGGCGTCCCTGCCACTTCTGGTTAAATCAAAATTTAATCACGTTATGCACATTTTACCCCTTACAGTATATTTGGCACTCAAGTTCAAAGCCTTTTTTTATTGGTGAGACATTTTTTTAATACAACGTAGTTTTTCATCATTTTATGATAAAAGGTTTGATGCCCAAGACGTGGCGGTTTTTTAAATATATAGGTTTTTAATTTAAAGAAATATATCTTAAAGCGAGCTTGCAATATGTGTGTATTGAGCTACTGGTTTTTGTGATAAGGAGCTCCAATAGGTAGTTACGTTCATTTTCGGCAATAATTGGTTATTTTATTTACAATAATTTTCAACTCAAATCCTTTGTTAATTAATTATCCGGTTATCTAAATTCCATGTCTACGGTTAAATAAAAGCGCCGATTCATAATTAAAAAGAAGTACGCTGGCTAATAATTTTCAACTAAAATCCACTTTGCTTCTAAAACGAAACTTTATTAGATAAATTAAATATCCTGTATATTTTACTTGGTAAATACTTTCGCTAATTAAGAATAAATTCTACTTCCCAGAATTCCCTAACGTAAAGATTACGCTATACCCAGATAGTTTATTATGTGTTCCAAGTATCCGATAATTGCTTCTTATGTGTTTTCCGTCGGAAAAATTCGTCGAATTCAAGCTGTGTATTATCCCAATATAAACTGTGTTTTTCCGGTTAATTCTGAATAGAAATATTACTTTGAACTCTGGTCACTGGCTGAACGAATTTGATTTTATTTGCTTTCCTATCTACACAACGGAGATACGTGTAGAAATGTTTGGTTGTTTCCGTTTTTCGTTATGAAAATTTCGCGCACGCAATAGGGCGTGGTAAATAATTAGGGTTTTTAGAAAATTGTATTTTTTGTCGAAATTATATAAATTTTTACTGGTAATTGCTCTAGCATCTTCGGGTGGCCTTAAAGCCACGATAAATGGCCGTCCCTTGCTGTAAGGGGAGGCCAAGTACGTTCTTTCTGGGTGTAGGTCCACTTACTCGTCGCCGTGGACCAGCTAGTGACTCAACCCCGACGTCAGCAACTTCGAGAGTGACTGTTTTCTTTCTCCATTATTTACGATTGGGATTACGGTTGGGATTTTCGGTTTAAGCTCATGCATTCCTAAATTTAATCCGTTTAGACAACAATTAGTGAATTAGTTTGAGATTTATTGACACTATATAAATGCATTACTATTGGCTTTAAATAAGTAAGAGTGTACAACTTATTAAAGTGAA
Organism: Platerodrilus igneus; assembly: GCA_036346225.1. Lineage (NCBI taxonomy): Eukaryota > Metazoa > Arthropoda > Insecta > Coleoptera > Lycidae > Platerodrilus > Platerodrilus igneus. The sequence continues at coordinate 4,898,463 of JARFIW010000500.1, read as the reverse complement.
AATGATTTGAAGGCTTGCTGGCACGTTTGAAAATGGTGTTGCTATTAGATGTATATACTTAGTTTTAAATTTACCATGCTGATTTAGAGCTGTTGGTTTTAGAGGGGTAATTTCGCTTAATTTCTTTTTTTTTGTTGAAACTTAATCTACACTAACCTAAAACCGGCAGCTCATCATTTAAAAAAAAAAAGATTTGTTCTTTTGATTGATATTTTTTTTAGATTTAGTGTGTAATTATTTATTGCGTGTACATATTGTATTTAATTATAGGTTTCTTTTGTTGATGTGTTGTGTTTTGAGTATGAATGAATATGTGTAATTTTCTTTCTTCATTTCAGGTCTCCCTTAATTTTTGTTGTAGGTATAATACCCCGTCCACTCGCCGATTGAGCCCGGTTCATTTCTTTTTTTTTTGTTTTTTTTGCCAGGCTACGTCAATGCACGTAGCTTAAATTTCTGACGCCCTGACATGGGGTTGCAATTTTGTTTAGTTCATTTCTTCTTCAATTTGGTTTTCGTTCATTTTCTTGTGCTGCGATTTTGTTTCATGTAACTTTGGCTCCGATTTTATTTTAGTTTTAGTTTTGACTCCGAGTTCATTTTAGTTAATTTTTGCTCCGATTTTTTGTTTATTATTGTTAGTGCCTAAGTTCCTACACGACCCGCATTTTCTCGGCCTGATATTACTTATGTTTTCGTCCCTTACACTCGAACTTGTATTTAATTTCTTTTCTTTATTTACTGTGTGGGTTCGATCTACTTGAATTTCGATTTTGTTTTCTTTCTTAATCGCTCAATATTATTGGTTGATTAATTTCAGATTATTGGACTTGTGTTTTTGCCAATAATCCTAGTCCATTGAAAACGCTGGCGCTCAAAATTTTTCGTTTTCTTCCTTCCCTCTCTGTGTATTTGGTTCTCCCCATCACGTCTAGAATTAGTTTTTTTTCCCCGATTTTTCTTTTATTCTACAGCCCTATTCTAATTTCTATTTTGTTGTTTCGCTTCCATTGGTGTCCCTGAAGTTTATCTGTCGGATATGTTTTAGATTGTCCTGTATTCGCAATATTCTTTTTTTCTTTTGAGCTTCTACCGAGTTACCTTCTACCAATTTCTTTTTTATTATTACTAAAAATTACTTCTTTTTCGGCTACCTACCAAGGTCTTCTTGTGTGGGAGTGGAACTTGAAATTTTCTGGTGGTCTAAACTGTCTTACCGTACATGATTTTTTGGGACGGGTCGAAAAACTCGAACTAACTCACCATGTGTCGGAATTGTAGTTATTTGAGTCTGCAGTGGATTTGTTTGAGTCAAAAGCGTTACTTCGGTATCGTGGTTACCAGCATAGGTTTTCTGACTGGAAGTCATTGTCTAATTTACCGATTCAACATTTTGAACCCCCGGATTTTGTTTATAAATTTGCTATTATTGAGGAAAATACTTTTGCTTCACATGACCGAGTTGTTAAGATTTGTCCGACGCCTACGAGTAGATCCGATACTTTTTCCGAACGTTCTATTGTTTTTCCTCTTTGTTCTACTTCTACTCGTCAGGTAGTATGCTTTAATTGCGATACACCTGGTCATGTTTCGACACGTTGTACTCGTCCTCAAGCACTCCATTGTTATGGTTGCGGATATAAGGGAGTTTCTCCCCGCAACTGTCCGAACTGTCATACTACTACTAATAGTTCCGCGAATCAGACTTCCAATTCTGTTCTAACCTCTAGGTGCTTAACTTCGTCTACTTCTCACTCTACGTTCTCTTCTGTCCCTCATCCAGTTCATCCTGCTACTACTATCGAAACCTACCCCTCTTCGGCAAACACAGCTTCGAACAAAATTTCTTCCGTCTCTAGTTCTACATCTTTTTCTACCCCTTCTTCTGCTTGTCCTACTTATTCACTCTCACCCCAAACTGTGCCTACACCACCCTTACAACCCATGCTTCGAATTGGTGATCTCAAGAGTTTGTTCCCACTTTCCTAAACGATTCTACCAAAGAATTTTCTGTCGTGTCTGCAAGCACAAAGGTCGCTGAAATGACCATAACTTTTAATTCAGTCAGCGAAGGTCCTGTTGAAGTTCATGAACCTGTATCTTTAATGTCTGTTGCTGTTGCTGTTAAAATTTTACATATTCTCGCTTTCTTAAATTGTTCTACTCAAGAAATTTCTGTCGTGCCTACAATAACAGCTGTAGCTGAACTGACGATAACTCCTAATACGGATAGAGAATGTCCTGTTGAGGTTAGTGATCCCGTAGCTATAATGCCTGCTGCTGTCGTTGTCTAAGTTTTACCTGATCCTGTTTCGTTACCTACTCTTACTCATTTTTTTCATGCCGACAAAACGCTACTTGTTTCTGTTCTTTTAACTAAAGTTGATGAAATTCTGTCTGGTGCTGCTCCTTTATTTCATGTTGATAAATTTCCTTCGACTCCTTTATCTAACATCGGCGAAGTTCTACTTGATACTGTTTGTTATTATAACGTTGATGAACTTCTACCCGATTCTGTTCCTTTATGTAATGTTACTGAAGTGTTATCGGATTCTGTTCCTTTTCCTAAGGTTGATATTCCTACAGCCAATGCTGTTTTCTGTCCTAACTGTGATACTTCTAGTCTATTATTTAACGTCGATGAAATTTTATCCACTTCTGTCCCTCTAGTTAACATAACTAAAGTGTGCTCCGCTTGCGTTTTTTTCGTAAGGTTAGTTTTCTTACAGTCAATAATTTTTCTCTAACGTGGATATTCTGAAAACTCATTGTGTTCTCTTTCTTACCGTTGACTTTCTTACCTCATATCCTAACAACAAACAATTTTCCTCCTTAACTCGTTTCGAGTGTCCTAAACTGCCCTCGCCACCTCCTAAACCGCGTGCTACAACTGCTACACCCCCTGCTGTCCCTGGTTTGCGGAAAACTGCCCCTACGAGGCAGAAATTTGTATATACTGATTCAGAACCTGAAGATGTTGGTCGACAAAATCCTGCTGTCAGTGATCTCGCTTTGTTTTCTTTCTGGCGGCGCAAACGCCTTAAGCCCAATATCTAGTCCTCGCGCCCCAGATTATGACGACTTTGCTCTCCTTCGGACATGATTTTTGGACATTACGATTTCGTTTTGCTTCCCTGTTTTACGGGGTTTTCTTTTGTTTTCTTGCATTTTCTTTCATCCGTGTGGGTCCGGGAATAGAATAACTCCATGGTACGACCTGTCTGTCGTAAGAGGCGACTACAGCGGTTCAACACATACACACACACACACACACACACTTTATACACGTCGCATCCATGTCCACACATTTTACACACACACACACACACACACACACACACACACACACACACACACACACACACACACACACACACACACACACACACACATACACCCACACACCTCATATACATACAGTTCTACTTGGTTTTCCTTTCTTCCGTTCTCTTCTTGATTGATATTATTTTTTAGATTTAGTGTGTAATTATTTATTGCGTGTACAAAATTGTGTTTAATTAATAGGTTTATTTTGTTGATATATTGTGTTTTGAGTATGAATGAGTGTGTGGTTCTTTCTTTATTTCAGACCTTCTTTAATTTTTGTTGTAGGTATAATACCCCGGCCACTCGCCGATTGAACCCGGTCCATTTCTTATATTTGTTTTTTTTTCAGGCTACGTCAATGCACGTAACAGGGTTAACACAATTTTCTCGAAATTTTACATTCCAACTGAACAGCCGCTAAAAAGCAGCACTGAATTTTAGAGATGTAGTGTACATTCATAAAAACATCTCTAAAAAAACTATATGATGCTGAGAATAGAGTGATATTTTTATGTAGATATATAAAAACTCATTATCGTTAATGGCTAAAGCATCTAAACAAAATGTGTTGCTTAAACGTTCCAAGTAATAAACTCTACATTCAATTCATGTATCTAAGTCACTGCATGTAGAATGTAATAGCCACCCGTATTTGGGTTTTATAAATTAAGAAAACGCCTATTTGAAGTTTTTGTATTTTAATTTGGTATATGCGAATTTTCATTGGATTACAGTTTGTTTTCATTTGAGTCCTATTCTAAATTTCAGTATTGGAAGTATCTCTGTGACTTTATTAGTAATTTTGTTGTTATAATGTTGGTGTTGCGGAGTTTGTTACTCTATCCGGCGCGGTACTAACCCTTGTTTAATAACCTTACTAATCTATGCCTTATTCATTTTACTTAAATTAAGATTTTGATTTTTCATTTAACAACTGGTTATAGAGTAATCTAGTAGTTCAAAATAGTTATTGCTTAAGTTTGTCTTTTTTATTATATAAAATAATGTGTTCATTTTGAGATAATTCGAATAAGGTATTTCCCCAATTAAACTTAATAATCATTTATTTGCTCGGTCTCATTTACATACTTTTATGTTTTAGAATGGATTCCGCTAAAATAGCTGCTCAACAAAACTTTACACAAAATATGTTAGTTATTGCTATTTAATTTTTAAGGTTAAGTTGATTATTGAAATTCTAGCACATTTGATGGCTCAGAGAAAGAATTTTCATATGAAATTGTTGCTCAAGAAGTAACAGTTCATAGCAGTCCTGGTGTTCACCATCATGGGAGTTCTAAGGTTAAATTAACTGATGTTGTTGACTATAACTGGGAGTTACGGTTTTATGTTGGTCAATTACTTGCTGTTCATTTAAATGGCAGAATAATTGCCTATGGAATTAAAGGTAAGTTTTATTGTGGAAGTATATACATCCAGTCCTTAACGAACTTGAAAGTACATGTTATCGTTATTCCCTCAAAAGTATATATTTGTTTCCACTGTGCGGAGTTTCTTTTTATATTAACGAATGATTCGTGGGCATTTTCCTTTTTACTATGATGACAGTTTGATGTTGAAGTCGATCAATAAATAATTTTATTCAAATCTACATTACTATAAAAAACAAATCTATGAATTTATTCACTAGTATTATTTAGTTTCCATTAAGATTGCTACATTAACCCTACTACACCTTCGCTTTTAATAATAATAATAATGTTTATTGCCCAACAACCTTAGCCACATTACAGGACATCCAACAAATCATAATTATGTACAACTTATAATTATTAAAACAGAATAAATATTAGAGTTAAAATTAAAGTTAAAAAGTAACTGTTAGAAACAATGTTTTAGAGAGTAAACATCATTTAACGGAAAGCTCTTCAAGAATTTTTTGCAGACTATCAACATTGTCACATTTTTTCATTAAAATTACTACACATGTAATATACGGGAGATTTTAACAACATATTGGTTTTACAGGCTGAGGGATAAAACTATTATTTCTATTAATTCTACTATTATGTCTAGGAACCAAAAAATTTAGTTTATCAATATACGGACAGTCTATATTGTCATGCATGATCTTATACAGAATGGTGATACTTAAAGCAATCAATCCTGGATTCACAAGTTTTAAGATGAAAGGTGCTTAACGGTGTTTCATGGTCGAAACCTCTGATGTGATAGGTACCATGCATTTTGTACCATAAATACTTAAAATATTTCCTTGGAACTCGTTCTATTAAGATCTTGTGATTACTGTAAATGGGGTTCCAAATGACACTACAGTATCCAAGTTTTGAACGTATAAAAGATAAATATAAAGTAATCAAAGCTGAGCGGTTTGAAAAATGGTTACAGTTGCGCAAAATAAACCGCAACATTTTGTAAGCAGCAGCAATTATTAGCTTAATGTGAGCAACAAATGACAGCTGCTGGTCAAACAGCACACCTAAATCATTGGTTTCAGAACACCGAATCAAATTAATTGAATCAATCCTGTACTCAAAGACGATCGGGTTTACTTTGCGCGTAAACGTGACCACCTTACATTTACTAATGTTCAATGTAGGCTTGTAGTTCCTACACCAGTTCAGTAACATATCTAAATCTAATTGCATGTTTCTACAATCCTGGACCGACTTGATTTCCTGGAAATTTTTTACATCATCTGCGAACATTAATACCTTTGATTTCAGATTGACACATATGTCATTGATGAATAGTAGAAATAGGAAAGGTTCTAGGTTCGACTCCTGTGGAACACCAGACATGGCAATAAATATATCAGACTTAAAACCATTGTATACAATTTGCTGTGGTGTTTTCAAGATAAGATTTTAACAGAGCTATATACTTATTACTAAAACCGAAGCTTCTTAACTGCTCCAATAATATACAATGAATGATCCTGTCAAAAGCCTTGGAGAAATCTTTATAGATCACATCCACTTGACCATGATCATCTAAGGCTTCTGCGGTGAATTGGATAAAACAACACAAATTGGTAAAGGTAGATCGCCTTTCAATAAAACCATGCTGACTAGATGAAATATAAGTTTTGATATGACTATAGATGTGCTGTAATAAGACCAATTCAAAATACTTCTGCAAAGTTTGATAAAATGGCTATTGGCCGATAATTTATTATACTGGAAGCATCACCAGCTTTGTACACAGGATTAACTCGTGCTATTTTCCATACACCAGGGAATGTACTACTCATTAGACCTAAATTAATTATAAATAGTAGTGGTTGAGCTAAAACCACTGCACAATCTTTAATTAAAAAGCTCGACACCTGGTCCATACCGACTCTGGGCTTATTTTTTAATTTACGAATAGCAGCTATATCATCTTCAGTGACACTGTCCAGATTAATGTGCGGCATGTTAATACCGAATGAGACAGCTTCTTCATTGCATTGTATACCTCTGATATCTTCTTGCTTATGGTAGACAGAGCAAAAATAGTCTTTGAATCCATTTACAATATGTTGGGGTGTGTCATAAATGGTATTTCAACATTGAGTACACCTGGTATTCTGCTAAAGTTTTTTCTGCCTCTTATAAATGACCAAAAACTTTTAGAATCTGCATTAATAGAGTTTTCTGCATGAGTCAAGTAGCTGGTGTAAGCCTCCTTGATTTTTGATTTTGATTGAGATCTGAACCATTTGAATGTAATGTAGTGAGCCTGTGAATGCGTAGAAATATATTCCTTGTGAGATTTATTTTTCTGCTTGATGATATTAATAAGCTCACGAGAAAACCATTTAGGATATTCTTCTTAATCTTCTTTGGGAATTAAACCACTCATAGTTTTTAAAATTATCTTTATTTACGTTTTGATCCATGACCTAGGATTGTTGTCAAAATAATAAAAACTTCAAGTTTGACATTTATGACATAATGGCAATGGGAAGTCCACTATTGCCAATTTTTAGTAATATATTCATGGAGGAATTCGAAAAAGATGTAATATTCACACAAGAATTGAAACCACTGATCTGGTGGAGATACGTAGATGATGTTTATGCTATTTGGCCTCATAATATAGAATTAATTAAAAACTTTGTACAGTCAATTAACGAAATAGAACCAACTATTAAATTCACATATGAGTTAGAACAACATGGAAAACTACCGTTTTTAGATATTCTAGTTAGCAAAAACGTTACAACAATTAATACATCGGTATATAGAAAACCAACGCACACAAACAGATACTTAAACTTCGATTCAAACCACCCACAATGTGTCAAACGAGGAATTATCAAAACCATGTATGATAGAGCAAAATTAATATCATCAAACGAAGAAATTTTAAAGAAAGAGAAAGACCTAATCAGATGTACACTAATAGAAAACAAATATCCTAAAAGAATAATAGAGAAAGAAATGAATAAAAACCCTAAAAATAAAGAAAAGAAAACAAAACAACGATACACACCACAAAATGCTCTCAATACCATACATAAAAGGATTCTCCGAAAAATTCAAAGAATAGGAAACAAATTTAGAATTAAAACAGTATTTAGAACCAACAATACACTAAGAGCACAATTAACAAAAACAAAACCCAAAAACGCAATACAAAGTTCAAAAAACTGTATCTACAAAATACCGTGCAAATGTAATAAGTTTTATATAGGAGAAAGTTCCAGACCATTTGAAGTTCGATTAAGAGAACATAAATCATATATAAAAAATAGAAAATTTGAAAAATCCATGATTTGCCAACATGCATGGGACTCCAGTCATAAAATAAAATGGGAAGACGCAAAAATTATCGACAAAGAAGAAAACCACCAAAAACGCAAAATCAAAGAAGCTGCGTATATAACCCTACATAAAAATAACTGCGTTGCAAACGAATCCGTGACCTTCAGTAAACAAAAGAAATAACAAATGAAGATCAAATGCCCACAATATCTAGGTAGCATTGCAAGTTTTTCCTGGGTTTTCCTTGCGATATTAACATGAAATACAGCCTACATACATGATTTCTATTTATACATACAATAACTAATTACATAACAATAAGCATATTAGCTAGAAAACCATTATTTCAGCAAATTCTAAATGTTGGGGGATCTTGGTAGCCACAGGTTGCCTTAACCCCCTTCACTGAATCTCGGTAAAATAAGACATAAAATTAGAAATCTCTCAATTGTATAAATAGAAACATGTTAAAAAATGTTTTCCAATTCCCAAATTATTGAATTTATATAAATTTACCAATAAAAATTAATCAGCTGATTTCACGTTAAGCGTATTGGCTACCTTAGGAAAGTGGATCCCAGGTCGCAACACAAATTGAAGGCAATCATTCTTTTAAACTTTAAAAATTTTTGCTTAGTGTACTCAAACCAAATATTTCAAACATCAATAAATCAAAGTAACCTTCAATTTATGTCATAAATGTCAAACTTGAAGTTTTTATTATTTTGACAACGATCCTAGGTCATGGATCGAAACGTAAATAAAGATAATTTTAAAAACTATGAGTGGTTTCATTCCCAAAGAAGATTAAGAAGAATGCTAAACAAACCACAACAAACATACAGGGAGCATTTCGGATATGTTTTTGACCTGTTTCTGGATGTATACACAGGTACATATCTATCCAACAGAGAGTAAAGTAATTTATAAAAAGTGCAACATGCTTCATCTACATTATTACATTGATCTAATGGGCGCCAGTCTGCTACAGATAATTCTTTGTAGAGTGAACAGTAATCAGCTTTATAAAAGTTATATGCTTTATTATGTGTGTTAGTGGAGAAGTTTATTTTGGGATTCCTTTTAAAATCAAATGTAATTTTCAATGCAGGGTGATAAGCACCTTCAGCAATTAGTGGCCAAATATCTCTCTCAAGGGCACAATCAAAGTTGGTAAATACTAGATCAAGTAATCTACCTTTGTTGTTACATAAGTGGTTTTGCTGTACTACATTAAGTATATTTTCAAAATTGCTTAAAATATTATTTAATTCATCAGTTTTTGAATCGGTAAACTTGGGTATGTTAAAATCCTCAAGTATTAATAGCTTTTTGGTACATAAATGGAATTGAATAAAATAGTCCACTAGTAATTGTAAACAAGTAACAGTGTGAGTATGTGGTATGTAGACTACAAATACATAGAAAACCACGGTGTTCATGGTACATTTGCAGCCTACAATATCAACAAAAATAAGATTATTTAATAAGTCTTAAATTCAGTGTTTCCACCATAATATGATTTTTAATAGCAATTAATACTTCTCCTCCATGCATCAAATTAGTCCTATTGGAATTTCTATCACATCTATAAACTGTATAGGTTTGTGACGGGCAATATTCTGAATTCGCTTCATCTCCAGTTAGCCAAGTTTCTGTAAAGGCAATTAAATCATTCACTATCAGCTACAGATGGCCCTATTTGATATACCTTGTTCCTTAAGCTGCGAACACTCTGGTAGTAACAGTATACGCTATCACAGTTAGTGCTTCCAGTTAAACAGGGTTTTTTTGACTTGGGGCCTCTACTAGAAAATTCGGATTTACTGATGCTCTGGAAACATTTCCCCTATTGTTATCATTAGTTATAAATTTACGAATAACAACATCATTTGACGAGAACTCTGGATCTAATAAGGTAGTAGCATTCTCTGCACTCAGTATGATTTTAAATGAACTATATTAGTCCGGAAACCGAGATGTTAATTTTTCAATTTTAAATGTAGAATTGTCTGAGGTGGTAGCAATCAATTTATTTTCAATGTACTTGGTTATTTTGTTTATATTTACAGTTGGATTCACCCTTGTTAGATGAAGATTAGTATAACGAGGCCTGCGTGGGCCTGCTGTAAAACCATCTCAGCAGTCCTCATTACCCACTGCGGAAACGTTTGTGCCAATAATCCTAACATTTTTATTCATGGAAGTGGATTTTCCTTTCAATGAAGGATACATTACAGATGAACTAATTGGTGTAGTAACATTGTTATTAGCATTTGTATTACTCTCTGTGATAACTCTTAGTTTGCTAGTATTAGATCCAGAGCATTTAATTATACTTGAATAACTTGTAGAACCATCTGCTACTTGATTACTTGATATTTGATTATTAGTTGAAAGGTTATCAATAACATTTGGTTTGAATACAATGTTATTATTGCTATTATCAGACAGTGTATTGGTAGATGATAAATTATCCATTGTTGTGGTCTTTTTATTATTGCTACAAGCTAGAGCAATTTCAGGGAACTGTCTCTCCATTGTTAATAATTTAATTAAATCTTTATTGCTTGCTGTTAAATCAAAAGCTTGTGTTTTTAATTCGTTTATTTCACTTAGTAAAACTGCAGTTGCCTGGTTAACCAGTGATTTGAACCACTCCTGGATTCTACTATCAATAAAAAAGCTATCAGTTTCTTTGGAACATACAGGTGTGCTATCATCACTATTTATATTTATATTTTTACTGACTTCAATATTATAAACACCTTCATCAGGCTTATTGCATTCCTCACGTAAAAACTTTTTTTTTTACCTGTCACAGTAGCTACAGTAACACCACATCTACCTCCACAGGAGGTATGAAATAATAATGTGCACTTACATCATTCAACATATTTATTAACTACATTTTTACCACAATAATTACAAAGTTTATTCTGATTACTAGACCCATGCTGTTGCTGGTCCTCCATTTTGTCATCTTTTACTCTACACTATTAACTCAGAGGGATTCATTCTTTTCAGTGTTCATGTTAGGTTGATGTTATTATTGAGCTTGATGATGGTGATGTTCACGTTGTAATAGTCGGATCTATAATACATGCGGGGTCTGGATGACAGTTGCTGTTTTTGATGTACCATTACATATTAACACGATGTACTTCGCTACTTTGTTTTAATACTGCTGCATATTTAAGATATTGCCATTGATAGTACATTCCTAGAGCTGAATGTCAGATGACTGATGACTGCTTAAAGTATTTGCGTACATTATGATAATGGATCGTCAACAACTATTATGTCCAGTTAGCAGTGCAGTCAAACACTAATATCTATTCGTATTTCACTCAAAATTTATTGAACCTGACATTTGTAAAATTACAATTAATTGCAACGAAAGACTAGTTTCTGAGCAATTATTTCATTTTGATTTAAATTTTTGACGTGCACGGCTTTGTAATTATTTACATTGTGATTGTAGGGAGAATAACTTTGTAATTCTGCCAGCTTTCTGAGTAGCTGCTAGTGACACGTTGTTTATGTTGTTTGCGAAACAGTGTATTTGTTTGTTTTTAAGTTCATTTGTGGACTTAGTATCCATAGCAAATGTTGGTATATAAATTTTTGTAAGTATGTGATGTGTCCTGTCATATATTAGGTTTGTTAAGTATTCCTATTTTAGGCTTAGTAATAGTAACCTGCTGTAGAGATGTGTAGTTCATGACCGATTAGGTTAAAATGAACTATTCCGAACGATGAAGTGAACGAACTAGTTCGTTGGTTTCTAAGAGAATAATTCATTACTGTTAGATTGTTCTTTTTAATAAAGAAATAATACACAATTGGAGACATAATGTTTTATATTACATAACTTTATCATTTCAATACAAAACAAAAGCATTGCCAGTAAAACTGTCATTTTATTACACATTACCACAGACCTACTACTACAGATAAGATGAACTTTTAATATCTCTAATGCGCACACTCTGCTTCTTAATGTCAGCAGGTGAGTACTTAAAGTATTATAAAGTTGTTATAAAACAACAAAACACATGGGCGTATTATCGCATATTCCAACACCTACCCTTGCGATAAACGCAACCAAAAAAAATTCACAATAAAATATTGAAAACTAAGCGCAAACACTCTGTAATGACTACTACCTTATCCTTTAATATAATTTCAACTTATATCTAAATTCTTCAAACTTATTACGGCCTAGTGGCTTTGTAAAAATATCAGCTGCATTGTTGCGGCCTTCAATTTTTATTACATTGATTACATTTTGAACTACTAAATCATGAACAAAGTGAAGTGCAACTTTTATATTTTTGGATCTTTTCGAAAACTTCCCAATATTTGCCAACATACAAGTCCCACTATTATCTTTATAAATCTTTATATTAGTTAACAAACTGTTGTTAATACCAAAATCAGACAATAGATTTTTGACATGTAATGTTTCTTCTACAGCGTGTGCCAGAGCTACATATTCCGCATGAGTTGAAGAATGTGAAACAGTTTTTTGTTTAATTGATTTCCAACTTACAACATTTTCAAATACTTTAACAAGAAAACCAGTAGTTGATTTATTATCATTCACGTCTCCAGCCCAGTCGGCATCAACATAACAATTAATTATATCGTTATTAGTATTTTTACCATAATTGTGTGACACATGACGTGTGTGATACAAATAAATTAAAATTCGCAAAGCATGCCTAAAATGTATCTCATTACAACAATTTTGAAAACGGCTTAAATAATTTACTGAGAAGGCAACATCTGGTCTAGTACCTTGTGAAACATATAATAATGCACTAATTAAATTTGTATATTTTAAACTGTCATTGAGTTCCCCACCTTCTAATTTTTATTTATTTATTTATTTACGGGAAATCCCCATTCTAAAACAATATTTTCTTCCAAAAAGTATAACAAATACTAAAAACTAAAGTAGCTCTAAATTAATAGTATAACTAGTGACTATTGTTCAATTATACAAGTCCTACAGCATAACAAATACATTTATATTTCTACCGTGCGAATACATTTTTTAAATTTAATTAATGAAATACAGAAAGGGTCTACTTTTAACTTATTAAATAAATTTAAAGATCTATCTAAAGATATGTGCTGTCCATAATTTGTAGAATGAAAAGGAATACTAAATAAATTATGGTTATGCAAGAGTTTATTAGGAACATTAAAATGAATTCTCTCGATAAGTTGTAAACAGTCAATTTTCCCATTTAGAAGTTTATACACAAAAACCAAATCGTTACATTTTCGACGAGTTTCAAGCGTTTGTAAATTTAAGATATTAAGAATACTCGAATAATTGTGATTATCAATAAATATTTTTAGTTTATTAGCACAGTAACGTAAAAATTTATGGTGAATTCTTTCTAATGTGTACATGTGTATCTTATACATAGGAGACCAGATCAACGATGCATACCCTAAAGTTGAAACAACCAACGACATATACACGCGTTTTAAAGCTTGTATATATAGCTCGGCACCATATCTGAGAATAAAACCTAGTATTTTGGAGGCTTTAAGGGAAATATAGTTTATATGATCATTATAATCAAGTTTGTTATCTAGTATTATGCCTAAATCTTTTACAGAGTTTACAGAGCAGAGCAAATTTCCATGTATAAAGTAATGGCTTTCAAATTTTTTGGATCTGTAGAAACTCATATGGTAGCATTTATTGATGTTGAGTGACATATTGTTAATATTGCACCAGTTTATCAAGCAATATATATCTTCTTGTAAAAAGTCAGCATCCTGTTGTGAGTTTACAACTTTATAAAATTTAAGATCATCAGCGAATAATAGATACTTGCTATTTGCAAAGCATTTTCCTATATCGTTGATGAACAGATTAAATAATAGGGGCGAAATATGTGCTCCTTGAGGAACTCCAGATAGAGTGGGAATAATTCTGGAACTGAACGAGCCGATTTTGACCTTTTGTGATGTGCCTGTCAAAAAGCTTTTTAACCATTCAGTTATATTATCACCAAAACCCAGCCATTTTAACTTCATCAATAGAAATTTATGGTCAACACGATCAACGGCTTTGGAGAAATCTGCGTAAATCACATCAACCTGACACCTCGTCTCCAAGCTTCCAAAATATCTTGATTGAAGACCATTAAGTTAGTTGTAGTAGATATCCCACTATGAAACCCATGTTGATTATCATTAATGATTGTTGAACAAGTGAAACTTAGTTGGTCACAGATAATACTGTCAAATAACTTAGACATAGCTGATTGATTACATATGCTCCTATAGTTCTGTACATTACTTGCATCACCTGATTTGAACACAGGTACAATAAAGCTCTCTTTCCAAATATCAGGAAAGGTTCTACAATCCAGAGATAGTTTAAAGATTAGAAATAGTGGTTCGATAATAGTACATATACAGTTTTTAAGAAAAATGTTTGGGACGTCATCAGGACCTGCTGTTAATTTATTTGGTAAAGTTGATATTTTGTTATATATAATAGCCTTAGTAATTTGAGGATAAGATATATCATATTGAGTTATGTTGTTTGGTGTGTTCGTATATAATGAATTTTCTTCTTGCGAGTACACAGTTGAGAAGTAATCACAGAACAAATTTGCAATATCTTCACTCTGAGTTTTTTGTTGGTCTTCAAGAAACATACTATGCGGTAATCCATATAAAGAGTTTGTTTTTAAAAATACCCAAAAGGCAGTAGTTAATTTGTCATTAATATCATTAATATAATTCGCATAACCAGTTTTTGCAAGTATTTTACGTGTTCTTAGAGAATCAAATGTTTGATACGTAGCAATATTTGGATATTGCTTATATGTCACATGTGCAGCTTTCTTTTGATAGACGAGATTCTTTAGTTCTACTGTAAACCACTCAGGAAAGCTTGATGTAGTATAACATCTTCGAGGTACATAAAGTATTATGCCGGTACGTAACACATTGTAAAATTTAGAAATAGCTTCATTTACATCTGGAATATTTAAGAGAGTCGGCCAATTTATTGAGGCAAGATAGAGATTCAAAGCTTTGTAATCAGCATTTTTAAAATCGTAAGAAGGTTCAGTATATTGTAGCTTAATATCCTTAGTACGAAAACAAGATACTGCAAATGAGTATGCGTCATGATGTATAGATTTAGGAAGTAATGGATCTATTGCAGACTCGATAGCTAATTCATGTTTATTTGAGAATACTAGATCTAAATAAACATAATTACCATTTGGGATGCAACAATTTTGGGTAAAATTTAGAAATGAGTATCCTTGAGTGAGAACTATGGCCTTAGGGTTTTGTGAACAACTAACTACTACATCTGGTTCTGAATTAAACCATTTTACATTGGGCAAATTGAAATCACCGAACACATAAAAGGTATGATTATTAAATCTAGAAACTAAGTCATCCATTACATCAATATGGCATACATACTTTTCAATAGGACTGGCTGGAGGAATATATACACCACCGACAATGAAATTCACATTATTGAATGAACATAATAAATAAAGTTGTTCTACTGATTGTTGTATAAGTTCAAATTGTTTCGCTTTTATGTGGTCTTTTATAGCAATTAGAACACCTCCACCCCGTGATTTGTCACTAGTTTTATCAGAACGGTCACATCTGTAGATCTTAAATGATTTGAATTGCACTTCTAACTCAAGGATGTCGCTTGAGAGCTAGCTCTCCACGAGAATAATTATATCATAGTTTAATAAAGCAATTGCATTAGATAATTCAACACATTTTGTACGTAATCCTCCTACATTATGACAATAAACTTGTAATTGGGATGAACATATACTCGATTGCTTACACTTATTTAGTTTTTTGTATCAGTGCGTTGAATAATTTCAAATTTGTTTCCATCAGAGTGTATTTTATGTCACTATTTAAGATACCATATTTTACTGCAAGCTCTTCAATAAATTTCATTTGACTTAAAGTCATTTGTTGGTTATTTTTATCATAATTAATATCAATACCAAGATATGATTTTACATTCCCAAAATCAGTCATCTTAAAATGATTTGTAAAATTTCTTTTGATCAGTTCTATAGAATGTATGTTACTTCCACAGATAAGGATATCATCTACAAAAATAATACAAAAGAGATCCATCTTTATATTAGAATACAGACAAAGATCATGTTGACTACGTGTAAAACCAAGACTAACAATAAACTTACTAAACCATTCATACAAGTTTCTCGGAGATTCTTTCAGTTCATACAGTGATTTTTTTAATTTATAAACTTTTCCTGCTTCAATTTCACACCCTTCTGGCTGTTTAACAAATATTTCAGATTTCACTTGACTATGTAGGAATGCAGTCTGTATATCCATCTGATGAATGTCATAGCCACGTTCGACACAAACACTTAATAATGTACGTACAGTTGATAACCTAGCAACAGGTGCATACACATTATTCACCAATTCATTCTGTTCGAATCCTTTAACGACAAGTATAGCTTTATACATGCCATAGGATTTTATTTTATACACCCATTTCACATTTAGCACCTTTGTGTCTACAGGTCTGTCAACTAGCTCCCAAGTTTCTGAATCGTTCAATGAATTAAATTCTTTAACATTGCCTTTCGCCATTCCTCTTTCTCCTCAGATTCTATTGCTTCATCATACGTTTTGGGTTCACTCAGATTTGCATAATTAGAATATAAGACATAATCGTATAGCGCACTGGTACCATTTTTTCCTTTCTGATCTACTTTTGACCTCTTCCATTTTCTCTTCTTTCCCTGATACATTCTCGCTATTCTCATCATTCAAACGAATACATTCAGTGCCTGATTCGACAAACCTCACATTTCTTGCCAATTGCACTTTACCATTGACCAAGATCCTATAACCTTGATCAAAATAACCTACTAATTTTTCTTTTATTGACTTATCATCTGATGTCGTTCTTTTTTTTCAGGTATTCTAACAAAAACATCACTTCCATACATTTGCAAATTTTTCACACTCGGTTTATGACCAAAAAATATTTCATACGGTGTCTTTTTCTCAAAAGTTGAACTATTTTTTAATCTGTTTCCTATAAAACAGGCAGCTAAAACGATTTCTGGCCAGTATTTTCTTTCTAGGATAGATTCCTTTCTTATGCATCGTACATGGTTCATAATGGTTCTGTTAAATCGTTCGGCAACTCCATTTAATTCATGATTATATGGCACGCATGACACAATTTGAAAACGTTCCCTTTTTGCCACATCATAATAACTTTGATTCAGATATTTCTTTCCATTATCACACCTCAATTCTAATAAAGCACCTGGTGCACAATTTTTAAGGACATTGAAATATTCCATAAAGCAATCAAACACATCAGACTTGTTTTTAATACAGAATACTCTTGCAACTCTCGAGTAATTGATAAAACTAACAAAATATTTTTCAAAATTAAAACCTTCCTCATCCATAAACTTTACATCTGTATGAATTATTTGACCACAGTAGTCAGCACGTCTTCGGTTGTTTTCATATTTTAAATTTGACATTTTACTTTCTAAGCAAATTTCACAGTGCATAAAATTGTTATCTAAAGAATTTGGCAAATCATTTAAATAATTTTGACGACACATTATTTGCAAATCATTAAAATTACATGACCAAGCACTATGTAAACGCTCTTTGACTGACATTTTTTGCTGTGTAATTAGCTGAAATTATGTTGCTTTCAGATATTACTTCACATCTTATAGGAAAAAGTTTATCTTTGACACTTGAATACAAAATTAATTCATTTTTCTGATCGTATACTTCAGCACCATGTGGCTGAAAAATTACAGATTTTTCCTTACTTGTCATAGAACGCTTAACAAGTTTTTATCTATTTCAGGGACATAAAATACATTTTTAATATTTACAACCCTTTCTGAATTTCCATTTTTAAATTTACATAAAATATTTCCTATTTTTGATGCTTTTAAAACTTCGGCATTGCCAAGTTTAACTTGCGTATTGACTTTAAGATTAATATAATTATAAAAATATTTATCTGACATTACTGTGTGATCGTGCATCCACTATCAATCAACCAATCTACTATAACATTATCTTTTTCATTATTACTCACGTTAGAGCTATTGACATCAATATGAAATAGTTGGACATCATATTCTTCCTTTGACTCAGTAACATCAGCATTTCCTGCAAAGTTACTTCCTCCACTTCCTCGATATCCGTGTGGATTGAAATTTCTTTTTTGATTTCCACGAAAATTTCCCGAATACGATGTAGGACCTCGAAAATTACCTCTTTGATTATAGTTTGACCTATCACGACCATAATCAGAATATCCACGGCCTCTGCTTGCAAAACTACTTTGATTCTTCCAATATTCTGCTGTACGATTCCAACAACTTTTTTTATGTGACCGGATCGGATCGCCCACAACCATAACATATAATATTTTTCTTATCAGCATTACCAGATACTTGAACATTTGCTTTAAAGGCTTGAGCATTGGGCTCAGCATTACTAATTCCCTTTTCAACAGACCCTACATCGTCTGTCTTTTTATTTAAATCTTTAAGACTCATTAATTTCTCGCGTATATAATCAACAGTACATCCCGCCTCCGGCACTAAATCAATTGTTTCATTAAGATGTCTACAGCTGTCTGGTAAACACATCATTAAATAACTAACTTTTCTTTTCCGACTAACATCACCACCAGCACACTGTAATTCATTGATTTTACGTTCAAACATCTCGAAAAACTTTTCAGGGTCGTCAGTATCATTCATTTTTAAATTACACAACTGGCGTTCAATTAGTATCTGTTTAGCTTCAGACTTTTTCATATATAAACCATCTAATTTTATGATTACCTGCTTTGGGGTATCACAATTCATCATATCATCTGCCGGCACTGCAATGGAAAAATAGTACATAACTTTATCAATCATAGAATTCCAATCTTCTTCTTTAATCGTTGTAGGATGAACGTCATTTTCAATAACAGCAATACACTTTTTATATTTTAATAAAAACATGAACCCTCGTCTCCACTGGTCGTACTTTGACCCCTTTGTAAAACTTTTCAATAGCAACGTCGTTATTACCCATTTTCTATTAGCATAAATTTTACTTTCAATTCCTGTTTTAACAGATGCTTTACTTTTTTATAGGTTATGTGCCTCGTGCACGTTGTATATTTTTTATAACTACCAACACAGCTTCTTTTTTTTAACAAACTACAATTAACCAACCACGGTTTCTGCTACCATGTTAAATTGTTCTTTTTAATAAAGCAATAATACACAATTGGAGACATAATGTTTTATATTACATAACTTTATCAATTCAATAGAAAACAAAAGCATTGCCAGTAAAACTGTTATTTTATTACACATTACCACAGACCTACTACTACAGATAAGATGAACTTTTAATATAACTCTAATGCGCACACTCTGCTTCTTAATGTCAGCAGGTGCGTACTTAAGATATTATAAAGTTGCTATAAAACAACAAAACACATGGGCGTATTATCGCATATTCCAACAATTACGAACTACAGAATAAAAGGAGCCTGAACTGAATTACTGAAAACAGACAACGTTCCATCCTTTATCTGCTTGAACGGTAAAGAATGAATCATGAATATAAACTATGAAGTGAATAGCTGAATACTGATACTGAATAGAATAGTGAATGTTGGGATTAGAAGGCGCTAGGAATTGTACACTTTGTTTCACTTCCAATGTAATTAAAATCCAGAGAGCTTTATTATGACTTTATGATTTGTGTACTGTTATGTAAGCGCAAGAATAATTTTCGAATGAAAGAAAATTCCTATAAAGTCGGTTATATAAATTTAAAATTCCTGAATAAAATAAAGGTGTTCTACTATTTAGCAAAAGATAAAACATGTATTTAATAGTTATAGGGTGATTATTTTGACGTATTAATTTTAAAGATTATTATCGTAAAAATGCGGTACACACTAGTAAGTAATAATTTTAAGTATAACAATGTTTTAAAAAATGTTATGCATTTACATTTAGAAATTAAATAACGACCTACTTTAAATTAAAGTTATGGCGTCTTTCATGCTTTACAAATCATAATTTAAAAAACGATTTTTGACAAATTCGAAGATGTTAATCGAGTTCTTCTGTCAGACATTATTTGCCTGGCCTTTGAAAAGTGAAAGCATTCTTTCACAAGGTACTGATGTTCCCAATATACATAGTCACTAAGACACAATTATTTACACAATTGGTGTTCTTATTCTTGGTATTTCACTGTTCACCTGTCCATTCAAAGAAAACATACTACCCGCTAAAAATAAGCTGCCCTTAAGGTATCTTACTCATTACTATTATACTCGCGGACTTACAATTGTGCATTTTCTCTAGAAATTCAATTAGGATGTAACAGCCAAAGTGGCCTTGAAAAATAATGCGTTTTACCCCATTCCATTGATTTTCATTTGCAGTATATTAAAAATACCCCTACTACACGCTTTTTAAAATCTAGGCTTAAATTATTTAATTGAAGGATATTCCATGTAGGTGCTTTTGTATTGTTTATTAAATTAATTTGTATACCAACATCGAGTTCAGGTACTGTACCAGTATTAAGGGTATAATCACACTTTTATTGCCAACATACTGAAAGTGAATAATGTATAGGTAGGTTGGGTAGTATTTACATTTACCATTCCTATAATTCAGTGTAAGAACACGCCAAGTTCCCATACCGAATGAATTTAATTGCATCACAAGGCCAAGGAGTATTTTTATTCCTTCTTCTATAGTTCATTTTGAACTATTCACTTGACTGAATAAGTTCCATACGAGCTATTCACCCAAATGAATAACAATGCCCATGACTAACCTGCTGTCAACTGTCGTCAGACTTTTGCAGAACATAAACGCTTGTGAATGGTACATGATGGAATTTAAATGTCAATGGCAAATAAATTTTATATGTCATAATTTGAATTCTACAAAGAGCTTGCTACTCCAGTAAAAAAGTTGGTCCTCAAGAGGACAGGGGAGAGCAAGTCCGGATCAGTTCAGTTTACTCGAATGGTAACGCGTTTTTAGGGTAAAATGATCTGGAGTTGATCTGGATCAACTGGTTCACTTGAATGGAAAGCGACTCTGTTAAATCAAATACTACTTCCATTTTGTTGATTAAACGGAAAAAGTTTAGTATAAGGGCTTTTCGATGTCGGGGAGTGTTATACATCAAATTGTTCAGCTCGGCGAGCTGAACAAGAATATGTATCTCGTTTTGCGGGGAAATGCATATTAATGTCGAAATCTAGATTTGAATTTTGTGTGCCAAATTGAAGAACAACTAATTTATAACCGATTAGTCAGATATTTTCAATTATTGTCTTATACATAACTTGCAAACACAATTTTTAACTGATAAGCAGAAATTTCCAATTATTGTTTCCTACATAACTTGCAAACACACATATAAATGGCGACTTACAATCCGCAATTACTAAATATTACCTCAAGCTATCCCAATAGCGTTCTGCATAACTTGCCAATACACTTTTATGCAAATGGCGACTTTAATACTGTAATTGATTTAAAATCAGATAAGTAGTTACTCATTATCTTGAATATAACAAACATTGAAACATTTAAAATATTGATAATTAATAATTCGCCGCTTATACAGTTTTCCAATAGTCTCGATAAAAGAGAAAACTATGTCTCCGTCATCCTTGTGCTCACGCATCCACAAATACTCACATAGATGTTCCGCCAAATTCTTCTTCCCACCTACACCACCGCGCTCAATACGGTTCTTTAAGGGATGCCAATTTGATTCCATAGTGTTAGTGTGGACTCCAAATACGGGATCAACAAAATTTTTAGATTGATGCACAGTTCTGTGAATATACCCATTTTCTGCAAGTCCGGCATAGGCTGCCCATCCATTGGAGAAAATGGTTGTTCCTTTGTGCACATGTTTTTCTAGTAGACCCAGCAAGGTTTCAGCATCTCTTGTATTCTGGACAAATTTCGAGACAATAGTTTTTCGAGCCACGTTTGACCATGCCGAAAACCCAATGACCTTCAACCATTCTTCCACGATTGTATTTTCTTTTCCAATCTAAAAAAATTTAAAAAATATAAAAAATATACTGTTAAAACAAAAATTAAATGAATAATTAAACGAGAAGGATTACCTTGCTTTCATCGATTTCTACAATTTCACTAGGCCCACCAATTTTCCTTTGCTCTTCATACTCTATCAAGTGCATCCATGCATACTTCTCTACAGTAGGAAAACCAATCGCAGAGGTTTGGTTGTCCTTGACGTGATGACGTTGGAAATACTTGCCACTGAAGACTGCTCAATCGTTAAATTGTATGACATCGTCTTCACAAAGCAATATGTAATAATGAGGGCTTGTCGCAAATCAAATTTGGAATTTTCAAATCAAGTGTTGGTTAAAGC
This sequence comes from Platerodrilus igneus, assembly GCA_036346225.1. NCBI lineage: Eukaryota > Metazoa > Arthropoda > Insecta > Coleoptera > Lycidae > Platerodrilus > Platerodrilus igneus. Next base: position 4,875,892 of record JARFIW010000500.1, on the reverse strand, counting down.
ACTGATCGTCAGTGCCTTTCCATTCCAGTGACAATTTGTTTTTTGGCACCTGAAAACTCCAAATTTATTTTTCTGTTGCTGTTCGAATGCCATCATGATGTCTTTTTTAGTATACGATTTGCAGACAGGGCAGACTTTATTGTGCCGCTCAGGTAAGAGCTTCAGACACCAAGTAACAGTCCTTAGACTTTATTTTTTATTTCACCAATATATAGCATTACAGGCTTTAAATCCACATAAATGCTCGCATTATAAAATTAACAGTAAATTTGTGTATCGTGTGGTAACATGGCAATACAATTTTAAAAGCAATATAAGGAACATTAACTTTTTTAATTAATTTAATTTAATTGATCCTCAAACTGTGTAAAGTTGCGATAAGTATACTGTAGGTATCATAAATATAAATTGAATAATCAGCCAGGGTGGAATATCATAAGAAAATTTCATGTGTGACAACTTTGTTAACAGTCTTTTTATAACTAGCAATACTTATATTATATACGTCTAGTCTATTTGAATAGATGTTCAGGACTGTAAGAATTCTGTACATAGGGGAATTTTGATACGCAAATGTGTTGAATGCGGGTGGCTTGAACAACAGAGTGTATCTGACAGGTTGACAAGGCATTTTCAATGGTAGTAAAGTCAATAAGGTTGCGGACAATTTTTATTCCAAACACGTCTTGTTTTTCCAGAATTTTACGTAGACTTAATTTAAAAATTTTATACGAATTATTGTAAATACTGAAAGACGTGTTCGACTTAAACTGTAAATGTTTTAGAAATTTGTTTTGTATTGATTCGATACGATCAATATACACCATATACTGAAGATTCCATATCACCAAACAAAAATTGAGTCGAGTTGATACGTATTCAAAATATAATGTCAATGATGTTTGAATGTTAATGAAGCGGTGGGAAACTCGAATGACGAATCCTAACATCTTGTTGGCCTTAGCAGCTATACTGTTTATATGATTTTGGAAAGAGAGTTTACTATCATATACTATACCTAAATCTTTTATATAGTCCACTCTCGTAAGCGTAGTACCATCGAGGTGGTATCAATAGTAAGTTAGGTATGTATTCCTCGTGAAACTGATTATGTGGCATTTGCCGTGGTTTAAAGAGAGTTCATTCTGCTCACAATACTTTTGTAACTGTATTAAGTCCTGTTGCAGCAATTCACAGTCACGAATGTTATTTATGCGCAGGAATACCTTCAAGTCGTCAGCAAACATTAAGAATTTCGAATGAATAAAAACTTTCTTTATGTCATTGACATAAATACTAAAAAGTAATGGTCCTAGATGAGATCCTTGGGGGACTCCTGAAGTGATAGGTAAAAAATTTGTTAAGAACCCATCTGTTAGATATATATGATGATAACCACCGAAAGAGATCTCCATGGATACCGATTTTAAGCAGTTTATTACAAAGAATCCCATGATTGATTTTGTCAAACGCTTTACTGAAATCTGTGTACACTGAATCAACCTGTGTCCTATCGTCAAGGAATTTTAATAAATATTCAGAATATAAAATAAGATTCGATTCTACAGATCATCCGCTGAAAAAACCATGCTGTTGAGGTACAATATAATTTTTTAGAGTAAAAAACAAGGAACTGTAAACCGATTTTTCAAAAATTTTAGCAAAAACATGTAATATGGAGATTGGTCTGTAATTGGTTACTTTAGTTCTATCCCCGCTTTTAAAAATTGGAATGATAATTGCCTTCTTCCACTTTTCCGGAAATACACCTTCATTTTACGATTTATTAATTAAAGGAGTAAGCGGTTTACATAAGATTTTTGCGGAGTTTCTTATAAACTCTCCAGGAATGCCATCCTCACCTGCGGTTTTAGATATATGGATGCCACACAACAACTTGAATATGTCATTTTCATTGACATTAAGGGAATTTATTAAAGGGGACCGAAGGATTTGTCGTGGCTATCAGCTTGGGTATTTGTTCTGTGACTGACATAAATTGAATTAAAATATTCTGCGAAAATGTTGGCGATTTCAATACCTGTATTAGCCGATTTATTGTTAAATGTAATATTATTTGGTATTGAACTTGCAGATTTTAATCTACATATATAGCGCCAGATGTTTTTTTGCATTAGTTTTTAATTCATTTTCGATTTTCCGCAGGTAATTTTGTGGTCCCACTTGATCAAAAATTTTGAATGATAACGGTATAATGTGAAAAGATAGTGGTCGGAAGTATTGCCATATATCTTGTATCGTTTGTGCAATTTCTGTTTAAGTTTAATAATATTTAAAGTTTGCAAAGTAAAATAATATGGGAATTTATGGTGCCTAATAATTGCTACACAAGTTTTAACGTGATTAGTGATTATTTTTCAAATGACTTCGTAAAATTTCACGATGGACGAATTGATATCAGATCCGCCTAATACCTCATTCCAATTTATCAATTCAATAGCTCGATTAACGTTATCATAATTAGCTTCACCAAATTTATATGATGTCCGCTTGTTTACTATTTTTAAGCTTTTTAAGTTCCGAAGTGTGATATAAATTTCAAGTGATGAATGATGAGAATCCTCGTTTACTAAATAAAAGTTGTTACGTTTAATCGGAGTCATGATCTCGGGCATATTACAAAGCACTAAATCTAACATTACACTATTTTGATTAGCATGGGAGTTAAATTGTGATAAATTACTGAAATGGAATGTGTCTATAAATTCTGAGCGTTTGTTTGCAAATTTCAAGAGTATTATTTTTTGACGGTTAGTTCTTGACCATTCTATGTCACTACCATTAAAGTCCCCTACTATTATTATTATTTCATTAGGAAATTGACTTACAATCCAAGACAATTTATTCAAAAATAGAGCCATACTAACATCATCTCCAGGCGGTAGGTAGACACAACACACGTGAAACTTTACCTTGTCAGTACGCACAGTTACACATACATCTTCAGCATCACTAAACCACTCATAATTAGTGTTGATTGTAAAGCCAAGCGAGTTTCGAATTGCTATTATTACGCCGCCACCTTCTTTACTCTTATTAACTGTGGCATACCTATCCCTTCTGTGGACACTGAAATCTCTTGAAAATAGTTCAGATGACAGGATGTTATTATTTAACCATGATTCGGTAATAAATATAAAATCTGCATCACAGGCTAACACATTGTTGTAAAATTTTGTTGTTTTAGTACGTAAACCTCTGATGTTTTGATAAAACATCGATAGATTAATGTTCATAGCCATTTTAAAGTGAGTTTCGTAACTAAAGTATAAGTTGATTATTGACGAGCATAAAAAATAAATATTATTTTATAAGGTTCAAATCGGATTCAGTTCTTATAGTAAGAATCCCATAACGCGAGTTGTAGTCGAAGTGAACAGACGTATTTAAATGCACTCTCTCTGTAATTATTATTATAATTCTATAATTTATACAGTGAGTTCTAGTTTGATAGTTTATTTAGCGAATGTGTATTCACAACCCGTATTAACTTTCAACATGTCATTTTGATCATTCGCTCTGGCCGGCCGGTACTTTTGTAGTTTGCTTATGCAATTTATGCAATTTGATGACACAAAAGTGAACTCTAAATTTTAATTAAACTTGTATTGATAGTCTATTAGTGCATATTTTATCACCATGTGTTTAACAAGCGGTATGTACTTAGACTAAAATTATATTACATTACAATAATCAGCGTTCAAACTGAGATATAGATACATACATTTATTTAAAATACTGTACATGCAATTAGTTTCATTTCAACGACTGGATATTGCTATCTCTAAAATATAATTTCAATATATATAATGAGTGCCTTAGATAGCCTTGAAAAAAATTTTCTTTCAACTATGCAGGAGTTTGAAGCTAAACTTGCAGCTGCCTCAAAGGCTCAATTATCAAGTACTCACACATGTGTTCCATCTACGCTTGATGATCTGCAGTTGCAATTTGCACAATTTAAACAAAGCGTTTTTGACTCACTAAATAACATTAAAAACCTAATTGTAAACGTTGGAGATCAGATCGATCAATTGGAGGCTTATTCACGACGTAATTGCCTCTTAATTCACGGGATTAAAGATAGCACTGGTGAAGATACTCGTAGCTTAGCTTTGGATTTTATAAAATCTCATCTTGGACTTCCTGATTTCACTGATTCTATGATTGACCGATGTTATAGACTTGGTCCCATTCGTAAAGATACCAGCAACAAACCACGACCTATAATTATAAAAATGGTGTCCTATAAATATCGTCATCAAGTGTGGATAAATAAAAAATTATTAAAAGGAAAACCGTTCATGATTACGGAATCATTAACTAAGCGCAGACTTCTGACGTATAATACTGCTAAAGAACACTTTGGTGCATCAAAAGTTTGGACATTAGACGGACGAATTTTTATTCACCTGCCTAATAACAGTATAAAGAGTGTTATCAATTTGTCACAGTTAAATTCTTGCATCCAAGTTTGTGACAATGAGACCGCAATTAAACGAGTTAAATATAGTACTCGAAGTCAAAGTAAAAGTAACTAAGTTGTATGCCTGGTATCTACTGCCTTATTTTGATAGCTATATGATAAGATAGGGTACTCTATAATATTATATAATCTGGCGTTTCTTTTCAACTACATTTGTATTTGTTACTGTCATTTGATATTTGATATTTGCTATTGATTTTGATTTTGTGAGCTAACTATATAGTATAGGCTGGCTACCTTTATATCGCATTATATCTTGTTTTGCTTTTGGCGCTTATTTGTTTTGCGCTTATTTGTTTGTACTGTCTGTTTATTATTATGATTAGGTTTAGTATTAAGTGTTTGTTACGGTTAGTGTTTGTAGTTAAGAATGTGTGCGGGTATGTGTATAAGTGTGAATGTTCGAGCTTAGTTACAGGAATGCATTGCTTTATACTGTTTGGTAAAGTGGTTTGCCCTATATTTAAATACTTATTTTTTTTATTTCTGGGTGAAATTTATTAATGGCTGAAAATTTTTCTGATTTATGCTTAATTGAGTTGGATTTTCCTGAAAGAGTTGTTGGTATTGATCTAGAACAACCCTACTCCCTGCCACCTGTCCCGTCTTGTTCCGCTCTCCTTTGTCAATCACTCTCTCGTCATCCGAAATCGTTTCAATGCTGTCATATTAATGCCTGCTCACTACTTTCTCATTTAGATGAGTTTCTTTACCTTTTTGAGTCTTGTCTTCCACACTGTGTTGCTGTGTCAGAAACGTGGCTGAAACCAACTTTGTCTGATTCCTTGATCAAGTTAGACGGATATAAAATTATACGAAACGACAGAACAGGGAAAAGTGGTGGAGGGTGGCTCTTTATGTTCGTAATGATCTTAATTGTAAATTTATTGCATCTTCCCCTCCATGTATAAGGCGCGTCCGAATTTCTTTTTCTTGAGATTGTAGCTGCGCAGGCAAAAGTTCTAGTTGGAGTTGTTTATAAGCCCCAAAATTGGGTTTTGGTTGATGTTGAAGAGGTAATTTTCAATATGCCCCGCATTATACAGATATAATCGTGCTTGGAGACTGGAACATCAATTTACTGAATGATACTTCCGAGGTCCATTATTTTCGAACTATGATGGATGCATGTAATCTTAGCATTTTACCACTTGAACCCACTCACCATGCACCCCTTTCATCATCGATTATTGACCATATTATAATTTCGAATAAGGACAGAGCACTAAATTTTGGACAAATACCGATATTAGAAATCTCTAAACACGATCTTATTTTTGTATCATATTCACTTAAAACATATAAATTTCAACCTAAATTAATTACCGGGATTTTAAGAGTGTTAATTCTGAACTTCTACAGACAGATATAGAACGTGCGAGCTGGCATGAAATCGATGAGGAAGCAGATGTTGATGCTAAACTCCACAAGTTCAATACACTTGTTAACAATATTTTTGACATTCATGCTCCATTTAAAACAGTTATGGTAACTAGACCAAAATCTCCGTGGTTAACCTCTAAAATTAATGAAATGAGACAAATGAGAGACAGTGCACTTGCATTTTATAAGAAAGTTAATACTGCATTGAATTATGACCGTTACAAAAGTATACGTAATAGGACCAAGCAGTTGATCAGAAACTCTAAATTAAAATATTATCATTCTATAGCTTCATATACCGATTCCCGAAGGACTTGGGCTGCTTTAAAGAAAGCTGGTATAGGAAAACCATTATTGCAGATGCCTTACAGCATACATGTAGATACACTGAATCGACATTTTTCTGCATTAAAGATGCAAGACAATACAGCTAAACTGAATACTATCAAACGCTTAATCAGTATACCGCCCCTTTCATTTCCACAATTTGTGTTTACTGAAGTGTCGACCGATGATGTCCACAAGTCTGTTCTGCATTAAATCAAAAGCTTTGGGTTTTGATAAAATATCGAGCTCAATGCTTACACAAATCTGCCCAATTGCTCTAGAATCTTTAACAAGTATAATTAATACATCTTTTAGCACTGCTTGTTTTCCATTAGTATGGAAACACTCCATAGTTAGGCCATTACCAAAGAAAGCAAACCCTTTAGGTCCAGATGATTATCGTCCGATTAGCATTTTACCAGCGCTTTCGAAATCCGCTGAATACCTATCACTTGATCAAATGTTGTTATTTTTAAAACAGTACACATTACTAGACAAATACCAATCGGGTTTCCGTGCGAATTATAGTACATGTACTGCGCTTCTGTGGGTAACTGATGATGTCAGAAAGGCCATGGATTGTCAAAAACTTACTTTACTGATTTTATTAGATTTCAGTGCAGCCTTTAACAGTGTTGACTTTAACATCCTTTTAACTAAATTAAAATGTCTAAATAATTTTTCAGAGTCAGCAATCTCTTGGGTAGAATCATACTTATCACAACGCACGCAGCAAGTTAAAGATGAAAATGGTCACATCTCACAATCTGTTGACCTGGTTACAGGCGTACCTCAAGGCAGTGTACTCGGTCCCCTTTTGTTTAGCTTGTACATTCAAGACTTTTCCACAACATTGAAGTTTTGTCGTTACCACTGCTATGCAGATGACGTGCAGATTTATTTCCATTTTTCTCCAACAGAAATAATTGAAGCGTTCCAGGCAGTTAATGATGATCTATCAAGGGTTGACGATTGGTGTAAAAATAATTTATTAACCATAAATCCGGCCAAATGCCAGGCTTTGCTTCTGGGAACACAAAATTTAATTAGATCAGTTCAGTCCATGGATCTTCCCATGTTAATCCTTGGTAAATCAAACAAACTTTTCACCTATAATTAAAAATGTAGGTATCCTGTTGGATCCAAACCTCAGATGGAAAGATCAGGTATCAAGCGTGTGTAGAAAAGTTTTATTTACTCTGCATACTCTTAAGCGTCTAAAACGGTTTATACCGACTAAATTAAAGTTAAAATTAGTACAATCATTAATTCTTCCACATTTCGATTATTGCGATGCATTATATACCAATCTTTCATCTAATTTAAGTTTACGTCTACAACGCTCGCAAAATAGTTGTGTACGGTTTATCTTCGAACTAAAATATTGGGAAAGAGTCACCCCATTTTACACAAGAATGTCGTGGCTTAAACTAAACAATAGGCGAAAACTTCACTTGGCAGTGCTTGTCTATAAACTTATTTCTAACCGCAACTCGTTCTACCTAAGCCAACATTTTTCTTTTCTTTCATATCGGCGCTATAACACTAGGCGAGATGACTTGCTATCTGTCCCCATACACCATACCCATACATTCCATTTGTCTTTTCTTGTTTCCGGTTCCCTCTTGTGGAATACTATTCCTCTTGATATTAGGCAGGCTCCGACCGTGCAACGTTTTCGTAAACTCTTGCAGGAACATCTTTTAAACTTTCAGGTGTAGAGGCAAGTGCATTTTCCTAAACTGATGCTCGATGAGTGTGTGCGTGGGTTTGTATGTGTGAGAGAGAGTTGTGCGGCGTAGGGTGCGTTTGTGTGAGGGTGTGTGCGTGTGTGTAGTGATTTCTTTTATTATTTATTTATTATTTTTTTATTACCTTATTCAAGAGTACAGCTGTATGCAAGTTAGGTGTAAGACAGGGCCTAATGGCCCTAATCGCGCTTGATGCAGTTTGTATCAAAACTTTGTACCTTATAATGTATATTTAGTTTAATAATAAAGACGTTTCAATTCAATTCAATTCAATTCAATTCAATTAGTATCATCTTTACAAACATAGACCAAACCATTTTTTGTCCATGCGTATTTAAATCTAGTAATTTTTGCGGCTTCTCTAGCTTTTTAAATAAGTGCTTAATTTCCGGAGAAAGATGTTCATTTAAATAGATATTATTTCCTATGTTGGGAAGAGACAGTCCACTAAAATTACTTTTTAGGGTTGCTTTTTTAGCTCGATATAAGTTCATCATGTCTAATTTAGTTTACCTAGATATAAATTTTACAATTATATTAGAAGGTTGGGTTGCATTTTTATTGTAGTTTGGAACACGATGTGCTATATCAACATCGGTTCGAGTAATCTGTAAATTTAGTTCTTTACCTATATTCTCAAGTATGCTGTATATATTTTCTGTATTTTTCACAGGCACCCCATAAATTTCGATATTATTAAGTCTGCTATAGTGATCTACAAAGTTTAATTTGCTTTTAACGCCAATCAATTCATTTTCTAACAGCTTGACCTTATTATCCAGGGCAGAGACTTTTTTCGCTTGTTCGTTGATAAGAGATAACTTTTTCTCAAAATCTGATATTTTGTCTGTACAGAATGACACGCATTTAATAAGTTCATCAAACTTTTCATTCATGTACTTAATAATTAAGTTGGCTTTAAGATCAAGTTCGTCATCGCTGAATATTTCTATCATCAGCAATGATAATAGAATTATCGCAATCTGTTCTGCAGCTCATACATCTCCATGTGGATCCCGCTGTTTTTAGTGCCGACAGTACTTTGGTGGATATATCAACACATTGGCATGGAAGAATGAACCACATGGCTCGGAACAGCGAAGGTCGGGCGATTTATTATTGATACGTTTAGTACACTGATTGCAAGTTCACATGTTTACTAATCAAACTATTCACATAGATTATTTAATAAACAACTTGTAATTATTACAGATACGATACGAAATGTAAACATAAATAGTGAGGAGCAAACCTATGCGACTGCTCGTGACCACACGCGACACTTAAGACTCATAAATATCAGATAAAGCATGAAGTTGAACTTAAAGTCTAAGAAATAGAATTTAATAAATAATATAAAAGAATACTTAAATCATTAACATAAAACTAATCATTAAATGTTCTTACGTCACAGCTCAGCTGGAGCGTTTTCGACTTCAATTTCGGTTTCACTTCCACTTGTATAAACTTCATCGTTTTCCATTTTACCACACCAAGCTTATTTTGTAAATGTGGGTAATTTTATGCACGCGACAGGAATTAAAAATAATTACTAAATTTGCTATACACCTACTTGAAAATGCGAGGAATATTTTATAATAAAACAATTTAAAGAATTATTTTTATTTGGCACACAAACTTCAAATCTCACGACAGAAATTATAAATAATTACTAAATTTTCTCCACGCCTTCTTGAAAATGCGAGGAACATTTTAAACTAAAACATTTTAAAAAATTATTTTTATTTGGCACACAATCTTCAAATCTCGATTTCAACGTTAATATGCATTTCTGTGCAAAACGAGATACATATTCTTGTTCAGCTCATCGAACTCAACAATTTGACTTATAACACTCCCTGATATCGAAAAGCCCTTATATTTCGAAGGTCTTATTTCATTTAATCGACAAAATATTGTTTATAACATGGACGAATATCTTAGACCTGATAGATTCTATGTAGACCCATCAAACAGTGTTGTGGCACAAGAATGGAAGCACTGCAAGATAACTTTTATGAACTTTTTAGTGATCCAAAAACCTGAAATACAAATACCCGTATGGGATCAAGTGAAACTACAAATGCTATCAATCATGTATTCCCTAAGGTGTTTATGTATATCAACAAATGCAAATCATTTCACGAAGCCATGTTACTACTGGATAAACTATATGTTAAGCTGAAAAACATCATCTTTGCTTGACACATGCTAGCTACTTCTAAGCCACTCTGTGACGAAAATATAGACACATACTTGGAAGTTTTGAAGTCAATCTCTAAAGATTGTGAATTCTAAAACATTGACGCTGACACCAACAGGAACCATAATATTCGTGATGCATTCATTTCTAGTATTACATCTAATAGAATTAGGCAAAGGCTTCGTGAAGACTTGTCGCTTCCTCTAGACCAGGCCTATAATCAGTCTTTCTCTAGAAATGGTCGAAGCACATTTGCAAAGTTATGATTCTGTCTCTGTCAATGCTGCGTGGAATAATACCAACGATAACGCAACTCTGTTTTCCAGCAAGGGTAATACTGCAACTACCTAAAGTTAGACAAGCGCAAATGTTTCTTCTGTGGAGGACAATAACATGCTCGCAAGACCTTCCCCGCTTTTGACGTGGTTTGCCACTACTACAGTAAAAAGGGGCATTCCGTTTCCGTCTGTCGAAGTAATACGTCCGTTAACGTTGTCTCTGCGAAAGCAGAAAACGGCGACCGATCCAATGCATGCATTATTGCTGCCTCAGTGCAAGCGTGTTTACAAATGGTGACTGTCTCGGCTCGCATTGGTATTGTGGCTGAAGCGCTTTTAGATACTGAAAGCTCCATAAGCTTAGTTAACGACGATTTTGCAAACAAGTGTTTATTTAAAAGAATACTATATCCATGGCGCCCGTGAGCTATAAGTCTGCGGTAGATGGGCAAACGTGCCCAACTGTCAGCATTGAAAAACACTCCTACGAAGATGTGAATCTACTCATCATCAAGAACATTTGTGCGGATCTAATAATAGAACACAATATCTTAAGAACGCATTCCGCTCTTCAGTTTACTTTTGGTGGGCTAAAAGAAACTCTCCAGGTTTGCAGTGTTGTCGCAGCTTCGGTGCTCGCAGTCTTACTATTTGCAAATCTTTCGCCAAACTGCAAGCCTGTCGCTGTTAAGTCCTAGAGACGTAGTGAAGATGACAACAAATTCATTCAAAGCGACATTCGGAAACTTTGAACAAGTGGCGTAATAGAGAAAAGCAATTCATCATGGCGTGCCCAAGTACTAATAACCAAAAATGCTAGCAATAAGAAACGTCTTGTTGTAGACCATTTTCAAACCATAAACCGATTGACAGAATTAGACGCACATCCTTTAACAAACACAGAAGATATGTCGACAAAAATATCCAAATACACTATTTTCGGTACCCTAAACTTAGAAAACGCCGACCATCAAGTGCCTATATTCCTGGAAGATGAACATGCCATCAGAAATTATTATTATAGGCTTTATTGGGTTAAAATTAAAAAAAAAACATATAAAGTAAACAAGTAGTATAAACAAACATACAAAACAAATTAAACCTTAACAAAAAGAAAGAAAAACCCAATAGGTGGAGTTATGTATAAGACAGTTTTTCATCCCTACCTAAAAAGATAAAATACAAGTATAATAAAATGTATCATACATGATGAATGTAATTATAAATTATTCTGATTTAAAAATAATGGTTCCTTAAGCTTAACTCGGAAATTGTAAATTGTATTACTTTCTATAAACAGGTGGGACCATTTGTTATCACTGCCACTGAAATCCTTTCGGTGTCACGAGCGGTGTCTCAAGTTTACAAAGAACTATAGACTGGATCATTAGTACTGAAGATCTACAAGGAATTTTTACATATCTTGATGATCTTACCATTTGTGGTAAAACTGTAGAGGAACACGCAGAAAATCTAAAGAAGTTCATACTTGCAGTAAATAAATACGGTTTGACCTTCAACAAAGAGGTGTAAATTTTCTCAAAAATCAATGTCTTGGGTTATATTCTTACTAACCATGTCATTAAACCTGATGAAAATCGCTTGGAGCCTTTGATATATCTGCCACACTGAGGAGGGTGTTAAGTATGTTCGTACATTATTCTAAATGGATATCGAACTTCTCGGAGAATATACACCTCTTGGCAAAATCGAAGGTTTTCCCCACTGTCAGAAAATGGAGAGCAATCTTTTAAGGAGTTGAAAGCTGATATTGTTAGAACTTCTTTGTATGCCCTTGATGACTCCCTGCTGTTTACAGTTGAAACCGACACGTCCAAGCATTCTATCGCAGCCACTTTGGCTTAGGCTGGTAGGCCTATTACATTCTTCTCTCGAACTCTCTATCACAGCAAGCTACGCCTTTTGTCTATTGAAAAAGAGGCATATACTATAGTTGAATCGGTAAAGAAATGGAAGCATTTTCTCATTGGTAAAACCTTTCGCTTAGTCACCAATCAAGGATCAGTTTTGTTTGTTTGATGCTAAACATTTGAATAAAATTAATAATGAAAAGATCCAACGGTGGCGCTTGGAGTTATCACCTTACAAATACGAAATATTCTACAGGTTCGGTATAGACAATTGTGTGACGGACGCCCTTTCATGGATAAACGCTGCCATAGAATCGCAACAAGATCAACTTTATGCACTTCACGACGCTTTATGCCACCCTGGTATGACCAGAATGATGCACTGGCTAAGATCCAAGAACCTGCCGTACACTATCAATGAAGTTCGGAATATGACAAATGCATGCTGTATTATTCGTTGAGATCAATCCTAGGTTTTACAAATGAAATCTTACTTCGCAACCGGCACTGATAAAAGCGACGTCAACGTTTGAACGCATAGGCTTTGATTTTAAGGAACCTGTGCCATCTAGTATGAATAACAGGTATATTCTCACTGTTATTGGTGAATTCTCATGCTCCCGTTTGTTTTTTTCTTGCTCAGACATTGCTGCTACAACTATTATAAAACATCTGAATAATCTTTTCGTGAATTTTGGTATGCCTGCCTATATTCATTCAGATTTTGGAACGTCTTTTCTGTCAGCAGAAGTAACTGATTACCTACATTCTAGAGGTATAACCACAAGTATGACAACCACTTACAATCCTCAAGGTAATGGGCAGGTGTGGAAACTAAACAACACCTTATGGAGAAGTGTTCTTCTAGCTAAGTGGCCAAAAAACCTGCCTATTGGGAATTGGAGGCAGACCTACCTAATGCCTTGCATGCCACCCCTTTACATTTGTGCACTTCTACAAATTGCACACTGAGTGAAAGAATGTTCATACACCGTCGTCGGTCTGCCAATGGTGGTTGTGTCCATACTATGCAGACCAATTCTGATAAAGTACCCATACGACGATTCGATCGCAGTAACAAATACCAGCTGCTGGTGGAAGAAGTGGAGCTTTTACAATCCTATCCTCATTACTCTTATATTCGCCTATCCAGTGGCCAAGAAGTAACTACTAATCGTCACCTTGTTCCTATAGGAAAGCGAGGTGAAGAAACCAGGGATTGTTTTGATAGAGATGAGACAAATGTAAGACTTGCAAGTCCTATCGCCTGAACAAATGGTTTACCACGAGGAAGAAAGTCTAGGAACAGCCCTCTGTGGGGAATCCATAGAAATGTCTTATGTCGAATGCCTAGAAAAGTGCAAAATTGAGGAACATCCTAGTCATCGGCAAGTGGTCCGAAAGTCCAGCCGCCTCCGACAAACCCCCAAGTATTTCCATGACGAATTCTAAAATAAGCTTGGCGAATGTCACATATTAGTTTTAGGTTAAGTAGTTCTATTTTAGGCGTATTAATAGTAACCTGCTGTCATTACGTATTAGTTATCTGTTAAATCAAATACTATTTCCTTTTGTTGATTAAACCTTTACTACGAAGGTCTTATTTCATATTACATGTAAATATGAAACTGAACAGAAACGACTGAAAAAAGTTGATGGAAGAATACTTAAAGGAAGATAATCCTGAATAATTTGCAAATTGTATGAGGGTTGTCTTTTAAGTTTTGCATATAGAGCTGGAATAAAATGGTAGGTAGCTTTTAAAGACTTTATTGTTTTTCAAAATATTTTCCACGAAGATTTATGCACTTTTGCATGCGTTCGAACCAACTCTGGAAGCAGTTTTGAAGGCATGGATTGCTTCTTCTGACAACTGGAACCTTTGACTGTGAAATCGTTTCTTGATTTTCGGAAAGGTATACAAATCGTTGGGATTTAGGTTAGGTCTGTACAGAGAATGGTCTAACAATTCAACATATTATTGCGTTAAAAATTCAATTGTCTTGCAAGCTGTGTGCAAACTTATTGTCTTGGTGGAGAATGGTTCGTCATTTTGGATCGGTTTTTCAAAGCTCTACGATGACTTGCGGCAAACAAATGGTTGCATACGTTAGCAGTAATAGTTCTTTGATCTTGTGGAGGAATTGTTACTACATATCCTGCTTTTAGGATAAATGTTGCGACCATCTTTTTGGAGACACTTCAAAAACGCATGACTTGACAACTTTTCTTCACCTTGAACACTCAAATAGACAACAGACATTTATTTTCTGGCCCACATGAGAAAATCTAAGATTTATGACCTCACGATGTTGTACACATTTTTAGAGTTTTCTGTGTTGAAGCAGTTTAGAAGTTTTTGATGCCAATTCACCCTAGCTGCTTTCTTTTCTTCGGTTAACAGATGCAGTATTCAATGCGAAACTAATTTTTTTACACATAATTCTTCATACAAAATTTTTTTAATTGAAATCTTTGATATCCCTATTGATGCATCAATTTTGTGATATGTTACATATCGATCTTGATTTATGAGCTTGCACATAGCATCAGCATTTTCCTGAGTGACTGCCGATCACCACTAAGACTAATTCGTCTTCGTTTGAAATTTTCATACCGTCAAGTTGTTGACTGATGTAGTGTTTCATTGCCGAAAACAGAAACCAACTCTATGAGGAATTCTTGTTTTCTTTAAAAATATAAAATATCATTGCATGACAATTTTCACGGTTTATTTCCATATTTTGATTAACTAGATAACTTTGACTTTTTTGTTGTCGCTACAACACATATTACATCGAATCTTTAGATTTAAGTTAACTAAAGATGGAGGTCAATTTTTAGTAGTGACATTTGATTAGTGACACCCTCTACGCCACAGTGTGCAAAACATTAAAGACACCTATATGAAGTTTGATTACATAAAGACCAGCAATAGACTAGAAGTAAGTGATTAGAATAGTGATACTGAAAAGATGTTGACAGAGAAGTAGGTAAGCATTGGCAGTTATTTCTTTGAAAAATAAACCAACCCAGTGAAATAATCATGTCCAAGAAAGAAAAGGTTAGAACAAGGTTGTTGAATATCATAAAACATTTTTCAGGAACTTAAGCAACAACAAAAAGCTCCTATTTGTTCTAGAAATTTCACAATATTTTATTGATGTAGATACACTTTGGACAATTGTGGAGTATATTAATAAATATATTGATGTTGTAAAAAATAAAAAATTGTAGAGACTGAGATGTCAAACATTCTGACATACCCTTATTTGACTTCTTATCTGGCTGGAATTTTAAAGTCGAGCTGTCTAGATGTTGATGACCTATGGAATATTTGCACAACTGAGATAGAGCTTTCCCATTTGACTATGGAAAAAGCAAGTTTTTGTTTCTTCTTTAAGATCAACATTTTGATGATTTAGAAACTGTTTGTTTAAAGAGAATAAATGATAAGTTTTCATCCGTTAGAGAAGTCATGGGGGGCTTTGTTCATAAATGCAAAACTACTTGATACACCATTTGAAAATGTTACAATCGATGAAGAGTTAGATATGTTTCGAGAGCACTGTAGCTTTTGATCATATATTCAGAAAAAATGAAATAAATATGGCATAAAGATCGTTGCACTTTCAGATTCTAAAATATCTTATACAATGAATTTGGAAGTTTATTTTGGAAAGCAGAGTAATGAACCCCTTGTTATTGATAATTCCTAATATACTGTGGATTAGAGAATGTTGTATGTTGTTACGTGTGAAATTAACGCTAAACCTTAAGTTCCTTTACCATGGAAACGTAACAGAACAATTGTACCAGCTCTAGTTTACAGTGACAAGAGGCAGATTCTATGAAAACAAATTAATGCCTTTTAAGGGGTAGATGAACTCTTTCTCTTTTACTTACCTGGAAAGGTCGGAACTGTCAGTCTAATTACAAATGCGAGGCACCACATCATCTAGAACTGGTCTTATGGCCTTGAATAGATGGTGAATGATTTATAAGAAGCTAAAATTGATAAATGTTTTCATTTATAACAGATGTGCACGAGCGGTTATGGTAAAATCTTTCAACCTTTAAAGCTTCACCTAAATATTATTACTTATTTTGTTATTATTTTGAGACTCAAAACTGCTGTCTCCTGTTGTATTATGCTAACTTGTTTCTGTTTCTGGCATATTCTTTTCGTACTCAATCTTTTTGCCATTAGGTATACTTACCTTACATTTTTACACCATCCCTAGGATCATAACTAGTATTGAAACAGGTGTAGTGGTGCCTAATTTTAATTCTTTTGCATATTAGTTTTACAGTGAAACCCCCTGCTCATTGCTCTAATGCTGGATTAAAGTCTACAGCTAGCAAATACACTTTATCATCTTAGCCATGGACTAAAGTATTTCAACTGATTGAAATGAAAGCTGTGAAATAATGTTGTATTAATTAGTTTCTAGTGTTTAAGATCACTATGCTGAAAATGAAAAGTTATAAAGCATATGGAATTTCTCTGTAGAATCAACATATATCTGTGTTTTACTCATGCCTTGGTATTTTGAACCACATGAATGTCAAAATTAATTTAGAAAAAGGATATAAATTCCATTGTCTAATTTTTAATTTTTTTATATTGCATTTATCCAAACTACAATGTCTTATATTTTGTACTGCTTATAGGCAAGTCTGGAGGAATGGTGCGTGTTTCAAATGTGGAAACTAACCGACGTGCATTAATTAAAGAGATGAATGGTTTAGTTCAAGATATTTCTTTTGCCCAAATTCCACAACAAATTGTTTTGGCATGTGTTGATGCCGAAGGAAGTTTATTTGTTTATAATATTGAAGATAAAAGTGATTCCTTAGCGTATCCTTTTTAATTAGTTTAGAAAGTAATTCTACTATTTTTTTACTTAACTATAAACTAGATGTAAACTTCTAATGCATGTAGTTCATTCCAATTTTGAGATCACTAATTACAGAGTAATTTGGTGTCCATATCTGCCATCTTATGGTGAGGATGCCGATACTTTGGATGACCCTGCTAAACTTTTAGCTCTTCTTAATGGAGATAAAGGTATAAGTAAAATTAAATCGCTCGATTCTAAATAGCATTTTTTCCAATAACGATTGTCAAACTGTTTATTTTATGTAACTATTCTACTATTATTTATTTATTGTATATGATAAATGTGGCAAACTAACAAAACTGTAAACAAGCAGTTTTTCAAGGTAGCTTAAACTAACTTTAAGTACTTGTGTAAAAATCAGATTTAATTTTATGGAATTGCTTTTTTGGTATAATTAGTTGTGGTTGATGTTCTTTAAAGGAATATTTATGGCTTAGAATTTAGTAATTGATGTAACGGCCAAAATTACAGTTTCAATGCTTTGTTATGGTAAAGTAACAAAAGTCAAGTGCAAGAAACTTATTTATTATAGTACTGAATCTCGAACTATCGACAAGAACTACGGTGAATTGTAATCAAAGTAAACGACATAAACCTTAAAGTATTTCAGCCATTCGAACTTAAGCATAATATCATGATAAAAGTACACAACAGAAAACTGTATCAGTCAAAACTTAATTTAAGTTTGTCCTTTTATTCGTATTCAGAATCTTCTGAATTGTGTGGTTGTGATAAGCATCCCTTACGGTTGAAGATTGAAAGATTGTTATATAATGTGTGATATTCTTTAGGGATTTGCAAATTCACAAAGCTTTCTTAAATCCTTTTTCGTAACATCAGAATTTGGAATTCTTTTTTTAATATGGTTGCACTGAGACCGAGTTTAGTGGCCGTTTATTTTTTGGTTAACACTGAATGTTTTGAATTCAGCTTTTTCATAAGCAGTTTTTATATTAACAGTTGTTGGGTCAGTTTGGTATACTGAAACAGCTTGTCAGAAAGGTAATGTTAATTTTTGACCTGCTGCTGAGAATTTTGATTTATTTGGGTAAAATCACAATGTCTTAATAAGGATACATTATAAGATGGTAGTTGTTTACCAGCATTTCTTATTTGCTGAACCTATTCTAGAGGAGTATGCACTGGAATTTGCTTAGTAGCTTTGGTTATTTTCAACTAATAGAATCACACTCCATTAAAGAATAACCACACTCGAAAAAAACATGTGGTCTATTTGTTGAAGACTTGGATGATCTTTGACAGCTCTTAAACACATTGATACAAAGGTACAAGTTTTTTGCTGTTCTCCACAGCCGTTGGACATCATGATCGCACAATCAATGTTCAGATAGCTCATTAGGTAGAAGTAAATATTACTAGTTAATTTCCACACTTCCTCACTTTCCCTCTGTTCATCCCAAACATAACATTTTACTGATGCATTGTCTAAGTTATACATAGTTAAATCGTAGACGGCTAATTTTCTGACAAAGAAATGAACCTTTGTACTTTTTTTGGTGTACTTAAAATAGCCTGCAAGTCAAATTCAAAAGCCAATTGTTCTTCATTCCTTTTTGAAGTCTGCTTTGCTACATCTATTAAATTACAAATTGCTTATTTCCTTTCTCAGTGTTTTTCAATATATTTTTATCATTTTTCGTTATATCTGTTTTTTTATTTTACTCATGCTTTGAACATACTTTGCATTAATCTTTTTTAGGAATGTGAAAAATAATTGTATTCTCTGAAAATTCTGCGGTATTTTTCAAAACTTCTCCAAATTCTGTGCACTTCTATGTACATGTCATACATTTTCGTTATATTTAGATGGGGTTCTAGGTTCCGATACTCATTTCTCTTCTGACAATAATGCGATTGTGTTTCTTAATGAAGTATTTGTCTTTGGCAATTGCTTTTTGACGTAAGCTTTCGTCTCATCTCTGGTAACATAATTCCTTTCTCATTGATTTTGCAAATAGCTCTACCTATTAAACCTTCAGAAGTATTAAAAACATCCAGCAAAGCTCATGGCAACAATTTTTTGAAAAATGATAGGTTTTACTAAATTTCAGTCTTTAAGGTCTTTCAGTTGTTTTTCTTGGCATTTTCTTTATTTATCCATCTCAGTACTTCGCAGATGTAGCTACCCCTTTTGCAGTTTCATAAGATTTTCCTGAACAATTCCAATCTGTCGATCAGAATTTTTATGTTTAGATGGTGAAGGCGGCTCCGTGGCGTAGTGGTATGTGTGTGACTACTACGCCCTAGGTCCCGGGATCGAATCCCGACACGGTCCGCTTGAAAAATGTTAGGCGAGCATTTTTCGCAAAAATACACCCTCGTTCGGATGAGAGGTAAAATGGAGGTCCCGTGTGTGAGTGTTGTCAAGCACGTTAAAGATCCCTACCTTGCTTGGAATAGCAAGGATTCGGCAAAATTCAAAATTTTCCAGGTAAAAAACTCGCTTCCTGGCCAATGTAGTACCTTCGGGTGGAGCATTGGAAAATCACATGTAATGTTTAGATGGTGAATGAATGTCAACAGATGGTGTTACGTGCCAATTAAATTGGCACTTAAACATTGTTTTAGGTTAAGTCTGATGTACGGAGGTTTCGCGCCATATTTTCAAAAGACGCGGTGCGCGGAATTTTAAAAGACTAGGCGCGTACTTCCGTTACGTCATAGTGAGTTTGCACAGAGTGCGCGACGCTAGAGGGTTGGACGAATAACTTCGCGTGACGTGTAAAAGACAAAAGAGTGGGGACTAGTTTCCGTGACGCTCTAAAACGTGGCTGTTTGCCTTTGATCTTCAAGGAGTGTGGACGCTTTGAGGTATCGTATCGTGCCTTATCTTATCTATGTAGATATCCTGCCTCATTATCTTTGTTTGTCGCCCTTACCTTGTTCCTAATCCGATCCCTGCATAGGTAGGAGAATTTGCAGCCACCTAGGGCAAACCGAACCGTCGACCGAGAATAAGCCGGAAGTCCATGTTCCGCTGAAGCACCGGAGTCACCATCTTTAGTTACCGCAAAAGGGCTTTGGGTAGCCTGATGGACTTCAATAGAGGCCTACCGTGGCGCAACCGTGCGAATGCCGGTTCTGATGTAAGTAATCCATTATCTAATTTGTTTGCTTTTATCATTGTTTTAAAATTATGTAAATTTTCCGATTATGGCGCAATATAATTTTGTGCATTGGTGACGTCATTGGTAGTTGGCAACGCGGAATCTGTAATAAGGTTGTCGTTGCCATCCGCCAGGGCGCGTCGCCCGCTTTACTCATTGCGCTTGCGCGATGTATTTATGAACTCTTAAACTGTATTACCGATTTTGTAACTGTATTATCGACTTTTAACTGTATTACCGACTTTTAAATTGTAAGAACTATCACCATACAAATGTAAGAATGGATTATCAGAAACTTTGTTCAAGACAATATAGAGGTGTATTTGATGACATGTCCCTTCCCTTTTGGTACATATCAGACGTTCTTAGATCAAGAGGTTATTAATCGTTTCCACCTAAGAGTGGAAATAATCGTATGAGTCACTTAGTTTTAGAACAATTTGCAAAATAGGTTACAGACACTACAGGAACAAAAACCCTGTGTTGAGTATAATTTTAATTTGCTTTTCATTGGAAACTAAAAATTATAGTACTTGTAATTTCTAAATAAACCTCATCATCCATGACGTCACACTTGTGCTAATTATTTATGTTGACCTCGATCATTTTTCTGTTTATATTGATATTTGGTCAGTTTGCTTCAAACAGTTCTTTTCAGAACTCTTGTTAGTATTATACTGAACTCTGATCACCAAAGATGATGAGCAGGATTCGATTAGGCGTCGGAACTAAGCAACTTGTTGCTAGTTTGATCACCTTTCTTGAACAAGAAAGGATAATGGTAAACCATTTATTCTTTTAATAGCGGTTCGTAAGGTAATTTAGTTCTCAGTTTACTTCAAAAACAACTTATTATGTATATTTTTAGAGAGTGTCAGCTGCTCTGGGCCTAAGTACCTGCAGAGTAAAGTTGACTTCCTAACAATTGGGAGGAATGAATCTTTTACATCGAAAAAGCGAGTTCATACAAAGCTTGCCACTGACCTTGAATTTGAAATGTGATTTATGGGTTGTATGAAAATTGTAAGCACTCAATTGCAAGTTAAATTTATAGTGCAACATGTAACTATTTTAGATGATCATGTTTTTGTTCATACTTTATGGCAGAATCTAAAGTATTATGAACTTTGATAGTGAATGATTCCTTAAAGCAGCCTTGCATGATATTGAATTTAAATGTCAAAAAGATAACCGAAGAATAGGTCTAATGGGTTTGTCAAATATTGTGGATAAAAGGATACGATTTTTTAAACATATATGTATAAAAGAAGAGAATCTGTATCAGTTTGTTTTTGGATGAAACGTGACTTTTCCAGAATGGTACTATAAACCGTTCCAAGCAAGATGGTGATTTAAGAACAGTTAAGAGCACACAAATTAATGGAAAAAGTTGGTGTTATATCTACTTATTCTTAGTACAGTACAATTTAATTAGTCTTTTAGGTACATATTATTGCAGGCTTTATGTAAATGAATTTATACATGGGTCTGAATTGATTTTCTCTGAAACAAAAAACCTTAACTACCACGTAGAAGTGAAGGAGCAAAATTTCTTATATTGATTTGAAAATTAATTATTAAAGAATTTGGAAACACCATTTGCAATAATTTTAGATAATGCATCGTATTACTGTACTTTGTTAAATAAAATATACAGGAAGAGTTCCTCGAAAAAAATAACATTGCAGAATGCTTTACTAAACAAGCAATTTCTTTTGAAACTAATGCTTTTACAGCCGAGCTTCTTCAACTTGTCACGATGTAAATCAACATAGTGTGTTTTCTAATATATCGGTAATTTTTTTAAATTGCTTGCCAAACGATACAAACTTGTACATTGAGATTGTCACTGTACCACTACATATTCAATGCAGTTGAGAATATATGGGGCATGAGTAAGATCTACTACAATCGACACAGATGTATATGAAAGTATTGGGCACATTCGGTAGAGCACCCTGCAAAAATTATCAAAGATTGGTGAGAGCGTGAGATCAAATTCGATTAAGAGGACAACGCGTATCTAATTCTTAACATTGGTGATGGCTGTGATACAGATTGTCAATCCAATTAAACTTTTTACATGATTGATGTACCTTTAATTTTATGTATAATAAACAAGTATACCTTCATATGTTTTAATGCTAAATTCCAAACCTGTAATTCCTTCTGTATCTTCCAGAAGAATATTTTATGTGAATTCATATTTAAAAACATCATTGTTTAATTAATAGTGTATTTTGTAATTCAATAACACAACTGTTTGAATAGCATTGGCTATTATTTCATGTCTGGTTAAATATGAATATGGCTACAAAACTAAGATCCATAGAACCTAGTAACCATATTTAAAATATACTCAGTACGAGGGGTGCTTGATATATATCGGTAACTGACAATACTAGTGTTGCTAGATACGATCTGATTTTTTTAACCTAAAGTTTGACATTTTTCACAGTATACATACTTTTAACATTTTGCCATATGAACACTATTTGTTTTGTTTTGATTGAGTTGAAAATTTTGTATCGGGCAAAAAATGGAATTAACTCATGAACATTTTCGTGCGATGATTTTTTTATGATTTCCGACGTGGATTATTTCAACAACAGTGCCTAAATCAGCTTATTTCGACTTTTGGGGAAGAAGCTCCAACTGAAACCACTGTATATCGTTGGCATAGTGAATTCAATCGTTATCGTAGTTCGCTAGCGAATGAATTGTGCCAGAAAACATCGATGCTGTGTGCGAATTGATAATGCAAGATCGTCATGTGACTCATCTTGAGATTCAAGTATCCCTAGGCATTACAAGTATACATTCGATACTACATGAACGTTTGCTGTGAAAAAGCTATGTGCACGTTGGATCCCACATAATTTGATTATCGCTCAAAAAAAGCCTCATGTCGACCAATACAAAAAAAATGCTAAAAAAAATACGATTACGGTGCATCAAACGCAGTGTATAACATCTACATGGCTGACGAATCTTGGATTTATTCATATGAACCTGAAAGTAAACAACAGTCGACTGTATGGGTCTTCCAATATGAACAAAATCCAACAAAAGTTGTTCGTGCTCGAAGCACTTCGAAGACAATGGTTGCATGATTTTTCTTGAATAAATAGATATCACAACCATTGCTTTAGAGGATCGTGGAACATTTAATTCTGCTTGATATACAACGATTTGTTTGCCATAAATTTTCCGACGACGTAGCATTATTCTCCATCATGTGAGCTCTCACAGATTGGCTCAAACAAGTGACTATTTGAGCACTCAGAACGTCGAATTGATGGGTCATCCGCTATATAGTCTTGATTTGGCACCTAATGCTTTCTTTTTGTTTCCACACGTGAAGAACAAACTGCGTGTATAACAATTTTCGACACCAGAAGAGGTGATTGATGCGTTCAAAACCTGTTTTGGAGATATCTCCATCAGATTGGGAAAAATGCTATGAAAATGGTGCCAACCTATGCGAAAGGGTAATCATCACCGTGGAAAATATTTTGGAAAACAGTAAAGAAGTTTTCACATCTTACGTTTTGTTTTTGTTACTTATTCCCGATACATATCGAGCATCCCTCGTAGTAAAAGTTCACAGGGAAATAATAATATTGTCAACAGATCATTTTAAAAATATGTTTTAAAAAGTCAAAAACTACGTTTTTCTCCTACTATTAAATATTGTCATCTCTGTGTTTTACCGATAGTGTTAAGGCTTTATAAGTATTTTGTTTGTAGTTGTATTATGCTAATCACAATTAATTTACTTCCTTAAACTATTCCCCACCTATAACCCCTGTATCATCCCTACCTTTAGTGCAACGACATAAAAAGGGTTGGTAATTTACGAGTGGACGCAATTCGTTTGTCGTGCTTGCTTCTGTCTTTGGTTCGTGATTTAGTTCGGTGCATCGAGCATCAATAATTAGCAACAATTAGTGAACATTATACAGTCCATGATTATTTGATAGCAGTGCAAGTGCAATCAACAACTACAACCAGTGAAAGGTATGTGATACATTCCTCTAAATTACCCTTTCCTTTGTGTGTGATTGTAAATGCAAAAATTAACAGGTAGCGTTATTATACTCATGTAATAATAGCTTTTGGTAATGGTAACGTTGCCACAATGTGATGACACAATTAAAAAAACTCTAGCAGAGTGAAATCATAGTCTTTTCGAGCTGCAGATCTTGAAGTATTTTTCGTCGATTATGCTAGTTCCATGTTCCTAAAATATTATTATTACCTTATTATTTACAAGTGCAGCCATAAATTTTATAAGGAGAACTATTTCACTATTCAACTTATTACACGGCATTTCTGTCTTAAAGGATCTAGGATTAGCAAGCAGTGGAAACATCGGTGTCTTAAAACCAGCAACAAAAAATTTGATGTTTAATACATCGGTATCATTTATATCTTTTGTCGCTTGTATTAAATCTAATACATGCAAATTAATAATTAATAAACATTAATTAAACATGGTCAGTCAATGTATAATCTATGCATGTCATCTGAGTTTTATTGATGTATCAAAACCGTAGTAATATTAATGTTAAACTTTGATGTTTTAGATCTGATAAATTAATATTTCAAAGACACCTATGATTCATTGCTATTCTTAAGAGGTAGTGGGATTAACAAAATATTAGAGGTGATTAATTCCATGATACAAACCTCATTGTAATAAGTACGTAAATAATTGTAAAAGCCTTAATTTTAAACTAAAGTATCGAGGTAAGTAAAGTCGGTGCTTACCTGAATTATATTAGATAAACTTGACATTGGGCTGTTTGTGTCCACAAATTCGTTAACTAAAGAATCTTTGGTAGTTCTCTTTTTAAACAAGTTGTACAAGTAAACTACCTCTTCTTTCTTGGTTATTCATTTTTAAATTTTATAAAAATGGCTATACCCTATACCATATTCATAAAGAATAAACCTCACTACTAAATGGTAAATCTTCAAGATGGTCGAAAGTGAAGTTACACTTAATCAAGTCTCCTCAATTTGCAATTTTAAATGCTGCCCTTTAAAAAATATCAATAATTTTATATGTGTGAAGTGCTTCAGTGTTTTCCACAAAAGTTGTTTGTGCAAAAAGTACTTGAAAAACAATTTATTCATTTGTGAAACATGTATTAATAGTGAAATGGTAAATAGTGCTAAAGACAAAGAGGAAAAGCTATTGATAATTAAATACAATTAAACAAACACCTGCTTTAACTACACAATGATAACAAGTTAAAAGATAACCATTTAACTAAATTAAAACTGGAATATGACAAATTTGTTCAGGAAGCTATTTTAAATGAAGGCATAAAATACTTAAAGAAGCCGAAGACAAAATTAAAAAACTTGAAAGCTTAGTTAAAAAGGCAAATATTCATAAAAATAAAAATAAATCGACTGGAACACAAACATATACCTTAAACAGCTTAAATGTCGCACAAAACAGTAAAAACTATTTAGAAATATTAAAAAGTCCTATCGATAAACAATTTTGTGAATTTACTATGCAACCCAACAGGATACCTGTTATTTAAAATAAAATAGAAATCTCTAATATGGATAAGAAAGAGACCATCAGCGAATTGAATTGTAGTCATAATGCTATAACTTCCAAAGTACCTAGAAACAAAGTCTTAATTCTTGGTGATAGTCATCCTCGAAATTTTGGACAAATATTGTATAAGATGCTTCACCCTGATAACTTCGAAACTACATCTATTTGTAAGTCCAATTACGAAATTTCAGGAAGTGACAAATGGTTTAAATAAACTAACGCAAATCTGCACAATGAAGGACTATGAAAATCATATTAGCAGGAGCTAATGATGTAATGAAAGGTTCATTAATAACAAGGAAAATACTACACAGTTGTTTTGAGGTGGTACAACATACCAACACCATTCTACTAACGATACCGTACTGGTACCAAAAACCAAAGTTAAATAAGAACATTTTTCCAGTAAATCTTGATTTTTTTAAATCTATCAAGTGCAAATACAATAACATTCGTTTTATCGATAAAAATAATCTAACCGGGGAATCCGATTTCACCAAACTGCACCTTACTCTTTTCTTGATGTTATAAAAAGAGTAATTGCACGACGAAGTATAAGAAATACTTCGGCACAGCTTGCATCGACCTTTAAGGTTTGCGGAGGCTGCATGAGACTTGAAATCACAGAGTAAGAGGAATGTTTAGAGAATATCTGAATGTTAAACTTTAAATATCAAGACACTTGTTTACACAACTGTAAAATAACTTAGAGAAACAAAAGTTAAAACACGATAAGAGAAATTTGACTAAATATGTATATTAATACTCAGTTATTACAATTCCAAAGGCAAGTATAAGATATACGCTTATGTCATTAACATTGTAGACATCGCTATATATTTTAACTTGATATAATTCATATGTTTAATAAATGTACACGAGAAAATTTCTATAGAGAAATTAAAATAAATAATCTCTGTTTAAAAACTCAAAATTTAACTTGATGCTGGAGTAAATCAAAAAGTGATCATAATTGTAATAATGTCATGTAACAAATGCACATGAAATGAAAGTTCAAGTAATAAACCTTTGTACCATAAGAAGCTTTATGAATTTCCGAATGTTTACATATTTTTAGGTTATGTATTAGAGAATTATATTTGAAATCATTTAAGATAAGTAAAATGTAATTAATATGGTCGACTTCAAATGTTGTCTTTAACAGACTTCTGTTCCATAAATTAAACTTGTAGATATTTTTTACTAAGCTAATAACTGAGCGGCAATATGTAAAGTAGAATGAAACGAAATATAAAATTCTTGTGATGAGAGTATTTATTTTACATCATCTGGTTGTGCGAAAGCACGAGCAACTTTTCCATGTAGAAATCTGAATGAGGGAAACACGTTGCCGTAACATCGGTAACCAAAACACAGGTAATCGGAACATAGGTAACCGAAACATAGCTAACCGGAGCATAGCTAACTGGAGCATAGCTAACCGGAGTACCCTAGAAAATTAAGTTGTGTTACAAAAGTGAAAATTTAAGACGAGGTGCGAAGAAAAATTAATCCATTAATAACTTACCATCTGTATAATTATTTGATGGGTTAAACGAATAAAGAACTTCTTTATCTTTCATACTAAACATCTAAAATTATATTTAAATGTTAATTTAGGATTTATGATTAGAAAATTTACATACCAGGTAAGCACATGAGGCAAGGTAGAAGTTCAAATCAAAAATGGCCAACGGTGCCAGATAAGCAATCAGATATCAAAAGAGAAATGAAAATTTGACACTTCAAATAAATTATTTTCGGCCGTCTTCGGGATGGACGATCTCTAGCGATTATTCTCAATAATACAGAATTTTGAACCACACCAGTTGTGCTTTTGGAATAAACACTTCAGAAATAACCAATAGGAAAATTTCATATAGATATAATTATTTGTACTATGTAACAAATTAGTAACTTGTGGATTAAAACTAATAATCCAGGATTGTGCGAGATAAATTCTTATAGAAAATATATTATATAATAAAGACAGTAATTTTATATTTAAATGTAGATATAAGCATTGCTAATAGTGCCAAGCACAAATTAACATGCTGAAATATAGGCAAAAAGGCATGTTACAAAACATGGACTCCATCTTAACAGTAAAGGCAAATATAAAACATGTAAATATCTATCCGGAATTATTAAAGTTTGGAAGGATCAGCTGAATAATACAACAGATGTAAACAAAAATTTAGGACTGCACAATAACTTGATTCAAATTCAGTTACCTGAAACTGTAATATGTTCTGACTATAACAATGCCGCAACTGACTCAACAGCAGTACTCGAACCCACCACTAAGGATAGAATCGGCAAGAAAAATTGTTTTTATCTAAATCTTGGAAACAAGATATGCAGTGGATAATCCAAGCGGCGGCTCCGTGGTGTAGTTGGTATGCGTGTGACTACTACTAGGTAAAATGGAGGTTGCGTTGTAACGGGCATTTTTGTAGTTTAACATTTTTCGCTTCCTTTCTGTTAACGTACTTAAAAATACATTCCTGCAACTACTAGTTCGATATTTTATATTTATTAGTATAAAGTAAATACTTCAGAATAGTTCAAAATTGTATGCAATTTAACTGGTGTGTATTAATTCAAGATAGATAAATTGAAGATTGATTCTCATTAATAAATACATTCCAAGGAATGAATGTTAAACAGCTTGTAATTAATTATAGATTGCATCGTTCTTGTCTTGCCGTAAATATAAATTTTGTTCCTTATGTGGTTATTAACAAGTTTAGATAATAAGCGATAAGCGGTTGTAATAGCGAGGAATTGATAGAAACATGATGAAGAGTTCTAGTTTGTCCTTTGTTACTATATGTTAATTACGTTACGTTGTTAGTTTTTGTGCTTGGTTCTTATATATATTAATTACATAAAAGTTACTGTTTGCTGTTTTGCTTTGAAACGAATAAACAGATAAGGAGTGTTGTTTTGTTCTTCGTTTCTATATGTGAAGTACGTTGAGAATGCTGTTTGTTTGCTTTGAAACTAGTGAGAAGGAATGCGGGATAAATTTTAAAATTGTTCATTAACAAACGCGGCACGATTCTAGTTGTTTCTCTTGTGGCATAAAAGTGTATTTTAACTGTAGAATGTGTTTACTCGACCGCACGGGTTTTAAGGTCATTGACTGACGGTTTTACTTAGTGATACGCGTGGCTTTTACTAATTGTTTTTGTTGCTGTGATACTATAGTTTCTGAATCTTCTAACCCCAAAGAATCTGAAATGGATCATGGCTTGCGTGAGTTTCGTTATTCAAAAGCATTAGATTTTTTTTGTTACCAGATGTAGCAAATAAAACACCTCACATTACTGTTAATATAATGCAAGAACTTATCAGATGACATGCATTACATCGTGCCTTGAAAGCACGTGGTTCTAAATTCTTATTACTATTTTTCTCTACAATTTGTGTTACAAAATATTTCGGAATTATTGTCTCAGGAAATAGAATTAACAAGAAATTTATCAATGCTACCTGGTTCCATCAGCGTGATAATGTCTGCTGCTAACCCCAGTGATTAGTGATTAGTGTAACGTGTGCCAAGTTCCATCAACACCCTCACAGTCAAGGGTGAAGTGCTTCGTTAGTGCAGGACATCGTCGAATCCCACACTTCAGTTGCAAGGAGGCGTTGCTGAAGGACTTTTGTAAGTTGAACTATTTCCTACTGATTATTACTTTAAATATCTGTCCGTTGCTTTGCCATATCTTTGTGGTTCTGATACCTTTTACAATAGACTTGCATGCTATTTTAAAACATAAAAAAAAAAGAGAGAACGAAAAATCAATATTACTGACTTACTCATACCAATTGTGTTTTATCTATTTATCTTTTGTCAAAATTTTATCTGCTTTATGTCTAATTGGTGTGTGAGGAAACGTTTCTGCTACTCCCAAATATTACCTCACTTTGTACTAAATTTTTGTATTGCTTTTGCCGTTGTTACATTATATAGTTTATCTAAATAGTTTCTTTTTTTACATTCTACAAAGTACTGACTAACTTAGACTATGCATTGCTGCTATGCTTTTTCTTTATTTCAGGTTTGCAGGACTAATCTTTTTTATTGCAGGTTTACTATTCTTTTTTCTTGCAGGTACCATTACTAACTCCCTACCGCCGCATACATCATAGGTCAGTCTGCTTTCTACAACCCCCCCTACTCTCCGATTGAGCCGGGTCATTTCTTTGACTTTCTTTGTGTTACGTAGCATAAATTTGCGCCCGACGTGGCTGCGACGACGAAAAAAAAATCGTAACAGCATGTGTGAGTGTTGTCACGCACGTTAAAGATCCCTACCTTACTTGGAACAGCAAGGGTTCGGCAAAATTCAAAATTTTTCAGGTAAAAAAAACTCGCTTCCTGGCCAATGTAGTACCTTTGGGTGGATCATTAGACAATCACATGCAGGATTATCCAAGCACGACTAACTGGATGCAAATACATCTACTCTGTTAAATGACGGAACATCAAGTGAAATCTTAAGTACAAATAGAGGTCAGCAATTCATGAAATGTTCAAGTGAAAAATATTACCTTTTATACAATCACTTACTCAAACTCATCTCAAAAAACAACAATGTTCCAGTAAGCCAGTTGTGATTAATTTATTCTATTCGGATGTTTAAAGTATCAAAAGCAAAACAGACTTTCTCAATTCTTTCTTAGTAGATAAATCATATGACATATAAAAGGCTTCATGTTTTTGAAATTACCCAACACTTGACAAATACAATGTTTCTTTCTATTTTGTAAGAACCAATAAACGGCATGGAGGTGTAAGATCCTTAAGCTATATTTACCAATATTACTGTCTACAATCGAAACCCTTTTGTTCTATAAATCAGCAGTGTAATGAACTCAACTATGAAGTAGTGGCTTCATATTATTCTGTTGGCCATATACCTCACCATTTGGTGACTTCAGCAAATTCATGAAGGTACTGAATGGTATCTCTCTTCTACTTAACCTGTTCAGCAAGATCATAATTTGCGGTGATTTTAATGTCAAGTTTAATGAAGCAAATAAAGACGCAATTAACATATGCGACTTGCTACTAACATTCAATCTCAAACCTCTAATTACTTTCAATACAAGAGGATTCAACTGTATTGACAACATCTTTTCTAACATTCTTGATGCCCAAGTGTCTAAAATAATTACACTGTTTTCTGATCACGATGGGATATTAATATTGTTTCGGTCAGAGAAGCTATCATCTGTAAAGTATATAGATCACTAACTCAAAAAGGTAAATATTTATTTTACAGTGAAGTATTCCAAATCAACTGGACCTTCATAAATTGGGATATCGACAATAATAGTAAATTCCTCATGTTCTTTAGGAAAATTCACAAAGCTTATATTACTTCCTTTCCACACAAACGTACATCAGGCACTAAAAACCAATTGCATAATGCAAACTTTTTCAATAACATTCTACAAAAAATGAGATCCAATTTAGATATACTCAATGATTTTTACAGGGAGTACCCCTCTGATAAAACTCGCTTAAACCGTAATAAATATGGAAAGTATACAGAAATGCTATTAACAAATGCAAATTGGATAGTAATTCTAAATTTATAGAAAACTCAGAAAATGTAATCAGAGCTTCCTGGCCTATAGTAAACAAGCATCCTAGTAAAATAAAAACAAAAGCAACAACATTTGTCCAAATGATCCTAATACAATGAATAAGTTCTTTATTAATTCCATCAATAACATTATAACTAATATACCCTTTATTGCAAAAATAACTACCACTCAGGTCAATAATGTTAATTCACCTACCTTTTAATTCTCTGAAGTAAGTCCTAATGAAGTTAGGAACATAATACGATCCCTTAAAAACAGCAACTCTAAAGATGTCTAAGAATTTAACGTCAATCTCTGTAAATTTCTAATTAACCTTGTGGTATATCATATTGCTAAACTAATTAACTTGTCCTTAGATACTAATACATTTCCTGATTAATTAAAAATAGCCAAAATCATATCGGTTTTCAAAAAGAGTGACGAAAATGAATTAGATAATTACCGGCCAATCTCAATTCTACCGGTTGTTTCTGAAATTCTGGAAAAAGTTCTATATATATATACAGCTCAATAACCACTTCTCAAACATGTTACGTGCCAAATTGGCACTAACCATTGTTTTAGTTTAATTTGACGTGCGGAAGTTTTGCGCCACAAATTCAAAAGACTTGGCGTATATTTTCGTCACGCCAGAGGGCGTTTGTGCGAGATCGCGCGGGAACTTAGCGCCGACGCGTGAAAGAAAAAGTGGGAGAAGTGTTTCCATGAGACGCTTTAACGTGGCTTTTTTCCTTGGACCTTCGTGAAGAGCGGTTTGGTCAGGTATCGTATCGTGCCTTATCTTTATTTATGTAGATATCCTTGCCTGATTATCTTTGTTTGTCGCCCTTCTACCCGTTCCTGTCTTTCCCTACATAGGTAGAGGTAATTTGCAGCCGTGACTGAACCGCATTCCATGCCGGAGCACCATATTTAATCACTCCGGAGTGGAGCCCTGAGATCTCGTTGAAGCCATTGGGATGTACGTTAGGCGTACCCTCCGTTAATTGCCTTAAAAGGGCCATCAGTAGCCCTGATGGACTTCAACAGAAGCCAACTTTAACTCAACCCCGCAGGATGTCGGATTTCTTATGTAAGTAAACTATTGTCTTAAATTTATATTTTCCGATAATTGCGTATTAAATTTGTGCATTGGTGACGTCATTGACAGATGGGCACCCCAAAATCTGTACAAAGGTTAGCGTTACCACCTGCCGTGGCGTCGCTTATTCCGCGCTTGCGCGATGTATTTATGAACTTTTAAGTGTAAGAATTCACGTTTTAAACTGTAAGAAACAATAACCTGTTTAATAAAAATCAATTTGGCTATCAACATAATAAATCAACTACACTTGCGATTTTAGAAGTAATTGACTACATTACTAAAGGTTTTAATGACGATCTATTTACTGTTGCATTATTCTTAGATTTAAGTAAAGCGTTTGACAGTGTTTCTCTCAATTCTTATTAAAAAATTGTCATCCTACAACATCGATACTGCTAGTATTCTCATTGATTAAATTATACCTCTCTGGATGCCAGCAGCATGTGCATTTTAAGGATATAAATTCAGACCTGCTGGAGGTAATGCATGGAGTCCCACAAGGCTCCATACTGAGTTGATTATTGTTTCTTATCTATGTCAACTATTTTCCCAGATGAGTTACCGATGGCAAATATATCCAATTTGCTGATGACACTACTATCCTTGCATCCTCTTATCGCCTATATAAGGCCATTGAAATTGCAGAATGGACACTAAAATTGTCTTCTGAGTGGTTCACACTAAAGCACAATCAGGTAATTGATTGATCAAAACCCTGTTGCTAAAAAATATATAAATTCTGTTAAATTTCTTGGTGTACATCTGAATGGTATACTTACATGGGAACAACACGTCAACAATATAGCAAAATTCCTCAAAAAATCAATATTCTGTATTAGATCGATTAAGAACAAGGTTTCGTCCAATATTCTACGAATGGCTTATTGTTCTCTATTTGAGTCACATCTAAACTATGCACTATTACCGTGGGATTACTCTGCACAAGCTGATTGCTTATTTGGAATTAAACGTAAAGGGGTCAGAATAATGTGTGATTTAGAGTACTGTTGAAACAGCAATCCAACACTAAGTATCATGACACTTCCATGTCTATATATCTATCAAAATCTTATCTATATATTTCACAATAGGGGTAGCTACAACACAAATTATGAAAGACATTGGCATGCTACACTTAATGGAGCTTTTATGAGACCTAATTTCTTGAGTGTGTATAAATCTTGAACAGCTATTAACTACTACGCAATAAAGCTTTTCAACCACTTACCTTACATGTGATTTTCCAATGCTCCACTTGAAGGTACTACATTGGCCAGGAAGCGAGTTTTTTACCTGAAAAATTTTGAATTTTGCCGAACCCTTGCTGTTCCGAGCAAGGTAGGGATCTTTAACGTGCGTGACAACACACAGACGGGACCTCCGTTTTACCTCTCAACCAAACGAGGGCATATTTTTGTGAAAAATGCTCGCCTAACATTTTTCAAGTGGACCGTGTCGGAATTCGAATTCGGGACCTTGGGTGTAGCAGCCACATGCATACCAACTATGCCACGGAGCCGCCTCCTCAACCACTTACCCCAGTCTGTTATTAATTTACCTTTTAAAAGTTTTAGATTGAAAATTAAAAACTTCTTAGTTCATAATCGCTTCATTGAGGAGTTTCTTGCTTATAATACGATTAACCTATAGAGAAAATATTTCGCTAAATATTTCATTAACGTAATTAGCATGTTGTAAGTTTATAATTCAGGTGACTACCGAAGTTGAGGATACTTGTGTATAGCTAATACTTAAGTATTATTTTATATTAAATTGACTTTTATATCTAAATGCCTTGTGTAAAATGTAATGAAACATTATCATACATACAAATTACTTACCCACTGTGATAAACTGAACAATCGGGTTCATTTTAATTAAGCGCCCATGTCTAATGAGGATGTACCTACACCACTATGAGCAGTTTATTGCCATTGCAAAGTAACGAGTGTGCAGATTCACTATTTTGGTAAACGGAAAATAGCTAAGCTCAGGTGTCAGACATTTTGGTAGAGTCTTGAAATGCAGATTCACTATTCTTATGTTATTTTGTTAGATACATTAGTTGCCAGAATGGGGACGATATGTAAAAACTTTAAATTCAGTACATTAACTACATTTTGAAATTCCTCATTGTATAAATATGGCTCCTTTTTTTAAATTACTACCATGCATAACAATAACCTCACTGCTGTCCTATCGTTATTACTTAAATACTGCAACTTAGTAACCCTGTATTAATTAATAATTAAGCCTCTGGTAACAAAATTAATTTTTTATTCAGAAAACTTTTAGATAATAAAGTGTTAAAAGTGTTTTTAAATGTAGTTTTAGTAATATGCAGACTGTTGAATGCTGTGTTTTGTATAAAGGAAATACATTCTTATGGATAGAAAATTCTTTGGGTTTTGTTACGTACAGCGACGTAGTCTAAAAATAAACAAAAAAACCAAGAAAGAATGCCCAGGGCTCAGTTGGTGAGTAGGTGGGGTATTCCAACTACCACAATAAAGGAAGGCCTGAAATAAAAAGACACGCACTCATTTACAACTCACAAAAATAATCATACAACCTCTAATTACAAAAAAAAGTATAATGCACCAAAATAGTGACAAAAATGAACACAGAAATAAAGAATCTATACTTAGAATGGCGAGCTTCCGTTTTTAGGTCCCCCATCTTAATTACCAAGAAAAAGAAATTACAACCCTAAAAACAACAGCTCTAAATCATTATCTTAAATATAACAATTAAACATATAAAATCGTTAGCACTACAATGTCTTAATTATAAAAAATTTACAGCCTCAGAAAAAAGGACCCCCCTCCCCCCGTTCTAAATTACCATCATAAATATACAATTACAGATGTAGGATGGTCACGGTATGTACAATATTAATGATAAATACCATCTCACCTAACGATTCTCATGTTAACAACTACAAAGTGTAGGCTTCGAATCGAACCTAATAAACATGTGGTTACGACCCTTTCACAGGATCAGTGCCAACAACAAAAAAAACAGACAGAAATCGGGGCTAAAGACACCCATGTCCAAGTTATAGGCTGGCTCCTGTCTCTAGGGACAGGGTGGAACAGCTGTGTGCGGGATCACGCCATGCACGTGTCCTCCCGTGTCAACAGGAGCGATGGTTCAAACTGATCGTTAGGTCCACCGGAGGAAGCTAGAATAATTACAGGTAAATTAATTTAGTGCCGCCGAAACGTACATGTTTGTAAAACCACAGTTACTACCACGCAGTATTGCATGCACGAACTTCCATAAAAACACAAAACGGGAACGTAAAATATAACAATCACTTTGATACTTGTTTGCAGTTGTTAAGTTTTGGTCACCATCTCGCTGCTCCTGTTTTCCATAACAGTTATACTCCAGGATCTCGGATAAACTTTATCTGAACAAGTTGTCTCTAATCATTTTTGATAATAAGATTGATGATTGTGTTGTAAAAGGTGCATCTTTTGCTTTCTTGTACTAGTAACACTTATCTATGAATGACTATTAACTGAATTTTTTAGTTGAGGTATGGGATGTGAGTATAATTAATTCGCATTTTGGCATTGACCCTTTACAACCTACCGTTGGTTATGAAGGTTATGCAGAAATTAATGCACATTCACTAGATGTTGTGGATGCTTCATTTTCTCCTGATGGGACTGCTATTGCCACTGCTAGTCTAGATGGACTTGTTAAATTCTTTCAAGTAAGTATTTGTTATTTTAGAGATTCACAGTAAATATATTTTATAGGTATATATGATAGAGAATGAGGAACCTAGATGTCTTCATGAGTGGAAACCTCATGATGGTGCTGCTCTTTCTTCACTATTGTTTTTGGACAACATGCATGCTTATGGACCCGAGTAAGTAATCACGTAAATTGTGTGTATGCTCCATTTGCCGAAGTACGAACAAATAATCTCTAATTTCATTTAATAGCATCTGCATTGGGAGAATTCTAAGTATTACTTATTTTATAAAGAAAAAGTTTACATTCTTATAGACAGTATCTAACATATGAGAGTTTTTGGTATTGCAATCTTACTAGAACAAATTAATCGAAGTTTAACCAAATTTAATTTCAATTGATAACGTCTGGCTTAAGGGAATTTTAAGAATCAATATATCATTATTTATATTGAATAAGAACCTATTCCTTATTCAATGTGTTATTTATTATAGAAAAGATTCTACAAGGTGTTTAAATTCAATATATCAAGGGACTTTACAAAATCATCATGTTTAGTTCATCATGTTTTAATACCCTAAGCACATATTTCACAAAAGCCTATTTTGGTTTGTGATCGTAGAAAAAATTGTCTCACCTTGCTACCGTTTTATACTTTAGATATAGTCTAAAAAACAGTATGCCTTTGGCTAACTTGATTATTATCCCAATGGAGAGTTAAAGGTGGGTCGGTGCTGAACTTGCTTAGTGGAATAAAAGAAAATGCAATGTTAAGTTGAACACTACTGTATCTAACGTGTATAAATTAATTTTGAAGGGCAGATACAGAAAACCCTTTCGTGTTGATTAACTCTTATTCTTCATCAAATTTCTTGGATAAATATAGGATGACAATATATAGGGTAAATCTTGTTTCAATCAAGCAGATGCATTTTCCAATAACAAAAAAATATTTTATCATATGCAGCTCTTAAATCACAAGACACAAAGAACTTGTCAACGTTAGTGACACACTTATTTGATTCTAAATAGATATTTTTTTTACTATAATAACACTTTAAAATTCATATTCAATAAAATCATCAAATAGTGTCAGGTTTCAGAGTTTTAAATATCGAAACAGAATTTTGAAATAATTTATGCATTTACAAAGCTGTTAAGTCAATTATGATTTGTCTGATCTGCATACCACTTACATATGATTATCAGATTTTTCATAAAATAAATTAGCAAATCTTTTTTTCTACTTTTACACCTCTCACCAATGAGGAGGACAAAAGAAAACTCCACTTGTTACAAATTTTAAACGAATTCAATTTGAACCAATTAAACTCATTTAAGCCTGCTCGTATCCAATTCGTTAATGGATCATATTGTGTGACATCAATTTTAGTATTTGAAATATATCGACAACAATAAGCAGAATATCTTGTGACATTCCTTTGAAATGTTTATAATGATATTTCATCTTAATAGTTTCTGTATTAGTAAATCCTATCAATAGGGTTAGGTTATTTCGTTTAAGAAATATAATGTTTTGGTTACATGCATTTTTGATCTAAGGAAGGATTGTTTCTGTATCTTATATCGTTCCCACTCAAAAGTAGTCAAGCTCATTATGGCGATTTTTAGGGTTAAGAAATAATGATATGACTACTTTGTTTTCAAAAATTATTAGTTTTATGATTCATTTGTTTCGATTAATAATATATCACGCTGGCACCTATGACCTTATCGTCTGAGCATGAAGACGTTTACATGCAAAACCGTACTGTTTCAAAGAATGGGAAATCGCTTTCTGTGGTTCTAGTTAACCTTTTCGTAAGTTAATTTTACTTATGTTAGATAGAGAAAACGACACAAAGTAATTTCAACTTGCAGTCTGAATTCTATCAAAGATGCCGAATTGTTTTATGGAGGGAAGAATTTTTTTTCTATGTGGCACTTCGTCTTAACATCCAACAGAAATAACATGTAATTTCAGTAGGTTAGTGTACCTTGAAGAAGGTATCAAATTGGTTAAGGCAGTTAGTCTTTGAAGTTCAGGTTGGTTAGTTTTAATTTTAGGAACACCTTGGCTGTTTCTTGTTGATTCAGAATCGCAAGTTTCTTTTGAAGTCCGAGGAAGTAATGGCTTTTAGTGGTGTCTGAGTTTTCTACAGTCAAAAATCACCCATAGGTATTTATGAAAATCTCTGAAACCATAACCTACAGTAATTGTAAATGAATGAACATTTTTAATTAATTGTATGAACTTATTAAACGTACCCACAATTTGTTCTTGTTATTTGGTTAAGAATTTAAATAGTAATTTTGTGTGCCAAAAACGTTTTCTATTAAGATAAGTAATTTGTGATATATTTTGGGTATTA
Source organism: Platerodrilus igneus (assembly GCA_036346225.1). Lineage (NCBI taxonomy): Eukaryota > Metazoa > Arthropoda > Insecta > Coleoptera > Lycidae > Platerodrilus > Platerodrilus igneus. The sequence goes on along the minus strand of JARFIW010000500.1, from coordinate 4,837,173 downwards.
ATTTTTGTTTAAGAATGTTTATGATTATATTTGTAATGAAAACATAATTGTATAGTAATCCTATATTGGTATTTTTCACAACTAATTTGAAGTAATAGTTCCAATTTTGTTGTAATAAAATGTATTGCAATTACCTAGAAACGTGATCACTATTTGGGTAATTTAACATTTCATTTTGGAAACCTTCCTTTTAGTTAGCAGTTTCCAAGTAAGTATGTATATTAGTGCCCTAAAACATGTATTTTAGGTTGACTTTTAACACTAGTCTACTTTATTAGTTCTCATGTGAATTTTAGGCCAGAATCCCTTTCTTGATGTCATATTTTGACATCCTTTTATTATTCTTTCTGGGGCTTTTCCTTAGAAATCCTTGTGTTCGAGATTAGATGGCATTCAAGATGCTTTCCAATCAAGACATATTTCACACATAATGCATGCTGGGACACTCTTCAAATACTTACACTACCCGTCCCACTTAGTTGGCAACCATTCTTGTTAGTACAGTCGAGGTGTTTTGGTACTCTATCAAAACTGGATTTTTAGCAGAGCACTTCACCGAGTTTTTCTATGGTGAATCAATGTTAGTTTGGTTCCAATTTTCTTGTGCTGGTCTAAGTGACGATGAAGTTAAAAAATTGGGGGAGGACAACTGCCATTGGTTTTGTCAAAAATGTACAATAAGAACATCTCAAATTGAACATGGAACTGCAGCCAATCCAATCCGTGTCCAATGTCCACATTCCAATCTTTATTTTTCAAGAAAAGGACTCAAGATCCACATTTCAAAAAAACATCACATACTGTTTGAAGAGAATAACTCATCCCAATTCCAAACGCCACATCAACTTGCCAAAATTCTTTCAGAGAAAAAAAAACTATAAAAGTTTTGAAGCAAATTCCTAAAGGAGCAAGATTTGCTGCCGCAAACAAATTGACTAGTATACTAGATTGTTGTGTTGATAATGATGATGTTTCTTTTTTCATGGATGAATTTACTCACTTTCTCATTTTTGTCTTTGTGTTCCGCAAGCCTCAAATAAAAAGTCACTCGCATCACTGGCGAAAGCAAACATTAACGGCTCAGAAAATTATGCCAGCATAGAAGAAAAAAAGTCGACATTGTTGTCCAGACGTGTAGATTCCAAAGTTGCAGAGGGAGACATCCGTGGAGCCGTTAAAATCCTATCTTCTAAGGAGTCCTTGGCTGTTGAAGGAAAAGATACTTTTGCCAAATTGATAGCAAAGCATCCCTCTCCTACAAAAATTATACACTTTGAATCTCCGTCTTCTATTCAAACCAACCCCTTATTAGTGGATAAAAAACAGTCGGAAACACTATTTTCAGTTTCCCAAATGGTTCCAGTGGCGGCATTGATGGTCTACGACCCCAACATTTGAAAGACATGATAAATCCAGGAAATGGCGAAACATCCACTCGACTATTAAGAGCACTGACTATGTTTGTAAACTTTGTACTATCTGGAAATATTAACCCGAACTTGCTCCCAATATTCTTTGGTGCTAATTTATGCACATTAAATAAAAAGGACGATGGAATTAGACCCATCGCAATTGGCAACACTCTCACACGATTAATTGCTAAAATAGCTTGTTTCTCTGTTTGCGATCAAATGGGAAAATATTTACGCCCTAAACAACTATGATATGCAACCAAAAGAGGTTGTGAAGCTGCCGTACATGCAACGAGGACATTTGTTAATCAAAAATTTGGTTCCAGGAGGTGTCCTGAAAATAGACTACGCGAACGCCTTTAATTCAGATCATCGTGATACAATCCTCACTCAAGTCTGGAAGCTACTACTTAATCTCTATGCACTATTTTGGCAAGCTTATGCTTTTAACTCATTCCTATTTTTCGGAGAATGGATCACCACCTCAGCTTCCGGTTGCCAGCAAGGTGATCCAGGAGGGTCATTGCTGTTTTGTTTGACAATCCAATCAATCATTCAAGAATTGATGTTCGTTCGAAATTCGCATGTTTTTATCTTGATGATGGCTTGTTAGCTGGAGGTGCCACCATTGTCTTATCCGACTTTCGTACTTTAGTCGAAAGATGCAAGAAAATGGGATTTCATGTAAATACATCAAAATGTGAACTATACTTTTGTGGAGAAACTGATCATCATATCGTGAAGGATTTTCAAGACATTTCTCCTGGAATCAGAATAATTAACGAACTATCATTATTAGGAGCACCCACTACAGATAATTCGACCACTGCCATTTTGAACGTAAAAATAGAGGAATTGAAGACATTTTTCATTCGAATTAGAGATCTTTTTAATTTTCATGTCGCATACTATCTACTGAGAAACTGCTTTGGTATTCCCAAATTAACTTACATCCTGAGGACGACTCCAACTTGGAAATTCAGCTAAACTTTGGAACATTTCGACTCTACTATCAAAGAGAATAGAATTTATAATCAACTCCCAACTTTCTTCAAGTCAACACCAACAAGCTTCACTACCAACAAGATTTGGAGGCTTAGGGATTAGACTAAGCAAAGATCTGTTACTGCCTGCATTTCTCTCTTCAGCATTCTACATATTTAAGTTGGTCAACTCGATGTTAAGTCTTCAAGACACAGACCAACCAAAATTGTCATACTTTGAAAAAACAATACATGAGTGGAATAGACAGACCTCAGATTTAGGAATACCACCGGCCCCTTTTTTTCAAAAATCATGGGACAATTTATATCTATGTTTCTTGTTAAATACCAATTTGCCAAGTTTAACGAATGAAAATGCTATTAGCGTAGCTTTACAACGACCAGAGTCAAATGCATGGCTAAATGTACTGCCTTTGAGGTCATTGGGTATGTTATTGGACAATAATACTTTCCGAATTGCAGTTGGACTAAGGAATAGATGTAAACTTTCTGAATCCCATTTGTGCATTGGAAGTATTATCTAATGGTCATCATAGACTGAGTTGTGGAAAAGGCTTAGGTCGCTATTCAAGGCACCTAGAAATAAACTCCATTCTATCCAAGGCACTCGTTTCGGCCAAAATTCTTTCTTGTTTGGAACCAATAGGCCTAAGCAGAGATGATAGGATGACCTTGATCCCCTGTGAACAAGTCCGATGCCTTGTTTGGGATGCTACATGCTCGGATACTCTTGCGCCATCTCATATTCCACAATCATCAAATCAAGCATGAAAGAAGAAAATATGCCAATGTTATCGATAAGAATTTTATTTTTCTTCCGTTCGTGGTGGAAACTTTAGGACCGTGGTGTGAAGAAGCTATTCAATTTGTTAATCAATTAGGAAGATTGCTAGCATTGCACAGTGGAGAACCTCGCTCTCGTTTATACCTCAGCCAAAGAATAGGAATAGCAATTCAGAGAGGAAATGCTATATAAATCATGCGTGACCTTCCATTCTAGTGAAAAATTGGATGAAGTTTTTTACATTTTAAAACATAGAAACTAGTTTAGTTGTTAAAATTCATGTTTAAATTATTGTGAACTGTGAAATGTTGAATAAAAATAGTAAAAAAAAAAGTATATTCCCTATTTTATTGTCTTGTTATTTTTGTATTTTCTACGAACTTCGTTCGTTTATGAAATCTATTTGTCTGTGTGTCTGTGTGTCCGAGGCCTTTTTAATGGTCGGACATCAATGTGTGATACATCAATCGATTCAGCTCGGTGTCCAGAGCTTAAGTTTTGATGTCAGTTAAAATCGGCCCACGGGGACGCCGAGTCCCCGGGAAAATCCACAGGAATAATTAAAATTTTAAATAAGTTTAAAATCAATATGCGACACATATTTGAACAATTTATGGCATTTCATGCCAATTATTCCAATATTATAGACATTGTTTAAACTTAAATTTTGATAACCGAAAATAATTAGATTCATATAAAAAAAAAAATAAATAAATTTTATCTTATTGATGAGAACTAATATATAGCTTTTAAAATATTTATTCAATAAAATAAAATAAATTAAAATGTCTTTTTTGTTGTTTATAAATTTTTGTATTTTATCTGAATACTTATAATTATTACAACATAATAATTTTAATTTCTTTAAATTGTTTTAAAGTAAGTCTACATTTGGAAGTTCGTTGCGACAAGGCCTTGCATTGTCAACTTGTTATTTACTGAAACTGTAAAATAAATCGTTTTACAATTTCAAATAGTGTTTTGTATAGTAATTAATGATATCAAAAAACTCAGTTTTATTATTGTTAAATAAGAGTATATTAAGGTTAGCAAGGAACAAGTTAATTTATACTAACAATTTTTCTACTTTATAAAACTTTTTTAGTGCTTGCCTCGTTTTTTCGATAGTATTGGGTTGACAACATTTCGTAGAAAACCCTTATGTATTGTCTGAACCACTCCACTTGTAAACTTTCCATGTTTAGCACATAATGCTACCAACTGATTTAGTCTTGTATTAGATTCATATTTGTGCATAATTTGATCTAGGAAGGTTGTTGTTGTTTGTGGTTTTTCTAATTGTGTACATGGTGTAGGATGACACATTTTCATTAATTCTGCACTGATATAAATTCTTTTGGATTTTGTGAGTGGAGCAGGAATAGCTATAATACATGAAAGATTAAATGTGCTTGAAAATGAAGTGTTACTTACTTGAATTAACATATTGCAATGGCTTTGCATGTTTTACTAATTTCTCATGAACCAATAAATTTAAATTACCCTTTTCTTTAGCCAAATTAATTGTTTTAGCTATACAAGTTCGAAATTTAACCATAATTAATAATTTAATAAAATCCCCAACTTTAATGTTGACAGTTCAGAATTTATTAAATTCTAAAATGATGTTTTTAGCTTTTTAGCCAAGACATACCTGATCAAAATTCTTCAAAGCTTTGGGCCGATAGTCCGGAAAGATATACTGATTTAATTAAAGTTTTAGTGGTTTTACAAAACAAAACCAAATGAGAATAATTTTTGCATTATCAAAATGACATACAATCTTTAACATATATTTTATCACATATTTTGCATATGTTGTTCCAGGGAAATACATTTTCTTGTTTTCTGCTTGCATGCGTGTTTCAAATACTTTCAATTCTAGTATATTACACATTTTGAAGGAAATTGTAATAATTAAGAAAACGAAATTTTAGAATTGTTACATACTTAAACTTGAAATACCTGAAAACCACATTTAGAGCTCTGTAAAGTAGTATTTAACACATATAATCTCAAATTTTATTCAGATGTTAAATTTCCCAGGGCGACTCAATGCGTTATTAAGTTATTGTAACTATCACTTTCCTGCAGTATCTTGCTCTTGATGCACCGGCTTCGATGGCTCTGTAAGGATTTCGTGGTTGCGTTCTGTTGACTCTGTTTGCCTGGCTGTTGCCCTTTGTGACGAAGTCCCCATATAGTATGTTTTGAATGATAGGATAGGTACAGAGGGGGGAAAAACTTGGCGATAAGTCAAAGCACTACACAATCGTCAACACTCGAGGTAAGTCGGTGGTCAGTACTTTATATCGATACATTTGCTTCTCACGAAAATGTTCCCCTTGAAGAGAGGTTAAAGTTCTCCGATGCACATTGCTGAGTACAACGCCATGCAAGGCATTAGAAATCCCAAGTTGCATGTTCTCAGGCCATAAAGATAAGCCGATGACTGGACTTTCCATGAGGGTCAAAACTTTGTGTGGTTTTCGCATACGCTTGTATTACAACAATAAACTGGGAATTTTTCTGTGTGAGACTTTTAAAAGTTCCCTAAACCTAATTAATACAATAAACATTTAAGCTTTAAGAAAAAGTGTAACAATGTAGGTCAAAAATTCTAAAATACAATCTAGTCAAATTCAACAACGAATACAGTAGGTACTTTCTACGAAAGTACTACCTAACAGCAGTGTTAACCAATGTTAACCAATGACCAGTTTCCCAGTACAAATTGCTAGCAAACACGACTGGTGTTACATGCTTACTAAAGGAGTCTTTATTTCTATGTTGTTACTGGTTAAAACATCGACGGTTTGTTTATTGTGCTGTGCACATTGTCATGATGAACAGTGTTTCGTCAGTTTGTTTTCCTGATTCAGTGATAACTTAGGGCAAACAAATTGTAGTATACCGTTCCATCTTTTTGATCTTCTAAAGCAGCAGTTACAAAGTGAACTGTTTTTCTGAAGAAACGAGCAACCATTGTTTTTCCTAAACTCACACTTTTGTTGGTATAGATTTACTTTGAACGGTCCATACACATATTGCTTTTTAGTTTCAGGCTGTAGGAAGAAATGCATGGTTTGCCTTGTTAGGGTGTCATGTATGGAATTTCATCTACCACTATTGAATTTATATCACTTCCTTGCACCACCTGACATGTGCCTGTTTCATTACGAGTTGTTATGGCTTGTAAGGTTAACGATGGCATACTGAGTCTTGTTTGTTTATAAAAGCTATGACAACAGAATGTAGTCGCTATTTTTCATACTCGTGTGGAGTGCTTGAGGCGCCTTGCATGGTCTCAGCAAACTGCCTTAATAATTAGAAAAATGTGGTAGTTGTTTCGATTTTGAGAATGTTCTCTAAATGGATGGGTATCGTCTTTGTTCTATAGCTAATCAATGTAACAACGTTGCTATTTGGCCTTATAATACAGAACTGATTAAAAACTTTGTAGATTCAATTAACAAAATAAACCCACTATCAAATTGACTTATGAAATAGAGCAACATGGAAGATTTCCATTTTTAGGTATTCTAGTTAGCAAAAACGGTACAACAATTAATACATCAGTATACAGAACACCAACACACACAAACAAATACTTAAACTTCGATTCAAACCACCCACACTGTGTCAAACGAGGAATTATCAAAACCATGTATGATAGAGCAAAATTAATATCAGCAAACGAAGAAATTTTAAAGAAAGAGAAAGACCTAATCAAATGTACACTAATAAAAAACAAGTATTCTAAAAGAATAATGGAAAAAGAAATAAATAAAGTCGCAAAAAATAGAAATGAAGAAACGAGAAAGAACTATACACATCAAAAAAATGCTCTCAATACCATACATAAATGGATTGTCCGAAAAAATCTAAAGAATAGGAAACAAATTTAAAATCAAAACAGTATTTAGAACCAACAATACACTAAGAACACAACTAACAAAAACAAAACCTAAAAACGCTATACAAAAATCAAAAAACTGCATCTACAAAATACCGTACGAATGTAACAAGTTACATAGGGGAAAGTTCTAGACCATTTGAAGTTAGATTAAAAGAACATAAATCATACATAAAAAACACAAAATTTGAAAAATCCATGATTTGTCAACATGCATGTGACTTCAGTCGTAATATAAAATGGTAGGACGCAAAAATTATTGACAAAGAAGGAAATCGCCAAAAACGAAAAATCAAAGAAACTGCTTATATAACCCTATATGAAAATAATGAAAACCAAATGCCCCCAATATCTAGATAGCTTTGCACGTTTTTCCTGGGTTTTCCTTGCGATATTAACATGAAATACGGCCTACATACATGATTTCTATTTAAACATACAACAACTAACTACATAATAATAGCCATATTAGCAGCCCCCGGTTGCTTAAGCCTTACGGTAACATAATCACACACTTCTTTAATAAGCATCCCCTCAACCGTATAAATAGAAACATGTTAAAAAATGTTCCAATCAATAAGTTATTGAATTTATGTGAACTTTCACTCTATAGAAATTAATCAGCTGATTTCAGGTTAAGCATATTTGCTACCTTCAAGAGCCGCTCCCAGGGCGCAACACAAATTGAAGGCACTCATTCTTCTAAACTTTAAAAGCTTCACCTAATGTGAATGTCAAACTTAAAAATTTTTCCTATTTTGACAACGATCCTAGGTCATGGATCGAAACGTAAATAGAAACAATTTAAAAAACTCCGAGTGATTTAATACCCAACAAAAATACAAAACGAACCACAATAAACATACAGGGAGTATTTGCTTCCTTGAATTAACTGTAGCTGGTTAGTTATTTTATACGGGGTGATTTGTATCTGCTTTTGTATAATTAAAGAATTATTTACGTTTTATGATTTAAAGCTTTGGTTTTCTTAATTTTTATGTTTACATGAAGTATTCCTTCCTTGTGACCTTATATACCGTTAAATAACCCTATTATCATAGCAATATATATATATATATATATATATATATATATATATAAACACAAATAAAAAAAAACTGGTTTTCCGTACTATGACTAGATATTACTAAGAGAAATCCTATATAGACATTTGACTATCAATTATACTATTACTCCAATTATCTCGTTTCCCATATTAAATTACATGATATAAATTCCAATTTCTGGAAATGCCTTTTATTACAACAGTTAAATATCAACTTTTCTTTTTATTATTTCATTGTCCATTTATAATACTAAAGTTCCATGCTATAACTACTAAATTTCACCAATAAAACTTACATTTGTGATATTAGATTCCTACTACATACTAACGTTCCCATGTACTTAGTTCTAAAATATTGGCATAAAAGCTCGTATTTACTCACAGTTTCAATTCCAATCTTTAAAAGTATCAGGTTGTCGAAAGACCTTTAGCATTTCTAATTTTCGTTTCCTTCTAACACAACTCCCTTGACACAACAAACACAAAATCCAAATTATTGGAAGGGTGAACCTTACAAGTCTTAGCCCCTTTGTAACCAGTTCTAACGATGATAATTCCATTAATTTGAAAATTGATATGCACCCTGCTCATTCAAACATAAGTTCAAAAATAGCTTATTCAACGTTTTTTTCTTGCAGAAAATCTAGTCACATATTGAACTTGAAGCCTGTTTACGTTCAATTTCAATTTCCCGCCTCCCTTTTCTACTCGCTCATATTACTTCATGTTGATGTTTTCTAATTCTCTCCTCGTGAATATTTAAAAAAAATTTTCAGTCGGGTGTTTAACTACTTGTCATTTTTCTTACTATAAAACTCCTAATTCTAGACAGCATCTGATAATACAATGTAACAATTTTTATCTGTGCTTAATATGGTTGTAATATGGTATTATTTTCATATTCTTGGTGGTCGGAACGGACGATATATGTCTATTGTAAATTATCTTGTTCATGGGAAATGCATAGGTAGCGTCTTGAGTCATTTAAAGCTATATGCATTTGTGGTTTTAAATAAGCCAACGATTTGGATTATCGCGTTTACAATCTGTTTAAAAAAAATAATGTTATACCCTTTGAAGTTGATGTTTGTTAACTGAATGATCTTTTAGAAACAAAATTTAATTATGTATGAAATATTTCATACAGAGTGTATCCATATGTAGTTTGTTCATTCAAATTTACTAAACTTTTTTTCCATCTCATTTATAGCTGGCATAATACAACTAGTTAGAAAAACAATGCCGTTACATTAGCAGCCGTATACAAATGCTGGAATATTAATGACATTCAGATAATTAAGTTGCACCGTTTCTTATTTATCTTATGCACAAATTGTCAAATCAATTACAAGAAAAATTTAACATAATGCTACCATTGGCAAACGTATCTGAAAAATAGTTAAACCAGAAGATTTCTTACATCTACCAATCATAATTGAAATGAAGTAACCCCTCAATCATTACCTAATGATGTATTAGATTGCTTAAAAGCGGAATTAAATGAATAAAAACTAAGAAATTGGTCTTAAAATAATTTAATGTGACAGCCCTATGTATTCACAATACATTGCAAAAGATGTAGCCATAGGTGCATGGCACTGAAAGCTGGTTCAGTATAAGAAGCAGTGTGTCAAGCCAACTTTGTGATTAATTAGAGGGTAGGAGCGTTCAGTAATGTGCAGTCTGTTCCTTTTCCTAGACAATAAATTAGCTACTGCACTGAACCCACGCTCAGCCAAATAAGATGAAGGAAATGCAATTAAAAATATCTGTACTCTTGACCACAATCCAGGGTAAAGAACTGGTATTGGTTTTTGAAGCCAGAACTCTTGATATCCATTTCTGAATTTTACTTTTAGTTCTTCATTAGTTGTGAGTTCTACGAGTTCCTCTTCTAAATTTGATGATTCTGCTGTATCTGCATTTGCGAAAGGATCTAAAACCCAACCCGGTATATTCATGTTTAAAATATCCTGGAATCGCTCCACACAATCAACATTAAGAACGTCCAAGTGTTGGCAGTAAGTAAGTAAATCTTCATGTTTTGCAGAGACTGCTGATAATGTGGGAAAGTGGCTGTATTCACCTCTCCTAGATTTCGTTTGAATAGAAGAAGTTTTCCCACAAAAGCAGCTATGACGTTTTTGTTTTAATTAAATTCAATTCGTCATCTTGCAATTGTAAATTGACTTCATTAAATATTTTAAACAAGTCTGTCAAATAAGCGATGTCATTTTATGTATAATCAGGTTTTCACGCAATTTTTCGTTTCTGTTTTCAAGAAAGTCCAGTACTGAATCAAATAGTTGAAAAAACGGTTCAAACAAGTACCTTTTGAGAGCCAACGAACTTCTGTGTGCAGCAGCAGCGATTGTAATCTTCATCATTTTCACTACAAAGTTGGCTAAATAATCTGTCATGCAATGAATTGCTTCTAATCGTATTAACTGCTCTAATAACGTAATGAAGCGGCGAATGCAAACGTTCGTTCAGATTTTTGCAACCAAGTGCTGACGATGAATAATACAATGTATAGCGAGTACATTTGGTACTGCTTGTTTCAAATGAGCTATGAAACCCTTATGACGCCCGTCATTGCTGGAGCACCATCAGTAGCTGCCGATAAAATATTATGCATAGGTCTTTCTTTCTCTTGAAAAACGTACTCATGGTATTAAATATCGCTTTCTCCCTTTGTATCAGTTTCCAAATTTTTTGCAAATAATAACTCTTGATAAATTTTTTCGCCTTTTATGAACCGAACGTATGATAACAGCAGTACTTCGTTATTTGGTAGAGTGGATTCATCAAGTTGAATGGAAAATTGCAAGTTTTAAGTAATCGCATAATGATATTTCAACGCCTTGAGCCATTTCGTCTATTCTCCTTTGCACTGAGTTATTACTCAGAGGAATTTTTCTGATGACATCTGCCGATGTCTTATGATGAAGAACAGTTTTATTACCTCTCTGACTGCCGGCAAGATAAGTTCCTCGCCAATGGTATGTGGTTTTCCCGTTTTTGCGATTAACAATGAAATGTTATATGATGTCGTAGTCCATCATCTTCTTGTTTAGAAGACACGCAAATAGGTTTGATATAGTTGGCTGTTTCAAATATTTCTTCTGCAGTTCTTGAAAATAGGACAAATCTTTGTCCTTTTATCAGTATGCATTTTATTTAAATGTTCTTGTAGCCTAGAAGGCTTCATGGCTTCATTTGAGAAAACTTTTGGCAAAGTAAACACATGGGTAATGATGGGTTTACAGGAGAGTGCGTAAATCCATATTTCAAATACAAAAGACTGTACTGCCGGCATTTCTTCTTAGATTCAGACATTTTGAAATCCAAAACTTGCCACGGTTTAAAATAAATTAACTTTTTAACGAATTTATAGATAATTATAAAATTAATGGTTATAATGACTTATATAACTTATCACTCACGAACATGGATTATTTGCAAGCACACAAAATAATAACACATTCCTAGAGCTATCCCTGCCTTTTATACGTTTGATTTCATACAAGCATCAACTTGTATGTTTTATCTTGTTTGCGATGCCGGTGCACTTTGTAAGCAAGTCATATCGCGTCTTTGCTTATCAACTTGCAAAGACTTGTTGCGGACAATATTAAACGGAATTAGGTATTCATAGACCTAATGCTGAATTAAATGTTTTAAAGTATATTTTCTCGATAACAATAACATAGACATTTTAGATAGCTAAATAAACTGTCTATTCATGCCAACTAGGTATTTTCAAAGTATTTTAATATATTTATTTTCTAAAAAGGTAAGTACGTCACGAACGCCCCCCTTGATCTTCCTAACGCCCCCCTTTTGCCCCTGTACTCGCTACCGCCCCCTTTGAAAGCTACAGCGCCCACTGGGGGGCGGTACCGCCCCCGTTTGGAACCTATGATCTAAACCTACGTCGGGTTGGATGGGTTTCTGCAGCCTTTATTCGGTAGATAGCAGTGAAATTGCTAACCTACAACATTTAAAACCGATAGGGAAGGCAAATGTTGATGCAAGCAACTTTACTCCATTACATGCACTTACTGCTCACTTCATCTGTTAGATAAGGTACCCCAAGGTAATCTTCAGGGTCATGGCACTTGTTACACCAACTTGTAAAATCCTTCCTCTATATTGCACGTTCTCATTGGTTGAAGAGAGAACGTCTAATTTAATATTCCAATCGCACAAAATGTATAATAAACTATTCCTAATAGTCCTAGAATTTAAAAGTCACATTTTTAATGCGTCGTAACGTACCTTACTAGTTAAATTGTGTTGAAATATACTTCCAAGTTAGGATATTGAAATGAGGTGTATGAGGTCAAAAACAGCGTAATACCTTAAGATAGGTGCGCAATCAGACAAACATATTTGTCTCATAAAAATTGAGAAATATTATATACAGGTGTCAAAGCAAAAACATTTTGTGTGGGATCTGGTGGTTGGATGATAAAAATCAGCTAATTCAAGAGAAGGCAGTTCAATGGACGGTCTAAGTGCATGTGACTTTGATCACTCATCCACACACATGAAAATTCAAAATGTATACTTTTTTGATATATTTTGTGATTAGTGAAGATTTTAAAAACTATATTTGGATGCTTTATGCTATAAGATATTTATTCCTTTTTTTAATTTTTTTATTAATAAAAAATACAATAGTAAGTTTAGACATTTTAAATGTAGTTGGCTTTTCTCAGGGTTTTTGCAATATGAACTTGAAAATTATCTACAAAATAGTTTGTAACAGTTTATTATGTTCAAGATCAATTAATTTTTTTGTTACTGAAATTTGTTTATTGTTTGCAGGTCTCGATTTTGGAAGTTTGCTATAACAGGTTCCAATTATAATTCAGAGCTAAAAATATGGTCGTGTGAATCATGGTCATGTCTTCAGACTGTTCATTTCACTTCTCATCCAAATTCAATAACACCACAGTTATTTTTTAAAGTTCGGCTAGATATGAGTGGACATTATTTACTTATGTCTGATGTTAATAATCGAATATTATATGTTTTACAAATCGAGAAAAACGATTCAGAGCGTGTTGCTACAATATCATCTATATCAGAATTTTTACTACCTGCCCCTATATTAAGTTACTATATTACTAATGCTAATATTACTAAATGTCACTATACAGGTAGCAGTGATGATTTATCTATCGAAACAAGTGATGAAGAAAAAGATATGACAGCAGTTGTCATTAAAATGTATGTGGTGCAACCTAAGAAGTTACAGAAATGTACCATTACATTTCAACCAGAGAGTTTGCTTTCATTAAATTGTGAAAATGATACTTTGGCAGAATCTTCAGAGCAGACTTTGGTGAATATAAATGACAAGACTGATGATGAACAAGAATCTGAAATCGAAAACAGTGAGTTACCTCAGTTAAATAACCTTCAATCGTCTGTTAATTATCTTATTCAGCAACAAACAGCACAACCCACATTAACATTAATGACACCCGACGCATTTAATACCACATCTTCTACTCATACAAGTCCTAATAATAAGAGAAATTCTATCACGCCGCCTGTTTTATCTAAATTTGAAAAATCTACAGAGGATGTTAAAATTGAAAGTTTGATCGATACAGAAAATATTGAATATGAAGAGCCACAGAAAGAAAATTTCACAAGTGCACATTCGAGTCCAAGCCGAGAAGTTGAAGAGATTCTTGCACTCACAAGCAAAGATGAACTTATTGAAATATTTAAAAAGATTGATAATGATCTTGATGCAAAATATAAAACTCAAACTGATAGTGTGATATATAAGGAAAATAGTAACGAAACCGGTTGGCCCAATATTCCTATTCCAAATGAAAATGAGATTGTTAAGGAAGAAAGTCGTAAATTAGCAAATCTTGATAATGATGTAATAGAAAAAATTAGTGTTTCCCAAGTCAACATGCGATTAAATACTCTTGAAACTGTTTTGCGTGAACAGAATAATCAATTACAAAAATTACAAACTGAGATAAGAACATTATCGAAAGACTTTAAAGATGACTTGATGGATAACATGAAAGGATTGTTTTGTATAGAACTAGAAAAGGCATTATCAAGAAGCCAGATTCAACAAACAAAAACGCTTGATAATTATGTAAACATTCAAAAAAATATTGAAGACGAACGCAATGAAAGTATTGTTAGTATCACTGCACCACTATTAATGAAACAAATCACAGAAAAATTACAGTACACTATTAATCATGAAATAAAAAATGTTGTGCTTCCTGCTATTATAAACATTTTTGAAAGTTTAAAACATCAGTTGACTGTCGAATATTCACAAAAATTAAATACTACAGACCAATTGTTAAAAGAAAATATAAGCAAGTTGATTACTAGTAAGGTAATATGGTATTTCATTGTATAGTTATATTACTTAATTCTTGATTTTTAGCCAGTATCAGAAACATTAAGTTTATCTATTCTTAGTATTATTAAGCCACCTTTGGAGGATTGTTATAAAGAAATGGTGAAAACAACCCTAATACCTTCTTGGGAGCGTGTGTGTGGTAGAATGTTTCAGCAAATTCATGATACATTTACAAAGGGCACCAAAGAATGTAAGCTTTTGTAACAGTTTTTCAGGTATAGATAATAGATAATGTTCAGTTAAAAGTAGATTTCTATTTTGGTTAAATAATTATGAAGGTGATATGTTGCAGTCAGTTATGGTAAAAAATACTTTAGTATTTTAACCCATTTGAATTCGTAATAATTTTTTTCAATTTTAACAATTTTTTTGGATTAACTGAATAATTTTACTTATCATTGTAACGTCAATACAAAAATCACACATTCATAAGTGTCAAAATAGGACATGGACCGTTAACGGTCCACTGGTAACATCTCCTTATATGCATAGACAGTACTATTAATAAAACAGTTTTGGCAAAACTTTTTGGAATAAAAATAATTTAAATAAACGATATTTGTATTTTATAGCAAATTATTGAACATAAACATAAGCATACATATATGCGTAACCTGTTTGATTAGGTAACTATATATAATGATATTTTGCAAAGCATTTACCATGTAATGCTACATTACATCCACTACAAGCTTTTACGGTTTTAGAGCGTCTTCTTCGTTGCTGATCTACAATTATAATGTGCCAATTACCTTGGCGTACGGGTTCAGGTACACTTATTGCGGTGGTTGGTCCAGGCCGATTATGGGTCCTCTATATTTCATAAGTAATGCTCTAGTTAGTTCTCTGCGAAATGTAACATAATAAATAGTTTTCCCGTAACTTTTACTTAGTATCCATCCCATTATTCATGGTAACATCTAATATCCATAAAACAATAGGCATATAGCCCATCAAGCCAATCCTGTAATTAGATACGTTATTGTCCATTTGGTCAATGTCACCCATGTAAGTATTAGTCATCTGCATTAATAGTCCGGGAGGCAGCAGCGACAGAAAAATGTGACTTATTTCGCCAAGCCTAATAATTATTTTACCAAATGTACTTGTTATAAGAACTTGAACTGTCAAAGTCTTCCATGGTAACGGCACAAAAGCAGGAAAGATAAAATTCTATGGACTTCTAAAGCAGCAGAATTGGAACTTTGTAAACGATGAAACATTAAATCTAAACCTAAAGTATGAATATTTTATAAACATCTTCGTTGATGCTGTTGCTAAAATCTAAGGATTTTCAACATGAAATTAAATTAAAACGGTTTGATCAAAATTTAAGGGCAATGAGAAATCATTTTATGTATTTGAAATATTTGAGTAATATTTTCCGAAGGAATATTGATATTGGTTTGCATTTAAAGAATTTCAAGTATCGGTATAGAGCAGCGCTAAAAGACGTCAAGATTAGGGCACATGATGAGTTCATTAATAAAGCGGGGAATAATAACAAACTCAAATGGAAATTATTAAATCGCAAAAGAAAAATGAATTTTGAAAATAAGAATGAATCAGTACATGGCTTTATGCCAGACAGCTTCAATGACTTTTTTATTAGTTCTGTTGATAGAATTATAGCAAATACAAATTCAAAAAGGATTACTGCTCAGAATAATACTGATCAAATTACTAAAAAGCTAAACAGTGCAACACTCAAGACTTCTACTGGTACGACTTTTAACAGTAATATAAATTTTGCATTTAGTGAGGTATCGTGCAATCAAGTACGTGATGCAATTTCATCATTAAAAAATAGCAGCTGCAGGGCTATTTATAATCTAAATAGTGCTTTGATAAAATCTGTAGTAAATATTATCTTGCTTCCGTTAACCAAACTAATTAATGAATGTATAAGAAAATAAATTTTGCCCGATAAACTTAAGAAATCAAAAGTTATACCAATATATAAAAATGGAGACAAAAATTGTATTGAAAACTATAGACCGATATCTATAACCCCTGTATTTTCTAAAATTCTTGAGATTATTATGAAAAATCAAATTACAAATCATTTGGAAACTTGTAAATTGGCGTGTAAACAATAGTTTGGATTCCAAAAAAATGTATCTACATCTGATGCTATTGCTAACCTATTAAGTAAGGTTACTTCTGCTTTTAACGAATGCCACTTCCTATTAGTTGATTTTTGTGATATGAGCAAGGCTTTTGACTGTGTAAACCATTCACTATTGATTAACAAATTAACGAAACTTTCCTTTGATCAGAGTAGTACTACATTTATTAAATCTTTTCTTGAGAATAGAAGTCAAAAAGTATAAAATGGTAAACTTTCCAAGAATCGTATTGTTGCTCATGGTGTTCCTCAAGGATCCATTTTGGGACCAATCCTTTTTATTTGTTTTATCAGTTGAATAATGGAAATGTGATTTTGTATGCGGATGATACAATCTTCTATTATCAGGGTTCTGATATGCAACAACTTTTAATTGAAAGTAAATACACTCAGAATCATGCATCTAACTGGTTTATCAATAATAACCTTTGCTTAAATGAGAAAAAGACTACCCAATTGTGTTTCACTTTAAAAACAAATCACTATAATACATCAAACTCTGTGAATTTTCTTGGTGTTACTTTGGATAATCTGCTGAGCTGGGACTGTCACTGTATAAGCTTGAGCTCTAAACTTTGCAAAACTCTTTTTTTCATAAGTTCTCTCAGGGGACTCTCTATCTTTAAATATATTAAAATCTGTTTATTTTGCAATGTTTCATAGTTATTTAAGTTATGCAATCGAAGTTTGGGGACATTGTTCAGCTGCAAATCGTATTTTCAGATTACAAAGGCGAGTGATCAGAGTCATGACATACTTAAGCTACAGAGCCGACTGTCGAAAACAGTTTATCGATTTCAACATACTTACCTTTCCTTGTGCTTATATTTTTAGTTGTGTAGTCTGGGTTAAGAAGCATATCAATGATTTTGATGTTCATGCCAGTGTACACCATTTTGATACACAGAACAAAAATAAAATATTGGTGCCATATCACAGAATAAAGAGAAGTAGATACGGTCCCAATTATTATGGATTTAAATATTTTAATGTTTTACACAACAGTATTCAAACTTTACCATTAGATAAGTTCAAAGAAAAAATTAAACGGTTTCTAATTAGCAATGCTTTTTATACAACTGAGAATATATTGAAAATGCGATACAATTGGTAGCTTAGAGCAAACTTTGCATCCACACTTTTATCCTTATGATATAAATTTTTAAGTTATATGTACATGATCATTGCTGTTACACATTATTATGTCGGACCATTGATGTTATACACATATGTGTTTCATCAACATCTTAAATGTAATAAATAAATAAATAAGTATCACAACGGGGCATAATGGGACAGTTTGAAAACTCGCAAAAATTTGGGGAAAAAACTTATACCGCCAAGCGTAAAACTTTTTTTTCTTATTATATATAATGTAAACATAAAAATAAAACTCGTCTTCCATGTAGCAAACACAACGTACTATGTCTTCCATCCGTTCGAACACCTCCAAAAAAGCGATAAAATGGATTTATTTCTCCAAAGCTGGAACTTGGTTAGTGCATAGTTCATTATATGTACATTACATTTGATTTTCCAATGCTCCACCCGAAGGTACTACATTGGCCAGGAAGCGAGTTTTTTTTTACCTGGAAAATTTTGAATTTTGCCGAACCCTTGCTGTTCCAAGCAAGGTAGAGATCTTTAACGTGCGTGACAACACTCACACACGGGACCTCCATTTTACCTCTCATCCGAACGAGGGTGTATTTTTGTGAAAAATGCTCGCCTAACATTTTTCAAGCGGACCGTGTCGGGATTCGAACCCGGGACCTTGGGTCATTATATGTACAAATGAAAATTCATAGTCTTCCAAGTATCAGGTAGAACAATAGTCGTCTTCCAAGTAGATAAAGGTACGACTTGGTGCTTAAGTGCGTGCACGGCCGCAGCACATATTTACTCGCTTGGAAGACGACGATTGCTGTATTTGATATTTGGAAGACTTTTATTTTTTTTGTAATTCCCGTTGAATAAATATTCATCTGTAAAAATGTATGCTTTGGCGATATCATATTTATATTTTTTGTTCTATAGATCTCTTGAACATGAAAAGAAGATATATGAAATTTGTACATAAATTCGTGATTTATTTTAACAGTAAATTTCTTAACTATAATTTTAATTGAAATACAATGGAATGGCTAATAATTACAAATATTTAATAAAATTGTTACTAATGGCTTAAGAGAGAGAGAAATAATTTTTATTGATACTTCTGTACCAAAAGGCCATCGACCAAAGTCTTTCAGTCTGTGTACAATAATATTTCTTTACAATACATTAAACTTAAATACAGTGATATAGAGATAATAGTTGGTTATGGTTATAGTTGATCCAGGTAGAGTCATTGCAGTTCATTACTTGGGCGAAGAATTTCTTCATAAAGAGTTCTGTCGGGGTGTTTTCTTTTGCGTTGGAAATTTTCAGGTATTTTTAAAATCTGGGCTTTGATTAAATTTCTATTATTTTCTTGAATTGAGAATCAGTGAAATAGTTTTTTGAACGTTATAGCTAGTGGTTCTATTCAAGTTCTATTGTAAAAGTGTGTATTAGAAGGATTGTACAGTGGGTGTATGGGACGACGCATTTTAGTGATTTTACGGAGACTTGTTGTTTTGGCTACTTGTATTTTCTTTAGTGTTGACTTTTTGCATTTAACTAAAATAATAGATCCATATTCAATCATACAATCATTTTGTATATATTGGCAGCAGTTTCTATGTTAATTCCTGCATCTTTGTATGTAAGCCCTCTAAAGTGTTTTGCCCTAGTGATCATTTGTTTCTTTTTCCTAGATGTATGATAATTAAAATTTAGTTTATTATCGAATTCAATGCCTAAATATTTAATATACTTGGAAGGTTTAATAGTGGCATTATTTAAAGTGATTGTCGATGAATTGTTATGTATTTTGTGATTGAAAATGAGCAGCTTTGACTTGTAAGGATTTATTTCCATTTGCCATGTGTTGGCCCAAGCTAGTAGGTTATCCACCTGTGTTTGTAATGCGGACATAGTGCTGATTAAGTTTTTGTTGTAGCATAACACAGCTGTGTCATCGACAAATTGAAGGATATTGCTGTTCTCCATCGGTTTTTCACAGATATCACTACAATAGAGGTTGTATAATATGGGCGACAGTGGTGATCTCTGTGGTACACCCTGATGTAAGGAGAATGATTGGGATCAAGCGCTGTTGATTTTTATTTGGCATTTTCTGTGTGCTAAGTAGCTTTTGATGATCCATATTAGCGAGTGAGAGCAGTTCAGTCTGTATAGTTTATATAATAAGCCTCTCTGCCAAACAGAGTCAAGTGCTTTCCTAATATCTAGAAAGACTCCTGCAATCTTCAGCCCTTTCAGTCGGACTGCCTGTACATTGGATGTTAATATAATTGGATGAATTGTTGAGGATTTTTCTTTAAATCCAAACTGATAGGGTGGGATGGCATTGTAAATTTCTTCGTGAAGCCGTTTTTTCAAAATGCTTTCAAATTTTTTTCCAACAACTGGCAGTAGTATGATAGGTCGATAGTTTTGTGGTTGTGAATGGTCAGCATTAGGTTTTGGGTTTAAAATTACAGTATCGTCCTTCCATGCATCAGGGAAGTAGTGATTCAATAAACAGTAGTTATAAATTTCTTGTATTTTAGTATGTACATCAGGATCTGGCTGTCTAAGGATTTTCCGATTGATAAAATCCTTCCCTGGTGCTGTGTTTTTGCCTCTGAATAGTACTTCATAATACTCTACTTCTGCAATTGCTTGCATGTTGTCTAGATCGGGAATAACATTAAAAAAATTGTCATACCAATGATTAACCTCTTCTAAGGTGTCTTTTTCGAAATCTTTGTTAGAGTTAAACTTATATATTTCTTTGAAATAATCAGCAAATGCATTACATTTTTCGATATCTGTATTAAGTGAGCGATTATTGAATGCTAACTCTGTGGTTTGCTGTGTCGTAGATCTATATTTTGACAGTTTTTTAATTTCGTTCCAATATGTTTTACTTTTCATAGAGTTTATATTTTTGCATGCTAAAATCCATTTGTGTTGTTTAAATTGGAATATTAGGTTGTGGATCTTTATTGATTTGATTATATTGTGATTTAAGTAGGACTGCATTATCATTCTTAAAGATTTGCCTGTATAACTGTCTCTTAAGTTTAATTAGTCTTAATATGAAGGACGGTAGGTTATAGTTGAATGGCGATTTCTTTTGGATAGGTGAGTTTTCAATTATTAACCTGGACAATGTGGAGTTAAAGTTTTATATGTATTTAGGGTTTATGACCTGTCTAAGATTTATAAATTTTTTCATTTCCTCGTCGACTTTTTCCATACTGCATTTGCCAATATTGGGTAATTCCGTATCATCGATAACAGCATCAAGTTAACTGGATAGCTAAATGATCACTTCCCAAGTCAGGAGTTATCTTTATATTGGTAATGTTGTTTCTAATACTTTTAGAGCATAACAGTATATCAGGAGTAGAGCTGGGATTATTTACCATAATGAAGGTAGGGGGTGTGGATATTTGGCAGAAGTTTGAATTTTCTACAAAGGATTTTATTTGCCTCTTACGAGGAGAGCTTGAGCCTACATTAAAGTCACCAACAGTTATTGAATACTTATATAGTGATGCCTTAGTAAATATTGTTTCTTCGATTAATGAGGAGTGATGTATATATACTATGAAGATATGCAGTTTAGAGTTTTTGTAGGGAAATGACACATGTATGCAATTATTTAGAGCATTGTTGATTTTTGGAGGGTTTTCTTTATCCATTTGCATTGATTTTTTTGACTGTATAAAGCTGCCTCCTCTAACATTTTGATTTATTATGTTTCCGGGTTGTTGTATTATATTCCAGCCATTGTAAGGTATGATTGAACTGTCGTTTTTCGATTCCACACATAAAAGACTATTAATATTTTGGGTTATAATGTAGTTATAAACTAAATATTTTTTTGGATAAAAACTGTTGATGTTGGAGCAGAGGAATCTTACTTTAGACGCCACCATCAGAAATTATTTTGAGGTCTTCATGCGGAGCTGTTGGTGAGTCGCTGTTAGGTATATCCAAATCGAACATAAGAATGAACAGTCGATTCCCACTGAACACTGGAGTGGTATCTATATTGTATAGATGCACAAATCTCTTCTTAAGTTTATTAATGAGTTCTTATCGATTGTTATTTTTGGGATTATTTAATTTGTTGACATATGTTTCAATGATGTGATCATGATAATTTCATATGTGAATGGATTCTACTTGCACTGGTAATTTCTATTTTGATTTCTGAAGATTTTTTATTCATTGATTTAATTCGAACATTAGTGATTCCTTCAATTGGTTTAGTTGGTTTGTTTGGGCATTTAGGTGACCATGCTTGGTGATCTTCAGCATTACAAGAAGAGCATTTTTCTGGGAGCAGGGAGGTGCAAGATTGTGTTGAATATTTTCCTTGGCATTTTCTGCATGTTACTGTCGCGGTATAATTTTCAGTGAGGTGACTATATGATAGACATTTGGAGCATGGGAGAGGGGATGGTTCTGGAGGTTGACTTGGATAAACTGGGTAGTGATAATTTTTGTAGAAGACTCCCTCTCTCAATAATTTTTTGAATGATAAGATATTGCCAGTGATAATTCTTGTCAATTGAATCAGTTTTCGTGTTTTTCTAGAGGTGATCCTCTTGCAGAAGCGTTGGTTTCTTCCAATATTTAAAAGATGCTCACTAATTTTTGTCTCTTCAATTTCTAGTTCAACTGATGCAATTACACAAACAAATGTTGGATTGTATGATTTACTTGAATCGGAGCTTTTTTGGTTAGAGCTGGTTTCTTTGAATTCTTTATTTATTTTTGACTGTACTAATGATTTCAGATGAGTTTTAATAACATTTTTATCTTGATTACTTTTTAGTATAAATCCAGTTTTAGTTTTAATTATGATATCTGAGCGAGTTAGGATTCTGTATATTCCAAAAGTTTGCAACTTGTATTCTGGATAATTCTTGATCAGTTTTTAAAAAGAAAATGTGCTGATAATTTTGATTAATAGTGTTTTTCATTTGTAATGAATAGTTGTAGGACATGCCAATTATAGATTTTGATTATAGATTTTCCTTAGAAACATGTTTTTCTTGTATATACCCTTGTGAAGTATTTATAGATCTGCTAGATGACTGTTGGCCAATTATTATATAGTTTATTTCTTGTTGTGATAATGGTGCTGTTCTTTTAGATGGATTTGGTAAATTTGATTTTGTATTGCGTTTCTTTCTTACTACTTTATTCCAGTTGTCATCATCATTCAGTTCCATTTCTTCTTCTACAGAAGAGTAAGAACCAATACCATCCCTTTTCTCAGTCATTTTCTTTAATTAGATTAATAATAATTGTGCTTCTCTGTATTTTATTTATATTATTTATCAAACCAGGCCTGTTTATATTTATATATTCTGTAGATAAGAATAACTTGTAACACTTACAGGTAATTGTTATGATTGGTCAAAGTTGACCCGATAAGCCTTATGAATTAAAGATTTACTTAATTATTGTTCAATTGTCATTTACTAACTTTGATTTGTTTATACAAATACTACCAAACATTTAATCACTATTGAGTTTACCACTGTGCACACTTCTAGCTTTTAATTTTGTGTATGTCCATGAGGGTAAATGGTATACAGCAATTAATTACAGAGCCTACTAGAATTGTACAAAATAGTTCAACGTTAATTGACTATATTGTAGCGGGCTACTACTACCGCGTTTCTTTAATTTAAAACAAGTAATAACAAACGTCTTTATTACTTACTGTTCACAAGTCTAATTAACAGTATATGCCTTATTTATAGATGTTTTCAGTCCACTTAACAATGAAGCACTACTACACTAATGAATTGACAAGCACTAATATCTTCTTAAACTAACTTCTCTACCATAGGTCCACTAACACAACTATTTGTTTATGCACTTCTATTTATTTATGTATACTACAACAAGCTGCATGTACATTAGACACAGCATATCACGTTTATATATACTTCTAAAGCTCCAAACTACTATTACTTTACACGATATAATTTATATTAGACATTCAAGAATAGACTAACTCTTGCATTCATTAGCGGTCTTATATATACTCTGGATTACAAGGATGACTCATGCTCCCGTAATTTCTAGAACAATTCTGGAATCCTTGAGAATACGCCGTGCCTCGAGCGTTTGTATGTAATTGATTGCTGAAAGAATTCTCGTATCCTGAAAGGTATGCAGAGTCTACAGCGCTTGTGTGTTTGATGGGTTGCCTAGTAGTAGCTCGCAACAATATCTTAACTAATGCTAAACAAGTCGGGGCTATTGTCCATCTGACACCAATAATAACTGATCACAATATTATATCAGTAGCAATAAGAAAATAAACATTATAATAGTAATAACCAAATAAGTCAGTTCAGAAACCTAAACGATGCAGCCATTCACCGAATAAACCTGACTTTTAAAATGTACGTGGAAATTTGACAACACAAATGTTGATATAATTCTGAATGATATACTAAATAATGTTACACATGCGTTAGACCACGAAGCTCCTATTCAAAACAAATTTCAATCACATAACTGTTTAAAGTGGTATGACAATGAAGTGCGTGCCAAAGCTAAAGAAAGGAACTTTGCTTACAAAAAATTCAAAATCAATAAATGTGCTGTAAACTGGAAAGATTATAAAACTTGTAGAAATCAATTTGTTAATTTATTGAAGAGGAAAGAAAAAGAATTTTATGAAAAACAAATTGACAATAACAGTAGAGATAGCACTAAAATGTGGAAAATATTAAGAATGTTGGTTAGTAATAAAGAAAATAATTGTGACATACAAAGAGTACAATTTGAAAATAATCACAATAAAATCATTATGAGAGAACAAAAGGATATAGCTAAACATTTAAATGACTACTTTGTGAACAGCATTGAAGATATTGTAAGGAGTATCCCAGACACTAATAATCTATATCGACTAAACCCATTACGTAACCACGATGTCAAATTTACTGAATTTAAATTGTTAGCCTTACATGATATAAAAAAAATTGTGCATAATCTACCCAACAAGTGTAACTGGTCAGATACAGTAAACACAAAAGTAATTAAGGCAACCTTTGATACAATTGGGCATGTTCTTCTTCATCTGGTCAACTCCTCCTTAAGAACTGGCAGTTTTCCAAGCAAGCTAAAATGTAGTACAGTAATTCCTATTCCTAAAGTTCAAAACGCCACATTAGCAAGCGAATACAGGCCAATAAACACACTTCCTTGTATTTAAAAACTATTAGAAATTGCTGTATATAACCAATTAATAAACTACGTGGACAGTAACCAGTTATTGGATTGTAATCAATCAGGTTTTAGATCTAAGCACTCTTGTGAAACTGCTATTCAGTTAACTTTTAGTGAGTGGAAGCAGTACATTGATCAAGATGAGTATATACTTGCTGTTTTCTTAGACCTTAAAAGAGCATTTGAGACAATAAACAGACAATTATTATTGACTAAGTTACAAACACTACGGCTGTTACGTCGTCATCGAACAATTCGGTATTTTGTGACAATAAATACTTTGTGCGTGCATCCTACAGTTTGAGTGAAACATTTTATATACCGGCAATAACAGTGCATAAAGTGACAGTCGTACTCGAGCCTTTAAAGAAGCAAGTCGCCTTCGAACCCTTGAAAAGGACGGTTGTGTTAGAGCTTTGAAAGCGAGACCGACACCATTTTCGTGCGTGTTTCTGGTTCTCCGTAAAAGCTTTTGTGCGTGAAAGTGTCTATTGCCCCCAGCGGCGCAGGACTTAAGGTATTTATACCCTTTTACTAAGTAGTTTGGTGTAGTTTTTTTTGTTATTACATAACCGCTCCACCATTATCGTTATTGCTATAAAAGCAATTGGTCCTTCATTGCAATTTGCATATCATATATCTTAACCTCCTTAATCACCATCAATCATTGTTCCTAAGTCGAGCGGATTCATTAGTCCTGTGGTATACGCATGTCCTAAATTAAAATATCACATTGCATTCAAGCGAGCTTTTAATTAATTAATATTTCAGTTTTAAATTTGTGCTTAAAGCCCATATTTAGCGGGTTAAAATGTGTAAACATTATTTATACTGTCTTTAGATTAAATTAAGCGATTTGCCGTAATTGAAACCAGCAAGCGTTTTAATTACAAAGAAATTCATAATATAAAATTTGTCAGTTTTCAGTTTTAAATTCATTTTAGCGGCATAAAACAGAAAGCAACCTGAAAACTATAAATCGCTTTATACTTCTTAAACAAGAAAGGTAAAGGATTTGCTTTGTATTTAAAAGCTATTGCACGTTTTGTATTACAATATTGAAAATATCTGCAGAGGAATAAGGTTGTAAAGTTGCATCTTTCGGCAAATATGTTAAGTCACATGTTTTAAACGTTTCTGTGAGCTTTTGATGGTAAGCCGCTCGGGTTGTTAAGCGGTACATCTTATATTCACGCTTTTGTTTGACGAACCGTTAGTCATAAAACGTGATTTATTGGTTATACCCTATTTTACATTTTTCGTGCTTTGAACAATCATAATATTTTAACATTTTTCGCGTACATCTGAGCGTTACGGTTTTATAGCATTTAGTGTAGATCTTTCAAAATAACAAAATAACTATGGCTCGAAGAAGGCACATGTGGTAGAACTCAATTACTGAAAACACGGATTTTAGAAATATTTGAGCTTTGTAATTCTATACAAAGTGACCCAAGTTTAAAGGCATTGTTCCTTATTCAAACAAGGGAATACATGACCTTTATGCAAATTTCAATACAATTTTAGTCGCTGTCTTGGCCTCATGTGACGAGGTAGACTCATTAACTTACAACGCTGTACGGAAGGAAGTAGATTCAGCTTATTTTGCATACTGCTGCATCTCGAAACGATGCAAGAAACGCGGGCACAAATTACAGAAAATGCTCCAAGCAGCACGGTATCAAAATTGTTACCGTTAAAGCTCCAAATTTTTAATAATGAGGTAACTGAATTTTCATCTTTCATCGATTTATTTGACAGCCTGGTCTATAATAACGCGTCGCTGTCCAATATCGAAAAATTAAATTATCTTATCAGTTGTTGTACCGGGAGTCTTTAAGAATCGTTAAATCTGTACCCATTTCGGGGATAATTTTATTATTTCCTATAACGCCTTGCGTGAGAGATTTAGCAATCCGCGTTTATTGGCAACTTTGCATTGGAAAGCAATGAAAGACTTTCTACCTTTAAAATCAGAAGACCCTAAGAAACTTAGGGCACTTATTGATTGTTTTCGGAGAACCTTGCTGTTCTAACTAACTTAAAGTTTCCCACTGAACATTGGAACTTTATTCTGGTCGATTTGCTTTTAGAAAAACTTGATCCGTTCACTAGAAAACGCTTGAACTCAATCGGATCCGAAGCAAATACCTAATTCGAGGATTTGAGGTATTTTTAACCCAACAATGTGCAGCGTTGAAACCTTTTCTTCAACCGCACCTGTTTCTTATTCGACGACTGTCCATACATCTCACACATCAGTGCCTAAGAAATCCTCAGCGTTTCAATTTAAACCAAGAGTTTCTTCTAACGTAGTTTCACTGGACACACCAAGTAGCTCCAGTGACTCAAATAATTCATTTTCGCACCATTGTCCTTCCTGCAAAGGCAATCACTTAATTTATAGATGTCAATCGTTTCTAAAGAAAACTCCGACGGAACGTTTCGACATTGTCAAACGCTTACGCCTTTGTTTAAATTGCTTACGAACAGACCATGCGTCCATGCAATGCAAATCTTATAATTCCTGTCGAACTTGCGCCAAGCCGCATCATACCTTGCTACATTTTGAATCGCAACCTGCTTCTAGCCGTTCAGCTGAACCGACCGCTACACACATGCATAAAAATGCCAATAGGACGCAGTCAGCCTCTCCTATTCCGGCAAATGTTTTGTCTTCACAGACGAATTCAAATCTTGGGGTTACTGTCTTACTCTCCACTGCTGTTGTGGAAGTTCAAGATCGTTCTGGTAGATACAAACCGATCAGGGTACTCTTAGATCCTGGTTCCCAAGCTAGCTTTATTCGAGACGATTGCGTGAGCAAACTTTGGCTTCCACGCATCGTTCTCAAGTTCCGATTTATGGACTTGGGCAGACAACTTCAGCAGTCAATAGGGGTGCCGTCAGCTGCACCATTCGCTCTATGTTAGACTCTGAAAAATCTCTAGAAGTCACAACTTTTGTGCTTTCGTCAATATCTGGCAAATTACCTAGCGTTGAAGTTCCTAATAATTGGGAACACTTATGCGGCCTGCACTTTGCAGACCTGACCTGGAACTCTCCAGGAACCATTGACATGCTCCTAGGAGCAGATGTTTATCCGTTCATCATCAATGGCGGTGTTATACATGGCAAGTTTCTTCAGCCTGCCGCCATAAATACAATTTTGGTTGGACTATTATTGGTCCCACAAAAGCTTGCAGTCTGATACTGTCCAAGCATTTTTACGTCTGTAGAAGATCCTATCGACCAGACCCTAAGGCGGTTTTGGGAGATAGAAGAGTTGCCATCCACGCCTTATACTTCTCCAGAAGAAGAAAAGGCAGATTTGATTTTGAAAACACGTTTTCTCGTGACCCTAGCGGTCGTTTTATTGTTGCGTTACCGTTCAACGATACTTTGCCCGTTTTGATAATTGCTTTGAGATGGCTAAAAAGACTATTTTCGTTGGAGCGCAAAT
The DNA here is from genome assembly GCA_036346225.1 of Platerodrilus igneus. Classification (NCBI taxonomy): domain Eukaryota; kingdom Metazoa; phylum Arthropoda; class Insecta; order Coleoptera; family Lycidae; genus Platerodrilus; species Platerodrilus igneus. The sequence goes on along the minus strand of JARFIW010000500.1, from coordinate 4,808,627 downwards.
TACATGCTCAACCGGATCTACGCGCCCAATACAACAATTTCATGCAGGACTATCTTGATGCGGGTCATATGGCATTACTCGATTCTCCGCCCGTTGGGAACGATAATTACTTTTACCCCATCACCCTGTGTTTAAAGAAGAAGGTCATACTTCTAAAATTCGTGTGGTTTTGACGCCTCTGCAAAGGCTAAAACAACGTGTCACTTAATGACACTCAATTGGCTGGACCTAGTCTCCAAAACGACATTTCGTCAATCTTACTGAAATTTCGTACTCATCGTTTCGTTTTACTTGTGATGTTCGCCAAATGTATCGACAAATTTTGGTTACCGAAGAACATCGAAAGTTTCAATTAATTGTTTGGCGGTTCTCCGCAGAAGAACCCATCCAGACATATCAGCTTAATACAGTGACCTACGGTATTAAGTCATCGCCTTATCTAGCATTAAAACTCTTCAGCAATTAGCCATTGACGAAGGCAAAGGTTTCCGTTAAGCCGCTGACGCTATACGGTCAAATCTATATATTGATGATTTCGTCGCCGGTGGAGATTCTATACAATCGGCCCGCGAAATTAAAGATCAACTTATTCGACTTTTACATTTGGCTGGTTTTGAACTTCGAAAATGGAGTTCTAATTCAGTTTCTATTTTGGAAGGCATTCCGTCAGATTTTTGCCAATATACTTCTCTCGATTTCGATTCGGACGAATCAATAAAAATATTAGGTCTTCAATGGTCACCTACAGAAGATATTTTCTCGTTTCGGGTTAAACCATTAAACCAAATATGTACAAAGCGCAACATACTTTCACAAGTTGCCAGAATATATGATCCATTAGGATTTTAGCCCCACTAACACTTTTTGCAAAACGCCTAATCCAGCATCTGTGGATGTTAGGTTTAAATTGGGATGACATCCCACCAGCAGACATTTCGTCTCAATGGCAGCAATACCAAGAAGAGTTGCCGTTATTATCGTCATTAAAGTTACCACGTTGTTTACCCCCTTCGGATCCTTTTACTTGTCATTTGCATGGGTTTTGCGATGCTAGCGAGGTAGGGTATGCAGCGGTAGTGTATTTTCAGTTCATAAATCAAACTACTGGAGAAATAACTGTACAATTTGTAACCGCTAAAACAAAAGTAGCTCCAATTAAGCGCATTTCAATTCCACGTTTGGAATTATGTGCCGCCGTTTTATTAACCGATTTACTTTCTTTTACCATTCGGTCTTATCAAGGCTTGATTGACATCTCCGATGTTTCAGCGTGGAGTGATTCTACGGTCGCTCTCACTTGGATACGTTCTCCACCTTTTCGTTGGAAAACTTTTGTGGCAAACCGTGTTAGCCACATTCAAGAAATCATTGCACCTAGCCGATGGTTTTATATTAAATCTTCGCATAATCCGGCTGATCCTGCATCTCGGGATTAATGCCAAGCGGTTATTTCATGTTCGCTATGGTGGGCGGGGCCTGAATGGCTTCACTACTCTAGTGACTCGTGGCCGCCTCAACCAACATTGTCAACCTCAATTGCTGAGGTAACTACGGAAAAGAAGATCCTAACATTTGTCGCTCAAACAGATCCAAACGTCATTGACACTTTACTAAGCCGCTTTTCATCGTTATATAAAATCCAAGGCATCGTGGCTTACATTTATAGATTTTCTAAACCCATGGCTCAACGTCATACGGGTCCTTTAACAGACATTGAATTACACAATGCTCTCATGATTATCGTTCGGCATGTACAAAATGCTACATTTTCAAAGGAAATAGCTTCGATCAAGGCAAACCGTAAGTTACCTAAAAGCTTGAAAACTTTCTCCATTTGTTGATCCACAAAACATCTTAAGAGTAGGTGGGCGCTTGACACATTCTTCGCTTTCCTATTCGAAAAGTTTCCTGCGTTATTGCCTCAGCGGCACCGATTAACCGAACTTATCATTCTGTCAACTCATGAAAGGTATTGCCATCCCGGTGTTAATACCACAGCGTATCTTATCCAACAGAATTTCTGGATCCTTTCTATTAAACATTCAATCAGAAATTATTTATCATCCTGTCATAGATGTTTCGTACCAAACCGGTCCTGGTAACTCCTCCTATGGGAGACCTACCGGCAGCACGTATTACCCAAATCAAACCGTTCAGTATTGTTGGTGTTGATTTTGCTGGCCCTCTTTAATAAAGGCTAACCGCCTGCGAGCTCTAAAACTCTTAAGGCCTATATTTGTATTTTTGTTTGTTTTGCCACTAAGGCAGCACATATTGAACTTGTTTCGGATTTGTCGGCAGACGCGTTTCTTGCCGCTTTGCGACGATTTATAGCACGTCGAGGACGCTGTTCTCAAATATTTAGCGATTGCGGTACTAATTTTGTAGGTGCCTATCGTCAGCTTACGAGTTATCTGCATAGTGCAGTAACCTCAGAAAGGATAAAGTGGTCGTTTAATCCACCTAGCGCCCTCACTTCGGTGGCTTGTGGGAAAGCGGTGTTAAGTCGGTAAAGACACACCTATCTCGCGTAATCGGCGAACAAAACTTACCTTTGAGGAACTGTACAGTTCTTACACAAATTGAATCTGTGCTAAATTCAAGGCCACTCTGCGCTTTGAGTTCGGATCCAAATGACTTGCGTTGCCTAACACCAGGTCATTTCCTAACTATGGAGCCTCTTTCTGCACCACCAGATGAGGACCATTTAACCAACGTTGTACCATTAAAAGCAGGTGGAAACTCCTGCAAAAACTCCACCAAGATTTTTGGGCTCGCTGGAGCCATGAGTACTACATACTCTGAACCAGAAAGTTAAATGGCACTCTAAGGTAGGTGTCGACAAGTGGAAAAGGACACTATTGTCCTCGTCACGGACGACCAGCTTTCTCCACTTCAATGGAAGTTTGGTCGTATTATTAATACTTTTCCGGTGCGGACGGTATTATACGTGTCGCTGAAGTCAAAACGGCACATGGCACACTAAAACGACCTTTGGTCAAACTAGCGCCGCTACCGGTATTTTAATTTTATTTTTATGTTTAGATGTATATACACATTTTTACATGTATAGTAGTATATTCTTTTACATATTTGCTTATTTACATATATATTTTTATTTTTTGCATAGTTGGTAATATCGCTCGCTGTAGTGCACCACCCTATCTTTCGTTACCTCCTTTCCTAGCAAGGTCAAATCCCATGTGATTTCCTTCACCCAACCTACTTCCTCCTTTTCAAAATTCTATGAATTTGGTGGGCGGTATGTTACGTCGTCATCGAACAATTCGGTATTTTGTGACAATAAATACTTTGTGCGTGCATCCTACAGTTTGAGTGAAACATTTTATATACCGGCAATAACAGTGCATAAAGTGACAGTCGTACTCGAGCCTTTAAAGAAGCAAGTCGCCTTGAACCCTTGAAAAGGACGGTTGTGTTAGAGCTTTGAAAGCGAGACCGACACCATTTTCGTGCGTGTTTCTGGTTCTCCGTAAAAGCTTTTGTGCGTGAAAGTGTCTATTGCCCCCAGCGGCGCAGGACTTAAGGTATTTATACCCTTTTACTAAGTAGTTTGGTGTAGTTTTTTTTTTGTTATTACATAACCGCTCCACCATTATCGTTATTGCTATAAAAGCAATTGGTCCTTCATTGCAATTTGCATATCATATATCTTAACCTCCTTAATCACCATCAATCAACGGCATTGGTGGAACAGTGATAAAATGGTTGGATGACTACCTGTCAAATAGAAGACGAAGAACGAAAGTAGGAAATTCAATATTTAGTTCAGTGCTAGTAAGAAATGGTGTCCCTCAAGGAAGTGTTACAGGACCGTTGTTATTTATTTTGTATTTAAATGATTTTCAGAGTATTGACCACGAATGAGAATTTGTTAATCTATATGCTGATGATACCCTACTTGTAATCAAAGAGTTTAATATACAAACAGCAACAAATAAAATGAATAATAGCTCGGATAAAATTTATAGATACTTTCAAATAAACAAGTTGAAACTTAATACAAGCAAAACTGTGGCAATGGTTGTTGGAAATACTAATAAATTATATAAACTTGATAGAAATGCTATTACATTGAAGATTGGGGATGAAATATTACAAATTGTTGAACAAACTAAGCATTTAGGTATTATGTTGGATAGTACTTTAACATTTAAAAATCACTTTGATTATGTTAAAAATAAAATTACAGTCCACAAAACAAAAATATCTATTTTATGGATTTTTGTTCATGCATAAAAAATAATTAAGTTGAAATTTATAATTTAATAGAAAGAATGAAATATTCATTACAATTCATTACCTTGATTTTTTCCGCATCAGGCTCTATACTTAATTCATCTACTGATCGAGGCAATTGATCTCCATCGAATCATTTGAAAATGTATTTTCCATCAGATTCCTCCCAACCATAATCAAGTGGTGAAAATTCTATTGGCTGTGGAAGATGTGCATTTCTCCAAAGATTTGCAATATAAGAAGTGCACTTTAGATGTTGTAGGAATTCTGATTTACAGGGCGGCAACGTAGATCCATCGATTATTCTTCGTTTTGAAGCGAAAGATTGCGTCATTATCATAAAATTTATAAGTTTTCATGAACACAAGTGCTTGTGCCTCATATAAATCATTACATGTCTTCAAACCATAAATACGACATACAAATTTTTCTAATATGGTATAAACTTCTTCACTATTACAATTTTTTATATCGTTAATTTTCTCACAAGCGTCTATATATTTCTCTGAATTTTTAACAATGTAAATGGACGTTCCTTTCCTTTATGGTAAAAAGATGGATTGAAGTCGCATCCTATTAAAGCATGAAATGCAGACAGAGCATAGAATAATTTTTCTCCTAAAGTTTCATATAATTTCGAAACATTGATATATCTTTGAGCATTTCCGACGCCAACATGCATCCATAATTACAATTTTTTTTAGAAAACGCATGTTGCCTAGCATTATTACGAGAATATCCATATCTGAACATCGTATGACTACATTAGCATCGAAATCAATTTTGCAGACATTATAAATTATTTTCGTGTCGGCTTCTTAGTGATCTGGGCAAGATAAATTATCATCAAGTGTCTTATCAACTTTTCCATCGTGCACTTCATATTTATAACAGTAATAAAAATTTTAAATATATGGTTTTATTGCCAGCTTTGACAGAAGGAACCTTGTATTTTTTTGGCACAGCAGTAAAATTCAAATAACATTTCGAGTGATATTTTTCATAATTATTCGGTTTTAAGGCAAAATTACGTTATTGAATGTCAATTTCTATTCCTTCGTATCAAAAGAATATCGGTACATTTATCTAAAGTTTTTGATACAATGTCTTTCAAATCACCACTTTTTTATCACAAATCAACGCAAAAAGGCGTGGACATTTTCACGTTTCTACGTAATTATCGTTATAGTCTTTTCAAAACTAATGTGCGTATGCTGCGGTCCAATCAGAAGTCCGAGATCGATGTTGAAACTGACGATCATTGGGTGGTTCATCGAATAAAATTGCTCACACACCGTATCTTCGTGAAGAATGTTTATTACGCACACTGTTTTAGAAATCGAATTGAGATAAAAAAAAAAGGGTAAGGAATCATATAAAAACGAAGGGTTTTACGATTTGTCGGGAATTTAGGATGCATAATCACGTTATGTGATTTATGGTGTGGTAATGCTCACCATGGGCAGACTTGTATAGCAAAGGCCTGATGCTTCTTGAAGCTTTCCAAATAAAAGAAATATTTCTAAATTTGTGCGTCACGGTATAATGAATGTCGCCAACGAGTCAATGGTGCCATGAGCTGCTTTGTTCTCCGCAGCCAGCTTTGGTAATAATTCTTATGTGTACTGACGTATATGTACATTTTTAGATATGCATATGTTTATACATCTATGATTTATTATTTATATGTTTATACATATGTATGTGTATGGTATGGTTCAATAGATCTATAGAAAAAAAAACATTATAAATACGATATCGCCAAAGCATACATTTTTACAGATGAACATTTATTCAATGGGAATTACAAAAATAAAAGTCTTCCAAGTATCAAATACAACAATCATCGTCTTCTAAGCGAATAAATATGTGCTGTGGCCGTGCGCACGCTTAAACACCAATTCGTACCTTTATCTACTTGGAAGACGACTATTGTTATACCTGATACTTGGAAGACTTTACATGATTTTCCAATGCTCCACCCGAAGGTACTACATTGGCCAGGAAGGGAGTTTTTTTTACCTGGAAAATTTGGAATTTTGCCGAACCCTTCCTGTTCCAAGTAAGGTAGGGATCTTTAACGTGCATGACAACACTCACACACGGGACCTCCATTTTACCTCTCATCCGAACGAGGGTGTATTTTTGACCTTGGGCATAGTAGTCACACACATACCACTATGCCATGGAGCCACCGATACTTGGAAGACTATGAATTTTCATTTGTACATATAATGAACTATGCACTAACGAAGTTTCAGCTTTGGCAGAATAAATCCATTTTATCCCTTTTTTGGAGGTGTTCGTACGGATGGAAGACGTAGTACGTTGTGTTTGTTAAATGGAAGAAGAGTTTTATTTTTATATGTACATTATAAATTATCAGAGAAAAAAGTTTTACGCTTGGCTGTATAAGTTTTTTCCCAAATTTTTGCGAGTTTTCAAACTGTCCCATTTATGCCCCGTTGTAACATTAAGATGGAAGACTGCTGTTTTAATAATCAGTTGCTAAATATAGTTAAAATAAAAATTTTTTAGCTTTGGCGGAATAATGACACGCAATCTGTCGCTGTCTCCCGGACTATAAATACGGTTGGGTAACTGCAATTTTTCTCTTTTCTTTGGCACAGTATCTTTTTGCTTTTTGTAATGGTTGAACACCATGCTGGTTGGATAACAATGTTACAACAGAATTATCTTTCAACCATTCTGCCACTTATTTATTTTGTCAATTTTGTTTTCAAATTCCCCTCTACTTCTTTTCTTGATATCCTTCAAATTTTGTAAAGGACACTTTTCAATTTGATTGTCATGAACTGTTCCAGTTGCACCCAGTTACATTTCTTCCTAAATTGATCAAGATGCTGTGCAGAAGTAGTCCATATCAAATCAACCAATAATGGTTGCTGACAAAATTTATTTATTTTTCATTTTTCTACTTATGTTTGTACTGTATTCAGAGAGTTGAAAATAGGTATTCACTAATTTTTTAGATGTTCATATTTTCTACAACCACCGACCATTTTGTACAGGTTAGCATATTTTGTAATTTACAAAGATTTGCGTTGCACTCTGTAGCTTCTTTGTTTTTTAAGATACTGAGTTGAAACAAAAACCACATCGAAGAGAACAAAAAGTACAACATTTTAAGTTGGTATATATTTAGGGCTACTAATTGTAAATACACAAAAAGAAATGGCAGGTGTTAAGGTTTTCAAAACAAAAATCTTCACTTTTGTATTTGGAAATTTGAAAGATAGAATTAAGACTCGCCTTCTATTTTTTTATTCAGGATAGAGCCTTTATGGTGTACTGCTTCTTAAAAAAGTTTCAGGCCAGAGTCACATTCCTCTTTTAAATTGGTCTTCAAATATTGCGATTTGTCTCAAATTTGGCATTTTCAACCAGAGATCTTTCAGAAGGGACACACTTAAAAAATCCAAAATTTTCAAAAAACTTTCTTTAATTATATTGTAATAAATGATTAAAATTTTATCACTGAGACTTTCTTAGTTTTAGAGTGACTAATTTTTTTAAAGTGCTAAAATTTCAAGAAGCGCCATGAAGTGTAATATTACATTCCTTGTAGTAAAAATCTAAATAACACGTTAAAAACATTAAGCATTTGTTTTTACTTATTTATAGTTTACAATCTTAACAAAAGAAAAATAGATTTATGTTATATATTGTCATTTCATAGCTACTGTATCAATGGTACTGGCTACTGGTCCATTCAGGTCTGAGCTTGCAGACTCACCAGATCATTATTAGTCAACAGCATTTAGTTAAGGTGATCATTGTGTAATCAACTTTTGTGGAGTTAAGTTTTTGAAGATTAATGTTTTGATTTTGTGGCAATTTGAGATTTTTTTTTTATGGTGGAGTGCTCTGTAGCATTATTAAAACTGGTGAAGTGTATCATAAAATTGATTACCAGCTGTTTTCTAAAGAAATATATAAAATAAGTGATTTGAATGAGAATAAACAATTATTATTGGAACTTAGATTATTGAGTAAACTAGAAACTATTTGTAACTATTATAAAATTAAGTACATTAATAAGATCATCATTTAATTTGGAAGAAACTGTAATGATCCTCTAAATATTCATAAAAAGCCCATACGAAGTGGTTTAAGGGAAATTTTGCTTGAACATTTACAAAAAGGTCAAGATATTCTGGTTAATTTAATCCCTGACAAATCACTTTGTCCTAAATATAATAAAAAAATATTTAGCGTAGTTATAGGAGAAAAAGACAATGACGATTGCCAAGATTATGAACCTGAAACAGAACTTACAAAATCCTTTGCTGGCGAGGGAACTGGTTTAAATGCTTTGGATACAGTTTGTAAATCTTTGAATTTGTCCCCTCCCTCCAAAATATTTAAACTGAGTAAAACAAAATGTCAAAGAGCATTAAAAACCCAAACAGAAATAATGTTTAGCTGTCAAAAGAAAATTGGCTTCTTCTTTCAATGAGAGTCATTCACACGAAGAGGAAAAAGATAAAAATTTGTCAAATGAGTACAATAAACTTATCGAGCAGTTAAAAGAAAAATGTAAATTGGCTAAAAAAGAAGAAAAAATAAAGATCATAAGTCTGTCACCAAGTTCTTGGTTTAAGCAAAGGGTATGTGATGAATTTAATGTCACGGATTATCAAGTACGGTTATCACAGTGTGTTACCAGATTTAAAAAAGAAGGATGGCAACAAATTAAGTGATAAAGTTGTTAGTGATGTCATTCAGTTTTACGAAGAAGTTGACAATAGTCGATTGTGTTCCGGAAAGAAGAAATGTGTATCATTAGATCACAAAGTTTACAAACAAAAAAGACTAATATTGTATACTTTGAATGAGTTTTTTGTTAGCTTTAAACAAAAATACTCTAATCATAAAATTGGTAGGTCGGCTTTTTGCTCCTTAAGGCCTAAGTGGTGTGTATTGCCTGAATCAGCTGGTACACACAATGTATGTGTATGTATATACCACTAGAATGTGAAACTTATGGTTGCAGGAGCAGTAACACAGAATACAAAGACTTAATTGATATTCCTGATTATGTAACTTTTATGCAGTGGATTTGCACTGATCGAGCAGAGCTAATCACTAGGGTTATGCCTATTGATTATTTTGTCTTAGTTAAAAAGCTGTTAATATTAAAGAAACATCATTTCATTTCAAAAGCTCAGTCCCAATATTTGAAAAAACTCGAGAAAAATTTATCAAAAGATGTCTGTATAACGCTATGTGATTTTGCCGAGAACTTCACATTTGTCATACAAGATGAGATTCAAAGTTTCCATTGGTCCAGTCCACAAGCAACCTTACATCCCTATGTAAAAAAGATGATGAAGACAAAATTTACTCCAAAAGCTTATGTGTTATAAATGACAACTTGGACCACAGTACTACTGCTACTGTACACACTTTTCAAAAATACTTCGTTGAAGAAGTTAAAGAAAGTAGCATCAGAAGTAGAAATAATAATCTATTTTAGTGGCGCCAGTATAAAAACAAAAAAAAAACTTAGCAACATTTGCCACCACAAAGCATTTTCCATATCATTTCAACTTCTGAATAATCAATATTTATTGATCATAATCGAAATTTACTAAGTCTGAAAATGAATGTATTTAATCAATTCTTAACGTTTCAGCTAACATTTCTACCTTTATCAAAAGCTAAAATGGGAAAAACAACACGGGCAAAAATATATAAAATACAAATGCTTTTAATGAATTTTTTCAAAAAATTTTCTTGTTGCTCATTCCTGTAGATTTCTAATTTGTTTCAACTAGCAATTTTTTCCTTTCTTTGCTTCTAAATATATCCCAGACTATTTCCTTATACCTTGGTATATGTCCTATAATCCTCTCTCCTATTTTTTTTACTGTATTTCACCTATTTCTTTCTTCCCCTACAATTTCTAGAACCTCTTTGTTCTTAACTCTGTCTGTCTATAATATCTTCATCATACATCTGTAGCACACCACTTTTTCCTATCTGCTTCTCTTATTATCCACATTTGACAGCTGTACGGTTCTGTACTCCACACATGAGCTTTCTACAATTTTTTCCTTGTTTCTATTTGTTATCGATTACAGCAGCTGCTTTTTCTTGCTAGATATAGCACGGCCTTGTGGTAATCTTCTTTTGTTATATCTTTTGCACTTTTATCCCTTTATTGTTTTCTAAAAATATACTTTATTTCACTAATATTCAGTGGTACATGAAGGGGGTTAAGCATTCGACAGACATTACTTTTATAATGGGAGAATTTTCAGTTTTTCTAATTTTTATCTCTCCATTAATATGCAACACAAATTTGTAATGGTGCTCCTTACCTTTTGTTCTCGCTATATTAAACAGCTTTTGTGCGTTGCTTGTTAATTGTTCGTTGAGATATATTTGCATTTTTTTATTTTTTTTGTTATTCCTATTTCGTCTGTGTAGATACTTTTGGATTTTCGTGCTTGTAGAAGCTTTGTTTTTACACTTAGTCGTACAAATTTAACAACAAGGCCAGCAGGTCGTTTGTTATCCTGCCTTTTTTTTATTATGTGGCTAATAGCAATTTCTTTCTCTTGTAAAGGACACTCTAGATGTTCTGCTATCTTTAGTACAATTTTGTTAGTGTCTTCATTTTCCTGTTCAGGAATACCATGAATTTCAATATTGTAGTTTCTGCTTTTCTCTTCTATGTATTCCAACCTGACCTCTAAGTAATTGTAGTTTGTTTTGAGTTGTAGAATCTCAGAATTTAATTGCACATGTTGTTTATGGAGTTCTTGGTTTTCAGATTGCATTTTGTCCAATTTATTATTAACTTCATCGAGTTTATTTACGGTAAAGTTTAGACCTTCTTCAATGTCCTTTAAATGATAGGAAGTGCTTTAATAACAATTTCTCTAAGGATTTTTCATTAACAAATGAAGACTTAACCTCACTTTTTAGTTCCGCGTTTTCACAGCATTTTATGAGAGAACCATCAATTTTTTTATGTTCTACACGTACTATGCAACTTTTGTGATATTTATTTTCACAGTTTATACATTCAGGCCCATTTTTTACAACATTTTTGCAATATTTGCATTTACTTTTGATGGATGTGTCTTCACTTTCCGCCATCTTGTAATCAAGTAAACATTAAAATAATTCCTGTCTTCTTGCACTTTACATTTTTTTAATTTAGCCTTCATGTTATCTCTTTGATGCACGAGTACTAAAATATCACTTGTTATTCACTGTGACTTAGATTTAGTAATACGAACATGTTTAGTTGGAGTATACAAATTAAATAATTATAGTAAATTTTCATTTAAGAATGTTATTTTGTCGTTAAAATCTTTAATATGAAAAATCTTATGTCAAGGTAGGTTCTGCAGGTTATAAAATTCATTATTATTGAAATTCTTAAAAATCGCTAAACGTTTTATAAATTTGAAATTTAAGGGGAATCTAAACTCAAGAAACAGTATTATCGAACGGTGATCTGAGATGTTATGCATCAAGCTAATGCCCAAATTCCCAATAACATCATCTTTAGGCACCAACAATAGATCAATTATTGTAATAGAATTGAAAATTAATGCATATCCTAGTAGTTTCAGTAATTGGTAGTTGCATCAGGTTGAATTCATATAAGAGCTGCAAAAGATTGGCAGTAAACACGTTATTTGAATGTTGGTAATCTTTACCATAATTGCTCAAAGTTCATGTTATTAGTATCTAACAGAAAAGTATTTACTACAAGTATAATTGGTCAAATCCATCTTTAATTTTTATTATAATAAAGACTTCAGTGTCGCTTAACAAACATAGGACCCGGAAAATATGCGAACTAATTTCCAACAACAACATATGGAACCAATCAGAAAGAACTTTGTTTCAAAGTACACTGCGGGAACACAGCATTTTTAAACAAATTTAAAATTCCATGGTGTGTATTATGTCATGCCATTGTTAATTAAATTTTCTAAAATTATTAAAGATTAAAAATACAATAATGTCATTAATGTTGAATATTAATAACCTAACCTTACAAATATTTCGTTAGACAAATAAAAGCTTTCTACTTTGCGTGTATTTCATAGCAGGCAGTAACACCAAGGACACACCTCCCAGGTACTATGTTTGCTTGGCAGCACTATATAAGGAATATATAATTCTATATATACAGTGAACCAATTCTCCTATTTCAAAGTACACAGAACGAAAAATTTATGTGTGTATATTTAAATAACCAACAGGGAAATTCGCAGTTAACCATGTTTCACAAAGAATCCATAATGTTCTTTATTTTTTTCGAATGAAATATTTTTAAAATGGTGTTAACTGGTAGAAAGAGATCTAACATTTACAAAACCAATGACATTTATTTTTGTACTGTAGTGTGCGGATACTTATAATAATAGCAGTTTATTTCAGATGCTGCATCAGTGGAAACTTATATTGACAGACAAAGGCGTGTTCAAGATAAGGGTAAAGATTTAGTAGTTCAAATGCAAAACATATCAGATACAATAAAGAGCAATGCTGACAAATTGACGAACGGCATGTCACATGACATTGAACATCAATTAAATTCTTCATTTTCAAGGTTTATTTTTGTAAATAATATTTGAATTATATAACAGCAATTTTAGCATGCAAGAACAACTAACTCGTTCTGTAGGAAATGCACTTACTGAAACGTTAAGGCAAGGCTTTAAAAATCATGCTGCCATATTCGAAGATAGTATTATGAATGCAGTTCGCTCTCGAGCAGTCACACCAGCACCACATGTCAAAGATACCCAAGTATGTTGTTATAAAAACAAGTGGATTCTATCCTTTGATATAACTGCATTTTTATAAATTTTAACTTTGTGTTGTTCATAATAAGTTTATTCATTATGTAATTGCTATCTTACAAGTACCTACTAAATGCTTTAAATTGTAAACGTCCTATTTTTAGGTTCAGTTAGCACATATTCAACAGTTGTTGTTGAAGGGTCAAATAGATGCTGCTTTTCAACAAGCCCTATCTGCTTCCGATTTATCATTAGTGGTTCATGTATGCGAAAAATTAAGTCCGCAAGAGGTTTTTGCATCTGATCACTGCAAGTTGCCTCAGCCAGTTCTGTTATCGCTGATTCAACAGTTAAGTGCTGACCTAGGACGTAATACAGAGTTGAAACAGAAGTAAGTGATCCATTTTATGAATTTCTTGATTCAAAAGATATATGATTAAAAAACATTAAAATGATTAAAATTCAAAAATGCTCTTCATGAATATTACAGCCAGGTTTGAAAATGACTGCACACGAGTAAAGCAGTCGAACGAGTGTACATAGTCATTGTCTAATGTATTATTCGCTATCTTTTACTATAACTGCATTAATTTCTTTATGGAATAATTTTACTTATAAAATGTAACAATGATAAACTAAAAATCTGTAGTCTTTTAAATTAAAACGAGGAGTAGTGTTATTTTTAACAATTTCTTCTATTATGGAGAAACTGTTGGATGAAAAACATCCTAAATCATCTTGCTGTACTACAATGGGTCGTACCTTTAAACTAGAAGAAACCGAGGGCTCAATTTAATTGGAAACTCCTATTTCATTTCGAATGAAATCGCTGATGTATCCTTCCAGCACAGCACTTGACCTCCTGCCACCATCCCTCTTTAGTTTTAAATATCAGAAACTGCATTTAGCAAGATGGTCACGATAAAGGGCAAAACAACTACCCTGTGTAGTTTTCAGGTTTACTCGGCTACAAAAAGTTTGCAATTTCCTTGGCCACACTATCAATTTTATTAATACCTATCACTTGTCCCACACATTGTCCATTTTATTTAAACAAGTTTTATGTGGTGGGTTGGCAGAACGATAGTTCTTGTATTTTTTTCTAATTTCATAGACTTCCTAACATTGTAAATGTTCCTGAGCATTTGTCTTTGTGTTTTTAATTTTGGCAAACGTGTCTCTATCGAAATGAATCACGTCGTCAACTGTTTTCCATAACTCTTCTCTACGGCGAGTTCAAGGTAGATCAATTTCCACCACCACATGGAAAGCAAAAATAAATATATACATTAAACACTCCTCGAAATAATCTGTACTGCATTAATAATATCCTTGTTAAATTTGATGCTACTTGAGCACTACCAGTATACTCTTTTTGTTTCCTACTTTTGTAAGTAGATATTCTCTGTCAGGTGTTGTTAAGAATCTGCTAAAGCCTTTTTCTATAAAAATAGATGACTTTTTTTGGCACATAGTAATCCTTTTCAACCTTGCACTTTTGAAATGCCTGAAGTTTCTTGTAACTTGCCAAATCAATATTTTCTTTTGCTTTTAATGTGGACAACATTGAAAAGGTTGACAACACTGTTGAAGATTTATATTTTTATTCTTCAAAATCAACCAATGCATTTTGAAGTGCATAAAAATCTTAAATGCAGCTTCATGCATTCCTTTAGATTTTGCAGGCAACAGTTGTGATATTATATTGCTCACTTTTTTCAAAATTTCTATACGATCAGCTATATTATGTTCAAAAAGCTTTTACATATTTATCTAAAATTTTTATAACAACCTCATTACACCGTTTACTTGCTGCTGTTTCAGTTGAATAATGATGCACCTTACACCAGCAGTGGATTAATATGATTTATTACTCCACTAGTGGAATATTAAAGAAATGTCACAGTTTAGTGATTATTTTTATTTAGAACAAACCAGTATATCGGGTATACAACAAAACTTTGACAATTCATAAGATTAATACCAGACGAAAGTAAAACTGATCCATATTTTTATTAACAGTGCTTAAATTCTGTTTGTAAGCACTGTAGTAGATTCACGCATGGCAATCTCTCCTAGAACTTTTGTAGCAATTTTTTTTTTATTAGGTCTGCTTCGGTGTTGACTAGAAGTGAAGTAGGCGACAATTGAAACAGTGCCCGTGTATTCTTGAGGTTGTAATAAATTACGGAAAGAAATAATCTTCTTTGACATAACACTAACAGCGATATACCAACAGTAACCTTTATGCATTTACTGCCTCTATAACCAACAAAAATCTTCCATAAATGGCATGATCAAAATGCAGAACCAGGTATTTTTGTATTATTTTGACCATATTTATAATTTTGATTCTCCCGGCAGTGATAAACAATTCTTGGGTATTTTTGGTTTTTCCTATCCGGCATCAAAAATCTCCAATAATTAAGGCAATTTTAAATATTGTGTTTATGAATTTCATATATCAAATATCTTCTTGTTCTTCTTACGTTTGTTAACAAAAATTGTGCATCATCGGCATCTTGTTAAAATTTTGAATCGGCCTCTTTCATTAATATTCTTATTTTTTATTTGTATTCCACAGATTTTTTTCAGAAACGCAACTAAATTATTGAATTTCCTGATGATTGATGCCCAAAGACTAGATGATATGTAATTCTTGAATAATTCAAAAATGTCAATAATATCTTTTCTTTTGCTTCATTTTTGATATTCTTAGATGCACACCAATCAGCGAATCGTTTATAAAATTGATCATACTTAGTTTTTGATTTATCTGGTAAAAGTGAGCTACTGCATTTGCAGCACATTTTTCAATTTCAAAAAGCGGGTTTTCTGTTTCTGAATCACTTATTATTTCACTTAACAGCTCTACTTTCACAAGAAAATGTAAAAACGAAAACTCAATTTTCCTATAACACAAGATTGTCTGATTACTGTAGCATTGCATTTGCTATTGATTTTGAATCAAAACTTACAAACCGCATTTGATATTAGTTTTTTTTCAATTTTAGGTAGTTGCAGATAAAAAATTTTGCAGTTTCAGGTAGTTATAGATAACAATTGTTGCAGTTTTAGATAAAATTTTGTATAGTACATATGGGACAATAGCATTTTTATTACATTCGTGTATCTTCCTCAGGTATAACAATGCCTATACCCCACTTATAATTATAAATAACTGTTAAAACCCTTATTAAAAGGATTTTTACATTACAATACAAACAAAACAACATTGGTTGTTATGGTGATGCTTTTTTTTAACTTTTGGTAGGAATTATGAATAACGAGATGTGGATTATAGTTATTCATTATATAAGGGAAAAAAGTAATAGATATTAGCTCGAGGTGTGTTTGTCTCCCGACGCGGGCAGAGGGAGGCAAAACACCGTGAGTTGAAATCTTATATTTTTACCTGTGTATAATACACTTTTTTTCTGTGACAGGCGAAACGATGATTTAATATTGGAAAAAATATTACAATATATTAAAATAAAAAAAAATCAATCGATGTCAAATTTGAAGTTTCAAACAAGTAGGAAGTTGTACTTATAGGGACAGTTAGACTTGCATTGCTAAGGAAACCTTCAAAGTAATCAAATATCTGTCAATTTAATTCTGCAAGTGGTTACTTATTTGCACATACCTGGAAAAAAGTACTCATTTTTTCCTGGGGAAAAAAGTAAAATCATAAAAAGTGACATTTTGTTACGTAAGAAACATTAAATGTCAAATTTTTTTTTATGACAATAAAATAGTTCTACGCACACCGTGAGCAAAATACTATTTTCAAGTTATGTTTCTCATGTTCAAAGTATTGCTTTTCATGGCAGTTTTAGAAAAAAACATTTTTAAAAATGATTTGACTAGTTTTGCCCTATGATGAGAATTTACTTGGTAAATAAAAATTAAGTAAATACCTAGGGCAAATACTGGTTATTTACCTAATATTTGGTAAATAAATAAATTTCGTTCGTATTGTACTTTATTAGTCTTGGGGATAAATTTTAAAACAAGGAAACAATCTTCCTAATAAAAAGTAACATTTATATTTATTAAAATCGAAAGTTTACCAAAAACTAAAATATACAAAAACATTTTATTATGTGATATTATTCTTTATCACTATTATTTGTAGTAGGTGCATCTTCTTTGTTAGAAGTTAAATATTCAGTTGTTTCAGATTCGGTTTCACTTTCTAAATGCTCGTCATTTGTATCCTTGATAGCAGATTGCAGGTTCTATGTTTTGTCATTCTTGTCGGGCAAATGTACGTCTTCTACTAGCATCACCACCGATGTTAAACTTTCAGCTTTGTCATCAGAAATAACATAGGCAGTTGCTTTGGGTTGTCTTAGTCTTCAGTTGTGAGCTAAGTATGTTAGTTTTCCAGCTCTCTGTATAGTTAGTCGATTTCGCTTTTTATTATGGATAAACGAAAAAGTGCTGAATGTTCGTTCTGTTTCAGCTGAAGAAACTGGAGTAGTTAATATTCTAACAGCTACTTTTGAAAGTAATGTTGTGCCACAAATTCCTCGTCACCAAGCTTGCAGTCATCCAAAGAAATTCTCTGTTCCAAAAGTGAAATTTAGCACGGTAATTTGTTAAATCAGTAATTATGGCTTGTACATTCATGTTCATATCAATTGCAGTTTTGTAAATTAATTTCATTCCATCAATTTGTTGCTCTGGAGTAAGATTCCAGCCCTGATGTGATGGGTTCAATGAAACCACTGCAAAATGAATAGGACGAAGAACTTTTATTTTCTAGCAATAATGGAATCAAAATTTTGCTTCCCTTCAGCCCGTGTAACTGGACTCTTTGGAAGAATTTCAATCAATTTTTTTTCAGTTATGGACATTGCATCATAAACTTTATGAATGCAAGAATCATTTGCTTGAATTTTATTTATCCATTCTACAATTGGAATAGGAAGTTTGCAGAATTAAAAAAGTTGTACTCAAAAGACTTCATCATCTATTAAGTTGTGTTTTATGTTTGCTGGTAGCACATCGGCAGCTTCCTCTTTCACAGCAAGTTGTTACACAGTTACTTTAGCTTTTTTGAAAGATTCTGGACTTTAAGAATGCTTCCCCAACGTGTAGCACCAGGCAAAGTTAACAACACATTGCATTTTCTTTCCACATTAATTTGCATATATAAAGCATTTAATATAGGGACATTTTTGATTTATTTTGCAATTTCAGTTAAATTTACGATAAATTTACGTACTGACTTACATTTAAAAATGTCACAACAGTAAATGTAGTGTGTATGTGCCAAACATCCTAAAACAATCAAATGACGGGAATAAGTTGAAAAGCTTTCTGCATATTTGATGCATTATCCCCTATAATAAAAAAAACGTTTCGAATCCATATTTTTCAATGACCTCGGCAATTTTTTCTATTAAGTGCTTCTGGTTTTGTAATAACAAAATTAATAATAGACTGATTATGAATATTACTCCAGTCATCACACTGAAGGTGAAGATTATCGCAATTTTGTAATTTATTATCCAGTTCTCTCTTCTCTTCTGTATACTGATTGTCAAGATAAGCTATTGCAATAGTCGTTCGTGTTGGCAAAATGTAGGCTGGCCGTATCATTTTATAAAAAGTTCCATTATGCATGCTCCACTATTGCAAGGGGTGTTCCACTTACAAATATGACCTTAGCAAGGACTTCATTGAGAATTTTCTAAAAATAAAACACTGATCATACAAATTAATGTTTTAGTTACTATAGATTTACATTTTCATCTGGAGTCATAGAATCGACAAACTGCTGCACTGATTTAAGCTGTGTTGTTCTTCAGCAATATCATTTGGATTTGGATTAATAACTGCAGCTGATGTAGAAGCAGCAGTCATACGTATTCAATGAATGTCTCTTTCCCAAGTGGCATATATGTGTTTATTTTTATTGTGGATTTCGCTTGATGCGGGCATTTTACACATTTTGAAACATGCATTTTAATTTTGTTAACATTGGCGAACATGCATGTTTTTCCACAAAATTTGCAGTCTACTATCTATCACTTTTTAAGTTAAATAGTTCCAAACTATCTCTTTATATTTTCCCATTTTGTAATTAAGGTGATATTATTTTAGCACTGTGATAGTTAATATTCAACAATACACTAACACAGAAATTAGCAGACTAGCTGATGTATTCAATTTAAAAACACACAAGACACATCACAAAAGGGAATTCCTACACTACTTGGACCCTATCAGTTTATACAGGGTGTCTGGAAAATACGTGTACAACGTAAGAACAGAGATTCTTTGGCTCGAAATAGATCGATTTGAGTCAGCTTACCTATTACACAAGTTGCTTCATTTAGCCGCTAGAGGACTTAAAAAATCGTGAAAAATATTTGATCTTTTAAAATAACTCGAAAACGCGTCGATAGATTTTGACCATTTTTGGGGTGCGAGTTTCTACTTTCAATTGACATCTTTTGGTGGTGTACGCAATAATTTTAAAAGCATACGAGTGTCCCAAAAATGATATATTGTATAAATATCCGACCATTACTTTTTTCCTGTTTATGCAATGACTACCAATTTTTTGTTATGAGTAGCCGACTTAATTTGGAAACTTTTTTGTCTCTTGTAAAATTTTGATTAGACGTGCGGTTTGACAGAGAAAAATAATTTCAATTGTCTTTTTTTATTTTTATTTCATTGTTTTGTTTATTTTTTATTACTATCATTGAAAATTAACAGTGCAGTACAAGTGTTAGACCATTACAATAAATTTTCAAAATGGCCGCCATTTTCTTCAATGCACAAATTAACTCTTCCTAAGAAGTTTAACTGAACCCTCTGCATTGTTTGTGCATTATTTTTTAAAGAGTTGGCTGCATTTAAAATTCGTCTATACAATTCTTCTTCGCTATCAAGTGGAGACGAATAAACCTTAGATTTTAAGGTACCCCACAAAAAATAATCACAGGGCATCAAGTCCGGCGATCGTGCTGGTCAATTTGTAGGAGCATCACATCCCC
The DNA here is from genome assembly GCA_036346225.1 of Platerodrilus igneus. Classification (NCBI taxonomy): domain Eukaryota; kingdom Metazoa; phylum Arthropoda; class Insecta; order Coleoptera; family Lycidae; genus Platerodrilus; species Platerodrilus igneus. Next base: position 4,788,556 of record JARFIW010000500.1, on the reverse strand, counting down.
TTCAGATCCATCGATCCAAATATTTTTCGTGTAAATGTTGTCGAACAGCTGGAGTAAAGTGGGGAGGAGCACCATCGTACATGAACCACATGTCTTGGCGAAGTAACAGTGGCAGATCTTCCAATAAATTCGGCAATGTTTGTTGTAGAAAGTTGAAGTAATTGTCTCCGTTTAATCGATTTGGTATCACAACAGAACCGATAATAAAATTATCAATAACTCCAGCCCAGACATTAATCTTAAATTCATGTTGATAGTGAGTCACTTTAGTTGTATGAGGATTTTCTACAGCGTAAACATGTTCATTATGTATGTTATTAACACCAGATCTTGTAAAAGAAGCTTCGTCTGTAAATAAAATTTTGCGACTGAAATTTGCATTTTGAATTCTCTGATCTTGAATAAATTGACACAAAGCTAGACGCCTCTCAGAATCGATAGTCAAAAGGTCTTGTACCTGTTGAATGTGGTATGGGTGTAATAACTGTTCCTTTAAAACGTCATGAACAATACTTTTAGGAACTTGTAGTTCAAGTCCTAAGCGTCTGGTGCTTATTTTTGGGTCTTCTTCAACTCTATCCAAAATTTATTCCTCCTGATCCGCATTTCTTGACTGAAAGCTACCATTTTCACGAAGACGTCTTTCATATTTGCGAATGTTTGGTGGTTCGGAATTCGGGCGTCTGGTGCTTATTTTTGGGTCTTCTTCAACTCTATCCAAAATTTATTCCTCCTGATCCGCATTTCTTGACTGAAAGCTACCATTTTCACGAAGACGTCTTTCAATATTTGCGAATGTTTGGTGGTTTGGAATTCGGCGATTAGGAAATCATTCCCTATAGACTCTGACGCTTTCACGACCATTGCCTTGACAAAATCCGAAAACCAAAAGCATACCCACCTGTTCATTGTTTGTGTAAGTACTCATAATGTAAGATGAAAGATGCAAACTTTTATTGAATTAAGCAGAAATTCAAGACTTGACAGGCAAACTGAGGTTAAATAATATTCAAATTAAATAACAAAACAAAAGCAAAGCCTACTACTATACTAAGTTCTTTTATTTGCCCCGTTTTACAGCTAATGCAGCAATGATGATGAAAGTATGTAGACATTTTTGAAATTACTTTTTTCTGTCAAAGCGCTCGTCTAATCAAAATTTTACAAGAGACAAAAAAGTTTCCAAATTAAGTCGGCTACTCATTAAAAAAATTGGTAGTCATTGCATAAACAGGAAAAAGTAATGGTCGGATATTTATACAATACATCATTTTTGGGACAATCGTATGCTTTTAAAATTATTGCGTACACCACCAAAAGAGGTCAATTGAAAGTAGAAACTCGCACCCCAAAAATGGTCAAAATCTATCGACGCGTTTTCGAGTTATTTTAAAATATCAAATATTTGTCACGATTTTTGAAGCCCTCTAGCAGCTAAATGAAGCAACTTGTATAATAGGTAAGTTGGCTCAAATCAATCTATTTCAAGCCAAAGAATCTCTGTTCTTACGTTGTGCACATATTTTCCGGACACCCTGTATATATATATATATATATATATATATATATATATATATATCTGTATATATATATATATAAATAAATATTTTAGGTAGTTAATTACACAAGGTAAGTTGATAAATACTATCGTATTATAGTGAATAAGATGAAATAATAACTTTGTGTGTGTGCGTGTGTGGGTGCGTGCGTGCGTGCGTGCGCGCGTGCGCGCGTGAGCGCGTGCGTGCGTGGGTGCGTGTGCGCGCGTGCGTGCGTGTGTGTGTGTATATATAATGGATTTTAAAATCAGGGCAGCTAATGTATCTAATTTAAACACACATAGTAGGGTGCTACCTGCAATTCTTGGGTATATCCACTATAACCATCATAATAATATAAACACTATTGACTGTTATATTTAAGGTTTTATAAAATAGTTACTTCAAAAAATGTTTTGAGTAAATATAAATATTGTTGGTAAATAGCGGGTATTTACTCAAATTTTAGTTACCCACCCAATGCGTATTTATCCTTGACCCTTTGCTGGTTATGCCTAGTTCACTTTTAGCATTTTCTTCTAAAAAAAATTGCAATATATTGTTTAATATCGTATTAATTTTTAAGTGAAGTTTTAAATATGTAACTCATACAATATTAACAGAAAAGTGCTCACACTGATTTGATTGCTAACCATTGTAGTTGTATCTGCTATCATGTTTGTCACCTATAATAATAAGAAATCGTTCTTGTGCATTTATTAAGAGCGTGTCTAGTGCATTCATTAAACCACACCCCTATATCGATACTGAGGTATGTTCACACCTGGCACCCGCTTTTAATTGAAAAGAAAACAAACTTGTTTCTATTTTAGTCTTATTTTTAAACATTGTTTTTTAAATAATGCAGTTGTCTTACAGTTCTACCAAAATCATTTGCTTTTTTCAACATTTTAAAAGTTTGTATTGTTACGTGCCAAGGGTCACTTTAACATTTTATGTTAAGTTTTTAATGTACGGAAGTTTCCCGCCATATTTTCAAATACGCGAGACGCGGGAATTTTTAAATAGACTGGGCGGTACTTCCGATACGTCCGAGTAGTGCAATTGCGCAGAGTGCATATCCCTATAGGGGTATAGATATACTAGACAAGGAGTTGGGGTGACGCGCGGAATCGTGGCTATTTTGCCTTTGATCGTGAAGTTATGTGCACGTGATTGTCTGGTAAGAATTGCCGCCACCTAAGGACTACCGAACTTCACGCCTGAGGAGGACTCATGATTACCTTGGCTAGCCGGTGCTGATTTGTACGAATTTGGTAGCGTCAGCGTATCATCTTTAATTCCGCCGGGAGGAGCCCGACTGGAGTGGTTAGAGGCCTACCGAGTGAAATTGCAGGCGGAAGCAGAATACCTGATGTAAGTAATCTTTTACTTATTTTGTGTTAAAAACGGATTAATTTGTTGTTTAAATGGCTCTCGTTTATCTTTAATTGTTTAATTTTTATATGCAAATTATTGTGCAATATCGATGACATCATCAGTAGTTGACGCGCCGAAATCCGTATAAGAGTTGGCGCTGCCAACTGTGATAGTGCCTCTTACACCACGTTACCGGTGTAGTAATTATCGAACTTTAAATTTTAACTACCGTTTATCCTATAACAATTTAGCGCTCCAACGTGTTATTTAGGTGGTACTATACCTATGGAATGTTTAGATTAATTTTAAACATGCTTTTTCATTTAAACAATCTCCTTAAATTTCATGATCTATGTTACCTAAGATATCTGTGAAGTTTTAATTTCATGTTGGCACCTTGGAAAAATTCACCAGAATATTTTCAGAATTGACAGATTAGACTTGTAATGTAAACTTGGTTATTGTAACATGTACCTTTTTATCAAAAAATGTTAATTCATTTACCTAATTGAAATTTTAAAATAAAGATAACTGTAGTTGCCTAAAACTGTGTTAGTTCTCAAAAAATAAGTGTAGTGTCTAAATAAACTCCAAGGATTTATGGATAACCTCACTTTTTTCTCAAGTAAGTACAAAATAAGCATTTTTATAGTAATTGCACGTCTTGAAATCCCGTGTATTATAACGATTATCTACCTTATATCAGTGTAAAATATAACACTTGCTGCTAAATAAAAATTTGCACTTACAAATTATCTCATGTGTTTATGAAAAAGTGTTTGTCATTCACCTGTTAATCAATATTTAAACTCGTTTTTAAAGAAACCTTATGTTACAAACGTTATTGAAATAAATTGCCTTTCAATATCTTTTTATGTAACGTTAAAGTATGGATTTTTGTGGTTATTGGTTAAATAATGCATTACATGTGTGTATTTTCTAAATTGAAGGGCTTTTTTCTTGTAACTTCTGAAGGATATATCCCCTTGTTAAGCATTTACCTTACCTTATGTCTTTAAATACAGTTTATTTACAAAATTACCTATTAAAATACTTTTGTTCGTTTTCTTAACCTTAAAAAAGCCCGTTTTTGAAACTTCAATGCACAATCGGTTATTATATCTTTTTAAGAAGTGTTTGACTATAGGTTGTTGTTTTTATAGGTTAAATAACATATCACCTGCGTCCTTTCTCTATTTTGGAGGGCCTTTCTGTAATTATCAACAAAATATGTATTTAATTGAACATTGATTTTGTTTTCATACACCCTAAATGTGTTTCCTTAGTGTGTTAATTAATTAACGCTTTAACATTAGCATATTATTCTTTATCGGTGACGTTTCTAACAAGTTCTTACCCCTAAATACCGTACCGTACTAACTTAAAATAGCTGTAACGTTTTTTACCTTCTGACCTGCGTCAAAATCGCATACCTTATATATCGTATCTCGAATATTCTATTCACAATGAACGTTTCACATTTAAAATCCCTCGAATTGATCTACGAGCTGAAGTGTAGAAATATTATCGCAGCTAGTAATCAGAATGATAGGTGATCTCAACTCAGGGCTATTTTGGCAAAGGAAATGAAAAGCGTTGCTATCTTAAAGAAACCCGTTGGCGACTGGCCCCTTAACGTATCGGAAATTAAATTATCTTTGGATGATATATCGGGTATAATAAATAGAACGGATCCTGCTGCTAGTAATATCGAGCTAGGGAGATTGACTTCAAGAATAATGCACGTCAAACAACGTGTCGAATTATTATCTTTATATAACGACGACCAAGCGACTCAATCTAAACAAAGTTTGTTGTCCGAGGTGTTATTGCTTGAAGGAATTGTCCTGAAAAGACTTAATCCTAATGCAGACGTAGATATATCGTCACCCTTTTCAAATCTCGCTCTCGTTTCACCTAAACCTGTAGGAAAATCTATACCTGTATACAAATGGGGTCTCACTTTCGAAGGGTTTGATTCGCAGGTCTCTTTATCATCCTTTCTTGATCGTATCAATGATTTTAAAATCTCTCGCGGGTGTACCGACCAGGACCTATTTGTCTCAGCTGGTTCGCAAACTCAGCGTTGATATGGTACAGAAACATACGAGACCAAATTTCTACCTGGGAGGAGTTAGTTGCGTGTTTAAAACGAGATTTCCTACCTTATGGCTATATTAACGACCTTTGGAACGAAATACGTAACCGAACCCAAGGTCCTGACGAAAATGTTGTTTCTTTTATTGCCTCATTAGAAGCTTTATATAGCAGACTCGACAAAAAACCTTCCGAATCCGAAATTATCGATCAATTACTTAGAAATTTAAACGTTTGGCATTACAGCCCATATCTTCGCTAGCCCACTTTAAAGACCTATGTCGTTCTCTTCAAGAAGTGAGGTCAAGAATTAACAAATATCGGCCACCGCCCGAGAAATTATCTGGTCTTCTAGAACCTGATTTAGCTTGCCAAGTTCGAGCTTCCCGTAAAGTATCTACACTTAACGTTCCTTCTACCGTTACTAACAACTCACTTACCTGTTGGAACTGCAAGCGAAGTGGACATAACTATACTGTCTGCACATACCCTAGAAATATTTTTTGTTATGGTTGTGGTCGCGCAAATATTTACAAATCTAACTGCACCAACTGTAATCCTAACGTATCGGGAAACTCCCGTCGAGATATTTCAAATCAGGGTGTGAATATCTCAAGAAACCAAAATCGCCCTCAACACCAATCATCCAACGGACACAGACGCCAATAAATTCAAATTATAAAACTACTTCTAACGTTGTACCGTCATTAAATTTATCTAATAATAATACCGCTACTATTAATGTACAAAATGCCTTACCTTTAGAGGAATTATGCTATACTACTCCAGCCGGAGTGGTCTAAGTGGTTACAAACCATCAATTCCTTTTACCATAAAAAGACTGCCGCTGTTTCACAACTTGTTAAAAAACCCTTCGATAATCGTCCACACTTATCTATCTCAATTGGTTCCTTAAATGTAATTGCTTTATTGGATACAGGTTCTTCATGTTCTCTTATAAATAACGAAGGGTTACATCAATTATCTCAACAAAATATCAAAATTCAAATTATTCCGAAAAACTTCCATAAATTTAGCTGACGATAATCAAATACATGTAACCGGTTCCCTTAAGTTAAAAATTCGAGTAGAATCTCTTGAACGTGAGGTTTTATTTTTGATTGTGCCTGCTTTAGCGTATCCCTTTCTACTGGGCGTTGATTTCTGTAAACTTTTTAATTTGTCACTTTATTTCCAAGATTTTTCATGGCAAACCTCTATTAAAACGAACTCCTGTGCATCTACAGGAATATCTAACAAAATCTCTCTTACTGATTCCCAAAATGTAACTCTTAACGCTACAATCGACAAATTTCGCAAACTTAATACCTCCGAACTTGGTTGTGTTACAACGGCAACACACGTTATCTCTACAGGTGATGCCCTTCCCTTTAAGCAACGTCAATATCCCTTATCGCCGGCATTACAAAAGCATTTACATGCTGAAATAGACAAAATGTTAGAATCTGGTGTTATCTCTCCTTCAAATTCACCGTGGACCTCTCCTGTATTATTAGTTCGGAAAAAGAATGACGAATGGCGTGTCTGTTTCGATGGCAGAAAGTTGAATTCTGTGACTGTTCCAGATGCTTACCTCTACCTAGAACTGACTCGATTTTAAGCCGCCTTGAAACGCAAAATTTATCTCATCTATCGACCTTAGACAAGCTTTTTATCAGATACCTCTCGACTTATCTTCTCGTCAAAAACTGCTTTTGTGTCCCAGGCCGAGGTCTTTTCGAATATAATTTTTTGCCATTTGGTCTCTGTAACGCTCCACAAACTTTACAACGTACTATGGATCAAACGTTAGGTCCTATCTTACATCAAGAACGTGCCTTTGTATTTTTAGATGATATCTTAGTTATCTCAAGTTCTTTCGATGAACATATCGCCACATTAAATGAAGTTGCAGAACGTTTAAACGCAGCAGGTTTTAAGATAAACTGGGAAAAGTCTCAATTTTGTCGTTCATCCCTCACATTTCTCGGTTTTATTATCGATGGGACAGGCTTACGAGCAGATCCTGCTAAAGTTGATGCCATTACTAAATTTAAAACACCTAAGACTGTTACCGAAATCAAACGTTTAATTGGAATGATTAGCTATTATCGCATCTTTCTACCCAATCTTTCAACTATATCTGCACCCATTACCGCTTTAATTAAAAATAAAAAGAAATCCCAAACTATCGAGTGGAATTTAGAATCCCAACAGGCTTTCGAACAAATTAAAACATTAATCACTTCAGCACCTACCTTAATCTCTCCAAATTTCGATGATAAGTTTTTTATACAAACCGATGCCTCACTTACTGGGTTAGGTGCAATGTTATTCCAGGTAAGCAATGGTTTAGAACATCCAATCGCCTATGCGAGCCGTGCCTTAACTTCTGCCGAACAAAAATACTCTGCTACCGAACGGGAATTATTGGGCGTTATCTTTGGCATCGAGAAATTTAGAGGATATGTCGAAGGTACACACTTTACCGTAATCACTGATTGTGCAGCTCTCACGTGGCCTAATAACTTGAAACAGCCCGCAGGTCGTTTGGCAAGATGGAACTTGCGTATATCCCAATTTACTTTTGACGTTAGGCATAGGCCTGGCAAGTTAAATATCGTACCTGATGCCTTATCTCGTGATGTCGTTTCTCTTAACCTTCCAAATTTAATTCTGGATACCTGGTACCTCAATATGATTAAAAAAGTTTCCGATAATCCCGACAAATTTCCTACCTTTCGTGTAACTAATAATAGACTATATAAATTTGCATCTTCGTCCCCACATAAAATATCGAATATCGCTGAATGGAAACTGGTCGTGCCCAGTGCAAACCGCAGTGAGGTGCTCAAATTATGTCACGACGATCCCATTGCTGCACACCTTGGTGTTACAAAAACTCTCGCTAAAATATCTGAATTATATTACTGGCCCACACTGAAGCAATCTGTTTGTCGCTACATTAAGAGCTGTAAAATTTGTGGTTCCCATAAGAGTTCACAAGATGCTCGTCCTGGTTTAATGGGTAACTTTAAACGTGTATCTTATCCCTTTCAATTAATATCGCTTGACTTATTAGGACCTCTCCCTCGATCGAAAAGAGGTAATCAATATCTTTTAGTGGTTACCGATTGGTTTTCTAAATTTGTTATGGTGCAACCCTTACGTAAAGCTACATCCGCAGCTATAATTAAATTCCTAGAACAAAATGTCTTTCTTATCTTTGGTGTCCCACAGATTATTCTTTGTGACAATGGTGCACAATTTATCTCTAAAGATTTTCAGAATTTCGTTAAAAGTTACAAAGTACAAAAAATTTGGTTTAACGCAAAATATCACCCCCAAGTAAACCCTACCGAGAGTAAATCGAGTGTTAATTACCGCTATCTCTTCCTATATTGATTCAGACCATACTACACGGGATGAACATATCTTTAAAATTGCCCAAGCTTTGCGTACATCTAAACACGAAGCAACCCAATTCACTCCGTCTTTTCTTGTTTTTGGAAGATATACCCCAATCGATGGGAGTTACTATGGTTTAGTGCCTGACGATACTAACGTAATCGAATTTGACGATAAAGTACGTTGGGACAAGGACCAACAGTCATTACCTTCTATCTTTAACGACGTTAGAAAAAATTTGTTAAAAGCTTACGAAAAGAGTAAGGACCATTATAACTTACGTAAACGAAATATTTCCTTTGCCTTGGGCGAACAAGTTTGGAAAAAGAACTATGTCTTATCGGATGCATCTAAGAAATTCTCTTCAAAATTAGCCCCTAAATTCATTCTTTGTAAGGTCATTCGTGTCATTAGTCCCCTTATCTACGAACTTCAGGATGCTGAAGGAAAACGCCAAGGCAGGTGGCATATTAAAGACCTTAAGCCATTCTCTGCCGACCCAAATGCTACTTAAGTTTTTCACGTTCCATTCTCCTCACGATTTACCTAATATTTTTTTGTTTTCACCATCAATTAGTATCTTTAATTACTTAGTCCTTCTCTTATACACCTACGTTTTATACATTTAACTCATTTACCTTAAACCCTTTGCTTCTGGTTGACTTTTCCTTGACTATACCGTTAGTTATATATCACTTCATTCTCTACACCCCCAAATATAACTCTGTCCTTTCATTTAATCAACCCTCGAACTCTTCCTACTGCATATTATTTGGTTTTAGTGTTTTCTTCGTCATTTAATTTTGTGTGGTAATTGTCGTAACTTTGGTTGAAATAACTCATTGAATATTTATGATTGGTTTTAGCTGATGTTGAGTGGATGATTTTTTCTTTGGGCCCACATAGGACACGCGCGATCTATGCCTTTGAAAGAAATAGTTCATATTCACAGTTGCAAGAACTAGGATTGCCTATTCCATGTGTTTTTCTTCTGAATTATTGCAGTCGCCCACATTATACTTCATCATTATACTACAGCATTATTTCTTTCTTTTACTACTAAATCAACATAACTTATAAACATTTTTTTTCATTGTTTTTTATTGAACTTTGTGGTGAGGTGCTATTGCTTTTTATTGTTATCTTATTATATTCTCGGTTGTTTTAGCATATTGGGACAGTGAATCTGTATTTAACTGCTTATAATTGGGCATTTTTGTGTGTTTAGGGTCCTACCGTTTTGAAAAACTACCTCAAAACAGTTTGTTTTTGTGTGTCTGTATCTGTAATGATACTTTTAAGTTGTCGTGTCTACCTTTGTCTGATTTTCTTATCGTAGTCAATGCACTCGTTAGGAAAATGATCGCACTTGTTCTCTTAGGAGCCTAGTGAATGTCAATATATGATATATCTTATCTTGTCGGATCAATATCGCAGGTAGTCCTTCAGACTGCGCTGTGTTTAACAGGGACAACTCTCTACCTTCTTTTGGATGCTTGTCCAAAAACTATACTTTTTCTTAACCCGCTATCTCCGCTATGCCTTATTCTTCCTTCGGTGGACCTGTTCTTGTCCCGGAACACCCGTCTTCCACATAAGAATGATGTTCCCTCATTCCGAGTTACTGACCACACTGGCTGGTTGAGTAGCGCTTTGCTATCCACCTTTCCCTCTGTCGCTTTTGCTCAATGCGAGCCCTTCCTCTACTTTCTTCTACCTGGAGGTGCCTCTTATGCACTCCAAAAACCAACCTCCTTCTTTTACCTTTCCTATTTCTACTGCCTTTTCATTTCTGTTAGTCACCGTGTGGTTGCGCGGAGGTTTCACAGACACCTGGACCATGTCTCTGCGAATCTTTCGTGGGGTCATGCGGTGCCGCTGTCAGTGCATGGGCTCTGGCAGTGAAGGTGTGAATGTGTGAGTGAATGAGTATGTATATCGTTATATACCGAGTGGATATCGGGTGATAGTTCACCGATATCGATCAACGCTGGGTGCAGGAATGCACCCAAATGTCTTTGCCGGTCCCCCGTGCTGTTCTTGTGAACGGACCTGCTTCACAGGTTTCTCTTTTTAGAGGGCACGGGTCAATCCCATTTCAACGGCTCTACTGGAGCCACTCTTTTGTTGTTAGCATTGTCTTGGGTAATAACTAGGCCAATATCTTTGTCTTCTTTATTATCTTTGACAATACCCTTAGTTTTAATATCGTTATCTTATTGATTACCTTTGGTAATAACTTTAGTTTAGTATCGTTATCTTACCGACTACCGTTAGTAATAATTTCGGTTTAATTTCTCGTTATCTTACCGACTACCGTTAGGAATAACTTCGAGTTATTTCGCGTTATCTTATCGGTTATCTTTAGTAATAACTTTTATTTAAATTCATGTCACTTTACCTACTATCTCTTATAATCACTTTAACTTAATATCGTGTTATCTTATCTAGTATCTCAAATAATAACTAAAGCTTAATACCGTTATCTTATTCATTACCTTTGAGGATAACAACTTAAGCTTAATAACATTATCTTATCTACTATCTTTAACAACAATTTGAGATCTTGTCTTATCTTTTTATCGTCCTAACGTGTGGTATATATGACCAGACGTGGGAATTATCTTTCTGAAATTTAAGTGAAAAAGCTAACCCGATATAGACATGTAATTTGTTAGGTTAGCATATAAGGATTTAGTAGGTGGTACTTTTGGTAAATTTGTTGATTCACAACTATGTCATGGACAAGTTTTAAATGTGCATCGTAAAAAAAAACCAAAGTACCAGTAACAAAATTTGCTAGAGTGCAGAGTGATGCACTCCAGGAACATTTTTTAAATTTGGGCACTTCTTGCCAAAAAGAAGAATAGTTTTGATGCAACACTCATGTGTGTTTGCACATAACAACTTTTGTGTTAGCTTTAGTTAGATAAGTTTAGATAGGTTTAGATAGGTTAGGCGACTTGTCGCACCCGTGTTAGTTTAAGTAGTGTTTCATGCTCCCCGACAAATTTGTGCTGTCGGTAATTAGTGTAGTCAAAGACTATCGGGCTACCTATTCCGTTTCCTGGTACTTCGGTAGACGTGTTATCGGTCGAAAAAACCAGGTGGCGCCTTATATAAACATTTTGTAGGTTTTAAGTTAGGGTTTATGTAGGGTAGTTAGGACTTAGATTTTAAGCTGTTACTGTGCTAACAGACTTTTTCTTTTTTTTTAAGTTTTTTCTTTTGTGGCTTTGTCGCGATTGTTACGTGCCAAGGGTCACTTTAACATTTTATGTTAAGTTTTTAATGTACGGAAGTTTCCCGCCATATTTTCAAATACGCGAGACGCGGGAATTTTTAAATAGACTGGGCGGTACTTCCGATACGTCCGAGTAGTGCAATTGCGCAGAGTGCATATCCCTATAGGGGTATAGATATACTAGACAAGGAGTTGGGGTGACGCGCGGAATCGTTGCTATTTTGCCTTTGATCGTGAAGTTATGTGCACGTGATTGTCTGGTAAGAATTGCCGCCACCTAAGGACTACCGAACTTCACGCCTGAGGAGGACTCATGATTACCTTGGCTAGCCGGTGCTGATTTGTACGCATTTGGTAGCGTCAGCGTATCATCTTTAATTCCGCCGGGAGGAGCCCGACTGGAGTGGTTAGAGGCCTACCGAGTGAAATTGCAGGCGGAAGCAGAATACCTGATGTAAGTAATCTTTTACTTATTTTGTGTTAAAAACGGATTAATTTGTTGTTTAAATGACTCTCGTTTATCTTTAATTGTTTAATTTTTATATGCAAATTATTGTGCAATATCGATGACATCATCAGTAGTTGACGCGCCGAAATCCGTATAAGAGTTGGTGCTGCCAACTGTGATAGTGTCTCTTACACCACGTTACCGGTGTAGTAATTATCGAACTTTAAATTTTAACTACCGTTTATCCTATAACAGTATATGCCTTTCTACCATCTAATCGGAGATTAGATAAATTGACAATTCGTCATTGCAAGTAGCTTTAGCGACGGCAACCGCATTAGTTGAATATGATTGGATCTTTAAAAACCTAATTTGCTGTCTTTCTAAGGGAACGTCCGTCAATATTATAAAAAAACTACTAGTACAGCTTCTCTATGGTCATCTAATGCGTTCTACACGTTTTATACATCCTATTTTTTAACATTCGCCATAAATAAAAATTTTAAACAGACTTGTGTGTTTCTTCCTATCCACGAGGTCGAGAATGTTTCAGTTACATGATTTTGTAACTGTTAGCTAATTAAGTGATAGTGCCCTTTCGAGCATACCACTTGTTTGTAAGAGTAATTTATCTAACATATTTTGAAAATCGTTCTGCAGAAAGTGAAGATAACGATCACCAGTTAGTGTATCATAAAAAGTGTAAGGACTAAGAATTGTTGCACAGATGATACCACACCAAACATTAAATCTAAACCTTACTTGGTGGCTTCTCTGTTCAAAATGATGTGGATATTCTTGCATCCATAAATGTTCATTATGACTATAACATATGCCACAGTTTGTAAATCGTGTTTCATCTGTCTACAAAAGTTTAAATCTAAACTGTGGATCAGCTTCGCGCATGTTGGTAAACCAAGTACAGTATTCAACGTGATTGTAATCATAGGAGTATAGTGTTTGTGATAACTGGTAGATTATAGGGATGAAACCTATGCTTTTCAGTACTTGTACAACAGTGCTTTGTGACTTGCACGCTTCCGTTGCCATTTCTTGATTTAAATCGACCGATTTACATCACACGTGCCAATATGTTTATATCTGCTTCTTTATTAATGCCTCTTGCGGTCTTATTTGGTTAAAAAAAACAATCTCCTAGATTATCAGTCTCTTGAAGGTAGTTAGAACTGGTAACAATTAAAGTGCAATTCGAAATACTGTTGTGCAGCTTGTGCGATACAAAATGTAACACTCGATCATATTTCGCTTTTTTTTATTTGAAAAATTCATACTGATAATTTATTAAACCTCAATCAACTTTAATATTAGCAACTAAATGATTTGCACTGTCAATAATTGTCCTTTGCATATGTTAATTGTTTCCATGGCTTATTGTTTGAACAGTTCGAAAATTAAATGAAGAGAATTGCCATAATTTTTTTATTTATAGAAATAACTGTCAAAAGGTATGTATGTGTTTAGTCGGTGAAAAATGTCTGTTGAAGAACTTATAACACAGTTAATGAACTGAAAGAAAGCGTGCAAGCTTTTAACGATGTCAAAAGACATTCTGTTAGATAAGCAACAAATTCCATTCTAAAGGACTAAAATTTATGTTTTGGGGATAACTGAGGACTTTTTGAGTGTGTTAAAATAATTCTAATTTTTTTCTGTTTTGGTAACAAAAGTAAAATTAACAATTCGAATTAAAATTAATAATGATAGTTAGTTAGAAAACGTAATTCTTTTTGGCTATAATGCAATGCCTCAACAAAATGCAATAAAAGCACAGAATTTAGAAATTTTGGTAATCTCAAACTATCATTTTATGACAGTCAGATTGGTAAAAACCATACAAGTGTCATACATTATTGAATTAGAAATTACAAGTGCTTTCGAAAACTAAAATAAAAATCTAGATCCGTATTTAAAAATTTGAAGTTGAGGGTGGTCCTGAGGAGATACAACATGTAATCATAATGCTAATAGGTGTAGCTTTCAAAATTTAAAATGTATCATTTTTTCATAATTTTAAAAATGTAAAAGCTAGAAGCAAAAAATGAAAATTGAAATTTTCTTTTTCCTTCCCGTTTGGGAAGGGTGCTCAAGCTATCAATAATTTGTTTGTTTCTTGTTGCTCTCAGATATAGGCAATTCTTTCCCTATTTAACTGAATCTCTATCTCTAATAACTTCAGATCCCACCAATACATAACATGCGAAAAAATTCACCCTGTATATACATATACAGGGTGTCCAGATTTTAATTGCACACTATAGGAATATCCTGAACTATAAGAGATACAGTGGTGGTTAAATTAGACAAAAGTTACCTACTTATGAGGGTATTTTATAGCTGATCTTGAACTACAAATGTTATCCATAGATTGCTAGATATTGGCTAAAATACAAATTTTGCGATTTTCAACTTTTCTTAATAACTTCGTTATTATTATAGTTAGAAGGATGAAATTTGGTATGGTAACATAAGACATAATTTTGCATTTAATGACGATTTACAAATTGTTCTAGATCTATTACATTTTTTGTCGCGATAGTCAACTTTTTTGTTGTTATGACCGTCATATTGGATTTTTACATCAACGTATAGAAAAAAAATTTACAATTGCAACAATGTAAAACATCATTAATTTTTTAAAATAACATTATTAAGACACAAAAACAGTTTTTGTAAAAGTTCTAACCTATAAATAATAATGGAAAGTTAACTACCACAACTTGAAGTTACAGTAAATGTTCACCATGCTGTTCCAGACACAAGCGAACCCTTTTATTCATCTGCGCAATAGCATTTGATATGGAATCTTGATTAACTGACTATAATGCACTTCTTATTTTTTGCTGTAAGTGTTGGACACTATTAGACGGAGTATCATAAACTTGATTTTTTACATCTCCCCATAGAAAATATCCAGCGGGTTCATACCAGGCGAACGGGGTGGCCACGAAATAGCACCATTCTTTCCGATCCAACTTTGAGGAAATCGCTCATTTAAATACTGCGTTACTAACTTGAAATTATGAGGTGGTGCACCATCATGTTGAAACCAGCGTAAGTTTCTAATTGCTTCTAACGGTAGTTCATCTAAAAATTCTTCAAGAGCATTAATTAAAAAATCTAAATATTTCTTTCCGTCTAAATTCCCTTGTATGAAATAAGGGCCTATTATTCGGCCATCGAAGATTCCACACCAAACATTCACAGAAAAACGAACTTGATTCTTTGCTTCCTGCAACAAATGTGAATTTTCTGTAGAATAGTAGTGCTTATTTCTACAATTAAACATTCCACAATTTCAAAATGTAGATTCGTCGGTCCACAGAATTTTATTCGCAAACTGTGGATCATTGTCTAATTCAGTAATAAACCACTCACAAAATGCTAATCTTCTTTCCGAATCTCCTATATGGAGTTTTGTACTGGTAAGTATTTGTAGTCATGGTATTTATAGCTCTTAATAATATTATTTACTGTACTTTTGGAGACATTGCAGTCACGTGCTAATACATTAATGTCGCCATTCGCCTCTACCTTTTTAAGATATTTACCTCTTCATTTGTTAATAGAACCGCAGTCGGACATGTTTTTACATATTCTATAAAACAATGTACGATTTGGTTGGCTTCGTTCAGGGTACAGATTATGATACTTGCGGGCAGCTTCTGTAGAATTTCTGCAGCTTTTGATATACAAGTCGTACATGTCTTTTTTTTTTCGTTTATCGAGTACCACACCATATTTTAACAAAATTTTAATTTTAAACTATTAACAACAAAACTGATTATTGCAAACAATGGAACAGTTTAGAATTAATTGTATTTGACAGCAACACACTGGATCTTTTTTACAAAAACCGTTTTTGTGTCTTAATAATGTTATTTTAAAATATTAACGATGTGTTTTACATTGTTGAAATTGTAAAATTTTTTTCTATATGTTGATGCAAAAATCTAATATGGTGGTCATAACAACAAAAAAGTTGACTATCGCGACAAAAAATGTAATAGATCTAGAACATTTTGTAAATCGTCATTAAATGTAAAATTATGTCTTATGTTACTATACCAAATTTCATCCTTCTAACTATAATAATAACGAAGTTATTAAGAAAAGTTGAAAATCGCAAAATTTGTATTTTAGCGAATATCTAGCAATGTATGGATAACATTTGTAGTTCAAGATTAGCTATAAAATACCCTCATAAGTAGGTAACTTTTGTCTAATTTAACCACAACTGTATCTCTTATAGTTTAGGATATTCCTATAGTGTGCAATTAAAATGTGGACACCCTGTATACATACAGGTAGAGGATTGAATATTACAAGTTTTAAATTCCAAATCTACTTAACTATAAATATTCATTGGCTATTAAAATGGAACAAGATCTCTTATTGGAAGTGAAAATGTACAGGAAATAAGAATTGTTAACAAAGAACTACCTCCTACTAGCATAATATTTGAACATTAGCAAAAGGAACCTATCACAACTTCTCACTATAGATCTTAGATTGCTTTCATACCAAATGTAGATATAATATGAACTTCTACCGTCTATTCTGCACGAACAAGGTGTGCACTACTGAAATATTTACTTCAAAAGCTTAATAGCAACAATGTATTGAACATTTTTTCTTCATGAATAAGCAGAGGTTAAATTTTATTGTTGAATTTTTGATATGGCTTCAGTTTCTTGGTCTTCCAGCAAATAACTTTGATGATACTTGCTTAAATAATTTTGTATCTTAATTTTCATTTTTCAAAATATGGTTGGGTGTTCTAAAATGATAAAATGATGGAATTTCTAAATAACTTGTATGCAAGTGAAGTGATGAAAAATAACAAAACAACTTTTTGAAATTACAAATATGTTTGCTTTCGATTTAGGTCTCTGGCTATTCTTTTTGTATTCTATAAAAGAATTAGTTAGATCTTTTACTGGCATCTATTGAAATTTGATAAAAAAATTTCTTTAAATTCATATTTTTTATAACTATACAATTTTTCTTCTTCCGAAGCCTTTTGAACGTAAAATAAGTGGAATTTTGTTGTAAAGTGAATAAGTATCAAAACCCCTAACTTTATACGCATACCAAGCTTGCCAGAATAGCATTGTTGAGATACTATCAAATTTGACTCTTAAAGTTATCCACGAAGAAATAACTAAAACTAATTCTGTGTAGTACTTCTGCCAGAACCCTCGTAGCAGAAATTTCACTAATAGAATGCACTGCAACATATGTAGGCAATTGTTACTAAGTTCATTTTTTTTTAAATTTAAATATTGAGTTCCAAAGTTTGTGTTAAGTTGTGTCGAGGATGAAGGTAGACCTAAGAGAACAAGAGAGGGGTGCAGTCGCTACTTATGTAAAAATAAACAATGTGTAACAGAGTTTTTGATTTTTATTTAATTGTATGGTAGAAAGGCCATCTTACACATAGTTGTTTATTTAAATCGTTTCAGTTTTAGCAGACAATATTTAATCAATAAACCGGCTTTGCCAAAAACCAATTTCAGCAACTCATTTTGCTAAAATCGGTTATATTGTTGCCACTAGTTATTGCCCTTAGCGCATAGTAACACAATCTTTCAAGTACTGCTTTGTTTAATCTGTATACTTCTTGAGTAATGCATTATTTTTACTGCTATTCACATAAAATAGCTATTTTAGATATTTTCTTATAGTTTATTAAAAACTAAATATACGATTGTTTTAGGTATCTTAAGGAAGCTATTTTAAATCTGGAACCATCGAATGCTGTGACACGAGAACATATGCCTGTAGTTTTATCAGAACTTCTCCATCAACTTACAAATTTCCTTAGTGCGCATCCTACTGATAAGAATGCTAAGGATTTGCGTTTGCTTCGCATGGCAATACAGTCCTTACTTAGAGACTGAAAGTTGTTACCCTATATTTACTTAAGAGTAGCTTTGGTTTAATTTGTATTAATCATATTTTGTAAGAAAAAGTCATTTGATAAATTGTTTTTATACCAGTGGTTTTGATACAGCAACATTTCAGTAAGTTTGATGTACCTGCAATCCACTTCACTTTCATTCATCAAACATGTAATACCGTCTCTTATGAGTGGGTAGCGTGCCATCCTAGGAAGAGACGTGAAGTTCTTGAGATATTCTGATTCAATTTCCTCGATTTTAATTTACCAAATTACTTGAATAAGGTGAAATCAATTATAAGATAAGTACTGAGCTTTTTACGACGTAATAGAATTTTTTTTTTTAACTTCTGCGCATAATTTCTTTAGATAAAAATAAACCAAAATTTTTTTTCTATTAACACATGGGTACCAAGAAAAATACCATCATACTCTACTTTCCATGTCAGTTGTAAATATTGTTTTGTTTTAGTGCATGCTTATGCAAAAAATTTTAAGTGGATGGATGTCCGTATAGTTTACGGTTTCCTGGCTTTTGATTGGTAGATGGCTCTGCTCAAGCAGAACAGCTGCAGAGGGTGTTTGAAGTTTCAGAATTTTTAGGTGTTCTATATATTTTGGCTGTCACCCCAATTTGGCAACTTCCAGGATGAGGGTAGGCCATTCTCCCTAATTGTTGGTGTGTGTGCACACGCTCGTGGGCATGCATAGGCGTGCGTGCGGTAGAGATCAAAACCACCACTACTGAATCACACTCTAGCATTACTGACTGCCACAAATGCATAACTATTAAATACTATTTGATGCTTGTTGAAGTTCTTAGCAACCATGTCATTACCACGAACATTGGCACGATTGTCTTTATACAAGTGTCTGATAAGTAATGAATATCTGGGAAGATACAAAAATGGCAGTGTGCATTAGACATTTGCACGGCAAATACAAATATTAAATAAAAATTAATTGCAGATAAATAAATTCTTAACATGCTCCCCCGTTGAAAGGATTACTCTTATAAAACAAAAAAGAGCAAATTAACATGTGCTTAAGTATGACTAAAGTAAAAATAAAATACATTCACAAGTTGTTTGTGCCTAAATTTTCCAAGGGCATAGGACAAATCGCATATAGATCTAGTGCTTACACCAGTTGGAGTACATAAACACTACAAGACGACATCATCAATACCAGGCACTGCATATAGCACACGTGAAAGTTTCCACTTTGCTGGAGGTAAGTTAAGATGTTTCACCAACACTATCATTCCTTCTTTCACGTTAGGCTGTTTAAACTGTCCTTGAGTACGTATTGAAGCTCAGAAATGTATTCCTTTGACCGACGGGCCCAGAAGTTTTGAACAAGTTGGATTCTTTGAAAGACAATCTATTTTCTTCAGTATCGGTGACATCGAGATCTTGTACAGTGGTAATGGTTCGACCAATTAAGAAATGGCTTGGCGTTATTAGAAGAATATCGTGATAAAATAAGAGCATATAAAGGCCTAATTAAGAATATCTTCAATTTGTGTTAAAGTAGTTAAAAAGTGTTGGTATGTTAGAGTTACCAATTACCCATTGAGGTGAAATTAGGTGGACTTAATGGCCGGCTTCTCAAAGTCCTCCTATGCTAGGTGAATAGGGTGGAAAAGTCCAATTGAAATTTTCAGTAGCAGACAAGTTAGGTAATTCCTGATTGTTTCTTGTCCAAAACTTCAGTAAATCATCTAACAGATTTGGCTCCACATTAATTGGAAACCATTTATCGGAATAGACTTTGTTAGGCATACCTCGATGTGAAGCAGTGTCGAAGGCATAGCTTAAAATCTTTACTGGACAAATCAGTTGCTGGTTCAAGGTAAATCTCTTTTGTATTAATACAAATAAATAAATACACGTAGCATTTAATAGACTTCCATCCTCAACCAGGTTTGTTTCTGATTAGAAACGGACCACAATAATCTGTCCCTACAATTCAAAAAAGAAAGCCGAGTTGTAATCCTATCATTTGGAAGATTGCCCAGGGGGATTGTATACAGGGTGTTTTTTTTAAGTGGGAGGTCACCTGTATATGGAAGACCAATGGTAGAAAGAAGCTGAAAATTTGCATTAAGAGGTTATCCAATGTGCCCTACACGTCTAAAATAGTTTTGATACGTTAGCACTTCCGGTTATACCGGAAGTAGGTATTACTATCGTTATTTTAAATAGAACACCCTGTATATTTATGCATTTTCAATTCCTTGTCGAATTTTATGTGAACTTTATAACACAACCATACCTCTATCTAATGCAGTTTTGAAATATTTTGACTTTAGTAGATTTTGACATTTGCACGCTGTCACATAAATTGGAATAACTAGAAATTGAACGAACTTACAAAATTGTATTTTTGCAATCACATTCATAATACTTGATATTATTTCTACGTGCAAAGAAAATCTGATTACAATGTACAGGGTGCTAGAAAATTCATTTTATAATTTGACTAATCAAATGTCAAATATTCCGTTTTTTTAAATGGAACCTACCATATTTTGTTATATTAATCGATTCTATGGAAAAAAATACCTTAGGTATGTAATTACAACAATCCATTTATTGTAAGCCGTTTTTGAGTTATTTGCATTAAAAGAGAAAATACACTAGTTCAGTAACATAATAACATTTGCTACTATCAAGTAGCTTGTGTACGATACATTAACAAAAGAATAATTGGTTATTTTTACGAAACGTCAAATGTAGATAATTCTACGCAGATTGCAATTCCCGTACTGTAGTTATTTATGAGGGTTAATCGAAACTTTACAAATCAAGATTATCTCAAAATGATAATTATTTATGGCGAATGTAATAGATTTCTTCAAGAACTGGCGATATTTTTCATCAAATATTTTGTTATATTAATCAATTCTATGGAATTAATATCTTAGTACTTAGAAAGCAGGAAATGCTTTTGCACATTTTAGTTGCCAAAAATGGCAGCGCAGAACATTTTTTGAAAAATAATGTATAAAAGTTACACAAACATGGAACAATGTATTTCATCTAACAATATTTTACCTAAAGAAAAATAAATAAAAACATAAGAGGTTGTTTATAAATGTTCTATTTGGCGGCCATTTTGATCCAAGCATTTTAAAATGCGTCTTTTAAACTCTTCATTTGTTGCCTTTTGTATTTGCTCTGGAGTTAAAGAATTTAGAGCATTTAATACTCGTCTTTTGCAATCTTCCTCAGTAGTAGGAGCGTAGGAGAAGACCGTATCTTTTACATACCCCATAGAAAAAAATCCAATTTCTAAATATCGTTCCCTGTAAAAAGTGTTCATCGAGAAGAAAAGAATTACTAAAACAATATGTACTTTACCGTTTAAATTTTCCTGGTAAAACACTACACATACAATTCAGAATCTCTAATAGCACAATAAACGTTAAAAGACCATCTTTCCTGAAAATTTGTTATGTATGCTTGTTGAGGATTTTCTGTAGAACAATGGTGTGAATTATGTCGGTTAAACACTCTGTTTTTCGTAAACTTTGCTTCTTCATCGCTCCAAATAATATTTTTCAAAAACTGTTTATCCTCTTATGCGTTCTAAGTAATACAAATTGCAAAACAACATCCTTCTTTCGAAATCGGTTTCCTTAAGATGCTGAACAGGATAAAGTGACCAACTTTTAAAATTATTTGCTTTCAAAATATTGTATATGGAACTACAGCTCATTCCTATATCCTGTACAGCATTATTTAGTTAAGCTCTGCTGCATGAAAATATGCCAATACATTAGTAACTCCAATTACTTCCTCCGGTCACGGTGCTGGTCCTGTTCTTCTTTGTAATAAATGATCCATTATTCGCACAGTTTTCAAGAAGCCTAATATTCGGTGCTGGCTTTTCAGGAAATTTTTGATGAAAGACATCGCAAGTTCTTTGAAGAATTCTGTTGCATTCGCCATAAATAATTATCATTTCAAGATAATCTTGATTTGTAAAGTTTCGATTAACCCTCATAAATAACTACAGTACGGGAATTGCAATCTGAGAATTATTTACATTTAACGTTTCGTAAAAATAACCAATTATTCTTTTGTTAATGTATCGGACAAAAGCTACTTGATAGTAGCAAATGTTATTATGTTACTGAACTAGTGCATTTTCTCTTTTAATGCAAATAACTCAAAAACGGCTTACAATAAATGGATTGTTGTAATTACATACCTAAGGTATTTTTTTCCATAGAATCGATTAATATAACAAAATATGGTAGGTTCCATTTAAAAAAAACGGAATATTTGACATTTTATTGGTCAAATTATAAAATAAATTTTCTAGCACCCTGTACATGCAATCAAATTTTCTTTGCACGTAGAAATAATATCAAGTATTATGAATGTGATTGCAAAAAAAACAATTTTGTAAGTTCGTTCAATTTCTAGTTATTCCAATTTATGTGACAGCGTGCAAATGTCAAAAATCTACTAAAAGTCAAAATATCTCGAAAACGGCATTAGATAGAGGTATGGTTGTGTTATAAAAGTTCACATAAAATTCGACAAGGAATTCAAAAATGCATAAATATACAGGGTGTTCTATTTAAAATAACGATAGTAATACCGACTTCCGGTATAACCGGAAGTGCTAACGTATCGAAACTATTTTAGACGTGTAGGGCATATTCGATAACCTCCTAGTGCAAATTTTCAGCTTCCTTCTACTATTGGTCTTCCATATACAGGTGACCTCCCACTTAAAAAAAACACCCGGTATATCTGTGGGTTTAGATCGGAAACAAGTGATGCACCGAAACACTTTTTTTTTTGATAATCGCTGTCTTGTAGAGCTGAAAAATTGTAAAGGAGCGCCTGGAGCAATCGTGCATATGACCAAAACATCAATTTAGAAAACCCATACTATAAAGATTTCAAAATAGGGTGTTTCTTATCACGAGAGTAGGTTGAATTGCATACTGTCCCTTCTACTCTCAACACTGTAGTGTCGTGGAATGTATATAATTTTAGTAAATGACTTTTCTTGAGCAAAGGTCTATTATTATACAAAGCATTAGTTTCATTTGGAAATGCTTCCATTTGAAAAAGTCGAGCAAACTGATCTTGGATTTCAACATTCTGTCACTTAATGAAGATTGGCAGTTATTTATGAATCGTAAGCAAAAGGCTAATACCTGTTTGAGTTTATTCAGATCAGAATAGCAAGCAATTAAGTAAAGGATTTTAATGAAAGAGATATTTGAAATGTGTACTTTTAATTGCACCTCATTAGGAGGGGAAAGTAACAAAACTTTGCGTTTGTAAATAGGGATTGATGAAAAGTGAGGACACTTCCACCACATGGTGAGGTCAAGCGGCTTGCTGGCTGGTATGCCATACGTAACTAAATCTACAGGATTTAAGTCTGTTGGAATAAATTTCCATGAGGTAGGACAAGTAAGTGTTTGAATTTGAGAAACCCTGGACACGAAAGTTTCCAAGAGGTAAGGTTTGGTATCAAACCAAGACAGAACAATAGTTGAATCAACCCAATAACTTCTATCGTCTCTATTGATGTCTACAGAATTTACTAAGTGAACCATTTGGAGAGCACCACATAATTCCACATGTGGAATTGGCACAGATTTAAGAGACAATTCCAGTTTTAGAATATAAGTTGTACAGTGATGTGGCATGTGCCATAAGCAGTTTTACTGCCATATGAAAATGCATTTATTTCAATTAATTTAGAACTACAAATGGATCGTCATTTAGCTACAGTAATTCGCGACAGAAATTTTGCCAGGGGGATTCCAATTCAGAAGCCAAGGTTTGATTCCAATGCGGATTGCAAAATCACAATTATCGCATAAGAATTCTGACAGTTATGGTACAAAGATCATAGAAATATATGATAATATAGTTCGCTTTGTGATCACCTTGTAAATAATTTCAAAAAATAGGTGATCAGAATAACTATTTTAAAATAGCTTAAAAGTTTTTGGTGAGACCAAATTCTAAGACAAATATAAAGAGATCGAGCAGTATCTATAGCCTCGAAATAACTAGAGTTCCATTTACGAAACATAAAGCCTTCCAAATGTGGGAACTTGGTCGTGTTTTTGCAAATGTATTTAACTTTTTCAAGAGCTTCACAACTAGTAAGCATGTCGCAGTACTTATTCTTGCAAATAACTTTTGCAAGAAAGCTAGAATCCCTTTCTCCATAAGTCGCTGTACGTAACTTGTAGATTTCAAAAAGTGAAGACGGTTCAGGTCTCCAAAATATTCTTTCAAGAGAATGCTGCTCCTTTCCAACAAAAAGATTGTAACGAATATATATTCTGTAGCACTAGTTTTGAAGGAATCACATCTATGCATTCTTGATCTGTGATATTTGATTCTTGTATTCGATATAGTTATATCTGAAAGAAACAATTCCACAATGGAACAGGAAATTATGACCATTTAATTAGCTTAAATGCATTACCCAGAAATATTTAATAACAATATACACTCTGAAAACATATTTAAAAAGGAACTAGTCGTTTGTGTTGCCTAATCCATAGGCGGATTATATCCTTTCAGTTGTTAAAATTAGGATAGCGCTTGCGTAAATACGGTCACGAGGTGACGCGCAAGGCGGATCAGCTGTTCTTTACATGCACGGTACGGATAGCCACACCGGCCATTGTAGTTTAAGATGTAATCAAGACTGCAACTTACAAAGATGGGGTCACGGGTTCGTGACAAATGGGGCTTCAGAATAGGCGTGTCGAGATAGGCGCAGGAGAGCTGGTCGTCTTGGGGGCACAGAAGAATGATCATTCCTGTGACTCCGGCAAGGCACTAGACCGTGCATTTATATTTCCAATGCTCCACCATAAGGTACTACATTGGCCAGGAGGCGAGTTTTTTGTTGCCTGGAAATTTAGAATTTTGCCGAACCCTTGCCGTTCCAGGCAAGGTAGGGATCTTTAACGTGCGTGACAACACTCATACACGGGACCTCCATTTAACTTCTCATCCGAACGAGGGCGTAATTTTTGTGAAAAATGCTCACCTGTCATTTTTCAAGCAGTCGGCCGTGTCAGGATTTGAACCCAGGACCTTGGGATCCGTAGTCTTACGCTTACTACATTGATCCACGGCGACGCCCAAGGCACTAGACCACGCTTCCTTTTGAAAATGGTTTGAGGAGTCGGTATTTGTAAACGCGCATGAAGTAATCATAGATGTATATGTATAGAGATTGGGGCAACTGTCGTTAACGAAGAACGTACAGCTTTTGTTCAATGTTTTTTTTATCAAATTTGTAAGCAGGATCCGGAAAATGTGCATCGCAGTTCGATAACAAGGGGTAACGTCTTATTAAGAACAGGTATCAAAACTTTCAGTTTTTATGCTTATCACTTTTAAAAGTGTTTACATAAAATTTTTAATAGAGGAAATATGATTGTTAGGAAGTACTAATAAGGTAATTTTGTAAGACACGCGGAACATCCATGTGTTTAAAGTATTGTGATTCTAAAGTCCACTTCCTGTTTTTTAATAAGTTTGAAATTTTATTTATCCAAATTAGCTGCACGTGATTTAAATTTTTTATAAAGAAATAAATTAAACTGACGTGAAATACATGTAAACCAATACACAGATCTGTCCATTGGGTATCAGAAATCTTGTTTTGAAATATTATTAAAAATTAAGGTCTTGTTATATCAAGACAGATTTATAAGAAAAACCAGAATTCAATTTTATTATTTTGTATTTGTAACCAAATTTAAAAAAAAAAACAAAAGAGAGAAACTATATTAAATTACATTTTTGGACTCAAGTTTTTTATTCCATGCACAATTAATTTAATAAGAATATTTTAGAGAAAATAAATTTTTTGAATAATGAAATTAGACGAATGTTGAAGTAATTTAAAAACACAGATATGTTACAATTGATTTATTCTAGATATTCATTTTTAGTTCAAATACCTTTGATGTGGTAATCTCAAGATTATCCACTCGTAATTATTAGTATGCTTTTTTATTAAAAAGCACAAACAGTGTCTTTTTAATAGAAAATTTGTTGTGTACTTTTTCTTTCAGGATCATCGAGATTGAAGAGGTTGTAAGTATGTTCCAGAGGTTTCCAGGTGTGTTAGTTCATTAAGTTGTAAGTTTTTTATGGTGCTTATATCCCATGAGTTTCTGTATCTTCTCATAGGAGTATTGAATTTCTTGTGTTGTCCATATAGATACAGTGGCGCTCAATCTCCCTTTTTCTTTTTATGTTAGCTTATTGTAGAGTTTATACCATCCCCACGCCCTTTCTCATTGCTCACCCTTGGGGTAATTCCCAGACTTAGCCGCGAACAAGTAAAAAAAGGATAAAGCTTCACTTGTATCCAACGAGTGGAGGCGAAAATTGTTTCAAGATATAGTGATACATTTTTGCATAGCTGCTAGTTAGAATATACTTAAAATGTCTAAATCTTAGTAAAATCAAAAAACGATCCTAAGACGGCATTGAGTTGAATATCATTAAATAAAATGCCAGTAGAAGTGGGCTGCCATTAAAAGCAACCCGTAACTTAGTGGTAAGGCTGTGTTCTTTATAGATCGTATTGTGTGGTATGAAATATTGAAATGGTGCGTTGTCTATGTAAGCTTAGTCATATGACCTAAGGTTTCATATATCATAAACTTCACATATAAAAGCTTGAGTGTGGAGTTTGATTGGGGGGGGGGTCTTCTTTGTAAAGACAAATTGTTTTTATTGCATTTAGTTTGGAGTCTCCCAAAACACTCTGACACGAATTAAGACTGGGGAAATTCACTCTTTATTCTTCTGGCACAATCTTAGATAGGCCAACTTTTTTTTTTAAATTCTGGAAGTGGTGATGGTTTTAAAAAAATCAAAGAAGATAATGACATAAAAATCAAAATTGTGAATTTAATTTTGAACATTTTGGAATTTGTTTATAGCTGAATTAAATAAAATATTGTAATTTTTATAT
Organism: Platerodrilus igneus; assembly: GCA_036346225.1. Classification (NCBI taxonomy): domain Eukaryota; kingdom Metazoa; phylum Arthropoda; class Insecta; order Coleoptera; family Lycidae; genus Platerodrilus; species Platerodrilus igneus. The sequence goes on along the minus strand of JARFIW010000500.1, from coordinate 4,761,524 downwards.
CATCATCTTCAGAATGTTTTCTTGTTATAAAATGCACCAGAAAATAAATTGTTTTGTTGAATTTTCTTATTTATGATTGTACCAGAAGTATCTTCCATAAGCGCAGTGTAGATTTAAACCAGTCGGTATGCGGGAACATTCCTAACAGTTCGCCAAGTTTTACGAAGATGTCGCTAGGCTATTTTTATGAAAGCGGGTGTAACGTAATTAGACGTGACTGCAACAAGCATTTTCTGCATCTGTCAATGTAAATGGGAGAACGATGATCATCGGCAAGTGGCATAAAACCAGGGCAATAAAGTGTCAAAGTTCATTGGATATGAAATCTAACAGATTGCTGACATACTATTCAACTCCACGTGGACCGAGTATAATAAGACAACTGATATTTAGTGTACGGCTAGTGTTAGCTTTTGTTAGATATGCACAACAGCAATCTCAACATGAATTGGATTTTATAGTTTTAATAATTAGTAAATATCTTCATAAAGCATTATTTAGGCTTTATTGTTATTTTAAGATAAAAACCTTGAAGGTACTTAGATATAAATTAAAATTTTAGACTTACCAATGCTTGTTTAATGGTTTATAAAAGCCTTTTCTAGCAACTCACCACACTCAGGGATGTCCCAGAAGGACTTATTTGATCAATATCTTAGACCACTAAAAATTGATAGTTACGCTTTAAATTTTCATTGAATAATATATTCGTGGATGAATTTATTCGTTTCTGACATTTTAAACACTTTTATATGGCACAAAATTATTGTACAGGCAATATTCTTATAACTTAATTTAGAAATGTTTTCTAAGCGGACGCTGCAATGTGTTTTTGTATACAGTTCTATACTCTAATTTTTTATATCCTTTTCTTGAGTGTGTAGATCAGAATGGACAGGCAAATTTATGAAAAATGTTTTCTGTAGGTGCCCATGACTCCATGTGCATTTTTGCAAGTTGGACAGGTTTTTCAAGTATGTTCTCTTCCATGCGGGAGTTGTAAATTTTTTGTGTGTTGGATATTGTTGTAATTCTTTTTGTGTGTGTAGATGATAATGAACAAGTTAAATTTTAAAAATGCCCTTTTAAATAGATTTTTAATCGAAATGCAAGGCTGTAACGCTTCAGTTGTGACATTATGTACCTTGGGACCATCAATAAAAAGCGGCGGTAAAATGATCAACACAAATGCCGTGGTTGTGCTTTATACATCGAGTATTGTGAAGTTTGTTCGAGATTTAGTGGTGCAATGTAATGTCTACGTTATAAATTTTGCAAGACTATAAGTTTTGTTAGTGTGACAGTTTGTTGGTATTAAGATTTGTACATTTGTTTACTGCATACTCTGAAGTTTGTCGGAGAAGTTGACTTCTGCAGTAGTTTACAATAAAAGTGAGTTTGTTGAAAATCGATTTGTTCGATAACTATCATCATTAGGTCTTCAGTCCTGGAACTGATTAGACGTGTACCCTCATTGTTTCCTATTCTAAACTAGCCTACACATTTCCCTGAAATTTGCACAGTCTGCATCTATCACTATCTGATCTAGGTCTACATCTACCTCCTTTTTCCTATCTATGGTTGTAATATATCCCATACTATTCTCCAAAAATGCTTTAGAACGTATTCTGCCCTTCTATTTCTCCTTGTTCTCCTACTATTTCTATAACCTATTTGTTATTAACTTTGTCTGTCGATGCTATCATCCTCATACATCTGAAGCACAGCATTTCAAAAGGCTGCTACCATTTATCTGTTTGCTTTTTCTACTGCCCGTATTTCATAGGCATACTGTGTTGTGCTCCACACATATGCTTTCAACAATTTTCTTCTTGTTTCTATGTTTGTTGTCTTCATAGGCGCTGTTCTTTCTTGTTAGATGCAGTTCGGTCCCCTTCTATCATTTTACAATTATATACCCTACTTTTTTGACATTCAGCGGTTGTGGAGAGGCGGCTCCGTGGCGTAATTAATATGTGTGTGACTACTACGCCCAAGGTCCCGGGATCGAATCCCGACACGGTCCGCTTGAAAAATGTTAGGCGAGCATTTTTCACAAAAATACGCCCTCGTTCGGATGAGAGGTAAAATGGAGGTCCCGTGTGCGAGTGTTGTCACGCACATTAAAGATCCCTACCTTGCTTGGAACAGCAAGGGTTCAGCAAAATTCAAAATTTTTCAGGTAAAAAAAACTCGCTTCCTGGCCAATGTAGTACCTTAGGGTGGAGCATTGGAAAATCACATGTAGGTTGTGAAGGGGGGTAAGCAGCCTGTGGTTTCCAAGTTCCCCCAGCACTTGAATATTTGCCGATTTAATATTTTTTCCAATATATTTTTTCGCACAGTCAAGATTAGTTGCAGATATTTCACAACCAACACATGTGGTTGTTAATAATAATCATCAGATTTATCTGCGCTTATTTTTCATCATTAGGTTTTCTGTCCCAAAACTGTTTGGGCACGTACCTGCACTTATTTATATTCTGAGCTAGCCTACACAGTTGCACGAAATTCTTACACAACCTATATACAGCTCGGTTCCCCTTCTTTTGTTTTATAATGTTATGCCCCATTTCACCGAGATTCAGTGAAGGGGGATAATCAGCCTGTGGCTGCCAAGATACACCAACACCTTGACATTTGCCGAATTAATAGTTTTCCAGTAAATCCTTTCACACAATCAACATTATTCGAGAATATTGCCCAACAAATATTTGTAGTTGCTTATAATAATCATCATGTTTAAGTACAGTTACTTTTTTTCATCACTAATTTATCCATCTTGGGACCGAGCTATCCTACACATTTCCCTGAAATTCCTACAGCCTACATCTTTCACTATCTGTGTGCAGTAGTCTAACCTAGGTCTACCTCTTCTCTTTTTTCCTATCTCTGCTTCTAATATATTCCGCACTATTCCCTCATGCCGTAGTATGTGGCCTATCATCCTATTTCTCCTCTTTTTTACCGTTTTCCACATATTTCGTTCTTCCACTACTATTTTTAGTACCTCTTCGTTCTTAACTTTGTCTATCCATGATATCTTCATCATACGTCTGTAGCACAACATTTCAAAGGCTTCTACCTTTTTCTTGTCTGCTTCTCCTACTGTCCAGGCTTCACAGCCGTACAGTGCTGTGCTCCACACATATGTTTTAAGCAATCTTTTCCTTGTTTCTATGTTTGTGGTCTTTGAGCACAGTAGTTGCTTTTTCTTGTTAAATGTAGCACGACCTTGTGCTAATCTTTGTTTTATATTTTTTGCGCTTTTCCCATCTTGCGTTATTTGGCTTCCTAAGTAGCAGAAATCCTTAGCCTCTTGTAAGTTCGTGTTACATACTTGTATTCTTGTTTTTCATTTATTTTCCCCATCTTTGCATACTAGAACTTTAGTTTTTGTTTTGTTAATTTTCATACCATATCTCTCTGTTAGAACCGTTTCCATTTCATTAAGAGCAGCTTCTAACTCTTCCTTGCTAGACGCTAATACCGCTATATCATCTGCAAATCTAAGCATATCCATTTTTTGTCCCTGCATAGTAATTCCAAATGTCTTCCTGCATTTGATAGTATTCATTGCCTCTTCTATGTACAAGTTAAAAATCAATGGAGATAGAGCACATCCCTGTCTCACCCCTTTCCTAATGTTTACTTCTCTACGTTCCTGCTCTAATTCTATTACTGCTGTTTGCTCTTTGTATAAACTATGTACTATTCGTCTATATCTATAACTCATTCCAATCTTTTTGAGTATTTCAAACATTTTTTTTCATTTTACACTGTCGAATGCTTTTTCCATATCTACAAACCCTATATACACGCTTTCCCCTTTTTCTAATGTTTTCTCCATTATCACTCTCAGAGCTAAAATAGCCTCCTGTGTTCCCCTGTTTCGCCTAAACCCAAATTGGTCATCTCCTAGTATTTTTTCCGCCCGTTTTTCCATTTGTCTTTGCACAATTCTACTTAATACTTTTGACACGTGTGCTGTCAAAGTTATTGTTCGAAAATTTTCACATCTATCCGCGCCTTTCTTTTTTGGTATAGTTACTATGATGCTACGTTTGAAATCTTTGGGTATCTCGCCTGTCTCATACATATAGCTTACAAGTTGGACGAGACGTTCTGTTACTGCTTGTCCAGCGGCTTTTAGAGTTTCTGCTTGCACCTTATCTGTACCCAGTGCCTTACCATTTTTCAGACTCTTTAATGCTAATTCAAACTCATCTCTAAGTATAGGATATCCCAAGTCATCATTTTTAATGTCTGATTCCTGTTCTAATGCAGTTAGTTCCTCTCCTGCATATAAATTCCCTATATATTCTTGCCATCTACTCACTTTCTCTACGTTTTCTATGATGACGTTTCCTTGTTCGTCCCTTATATTTTTGCTATACGGTTTTATATCCCTAAAATTCATTCTAATTAATTTGTATGTTTCGTCTGTCTTTCCTATTTCCATCTTCGTTTGTACCTCTTTGCACTTTTCATCAATCCATTGTTCTTTAGCTTTCCTACATTTTCGAATAATTTCCCATTTTATGGCTTTGTATCTCTGTTTTCCTGTTTCGTCTGATTTATTTTTGTATTTTCGTCTTGCCTCTATTAAATTCAGGATATGCTTTGTTATCCATGGTTTCTTATTTTCTTTTTGTGTATACCCCAGAATATCTCTGGCCACCATGTCTAGGCTGGATTTAATGTTATTCCATTCTGTTTCTACGTCCTTAGTATCAGATATTTTCCCGATATCATTCAGCAATTCATTTGACTTTTTTTCGAATCTTTCTTGAATATCGTTGTCTTTTAGTTTCTCTAAGTCCAAGTGGCTTTTTCCGTTTCTTTTTTTCACATTCTTAAATTTAAGTACGGATTTCATAATTACGATGTTGTGATCAGTGTCTATATCTGCTTCTGGGTAGCTTCAGTCTTTTACTTGATTCCTAAATCGTTGTCTAACAAGAATGTAATCTATTTGATATCTTCCTATATCTCCTGGCATCTTCCACGTATATCGTTTTCTAGCATGATGTTGAAATAATGTGTTTGTGATGATTAAATTGTGTTTGTCGCAAAATTCTACCAGCCTATTTCCCCTGTCGTTTCTCGTGCCTAAACCAAATAAACCTACTACCGCTCCTTCCCTACCCTCACCTACCACTGCATTAAAATCCCCCGTAATTATTAAATTTTCATCTCTTTTACGTATCTTAATATGTCTTCAAATCTTTGTAGATGGCTTCTACCTCTTCGTCACTGTAGCTAGAGGTGGGCATGTATACTTGTATTATTACTGTGTTTACCGGTTTAGATTCTAATCTAACCATGAGTACTGTTTCATTCTTTTGTAAGTAATTTTCTACACAGTATCCTATCTTTTTCCGCATAACTATCCCCACACCCAAGTTTCCTTCCTCTGCTCCTGTATGAATTACCCTGAAGTCTCCACTCCAAAAATCTCCCGCCTCTGGCCACCGAACTTCGCTGATCCCTACTATGTCTAGTGATAACCTATTCATTTCGATTTTTAGGTTCTTTAGTTTAACTACTTGCTCCATACTTCTAACATTCCACGCTCCGACTCGCAGAATGTTCCCGACTCTAATTTTTAACTTTCCGATCGCATCCTCCGAAGTAGTCCCCTCCGGGAGATCCGAATGGGGGACTATTTTAACTACGGAATCTTTTACCCCAGAGAATGCCATCATTTTATTATAATTTAGGTACGCTGTGTACTTGGAAGGTAATGTGGTGGTTTCCCATTACCTTCCACATTGCGGTAGTGTGTCTTAGACTGCCATACCGACCCCTATGGTCTCTGCCAATCTAAGTACCGAAAGAGCCGCTGCCCTCTTTCGGGGACCTGCCTTAGTCTGGTTCCTCACTAACGACCCTACTACTTTGGTTGGACCTGTAGTTTGGCTCTTTAGCTCATTAGAACACGCAAGCCATTTCACCTGTTCTAGTAATTTAGAACTTCGGCAAGGTGCAGGTCCATTCGAAATGGACAATGTTAAACATAGAAGGAAAATTTTGTCGACACCGTTGCTTTAGATTTAATTCTCTGCATGGCCTCCAGAACACCATCAGCAGATACTTGGGTAGAAAAGATTGTCGACTTTCGGGATGTAGTTTCAAAAGATAACTTGTATATTGTATTCAATTTTTGTGTGCCATCACGATGATGCGCTACGAAAGTATTGATTTAGAAAATCTAAATTTGTATTGAAAGGGACGTGTATCTGAGGTTTTCCAACATCTGAATGTTCTAAAGTGTGCAGAGTTTAAAAAAAAAATCGCAACTGAATTTCTGAATAACCGTTTTGTTTTATTAAGCAGATGCCTGTAGCATTGGAGATTTTCAGTAGTTTTGAATATTTTGTAATAAGAAAGTGACGGGTCTTCTAAGATGTCTTGAGGAGAAAACCATGGAGCTCTAGTTATCGCAACTTTTTTTACCAGGAACATGGCTGTCATAGATTGTCTACTATGCCCAAGGTCCTGGGTTCCAATCCAACATGGTCCACTTGAAAAATCTTAGGCAAGCATTTTTCACAAAAATATGCCCTCGTTCAGACGAAAGGTAAAATGGAGTTCCAGTGTGTGTGTTGTAACGTATGATAAAGACCCCTGCCGTGCTTGGAACAGCAAGAGTTCGGCAAAATTCAAAATTTTTCAGGTAAAAAAAAACTCGCTTACTACTGGCCAATGTAGTACATTCGAGTGGAACATTGGAAAATTATATGTAGTGTCATAGATTGTGGCAAATAAATTATTGAATTTGGTCAGCTTAATGTCAACATCAAATACTTCGTCGATCTCGTGCCAACTAAGTGTTGAGTAATTTATACACGTTAGGCGTAAATGCCAAATTTCACATAACCCTTTTACTAGTTAAAATTGTTGTTGTTATAAGTGCAAATTCTATACATGCAAGTCTAAAAATTAAAACAATTACCATTTTGCCCTGCAGTGACACGATTTTCTGCTTTTCTCAGGGGTTGTAATGGAAATTGAGTTCCTGTAGATTGGTCGGACATGGTGCTGGCTGAAAGCAATTGTTGTACCCTAATAAGAAGAGTAGGAAAAGGAAATGACAACAAGCACTATATCGACACACTCGTGATAACGGCATCCTAACACAATACCCACGGTGGTTGATTCTCGGTAGAGTAGTGTCACTTTTTGTTCATGTAAAACACCTCATCGTTCCGTTATACTCCTCCATTTCGGGATTGGTTCATTCAAATTGGCTAATGTTATATTTTTTGTAATTTCAGTGAAATTAAACTTCCCCAACCCAACGTCAATTAAACATGCATAACCCTGACAAAAAGGATTACACCTACAAATTCAGTTGCATGAGTAACCGTCACGAGTACAGTACACAACAAATTAATAAAAACAACTGAGAAGCTTATCTGATTTTTACTAAATGCCATGGTTGCTACCTGGGTCTCAGTTCTTCAGCTGGGGGGGTTTCTCTGTGCGGTCCAACTTTTCTCGTAGGCGAAGCACAAGATAATTTCAAGAGATAGGACAGATGTAACAAGGAAAGTATCACTCCACCGAACTTACTGCACACGTCTGTCCTCATTTCCAATGTCGATAGTAAAGTCCTCTCCTTTAAGAGGCTTAGTTCTCACGAACTATAGTCCCCCACCATTTTTTCCAAACTCCCACAGTCAAAACTTTTAAATACAGCTGCATTCTTATAGCCTGGGAATGCAGTGTTTGTGGTTTGCATTGGCAGGTTAATGAGTTGGAATACATAAAAGCTCAAATTAAGAATGAAAAGGAAAACTTTCGCCATTCTGGTTTTAAAAATCTCATAAATTTAAATAGTAAAATAGAATGTGAAGCCAAAAAAAAAGACGCACCAATGTCATACAACCAGTTAGAATAGAGAACCTTGACATCTCGATAGTACATGTTCACGGTGCATTCCCTGAATAATACAAAATTCCCAGAAAATATATCTTAGCATATTTAAACATAATAAATTATTCTAAACCGACAATCTAACAAACAATTTATAAAATAAACGGGACTGGATTTAAAGTATTTACTTTTAAATGAAATACGATACATTTATTAAATATAAAAATTGGAAACTGGTTATCCAACAAATAATAAGGCATATTATGGGTTAATTCACTTAACATGTAACATGCCAAGCCGCAGATTTGGTATCAACATTAAACACCTTTAACCATACCCATCCTGATTATGAAGCTGTATTTATGCAATAGATCACAACAGTTAAGCGCAGAGCAAACATTTATTCAGCTTAGAATATATTTGATACAATTTACAATTGCGCACTTTTCTACTGTTGTTTAATTTAATTTAATTATAAGAAATATCACTGAGTATAGTACAGTTTTAAACCAAGTTCTATTAGTTAAAAAAATCAAAAAAATGTTTTATTCGGCAGTTCAAAAATCACAAAACGTAAGCATATAATAAAAGTGCATAAAAATAAAAGTTGATGTCACACTTAAAATACATACACATAAAATCAAAGCAACCAAAACACAGCAAACTATCACAAAAACTCAGTCTAAATATGGTAAAATACAGTCATCAATAACGGATACATTTATGTGCCACATAAAATGGTTGACACCAGGGACAGTCACGAGAATTAACTTATGCTGCTTATCTAAGCTTTTCAAACCAATTCGGTCATTTAAATAAATATCACGATCTGTTAAATGTTCGACAGTCATATTCTCTCCAAAGTATCCAAACTGACTACAATACAATGGCATGTTTTAAAACAGTATAAAATGTTAAGAAGGCTCATTCATGTTGCATTAGTGCAAAAAATGTAGTGCAATTTCTAATAAGATGTTACTTGAATGGTGGATAAGAGTAGTGTTAAAATAATAACTATTGATCTTTTATATTCATCTCAAAATCCAAGCAGTGCTGTGTTAAGTATTAGTAAAATATAGACATAAATTTGTAAATATGAATACTTTGAGATTTGAATCTGAACTAATCGCTTTAAGTATTTTACTAGTAGCATACTGATAAATATATGTAATACTGGTAAATGCGTAAATAACGAGTACAAATAAATTTCTGAGATAAGAATTATGAATATATAAGTTTATTTTATTATTGTAATTTTAATTTCATTATAAGACAAAGTTTACAATTTCTCAATGTAGAGTTTAACTATGAAGTTTGTAAATACTCGAAATATAATATTTATGCGTAAAATATCAAAGGGATTAAGATTATTATATCATCTGAGGTTATGATAAATAGTTATTTATTCCAGATTATTTATTCCTATTGTACAGTATGTCATGAAAGATTAAAATAAAACTTTCTACAAACTAATACTCACGATCACGCTGGTTTGATGCCAAGTTGATTCTGATAGATAGCTGCAACTCTTCAAAACCTTCAATTAAGACTGTATTTTATATCTACCATAGTTTGATGTGGAGTGCTAATGTTTTTAATGCAGACTACGAAAACGACACACGTTTGGACAACAAAGTACCTTATTGTAAGCGTGACATACATGTTTCTAATGTATAACTAGCTACGTCCAATGTAGGAGAACGACTTGGCTTGAATTAGGTAGAAACCAATGAAGGAGTAATGGATTGGGTTGGTTCGTATGGGATCGTACATCTTGAGAGTTAATTATGTAGAAGTCAGGGTGGTACTTAATAATTTGAACAAGTGTTATGCCATTTACATATTTAAAAATTATGTTACTAAAAAGCATTAACACCTATGTTAATTGTCCTTCGAAGTTAATAAGATTTTTTTTACATAAACCGATATAATTTATTGTACTCTTCCAATCCTTTAAACATTGGTATTCGATTTTCCCTTGAATATTTACAATAAGCGATAAAGTGGCTTTTAGTAAAATGGTTGTGATATCATATTTATAATATGAACATTTTTGTAGATATCCTGGTTGATGGGCAATGCAAAACTTTGAATATAAAATGAATCAAACTTCTATAAATTCCTTTTTATCTTCACATTTTCTTTACAGAGTTACCATTTTTCATATATTCTGGTATGATAGATATATTAGCACCCATGAAAACATGGTAATGTAAAGATCGAATAATATTAACAAACATTAAAATTAATAAGTAATAGACAACTAAAAAGACAAAACAAGTACAAAACAAACGAACGTGCACTAGGAAATACCACAAAAATATATGTACACTTCGGATAAGGCAAAATACTTGCATATCATTAAGAGATTTCAAAAAGTGTCGTCTAAAAATTCTTGTATTGAATAGTAACAACGTTCATGCAGCAAAGTCAACAGAGAGAATTGATAGTTTGTAGATTTTGTAATTTGTTTGATTCTTATTGGTAATTTGTTGTAAAGTGTTGGTGCCACATACAAAAAAAGACTTTTCAATTAATGACGAATTTTGACATATTATATGAAAATTACTTGCATTACGAGTGTCATGGTAGTGTATGAAATTTGAGCAAGTGTAACTTTTTCTATTTGCATGGAAGAATTTTAGTGTTTCATATACGAATAATGAAGCGTAGGTTAAAACTTTAAGTTTTTTAAAACAGTACGTGTCATTATCAGATTGGCTGATTATTCTAATTGCTCGTTTTTGTAATTGAAAAATTATAACAATATTGTCAAGGGTAGTATAACCCCAAAAATTGATTCCATAATGCGTTCTGGATTCAAACAATGCATAATAAATTTTCAGCGCACTCTCTTGGGACAATTCAGTGGTTGTGGTTCTAAGAGCATAGCATACAGAGGATAGTTGATAGCTAGTTTAGTAATGTATTTTGAAAAATATAGTTTCTGATCAAGAATTATTCCTAAAATTTTTGTTTTGGTCACCCTATTTAGCGATAGTTCATCTATAAGTGCATCTGGAATACTGTGTGGTTTAAAGGTTAAACAACAGGTTTTATTGGCGTTTACAACAAATTTATTTATTTTAAACCAGTTTTTTGCAGTTGTTAGATCAGACTGAATACAGTTATTTATTAATGTTAGAGAAGTAGCTTCCCAATGAAAATTAATGTCTTCTGCAAACAACGTGCAATTTGCAAAACGCAAAACTAATTGAATATGTGAAACCATTTATGTATAAAAGCAACAGAATAGGTCTCAGTACAGACCCTTGTGGGATACCTAGAGTTAAATTACTATTATTGGAGAAAATGGCTTGATTACTAACAGATATTTTAACAGCTTGAGTTCTATCTGTTAAATATGATTTCAACCAGCAGCTCGATACTCCTCGAAAACCATAGAAATGCAACTTATCCAAGAGAATGGTGTGATTGACACAATCAAAAGCTTTACTAAGTTCTACGAATAGAGCTAAAGATAAAGAATCTTTCTTATTAAGTGAGGAGTAAATAGGTAATAAGAAATTATATATAGCCTCCGTGGTGGATTTTTTTTAAGAAATCCATACTGAACTGAATCAAAAATTTTATACTTGGAAGCAAAATTTAAGAAACGAGATTTGAACAAAGTTTCTAGTAATTTAGAGAAAATTGATAACAATGCGATAGGTCTAAAATTATTAACAGTAAATGATTCACCTTTGTGAAGTCGGACTACTATAGCATTCTTTAGGCGAGATGGAAAGATTCCAAATTGGAAGGATTCGTTTATGAGATTTGAAAGGTATATAATCAAGTTTAATGGTAGAAACAGTAGTATTTTAACAGTAATATTATCATTACCTGAACAATTTTTATTTTTGAAAGCTTTTAAAGTATTTATGATTTCAAGATGATCTGTACGAAAAGTCATAAAGCTATGTTGATTACTTTGCTTCCTATGATGTAGATAATCAATAGACTCAAAATTTGGAGTATTGTTGTTTGATATTGTCAGTTGCTGCATTAGCAAAATGTATATTTAAAGTATTTGCAACTTGCTCATAGATCAGACGAAACAGGAAAACAGAGATACAAAGCTATAAAATGGGAAATTATTCGCAAATGCAGGAAAGCTAAAAAATAATGGATTGATGAAAAGTGCAAAGAGGTACAAACTAAGATGGAAATAGGAAAAACAGACAAAGCATACAAATTATTTAGAATGAATTTTAGGGATATAAAACCGTATAGCAAAAATATAAGGGATGCGGGAGGAAACGTCATTATAGAAAATGTAGAGAAAGTGATTAGATGGCAAGAATATATAAGGAATTTATATGCAGTGTAACAACCATGTTTCGTTAATTATTATTTTAGGCATATATGACCCGTTGGTTAGACTTAGATCCACCGCCTCTAACTTAGACACTACAATTCCATTTTACTTGTATCTCAAAACGACAGTCAATTTCATTTATGCGCTTCAATCATGGTTTCTTACAATTTAAAAGTTCATAATTACAACTCCGCAAGCGCGGTATATTAGACACCACGGGAGTTGGTAGCGCTAATCTTTATACAGATTTTGGCGCGCCCATCTGTCAATGACGTCACCAATATACAAATTAAATGCGCAATTGACGGAAAATATATATTAAATTCACAAACAATTATGACAATAAGGTACTCACATAAACAGGTCCAGACTCCCACGAAGTACGCCAAGCGTCCTTCAAGATGGCTGGACCAGATCTCAGGGCTCCATTCCGGAGTGTTTAAAGATAGTGCTCCGATTCGTTCCCTGGGTCGTGGGCTGCTCCAAGGTCGTATCAAATTCCTATATGTAGTGGAATCATAGTATAAGGGGCGACAAACAGATAAGCAAGGCAAGGATCTACATAAATATAAGATAGACACGATACGATACCTGACACGACCACACTGTTCGAAGTTTTCAGGCCAACAGCCACGTTACAGACGGAAATACGCGCACCGAGTCTTTTGAATTTAAGGCGCGAAAACACCCGCACATCAAAGCTAAAACTAAAGAAATGTTTACTGCCAATTTGGCACGTAACAGGTTATGTTCGACTGGTTTTCGTATTTAAAATTCAACAACATGTTGTTATCAAGTTGTTTGATAACCAGCTGTTTGTTAGCTAATATTCTAATAGAACCTTATAAGGCGTTGGATCACGCTGTTGCTTTTATTTTGCAATATGCAGATTTGAACAGCGTCGATTTTATTTCGAGAGGCTACCTATTTTTGTATGTTTGGTTTGGAGCTCTCTACCGTTTATTACGGATTTTGAATCTTTCAAGAGACAGGTATGTGCATTGAAATTTATATTAACATTTCTTTCACGTGTCGTTTGCTACGTACCTAGACGTAGCCGGAAGAAAAGTAAATACCACGCTAACTATCAAACACGGAGAGTTGGAGGGGGGGGGGTCCACCTAAATACAAAAACCAAAAAAAGCACTTCGTCCACGATTATCTATTAACAATAAGAATAAATAAAGGATTCCGTACAAACAAGCAAAAGAAATAAATTCAGAGTTACTATTTTACAACAAACAATTATATTATATGGACAATTTAAAAATTTAGATACGAAGTGTGCATCTGGTATTTCACACAAAATAAAATTAATCAGTAGTAAATAAACCTGTGAGAGCTTTTGTCAAGCGTTTTTAAAAATTCACCTAATACTTTTTGTTAAATAACTAATTAGTAGGAAAGGATTAACAAGTGGGAGCTTTTGTCAGACTCTTTTAAATCGTACATAGTACCATTTGTAAAATAAACCACTCAGTATACAGGAATAAACGTGTGTCTGTCCAACATTTTTAACGAAGGTACATCACACCTGTAGAGCGATACTATCAACTAGCAGCAACGAACAATAGTTCTACAATGTCATGTTTCTTGTCACGTAACTACACCAAACGTTGATACGGAATATGCCATTGACACACACAAAAGAAAGGAGTTGCATACCTGTAGGTATCTGGATACTTAGCTTGCAAACCATCAGAGGTGAGTCAACACAGAAATGCCGCGGTATTCAGGATCCATTCACCCTGCCATCGTAATTACAGCAGCAATCCACAGACTAAAGCAGCTGGTGCACGGCAATGAACAGGTGGGTGGGTCTACATAAAGAAAGAACCCATTTGGCCTCCAGATAAAAAAAGCTAAAAAGAGAATCTGATTAGAATGGGTACGCACGGGGAAACTCACTAACACACGTAACACGCCTCCTAGGTGTCGAACAGAAAAAAACAAACGTGCATTGCTTTTGAAATACGATGACGAATAATGCAGAAAATATTTCGATGCACAAGCTGAGAATCAAATTCAACAATGGTTCAAATGACATGAATTCAAACTGCAAATTCTCGCTTATCGGAGCGCGATTTAAACTGGAAAACCAGGGTTGTATCGGATAGTGCAATACACTATGTAGACGAATGTTTAGATGGAAAACACATAAGAAGCAGTTATACGCTATCAGAAGGCTTAACAAATTGAACGATGTATTACAATTATTATTATTATTAGTCACAATATTACAATGTGTGATAGGTCTATAAGTCCATTTTACAGAAAATCTTGAATTACATAGTAGCAATTGTTCACTAGCATATTTCTAAGCTTAACTTTAAACATTTTATAAGTATGAGCATTCTTAATGTCAATGTGTACTTTATTGTAAACCTTCATAGCCAAACACACAAAGCTCTTATCCGTAAGGGCCAATCGGTGTTGAGGAATTACAAAATTTCCATCAAACCTTGTATTAAGACCATGAATTGAAAAGTTTGTAGAAAATTAAAGCAGGTTCTTACGCACATAAATAGCAACGGAGTAAATATACAGGCAAGGTAAGGTAAGGACATTATGCCCAATTGTCGAAACATGGGCTTGCAGGTGTCAAACCTATTGGCATTAACCATGCATCTTAGAATTTGTTTCTGGATAGAAAAGATACGTTTTGCATAAGGAGAATTTCCCCAAAGCATAATGCCGTATAACACCTAGATTGTACTTCTGCAAAATAGAAACACTTTAAAGTGTGAAAATCTAAGACCGCTTTTAGAAACCTGATTTGAAAGCACACTGAGCTAAGTGTTTTAGAAAGCTTAGTACAATGATTTTCCCATCTCGATGAGCTATCTACATAAACTCCCAAAAATTTTTATGTAGAAACTTGTGTAAGTGGATTGTTGTTGACCTGCAATTGCACCTGATCCTCACGAAAAATTTTGACAGCATAAAAAAGCATAAAAACCGTCTTTTCAGAATTGAGGTAAAGTTTGTTAGTACAAAAGCATTCGAAAATTGGCTCAAGAATCTCTTTTGCATGTTGGAGGACATCGTGAAGTGTAGCTTCACCTAGTACTGTAGAAGTATCATCTGCATACATGGTAATTACAGCATTAGCAATATAACAAACAAGGTCATTTACAAATATTATGAATAAATTCGGACCGAGTATATAGCCTTGGGGTACTCCGACAGAAACATTTTGAATTCTTGAGGCATGGCAGATTCCTTTGCTTTTGATTACCACAGACTGGGAACGGCCATGCAAGTAAACGGTGAACCAATCAGCGGCTAGACCTCTCACACCATAAATAAATAATTTGCGCAAGAGTATATCATGCTGTACACAGTCGAAAGCACGACTGAGGTCACAAAATATAACTAAAGGATGCTCTTTAAGCTCCAGCAGCCTTAATAGTTCTTTATGAAAGGATAACAGAGCAGTACTTGTAGACTTACCTTTTGAGAAACTATGTTGACGCTCAGCAATAATAGTATGTTTATTAAAGAAGGATTGCAATCTGGTATACATCGTCAACTCCAGCAATTTGGAGAATACAGAAAGGAGAGAGATAGGATGGTAATTCGTCAGTAGCTGTCGATTACCACTCTTTAAGACAGGGACTACAGCAGCAGTTTTAAAAGAAGGGAATATTCCATTGCTGAAAGAGTCATTAATGAGAAATGTAAGTGGCGTAACTAGTATGTGTTTAAAATTCTTAATAAGTCGAACTGGAAACCCATCTGTACCACAAGATGATGTGTTGTTCAATTGATTTAGAAATAAAAGTACCTCAGGTTCATTGAATGGTACAAGAGCCATACTTTGAGGAATTATCACAATTTGATTGGTTTGACAGTCAACCTTGAGAATTTTATCAAGAATTCGCAATGGAGCCTGAATGAAAAAATCATTAAACTTGTCCGAGATAATTTGAGGATTATCGATTAATTGCAAACCAGCCTTAATTGCCCAGATACTATCTTTTATTGTACTGCCCTTGCATTCCCGAATGAATGCTGTTTTACCTTTGTTAGTCGAGGAAGCAATTAATGAAGAATAATGCACAGAAACCTTACTGTGAATCAGATTGAAGTGTTGGGATTTCTTTATATTATAAACAGGTTGCAAGACTGGAATTTTTTTAACAAGAATAAGCAAATCATATAGATTCTGGCTCGATTTTATAACATCAGAACTGACAAGGCACTGTACATATAGCTCCACATCTCATTTACAATCAAACTATGGAACCTATCATGACACAATTTGTTTGTTAGGCATCTAGATCTTACAAGAGTATGCCTATCAGCGATTCTAATATAATTATTATATAGTAATAACATTTTATGATCTGATAAATAAATATTATGTAATTCAACTTTAAAACTATGGTTACCATTTGTAAAAATCTTGTCTATTATTGATGAGGTTGTGTTAGTGACGCGAGTAGGTTGTGAGACTAAATATTGCAAATTATAAGTGGTTGTTAAATTGATAAACATAGGGTTTAGATAAGAGAGGACAACAGTGTTTATATTAAAGTCACCGGCCATAATTATATGATGAGTGTTGCTATAGACACGGTCCAATGCAAGAGACAATCTTGTAAGGAACATTTCAGCATCCCCTGCCGGCGAGCGATAGACAATTAGGATAATAACAGCACCTGATAGTGGATGACGCCACTTGGCACCGCATATTTCAAAGTTGCGTTCATAACAAATATCTTTAAAATCTAGAGTAGTAACCTTCGTGGCAGTGCTCCATAAGGCAACACCACCACCTTTACTGTTGCTGCGGTAGTAACTACTAACCAGATTATACCCATGAATTGATGCATTCTTTATTGTAACGTCAGACATCCAGTGTTCGGCAAGCCCAATAAAAGGAACATTGAACTTATATTCTTGAATTACTGAGTGCAGAACATGAAGTTTATTATAGACTTTAAATGTTCAAGAACAGTAACATTTGTTTGTCATTCCGAAACTTGGCTCGACTCCCTAAGATGGTGGGTTGTCGAATTCTGGATTCCCTAAAAAATGACGATTCGAGGATTGATTAATTGCACTTTTATCTTTAGAGGGCTTAAACGCGAAATCTCTAATAATTATATTGCTGGGCCAGAAATTAGGATCTAGATATTGATGTTTAATCTGCAATGTCATCCTAAGGTTACCTAAAACAGAATATAAACTATTTAATTATAGCATAAACTTGTCGTTTCCAAGCAAGTAAATTTGAGTTAAGAAATTATTAGAGAGCGTGTTTATGATTAATTATGTTAAAGGATTTAACAGTAGCAACGGAATTTATTCGAGCGGGTATAGAATTAACCAGGGAAATTTTAAAGCAAAATTGGAACGCAACACGTTTTAGGAGTACATTTTGTATTAGTGACCTTGAACCTAATCATTGTCAGGGGTCACATTCTAAATTTAGTTATTTCACCTGTGTGGTATTTATATTTTTAATAGCACGTTTTACTATGTTGCTTATTCGTAATTTTGAGGGAACTAACCTTAGGGATCAAGTATACAAAGAGTAACTAGTTATTGGCTGAACTAGTAGCACCACAAGTGTTACCTTTAGCATTAATCCCTATCACGAGCATTAGCTTCACTAGTACGAGATCAAGATCTTCTCTATCTTTGATATTGTACGTGCAGAAATGGCTAAAAGCTAAACCTGGTACTTGTCTGTACTACTACCCGCAAGTTTTATTATTTACCCAGCACCTGGTGCATCGCTGTTACATACATCTACTGAAGATCTAGGAACAACTAGTTCAGGTCGTATGATTGATATATTGTTTGCGCATCTGTTGAGATTTAAGTAACTCTTACATTATTTGAATTAACTAATTTTGTGTGTGGTTTAAATTTAAAGTGCACCCTCAGTGTGAAATCCCTTATCTAGGTTAATATAACTGCAACCCGCCTTACAACTTTATGCAAAAGTTGCCGTTTGGTGTAATTTTCGTAAGTCTCTTAAGGTGCCCCAACTGTAACACAGCATGTACATTAATCTAGTTTTTCTTTACTTTGTAACTGCACCATATCCTGGCCAGAATATTGCCTGCAGGTATTATTGACGTATTAAAATAATTATAGTGCTCACCAATATCCTAATATGCCCTCTTAAGCACTCAACGTATCAAATTATTCATGAATTATTGAATTGGGATTTATTCAATCTGTCTTATTATTATTGTATGATTAAGCGTTAGAGGCGGAAGAGATATCAACGAACTTCGTTCGTTTATGAAATCGATTTGTCGTCCGTCTGTCCGTCCGTCCGAGGCCTTTCTAATGGTCGGACATCAATGTGTGATACATCAATCGATTCAGCTCGGTGTCCAGAGCTTAAGTTTTGATGTCAGTTAAAATCGGGCCACGGGGGCGCCGTGCCCCCTCGATATTCCGTCGGGAAAAAAAAAATTTCAAATAGGTCCAAAATTAATGTGCGATACATAAATTGTTTTAAAGTAAGTCTACATTTGGAAGTTCGTTGCGACAATGCCTTGCATTTTCAACTTGTTTTATGTGCTATTAATAAAGTTTGCTGTATTTGAGCTGCTATTTCACTTATCGCATCATCCAGTTAGTATCGGTGGTATAATTGTGCCACGATTTGATGATAGTTAGTTGTTGGCTTCCTATTCAATATATTTTGTCTTTAATATTGGTACCTTACCGAACTGTTAGGACAAAGTTCGCAGTTCTTTGTCTCGCTCCAAGTAGTCCTTGGTGCCCTGAATTATTTTGTTCAGTTCAAAATCCTTTGTGGCTTCTTATCATCCAGTCACTACTACAAACCCACGAGATTATTCAAAACCCCTGAGCAGAGCCGGAGCACTTTAAAGTCACCGTACCAATAAGAAGCCTAGTTTATAATATTTCCAAAATACCGTGACAGCAGGAGATGAACTAACAGCATTAGAACAGGAATCAGACATTGAAAATGATGACTTGGAATATCCTATACTTACAGATGAGTTTGAATTAGCATTAAAGGATACAGATAAGGTGCAAGCAGAAACTCTAAAATCCGCTGGACAAGCAGTAACAGAACGTCTCTTCCAACTTGTAAGCTATATGTATGAAACAGCCGAGATACCCAAAGATTTCAAACGTAACATCATAGTAACTATACCAAAAAAAAAAGAGGCCCGGATAGATGTAAAAATTTTCGAACAATAAGTTTGACAGTACACGTTTCAAAAATATTAACTAGAATTGTACAAAAACGAGGCTTAGAGCGAGTCACTTACCATTATATTAATTAATTTTTTTGATTGATTTAAGACTCATTATTGTTGCTTTTTCTTATAATTATAGTTTTTGGCTAAAGGCAGTTGAGTCGAACCTTTTCCGTGTCAACTGTTACCAAGAGAAAAAAACCGCAATGTCAGGTGAAATAGCACGAAGGCACAAATTGTGTGCTAGGTGCAACTGTATAAATATTACAACTTTGCTACTCCTGTCCGGATGAGCTCCAATTAGGGTGAAACGCATCGACAGGATGCCCTTGTGGCTTAGAGTGTCACTTGCAGTTATATTAATTAATTTTTTTGATTGATTTAAGACTTATTATTGTTACTTTTTCATATAACTCTGAGAAAATCATTTTGAATTTAGGCGAAACAGGAAAACTCTGGAGGCTATTTTAGCTCTGAGGGTGATAATGGAGAAAACAATAGAAAAGGGGGAAAGCGTATATATAGGGTTTGTAGATCTGGAAAAAGCATTCGACAATGTAAAATGGAAAAAATGTTCGAAATACTCAAAAACATTGGAGTGAGTTTTAGAGACAGACGGATAGTACATTGCTTATACAAAGAACAAAAAGCGGTAATACAATTAGAGCAGGAAAGTAGAGAGGTAAACTTTAGGAAAGGAGTGAGACAGGAATGTGCCTTATCGCCATTAATTTTTAACTTATACATTGAAGAGGCAATGAATACTGTGAAATGCCGGAAGACATTTGGAATTACTATGCAGGGTCAAAAGATTGATATGCTTAGATTTGCAGATAATATAGCGGTATTAGCATCTAGCAAAGAATAGAAGCTGCTCTGAATGAAATGGAAACAGTTCAAACAGAGCGATACGGTATGAAAATTGACAAAAATAAAACTAAAGTTCTAGTATGCAAAAGAGGGGAAAATAAATCAAAAACAAAAATACAAATAGCTCACGAGAACTTACAAGAGGTTAAGGATTTCTGCTACCTAGGAAGCCAAATAATGCAAGATCAGAAGAGCACAAAAGATATTAAACAAAGATTAGCACAAGGTCGTGCTACATTTAACAAGAAAAACAATTACTGTGTTCAAAGACAACAAACATAGAAACAAGGAACAGATTGCTTAAAACATATATATGGAGCACAGCACTGTACGGCTGTGAAACCTGGACAGTAGGAGAAGCGGACAGAAAAAAGATAGAAGCCTTTGAAATGTGGTGCTACAGACGTATGATAAAGATATCATAAACAGACAAAGGTAAGAACAAAGAGATACTAGAAATGGTAGGAGAAGAAAGAAGAATGTGGAAAACAGTAAAAATAGGAGAGATAGGATGATAGGCCACATACTAAGGTATGAGGGAATAGTGCGGAGTATTTTAGATAGGAAAAAGAGAGGTAGAGGTAGACCTAGGTTAGACTATTGCACACAGATATTGAAATATGTAGGATGTGAGAATTTCAGAGAAATGTACAGGCTAGCTCAGAATAGAAATCAATGGAGATAAGCGTCCAATCAATTTGAAGATGGAAAACCTAATGACAAAAAAAGTAATTGTACTTAAACCTAATGATTACTATAAGCAACTACAGATATTGGTTTCGTAATACTCTTATCTAATGTTAAGTGTGCGACAGGTTTACTGGAAAACTATTAATTCCGCAAATGTCTAAGTATTGGGGGATCCTTGGTAGCCATAGGACTCTTAATCTCCATCACATACCACTGAATCCTGTGAAATAGGGCATATAAATAGGAAACAACAGAAGGGGAACCGAGCTGTACGTAGGCTGTGAGAATTTCAGGAAATGGTGTAAGCTAGCTCACAATAGAAATAAGTGAAGATACGCGTATAGTATCAAGACGGAAAACCTAATGACGAAAAAATAATTGCACTTAAATCTGATGATTATTATAAACAACTACATGTGTTGGTTTTGAAATATTTTCAACTAATGGCGATTGTGCAAAAGGATATATTGGAAAACTCACTATTAATTCGGCACATATACAAGTGTTGGGGGATCTTGGTAGCCACAAGCTGCTTATCCCCTTCACATACTACTGAAATACGGTATATATTTATAAACAATAGAAGAGGAACCAAACTGCATCTAACAAGAAACAGCAGCGGATATGTTCGAAGACAACAAACATAGAAACGCGGAGAAAATTGTTGAAAGCATATGTGTAGAGCACAGCATTGTACGTCTATGAAATAGGGGCAGTAGGAGAAGCAGACAGAAAAACGGTAGAAGCCTTTTGGAATGTTATGCTTCAGATGTACGAGGATGATAGCATAGACAGACAAAGTTAATAACAAAGAGGTCATAGAAATAGTAATGGAATAAAGATATCTGTGGAAAACAAAAAAAAAAATAGGAGAAATCGAAGGGCAGGATACGTTCTGAGGCATTTTTAGGGAATGGTGCGATATAAATTACAAGCAGAGATAGGAAAAAAGAAGTAGAGGTAGACCTATATCAGAGTACTGTACACAATTAGTAAAAGATGCAGACTGTACAAATCTAAGGGAAATGTGTAGGTTAGCACAGAATAGAAAACAATGAGGGTATGCATCTAACCAGTTCCACGACTAGAGACCTGATGATGGTGATATATTCATCACTTGCTTTTTTACTAACATAGGTAAAGTAAAATTAAAATAAATTGCAAAATATCGCCATTTCACAAAAAAGGTTTAAATTGTTTGCACGAACTATGAAGATTTTGAATTACGGGTTTTCAATACATATAGCATGTCGACAGTGGTTAGTTTAATAACTATAACTTACAAAAAAAACACAAAATTTTACATTTTTTGTGAACTGCGTGCAAACAGAATATATTTGTTTTAAAATTTTTTTAATATTGCTTAGAGGGGCAACAAACATATTTTTCAAGGCATAGCAACGGAAAAACAAATGTTTTTTCGGTCCGTCCTATTCAGTATTTTACATTACAAAATCATAAAATCAAGGTTACTTATATGAGAAGCAATTACTAATTTATTAAAAAAGTGTGGTAGTCTCGAATAGTAAGGTGATATTCTTCTTAACCCTTCGTAAGTGGCGCTATGAGCATTTTGCCCACATTATTTTTCTAGGTATTGTAAAAGTACAGCTCGTTAAACATACAACTTCCTAATTTTATGTAGCTGAGTTTCTACCCTTCCCCTACCTACTATTCGAAAACAGTTAGTATAATAGTGATTTATTTCTAATTTACACCCACTTTCTCTTAGAAATCGCTTGAGTGTGGGCATTTTGCCAATTACACAACTTACTACGCATATGAAATTTCTTCAGGTGGCATTTCATTCTGTTTGTGAAGTTGTTTAATAAATACGATAAATAGTATATAAAATGATGAATCGTGGTAAACTATTAGTGGAATTAGCCCATCAGCAGTTTATGGAAGACCAATGTGGATGTAATTATAAATATTTTATACTGTATATATGAATACGTATTACAATGTGCCATTTATTTTTTATGTATATCTACTATCTAAATTTACATGACTATGTGATTGAATGTTTCGCCCTGTATAACATATTTAGATTTTAATTGTAATTTGAAGCTATAAAAATGAAACCAATTACATAACTAATATTTTTTCAGCTCCCCAATGGTGTGTGGAATCTGAACCTGCTGAAGCCATTTCTAGAGATGCGAAAATAATATCAGATGCAAGTGAATCAAATGATTCGTCAGAAAACAGCATTCATAATACTGCTACAAAATCAACCGACAGTGACACCAAATTATCAGGAAATTATATTCAACAGGAAATGCTGATTGGTCTACAGTACACAGGTAAAGATAAATCCACCAAGTGGAAGATGCATCCACCACTCTCAATGTACGAAGAAGGCAGTAAAACATTGTTATCAATCTGCCAGGTGTAAAAACTGCTACAAAGAACGCGAAATCTAAATTAGAGGCTTGGGAATTGTTCTTTTCAATAGAGACTACTACTTATATTACTTTATGTACTAACATTTATCTCGAGCAAATGCGTCAAAAATACATACGTGAAAGGGATTGCTGTGAAACCGACACAAGAAATAAGGGCCCCATTTGGACTTCTCTACATGGCAGGCATAAAAAAGCCAATCATTTGAATCTATCAGAACTTTGGCTTAATGATGGTACAACTCCAGGATGTTTTCGAGCTATGATGTCAAAGCGGCGTTTCTATACATTACTTCAAGCACTTCGCTTTGATGATTTGAATGATCGGCTTCAAAGAAGTAAAGTAAAATGTTGGAAAATTTTGACCGTAGATGTAAGAAATACTATCAAGTAGGAGAATTTGTTACCATTGATGAAGCGCTACCTGCTTTTCGAGGACGGTATGAGTTCAAACAATATACTGCAAACAAACCAATCAAAGTACGGAACCAAAATTTATGCTCCATTTATACTCCAGTACGTTTTACACTAAAAATTTAGAAATTTATGCAGGCAAGCAACCTGAAGGTCGGTACAAGCTGAATAATAAGGCTACTAATGTAGTTTTAGACTTGCTGCACCTATTTTGAATACAGGCCAGAATATTGCCGTAGATAATTATTTTACGTCGATTCATTTAGCTGAACAATTGCCGCAACAAAGAACGGCGCTAGTTGGAACTTTGAGAAAAAATAAGAAAGAAATTCCACCAATTTTTTTGCAAACAAAAGAAAGGCCAGTTTGCAGTAGCATGTTTGCATTTTCAAAAAATAGTGTTTGGTTTCATATGTTCTTAAAAATATGAAAACGTTTTGCTCTTGTCAACACTTCACGATTTTGACAAAATAGACAAAGGTCCTGGCATTAACTGCAAACCTGAAATTATAACTTTTTACAACTGCACAAAAGGAGGAGTTGATGATGTTGATTAAATGGTTAACGAATATTCCGTTTCCAGAATAAGTCGCCGATGGCCTTTGGCTGTGTTTTATTGTCTTCTAAACATCGGTGTTATAAATTCGCAAATAATTTTCACGGCCCATACAAATAAGAAATTACGACGATCTACATTTATAAAAACACAGCATTGGAACTAATAAAGCCGCATCTAAAGAAAAGAATAACAATTTCTACATTACCATCGCAACTGAAATATTCTATGAAAAAAATTGCTAATATTCAAGAACAGGTTACCGAAAAATCTTCTGAAGAAAGTATTACTGGTAAACCAGGAGTTTGCTATTTGTGTCCTAAAAGGAAGCACAGAAAAATCCAAAAAGTGTGTTACAAATGCTAAGGTTACTTTTGTACTGAACACTGTAAATTTATTTGTCATGAATATAGTGAATTGATATATCCCAGCTCAAAATAAGTATTTTTTTTCATTTTATTGATTTGTATTCATATATAAAAATATCTGTTTGTTTCTATATAATAAGTGTAGTTAGACGTTCATAAATAGAAAACTAAAAATTAACTACATTTGGTGTAAGACAACACGTAGATTACTGTTCTGTAGTAAAATGGAACTTAAATTAAAGAAATTTAAATATGAGCAAATTGCCTAAAGCGCGGCCACTCGTGGTGCATCTTATTGCGCGACTTACAAAGGGTTAAGAATCAATAAATCTATAATATAAAATTTCCTGAAACAAAATAATCATAACTGCTTGTTTACTAATACGATACTGCACTACAATTGCCCTACTACTGCACTAATTTCACATGAATGATACTTCACCATTTACCTAGATTCCCAAGGAGTAATCACATTATCATCTGGTCCTCCAATAAGTACAAACTTATTTAATTTTAGTATACCAGCCTTGAAAATATCACTTCTATCAGAAAAAATTTCATTATTAACATATGGCAGAAATTCACTATAATCATAATATAAACTTTGGTGATGTGGATCATTCCAGTAGTTACCCACTGATGTATGTTGGCCTAGGTGAGAGTAAAATAGCTCATATGCAGTTTTTAAAGCTAACGAAGGAAATATTATATGCAAAAATTTAGCTACAAAAATACCATTAAAATTTCCTGGGCTGCAGATTATAGGTCATACTTCCATACTGTCCAGCTTGTGGGCCACTTAGTGAAATGAAGGTATTCACATTGTGGTCAACAAATATTTGCAAAATTCCTCTGGCAATTAACCCACCCTGAGAATATCCTAAAAAAAGTTCAATTTTTATACCTACTACAATGCCAGACACTACCAACCTATTAGATGGATTCCTTCAGGGTGAAGCTGCGTTATGTTTAGTAAATCAGCACCTAGTTCTTGTACTTGATACCACATATTATCTAAACTGGACCATCCTCCAAAGCGATTCATATTGTAAACTATTGTACCCGGATGTAACTAAAAACAAAAACATGTGAAACTAAAGAATTAGATAAGTTTAAGAAATAACTAATATTTCTGGAAAAGTTTTTGGTGATTTCTGGTAAAGCATAAAAAAATTTTTAAGAGTCTTGTATGTTAACTCCTCAATTACATTAATTTTGTAATTCAGACATGTCATCAAACCTTTGGTAAGTAAATTAATATTAAGCTCCAATCATAGGTATACAGGGTGTTTTTTTAAGTGGAAGGTCAACTGTATATGAAAGACCAATGGTAGAACGAAGCTGAAAATTTGCACTAGGAGGTTATCGAATGTGCCCTACACGTCTAAAATAGTTTCGATACGTTAGCACTTCCGGTTATACCGGAAGTCGGTATTACTATCGTTATTTTAAATAGAACACCCTGTATATTTATGCATTTTCGAATTCCTTGTCAAATTTTATGTGAACTTTTATAACACAATCATACCTCTATCTAATGCCGTTTTCGAGATATTTTGACTTTTAGTAGATTTTTGACATTTGCACGCAGTCACATAAATTGGAATAACTAGAAAGTGAACGAACTTACAAAATTGTTTTTTGCAATCACATTAATAATACTTGATATTATTTCTACGTGCAAAGAAAATCTGATTGCAATGTACAGGGTGCTAGAAAATTCATTTTATAATTTGACTAGTAAAATGTCAAATATTACGTTTTTTTTAAATGGAACCTACCATATTTTTTATATTAATCGATTCTATGGAAAAAAAATACCTTTGATATGTAATTACAACAATCCATTTATTGTAAGCCGTTTTTGAGTTATTTGCATTAAAGGAGAAAATGCGCTAGTTCAGTAACATAATAACATTTGCTACTATCAAGTAGCTTTTGTCCAATACATTAACAAAAGAATAATTGGTTATTTTTACGAAACGTCAAATGTAGATAATTCTACGCAGGTTGCAATTCCTGTACTCTAGTTATTTGTAATGGCTAATCGAAACTTTACAAATCAAGATTATCTCGAAATGATTATTTATGGCGAATGCAACAGAATTCTTCAAAGAACTTGCAATGTCTTTCGTCAAAAATTTCCTAAAAAGCCAGCGCTGAATGTTATGCTTCTTAAAACTATTCTTGAAAACTATGCGAATAATGGATCATTTATTACAAAGAATAACAGGAAGTAATTAGAGTTACTAATATATTGGCATATTTTCATGCAGAAGAGCTTCACTAAATAATGCTGTGCAGGATATAGGAATGAGCCGTAGTTCCATATACAATATTTTGAAGGCAAATAATTTTAAAAGTTGGTCACTTTGTCCTGTTCAACACCTTAAGGAAACCGATTTCGAAAGAAAGATGTTGTTTTGCGAATTTGTATTACGTAGAATGCAAGAGGATGAACAGTTTTTGAAAAATATTATTTGGAGCGATGAAGCAAAGTTTAGGAAAAACGGAGTGTTTAACCGACATAATTCACACCATTGTTCCACAGAAAATCCTCACCAAGCATACATAACAAATTTTCAGGAAAGATGGTCTTTTAACATTTATTGTGCTATTAGATTCGCGAATTGTATGTGTAGTGTTTTACCAGGAAAATTTAAACGGTAAAGTACATATTGTTTTAGTAATTCTTTTTCTTCTCGGTGAACACTTTTTACTGGGGAACGATATTTAGAAATTGTGCATGGAGAAATTGTAGCATATTTAAACAACCTCCCACCTAATGAAGTACGCAAAATATTTTACCAGCACGACGATGCTCCTGCGCACAATGAAAACGTTGTAACCAAGTACTTACATGCCTGTTTGAAGACCAATTTATAGCTAATATCGGACCTCACTTATGGCCACCCCGATCACCCGATCTCACTCCTTGGATTTTTTCCTATGGGGTATGTAAAAGATACAGTCTTCTCCTACGCTCCTACTACTGAGAAAGATTCCAAAAGACGAGTATTAAATGCTCTAAATTCTTTAACTCCAGAGCAAATACAAAAGGCAACAAATGAAGAGTTTAAAAGACGCATTTTAAAATGCTTGGATCAAAATGGCCGCCAAACAGAATATTTATAAACAACCTCTTATGTTTTTATTTATTTTTCTTTAGATAAAAAATTGTTAGATGAAATACATTGTTGCATGTTTGTGTAGCTTTTAAACATTATTTTTCAAAAAATGTTCTTGCACTGCCATTTTTGGCAACTAAAATGTGCTTTCTAAGTACAAAGACATTAATTCCATAGAATTGATTAATGTAACAAAATATTTGATGAAAAATATTGCCAGTTCTTCGAAGAAATCTATTACATTCGCCATAAATAATTATCATTTCCAGATAATCTTGATTTGTAAAGTTTCGATTAACCCTCATAAATAACTCCAGTACAGGAATTGCAACCTGCGTAGAATTATCTACATTTGACGTTTCGTAAAAATAACCAATTATTCTTTTGTTAATGTATCGGACAAAAGCTACTTGATAGTAGCAAATGTTATTATGTTACTGAACTAGTGCATTTTCTCTTTTAACGCAAATAAACTCAAAAACGGCTTACAATAAATGGTTTGTTGTAATTACATACCTAAGGTATTTTTTTCCATAGAATCAATTAATATAACAAAATATGGTAGGTTCCATTTAAAAGAAAAACGGAATAATTGACATTTTATTAGTCAAATTATAAAATGAATTTTCTAGCATCCTGTACATTGCAATCTGATTTTCGCACAAATAATATCAAGTAGTATTAATGTGATTGCAAAAAAACAATTTTGTAAGTTCGTTCACTTTCTAGTTATTCCAATTTATGTGACTGCATGCAAATGTCAAAATCTAAAAGTCAAAATATCTCGAAAACGGCATTAGATAGAGGTAAGGTTGTGTTATAAAAGTTCATATAAGATTCGACAAGGAATTCAAAAATGCATAAATATACAGGGTGTTCTATTTAAAATAACGATAGCAATACCGACTTCCGGTATAACCGGAAGTGTTAACTTATCGAAACTATTTTAGACGTGTAGGGCGATAATCTCCTAGTGCAAATTTTCAGCTTCCTTCTACCATTGGTCTTCCATATACAGGTGACCTCCCACTTAAAAAACACCCTGTATAAGTAAAAATTGCATCTTGTGCAAACAACCAATACTATCTTCAGAATTAATCACTATAGTGAAATCTATTACCAATTTTAGTCTGTTAACACAATAAATTTGAAAAGAATGTTATTTTTAGTTATTTATATTGTCTACACATCACAGCAATAACCTTACTAAATTTCAAAACTAATAATTAGTGATAAGAATAATTAAATAGAAACATCACCAATCTCTGATATTTAGTACATATTTCTCCGAATATGTTCATGTAAAATTTAATAATTGTGTTGTGATTTTATCATAATTGCACAAAATGTTGTATGTAATGCAATGAAAAAAATCTATGCTTTTTGATAGTTGTCCAACTTGATTTTCTCGATGGACAAACATTATTACGATTAGCAACAAAACCGTTTCAAGTAAAGCAGGTAAACACGATTTTGTACACCCTTTTTAGTAAAATAGATTTTGGTAAGGTATTACGTTATTAGCTGGGCATAAATTATAACGCTAACCCAGGGCATAATTTATTACACCCCAAATGAGGTCACGAATTATTGCTATCAAACGGTTACAGATTTACATACCACGAAAGCAATCATAAAATATGCAAAAGGCTGCAGCCAAGGTATGTCTTCGCTCATTGCTTCCAGTCGAAAATCACCCCTGACGTCTAAATGTAGATCAGGCTGGGTGGAGATCCGTTTGTTATGTTTTGTTCAGATTCTTGTAGTGAAGTGGGCTGTTGTACCTACACTTTTACAGCACAGATACTTGTGGTGGTTAAATATGAGATAGGTAGAGGATTTCAAAAGTACACTGTGTA
Organism: Platerodrilus igneus; assembly: GCA_036346225.1. Taxonomy (NCBI): domain Eukaryota; kingdom Metazoa; phylum Arthropoda; class Insecta; order Coleoptera; family Lycidae; genus Platerodrilus; species Platerodrilus igneus. Next base: position 4,731,833 of record JARFIW010000500.1, on the reverse strand, counting down.
ATGTTTTTTTACATATAACAATCATGCAAATTTATCTAAGATTAAATTTCCTTGGATCATCAAAGTACACAAATTATAATACAAAAACTTAACCCGTGGAGATACTGGTTTTGTGCATTCTTCATCGACGAAGCCACGATATTATAGATATAAGAAAGATGTAACAGGAAGGGATCACTCCGCCGACACAAACTTCACTCCTCACACGCCCGTATTTGATCAGGGTCGGTAATAAAGACCTGTTCTTTTTGACACTTTGTTCTCACAAACTATCGTACCCTCCATGATTTCACATGTTCACAAAATCAAAACCAGTAGACGCAGCTGCATTTTCATGGCCTAAGAACGAAATGTTTGCGGTTTTTATACCCTAAATCGTAGGCCAATGTCCTGAAAGACGCGATAACTGAATCTTCGTGGGATTTACACGTAAAGCTAAAATTAAAAATAATAAAGGAAAAACTTTCCCATGCAGAGTTTAAATATCCCCTAAAATTAAATAGTATGATAAAAAGATAAAGCCTTATTAAAAAAGGCTCAACAATCACCTTAACACTTCAAAAAGAAAAACAAAAAGAAAAAAGTCTTGTTTTTTTTAATGTAGCAATATTTGCAATACCAGGAAATGGAAATGAGTAGCCACCCGATTTGATAGCTAACTCAACTAAGTGCACAAAGGTCTTGTTTGCTGCTGCACCAACTGCATAAATTTAGTCGAGAGCATAAAACTCAAACACTTAAAGCTAACACTTAACTTCACTATAAATCTAAATACAAAGGTTATTTACACATTCACATACGAATACATACACATTTCCATTAATATCTTTTAAGATATTTTCTTATGCTAAACAAATTTCATGCTGGCTTTTAACAGGATAAGACAAAATATGATGCAGCAGTCAAAACGTTAAGTTAACAAATTAGCCAGTAGTACTGCATTAAAGATACTTAATTCTCTTAATCCTATCACATCAAATACAATACTAAAATGCAAGTTAGCTTTTTCATGTTTTAGTAATAAATTCTATCTTTGGTCATAAATACCACAGGTTCGGAACAACATGTAGACAAAATAATTTCGTAAAGGCATTTCACAACGAGAAAGATTAGATAATTTATTTACTTTGATGTCAAGGCAAGATAAGGATAACATCTCAGAGATAATTGCAGAGAGAAAGATAAATACCTAACCATTTATGGATTACAGTATTGTTTCGGTACGATAAAATCTCGAAGGTAGTTTCTACGAGAGAGATAGGTAACAAACCATTGAGCTTCAAAACGTTAACCAAGTAAAGTAAGATATCTAAATTATTTTCAGGAAAAGATAATTATCCATTTACGGTCATATATTAATTATATAAAATAAAATCCCTAAGATAACTTCGAAGAGAAAGATAAACACTAAACATTAATGGTTTAACCTAATAATTAAGATAAGATAATGTATTACGAAAAAAATTTCAAAAAGGTAACGTAAACCTAATTTTTGATTTGGAAGCCTTAAGCTTGTTAAGACACACCACCCCTTCTATAAATATAGTAACATATGAAGAACTCCCAAGCAGAAAATTTTCGTTCCCTTCCCTATTGGTGACCGTAGTTACAAAATAGTACAGAAAACGGAAAATATTGGAGCGTTACAAATCCTAACCAACTTCGTGACTTACGAGCCTGCTTTGCTGCAATGTCGTTGTTGATTGGTCAGAAGGATTACTAATCGCTGCTCATCTTAAACTACATTGCATCATTTTGCAAAATAACCGACAATGAAAGTAACACTGTAAGTGCTGTCTCTGATTTTTGTGACTATTGCAAGAAAAAAGTTTTTAAAAAGTTTTATTTATGTGTTAAGTGCAATGTGAAAATTCGCTCTTCATGTAGTGATGGAGAAAGTCTGGTGTATCTACCACTAAATCTGGTAATTTTGCTTATACCTGTATGAGATGCATGTGTAATCCAGTAATAAATACCTACAGCCTTGAGAAATTAACTTGTAATGAAGAATGTAGTTTGAATAAAATCAATATGGAACACATATCATCTGTTTTATCTGCAAATGAAAACAATGTGTTTAACTTAAGCTATGATATTATTGTATTTCTTAAGAGTTTGAAGTTTAAAAATATTTTAACTACTGCTGTAAAACCAGAAACATCACCTTACAAAAACAATTACTCGAGTTAACTACTGAAGTTAATAATTTAAAAAATTCCAATAGACTTGATGAAACACTTAACTAATGACTTCCACTTATCTACTAATATTAAATTTCCTAATAAGAAACCCCCTATGTCAAGCAATCTGTCCAAATCTTTATCCCATGGTATTTCTAATGTTAATAATACTATAAATTTGTGTGAATCTGGATATAATTCACAATTGCCAAACACTAAATCAGACAAAAAAGAGTAGTCATTTGCATAAAATGCTATCTACAACACCTGTAAAGGTGACAGTTAATTATTCCCAAAAAATTGCCAAATTGGATCAAGCACAGCGATCATGTGATGATGACCATAAACAATTACTTACAATCCCATGCAATATACAACAGGGGACTCACCCAGAGCACAGTGAGAAGTTAGAGACGGATAAATCAGATTACAAAAATTATCAAAAATCTTGGTCTACAGCAGGGGTTCTCAAACTTTTTGCCACTGCGACCCCCTTTTTAGACCTAGTATTTCGGCGACCCCCCTATTTTTAAATATAAACAAAAATAAAAAAAAAACACTATTGGCTAAGTTTTATCCATAAAAATACTATTAACTAGTAAAAATAAATACAAATTGTTGTCACTTGAATTGTTTATAATAAGAGAAAGTGGGATAACTCACTTCGTGGCACGTACAAGGACAAAGCAATGATAACTCATGGGGCCTGTTTGCACGCGCACTCTCTGCTAGCCGGTGCCCGGCAGACGACACGACAGTCTGGCTTCTTGAGTCGATCACTGAACACTGTGTGTGTACTTTGTGAGTAGTATTGCGAGCAAATACAGTTAGAAAAAGTAGCAATGGATAAGTTTTTGAAAAGACCGTCGTCAAGTAGTGATGCTAGTGCTAGTGAGTGCGGAAAGACAAAATTCCGCAAATATGACCAGTCGTACATACAATTCGGTTTCACTGAACTGGCAAACAAACCTCAATGTGTGGTGTGTAGTGAAGTGTTGTCAGCTGAAAGCATGAAGCCTTCGAAAATGAAACGCCATCTTGAAACTAAACATTTTGCTTTGAAAGACAAACCAGTGGAATTTTTCCAAAGAAAACTGTTATCCCTTCAAGTCAACAGGTAAACATTACGGATCTTGCTAATGTTAATAAGAATGCTCTTAAAGTTTCATACGAGGTAGCACTGAAGATTGCTAAAAGGAAACCCCATACAATTGCTGAAGAATTAATTCTTCCTGCTGCAATTGATATGGTTTCAAATATAATCAGTCCTCAAGATGCTGAAAATTGAAAAAATCCGTTATCAAATGATACTATTTCAAGAAGAATATGTGACATGGCTGAAGATGTTCAGAACCAGCTAAAGAAGCAAATAAAAGACAGTACTTTTTTTGCAATTCAGTTGGATGAGTCAACAGATGTTGCCAACTGTGCTCAGTTTTTATGCTTCATCCGGTACGATTACGGTAATGCTATTCATGAAAATATTTTGTTTTGTAAGCCCCTGCCGAATAATACAACATTACATGTGATTTTCCAATGCTCCACCCGAAGGTACTACATTGGCCAGGAAGCGAGTAATTTTTTACCTGGAAAATTTTGAATTTTGCCGAATCCTTGCTGTTTCAAGCAAGGTAGAGATCTTTAACGTGCGTGACAACACTCACACACGGGACCTCCATTTTACCTCTCATCCGAACGAGGGTGTATTTTTGCGAAAAATACTCGCCTAACATTTTTCAAGCGGACCGTGTCGGGATTCAAACCCGGGACCTAGGGCGTAGTAGTCACACACATACCACTACGCCACGGAGCCACCTCGAATAATACAACAGGTGAAAGTCTTTATAAGGTGTTTGTTCAAGCAACTGAACCTTTTGAATTTGATTGGAAGAAATGTGTTTCAATTTGTAGTGATGGAGCAATGGCCCTTACGGGAAAGAAGAGTGGCTTGATTGCCAGGTTGAAATCATTTATACCGAATGCAAGCTGGGTCCACTGCTTTTTACATAGGCAAGCTTTGGCAGCTAAGAAAATGCCAGATGAATTACGGCAAGTTTTAAATGAAGCTGTCAAGATAGTGAACCACATCAAAAGTCGCCCGCTGCAAAGTAGGATGTTTAATATTTTGTGTGAAGAGGTAGGAAGGAGCCTTGCATAAACATCTTTTATTTCACACTGAAGTACGGTGGCTATCCCGTGGTAATGTATTAAGCAGACTGTTTGGATTAAAGTCAGAAATGTTGTTATTTTTGGTTGATAGTAAACCCGAACTTTCCACTTTTTTCAGTGATGAAAAGTGGTTGGTTAAGCTTGCTTATTTGGCTGACATCTTCTCTCACCTTAATATTTTGAACTTATCCCTACAAGGACCAGACAAAAATATGCTATATGCTCAAGACAGAGTAAATGCATTTGTAAAAAAACTCAGTGTTTGGAACGCAAGAGTTAAGAAAGAAGATTTTGAAAATTTTACACTAACTCAAGAGTTTATAGAGTTTCTGTCTACATCCTACTGTACATCCCCTGACACTTCATCTCTCTCCTTACTAGTATCTTTTCATCTCGAAGGTTTGATTGAACAGTTGACAGATTACATTCCAAATAAGGATACGAGTGGGTTTTTGTGGGTAGTCAATCCGTTCAGTGATCAAGTCGTAACAAAAGCTGAGCTAACTGCTCGTCAACATGATCAACTGATCGAAATTTCAAGTGATCAGTCAGCAAAACTCACTTTTAACAGTGCTTGTATCGACAAATTTTGGATAGGTATTAAAAATGAATACCCAGAACTGTCCACAAAAGCATTACAGACTTTGATGCCATTTTCTACGTCTTATAACTGTGAACAAGGTTTCTCCATAATGGTGAATATCAAAACAAAATCAAAAAATCGTTTGACCCTGGAAAATGACATTCTTTTGTGTATTACAAAACTCATTCCGGACATATAAAAAATTCATTAATTCCAAACAAGCTCATGTTTCCCATTAAATAGTATTAGGCCTTTTTCAACTTGTATGTGTATTACAAATTTGTGTAGCCTATAAATATTGTTATTAATAAAAACTACAGCTATGACTGATTTGTTTTTTTGATTTCCCTCCTTATCCCGCGACCCCCCTGGACACACCACGCAACCCCCCTGGACACACCACGCGACCCCCCTGGGGGTCGCGACCCACAGTTTGAGAACCACTAGTCTACAGTAATGTGCAAACACCAACAAAAAAAACATGTTGGCTTTGTTGAGAGGTGACTTACGAGGAATTAACTTCAAAACATTCTGATGCCTATTCGTCTTTTAAGATTGCGATATATCTGTCAAATGTGGATGCTGCAATGAATTCCGAAATTTGGCCTGAAGCGGCATTTGGAAATCGGTTTTTCACAAAGGAATTTTTGCAACAGCGAAATCTTAGTTTCAACCTACCGGCGATTATTGTTCCTAAATTGCCGTTTGACAACAAGTAAAATTGACCACATTACTGTGGATTTTTTAGCTGCACATAATATTATTGATATAGTCTAAATCATGAAAGAATGAATTCACGTCATAGGTTTCTGAATTAAAAAACGACATACTTTTAAAGGATCTATCGGAATATACTTAATGCATAAGATTTGAAAGTATGTCGTTTTTTAATTCAGCAACCTATGACGTGAATTCATTCTTTCATGATTTAGACTATATCATTTGCCTTTGTGAAATCTGGTGTAAAACCAACAACAGTAACAATGTCATGTTTCCTAATTTTTATGAAGCGGTTACTTTTTGTAAGACAGCGTTTAAAAACAGTGGTATTGGAATTTGGTGCCGTAATGGTTTACACACTAAACCACTCAACTTAAGAAAGTATTGTATTGAGAAGGAATTTGAAATCGTTGACACTTTGTACAAACGCATTTGTGAACGCAAATAAGAAAATTATCATATATACTCGCAAGCAGGACATTTTGCTGCCCAATATTCTAAAAAGAAAAATAATAACAACTATAACAGTGAACATAAGAAAGAGTTAGCAGAGAACATGATTTGCTAACCAAAGATAAATCAAAGTCATCGCATAACTTCAGTTTCTTTTTAGACAACAAACGCAATTGTGCAAATAATAAAATAACCTTTGCAAATAATGAAAAAGTGAAAGTTGATTGTATGAGTAATATTTAATTCATACACGAAATTAACATGTGAAATAAGCACCAAGCATATTTGCAAATTTGATATTGGTAAGCAAAATGACAAAAAAATGGAAATCCTATAATATTTGAAGATAACACCAGCCAAATTTTTAATCCAAACAAAGATAGTTACTACAGCAAAATTGGAAAATGATTTGTATCAGCAAGACTGTCAAATCATATGGGTATAAATATATAAAGTACAGTAAAGTATAATAATCATGGATAGTTTTGATATGTGTACATATTTTTACATCATCTGCAAAGAGTAAAAAACAAGATGATTAGTAGTAGCTGTTGAATTGTGAATGCATATTTTAGTTTTTGTATCTAGTTAGTTCCCGACTAAGTTTTTTGTCTGTCAGATTTTCTATGATCTTGTATGTTAAAATAGTATATTACATTACTAGCGTGGAAAGTGACCCATTTTACACGAGTGGAAGAGTATTGTCGCACTCGGCTGACGCCTCGTGCGATTATTCCACGAGTGTGAAATGTCACTTTCCACGTGAGTATTGTACACTATTTTTCCGACGACCACCACTAAAAACAATTACAAAATAGTTATTTTTATGCTTATTTGCAATAAATGTGTACGCAATAATGCAAGACAGACAGACACCTATAAAATTTATTTGACGTTTTGATGTTGAAAATTCGAACACCTACTTTGTTTTTATAAAATCCGCGAATCTGTTGCTTTTAGCGTATGCATTCTCAATTTTTATTGAAGAAATCATTTCAATTACAAACTAATATGAGTAATTACATCTTTAAGAAAAACGGAAACTGTCAGTATCGATTTAACTATGTGTATTTTTAACTGTTATTAGCCAAAACGAAACGAATGAATGCAAAAAGGTAGAAACCGGTAGTCGTTTGGGTTGCCTAGGTTACTAGCATACTAACATCAGTCATATCACTCTAGAGTTGAAAAGTATTTCAACACTAGAGTGATATGTACTTTCGCACTCTAGAGTGATATACTTTACTTTCTACATAAATAAGTAGTGTGTAATCTGTTGTTTTCACAAGTGGTCGTCGGAAAATAAAGTTTTTTCAACTGCAAAACATCAGGTTATGGCTCTTCTCTGCATGAAAACAGAAAAGAATTGATGTTATAATTAATCCTACTTTCTGTTGGAAAGTACCACTGTATTGCAGCATAAAACCATGTAAATTTATCGGCAAGGTAAAGTTACTAAAAAATGTAGTACAAATGTATGTCAATGATTTTGACTCTATGAAGGACTACGTAAACACATTTGTATTGTCGTCATTTGAATAAAAAACGCAGGTCTTAAATTATATGAAGACTTGCTTGCGTCATTAATGCTCGCTGGTCTGCCGCATGAATGTGATTCGCTTGTTATAGCAATTGAAAATAAAAAAAAAACTATCAGTTGATTCCGTGAAGAAAATGTTGTTACTGGACGAAAAGTTCAACAAAGACAACTATAATGATAGCGTACTTGTTGTAAAATCAAATAAGAAAAGCTTCAAGTGTATATTTGTTCAAAATCTGGACATTTTGCTGCTCAATGTTTTAAAAGAAAAATAAATATAGTGGTAAATCTAAGAAAGAGTCAACAGAAACAACTTGGTTTGTGGGATTATTAGCTAAAAATATAACAATCAATTGGTTGATTGATTTTGGAGCGTCATCGCATATGACTTCAAACATTGACTTTTTTAAACAATAAACGTGAGTACCCAAAGAATGATATAACTGTTCCAAATAACAATAAAATGGAAGTTAGTTGTATGGGTGATATACAATGACAGTGTGCTTGAGACATACACACAAACGAAATTGACAGATGTGAAATACGTGTCAAAATTATGTGCAAATTTAATATTTGTGAGTAAAATGGCAAAAAATAGAAACCGCGTGCTATTCGAAAATCGCACTTGTCAAATTTTAATGTAAATCGCGAGCTAATAACCGCAGCACATTGAAAAATGACATCAAATTGAATGTCGTACGAAACCGAATTTATGTAAAGAAAAAACAAACCTTGAAAAAAGGGCGATGATCACTAATGTTGATTTTAATGGCACAGAATAAAAGGACATATTTGCGATGATAATTTAATTAAAGTCAAAAACTCAAATCTGGGACTACCTAAATTTCAAAGCAAAGAAATCACATCTTGTTACGTGCCAATCAAATTGGCACTTTAACATGTATTAGGTTAAGTTTGATGTACGGAGGTTTCGCGCCATAATTTCACAAGACGCGGTGCGCGGAATTTTAAAAGACTAGGCGCGTACTTCCGGTACGTCACAGTGCGTTTGCGCAGATCGCGCGACGCGAGAGGGTTGGACGAATAACTTCGCGCCGACGTGAAAAAGACAAAGAGTGGGGACAAAGTGGTGAGAGGTTTCGGTTAGGCTCTAAAACGTGGCTGTTTTTGCCTGATCTTCGAGTGGAGTGGACGCTTTGAGGTATCGTATCGTGCTTATCTTTACCTATGTAGATATCCTGCCTAATTATCTTGTTTGTTGCCCTTACCATATTTCCTAATCCGATCCCTGCATAGGTAGGTAATCAGCAACCTAGGCTAACCGTACTGTACGACCCTAGACGAGTCGGATGTCCATGTTCCGCTGAAGCACCGGAGGCGTACCATCTTTAATTACCGCCAAAGGGCCTTGAGTGGCCTGATGGACTTGAAAAGAAGTCAACTTTAACGCAGGGACACATCCATGTGAGTAATTATTGTACTATCTTTTGCCTGAAATTTATGTATTTTTTTTCCGATTATTACGCAATATAATTTTGTGCATTGGTGACGTCATTGGTAGTTGGCTGCGAGGAATCTGTAATAAGGTTACGCTGCCCTCCACGAGTGGCGTCACCCGCTTTACTCATTACGCTTGCACGATGTATTTATGAACTCTTAAACTGTTTTATCAACTTTTTAATTGTAAGATTTATCGAGTTTTCAAGCGTAATAATCTATGTAAAATTTTGTCTAAAAGGTAAACAAACAAGACGCTATTTCCACATGGCGAGAAGCATTCAACTAGCCTTGTAGAAGTTGTGCATTCGGATGTTCATGGACCGTTGTCAATTAAATCACGATCAAGCGCCATGCATTTTGTTACCTTTACAGATGACTTCAGTCGCTACTTCACAGTTGTCCCAATTAAGGAAAAATCACAAGTGTACAGTGAATTCGCTAAATATGTCACTTGTAAAAAATAAACTGTCACAAAATTAAATTCAATTCGTACAGACAACGCCAAAGAATACGTTAACAATCAATTTAAGTTATTGATTGATAAATTTGGTATTCAACATCAGAAATGTACACCGTAGGCACATGAACAAAATGGCATAGTGGAAAAAATGAATGTCACCTTAATGGAACAAGTCTGATGTATGATAGCAGATTCTGGATTAGAAAAGAGTTTTTGGACCAAAGCTGTTATTACAGCTGCATACTTGGTAAATGCACATCGTGTTGAGAAAATAAACTAATAACGCCAACAGTATTTTGGACAGGTGAGAAACAAAATCTTTCGCATTTTCGAATTTTTGGATGCAAAGCATGGTGCACATGTCAAAAGAAAAAAGAATGAAATTAGATGACAGGTCAGTTGAGTGCATTTTACTGGGTTATTGTGAAAATATGAAGGCATATTGACTGCTAGACAAGTTATATCGAAAAGGATTAACCAGTCGTGATGTAGTGTTCTGGGAAAGCAAATGAAAAGCTAGATGTAAATTTTAACAATAGCAGTGGTACATATACTTTTTCATCAGTGGATGAAGTTAACTATTCAGGTGGTGAAAATTGGGTAGTAATATTAGTGAACCAAACGAATTGCCAATTTCCTTTAGCAAGGGTGACATAAATTGCATCAGTCAGGAACTAAATGACGACTCTGGAAACCAAATCCAGGTTGAGATAGCAACAACCGAGCAAGGTACCAGTGTGTACGATGATGATAAAACGGTACAACACAACATCCAGCCAGATGAGGAAGTCTGAATAGGCTTCAATTTGCAACAATCATCGCGCACAGCTAGTAAGCCAAAACCTGATTAACAAGCCTCCTAAGTACGCCTTTAATGCGATCGAAAAGTCGCTAATTTACAATTAATGTGCTCAAAACAAATGAAGCATGGTTTCTGGAGTGATTTGCCCATTAGTAAAGGAACAATTCAAAATAAACGGTATTTAAAACCAAACGAGATGCAAATGGCAACAATGTTAAATATAAGGCACCCTTATTATTATAAGGGTTCTCACAAAATTTCTGAACTGATTATAAGGAAACCTTTGCACTAGTTGTGCAGTACAACTCTATTCACTACCTTATTACTTTATCTGCCAAATATAACTTGAAAATACAGCAAATGAACGCTGTAACAGCATTTTCAAATGGCGAGCTAAAGGAAGAAATATACATAAATCAGTGTACAACATTCGATGATGGTTCAGGTAGAGTGTGCAAACTTCAAAAGTCGCTCTACGGTTTAAAGCAAGCCAGCCATGTCTGGAATGAGAAATTGAATGGCATGTTACTAAGACATCGTTTGAGAAGGAGTGAAGCTGACCAATGTGTATATTATCGAATGGACGGTTTGAAAATGTTATTGGTTGTGATCTACGTTGACGACGTTTTGATCTATAGCAACAATACATGTTCAGTAAAACTTCTAAACAGCGAATTATCAATAAATTTCAGATGAAAGACAGGCAATGCATCATCGTTTTTTAGAATGCATATAACTCGAGATAAAAGGGCTGGAACAACAGCAATTGATAAAACACAATACATCAAGCACGTATTAGATTGTCTTCAAAGTTTAGCCCAACGAGCGAAACAGAAAGGGAGAAAATGTTCTAAGTATCCTATATACAATTAATGGGAAGCCTTCTTACATGCCAAAATTGGCAATGTACATTTTTAGATTTAGATTTAATTTGTAAATAAATTCCCACGTATATTTTTAAATGAAAATGTCGCATCTGCACAAAAGGATGCGGAGTGCGCGTGGTGCTAAAAAACGCCATTAAGTTACGAGCCCTGGATAAAGCAACAAGCATCTTCAGTAGTGGTGTATTTTCTTTTCAGAAATATGTAGGTTCCTGTATCTTGCCTTGTCGTTCCTTTACCTGGTGTTCATATCAAACCTCTATGAGTAGAAAAGTATTTTAAGATGGATGGAAGTTGAATTCAACATTGCGTGACACAATCCAACCTCACAAAGTCGAGGGACTCTGAGACGAATTCACGAGATGCCGCCATGTAAGTAATTTGTTTTATTTAAATCGAGCTTGCAAATGGAGTTAAAAAGCGCTTGCTTCACTCGAAAACGTGGTCGGAACAAGTTACAATATGGCGTGAAAATTTTCCGCGTAAGGCTATAACAGTTGCGCAATAGTATAACAATTGCCCGCAATAGTATAGCCAGTGACCGGGGTATAACAGCCTATTATAACCCCAGCGGTAAGGTACTAGAGCCACTACAGTCAGTTGGTAGCAATGATAAATTATTGCAAAAATGATGCGTAAATAAGGTATTACTTCACATAAATGTTTAAAATTACTAAATCACATGCAAAAACGAAAAAGGTACTTACGTAACTGTAGGACTTCTTATAGCATTACGCTAGTATAACGGCAGCTGGGCTTCGTTGAGCCTTTCGGGCGTGGGTAATTCGTTGCCTCCGGTTGAATCCAAATTTAATTTGTCTTCTTCTTTTCTGTAGCGGAACACAGGAATACAGGTAAGGATGAACAATATCAGGTAGAGATAAGACAAGGGAACCTACATAACCTGAAAAAGAAGACAAGAACGGCACAAAGATAAACCACTAGGCACCACGTCTCGCTCACTAGACCCGACGTGTCGAAAATCACCTCTCTTCCTTTCCACACTCCGCGTCTGCATAATCCTTTGCGCAAACGCACTGTCTGAAGTGATGGAAATACGCGCCCAAGTCTTTTAAAATTATTGGCGCGAAATCCTTACCAATTAAAACTAAAATTGGAAATGTTTACGGCCGATTTTCGGCACGTAACAAGCCTTTTATTTGCATCTCAAGTGTAATGCACAGATAATTGTTTCGCTGTAACCTTCTGAGCAGATACAGCCAAAATCCAGGGGAAGACACATTGAGGTGCTGCCATCCATGTGTTACGCTACCTTAAAGGCACAACAGACTTGCATTTAGTTTATTCGAATTCTGCTAGTGAAATAGAAGTTTTGTGATGCTGATTGGGTTAGCGATCTGGACAACAGAAGCTAAATAACTGGGCATGTCTTCAAATATCAGGGAGTTGCAATTTCCTGGGCAACTAAAAGACAAAAGACCATTGCATTGTCATCAACAGAATCTGAGTTTATGTCAATGGTCTCAGCTATCAAAGAGGCTGTTTGGTTAAAGCGTCTGGAAAATGGAATTTTCCCAAATTCTTCAAAAACTGTTTTACTTCATTGTGACAGTAGGGGAGCAATTGATGTAGCAACGAATAACTCTTATTCCAATCGAACAAAGCATGTTTATGTCAAAGCATCGTTCATTGATCAAAAGGTTGCAAATAGACAAAATTAAAGCAATCTCCACTAATGAAATGTTGGCTGATTTCCTAACTAAAAAAGTGAGTAGTGCGAAATATGTTAATTCCTTTGTTCAAATAGGTCTCATTGATTAAAATGTCTTTAATATATTTGGTTAAAATCCTCAAAGTTAATTGAATTTAAATGAAGAATATGGCATTCATGAAAGGTGTTGAATTGTGAACGCATATTTTAGTTTTTTGCATCTAGTTAGTTCTTGACTGAGTTTTTGTGTGTCAGTTTTCTAAAATTTGTATATTAAAAATAAAGTTTTCTCAACTGCAAAACATTAGTAACAAACAAAATCGTTAATACGAATCGAAAACTTAAGTGGCAATATATGATTTAGATACAAACTCCCTTAAATGTTGAAACCGGTCAGTTAGATAAGATACGAGTATGTAAAACTTCATCTTTTAAACCTTCTGAATTTCAAAGTATCATTCACTTTTATAAAATTCGAATACATCTAGCAATTACCACATTTGATTTCTTCAATTCTCCTAAATAATTAAAACACTTACAAACAGGAAACCCTCAAAACTGATATCAGTTTAACCGAACAATTACATGTAAATAATTATCACAATGACAATAATGGGGGATTACTTTTCGTTTCCTGCAATAATGAATTAGTTAAAAATAGAATGTTAAATCACATCTAAAGTAAACAAACTAAAATAAATTTGCAAGATACTTTAATCACATAAATACCAAGTGATTTACTTTTTTAAAAGACTACTCTAATAAATTTATTCTGAACAAGTTGATGCCACACAATTATTAAGCAAACCATCAAATAAATTAACGAAAGAAGCATAATTAATAGCACCAAAATGGAACGAGATCAATTACTTTATTTTAATTTTAATAATAAGTGACAAGCTAATTAACAATTTAAAACAGAAATTTAAAACTTAAAAATAATGAAATTATATTAGCCTTCGAAAATGGATAAAAAATTCTGTAGTATGCACTAGTAAGCGTCAAATTGGAATATGCCTCATGAGTCTGGAATCCACTGTGTCACAATAATATCGACCCTATCGAATCAGTACACAGAATGACTAGCAATATACTCTTTCAGAATTCACAGACCTTTGCAATTAAATTTATTAATTTCCCTAAGTTTTTTTTTTAAAAAGATACAAACTATTGAATAATAAACAAGTTATCTTTTCAAGTCATGGAGCACTTTTTCGCTTTTTATATCTTCGTTTAAATTAAGGGCAACTGCTTTCTTAGTATGATTGATTGCTATTCAGGTTTATAGATTAGGTAAGTTTTTCTTATTATGTAGCTGTTATGATTAAAGTTGAAAGAAAATTATTTGTTGTACATAGTGTACCACACGTTTGTGTCTATGATAATGGAAAAATGTTCACATCAAGTGACTATACCCTATTCACGTTAAATATGGGATGACGTCATAATTCAAATAAACGCTACTTTGTCATGGTTAAGTTATTTTATGTGTATTTCCTGATCAGAGTAACCATTTTTTGTGCACGCGAATCCAAATGTTTAGGCATTCTACATGTTAAATACTTGAAACTTGCAATGTATAAAGTGTTTTAGTACTGAAAAAAACTGTTTTATTTAGCAAATATAAAGCACAAACGATTTACTACAAAACTAAACAATGACAATAAAATAAGAAATGTCAAAGTAATAGAAGTAAAAAATGTTGCAACACCGAACAGAACAGCAAACTGCTACACACTAAATCCTAATATCATTAAACCTACGTTCATAGTTACTTTCACATTTTACAATCGCTAGCACTTTATTACTGTTTATGACGTCATCCCATATTTAACGTGAATAGAGTATATCAAGAATTTCTGAGTATTCAACAGACTTGTGTAGTACTAAATCATTCGAATAGCAATGAACAGACAGAACGCATGCTGCACAATTGAAAAAATGTTATGGAAGTGATGACCAGGAGTAAACTTCATTTAAAATTAACATAATACAAACATACTGAACACATTGCAACTAATAAATAACATCATGGGACAACCACTAGGAAAAATACTGACGGGCCAAAAAAATACCATGTTTGACAAAGTATTTACAATTTCGAAGGGATATAGTAGCTTAGGAAGAGTTGCAAACACAGCCATATACAACCTGGACATTTGCAGCAGAAGATTATCTACCTGTCAGATCTTACATTCAAGACAAAAATAAGTTTCCTACATGATTATGAGACGGACAGAGCCTATAAGTTATGAAACGATTACTCCTGATGGGAAGATATGCAAATGCCACATGGACCAATTCCAGAATCACTAAACGCCTCATTCAAATTGTGCATTTACAATCCTTGAATGTTATTGAGAAATTTTCAACAAAAACTTTCATTTTTTATTGAATAAAATTATAATTTATTGGGTATAGCCCAATACTAACAAACGAATGAAACGCTAATTTAAAATCTAGATGTTGCCTCCCATAAATGAGTTCGTTATCTGGATGAGTAGATCATTTTTGTAATAAATTGCACTGTCTAGAGATTGGTTCGAACACTGAAGAAAAATCAATAAAAGCAAACCAAATTATAAATGTTTGGATTTTCTAAAACAGCAAATCGATGCACCACTGAATTCTGAATGTAAAACTTTTGTCCAATATTGTATCAGCTACATTTGCTTACTCTGAATCATTCCACTGATGAATGGTTTTGGCAGTTCCTGTGTATTGATTTGGCAGTACGTGAACTGATTAAGCAGATTGTCAAAAATATTTTTTCAAACCGTGATACAGTTAGAGAGTCTATTCTCGACCCCGTGCTTTATTTTTCACTGGTGACAAATATCACCTAAAAATATCACATGCAAAACTGTTGGAAACAAAAGTATTCTCGGCCAGAAATGATATGACATTTTCACTATCACATGGTATGCATTGTTGTGTCTTGAATAGATTCGTACATACATTCCAAAAACATTCAAGAGCAGGTCAGCATAATTATCACGTGACTGCACCACAAGTAAGAGCAGCTGCGCTTGTGGTCATGTCCCCATTGCTCCACCCGAAGGTACTACATTGGGTGACTGCACTGACATCTGATTTTTTCCCAAGGTACTACATTGGCCAAAACGCCTGGAAATTGTGAATTTTACCAAACCCTTGCTGTTCCAAGCAAGAAAAGGGTCTTTAACATGAGTGACAAAACTCACACACAGGACCTACATTTTACCTCTCATCTGCATAGTGGTATATTTTTGAGAAAAATGATTGCCTAACATATTTCAAATGGTCCGTGTCGGAACTCAAACCCAAAACCTTGGGTTTAGTAGTCACATACAAACAATCTTCAGTCACAGAGCTGCCTGCCTACACTGATACTACATTTGATATTCCAATGTTTCACCAGGGAGGCAGTTTTTTTCACATTGAAAAAATGTTTGAATTTTGCCAAACCCTTACTGTTCCAAGCAAGGTAGAAATCTTTAACATGCATGACAACACACACACGGAACCTACATTTACCTCTCATCTAAGTGAGAAAATATTTAATCGAAAAAGGCTCGCCTTATTATCCAAGCATTCTGTATCAGGAATTGAACCCGGGACCTTCAGCTTAATAGTCACACATATGCCAAATTGAAAACGGCTCGCCTAACATTTTTCAAGCATTCTGTATCGGGAATTGATCCCGGGACCTTAAGTTTAGTAGTCACACATATACCAGGCGGCTCGGTGGCGTAGTTGGTATGCGCGTGACTGCTACGCTCAAGGTCCCGGGTTCGAATCCTGACACGATCCGGTTGAAAAATGTTAGGCGAGCATTTTTCACAAAAATACGCCCTCGTTTGGATGAGAGGTAAAATAGGTCCCGTGTGTGGGTGTTGTCATGCACGGTAAAGATCCCTTACCTTGCTTAGAATCGCAAGGGTTCGGCAAAATACAAAATTTTTCAGGTAAAAAAAACTCGCTTCCTGGCCAATGTAGTACCTTCGGGTGGAGCACTGGAAAATCACATGTAAGTCACACATATAACACCAACTCAGCCACGGAGCCACTCAACCTGCACTGACACACTACATTAGATTTTTCAATGCCCCATCCAAAGATATTACATTGGCCAGCGAGTTTTCTTTTACCTGGAACTTTTCAATTTTGCTAAACCCCCTGCTGTACAAAGCAAGGTAGGCATCTTTTACGTGAGTGAAAACTCTACACATGGGATCTACATTTTACTTATCATCCGAACAAGGGTGTTTTTTTGTGAAAAATGCTCGCTCAATATTTTTCAAACAGTCCGTATCATAATTTCAACCCGAGACCAAACCTGCACTAACACAATATAGTAGATTTTCCAATGCTCCACCCAAAAGTACTACATTAGCCAGGAAGCAAGTTTTTTTTACATGCAAATTTTGAATTTTGCCGAACCCTTGCTGTTCCAATGAAGGTAGGAATCTTTAACGTGCGTGACAACACTCCCACAGTGGACCTCCATTTTACCTTTCATCCAAACCAGGGCATATTTTTGTGAAAAATGTTGCCCAACATTTTTCAAGCGGACCGTGTTGAAAATCGAACCTGGGACCTTGAGCTTAGTAGTTACATGCATACGCTACAAAGCCTAACCTGCACTAACAGCACAATTAACCCATCATAGCCTTAACAATATATCCGATCCACATCTAATCATCACCGCTAGATAGATAAACAATATTAAAATATTGAGTTTTTGTTACCAAAATATTGGTTACTTTTAGTGAAAAAATTATAGTCTCCAATGTTTACAAAAATCTTGGTTTTGCAATGTGACAATGCACCTTTCACTTGTGGTTTCTTCTCTCCATATAATTACAAAATAACATTAAAAGTTCTTATTAAATAAGATGATAAATATAAATAAGTAGAATATGATCATTATATACTAAACAAACTGTGTCCACCTAATCCAGGAATAGAAACGTATATGTGTTCCATAAATATGAAACTAAAAATTTTTTTGCAGCACAAAGAACTTTCGGTAAACAACCGCTATGTGAATTACAAAGAAGAACTATATTGGTTCTACCTATAAGGGTTAAGAATTCTTGTTACTGTATTTGGTGATAAAGAAAGAGGAATGTAGAAATTTAGATTATATAAATTAGTCCTACCATTAGTACATAAGAAAAACTTACTAGCAAACAAAACACCACATGACATTTTGGAAATTTTTGTATTTTGTATTATATAAATTTGAGTCAATTTTAAAAAGTCCACGGCTTTGTTGACGTTTTGTGAAGGGGGAAAATAAACCAAATCTAAGAAGTTGCAAAAATAGCAAAACTGGTTATTGGCTTGTTTTCTCTTTAAAAACGTTAACAAACACAATTAAAGTGGTTTTGGCCACTACATTTATTACTGCTTTTTCTACATTTACAGTCATGAATATCCTATGCAATGCTTAATTATAAATTTAATTAGTCTCCCATTAAGCGTTTTGAATTTACAAATGTTGTATCCACATTGGATATAATTTGTTATGCTAAACTATTTTAAAGGCAATTTTATAATTAAAAATATTTTGAAAAGTGGAGTATTAGAAAATTTAACTTAATGCCATTCTGAGACATCGAAATGCAATATTTCCAGTTTAAATAGTAATAAAATCTAGTAATCAGTGTTATAAATTTATGTTCAATAAAAAACTTTAATTCTTCCAACTGTAAAATTTGTGATCTGGTGGTAGTAAATTTTTCGTCATGCAAATAAACCAAATTTTCTGTTGTATTAAAACGTTCAGTATGTTTCCTACAGCTTTTAAAATTATATTTACAAAATGTTGTATAAACTATTCTTAACAATAAAGTTTCAATTATTAATACGTACTTCTTCAATTCTGCTTTTAATAATCTCCATACTTTTGCTGCCCGTCATAATTCCGTGTAACAGCAGAACAGGCTTATAACCAAACACATTATTTTGAATAAAGAAGAATAAAGAAATCAGAGGTAATTTCATTTTTGTTTAGACTATAATTGACTGTATGAAGTTTGTTGGAAGTTGCACATAATTCTGTCGGTATTACGGAACTAGAATATATTTAAATACATTAGGATATGACGCATTAGGTAACATTTTCCTCCCAAATTCTTATCATTACAAAGAAATTTAAATAGAGATCATTGTTGTATTGACAATAATAATTTTGAGGTTCTTGACACTTGTGCTGGTTAGCTGTCACTTGGACTACAAGAAAGATCTTCCATGTACGATAACGGTGAAGATTTCAATGTTCCTACTGTAGAGCAAAGAATCATGAACACAGCAACATGGTTTTACTATTCATTGTATATTTTGGAAAATAGGAAAGTCTGTATGAACATATATTGTTCACTTTTAATTTTTAAAAATCATTTAAGATTGCATTCTACTATTTGTCAAAATGTTTTGAATTTACTATATGGCTTAGAGAATATGCAAAGAGGATTTTTTCACTAACATTGTATAACTGATTATATAAATTACTGGTTAAAATGTACATTCCGCGGCATAATATTGATTTGCCAATATACTAAATTGATAATTTTAATTAACGAATATAGTTTCTAAAAACACTTCAAAGCGTTTCCCATTAATGAGAAAGTCTTGCTTTAAAAGCTCATTCAAAATGTTAAAAGGAGATTCGGCCTTTTCAACTGAACTCACAATGCAAATGAAAAAACTACAGAAGTGAAATTGGTTGGCTGAGATTAAGACCGCTGATGTTTGGGTGTGCAGGCGCCAGGATTAGAAGTAAAAAGTGGATTAGAACCCCTTCAACTGAAGGACTAAGAACTATTTAAAAATTATCATAACATGCTTTAATTTTTTCTAAACATTATGGGTACACATTTTTACTAATCTCTTACACATCCAAAATAAATTAAACTTACTCTTACTTCCACATCAAATTAAACAAACGCAAAACAAGAACAAGTTGGACCGAACAACCAACGAAACTCTCAATAATTCATTAGTCAGAAATCAATTATTAGACAAATAATGGATTTATAACATAAATAAGAAAATATGATAGTAGTCTCTACAAAAGCATAACAAAGATAGACCAGAGAGTGAATTGGTAATCACGCGTACCAAACACACAAAAAGAACAGAATAGATAAATTCATAATCAGGAAAGTCAAAATCGGTAAAATCAAACACTCATCGGCCTTAACGCGGTAACACTAGTGGAGACCTTCATACAAAGAAAACTAAATGAATTATTCGAAATTATAAGTCACTAAAGATCAAAAGAACATCGCAGAAAATGAAGTAGTTAGTTAAAAAACCAATGTTTCTACCCTACATCAAAAAATAACACGGGATACTCTAAAAATTCAAAACATCAGCGTCAATACTCACATATTGCCAAAAACATCATCAACCTGTAGTGTAACCTACCTGAGGACAAACGAACGCCTACTCTTGACAATATCTGGTTCAGTTGTAGCACGATGATCGCACGGATTTGAGTGTCCTCGTCACGTTAATAAATCTAAAAATTGAATGATTTTTTAAAAACCTCAATAAAAAAAGCAAAGACTTAATTAACTCAAAACTTTTGACGTGATAGCTAAAAGCTATTGTAAAATCATTTTATGGGAAAAATGTTGATTATTCATTTGCATAAACTTTTATGCATCAAGTTTAAACAATTGAAAAATAACGATTTTAATTTCAATAACAACTACGTTGTTGGTGATATGATCAGGTCGCTTATAAATTGAACCGAAGCGTTTGAAAAACTATTGAATGAACAAAAACGTGCCGAGATTTTATTGCAAAGAGTTGAATACATAAGATTTGTTTAATAATGCAGGCGATTCTAATCACATGGTAACATTGTATATAATCAAGTGCTTCCAGGAAAAATAATTGAAGGATGTGCTGCACGGGAAAACTTCATCAAGCCGTTTATAAATTGGTCTCTCTTTCTCTCTCCCTCTATCTCTTTATCTCTTCTTTTTTACTTTGAAGCGCGAGAACATGTCAATGCGGCAAATTGTATTATTATTTCCCCAACAGTATTGGGACTTCAAAACTACATTTATAATGAGCCATGACCTACTACTAATTACGGTGGAAAATATACTTCTAATGTAGGACTAAAAATTTCTTTCTGGTTAATTATTGAAATGAGGCTTGTAAAGCCAAAAAAGCGTAACAATCGCGTGAAAATTTCAAAAACAGTGACAAAAACAAGTCTCGTCGTACAAGCGTTCATATACACGGAAGCTTATAGTTTAAATAAGTTATTTAGGTGCCACTTGATTTTTAAATCGTAGCAATCCTTGTAATACCAAGAAATGGAAGTAAGTAACCACCCGATCATAAAGCTACATCATCTGAGCTCGCAAGTGTCTTGTTTGCAGCTACAACGACCGCATAAAACTAGTCGGAAGGTAAGAGTCTCGACTACTTAAAACGAACACTTAATTTCACTATAGAATTACATATAAGATCCATTTTCATCATTGCATATTAATGCACGCAAATTTTTATAAGTTCCTTTAAGGTATTCTGCTAAATCAAACATAATCACAACACTAGCTACTAGCAATATAAAGACAAGATACGTTGCCGCAATAAAAGCGTTACGTAAATTAACGATACATAATTTTCTTAATCCTATCTTATTAAATACAAAACTAAAAGTAAGTAAGCTCTTTTCATTCATACAACAAATCCTGCCTTTGAATGTAATACCAAAAATTTGCAACATCAAATAGGAAAATTTTTAATATATTTTTAAAGAGAAAGATAGGTAAATAGATAGTTTTCGCCTCGCAACAACGGTAAAATAAGGTAATATCTCAAAGATAATTTCAAAAGTAACAAACTATTTGTGGTTCGAAATATTTATTAGGTAAGATAAATCTTCAAGATGTATTCAAAGAGAAAGGGAAACAACTACATCAATGGTTGAACCTAATAATAAGATAAAATAAGATCTCAAAAAAAAAATTCAAAGAAAAAGATAACGGATAACAATTATTTTGGTTCAGAAACCCTACACTTGGCAAGTGGAGTTTTAAGATCAGCTTCTTAAAGAGTAGAAAATATTGAATGTCCCTATTAAAACAGATTGGTCTGAGGGACCATCTGAAATGTAGAGATAAAATAAGTCCTATACCAACATGTCAATAATTAAAAAACAACTAGGTTCCAAATGAGACCTAGACAAATCATTTTCATACCAAGCGCATCCAATGCGGTAAGAAAATCAAATAACAGGTTAAACAACCAACTTAAATATACCTACACAGTAATTTCAAAAACTACAGCTACCACAGACATACAAAAGTAGTTATACGATAGACAGTTAATCAAGGTTAGAAGTAGAAAAGCAATAAGGAATTACTACTGAAAACGACAAAAGCGACAGCGCCTGATCAACAAGTTCAGGAAAAAACAAAAATAAATGTGCAAACATTCCTATGATGTAAAAAATAATTGATAACGGAAATTGTAAAAAAAATATGACTGATGCACTTGGGAAGGAAAACATATCGAATAGAAATTCTTTGTAGTCGGTACTGTAAAAATCGACTTATCACTCCAGAGTCATAGGTTGCTATCCTTCGGAAATCCCAAGAGTAAAGCAACAACCCGACGTCAGCTAGTACAAGCCCATTCGCTGAGTTGCTCAAACGAAAGATATGTCAAATATGAAAAAAGAATGCAGTCGGTTAAGTAATAATACCAATAATATTGAAATAAAAGATGAAAATACTCCCTGTACGTTTGTTGTGGTTTATTTAGCATTCTTCTTAATCTTCTTTGGGAATTAAACCACTCATAGTTTTTAAAATCTACTTTATTTAGGTTTCGATCCATGACCTAGAATCGTTGTCAAAATAATAAATAAAAATAATTTTATTATTTTGACAACGATCCTAGGTCATGGATCGAAACGTAAATAAAGTAGATTTTAAAAACTGAGTGGTTTAATTCCCAAAGAAGATTAAGAAGAATAAAAGATGAGAATTTAAAAAAAATAAAATTATTTACATTTAATGATAAATAAATTAAAAAACACTGGGAGAACAAAATTGTCATTTTGAAATGAATGAGGAAGTTAGAAAACAAAAAAGTTTGATAAAATTTAAGGTTCAACGATAGGATACATTTACACCAAAAAAATAAATAATGGTAGAAAAGGGAAGGTATATCCTTAATTGCAGGTAAAAGGACATGTAACACTACTTGGTAATCGTTAGGAACAAAAACAAGAGATTTTAAAATTTTAATATGTCATGATTGTTGAAATTTAGCATGAAAATCTTGTAATTTATAAATTAATGCAGAGACTATATGATATACTTTACATGAGGCATAATCAACAAAAATTCTGAATTGTATTAGATAAGAAACGATTTAGTTGAATTTTTAATTTTAAAATATCAAAGGTTATTTTATTTAACTCTTGTTAGTTAATTTAACATGTAGGTAAAATCAGTCAAGGAAATATTAGATAGTAATTATTAGAGACACTTAGTTATGTTTACTTACCATTTACAACAAAATTAAATTTTTTTCATATAAACAGAGTGTTCAATCACTTCACCTGTCAACGAGTAAATATAGTTAAAATGAAGGTAACTAAGGTTTGTTTCTTTGTGATAAAAACACTGTCAGGCCTTTATTTAAATGTAAATGATTAAATGAATTTGATAAAACAATTAAGCCACTAAAGATCAATTAGTCAAAAGTTATTTAAATAAAACAAATGATCAACATGAAAGTAAAGTTAGAATATGACTCCTACGAGTTTTAATTGAATTAAATTCCTGTATTAGAATTAAATTATCAATTCTTTCTTTTTAGAGAGTAGTTCAAGGTATGCAAAGCTTATTTTAAAATAGAAGAAAACAAAGCTACTTACCATTTGGTGTGAATAAGGAAACACAAAGCTTAGTTTTGTAAAACAGTAAATTTGCACTTTAATACGTAGGTTTTGACAAATTAGGCAAAAAATATGAATAGTTAGTCATAAACCTGGTAATTTGTAGAAATAACAGATAATTGTATTATATAAATAATATAGGTAAAAATCCTATAATTAGACATGGTGGGCGCTATTTTAGGTTGACCTAAGGTAAGCTGTAATGCCAATAATTTTAGATGTATAAAAAAGAAAATAACTTTTTTAAATATATCGTTTTTAATACTTAAAATTTGAAAAGAGCAAAGTCAGACTAAAATTATTATAGATCAACAACAATGCGTTATAAATAAAACCACGTTTATAGTCACCAAATTATTATAGCTAAATGACAGTTCAGGTAAACGTACTGTAGTTCAACGCATGGTTATACAGAGCGCGTAATATTATTACACAGATTTCACCATGACAAATAAACAAACAACTCAATAAATAAATAAAGTTTAACCTTGATTAATCTAGGTACTTTAGGTAGAGTCAAATACTCACTCTTTGTTTTGCCGCTATTGTTCATCCAAACGTACGTCCGGGTCAGATAGTTCATTGGCATTTATGCAGTAAACTAAAGTTAAGTTAGTTGCTAGCCTACAACATTTAAAACAGGTAATGCGTGTAAGGTATTAGGAGAGGACAGGTAGGAATCTCGCAGGTATTTCATTACATCAAACGCACTGACTGATCACTCGTCCGTTAGTTAACGTAGCTTAAGATAATCTGCCAATCGCGGCACTCGTGTCACACCAACTTGTAGAAACAATTTTTCTATATCGCATGTTCTCTTTGGTTGAAGCAACAATACAACATTACTTCGAAGCGTGACAAAATATCTATGAGGCAAAATACATATAATAAATTATAAGTTATTCCCTTAACAGTGCTGAGACCTCAAAACCACATTTATAATGCGTCATGACCTACCTACTAGCTAAATTATAATAGGAAATATACTTCCAATGTAGGATTGAAAATCCCTCATGGTTAATAATTGAAATAATGCTTGTGAAGCTAAAAAAAGCGTAGCAGATTATGAATGAGTATAAAAAGAAAAAATAAGTTTCACAAGGGTTTCCTAAAAAAATTATTTCCTCAACTGGAAGAGTTGGAATTAACAACTTAAATGAGCTACTCGATGTCTGCATAGAAGTAAGCAAAAGAATTATAAAAACCTTTGAATGCTGGAAAAATATTACAAGCATTATATCGTTAGATATTACTCGAATCTTTCTTATGCATCTAAAACGCAAAAAAAATTCCTTTTCTGATAAATTAAATTTAGAAAAATAATGCGTTTTGCTACATAAG
The DNA here is from genome assembly GCA_036346225.1 of Platerodrilus igneus. Taxonomy (NCBI): domain Eukaryota; kingdom Metazoa; phylum Arthropoda; class Insecta; order Coleoptera; family Lycidae; genus Platerodrilus; species Platerodrilus igneus. Next base: position 4,706,647 of record JARFIW010000500.1, on the reverse strand, counting down.
TAAGGTATAAACATTCATGTATTCTAATGGACAAAGTCACACTTAAACCAAATCTGATTTCCTTTGTCTACTCTTACAACGTAACAAAAAGGAAAGCTCGACCTAAGAAAACAACACCTGTACGTTCACACCATCAGAACGAAACCTCAGCAGATTTCAAGATTCTTTCCTTCGTTCTTGTTTATAGCTTGTAGAAACTCTACGATAAAATGTCTGTTAACGCAGGAGCATTAAAATGAAAATAACTTGACCAAGAATGTCGTAAACGGCTATAAAGCATTTCATATACGAATTTTCAAGGTGATAATCAAGTGGAGGTCAGAAATATGCAGAAAATTGAAAACTATTACTCAAGAAATGCAATTTAATAGGAATTAGATGAACGTAAAATGGTATTAATATTTATAACTGAGGGTGCTGTGTGAAAAAATCCTGGAACTGCAGGTGTTTGGGTCATCTATCGTATCCCTGACGTTGTAGGATTTCTTTTCCGTTTTATCAGAGGGCCTTCTGCAATATCTCATTTCTGCATGTCAAAATAATGAACACTTATAGTAGTTTTAAAGACGTTAAAGCAAATTTTGTGATTTATTTTATTTTCTGTACACAGTGTTAGTACAGTAGATATTGGTCGTTCTATATTTGATAAAATACTATACAAATTCGGTTAGTATTTGTCTTAGTATTAGACATACTTTTTAGACCAAATGAGCATAGTGACCAAATGGCATGATTTTTTTTAAAGTAAGAATGTACAAAAAGATTACAGTGTCTTTAATTGGTAGTTCCAATGACTTCGATTTATTTGCCCTTCCTTATTTTCATTTTTATACGAAACATATATACAGGGTGTCCGGCAAATCGTGAACAATCCTTTAACTGCTGATGGGGAGCCTCAAACAATATTTTAAATACAAATATAATGAGTATACATCTCCTTTTCACAATTCATATTCTAACTAATAATGTAATGAGTTGCAAAATATTATTTTCACAGACACATCATTTTCAATTATTCCCTGCACTGGTCTCTAATAAACAAATCTTAAACATACGATCATCTAATTTTGTCTGGAAGTGAGTAGTTCAAGTATAGCAAACGAAAATTAAATTTGTTGGTTATGTTACAAAGAGGAATAGCCAATGACCGGTTTTGCCGTGTTTGCCGCTCATCAGATTGGCGCGTCTTTCTTTGCGAAACAACCAACAAAGATCTTGAATTATATGGAAATCATAGTGTATTCGTATATACAGAACATTTCCCATACGCTCTCGATACTGAAATATAAACAACCAACTATTAGAAACTTATTCAAGTTTCCATATTTTAGTGAAGATCGCATTGCCAACCGCCAATCTGATAAGCTGCAAACACAGCGAAACCAGTCATTGGCTATTTCTCTTTGTAAAATAACTAACAAATTTAATTTTCCTTTGATATTCTTGAACTACTCATCTCCAGACAAAATTAGATCACCATTAAGCTAGAAGCGCATTTGCTTCTGTCGACCGAGATCTCCAGTAGCATTAGGTACAGTACCTTTTAGAAAGTCCGATAATGTTATAGTGAGTAACAGGTCATTTGTTTTTTCCGTCTTACGCATACAATAATCACTCATTAATAAATCCTTAATTCATTTTTTATTATAATTACTATATACACCAATTACCTTTAGAAGTCATCTAATTTAATATTCATTCTCTTAAAAACCGTATTAAACGTAACTGAATTCAGTATGTTTATAATATCTTATGCAACGACAATTCCTGTACGCGAATTTGCCAATACTCCCAAATATTTAAATTATTTAACTTGCAGGCAGATCTTACAATAAAATTTAAATACTTAATCTAAAATTAGTCTTTCAAAAATCACTCAAAACAAAATATTTTATTTTTACCATTAAGCGTCCTCTCGTTGCCGGTTTTTAATTTACCAGCGTTCATTATAAACATAACAACTACCAACTCTTATGAATTAATATCAATGCTCTACCATCAGATAAATAGTTTTTAAGAAGTCTAACTTCCATGTAATTTGATATATTTCCTGTATACATCAATAACAAACTATTTAAGCCATATATGCCATTACAATTAATCTTCAATTATTTAAGTAAACTCAATCTTGCAATAGCTTTGATTTGTTTTAAATGGTTGATCTCCCATTTTAATATATTTTAAATAAACATTAGCTGCCAAATATTTCCAGTTTGTGTACGAGTTTAAATACCTAATGTATGTAGACTATGTACAGCAGTATGCAAACTTCGGCATTTCAACCAGCACTTATCTTCACGGCTGTCCGCACTGGTTTTACATAGAAGCAGCTTTTCTGACACAATTTTTCTTGCAGATTCGAGCAATTTTCGAAACAGTTATGATCCATCCATTCAATTCACGATAGAAAAAGAAACAAACTATACTGTTCACCTTTTAGACATGATGATAATACGTAAAAATAACACTTTAATAACCGATTGGTACAGAAAATCAATATCTTCAGGAAGATACTTAAATTACCATTCTTTTCACCCCATACACATAAAGATTAATATCATTCTAGGACAAAAGAGAAAAATAGAATCTGTATCACATCATACCTTAAAATATAAAAATTTATTGATACTAAAGGATCTATTATAAAAAAACTCATGCCCGCAAGCCCAGATTAAAAGTTAATAGGTTCATAAAGAAAATCAGTTTTATAAGCCAATAGAAATTATTAATTAATTTAATTTAGTTTAATTCAACGGGTTATAACGTCAGAAAACGCATCAGAGCATGAAAAACCGATAATCCCAAGGTAAAAAACTTTCTTAACAAACAAACAGACGTTGGTTATATAAAATACTTTGAAATGTAAGATCCGAGAAGTGTTATTTTAAAACGATCGTTAATTGAGCACACCTGCATGTTGGAAAGGTCATCTTCCGCTTATTTGTGAAGATAACGAGGCGAGCTTCAAGGAACCATTGTTCAACCGTCGGTGGTTTCGCATAAACGCTAACATAAGTTTCTTAAAGAGCAGAAGGGATGAACAATCAATAATATGCTTCAGAATGAACGAGCATAAAAGCGTTCATTTTAGTAGGCACGTATTCGATCCACGTGGAGTCCATGAAGACGCGGGCAGCTATATCGATTTTCTACAACGCAAGCAAGGTTAGAATGCGACATCAAATGTGCATAAGACAGGAATAGGGATATTACAGGCGGAGTTTTAAGAAATGTATGATTGGTCGAAATAGATAGTTTTAGAACAGACGAACACGCGACAGGTGGATGTGATTGTTTGTCTGGTATAGCGTGTTAACGGGGGAATATTTTTGGAAGTTTAAAACGGTTAGACAAAATTTGGCGAATTAAGTATTTCGCGTAAAGTGTGGCCAAGAGGGGCCTAGTTTTATGATATAAACACTCTAGGAGAATTAGGAGGGCTCTCTTTAATTTTGAATCGCTTAACAATGTATTATAATCAACTGACAAAGCTTGTGAGTACTAAAAATTTGTAACATTCAATGAAATAGTATTAGATTATTTGTGGCTTTATAGTTAGTACCGCGAGTATAATAACGTGTAATTTAATTTAACTGAGGTCCACGAATACTTTAACAAGCTCGTAAATTAATAATGCAATAATAAACAAGTGTAATGTACATGGATTTGGATGTTGGAATTGGTGTTAATTGGTAGCACGAAGCTCAGCTTAAACGGAATTTTCATCTCTAAATAGTTGGTGGAGCAGCGCATAATCACGAAGCCGAGGGGCCAGGAATATAGAGCTTCTTCAACGGAGATAGACTTTTGACTCTTTTTCCAGGTAACGCATTTGAATTTGCTGTTTTTTTATATAAACTGTTGAAATTATTTGTGATGTGTGAGTGAACTTTGATGGTTATTTTTGGTAATTTAACGTATTGAAAAGGATACGTATAACTGACTATTATTATGGTATTTTGGAATATAAAACAAAAGGTGTACGTAAAGCTTATTAAATTCCTTGATAAATTTAAATTTAATTGTTAAGAGTACATGGGTTTATTAAATTTGTAGTCATAGTATGCAAAGTGGAAAGCATACATTAGTAAACTGGGTTATCATGAGCTCACCATACTCTAGTGTGCAGTAATAAATAAAGATAAGGTATTATTTGGGGCCCATTTACTCCTGTTGCATTAAACGTGTTTGAAATTTTAATTTTAAAACAAGGACTTTACAAAGATAGCATTTATCGAGGTGTAACTTGAGCACCAAACTGTACATAACCATGAATTATTATTTGTAAATAGTGGTAAATAAATATTGTATGATTGTTGTATTATTTTGTGATTTTATTGAATGGTGTGTGAACGGTAAAGAGAATGATAGTGAATTTAGGTATCCGAGAGGAGGCACAGCTGAGCTAGCCAGGGAAGCTGCTGAAGAAATTAATTTGATGAAGCAGAATCCGGGTAAGAAAATTTTTGTAAAAATTTTATAATTTTGAAAGTTATTTTTTTAAAACTGGTGAGGTACGGAGCTAAATTAGAGAGTTCCACAGCAATTTATAACGCCCAATCTGTAGGGCTCGAATGTTTTTAGAAAGTACCAGTTCCTGTGACCAAAAGGCACATTCTACGGCAATTTATGACGGCCCAACGATGGGGCTCGAATGTTTTTTTATGACTTTGGCGAGGTCTTTATAGAAGTTCCACGGCAATATATATATATATATATATTATATAATAATAATTATATATATATATGTATATATATATATGATATATATATTATATATATATATATATATATATATATATATATATATATTGCTATGATATACCTTATTTTAGGATTTTACGCCCCAATGTTGGGCGTCATAAAATTGCTATGAAATTTGACCCACGATTGGGCGTATCATAAAATTGCTGTGATATCGCCTTTAGGATTTTATGCCCCTACGGTGGGTGTCATAAAATTGCTGTGATATGTAATATTTATTTTTACCCTGACTAGCTCACTGAATAAATCTTATTTTAACCTTTAAATAAATTCAAATAAAGCAGTTCTAGAACATACAATACAATAATATGTATAATACTGTGTAAACACAAAATTTTCCCTTTTATAAAATATTTACATTTACCAAATTTATGCTTTTCTGAAAGCCAGCAAAAATTTCTTTTAATTACACTCAAGTATCTTTGAACGTTCCAAGATGCGTTTCCCCGTTTCCATATTTTTCAAATGACTTTTTTGATGACTCTTACAAATATACAATGTATAGCAAAGATTAAATTTAAAACAGTCTTTCAATAATAAAATGTTTAAAAATCGCTAACCTGGAATGGTATCTGGAGTTGCATTATAGTCTGTGGTCTGCACCCCTTGTTGTGTCCGCTTTACTTATTGGTCAAAATTATCCACTTTTGATTTTTGGTATTTTAGATTTGTGTTAAGGCTTAGATCTGGACATGAACATTGAGTCGTATCAACAAAATTGTCTCCACAAAATGGCATCATCAAAATGCCGTCCCAATATAAGAATTGCCTCCAATAAAAACATCTCAATAAAAGAAGTCCCCAATAAAAATCGCTTACAATGAAAGCCCTGTTTTGTTAAATATTAGAAATAAATTTAATTAATTGTTTAACTTACGTCTATTTGTAGATCGGCTTATTTTTTGCGGCACAAAAATTTTACACTTTTAAATTTCATTTATTCAATTTTTATTTCACTAATTACGTAAGCTTTTACAGCATTCGAGCATAGTTGGTGCTCGGTTGAATAGGGACTCAATGTTATTCATTTTCTATTGTATATATGAGCCCTTTTTCCCAATAGTTTTCATTGGCGTGTTTATAATCAAGGCTTGTACTTTGCCTTATCTGACAGAACTCGGAATTTTTAGAAATTCTCGAGTTTAATTCTTCGGCGAAATGCTCCATCGATCACGTAAGCATCCAGTATATTACAGTATTATAATAGGGTTTCCAATTTTTGGCTTTTATCAAGTCACGTATTCAATGTTTGTCAATTGAAAGTCCACGATTTATCATATAGTTGAACTGCTTTGTTTATTCGTTTGTTACAGAATGTTGGTTTTCTGAACAAATATGTTCTTTCTAGTCACCTAACGATTTTCTAATAATGAATTATTAAGATGCGTTGGCATAATAATTACGTTGATATTTTCCACGCAATTATTAAATATTTGGAGTGCCAATTTATTTATGTTTCCCGCTAATTTAATTTAATGCAGTTAGTTGCTTTTTAAAATCTTATCCTTAATTGTAAACTATACTTAAACATATTTATACAACGCACACATTATTATTCTAATCAAATGATATCGGATTATTACTAAAGGATCTTCTTTCTCATGCATTTAACCACATATCTTATATACAGTGTCCTCGCAATTGACCTTTTGTAGAATAGTCGATTTACTCTTATAATTGCTGGAATTATTTAATTTTCTTAAAGTTAAAATTATTTATATCTATTCTACGACTCTTATGACTTAATCTACCCTTAAACTACCCTATTATCATAGCAATATATATTAAATATATATTATATATTATATATATATATATATATATATATATATATATATATCGTCTGCGCATTGGAGCGTCACTAAATGAGTGCTGTGATGCGTTGCGCGTAGGAACGTCGCTAAGAGTGCTGAAACACAAGTACAAAAACAGAAAATTTGAAATTACTGACTTATCTTCCTTTCTAGCTTATCTTTGCCTGGCCAGCGTAATGCAAGTAATGGAATTTACAAAATGAAATCAAACACAGCAATATCATAAAGCATCTGTATGCTAAAAAATATTTATCTTTCATGCAAAACAGTTTATAAAACGATACAGTTTCAGTTTATACGAAAAATAATTTAAATTCTTACCAAATATTTGTTAACAGATGCACAAAAAGGCGGATAATCTGCCCATCATTTTATTCCCACGCATGTAAGTGTGTTTGGCCAAAAACCCTTGTCAGATAGTCTATTTAGAGGTCAAAGTGTTTCGAACACTGACCACTAACTTTCTGATAAATATCTTTACAAGAATATTATATGATTTAGACTTATTCTACCTTAAATTCAAATGACAAATACTCAAATATCAGTTACAAATTAAGCAATCTAAAATTTAATGCTTGCAAAATCGAATACTCGTAATTCACGGTTGTAAACACCTGCTTCTATTTTTAAATTGACGTCAAAACCCCAGTTCACAAAATTTTGCATATTATTTAACATCTCCATTTAGTACATCAGTTTGCAAAAGTGCATCTTCGATTTAATTATTAGTTAGCTTTAAAATTAGCTGTTTGTATCGAGGAATGTTCCATCTTCATTGTGTATTACAAAATCAAATATCTGCATTTAACAGTTTTCATATTTCAAACTATTGAAAGGTATAAATTTCATATGTAAATTCTGCATGTTATTTTGATTTTATAATCAACGATACATTTTACTAGGTTTAGAACCAAAATTATAAATGAATTCCGAATCGAATTTACATTGTCGATCGCGCAAATTGAAAAATAATTAATCGAACAAAACTCTTTAATAAAATTCCCGTTTATATACAGTTTATTTTGACTACGTCACTCTTTCTAGATTTTAATTCAAAACATTACTCACCTACATTACGCAAGATTTCTGAGAATAACTCTGTTTATTACCTCATTAGTGTTGAATCGCTGCGGCTGTTTGTCTTTGTCTAACACAACGATGTTAATGGTCGCGTCGCATGCCTTCATTAATACGTAAGGCTACTAAATTGCTATATTATCGATTTTAAGACATTTTTATTACATTTTAATGTTCGTGCGATTTCTAACGTTTATTTATTTAATTATTTTATCCGACATTTTTTAGTAATTGACGTATTCTCTTTCTTAATACCGTAAATTCGAGAAAACTTTATTTAAAAATGAATTTACGATATACACACCCGGGGGTCCATTTAGCTAATTAATTAAAGCTTTAATTGCTTTATAATGCAAACGATTTGCATTTTTAACAATTGAAAAAGAAAATATTTGGCTTCACTGTAACCAAAACGTGTTTTAAATGCATATTTTATAAAAATTCTCGATATTGAGATTGAATGTAGATCTTACGCTAAATGAATCAAATGTTATATGTGCGGGAAGTATAATTTTATGATAATTAATAAATGAAAATAAATGGCTTTGTATTTATGTTTAAAATAATTGACTTGCATTCTAATAAAATTCGCATGTAATGCGTTTTAAGGTATCTCAAGAGTAATTATTTTTACACATACGCTTTAACTTTTTACACACGGCTCTTGAATACACGTGAAGTGTATTTTGCTTTGCACTTTAATGGCTATGTATTTACAATACGTTTATATTATACAGCGTGAAACAATGAATTTTCGGAAATCTCTATTTTTGCAATTTATTTTTCATTTGGTGGGTTATATTTGAAGGCTTGGGTTTCAATGACCTCTTATCACTTCAATATATATTTGTGAGTTTGAGGTCTCCGGATATAATTGAAAACTCATTTTCATAACATAATTTTTTGAATTTATTTTAAATTCTTGATTACAGGCTATCTAAACTTTTTTATACGCTAGATTATAAATGTGGTACATAAAGTACAAACTTACAAACTTGAGATTAATTGACAATTAGCATAACGAACATAATAAAAATCTTGAAAAACTTGTACAAATATCAAAATTAAAAGTATTTAAATATAAATTGAAAACGTAAAACTTGTATATACATCAATTGGATGTAATATATTTTGATGAAAGAATTTTGTTTCGTAGGATATAAGATGTCTGTTATATTTGTTTGATTGCAGAGTAATAAGTGCATGTGTGTGTGTGTGTGTGTGTGTTTGTGTGTGTGTGGTGTTCATGTACGTTATGTGATGTGATCGCATAATGTGTGGGTGTGTATGCGTGTATGTTTAGTTTAATTGTTGTCATTAATTTTGTTCAAAATTTAATAATTACGTGTATATGAAAAGTTTAAGTTACTAATATCTGACTTTTAAAAGGTATGATAGCTATGACATTGTCCAATAAAGTATTCATAACTAGACTAATGTTTGAACCCATAAGATATAAGTAACCATGAAAAAAAAAGAAAATGCAAACCCAATTTTCCTTAAGGAAAGTCATCAGAACGATATAGAGAAGAAACGGCATGCCATACAGCTTGGCATGACGTTCCTATTTTTAAGCTCATCAAAGCGTGGTCTTGAAGGTCAGATAATTGACTATTGGGGCATAACATTTTTTTGTAGTCGACATCTGCTGGATCACAATTTACATTAGTAGTAAACTTTAAATGGAGCAAAATTTGTTTTAGTGCCGTTTGTCTGAATATGAAAATATCACAGGAATTTATTTATTTTCAACCAAAATGTATTAAGTGTGCACTTCTAGGTATTAAAATTACCATCTGTGGAGGTAAGCAAGAAAACTAATACAAGAATTCCTTGAATTTTGCGATCTTACGTCATTGTTTTACCAAAAACATTCTACAAGTTGCATTTTTATCTTGTTAAAGGAGACAGCATATTTCCAATTTTGCACAAATGAATCTTATTGTTTCTTAAAAAGAAATCATCTGAGATATATAGCATACAAGCAATTTATGGTTCTTCTTTCAAGCAAAACTACAATCGATAATGGGAGAACCCGGTTAATGTCTGCCAATAGAACCAGTCGCTGCGCTTAAAACAACACGGAAGTACATAAAACTCAAGGAGATATTTAGTACCTGTAGGATGTGTTACCAAACTTTAAGCATAGAATTATAGAAAATGTAGCATGCCTATTAATAATTTATATTAAATGCGAAATAAAGATAAACGAGCCAGAAATAACCTTGTAGAAAACATATATCAATCCATTGTAAAATTCCTGAAAACAGATGTTACTGATAATCAAATACCACAAATCGCACCCTTCCTTTTTACAGGTAGGAATGGGTGTACAACAAAGTCTATACAAAACTCTGGCGAGACTAGCATCGACAGTTTGTGGTTACGGTAGATTGCAAAAGACTATATTTCAGGGGTTTTTACTCTTAGATATTTTGAGAACAAAGTTAAATTTTACTTAGACAAGTTATAGGGATGCAATTTAGGACATGACAAAAGAAAATACCTTAATACAACTTATATATTGAAGTTTAGTTAATAACATTAATAAAAAAACTAAATATATACGCTTATTTTCTTATAACCAAATTTTCATGTGATAAAATCACTAAGTGTAGTATATATAGCTACGCTTTCGTAATTTTAAAATTGTCTTAAACACTACTAGATAAGATATTAGAAAATCAAAAATTATTATTGTACTTAGACACAATTTCTAGTTAACGTGCTAAGTAAAAAGAAATCATAAATACGCTTTGTTGTATTTAACATTAGTTAAGAGAATTTTAATTAAACACTTAAATTGAACATAACCTTCAAAATCCACAAAAAGGTTTTGTGAAAGCTTTTACGTTTACACTTGTAAAGTTATAAGGTAATATTAAATTAGTTAAGATAATAGGTAAGTAAAATTATGACTTTATATTTTACATGCATTATTTTCTAAATATTTGAGAGTTAAAATGTAACATATGCACATTGTTCCGTCACAAAAGTAAATAAGATGAAACTTATACCTGTATTCGTGAAATATAAAAGAAGCGTATACTTAAGTATTGAGCTCCGGCTTGTATAGAACTATAGAGGTTTCAGTTTCCTCTTACTGCTTGTTAAGACGAACACCATCCATAGTTAGTTTGGTGTTGACCTCAAACTTCAAATTTGTAAGAGCCAAGCCTTTGTTTCACAGCTATATGTTTTGCCAACGGACATTTAATTTATTTTCTAAGGTAAATAAACGGCAACATTAAATTCTAGTACGATAATAGATAATATTTGTAAAGTAGTAGAATTAATGCATTAGGCTTAGATAGCCTAGCATGAATAGTTAAATACTCCACTAGAGAACACTTTACGAGAGAATACTTCTCCAGAGAACAACCCAACAGAAAACCCTAGAAAATAAACGTGTTACAAAAACGAAGTATTGTAATATGCCAGGAGGAACCGTCTGAAAGTTTTATCTGTAATCAACTTACCATTCTTAAACATTTTGAATGGGTTGTTCAGGTCAGCTTTCTTCGTATACATTAAACTAATATTGTAAAACAATATTTTTGTGTTTTAACAAGAATAAAAGAAAAGGACACCTTTTACATACCAGGTACGACATCTTGTTCTTTGAAAGAACTTCTTAATCGGGAAACGGTATGTGCAGTAGAACGCGGTCAGATATCAAAACCACAAAAATTTATTCTGGTTTGACGATAACCACACATTTTGAGAGAGGGGCAAACAAGAAAACCATCCAAAATGATAGATTCATGTATACACCAGTTGTGTATTTATGGACATTATTCAGAAGTTTACCAATTAGAAAATTACATCTTATCATAATTATTTATATTATTTATACAAAGGAAGTAATATTAAATTAAGACTAAAGATCAACGTATTTAGTGTATTATTTAATAATACTAAAAGGAAATGTTACACAAATCAAAACTAACTTGTGATTGTAAATTGTATTAATATAAAATTAAAATGAAGAAATGCTTGTATAAGGAAGGAAGTGGAACCACAATGTAACATGGCAAGGCAAAGGCGAATTGACATGCTACATATTTAAACGCTATGTGCAAAATAAAATAGATTAAAGCATTTTAAAATTACAACTAAATATTTTAATAAAATACTACAGGGTGATAAATAAGCAATCGTTTAAAATGAAAAAGCAGTCGAAATCGTTAATAAAAATTTAAATGCAGGAACTGCATCTAACAAATCCTCCTAGCATATTTAAAAAGTCGGAGTAGGAAGCAGAAGCGACGGACCAAACATTACATTAACAAGACACGGCCAAAAAATGCGTTTCAGAAAACAAAAGGGAATAGAAGAAAAAATAAAAAACTTATCCTGCTCGAAGGTACAAATCTATAGGTACGTTCGTGAATAGAGAGACTACGTCAAGCGAAACTAAAATATAATTATCAGGTGCAACAACACATTTTATTTTATCTATTTATTGCCACGGATCCTTAATGTAGTACCCGTTTTAGTTAGCAATGTTTATTATTATATTATTAAAAAACTGGACAGTTTACTAAACGGAGATTGCATCGAGGAAATTATAAGTCTCAAAGGGACATTAAGTTTATGTAACTCAGGGAGCCCATACATTTCGGGAATATAGCATTATAAATGAACAATTGTTTTTTAATCGTGAGTAAAATGTAAACTTTTATTTCCTATCTAAGAAGAAACATTCTAGGATTTTTTAATTCGGCCAACTTAGAATAAAAGCGCATTATTAACTGACATTTTTGTAGTGTAACTAAATCATAGTGTAAACGAACCTGTTCTACAAGGAGCATCTTTTCACACATGCTGAATACAACAGAATAAAATATAGTGCAATTTTCTTGACCAATAATAGTTGTAAGTCACGTGTATTTTCATAGGACTAAAATCATTTGTTGTAAATTCTGTTTTTTAATCAGACTTTTTTAATAATTTTAAAATTATTTTTTAATGAATACGATAACATCACACTTTGCTCTATATGTGGGGTAGAAAGGAGTATTTTGGTATAGTAATTTAAAAAAAAAATTATAAATATTTATACAGATTTTTAACTTTTAATTATCAAAACGTGTTTATTAAAGACTAGTGCTGTTCATGATACTGTTGCGATCCACTATTAGGCAACCCGTCAAACATACAAACGCCCGGGGCACAGCGTATTCTTCAGCATTCGAGAATCCTTCTACAAAGTTCTAGATAATGAGTCATATCTTAATGCAGGGTATATATAAGGCCGCTTATGAATGTAAGAGTTAGTCTATTCTTGAATGTCTAATATAAATTATATCGTTGTAAAGTAAACGTAGTTGAGTTTTAGAATATATACATAAATGATATGCTGTGTCTAATGTGCATACATAAATAAATAGAAGTGTATAAACAAATAGTTGTGTTAGTGTGGTTATTGGACCTAGGGTAAAGAAGTTAGTTTAAGAAGATATTAGTGCTTGTAAATTCATTAGTGTAATAGTGCTTCATTGTTAAGTGGACTGAAAACATCTATAAATAAGGCATATATTGTTAATTAGACTTGTGAACAGTGAGTAATAAAGACCATTATTATTACTTGTTTTAAATTAAAGAAACGCGGAAGTAGTAGCCCGTTACACTGGTGTCAGGCATTTGTGGGGTATATAGTGATTAATTTAAAACACAAGTCTAAAGACATTTAAGTAGTTTGTATATGCCAGTTACAAGAAACCAAAGTAAGATGGAGGCAGAGACTTTAATGAATTTCCTTAAGGATTTTAAATCCGGTATGGAGGAAAGGTTTACTGAAAACGCTGAGAAAATAGAGGAGAGGTCAGTTGAACTGGAATCAAACCTTACCGAAAGGTTAAGTGAAAATGCTAAGAAAATAGAAGAACGCTTTAGTGAAAACGCGATGAAAATGGAAGAGTTGAATGAAAAGACGGCCACGTTAGAACAAAGATTAATAGCAAGCTCCATTGCATTGAAAGAAGATGTCACTGAACAGGTAAAACAGTTGAGCAAAAGTTGGATAATAAATTGGTAAAATGGAAGAAGATGTGATGAGACTTCAAGAACAAATGATTTCACTAACAACGCGACCACTTGAATTACCAAGCCAAGTTGTTAATCAGAACATTCCAGAAATAAGAACCATAGAAGGAAGCGAGTCAATTCCGTCTAAATTTAAAGTAAAACCACCTACATTCGATGGTAAAACACCTTGGCCCACATATTTGAAACAATTTGAAGCTGCTGCAATAGCCAACGGTTGGTGCAACAAAGAGAAGGCTATCTCCTTAATAGTGGCCCTACGGGGGGAGGCTCTTAACATCTTGCAAACGATTCCCGATCACCAGCAGAATGATTACGGCCTCTTAACATCAAAGCTTGAGATGAGATATGGAGATGCACACCTTCAACAGGTTTACCACGCACAAGTTAAGAACCGCTCGCAAAAGACAAGTGAAGGCCTGCAAGAATTCGAAGCTGACATTGCCAGGTTAGTTAGATTGGCGTACCCAACGGCACCAGATAGCTTCCTCGAACAACTTGCTGTCCAAACATTTGTGGATGGCGTTAAGGATAGCGAAATACAGCAAGCGCTAAGACTAGCACGGCCAAAAATGTTAGATGATGCACTGGCCCATGCGCTTGAATTTGAAGCAGCTAAGCAGACATCACATAGGGTGAGTCGCAAAGCTCGGTCTGCCTTAGAGGAACCTGGTCAAGCTCAGAACAGCATAGATGAAATAATTAACCGTGTGTTTGAAAAGCGAAAGGCGGAAAGGCTGAAAAGACAACGACCGCGGAGATGGCGTCTACGATGCTGGAGCTGCGGTGAAGTTGGCCATATGCAGAGACGCTGTACTCAACCAAAGAAACAACCGGTTGTGCCAAAGCTGGTCCATGTAAGGGGGCGAACTTCGACAGCACAGCGTAGTGCCCCGGAGATTATCATCCGTGCTGCATCGTCAATGGGAAGTCTGGACAGCATTTATATCGATGGTAGAATTAATGGTAGGGTTGTCCGATTACTTGTGGATACAGGAGCAACAAGAACTATTGTGAGACCAGATTTGGTTGGTCGTGGAAAAATGCTACCTGTATCGGTGTGTCTCCGAACGGCAAGTGGTGAGAAGATTGGTACTCACGGAGAGACTGCCGTTATGTTGACAATTGGGGACAAATTAATTAATCATCGAGTGTTGGTAGCTGATATTACAGAGGAAGTGATCTTGGGAATGGATCTCATAAGAGAATATGGGTTTCATGTAAACATGAAAGAAAATGTGCTTCGGATAGATGATGATGAGATTCCATTTCAAGGTACGAGTAACCAGACGATGCATGTTCGAATGATTTGCGATATGAAAATACCCGAGAAAGCGGAAATGATAGTAATGGGACGCCCGGATGGTACGCTTCGGGAAGGACAAGTATGCATGATGGAAGCAACTGAATCGGGAATGGGTCAGGAGGATTACTAATTGGAAGAACGCTGGTAAAGTTTCGAGATATGGTACCAGTAAGGGTGCTGAACATTAATCCGCATACGGTGACCCTGAAGAAAGACACGATTGTGGGAAGTTGCATTCCAGTATGCCATATTAAACGTTGTGTAGACGACATGAAAGATAAACCAGCCAACGGCTGCTCACAGAAATTGCTGGATATGTTAATACCTTCGTGTCAAGGATTAAACGGCGACCAACTGGGCAAGGTAAAAGAGCTGGTCGGACGATATCGAGGTGTGTTTGCACTGGATGATAGTGAGAAAGGAAGGACGAATGTTGTGCAACACAAGATCAATACTGGAGATGCGCAACCGATAAGACAACACCCAGGCGGCTTCCTTTGGCAAAACGTAAGGAAGCCGAGCAAATTATCACCGATATGGAAGAACAGGGAGTGATTGAACCTTCGAATAGTCCATGGGCATCCCCGGTAGTACTTGTCAAGAAAAAGGACGGGTCGACAAGGTTTTGTGTAGACTACCGGCGGCTTAACAATGTGACAAAGAAAGACAGCTATCCTTTGCCCAGAATTGATGACACTTTGGATACTCTATCCGGATCCAAATGGTTTTCGACCTTGGACTTGAAAAGCGGATACTGGCAGGTAGGCTTGGAGCCAAACGACAAAGAGAAGACTGCGTTTACAATTGGAACTGGATTATGGCAGTTCAAGGTCATGCCATTTGGATTATGCAATGCCCTGCTACTTTTGAACGATTGATGGAGTCGATACTGCGTGGACTGTCTTGGAAGACTTGTCTGGTGTACCTAGATGACGTGATAGTGTTAGGTCGGTCTTTTGAAGAACACCTTAAGAACCTAGAGGAGATATTCCAAAGATTACGGGGCAAACCTTACATTGAGCCCCAAGAAGTGTCACCTGTTTGGAAAAGAGGTGAAATACCTAGGACATGTCGTTTCAGAGACCGGAATAAGAGCTGACCCTGACAAAATAAAAACGGTACAAGAGTGGCCTACACCAGCAGATATACACCAACTACGCAGTTTTCTAGGATTGTGCACATATTACCGACGTTTTATACTTGGGTTTGCGAACATTGCCAAACCGTTAACAAAATTAACCGAAGATGGACAAGAATATGATTGGAATGACGACTGCCACAGAGCATTTGAACAACTGAAACGGCTACTAGTTACAGCACCAATTTTGAGCTATCCACGGATGGAGGGAAATTTGTGTTGGATACCGACGCCAGTAACACAGCTATAGGAGGCGTTCTTTCTCAAGTGCAGGACGGACAAGAAAAGTTATTGGGTATTTCAGCAAGGTCTTGTCGCGGCCAGAAAGGAACTATTGTGTGACAAGAAGGGAGCTGTTGGCCGTCGTCAAATCCGTAGAGCACTTTTATAAGTACTTATACGGCCGTAAATTCCTGTTGAGAACAGACCATGCTGCACTGAAATGGTTACTGCAGTTTCGAAATCCTGAAGGGCAAGTGGCAAGGTGGATAGAGCGGCTGCAGGAATATGACTTTGTTACAGAACATCGCGTAGGAACTAGCCATCGGAATGCAGACGCTCTATCAAGGAGACCTTGTCCGATGGACTGCAATCATTGCTCCAAGATGGAAGAGAAAATAAGTGTCATCCATAGAATGACGGTAACCGATGATACTTGGCAAATCGAAAGAATACGAGAAGACCAGGAGAATGACGCCGAATTGGGACGTATTATTGAGTGGAAAAATAGAGGACAACGGCCAGCTTGGGAAGAAATTAGTATTTTAAGTAGGAGCCTGAAGGCATACTGGGCACAGTGGGACTCCTTGATGATAGAAAATAGAATCTTGAAACGACGCCTGGAATTTGAAGAGGGCACTGAGAGACTTCAAGTGATAGTGCCGAGAAGCAGAGTGCCGGAAGTGTTGCAGCACTTGCACGATGGTATTTCCGGAGGGCACTTTGGCGTGAAAAGAACTCTCGAGAGAGTGAGAGAAAGATTCTATTGGCTGAACTGCAAAGATGATGTGAAGGAGTGGTGCCGGAAATGTGAATTGTGTGCCTCTGCAAATGGCCCGGTCTCAAAACGGAAAGCCCCAATGAGACAGTATAACGTGGGGAATCCTTTTGAGAGGGTAGCCATTGATATAGCTGGTCCATTTCCTGAATCAGAGAAAGGAAATAAATACATCTTGGTTGCAATGGATTATTTTACCAAATGGCCGGAGGCATATGCTATACCTAACCAAGAAGCCGAGACGGTTGCAGATGTACTAGTCAGGAGTTGTTTTGTCGTTTTGGAGTTCCGTTGGAATTACACTCCGATCAAGGTCGAAACTTCGAATCAGTATTGTTTCAAAATGTCTGCAAGCATCTTGGAATCAGGAAGACTAGAACCACGCCACTTCATCCCCAATCGGATGGAATGGTTGAAAGAATGAACAGGACGTTAGGAAGTACCTGGCCAAAGTTGTCTCTGAACATCAACGAGACTGGGACCAATATCTGCATTTGTTCCTACTGGCGTACCGATCTTCGGTACATGACAGCACAGGGTACTCTCCCGCTTGCGTAATGCTAGGACGTGAATTGCGGCTACCATGTGATCTTCAGTTTGGATTTAAACCTGGAGAAGAGATCGCAGGTGAAGATTACGTTAGTAAGCTTCGTGAAAGATCAAATAGTATTCACGAAAACGTCCGAAAGAATATACAGGCAGCAAGCGATCGAATGAAATCACAATATGACACGAGAGCACAAGAAGGTGGTTATCAACCTGGAGATTTAGTGTGGTTGTACAATCCACAAAGAAAACGTAGATTGTCGCCAAAACTACAAAGACAATGGGAGGGGCCGTACGAAGTGTTAAAAGGATTAATGATGTAGTGTACCGGATCAGAAGATCCTCGTGGTAAACCGAAAGTGGTACACTTTGACCGTTTAACATCCTACGCTGGCAACAACCAGGAAGACTCGAATAATGATAATGGTGTTCGGCAAGTTATTAATCATGAGCCAAATGTAGATTTTGAGAGCTTTATGGCGGCGTATGGTGGTTCCGCTAAAGCGAGATTTGGCGTTGTTGTTGAAAACAGCAAGATCTGTTTAGAGCACCAGAAGAGTATTCCCTTGCACATTGCGTAGCTCAAGATTTGGCAATGTCAAGGGAATAGCTGTTGTTTTCAAGAAAAGTTTGGATGTGTGGATGAATTAGTACAACAGCAGCCAACTGTAGGAAAATCTTTGGTCCTTCAAGATAAAAATCGTTATGTTTACTATCTGGTCACCAAAATTCTTCATGGCAGAGACCTAGTTATGGACATCTATGGGAGGCTTTGCTAAATCTTAAGACGCAGATGATGGAAAATGGAGTAACGAGACTAGCGGTGCCCAAGCTGGGCTGTGGACTGGATCGCTTAGACTGGAGGATAGTCCGAAATATGCTAGAAGTAGTTTTCCAGGAACCAACGTCCAGGTTCTTGTTTGTTGTTATCAACCGGTTGCCTACCAAGACCAGGAAAGAGTGTTGACTGTTACTTCCAACGACGCGGTGGATGCACCAGAGGAGATAGCTGCCGATACCGTCACCAGTCATCGAATTGGCGTCAAGATGGATTTACAGTTACGAGACGTAACGGTTTTAAAGAGGGGCAGTGTTGCGATCCACTATTAGGCAACCCGTCAAACATACAAACGCCCGGGCACAGCGTATTCTTCAGCATTCGAGAATCCTTCTACAAAGTTCTAGATAATGAGTCATATCTTAATGCAGGGTATATATAAGGCCGCTTATGAATGTAAGAGTTAGTCTATTCTTGAATGTCTAATATAAATTATATCGTTGTAAAGTAAACGTAGTTGAGTTTTAGAATATATACATAAATGATATGCTGTGTCTAATGTGCATACATAAATAAATAGAAGTGTATAAACAAATAGTTGTGTTAGTGTGGTTATTGGACCTAGGGTAAAGAAGTTAGTTTAAGAAGATATTAGTGCTTGTAAATTCATTAGTGTAATAGTGCTTCATTGTTAAGTGGACTGAAAACATCTATAAATAAGGCATATATTGTTAATTAGACTTGTGAACAGTGAGTAATAAAGACCATTATTATTACTTGTTTTAAATTAAAGAAACGCGGAAGTAGTAGCCCGTTACAATACAATATAGTATTTTTTAACCATAATAGCTTGTCTAACACTAATTCTGTGTTAAGTACTGTAGTGTAACCGACCTGAAGGTTGACCCAAATGCCCTCTATAGACGGCAACACCAGGTTCTGTGATATAACATCTAATGGAAGTGGCTCAACGACACCTACGTTGTGATGTTATAATGTAACCCAAATTCACACTAAAAAAATGGCGTTGAGGCGGAAAGGTTTGAAATAAAACTACAGAATTTACCTAACTTTACTTTTAATCAAAACAATAACCACTAAATAGGTCATTGGCACAAAAGCACAGAAAAATGACATTCAAAGCAAACAGTGCCGTACTCAACCTGGGCGATTGGAGAAAGAACACGGCAGAGAAAACCCCAAACTGCCCTCACACTTCCAACTGCATTTGGCACATCTCGACAAGGACAGGTAACGTACAAGTACCCAGATCACCGACACTAAAATTAACGGGATGTCAACTGTTACCCAGACATACCACACATGACAACTGAAGAAACATTAGTGTAGGTCAGCCAGTCTTTTCTGACAGGTACTGACATCGGATAACCAATACTACCCAGCTGAAGTCGAAAGAGGGGCAACATCAGGAAGGTAAAATCTGCCTTGACTACCAATGTTCTTCTCTGCATGGACATAAAAAGTTAGTAATATTCAACAAGGCCCGATCACACGCGTCCACATACATGCATTAACGGTTTCCAGCCCGTTTTACAAAATATTTCACAAAGCCTAGCCGACTTCCTATTATTTGCAAGAGTATAACTACAAATACATTGACAAGATGACATGAATCGCTGAAATGAACTTATGGTATGATTGTGCATAGTTAAAAAGGCGCTGGTTATTGAATAGACTATCTCCAGCATAGTCACAAAGGTAAACGCGAAAGGCACGCGAAAGGTCGATGTTACCAGAGGTCAATTTAATTACATCACAACAATTATTATAAACGTTAAATTACTTGTTAATTATATAGGAACATCGGCTAGATAATGGAATAAACACAACAAAATATATAATTATGTTTAGACCAAGATATTAGCAATGCAGTTGAATATGTAGTTAATATGCTGAAATAAAACAACTACACATAATAAAATACATATCCAAATTCTACAGCATAAAAACAAGCCCAGATTCAGGCGCTAAATCTTTATATAAGTGCATGTTAGTTAAATATGATTGCCTCGGTTAAAACGTACTTTTAAAAATTAAACACATCTTAGCATTACAAATTACAAACAAAAATATACACAACAACGTTGTGGTTAACTCAATTCGATCTTAAAACCAAAACAAATTTAACATAGAAATATAATACTGTTCATATTAAAACTTGCCTAATAATTTGATTTAATATGAGAATTTAATATGATGTCAGTACTTTTCATTGCTTGTCGTAAAATTACAGTAATGCTACCTCTGCTATTGATTCTGCAGTAAGTGCAACGCTATTGTAGTTCCAACTCTGCATTAAATACCAAATCGACATTATTTCAAATCAATAAATATTAGTTTTACTCAGATTTGGATATTAAACAAGCAATTCAAATAAATAAATATTAGTTGTCGGTTGTTTAACCAAACAACACATCTTTATACAAAAAACATATTTAATAACATAGTAAGTTCGCCTGAAATTACATATATTAAACAATCCACATTAAATTCTAAGTCAAAAGCAACAGGTAACGCATAAATATTTCCGTCAATTATTAAATAACTAACGGTTTTACAATAAGTACCAACATCACATTCAAAACAACGCTCTGATTACAAGATGTAATAAGATTACCTTAAATAACCACTACCTTATAAACTTAAAAACATTATCTTTAATAAAAAAAACCGTCAAGTAAAATGTTTCAACCACCCATCTGTACATCTCAATACAAAGTCGTTTAACCCTTGTAGACTCCATCGATTGTTCCTACACCTGCATCCTTATAACACAAATTCTGACATAACGGAATGCGTTTCAGAAACCTGCAAGTCGTTACCGAGCTTTTCTAACAAATACCTTCAAATATTGAAATGTACACTATAATATTTTCAATAATTATCGACCAATGAGAAATCGACTTAGAAACACTACGGATCACTTCAGTACTCCGTTTCGATCTAACTTCCACTTCATGTATTATTTATTTGTAGTGACAGAAAGAAAATGTTGTCAAAATCGCTCCAGTGATCATTTTGGCAGTGGGAATGTCATTTGAAATTTTTTTGATAGTTTAAAATTACAACACATTAACAAATATATTCATCTTCAAATATAGAAAAGCATAATAATTAGTAAAACAGCTATTATTAGAAGATTTTTACAGAATTCATAGAGTAACGAAAACTCTATTTGCACAAATAGTTCTTATTATCGAACTGATTATACAAGCCTTTTTAACAACTCTAGCTACGGTAAAGTTCTAAAAGCTCTCATAACAATTTCTTTCCAGCTAATAGCTAACAGTACAAATACTCATTTCTAGAACTACGATGCTATCTCTGTAATCATTTATATCAATGCACTATGATTAATTTGTATGAATTTATATTATTACTACAATAATTGAACCGGCATTTGTAAAAACGTCACATGTCCAAAAATGCAATATTTGAGAAAATGCAAATAACCTTCTAATTTTTTTGTTAATTAAGTTTGTTTTCAGTTTAACTGGTTAAAATGACAATTATATGCATCTCTAATTAAATGTACTACTGATCTTGTCTTAAAGTAAAAATTGAATTTTTAAAAATTTATAAAAAAAATGGGCATGTGCTGTTTCTGCAAACCATAGTCAAAATCAATGGAGAACATTATCTTTTTATTTGAACAAATTTAAGATTAAAAGTACAAAAACCAATTTTAACATTTCATTTAGTTAGTGACAGTTAGCCACAAAAGTATCGAATTATAAAATTCTTGATATTCTGCTTCTATAAAGACCATGCATTTTTTTATATCCTCCATTTTTTTTGATTTTATGGGAACTTTTTCTAATGGATATGCTACTTCCGACGGAAAGATTATGATATTGCTTCCTTCCTGATTCAATTTGAATGCGTGTGTCCATCAATAAACTGCAAAACTTCAACACACCCCTTTTTCTGATTATTGTAAATAAACTGTAAAAACTTACTAATATTGAACTTCATCCTATCTTTTTTAGGTATACGTTTGGAAATAGTTTCTTTGAATATGCAGTTTTTTTTATACAACCTGTGCCACCAATCGTAGACATATTATGTCACTTGTTTTTACTTCTTTTAAAGAAAATGTCCCAGAGACACTACTGTGTAACGTATTTTTTTACTCAGTTACACTTTCCTTATTAATATAATATAATGTCTCAATTAAATAAAAATATAATTTATAAATATCTGATCACTTAAAATAATTCATAAAATACATAATGGGATATGCGCTCCTTCGCTTTAGAGGTCTAAGTTCCTATAATAAGAATCGTCAGTCTGTCATTTCGTGTCACTTTTCTATCAGCGCTTGAACAGGTAAGCTGCTCTCAACAGCGTAGAAAGGTCAAAATGGTATCCAGGCACATGGCCTACAATACGGTCCGTAAGAAAGTTTTAATTAATTTAACCTTCGTGTCTGAATGTGGTTCCAGGCAGCTGTTGGGTGATGGTTTTATTTTGTATTCCACCTTTAGCGAGTTAGTTGATTCCTGCAGGCCGAAGAAGATAGAAGTCCCCCCCATCATTAAAACAGTTGGTATAATTAATTAGATAAATTTTATTAATGTTTTCCTTGTAGTGCAATATCATCAATACCATAAATATTACTGAAATGAAAATTTAGTTTGAGATTTGAAATACAAAAAAATAATAGGACATACTTAATGGAGATATGGTTTGGTTAGATAATGTTTTGTTCAGAAGATCTTTTATAATTCCAGCGTTAAATTCAGTCGTAATGGTATGTTTCCTGTTGCGTGCATCGCAGATGTATATGGAATAATCCACATCTGGTATTATATGGTTATATTCTGAAAGTTTAAATTTTTTTGATTGAACTGTACCTCAGCACGTAAGTAACATATAATCTTTAATTCCAGTTATATTTATTTAAATGTTTTACGAATGATCGAAGGTTGAAATTTTATCTTGATCTAGTTATCTTAAAATTCATTTAGAAAAAGAAAGATCCCGTACTAAACTTGTTACTTTACAAAATTTTAAAGATGGCTATGTAGTTTGCATATCGTATTTGTTTCACAAGTAGACAGTAGTGACTACACTGAAAACGTTGATATTGACATATGATGTCAAAAATATCTAGCTATCCAATATAAATACCACATGTAATTTTGCGTTACTTTAAAAATATCTTTAGTGTTCAAAATTGGGTTAGAACGCCACTCTTAATTTCAATGTTATTTATTTTAAACAGTCAAGGTTTTGTTTTACGATAAACCAGGCGGTGTTATCTAGCACTGGTTTTGCACACTCGTTTCGAAGCATTCGGCCCGTGCGGTTATGTATTAACACAATATACATTTTTTGTGTGTGTGTGTGTGTGTGTTACTGCGCTTCTACATAATTCCGTCAGCGGAGATTTGTTCTGGTTTGGATGCTGTCAACCACTTCCGTAGAAGCTAACAGTATGAACATTAAGGTAAGTGTATGATCATTGTTTGATTTACCGCTAAGAGTATTTTATCGCAACACTACCCCCAAGTCACAGTCCACTTGCTCTAAGGAAATAATCTGGGGTTTCACGCTTAGTGTAAATTTTCCCATTGTTTCTCCAACATTTAGTTATTTTGAGGTCATGAAATTTTTTATTTTTAAAGAACATGATGATTTTTTTTATAAGATATGAAGTAAAGCTAACTCTTTGTTGAATGATGCAATTTTATAAGACGAGTTAAGGTTCGGGCCTTTAGAGCGCTGTTTTTAAAAACGTTTCAAAACTCATAACAAATTTATTTTGTCTTAAAACAGAAATTAACATGGAATTTTGAATAACTGTAAAAATAACTTTAATTCAAAAACATTTAATTAATTGTAATAAGGTGAGTAGCTTGAACAACGAAGTATGGAGTTCAAAGACTGACTTCCGGGCCTTGAGCTCCCAGGCTTTTTATAATAACCTGCCCCTCACATGGTTGTGGGAACTTGCAGATCTCATGTCTGCTTTTCTCTTAATTCTACACTTTATTACATTGTAACAATCTTATTTCTGGGTAATTGCAGTATGTTAACCGTCTGTGACCTGCCACCTGCAGTATCACTGCCCTCTCGGATACAAAGTTGCATATCCGTTCTCATGAACTGTTAATCACCTTTCTGGGTTATCCTTGTATTACATTGTTGCAATGAACTTATACTTTATTTAACAGTTTCTAATAATTCCTATTAGATTCAATATATTCAATATATATATGTAAATTGGGGGATACATAACTGACGTCAACTAATCAAATTTTTTTGTAAAATCGACCGTAGTACTACAGATGACTATAATTAAAATATGAAATATGAATTATTAAGAAAACATAAACTTTATAGATGTAAATTTTTGTTGAAAAAGTTAATGCTGAAACAAACCAAGAGAATTTAATTAAATAGAATCTATTTTTGCTTAACTCTTTTATTATTAAAAATTCAACTGAAATTTATAGAATCTTAATAAGCAAGAGGTTAACTGTGTCCTATGATAACAAATACCCTGGGTGTATATATTCTTGGAACTTAAATTAAATTATATTATTTTTGATGAATATTTTTAAGGACACAAACGGTGTCCATGTGGTGTATTTGTTTGTTCACAGGTTAAGTTGAGACATCTGTAACTCATCTGGCAATTGATATTTTGGTAAGTGCTTTATAAGGTTGATATACAGGTTTTGTGGCTATATAAGCGGTGTAGATTTAAGGTTTCCGCATTCCCCTAATACAAATACATGTATCTTTGTATGTTGTTGTATTGAAAAACACGGTGGCGGTCGTTATCTATATTTTTGGTCAACAGACAACTCATGACCCAAGCTCATGATCTACCCAGAGCTAACACTCTACTAGCCGTTTATCTCTAAAGAGTTTTCTTTTCCTCAAGCCGTTTTCCATCCAACTTTACCTTGGGCTTCCATCATTAATAAGAAATTCTCGACCTTGTGATATCAGGTAAGATAGTCGTTAATGTTATATGGAGGTCCAGTTTGCTATCTGATATTCATGAGGGAAATAAAGAACATTTCAACTGGTTACAATCAATTCAGTTATTTGGTGAACGGTTGAAATTCTATCGTATTTTCTCAATTTTCTCTTCACCATTGTAAAGTCCCTATCGCATGAAAGAAACGAATGTCCTCTCACTGGGAAATAGTGAATGATTTTAGAGAATCTGGCCCTGTCTGTTAATCCAAGAAGCATGCGAACCAAGGTGTGATTCTTGTTTTGTCCCAAACAATTGTCACTAAATAAATGAATTTCTTTTATGTTGTTTAAAACATCCTTTAGATAAATCAACAATAAATGAAGAAATCTCATTGGCTGTGTTTTTAGCTTCCCCTTCGTGATATATATACATTCTCCTTAACATTGTGTATACAAAACACTGAAACTAATAGTTGTTGATAATAAAATACTTAACCTACTGGTGTTTTAGGCAGTTGAATGTTCTGCATAAAGTCAAAACTTACCGCCAAAGATCGTCGGAGTCTTTGGATGTAGTTTTAGTTTCATGTTCCAATTTTGTATAAAAATTTTTACTGCACCACTTGTGAACGATAAATTCAGCTACTGCAGTTTGCTTGGCATTTTTATTCAATTTTAGATCCTTTATTTTATTGTTCAATGTTTCACATATTGAGCAAACATCGACTTGTGGTTGACCAAAAAATTTTCTCTAAAAAATCTCGAGTAGTAAGAAAAACTTATTTTAATAACTTGAACATAACTTTAAGATTTGGTTGGTTGTTTAAGTATTTAATTTCTCGGTGTACGTAATGATTCAATTTAAACGGAAATAACTCAATGTTATTTCGAACAGCAAGCTGAACATCTTCACCCAATTTATTGACAGATGTGGTTTGTGCACGCAAATCTCTTGGAGATTTACCCAGCACTGCAAGTGCCCTAAGTCTTCTAACACGACCTAAGGTAACAGCATATACTGAAGTAAAAACATTTAAACAAACTTCAATTTTAGCTTACCCTTTATATATATAATATTTAAAGACGTTCGATTCCGTTTTGTTTCCTTTATTTACCCTTGCACGACGCCTTTTAACCGTGAAAATCTCTACAAGACGTTGTAAAAATATATCCTGATTGTCCTTGGAATCTAGCGAATAGAAACGGTTTAAGTTTGTTTGTAACTCCTCCTTCGAAAATTTTTCAAAGCAATTTACTTTGCAGCTAAAAATAAAACCTTACTTTAACAATGTGCACTTTACAGTAAGACAAATATCATTTATCTGTTTAAAACACAAAATGTGTTATAATAGAAACTATTATTTACCTGCATGGTGCGCCTAGCACTTTGCCGGGAACGTCGTCTCCCTTATAATTTTATAACATAAACCTTGTAAACGTGATTGTTTTATAACATTTCGTTTGTACTTTGCTGGTGCAGCTTTTCTTTTTCCCCGATGTAGAGTATCTTCTGAATTGGGTTCTATTTTACACTAATCACTCCAATAACTAGCAGATAAGAGCACGTAAATGCAACAGGGCTAAAGCAATTTTCTAGAATAATGATTACGGACTTATCCACCCACCTAACTGATGGCAGTGTAGGTATATCGCGCATGACTAAATATGTTGTTTTGCAAAAACCGCACATGTGCAGGACTTGTGTCGTTTCAGCTGATAACTAGTGAAACAGATCATTGGTTGTAACATAGGTGAAATAGTAATATAAATCGTTTATGCGTAGTACGATGTAAATACATGCATAGATTCGATTTTTGCAATAACACCATTTTGGCCAAAAATGGACATGTGTCGTTTTTACAAATTCCGGTTCAATTTATATCGATCACTTCGCTAATTTATATCACGACTTTTAAAGCTTAAAATTGGAACTCACATTGTAGTCAAAGCTTCAATTAGAACTGAAATAACTAAAGCTCACCACGGCACTTTATATTTGATCCCATCGTTCTAATTATTTCGAGAATATGCCAGAATATACAAATGGTATTTCAAATGTACCTAGTGTAAGCTAAATAGAGCCCCTAAATTCAAAACTCTTGTACCTGTCAAACAAGTCCATCGCCCGCAATTAATTAATTTTTGTACCGGTCGCTATCGAAACTTCGGGCGTATTCGGTGAAATAGGCTTAAAATTCATGAAAGAAATCGGATTTAAAATTTCACGAGCAACCAACGATACAAGGGCAACCTCTTTCCTCATCCAACAAATCAGTATTGTACTCCAAAGAGAAAACGCAACGTCCATCTTAGGTACAATCCCTCCTACTACAACACTATATGAACTCTATATGACACCATATCAAAACTCTCACTCCAATAGGAAACAACAACATAACGATACCCCATCTTCGAACTCCACCAAGCAGAATATTCCTAAAAAAAAAGCATCAAGGATGATCCAAATTCCATATACAAATCTAACCCGATCAACTAAGAAAAATCAACCTAGACCAACATCACATTTCAATTAATCCACACATAGTCCCACAGAGCTCACCGATTACAATAAAACTCAGAAATATAAAAAACAGATGCATATTAAATTCAATATCTTACATAAAATCAAATTCATCAAAACTCTCCCTTTCGCATAAAAAGTCTCAGATCTTAAATATATCTCTACCCCAAATAAAACAAAAAAATGCAAACCCTATCAGAAAAGTTTTCAACACCAACACGCCAAGAAAGAAGCCACTTCCCTTTTAACATTCAAAACAAGAATACAAGAAGATATATCCAATGATAATGATTAATCACCACATACTACAGAAGAATTTAAAACAGAAGATCCTTTTAATAGCAATGAACGGCACTCGATAACAAAGGCTAAAATCTTACCTACGGTCAACCACTTACAGAATAATAGAAAAGTTGGGCTAATCAGTCTAGGAAACACTGCTACATGAACAGCATCCTTTAAGCACTATTCAAGACAAAACTTTTCTGCAACGATATTCTATTAAATACAAATGAAACATCACCATTACTAGCACAATTAAAAAAATTTTTACACTACTACAATACTCTTCAAAATCATCGCTCTCGCTACACGAAATTTTAAACCATGTATATTCACCTGGATTTCATCAAGGGGAAGAAAACGACAGTTCAGACTTCCTAGGTTTCCTTGTAAATACCCTACACAAACAACGATCATGCAATGATTTTAACGTTATTGATGACACCATTACATGGACTCCAACAACATCGACAAACGTTCGTCGACAAATACGTAACAATAACTAAATGCAACAACAGCAACACCCAGAACCCAAAAACAGATAACATTCATGAAATACAACTATCGTTCCCAAATAACACAAGTAATCAGTCGATACAAAAATTTCTGGACTACTATTTTCAACTAGAAAATCTAAACGCTATACGATTGCATTACTTGCCAAGCTTTAACAAATGCAGAAAGAGTTACTAAAGTTGGGAGCCACCTAAGAGACTAACGTTAACACACAAAAACTTCAGATATGATACAACTTCACACAAAAGAACTAAACTACTCAAACATATACCATCAGAACCATTTATAAAACTGACCGACCTAAACCACGAATTATATGCCACAGTGATACATGTCTGACAAAATTTAGATTCCGGACATTACTACACATATGCACGCGATGGTGATAGGTGGTACAAATTCAACGACATCGTTATCACCCAAGGTTCCCTTGAAGACTTAAACGACGAAAGACAACCTGCAACACCTTACATACTCGCCTACCGTAAACAAATATGCCCACATCTGGACAGCTTACCACAATCGACATTATCACCAAAATCGAGAATCGAAGACCTGCAAGTTCTCATGTCAAACGATTATAGAAAAACCAGAAACAAATGAATCTGAAAAACCCAAGATAGAATATTCTACATTGAAATAATGTACATGTAAATTTGTGACCAAAGTCCATGAATAAGAAGATTATTATTGAAATTAGTCAAGAAGTATGTTAGGTTAATTATTTTATTTTTAATTTTGTAATGATAGTTCATATAGTTTGTATATGAAAAAAAAATTAAATCATAAACTCATCACTCTTGTTAGGTTGTGTGATCAGTTAAACTCTAATAAGTACCAATTTTGGGTTCACAAAAATTTAAATTAAAAACAAATATAGCGCGGTCAAAACCCTTTTAAAATAGCCGTTAGATAATTGATCAATATTCTAAATAAGACATAAAACATAATGGCAAAATGTTTGTGATTTTTATAAATTTCACCTTGGTAAAATGTTCCCCATACAACACTATCGGTTTGCACTAACGTACAACTACCAATAGACCTGAAGATGACCGTTATGCTTAAGTCAAAACGTTGTCATACTAACGACTTTTTTCGAACACGTCGACAATAAAGCGAGTTGACACTCGGACAAACAGTTTATCTGGTATACATATATTTATATATAATTCTTGTACTTTGCCGAACCTATGTAAGTAATTAAATAATATTATGTGGTATCTTGGGATGCGCTCGTTTGAGTGAATCCCAAGATATCACATAACATTATTTCATTATATATATATATATATATATATATATATATATATCTTATTGTGAACCAGAAGGGGATCAAAACAGGAGAAGGAAATCAATATTTAGTTTCAATTTTTCAAAACAAACTAATTTAAAGAATTTTTCGGTGGAGAAACGTAGGGAATAGTTTTAAATGTAGGGGATAGAATAGGACTTAGGAAACAAGGACATTAAGAAGGAGCGAGAGTATGAATTAGAACTTAAGAAAAATAATCGAGATGTATGAAAATGAATTGTAAGGTATAGGTAGCAAAGACAGTTTAGGCTTATGTATTTAGGTATAAGAGAGCGCAAATTAGAAATAGACTTTAGTGTATAAAGTCACAGGGGATGTATACTATATGTAAATAGTATAAAAATCAAGAAAACCAAACATTTAAGTCATAAAAGGTACATAATTCGTTAATTACGCAAAAAACAAATAGAAAGCACCCAGTATAAGATCAATAACTGGCCACAATTAATGAAAGAAACCTCACTTTGTAATAAGTTAAACACATTCATTTAAATCAATGATTTTGAAAGCCATTCAATCCGTTTCTAACCATTTAAAACACTCCCAAGCGCCAAAGCAAATTCTAATCACCTTGTATAAAATTAATTGAAAACTACAGTCAATAAAAGAAAGCTCATTATGTCATAACTTAACCACATTCAGTAAAATAAATAACCCTGGGCGCAACCCATTTAATTAATTTAATAACGAGGCGAGTTTCAAGAAAATATTGTTCAACCGTCGGTGGTTTCGCATAAACGCTAACAAAAGTTTCTTAAGGAGCAGAAGGGATGAACAATCAATGATATGCTACAGAATGAGACGGGCATAGAAGCATTCACTTGAGTAGGCACGTATTCGATCCACGTAGAGTCCATAAAGACCCGGGCAGCTATATCGATTTTCTACAACGCAAGCAAGGTTAGAATGTGACATCAAATATGCATAAAACAGAAATAGAGATATTACAGGCGGAGTTTTAAGACGTCACTGAAATGTATCATTGGTCGAAATAGATAGGTTTAGAACAGACGAACACGCGACAGGTGGATGTGATAGTTTGTCTGATATAGCGTGTTGACGGGGGAATATTTCTAGAAGTTTAAAACGGTTATACAAAATTTGTAGAAATATTAATTTCGATTAGGTAATTCGCGTAAAGTGTGGCCAATGGGGCCTAGTTTTATGATATAAATACTCTGGGAGAATTAGGAAGACTCTTTTTAATTTGGCATTGTTTAACAACGTATTATAATCAACTGACAAAGCTTGTGAGTATTAAAAATTTGTAACATTTGTCACATTTTCCAGGTAACGCATTTGAATTTGCTGTTTTTTTATATAAACTGTTGAAATTATTTGTGATGTGTGAGTGAACTTTGATGGTTATTTTTGGTTATTTAACGTATTAAAAAGATACGTATAACTGACTATTATTATGGTATTTTGGAATATAAAACAAAAGGTGTACGTAAAACTTATTAAATTTCTTGATGAATTTAAATTTAATTGTTAAGAGTACATGGGTTTTTTTAAGTTTGTAGTAATAGTATGCAAAGTGGAAAGCATACATTAATAAACTGGGTTATCATGAGCTCTCCATACTCCAGTGTGTAGTAACAAATAAAGATAAGGTATTCTTTTGGGGCCCATTTACTCCTGTTGCATTAAATGTGTTTGAAATTTCAATGTTAAGAACAAGGACTTTTACAAAGATAGAATTTATTGAGGTGTAACTTGAGCACCGAACGGTACAAAACCATGAATTATTATTTGTAAATAGTGGTAAATAAATATTGTATGATTGTTGTATTATTTTGTGATTTTATTGAATGGGGTGTGAACAGTAAAGAGAATGATAGTAAATTTAGGTATCCGAGAGGGGGCACAGCTGAGCTAGCCAAGGAAGCTGCTGAAGAAATTAATTTGATGAAGCAGAATCCGGGTAAGAAATTAACCCTATCAATCATCTTTTGTGCACAAACACTTCGCCAACATTTCAATGTAATTATTCTAGTCAGAGGTAGACTAAACAGCATTACACTAGTTTAAGTCGAATTTGTTGCTCTAGTTTGACTCTGTCCACTAAAGTAATAAAATAAACAAATTAACTTTATTTCAAGAATGTTTGACATTTCTCCATTTATCATCGTATTTCATAGACGATATCATAAAAGACTAAAACTCATGTGATATACAGTGCACGAAAACATTTTCTACTTCGTCATAAGTTTCTGTATGTATCTATGATTTTGAGATTATCACATACTCTAAAAATAGAATTCTAATTTTTTTGTACTCTAAGTAAACCTTGTTTAAAAATATATGCAAAAAAACAAATAGGTAATTAGTTTCATAAACTTTTTACTTGGGTTCGTCAATAAAGAAAATTCTTGAGGAGCGGAACAAATAGGATAGCTTAGAGGCAACAGAATTATAAAGCCACCTCTGCATATTCATACACTAAAACTTCACTCCTACTCATCACCATCAGAGTCAAAACAACCTTATAACTTATTAAATTTACAGCATGGTCATTTGTTGGTAAACTTATAAAAAAATCGATGCTACTACTAGTTAAGGAAACAACATTGCCAAAATATCAGTTTTATTAATTTATACTGAGGAGATCATTGTAAGAACTAGGCACAGCAACAGTTACAATAGAGATCTGCTTTCCTTGGCTTTTCTCCTCAAGTCCATCGTACTAAACGGAGAAGTCCAACTAAAATCTTACTTAAAATTGCAACCCTCAAATAACATCCATGATTAGTAAAAAGTAATCATATTTGATGTCACTATTCTGTTAATCAGAAGAGTCATTATTACTAATAAAAGTGACATACGTGTTGACAAATAACCTTAATGTTATTTTCCAACAGTAATCGTAGCTTAATTGTAGTTATTCATCTAAAGGGAGTAAATACATAACGCCCTTCTCATAGAAAACCAAGGGAGCAAACGTATCATTGCATTTATCCAATGCCATCTGTTGGTTCTCATACAAAATCGCCTTCAGCTCTAAAGGGTTTATAGAAAATTTGTTAACATTTTAATAAAAGGAACAAAAATCAAGACGCTCGTCGAATCCATACACATTTTCCTAGTTTTGCTTTCGTTTCTCTTATTTATCTTGCGAGTTCTGTTTAAGTTATTTTAAATTTTGAATTTAAATTAGCGAGGATGTTTTAAAGTTTTTATTTTCTTAACTGGAAATCTACATAAAAGCTTTTGATGTCAGTAGGCTTGGCTTATGGTAGGGTGTTTAGTTCAGATACAGGATCGTGGTTGTAAAGCGAGCCTTCTGGCAACGCATTTACATCGTTAAGGGGTTGTAATGGAGAGGTGGAGTCGAGATATCCCATCTAAGTTTTGTCTTTGAGCTTTAAAAATGTTTATATTATGTGGTTAACTTGGGGTTCATTCGTAATAAGTGCTTGCTCTGTAATTATGCAGATGTAAATGGGTATTTAGAGCTTGTTTGTAAAATCATGAAAGTACGATAAGCTTTTGAGTAGCTATAACCTGATTCAATCTGCAAGGACAACTCTTTTCTAAAATTAACTCAGTTCTAGAAGTGCCATATAGTAATTTACTACATTTAGTTCCTTTATATTTGTTATGTAACCTGGTATTATACTGCAGTCAGTCAGTCGAAGATGGCGAAAGATTTTAACTGTATCGAGATAGCGAAGAAACGGATAAAGGATTTGAGCTCTCTCTTGTCTAACAGATAAGAAATCCCTGAAGACGGTTGAACGACTTTGGTCAATGGCATGAAGTTGTAGAAGGAAAAGGGAAACCACTACATTAAACATCCTTAAGGATATCTCGACAAAATACAACTTTCTAAAACTATGATGCAAACCTCTTCCAGCCTAATGTTCTGAAGATAAACTGGTCTTCCGTTCGTATATTCTGAGGGGAGTATTAAGGTGCACTAGAAGAAATAAGAATAAAACTTTAACACTACAAATCGAAACTGAAATATTAAGTTTCAATATTTAAAACGAGAGATAATTAAGTTAGTGACAGGCTGTCGCATAGGATACCTAGAATGAAATCGACTCCGGGAGTATACAGAGTAACCGGGGTATTACACCCGAAGATGCACAAGCAGACGTGGATCAAAGAATAGAAATAAACGCGAAAGAGGTTAAGCGTCACTTCACCTTGAGGAGGAAAGTTATAACATGGAAGATTAAGACTTCTGAGCGGAAAAGCAGAGAAAATGATATAAGAAACGTTAAAATTTCAAGGCAAATAATTCTACAAAATAATAATGAAAAAATAGCAAAAAAACAAGATTCAAAAGGCAATAAAACAATGACGTACCAAAATCGTGAGTCACCATGTATTGTCAACACTAAAAATAAGATTTTGTAAAAATATTTTAAAGAAAGAATAGATATCGGATAAGTCATGTGGATCCATCTCAGTAAGTAGATTTTTTTTTATAATTCGATTAAAATTATTACCCAATAAGACGATCTTGTAAATAGTAGATATTATAATTAAGGTAATAAAAGTTTAAGCAAAATTGATCCTCTCCCTTAAAAATAATCGGACAGATTCCCACATTAATTTTGTCAGCCCTTCGCTGAGCTTTGGATTTTAACCTTTTGTAGACTGATTGCCTAATGGTCTCCCGCGATGGTTCGGCAATAGAGACCGCCGGATAATCAACATATTTTTCTATGGGATGTTACACTACTAAGGAAAGTTTATATGGTCGGTAATACAGTTAACGAGGTATTACACTTAGATGGTGGTACATTGAAATGGCGATAGATGGCTCTTAAAAGCCTGTAATACAGTTACCAAAGTTCAAAAGATACATCGCGCAAGCGCAATGGTTAAAGCGATGCTACGCCCTGGCGGCCGGAACGCAAACCCTTTACAGGTTTCGCGCGCCAATCACCATGACGTCATCGACAATTTATATTGCGCCATAATTAGGAGCAGTTACATAAAATTAGAACAATGAAAATTAGAGAATCTACTCACGTGAGGAGTCCGGTAACCGGCAGGAAGTCACGCTACGGCAGCCTCGGCTCCTGGTGCTGTTTGTAGAGCTCGGACATCGGGGTCGTGGGCTGCTCCAATGGCCTCGAGGTGCTGCAAATTTACCTACCTATGTAGGGAAAAGACAGGAACAGGTTAATTAGGAACGACAAACAAAGACAATTAAGACAAGGGAATCTACATAGAAGATAAGATATCACACCCGGCACGACTGTTACACTTGAAAGTTCGGCAAAAACAGCCACGATTCAGGGCGAGAACCGCGAAACTCCCCCCACTCTTTGTCTACTATTGCCTTACCCCTATGGGGATAAGCACACTTGCGCAAACTCACTATTGTGACGTGCCGGAAGTACCGCCCAGTCTATTTAAAAAGGTTCCCGCGTCTCGCGTATTTGAAAATTATGGCGGGAAAACTTCCGTACATTAAAAACTAAACTACTAACATACATGTTTAAGTGCAAATTCGATTTGCACGTAACAATCGCGACAAAGCCACAAAAGAAAAAACTTAAAAGAAAAGTCTGTTAGCACAGTAACAGCTTAAAATCTAAGTCCTAACTACCCTACATAAATCCTAACTTAAAACCTACAAAATGTTTATATAAGGCGCCACCTGGTTTTTCGACCGATAACACGTCTACCGAAGTACCAGGAAACGGAATAGGTAGCCCGATAGTCTTTGACTACACTAATTACCGACAGCACAAATTTGTCGGGGAGCATGAAACACTACTTAAACTAACACGGGTGCGACAAGTCGCCTAACCTATCTAAACCTATCTAACTAAAGCTAACATAAAGTTCTTATATGCAAACACACATGAGTGTTGCATTGAAACTTTTCTTCCTTTGGCAAGAAGTGTCCAAATTTAAAAATGTTCATGAGAGTGCGTCACCTTGCACTCTAGCAAATTTTGTTACTGGTACTTTGGTTTCCTCCGATGCACATTTAACTTGTCCATGACACAGTTGTGAATCCACAAATTTACCAAAAGTACCACCTACTAAATCCTTATATGCTAACCTGACAAATTACATTTCTAAATTGGGTTAGCTTTTTCACTTAATTTTCAGGAAAAAATAATTCCCACGTCTGGTCATATATACCACACGTTAGGACGATAAAAAGATAAGATAAGATCTCAAATTGATGTTAAAGATAGTAGATAAGATAATGACATTAAGCTTAAGTTGTTATCCTCAAAGGTAATGAATAAGATAACGGTATTAAGCTTTAGTTATTATTTGAGATACTCGATAAGATAACACGATATTAAGTTAAAGTGATTATAAGAGATAGTAGGTAACATGAATTTAAACAGAAGTTATTACTAAAGATAATAATTCAACACGCTGTTTGACGTGAGTTATTCTCGAAGTCAATCTCCCTAGCTCGATATTAGTAGCAGCAGGATCCGTTCTATTTATTATACCCGATATATCATCTAAAGATAATTTAATTTCCGATACGTTAAGTGGCCAGTCGCCAACGGGTTTCTTTAAGATAGCAATGCCTTTGGTTTCCTGTGCCAAAACAGCCCTGAGTTGAGATCTCCTATCATTCTGATTGCTAGCTGCGATAATACTCCTACACTCCAGCTCGTAGATCAATTCGAGGGATTTTAAATGTGAAACGTTCATTGTGAATAAAATATTCAAGACACGATATATAACGTATGCGATATTAACGGAAATCAAGAAGTTTAACCACAAGGTTTTCTTGTGAAGGTAATTAAGATATTATTAGTTCAATATGTAAATCCATAATGCAGTTTTTAGAATGTAACATAAAAGACAATGTATTTAAGTTTCAAAAAACGGCCTTTTAAGGTTAGGAAAACGAACAAAAGTTATGTTTTAATAGGTAATTCTGTAATACTGTATTTAAAGACATAAGGTAAGGTAAATGCTTATTTGTAATACTTACATGAATAAAAGTACAGTTCCTTAAGTGAGAAAGCTGTTTAAATAACATCTGTTAAAACATTGAATGCTTATAACTGAAATTAACATAACCTAAAAACAAAGAAGAAACCCCTAAAGTTCATAACCGCCCCACGTTGGGCGCCATCTGTTACACTACTAAGGAAAGTTTATATGGTCGGTAATAGTGTTAACGAGGTATTACACTTAGATGGTGGTACATTGAAATGGCGATAGATGGCTCTTAAAAGCCTGTAATACAGTTACCAAATTTCAAAAGATACATCGCGCAAGCGCAATGGTTAAAAGCGATGCTACGCCCTGGCGGCCGGAACGCAAACCCCTTTTACAGGTTTCGCGCGCCAATCACCATGACGTCATCGACAATTTATATTGCGCCATAATTAGGAGCAGTTACATAAAATTAGAACAATGAAAATTAGAGAATCTACTCACGTGAGGAGTCCGGTAACCGGCAGGAAGTCACGCTACGGCAGCCTCGGCTCCTGGTGCTGTTTGTAGAGCTCGGACATCGGGGTCGTGGGCTGCTCCAATGGCCTCGAGGTGCTGCAAATTTACCTACCTATGTAGGGAAAAGACAGGAACAGGTTAATTAGGAACGACAAACAAAGACAATTAAGACAAGGGAATCTACATAGAAGATAAGATATCACACCCGGCACGACTGTTACACTTGAAAGTTCGGCAAAAACAGCCACGATTCAGGGCGAGAACCGCGAAACTCCCCCCCACTCTTTGTCTACTATTGCCTTACCCCTATGGGGATAAGCACACTTGCGCAAACTCACTATTGTGACGTACCGGAAGCACCGCCCAGTCTATTTAAAAAGGTTCCCGCGTCTCGCGTATTTGAAAATTATGGCGGGGAAACTTCCGTACATTAAAAACTAAACTACTAACATACATGTTTAAGTGCAAATTCGATTTGCACGTAACAGGGATTAGTGCCTACTACTCCCATCTGCAAACAGCGTGCCGCATACCCGGCACTAACATTAACCGCATTATTTAAACAATCTTCTACAAAAACTAACATATTCGGCTATTTAGCATGTTTTTTGTGTCAAAAAATAATCTCACGACCTCCTTATTGTATCGCTCGGTGGCATTCCCTTGCGGAAAATATACGGAAGTATATTTAACCTTTATCCCTACCGCTCCTAATTCCACACTACTTGTAAATTGCGTACCGTTGTCGCTCAAAATACAAGCTGGTTTTTGAACTTACGGTATGTAATTATTAAGAACCTTACTCAGAATTGCGATAGCTGTAGCTCTCCTCAGGGCACATAATTTTGGCGGCTCCGTGGCGTAGTGGTATGTGTGTGACTACTACGCCCAATGTCCCGGGTTCGAATCCCGACACGGTCCGCTCGAAAAATGTAAGGCAAGCATTTTTTATAAAAATACACCCTCGTTCGGATGAGAGGTAAAATGGAGGTCCCGTGTGTGAGTGTTGTTACGCACGTTAAAGATCCCTACCTTGCTTGGAACAGCAAGTGTTCGGCAAAATTCCAAATTTTCCAGGTAAAAAAAAACTCGCTTCCTGGCCAAGGTAGTACTTTCGTGTGGGGCATTGGAAAATCACATTTAAGGCATATAATTTTACGAATTTGGTGAAGGTATCAGCTATAACGAGAAGTTGTCTAACCCTGCCCCTCCTTCCGGTAATGGACCGATTAAATCCAGACAAACAAATTCTCCCGGTTTGCTGGTTAAATTTGCGTTAAACACGCCCCTAGAAGTTGGCGACGACTTGGCTTTTTGGCATAGATCGCAGATGGCCACAATATGCCGTACATCCTTTTGCATTCTAAGTCAATAGAAAAACTGACGCATATACAAATACGTTTTAGTTTTTCCATAATGTTCCATATTATTGTGATGTGCCAAAACCAGATCTCGCACCTATGTTTTTGGTACGCATAACTTAAATCCCGGCTCAAAATTATTTTCCCGTTTAAACAATATCCCTTCGTGTACCACAAAATCATTCCCCGTTTTAACCGATTTCTTCCAGACACCCTCGTTTATTGTTTCCATCTCCCAAGTTTTCACCTTTTCCCTTATCCACTCTTCTCCTTCCTGATCCTCCTTAAACGACTTAACATGTTTACGTAATTCTGACCAGTTTCCACTTAATTTAAGTAAGCATGCATTCGGGTTTCCTAATACTCCCATTTGGAAATTCGCTGAATCCTTGCCGGAATATCTTGATAAAATGTCCGCTACTACGTTATCGAATCCCTTGCAGTGTAGAATCTTAAAATTAAACTCCTGTATAAGCATAATCCATTGAGATTACCTAGCAGAGTGTAGCTTGCATGATATTAGGAAACATAGAGCCTTGTGATCTGTAATAAGAACAAAATCTTGTTCCAATATCAGTGTACGCCAACGACGCAAACAATGAACCACCGCCAACGCCTCTTTCACGGTCGTAGTATATGATAGCTGACTTCCTCTTAAGACCGCACTTGTTAATGCTACTACCCCCTTGACATTCGATTCTGATAATTGAAATAAAATACCCACACGGCATAATCCAAGCTATCGCATTGAATATAGAATGTGGCAGTCATATCCGGGTGTATTTTGAGAGAGCTCTCTATGTAAGCCGTCCTAATAGACCGGATTGCCTCATCTGACTCTATTCCCCAATCCCATTTAGACCCCTTTTTCAAAAGTTTTAATAAGGGTAGCGTAAACTTTGCCTAATTTTGACAAAAACGCTGTTCGTAATAAACTAACCTCAGAAAACCCCGTAATTCCCTAACATTGCGAGACTTCGGAAAATTACTAATACAAGCTATTCGCTGAGCATTGATTGCTACTCCTGCGACGGAAATAATATGACCCTAAAACGTGATTTCCTCCCTCATGAATTTACTTTTTACTAGTTTCATCGTAAATCCGGCGGTTTCTAACTTATTGAAAATTATTTCCAAATGCCAAAGATGACTATTTACATCCGACGAGTACACCAGCAGATCGTCGACATAAACGCAGCTAAACTGACCGCATTCGTCTCCCAGCACCCCCCCCCCCTTTAAACATCGAATTAAACTAGCCGTTGTCGTGCTCAAGTCGAACGGTGATCTCTGAAAAGTGTAGGTTTCGCCCTCGTAAGCAAACCCTAAGTATTTTGTTCTATTTCTGTATACCTCTAACTGCCAATAGCTGGCCGTTAAATTCAGACTACTTAATACCTGTTCCTTTTTAAACTGAAGCAGCAGTTTCCCTGGATTAGGTGGATTAATGAAATCTTTCTGCATTCTAGCGTTTACACAACGCGCATCCAAACACACTTTAACACCTTATCTTTCTTAACAACACAAGCTAAAGGCGAAACATATTCCGTTTTTCCTTCCTAATTACGTTCCATTCTAACATTTCCCTAATTTGCACATCTACAGATTCTCTATAAACTACGGGCATCGGGTATGACGGCGCATTAAAAACCGAATCATTTAACATTTTGATTTCATGGGTGTATCTCTTCAATAGCCCTGAGCATTTAAAAAAGACTCTACTATTTGCTTTGAGTAAGTTAAATAACTTTTCCTTATAATTCGTATTTGCTACGGCTCATTCTGCGACCCCTAAAAATTCATCTTCGCAATAGCTATGGCGAGCTCCAGGCATTTATTTTTTTGCCCCTTTCACCCCCCCCCCCGCGACGGTATTGTCACGAATTCACAACGATTTATACTCAAATTAGCGCTACCGATTTTAGGTTTAATATTTAAGGTATGAGTACAACCTTCATGCCAAAAATACAAGATTTCCTCCTTAAAATTTACTACCACCTGACATTTAAACATCCAATTCGACCCTAGTAGCATGTCGCAATTTAAACTAGGTATAACTAAACACACATCGTCCATTTCTACGTTTCCTGCTCTAACAGGCAAACTTGGGATTTATCGCGTTGCGTTCTACCTCTCACTGCCACCGCTATCGATACATTGGTAGCCGGTATGATAGGAATCTTCACTCCTTCCCTGCTAGCTTATTATAAAACGTATCGGACACAGCACACACGTCCGAGCCACTATTCACTAATACCTCCATTTTTCCCATTCCTACCAACATTGACACCGTTGGCGCAATAATTTCACGATTTTATGATTCGCTTTTTAGAATCCACTAAAATGTTTTCCATATCCTTATCAAAGGAAGTTATATAATTTACGTTCAAATTAGTCGAGTCGCCATTTTGATTGTTCGCATTATTTTGGTTTCTGACTGTTGCCGGTCTGTGTGATTCGTCGCGGCTGGCGTTATAGTTATCTCGACGCGGAATTAATGTCTCGCGGCGGTAGCTTATTTATAGTTTACGTTGACTTCCCAGAATAAGTGTCGTCGATTCTCTGCAAATATTCCTCTACCGCGTCCGAGGTGTTGAACCCGTTTGTAATTATTCCACGTTGAACGTCCGCTGGAAAATGTTTAGAAAGTATAGATATTAACTTGTCGTCTGATATTTTTTCGGTTAAAAATCCCGCTTAATGCACCAAATTAAAAAAATACTAGCCCTACTACAGGACTGATAACGACCGTAGTTGAGTTTCATGAATAAATCCCTCTGTTTTCTAAATTCCAAAATCTTTTTTGTAATGCGCTCCTAAAATCATCAAAAGTTCCAAAACTATCTTCTTTAATCGACGCCCATTCTGCCGATGTACCCCTAAGACAATTTAACGCCAGACCCTTCTTGTCTTGCTTAAGCACTCCGGCCTCCTCTAGTGTTTTATTTAATTTTTCAAAAGCTTTATTGGGTGTCTTTGAATTGGGGTAAAACTTAGATGATTACCCCCAATTCCCTCCAATTTGACAAAATAGCTTTATCATTGAGCTTTGGCGAGCCGCTCGGAAACGAACCAGTCGGCGGCGGAATGTAATTCTTTGTTTCAGAAATAATTATTTCATTAGTTTTCATTTTGACTGTGCAGTGTTCAAATAATCGACATTAGATGCTAAGTTGCTGACAGTATCGCGAAATTCTGCCATACTCGTAGTTAATTTCTAAATCATGTGTTTGTGACTCCGCGGAATCGTTCTTTTGTCTACCTTTACTTTTTGACATCGTCAAACAGTTATTGCCTTAATTGAATAATTATGAATAATTATAACAATTATTAATTAATAAAAAAAAAATTTCATTAAGCGACAAATCATTACACCAATCGTATCCTCGAATATTCAATAACATCAGATATCAGTATCATTATATCAAATAGTGCAACACACACTGACAAGCTCTGATATTCTACTTAAAAAAAAAACGCCAAATACCACTATCCTTGCAATGTATGTTACAAGAAAATAATCGACCTCACCAACGTGTAGTATTCCCAGACAACAGGTTATCAACTTGAAGCACAGCTGCAGAAAATCAGGTTTGAGCGCTTTCTCGCCTACTAGTCGTATCTTCGTGAAGCGGTGTATGCCAATACTATAATCTACTACTCATTCCGTAACACCATGTCTACGTTTTATTCATTTTAGAGACGTTATTTTTTTACAGTACAAGTTAATACGAATTCAGTCACACGACCACTATACAGCCCCAAGTTGGGCGCCAAATGAAGAGGTTTAAACTATTATTGTTGTAATTGTAATCACAGGTGGATTCTTTATCAGTGACACGTGTAAATAAAAACAGAATTCGAATGTAAATTTAATGCTATAAACAATGTAACGTATACAAATACAAGCTTCTAAGCTAAAATATCAACGTGTATAAGAAAACGAAGTACCATCAGCACCGGATCGGGTTGTGATTCGCACCAATTACAATAATAACAATTCATATGCTACGCTATATTAACTCCTGATCTCAGGACGGAGCTTATTCGCACATCCATCCTCACGCACGTCTATTCCCCGACTGACCCTCTCTTACCCCACTCATTGTCTTCGAGCCTGGAACCACCTCAACCTGTATTTGTTTTTAGTACTCATCAGACTTAAGTGCAATTATTTTTACGTCATTATTTTTTACGTCTTGGAACTGGTTGGACGCGTACCTTCACTGATTTCTATTCTAAGCTAGCCTACACAGTTCCCTGGCATTCCTACAGCTTAGATTTAGATGCCCTATTCACCGATATTCAGTGGTATGAAAAGGGGATTAAGCAGCCTGCGGCTGCCAAGTTTCACCAACACAGAGATTTGCCGAATTAATGGTTTTTCAGTAAATTCTTTCGTACAATTAACATTAGTTGAGAATACTGTAAAACCAACACCTGTAGTTGGATATAATAATCACTAGATTAAAGTACAATTATTTTTGTCATCATAAGGTTTTCTGTCTTGGAACTGGTTGGACGTGTACTTCCATTGGTTTCTGTTCTGGGCTAGCTTACACATTTCCCTTAAATTCCCGCAACCTACATATTTGACTATCTGAGTGCAATAGTTTAACCTAGGTCTACCTCTACCTCTCTTTTTCCTATCTCTGCTTCTGATATATTTCGCACAATTTCCTCATGCCATAGTATATGGCCTATCATCCTATCTCTCCTATTTTTTAATGTTTTCCACATATTTCTTTCTTCCCCTATCATTTCGAGAACCTCTTTGTTCTTAACTTTGTCTGTCCATGATATCTTCATCATACGTCTGTAGCACCACATTTCAAAGGCTTCTATCTTTGTCCTGTCCGTTTCTCCTGCTGTCCAAGTTTCACAACCGTACAGTGCTGTGCTCCACACACATGTTTTAAGCAATCTTTTCCTTGTTTCTATGTTTGTTGTCATTGAACACAGTAATTGCTTTTTGTTAAATGTAGCACGGCCTTGTGCTAATCTTTGTTTTATTTTTTGCGCTTTTCCCATCTTG
Organism: Platerodrilus igneus; assembly: GCA_036346225.1. NCBI lineage: Eukaryota > Metazoa > Arthropoda > Insecta > Coleoptera > Lycidae > Platerodrilus > Platerodrilus igneus. The sequence continues at coordinate 4,662,791 of JARFIW010000500.1, read as the reverse complement.
TGTTATTTGGCTTTCTAGGTAGCAGAAATCCTTAACCACTTGTAAGTTTTCGTTTTCTATTTGTATTCTAGTTTTTGGTTTAGTTTCTCCTTGTTTGCATACTAATAATTTAGTTTTATTTTTGTTAATTTTTACACCGTATCTCTCTGTTAGAACTATTTCCATTTCATTAAGGGTTGATTCTAACTCTTCCTAGCTAGATTCTAATACCGCTATATCGTCTGCAAATCTATACAAATCAATCTTTTGCCCCTGCATAATAATTCCAAATGTCTTCCTGCATTTGACAATATTCATTGCCTCTTCGATTTACAAGTTAAAAATTAACGGGAATAGGGCACATCCCACCTAACATCTACTTCACTACGTTCCTGCTCTATTTCTATTACAGCTGTTTGCTCTTTGTATAAGCTATGTACTATCCGTCTATCCCTAAAGCTCATTGCAATTTTTTTGAGTAATTCAAACATTTTTTTCCATTTTACATTGTCGAATGCTTCTTTTAGATTACAAACCCTATATACACGCGTTCTCTTTTTTCTATTGTTTTCTCCATTATCACCCTCAGAGCTAAAATAGCCTCCCGTGTTCCCCTGTTTCGCCTAACCCCACATTGATTTTCACCTAGTACTTCTTCAACCCGTTTTTCCTTTAATCTTTATACAATTCTAGATAATATTTTGACACGTGTGCTGTCAAACTTATTGTTCGAAAATTTTCACATCTATCCACGCCTCTTTTTTGGTATAGTGACTATGATGCTACGTTTAAAATCTTTGAATATCTCGCCTGTCTCATACATACAGCTTATAAGTTGGAAGAGACTTTTAGGGATTCTGCTTGCACCTTATCTGTACCAGGCGCCTACCATTTTTCAGAACCTTTAATGCTAATTCAAACTCATCTCTAAGTATAGGATATACCAAGTCATCGTTTTCAATGTCTGATTCCTGTTCTAGTGCTGTTAGTTTCTCTCCTGCATATAAATTCTCTATATATTCTTGCCATCTAATCACTTTCACTATATTTTCTATAACGATGCCTTCTTCCGCGTTCCTTATATTTTTGCTATACCTAAAGTAACTAGATTAATTAATTTAAATTTATTGCACGCAATAAAACACCTTTTAATTAATAACTACTGAACGGATCGACCGATTTTAATGATCTTTTCACTAAAAGACTTCGTTTTTCAACAGCTTTATTAACATTTAGTACAAAATGTAGGATGCAATTTAAAATTTTAAAGTTGGGTAGGCTGTGAGTGGGCTTATAAAGTGTTATAATCTTACAACCCCTAAATCATGCTTCCCCCTTGACACTTAATAATCCCTCATAAACCGTATTTCAATATCTTTACTGTAACATTTAAATTTTCCTGTAAATTTATTTGTTGACGTTACCGCTATGCATCTATTATTTTAGTATTTATTCAACAACGTTTATATTATTGATTCATTCGTTATTGCATATTTAATAACCAACAAACTTCAATGCACACTACAATTTCAATTACAATTACAATCTACTAGGTATCACGTCGTCCTTACTGATAACATTTATACAAGCCTATTCGCGTGCTCCTATTTCTTTGTAATATCTAAGATTTTCAATTGTTCCGACGATTCGTGACAGATAGTCACTTTTAGTTTCCTCGTTGAACAGAAAGGTCACGGTGCGTTTAAAAAAAAAACACTAAAGATGGTGAGGGAAATTAAGTTTTCCTGGCAAAGACGCCGTAATAAAGGCACAGTTATTTAAAAGTTGTCTGGGACAACTTGTATATATGTGTAGTGTACAAACTCATCTTGGCGACGGTTTGTTTGAATGGGTAATTATATTAAAATCAATTATGAAATTTATTAGAGTGCAACTCCGATATAATTCCGATACAACTTTAGGTTATCTTGAACATATTCAATTTGGCTTGGTTCAAGCAAATTTTATGGAACTCATTTAAAATATAAATGCGTAAGTAATTTTTGGACAAATGGTGGATTTCGCTATGCAGCTACACCTGGCGTGTTTAGTTGATGCCATTTGAAGGTTATAGGTCATTGCCGCTATGGGTAGGACTGTTTAAGTTTCTAAGATAAGGCTGCCGTAGCAAAGTTCATTACGTATCTAAGCACGTAATGAATTCTTTTTTGAAAGCTTGCACTACTTGTTGTTGTATCCAATACATTAAAGGTCGTCACAATAATTTTGTTAATTAATTTGCTAAAAGCTTATTCTGTTAAAATGTAAAGTACAATGAGTACAACAATTTTTGTAATTAATGGTGTGTTCAACCTTGGAAATTGTACCTCACCGGTTGTATATAGACGATAGTAAAATATGCAGACAAATAATCATGATTTGTTTGCTACATGCTTGATAGTTATCTTGTTTACCACAATTTAAAAATATCAACATGCTGATTTAATAGGGCCTAAATCCTGCATAATGAAGTTTGAACTTAGATTAATTAATTAATTGTTAATATTTGCCAAAAGTTAAGTAAATTTTTAAAGAACTGTAAAGTCTTAGTAGCGCTACCCCAGACTATTAATTATGAAAAATAATGTCCAAAAGTTAAATATCCAAATCAAGTAACTACATTTATAAGAATTTTATTTTTTATTAAGTACACTTATAATTTAAAATGTTCATTACTTATCTTAAAAAAGAATATAGAGTTATTTTTGACTTCAGTTCATTACTCAGTAATCGTTAAACTTCTCCAAAGTTTGTTAGGAATTTAAAAGGTTAAACTTACCCGAATGTGTATCACAATACTGTGAAAACTAATTGAAACTAAAACAAAGATTTCATGCTTATACTGGTTTGTAAGATATAAAGGGTATCTATGTTGGTTGTATTTATGTTTCAGAGCCGCCCTATTCATCGTTAGTTCAGCGAAGAAGACGACCAGATGTAAGTAGCATATGTGTGACAATCAAACTTTGTATTTAAAGTGGTTAGAGATAATCTAGGTTTCCAAATTTTCCCTTTATGCAAATTGATTTAGTCAGTTGCTTTATAAAAAATTTAGGTGGCGTCCATTATCTTGTTTTTTCCAACTTTAATAAACCCACTGACCCAATCTCATGCGACCGTGGGTCAAAAGCTCAGTTAGCTAAAAGTCTTAAGAGTTTTCTTTTACTAAAAGCCAATTTCCATCCTAACCTTACCCTGGGCTTGTTACAGTTACATAAGAATTCTCGATAAGTAAAGTAAAAATCTACCACGATTTATTTTATTGTGCATTAGATTTAATATACATCACATTACTAATTTTCTTTATTAATATAAAGAAAATGAGGTGGAAACTTTTTAAATGAACACACTGTATAAACACTTTAAACTGGTAAGACAACTCCATTTAATTTAATGGTTAAATTTAATAACAAAATCTTTCCACCAAAACCGAAATGCTTGTTTATTTCTTTAATATTGCTACCCACTCCTTCATTTTTATTATTTTTTCTTCTTTCAAAAAGACACTCATTCTTGTATTAATTATGCACAATATTTCAGTACCCACCTCGTATAAATATATACCCATGGCTACTGCTTAAACTACTTATAACTAATACAAAAATACGAATCTTTAATATATGACGAAATTTACCTGGTCTGTACAATAAGTACCTACCCCTTTTTGTAAAATTATCCCACCCAATAACATTTATAATACTAAAGCTATATAGATGAATTTTGCAGCGTTAAATAAAATTCCCTAAGTATGCTTACATAGCCCGGACCAGTTTTTGAATGGAAAATTTCTAATAAATGTTCAAAATATTAACAACTTGTACTCTATCTAAAAGAAATTCAATTCAGCAGTGTCAAAAATATGCTTTAAACCCCTTTTGTAAAAATCTAATTCCTCTTTATATTTACAACTCCAAACCACCATGGATCCTTCCCCCTTTTATTTGTAATACATTTCTGTGATATTGGAAGTTGACAGCCCCATAAATTGGACGTCAATTTTCTGCTGTGATATAGGAAGTTGAAAATTCCCACAAATTGAGCGCCTATTTCCTGCTGTGATATCAAATTTAACAGACGCAGAATCTCCTATCTAAATAAAAGAAACCACTTCCTCTACTATTTCGGCGAGTAGAACATAAACATTCTCCTGCTCGATTAAATTGGTATATTAAATCTTACCAAAAATGTTTAGTGTATAAATATTCCCAGATAGTAATAATATTAAAGAAATGAAAATTGGTGCAGTGTAACTAACATAAAAGTTACAAGAAAAAATTTCCAAAGTATCAACTTACACTACCATATACTTACAGAGACTATACAGCGTCAGGGTACTTTACCATCGTGATTACTTCCTTAAAAATATACCTTTTAACAAAAATGCGAGTAAGTTGCACTTTTTTATAAATAATTTCCTAAAAGAATTTTGGAATTAACTAAACCTTACAGCTACAAAATCTCACAATAAAATTATTTAACATACAACGCTCATTTTAAAAAGTCCTTTACAGAAAAACACAAATCCTTATAACTAGCCTGACCTTTGAATTCAGGAGCATTAAATCGATTCCAGATATACAACTTCCCAACGCTTTCAAGCTTTGAACACGTACCTCTGCCTCAAGAAATTATGCTCAAACAAAATTACTCAAAACACAACAGGTTTAAATCAAAAACCAATTTGTAACAAATTCAATTGCAACAGAACTAAACAAAATAGGTTATAGTTACTACTAGCAGTAATGTTTGAAATAGTCAGTGAAGTTATCATTAGATTTATAAATGAACCAGTATTTGAAGTAGTGATTGAAGAAATAATTGAAGTAATTCTTGAATCCACCAACTGATACTCTAAAACAACACCATTACCAAAATAATTTAACATACAAATTTTCTTAAGAGTTTAAAATTATAATATTAATGTTGGAACTTATTTTGTAATACTCAATTATTTTAAATATTCACTGGTTCACAGAAAATGCAACAATCTTTCTCAAAGGAAATCTACTCTTGTATAAAGCATTTAATTCAGATTATAAAACCATTTGTTTCAGAAAATTTCATTCTAAACCAAGTATTACAACTTGCTAAGAGGCAAGTACACCATGACCAATCAGAAAGTTTTTCATTCATAACTAAATAATTCCATTCGTTTAGCGCTTTGATTAATGATAGATCTACGTCATTATGATATGTAAATTTTAGTAATTCTAATTTCTATTAATTTGTAATCGCACCGAATGTTTCTCTATATAAATATCAAATTTATTTTGATATCGCCGTTATCGTTAGAAATGTTAGTTTTATACGAAAGATTAACTATCGCCTACGTGACTTTTATCATCATCATCATTAGATCTTCAGTCCTGGAACTGGTTAGACGCGTATCATTCTTTCCTATTCTAAACTAACCTACACATTTCTCTGAAATTTGCACAGTTTGCATCTATCACTATCTGATTTAGGTCTACATCTACTTCATTTTTCTTAGCTCTGCTTGAAATATATCCCATACTATTACCCAAAAATGTCTTAGAACGTACCCTGCCCTTCTATTTCTCCTATTTTTTCTACAGATATTTTTATTTCCTTACTATTCCTATAACCTCTTTGTTATTCACTTTATCTGTCCATGTTATCATCGTCATACATCTGAAGCACAGCATTCCAAAAGGCTGTTACAGTTTTTGTGTCCGCTTTTCCTACAGCCCGTATTTCATAGGCATACTTGCTGTGCTCCACACATATGCTTTCAGCAATTTTCTTCTTGTTTCTACGTTTGTTGTCTTCATTAAGTAGTAGATGTCCCGATGTTGGACCTTCAGTCATATAGTCTTTCCAACCTGTTGTCGGCGAAGTTGGTCAACACCACCAAATTTATTTTTAAACACTCGAACAAGTTTCTCGGACATATCAAGGTATGCCGTTACAAAATGTGCCAGGGAGTGTTCCGATGGCACATCGAATAGATCACCTTGAATCTCTTTTGCGACTTCAAATCTCGTTTTGTCTGTACCATTGTACAGAGACATGGACCAATCATAACTCGGTCCGTACCTTTGTATATCATTACTAGCATAGCTGTTTGTGCGTCTCACTGTTTGCCGTTCTGCAGCATTACCGACGTTATCACTAGCACAAGGTGCTAACCGGTTAACATAAACCACTTTCATTCTTCTCCTTGAGATCTTATGAATCTGATATAATATTTCGTTGATCCTTGTTACGACTTCGTACAGATCATCCCAATGTCTTTGTAACTTTAATGACACTTCACGCCTCCGTCTGAAGTTGTATAGCCAGATGCGGTGGGCCTCTTGAAAATCAAACTCCTTCGCATTGATGCCATACCTGGTCTTCGTTCTATCGCTTGCAATCTGGGTATTTTTTCTAACGTCACCATAGAGGCCGTGCATCTGCGTTTGGGCTTTTGGACGTACTCCTTGCCCACCACGGCATCTCCGGGCTTACACCGAAACTCAAGATCACACGGTTCCAAACGCACCTTCGCAAATGACACATTACGACTGTTGCGTACAACATCCACATTAACTATTGTCGTAGTAGTTCCGGTATCAACTAAGAATATCAAGGTCTTGTCAAACTGTCCATATATGTTTATGCTGTCCGCACGCTTAGATCGTGTAACGCGGATGATGGTCTCCTGGTCGGAATCTGTGCAGGTTGCCTTTCGGTCCTTCTTGTCGACCCCCTTCAGTTTTCCGACTTCTCCGGTTCTGTCTTGGGCTGTTTACATTTAGATTGTATGTGCCCAAGCTCGCCACAATTCCAGAACCTGGGCACCATCCTCTCTGGTTGGAGTTCGTAAAGTACCTAAGAAATCACCCCCTCCATGCTTTCTTGGGCCTGATTTTCTATAAAGCACCTTACTTCGGCACTACTACGGTGTGAAGCTTGCTTAATCGCTACAAATTCTATAGCATGAGCTAGCGCATCATTTAGAGTCCTTGGCCGAGCCAGCCGTAGTACTAGCTGTACATCTCCGTCAGGTATCCCATCAACAAACATTCTGCCAGCTGTTCTAGAAAGCTATCAGGTGTCGTTGGGTAGGTTAATCTCACCAAGCGAGCAATATCTGCTTCATACTCCTGCAAATCTTTGTTAGCCGTTTGGTAACGGTTCTTCACTTTACAGATGAGAGTCGCCGTACTTCATTTCCAGCGTTAACGTTAAGACCCCCTAACTTCTTTGGTCACAATCTGGTATGATCTGCAAAATATTCAAGGCCTCACCTTGTAACACGATAATCAACGCGGTTGCTGTGTCACCATCGTTCCAGCCATTGGCTCTAGCGGTAGCTTCAAATTGTTTAAAATATGGCTGCCAAGGTGACTTTTCATAGAATACGGGTCGTTTTACTCTGAACCTTGATGTCTGTTTGCATTCCCCGATATTTTTTAATTCTAGAATGTGCTGTTGTATCACAGATACTGAGGGCTCTGGTGCTTGCACTGTTAGAGAATTAGTCCATTCTTCCATCTCCAGCACCTTCTCTTCCATTCTTTGCAAGTTCTCAGTAAACTTTGCGTCTAATATCTGTAAGCCATCAGAAAATTTAGCTTCCAGCTTTTCCGTGGTTTTTGTAGTTTACTGTACAAATTCATCTTTTAGTTAGCTGTAATTTTCAACAAGTTTTTGTTTGACGGATTTTACAATCTAGTCCAGTTTTTCTGTATTTCGTATTATTTTCTTTTAATTTTACTGCTACGCGTGCAGTATTTCGTTTTTGTTTTCAGCATATTCTTGTAATTTTCCTTCTACTTTTGTAGACAGACGTGCTGATTTTAGGTCTTATTTCTCGGCATTTTCAGCCAAGCTCTTTGCAACGCTTAGTTTGAAGTCCATCAAAAAGGACAAAATTTCGCTATCCCTTTCAAGTTTTTGACTACGAGTTTTTACCATGTAAATAAAAATCGTTCAAATGTTATTTTTCAACTAAAATCCTACCGTGATCACCAGTATAACAAAAAGTCAATTTGCCAGAACAATGGTTCTTTATTTTCAAACTGGTTATTCACCCTTTTTTAACGTCAACTATAAAATTTCTAAAAGCTTACAACGATTTACCTTCAGAGCTTTAGCTAACGGTACAAGCACATTATCTTCTTAAAACTACGATAATGATTTCTTAATTAACTTAATCTTGAAGCGCTATAATTAATATATCTAATCAGTACAGCAATTTTTATGAACAGTTATTTATATGAACATTTACATTACATCTTTTAAAGCTTTAAACTATAACATATTGTAATGGAAGCTTTAAATTAGAATTTAATTTCAATTAGAACTAAACATTATAATCGAAGCTGCAATTAGAACTGAGTGCCATACATGCGCCCACAAATTAATATACATTTTAGGTTTTATCAAAAACTCTTGTATTTATAAGAATTATGTAAATTATTTTTTCAAGATTTCTTACTGTACTTTAAATGACGTCTCGAGTATACCTATTGCAATCTTAATAATCCATAAATGTAAAAACCTTGTACTTATCGATCGAGTGATCTCGTACCGCAGGAGTTGTTAATCATCAGATATTTAAAGATATTACGCCTCAGGGTGCACATCGATTATCTTTTGTGTATTCAAACCCTTAGCTTACATTCCGATGCTCAACGCCAGACCCAAGGACGCTACTTGGTGATCTTTTAAGTAGTTCAGTGACTTATCGAGAAGTTTTAAATGATTCAGCTTTACCCATTAGCGATGAGCAAGGTGCCTCAACGAGTATAAAAATTCCAAGTGTCATTGAAGTTCTTATTGATGAAATACCACTTCTGTGGAAATACCACATTTTATAAAAGACCTGGCCGATAAATATCCTAAAGTGGCAATTTCATCTACCCCTTAAATACACCATAGGTTATAGATAATCCGGCTGCTACAGTTTTTCTCAGTCCGCAGATATTCAACGGACACCCAAAAAACAAGCCAAAGAAAATTACAAAAAGCCAGTGTGAACGAGCTACAATTTGTATTCCCACTGACACACCGAAAAAGGAGAAAATTGAACAGAGAGAAATCAAGAAAAAAGAAAAAGAACGCAGAAAAAAAAGGAAGTTTGCAAAAAATACGTATTTGCAAAGAAACAAAAACCGATTATTAAGAACACATCTTTAGATGAAGATAATGGCGAAGTTGGAAGAGAGATACTGTTCCAAGACGATTCTGATGAGGAGGGGTGGATTCCTGATGTCAATCTTTCAAACTTTGAAGAACTTGATAAAGATCCTACACCCAATGATTTGGTTTTGGTGCAATTTAAAGCAAAAAATGATGCATTTGTTTATGGAAAAATAATGGAGCTAGAAAGAGTATCAAGTGATATCAAAATCGACTTCCTAAAAGACGCCTCAAAGTTTGAGGGATATTTTATTTTTCCGACTGTCCCCGACATTGCAACGTTCGAATCAATGATGTTAAAATGACTTTATCGAAATCAAGACGTTTAGAAAATACAAAACGTTTGAAATAGTTATATAACTTTGAAATTACTTTGCATCAACTGAACATGCGTTAGTTTTTTTAATCATTCATCATCATCATTAAGTCTTCAGTCCTAGAACTGGTTGGACGCGTACCCTCATTGTTTCCTAGTCTGAACCAATCTACACATTTCCCTGAAATTTGCACAGTCTGCATCTATCACTATCTGTGTGCGAAAGTCTGATCTCGGTCTACCTCTACCTCTCTTTTCCTATCTCTGCTTGTAGTATATCCCGTACTATTCCCAGAAATGCCTTAGACCGTATCCTATCCTTCTATTTCTTCTATTTTTTTTCATCTCCGACAGCTATCTTTATTCCTCTACCATTTCTATAACCTATTTGTTATTAACTTTGTCTGTCCATGCTACCACCCTCATACATCTGAAGTACAAGATTCCAGAAGGCTTCTATCTCTTTCTGTCTACTTTTCCTACTGCTCCTATTTCATAGATGTACTGTGTTGTGCTCCACACTATGCTTTGAACAGTTTTCCTCTTGTATCTATGTTCGTAATCTTTGATCATAGCTGCTCTTCTTTCTTGTTTGATGCAGTTCGGTCACCTTTTAATGTTTTACGGTTATTTACCCTATTCCCCCGATATTCAGTGGTATGTGAAGGGAGGTAAGCAGCCTTTGGCTGCCAAGTTCCCCCAGCACCCGAACCTTGTCGAATTAATAGTTTTTCCAATTTATCCTTTCGCACAATCAACATTTGAAAATATTTCAAAACCAATACCTGCAGTTAATAATAATCATTAGATTTAAGTGCAATATTTTTTTTGTCGTTAGGTATCCCGTTTTCGAACTGATTGGACGCGTACTTTCACTTATTTCTATTCTTAGCTAGCCTACACCGTTTCCTGAAATTCCCACAGCCTAGATACAGGTCGGTTCCCCTTCTGTTGCAGATATTTCACAACCAACACCTGTAGTTGTTTATAATAATCATCAGATTTAAGAGCATTTATTTTTTCGTCATTGGATTTTACATCTTGAAACTGGTTGGACTTGTACCTCAGCTTAATTATGTTCTGAGCTAGCCTACATCGTTCCCTGTAATTCTCATAACAGTCGATACACAGCTCGATTCCCTTCTAATGTTTTCTAATTATATGCCCTATTTCACAGAGATTCAGTGGTATGTAAAGGGGTTAAGCAGCCTGTGGCTGCCAAAGATCCCCCAACACTTAGACATTTGCCGTATTAATAGTTTTCAAGTAAATTCTTTCGCACAATTAACATTAGTTGAGAGTATTGCAAAACCAATATCAGTAGTTATTATTTTTGTCATTAGTTTTTCCATCTTGGGACTGGTTGCAAGCGTACCTCCAATGATTTCTATTCTGAGCTAGCCTACACATTTCCCTGAAATTCTCACAGCCTACATCTTTCACTATCTGTGTGCAGTAGTCTAACCTAGGTCTACCTCTACTTCTCTTTTTTGCTATCTCTGCTTCTAATATATTCCGCATTATTCCCTCATGTCTTAGTATGTGGCCTATCATACTATTTCTCCTATTTTTTACTGTTCTCCACATAGTTCTTTCTACCCCTACTATTTCTAGTACCTCTTTGTTCTTAACTTTGTCTGCCTATAGTATCTTTATCATACGTCTGTAACACCAAATTTCAAAGGCTTCTACCTTTTTCTTGTCTGCTTCTCCTACTGTTCAGACTTCACAGCCATACAGTGCTGTGCTCCACACATATGTTTTAAGCAATCTTTTCCTTGTTTCTATGTTTGTGGTCTTTGAACACAGTAGTTGCTTTTTCTTGTTAAATGTAGCACGACTTTGTGCTAATCTTTGTTTTATATCTTTTGTGTTTTTCCCATCTTGCGTTATTTGACTTCCTAGGTAGCAGAAATCCTTAATCTCTTGTAAGTTCTCGTTACCTATTTGTATTCTTCTTTTTGATTTATTTTTCTCTCTTTTGCATACTAGAACTTTTGTTTTATTTTTGTTAATTTTCATACCATATCTTCCCGGTAGAACTGCTTCGATTTCATTAAGAGCAGCTTCTAACTTTTCCTTGGTAGACGCTAATACCGCTATACCATCTGCAAATCTAAACATATCAATTTTTTGTCCTTGCATTTCAAATGCCTTTCTGCATTTGACAGTATTCATTGCCTCTTCTATGTAAAAATTAACGCGGATAGGGCACATCCTTGTCTCACCCCTTTCCTAATATTTACTTCTCTACTTTCTTGCTCTAATTCTATTACTGCTCTCTGCTCTTTGTATAAGCAATGTACTATCCGTCTATCCCTTGAAACTCATTCCAATCTTTTTGAGTATTTCGACCTTTTTTTTCCATTTTACATTGTTGAATGCTTTTTCCAGAACTACAAACCCTTCTCTATTATTTTCTCCTTTATCACCCTCTGAGCTAAAACAGCCTTTCGTGTTCCCCTGTTTCGCCTAAACCCAAATTGATCTCCTCCCAGTATTTTTTCAGCTCGTTTTTCCATTCGTCTTTGTACAATTCTAGTTAATATTTTTGAAACGTGTGCTGTCAAGATTATTGTTCGAAAATTTTCACATATATCGCGCCTCTCTTTTTTGGCATGATGTTACGTTTGAAATCTTTGGGTATTTCGTCTGTCTCATACATATAGCTTACAAGTCGGAAGAGACGTTCTGTTACTGCTTGTCCAGCGGCCTTTAGAGTTTCTGCTTGCACCTTATCTGTATCCGCCGCCTTACGATTTTCTTTAATGCTAATTCAAACTCATCTCTAAGTATAGGATACCCCAGGTCATCATTTTCAATGTCTGATTCCTGTTCTAATGCTGTTAATTCGTCTCCTGAATATAAATTCCCTATATATTCCTGCCATCTAGCTACTTTCGCTACCTTTTCTATAATGACGTTTCCTCTCGCATCCCTTATATTTTTGCTATATGGCTTTATATCCCTAAAATTCATTCTAATTAATTTGTATGCTTCGTCTGTCTTTCCTATTTCCATCTTAGTTTGTACCTCTTTGCATTTTTCATCAATCCATTGTTCTTTAGCTTTCCTGCATTTGCGAATAATTTCCCATTTTATGGCGTTGTATCTCTGCCTATTTTTGTATTTTCTTCTTTCTTGTATTAAATTCATGATATCCTTTGTTATCCATGGTTTCTTATTTTCTTTTTATGTATACCCCAGAATATCTCTGGCCGCCATGTGTAAGCTGGATTTAATGTTATTCCATTCTGATTCTACTTCCTTAGCATCAGAAATTTTCCCGATATCATTCAGCAATTCATTTGATTTTTTTTTCAAATCCTTCGTGGATATCTCTATCTTTTAGTTTCTCTAAGTCTAAATGCCTCTTTTTCAGATTTTTAAATTTAAGTGCGGTCTTCATAATTACGATGTTGTGGTCAGTGTCTATATCTGCTTCCGGGTAGCTTCTACATTCTTTTACTTAATTCCTAACCCGTAATCTATTTGATATTTTCCTATATCTCCTGGCATCTTCCACGTATATCGTCTTCTAGCATGATGTTGAAATAATGTGTTTGTGATGATTAAATTGTTCTTGTCGCAAAATTCTACTAGCCTATACCTAAACCAAATAAACCTACTACTCCTCCTTCACTACCCTTACCTACCACTGCATTAAAATTCCCCGTAATTAGTAAATTTTCATGTCTTTTTACGTATCTTAGTATGTCTTCGATATCTTGGTAGATCGCCTCTACCTCTTCCTTACTGTAGCTAGCGGTGGGCATGAATACTTGTATTATTGCTGTATTTACTGGTTTAGATTCAGATCTAACCATGAGTACTCTTTCGTTCCTTTGTAAGTAGTTTTTTACACGTCGTTTTATCTTTTTTCGCATAACTATCTCCACACCCGAATTTCCTTCCTCTGATCCTGTATGAATCACCCTGAAGTCTCCACTCCAAAAATCCCTCGCCTCTGGCCAGCGTACTTCACTAATTCCTACTATGTCTAGTACTAACCTATCCATTTCGAGTTCAGGTTCTCTAGCTTACCTACTTGTTTCATACTTCTGACATTGCACGCTCCGACTCGCAAAATGTTCACGGATCTTTTTCTATTCTTGCGGATTACATCCCCACAAGTAGTCCCCTCCCGGATATCCGAATGGGGGACAATTTTACCTCCGGAATTTTTTACCCCAGAGGATGCCATCATGTTTAACAATTTCTGTACGCAGTGTACTTGGGAGGTAATGTGGTGGTTTCCCGTTGCCTTCCACATCCAATGTAGTACCTTCGGGTGGAGCATTGGGGACGTGGCCGCAAGTATAGCAGCCCCTTATTCAAATTAAAATGCCTTCCAGATCGCAGTAGTGTGTCTTTGAATGTCATACCAACCCCTATGGTCTCTGCCACTCTAAGTACCGAAAAAGCTGCTGCCCTCTTTCGGGGACCTGTCTTAGTCTGGTTCCTCACTAAAGACCCCACTAATTTGGTTAAACCTATAGTTCGGCTCTTTAGATCATTGAAACGCGCAAGCCATTCTACCTGTTCTAGTATTTTAGAACATCGTCAAGGTGCAGGTACGTTCAGAATAGTTTTTAATCATTAGTATAATTTTAACATTTATTCTTTTTGTTTCTGTTTTATAAGTATTTTCTTCTTTAAAATGTTTTCTTTAGTGTGTTATAAATATTTTATTACAGTTAGTTACGTTTCCCTCCCACTTTCTCATATCCCCTAGTGGCCCTAATAAAAGGTCGCTACGAGACGAGCAGTGAAAAATGAAAATGAAATGATTTTTAAACCTAATCAAACTTTATCAGTTTATATTCATTTTTTACATTTTTGTAGCCTTACTTATTCACCGTTAATTTGTGTCGTATTTACAATAAATTAACCAAAAACTTAAATTGACTTTTTCCCTCTCATGAAGGCCCACTGACCTATACGCATCTAACACTTGACTTGTTAGTCTTCAAAGCTATGCGTTACAAAATTAAAAAATATTCCATTTCCAAAAAAAATTAAAAAGTTTGATTCTTGTATATCTAATAAGAATATTGTTTACATTTTTGGAATAAATTGTGTTTTCATTTTCGCATGGTATAAGACTAGGCATTTTAAAAATATCATCAAACAAATTAAAGGTGTTTTTAAGAAATATTGTTGAATGCATAAAACATGTCCTTCTAAAAAGCGTATTAAGTAAATTAGTTTTTCAACGATTAAATTTATCATTTTATTTTTGGCAAGTACGTGTACACTTCTCCGTAAGCACCTATAATAAAATTGGCGAGAATCTCCATTAAACACGGTTCTCACGCCCTCGACTCCCACATATGATACATCTCTCGTTAACTAATCACAATTAACGCAAATTCAAAATTTACGCGAATGTGCTTTGCTTAATAAATACTACTCACAATGCCAACAATGTTTCTCTCACTCACCAACCAACCTGAAAACCCTGAAACGATATACAGATGCGGGTCACGAGCTCATGTATGATCCCATCTCCTTACTTTAAAAGCACGCGAGGAAATCACGATTAGACAGACAGATTTTAAGACATTAACATTAGGTGATTCAGAAGGAGTTGATTAGTGTTTTGCTTCTGTGGTCTTTTTTTGACTTTTAAGAGCAGTTTTAGGCGCCGCGTTGTGTACTGCAGTTGCTTACGAGTTTAAGCGCTGCAATTACTTTTATTAGAGGTAATAATAAAGGTTATGAGATTTTATTCTTACTAGACTAAACGACGTTTAGTTAAAGGGGACTGCGATACACAATAGGACAGGCGCCACCTCAATTGAGGGAATTTGTTTTTATATCCAAGCCTGCTTCTCTATTTACCACTTGATTTATTGCGCGGGAGTTAATTGAAATTAATACTTCCTGTCCACAGGAAATGACATGCTGTTAACCGCAATTTTAGTTTACACAATATTAATTTTAGGACGAAATTTTTGATAATTGTATCAAGTTACAAAATATGTTTTTGCTTAAACTTCTGCTAAAGGTTTAAAACCTGTCCCTTGTTTAGCATAAAATCGAACTGACGCACAAAATACACGCGACGAATAATCCTGATAGCTCATGTTACGTTAATTTAAGCAGTTGTAGGAACTGGGTTATTTTGTGTTAGAACTCTACTTGCTTATTAATTTAGTTGGTTGTCCGTAAGCAAAACTGTAAAAATTAGCTTGCTGTGAAAAATTCATGACAGGTTAATTTCAGAAAAATTAGTAATCAATGTTGTAGTAATAATTTAACATTTTCAATAAAGTACCTGTTAAGAAATATATTCCATATTGAGATGATTCATATATAGACCTTGCCATGGAAAATTAAATAAGATTGATGTATGTCAAAAAGTTGCAAGTTAAAGAAATAAAATATATCTTGTGTTTTCAAATTGATTGATAATTACTGCTCTACTATAGCTTCCACGGTGCTTCTTATGTGCCCATACTCTGTTTATAATTAACAGGTTATGTGTTCAAGCAATTGAGAAATAGTAAAGTTTAAAAGTTTTCAGCTACAGCATAATTGTAAAAAAAAACTAAAGTTAACTAATAGAAAGAGAGTATATTAGTACTTTGATACTGAGAACACAATGGATGGAAAATGTGTACAAATTCAGCCACTGGCAAATACAGAAGATTATTCACAGTGGGTCTTTAGAGTTAAATTGGCGTTGGAATTAAGTGATGGAGCGCTGGAAGTTGTTGCGGAGAAATGGTAAAACCGGAACTTGTAGAAGGAGCTAGTTCAGCTGAAATTCAAGAATACAAAAGTATTAATGAGAAGTACAGAAAAGCGAATTCTACAGCTAAGCTGATAATATCTAATGCCATGACAAAGGAAACTTTAGATAAAGCGATGCGTTTTAATATAGCACGTGAGATGTGGCATGAATTAGAACGGTATCTATAGTGGGGCTGTTACCAATCGAATGTATACGGCGATTATGAAATTCTTTGGTGCAAAATGGGTTCTAGGTGATGACATCCATCGCAAGTCATTTATCTAAAATTAAAAATTTGTGGAAAGAGGTTGTTAAAATGTGTTTAATTGATAATGTTGTATTACCAGAACTATTCCTTATCTATAAGGTTCTAGATACGTTGCCAGAATCGTATTTCCAGTTTAAAACAGCGGTATAAGTTCAGTTTACTTCGAAGATTCGGATTTGAATGCCCTTTGGCCAGAATGTTCCTCTAGTGTGTATAAGTCGATATCAAAAGGAAATAGAGGCAGTTCGATGTCCAAACCGCCTTGGCGGATCCCCAAACCCGCCAAAGACATATTTCTGTTTTTCATAAAAAATGATCAAATTTTCAACATTTTGGCGCCAAAGTGATGGTTACCGAAGATTTTGCGAGTCAGATGAGTTCCCGCCATGCATCCCGCCCGGCGGGTACCAAACCCCGTTAAAATTAAATTTTCCAAAAAAAAATAAAAATTAATTTTCTCCGTTCGGAAGCGTGGAAACATGCATTTTTCAAAAATAAGAATTGTGGCACTCTGAGATTTCCTCATACTATACTTAATTGGTGAGTTTTCCTTTTCGAAGTTTTAAAAGCGTTTGTAGCTGTCAAACCAAACAGTAGTTTGTTATCTTCTCACAACTTACATTTTAGCTCTTCTTTCGAAGCGAACTTAGGGGTAAGCGGAAAATTCAACATACGTACTACGTGTTAGCGAGATTCGTTTCTTATAAGGGCCGCGAAGCGGCCAGGTTAGACGTAAACGAAGTGAGATATAACTGATGTTCGAACCATAGACCTCGGTTAGTTGTCTTGTCGAATTTTCGTTGTGTAGAATTTTTCTTAAAGAACTCTCCAGTGTTGAATTTTCTTTGATTGAAGAGGATTTTGTACGACGACGTCATTGAGGTAAGAACGATTTTACTTTTTAATCGCGTTATTCTTAGCGAGTTACAATTATCATTTCGAATCATTTCATATCAACTTCGAAATCTTAAATTAGACGCTAAGAAAAATATTCTGATTGAATTCAATCCTTGGTCTGTTGCTTGTAATAATTTCACAGGCAAAATGTCAGTGGCACAACAATCAAGGAAGAATCGCCCAATAATTCTTCGTGACATTTTTCAGCTGGGGTGGCCTGAGCTAATTCAGTTACTGCAAGATTGGAAAGCTATTGGTATAGAAGGCGAATATATGTGTCCAGAAGAAAGATGCCGTGGAAAATTGCATCTTCGAACTGATAGTGTGAGTTACATTGACAAGTATTTGTGGAGGTGCAATAATAAATACAAAGTTAACAAGAAGACACTTACATGCAATAAAACAGTTTCGATCAGAACCGGCACATTTTTTGCCAAATTGCACTTGGCTATAATGCAAATCTTGGCATTTGTGCGCTTATGGATGAAGCATATGGAGATTGGAACAATTCAAGAAGAGTGTGAGATTGGAAGTAAAGCCACGGCAACTGACTGGAATAGCTTTTGCAGGGAAGTAGTCATCGATTCCTGCTTTCATCAGAGTACGGCCATCGGTAAGAAACACGATCACTATTTCATTTTAAATTACACAACATTCTGCTTATTCAGTGGCGTAGCTTATGGACATATGTATTAGCATAATGATGAGTGTTCAATGAAACCGAATTCCAGGCGTCTTTTTGATTACAGGTGGTATTGGAATAATCGTTGAAATTGACGAGAGCAAATTCGGAAACGAAAATATTATCGTGGCCATCTAGTAGATGGTCAGTTGGTGTTTGGTGGCGTCGACAGAGAGAGTGGAAACTTCTTTTTGGTACCAGTTGAGAAGAAAGACAGCAAGACGTTGATTCCTCTTATCGAAAAGTAGATATTGCCCGGAACCACTATTATCAGTGACTTTTGGAAGCCATATGACATCCTTAAGGATTTGGACTATGAACATCTGAGGTTCAACCACTCATTGACCTTCAAGGATCCGGAGACGGGGGCTCATACCAACACCATCGAGGGTTTTTGGAGACATGCTAAGCATCGTGTTCCCGAGTACAGACGGGTAAAGTCATTTTTCCTAGGTTACTTGGCTCGTTTTATGTTCATATCGCGATGTAAGCGTTGAGTTTATGAGAGCTGCTGGACGTTTGTACAATCCAACTCACCCAAGGGAAGATGAAGACGAGGGTGAATATGATGTAGATACAGAACTTGATAATGAGGATGATATATTTGTGTAAATACAAGCGTCCAACAATTTCGAAGTAATTTTCTAAGATTCTAATACCGTATTAGTTTTGAATATAGAATGGATTTTCTTTAATTAAAAAATTAGTAGAAATTTTTCTACGCAGTGGTAATAATAATAGTTGTAACACCATAGTTTTGGTGACGTTACTTAAATGCATTTTGTGTTTGACTCATTGTTAACACGTAATAAAGTTAATGAAATAAAATAAAGTGACTTTGTAAAATAAAACAGAAATTAATAATCTGTACATGCTTATCTCTATATACTATACACTTGATGTTACAGTAAATTTGAAATTTTAGACATAAGTAGGCTTATTTATGAAATTTTGTTTGGGAAATCTCAGAGTGCCACAATTCTTATTTTTAAAAAATGCATGTTTCCACGCTTCCGAACGGAGAAAATTAATTTTTATTTTTTTTTGTAAAATTTAATTTTGACGGGGTTTGGTACCCGCCGGGCGGGATGCATGGCGGGAACTCATCTGACTCGCAAAATCTTCGGTAACCATCACTTTGGCGCCAAAATGTTGAAAATTTGATCATTTTTTATGAAAAACAGAAATATGTCTTTGGCGGGTTTGGGCACCCGCCATGGCAGTTTGGACATCGACCTGTCTCTAATTTCTTTTTATCGATGTTAACAAAGTGTTTTTAAAGATTTTTTAAAAAAAAATTTAAAAAATCAGCTTCGGAGTAAACTGAACTTGTTCCCGAAGTTGAACTTTTAGTTACTAATAAAGGGAAGTACTCCAAAGTAACATTGTTGGATGTTTGGCTCGTACTTGCGATAAACAAAAATTTGTTTTCGGTGTTAAGCGCACAAGATCGATGCTACAATAGCATATTTGAGTCAAATGGAAGGATCTGTACTTTGTACATTATTGAGACACCGGCCATAACGGGTATTCGTCAAAAGAGTGGAGGTTTGTATCATGTCGTGGGAAAGTCATTAAATACAAGAATTGAGATTAAAGCAATAAGTTCTGCAAATGAATCCCTATTACAACTATATCATGAACAACTTGGACATCAACACAAGAGACATTTACAGAAGGTTCTGAAAAACAAATTTGACATTGACGTAGAGTTGGATAGTGATGTGTGCGAAGGATGCATTAAGGGCAAAATGCATTGTAAGAAATTTGGTACTAGACCAAAAGCAACAAAATCAGGAGAGATAATCCACACAGATGTATGTGGGCCATTTCCTGAATCGCCATCGAAAAATCGTTACTTTGTTGCATTTAAAGACGACTTTTCAAGATTTAGAGCAGTTCACATGTTGCAATATAAGTCACAAGCAATAGAAGCTTTAAAGAAGTTTATTGCAAGAACAAAAGTTCAAGGGCATACCATAAAAACTTTACTAAGTGATAATGGAGGTGAGTTTGACAATGCTCAATTAAAAGAAATTCTTGATAAGGATGGCATTCTTCAAAGGCTTACAATGCCATATACTCCACAGCAGAATGGGCGTAGTGAAAGAAAACAGAACATTGGTCGAAGCTGCAAGAGCAATGTTGTATGCAAGTCAGTGTAGATTACAACAGGAAAACTGGGCTGAACTGGTTAACACAGCTGCATATTTGCTAAATCAAACGGGTGTCACGTCAGTTCCGAATAAAACACCACATGAACTTTGGTGTGGAATTAAACCATGTTTAAAACATTTAAAAGTCATTGGTAGTAAATGTTTTGTTCATGTATCCAAACAAAAACGAAGGAAATTGGACAGTAAAGCCGAACAGGGTTATTTAGTAGGGTATGATGATCATGTTGGGTATCGTATTATATCTAATAATGGTATACTGATGCGATCCCGAAATGTTGTTTTTGAAGAGTGCACGCAGAAGCCTATTCAATTAGAGAAAAAATTAGAATCAGAAATAATTTCAGTTCCAATTATAAGAACTGTACCATCATTCCCACAGGAAGAATTGACGAATGATGAAGATATTCCTGAAGTTATTGAGCAAAGACATAATTTACGTGATAAAAGTCAGTTACGGAAACCAGAATATTTAAAAGATTTCGTTACGTACAGTGTCGAAAGGGCTCTTGGTCATATTGAACCAGATAGTTATATCGAAGCAATACAAAGTGAAAACAAAGAAAAGTGGCTTCAAGCTATGCAAAGTGAAATGGATTCGTTGAAGGAAAATAAAACTTTGTATTTATGTGATTTACTTATAGGAAGAAAAGCAATTAACTGCAAATGGATTTACAAAGTTAAGTGTAATCCTGATGGTTCAGTTAATCGTTTTAAAGCAAGAATTGTTGCAAAAGGTTTTTCTCAACGAGCAGGAATTGAATACAAAGAGACATTTAGTCCTGTAGCCAAATTACCTACAATTAGAACAGTTTTAAGCGTATAGGCAAGTGAAGGTATGCCACTGACACAGTTCGATGTGTCAACCGCATTTCTGTATGGTGAAATCGAAGAAGAAATGTATATGCAGCAAGTAGAAGGCTATGGTACAAATAGAGTTTGTAAACTTCAACGTAGTCTTTACGGTCTCAAACAAACGCCAAGATGTTGGAACAAACGTTTTGGCGAATTTCTGTGTCAGAGAGGGTTTGAAGTTAGTAAAGCAGATCCATATCTATTTATACGTAAGAAAGAAAGTGAGAAAATTCTGTTAGCATTGTATGTTGATGACGGACTACTTGCCAGCACAAATAACGTGGAAACAGAAAATTTCTTATCAGAATTGAAAAGTGAATTTAAAATAACTGTAACGGATAAGGTAAAGTTGCAGAAATAGTTGAGAATGAAAACATTAATTTCCCTTATCGGGAAGCAACTGGAGCTCTTATGTATTTAGCTCAAGGAACACGACCGGATTTTGCTTATGCAGTTGGTGTCGCAGCAAGACATAATGAAAATCCTTGTAAAAATGATATACTCAGTTTGAAGCATATTTTTCGTTATTTACAAGGAACAGTTAATCTGGACATTGTGTACAAGTGCAAATTTGATGTTGGAAAATTGAGAGCATACAGTGATGCTGATCATGGAGGTGACAGAGAGACCGAACGATCTACAACAGGTGTAATCTGTCAATACGCTGTTGGGGCAATTTCATGGTTAAGTCAGCGACAGAAAACAGTAGCAATATCTACTACAGAAGCTGAGGTAGTGGCTGCAAGTGAGGATTCTCGAGAGATTGTGTGGCTGAAACGATTACTAGCCGATATGATCCAGTTCAATGACATTCCTGATTTGTATGCGATAACGAAGCTGCAATTAAACTAGCGAACAATCCTGAATATCATAAACGCACGAAGCATATTCGAATTCGTTATTTCTATGTTCGGGAGTGTGTTCAAAATAACAAATTATGTGTAAATCAGATAGCGACTGAGAGACATTTAGCGGATCAGTTGACTAAACCGCTACATAAACCTAGACTAAAAAGTTTATGTTTGGAAAGTGGCTTACATATTTAATATGGGTTGGTCACTGTGAATTCATTCAATAAGAGAGGGTGTTAAGAAATATTATATTCCATATTAAGATGATTCATATATAGACCTTGCCACGGAAAAATAAATAAGATTGATGTATGTCAAAAAGTTGCAAGTTAAAGAAATAAAATATATCTTGTGTTTTCAAATTGATTGATAATTACTGCTCTACTATTGCTTCCACGGTGCTTCTTATGTGCCCATACTCTGTTTATAACTAACAGTACCTACATAGTTATAACCTTTACTTTATCAACATTGCGCTTCGAACCTGGTTGAGAAGAACTGGAACGATTGTGCCTGCCTCTTTCTCGCATATTATGGCGACCGTGACAGGACATGGAGAGTGTTGATAAAGATAAGAATGGCTACTGAAAAGTAACTATAAAACTGAAATGGATAATTTGCAGAAAGAGTAGCGCGTTACGTACCCAGTTCACTAAAACAGTTGCAGTTTTAGATGAAACACTGGCGCAGAACGTAGATGTAAATAAAGTTCGAGAATTATTACGTAAACTCGACGACAGGGCAACGTTATTGTTTAAAGTAGATGAGCAAGTCACTGCACTGATGAATAGCGACAACATGGTGACAAAAGAAATGTTTATTGATGAAACGGAATCGCAATACGAATTTCGGGATACGTTGATAGCGAATCAGACGTTAGTGAAAACGTATATCCACAAGCCTTTGAATTTCCCATCAAGTAGTAACATAGGCAGTAAATTTAGGCTCTCGCACTTAGAGATAAAAAAGTGTGACTCAGATATTTAGTCGTGGTTAGGTTTTTGGAGCCAATTTAAAAAGACTCCGAAATTCCTGATGTAGACAAATTTCAATATTTGCTGCACTCGACAGTCCCGCATGCTAGAGCACGAGAAATTTGTGTTCCCTGCGACGTCTGAAAGTTGCCCAAAATTAGTCCAACAGCTACAGGAGCGTTTTGGGCGTCATGACGTACTCGTTGAGGTATATGTACGTGAACTTCTAATACTTGTTGCTACTGTCATGCACCCTAAAGAAAAAACGTCTTTGTCAACTACGTTGTTTAGAAAGTCTAGGAGGTTACAGGAGACAAGTATTCTATCTTGCTGAGCCCAGTGGTTGAATCGCGTCTCCCCGAAGTAGTTCTCAAGGTGTGAAAAAGAAACCACACCGGCGAAAGTGAAAAGAATATCACTAATCGGTTAAAGGAACTTATGGTATTTTTACGCGAGGAAGTGCTAGTGGAAGAACGTTTTTTTGGCACGCAGCAGTTTTGGTTCCAGGGAAAAATTGAAAGATAAACCATAACGCCTCAGAGATGAGGAAGAATGTACTACTGCAATGGATTTGTTATCTGTAAGCCATCAGTCCAAAGAGAGAAGCGATTGCATCTTATGTGGAAAACCACACAGTAGTCAAGATTGTTTTAAGGCACCTTCTTTAAAACTAGAGGAGAAAAAAAATTGTTAGCGACAAAAGGTTATGTTTTCAATGTTTAAAACCGGGTCTCGTAGCTAAGAGATATGGAACCAAAGTATAATGCCCTCTTTGTAATGGTCGACATTATATTGTATTGTGTCCAGAGTTGAATTCTTATAGATTGCTGAAGGATAAAAGCAGAAACAAAGCGAGACAGACGCCAAGGCTAATATTAGCGGAGTCAATGTGATGGTTGCCCAAAGTACTACACAGTATGTTTTGCTCCAGACGTTAATTATTACGTTATATGGAATCGACAACGAAATTCGTAACATTAGAGCTGTGATTGACACGGGGTCTCAACAAACCTGTCACAGAAAAGACAGTCAAATCTATGAAGTTGAACCCAATTGGAACAGAACAACTTAGTCACGTCTTGTTTGGCGGTATAAAGTCGGATTCTAAAATTCATAATCGGTACAAATTGACAGTTATCTCACTTGAAGAGTCCGGTAGATATTCGATCGAAGCGTTAGACCAACTCGTAATATGTGGTAACGCTTTACGTTTGAATAGCGGTCCACTACTTAATCAACTTAAAGATCACATCACGCTTTCGGATGTTGTGCAGACAGTCTACAAATTGAGCTATTAATAGGAGCGGACGTGGCTGGTACTCTTTTACGGGAAAAGTTGTTAATTTAGATAATGGAGTGGTAGCAGTAAATACGAAACTGGAATGGACTATTATGGGAAAAGTTTCTAAAATGTATAACAACCAAAGTACAGGTTGGAGTATTACATCCCTGTATGTAAATAGTGCAACGGTGCTTCGATTATGGTATCTTGAAGCTATAGGTATTTGTGATCCTGTTGAGAAAAGGACTAAAGATGAAATCAACGACGCTGCTTTACAATATTTTAATAAAGCAGTTTAGATCTAGATGGACGCTATGAGTTACATTTACTATGGAAAATTGATTTACCTATGATGTCCGACAATAAATCCGTAGCAGAGAAAAGGTTGTTTATAACTTCCAAAAGTCTACAACATAGTGGTAATTTACAAGCGTATTTTGATATTTTGGAAGAGTGGAGGCGTGAGAATATTAAAAAGAGGGCAGATGAAGAACTTACTAACCAGCCTCACTACCTGCCACATCGGCCTGTTATAAAGGAATCAAGTTTGACATCAAGAATAAGGCCAGTTTTTGACGCATCTTCACATGCAAAAGGACAAAATTCTTTAAATAACTGTTTAGAGCAAGGGCAAAGCTTAATAGAGCTTACCCAAATTTGATTATAGGTTTTATAAAATATCGTTATGGAGTTACAGCAGATATTCGAAAAGCTTTTCTGCAGATCGGCATTAACAAATAAGATCGCGATCGTTTGAAATTTCTTTGGTGCGAAAACTTACAGATGGACAGAGTTGTTGTCTATGGACACAAACGCATCGTATTTGGCGTGACGTCTAGTCCGTTTTTGCTTGGAGCCTGTATTACTCATCACCTAAATTTAGTCACTGAAAATTTAGCGGGGACAGCCAAAAAATTGAGATTTAGTTTTTACGTTGATAATCGTCTGACAATTTAACGAGTGTCAGTGAGAATTAAATATATTTGTTGAAGAAGCTTCCAGAATAATGTTGAGTGCCATGTTTGAGTTACGCGGAAGGGAGAATACACTACATAGTTCTGTTAATGCAACAGATGGAACAGTAGTCGTAGATTTGCTAGGACTGAAGTGGAATATAGAGGAAGATACGTTGAACTGCGCTGAACCTGAAAAATTGGGTGAAGTAGTACAGTAACAAAACGGACTATGTTGTCGTTTACACATAAGCTCTTTCACCCGATAGGTTTTACGTGTCCACTCACTTTACTCCCGAAACTGTTGCTTAAAGAAACTTGG
This sequence comes from Platerodrilus igneus, assembly GCA_036346225.1. Lineage (NCBI taxonomy): Eukaryota > Metazoa > Arthropoda > Insecta > Coleoptera > Lycidae > Platerodrilus > Platerodrilus igneus. The sequence goes on along the minus strand of JARFIW010000500.1, from coordinate 4,637,349 downwards.
AATTTAAAAACTGGTTGGGATGAACAACTCCCTGATGACGTTTCCGATCGGTTCATGAAGTGGTTGAAACAGCTTTCTATGTTATCAGAAATACGAGTACCGAGGTGGTTAGTCCTAAAACAGTGGTCTGAAGTAAGTTGGACGTTGCACGCTTTTTCAGACGCGAGCCAGAATGCCAATGCAACTTGTGTTTTTTGCGGAATTAAAAAAATTTTGTGTTGCTGTTCAGCTTGTTTAAGCAAAGACTCGTGTATCTCCATTAAAAAGGATGACTATACCTCGATTAGAATTGCTTGCCTGTTGCATCACTACTCGGTTAGTTGAGAGTGTTAAGAGAGGTTTGGAGGTAAAACCGGTTTCAGTAACTTATTGGTGTGATTCTATGGACATTTTATATGAGATCAAAACAGATGCACACTGTTTTTGTTAGTAGCAGGGTAAAAGAAATACGTTAATGTACCACGTCAGATCAGTGGCGACATGTACCTGGAGATATAACTCCTGCGGATTTACCATCAAGAGGTTGTATAGTTTCAAAATCTCAGCGACCTGCGCAGAAATCCCAAATATTACTGACAAAAATAAATACCAAAATGAAAATATAGTATTGTGGAATGATAGTCATGACTCTAACAGCGTTGACGTAACTGCAAAATTGTAAAAATTAGTTGTCCAAAAAACTTAGTAATCAATGTTGTAGTAATAATTTAACCTTTTCAATAAAGTACCTACATCGTTAGAGCTTTTACTTTATCAACATTGTGCTCCGAACCTGGTTGAGAAGAACTAGAACGATTGTGCCTACCTCTTTCTCGCATTTTGCTTTGAATTTATGAAAAGCACCTTTTTTATTTTGTTAAAAAGTGTGTAACGTGCATTTTTGTACCTTAACATTTTACGCTTTTTCCCAATTAGTAAATACATTGTTTTTGGATCGCTGTTTGTATAAAGTAAATACTTTCGAACAGTTTTCAGATTTGTATGCAATTTAACTCGCGTGTATTAATTTTAAAAGTAGTTTAATTGAAGATTGATTTTCATTAATAAATAAATTGCAAGGAACGAGTTTTAAATAGGATTATTCGTAAATTACTTTCCAGTTAATTAGTAGATATGATTGCGGCATTCACGTTTTGGATGTTCCTTATGTTATTAACGAAGTCGAGATAATAGTCGACAAGAGTTTATGGTACAACTAGTTTTATAACAGATTAGAGTGCAGAGTGTAGTTCTGATTGAAGGAAGTATGCGATATAAGCGAACGTGTTTATTCGACCGCACGGTTTTAGTGATGCGCGTTGCTCTATTAATTGGTTTTTTTTTGTTGCTTTTCTGTTGGAAATAAAAGTGATAGAACTTGTCGTGCGTTTTACGGAACATTGACTTAATGATACGGGTTGCTTTATTAATTGTGTTTTTTTTGTTGAGTTGTCTTTTTATATTTGAACTGTGTGTGCGATCTAGTTTTCGTGGTCTTTTTTTTATCAGAGTAGTGCATACTTTGGATTATCCAAATACAGTTTTAAGCTTGAGTGTTTCAAAAAAAAATGATGATACAGTTGTAGCAGGTTTAGTAGAAAAAAAGGTTGCTTCTTATAAACATGTATCTCATTCACATGTAAAGACAGTTGATACTGTAGTTTCTGAATTTTCCAACCCCAAAGAATCTAAAATAGATCATGGTTTGCGCAAATTTCGTTATTCAAAAGCATTAGATTTTTCTTTGTTACCATAGATAGCAAATAAAACACCTCACGTTACTGTTAGTTTAATACATTACATCGTGGCTTGAAAGCCCGTGATTCTAAATTTTTATTACCATTTTTTACGATTTGTGTTACAAAATATTTCGAAATTATTGTCTCAGGAAATAGAATTAACAAGAAATTTATCAATGCTACATAGTTCCATCAGCATGATAATGTCTGCTGCTAACACCAGTGATTAGTGATTAGTGTAAAGTGTAAGAAATTCCATCACACCCTTACAGTCAAGGGTGAAGTGCTTCGTTAGTGTAGGACATCGTGAATCCCACACTTCAATTGCAAGGAAGCGTTACTGAAGGACTTTTTGTAAGTTGAACTATTTCCTACTTGTTATTACTTTAAATATCTATCCGTTGTTTTGCCATATCTTCGTCGTTCTGATACCTTTTACAATAGACTTGCCTGCGATTAAGAAAAAAAAAAGAAAGAAAAAAAAACAATCAATACTACTGAATTACTCATATCAATTGTGTCTTACCTATTTATCTTTTGTTAACATTTTGTCTGATTTATGTTTAATTGGTGTGTGAGGAAACGTTTCTGCTACTCCCCAATATTACCTCACTTTGCGATAAAAAATTTTTTAATGCTTTTATTGTGATTATATTATATAGTTTATCTAATCAGTTTTATTTACATTCTACAAAGTACTGAATAACATAGATTTTTCATTGCTGCTATGCTTATTTTATTCTTTTTTTTTCAGGTTTGCTTAACTAATTTTCTTGCAGGTATTGTCACTAACTCCTTAGCGCCGCATACATTATATGTCAGTCTGCTTTCTACAACCCCCCATCTCCGATTGAGCCCGGTCATTCCGTGATATCTTTGTGTTACGCACGGCTACGAGCCAACGTAGCATAAATTTGGCGCCCAACGTGGCTGCCTCGATTAACGTAACAAGTGAATACGAAGTATCTCAATACGAACGGTAGTTCTACTTTGCACATGTATGAAGGTTGCACCACGTTTCTTTGGCATCGCAAGTTTTGATGACTTATGCTCACCCACAATAGTTTTACAGCTCCTGATAAGTTATACCAATAGATTCGTGGAAGGTTCAGTGTTTAAATTACTTATAATTTTATTTGATATACGCTGTTCTTTAAGCGCTTTAGAGTAATCGCGTCATATTCCTGATCTAGATGACTGTTTTTAAAAAACAGTTTTGTTGGGTGGCTTCTAGTAACTATGACTTCCATAACCTCAGTCCAATTTATTTGATTTCCACGTATGGTGTTTATAATTGATGAAGTGCGCATTTCTTTTGAAAATAACTTATAATCTAGAAAATCATTTTAAGTCAGTGATATAATTTTATATGGTTGTTTTTCCCTGGCTAGCCGGATTATGGGATAGAGTTGTGAAGGTACAAAACACTTCCAACAGTAGAAATGGCCGAAGAAATAGCAGAATCGACCTCATTTTGACAATGATTAGTTGCAAAATACCAAATATCTAGTCCTAAAGATGAAAATTTTGTTAAAGAATACATGAACATTGTAGTCCAGTCAAATTAGGGGTTTCACCTCGGAATAAGAGGTAACAAGCTGAAAATTTGTATAAAGTTTGTATAAAGTTTTTTGCAAATATCTAGCTTTCTATACGTTAAACAGTATTAGCATCTATACTGAAAGTGATAGAGTATTTAATTCTATATAATTTTTGTTTAAAACATTTTTTTATGCGATTTACCGTTTTTGAGATAGAGCGCGCAGTGCTCAGCCATATATGGTGTAATGCAAGGTCAATCGCGAATCCCAGTCCATCGTACGTTGTGTAAAGTTATTTATTCATTATAAAGATTATCATTATGAAAATACTTTATTTTCGTGTGATAATGCTTACTTATTTCATATAATTAAAAAGTAATTAAGTGAAATACATTAAGTATATTTTAACTATATTCTAATATATCTTAAATATATTTTAAGTAGAAAAGAAATTGAGGAAATATATTTTAATTATATTTTTATTTAGCAATCATGTATCATGTTTACAGTGAAACCTCTCTTAAAAGACACTCTACAGAGCGGACGCTTCTCTTAAGCAGACATTATTATACATAGTCTCGATTAACATTATACACATTTATTGTTTCCTATACTTCTGTACAACGGACCCTCCATATAACGGACGCGGACACCTGAAATGGGAAATTTAAAATTTCTATAACGGACATTTCTTCCTCATAAATTAAATTTCGGTAAACAATTTTACCTTTTGTGGACCTTTTTGTTATGTTGCAGTTATGCAAGTTTATCTTGTTAGTGCCTAGCCTTGATTACATAAAGTAAGTAATGCCCCCCCTTTCAAACGGTTTTAATACAATTACCTTTTGTTGCTAAAACTGGTAATGACAATGTCTTTCGCATTATTTCTATGCTTCAAAACGTTTAAAATCGCAAACTCGTTAGACTGTAATTACTGATATTTTCATTTATGTGTACATATTTGTTAAGTATGTATTCATTTAATTTGTGTTTCTTCGCGTTTGTAATGTAGTATGTTTATACATACCTTAAATAAAAATATTTGGTTAAGTTAAATACATTTTCTATAAGGCGGACACTTCTCTATAGAGGACAAAAATTTTGGTCCCATAATATGTGTCCCTTATTACAATTGAAGTTCAAATGTAGGGATGATTTTGACATTTTCGTTAACTTTAATTATTAGTCATATGGGTCTCAGTTTTCTTATTCTTCTTCTTCATTATCGTCTTCTTCATTCAGTCGCTCAAAAATTTCCAATTCATTATCATCATCCTCGTTATCAACAATAATCGTCTCTAAACCTTCTAAGATTTCGGGGTCATATGCACTTTCTTTATCGAAATCGTTCTGATACAATGCAAAAATGTCTTACTAAACAAAATATCTACCTGCAAACTTATGTGCAGTAGATTGCAAATTCTTGACACACATGCAGCTATATATTTAATGAAAAATTGTTTAAGCGCTGGCCCTAAACTTACTTACATTCTACGTTGTTCGCAGTTATACCAACATATGGACCTATTAAAACCGTTTGATGACATATTTCGATATTGCTTAGAGAATATAACAAATATAATAATGGATGATATGACATACAATCAAGCAACTCTACCATGCCATCTGGGTGGTCTTGGCATTTGAAAAATAACTGACTTGGCTGTACCTTGTTTTTTAGCATCAATACACGCTTCAACCAATCTTGTTTCAGACATTTTAAAAGCACCTAGTTTAACCTTAACCGGTTTGTCTGAAGCATTAATTTTACTGAATAGATCCATACCAGACAAAGAAAGTATAATTTTGTCATCACTAAACTCGCAGAAATTTTGGGAATCGGATTCACTAGAAAACAAATACAAAGATTTGATAAAAGCCAGTGACATTCATTCTATTGCTCGCTTAAAAGCAGTATCACAAAAGGAAAGCTACCAATGGTTACATGCACTCCCTTCTTCTCAGCTTGGAACAATCCTACCGAACGAAGCAATACGTATATGTGTAGCGTTACGTTTAGGTGCAAGAGTTTGTGAACCCTTTACTTGTTCTTGTGGTGCTTTCGTAGATTGTACTGCTCTCATGGTTTAAGCTGTAACAAGAACACAATTGGTCGATTATCCAGACACGAATCGTTAAACCAAGTAATAGCACGATCTCTTGCTTCAATCCGTTCTCGAACCCTTAGGTACTTTAAGAGATAATAAGAGACCTGATGGTGTAACAATGATACCATGGGAGAAAGGTCGGTCGTTGGCTTGGGACGCAACTATAGTAGACACCTTAGCCCCTTCAAATACAACAAGTAAAACATGTGGGGCAGCTGCTGCTGAAGCTGAAAGATGTAAAATTAATAAATATAGAGACATTGGCCAAAATTACACCTTTATTCCAATTGCTTTCGAGACTATGGGAGTCGCTGGCGAGTTAACTCGGCAACTAATAAACAACCTAGGTCATAGACTTAAAATAGCAACATGTGAACAAAGATCCACAATATTCCTTTGGCAGCGACTCTCAATAGAAATTCAACGTGGTAATGCTGCTGCAATACATGGCATTTTACCACAATGCACTACATTTCGAATTAATAACAAGGAGAATCACCAAATGATGACAAAAGTTCCAAATTTTACTTACCAAGTCAATAAATCCATATTAGAAGGAAATATCTTCAAGGATCTAAATATACAAAATAAAATACAAAAGCCATTTTCAATTGATGGACAAGCAGAAAAAGATCAACAAACAGATATTGATGACAGTGGTAAATTAATAATGGGAAGTTACATAAACACAATAATCGATGATCTCCATAAAGATATAAAAGATCTAAAACCACTACAAGATGCCAATTACAAAATAACAGACCATGACAGACTTCCTAAAAGCATGTGGATTAGTAAATTTAGGCAATACGTGTTTTTTCAATTCCATTTTACAATGTCTTGCACAAACACCATACTTATTACAATTACTTCTTGAAACTTCAAAGCTGGGACAATATTTTAAACTTCCTAGCGGGAGGTTAAATCCAGATGATAAAGATTCATTGGTGTTAGGCCCGCTTAATGGGACTTTAGAAGAACGGCTACCATTAACACATGTTTTATCACAAACGTTAAAAGAATTACAAAATGATAGACAAGAAATTTATAATCCAAGTACGCTATTTTCAAGAGTCACAGAAAGAATACCACAGTTTTCTGATGGCCAACAACATGACTTACATGAACTATTACGACATTTATTAGAAATATTGATTGAAAATAACTTTAAAACGTATCAAACCGTAATTTTACAAAAGTGGAGATTTAGTTGTAAAATAGATCCATCATCTTGTGAAAGTGATAAAAAAAGAATTATAAAATTTTTTGAAAAGCAGGCTTCTGAGTTACAATTACCAGTTGAACAAGTATTCAGAGGAGCCTTAGTCAGTACATTACAGTGCCAAGACTGTAAACATATTTCACGTCAAGAAGAATTCTTTTTTGATCTAAGTTTGCCAATATTGAAAAGAGAAATTTTACAGGCTTTTAATAACAATAAGGAAACCGATGATACATATGCAGATGAATATTCCATACAATCCTGCTTAAGCCAATTCACAGACTCTGATCTGCTTTTTGGAAATAATAAAGTAACTTGCAATTTTTGCACAAAAAAACATGATGGAACTAAAAAAGGATCTATTTATACAAACACCACTAAACAACTTCTAGTATGTAGTCCTCCTGTTGTATTGATTTTGCATTTAAAACGATTTCGGGTTTTAAGACTCCGATCTGCAAAGGTGGATAAATATGTTTCGTTTCCCCTGTTACTGGATTTAACGCCATTTTGTTCAATTGCTAATCAAACTAAAGTGTTATATGCATTATATGGTGTTGTGCAACATAACGGTTCAATTCACAAAGGACCTTATGACGCATATATAAAAATAAGAACTGTTTTAGACAACAACAGTTACCGTTGGCAATTTCTATTTCAATATCAAAATGGCATATTGCCTTCATCTTGCGAAAATAACAAAACCAATGCAGAAATTCTGCCAGGAAAGTGGTATTATGTTAGCGACTCTTATGTTTTAGAAGTACCCGAAAAAAGAGTACTTAAAGCACAAGCATATTTGCTATTTTATGAACGAATTTGAAACTGTAATTCTTTAAATTTCTATGTAATTATTCTTCCATTCCTCATTATACTTTAACTAAGTACTACCTTAAAAAAAAGCATGTCCATTACACTGGTCACAAGCTGAAGAACATTGCAACCTCGATTTTCTTCACCCGCAGCGCAAACCACAACAATTTTTGCAGTTGCAAAATATTGTATTTAGCAGCTCGTCTGGTGCTGGTGGTAATGTTGTTGCTATTGGCATCAAAAGTTCACTCTGGTGCACCCAACCCCATTCCAGTTTGTACTTGTTAGTAGACACGATTAATATGTTGATGAGCCGCTGCATTAGTTGGTGGAAGATTGGATAACTGCACGGGTTTATTAAGTTTTGTAAATTTGACAAATTGCGTGTATCGAAGATGATCGATATTGTTCTTAGATTTTGGAGAGTTATATATTGCCAACAAGATACGTAAGCCATTATCATACAATGTTTGTACAGGACAGTTGTCTTGTTGAAATATTTGAGCCAGTTGATCCAAATAGGGAAGTTTCTTCAATTTTTAACAAAAGTTTGTTGCTTTTTTAAACAATGCGGAAGTCGTGTGGGAGCCACTAAATGCGTGTAAAAATAAAATGTGTTCTCAACGAGGATAATGATAAAAACTTTTAGAGGAGTATATTTGTGTTTTAACATTGCGTTTACCAACTTTTTTAAAGAAAATTTCTTGTTGATGTGATTGAGTACGTGCAATTAAAATGACGAGCAAATCAATATATTTTCCTATGATGATGGCAGTCCTTTGATGTTCAGATTCTTCAATAGCTGTTTTGATGATACAAACATCAGCATCATGTTACGGTTGAAATTTTCAATACGACATTCGCATTTTAGCAGTGTAGTAAATAGTTAATTCTTTCCGTATTAAAGTGTACATACTTCAATATTGATAGCGCATTATCAGGTACGAGTTTGCAAACCAGCTTTAGTGGTATCATCTTCACATGATATTTCATTTGAATAGGACACTTTTAATTTACGCTTTGAATTCGTATATATACCCGCCTTCGTTGAAGGGATTTTAGCGAATTAATTTGAAAGAAAATTATTCTGAGGTGATTTTAATATAATTTTCCTTATTGCCTAATTGAGATTACGGCGATTCATCTGAAGTTGAGTCCTCGACTGCTATCTGGTAACCACCTGTTACACATTTTGTTTGTTTGTGCATTGAACGTAATTGTGGATCGGTAAGTAAGCCGCGATTTTACTGACTGAAATTATGGGATGATATTTTAGGGTTCTAGGTCTAGTTCTACGTCCTATGTTCTAGTTCTAGTTCCAGTTCTAGTTCTACGTCCTATGTTCTAGTTCCAGTTCTAGATTTATGTTCTACGTTTTTGGTTCTACGTTCTACATTCTACGTTCCACGTTCTGCTATTCTAGGTTCAAGTACCGTTATAAACTGTATGTTGAATTTTGAGTTCTAGATGTGGCATCTGTAATTAAAAGAAGAAGATGTTTACAAGTACGAATCCAGTGGACCCATGCGAATATAGTTGGTAGCGATATTCTACCTGCACGCACCATTTGGGCTGGAACATCGCCATCTACGCTTTAGCAATTGGTGAGTCCGTTCCATATCTATTATATCGTCGCAACCGTTTGATTGACTTTGCGTGCTGGCGAATTACACTGTAATATTATTGGGTTTAGGGTTGCAGTGTCCATACAATTATAATAGGGTTGGGTTCTAATTTAGGGTGTCGAACATTGCATATTTACAATACTTAAAGAAGTATGTAAAACTAAGCCAACGACCCGCCTATTATTATTACAGGTATTGTTGCAGATACCCTCAGTGCTTAAGGGTTACCCTACTAGGATCCTAGTGCAACCCCTTATTTGTGTTAGAATCACTTAAATCGGCCATCTGGTCTCAAACTTATGTAGCTTTGTTGGTTGTGTTAATATTTGAATTCAAGTAAAATTCGAATTGGACAATCGGTGTATTGGTATAAGTATTATTAGAATTGGACCATAACAAATGAGTGGGTCCAGTTATTAATTAAACTGTAGTGTATGTGTTTATTGTTAATAACTTGATTTATTCTTGTATAGTAAACGTATTGAATAGCTATAAGGTCTACATTACTGTGTGTCAACGTATGTTAGCTGGTTTGTATGCTGTGTGGGTATTATTTGTGACCGTGAGGAATTTCCTATCTCAGTTCCGTCGGAGCCCAGCTGTTAGAGTTAGGTGGAGCTCATTTTTGGTAAGAGGTTTGGTTGATGATTTACCCCACCCCCCGCCTCAGTACTGGGTTAGCTCAGGGTACATTGAAGCAGCTTGATATGAATGCCCTGATAAGCATTTACCTTGCTTACCTCATTAGCGATTTTAGTTGTAAATTAGAATTCAATTTGAAATCCCCCCTTGCTCGTTGCCATTGTATTGCGAGCGCCCCGAACCGTTATAATCATCTCTAGCTTTTTTTGTAGTGATATTAACAGTTTCTAATTTCTCAACAAGTATGTCAATTAGTTTTTTTATTAGATCAATTTGACAAAAATTTCTCTTGGCTGATTGGCACAATTTGTTTCGTCAAAACAAACTTCGTACGATTTTAAAATAGCAGCAGTTCTTCTTAGTTGTTCCATGGCTTTAGTATTCTTACTATAGTCCGACTAACCATCAAATACAACAACCGTCCTTGAACCATAATGTGTTTGCAAATACTTTATATATTTATCTAAAACAACGGAGAGAGTATCGTCTTTGCTCTATACTACGCGATGCAGAATAAATCCACCATCAGTAATGTAACACTTGGAATTTCCATACTCGTTGGGGCACTTTGCTCATCATCAATGGGCAAAAATAAATCATTTAAAACATCTCGATCAGTCACTGAACTAAAAAATCATCATGTAGCGTCTTTCGGTCTGGCGTTAGTTACATATCCCCCATATTAATATACACATAAGAATAAATATAATTATTATATCTTAGCAATAGTATATTACATTGTATTAAATGAAGGTTATAATTAAAGGTTAATCAGACTTCATGTTAGAAATAAGAAAGGAAACGACTACTTTGTATTCCAGACGCAACCTGATACTGCAGGTGCAGAAACAATAAACTGCAATAAAGCAGTCTTAATTAAAATTACTTAGAATAAGACATTGTATGATTATCGAGAAACTGCAGACAGCAAGATCTGCACTTTCCCACACGATGAAGTGAACTGAGAGGCTTTATAAATACTGTGAGGAGCCCCTGATCGTCAGTCAGTCTTCCAACTTCATAACTTTTACATTGTTGGTTGTTCAAGCTACTCATTGTAATTATTGATTTATTAAAATATTAATTTACAGTATTTGTCAATTTCAATTACTTAATGTTTAAGGAACATAAACTTTCAAGTGTTGTATAAAAAATAAGTAATTTTTATAATTAATATAAATTTGAAAGATGTTTTTGAAAATAGATGTTTTTAAAAGAAACTCCCAAAGGCCCAAAACCTATCTCGTTGACTAGAATAATACATAGGAATGTAAATTATGGGTTTGAATACATAAAAGATAATTGATGTGCATCTTGAGAATGACATCTTCAAATATCTGATAATTAGTAGTTCCCGCTATGCGAGATCACAAGATTGACAGATACAAGGTTTTTACATTTAAAGGTTATTAAGATTACAATAGACATATTTGAGACGTCATTTAAAGTACAATAGAAAACCTTGAGAGGGTAATTTGCATAATTTCCTGTAGATACTGGAGTTTTCGATAAAAATTAGAATGTTTAAAAATTTGCGGGCGTAATTATGATAATCCGTTATAATTGAATCTTAGATTATAATAAATCATGATGTTTAGTTTTAACTGAAGTTAAGTTCTAATTTATAGCTTGTATTACAATATGTTTTAGTTTAAAGCTTTAAAGGATGTGATTTAAATGTTCAGATAAATAACTGTTCATATAAATTACTGTAGTGATTAGATAAATTAATTGTAGTATATAGAGATTAAGTCAATTAAGAAGAAGTCATCGTAGTGTTGAGAAGATAATACTAGTACTGTTAAGTTAAAGCTCTGAAAATAAATGGTTATGAGCTTTTAGAAATTTTATAGTAATACAAGTTGATGAAAAAAAGCGTGTATAATCCGTTTGAAAATAAACAACTGTTGTAGTTGTAATTAGACTTTTTGTTACACTGGTGAAAACGGTGCGATTTTTGAAGAAAAATGATATTTGAACGATTCTTATTTGCGTGGCAAAAACTCGAAGCCAAAAATTTGCAATGGGTAACAAAACTTTGTCTGTTTTGAAAGACTTCAAATCATGTGTTGCAAACAGTTTGACTGAAAATGTCAAGCAATAAGACCAACACCCTGCAAGCCTGTCGACAACATTAGAAGGAAAATTACAAAAAAGTGCTCAGAAACGGGACCGAAACACTACACGCCTGGCAGCAAAATTAGAAGAAAGTAACACAAAGTTTACAGAAAAAACTAGACCAGATTGTAAAAGCCCTCAAATAAAAACTGGTTGAAAATTATAGCCAATTGAGAAATTAATTTGTACAGGAAATTACAAAAACCGCGGAAAAACTGGAAACAAAATTTTCTAATGGCTTACAAACCTTGGACGCAAAGTTCACTGAAAACTCGCGAAGAATGGAAGAAAATGTACTAGATGTGGGAGATTAGTTCTGTAACAGTGCAAGCACCAGAGGCCTCAGTGATACAACACAAGATTGATAGGTACAAGACTTTTACATTTAAGGATTATTAAGATTACAATAGGTATATTAAAGACGTCATTTAAAGTGCAGTAGGAAATCTCAAAAAGTAATTTGCATAATTCTTGTAGATACTAGAGTTTTCAAATAAATTAACATTTATATCAATTTTCGGGCATAGTTGTGGCAGTTAGATCTAATTGCAGCTTCGATTATAATAAATCACGATATTTAGTTCTAATTGAAGTTAAATTTTAATTTAAAGCTTCTATTACGATATGTTTTAGTTTAAAGTTTTAAAAGATGTGATGTAAATGTTCATATAAACTGAAGTGATTAGATATTATTAATTGTAGATCATCGTAGTGTTAAGAAGATAATACTTATACTGTTAATTAAAACTATTAAAGTAAATTGTTGTAAGCTCTTAGAAATTTTATAGTACTACGAGTTGATGAAGAAAAGGCTTGTATAACCAATTGGAAAATAAAAAACTTGTTGTTGTTGGAAATAGACTTTTTGTTACACTGGTGACAGCGCTGGGATATTTGTTGAACAATAACATTTTTATTTGCGTACCAAAAACTCGTAGTCAAAAACTTAAAATGGATAGCAAAATCTTGTCCTTTTTGAAGGACTTCAAATCAAGCATTACAAAGAACTTGGCTGAAAATGCCGAGAAACAATACCAAAGCTCTGCAAGTCTATCAACAAAATTAGAGTGAAAATTACAAAAAAATGCTGAGAAACAGGACCAAAAATTGCACAGCGAAATTAAAAGTGTGTGTGTGTGTGTGTGTGTGTGTGTGTGTGTGTGTGTGTGTGTGCGTCTGTAATGTGTGCATGTATGTATATTGTCGTGCCGATGTGTTATAATGATGTTGCGAGAGCATTTCCCAATAATAATTTCTAGTTGCGCTACAACTTTAGAAAAATAAACATTATGTTACTTAAGCTAATGTTAGATTTCTTAAAACAATTACGAATATGATTTGTATTTTCTTCTGTTTATTTTGGTTAGTTGTATTTTTTGGTTTAGAATCCTTATCCTACTAATGTTAGTATTCTAATGCTAATAGGCGTTCTGAGAGAGACTAGTGTTCGAGGTACGTACGAGGTACGCACTTATGCCGTTTATACTATTTTCACTTTATTTTTCACTGGTATCACTCCCGATCGTCAGCATTCACGAGCCTTCTGGTAAATCTTTAGGAAACACGTGGTTCCAGATGTGTTCTTGGGAGTATGCCGTCTTTTGTTTTCGGTGTTCCCATGTGTATTGGGTGGACTGTGCTTTTGTATTGCACATTCGATGCGTTACGTCAAGCTTATGTGTTTGGTGTGCTCTGTGTATGTGGTATTTGTGGTGTGAGGAGTGTGTGAGGTGTTTGAATGTGTCTTGTCAAAGTGCGTTTGTGTATCTTTGGTGTAGTATAGTGGTAGTTTGGGTGAGTGATTCTGTTTAGGTAAGGAAATATGTTTTCATTCCAGAGCATGTCCGACAGGGGTATGTCCCGTAGGGTTGCCCTGTCCATTCCTATGTCCTGTTGCAGTTTGGTGCAGTGGAACACTAGATATTCTGGTGTCCTCACCTCACCAGACATTTGTGCGACGTTCTTATCAATGTTTAATGTTCTATTTGGTATTTGTGTAGGTGATAGCCGATTGCTAGTGGCTCTGAGGAAAGCTGGGTTCATACCGTTAGAAACGTAGTTCCAATTCAATGTAAAAACCCTAGGATTCGGATAGGAGGATATTGTAATTGCGCGACATTATATTAACTAGACGCAAGACGCAAGTAGTTGACAGTTTGCTGTTAGAAGGCTAGATTTATTATCATGATTGGACATAGTGCTACTGGTGATAGGCAATTCTATGTTTTCTTGTGGCTTTTTGTCCCAATAGGAAAGGCTTACAGAATGGGGCGATATTCCGGGACTACATCTTTTACCACGTATTAAGAGTTACCTTCATGTTTGATTTTACTGTTTGACGTAGGGGAATGGTGTGTAGATAACCTGAATGCCACCGAAATACATCTTCGCTGTCTAATTCGCACTTTCACATTGTTTACCTTTGCTGATTGTTTCCGTAGTGGGAATTGAACAGACAAAAAGTAATGCATAACGTACAAATCTAATTTCCATTTTTCATGTTGACCATTTTGTAGATAACTAACTCACGAACATATAAATTCTTTTTATTTTCATTTAATAATTAAAGATCAACGCTAGGCCATAGTGTGAATATAAAATGCGTTGGAATGTTCCCGTTCATACCCTTTGATCTAATTAAACGGAGTGTACTAAACGCTGAATGAAAACGAAAACTGATTAATTTAGGAGTATGCGTATGTCTTGAGTTATGCAGTTCAATTCAGACAACCAACCAACTTTATCAATGAAGTGGATGATGTGATGTGTTCATGTCCTACATTATGTTTGACTCTCAATTCATTATACGAACGAGACATTCTTCAATTTGTATGGTTTCCTATATAAAATCTTTGAGAGATTCGCACGATCCTTTGCTCCAGAAGCTAAAAGTTCAAGTATATGACATCATTTTATTCCTTACTCACTATTGTGATTCATTATGTTTGTTGTCCATTAGACCTCTCACTTTAAATCTTTAAGAACAAACGTACTTGCGTGTTAGACTTTACGGCGTTAGTTAAAAATATTTCTAGAATCATTTCCCGCATATCATACATACGTTTTTTTGCTGATTATGGTGGTAGATATACCTACGTTAAGTGGCGGTTGAGTTTGCCTATAATAAATTCATTTATCAGCTTAATTGAAATACTAATGAAATGAGCAAACCCACATTGTTTAACGTTTTAATTTGTTAACGATTTGCTTTTAATTGGCTGTGATGGGATTTTATTTTTTGTTATAATTATCTCAATCTCTTTTAATAAGCGCTAGCTTAAATGTACATTGGAACCCTATTAGATATTTTTAAAATCTTTCTTTGTCATTTCACGTCGAAAGATTAAAAAATGTGACGTTATTATTGAATACAATACCGTGAAGTTAAAACTAAAACATATTGTAAAGATTTAAATTTTCTATAGATCTTGCGAAAGCTTTTATTTCAATATTAATTCTATATTGCAGAACCTTCAGTTTTTGTTAACACTCTTCTTCTAGACATTTCTCATACAAGTCAAGCCCTTTTATTCTTGCAGCTATTCATTTCCTTCCCTTTCACACCTCCAACCACCTTATCCAGATAAGTTTTTGTGGTGTATCATTAACTCAATCTTTGCAAATTTTCTTTACTAATCGGTCGTCGCTCATTCCTTCTATATGACCAAACTGTCGCAACATGCTTTTTTCGTTTGATCTCTTGATTTGGTTTTCAAACCACCAACATTCTTTACCCATTTATTGCTAATTATGATGTCTCTCCTGTGTTACCAGATACACTTCTTAAAAATTTCATACTGCCAGGGTTTATGCGACATTTAGTCTGTTTTGACACACTTAAGTTTTACACCTATATCACACTGTTACACACCTTTTCTATATAGATTTATATAGTGTATCTACTCTACCTTATAGGTGGCAGAGCCTCAATAGATTATGAGGGGTTCCTGTTTAAGGTTTAAGCCCAGGGTAAAGAGGATGGTAAATGGCTTTGAGTAAAAAAAGAACCCTCTAAAGAGATCTTCCAGCCTGCTAAGTTTCTTCAACTTAGGACAGAGCTATGAGCTAGTGTCGTAGGATGGTATACGATAATAAAAATTTTTTAAATAGACGCCACCGTATCTTAATAATTATTATAATAAGAATCAATCCGAAGATCAGATATGGAAATCTTCGAAAAGAAAAAATATCCTTGACGAGCAAAACATAGATAAATAATACTTACTTATGACTCTGCAAACTGGAATGGGAACGAGGATCTCGTACTATCTGAAAATTTAATCACTTCTAAACATTTTTGAACTAGGGCTACATTAGAGCCTAGTCACTTTATCACAAAAAAATAAATTATAAAAAGATCAACTGGTCAAAATTATACTTCAACAAATTTTAAACTCATCACCAATAATATATCTTTCTCCACTTCAAAAATTTCATAAATGCGGTTGTTTGTTTCTATAGAAAAATTATTGATGACATCAATGAAAGAAAGCTTTAAGACAACTTAGTACTCTTTCTATTGATTTTCAAAAAAAATATAACCATCATTTGTACAATTTTATACGTACTGAAACTTTCGAAATAACTACTTTTATTAAGGTCTAGTATTAGTCTCTGATTATTTATATGAATTTTATAATTGAAAATTTAGTGTAATTCTCTATAAGAAATATAGTGTTTTCATTATTATTCTACAATTTATGTATGATACCTGAATAGGATCCCTTTCGGGTTTACAATTAATTGATTAAATGCTCTGACTGTCCGTAGATTACAGAATTACATTTTTAATTGATTTAATTGATGGAATCAAAGGTCAAAAACACTTATTGTTTGAATTAAACTATACTTCAAGTGTACTGCCAAAAAAATTATATTTTATAATGTAACAAACAAATATCAACGTGTCACGTTTTAGTTACGAATACATTTTAGTATAACCTTGTAAATTAAAAAATTATCTTATAGAAATTTCTTTGTGTTTATAAGAGCATTTATGAAATATCCAACTATTAAATTCTGAACAAAATATTACGTGTCTAATTTAAATGACCATATAAATTTTACACAAATTTCGTGTACCAATTTAAATAAACATATAGAATTTACAAAAAATTACGTGTACCAATTGAAATGAACATATAGAATTTACAAAAATTATTTGTACATTTTCAGTAATGGTTCCATGAAATGAAAATTGATCTAAAATTGGAGATGACTCACCACAAACAATCTGCTAGGCATCCGAGTTCGTCAACAATCTTCAGTACTTACAAAAGCAGGTGCGCGCGGCTGGCACGTGCACGGGCTTGACGTCTATACGAAACAACATCTGCAGAAACTTCCACCATTCTGCATAGCAACATTTGAGACTTTGTACTTTCAATACAACTAACAACCAATTGTGCTTCTGTGTTTCATAACAATTATATACAAAAGATAGCTCCACAATTTGATACATTACGTGCTTACATCAAATTTGCGTCCCAATACTATAAAATTTGCGTTTCAAAATTGGACATTTTTTACTTGCGTTTCAAAATTGGATTTGAAATTTACTTCGATATTATTTGTTAACTTGCGCTGAAAAGAATCGAGGAAATGATTTGGATGCAAACTTGAAAATTATTCACCTACCGTAGATATGTATTTCTTGGTCACACTAGGACGATACAACAACTAATCGAGGCCATGGTATCCGTCGACACCATTGTACTTTTTTTTGGGACGGCATGTTTTTCAAACCTGCTAACCTACGTTTCAACACTTGCTTTGCTGATTACATTTAGATGGTGAATGATGAACCTTGGCCACGAGGCAATTTTATTATCCAAGCACGCGCAGAATGGGAATGTTGTATCAATACACATACAGATAGAAGAAATCTTAAATTTTACTTCGAGTCTTTAAATATAGGTGGAGCTCTATGTATGAATTGGTAATGTATTGTTACTATCGGAATTTAATATTTTCTGTCTAATAATGAATATTTGTTAAATAGATATTTAGAACAAAAACGTATATTTTTGAAGCAGGTAATTGTATTCGTTACAATAGTCTTGTATACAGACATTTTTACTTGTTTTAACACCACTTCATTTCTCACAACTGACTACGTAAAACACTCACTTCCTTCAAATCTCCTTATTCAAGTTTCTATCTCTACTAAACATCCTTTGCGGTACGTTTCTCTACTAATTAAATATATTGTCGGTTCTAATTCCATTCATTTCTGTATACAGTCACGGTAGTTGAACTGGTATTGTACTTTTAATTACATTACTTAGAGTAACTTAACTATACTTGAGTATACTTGAGTAGTGGGTCCGTCAATCCCCCCCCCTTGACCTCAACCAAAACCTATCACTTGATTGCTTAGAGCTAGCACCACGAATTTTAGAGCTAGTCTGGGCAGCTTCGGAAATATGTTCAATTATATTCGGGGAGGAGGGGAACTTGACCCCTCTCCCAATCCGCTTCGATTGGCTCCGAAACCTAGCACTATATAGTTTAGACCTAGTACTGGCTAGCACCACAAACGAGAAAGCTAGCACATCAAAATTAAGATGGTGGCAAATTTTTAAAGATCTTTAGCCAGCCTCTCCCCCCTCAGTTAACCGATTAGATTCAAAACCTAGAATCTGATTGCTTGGAGTTAGCACCAGCTAGCACTACCGATGATAGATCTAACACCAACGCCGTTTAGGAAATATGGCGGATCATATGTGGGGATGGGTCAACTTTACGCTATCCCTCTCCAGTTCTCCGATTTGCTCTAAAACCTAGCACTATGTAGCTTAGACCTTAGATCTAACACCAGTTACCATGTCTGTTATGATATTTCTCTCTTGCGTGTTTTCTTAAATAAACCATCACAATAATCCTATAATTGTAATTATTTGCTTCTCTGGGTAGTATTTATTATATTTTAATTTCTTAAACATCTTAACTATTTACGTATTATTTCATTGTATTACCTACGTGAATTTATTTCAACGCAGAAATTGTATTGCAACGTCTATTATATCTATCACTGACAATCACCTCAAAAATCTTTACTACATGTCATTAATCCAAAAATGGAAAGTTTAAATTTCAATTCCGAAAAAATGTTTTCCTATGGATCAGCTAATGCGTTAAAAAATCTAATGTGAAAAAAAATTTTCAACTTACATGTCACTCTTTACCTGAGCATTGTTTATTTTAGTAGCAGCCCCAACGAACTTTAACACAAAAAAAATACATAAAGGTTGATCGCCCCCGCATATAATTGGCCATATTTTCGAAATGGGGTCGGTGCTAGATCTAAAATCGATGGTGCTAGCTGGTACTAGCTCTAAGCAATCAGGTGCTAAGTTTTAAAACAAATCGGACAACTGGGAGCTGGCTAAAAAATCTTTAAAATTCGCCTTCTACGGTCTGTCCACTTACACTAACTTAATCCTTCAACCGAGGCTCATTTCCTATTAAACATAAGCACATTAAGATTTTTATCTATTTATCGGTAGATTAATTTCGACTCATTGTATCTAATGTATTTCGTAAATTAATCTCATTTGCCACTAATAAAGTAACACTTTTACATTCATATTGTTCATTCATTCATTCTTACATGCAACGCACAATACACTTATTCATAAAACACTAAATAATTATGGAAATATAGCGCAGCCCTATCTAACTCTTTAAAGCAATTGTTCAAATGCCCATTTATTTTTGCACATGCCCAATGTTCGTTATACAAGAATTCAATCGCGTTCACCAGTGATTCGTCTAAATCGTGCCTTCGAGTCTTCGAAACACTTCTTTCAAATTTTCCCAGTATTTCCTAAACGACTTTTCAATCTCAATCACATCATATAAATATATAAGGAACGGTTTGAACGATAACTCACGTAGGATGTTATCCATTAAACGCTCGAAAGTGACAAGCGCGTTACAGAGCTCAAATGGCATAACTGTAAATTGTCATAAGCTAGTACCGATAGTGAAAGCAGTCTTTTTTGGATTTTTGGGTTCCATATCCACTTTCCAGTAGCCACTTGTTAAATCCAAGTTTGAGATAAAAAAACTCGTTTCTTGACCAATGCAGTACATTTAGGTGGAGCATTGGAAAATCACATGTAGGGGTGTTTCCTAATCGACCGCCCTCAATGACAAACATGTTCGTGTATCTTCAGATCAAGTTCTTAAGTCCTACCAGTTGTTGTTGTTCAAGATGCTGGCACGGTTTCGTCAACTATTCCAATAACTTCGCGGAACACTTTTTGATATATGGCTCTTTCTAAACACTGGCACACCTTGGCACGTAAACAACCGAAGAACATTCTTTTTAGCGCTATATCGTAATCATTGGCGTTTAAGATCTTTACAGGTACATCTTCCGTCATTTTTGTCAGAGTCTTCTCCACTAGAACATCCTTTCCAAGCGATTCAACACAAAAGGTTGAATAGCGCGCACAGAGCCTTTCCGGAGAACACTATACAAGCGTTCCATTACCACCCTTTTATCTGGGTAGGGTAACTTTGTCAATCAAACAAACTCGCGCAAACCCATCGTCTGCTTAGCAAAACGGCACACCCTGTTTCTTACTCCAAGATATTCTCTTTCATGTCTACGTATAATCTATACGCCTTCAAGATAACCATTCCCAGGGTAACTTCTTCGGCGATATTCGCTGTTACTACCTGATAATTAAATATCTTACTCTCAACCCTGCATCCAAATGTCTATAAGACGTCAGAAAATTTTACTTACAGCTTTTCCGTGATTTTTGTAGCTTCCTGTACAAATTTATTTCGCAGTTGGCTGTAATTTTCAACTAGTTTTTGTTCGACGGCTTTTACACTCTGATCTAGTTTTTCCGCGGGTTTTATAAGTTTCCCGTATAAACTCTTCTTCAATTGTTCAACGGCTTTTGCGTTCTGGTCTAATTGCGCTGTAAAATTTTCTTGTAAGTTACGGCGGTCTCGTTCAGTTTTTCTGCAAGATTTGTGGCGGATTGTTTTTGTTTCTCCACATTTTATTTACTTCGCTGAC
Organism: Platerodrilus igneus; assembly: GCA_036346225.1. NCBI lineage: Eukaryota > Metazoa > Arthropoda > Insecta > Coleoptera > Lycidae > Platerodrilus > Platerodrilus igneus. The sequence goes on along the minus strand of JARFIW010000500.1, from coordinate 4,616,522 downwards.
AAGCTCGCAGAGTTTTTGTCTTGTTTCTGTGCGTGTTTTTGTACGTTCTTGTACGCCTGATTTAAAGTACTTCAAGACAGAATGAATTTCGTTATTCATTTCCAGTTGTTGGCTACGTATGACAGACATGCAAATAGAAGTCGTTCAAAAACCTTTAACCCCACTACTGGACACCAGTGTAACAAAAACTTTATTTGCAATAACAATAGTCTTTTATTTTTAAACAGATTACACAAGCCTGCTCAGAAACTCGTAGTTACCATAAAATTTAATTTCCGAACTAACTACTAACAGTATAAGTATTATCCTCTTAATACTATGATTACTATCTTTTATATTACTATCGAAGTACTATGATTAATTTATATAATGACTACAATAATACATATCAACACTAATTTTTATCCACAGTACACAGTAACTCATCTCAGATCTTTGAAAGCTTTAAACTAGAGTTGTATACTTCGCGGTATACATACAAAAAAAATTACCTTCGATAAACTGTGCTGGAGAAAAGTGTACTTTAATCCACAGGCGGTATAAACAATAAACACTGAAAATATAAACAAATGTATTTGACTTACCTCGAATAAGCAGGATATTAAGCAATACGAGAAGCACAAAATTTGATGTGACTAGCACGCGCGGCGATTGTAGACCAACAACAACGGTCCAAATGTCCAATGTTGCAGGTATGATCTGCTTATCGCAAATACTCCCTGCATGTTTGTTGTGGTTTGTTTTGTACTTTTCTTAACTTTCTTTGGGATTTAAACCATTCAGAATTGTTGAAATTGTCTTTATTTACGTTTCGATCCATGATCTAGGATCGTTGTAAAAAAATTAAACATTTTTAGGTTTGATATTTATGACACAAATTGAAGGTGACTTTGATTTATTAAAGTTTAATTTGAATACATTACGTGAAAATATTTTTTAAGTTTAGAAGAATGAGCGCCTTCAATTTGTGTTGCGCCTTGAGAGCGACTTTTAAGGTAGTCAATACGCTTAACGCGAAATCAGCTGATTAATTTTTATATAGTTAAATTTCATATAAATTCAATAATTTGATGATTGGAAAATATTTTTTAACATGTTTCTATTTAATAAGCATCTCCTCAACCGTATAAATAGAAACATGCTCAAAAATGTTTTCAAATTCTCAAGTTATTGAATTTATATGAAATTTAACTATATAAAAAATAATCAGACGATTTCACGTTTAGCGTATTGGCTACCTTAAAAGTCGCCCCCAGGGCGTAACACAAATTAAACGCATTCATTCTCTTAAACTTTAAAAATTTTCACCTAATGTATTTAATAAATAAGGTTGGAACAAATGGCATGTTACAATAGAACTAATTTTTTATGGATGGTTTACCTGGTTATGTTTATTGCCACGCTCGTAAGGTTTATTTGGGCAAAAAATCCTTCACAGATAATCCATTAAAAGGTCAGAGTGTTTCGAACTCCGATCACAAATTTTCCAGGTAAAAATCTCCTACAAAAAGATTATTATATGATTAACACTTATTATTCTACCTTAAGTTAAACACAAATATTCCAATATCAGTTAAAAATAAACCCAAAGGTAGAATCCACAAAAATGCTCCTCGCAATAAAATATCTTCTTATTTTAAATTGACGTTAAATCAGTTTACAAGATTTTCCATATTTAAAATCCTTGTTTCAAACAGCAGTTACCAAAATACGTTTTTTTTTGTTAAATCTTCCTTTCAATTATTTAATAAAATTTTTAAAATAGCGTTATATTGAAGAATTTCCCCTCTTTACTTTAAATAATAAATTCCATTTTTTCTTTATGTGATTTGCATTTAAAATCATTTCTATATACATTGTAACATAATAGTTATTAAATTAAGATATGTTTACTGCATACTTTAAATATCATCTTCGCAAAGCAACAGCTCGCAACTTCTCACAAAATAACATTTAGCGATCGAATTTATGAATCGAATGCCTCGAATTAATTGAATCTAATGAATCCCCGTTTTTAATAAACGCTTCCTTATAAATTCAAATTGTCTATATCTATAAGTTACTAAAATAGTATGGAACATTATGATGCAAGGTTTCTCAGAACAACTCAAATGTTTCATTTATTAATTAGATATTTACGTAGTTCTAAATATCGATGACTGATTTCTTTATATTCCTAATATTCTAGAAAATTCTTTATTTAAAGTAAGTTTCTGTAATCCACGGGGTAATTAATTTAAACCTTAATTGCTTTTTAATGCAAAAAGGGTTACATTTTATAGAAAATATTTGCTTTCGTGTTTCAGTACACAAAATTAAGACTAGAATTGGTTTTTTAAATACACGAAATTATATATTTTTATGCTAAATGCGTAAAGTTAGTACTATTCTACGCTATTTACAGCAAATGAAAAATATTTTTATCAAAAATGTGTTGATAATTAACGAATGAAAATAAATGGCTTTGTATTTATCTTAAAATGATGCGCTTTAGGGTATCTTACGTTACTTGCTATTTATCTACACAACGCTTATATCATCCAGGGTGATTATTTATACACGCGCAATTGAATTTTTTGCTTGTACATCAATGAATAAAAGTACGTTCGTATTGTACAGGACGTAGTCATGACTTTACGGAAATTTTTATTTTTCCCGATTATATTTTATTTTTATTTTTATTTTATCTTACAAAATGGTATTATGTACAATTTAAAAACGTTCAACAAAAGCTCCCACATATTCATTTTCAATACTGATTAGTTTTATTTGCTGTAAATACGAGATGCGCAATTCGTATCTAAATTCCTGAATTGTCCGTAAAATATAATTGTTTGCTTTGAAATAATAATGCTTAATTTGTTGCTTTAGTTTGTGTGTACAGAATCCTTTATTAATTTTTTTATTTGTTAATAGATAATCGAAGACGATGTGCTTTAATTTTTTTGCGCTTTATTTCTTTGTTTTTTTTGGTATTTAGGTGAGTCCCCTCTCGCCGCGTTTAATAGCTAGCCTGGTATCTACTTTTCTTCCGGCGACGTCTAAGTACGTAGCTAAGGATGTTAAAACTGTACAAAAACTAGCCGGAAGAAAAGTAAACACCAGGTTAACTACCAACCGCGGAGAGTGGGGAGATTCGCCTACATACCAAAAAAACAAAAAAAAATAAAGTACATCGCCCACGATTATCTATTAACAAATAAAAAAAATTAAATACATAATTCGGTACAAACAAGAGAATGTAATAAAATAAGCGTTATAATTTCAACGCCAACAATTGTATTATACGGACAGATTGGATAGTGGATCCACGAAGTGTGCATTTCGCGGCTAACATGTAATAAAACTCAGTAAAAAAAGGAAAATTAATGCTTAAAATTGTTCAATCGCAAGTATGTTAAATTTAGGTATTAAATGTAACTCTACTCCCTAGCAAGTATGTTAGATTTTGAAGTATTAAAGGTAAATTTAGGTTTTAAATGTAAATTTACTTCCTCGCAGGTATGTTAAATTTTGAAATAGTAAAGGTAAATTTAGGTTTTTCATCTAGTACAGGTGTTAAACTTAAGCATTAAATACAGCCCACGTTGTAGAAAGAATTAACGACGTATACCCAGAAGCACCAGCGCAACCAGCTGTTCAACAAGTATGGTGGATTGGTTTTACACCATCCACCGTTGATAAATAAAAATCCTTGACATGCATAACAGAACACAGGGCACATACCTCTCTACGTCACGATACTTAACTGCCAACCGCCGGTGAGAAGAAGTCAGCGTAACAACGTAGCTACCATTGTAACTACAGCAACTGGTCCATGGCAACGAACAGGTGGACTATACCCAGAAAGAACGCCACTGGCCCCCTAAAAATAGAATCATGGTAGATGGGGTAAGCGCGGGAACACTCACCAATACACGCAAGATATCTCTAATTGGCAGAACAACAATAAACGTGCATTGCCTATAACGTGATAGAACGAGTAATGTAGAATATATTTCGTCGCACGGGCTATAGAATCAAATTCAGAATAAATTTAAATGACACCCATTCGAAATCCGAACATCCGTGTTATCGAAACGCAATTCAAACTGGAAAACACGGTTTTACCGGAGAATAGTGCGATATATTTCTTCAACAAATCTTTAGGTGGGAAACCCACTAGAACGAAATTATACGTTATCGTTAACGCGCTCACGGATACCTATCAGAATATTGACTTATTTAATTGTAGCATAATAAACTTTACGTTTTAAAGCAAATAGATTTAAATTGAGGAATTATTTGAAAACGTATTTATTGCAGAAAAATAAAATATACAGGATGTAAACTATTTAATTGTAGCCTAAACTTGTCGTTTTTAAAGCAAAAGGGATTTGAGTTGAAAATTATAGGACCGCGTATAGATTATTAACCGGTAAAAATGTACGAGATGTTCAAAATAAACGTAACATATTAAAAATATATTCGAACCCTTTGCTTAATTTTTTAACGTATTTGGAGAACGATTTTCAAATTTTTGCGAACCGACCGATAAGTTATAACTTTATTTAACATTTTATTTAGTGGGAAATATTATCAACTAACATAACAAATGAATACGATGCGGTTTTTAAAAAATATTTTTAAAGCACACAGTTTTCAGTCTAGTAAACTTGCAAGGTTCCTGCAATTTTTTCTCTAGAAATTTATTAACAATCAAGAGTACAATTTAGTGCCCTGGTGTCTGAGAAGTCTGAACTCTGGACGCCTTGCGTAATCTCATAAGCGACGACCAGATTCCAGCAGATGCGTCTTGTGTCGCAGGTGTAACAACTACAAGCTTTTACCCAGAGTGCTTCTACCAAGTACGAAAAGCTGACTCAGTCCACGCTTATTAAATCAAGAAATCGTTCCAATCTTTTTTACAGCAATTACGATATATTGCCTAATGCAGTAACATCCACGGGCAGTATGAACGAAACAAATGTAGCAAATCGCTTCCAGCATTTTGCATCCAGGAGGTGACGCACATCGAGGCTTATGAAATCATCCGAAAATAGGATGTAATTTTTTACAATTTTAATTGTACGATTATTATGTTGATTTGTGAAATACGATACTTGAACTACGTAGACGAATAGGAAGCAAAAAATACATAAACTGGATGACCTCAGCGTGTGAAATCTATTATAACAATTAACGTTTGGTTAAAGTCAAAGTGCTAATTGTTAATTAACCAGTAACAACACCACGTTGGCGTGAGAATTTTGAGATATATGTGCTCGGATTAATTTAGTTTAGCAAGCTTCAAGCTTTTTACAGTGATGTCAAAGGAAAATGCGCTATATGAATTAATTACAAGATGTGCTCCACTTCCGTTTGCAATTAAGGCTGGTGTTTATATTTTAATTGTCTTTACATGAAATATGTTTTATTTTATCCTAAATTAAAAGACTAGTCATAGAAACTATTTTGAATTATTTACTTTTGAGTATTTTTCAAAGATCCAGGGAGTAAGCTCATATCTAACAAAAGGTATCCAATTTTTTAATACTTCAAATAGGTAGCTTTTGTGATTTAGAATGCAAGTTTTCTATACACGCGTGAAGTTAGCCCCCAACTTTTGAAAAAAATAACTTTCTATAGCTCATTCGTTTGCACATTGTTTGCACATGTATGCACATCCGGTATCTTTGTTTGCACACTTTTTGTTTAAAAATTATTCAAGAAACAATTTGGAGGAGCCAACTTCACACTGGCCCCCCCGACTTTCAGGAAATTTATTTTAAACCGGCGGAATTAATACATCATCGTTTGCACATGTATGCACATCCATTACTTTTGTTTGCACACCTTTCGTTTAAAAGTGATTAAAGAAACCATTGTGGGGGCCAACTATACACTAGCCGCCCGACATTCAGCGAATTCATTTTAAACCGATGAAATTGATAGATCTTCGTTTGCACATGTATGCACATCTATTATTTTCGTTTGCACACTTCCAATTTAAAATTAATTTAACATTCTGCTTCATAGTCCTCGCTATACGATAGCTACTGTTAAAAATGTGAAAAATTTGTTACGAGCCCAATTGATACCTTTTTGTTTGCACATTACGAAACACATCAACATTTTTTTTGCACACCACTGTAGGTCAAAAAAAATTTTAATTTAATCAGGGGGCTAACTTCACACATGTCAAATATCGCAGTTTTGTGCAATTCTAACATGTGATGACGGAAATCAAAGTATCTTCATTTGCACATCATGAATCAAGTCGCTTTTTCTTTTGTACACCTTTAGTTCAAAACTTATTTAACATTTACTTTCGTAGTACTCGCTATACGAGAGCTACTGTTCACAATGAGCAAAAATGGATTACAATGCCTAATCGATACATTTTCGTTTGCACATTATGAAACACATCAACTTTTTATTTGCACACCACTGTAAGTAAAAATTTTTTTGAAGGGGGGGCATTTTTGTGCAATTCTAACGTGTGATAACGGAAATCAAAGTATCTTCGTTTGCACATCATGAATCAGGTCGTTATTTTGTTTGCACACCTTTAGTTCAAATCTTATTTAACATTGACTTTCGTAGTACACGCTATACGAGAGCTACTGTTCAAAATGTGCAAAAATGGATTACAACGAGACTAATTGATACCTTTTGGTTTGCACATTATGAAGCACATCAACTTTTTGTTTGCACGCCACTGTAAGTCAAAAATTTTTTTTAATTTAATCACGGATGCTAATTTCACACATGTCCAATATCGCATTTTTGTGCAGTTCTAACATGTGATGACGGAAATCAAAGTATCTTCGTTTGCACATAATGAATCAAGTCGCTTTTTCGTTTGTACACCTTTAGTTCAAAACTTATTTAACATTTACTTTCGTAGTACTCGCTATACGAGAGCTACTGTTCAAAATGTGCAAAAATGGATTACAATGCCTAATCGATACATTTTCGTTTGCACATTATGAAACACATCAACTTTTTGTATGCACACCACTGTAAGTAAAAAAATTTTTGAAGGGGGGGCTAACTTCACACATGTCAAATATCGCATTTTTATGCAATTCTAACGTGAGTTATGTGATCCCCCATTTGTTATACCTATGAAACTAATAAAGTTATTAGGAAATATTAGGAAAATGCAACAATGTAATTAAAAGACAATTTGTTACAATATATTTCAGTTATAAACGTTCTCATGTGAACGGAAGCGCTACAAAGTAGCACAAGGATAAGTGACACTGCAGATGTCAGGTCACAGACGGTCGAAGGAAGTCACGTACCGAGATTACGCAGAATAAGCCTGCAACATTGTAATTATGAATAGCTTTTAAGATAGCAACTAAGTATTATGAATGGAATCAAGTGTAAGCGGACATTAGGTCCGCAGGTTCCCACAGAATTGTAAAGAGATAGGGAGATTATAAAAAGACCGGGAGCTCCACTCCCAGTCAGTTCATCAACGTTCAGCTTTCACATTGCAGTCCGTCGGTAACTCACTTGTACAATTAAGTATTAACTATTTCGACTTAGAATAAATTAATTCAATATTGTAAAATTCCATGTTCAAATCTGTTTAAACAAATAAATGTGTTAAGGACCAAAGAAGTCTTTTTAAAAAGGGCCGCTCGAAGCCACGAACCTTAACTGGCGCAGTCGTAACGGATGTCAAAAGGGCACAAGCGAATCCAACTTCGAGGAACTGGTGGTCCGGGAATTTCAATTCCGAATTTGGCAGAACAAAACAAAAGTTGGAGGAGAAACACGCATCGTTCAAGTCCAGCAGTTGAAGGAGAAACAAGCATAGTTCGAATTCAACAAAAGAAAAATTGGAGGCGATACAAGCATAGATCAAATCCAAGAAGCCAAAAGAAAAACAGAAACAAAGAAAAAAATCAATGAAAGCAACCAAGCAACTAGTGTAAGTTTATTTTCCTAAACCAATTAAAATTTATTTTATTATTAACAAAGATATTTGATATTTGCTAGTTTATGATTTATCTATGTATATATTATCTATTGTTACAAATATTTTATGCCATTTTTTGAAAATAATCGACTTAGCAATTGCTAGAGATTATCTTCAAGCCTTTATTGAAATTTTATTATTATTTTACTTGTATATATGAGAAATTTACAAAAACTTGAGACAACAAAAAAAATTCTGAGACAAAGAACTGAGAAAAACTATTCTGAAACAATAAACTAGAGACAATCAAAAAAGTCGCAAAGCGCACAAGAGACTAGATCACGTTTTAACTAACGTAACAAAAATTTTTAGAAACAAAACTAAACATCTAATTCAGCAACCTTAACTGGCACAAAATTTTTTAGAATTTTTGAATTAAATCTTAACTGACGCAAGAAATTTTTAAAATTTCTAATCCTACAACTTTAACTAACGCAAGAAACAAATTTCTAATCCTACAATAAAAGAATTAACTGACGCAAAAAAAAAATTAAATACACCAAGAATAAAAACGCGAAAGCTAAAACCACGAGCAACTAAAGCCGAAATCCTAGTAACAGCGCAACTATTCAAAAACGAATACCGTCCATAAATAGACAACTTGCAATCTATTATTAAAAGCCACATCTTAATACAAGAAATAACGAAGAGCGATTTCAAATTGAACGTAATATCTCATTTTCAAAAGTGAACGATATCTAACCTAGAATAAATACGCATAAATCTAATTAAACAAAAGCTATTTAAATACATCGCGAAACCTTTCAGAATTCAAGCATTAAAAACAGCATAAAATTACGATCGGAAACTTTATTAAAGTATCAATTTAAACTACTCAGGAGGGATAAATAACTACTGTACTGAAAATGCATTTAAACGTGAAAATATTTCAGTAAATTAAAGACGCACAAATTTCATTGTATAAAATCACTGCGAGTACTAAATAACACCAACGGTATATTTAAAAATCACGTACAATAAAAACGCTAAACGCAACTAAGTAACTAACAACATCCTATAGCAGATTACAACATTGTAAGCATTGCAGACACCTTACAATCGCATAAACCAAAGAGATAATTACTACGCACCTAGCTAAAATCGACATAATTAAAAATTACAGAAGCAATAACTGACGCAAATAACGCAAAACATTCAAACCCGATAAATTACCACAAAAATCACTCAGCCTATTGAAACTTCGGTATTTAAAATTAAAAATCGGCAAATTAAAAGTAAACTCAACCAAACTAATACCGAGCGTAAAACTCATTAAATACCACCGAAAAACCACAAAATAAATCCAATTTTTAAAAAAAATAAATATATTTTTTTACTTTTTTTAAAAATTACCCAAATATTACCCCAGCCAAGATGACTAATAAAATGAAACTGTACCACGAAATGAAACCACAATTTAACGGCAATGACCAATGCTTACTCAGCAACTACATTTCAGCCTCCGAAATATTCATAAAAACCTTTTACAAGCCGGGAGATAACGAAAGGAACACTTTGCTGATCCGTCTCCGGAAGGGCACTAACATTAATAGCCAGTCGCAAAGACGTAGACAAATGGGAACAGTACAAATCAATGTTGATTGCATATTTCGGCGATCAACATAACCTAAAATGTTTAGCAAGGGATTTAACCAACCTAAGAATGGAACACAACCAGTCACCCTATCAATTTGGAATGAAATGCCAAGATGTAAGAAGCTTAATCTTGACAAAACTCAAAATCGAAGAAACCGACCCAAACGTAAGACTCTTAAAAACGAAAATGTATGACGAGATGGCATTAGATACCTATCTAAATGCACTACCCGAACGACTTTCAGATAAAATTAGATTTCAACATCCCCAAAACTTAGAAGAAGCAATGAACATGATAATCGAAGAAGAAAACGTAATGTACTATAGAAACCGACTATATAACCCCAACGCGAATAAAAGCTACACGCCAATGAAAACTATACAACCCGCAAGACAAATAAATCCACAACAAAAATTTAACCCATTCAATGCACAAACAAACCAAACGCGAACAAATAACCCACATTTTAATAACTCAAACTTTAACAACCAATACAAACAATTCTCAAAACCAACGTTTTACCCGAACTTTTCAAAACCCGCATATCAACCAACATTTAACTCGAACTTTTCAAAACCCGCATTTCAACCGAGATTCAATCAAAATATAAATCAACAAAGACCAACATTCAACGCGAATCCTAACAGAAACTCACCGATGATAAACACTAATAATCCCAATAACTATTACAAACCTACACCAATGGATACCTCATCTGGTAACGCCAGACCCAACACAAAAATAACCCACATAAGACCAAACCCCAATCAAAAACGCACTTTCACTTCAGAAGAGCTATTTCATCAAGAAGTAGAAGAGTATGAAGATGACCAGAATAATAACAACCGACCGTGTACGCATAACGAACAAAATCAATCAAACCATTATGAACGCGAAGAACCATATGAAAATTACGAGGAGGACGACGAAGAGAACACATGTTCAAATTTTCAAATGGACCATTTTATAAACGACCTAACGTAATAAATCTAAATAATATGAATCACCTTGTATTACCCTATATCGAAATACCCCACGCTGAATTTAAATTACTAATCGATACCGAATCTTCAAAAACATTAATAAGCCCGCGAACAGTAAAGAAACATTATCTAAACTATGTAGAAAGAGAACCCTTCAAAATTAAAACCGCCCATCAAACAACCCTGCACCAATTCGTAGCAAACATACCTTTACCAAAAACCTTTAAAGTAAAGATGAAACATAAATTTTGCATATTTGAATTTAATGACAAATATGATGGACTATTAGGAATGGACCTTCTAAGAAAATTAGGAGCCAACATAGATATTAAAAACCGATTATTAAGAACCAAATATGGATGAATCCCCATTAAATTTCAAAACACCCAAATTGACGAAAAACATACATTAGAACCCCGAACAAAAAAAAAAAGAATCCCCATAAATTCAAATAATAACTTAGGCATAATAAACCACATAACCTTTCAACAAGGAGTAGAAACTCCAACCGCATTAGTAAAAATCAAAGACAATTACGCCACAACAACAATATTAAACTGAAATAACTACCCCGTAGAACTATCCTTAACAAATCCGATTAACGTAGAATAATTAAACTTTAACGAAATGGAAATAGATGAAACCCCAAACGAAAATTACAACCCCGCAGAAAATGACGAAATGTTAAGACAAAATTTAAAAAATATCCGATTTAACCGCGACATAAATCACGAGGAACAAAAAGCAATACAAAAATTATGTTACGAGTACCGCGACATATTCCATTGCGAAGGAATACCCCTAACGTTTACAAATACAGTTAAACACAACATTAAGCTAACGGATAACAAACCCATATTCACCAAAGCATACAGATTACCCCAGGCAAGTCAGGAAGAAGCTGACAGACAAGTAGCCGATCTATTAGATCAAGATATAATACAACACTCCAATTCACCATGGAGCAGCCCCGTACTAATAGTACCGAAGAAACTAGACGCATCAGGAAAACGGAAATACCGATTGGTAATAGATTACCGCAAACTAAATGAAAAAACGGTAGACGACAAATACCCGTTACCGAATATAACAGAAATATTAGATAAGTTAGGCAAGTGCCAATATTTTTCGACGCTAGACTTAGCATCAGGATACTATCAAGTGGAAATGGAAGAAGGAGATACACAGAAAACAGCCTTTAGCACACCTAGAGGACACTACGAGTATAAACGGATGCCATTTGGACTGAAGAACGCACCCGCAACTTTTCAACGAGTAATGGATAACATACTACGAGGGATACGCAACGAAAAATGCCTTGTGTACCTAGACGATATAATAGTGTATTCAACATCATTAGTGGAGCACATTGAAAGATTACGAGAAGTATTCGAAAGATTAAGAACCGCACAATTTAAAGTACAACTAGATAAGAGCGAATTTCTACAGAAAGAAGTAGCCTTTTTAGGACACATAATAACACCCCAAGGAGTGATGCCGAACCCCGACAAAACAAACGCTGTATTAAATTACCCTATACCCAAAACAAATAAAGAGATTAAAGGATTTTTAGGCCTTAGCGGATATTACCGTAAATTTATAAAAGGTTATGCTCAAATAACAAAGCCTCTAACCAATTGTTTAAAAAAGGGAAACAAAATCGTACATACCCCACAATTCATAAAAGCAGTAGATAAAATCAAAAGCATTTAACAAATCACCCCGTATTAGAATACCCAGACTTTTCGAAACCATTCATATTAACAACGGACGCATCAAATGTAGCCTTAGGCGCAGTAGTAAGCCAAGGAACAGTAGGTAACGATAAACCTATCAGTTACGCATCCAGAACCCTTAACGAAACAGAGCAACGATACAGTACGATAGAGAAAGAATTGTTAGCCATAATTTGGGCAACAAAGTATTTTAGACCGTACCTATATATTCTATATATACACCGATCATAGACCATTAGTATGGCTATGCAAACTCAAAGAACCTAACTCGAAATTACAAAGATGGAGAATCAGACTAGAAGAATATGACTATGAGATCATATACAAAAAGGGAATTTACAACAATAACGCAGACGCTTTAAGTAGAATCCAACTTAACGCACTAGAAACCGAATCAGTAAAAGGAAACGTAGACGAAACCAAAATTAGAGAAGACCCAGAAGAAATGGAAACCATACATTCGACACAAAATGACGAACCGGAAACCGCAATTAAAATTTTAAACGAAGCTATAGACATGAAGCCCAATCAATTTATAATCACGGAAGTTTTAAACCCCAACCCTGTAAAATACACGACAGTGGATAACAAGAAAATTTACCAAGTTCAAATAACCAAAGACGACAATGAGTCACAAATAATTAAAATTCTAAAGGAATACACCCCCGAGAAAAAACGATTTTACTTTTATTTTAACACGGAAAACTTGTACAAACGATTTTCAGAAATATATGTAAAACTATTTAACAATTCTGGCCCCGAACTTATAAGATGCACAAGAAAATTAATAACATTAGACGACCCTGACGAAATAAACGATGTAATAAGAAACCAACACGAAGGAAAGACCAACCATCGAGGAATAAACGAGACCCTAAAACAAATCATGAAACGTTACTATTTCAAGGACATGAAAGAATTAACTACAGACTTTATCAATCAGTGCGAATTATGTGATAAAGCCAAATATGACAGAAAACCCCCAAAGATACCCTTAATGTTAACTAAAACACCAGACAAACCTTTCCAGAAATTACATGCAGATACTCTAGTAGTAGAAGCACAAAGTTACCTAACAATCGTGGACGCATTTACGAAAATAGGACAAGCAATACCAATCACTTCTAAAAATAGTATAGACGTAACTCAAGGATTTCTACACTATTTTACATTTTACGCAACACCCGAAACAATCACATTAGATAACGGAAGCGAATTTAAAAACGAAACAATTCAAAACACTTTGGAATTACACAAAATAAAAATTCACTTTATAACGGAAAACCACCCTGAATCCAATGGACTAATCGAAAGACTACATTCAACCCTATTAGAACAGATCAGATTATTAAGAATAAATTACAAGAAAGAACACATAAGTAACTTAATGTCATACGCATTAATCGCGTATAATAACACTATTCATTCAACGACAAATTTTACACCCTTAGAACTAACTCTAGGACACTCAGATTCACGCAACCCGTACGATATACATTATAACAAAGAAATCTATCAGCAATACGCTAAAGATCACAAGGAGAAACTAAAAATAACTTATGGCAAAGTAAAAGACAAATTAGATAACGATAAAGAACGCATTACCGCGACCCGTAATAAAAACTCAGACATAAACAAATTTTCCATAGGACAAACCGTATTTGAGAAAAATTACCAAAGCAAAAGACACAAAACGGCACCGAGAAATTTAGGACCCTTTAAAATCAAACGAATATCCGACAAAAACGTAGTCGCGATAGACGACGGCAAGATAACAAAATATGTTCACCTCAAAAATTTAAGACACCTTGTACTTTCAGATGGACAATCGTCACCCTTACCGTCAACCTCCATCCAGGTAGAACGGACACAGAAATTATAATTGAAGACATAAAGAATAACCCCGGTATACTACCAATAAAATTAGGCAGTATGCAGAACACTATAGATTATTGGACCTTTGCACAAAAATTCGATTTAACCGAGCTAAAACAAGAATTTCAAATAATCAAAAATAATTATTACCGACTAAAACAATCAATGGACACAACAAAATTCGGAAAAGAATACGCAATAGAAATGATGAACTACGACAGTATAACAGAAAGTATTTTGAAAAATATAGAAGACAAATTTAATCGACTAATACCTATAGAACAAATGATGAGAAGAAAAAGAGACCTAATCAACGGATTAGGAAACGTAATCAAAGCAATTACCGGAAATCTAGATAACCAAGACGCAGAACGCTATGACAACGCGATACAACAATTGACAGAAAATCAAAACGACATTAAAACCATAATTAGTAATCAAATATCGTTAACACAATCAACGATCATCAAATTTAATGAAACCCTAAGAAAATTAGTTAGAAATCAAGATAGTATAGGCAATCGAATAGAAACCTTAGAAAATAACATGCGAACTACTATGTTAGGCATGCGAGATTTAATCCGATTCAATACGATATACAACCAGATAATATCAACCTTAACTTTAATTCAACAAATCCTAGCAACATTAGAAAACGCAGTAACCTTTGCAAAATTAAATACCCTACATTCAAGTATAATAGAACCAATAGATTTATTAAAAGAATTATTGAGAATAAAATTCTTTATAACTAACAGTAAATTACCTTTCGATGTAATAGAATCAAACATTTTAATATTTGAAAAAATAGCTATAGTTAAAGGCTATGTAAAAAATAACGATATAACATTTTAATAGAATGACTAGCACATACCAAGTTATTATTCCAAAAACCAACTTCCTATCCTTAAATGAACAAAGATATGGTTATACAAACGAAAATGTAATGAAGTCACACCCAGTCAATACTTATGTCAATCATTGACAACAACAACAATTCAAGAAGACAGCCCTTGCGAAGTACAACTACTAAAATTGTGAAGCCAAACCTGTACAAATCACAAACATGAAAATTTAGAAAGTAACGGAAAATAAATGGATAGCCATTTTCCCACCGAAGTAATCGCACCAATGTACTGCAATCAAGATGAAAGTAATTTAGCATTAACCGGAAGTAAATTAATCACCCTTAAGGAAAATTGTTATTTAAAATTAAAAAATGAAATAATTAGAGTTTACCAAGGCCCAGTACAAAGCAAGAAATTAGCAAATCTACCCGATTTACAAATCAAGACTACCCAAGACAAAGACGAAGAAATAATTCAAAAACCAATGCAATTGAAACACCTGAAATTAGACAACCTAAAACACGCCATGAAACTCATGGAAGATTATAAAGAACACCTGAACGAGATCAAGACGCCCAAAGTGCATTATGATAACATTAGTGTATGGACAATTATATTGATTTTATTGACTATTTTATTGATCACTTATGTAACGTGCAAATTATGTATTAGATTTAAGAATAATAAAGGAAACAGTTTGTGATTTAAGAAACCCAAAAAAACAAATGTACTCCTAGATAATATGAATTTTAAATGAGATTAAACGAATTTAATTAAAAATCAAGAAAAGGTAAAAACCCTTAATTTTTAATGTACGTTGGGAGGAGTTATGTGATCCCCCATTTGTTATACCTATGAAACTAATAAAGTTATTAGGAAATATTAGGAAAATGCAACAATGTATTTAAAAGACAATTTGTTACAATATATTTCAGTTATAAACGTTCTCATGTGAACGGAAGTGCTACAAAGTAGCACAAGGATAACTGACACTGCAGATGTCAGGTCACAGATGGTCGAAGGAAGTCACGTACCGAGATTACGCAGAATAAGCCTGCAACATTGTAATTATGAATAGCTTTTAAGATAGCAACTAAGTATTATGAATGGAATCAAGTGTAAACGGACATTAGGTCCGCAGGTTCCCACAGAATTGTAAAGAGATAGGAGATTATAAAAAGACCGGGAGCTCCACTCCCAGTCAGTTCATCAACGTTCAGCTTTCACATTGCAGTCCGTCGGTAACTCACTTGTACAATTAAGTATTAACTATTTCGACTTAGAATAAATTAATTCAATATTGTAAAATTTCATGTTCAAATCTGTTTAAACAAATAAATGTGTTAACAACCAAAGAAGTCTTTTTAAAAAGGACCGCTCGAAGCCAAGAACCTTAACTCGTGTGATAACGGAAATCAAAGTATCTTCGTTTGCACATTATGAATCAGGTCGTTATTTTGTTTGCACACCTTTAGTTCAAATCTTATTTAACATTGACTTTTGTAGTACACGCTATACGAGAGCTACTGTTCAAAATGTGCAAAAATGGATTACAATGAGATTAATTGATATCTTTTCGTTTGCACATTACCAGACATACACATATACCTATACCGTTGACAGAGAATATTTTAATCAACACATTTATTAAAATATTGTTTTCAAATGTATATAGTCCAATGTATTTACATTATTATAAAGCGTCACAAGATGTCGCTAGTTCGAGAATTTCGTTTTCAAGCGTCTCGCATGAATACTAGGCAACAGGAGTTATGTATTTCCCCTCAAACGAAACTTACTAAAGGTGTGCAAACGAAAAAGCGACTTGATTCATGATGTGCAAACGAAGATACTTTGATTTCCGTCATCACATGTTAGAATTGCACAAAAATGCGATATTGGACATGTGTGAAATTAGCATCCGTGATTAAATTTAAAAATTTTTTTTACTTACAGTAGTGCGCAAACAAAAAATTGATGTGTTTCGTAATGTGCAAACGAAAAGGTATCAATTGGGTTCATTGTAACAATGTTTTTACGTTTTCAACAGTAGCTATCGTATAGCGAGGACTATGAAGACAATTTTTAAACGAAAAATGTGCAAACAAAAATATCGGATGTGCATACATGTGCAAACAATGTGCAAACGAATGAGCTATAGAAAGTTATTTTTTCAAAAGTTGGGGGCTAACTTCACGCGTGTGTTTTCTATCCCCTACACACCCTTGTGCGTTGCTGTGTCGCGCCAAAAACCTTTGCCATTATGAAATTCTAGACGTTTTTTAGTTTGTAAAATGTCATAATTAGTCCAGTCAAATCTCACAATCCTGTTGGATTTTTGAGGGAACCTTTTTTTATTGTTGGAATAACTAGCTACATAATAAAGGATGAAAATAAAAGGGTATGTGTTTTCCTAACGTGGGTTCTTGCCCGCCATTTTGAAAAATCGCCAATATTGTAATTTATTAATTTTTCAAAATAACTGATTTTTTACTATAAAAAAATAATAATGAAATATATGGCCATATGCTAACATTAATGTTTAGTATACAGTGGTGGGATTTATGGGGGCAAGAGGGGGCAACTGCCTTCCCAAACACGTAGTTTATGTATAATAAATATATCTTAATATGTACTTTATTTCCTTAAATTTCAGTTTTGCCCCTGCCCCCAATAATATGTCTGAAATCCCGCTACTGAGTATAGTATATACGTGTAGGGAGGATTATCTCCTCCACACTTTTTATTGGCAAGCGCCGTTGTAAGTGCATACATATTCCAAATATAGATTTGTGTTAAATAAACAAAATATGAGAAAATCGCCATTCGTATTATATAATGGCATTTCAAAGTAAACAAATCACAACACATAAAATAATTAACTATATTTTTATTAGAAAATAAAGATATCACTAAGAACAAAATCAGTAGCTATCAATTTCTGAATCAGTACTTTCAGTGGATGAGTCACTATCATTCGAGGAGGAACCACTTTCTGAATCGGATAACAAGTCGCCATGATTTTCGCCTTCATTCGTGCAACTATATTGTACTTTGAAATTTTCAGGTAGTACTGCAGCTGTATTTTTATGGGATACAACACACCGTCACCTCCATATATCCATCCAAAGTCAGTTGGAGACAATTGTTTAGCTTGTCGTACGTGACGCCACTCAAAAGTTTTGGTTAAAAAGGTATAATTAATGAGTATATATAATGAATGTAACAATATCATTACCTACAAATGAGCTTTCAGGCAATGCTGTCTAAAGGAATCTTCATTTGGTGGGATACGTGAAGAATTACTAGTTCGTAACTTTCTCCATTTGTGAGCCTTGGCTTCAGACAGATTCCTACTAACAGAATCCTTGTAAATAATGTTGATAGTGAATTCTTCTAAAGATTTTAACAGTTTTTCATCTGCTACTATCTTCTCACCAAGCTGTTTTAAACCTACATTAATCAAGGTGTCCTTGGCCGCAAGAGTTCTTTTCATAGTACTATTCTTCCCACAAGCAAAGAGATTTCCGACAGTCTCAACGCCAGTGAATGTATACACAGCAAGTGCAATAGATGCAACATCTTCATCAGGAAAGAGGATACGAGTGTTATAGAAGTTTATCGAATTATGAGTCTTTTTGAACATAAATATCATTTGATCGCTTTGATAACTGACATGTTCCGAAATCATTCAAACATCGGTCTCTTCAGAATCGAGTACAACAGTATTTTCAGAATAGCTGGCTTGTAACCGAGCGGCATGGTAGAAAGCTCAAAACTCTGATTCATTTAGATTTGGACATGAAAAAGACGCCAGTCGTTTTCCACTTGATAAATCATAACAGTCAAGATCTAATGTGAAGAGAATTTTGTTATATTTATGGTTATGTGTTTTCCATTCATTAAATAGAAATTTTTGAAGTCTATACTTGTTTTTTGACTTTGACAGGAGTGCACGTCATGCTTTCCCGGTAGGCATCTGTTGATTTTGCACTGGGTATACATTTGCAGAAAGTGGGATGCATGATGCACGGCATTGCTACTCCTGAATTTTTGTGCTTTTTAATAGATCTGTATTGTAGACATTATTGATGAAATGAATGGCTGTCGCTCCTGGGTGACGA
This sequence comes from Platerodrilus igneus, assembly GCA_036346225.1. NCBI lineage: Eukaryota > Metazoa > Arthropoda > Insecta > Coleoptera > Lycidae > Platerodrilus > Platerodrilus igneus. Next base: position 4,597,384 of record JARFIW010000500.1, on the reverse strand, counting down.
TTTACAACAAAGTTGTACATTGTTCGGGCACAACCTAACCAGGTTTTACCTGATGGGACTGTCTGCCAACTCATACCAACGTCAATAAGTGCATTATACATTGACCGTGCTGATACAGGTACAAGATTCATGATTGTTACAAATTCTGCTTTTGTGCGTTTGTGAAAGTGCCCGTTGGTGTAAATAGAGATAAACGTACTTCAGTGATGCGGTGCTGTAAGACTTCTAATGTAATTTCACCACCATTCTCATTGTAAGTTAATTTATGACATTTTTCATAGCTGCATGATCGACCATCATTCCAATATTCTGGTTTTACTGTACAAATGTAATTTTCGTCGCAAAAGTTTTGCTTATTAATTTTGGTATTTTTTCATGCATTGGCTCATTATCTACAGTCAGTCGTTTTAGGACTGTTTCTACTAAAACGTTGCCATCTCTGTGGGCTGTGAGGAGGCTCCTTGTAATTTCTTCACCTGCTGGTTCTCCTGAGCACAAAGATCTGAGCGTGGGGTTCTCATCACACCATGGATTTGCATTCCATTTTAACAATGCATTCACAGCAGAATTTACAACATTCTGGTCTTTAATAATCCGAGAAAGGCATAGTTCTGGATGATTGTATACAGGTTTTTGCCACATAGCCATTTCGCGAAGTTTTTTTCTCATGATCATAATGACTGGGTGGGTTAACAGACGAGTAGCGATCGTCGGCAAGTTTTTTGTGAGTCCAATCCATTCTCCCCCCTTTTATATTTTGATTCTTTGTTCATCGCCATTTCTATTACTTGGTCTGGCGAAAGTCCACTGTAACTATTGCCTGTCAAAGAGACACGTAAACGTCCGACAATGATGCTTTCTGTATTTCCGGAAGAGTTGACATACGCCAGTAAAACAGCGACAGGTAGCGCACATAATTGATGTTATTGTAAGCAGTCATTAGTGACAACATATTTTTGCAGCTTTCTAAGTATTCTTCAAATTTGTTTCCGCTTCGTAAACAGTGATAATGCTGAAATATAGTCTCAACATCAGTCACATAAGAAATCCAAAATCTTGCCATATCGAAACCTGAACTAATTGCGTCGTCAAACATCTTACTTGTAAGATTTTTGAAAGATGCAGATTCAAAAAATGCTTCTAGATTTTCTTCTGATGTAATATTATCTACTACCCTATTTAAATCATCTACTACACTTTTTTTTCATGTGTCTTTCTACCATTCTGCGAATAAATGCTTCAGCTAACAGCTTATGTATTCGCATTCCACGTTTGTAATGTCTACTAGACATGACCTTTGATATGCTGCCAGGAGCCACTGCTCTTGAAGCTACGGCTAACTCAACTAGAACACTGTCTGCGTATCTCTTTCCTAATGCATTCAGATAGGACATTTCAGTGTGAAATCCTCCAAGAACTCTCATCACTTTAGACCATCTTAACACATCTTCACAGTACACTTCTTCGATGTATTTATAGACAGATTGATCACTAACAAGTTGAATAACAGGCATTTCCTTCAAAATAGCTACTTGTTAGCACCAGTCTATTATCGTCTTAACGACTACAATGCTTGGTGGCTGTGGATATGTTTTTATATAGAATGTGTCACACTTCTCAATACTATTTGCAAGAGCACAATAATACCCAGTAAAGGATGGAATTTTTTTGTCTGCTATAACTGCTCGCACTATAGCATGCGCAGTTATGCGCTTTGCATTTGTGCCAGAAATATTTATCTCTATTGTTTTTGATTCAGGTTCTAATCGTGATTTAGTGCAGGTGAAGTCCTGTTGGACCATTGTAATTTTTAAGACTCCCCGACCAGTAGCTGATGGTATAGAAAGAACATTTGAAGCGATTGGAACTAATGTTTTTCTATTGGAACTTCGTTGCACCATCATTACATTCGTATAGTGGTTTGTATCACTTCCACTAAGACCATGTTCCTTGAAGTCATCATTGTCCATAATTACAGTCCCTGGCATTTTTGGTGCAATGTACTGTAACATAGTGCTATTATCATTTGGATTAATTCCTTTGTCAAGAGCCCACGTATATAATAAATCCAGAACATCATTGTACGATATTCCTAACTTGAACTTTTAGGATTTACAATAATTCTTTACTGCCAGTTAAATTGTGTACATACATGGATAAGGTTATCTGCTATGGTTGGCGCTCTTCATTTGTTAAATGTAATATTCCTTCTGATAATAATGGTTGTTTCTGGTCTGGTACAGTTGCAATTCCGTTAATTATTGAAGCAGAAGGGTTAGCTAATAATGCAACAAGATTGTAAATTTCATCTGGAACACTTCTTGCTTCTAGCTCATGTAATTTACAGGGCCAATAAATCCCAGGTTTGTTTTATATTTGTTGTTCAGAATTTTAGTAAAGTTCCGTGACAATGCGACAGATTCAATACCCCAATTATGAATTACAGCTTTAACATAGGCTCTTTCCAGTTTAGGAATGAACACAATGGCATGGTAACCAATATCATCTTTAAAATGTTCTTGCAACTTACTCCCTAATGTCTTCAATGCATGAGAGTCATCACAAGTGTTTCTAATCTCACTATCATCAATTGACATTTCTTGTTGTATGGTTTCATAATCGTGTAAAATATCTCTTAAAGTAAAGACTTGTTTCTCCTCAACAAAGTTGGATCTAAGATCATTACATAGTTGCTGGAATGCCTCACTTTGTTTTTCCTTAACCCATTGCCATCTTTTCTGTCGTTCATCTTCAATGTGATCGTTCTGCAGTAGGTCACCCAACAATCCTTGTGATATCGAATATCCATAGCAGATGCTTTTAAAATTCCTCCGTCATCTTCACAATATTGTAACAGGCTACTACTACCGCGTTTCTTTAATTTAAAACAAGTAATAACAAACGTCTTTATTACTTACTGTTCACAAGTCTAATTAACAGTATATGCCTTATTTATAGATGTTTTCAGTCCGCTTAACAATGAAGCACTACTACACTAATGAATCGACAAGCACTAATATCTTCTTAAACTAACTTCTCTACCATAGGTCCATTAACCACTAACACAACTTTTTGTTTATACACTTCTATTTATTTATGTATACTACAAGCTGCATGCACATTAGACACAGCATATCACATTTATGTACACCTTTAAAAGCTCAAAACTATTACTACTTTACAACGTTATAATTTATATACGACATTCTAGTATAGACTGACTCTTGCATTCATTAGCGGTCTTATATATATACTCTGGATTACAAGGATGACTCATGCTCCCGTAATTTCTAGAACAATTCTGGAATCCTTGAGAATACGCTGTGCCCCGAGCGTTTTGTGTGTAATTGATTGCTAGAAGAATTCTCGTATCCTGAAAACTATGCAGAGTCTACAGCGCTTGTGTGTTTGATGGGTTGCCTAGTAGTAGCTCGCAACACTGCCCCCTCTTTAAAACCGTTACGTCTCGTAACTGTAGATACATTTTGGCGCCAATTCGATGACTGATGACGGTATCGGCAGCTATCTCCTCTGGTGCATCCACCACGTCGTTGGAAATAACAGTCAACACTCTTTTCTTGGTCTTGGTAGGTAACCGGTTGAAAACAACAAACAAGGACCTGGACGTTGGTTCCTGGAAAACTACTTCTAGCATATTTCGGACTATCCTCCAATCTAAGTGATCCAGTCCACAGCCCAACTTGGGCACCGCTAGTCTTGTTACTCCATTTTCCATCATCTGCACCTTAAGATTTAGCAAAGCCTCCCATAGATGTCCATAACTAGGTCTCTGCCATGAAGAATTTTTGGTGACCAGATAGTAAACATAACGATTTTATCTTGAAGGACCAAAGATTTTCCTACAGTTGGCTGCTGTTGTACTAATTCATCCACACATCCAAACTTTTTCTTGAAAACAACAGCTATTCCCCTTGACATTGCCAAATCTTGAGCTACGCAATGTGCAAGGGAATACTCTTCTGGTGCTCTAAACAGATCTTGCTGTTTTTCACAACAACGCCAAATCTCGCTTTAGCGGAACCACCATACGCCGCCATAAAGCTCTCAAAATCTACATTTGGCTCATGATTAATAACTTGCCGAACACCATTATCATTATTCGAGTCTTCCTGGTTGTTGCCAGCGTAGGATGTTAAACGGTCAAAGTGTACCACTTTCGGTTTACCACGAGGGATCTTCTGATCCGGTACACTACATCATTAATCCTTTTAACACTTCGTACGGCCCTTCCCATTGTCTTTGTAGTTTTGGCGACAATCCACGTTTTCTTTGTGGATTGTACAACCACACTAAATCTCCAGGTTGATAACCACCTTCTTGTGCTCTCGTGTCATATTGTGATTTCATTCGATCGCTTGCTGCCTGTATATTCTTTCGGACGTTTTCGTGAATACTATTTGATCTTTCACGAAGCTTACTAACGTAATCTTCACCTGCGATCTCTTCTCCAGGTTTAAATCCAAACTGAAGATCACATGGTAGCCGCACCACGTCCTAGCATTACGCAAGCGGGCGAGTACCCTGTGCTGTCATGTACCGAAGATCGGTACGCCAGTAGGAACAAATGCAGATATTGGTCCCAGTCTCGTTGATGTTCAGAGACAACTTTGGCCAGGTACTTCCTAACGTCCTGTTCATTCTTTCAACCATTCCATCCGATTGGGGATGAAGTGGCGTGGTTCTAGTCTTCCTGATACCAAGATGCTTGCAGACATTTTGAAACAATACTGATTCGAAGTTTCGACCTTGATCGGAGTGTAATTCCAACGGAACTCCAAAACGACAAAACAACTCCTGACTAGTACATCTGCAACCGTCTCGGCTTCTTGGTTAGGTATAGCATATGCCTCCGGCCATTTGGTAAAATAATCCATTGCAACCAAGATGTATTTATTTCCTTTCTCTGATTCGGAAATGGACCAGCTATATCAATGGCTACCCTCTCAAAAGGATTCCCCACGTTATACTGTCTCATTGGGGCTTTCCGTTTTGAGACCAGGCCATTTGCAGAGGCACACAATTCACATTTCCGGCACCACTCTTCACATCTTCTTTGCAGTTCACCCAATAGAATCTTTCTCTCACTCTTTCGAGAGTTCTTTTCACGCCAAAGTGCCCTCCGGAAATACCGTCGCGCAAGTGCTGCAACACTTCCGGCACTCTGCTTCTCGGCACTATCACTTGAAGTCTCTCAGTGCCATCTTCAAATTCCAGGCGTCGTTTCAAGATTCTATTTTCCATCATCAAGGAGTCCCACTGTGCCCAGTATGCCTTCAGGCTCCTACTTAAAATACTAATTTCTTCCCAAGCTGGTCGTTGTCCTCTATTTTCCACTCAATAATACGTCCCAATTCGGCGTCATTCTCCTGGTCTTCTCGCATTCTTTCGGGTTGCCAAGTATCATCGGTTACCGTCATTCTATGGATGACACTTATTTCTCTTCCATCTTGGAGCAATGATTGCAGTCCACCGGACAAGGTCTCCTTGATAGAGCGTCTGCATTCCGATGGCTAGTTCCTACACGAAGTTCTGTATCAAAGTCATATTCCTGCAGCCGCTCTATCCACCTTGCCACTTGCCCTTCAGGATTTCGAAACTGCAATAACCATTTCAGTGCAGCATGGTCTGTTCTCAACAGGAATTTACGGCCGTATAAGTACTTATAAAAGTGCTCTACGGATTTGACGACGGCCAACAGCTCCCTTCTTGTCACACAATAGTTCCTTTCTGGCCGCGACAAGACCTTGCTGAAATACCCAATAACTTTTTCTTGTCCGTCCTGCACTTGAGAAAGAACGCCTCCTATAGCTGTGTTACTGGCATCGGTATCCAACACAAATTTCCCTCCATCCGTGGATAACTCAAAATTGGTGCTGTAACCAGTAGCCGTTTCAGTTGTTCGAATGCCCTTTGGCAGTCGTCATTCCAATCATATTCTTGTCCATCTTCGGTTAATTTCGTTAACGGTTTGGCAATGTTTGCAAACCCAAGTATAAAACGTCGGTAATATGTGCACAATCCTAGAAAACTCCGTAGTTGATTTATATCTGCTGGTGTAGGCCACTCTTGTACCGTTTTTATTTTGTCAGGGTCAGCTCTTATTCCGGTCTTCGAAACGACATGTCCTAGGTATTTCACCTCTTTTCCAAACAGGTGACACTTCTTGGGGCTCAATGTAAGGTTTGCCCCCCGTAATCTTTGGAATATCTCCCCTAGGTTCTTAAGGTGTTCTTCAAAAGACCGCCCTAACACTATTACGTCGTCTAGGTACACCAGACAAGTCTTCCAAGACAGTCCACGCAGTATCGACTCCATCAATCGTTCAAAGGTAGCAGGGGCATTGCATAATCCAAATGGCATGACCTTGAACTGCCATAACCCAGTTCCAATTGTAAAGGCAGTCTTCTCTTTGTCGTTTGGCTCCAAGCCTACCTGCCAGTATCCGCTTTTCAAGTCCAAGGTCGAAAACCATTTAGATCCGGATAGAGTATCCAAGGTGTCATCAATTCTGGGCAAAGGATAGCTGTCTTTCTTTGTCACATTGTTAAGCCGCCGGTAGTCTACACAAAACCTTGTCGACCCGTCCTTTTTCTTGACAAGCACTACCGGGGATGCCCATGGACTATTCGAGGGTTCAATCACTCCCTGTTCTTCCATATCGGTGATAATTTGCTCGGCTTCTTTACGTTTTGCCAAAGGGAGCCGCCTGGGGTGTTGTCTTATCGGTTGCGCATCTCCAGTATTGATCTTGTGTTGCACAACATTCGTCCTTCCAATCAGAAGTCCCTCCTGACCCACTCCCGATTCAATTGCTTCCATCATGCATACTTGTCCTTCCCGGAGCGTACCATCCGGGCATCCCATTACTATCATTTCTGCCTTCTCGGGTATTTTCATATCGCAAATCATTCGAACTTGCATCGTCTGGTTACCCTTACCTTGAAATGGAATCTCATCATCATCTATCCGAAGCACATTTTCTTTCATGTTTACATGAAACCCATATTCTCCCATGAGATCCATTCCCAAGATCACTTCTTCTGTAATTTCAGCTACCAACACTCGATGATTAATTAATTTGTCCCCAATTGTCAACATAACGGCAGTCTCTCCGTGAGTACAAATTTTCTCACCACTTGCCGTTCGAAGACACACCGATACAGGTAGCATTTTTCCACAACCAACCAAATCTGGCCTCAGAATAGTTCTTGTCGCTCCTGTATCCACAAGTAATCGGACAACCCTACCATTAATTCTACCATCGATATAAATGCTGTCCATACTTTCCACCGACGATGCAGCACGGATGATAATCTCCGGGGTACTACGCTGTGCTGTCGAAATTCGCCCCCCTTACATGGACCAGCTTTGGCACAACCGGTTGTTTCTTTGGTTGAGTACAGCGTCTCTGCATATGGCCAACTTCACCGCAGCTCCAGAATCGCAAACGCCATCTACGCGGTCGTTGTCTTTTCAGCCTTTCCGCCTTTCGCTTTTCAAACACACGGTTGATTATTTCATCTATGCTGTTCTGAACTTGACCAGGTTCCTCTAAGGCAGACCGAGCTTTGTGACTCACCTTATGTGATGTCTGCTTAGCTGCTTCAAATTCAAGCGCATGGGCCAGTGCATCATCTAACATTTTTGGCCGTGCTAGTCTTAGCGCTTGCTGTATTTCGCCATCCTTAAAGCCATCCACAAATGTTTGGACAGCAAGTTGTTCGAGGAAGCTATCTGGTGCCGTTGGGTATGCCAATCTAACTAACCTGGCAATGTCAGCTTCGAATTCTTGCAGGCTTTCACTTGTCTTTTGCGAGCGGTTCTTAACTTGTGCGTGGTAAACCTGTTGAAGGTGAGCATCTCCATATCTCATCTCAAGCTTCGATGTTAAGAGGCCGTAATCATTCTGCTGGTGATCGGGAATCGTTTGTAAGATGTTAAGAGCTTCCCCCCGTAGGGTCACTATTAGAGAGATAGCCTTCTCTTTGTCGCACCAACCGTTGGCTATTGCCGCAGCTTCAAATTGTTTCAAATATGTGGGCCAAGGTGTTTTGCCATCAAATGTGGGTGGTTTCACTTTAAATTTAGACGGTATGGACTCGCTTCTTTCCATGGTTCTTATTTCTGGAATGTTCTCATTTACAACTTGATTTGCTATTTGAAGTGGCCGTGTTGTTAGTGAAATCACCTGTTCTTGCAGCCTCATCATATCTTCTTCCATTTTTACCAATTTACTGTCCAACTTTTGCTCAACTGTTTTTACCTGTTCAGTGAAATCTTCTTTCAATGCAATGGAGCTTTCCATTAACCTTTGTTCTAACGTGGCTGTATTTTCACTTAACTTTTCTATTTTCTCAGCATTTTCACTAAGCGTCATTTCCATACCGTATTTAAACTCTTTAAGGGTCGATTCCAGTTCAACTGACTTCACTAAGTTTTCACTGAGTGTCACTTGCATTTCGGATTTAAAATCCTTAAGGAAGTTCATTAAAGTTTCTGCTTCCATTTTACTTTGATTTCTTGTAACTGGCATATACAAACTACTTAAATGTCTTTAGACTTGTATTTTAAATTAATCACTATATACCCCACACAGGCTGACACCAGTGTAACAGGCTACTACTACCGCGTTTCTTTAATTTAAAACAAGTAATAACAAACGTCTTTATTACTTACTGTTCACAAGTCTAATTAACAGTATATGCCTTATTTATAGATGTTTTCAGTCCCTTAACAATGAAGCACTAACACTAATGAATTTACAAGCACTAATATCTTCTTAAACTAACTTCTCTACCATAGGTCCATTAACCACTAACACAACTATTTGTTTATACACTTCTATTTATTTATGTATACTACAAGCTGCATGCACATTAGACACAGCATATCACATTTATGTACACCTTTAAAAGCTCAAAACTATTACTACTTTACAACGTTATAATTTATATCGACATTCTAGTATAGACTGACTTGCATTCATTAGCGGTCTTATATATATACTCTGGATTACAAGGATGACTCATGCTCCCGTAATTTCTAGAACAATTCTGGAATCCTTGAGAATACGCTGTGCCCCGAGCGTTTTGTGTGTAATTGATTGCTAGAAGAATTCTCGTATCCTGAAAACTATGCAGAGTCTACAGCGCTTGTGTGTTTGATGGGTTGCCTAGTAGTAGCTCGCAACAATATGTTATCAAAGTCTGAAGACGATCTTTTTGTTCTTCATTCACAACAAATGCAAGAGCCCTGATAAATGTCTTCCATGCCCCATGGGTCTCAATTCGGTAGTATTTTACTGCTATTCTGTTCCGGGTCACAGGATCTCTTATTGTTTTCCCCTCAAATGGTTCTGTGCATAGAGAATAAGTTGAAGAATTCACAATGGGGATCCGACTGTGCTTACGTTTTACTTTAGGATTTAGTGAAACATTTCATTGCAAGTATCTCGATAGCTTGACGGGTAAGGAGCCCGATCTAGATCTTTTCTGAGCTTGGGCGTCAGGGTTCGTTGCGCGGTTACGTCCACTTTTTATTTTTTTACATCGCATTAATTTTTTATTTTTCATCTTCTGCTACGCACGGTATCGGCAAGGGGAACGTTGTTAACATCAGTGCTGCTTTATCCCGCTACATTGTACCTTGCGTTTGGTGTAATACACATATTCTATTTGTTGCAGGAGCTTCTGCTGCGCCTAAAACTATATTATATTATACTTTCTGTGGTTCCTTTCAGAGCTGGCAAGCGGCGGCCACTTACTGACCTTAACAAATTCTTTGTATGCATTTATTCGTTACTTCGTTTACCACAATTTCAAAAAATCCAAATGCACTTGCTTTTTATTGCCGTGACTTTGACAGAGCAGGGTACGCTCTGAGACAAGCTTTAGGATGTCGCTCGCAATTGTTCCAAAATTTTGCTCATTACTTCACCGGTGGGTTTCATCTCTGGCCTTTTATATTTGGATTGTTTATTCTGGTCTTTGCGTTGTTTATTCTGGTCTTTGCGTTGTGTATTCTGGTGTTTGCGTTGTTTATTCTGGTCTTTGCGTTGTTTATTCTGGTCATTCCATTCCCACTGCTGGGAAACATTAACGTCGAATCGTCTATTGTAGATAGAAGCAAATCAAATGAATTAAATAGGCCGTTTTCAGCAACAGGATATGGCTTATAACTAAAGTCAATAATTGATACACAACGTAATAAGCTAATACCAAATACAAACAACTAAATACCCGAATCTTGTATAGCAGCGTTCGTTCTTCGGGCCCTGATGTGCAGGAATTTTCCGGGTTTTTGTAGCGTGCTTATTCTACACAATTCTTGGCGTTGCCTTGAAACTTGAAATCACACTTGATATTACGAGTGATTAACATCACAACAATTTTATTATTTATATTTCACATTGAATACTACACAATAACTATATTCTTAATCTTTAAACAACCAGACTGCCAAGCATAAATTATTATTCATTCGCCGGAGCTTCCCTCACTCGACCACGTGCTTGCTGCTCACGATGCATACATACATACTACCTGCACCCTGCACTTAACGTTCCACCCTCCGTGGAATTTTGAACTAACGTTTATCAAGATCTCCGCACAGATGGAGTTATACGTACAAAATACCACGTTACAATATATTTCCACATCGATTAGTTATTAGTTTCAACATCAATATTTTCAAAATGGCGGCAAGAACCCACGTTAGGAAAAAACATACCCTCTTATTTTCATCCTTTATTATGCGGTGAGTAATTTCAACAATAAAAATAAGGCTCCCCCAATAAAACCAACGGGATTCTGTCATTTGACTGGACTAAATTGTTGCTGCTCGGTCATATTTCTACAGGGTGTATTATTCTGGATCTTCTATGATTTACTTGTTTATTACCTCAAATTTTACTTAGATAATTGACTTTCACTACTAGTACTCCACAATCGTTTTTGGGTCTTCAAATTCGATCATCTGACCTTTGAGGTTCACTAAGACCTTTCACAGATCCCGGTAATCTGATTTACCAGAAGGCTATTGCTTAGTCATCAAGTAGTAGATGCCCCTATGTCGGTCCTTTAGCCGTATAGTCTCTCTAAACTTGTTGCCGGCGAAGTTAATCGGACCACAAAATTTATTTTTAAACACCAGAGTAAGTCCTCGGGACATATAAAGGTCCGCGTCTACCTAAAGTGCCGGTGAGTATTCCGATGGTATATTGAATAGATCACCTTGATTTCCCTTCCGTAAGCCCAAATATCGCTTTGTCGATGTCGCTGTACAAAAACATGAACAAGCTATAACTCAATTCAGACTTTTAGTCATCCTCATGGGCATAGGTGTTTGTTCGTCTCACTGATTGTCCATCTTCGACTTAACCAGCGTTATCAATGTCGTAAGGTTATAGCCGATAAACGTGCACCACTAACGTTCTTTCCGTTGAGAGCTTACGAATCCGATGTACTAATTGTTGATCCTTTTCACAAGTTCGCATGGACCCTCCCAATGTTTTTATAACTTTGCAACAGTTCACGCCTCCGTCTGGGATTTATTATAACTAAATGACAACTACACGCAAACGTAATTTAGTTTAAAGCATGGTTGTATAGAGGGCGTAATATTATTACACAAATTTTACCATGATAAATAAACAAACATCTCAGTGAATAAATCAAGCTTGCCTTGATTAATCTAGGTAGTTAAGTTAAAAACAAATACGCACTTATTGTATTACGACTATTGTTTATCTAAACGCACGTCCTTTATTCAGTAGATTGCAGCGAAATTAGTTGCTAACCTACAAAATTTAAAAGCAAAGATCTTTATTAAAAATAACACAGAGTGGTGTAAAAAAAAGGGAAGACATGGACTATCATACTACTCAGCGACTCACGGGACACGGAGTGTTCGGATCATATTTAATGAAAATCAAAAAACAAGAAACAAATACCTGCTGGTATTGCACGCAGGAAGACACACTGGAACACACGTTATTTATATGTTGCAGATGGAACACACATAGGACAGAGGCGGAAATAAAATGCAGCGCGGCCGAATGGTCCATTGGCCTTTATTAAGTAGATTGCAGCGAAGTTAGTTGCTAACTTACAACATTTAAAACAGAGAACACGTGTTAACGCAATGACTGTTCGCTTGTCCGTTTAATATAATAGCCCAAGGCAACCTGTCAATCATGGCACTAGTTTCACACCAAGTCATAATCACCCTCTTCTACATAGCACGTTCTCATAGGTTAAAGTAACGGCAAATATTACTTTAAAGCGTGAGAAGACGTCTGCGCAGCAAAATATATATAACAAATTATAAGTTATTTTCCTAACAGTGCTGAGACCTCAATACCACATTAATAATGCGCCGTGACCTGCTTATTAACCAAGTCACGATGGGAAATATACCTCCAATATAGGATTGAAAATCACCTAAAAGCCCAATAATCGCGTCAAAGCTTCAAAAGAAGAAAAAATCTTATTGTACGGGAGCTCCTATACACTATTGTCTTTAGACGCCACCTGGTTTTCAAAGTGTAGCAGTCCTTGCAATACTAGAAACGAAAATAAGTAGCTATTTGATCATCAGGCAGCATCATTTGAACGTGTAGGAGTCTCGTTTGTTGCCACACTGACCGTACAAAATTAGTCGGCGAGTATGATACTCAAATTTTTAAACTAACACTTAATTTCATTATAAAGTTCATTGTTACATATTACTGTATACAAATCCTAATAAATACCTTTATGATATTCTATTAAATCAAACAAATTACAGCACTGGCTGCTAGCAAGATAAAGACCAAATACGTTCTACCAATAGAAATGTTACGTTAAAGAACTAGCCAAAACTACTGCATTAACGATATGTAATTTTCTTAATCCTACCCTTCAAAATGTAAAGCTAAAAGGCAAATTAGCTCTTATTAATTCACTCAATCCTTTATTATTATAATATCAACAATACTCGAAAAAAATGATTTTGTGAATAATAACTAAAATTTTCACATATTTTGGAGCAGCTGTATTGTTGTTTTTGTATGACCAACTTAATGTATCAATTGTCAACGAATTCGGCACTTCATAAGTATGACAATTTGATATTAACAAATAAATACAAAAATGACGTTTTAAGGGGGGTCATTGTAGTTTTAAATCTAATGTGTGAAACATTAGTGAAATCGTATTTTTTCACTCACTCTATTTAATGGCATACAAATCCAATATAGCGTCCATAAAAAATCAAAGGTGAACATTAGAAAATAAAATTTTGAGTCGGTACACTTAATATCTGATGACTTCATTAGAAAACGCGAAATCAATAATGCAAACTTAATAAGTTTTATCATATTTTTGAAATAAATAAAAAAGTTTTTGAAGAAAGAAGTAAATTTCAAATTTCAGCGTGTAATTGTGTAATCCTTTGTAAAGAACAACACGGCTTCGTCAAAGAACTCGAAACTAATAAACTATTTTTGAACTTCTCTGCGTACATTTATAACAACATAAGAAATAATATGAATTTATTATTCTAAAACATTTGATACAGTTGCTCACAATATTTTACTAGAAAAGAGTAATCATTTCGACTTTTTCACAACTACCTAGAGTACAGGAAGTTTGTATTTAAAATTAATGGTGTTTACAGTGAAGAACAACCATTAAATGTTGGTGTACCGCAGGGATAAGTGTTAGGGCCGCTGTTGTTTATAATGTATTATAGCCCCAGCGGCGCGAGCCACTACAGTCAGTTGGTAGCAATGTTAAACAATTGTAAAAATTACGCGCAAATAATAGATTACGTCATATCAATTATAAAAAATTACTCCATCATATAAAAAAAGAAAACGAGGACGCTACTTACATAATTTGCAGGGCTTCTCACCGCACTACTCCGTGATGCTACAGCGGGGCTCCGTTGATCTTTCGGGCGTGGGTATTCGTTGACCCGGTCGAATCCAAATTCAGTTTGTCTTCTTTCTTTTTTTGTAGCGGAACACAGGAATAGGATGAAGGACGATAATTATGTAGAAGGCAGGAAACCTACATCTCAAGAAAAAGACACGATAAGACACAAAGGTAACTACATTTGTTCGAGTCTCGATCACCAGTCTCGACACGACTCCGGAAATCACCCCCACCCTTATTGGCACACCGCGTCGGCGCAATCTCGTGCAACGCACTGTCTAAAGTGACGGAAATACGCGCACGTCTTTTTAAATCTTTGGCGCGAAATTCTTACAAATTAAAACTAAATAAAAATGTTTAGTGCCGATTTCGGCACGTAACAAATGTATGTCAATGATATGTTACCTTTTCAATCCCCGACCTCTTAATTAATTATTAAGGTTGAATCGTGTAAATTTCGAAATATAGTACAAGCTATAAAGTTATAAACACTTACGGTTCATGTTCTCCTGCCAGAACTCTTCTCAGGGTCGTGGTGATGCCGTGTTCTCAAATAACGCTGTTGCCTAACAGTGATTTCTTTAGCGCCCTAAAAGGATGAGGTAAGAGGGGAAGAACGAATAATTCAAACAGTACAGCAAAGCTCGCAGAAGCGACACTCTTCCTAAAAATAAGCCGCATCCGTGTAGTCCGCCACTAAAGTGTCCACATAATTACCCATTCTGCTAGAACTTTTTGTTCTTCATAGGATTGGATTATTGAAATAGGCCGATGTCTTACATCCAATTAGAATAGAGGACGTCGTCACTTAAAAAGCGCATTGTCACATAATTTCACTGAGAGCAATAAAAATCCCCGACAGATATCTTAACGTATTTATGCATGTGCAAACCATTTTATTCTTACAATATAGATAATAATTTATACAATATCCAGGAAAAACAAAAAGAATGTCTTTTCATCTATATAATAGATTTAATAGATATAAAAGACGCACATGCATGGCGCTACACCAAACGGGTATTCATAAAGGCTACGAAAATAAAATAGTAATTCTCAGTTACATGAAGACACTTACTTATTCATATCCAATGCAATTTCCTTCTTGTAGGATGTTACGTGAAATACTCCTTTATTTAGAAGATAAAGAAATTAATTCCGTCACAAAATTATCTGCTTTTTGCCCTCTTCACCGAACAGGTGACACCTTTTAGGACAGTTTTAGGTTAGCTTGTACAGACCCTTAAAACACTTCTTCCATTATTTTTCAATAACGATCACGCCGTTCTAATATACTAGGTATATTTTCTACGACAAACTGCGCAACATGTAGTTTATTATTCGCTCGAAGGCTTCAGATGCGTTGCAGAATCCAAATGGTCTGGCGGTTACTTTTTATAGACCTAGTATCCATAGTCAAAGCAATCATCTTTCAATCTTGGGTTCTATATCTATTTGTTAGTATGTTACGTTTTATTTCACAAAACTACAACATTCAGTGTACTAATTTAGGTTTAGGGACTTTTTAGAACTCTGCATGGTGAGATTCCCAGCAGATAAATATAGTACTGCCAACGCCTGTGAAAACCACATAAAGTTGTAGTTAACACGGATATTGAGGTTATATTTTGCCTATCTTTGTGGTCTGACATTATGCTAACAGGACAATTCTCACGGGTAGAATGGCGTTGTTCTCACCAACATACGTCAGAGTGCCTCAACCTCTGCTGGAGGAGATAGACATTTACGCAGGAAATAAAGTAGCATAACTCCAGATTTGCTTACCGACTTCCGTGGAGTGCCGAAGTGTTTGTAGTGCTTCGATACCGTCGTTCTAGAGGTTCCCTATTTTGCTACCCATCTTTATATCGTACCCACCAGCGAACAGTACCAGTAAACAACACCAAGCAGCAGGAAGCATCGACGGAGTCCATCCTGAAGACCAGAACCTGCGCATCAGCCGAGAACTACTGGGGTGTTTAAATTTGAATGCGGGGTTTAGGTTATAATTTGACGCCCAATACATGTGGGCTTTCTGTCAAAAATTTTCTGTGGCTGTAAAAAACAGTTTGCTACTTCATGTATGAGAAATAATGTAAATTTATCTAAAAAGCTTTTACTTTTACATATTATCGATCTCATAAAATTAAATTCTTGAGTACTTATAATTAGAAATATAATAAATGGTGATATATGAAATTATCCTCAAATTCATATAAAAAGCGTTCAGTTATCTCCTTGTTTAGAATTTTTGTTTTTCAGATTGGTAGAGCATCACACATTAACCCTAAAAAAGTCTGAATATTAACCATTAAAAATGGCCAATATAAAATTTTTCCTTTGTGTAAAACATAAAATGATGATTTAAAAATATATTAAAAGGTATTTTGTCTTGAAAAACTTGTGCGTGTTTTAAATAAATAATTAATTTTGCTAAAAACAATTGTGATGCCCTAATTTTTGTTGAATAGGAAATGGTAAAGTTACCTGACAGATTTTAATTTTTAATTAATAATCGAGGGTAAGTAAATGTACTATTTTCTACTGCCTTTTCTTGTTAAAATGCCCTAGATTTGTTAATCTTTATCTTTTTTGAACAAACAAACTTTCTTAACGATTTCTGAGAACTTAACCTCAAAGCTGCACCTGGTAAATAAAAGCCATTTACGTCCTTTTTAGCACTGAGTTTGCTATTTAAGAATATCCTTTATATTTTAGTACTCTGAGTAAATAATCAAAAACCTAACGAAAGCTTTTAATATTTAATCTTTAACCATAATTTTGCGTATCTGATTGCTACACGAATATTTTTCTTTGACGTGGGCTTGTATATTCTACTATTTTCTCCTTAAAACTTGGGAGGTGGCATAGAGGTGTTTCCAAAATTAATTTATAGAAATTAATACAATCAAATGATCATTTGTGCACCAGAACGAAACTATTCCAATGTCAAATTTATGAACAGTAGAACTGGAAACATTTTCGAGAATGATCTATACATACAGTTAGGATGGCAGCGCTAAAGTTAACAAAACGCTAAGTCTATCTGAAAATTTGCAGACGACAATGAAAGAATTAGAGTTATTAAATTTCATAAACAAAATTAACGGTCTCCAATTAAGAAAACATTACGTTTGAAATAAATACTCTTTGACATTTGCACCTTCATTCAGTCCAAAATCATTTCATTTCAGAATTTGATGTTTGCTTATTCCTTTCAAAACGTTTTAAAACTTCCTGGAGCACAGCATTTCAAAAGCCATTTGCAAATATGGAATTGAGTAGGTTCTCATACTATTGTCGATTTGCGATCCTTTGCTTTTCATTTGCATTGCAAAGTGTGCCGCAATTCTGCGCAGACACCGAAGCGTATAAAACTCCTCCAGAAACGGCGCCCATGGGAACCCAGAATCGGTTTCCGGGTTTAGATTGAGTGAATTTCCCCACATCCCGCATGATGATATTACCTATACACGCTCTCTTGTTTAATTCCATTGAAATCTTTAAAGCGGCAGCGGTTGGAAGATTGGTATTTCTATTGCTTTTCTCATATGCGATTACGTTTGGTTAACTCGAATTAAGCGAGAATAAAAAATAGTACGTTTAAGCGCACTATCATATTTAGATGTACTTATATAAACCAAATAGATTTTTTATATTCGTACTGTATAAACCAATTCAAATAACGTTGTAGCTAATATTTTGGAGATTCTTTCATTTATGAACCATACTTTTATTATAGGTTGCAATCAAGTCATCTTTGTGAAAATTTATTCGTTGCTTAGCTATTACAATATGCCAATACACACTCGTATCGATATGTCATACAAACTGGAAATTCTTAACTGTATTTATAAGTTTGTTGGACAGCTTCCCAAAAAAAGAAAAAATAAAAATTTTTGAGAAGGGATAGTTCTAAAATAACCACACGTTGAACTATAGTTGAACGGAAAGTTACACATTTACATACAGTTGTCAACATTTCACTACTACATTTGATGTCATCCTAAAGTTAAAACGAATGGACTAAAGCAAAAAGTAAGAATTTGAATTAAGTTCGTGAAAACAGGGCGATTGAGAGTGGAAGACATAAACCGTACAGACCTTATAGACAGCAGATGGAAGATTTAAATCAAATACAACAATATAAAGAACACCTCAAGAAATTACATCAAATTTCGCACTCCGAAAAAAGAATTCTAGTATACTGCTTAGCATCATCATCATTAAGTCTTCAGTCCTAGAACTGATTTGATGCTTACCCTCATTGTTTTCTAGTCTGAACCAACCTACACATTTCTCTAAAATTTGCACGGTCTGCATCTATTACTATTTGTGTGCGAAAGTCTGATCTCGGTCTACTTCTACCTATCTTTTTTTATCTCTGATTGTAATATATCCCGTACTTTTTCCTAGAAATGCCTTAGAACGTATCCTGGCCTTCTATTTCTCCTATTTTTTTTTCGTTTTCCACAGATATTTTTATTCCTCTACTATTTCAACAACCTATTTGTTATTAACTTTGTCTATCCATACTACCATCTTCATACATCTGAAGCACAACATTCTAGAAGGCTTCTATCTCTTTCTGTCTGCTTTTCCTACTACCCCTATTTCATAGATGTACTGTGCTGTGCTCCACACTATGCTTTGAACAGTTTTCTTCTTGTATCTATGTTCGTTGTCTTTGAACATAGTTGTTATACACTCATGTTTGATGCAGTTCGGTCACCTTCTATTGTTTTACAGTTATATACCCTACTTCCCCGATATTCTGTTGTATGTGAAGGGGGGTAAGCAGCCTTTGGCGGCCAAGTTCCCCCAGCACTTGAACCTTTGCCGAATTAATAGTTTCTCCAATTTATCCTTTCGCACAATCAACATTAGTTGAATATATTTCACAACCAACACCTGTAGTTGTTTATAATAATCATCAGATTTAAGAGCACTAATTTTTTCGTCATTGGGTTTTACGTCTTGAAACTAGTTGGACTTGTACCTCAGCTTATTTATGTTCTGAGCTAACCTACACAGTTCCCTGCAATTATCCCCACATCCTATATACAACTCGATTCCTTTCTATTGTTTTCTAAATATATACCCTATTTCACCGAGATTCAGTGGTGTGTGAAGGGAGTTAAGCAGTCTGTGGCTGCCAAGAATCCACCAACACTTAGACATTTGCCGTATTGTAGCGGGCTACTATTAACGCGTTTCACTAATTTAAAACAAATAGTAATAAAAGGCTTTATTACTCACTATTCATAAGTCCAACTAACAGTATATGGCTTATTTATAAATGTTTTCAGTTCACTTAACAATGAAGAGTAGGTGTTTATTGATTGTTTTGTGACCTCATTTGCTCCAGCATCCTCATTTGCTCCCACATCTAGACCAAATAGTCTTCTTCGACTAACCATTTTCATCTTTCATGAGATAAACCTATCTTGTTTGGTATCAATTAATATTAGAATTTTCTCAGCTACCCAAATCTCTTTAAAATTTTTAGATTGCATCATCCTCCAGAGAGCTACCCTCATTTTAAGATTATTTACCAGCAGCGATTTCTGACCGTCCTTATAAATTTTTTAGTCATGCAATACATCAAATTAGTTTAGAATTTTACGCAGAATCCGAATCTCTAAATATATTTAAAATCAAACCACCCCATACCATTTTACACACACACACCCTCTAAATTATAACTTTCCTGCAGCTCATACCTAAAAGAAAATCTTAAAACTTTTTATTACAGACAATTTTACCAATACAGTTTAAATTTAGTAAACCACATTTCTAAATACATATTCACAATTTCTATTCTTAACCTAGAACTCCTCACATCGGCTTATACTTATTAATATTTATTTCTAAATAGAGCACCTTTTCCAAAGACCAACCGGACCCACATGTTTCAAATTCCTCAGATTTTGTTCTCACGGTTTTGCTTAAGACCTCGTACATATTTTCCAGATTACTAGAAGACGTTATAACAATATTTTTTTGTTAAAGGATTTCACATCGGTAGTCTCTTCTACCATTTTGGTGTAAACGCCGTAGAGTTCGTAATAGACTTTTATTGCTGTATGTTGTGTTCTTTTTTTATTAAGTAATCGAATAAACCGTTCTTTCTGCTTCCAAAGAAACTCGGACACTCCATCGTCGACATTGGCGTTCTTTATGCGATAGCTAGCCATACGGTTGTTAAACGCGGTGCTAACCATTTATACGCTATCTTCGCCAGTAGCGGTAACTGTTGCATTTTCATGTCTGTTGCTTCTCAAGTGTGCGGCATAGGTAGTCTTTTCCATTTCGAAATCGCATACTTGACACATAATTCGTGGTTGTTTCGTACAAGATCCTTTAACAGCTGTCGGAGCTGAACGTTTACGGCTTAATGACATACCGTGCTGTTTTTCCTTGTTTCGTAGTAAGTTGTCCATTCTCGTAAAAGCGATACCGCAAGACACACAGTTTAAGTACTTTGATGCTGACGGAAGTATAAGCTTAACCGTGGACGATGTTACACCACAACATCCGCGCTGTAGGACTTTGGGTAAACTTGTAAGCAAACTAACTTATAACTAAAGAGTTTACTCTAGCGTACCTGCCTTATGTTCCCTATAGAATGCAAACCGAAGGCTTCCGAAGACGGCCGAACGAAATTAAGGATTCAGCAGAGAACTAAATGACGTCATCTTTTGCCAATCCTTGCTACTCGTCCAGTACATTTAGTACCAATGCATGCACCCGGTTCGCATCGTCCATGCTGCGAATGCAGTTAGTAGCAGTCTTCCATGTTATACGGATCAACAATCGCATCGCGTGCATATTAAAAATCCAAAAGGGTGGTAGCACATGCACACAAATTGGTTGCAAGTCGTGCGGTAGAAGATGCTGTGCTACTATAAACAAAAACTTAACAAAACACTTTAAACTTTTACTAAGGGAATATCAAGCTTGTTGTCTACAGCAGGGGTGGCCAACAAGTCGATCGCGATCGACCGGTCGATCGCGAGACCAATTTTGGTCGATCACTCGCAAGTTCGGGGTTTGCGAAAAGTATCTCATAAAAACTTTTAACTTAAAAAGTACAAATACTTTTTATTCAAATGTTTTCTGTGATTAGCTCATAGAAAGGATATAATTTTTATATTATCATTATTTTTATTAGTTTGTTTTGACATTTGAAATGGTTTTATTAAGTTCTTTTTCTTTGCACTTTTGCAATTCTGTTTTCTATTTAAAGCTTTTGTCGGTAGATAACTTTTTTGCTGCTGCTACTTTTTGCTACCTATATAAAATTTATTTGAATTGGGATATTACAAAATCAGCATAATACTTCGGCTTATGATAAAACTTATACAATACATATAAAAACGTATATAAATGATGTTTATTTAATAAATCTGAAATACAGTGCGTTTAAAATTGACTTGTATTTACACTTCTGAAAAATTTATGACTATTAAAATAATAACATTAGAATTGCCTGCCATTAGGATTAATTCTTGGAATCTAATTTTGCAGAATATAGTGTTAAATTTTCATTCTGAAGTTAGTGTTTGTACGCTACAGTCAATTTCTCTTGCGGATTGTTTCATTTGTAAGTATTAATGAAATATTAGTGTTCTTTAAATTAATTGTGCAAGTATATAAGAGATATATTTTAAATAAAATTATTTAAATCTCAATTAAATATTTATAAGCATTATTTAAAATAATAATTTAATTATTCGCAACTATTAAGTATGATTAGCTATTTCGTTTTATCGGCTAAACCTACACCAGGTATTAATTGTAATTTATATTGTTACTGTTTAATACTTTTATTACATGCCCTATTATTAAGTCGTATTTTTTTTGCATTTTAGTATACCTATTTATGAACATGGATAGCAAACCAAAAAAATCGAAAACATATCATTTCAATGAAGAATGGGAAATTAACTATTTTTTTACGATGGTGAATGATAAATGTTGCTGCTTAATATGTCTTAGCTCGGTAGCCATTGCTAAAAAGGGTAATTTGGAGAGACATTTCATATCTTTACATAACAAGTATCAAACAGATTATCCACCAAATTCCGAATTACGAAAACGTAAAGTTCGGGATCTTAAAACTCAATTAACAAATCAACAAAATATTTTCAAAAAGCCAATATTGAAGTCACAAGCAGTAACAACTGCATCCTTCAAAGTAAGCTATCTATTAGCTAAAAAATGTAAACCATTTTCTGATGGTGAATTTGTAAAGGAAATGTTCTTGGAAATCTCGGATTCCCTTTTTAATGATTTTAAGAACAAGAGCGAAATTACTGCTGCAATTCAAGATCTACAACTGTCCCGAAACACAGTGATGCGACGAATCGAAAAGATGGGTGGAAATTTAAAGGAACAGTTACAAAATGATATTAACAGATGCTCTTGTTTTTCTCTTCAATGTGATGAATCGACAGATATAAGTGATACTGCACAGTTACTTGTTTTCATTCGTTTAGTTTTTGAAGATTTTACATCTAAAGAAGAATTGTTGGGTATGATTTCTTTGAAAGAAAGGACTAGAGGTGTAGATATATTCAACGGGTTTAAAAGTCTGCTTAATGATAAGAAAGTACCTCTTTTAAATTAGTTTCAATAACAACGGATGGCGCAGCTGCAATGATAGGCCGCAAAATGGATTTATAGCCCTATGTCGAAATGACGATGAATTCCCAGATTTTTGAGTTACCACTGTATAATTCACCAGCAAGTATTATCCAGCAAGAGACTAAATACAAAAGAAGTAATGGACATCGCGTTTGAAATTTTAATTCAATTCGTGGAAGTTCTCTCAAACGTCGTCTTTTTCAACTAAAACTCGATGAAGGTCAGTCTGATTTATTATTGCATACTGATGTAAGATGGCTAAGTAGAGGTAAATTTCTGCAACGATTTCGTGATTTATTGCCTGAAATAATAGAATTTCTTAATGAACAAGAGAAAAAATATGCATATTTAAATGACAAAACCTGGCTTAGTGACTTAGCATTCCTTACAGATTTTACTTCCATATTAAGCCATTTAAATTTAGAATTACAAGGTAAAAATAAAACAATAATTGATATGATTAGCAGCATAGATGCATATAAAACCAAATTTATTTTGTTGATAGAAGATTTACAACAAAATAATATGAACCATTTTTCAAATATGGCAGACAACTTACAAAAAAATAAAAATATTATTTATGAGATTGACAAGTACGTGGCCGAAATACAAAATGTAATGGAAGATTTTGAGAAGCGATTCCAAGATTTTAAAAAAATTAAAGAAATTGTGGAATTTACATCTTTTCCTTTCAAAAAAGATTTAATTGTGAAGGAAATTAGCAAAAAAATTGCAGACTTATTTGATATGGAGCAAAACGCCTTGGAAAATGAAATTATAATTTTACAATCTGATTTAATCTTACAAGCCAGAAAATTTGAAGAAAATTTTTGGAAATATGTTAACCGAGAAAAGTATCCCAATATTATCAAATGTAGCGAATATATTTATTCTTGCTTTGGATCTACGTATCTGTGCGAATCGGCATTTTCATATTTACAATTGACTAAAACTAAACTTCGTTCCGTCCTGACCGATTCTCATACTGAGGACTCATTGTTATTGTCTTTGTCAGGATATACTCCAAATTATGATGCACTAGTAAAGGAAATGCAGACTCAGGTTTCTCATTAATTTAAAAAGTTTTAATGAATAAATGTTATTAATAAGTGCTCATGTTGTTTTAATTCCTCTGGACATAAGTTTTTTAACCCATTAAATAAATACTCATGTATGTAGATTATTTACCCCTTAATCATGGAGCTCGCCAAAGTGCACGTCGGTATAAAAGCACATTGCAAAAACATCCCCTTCTTACCTAAAAAATAGGTCGATCGCGACACAATTTTAAAATAAAAAGTAGATCTTATGTGCACCAAAGTTGGCCACACCTGGTCTACAGGATACTTACTAATAAAACAATTTAATTTTAAATAACTTCTGCGTCATATTTTCGGAAATGGCAAGTTTGAATATTTTCTTTGAAAACAATCGAAGATTGCCGAAGACACTCAAAGAGTGCACAAACGCGGTCACTAAACCAATTAGCATTAATACCGAGTATTCTGTGCTTTCGTAGGTTGCTCATTTCCTAGAACCAAATCTTCCGCATAGCGGTCCGTAGCATGTAATTATTTATAGAACCGGCAAGTACTCCATACCAAATAAAGAATTAGACGCTTGGTGACTGTTAACATCCGATTCCCTCGTAAAAGGTAGAAGAAACTCGGTCAATCATCCGTCTAACTTATACTTCGACCCGCTCACGTTCTGATAATTTCCAAACATTTCTCAAACGACAATGGTCTCAGAATTTTTAAACCTCCGAGAGATCTATAAGTCGTGATCAATTACACGATCGAGCTACCGGTACACAAACATATTTTATAGTAACAGTGCGCTGTATAATACATGCATACCCCATCTCTGCGCTACTGCTATTCTTATAGTTGCTTGAAAAAAACAGTCGCCTTTTTTTACTGCTAGGACCGCTGCAAAGCACCTTTTTATACTTTCTTTAAAAGTATAGCACATCGCGCACTTCTTTGTCTGATAATTAAATTTTGCTCATGTAGGCTTTTACACTATATTTAAACATCTAATACCATCGATTAATCACTTTCGATTATTCTAACGCGAGTTATGTAATCCCCCAATTGTTATATATATAAAAGAAACTAATAATTAAGAAGTTATTAGAAATATTAGAAAATGCGCTAAGTGATGTGCAACAATGTAATGAAGGACAATTCATTTCAGTTTATTAACGTTCATGGGAACGGAAACGCAACTTTGTAACACAAGGATAAGTGACACTGCAGATGTCAGGTCACAGGCGGTCACAGACTGTCACGTACCGAGATTACCTGGAAAGGAAGCTCGCAACAAAGTAATTATGAATAGATTTAAGATAGCAACATTGTATTATGAATAAGAGTCAAGTGTAAGCAGACATTAGGTCTGCAAGTTCCCACAAAAATGTGAGGGGGTAGGGATATTATAAAAGGCCCGGGAGCCCCACTCGAAGACAGTTAATCCATCGTTCAGCTTTAACATTGCAGTTCGTTAGATAACACACTTTGTACAATTAATTAATATATTTTCAAGATTGTCAAAATACAATCATAATTTCTGTATAAACAAATAAATGTGTTAAGAAGTTCAAGAAGTCTTAAAAAGGATCGCTCGCAGCCACGAACCATAACTCGCGAACCACCGTACATTCCGCCGCACCGTTCTTTTTGAATTCAACGATCCTATGGGCTTCCACACACTAACACCTAACGTATCTTTCCTACTATTTGTTAAACAAAAACTACCGGCATTGCCATGTCCGTATGTGGACGTAAGCAGATGTTTGTGGATGTGTACGAGAATATGTAACCATATACATTAATCAGTCTATGCTATTTTATTTAATCCAAGAAAACTACTATTTTTCTAAACCACAATTAATAATCGCCTTTATAGGTTTAACATTTCTACCATTTCTCAATGACTGGTGCTACGTACATGGAAACTTTAATTTCTTATTGGAGAGAATCCTTATTCTGCCACGCACTGTTGCGTAGTTGCATACCCGCCCCTTTTGGGAATATATGCTCGTTATAGGTTGTAAGATCCGCGGTTTTACTTAACTACACTTCGTAAGACCCCTTTAATCTTTTTAATCGTGTCTTTCTCGCTTACAATACAGTAGGACTTAGCTCTACTACCTACAAATTTTAATACTAGATCCCCATTAAATTCGTCTTTGAGTTTCCCTACAACTTTTTTGTTGACAAGCGGTATATTGTATTTATTATCCGTGGGGTAGTCACTCTTTTAAGATAACTATATTTTGTTTGGTATCAACTTATATTAGATTTTTCTAAGGAGCCCAAATCTGTAAATAGATTTTAAATAGGACCACCCCATACAAAGTTATGCCTTTTAAAGACCCAAATCTCTAATTTTTGCCCATCTTTATTTAACTCCATCTTTAAAACATTTTTTCGCTTCTCAAGACATATGCTTTAACCATCCATTTTCTGAGAAATCTAAAACCGCTGTGTTCCGCGAACACCACGTGGAGATAACACGTATACTCTGTCAACCAGGATAGAAGCAGGAAAGATTTAGAAGGTGGAGGAAGAACTTAAAAATTATGGAATCTTAAGACTGATATATACAATAGATTTACAAAATCTATACAAATATAAACAACTATCTTAGATTTAGATCTTTATGCCCTTCATGCGTAGATTGACGTTACGCTAGTCATCTTTGCTCGATGAACTAATTTTATTAATAAGCTGCGTGTACAAATCGTGTTTTTTACTCCGGATACATACACCGGCAAGTACTCCTTACCACCCAAATAAAGAATTAGATGCTTGGTGACTGTTAACTTCTGCTTCCCTAGTGTACACCCAGACACATACCAGCCCATGCGCACCCCTGACCATGCGCACCCCTGCTCATGCGCACCCGGCCCATGCGCGCTCCTACCCATGTGTACCCTTGCCCATTCGCACTGCCCATACACACCCCAGCCCATGTGCTCTGCCCATGCGCACCCCTCTCTGTGCGACTGCTATTTTGTGGTGACGTCATAGCCATTATAAATAAAGAACAATGTAATACTATTATAAAATGTTTATTCTGATATTATACATAACAAAATTTAAAAATATTTAATACCAAGCATGGAGTCATTTAAACTTAATTTTAATACAAAGTTATACACAGAAGACAGTCCATTCTTTATGTTTGTTTGGAGTGGTTTTAATTTTATCTAATTTTATTCGCAGCTTAAAATTTAAATCGACACCCAAGTCCTCTATCTCCTTTTCTAGCCAGTAGTTTGATACATAGAGACCGTCTAGGTTTTCGAATTGCAAAATGTACCGAAGTTTGCTTCTATATATAAAGTCTTTTATTCCACCGACAACCAGATCCATTCCTTCGTGTAATTCTTGCAGCTTGTGACAATCTTTTAATCGCGGCTCTCCCATTATATCCTGCATACGTATCTTGTTAGCTTGATCGACTTCTTCTTGTCGGTATTGGAGGAAATCCTTATTCTCCCACTCACTGTCGTGTAGTTGCATGTCCACCACTTTTGGAAATATATGGTTGTTATAGGTTGTAAGACCCTCGATTTTAAATAATCCGAAAGGTTCTTTACTAGGCAAATATACAATGTTTAACGGAACCCCTTTGCTTGTGGTGTACGCCAAGGTTAAGAAACGTTAAGAATACGTTTTTAGAATAACCTTTTAAAAAGTATACGGATTTAGTACCATCCTTTTTCGCAAGGACGGCTACATAACTAAAATAGTCTTTTTTACTAACCACAAATGCATACAGCTTGTAGAAACCGGATGTATCTAAGTCAGTTCATCGGCACATAAAATAATCTTTTAATTCTTCCTCATTTTCTCTAATAAGATGTTCTTTGTCTAACACATCTTTGTATTGTTCTCGTATTGTCGCAGTGTTTTCCATGTAGTCCAACTTTCGCTTTTTTGTACCCATTTCCTATAATTCCAGTTGTATTTTTCTTCCACTTACAGCGTATGGCGTGCATAATGAGGCAATTTCCTTAACGTAAACGGATAGAGTTTACTGCCAATATTCACGCGTCGTCGTACAACCTCTGGACGAATGTTAGGCGTATCTATCAACCCCAATTCCGAAATGACTATTTCTTTTGGAATTGTAGAATATGGTGTTGCAGATTGTGTAAAATATGTACTACCTGCTTTAATGTAGCACTTGTGTAAGATTTTCATTTTTATCTTGGCCATCTTCCTCTTCTACTATCTCCAAATAATTTACAGGTAAATAGTTAAAACTAAAAGCCGAAAGCACATACTTTATCAATTTGTCTCTTTCTTCCGGTTTTTCGGACAACTTAATTTGCAACCCCGTCAATTTCTTTGTATTGCCATTCCCCAATACAAGTACTGTAGTAGGTTATTATACACTAAACAGCAGCTATTTTGTAGCTTGTCCGATAGCTTACTCCACATTTTGGCAAGTGGTACCGAGTACATTGGTGCCTTTAGGAAGTATAACTTACTATCTTCCAATAAGGTTAAACAGTCTTTTAAGGGTTTATACACCCGTTCCGCACTGACATAGCTTCCAATTGTACAGTTGTATATTGTCGCTTCCAATCGCGTAATACCATGTTTTTTGGCCAAAGTAGACGCAAATGTTTCCCTTAAACGTACATCTGGACAACGTAAAAAATCTAGTATATGATTGCCAAGTTGTTTATTAACACCAGGACTTGTTATCTGACACACAAATTTGTTGTATATCTTAATTCTTGCATTGGTCGTTAACCATGTTAAACAATCAATTCCCACAGTTTTACCGTTGTCAACTATAATATTACACTTTTCTTTGCATTCGTCCTTATAGCAAAAGTTATGGTTTGTAGTTAAATAATTACACATCTCCATCTTGCACAACGATCATGCACTTACCTTAATGTTCATACTGTTGGCTTCTACGGAAGTGGTTGGCAGCATCCAAACCAGAACAACATCTCCGCCGACGGAATTATGTAGTAGCATAGTAACACACACCAAAATGTATATTGTATGATATTATGTTTTAATACATGACCGCACTGGCCGAATGCTTCGAAAGGAGTGTCCGTGCAAAACCAGTGATAGATAATACCGCCTAGTTTATCGCAAAACAAAACCTTGACCCTTTAAAATGAATAAAATTGAAATTAAGAGTGGCGTTCTAACCCAATTTTGAACAAGGCGTTTACACGGACTCTTGGAAAATTAAATTGCTATTTATGACTCTACAAAGTTTCAAAGCAGCTGGATAGATTTCTACATGAGTGTGGGTAGAAAATATTGAGCTTAACCTTGTAATTGAACCAAATTAGAAAATAACAACTCGCATGTTGTTTTCCATATGGGACCAGGTACCATTAAAATTGAGAATCTACCTAAATTTCCAAACAAATATTGTTGCAAATTTTTTCAATTTTTTCCTTTCTATCTTGCCTTTATACTTCTAAGTTGTTTGCACTAGCAATTTTTTTCTTTACAAACAAAAAATTGTTGCAAAACGACTAGGGGGTTTGAACAATCGGAAGCTACCATTGCGGTGCAGAAAGACGCCTTATTTTACAATGTAGGAGCGATGACATAATTTTATTATTTTTACATAACACTATCTATTAAAATCAATTGGAGTGTAGTGGTATAAGATCTTAAAATAATATTTGGCTACGAAACATTCAAATCTATTCTTGCATCTTCAATATACATCTAGGCATAAATGATGTGGTTATTGTTTACATAAATTCACTTTACCAACTCAATGTTTTACAGCCGATTTTTATTGTATTCATAAATGTCCACGACACAATTTGAATTACTACGTCTTGCTCCTTTACAGTTAGCACAAGTAACTCACCATGGTACTCTATTTTTCTTGCACGAGCAACATTTTGTAAAATAATCACTCTTGCAACTACATTTCAAAATGATCAATAGTTGTGATGCTGCTGGCAGATCGGTTGTCACGGTGTCAGTTGTCATGCAGTCTCTTTTCATCCCCATAACCTTGAATCGATATTTTAACATAACAGTTGCTGCATCTGGCAATACATCTGTAAAATTGATATTGAGCAGCTGCTTCAGTTGAGGTAATGTTATCTAGTTTCAAATATGTTAATTTTCCTACTATTTATTGGTCAAAAAGCATACTCGGAGTGAAGTTAGTACATAATTTGATGTTCCACCAAAAACTAAAGTTAAAGCATTTTATGCAGCTTCACGAATGGTGTCATTTGAAGTATTTGTACTACGAAGCAACACAGATTTTTGAAAGTGTGGTTGTCTTTTACCAACTGTAGTGGTGAACCATTTCCAATGCTGTATACTCTGGAAGTATTATCACATCTACCCAGGGCATAAATTAACAACAAGTTGTTACATAAATCAGATCCTAAATTTGACTGATATTTATTTAAGTGAAAGTAGAGAGGTATGGCCCTTTGTTCTTTTTTTAGGAAAGTGTTGAGATTGTATATTAGCGAAGGTTTGGCAAGTCTTATATAACTATCAATATCCTACATTTGATGTATTTTATTATCTTTTAACAAGAGTATTTTTTTGCATAAAATAAAAATGAATGAAATAATTATGGAAAAACATCACAACTTCTAACCTCAAATACAGCGCACGTCATTATGAAATAAGTCACGCTAGTGAGGTAATAAATTAAGGAATTCCTAGAAATCTTGCATCATTACGGTGTACTAGGTTCCATACGGAACTCGTACAATCTAAAAGACTGACGTAGTCAAAATAAATTGTATATAAACGGGAACTTTTATTAAAGAGAAGCATTCAATGAATGGATTCGATGTCATTCATTCGATATGATTAAAACGCGAAGAGTTGTTTTAAGGTATGCAGTACGCATACGGTAATTAATAATTACGATGTAACAGTGAATAAAATAGTCATTCTTAAAACGTAACCTGCATAGATATGGAAGTTGTTAAATGCAGTTATTTGATTTTGTAATATACAATGAAGAAGGAAAATTCTTTGAAATAAAAGGTTGTTTTAAATTTAATTAAATAATTAAACCGAGGATGCATTTTAGTAATTGATGTTTCTACATGGAGATTCAAATAATATGGCAAATCGTGTGAGCTGATGTTTGAAGGTCAATTTAAAAATAGAAGCAAAAGATACTTAAACTGTGTAATTACAAATTGGATAAGCGCTTTTGAGATTTTTGCAAGTATAACTTATAGATTTTTTTGTTTGTACTCTTAACTGATATTTGAGTATATGCCATTTAATTTAAGGTAGAATAAGTTTTAATCATATAATTTTTTTTTGTAATGGTTTTTACCAGGAAAGTTTATGACCAGAGTTCGAATCACTCTGATTATTTTTAAATAGACTATTTGTCAAGGATTTTTTTGTCAAAACAGAACATAGAAGCGTGTGGTAACAAAGTCAGGTAAACTGAGTTCTGTAAATTTAAACTTAGATAAGGTGAGGAACATTTTGATAATTAGGTAAATAAGTACCTGTTAGGAACCATGCTTTAAATGTTCAATATTCTTTTGTGTGAGAGGAAATATTTTAGCACTCTTTTAGCGATGTCCAACGCCAAGCATTGTCATATTAATAATTAAACAGCGGTCCAAAGTGTGGCCGTTGTCAGAGCATTGGGGGCCCCCAACTTGTGGCCGTTATCACATCTATATATATTACTCTGAAATTTCCCTGTGTTTCTTCGCTGAAACGCTAATTCGAGCCCCACTATTAGGACGCCAATCTTGGACGAAAGCCACTTGCTTAGGTTGGCCTTAAATACTGTTCTGTTCACACAGAAAAATCCTACACCCAAAACTTTTTCAATTATTAAGGCACACATCCATTAAACTACATATATCCTCGTTTTGAAAACAATTAATTTTTATTATATATTGCTAGATAAAATTTTACTCATCAGACAAATAAACTATTTAAAGTAACTGGGCTTAACCCCACACCTGACATTAACCTCTGACTTAATATGAGCTCACAGTAAGGCCCTTTAAACACGTGTACAAATTTTCGCACAGCAATTACCAAAAGTCCCTTTTACTTTGTACATAAACAGCTATTACATAATTATTTTATAAATAATCATCCCTACATAAACATATTTTCAAATAATTAATTATAAAAATTTAATAATAAATTCTTTTGTCCATAGAATTCAGGAAAATACACTCATACAGCACAAAATGTCATAGCACATCAAATAAACTCAAAAGACAATGTTTTCATAAAAATCAGTTACCTAGAAAGCATCACCGCACATGTATCTGCAATCCAACCATCGATGACGTTGCCCTCGACTATGACTGCATGTTAAGGAACCACCCCCCAAGTTGACTCACGCCATCTTTGTCGGCAATCAGCTACTCAAATCTCTCTAACTATCAATCTATAGCACATCCAAAACATCCCAAACTCCTCTACTGGTCCATTCACCATCAGTAAACCACTAACTCGATACGTAAACAATCTCTATTCCATCTTTGGACGCCTAACTAGCACCAACAACCAAAGTAAACTGTAGTCCGTACTTACATAGCTTTAATAAGCTTCGCTTTTTTGTCTAAATGTACTTCATAACTTTACTGGACTGTTGGTACCACAGCACACCAACTTGTGTAGGTTGTTATCAATTAAACTCTTAAAACACTTGTTCGACACAGACAATAATGTCGTTTACTAATGTTTGTATTCACGTCGATGACAAGTAAAAACGAAGAAAAAGAGAGAGAGAACTCTCTCACCACTTACAGGTGTTTATATAGACCAAAATATCCCCTTTTCATTTAATTTTCTCACAATTTACCACCCCACACAAACTAGCCTTTTCGGTAAATTTCAAACCGTCGCAACGCTTCTCGAAACCAAATTCTTAACCGATACAAAATTCTACAAACACCCGAGTTAACCTTCAATAATTCCTTATATTTGTGTACGCAAACAGCAACGGACTTCCAAATCTCAGAATTTTGACGCTCAAAAACAACAACCTACCACGAAAATAGCTTTTAACCGTCCAACGGATACTTTATTTCCACAAACCTAGCCTCAATTAAAAAAATAGTGTTTGAAAGTAGTTTTGTTTGCAACGCCTTGTACAAGGTATTGGCTTATAAATGGTTTATCCAAAAACAAAGCAAAAAAATTAAAATTTTAGCATCGTGCATCTTTTCAACAAAACGATTTAACAAAAAGTTCTTATGACAAGCTCGTAAATTTTTTATGTGGTCTTTATGTCCTCGATGTTTGTCTGTCCATTCTATTTACATTCTGTATAGTCATAATTTTCGTCAGTGTTAAATTACTGAGACCTTTTTGGGTTGATTATCTCTTAAAGTCACGCAAAGTAGACTAGACCACCTAACGTCTATTATTTTTTACATATTTTACACTAAGGAAGGACTAGAAAATAATGATAACTTCAGAAGATAGGTTCACTTATTGTTAAGCTTTAATTGTTTTTTAGGTATATTATTTTGTAATTCATTTATTTTATTTAGTAGAGAACCTACGGGCTAGAACGAGGTTCAGCTGTTTCGGATTCCAGGACACTGCACTTTATAGTGAGCGAGAACGTTGACAGGTTATCTAACTAGAGCGCAGACTTCCGTTTTTTAGAACCTGAACTATGTATACGCCTAACATGAAAATTAACGGCTTTCGACTTTAAATTAAGAACACAAAAGTGGTGGTAAAGAGAAGAAAAAAGGGAAAGGTTGCGGCAGCAAGGGTAATGATAAGTAGGCCAAACGAATAGAGGCATCGAGGCATGATTACTATATAAAGACAAGAAAACTTTAAATGTGTTTCTAAGTGTCCTTATTAGTTACTGCAGATTACCGAGACACCTTACACTTTTGGAGGCCGAAGGAAATCCTAGGTACGCAATCTGCAATAAACAAGTAGAAACTGCTGCCCACTAAAACAGGCAGCTACGTGACGTATTTGTTATGCGTGTGACTATTATACCCAAGGTCCCAGGTGGTCAGTTGAAAAATACTAGGCGAGCATTTTTCACAAAAATACGCTCTCGTTTGGACTGGAGGTAAAATAAAGGTTCCGTGTGTGAGTATTGACACGCACGTTAAAGATCCCTATCTTGCCTGGACCAGCAGGTTCAGCAAAATTCAAAATTTTCCAGGTAAAAGAAACTCGCTTCCTGACCAATGTATAGTACCTTCGAGTGGAGCATTGGAAAAACAAATGTAGTGCCCACTAATAGATGAAAATGTGAAGAGTTACGGCTGCTACGTACCATGACGTAGCCGAAAGAAAACGTAAATATCCCAGGCTAACTACCAATGCGGTGATGGGAACGGTTGCTTGCAACACAAAAATAATACATCGCCTATGATTTTCTATTTACAATAAAAAAACATAAATATAGAAATTTCTATCGAAACAGCAAAACAAAATTAACTAAGGTTACTATTGTAACGAGGTAAAAATACAGTATGGGGTTTTGAATAGAAATAAAAGCTAGGCGAATGAAAAACAAACTACCACAAAAAAACGCATCTAAATCCATTGTCGAAAATAAACGTAACAAATCCCTCCCCAACAAATTAAACGGTCGCGGTAGGAAAACAAAAGTAATGGGAGTGGGCAGGACAAAAAAACAACGAGAAAAAAAACCCCAAAGAAAAAAAGAAACAAAAACCCAAACAAAACAAATCGCTTAAGAACTAAAAGAAAACTCGTTACGAAAACTGAACACAAAAGACAACAGAAAAAGGAAAAAAACACCACAAAATAAAAAAAAGAAGAACACTCGTCCGGATCGAAGGACCAATAATAGGAGAGGAAAAAAGGAAGGAATGAAGGGAAGCAAGCAACCAGAACTAAGATGGAACGGCCTCGGCACTGCGGAGTCGTCAACGGACGGTTGTTTCGCAAAAAAGAAACAGAAAAGGTTATCAACCTCAAAAGAAGAAACGGAACGAGGAAGAAAACTAACAGTGCCGACCAACACAGGACCCAAATGTCAAGCCTCAAGTAAACAAAGGGACAACAAAGGAGAACGAGAGGAAAAGAAGAGGAACGTTGGTAAAAGGAAACTGTGTATTGCACACTGTGGTAGCCGAAACTAAAGAACCGAAGAAAAGAAAGGCTAACTAGTCCTACAGTCGACTAAGTCGTGGTTTCTGAAGAATGAAAGACGGACTAGAAAGCACCTACCACAGGAGTGCATGGACGAAACATAATTAGTATCAGGACCGACAGCAAAGAAAACAAGCAAAAAGCTAGGGGAAAGGAGAATGAAACGAAAGGAACGAGAAAAAAAACCAAAAAGAATAACACCAACACCGAGTACAAAAAACTAAAATCGTACAAAAAAAAATAAAACAGAATCCCAGTTTAGTTATGTATGAGTAGGTGTGAGCGTGTACGTGCGTGCGTGTATATGTGTTGTGTGTTTGACCGTTGTAGTCGCCTCTTACGACAGGCAGGTCGTACCATGGGACTATTCTATTCCTGGACCCACACGGGTGCAAGGAGTATAAGGAGAGAACAGAGGGAAGAAGAACCAAGAAGGAGAACCAAGTAAAACTGTGTGTTTATGAAGTGTGTAGGTGTAGGTGTGTATGTATGAAGTGTGTGGGTGTCGATTGGGGGTGTATAAAGTGTGTATGTGTGTATATGTTGGACCGCTGTAGTCGCCTCTTAGACAGGCAGGTCGTTCTATGGGACTATTCCATTCCTGGACCAACACGGGTGCAAGGAGTACAAGGAGAAAACGAAAGAAAGCCCCGTAAAACAGGGAAACAAAACAAAATCGTAATGTCCAAAAATCATATCCGAAGGAAAGCAAAGTCGTCATAATCTGGGGTACGAGGACTAGGTATTGGGTTTAAGGTGTTTACGCCGCCAGAAAGAGAACGAAACAAGATCGAGGACATTAGGATTTTGTCGACATATATCTTCAGGTTCGGAACGGGCGTAGAATAATGTCTGCCTCTTTTGGGCAGTCTTCCGCAAAACAGGGACAGCAGGGGGTGTAGTAGTTGCAACACGCGGCATAGGAGGTGGCAAGGGTAGTTTGGAAAACTTGAAGTGAGTTAAGGAAGAAAGTCGTTTGTTGTTAGGGTTGAGGTAAGAAAGTCAACGGCAGAAAGGGAAACATCATGGGTTGTCAGAATATCCACAGTAGAAAGAGAAACAGTATTGGCTGTACGAGAATCAACCTTACGAAGAAAAACACAAGCGGAGCACACTTTAGTAACGTTAACTAGAGGGACAGAAGTAGATAAAATTTCAAAGACGTTAGATAGAGTACTAGAAGTATCACAGTTAGGAAAGAAAACAGCATTGGCTGCAGGAATATCAACCCTAGAAAAGGAGCAGAATCCAATAACACTTCGGTAACATTACACAAAGAGACAGAACCAGGTAGAATTTCGTCAACCTTACAAAAACAAACAACATCAGGGAGAACTACATCCACAATAGATGGGAAATCAGAATCACGTTGACCTTCGTCAACATTAGATAACAAGACATCAGCTAGGATTTCACCAACCTTAGCTGAAAGAACAGAAACAAGTAGCATTTTGTCAGCATGAGAAAAATGAGTAAGAGTAAGTAACGAAACATGATCAGGTAAAACTTTGACGATGACAGCAACAGGCATTATAGCTACGGGTTCCCTAACTTTAACAGGACCTTCGCTGACTAAATTAGAAGTTATCGTCACTTCCGCGACATGTGTGTTTGCAGCACGACAGGAATTTCTTGGGTAGAATCATTTGAGAAGCTACTTGCAAGTCACTAATCCGAAGTATGGGTTGTAATGGTGGTGGAGGCACAGTTTGGGCTGAGAGTGAATAAGTAGGACGAGCAGAAGGAGGAGTAGAATAGGATGTAGAACTAGAAACGGAGGAAATTTTGTTTGAAGCTGTATTCGCCGAAGAAGGGATGACTCGGATGAGGAACAGAAGAGAACGTAGAGTGAGAAGCAGAAAACGTTTGGCTAATAGAGATGAGAACAGAAGTTGAAGTATTATTTGAAGACCGATTAGGAGCAGGATGACAGTTTGGACAGTTGCGGCGAGAAACTTCCTTATATCTGCAACCATGGCAATGGACGAGTACAACGTGTCGAAACATGGCCAGGTTTGTCGCAATTAAAGGATACGACCTGACGAGTTGAAGTAGAACTAGGAGGAAGAACAGTAGAACGTACGGAAGAAGTATCGGATCTACTCGTAGGCGTCGAAGAAATCTTAACAACTCGGTCATGTGAAGCAAAGTATATTCCTCAGTAGTAGCAAACTTATAAACAAAATCCGGAGGTTCAAAATGTTGAATTAGTAAATTAAACAACGACTTCCAGTCAGAAAACCTATGCCGGTAACCACGATACCAAGGTAACGCTTTAGAGTCAAACAAATCCATTGCTGACTCATATAACTGCGATTCTGATACATGGTGACTTCGACCCTTCTCAAAAAATCATGTACAGTAAGAATGTTCAGGATACCAGAAAATTTCAAATTCCACTCCCACACAGGAAGACCTTGGTAGGAAGCTGAAAAAGAAGTCATTTTAAATACGAACAAGAAAGAAATTGGTAGAAAGTAACTAAATGAAGGCTAACTGTAACTCGAGCAAAGCCAAAAGAAAATAAAATTGCTGCAAATACAGGACAATTTAAAACATTCGACAAATAAACTTCAAGAACACCAATAGGCGCAAAACAACAAAATAGAAATTAGAATAGGGCTATAGAATAATAGAAAAACTTTAGACGTGATGGGGAGAACAAAATATACAGAAAAGAAAGGAAGAAAAAGAAAAATCTTGGGCGCCAGCGTTTTCAATGGACTAGGTTATTAGCGAAATTACAAGTCCGATAATCTGAAATTAACCCACCAATAATATTGAGCGTAAAGGACAAAAGATAAGTAGTATCAGGCCGAGGAAATGCGGGTCATGGAGGAACTTAGGCGCTAACAATAGAAAAAAATCGGAGCAAAAATTAACTAAAACAAACTCGGAGCCAAAATTAATCACAAAAAAATCACGGACCCACGCCAGGGCGTCAGAAATTATGCTACGTACCATGACGTAGCCGGAAGAAAACGTAAATATCCCAGGTTAACTACCAATGCGGAGAGGGGAGGGGTTCCTAGCAACACAAAAATAATACAACGCCAACGATTTTCTATTTACAATAACAAAAACATAAATATAGAAATTTCTATCGAAACAGAAAAACAAAATTAACTAACGTTATTATTGTAACGAGGTAAAAATACAGTACGGGATTTTGAATAAAAACAGAAGCTAGGTGAATGAAAAACGAACTACCACAAAAAGGACGCATTTGAATCCATTGTCAAAATAAACGTAACACGGCAAAGAATTCTCAGTTTGAGTATCCTAGGCAAAGATGAGTTGATCTTAGTTTATTGATCAGACGTGCACTGTCATTAGGAAGTAGAATAGGTTTGTTGTGAGAGGGTAGAAGAGGAAAGACGTACAGAATGGAGTGGAGTAGACTAAAAGGTAGTGTAGGGATGGGTAAAAGAAGCCAATTGACCCAGTAACTGGATGTCTTTAGTCCCCTGCTATCTACTACTACTACTACGACCTGCGGACTACATTAGCTGGTTCTGAGATTATCCCATTACTTTTGTTGGTCACAAGCTTCCCTACTTATTTAAATCCATTCATAATTCGTTTGCCTGTAACATGATTCCTCTTCATGTAGTTTTCATGTCAGTCTTTGAATTTGGAAACTTAAATCTGACGCATTTGGATTGCACTTTGAAAATTTCAACGCTGCGAGTTGCGTTTAAACTAATTTGTTTCTATGATATATTTGCGTTGATTAATGGAGTAAAGTTAATAAGAAGTTCAATTAAGGACAAAATAGAACAAAAGCTGGTAATAAATCAATTAGAAAGCTATTAATAATCACGAGTAAATACAAGAAAAATGGAATTAATGTATTACGCTGTTATTCGTTAGAATTGAGTTCTCTATTATAAACATTGCTTTAATGGGTATTCGATTTATGCAGTTCTCTACGTCCTCTTCCAACTAAAACAAAAAGAGCGATAGTAAATCCCGCGTAAACTAGTACGACTTCACGCGATTCACGGTTGTTGGTAAATTTGTGGACGTCGTTTAACATTATGTTATATTGTTAAGTATATAGGGTTGTATTTACTGACTTCAGCAAAGGTCTGAAAAACCACGCCATGCAATATGTCTTAATCTAAAAGAATTACAGAGAAAGAAGACGTCGAATTACGACTTTGTAAAGTTTTTCGTGTCTGTAATAAATTTTCTTTCGTTTAAATCAACTATCACGAACAGTAAGACAACGACAGACCGCGAAATTATTTTGACTATGATTGCAATTTTAATTAAACTCAATTGTAGTTTGATATATCGCGACTTACGAAATGTAATGAAATCTCCAGCTAGGGAGCTTATTTGCGGTTTACAGCAGTTTACTATCTTACCAGGGGCGACTCCGTTTTACTTTAAAAATCTAGGTTTTTCTTATCGTTTCCTTCTGTACTTTAATTGAAAAAATTTTTTAATCAGCTTGTACATTACGTCCGCACTTTTTCTGAACCCACAGTTTTTAGATATTCCAGAAGAGTCCCCACAGGTACATTAACGTTAGTACTACCTGAGGTAGTGTAATGAGCGTTATATTTGTACCTTATTACTATTGCCAGACCATTCTCATTGGCATGTTTTTAATCTACAAAGGTCCTGCGTAGGAGGCATACTCCTAATATCATAACAGAGTTATACATAATTAGAAAATATTTATCTTCACTCTTTGTACTTCAGAATCCTTGCTGAGACGTCCCTAACTCCAATCTGGAGTGATGCTATAAGACAGAGTTCCCTAGGCTAAATGATATGGGTCTGGGGTTGTCTTCTCAAATGCTTGATAAAATATTATAGCCAACAAGATTTAGTCCCGTTATTCTATTCTTGAAGATGTAGAGCTGCTGAAAGGATACGATCATTCCCTTTTTCCTAACCATGAAGTGAACTAGTTCCCCGTAAGTCTCTAGACTGCGGCGAAAGTTAATCTCATTTATTTCTATTTAGGGTATTATGCTGACCGAAGTGTTTTTTTTTGGTCTTAGACACTTCAATTTGTTTGGTGTTCCAATAAGCTGAGCCTCCTAACGTCGGCTGGCATTTCACACACAGCAAGAATAACCATATCAAAATGTAGCATTTAATGGAAACTACCCAGACGCTGTTCTAGTCTCTTGTTTCAACCCCCACTCACACTAACCTCTTGGGGTTTTGACATGCCACCAACTGGATATATCTAGAATGCTATTTTGTATCTCAAGGGTCTACGTGGTTTCATTTCAGACCCCTTGGATTTTAACTAGCAGCTTAACTTTACCGCTCAACAAGGTTCAGCTGAAGAAAATTTACTGATGTTTATACTTTTTAATACGATTAGTCAAAGCTCTAGAGCCATTGAGTAGAAACTACATTCTGGGCGGTTATTACGAACCACCCTGGCTCCACAGGATTCAAACTTCTAAACTTTATTTTACTTGATTGTTAAAGGACTCCATTGTTATAATCGTCATCGTACTTAAACATAACCATCGAATCATCCTCTACGACAATACACTACTCTACAACGAATATCAAAACCTCCGAAGTCTGAAATCAAATCCTGAATCCACAATTTTCTCCTACGCTGCTGCAAGGTCAATGGCTCCTTTTTTACCAACAGAAAACATATATACGAACATCTCAAGCATTCTCCTTCACATTCCGCTCTCCAGTAGAAATGCCATACAGTTCATGATATGTCCCGACAACTTCTGAGATAAACTCCACGAATTTAATTCAACCCCCACACCGTTTTGTTCATGTGAAGACCAATTCTAATTAGAGATTCGCACCAATCTTGTCTACTTATCTTTCATAATCCCAATCAATCTTAACTTCAAAGATTCCATTCACGTCGGCCTTAACCTATACTTTCTAGCCACCCTTCATCCACATGAGCTTAACCTCTTCCTAAGCGAAATCCTTTTTATAAAACCTACTATCCGCAACCGCCGCGCCGGCTCCACAAGTACGCACTCACACGCCAACTCACTTATTTGCATATACACTCACACACATGCACATACACATAAATTACACTCAATTGGATTGACACCGTCCGATCTAGACGGCGACATAGGTAAGCGCACGAAGCGAATTTCTTAACGATGTATTATTATTCATTTTGAATATTATTTATTTCTTGTTGTATCAATACAAAGACTGTATGACTAAATTGGGGCTAGGGCCTAAGTATAGTTTAAACAAATAAATATTAAATAAAAAAATCATCGTGGCTATGTGAATCTGGTGGTGCTCGTCTTCTCGCATCACCTTTCTTCTTTTTGGCTTACATGAGTGAAACAGAACTTGAATTTTTTTTATAGTTCGGTGGTTTATAATGCTATCTGATTTAACGTTACATCCATGCAAGAAGATGTATGCTTCCGTTTATCGGAGGCTAGGGGAGTTTCTATTTTTATTTCAGTGTTCTGTCCGAAATGAATGTCCTTGTCAGCCATGGTTGCCAATCTGAGTTTGAAATTCAGATGTTTGCTGAGTTACATGTACTTTTCCTAGGGTTTTTACTTTTTTTGGATATCGTAAAGAGCTCCAGAGGGTAAAATTTTTCGGAAGCTTCCTCAACTACCTCTTTTATTCGAAGCCGGCTATCCATTTGCTAGAACTATCTAGTTTAAACACCCGCCATATTCCACGTTGAATTTCCTTAGTAGCTCAATATTGAACGCACTGAAAGTAGGCAAAACTTACAACTTCTTAATGCAACCTCTCCCTTAATTTCTTTTTTTCTTATGCCTTTTACCTTTCACTCTACTACACTTTCTCAGTTTCAAAACCTTGTTACCCTTTTTTACTGTTCTGTCTATGGTGGAACTATTAGACTCCTTTTAGAATCAACTAACCTCTGTCTCTACTACAGAGCCTCATTCATCTTCATCTGTTGAGGGTGTTTGAGGCCCACTCAAGGAAATCATCTGACATTCTGAGCACTTTTATATCTGTGGGGTCTCGATTTTTAAAGAAGTGGGCATTAGGTATGCTCAATAGTTATTTCGAGATGGATTTACCATTACCATTCTTTTTTCGGCATGTTTTGTGTGATTGAAAAGGAGTGAGTTAAATTACAATGTGATAGTATTCTGTGACGTGGTGTATATTATTAGTATGTGAGGAGCATGAAGGCGTATGTATTACTTGTATTATCTTAAATCTATTACAAAAGTGGAGCTGCTCCTACTGTTTCTCAAGGCCCCTGTCGCCGCTATCCGGGTTTCACATGGTTGTGGCTTCGACATCTTGGTACTGCTTTTAGCATAGTCCCACTATGCACTATTGTAAGAGACAAGATTATACACCACATCATGGGCTAACTTCTCACATGAGTTTGATCGGGGTTCAAGTATCTGTCCTATTCGAAAATCTGAATGTACCACCTGCCAGTTGTTTCTTGTACACTTTCAGAGCCGTGGCCCGAGATGGGAAGGCAGAGAGATGGTTCAGCGAAGCAGGAACGTCTCTTAGTGTCGACTATGGAAGTGTGCGTGATATATAGTGTTGTGTTGCAGTAAGTGTTACTCTATACGTAAGGGTTTTACTGGTTGGTGCCGGCGCTCACTCCTCTGTCTTTTTGGATTGGGCCTTGGAACCGGCACTTGCAAGATTTCCGTTGTGGTTAGTGATATAGCTGTTCTAAGAAGAACGGTTAGATTTAAGAGTCTACGCTACAAATATTCGTTCTATTGCACCTAGAAGTATTTTTAGATGCAGCATGTTATACTGTCAACAAGAAATCCACGTTGTGCTTGAGATTGAATTTCAGCATCACTACTCTATTTATTTTAGCTTTTGGGACTTGCAGAACGTTTCCTGCAAACTCGTTCGATTCCTGCCGAATGTAACCATGATAACGAGAAAGCTTCCTAAAATTTCTGGTATTTATAATCAGGTCTACGTGTAAATTACTGAAACTCAATGCATCTGCAAGGATTGACTAAGATCTAGGCGATCCCTGTGGGGCGCTACATACGCAAAACCTTAGTATTTCTTAAAATAGTCTTTTTCACCTTCCTGTGATAAGTCTCCTGAAGTGAGAATAGTAAAAAATTCCAAATCTTGATTGTCTGATGCTCTGATATTTCTAAAACAAGCACAAAAGGAGATCCTCGACGTTTTCTACATGTATCTTATTATTATATACATTTTTTACTCACACATTATATTATTCCCTTTTATTCTTGCTGATAAACATATGTAGTTTACACACAAACGTTTGTGTTATATTCAGCAAGACTTAATTTATAAATCAATCTTAGAAGAAATTTACTTTTATGACGTTTGTCAAAATACAATTTATCATCTGTCGAAGTTACAGTCACAGCCAAATTTAGTCGCCAAAAAATAAAAGAAAGATAATCAACGAGAAAACATACTGATGGCAGCGAAACAAAACAATCAGAACACACAAGAAGACTTATACTGCGAACCATGTAACAAAAGCTTAGTCAACAAAAAAGGAATCAATACCCACAATTCCAAAATTCTCAAAAAGGACATACCTGAAGTGAACATTAAATCTACAAACGAAAACCTCATTAAAGAAGCAGATGCCCAAAAAGATTTACATTTAAAATTTTCCAACATAAAAACCAAAGTTCGACTGATCCAAAGAATACCAAAAGCAGCCAGACCCACATGTGCTTCAACTTTAAAAGATTTAATTGAAGAATGCATCATTTAAATTCAACTTCTTCTTGGAGAAACCTATTATTATTTCCATCTAAATCTTTTGGTCTACCCAAAGACAAAACCAATAACAATTTATCTATATCAACCATCATAAAGAAAAATTTAAAAACTTAACAAACGTAGACAGAGTTAGATTAGAAATACACTCTCCAGCAAATCATCTTCAAATAAATAAAACCAAATCAATCATAAACAAAGTCTCTGACGGCGATTTATCCACTGCAACTAAAATCTTGGCTTACGATGACACTTTTGCAAATTACAATAACGACACTTTCTTAAAATTAAAATCCAAACATCCTCTAGCCCTCCCACAAACTCACAAACACCATCCATACCAGACACTATCCCAATCTCTATCTCAATCAAAGCCACAAAAATACTAACAAAGCAAAACATTTATTGATTTATTACTTGAGATCTAATTTTGCTATTTATAAAAATATTAATTTGTCTTTATTGAAGTTATAATCTTATTATTTTGTTGTAACGAGTCAATTGGTGAATAACTGATAACCTTGCAATTTCTGATTATTCTAAACAGACTTATAAATTGTATATAATTGTTTAAAATTCCTTGTTCCAACTAAGATGTTATCACAAACTAAAATACGCTCATGAAATTTGCACATTTTAACATAAGGTCACTT
The DNA here is from genome assembly GCA_036346225.1 of Platerodrilus igneus. Classification (NCBI taxonomy): domain Eukaryota; kingdom Metazoa; phylum Arthropoda; class Insecta; order Coleoptera; family Lycidae; genus Platerodrilus; species Platerodrilus igneus. The sequence goes on along the minus strand of JARFIW010000500.1, from coordinate 4,553,302 downwards.
GGAACTGGATTTGATCTTTTTAAAGATATGTTGTTAGAGTACAATTACGATATCGTAGCTTTATCGGAGACTTGGCTGAGTTCCATAATAATAGTGATGTCTTTCACATACAAGGGTATACATTAGTGAGAAATGATAGGAAAAGTCGAGGCGGTGGAATTGCTTTATATATAAAAACTGGATTTCATTTTCTGTATTATTTTTTGATAATAATTTGTATTTTGCACACTTGTGAATATCAACTAAAATCGAAAAGAAACAGGTTGCGTTTGGGGTGATATATCGGTATAATTGTAGCGAATGCGAGGAATGTCTAAACCTGTTGCAAAACATCTTTGCCAATGTTAGTTCTACCTATAACAATATTTATTGTTCGGGAGATTTTAATACAAATCTGCTAAAATCAAATTCATTTACTAATAAATTTTTAGATATACTTGACTCATTTGAACTGAAACAAGTAACTGATAAACCTACTCGAATTAGTCGGAATTCTACTTCACTAATTGATTTAATAATTGTGACAACTGTAGTTATTGCTTTTGCGGATGTAGTTCCTGTACATAACAATTCGAATCACTTTTTAATTATCTGTACATTTCATGTTGATGAAACTCATTCGCCACCAGTTTATAAATTATTTAGAAATTTTAAGTATTTTAATAATAAAGATTCTTGGTGCAGTTGCTGCGGTTACCCTGGGATCAAATCTATTTTCTGAATGATATTGACAGCAAAATTGAATTTTTAAATAGTAACTTTTTGAACTTATGTAATGTGTTTGCTCCACTTAAATATGGACGTTTTACAAAAACAAAACCGAAAGCGCCATGGTTAACTGATAATGTCCGCAAGCTAATGAAACAAAGAGATAATATGTTGCTAAAGTTTAATAATACACAATCTCTTGACAGCTGGAATACTTACAAATATTTACGAAATGTTGTTACATATGAGGTTAGAAGAAAAAAACGTGAGTAGTGTATTATTAAGAATCCTGCCGCCTCATTTCCACCAGAATCCCTGATTTCCACACACATCTGGACCAATTTACATGTAAATTCCCATAAGGAGGAAATGAGGTAGATGAATCTCCTCCTGCTCTCGCCTTGTGGACCGCCTTGTGGAATTTTATACCCCAACCATTTTGATTACGTCACACCCGCATTCTTTCCATCCGCGAGATAAATCTTTCTCCACATTTCCACCTACGAGATAAAGCTATCTTGTTTGGTATCAATTAATATTAGATTTTTCTCAGCTACCGGAATCTCTTGGAATTTTTTAGATGGCATCATCCCCCAGGGAGCTACCCCCATTTTAAGATTTTTTTACCGCTAACATTCTGAACCAAAATACTTTTCTTCGACTAGCCATTGCATCTTTTGAGATAAACCTATCTTGTTTGGTATCAATTAATATTAGAATTTTCTCAGCTACCCGAATCTTTAGAAATTTTTTAGATAGCACCATCCCCCAGAGAGCTACCCTAATTTTAAGAATTTTCACCGGTAGCGATTTTTGACCGTCTGCATAAACTTTTTTATACATGCAATACATCAAATTAGTCTAGAATTTTATACAGAATTTGAATATGCAAACAGATTTAAAATAGGATCACTCCTTACAAAATTACACACATACCCTCTGCGAGATAAATCTTTCTCCACATTTCCACCCACGAGATAAACCTATCTTGTTTGGTATCAATTAATATTAGAATTTTCTCAGCTACCCAAATCTCTTTAAATTTTTCAGATAACATCATCCCCCAGGGAGCTACCCTGATTTTAAGATTTTTTTGCTGGTAGCGATTTCTGACCGTCCTTATAAATTTTTTTAGTCATACAATACACCAAATTAGTCTAGAATTTTATGTAGAATCTGAATCTGTAAATAGATTTAAAATCGAACCACTTCTTACCATTTTACACACACCCACTAAATTATAAATTTCCGGCAGCTCATACCTAAAAGAAAATCTAAAAACCATTCTTAAAACTTTTTATTACAGACAATTTTTACTAATACAGTTTAAATTTTGTAAACCATATCTCTAAATCCATATTCACAATTTTTTATTCTTAACCTAGAACTTCTCAAATCGTCTTATACTTATTAATATTTATTTCTAAATAGAGCACCTTTTACAAAGACCAACCGGACCCACATGTTTCAAATTCCTCTGATTTTGTTCTCATAGTTTCGCTTACGGTGTCATACACATTATCTAGATTACTCGAAGACGTTATAACCAAATTTTTTGTGTTAAAGGATTTCACATCGGTAGTCTCTTCCCCCATTTTGGTGTAAACGCCGTAGAGTTCGCAATAGAGTTTTATTGCTGTATGTTGTATTCTTTTTTCATTAATTAATCGAATAAATCGCTCTTTCTGCTTCCAAAAAAACTCGGACACTCCATCGTCGACACTGGCGTTCTTTATGCGATAGCTAGCCATACGGTTGTTAAACACTGTGCTAACCATTTCTACACCATCGTCGCTAATAGCGGTAACTGATGCATTTTTATGTTTGTTGCTCCTTAAGTGTGCGGCATACGTAGTTTTTTCCATTTTGAAATCGCATACTTTACACATAATTCGTGGTTGTTTCGTACAAGACCCTTTAACTGCTGGCGTAGCTGAACGTTTACTGCTTAATGACATACCATGCTGTTTTTCTTTGTGTCGCTGTAAGCTGTCCATTCTCGTAAGAGCGATACCGCAAGACCCACAGTTTAAGTACTTTGCTGCGGACGGATGTATAAGCTTAACCGTGGACGATGTTACACCACGACATTTGTTCTGGTGCCGTTTGAGAGCATCCCTCCTGGTAAAGTAGACGTGACAGGGCTCGCATTTAAAAACGTTTGCAGGTACCATTTTAGTACAAAACAAAATCCGCACTATAGGACTTTGGTTAAACTTGTAAGCGAACTAACTTATAACTAAAAGGTAAACTCTTGCATACCTGCTTTATGTACCCTATAGAATGCAAACCAAAGGTTTCCGAAGACACCCGAACGAAGTTGAGGATTAAGCGGGGAACTAAATGACGTCATCTTGTGCCAATCCTTGCTGTTTGTCCAGTACATTTAGCACCAATGCATGCACCCGGATCGCATCGTCGATGCTGCGAATGCAGTTAGTAGAAACACCGGAAACGTTGTCCATGTTATACGGATCAACAATTGCATCGCGTGCATATTAAAAATCCAAAAGGGTGGTAGCACACGCACACAAATTGTGTGCAAGTCGTGCTGTAGAAGATGCAGTGCTACTATAAACAAAAACTTAATAAAAACACTTTAAACCTTTACTAAGGGAATACCAAACTTGTTGTCTACAGAATACTTACTAATAAAGCAATTTAATTTTAAATAACTTCTACGTCATATTTTAGGAAATGGTAGGCTTGAATATTTTTTAAATGAATCACCAAGCGAAAGTATATGCTTAGCGGTATTAAAATTAACCATTAATTTCCCATTTTTACAATCATGGTTAATTATAAATTAAAATTTAATATGTTCACGTTCGAACTTCCCGTAAACTAACATATTTTATAGTAACAGTGCGCTGTATAATACATGCATACCCCTTCGCCGCGCTACTGCTATTCTTGTAGTTGCTAGAAAAAGTCACTCTCCTTTTTACTGTTAGTACCGATGCAAAACACCATTTTATACTTTCTATAGCACATCGCGCACTTTTTCGTCTGATAATTAAATTTTGCTTCTGTAGGCTTTTACACTTTCGCATAGCGGTCGGCCGCACGTAATGATTTCTAAAACCGGTAAGTACTCGATATCGCCCAAATAGAGAATTAGATGCTCGATGTCTGTTAACTTTTGATTCTCTCGTAAAAGATAAAAAAAACTCCGTCAATCATCCATCTAACTTAAACTTCGACCCGCTCCCGTTCTGATTATTTCCAAACATTTTTCAAACGACAATGGGCTCAGAATTTTTAAACCTTCGAGGGATCTATAAGTCGTAATCAATTACACGTTTGAGCTACCCGTAAACTAACAATGCGCTGTATAATACATGCACACCCCTTCTTTGCGCTACTGCTATACTTGTAGTTGCTTGAAAAAGTCAGTCGCCTTTTTTACTGTTAAGATCGCTACAAAGCACCATTCTATACTTTCTTTAAAAGTATGGCACATCGCGCACTTTTTTGTCTCATAATTAAATTTTGCTTAGGTAGGCTTTTACACTTTCGCATATTTAAACATCTAATACGATGTGTGTGCTACCACCCTTTCGGATTTTTAATATGCACGCGATGCAATTGTTGATCCGTATAACATGGAAAAGGTTTCCGGTGTTTCTACTAACTGCATTCGCACCATCGACGATGCGAACCAAATGTACTGGACGAGCAGCAAGGATTGGCACAAGATGACGTCATTTAGTTCCCCGCTGAATCCTCAACTTCGTTTGGGTGTCTTCGGAAACCTTCGGTTTGCATTCTATAGGGTACATAAAGCAGGTATGCAAGAGTTTACCTTTTAGTTATAAGTTAGTTCGCTTACAAGTTTAACCAAAGTCCTATACTGTGGATTTTTGTTTTGTACTAAAATGGTACCTGCAAACGTTTTTAAATGCGAGCCCTGTCACGTCTACTTTACCAGGAGGGATGCTTTCAAACGGCACCAGAACAAATGTTGTGGTGTAACATCGTCCACGGTTTAGCTTATACATCCGTCCGCAGCAAAGTACTTAAACTGTGGGTCTTGCGGTATCGCTTTTACGAGAATGGACAGCTTACAGCGACACAAGGATAAACAGCATGGTATGTCATTAAGCAGTAAACGTTCAGCTTCGCCAGCTGATAAAGGGTCTTGTACGCAACAACCACGAATTATGTGTAAAGTATGCGATTTCGAAATGGAAAAAACTACGTATGCCGCACACTTGAGAAGCAACAGACATAAAAATGCATCAGTTACCGCTACTAGCGACGATGGTGTAGAAATGGTTAGCACAGCGTTTAACAACCGTATGGCTGGCTAGCTATCGCATAAAGAACGCCAGTGTCGACGATTGAGTGTCCGAGTTTCTTTGGAAGCAGAAAGAGCGATTTATTCGATTAATTAATGAAAAAAGAATACAACATACAGCAATAAAAGTCTATTGCGAACTCTACGGCGTTTACACTAAAATGGGGGAAGAGACTACCGATGTGAAATCCTTTAACACAAAAAATTTGGTATAACGTCTTTGAGTAATCTAAATAATGTGTATAACACCGTAAGCGAAACTATGAGAACAAAATCAGAGGAATTTGAAACATGTGGGTCCGGTTGGTCTTTGGAAAAGGTGCTCTATTTAGATATAAATATTAATAAGTATAAGACGATTTGAGGAGTTCTAGGTTAAGAATAAAAAATTGTGAATATGGATTTAGAAATGTGGTTTACAAAATATAAACTGTATTAGTAAAAATTGTCTGTAATAAAAAGTTTTAAGAATGGTTTTTAGATTTTCGTTTAGGTATGAGCTGCCGGAAATTTATAATTTAGTGGGTGTGTGTAAAATCGTAAGAAGTGGTTCGATTTTAAATCTATTTACAGATTCAGATTCTGCATAAAATTCTAGACTAATTTGATGTATTGTATGACTAAAAAAATTTATAAGGACGGTCAGAAATCGCTACCAGCAAAAAAATCATAAAATCAGGGTAGCTCCCTGGGGGATGATGTTATCTGAAGAATTTAAAGAGATTTGGGTAGCTGAGAAAATTCTAATATTAATTGATACCAAACAAGATAGGTTTATCTCGTGGGTGGAAATGTGGAGAAAGATTCATCTCGCAGAGGGTATGTGTGTAATTTTGTAAGGCGTGATCCTATTTTTAAATCTGTTTGCATATTCAAATTCTGTATAAAATTCTAGACTAATTTGATGTATTGCATAAAAAAGTTTATGCAGACGGTCAAAAATCGCTACCGCTAAAAATTCTTAAAATTAGGGTAGCTCTCTGGGGGATGGTGCTATCTAAAAAACTCCTAAAGATTCGGGTAGCTGAGAAAATTCTAATATTAATTGATACCAAACAAGATAGGTTTAGCTCAAAAGATGCAATGGCTAGTCGAAGAAAACTATTTGGTTCAGAATGTTAGCGGTAAAAAAATCTTAAAATGAGGGTAGCTTCCTGGGGGATGATGCCATCTAAAAAATTCCTAGAGATTCCGGTAGCTGAGAAAAATCTAATATTAATTGATACCAAACAAGATAGGTTTATCTCGTGGGTGGAAATGTGGAGAAAGATTCATCTCGCAGAGGGTATGTGTGTAATTTTGTAAGGCGGGATCCTATTTTAAATCTGTTTGCATATTCAAATTCTGTATAAAATTCTAGACTAATTTGATGTATTGCATAAAAAAGTTTATGCAGACGGTCAAAAATCGCTACCGCTAAAAATTCTTAAAATTAGGGTAGCTCTCTGGGGGATGGTGCTATCTAAAAAACTCCTAAAGATTCGGGTAGCTGAGAAAATTCTAATATTAATTGATACCAAACAAGATAGGTTTAGCTCAAAAGATGCAATGGCTAGTCGAAGAAAACTATTTGGTTCAGAATGTTAGCGGTAAAAAAATCTTAAAATGAGGGTAGCTCCCTGGGGGATGATGCCATCTAAAAAATTCCTAGAGATTCCGGTAGCTGAGAAAAATCTAATATTAATTGATACCAAACAAGATAGGTTTATCTCGTAGGTGGAAATGTGGAGAAAGATTTATCTCGCGGGTGGATAGAATGCGGGTGTGACATAATCCAAATGATAGGGGTAAATAATTCCACAAGGCGGTCCACAGGGCGAGAGCAAGAAGAAGATTCATCTCCCTCATTTCCTCCTTATAGGAATTTACATGTAAATTGGTCCAGATGTTTGTGGAAATGAGGGATTCTGGTGGAAATGAGGCGGCAGGATTCTTAATAATACATTACTAATGTGAATATTTTATACGATGTGCACTTACACTTAAAGGGAATATATGGAAAACGCTAAAAAATTTGGGCATTTTGAACGTCTCGAGTGAGAATGTTATCCCGTCTGAATTTTCTAATGTGGATTTGATTAATAATTTTTTTGTTAGCGAAATAGTTAAAATAAAGCCTATACACGATTCAGATTATCTGCATTATTATAGTAATAACTTAAAATTTGACGACGTACCTTTTCAGTTTACTTTAATATCTGAAGACGATTTAATCAACATCATTAATAACATTCATTCAAATTCAGTAGGTGTAGACGGAATTTCTATTGATATGGTAACCCTTTACTGTCCTTTTATTCAGTAGCATTTACTTTATATAGTAAATAGCTGCATTGAAACTAGCTATTTTCCACTTATATGGAAAAACGCTCAAATTATTCCTTTGCCAAAAACAAAACCGATTTCTGGATTCAGTGCTTTCCAAAATCTTGGAATGTGCTCTGGAATCTCAAATTAAAACGTACCTTACAGGTAAGAATATATTACCTATCCTACAATCTGGTTTTAGAAGTCATCATGGTTGAATAGTAGAACTTATTTAAGAAGAGCCTATACGTCATCATGCGCACACGATTAAAACGGTGTCAGATTAGTCCATTGTGTATAAATAGGCGTGTTCATTCAGCATATCAGTGGCGTAGATAACTTGCTGTTAAATGTTAATTGATATTTGTGGCTTTGATATTCTAAATTTATTTCTTACGCTTTCATAGTTTTCTTTCTGTTTCTTTGTCTTTTATGCCTTGCTTATTCGCCATGTAAATTTAAACCACCAACAAAATAGAACTTGATTTTAGAATATTTGCTCTATGGGAGTTTGATAAAAATTATTAAATCCGCTACACCACTGACTTTCAAGGTGTACGCATATGTCAAATGACGTACAGACTCTTCTTCAATAAATTGTACTCTACAACAGCTCTTGCTTGTGTTGTTGATGACATAATAAAAGCAACGGATAGTAATCTTCTTACTATTTTAGTTCTTATAGACTTCTACGAGGCGTTTGAAATATTAGATCACAAATTAATGTTAGCCATACTGAAGTATTATGGATTTCATTCAAGTACCTTGGACATGATTAGTAGTTTTCTCGATAATAGATGTCAACAGGTCAGGTTATCTAACGACTTATCATCATTCAAAAATGTGACATGCGGGTTTCCTCAAGGATCTATTTTGGGCCCTCTGCTCTATATAATTTACACTAGCGATCTAGTTAAAAACATCTACTATTGTAAGTATCATCTCTATGCGGACAATACGCAGTTGTATTATCCTTTTCATAATACCCAGGTTCAACAAGCCATAGATTTCATTAATAAGGATCTTAATAATCTATCTACTGCTGCTACTAAACACTCATTACTAATAAATCTCAAAAAATCTGTTATGATGTTGTTTGAGAAAATGTACCTAAGAAACAGTATACTGCCTTTATTAAGTATTTCTATCGATAATAACATAATTCCAATTAGTGATACATGTAAGAATCTCGGCTTAATTATAGACTACAATTTAAGGTTTGAAACGCATATTAATAATTGTATTCAAAAAGCCTATTCGAATTTAAGGTTACTTTATAATCATAGGCACTCACTCACATTTACATAAAAAAAAATTGTATCTAATGCGCTTGTATTATCGCATTTCAATCATGCGGACTGTGTTTATGGTCTTTGTCTCCATTCTGTTTAGCAAAAACGAATACAACGTGTACAAATTGAGAAAATTCGATCATGTATCTGAAAAGCTAAAGCAGCTTGGATGGCGTAACATGAATAACTGTAGATATTTGCATTTCGCTTGTCTGTCTATGAAATTAATGCATTTGAAAACACCTACTTATTTATACAATAAAATTTGTTTTCGGACCGATGTTCATAACATAAATATTCGCAAAAGAGGTTTAATTGAAGCTCCAGTGTACAAATACGATATATTCAAAAGATCTTTTATTTATAGCTTAACAAAATGTTACAACTCACTAATGGATTAAATGAGAACTCCATTTATTAATAAAGTTAAAGAAATTTCAGTTTTATTTATTTTGAGTTCTTAATTCTATCAACGAGGGAAATAATAGCAATGCTTCTTAATTTTGGGCTAACCTATAGAAACTTAAAGCTTTGACGTGTGAGTGAGTGCTCTTTTTGCTAAAAAAGGTAACAAACCAGTTGTGTACGTACTTGCAGACATACGATTAAGTATGTTACTAATTCTTTTTACAAAAGTGTTCTTGTTTTCAAATAACTACAAATTTAAATGCGAAAATGTTGCAAACACAAAATTTAGAGTTACCTCCATATATGAAAAATGACAGTATAAATCCGTGAATTATACTCAAAAGTAATGGAGATTTATAATCAACAAAATGTATTTCTTTTACTTTCTATTAAAAATTAACAAGAAAATACATTTCGTTCTGTACATAAACGGCATTTATTGACGTAAGAACATAATAGGGGAGATGTGGACAAATGAGACAAGTGGATGCTGGCTTCACGCGACATTAACCTGTTAGAACACAGTTCTCGTAACGCAACTGTCCACGATTAATTCACTCTGTCTTACTCCGTTTCTGCCGAGTTTTATTTTCTGGAAACTAAATCTTCCTAGGTTTTTCTACTTGACAGCTGTTAGTTTATTGCGACGACTTCCTACAGATGTTGCGATATATGGAAAGCGTTTCATAAATGAGATTAACTGTTGATACACTTCACAAAACTAAGTAAATCAAGCTCATTTTATGTATTTCTTCTAGATAGAACGCAAGGTGATCTGTTGTATTCCAAACCAGGTCAATAGGGTAATTTTAAGAAGGTTTTTCTTTTCTTTAATATCCGTATAACGATATGTTGTTGGACAAGAATATTGTAGATTTGAATAATAAATAAAAATTTGTAGCACGATTCAAATAAAGTATAATAAAATATTTCCTTAACTAGAAAATGTATTAAACTACATGCGAATTTTAATTACTCAATGGCCATTATCGGTAGCAAACTTTATAAAATAATATGAGGTCGTTTAGAATTACTTTTGAAAATATTTTTTCAGCATGCAGGCTAAGTTGGTCCTTTTTCGCAGATAAGTCACTACAATGTTTTATCCTCATTACGCAGGTTGTAAATTGTAATAGTAACCTTCTTTGGCGGAAAAAGGTTTCTACTAGAAACCAGCACCAGCTTTAAATATATTGTTAAGTTTATGATTCTGAAAAAAAGTTAGCCAAAAGCGAGTCGAGTTTGCACTATTAGGGTTCCGTACCAATACTACAGTTGTAATAAAAATTTATATCTTGCTTGATTTTTTATTATTAACTTTATCCTCGTGACTATCAGCTAAAAAATTACACCTTTAAATTTCCTTAACCCTAACCTGATATCACAAGGTCGAGAATTTCTTCTTATTAATGTAAGCCCAAGGTATAGTTGGATGGAGAATGGCTTGAAATAAAGAAAAACTCTTAAGACATAAACGGCTAGTCGAGTGTTAGCTCTGGGTAGATCATGAGCTTGGGTCATGGGTGAATAAAAGACCAAAAATATATTTAATGAGCGCCACCGTATTTTTCAATACAATAACCAACAAAATTTTAACTGTGCTTTTATAAGGGAATGCGGAAACCTTATCTTAACACCACTAACATAGCCATAAAACCTGAATTTCACTCTTTATAACACACTTACCAAGACCTCAAACACCAGATGTCATACAGATGTCTCAGCTTGACCTGTGAACAGACAAAGGTACAACATGGACACCATTTGTGTCCTCAAAAATATTTGCCAAAAATAAAATAATAGAATTTAGGCTTCTAAAATATATACTGAGGGAATTTGTTTTCATTACACACAATTTCTAATCAGGGATGACTTGCAATTTTTTTTGAATTCTAAATAATAAAAAGTCGTTCAAAAACAAAATAGATTCTATTTGGATAAATTTCTGAATATATGTAACTACAATATTTAAGTTTGTATCTTTATAAAATTTTCTCTTAATAATTTTTCTAGAACAGAAATAGACTAGTAAAGTTTGCACAAAATTAGGAAGATCTCTGAATGGATCTTTTCTATAAAATCTAAATATATTGACTTGGAATTTGTAAGTTACTCATACTACATAAATTTCTTTAAATCAATGAAGTACTTCTTTGATCTTCACAATAAAATTTAATTATCAAAGTGCTGATATTGTAGAATGTAATTATTCTAATTTATTTTTATTTAACAGTAAGTACGCGAATTTCACATGTCGATGAAAAATGCAAGTTCATGACCTCAAAATATTTAAACATTTTAAATTAAATTAAGACAGCATATGACGTCTCGAAAGGACAACTGAATCTATGTTTTTTATATATCTGACATAAGATGTCATTTACAACTTTATTAAATGTACTATTTGTGTACATGTGCAAACATTCTGACAAATAATCGACTTGTTATTTAATTCGCTGATTCCTCAAAAGCTATTTTCTTTTTACGTTACTCAAATATTTGTTGTTAGATTATTTATAGTAATTTACTCTATGTTCAAAGTTATTAAATCCTAAAGAACACTCACGTGCTACGAAACTGCTCTGAACGAAAGATACTGGACCTTGACCTCAGCTGTCGGAAATTTCCATAACCATCAAAGTTCTTCGGAATACAACAATACCAACCTCAGCTCGAATGAATTCTTTTTAACAAAACTTTAGCTCCAAAATTTCCTTATTTGATGTTATTTATTCGTGAAGTTGAAATATACGGAACACATGTAAAATTGCCTTCTACGTTACTGCATTTTATATTAAATAAGACGTAACCATATATGTTCTTGCTTTAAAATATTGCCTTAAGAAATTGTCTTAAGTTATTATCGGAGATATTGCATGTATTAATGATGTCAAAAGGGGCTTCCATCTTCTTAGGCCTGCAGGGATCAACTGAACTGCTCTGAGCGAAGCTTATAGAAAATCATGCTCACGCTACAGCTGTTAGGCTCGACCTCCAGACACCAAGAATTTATCAATTATATTCTTTTTCTTACTCTGTTAGAGGCCACGTGTTTAAACACGGCCTCTTGACCCCACTCACTAGTAGAACAGCTTGCCCGTTCGAACGCTGATAATGAAGTGAACAAATTGACAACTGGACAGAGCTTAGTAACGAACTTTAGAGCATGAACGTAAAAGAATCTATGTGTTATTATCAATTTTATGTATTAAATTCTATTGGACGGTGATTCACAAATTAAATATTTTAAATTATAGCTGTTTTATTTTTATTTTAAAGACCGAAGTGTAACTAGAAAAAAAATACGTTACACAGTGAGCAATCAATAAACCAAATTAACGTTTTTTTAAATTTTTTATGTATATTTAAATCTTATCCAAATTTGATTGTGATAACGGAAAAATGAATATATTCTCCCACATTGTACTGGTACATTAATAAATACGTTGTCTATTACTGTGTTTAAAAATTTTTTTGCTAGCAACTATTACACTGTCAAAACAACCTTTAGTTTTCCGATAATCTATGACTCAATAGCTACTATCCCTATTAAATTCGAAATTTTAGCTTTGGAAGTGTATGAGAATAGGGGGGGGGGGTCATTTTGGCACATTTTGAGCTATATCATGAAGACTACTGGACCAAAAATTATATAAAAAATATTTTTAGAAACCTTTTAGAATCTTCTTTCAAATGATACCTCACACGATATATTTATTAAGACTTTTTTTCTTTTGAACGAATTAATCCCCACCATTTTAATCTAAACATTTTTTTTCTATTTTCTGACTGTCGATATATGTGCGCGCCATAAAGACCTAGCATTGTGCCAAATTTTAAATTCCTACTTTACTTAGTTTTCGAGATAAACCTCTGTGACAGACAAACGGACGGATACGAGAGTAATGTTATAAAGGTTCCGTTCATAAGATACGGAACCCTAATAAAAAACAACCAGAAGACAATCTCTAAAGTAATTGGTATTTCAGCAATGGCGTCAATAAAATGGCCGCCGGCACGTTTCAAAATCTACTTTTAAAACCAAAAGTATGCAACTTTAAAGCATGTGTAGGGTATCAAACGACGCCAAATAAAATGTGCTACAATTCGCCCTGCGTTCAACCGTGTAAATATTTTAATTTAACGGAAATTCAAATTTACTTAAAATTTAACAAAAAACCCCGTTTTTTATTTTTATCAATTTTACTTATAACTTTTTGCGCAAAATAACTTTCGAAGATAGTAGAGGATGGAGCCGATCTTGGTGTAGCTCCTCCTCACAGCGCCTCATAGTGCCGCCGATCTAACCTAGGTTATTACATGTAAAAACCCACTATAAAGTCTTATTTTAAGAGATTTCCTCCTTGCTCCCTCCTTATGGGATTTTTCCCCAACCATCCCTACCTTAAAAAATCGGTAACCTAACCCCTAAAATTTAGTACCAACCCTTATCGAGTTACAACCCCCAATTTTATAACTTTTTTATTTATAAACAGTTTCTAATTGTGTATGGTAATACCGATTTAATTTTTCTTGGAAGTCTGAATCTACCATTATTTTAAACTTAGGCCAACTCGATTTAAAAAAATGGTGTAAGCAAAAAAGTAGTACACATTCCGTTAAAACAATTTTATGTAATTATAAATATACAGTGTACACTTAACATATATTTTCATACACATACATTACAGACAGAAATTTTCTGACGTAGTAATTTAAGTATAAAATTTTAATTTTCATTTTGGTATTGCAGGGCTCTTTTCTTCATATAGGTAAAATCATCACAACGCTACCTAGTTTCGGCTACTTTTCCAAAGTCACGGTGACATCATAACCTTTAATATATAAAAAACAATGTAATACTATTCTAAAATTTTTATTCTGACATTATACATAACAAAATTTAAAAATATTTAATGCCAAGCATGGAGCCATTTAAACTTAATTTTAATACCAAGTTATACACAAAAGACAGTTCTTTCTTTATGTTTGTTTGGAGTGGTTTTAATTTTATCTAATTTTATTTGCAGCTTAAAATTTAAATCAACACCCAAGTCCTCTATCTCCTTTTCTAACCAATAGTTTGATATATAGAAACCGTCTAGGTTTTCGAATTGTAAAATGTACCGAAGTTTGTCTCTATATATAAAATCTTTAATTCCGCCGACAACCAGATCTATTCCTTCGTGTAATTCTTGCAGCTTGTGACAATCTTTTAATCGCAGCTCTCCCACTATATTCTGCATACGTATTTTGTTGGCTTGATCGACTTCTTCTTGTCGGTATTGGAGGGAATCCTTACTTTCCCACTCACTGTTGCGTAGTTGCGTGTCCACCACTTTTGGAACTATATGGTTGTTATAGGTTGTAAGACCCTCGGTTTTAAATGATCCAAAAGGTTCTTTACTAGGCAAATATACAATTTTAGCGGTAGTATACAGATTTAGTACCATCCTTTTCCGCAAGGACGCCTACATAACTAAAAGAGTCTTTTTTACTAACCACAAATGCATACAGCTTGTAGAAACCGGATGTAATTAAGTCAGTCCATCGGCACATAAAATAATCTTTTAATTTTCCCTTGTTCTCTCTAATAAGTTGTTCTTTGTCTAACACATCTTTGTATTGATTGCGTATTGTCGCAGTGTTTTCCCTGTAGTCCAACTTTCGCCTTTCTTCGTCCATTTCCTCTAATTCCAACTGTCTTTTTCTTCTACTTACAGAGTATGGCGTGCATAATGGAGCAATTTCCTTTTGCGTAAAAGGATAGAGTTTACTGTCAATATTTACGTATTGGCGTACAACCTCTGGACGAATGTTAGGCGTATTTATCAACCCCAATTCCGAATTGATTATTTCTTTTAGAATTTTAGAATATGATGTTACAGATTGTGTAAAATATGTACTACCTGCTTTAATGTAGCACTTGTGTAAGGTTTGTGTTTTATTTTGGCTGTCTTCCTCCTCTACTATCTCCAAATAATTTACAGGTAAATAGTTAAAACTAAAAGCCGAAAGCACATACTTTATAAATTTTTCCCTTTCCTCTGGTTTTTCGGACAACTTAATTTGCAAACCCGTCAATTTTTTTTGCATTGCTATTCCCCCAATACACGTACTTTAGTAGGTTATTACACACTAAACAGCAGCTATTTTGTAGATTGTCCGATAGCTTACTCCACATTTTGGCAAGTGGTACCGAGTACTTTGACGCCTTTAGGAAGTATAACTTACTATCTGCCAATAAGGTTAAACAGTTTTTTAAGGAATTATACACCTGTTCCGCACTGACATGTTTCCAATTGTACAGTTGTATATTGTCGCTCCCAATCGCGTAATACCATGTTCTTTGGCCAAAGTAGACGCGAATGTTTCCCTTAAACGTGCATCTGGACAACGTAAAAAATCTAGTATATGATTTCCAAGTTGTTTATTAACACCAGGACTTGCTATCTGATACACAAACTTGTTGTATATCTTAATTTTTGCATTGGTGGTTAGCCATGGTAAACAATTTGATACTGAAATTATGTCCACTTGCTGATCAGCGATATGTACATGTTTAGCGGAACCCTTTTACGTGTAGTATACGCCAAGGTTACAAAACCCGCATTCCTTAGTTCGTCTATGTTATCTGCCATTTTGATAATTACGTTTTTAGAATAACCTTTTAAAAAGTATACGAATTTAGTACCATCCTTTTCCGCAAGTTAGGTTAGTTGGACTTGTGAGGACTTAGGACAGATAGCAGGAAAAGTTGATAGGTTAGGTCAGCGCCGCGGCATTGACCTAACCTATCAATTTTTTCTGCTATCTAACCTAAGTCCGCACAAGTCCAACTAACCTAACCTAACTCCAGACAACACTAGCTAACCTAACTCCTGACAAGTGCAACTAACGTAAACTAACTTCAGACAACACCGACTAACCGAACTCCAAACAACGTAAACTAACCTAAACCCTCCACCCTACTTTGTCTTTCTCTCTCCTCTCGCATCCGTATGACATGCATCCGACATACATCCAAACTATATCCGACATATGTCCAGTATACATCCTACATATATCCGGACATATGTCGATGCGCACCCCTGCCCAGTCCGACCTAGGTCGAATTAAATCCGACCTATTCGATCTAGGTCGGATTTAATCCGACCTAGGTCGGATAGCAAAAACTGTTCCTAAATAATAGAATGTAAGCGATATGGCGGTGTCCAACATATGTCCGACATATGTCCTGTCATCATAGCTGCACTTAATGTAGTATGCGAAGCTATAAGGGGTATGCTCCTGCACATTATTATTGAATGAAGTTGAGGTGTCTGGAACAACAGAGCTGATGGGTTTAAGCACCGTCTCGAAATCTGCATAAATCGCAAACGGTGTTTTCATCTGTTTATGGATGTTTTTAAATTCCACAATTTTGCGGAACTACTTTAGACTTTGAATATTTTGGGACTTGGTAAAATTTTTAGTAGTTCCGACTTAGAAAAATTTTAATATAAAATTGGAAATTTTATACCAAGGCCTCTCTCTCACTCGAAAACTCTTATAGAAATCAAAATTTTGCAAAGACATATTTTTTCTATTGGAACGTGGTGCAACTAATATATTTTTTTTCGAATTACTATCTAGTGCCCTTTTGACTTTTATCGAGTGTAAGTTGGTTTCCCAATGAGTGGTTGAAACACTAGAACCCCTGTATGTACGTCTCTGAAATTGGCAAGTTTCAAAAATATGATTGGAAACTTGAGCTCTTCTATTTTTACAATATTTGAATTAAGCAATTTGAGTCTTAATCTAGTTGTTACATTCCTCTTAGTCCGACTGAAATATCCTAGTTCCGAAAAATCAGTCTAATAAATTGCAAGGTTCTGTAACTTGTTCAACTTATTATCTGGATTACCCGAACTAGCTTTAGTAATATTTTTTATTAGACACGGCGGGAGACGAACTCTTACGCTCATGTGGCCTCCATCTAACATACAAGAACACTCCCAGAGATAGGCAAGAACTTTCAGTGGAAAAATTCCTTGCTATAGTGGCAATCGAATCAATATCTAGTTTGTAGCCGTCTAGGAATGAGACCCTAAGGGTTATTTGCACCACTACCTGTTAGTTTGAGGGTTAGCTAACCGACGGTTGAAGTCAGGCGCTGGTTTATGTCAAGTGTTATTGCACTGTAACACATTTAGGTTCCGGTTAATTAAACAACAGATGAATGTGGCAATATCGCATACATTTAGAGAGTTTTGATATTTCACTAGAATAATTGCAGAGAATATTTATCAGACCACTTTATAAATGAATGACATTTTAAAAAACGTGCAAACGTCTTTTTTGACAGTCAACCAACTCGCGTGTGTGCCTGGATAATTTCATTAAATAAAGTTTGTTATTTTTCAACCGTTTAAATAATGAGTGTTGCAAAAAAAGAATTCCTATTCCAAATTTCACTCTTGAAGATAAAATGAAATTATTGAGAATATTAGCTCGTTACAAATCAATTACTGAATGTAAAAAAAAACGATTCCGTGATGTGAAGAGAAAAACGAGAAATTTGGATTACTTTTACCACCCAGTATAATGCCTCGTCCAAAATATAAAAAGCTTCTATAAAAACGAAAAGCGACTTTGCCATTAGAAAGCAGCTATTGAAAAAGAAAATATATGTGGAAGTGGAGGGAGGCCCAGTAAAACCCCAACAATGGACCCGCTACTTGATCTTACGATGTACATCATCAACAAAAAGACAATTTTAAATTAAAGCTTTCCATAGGCTGGTGATGCACAAATAGAACACTCAAACCTATTTACAGAGAATACGTTAAGTTCGGAGGTTAATTCTGTCACCAAGGTAATAAATTAAAAACTAATTTTTGTTTAATTGTAGAGACAAGAAAATGATGAAATGCAATTTAATCAGGTTTCGGATGAAGAATTGCAAATCCAAGCAGAAATTGAGCAGACTTCAGTTGCTTGGAATAATCATTATTATAGTAACGAAGTGAGCATTTTTATAATAGATTTGACGTTAAGGTACATATTTGTTATTGCAGATACATGCAAAGGCTGATCTACTTAGATCCCACGTGTCTTAAGGAAGCCTATACACAAAAAGCTTACAAATCCTTATAATGCGAATGCCACCCAATCTACCACTAATAGTTCTTCAACGGTAATGTTTTTGTTAATAATAGAATAGTTTTTAGTCATTACTTTACAGCCTAAACCAACAAGTATTCAAGTACTATCTGAAAATTACTCGAGTACATCACCAAAGCCTGTTTCAAAGAAAGCTTGGTCCGACCGTATAAGCCCTTCATTGAGTGCCACTGGAAGTGTTTCAAAAAAATATGAAGATTTATGCGAGGTCCAAAAACAATTGGCAGAAACACAACTCCGAATATATATCAGACTAGAAGAATTTTGCATTCAAACAACTCAAATGGAGCTGGAGGAGAGAAAGATTAATCGAATGAGATCGCAACAACTTTTTGAATTGGATCCTTCAATAAAACAAGCACAGTTATATAATATCAAAATTTTCGTTATTCCTATATCTTTTCTTAGTACTAGCTAATATTAATTTTTGTTACACAAGTTACTCTATGTATTTCCAATGTGTTAATTTTTCTATGTACAAATATAAAATTAAATTACAATTGCGAAAAATATTCTTGGATAAGTTGAGATCTTGTTATTTCTCCAGCATAAATTTATAGAAAACTTAGTCCAATATCTGGTACCTGACCATTGTCGATAAGTTGCTGCAAAATATGTTCATCGAGTTCAGGCAATGGCGGTGGCTGATGGTCTCCCATTCCTAAAGCAATATTGTGTAAAACTCCTGTTGATATTATTATACACAAAACTTATCTGTTTTCAGATGACAGTCATGTGCTAAAATAGGAAACCTGCTTTTTAAGACTCAAAAGCAAAGTTCTATGCAATTCCTAGTTTTAACTCAGCTTTCATTATATAGCTGTTCTCGCTGCGTGACCGGATTTTATAATGGCATCAATAGATAAGGCAAGCAGGGATATCCACTATCGGCTAATTAATTTTAAACGTTAAATATTAATTAAATACTTTTTAACTCCTACCTATGAGTAAACAATTTGGATACATGTTATTTTCAAATTCACTTTTTAGTGTCGAACGGTTAAATATATTTGAGTCATGGACAGATCCGGATCAACAAGCAACCAAATTTAAGATCTTCAATCTTGAGTCACATATAGCTGGAGTATTGATTGAAAGGTATTGCTTTCGATTTCTATGTATTTCGGCACTCTCTCCATCTTAAAAATGTATATAATAGTGGAAACTGCCATATTAACCATATTATGTAGTAACATCAGCTGATTGCAATTTAATGTGAGTACAATCAAGTACACCAATTACTTGTGGAAAAGAAGTAACGTTATAAAATTTCTGTTTTGTTAAACGTGGGTATAAGTTAACAATATCATCAGTAACTCTTTGTACAATTCTTGAAGCAGTTGAAAAATGCTTTCTGCTAAAATCTGCAATTGATTGAAGGTGACCTCCTGTAGAATAGAGACGTAAGGTCATCAATAACTGCTGATTTATGGGCGAAACGCAAGTTTCTGTAAGATAATTTCTCTTTATTAACTATGCATTGTCAAACAGTACTTATTGTACTTGTACATACACATCGTAGGAATACTCCAGACGATGATCAACTAAAGCTAGCTAATACGTGCAATGCAGCTTCACGAGTTTTAATCTCCACCGAAAGACAACATAAATATAATTGTTCCTTTCATAAATTTGGCGAGGAATACCATATACTAGGGTTTTCAAAATAATCGCCTTTAAAATCTATACACTTTTGCATGCGATTGAACCACCCTTCAAAGCACTTTGGCCAGTCAGAAAATGGTAGCTCTAAAACATGCGTTTTGAAGGCCTCAACTGCGTTGCCCACGCAGTTTATCATTAATTACAAAAACAAGAAGAAGTCATTTAGTGCCAAGTCGGTGCTGTAAGGCGGATGAGCCATCAATTCGATCTTTTATGTGTCCAAATACCCGTTTGCTGCATATGATGTGACTTAGCTCACAGTGTCATGATGCAAAATGTTTCGTTGTTTTGGGTTGGTTTCTCTCAATTTACCGAAAACTTCAGCTGAATTAACGGTGTCTTGATTTTCGAAAGCCACAGTTGCCATGGAACCGGTTTTCGTGAAGAAAAACGCCACCATTTGTTTTTTAACGCTTCAAGAACGAACAACTTTTGTTGGCTTTGCTTCACATTGAAACACCCAAACTGCCGACTGGCTTTTTCTTTCTGGCTCATACGCATAAATCCACGACTCGTCACCTGTGACGATACTGTATACCGTTTTAGATGCACCACAGTTGTAGTTTGAAATCATTTTACGGCACCAATCGACACAAGCATTGTTTTGAGCATCTGTCAACGAATGTGGAATCTAACGCGCAGACAGTTTCGAACACACAAATTTTTGTGCAAAATCTCATGTATGCTGGTCATACTAATGCTTAAACATCTCTCGATTTCTTGATGTGTCACATGACGATCTTCTTCAATTAGTTTTCGCACAGCATCAATATTTTCCGGCTTAACGACCGTTTTAGACGACCTTCTTTAACTTTGTCCGTGAGCGAACTACGTTCACGTTTGAATTCGGTGTGCCAGTGATATGCAGTGACTGTGGTTAGTGCTTCATCGCAAAATGTTCATTTTAGTTGGGTTAGACCACGTCGAAGGATCATAATAAATCATAGCTCGAAAATTTTCGAGAGTTAATTCCATATTTTGACTGAAATAAAATTTTAAACACTGCATAAAACACAAATAGTGTTCGCACGTCAAAACGTTCTGAGTACTTATAACCTCAGAAATGTCATCTCTTTATTTCTTCATTTACGACGGCAATTTCAGATTTCACCTGGCAATACCAGTGTTGCCAGTTCTCAATACATAAATAGTGTCCCTCGTACAACAAATTCAATTATTTCTGTATCATCGCCTTCCTTGATGTCAATAAAATCCATTATAAAAAACCGATCCTATTAAGCCAATAAGTAAACAAATAATAGTTATTTTTGAAGTGAATAAGGAGAAAAACAGCACCTTTACCGCGAATTAGTTTAACCTGTAATTAACTTAATAAACGGCAGGTTGGACTACGGTGTAACAACTCTGACACGTATGGGTCACTTTAACCGCTAGCTAGAATTTAACGAACATCGTTACAAATGGCCTTAAGACCACTATAACAACTCAGTAGGAGCTCATCTTTGGTCTTATTCGTTTTACTAGGAGCATTTTGAAATTAATTTGTTTAAAATTGCTATTCAAACCATTAGTAGTCCCTTGAAAAGGACGTTTACTAAATTAACGTTATCGTTGGTAATCATTGGTGTTGATGGTTAATTTACGAGATGAAAATTTTGAGTTTATCTTGGTGATCCTTTTCAGACTACGGTCCTAATCACCGTCAAAGTTTAAAAGTGTTATAGGTTTTCATCTATCAAAGTTCGGTTTCACTTCGATTCAGTTGCGTTGATCTATCCAAGTAAGCCCAATATTACTGTAATATATACTTATATGCCTGACTTTCAAACAAATTACAGCGTAGGAAATTTCAGAAAATGCTTTTATATAATGGTATCCAAAACCCCGAATATCTGATTTAAATTCTCTTTGAAGACAACAACCCTACGTCGTTTATTTATTCACTCTTTATTCTAAAAGACCTTTTTATGCTCGGATTGCTGTATTCGCACAGTTTAATTCTGCTGGCTTTACTGCATTCATTTACATCTAGAATTACTATTTTGGAACACTCAGAATATGTTTGAGTTGATATTTGTTACCTCATAACATGTAAATAATGTATAGAAGAGACCAACAGTGGAAATTATTTTTTAATTTGTTATTTTTTAATTGTGCTATAAAATGCAAACCGGAATTATATTTTTTAAATCGTCGATAAATGACGTTTAAGTTAATTTCAGTAAATACAAGATAAGTAGTGATTAATGAGTATACTAATGTAATCAATTGGTTTATAGAAAAACATTTTGTAACGTTCAGTGATTTCGTTAACATATTGTTACGTGCCGACCCCGCATGTAAATATTTTTTTCGTACGTAAATAAATTCTACATTTCTTGCGTTGTTTTCACGGTCATATAAGTATTCATTAACAAAATCGATTGCTTACTCATCGCCCAGTCGGTTTTATTAATATATTTAGATATAAATTTAAATACTTCAAATCTATTCTATTTTGATATAGCATAGAAAATGTGGTATTTGGTTATCAGAACATTTGTTTTCGAAAATATTGCAATCAGTTATGTATGTGTTTTCTACAAGGTTGTTTGCAAACACGGGCTTCGATTCATTGTAAGTTTCTGGTTTGCTTATCTTAAGCTCTATTAAATTCCTCTCTATAACCCTATTTCTACATCCTCTCTTGGTCGTTCTCTAACTCATCCATATCGTCTCCTTATATAAATCTTCTAAATATCTTTTCCATCTATCTGCTACCTCAACGTTATTTATTAGAAGCTCATTATTCTCATCTTTAATACCATTCTATTTTTTCCTATCTTCCCAGAAAAACTTTCTAATTTCCCTGTAAGCTCTGTTTGTCTTAGCTACTCTCAAATCATCTTGTATTCTCTTACAATTCTCTATCATCCATTTATTTCTAGCTTTTCTACACTCATGTACTATCTTATTTCTAACTCTATTATATTTTTGCTTACTTTCACTATCCAATTCTCTGAAAGGTTTAAGATTTCTTATATTCTCTATTAGAACTAATATTTCCTTTGCTACCCAGGATTTTTTCGCTTCTATTTTTTCTTACCTATAGTCTGTACAGCCCCTTTTATTTCTTTTCATCTATTTTCTACGTTTTCTCCTATAGCTATCTCTTTGATCTTATTATCTAATACTTGTTTATATTCCTCTTTTACCTCACTATCATTAAGCTTACCTAGATCTCATCCCTCTACTTTAACCTTTTTCAATTTTTCGAATTATAGCTTACACTTTATTTTAACTAAGTTAGCGCTATCTATGTAAGCCCCTGGATAACTACGACAGTTTTTAAGTTGGTTTTTAAATTTTTGTTTACTAAAATATAATCTATTTGGCCTCTAGCCCTATCACCTGGCGCTTTTCAGTGTTATCTTCTTCTAACATGTTGTTCGAATAGGGTGTTTACAATTACCAATCTATGTTCCTGGCAAAACTCAACTAATCTTTCGGCTGGAGTTCGGTTTAGAAAGACAAATATTTTTATGAGTCGTATATATATTTAGATTAGTTTTGGTCATATGAGTTTAAAGACATACGACTTTTGTTTAGGAAATGACCCCTTAAAAAGTTATGGTCAATAAACTGTTCCATGTTAAGTCTATGGGAAAAATTTTAAATGACATTTCCGGAGGACCAGTTTGCTGATCACTTATGCGAATACCTCTGACGCCGCTGGAATTATAAATATGCTAGAGATCCTTTCGAAGCTTTACTTCAGGCTATTCGCCATGAATATGGTGATTCACGTGCTTAATTAATTTTACATTTATTCTTTTGCTTCATTCAAATTACATTCTTGAGTAAATAAAAAATTGTGATCCTCTCGTTGTTTTTGTTGTTTTTAGGGTTGGGTTAGTTAGGTTAGGTTAGGTTAGGTTAGGTTAGGTTACGTTAGGTTAGGTTTGGTTAGGTTACGTTAAGTTAGGTTTGGTTTGGTTAGGTTACGTTAGATTAGGTTAGGTTAGGTTGGGTTAGGTTTTACGAAAAATCAATTTTTGGTAAAAAAATTCCATAAGCTTAACATTGGTTGGTTTATTGACCATAACTTTTAAGGGTCGTTTCTAAACAAAAGTCGTATGTCGTTAGACTCAGGGGACCAAGTCGAATCGAAATATATATACGACCCCTAAAAATGTTTGTCTTTCTAAACCGAACTCTTACGAATCTTTCTCCTCTATCATTTCGTCTACCGTACCCAAATTTTCCAATCATTTTTCCCTCACTACCTTCTTCTACTGACGCATTAAAATCGGCCATAGCTATTAAATTCTCACCCCTTTACTTTTCTCACTATACTATTTATATCCTCGTATACCTTTTCTACTTCCTCATCCTCGTACAGAGTTGTTGGCATGTAAACCTGTACTAAAACACTGTCTGTGGGTTTCGTTTACAATCTAACCATAATTATTCTATCACTAAATTGTAAGTACTCTTTAACTTTACGTCCTAATCTTTTACCTAACACTATTCCTAACCCTGCCTGTCCATTAGCTGAAGAAGTTGTAATTATTCTATAATTATCTTTCCAAAAGTTATTACTATATGGCCATCTCACCTCACCAATACCTGAAATGTCCAGCTTTCCTTTTCTCATTTTGACTAATAAATTCGTGAACTTATCTACTCTAATTAATGACCTTCCACTCCAAGTCTCTATCACTAAATCGAACCGTTGTTTTAAATTCTTACGATGACGAGCCCCAAGTACCCCCTACCGGGGATCCAAATGAGGGGGTATTTTACTTCCGGACAAGAATTTTACTTGTGAGCTCTCCATCATACATATTTCGTGTTTTAGGCCACGCATACCTGGGAAATATTGTGCTAGGTTCCCATATCTTTCCACAACGAAAAGATTTTAGCAAAAATACGTATCTGCAACCCCGCAGTATTTAAACAGTTTTAAATTTCCCGCGCCGACTGAAACAAGGACGCACATCTCACTAGATGGCGTTTTCGTGCTAGCGAAACTTAACCAGAAGAGGCTTGTTTATTATACTTTATCTAACCTAAGATTTTAATTAACATGACGATTTACCATTTTGGGTTAACATAAACGTACACTGTAATGTCGGTAATTTTCATAGAAAAATTAATGTATTGTATTTTCTAAAGAGAAAAATATATCATATTTAATATTTAAGATTAGAAAAGAGCTAATTTGAGGTATAATTAAACAATCAATGTGTTTTAAAATAAAAATCTACGGATTGATGACAAAATTATAACGAACCATTAGTTACAGATAAACATACTTTACTTTAGAGCTTGGTTATACGAAGGGCATAATCTTACACAAATTTTTAATAATGAAAGACAATAATTAACCAAATAACGGTTTACGTTATTTTTAGAGATAGTTTAAAGTAGGTTCAATATTCCTTGATCATTTTAAACATTCTTTTGCTTTTAAGCATATGATAGGGTTCCTCGTTGGGGTCGACGGCGATTTTCTACAAATTTCGCAGTGAAGTCGTTGAAACCTGAAATATGAACCTTAAATTAGGCTTCATTCAGCAATAAGATAACACTGCTGGTTTACAGAAATGTGACAAGTAGTATCAACAACCTAAAGCTATAGTAACAAGAAAAAGGATTCATTAGTACAAAGTAGCAGGGGCCTAAGAAGATACCTAATTCACAGCACTCACACCACCCTTAAAATCTAACGTAATGCGATAAATACTTCGGTTCCCGACGGGAGCGACGTTCCATAAAAGTCTGAGGTGTAGTGTGCTCACCGGGTTCGTTGCTCAAGACACAACTTTGCCGAAGATACTGATCGCTAGAACCCGGCAGTATCGGAGTAAGTGTGCTCCTTACTCTTTTCTGGATGATATAAAAACAGTTAAACAGTTAAAACACGATAAAAGAAATTTGACTAAATATGTATATTAATACTCAGTTATTACAATTTCAAAGGCATGTATAAGATATACGCTTGTGTCATTGACATTGTAGACATCGCTATATATTTTAACATGATATAATTCATATATTTAATAAATGTAGACGGAAAAATTTCTATAGAGAAATCAAAATAAATAATCTCTGTTTAGAAACTCAAAATTTAACTTAATGCGGTAGTAAATCAAAAAGTGATCATAATTGTAATAATGTCATGTAACAAATGCACATGAAATGAAAGTTCAAGTAATAAACCCTTTTACCATAAGAAGCTTCATAAAGTTCCAGATGTTTACTTATTTTTAGGTTATGTATTAGAGAATTATATTTGATATCATTTAAGATAAGTAAAATGTAGTTAATAATCAAAACAAAATATTTGTAGTGACAAAGACAAATTTAAATAGAGGTTAGGCCTCTTTATTTTAACAGAAAAACGATAAAGTAAAAGTTTTAATCTCATACCTGTAGTATCAACAACTGAAACTAATACTAATAGTTACTTAATTTATAGGAATTCTTCATATCCAGGAAACTGAGACATCCTGCATTGGTGGATCTCTTAGTGTAGGTACAAAACAGCATGCGGTCGACTTCAAATGTTGTCTTTAACAGACTTCTGTTCCATAAATTAAACTTGTAGATATTTTTCAATAAGATAATAACTGAGCGGCAATATGTAAAGTAGAAGGAAACGAAATATAAAATTCTGTTTATGAGAGTATTTATTTTACATCATCTGGTTGTGCGAATGCACGAACAACTTTTCCATGTAGAAATCTGAATGAGAGAACAAGTCGCCGTAACATCGGTAACCAAAACACAGGTAATCGGAACATAGGTAACCGGAGCATAGGTAACCGGAGCACCCTAGAAAATTCAGTTGTGTTACAAAAGTGAAAATTTAACACGAGGTGCATAGGAAAATTAATCCATTAATAACTTACTATCTGTATAATTATTTGATGGGTTAAATGAATAAACAACTTCTTTATCCTTCATACTAAACATCTAAAATTATATTTAAATGTTAATTTAGGATTTATGATTAGAAAATTTACATAACAGGTAAGCACATGAGGCAAGGTAGAAGTTCAAATCAAAAATGGCCAACAGTGCTAGATGAGCAATCAGATATCAAAAGAGAAATGAAAATTTGACACTTCAAATAAATTATTTTTGGCCATCTTCGGGATGGACGATCTGTAGCAATTATTATCAATAATACAGAATTAGAACCACACCAGTTGTGCTTTTGGAATAAACACTTCAGAAATAACCAATAGGAAAATTTTATATAGATATAATTATTTGTACTATGTAACAAATTAGGAACTTATGGATTAAAACTAATAATCCAGGATTGTGCGAGATAAATTCTTATAGAAAATATATTATATAACAAAGAGAGTAATTTTATATTTAAATGTAGATATAAGCATTTATATGCTAATAGTTCCAAGCACAATGTAACATGCTAAAATATAGACAAAAAGGCATGTTACAAGTGTCTCCTCTATCAATTCAGAACGTACCTCAATTTCGGTGTTAGTACTAGCCTCAGGAGCAACAGGGTCGTTTGACAGTTCCATTTTACTTTCCATACCAGTATCTAGAATGTCGTTATTAGTATCAACAGTTTCTTGCAAGTTTTCCCTGTTGTCGCCGCAAGGAGCAAGCCGTCGAATAGAAACGGTGTCCTCTCTGCTAGAAGGGTAGCGAATTTAAGCATAATAAGGATGTGTTTCTAATAGTTTCACTTTCTCAAGCGGTAATTCGTATTTACTATTTCTAGTACCCTTCTTTAGAAAGACTATACCCGGTGTCAACAGCCAATTTGCCAAAGATAGCCCATTTTGCGAACGACGGGGATGATTAAACATTCGTTCGTGCGGATTTGCATTCGTGGCGGTACAAAGCAACGACCTTATAGAGTGTAAGACTTTAGTAAAAACAGTCTCCCACCGGTCTCCTTTCAGTTTCTTTGATTTCAGCGCAAGCAAGACACTTCTCCATATTATACCATTATAACGCTCCACTTGTCCATTGCCCTGCGGATTGTATGAAGCAGTCCGACTGGTAGCAATACCGCAAGATGTCAAGTATGATTTGATTTCATTCGAGAGGAAGTTGGTACTACGATCAGGGTGGATGTATGAAGGCATCCTGAATACTAAAAACACTAGCTCTAAGCATTTAATAATCGTTTGCGAAGATATCTCAGCACAAGCAAAAGCAAAAGGAAAACGTGAAAATTCATCAATTATGGTCAGCATATATCTATTGGCAGTACGCGATGGTATAGGTGCTTTGAAATCCACACTCAGCCGCTCAAAGAAAGGGGTAGCTTTAATAAGTGTATTCGTAATTTTGACGAACCTCGGTTTGATTTCGAACACTCCCTGAAGGTCACAGTCATTTTCCTTACATCTTCAACCGTATAAAGTAAGTTTTTGCTAAGGGTCCAACAATACATCCTTGTAATTCCAGGATGCACAGTCAATTATGAAGTTCCCATAACTTTTCTTCACTGCCTGTTAGGTTTAAGAAGCACGCTCGTGAAAACGCGTCGGCAGCCACGTTCTTGCCGCCAGGTCTATAAATAATGTCGTATTTATAGGAGGACAATTCCAGTCGCCATCTCATGATTTTGTCATTCTTCCACAATAGCACTAGCCTCTTTCTCCACAGCCGATTGCTTTTGCTCTACACCAGAGAGGGTTCTAGAAAAAACGTCACAGTTTTTGCTACAACCCTTTAATATCTTCAAAGGCTGAGATTGCACTTGGTGCTATAGGAAAGCTCTTGCTCTGAACAAGCGGTTTAATTTTTTCCAAAAATTTCGGTACCCATCTTGAGTAGTCTGACAACAAATCAATAGACCTTTTCAGAGACGCGCTGTTTCCCGGCTCCACAAGTTTCAACTACGGATTAAGTCTATCAGAGTCGGGCCTTAGCGTCTTATTTTCAATCACATAACCCAAAATTTTAATAGTTTTCTGAGAAAATTTACATTTGTCTTTATTCAGTGTTAAACCGTGCTTTTTAGCTGCATCTAAAAAACTCTGCAAGGAAACGTCATGCTCCTCGTGTTTTCTCACACACAGTAACATCGCCCAAATACAAATAAGTATCCTTGAGATTCTCAGTTTCAATAATGCTATCTATAGCCCGTTGAAACGCAGCCACTCCATTCGTAACACCAAATGGTATGCGGCAGAATTGGAACAGCTTCCTACAGGCTTCGAAAGCCTTAGAATGTTTATCCTCAGTGCGAATTGGGATCTGGCGGTAAGTACTTTTCAAATCAATCGAACTAAATACCTGGTATTGCGATATTTTGTTTACAACTTCTTCTATTCTAGGCAATGGATAAGCATCGAGTAAAGTGTATCTGTTAATAGTTCGCAAATAGTTGATTACCATTTGCTTTTTATAGCTTTCGCTTTTACACACCAGTGGTTGGACTTTCCACGGCGAAACATAAGGCTCAGTCACTCCTTCAAGTAATAGTTTCTTAGTTTCTATCTCAATAAACTCAAAATCTTCTTTAGAATAACGTCTGGATTGAATCGCAATCGGCGTACAGCTTGGTAGCAAGTTAGAAAATAATGAGACTGGTGGGATGTTAGCTACAGTCAAACTGCAAATTGAGAATGGCTTCTTTTCCCCACCGAAAAATACTTCCAACGAGCAGTGCCGCTTTAATACGTCATGACTAATTATGACGTTGCTACAGAGGTTTTGTAAGATAGATAATTTAACTTTTCCAGAACTGTGTTCAATTATTCCTAGTTCAACTCTACAATGAGCTAAAACTTTGGAAATCATAGTTGAAAAAGCAAGCACATAAGGGAAAGCTCTAATATGATGTTGTTTAACAAACTCTTCAGTTATAAAGCTTTCTGAGCTTCCGGTGTCAACTAAAGCTTTAACCCTTATTTCGTTTACCGCTATTTCTACCATAGACTTTACTAAACAATCAGGGACCATCGCTGAAAGCATTGTAGAAACGTTGGTTGGTGCCTCACTAGAACACTTCAGTTTACTTTTACTTTTACTTTTTATTCTGATCGCTTTCGACTTGATTCATCATCTCTTTGTTAGTAACAGTACTTACAAATTTAGAATCAAAAGCGCAGGCGTCAGACTGCAGTTGAGCCATTTTTAGAGACCTCGCTTTATTATAAGCATCATGCAATTCTAAAGTAATGTTTTCTAATAACATTTGACAAATATTAGATGACGATTGTCCATTTATGAATGCATCACGAATGAAATCGTTTTTATTCTGTTCCGCGGAGACTTCTTTGAACTCACATTCTTTGCCCAGTACTTTTAAGGCCTGCAAGTACCGATCAATTGATTCGCCTGGTTCCTAATAAATATCTGGCAAAAATTTCATTTTTCGGCTTAACATAAAGCAATTTTAGTACGGTCACAGCATTTTCAAACGATTTGCACTCGCTAATATGTTCGTATACTGAGGGTGCTACATGACTGATAAGCAGGTTTAGTTTTTAAGAGTCACTAGCCTTGGCAGCTTTAATAAAATTAGTAAATGTCTTGTACCAGTGAGTCCAGGACCTATGAGAGTCAACCGCGTCGGTGTCTATCTCAAGTTTATCTGGTTTTAGTAGTTTGCCCATACTAATATCTTATTGCTGAATAAATTGTAGTATGAACCTTAAATTAGGCTTTATTCAGCAATAAGATGACACTACTAGTTTACAGAAATGTGACAAGTAGTATCAACAACATAAAGGTATAGTAACAACAAAAAGAATTCATTAGTACAAAGTAGCAGGGCCCTAGGAAGGTAACTAATTCACAACAAAACCTACAACAGTTTGGAGCAACTGTAAGGTAATTAGAGAAGGAAGGAAGGAATTCAAAAGGTAACTGCATTACGCACTAGCTGTTCATCTGTCTGTTCACGACGGTAGTCCCAGATAAAACTCCCAAAAATCGCGTACCTTCACATGCAGCTCGTCAAAATTCTTCCTTCCGCCGAACGTTCTCATTGGTTGAGACAATGGCCGCACAATACGTCGCGCGTGAGAAATTACGCCTCTAACAGATTACATACAATAAACCATAGGTTTTTCACTTGCCAGTGCAAGAGTACTTAACAACCATATTCTGGTGCGTGTAATAACCTGCTTAAATTAATGATGGGAAATAATGTTTTCAATTTAAGATTAAAAAATTTCCTATATCTAATATTAAAGTAAAGCTTGTGAAGTCGATGAGACGTAACATACCGACGCGCTGCAAATACAGCAAAACAGGTTTTCCTATTTTCGAACTTTCAACAAAAAACCTAGACGCTTTCCATTCAAGCAAACCGGTTGATCCGGATCAACTCCAGAACATTTTATCCCTAAAATGTGATACTATTCAAGCGAACCGAACTTAATGAATTTGCTTTCCCCTGCCACCTAGAGGACCAACTCTTTCGACTGGAGTAGCAAGTTCTTTGGAATTTTATGAATGGCAAATTTACCTGACATTGATATTTAAATTATCCATTATGTCCATTCACGATCCTTTATGAGCGCAAAAAGTCTGATGTGATACAGATCAGTTTAGTTTGAATAGAAAGCAGTTACGATGAACAATTTAGTCCCTTCTGATCAAATATTGATATAAAGTCTGTTTGTATTGAATATGTTTTAGTTTTCTTAGGAATACATTCTATATTTGGACGTATTGTACATTCATCTTACTATTGTGTAGGGTGCAAAAACGACCTTGAAAGGGCAGGAAAACAGGTTCGTGATGAGTGATGAACCAGTCTGAAATGGGACATAGAGTAGAGTCGATGTACTTAATTCAAAATGAACGTAAAGCTAGTTGCCGTAATACACTATGTAGTATTTTTTCGTTATTGAATAGATTAACTACTAATGGAAAGTATTGAGCTTTCATTTTACGAAAATTATGTGAACCAAAAAGACTTGAGTATTGGACTCTACATAAGTGGCCCTTCGAGCCGGATTTGGTTATTGGCAATTGTGAAAATAATTAATGGATACAAATTAAAATTTATTATTAAAGGCTATTAATTGGGCGATTGAAAGATTGCATGAGGTCATTCGTTGTAATAACGTCGTTCATTCGTTAAGAATAGAAATTATACTGTTAAAATAACGAGTGAAAATAAATTATTTGATAAATTAGCGTGCACCGCCAGGTATCCGTACAAACGCTTTTAAAATATACAATGATACAACGTGCTAAAAAGGTGGAACAAGTTACCTTGCTACGTACCTAAACGTAGCCGGAAGAACGTAAATACCAGAAAAAAACAAAAAAATAAAACACGTCGCCCACGATGATCTATTACTAATAAAAATAAATAAAGGATTCTGTACAAACAAGCGAAAGAAATAAATTCAGAATTACTATTTTACAGCAAACAATTATATTATACGGACAATTTAGTAATTTAGATACGAAGTACGCATCTCGTATTTTACAGCAAATAAAACTAATCAGTAATGAAAATAAACATGTGAGAGCTTTTGTCAAACTTTTTTAAATTGTACATAATACCTTTTGTAAAATAACCTAATCAGTAGAAAAGAATTAACGTGTAAGCGCTTTTCTCGAAAGTTTTAAAATTGTACATAATACCTTATGTAAAATAAAGTAATCAGTAAAGAGAATAAACGTGCGCATTCTTTTGACAAGCATGTTTAAAAATAGTACATCACACCTGTAGGGCGGTAATATCGATTCGCAGCAACACACAATAGTTCTACAGTGTCACGTTTCTTATCACGTAACTACACCAAACGCTGATAAGGAATATGCCCTTGTTATACACAAAAAAACAATTTGTATATCTGTATGTGTCGGGATACTTAACTTACACGCTCTCGGGAGTGCTTCAGCACCGCATCGCCACGGTCGTCTGGATCTATTTTCCCTGTTACCATAACGGCACTAGCCTTTGATATGCACAAAAGAAAACAAGTTGTATACCTGTATGTGTCTGGATACTTAGCTTACAACTCGTCGGGGGTGAGTCAACACAGTAACGCCGCGGTGATGAAGATCCATTCACCCTGCCATAGTAACTAAAGTGCGATCCACAGTCAAAAGCAGCTAGTCCACGGCAACGAACAGTCGGGCTTACACAAAGAAAGAACCCATTTGGCCTCCGGCTAAAAAGCTAAAAAGAGATTTTTAATAAAACGGATAAGCGCGCGAAAACCCACCAATACACGTAAGATACCTCCTACTTGTCAAACAAAAAAAAAGTGCATTGCTTTTGAAGTACTGAGACGAATAATGTAGAAAATATTTCAATCCACAAGCTGCAGAATCAAATTAAAAATTGGTTCAAATAACAGGAGTTTGAACTGCAAATCCTCGCGTTATCGAAGCGCGATTAAAACTGAAAAACACGGTTTTATCGGATAGTGTGCGACCTTATTTCAACAAGTCTTTACATTGGAACCATAGAAAAAACAATGACACGCTGTCGTAATGTATAACAAGATAACGGATACCTAAAACAAGATATAAGCTATTTAATTATAGCATAAACTTTACGTTTCCAAATAAATAAGTTTAAAATGAAAATTTGTAGAAAGCCTACTTATTGTGAACAGGATGTTGTTGAAGAATTTAAGAATTGAAACGGAGTTTATTCAAACGGGCAATGAATTAACAAGGGAGAAAAAGAGTTAATTAATTCATGCTGAAAATGAACGCAACTACCTGTTTACGTTAAAAGTGCAGATTCTGAAATCAGATACGGGTTCAATATTGGGTTGAACTTGAAATAATGGTACTCAACTTAGCGTATAGAATTTGGTGGCAACTACCTACATCAGTGACATAGACATTTGTGAATGGCCAGTGGCGTAGCCTGAAAAATTGGGATGAAGTAGTTCCTGGAATTAATGTAAGTCAGTTTAATCCTTTATGCTTGTTTTTCCTTTAGTAAACTTTGGTTTGTGTGTGTGTGGCGCATGTATTGCTCTGATATTTAATTGGCAAGATTTATATTATCTAGATAATATTAAGTGTTAAAATGGCAGAAGGAACTGATCTTCTATTATTAAATAGAAAAAGGGGTACAATAATAGCTCGTGTTACAAATATGAGACCTTTATACAGGCTAAAATTGAAAAGAACGCAGTTGATAAATGATTAGATAAAATTAAATTAGTTGAAGTAAATTTAAGACTCGAACAATTACAAAATTTGCTTGTGGAATTTAATGAAATTCAGGACAATATTGAAATGATAGTACCAGATGAAAATATTGATAAACAACTAGAAGAACGTATGGCATTTGAAACCTCATATCATGGTTTGGTTGCATTTTGCACACATATTCTGGATGAAAATGATTTTGGGGTTGAAACTGCTGAGAGGAATTCAAATGCCACGGGTTCCAACGCATCATTACTTGGGGAGGGTGATAATCCTTCGGCAGTGTTAGCCCCACGGGTACAGCCCAAATTACCATCTATCCCAATTCCAAAATTTAATGAATTGGCAGAAACTTGGTTAGAATTTCGAGACACTTTCAATTCTCTTGTTAATTCCAATGAATCTATTGGGGAAATTGAAAAATTCTTCTTCCCAAGGAAGCTCTGCAAAGAGAAGCACGGCAAGTGACTCATTTAGCAAATGTTTCCGCATCTAGCTATTCAGGTTTTTGGAAAATGTTGTGTGAAAGATATGATAACACATCAATGCTAGTAAATAACCATTTAAAGCATTTAGTAAATATACCTAACTTACATAAGGAATCATCTGCCGAGTTACGCCATATTCTTGATGCAATAACAAAACATTTGCATGCCTTGCGAAAATTGGGTATTGAGACAGATAGTTGGGATCTAATAGTAATATTCTTAATCGAAAATAAGCTAGACGCCATAAGTCAGAGGGGCAAGAGAAAAAGTCTGGGGGTCAACTTCCTACGTTGGAAGAACTTAAAATATTTTTAAAAAATCGAATTGAAATGCTGGGAATGCTAGAAAATACTAAAAATAAAGAGCGAAATGCGACGAAAAATAAGGTACAAGGTAAAACTAACTCATTTCACACAGCAAATTGTCCCGACTTTCTGAAACTTTCGGTTCATTCTAGATTTGAAAAAGTTAAAAGTTTAGATTTGTGCCTCAATTACTTAAAAAAGGGGGCTCATTTTAATAATAATTGTGAATCGACTAGCTGTAGAAAGTGTGGTGCAAAGCATCATAAGCTAAAATCGTAGAAAAAAGAAATTAAAAAGATTTTTCGGCGATCAGAATCTGCACAAGAAATTGGCGAATTCATGCTTAATACTGTAACATAGGGGACAAAATCTGCTCCGTATTTAGCAATATGATGTTTGAAACAGCTTGGGTTAGAGAGCTTGAAATCATTCCCAACTGCATCTCAAGCAATTGTAAAAGATTTTAATGTGGACGATTTGTTGTCCGGTACTGATACCACAGATGACGCAATTAAATTGTGTGTTGATGTTGATTCTATTTTAAAAAGTGGTTGTATAGTACTGAGAAAATTAGTGTCCAATGATCTATTGGTTATCGAAAAATTTGGAGAAATGGATTCAAATTCGAATAATGTTCACTTTGGTGAAAAGGATCAGCATAAAACATTGGGCTTATATTGGGAATTCAAAATGGATAAACTAATATTTAGCATTGATTTTAAGGTTGTGTTAAAGAATACAAAAAGGTCAATTTTGTCAGATGTTTCCCGAATATTTGATCCTTTTGGTTTTTTGGGACCTTGTATAATTTTAGCAAAAATACTTTTCCAAAAAATATGGTGCGAGAATTTAGCTCCGATGAAACGTTACCAATGCAGATTGATACAACGTGGAAAGCATTAAAAAATGATTTTTTAAGTTTAAATAAATTAAGGGTCGATTGTCATGTAATGTGCACCAATCCTGTGAAAATTCAAATGCATGTTTTTCAGATGCTTCCGCAGAAGCGTATGGAGTATGTATTTATTTAAAAAGCATTTCACATGATGATAAAACACAAGTTTCGCTGCTTTGTTCCAAAGTGAGGGTAGCTCCACTTAAATTTCTAACAATTCCTCGGTTAGAGTTGTGTGGTGCACTATTGTTAGCTAAATTGGTAAATAAAGTAAAAGGTAGTATAGAATTAAAAATTTCAAATTTCAGATTCGAAAGTAGTTTTAAGTTGGATTCAAATGCCCCTAATTTGTTGCATACTTTTGTTGGAAACAGAGTCAATCAAATTCAAGAGCTATCTGAAATTAGTTCTTGGAATTACGTTAAATCTGAAGACAATCTTGCAGATTTGCTTTCACGCGGTTTACATCCCAATGAAATATTAAACTGCACAAAATGGTGGTCAGGTCCTGAATATCTCTTGTTCAGAGACTATTTCTCAGGTGTATCAACCATGGTTGATATTGTTAACGTCCCAGAAATAAAAACTCAAGTTAGGGTGTTTAACGTGGTTGCGCAGGAAGTCGGATTCAATTTTGATAATTTCAGTATGTTGCATAGGCTAAAGCGTGTGGTTGCTTATTGCATGCGATTTGGTAGTATTTTAAAATTGGGAAAGGATAGAATGAAAGCGCCATTACCATATGATGAATTGAAATATGTCCTTATGGCTTTGATAAAAATTGTAGAAAAGGAATTTTTGCTAAAGAGATTGATCGTCTTCAGCAAAACTTGCAGGTCAATAGTAAAGGTATTTGGAATTTAAGTCCTTTGCTGATAATAAGGGTGTACTTAGGGGAGGGGGGGATTGCAGCTATCAGAATTAAAATACAATAAGAAGCATCCTCTATTACTTCCCTCAAGCCGTACATAAGAGGTTGTTGCACTCCGGACCGCAAATGCTATTAAGTTCAATTCGAGACAAATATTGGGTTCTTAAGGTAGAAATTTAGTCAGGAAAGTTTAGTTTAATTGCATTCGCTGCTTTAAAACAGACCTGAAGCGTGCAAATCAAATTATGGGAGTTCTTCCAATTAAACGAGTTCAGCATGTCCCCCTTTCTTTAATGTAGGTGTTGATTACGCAGGGCCTATTTATATAAAAAATAAATATGGCAGAGGGGTTAGATTATCAAAATGTTACATATGTCTTTTTATATGTTTGTCCACCAAGGCCATTCACCTTGAGCTAGTGACAGACCTGACCCTAGCAACATTTATTGCTGCATTCAGGAGATTTTGTGCAAGAAGAGAAAAACCTAAATGTGTTTTTTTATGATAATGGGACAAACTTTGTTGGGGCTAACACTGAACTAATATAGCTCTTAAAATTTGTAAAGGACAATTCTCCTTTATTGTCAGCAACTTTAAAGGATTACAGAATTCTGTAGAAATTTATACTGGCAAATTCTCCGAATTTCGGGGGGATTTGGGAGGCTGAAGTAAAGTCATTCAAACTAAACTTAAAAAGGGTAATTGGCAATAGCTTTCTTACATATGAGGGTTTTTACACGTTGCTCACACAAATTCAATTAGTTTTAAATTCTAGACCCTTGACTCCTCTATCCTCAAGTCCTGATGAATTTGATGACCTTATTCCTTCCCATTTTTTAATTGGTCGCCGGCTTACATCACTGCCCAACCCAGATGTCAGGGACATACCAGAAAACTGCCTTTCAAGGTACCAGCATATCCAGATGCTGTACCACATTACAGAATTACAAAATCGAAACAAATGGTGGAAAACAGAATACAATGTATAAGTTGGGTTAATGATGATAGTCAAGGAAAGTAATTTACCATTTCTTCAGTGGAAGTTAGGACGCATATGTGAAGTATCTTGTGGTCCAGATAATAAGGTACGTGTTGCAAAAATTAAAACTCGAATAGTGAGGTGCAACGTGCAGTGTCTAGATTGTGTTTGCTTCCGTTTGAGAACTAACCAACTTGTTTGGACTATGTATATAGTAACAGTTATTTAATTTTACACTTTTGTAGTCTTAGTCTTGTTGAAATAGGCCCTTTCAAGGTGGAGGTATGTTTGTATTGAATATGTTTTAGTTTTCTTAGGAATACATTCTATATTTAGACGTATTGTACATTCATCTTACTATTGTGTAGGGTGCAAAAACGACCCTGAAAAGGCAGGAAAACAGGTTGGTGATGAGTGATGAACCAGTCTAAAACGGGACGTGGAGTAGACTCGATGTACTTAATACAAAATGCATGTAAAGCTAGTTGCCGTAATATACTATGTAATATTTTTTCTCGTTATTTAATAGATTAACTATGAAAAGGTTGAAACTGTTGTTGCTGTAATTGAAATTTCAGGTGGGCTCTTTATCAGTGGCACGTGTAAATACGTATAAAAACGCGTATAAAAACACAAAGTACCTACAACACCGGATTGTGTTGTAGTCGCACCAATTATTATAGAAACAAATAATATGCTACTATCAACTAACGATGCCCGGACGAAGCCCTTTAGCATCTACCCTCACACACGTCCATTCCCCGACTGACCCTCTCTCTCTCTCCACCCCACTCATTGTCTTCGCGTCTGGAACCACCACATAACCCCCCTACTTAAATCGAAATCACTTAAATTAGGTTTAAGTATCAGTAGAAACAAGAATACAATGATGTGTAATAATAATTGCGAATAGAATAACCTCCACCAATCAAAATAAACAAAAACAAAATTAAAATATTATAGGCATCATGAATTCAACCATGACGTAAGAATAACAGAAGGAACAACTTAAAGCTCCTTCCTTTGAACATCGACAGGCGTGGCAGCTTTGTATGTTTTAAGATTGATCACGTTCTGCCGTGACAGTTCGTTGCCCTGCGAGTCGCCAATTATATAATAATTTGGCCCAGCCTGACGCAACACATAAAAGGACCCTCATATAATAGGAAGAACTTTTTGATGCATTTATCCGCCGCAGCCGACATATGTGTTCTAGCTAGAACTTGATCCCCTTCCTTAAAAACAACCGGACAGATTCCCGCATTAATTTTGACAGCCCTACGCTGAGTCTTGGATTTTAACCTTTTGTAGACCAATTGACAAATGGTCTCCCGCGACGGTTTCGCAATAGAGACCGCCGGAAAATCGTTTACCACAAAACCCTTTCTTGCTTTAACCGATTCCTTCGCGATAACCCTGTTTACTGTTTCCACCCCCCAAATTTTCACCTTTTTCCTTATCCACTCTTCTCCTTCCTGATCCTCCTTAAGCGACTTAACATATTGCTTTTTATACTTCGTGTTTACTACGGCTCCTTTTGCGACCCCTAAAAATTCGTCTTCGCTATAGTTATGGCGAGCTTCAGGCATTTCCTTTATTGCCCCTTTCATCCCTCCCGACGGAATTGTAACGGATTCACAACGGTTTATACTTAAATTAGCGTTGCTGATTTTAGGTTTAATATTTAACGTATGAGTATAACCCTGATGCCAAAACTGCAAGATTTCCTCCTTAAAATTTACTACTACCTGACATTTAAACATCCAATTCGACCCTAGTAACATGTCGCAATTTAAACCAGGTATAACTAAACACACAACGTCCATTTCTGTGTCTCCTGCTCTAACAGGCAAACTTACTTGGGATTTAACGCGTTGCGTTCTACCCCCCACAGCCACGGCTATCGATAGGAATCTTCATTCCTTTCCCTGCCAGCTTATTATAAAAAGTGTCGGACACGGCACACACGCCCGAGCCACTATCCACTAATGCCTCCACTCTTTCCGTTCCTACTAACATTGACACCGTTGGCGCAATTATTTCACGATTTTCTGATTTGCTTTCAGAATCCGTTAAAATGTTTTCCATATCCTTATCAAAAGAAGTTATATAATTTATGTTCAAATTAGGCGAGTCACCATTTTGATTGGTCGCACTATTTTGGTTTCTAAATGTCGGCTGCCTGTTTGATTCGTCGCGACCGGTGTTATAGTTAACTCGACGGGGATTAATGTCTCGTGGCGGCGGCCTATTCATAGTTCGGGTTAACCCCCCAGAATAAGTGTCGTCGATTCTTTGTAAAAATTCCTCTACTGTGTCCGATGTGTGGAACCCATCTGTAATGATTCCACGTTGAACGTCTGCTGAAAAATGTTTGGAAAGCATAGTTATTAATTTGTCGTCAGATATTTTTTCGTTTAAAAATCCCGCTTGATGCACCAAATTTAAAAAATACTCGGCCCTACTACCGGACTGATAACGACCATAGTTAAGTTCCATGAACAAATCCCTCTGTTTTTCTAAGTTTCACAATCTTTCTTGAAATGCGCGCCTAAAATCATCAAAAGTTTCAAAACTATCCTCTTTAATCGACGCCCATTCTGCCGCCGTACCCCTGAGACAATTTAACGCCAGACCCTTCTTGTGTTGCTCAGGCACTCCAGCCTCCTCTAGTGTTTTATTTAATTTTTTCAAAAACCCCATTGGGCGAGTCTATGAATTGGAGTAAAAACTTAAATTATTACCCCCCCAATTCCCTCCAATTTGACAAATAGCTTTTATCATTAAGCTTTGGCGATCCGCTCGGAAACGAACCACTTGGCGACGGAATGAAATTTTTTTTTCAGAAATAACTGCTTCATTAGTTTTAATTTTTGACTGTGTAGTATTCAAATAATCAACATGAACTGCTAAGTTGCTAACAGTATCGCGATGTTCTGCCATACCCGTAGCTAAATTTAAAATTATGTTTTCTAAATCGACGGTTTTTGGTTCCACGGAATCATTCTTTTTTCTACCTTTACTTTTCGACATTTTCAACGGTTATTATCCTAATTGAACTCTTAATTTAATGGTAACTGTTTATACAAATTGCTAATCGCAACGTTAATTAATGATAACAATAACTAGTTAATAAAAAGAAATTTTCATTAACCAACAAGTTATTGCATCGATTGTATCCTTGAATATTCAATAACCTCAGATATTAATATCATCATATCAAATAGCGCATTGCACATTGACAAGCTCTAATATTCTACTTCAAAATAAACGTCAAATACCACTATCCTAGCAATGTACGTTATAAGAAAATAAACGATCTCACCAAACGTGTAGTAAGTCCGCTACAGGTTATCAGTTTGAAGGGCAGCTGCAGGAAATCAGTTTTGAGCACTTTCGCGCCTACTAGACGTATTTTCGTGAAGCGGTTATGCCAACACTATAGTCCGTTATACCTTCGGTAACACTAATTTATTCGGTTAGTGATGTTATTTTGTTTTTGTAGTACACATTAATACGAATTTAATCACACGGCCAGCCTGCAGCCCCACGTTGGGCGCCAGATGAAGAAGTTGAAACTGTTGTTGCTGTAATTGAAATCTCAGGTGGGATCTTTATCAGTGGCACGTGTAAATAAAAACAGAATTCGAATACAAATTTAATGCTATAAACCATATAACGTGTACAGAAACAAGCTTCTACATTAAATATCAATGCGTATAAAAACACAAAGTACCTACAACATCGGATCGTGTTGTAGTCGCACCAATTATTATAGAAACAAATAATATGCTATTATCAACTATCGATGCCCGGACGAAGCCTTTTAGCATCTACCCTCACACACGTCCATTCCCCGACTGACCCTCTCTCTCTCTACCCCACTCATTGTCTTCGAGTCTGAAACCACCACAACTACTAATGGAAAGTATTGGGCTTTTATTTTACGAAAACTATGTGAACCAAAAAGATTTGAGTATTGGACTGTACAAAGTCAAAAGTTTAGGAACAAATGACATAATATCATCATCATCATTGGGTCTTCAGTCCTGAAACTGGTTAGACGCGTACCATCATTGTTTCCTATTCTGAACTAACCTACAGATTTCCCCGAAATTTGCACAGTCTGCATCTATCACTATCTGATCTAGGTCTACATCCACCTCTTTTTTCCTATCTCTGTTTGTCATATATCCCAAACCATTCCCCAAAAATGCCTTAGAACGTATTCTGCCCTTCTATTTCTCATATTTTTTCCCCAAAGATATCCTTGTTTCCCTACTGTTTCTATAACCTACTTGTTATTACCTTTGAGTGTCCATCCTCATACATCTGAAGCACGGCATTTCAAAGGCTGCTACTGTTCTTCTGTCTGCTTTTCAGACTGCCCTTATTTCGTAGGCATACTGTCTGTGCTGTGCTCCACACATACGCTTTCAACAACTTTTTGTTCTATGTTTGTTGTCTTTCATCATAGGCACCGTTCTCTCTTGTTATATGCAGTTCGGTCCCCTTATATTGTTTTACAATTATATACCCTATTTCTCCAACATTCAGTGGTTGTGAAGGAGGGTAAGCAGCCTGTGCCTGCGAAGTTCCCCCAGCATTTGAACATCTACTGATTTAAAAATTTTTCCAATATATCTTTTTGCACAGTCAACATTAGTTGCAGATATTTCACAAGCAACACCTGTAGTTGTTTATAATAATCAACAGATTTATCTGCGCTTATTTTTTCGTCATTGGGTTTTCCGTCTCAAAACTGGTTGGACATGTACCTGCACTTATTTATTTTCTAAACTAACCTACATAGTTCCCTGAAATTCTCACACAGCAATACAGCTCGGTTCCCCTTCTATTGTTTTCTAATATTATGCCCTATTTCACTGAGATTTATTGAAGGGGGTTAAGCAACCTGTGGCTGCCAAGATCCCCCAACACTTAGTCATTTGCCGAAATAATACTTTTCCAGTAAATGCTTTCACGCAATTACTATTATTCGAGAATTCTGCCCATCCAATGCTTGTAGTTGCTTATAATAAATATCATGTTTAAGTGCAGTTACTTTCTTCGTCATTAATTTATCCATCTTGGGCCTGGTTGGATGCGTACCTCCATTGATTTCTATTTTGAGCTAGCCTACGCATTTCCCTGAGACTCCTACAGCCTACATTTTTTACTATCTGTGTGCAGTAGTCCAACCTAGGTCTATCTCTTCTTCTCTTTTTTCCTATCTCTGCTTCTAGTATATTTCGCACTATTCCCTCATGCCGTAGTATGTGGCCTATCATTCTATCTCTTTTATTTTTTACCGTTTTCCAAATATTTCTTTCTTCCCCTACCATTTTTAGTACCTCTTCGTTCTTAACTTTGTCTGTCCATGATATCTTCATCAATCGTCTGTAGCACAACATTTCAAAGGCTTCTACCTTTTTCTTGTCTGCTTCTTCTACTGTCCAGGCTTCACAGCCGTACAGTGCTGTGCTCCACACATATGTTTTAAGCAATCTTTTCCTTGTTTCTAGGTTTGTTGTCTTTGAACACAGTAGTTGCTTTTTCTTGTTAAATGTAGCACGACCTTGTGCTAATCTTTGTTTTATATCTTTTGTGCTTTTCCCATTTTGCGTTATTTGGCTTCCTAGGTAGCAGAAATCCTTAACCTCTTGTAAGTTCGTGTTACATATTTGTTTTATTGTTTTTGATTTATTTTTCCCTCCTTTGCATACTAGTACTTTAGTTTTACTTTTGTTAATTTTCATACCGTATCTCTCTGTTAGAACCGTTTCCATTTCATTGAGAGCAGCTTCTAACTCTTCCTTGCTAGATGCTAATACCCTATAACACCTGCAAATCTAAACATATCAATTTTTTGTCCCTGCATAGTAATTCCAAATATTTTCCTGCATTTGACAGTATTCATTGCCTCTTCAATGTACTAGTTAAAAATTAATAAGGATAGGGAACATCCCTGTCTCACCCCTTTCCTGATGCTTACCTCTACGTTCTTGCTCTAATTCTATTACTCCTGTTTGCTCTTTGTATAAGCTATGTACTATCCGTCTATCCCTATAACTCATTCCAATCCTTTTGAGTATTTCGAACATTTTTTTCCATTTTACATTGTCAAATGCTTTTTCCAGATCTACAAACCTTATATACACACTTTCCCCTTTTTCTATTGTTTTCTCTATTATCACCCTCAGAGCTAAGATAGCCTCTTGTGTTCCCCTGTTTCGCCTAAACCCAAATTGGTCTTCTCATAGTATTTCTTCAGCCTATTTTTCCATTCGTCTTTGTACAATTCTAGTTAATATTTTTGACACGTGTGCTGTCAAACCTATTGTTCGAAAAATTTTACATCTAGCTGCGCCTTTCTTTTTTGGTATAGTTACTATGATGCTACGTTTGAAATCTTTGGGTATCTCGCTTGTTTCATACATATAACTTACAAGTTGGAAGAGACGTTCTGTTACTGTTTGTCCAGCGGCTTCTAAAGTTTCTGCTCCCACCTTATCTGTACCCGACGCCTTACCATTCTTTAGACTCTTTAATGCTAATTCAAACTCATCTCTAAATATAGGATATCACAAGTCATCATTTTCAATGTCCGATTCTTGTTCTAATGCAGTTAGTTCCTCTTCTGCATATAAATTTGTTTATGTTATGTTTGAGATCTTTGGGTATCTTGCCTGTTGCATACATATAGATTACAAGT
This sequence comes from Platerodrilus igneus, assembly GCA_036346225.1. Classification (NCBI taxonomy): domain Eukaryota; kingdom Metazoa; phylum Arthropoda; class Insecta; order Coleoptera; family Lycidae; genus Platerodrilus; species Platerodrilus igneus. Next base: position 4,509,122 of record JARFIW010000500.1, on the reverse strand, counting down.
TGGAAGAGACGTTCTGAAACTGCTTGACCAGCGGCTTTTAGAGTTTCCGCTTGCACCTTATCTGTACTCGGCGCCTTATCATTTTTCAGACCCAATAATGCTAATTCAAATTCATCTCTAAATATAGGATATCCCAAGTCATCATTTTCAATGTCTGATTCCTTTCTAATGCAGTTAGTTTTTCTCCTGCATATAAATTCCCTATATATTCTTGCCATCTACTCACTTTCTCTACATTTTCTATAATGACATTTCCTCCCGCGTCCCTTATATTTTTGCTATACGGTTTTATATCCCTAAAATTGATTGTAATTAGTTTGTATGCTTCATCTGTCTTTCCTACATTCCATCTTAGTTTGTACTTCTTTACACATTTCATCAATCCATTGTTCTTTAGCTTTCCTGCATTTGCAAATAATTTCCCATTTTATGGCTTTGTATCTCTGTTTTCCTTCCTCCGAAGTAGTCCCCTCGCGGAGATCCGAATGGGGCACTATTTTAACTCCGGAATCTTTTACCCCAGAGAATGACAACATTTTATTATAATTTAGGTACGCTTGTACTTGGGAGGTAATGTGGTGGTTTCCCGTTGCCTTCCACATCGCGGTAGTGTGTCTTAGACTGCCATACCGACCCCTATGGTCTCTGCCAATCTAAGTACCGAAAGAGCCGCTGCCCTCTTTCGGGGATCTATCTTCGTCTGACTCCTCACAAACAACCCTACTACTTTGGTTGGACCTGTAGTTTGGCTCTTTAGCTCATTAGAACACGCAAGCAAATTCACCTCTTCTAGTAATCTAGAACTTTGGCAAGGTGCAGGTCCATTCGAAATGGGACATAATATATCATATGACTTAAAAAGAAATACCAGTTATGGTACAAAAAGTAATCTGCCTCTACAGAATATTTTTATATTACAGTTTTAACATTAAACAAAGTTAAATTTGAATTGTGATGATTTCCTTTGTTATTTTTCAGGATTAGGTTTTGGTACCGTACATGCATCGCGTTTCGAATATTACAGAGTAATTTGTACGGTTTATTAATTCTAATTTAACAACACATTCTATCGACGAAAAAACAGTTAATTAATTTAGAATGATTCAATTACATGTAGTCGCACATAAGGATTATTGCGAGGTGGTCAACATGCAACCCCCAAGAGGTTGACCTGTCAGTTTGGTTATAGCTGATTATAAATTATACAAGAATATAACTAGAAATTATAGCATTAATTTACCGGACTCTCCTTTCTAATCAATCAACACGCAAAAATAAAATGAGCACAACAAACATATTGAGCGTATTATTATCAGCGGATTAAAACAAAGATAAACTTTAGATGGCTACAAAGTAAACAGCGTAAAAGGGTTAGTAGTTTCTTTCTGCTGGACTGGTGGACTGGCAGATTCAATCAGTTTCTACACGCAACAATATATTTTCTATTCACATTTTGATGAGAATTACTTTAATCGTTATGTAAAAAAGATCAGGGTTGTTCAAAAAGATAAATCTACTATTTTTTCATGAGTTTATATCAAAATATAATAATAACAGAACTAAATGATAAATTATTTGATAGCATGGTTTGTTTCAGTGTTCAATTTTTGCGAACAAAAGCAAACAGGAACAGGAAATACACAAATTAGTATTCCATGACATACATGAACATTTATAAAAGAGAACATTAATGACAGACTATGGAGTTGTTTAGATTTGAAGTTGTTATTCTAACAGAATGAGTGCGATTGTAGTGCAGGGTAAGTAATCATAACTGAAAGAACATACCGACTTCAACGTGCATAAAAGCTTTGCTTCAACCGTTTTCCACAGGTCTTTGTAAAAGTTTCAATTTTATTTTAATATACAGGAATCTTAACATTTGGGAAAAAAATACTGAAATTCTAGTTTGTTATGCTATTTCTCATACAAACACCTGTAACATACCTTTGGAAATAATGGAATCAAGGTCGAATTTCAATGATACCTTATGTACTAGAAGAATTCTAAATATCAGTTAATTCTTAGTTATTTTGTGAAAATTTTTATTTAAATCCTATACTTAATCTAAAAACGGTTTTGCTAGTATAATTTTGCTGCAAGAGTTCTTAAATTTCATTTAGTTTTTCTGTTATTGGAATTTTAAACATTAATTTCTTTGTTATTAATGGTTCAAAATGTTAATATAGAAAATTTTCTACGAGATGTTTACATACAACACATCTAGAAACTTTTCAAAAATCATTTCATCATTAGTATTCTAAAAGGTTTTGCAATAAAAACACATATACATAATCGTATACGCCCTTCCTAGTTGTGCATGCTAAATAATTTTAGATATATCATAAACGTGAATGAAATTAATAGTTACAGTTGATATAAAATCATAGGAGTTTGGTGTGTAGTTCACCGGTTGGGGCGTTAATTCTTCTACTGCTGTCCTCGGCCATATAGTGTAGTCAAATTAGGTTTATATCTTGGATTCCACCAACACGGATTTTAATTATTGGCGGCTTAAAATTTTACAAATTAAATATACTAAAACCCCTATAGGTTAAAAATTGCCGCTTTTTATTTATTTAATAAATTATTTAAATTATATTTTTATTATAACGTTGTACGAGAGAAAAAGCAATCAATGTATGATAGGTTCAATACCAATTCTAAAACTCTAAAAAGACTTCAAGCATATAATAATAAAACGTTGAAACGGTTTCTGGAGAGGATTTCAATGTAGAAAGAGACAGAGAATGAGCAGATGTTTTGATAGGGTCTCGTAAGGACGCACGATCAATGAGTGTCGAAGGCGGACCTTTCAGACGTGGAGTCACAGACAGTGTCGTCTATCTGGATTAATGGAGTTGCCTGCATGAATATATATATATATATATATATATAAAATATATATATATATATATATATATATAATAGTTATTAAGATGAAATGAAAACCCAACTTTGTATTTAAAGTTGAATTACCATTTCAAATCGAACTAGTAATTGAAAACCACTAAAAGAACGGCTACAGCAGGACTTGAACCTGCAACCTCTGATTTTCCGGATCAGCGCTTTAACCAATTGAGCTCTCTAGCTTAATTGTTTAGATAATGTTATACTTAATACTACTGAAGCTTGGCTCTTGTTAACGATTTTCAATTATGTCTTGCATTTAAGGAAATTGAATCTAGTTATATACATAATTCATGTACTAATAACTTGATCATCCCATTTTTGCAACGTTCGGATAATACAAACATATAATTATATGTATGAGTATTAGTTATCTAACCTTCATGGTCACTCCTACTTTACACTGTGATCACACTTACTATACTAGTTTCAAGCAATTTATTTATTACCTTGTTAATAATGTACACTTGATAATATTTGACTTATGGTCAAACTTATATTAAAACAAGTGTGTATAATACCATCCTAAAATTTATTATAATACTCATTTCAAAAAAAAGTTTTGGTTAGTATAAATGTTTTATTAGTATTTTTAATTAACTTATTTTGTACATTACAGACAATTTTAATTGAAAATGGTCGCTGACCGAAACGCGTCTTAACAAAAAAAAACTGATGTAATTTATTCCATATTTTTATTAACTATTTTATTATACTGACCAAAGATATTGTACCTATAAATTACATATTATTTTGATGACCAAAATCCAGGAACTGCTGATTATTATTATTATTATTATATATATATATATATATATATATATATATATATATATATAATACTTGGCTTATAGCCGTAATTTTGGGCGTCACTTCCTGGCTGTAACTGACGTAAACCAAAAATTTAACACTGTCAGATATGATTTACAAAAATACCAAACGTAATTGAAAGTTAGGTTGATGTATGGTTGTGTGTGCAAGATTTAGATTTGTTAATTTTTCAATTGTCGTCCCCCGTAATTGAAAAACGCACAAACCACGAAAACTTAAAATAGATGTTTGAATCCTGTCCGGGACCTTATACTTTTCATCTAGCTCGATTTGAAATGATCATTTGGACTATATATATATATATATATATATATATATATATATATATATATATATACTCAAATTTAGACCAGGGTAGAAAATTAACTAACGACATCAAATAATTTTAATCACCCTGTAAAAAGAAATAAATAGAAATTACGTGCGAAATTTATATTAATTAATTCAATTTTTAAGTAACGGGTATTAAACAAAGTGTACAGATAATAATTAATATTTAAATAGTATTCGCTAAAAATTAAAGGGTAGAAGTCAATGCCATTCATTATTATTTTAATTGGAGTTAATTGAACGATTATTAAGGTATAATAAGCATAAAAGCCGGTGAAAATCCAAGGTTAAAATACCACGAAATAAAGCTCTGAGAATTATGTTAAAACTGTGTATATTGCAAACGGTTGGATAAACCGTAGCTTATATTAACGGGAAGGTTAGATGTGGGGTTATTTAACTCGAGTAAGTCACGTTGCGAGTCCACGTGTAGTTTAGATAACTGATAATACAGAATATCGATTTGTACTATTCAGACCAAGCTAGAAAAGGAAGGAGAAAATGCGTCAAGCAGAGACACCAATAATTAAAGGCGTGATTTGTGTAGCGTCACGAGGGTCACGATTGGTTGAAAATAAGATGCAAACATGAGGTGTAAACATAACATTTCTGTATAAAATTTAATTAGTTGTTCTCAGACGTTGCGAGCCGTGTGGAAATTTCATAGATTTTAAACTTGGACGTGTGCAAATTTTGGAGAATCGCGTGCCGAGATGTCGAAAAGAGAACAGAGAATGCGAAATTCTAAAAACTGGCCGTTGTAGGGACAAAACCGACGGACGGGCTAGCCATTATATATACCCGGACTTTAAACAGTTTCGCTCTCTTAGATTTTTGATTATTCGATGCTTTAAACAGTGCTCTCTTAGATTTTCGATTTGATTCAATACTTTAAACAGTTTGCTCTTATATTTTGGTGATTATTGAATCCTTTAAAACAGTTTGCTCTTTACGTGCTACGATACAAGTTATTATGCATTAGTGCACTTAGAAAAGAAGATACAAGGTAATAAAGTCTAGTTATATTTGCGAGTATTACTGTACCAATTATCGAAATTAGTAACGATAAATGAATAAATAAAAGTAGGCAGTTTTGGGGTATAGCGTGAAAGAAGTATGAATTTCTTTGCTATTTTTCGGGGGTGTTAATAATCAAATGTTATTCGTAATCGTGATTGGATCCACAAAACAAGATTTTGATATACTTAAATGAGTCCTGAGAAGCTCTGAAACAACTTTAGATGAATGATGGTGTAGAAAATTTTAAAAGCGTTCAGAATCAGAAAGCCGTAAACATAACCCAGTTGGAATGGTGTGATTAACAAAGGACGATGTACATTGTAGCCACGAGTGCATTAACCTTCAGGTAACTTATGCTTTGTTGTTCGATTTTTGGTGTTTTGGTGTGTGTTGAATAACTTTATAACTTGTTTGCTAAAAAATGGACAGTAGTGAATTTGTACAAACAACAAACTTTTAATTTTAAGGTAAAATTTGCTTGTTTAAGTAGAAAGGAGTATTTAGCAGTTTATGGTTTTGATTATGATGAAAATTTGGGTCTGTCTTTGAGCTCAATTAGACTAACCTGTTTGATTAACGTAAAGGGGTGGGAGATGCTCCCTTTGTACTCAGACTCGGGTCTGCAAATATTGTTAAATTAATTAGTAGGCATCTTACAAGGACTTTAATTCTGGATGCAAATTAAAATGATGACAAATTTAATCTTGAAATTTTATGATACTGAAATTTATGCTGAATTTTAATTTTGAAATTTTAATGTATTATGAATATTGATGTAAATAGAGTTAACGTTGTTGTTTGTGGTAGGAATGTGTTTGTTTTTTTATGAATGAGGATGAACGTTTTAACTAGGCGAGCAGCCGAGGCGGAAAGAGTAAAAATATATATATATATATATATATATATATATATATATTTATCAATAATGGACTGGATAGCATAAATATTTTAATGATAAGTTGTTTGTATATTGGGTATGAAGTCCAAGTAATAAAAGTTGGTGAAAAATTTAAAAGTTTATTTTTATTATTCTTAACGTTTCGGCGACTCTTTTCGCCTTTATCAAAAGTATCTACAAATGGAAGCGTTGTATATTAAAGATAACATAGAATATGAATAAGTCATTCACCATATAGAATTAATAATTGTCAAATTATTTTTTTGAAAATGACAGATGATTATGTCACTAACATGATAATTAAAATAAATTTAGATGGAACTTGAAGGGAAGTTTCTTAAAATATTGTATGTTGAAAGTTGAAATGATGAAAGTTCGGTATGGTTGAAGATGATGATGTAGGAGTGTTTCAAGAACATGGACATAACATCAGTGTAATCTTCATATGAAGGAGTTAATGTTGTTTACTGGATTTGAAGTAATTCGAGTTGTATAGAGTGGAATAGAATCTATGTGAGTCTTCTACATCTTGTTTGTTGTTTAAACATTGTTTTTCTTTATTGATGTGGTAAGATTCTAAGAACAATCTTGTTTTGTAATGTGGCTCCTTTTCTAATATTTCTGTTTCTTCGAATGCGAGAGTATGTTTGGTTGCATATACATGTGTGGAAAGTGCACATTTGTTGGGATTGCGTTTACAGTCGCTTCTATGTTGGGTTAGACGACTCTTCAACCACTGGGAAGTTTGGCCAATGTAACAAGCCTGGCAACTGCAGACGATCTTGTAGATTAGGTTACTGTCAAGTAATTTAGGTGTAGGGTTCTTTATTTTGGTAAAAAGATTCTGAATAGTATTGTTGTATTCAAAGGAAATGGTAATGTCTGGTTGTTTGAGTACCTTAACCAAAAGTGGAGTTAGTCTTTGTATGAATGGCAATTTCTTGTGCATAATGTTGTTGTGTTCTCTTGATAAGTTTTTAGGATTGTTGTTGATTGTCAGAGTATTGGTGTAAATGAGTTTACGTAAGAGTTGTTTGGGGTAGCCATTATTTAATAAAGTATTGAAAAGAATTTTCTTGTTTTTGTTTAAAAATTGTGGGTCAGAGATCTTCTGTATGCGTTGTTTCATGGCATTGATTGTGCCGACTTTATGTTTGAATGAATGGTTAGAGAAAAAATTTAGATATCTACCTGAATTTGTAGGTTTGGTATACCAGTAAAAGATTAAAGAGTTGTTAGGTCCTCTGATGACTATGGTATCGAGGAAAGGTAATCTTCCATTTATTTCTATTTCACTTGTGAATTGTAGATGCTCATTAAAGCTGTTGAATGTGGCTATGGTTTCTTCAATATTGTCGGGTGGGGTTGAACATATGATGTCATCGACGTACTTGACGAGGAATGTCATTTCATAAGGTAGTCGTGGAAGCACAGAGTCTAGAAGGGAGTCCATAACAATGTGGCTAATGACAGGTGATATTGGGGAGCCCATTGGTGTGCCGAATAACTGGAGATAATAACAATCTTGAAAAGCAAAATAGGTGTTGTTGAAGATAAGGTTAACAGTACTTAGGAAATAATCTACTGAAATTTTGCAGTGAGGTTCAATAGTTGACCATTTTTCTTTGATGATATTGAGGATTAAGGTTAGTGGAATGTTAGTAAATAACGATGTGACATCTAGAGAGATAAGAATGTGATTTTTGGGAAGTTTAAAGATTTTGAATTTGTCTACGAATGTGAAACTATCTTTGATGTTGTAATTTTTAGGTGGAAAAGCAGTTTGAAGTATTTTTGAAATGAAGGTGGCTACCAAATACGTGGGAGTATTTACAGATGAAATGATAGGTCTGAGTGTAAGTAAAGGTTTGTGGATTTTTGGTAGTCCGTAGTATTTGCCTGGGATTGCATTGCAGATGTATAGTTGTTTCTTTTCATTATCGTTTAACATGCCTTTATTGTGGAGTAATTTTATATGATCGTTGACACGTTTTTGGGTGGTGAAGGTTGGATCTTGACGTAAGAGTTTATAAGTTGTAGTATCAGATAACAATTCTAAGGATTTATCGACATATTGTTGCTTGTCCATGATGACAGTGACAGCACCTTTATCTGCTTTGGTTACAATTAAATTAGGGTTATCAGATAAGAATCTTTTGTTTTGTAGAATTGTGATCTGAATTCGTTTTCTTGTTGGTTGTTGATAGGTTTGTTGGCAAAGTTCAAGATTATGTTGTTTATTTTGCCTCTGTTGATGTCTTTTGTCTTTGAGGTACTTCAGTAGAGTCAAGAATGGATTCTATTCGTCCTAATAGCTTGCCAATGTGAATATCTTTAGTTAACGGCTTTATGTTGAATTTTGGTCCTAAAGATAGAAAGTTTTTTATTTCGTTAGGTAGTGGAACATCACTAATATTCACTATCCATTTGGAATTGTCTATAAAGACACGTGACTGGTTTGTCTGTTCGTTAATTAATCTTGAGAATTTACTAATATTGATAGACTTGACTTTTTCAAAATGACGACTATAACGTATAGACTGTATATAATCGTATGAATGTATAATATGTTGGGGCAAAGCCCTTATAACAAAGTTTATAGCATTGTGCATGTTTTTGTAGCAACGTGTTAACATGCTGTGGCTATTTTGGATTTCTAAATTAATAATGAAGGCGGATGATCTTTTCAAGTGGTTGTTTATCCTTTGTCTATTTCTTTGGTTTGTATTGTTTAGTAAGTTGCTTGTGTTGAATAATATATTTTTAATATGGTTGGGTGTGATTTTGTTTCTTCTACATCGTTCTAAAAAGTGAATTCGGTTTAGTAGGTTGGCTTGTTGGATGGTGTTATTAGCCCAAATCTTTAGGTAAAATACAACGTCTTCTCCATAATATAATTTGATATAGTTATAAAAACCCATTTCTGTAATAGAAAAACACTTCTTTCTTGTATATTTATCAATAATGGACTGGATAGCATAAATATTTTAATGATAAGTTGTTTGTATATTGGGTATGAAGTCCAAGTAATAAAAGTTGGTGAAAAATTTAAAAGTTTATTTTTATTATTCTTAACGTTTCGGCGACTCTTTTCGCCTTTATCAAAAGTATCTACAAATGGAAGCGTTGTATATTAAAGATAACATAGAATATGAATAAGTCATTCACCATATAGAATTAATAATTGCCAATTATTTTTTTGAAAATGGCAGATGATTATGTGACTAACATGATAATTAAAATAAATTTAGATGGAACTTGAAGGGAAGTTTCTTAAAATATTGTATGTTGAAAGTTGAAACGATGAAAGTTCGGTATGGTTGAAGATGATGATGTAGGAGTGTTTCAAGAACATGGACATAATAGCAGTGTAATCTTCATATGAAGGAGTTAATGTGATGTTTACTGGATTTGAAGTGATTCGAGTTGTATAGAGTGGAATAGAATCTATGTGAGTCTTCTACATCTTGTTTGTTGTTTAAACATTGTTTTTCTTTATTGATGTGGTAAGATTCTAAGAACAATCTTGTTTTGTAATGTGGCTCCTTTTCTAATATTTCTGTTTCTTCGAATGCGGGAGTATGTTTGGTTGCATATACATGTGTGGAAAGTGCACATTTGTTGGGATTGCGTTTACAGTCGCTTCTATGTTGGGTTAGACGACTCTTCAACCACTGGGAAGTTTGGCCAATGTAACAAGCCTGGCAACTGCAGACGATTTTGTAGATTAGGTTACTGTCAAGTAATTTAGGTGTAGGGTTCTTTATTTTGGTAAAAAGATTCTGAATAGTATTGTTGTATTCAAAGGAAATGGTAATGTCTGGTTGTTTGAGTACCTTAACCAACAGTGGAGTTAGTCTTTGTATGAATGGCAATTTCTTGTGCATAATGTTGTTGTGTTTTAATTTAATGATTGTTTACGGGTTATAGGTAACTGGAAATAACTACTCTTCTTTAATACCTAAATTTTCGCATATATTTTATGCTTGATCACAGGTTTAACTAAAAATATATAAACACTGATTATAAGTATGAAAACTTTCAGCTACTCACAATGAGGTTGGTTTAAATATGATTGAAACATGAAATTATTACGTGTACATTAAATATTTAAAACAGCTTTTTCAAAATGGTAAAAAAATTTTGTAATATAGAAAAGGTAAAATATTGGTTTGGCAGAATTTCAAAAATTTTATTAATACTATCTTGGATTTTTTATATGTATGTATAGGTGCATGCGTAAGTAGAAGGAGATGCCTAACTGTGTGTTTGAGTGTGTGTGTGTGTTTGTATATGTGTGTGTGTGTGTGTGTTTTAATATGTCTGTGTTCCCAAGTAACGTAAAGGTTACCATATATAAGGATATTTGTTTATATAATTCTTGAGGATCCAGAGTTTTGTAAAAGTTTATTCATTGGAATTGAATTTTAGGTTTAAGAGATATGCGTATATAGAACTAAGATCACCAATATCACTTTTTTTGTTCATAGATTTTGTATTTTTATAAATATGATATATTTCCATAAAAGTTCTTTTGAAAGTATTGTTTTCTATTTGAATGATATTCGGGTTGTTGAAATTCAATTTATGTCCGTCATTAAGTGCATGTGTAGCTATTGCACATGCTTTAGGTTTAGTATGAATATCACTTTTACGTTGTTTAATTCTTTGTTTCAAATTTTGGGACGTTTGACCAATGTATGAAAGATCACAATCTAAACACTTTATTTTGTAAATAACGTTTCTTTGTAATACCCGAGAATTTTTGTCTTTAATTTTTGAAAATAAATTACCAACACTAGTCACATTCTATTTTGCAATTTTGATGTTATGGTTTCTAAATATTTTTGTTAATTTTGGTGTTAAATTTTTTAAATAAGGCAAGGAAGCGTGAATTTGATTTATATCACCGTTTATATATTTTTTATTTTGTATATCTACAGTTAAATTATTTTCAGATCTTTGGTTATATAATAATTTGTTAACTAAAGTCTTAGGATAATTATTATTTTTTAGGATACTGCTCAGTCTTAATAAGTTTTTATTATATAGAGAGGAATGTGAAATCTTTTTTATTTTGTTTTTCATTCCTAAAATAAAGTTGACTTTTATATCGAAAGAATGATATGAGTTATAATTTAAATATCGGCCAGAGCTTGTCGGTTTCATGTACCAATCAGTAATAATTTTATTATTTTTTCTTATTAACAGTGTGTCTAAAAATGGAACAGAGTTGCTGTTTTCTACTTCTATTGTAAACTGTATGTCTGGATTGTAATTATTAAAGTTTGTTAAAATCTCGTCTGTTTTATTGTATGGTATAGTTGTTACAATGTCATCTACATACTTTTTTATGAAAGGTAGGTGAAAACTAAGTGTAGGTATAACATAATCTAGTAACGCATTCATAACTATTCCAGTCATAATTGGACTTAAATTGGATCCCATTGGTTTTATTTATAGTAATAGTTATTTTTCTTTTAATTACAAATATTACAGTCAAATATAAGGTTGTCCAATGGGATCCAATTTAAGTCCAATTATGGCTGAAATAGTTATGAATGCGTTACTAGATTATGTTATACCTACACTTAGTTTTCACCTACCTTTCATAAAAAAGTATGTAGATGACATTGTAACAACTATACCATACAATAAAACAGACGAGATTTTAACAAACTTTAATAATTACAATCCAGACATACAGTTTACAATAGAAGTAGAAAACAGCAACTCTGTTCCATTTTTAGACACACTGTTAATAAGAAAAAATAATAAAATTATTACTGATTGGTACATGAAACCGACAAGCTCTGGCCGATATTTAAATTATAACTCATATCATTCTTTCGATATAAAAGTCAACTTTATTTTAGGAATGTAAAACAAAATAAAAAAGATTTTACATTCTTCTCTATATAATAAAAACTTATTAAGACTGAGCAGTATCCTAAAAAATAATAATTATCCTAAGACTTTAGTTAACAAATTATTATATAACCAAAGATCTGAAAATAATTTAACTGTAGATATACAAAATAAAAAAATATATAAACGGCGATATAAATTAAATTCACAGCTTCACTTGACCTTATTTAAAAAATTTAACTCCATAAATTAACAAAATATTTAGAAACCATAACATCAAGAATTGCAAAAAAATGTGACTAGTGTTGGACTAATTTATTTTCAAAAATTAAAGACAAAATTTCGTATTACAAATTGAAACTGTTATTTACACAAAATAAAGTGTTTAGATTGTGATCTTTCATACATTGGTCAAACGTACCAAAATTTGAAACAAAGAATTACACAACATAAAAGTGATATTCATACTAAACCTAAACCATGTGCATTAGCTACAAAATATCATTCAAATAGAAAACAATACTTTCAATAGAACTTTTATGGAAATATGTCATATTTATAAAAATACAAAATCTATGAACAAAAAAAGTGATATTGGTGATCTTAGTTCTATATACGCATATCTCTTAAACCTAAAATTCAATTCCAATTAATAAACTTCTACAAAACTCTGGATCCTTAAGAATTATATAAACAAATACCCTTATATATGGTAACCTTTACGTTACTTGGGAACACAGACATATTAAAACAAACACACACACACACACCCAAACACACAGTTAGGCACCTCCTTCTACTTACGCATGCACCTATACATACATATAAAGAATCCAAGATAGTATTAATCAAATTTTTGAAATTCTGCCAAACCATTATTTTACCTTTTCTATATTACAAAATTTTTTTACCATTTTGAAAAAGCTGTTTTAAATATTTAATGTACACGTAATAATTTCATGTTTCAATCATATTTAAACCAACCTCATTGTGAGTAGCTAAAAGTTTTCATACTTATAACCAGTGTTTATATATTTTAGTTAAACCTGTGATCAAGCATAAAATATATGCGAAAATTTAGGTATTAAAGAAGAGTAGTTATTTCCAGTGACCTATAACCCGCAAACAATCATTAAATTAAAATATATTTATATATATATAGATATATATATATATATATATATTGCCGTGTTAACCTATAAAATCATGCCAGAGTAAAGGAAAACATTCAAAAATTTATTAATTTACCAGAAATCGTCATAAATTTCACAAAAAGGAGAATTTTCAAAAAAATAATTCTTAGCCAGATTCCTGGTCCATCACTATAATTGATTTCTTCAACAGCTTTCTGGCTAGCTCAGTTGGGCCTGCTCTTGGATAACTAGATTTACTATCATACTCTTTATCGTTCACGCACACTCTCAATAAAACCACAAAATAATACAACAATCGTACAATATTTATTTACCACTATTTACAAGAAAAAATTCAAGATTATTTACATTTCGGTGCTTAAGTTACACCTCAATAAATTCTATTTTGGTAAAGTCTAAGATTTTAAATTGAAATATTAAACAGGAGAAAATGGGCCCTAAATAATACCTTATTTTTCTTTTATATTTATAATTATTTCTAATTAGTACACTCTGGAGTATGGTGAGCTCATGATAACCCAGTTTAATTTATTAATGTATGCTTTTTACTTTGCATACTCTTACTACAAACGCAAAAAAACCCATGTACTCTTAACAATAAAAATTTAAATTCATGAGGAACGTTAATACGCTTTATATACACCTTTAGATTTATATTCAAATACCATCATCAAAGTTAGTTATACGTATTATTTTCAATACGCAAAATAATGCAAAATACCATCAAAGTCCACTCTCACACATCACAATAATTTTCATAGTTTATAAAAAACAGCAATTCTAATGCGTTACCTGGAATTTCTTGAAGATCCTTACTCCGTTGACGAAGAAGTTAAGTTACTGCACCCTCAGTCTCGTGGTTCTGCTCTGCTTGCCGCCTCCAGCTATTTATGGATGAAGACCATCTAAGTTGTGCTGCATGCTATTCATTCAAGATTCATCCAAATCCAAATCTAAGTATATTACACTTTTTTATAATTGCATAATTTACTTTACGTTACTTTACTTTACTTTACTTCACGAGCTTGTTAAAATATCTGTTGCACCTCAATAAAATTAAACCCGACACTATCCGCGTTTCAAACTATGAGGCCAACACTGTACTATTTAATTTAAATTTTAAATACTTACAAGCTCGTGGTAGATTTCTGTACGTAGTCTAAAGCGATGAAAATACTAAGAGAGCCCTATTAATTTTCTTAGAGTATTTATACAATTCAAAATGCCACCTCTTGGCCACTCTTCACGCGAAATACTTCATTTAAAATAATACTTCTTCAAATTTTGGTGTAACCGTTTTCGAAATCTTTGAAATTTAGCTCGTTGTTGATACGATGTTTTCCGAAAAACCCGCATTCAATTTTTCCCGTGTTTGTCTGTTGTACACTAACTATTTAGACCAATGATATATTCAGTAACGTCTTAAAAACCCCGCCTATATTAGCTCTATTCCTCTCTTATGCATATTAGATGTTTTATTCTACCCTCGCTTGAGTGCTAGAAAATCGATATTACTGTCTGCGCGCTATCTAACCAACGTGGACTGAATACGTGCGTTTCGAAGTGAACTGCAATTATGCCTGTCTCATTCCGAAGCATATCATTGATTGTCCATCCCTTCTGCGCTTTAAGGAAACTTTTGGTTAGCATTTATGCGAACCGTCCGACCATTTGCACAATATACCTCGCATTTTGTCTTTTATCTACACAAATAAAGGGAACATGACCTTTCCAAAACATGCAGGTGTGCAATTATCGAACGTTTTAAAATAACATTTCTAGGAGTTTGTGTTTCAAGGTATTTCATATATTCGACGTGTTTGTTTGTTAGTAAAGCGTATCGCCTTGGAATTATCGATTTATCACGCTCTTATGCGTTTTAGACGTTATATCCCTTTGACTTAAACTCTATTAAATTAATTAATAACTTCTATTGGCTTATACAATTTATTTTCTGCACGAACCTATTAAATTTTAATCCCAAACTATAAAATTTTGGTAATGCTTGTTACTTTCAATTAACTAAATGAAATAAATTTCGCACGTAACTTTTGGTTGTTTCCTCTATACAGGGTGTTTGAAATTGCATTGTTTATACCTAAATGTAACCCTTTAAAACCACTACAATATATATATATATATATATATATATATATATATTGTTATGTAAAGGGGGGGGGTACAAGGCTTCTAAGGGTAGATTTGTGTTAAAAAGGTGTATGCCAAACGACATATTTCATATATCAGATCCAGTAAGTTAAAAACTATATTTTGCCGTACTTTACATATGCTAAAGTATTTACCATTTTAGTTTGAAACGTATGTGCCAAAAGGTAAACAAAATGACTTTATGACGTTGATACAATGCGCGGTACTTGAGGTTTTATACTGAGTTGATATTTTATAAGCCATTGAAAGTACATTTGCCGTCTGAAAACCGGACGCGTCTATGGATATCTACAATCAACCAAGCGTCCAGGTCTTGTGTAAATATTTTGGCTTTTCATTTAAATAGAATCAACTTTGGACGAGTTGTAAAATCAAAATTATAAGTGAATAGAAATATAAAATATTATTGGAGAATTGTGAAGTGTTTAGGACCAATGGTAGAAATTATGAATGTATATAAAGACTATAGTGAAGGTATTTTGGACACTAGAGTAAAGACGAATTGTTATTGGATATTTTATGCTTTTAAAAATGTAATTAAGCAAGCTGATGTTGTTATGCTTATTGCTTAGCGAAGTAAATAAGGATTCTTTTTCGATTATATTCAGTATAAAGACGTGTTTTGCAAACCTGCGTTAAAAGTTGTATAATAATTTGATGAAATAAATGTTTTTTGAGTTAAATAGTCTGATTTAATCAAGTGAAAGTACAAGAAGCATCGGTAGTATAAAAGCGACGAGTATAGAAAAATATTTAGAGTGGTTAATAGTGCGACGGGAAAGCGACGATTTAGATAGGTTTGAACGAGATTGGTATTGGATTTGGGACGATTGGTTAAACGGCAGCAGGAGATTCGAGTGGGTATACAAAGCGACGGCGAAGCAACGACGATATTAATAATTTTGGAGTGATTTGTATAGATTAAAGGCAGTAGGGCATAGAGTGGATATTGAAGGAATAGCAGGGAATAGGTTGATTTGGAACAGTACGGCAGGATAGATTGGAGATTGGATACGGAAAGGCGAGAAGACTGATTGGAGCTCGAAGAAGGAAGACAGGAGAGCAGCATATTACAAGGAAGAATTAACGCAGGGGAAGTAGATACAACGGTTTATTTAAAATTCTAAAATTAGGGTAAATTATTTCAGATTTGGGGTCAGCAAAATTGTTAAGAACACCTGGAGGCGATACGCAAGTGAACAGCGATTGTGAATCCTTGTGAAGGTGCGTACGGTGAATACGATCTAGAGCCAGAAACATTTAAAGAAGGCATTCAGCGCAGTATAATTCAGGTAAGTACCGTGTAATATCTTAAAACGTCAAAATTAAGGTCAGAAATAGTATACATAAATTAATTTGGCACCAAGCAACATTGATCATTAAAATTTGGCATATACAGTAAATAATTCCATATTAAAAAGGTAGTAAAACAAACGAGTGTGCAGTTTGGTTGGACAGTGCACATCTACTCACGATTGAACTCACGGTGAGTAGATGAACACCCTGAGATAAAGGTTTCATATAGTTCGAGGCACAAAATATAGTGAACAGTAAATAGATAACCATATATATATATATATATATATATATATATATATATTATTATGTAAGGGGGGGTGGTATAAGGTTTCTAAAGGTATATTTGTATTAATAGGGGTGTATGCCAAACGATAGGATCAATATTTCAGATTTAATAATTTAAAACTATAAATTTTGCTATACTTTACATACGTTAAAGTATGTACCATTTCAGATTGAAACTTATATGCCAAAAGGTAGATAACATGACTTTATGACGTTGATATAATGCACGGTACTTGAGGTTTTATACTGAGTTGATATTTCATGAGCCAGTTGAGAGTCCATTTGCCGTCGGAAAGCCGAACGCATTTATGGATATCTGCAATATAACAAAGCGTCCAGGTCGTGTATAAATTATTTGGCTTTTCCTTTTATAGAATCAAACTTTTGGACGAATTGTAAATCAAAATTTAAAGTGAATCAAAATGTAAAAGGTTATTGGAGTTTAGTGAAGTGTTTTGGACCAATAGTAGAAATTTAAAATTATTATAAAGACTGTAGCGAAGGTATGTTGGACACTGAAAGAAAGATGATTTGTTATTGGATGTTATATGTTTAAAAATGTTATTCTAGTAAGCTAAGTTTGTTGATTTAATAACTAAGCAAAATAAATAAGCGACTTACTTTTCGAAATTGTTCAGATAAAGACCTATTTTATGAAACCTGCGTTAAGTTGTAAAATATTAATAAAATAAAAGTTTATATGTGTATCATCGAGTATTATTTAGTAAAGTGTGAAAGAAATAAGAAACATCGAGTAATAAAGGCGACGAATATATAAAAGGAAGTAAAAGTGTTTAAAAGTGCAACGGGAAAGGCAACGAGTATTTAAAGAAGATTTGGAAGTGGTTATTAGTGGAACGGGGAAAGCGAGGATATTTGTTTGAGAAGATTGGTGTTGGTTTTGGTATAGATTTGGTATAACGGCAGTAGGAGATTGGAGTGGATACAGAAGGAATCGACGATACAAATAATTTGGATTGAATTGAGAAGATTAAACGGCAGTAAGGACATCGTATGGATAATTGGAATAGCAGGACTAGGAGTGATTTGTATTAGGACAGCGGGTTTGAATTGGACTGTACGAAGAGAGGATTAAGTGGGATACGAAGCAGAGGAACAGGAGATCGATTTACGAAGAGAAAGAATTAACGCAGGGGAAGTAGACAACGGTTTTTTTTGCTAAATTCTAAATTGGGGTAACATTATTTCAGGTTTGGGTCATCGAAATTGTTTTTTTAAGAACACCTGGAGGCAGTACGCAAGCGGACAATATTGGAGAATCTTTTGTGAAAGTGCGTACGGCGATTTCGAACTTGAGCCAGCAGTTAGAAGAAGGCCTTCAGCGCGGTATATTTCTGGTAAGTACAGTAAATATATCATAACGTCAAAAATTAAAGTCATAAACAGTTACATAAATTAATTTGGCATCAGGCAACTTTGATATATTAAAATTTGGCATACATAATAAATTCAGTACATTAAAAAAAGTGGTAAAACAAACGAGGGTGCAGTTTGGTTGGGTAGCGTACATCTACTCACGATTGAACTCACGGTGAGTAGGTGAGAAAACCCTGAGATTAAAGTTTCAAATAGTCGAGGCATATAAAAATATAGTAATTAGTAAAAAGAACCAACCAAACGTTTGCTAAAGCACCTCGATTTGAAATCATTAGGGACGACGACAAAAGTCGTTAAACAAATTTTGTTTAAAGTTAAAAAGTAATAAATAAAGAAGGTATTAGCCCAAAGCGAAAGTAAAGTAATAGGGGTGATATAAAGTGAAAATAAAGTAAATTAGGGCGGATATAAGAATATATATATATATATATATATTGCTGTGTTATCCTGTATAAAATCGAGCCTCACGAATTGGGCGCCAAGAATGCTGTGATTCCTCTCATATCTCTAGGTACTGGCCCTTTAAAAAAAAACATTCGAGCCCCACAGTTTGGGCGTCAAGAATGCTGTGAAACCTTTTAAATCACCTGGTCCGTTGATTCCTTCTGTTAATCGCCTCGGCTGCTCTTCTAGATAACTTCCATTCTCAATCATAAAAATTAAACAACACATTCCTACCTCAAACATCAACGTTAACTCTATTTACATCAATATTCAGAATACATTAAATTTTCAAATTAAATTTGAACATAAAATTCAGTTTTAAAAAGAATTTCCGGATTAATTTTATTATCATTTTACTGTGCATCCAAAATTAAAGTCCTTGTTGGATGCCTACTAATTAATATAACAATATAAGCAGACCGGAGTCTGAGTATAAAGGAGCATCTACCACCCTTTACGTTAATTAACCAGGTTTGTCTAATTGAGCTCAAAGACCTACCCAAAGTTTCATCCTATTCCCGAACATCAAAACAAAATACCCCTTTTACTTAAACAAGCAAATTTCATCTTAAAATTAAATTTTATGGTTAGA
Organism: Platerodrilus igneus; assembly: GCA_036346225.1. Lineage (NCBI taxonomy): Eukaryota > Metazoa > Arthropoda > Insecta > Coleoptera > Lycidae > Platerodrilus > Platerodrilus igneus. Next base: position 4,489,924 of record JARFIW010000500.1, on the reverse strand, counting down.
AAAATTCCACTAATGTCCATTTAAAGTAAATCAATTATAAAGTCATTCAATACACACAAAAATGTCAAACAAAATAGTACAATTTACCTGAAGGTTATTGTCCTCGTAGCTTCAGTGTAATCGTCCCTTTGTAAATCACACCATTCCAACCGGATTCTATTTACAGCTTCAAGTTGTCAACGCTTTAAAATGTTCTCCATCACCATTAATTTAAAGTTGTTTCTAGGCTTTTCCGGAACTCATCTGTGTATATCTGCCTCTGGTTCAGTGGATGCAGACACATTTACGAACCATTTAGTCATTAACACCCCGCAAAATAGCAAAGAAATTCATACTTCTTTACCAATATTACCAATATACGCCAAAACTGCCTACTTTTGGGTATACATTTGTCGTTGTAAATTTTACTAATTGGTACCGTGATAATAAACTTTTATTACCTTGTATCTAAGTGCACTGAAGTACATTCATGTTAGCACGTAAAATAACCAACTATTTTGAGTCACTAAAATATACTAGCACACTTTAAATTATTTAATCAAACTAAAATGCACTGTTTAATATCAAGTCGCGGATGCACGAGCTTTTAACGCATCGAATCGTCGAAAGTCTAAGAGTCTAAGAGAAAACACATATTCCCGCCTGTATATATAGCGAATAGCCGACACGTCGCTTTGTTCCCTAAAACGGGTAATTCAATGAATTCCTCATTCTACGTTCCCAGTCTGTAGCCTGCACGTCGATTTTATGAATTTAGTACTCACCCCATTGAGATCTCAGAAAATTTCAACACGGCCCGCAAAGTTGTCCGAGAAAAACTAATTACTTTTATACAGAAATTGTTGTTCTACCTCTGATATATGCATCCTATTTTTAACCAATCGCAACCCCTTGACGTTGCTTAAATCCCGCCCTTTTACAATATGTGTCTTTGCTTGACGCATTTTCTCTTTCCTTTTCTAACCTGTTCGTATTGGTGCAAATTTATATTCTTTATTATCGATTATATTTTAGTCCACGCGGACTGTTATCTGGGTTTAATAAACCCGTATCGCACATTCTCGTGAATACTAAGTCCCGGTTTCTCCAAGATTCTTTGAAACATTAATTATTTGCCAAATTTACGCAGAATGAGTTTTTTTAAAAATACGCAGGTGTTCTGTATTTCCTGCTAAAGCATCTGATTGTTTCCAATATCCTTAGAATCAACATGTTTATCCAAACAAATTAACTTGAAATTGCCTTTTAAAACACGCAGGGGTGTTCAAACGTAACATTTTAAATAACCTTCCTACGATTTGACTATTATTGGGTTTTCACAAGCTTCTATAGGTATTATGTTATTAACGGTTTAATTAACTCCAATTAAATTGATTTCTATCCTTTCATTTTAGCGAATACAACTTAAATATTAATTATTATATGTACACTTTGTTTTACTACCGGTTACTTAAAATAGGGTTAATTAATATAAACTTTGCACGTAATTTCCATTTGTTTAGGAATAATTAAATTATCCACTGCGCTTTTCAATACTGCTTCTTCTTATAGATAATTTAAATTTCTTATTTTTACTGAAACAACCGAGTTTATTTATGCTTCAAGGTTTTAATAAAGCGTATTATTTAATGAAATTCCTTATACACGGTAATTAAAATTATTTGATTTGATTATTTAATTTTCTACCCTGGTCTAAATATGAGTATTTTCCCCCTATTTGAATACAAATAATCCCACTTATTTGAATGCAAATATCAAATATTTAGACTGCCAAAAATCTTTACAAAATTTTGCCTATCTCTCTATCCTTATCTATCTAACTTACCTACTTTGTCTCCAATCCAAAAAATATTTACACCTATCCTATATCCCTATCCTATTCCTAACTCTCACCTACTTCTATAAACTGAAATTATCCCTAACTTCATCCTACTTATCCATCTAATCCTATATACATCCTATATACCTATCCTATTCCTAACTTTTAACTACTCTTCACTATACTTTACTTCCCCCTACCTAATCCTATATGCCTATCCTACTCTTACTCTATTCCTAACTCTCCACTAATCTTATATAAAATATCTATACTTAACCTATCTTATTTTCTTCCTACATTTACTCTTTATCCTCATCCTAAACCTATTCCTAATTATCTCCCATATGTGTCCTATATCTAGCTTTATTTTCTATAACCACTTATTTCTACTCTTTTATATACACCTATGCTATCCCTATCCTATTTAAATCTAACTCTCTTCTTGACCCTCCAAGTCTTTCGTCTAACTATCCTATTCCTAATTCTCCTGTGGTGCTGGTTCTCCGGTATAAGGAATAGTAGGTTGACGTGAAACCGTCCCTCTCATTTCCCGTACCTACTTCCCTTAATAAATATGTGCACTCCTACTACTTCACCTATCTCAAGGTCCCTCATATGGCAAGTGTAGTTTAGCACATGTCATCTTATCTCTCTTCCCTACTCTCAAGCTTTTACTACTACCTGGTCTCCCACTTTAAATTTTACCCTCTTTCTAATTCTTGCGTTCATCTTCCTTGTATATTTTTCAGCTCTCTTCCTTAACCTCTCCCTCACATCTACCAAAAGTTGTTGGAATTCATCATCCCTAGGCACAATTTGCCATGGTCTATCGGGATACTGTTGCTTGATCAGCATGATGGGACTGGTTTCTGTCACGGTACTAGGGTTTCATTGATAAAAGATTCAACCTTGGACAAATTGTCCTCCCATAAACGATGATTCCTATGTGAAGCTAAACGCAAAAACTTAACCGTCTCTTGAATATATCGCTCAGCTGGATTCGCTTGAGGATGCCTTATGCTACAGAACACCACTTTAATGTTTTGCCTCTCCCAATAATCTCTAAATCTTTGATTATTAAAATAAGTAGCATTGTCTGCTAATACCCGTTTAAAAGTTCCTACTTCCTACAAAATTGTTCCAATTTCTTGTTTGTTCCGACTGTGTTACAATCCCGAGTGGGATATAATTTGGTAAATTTCGAAAACACATCAGTCACAATCAGCACATGTTTGTGTCCTTTGTACTTCGGACTAGATTGCTCAAATAATCAATAGCAACTAAGTCCAGGGATTTTGTACGTGTATACTTTGTACCACATCCTGACTCGTACTATTTTGTACTTTCCTAAAGTACATAAGTGACAAGTGTTGATGACTGACTTTACTAATCCTAAGTCTTTAGTTGAAAAAACGTTTCCCTAAAATTAACCATGTCTTTCGGATTCCTATGTGACCATATCTTAAGTGCAGATCTTTGATAATTAATTTTGCTTGTACCCTATCCACTACATACACTTCTAATTCTTGAATTTTTTACACAAAAGCCGTTTCTCATATGGAAATTTTAAATCCCGGTTCGTTTTCTAACTTCGTTCTAACAATCTGTAGCTCCTCACTCTGCCTCTGGTTCATCAAGATCTCCTCTTCTCCATATACTGAATCATTTTGTAGTAGACTGTTCATGGCAATCATGATGTCACACGGTCTTTTGTTATCCATGTCCCTGTTTCTACTAAACGCGTCTGCTATAAAATTATTTTCTCCTTAATATATTTAATCTCAAAGTCAAACTCCTGTAGTAACAACCCCATCGATATACTCGATTGTTGGAAAATCTCGTATTCATCAACGCACACAACGCCGAATGATCCGTTTCGATTACAAAATGTCTTCCTATCAAAAAATTTTAACTTCGTAACACCAAACACCACTGCAGCCATCTCCTTTTCACTAATCGTGTAATTTACTTCATGCGGCTTCAGTGTGCGTGAAACAAAAGATATGGGCACCTCTTCCCCTCTTGTACTTGATACAACTCTGCTGCTAACGCACTATCCGATGCATCCGTCCTCAGTACGAAACCTACATCAAATCTGGGATGCCTCAAAATTAGTTGGTCGTGAAATTGTTCCACCAGTGTTAGATATGCTGCCTCTTGACTTTCCGTCCAACTCCATCTTACTCCCTTCTTCAGAAGTTTAAACAATGGACCCGCTTTTTCAGCAAATCCCGGTACAAACTTTTATAAAAGTTAAGGACCCCAAAAAGCTCTTAATTTCCTAATGTTATTAGGTCTCGGATATGTCAAAAGTTCGGACAATCTTTCTTTATCGATACACATACCTTGAGTGTTCACCACATACCCCAGAAATTTAACGGTTTTTGAAAAAATTCACATTTTCTATATTCAGCCTCAATCCTGCTAATTTAAGCTCTAATAATATCCGTTCTAAATGAGAGTAATGTTGTTCCTCAGTTTCACTAAAATTAAAATATCATCCACATAGTGTATGCAGAATTGCTCATATGCTCCTAAAATTGCTTGCATTGCCTTAATTAATGCTGCACTTGACGTTGACAAACCATACGGTACTACCTTAAAATTATAGATTTTTCCCTCTACGGAAAATCCTGTGTACCTTCTAGAATCTTTGTGTAATGGAATCAGCCAGAATGAATTCCTTAAATCTAATTTACTAAAAATAAACTTGCCACTTAATCTCGTCAAAAGTGTGTCCATGGATGGTGGACAATGGAATTGCGGTTTGGTCCGTTGGTTAATTTTCGTGCATCTAAACATAAACGAATGCTATCATCCTTTTCTTAACTACCACCAACGGATTTATGAAATGAGTGTTTGATACCTCTATTATGCCATCTTCCAACATTTTATTTAATTCTGCCTTTACCTGCTCCCGATATGCTGCTGGAATTGGATAAACCTTTGCGTTGAACGGTTCTGAATTATCCACTTCCAATCTGTGCTCATAGCCTAACGCTGTGCTTGCTTCTACCCCACTAATTCTGCATGTTTTCGTAATAAAGCTTGAACCTCTACTCTCCTATCCTCTGGACATCTTATCGTGTTGATCTGTTTACCTTCATCATCCTCTACCTCTACTACATTAATACTAAACCCCGTGTCATCCTCTGTGACTTCATAACTGCCCTTCCATGGCACTACCCTATCTTTAATCCTTACTACCTTCCTTTCCATATCTATCAAAACCCTAACTTCATCATACAGTCAACACCTAAAATGCTCTGAAACTTCAGTCCAGGTACAATTACAAACTCCTGTTCACAGCTTAAATCTCCTATATCTATCCTAAGCACCACAACACTATTTACTACAGCAAACTTCTTTTTATTTGGAGCTACTAAATGGCTACGTTTTATAGGCATAATTCTATCACAAACCTTATCCCTAATTTTGCTGACGAATTCCTCCGATATTAAACTCGCCTCTGCCCCTGTATCAAGTAATACTTCTACATTATTCTCAAAAATTTCTAAATTAATAATTGGCAAACATAATTTTTCCTCAGTTTCTGGCTCTACTTCCTCCTCAATTTTGAAAAATTCACGTGGATGTTCGTATACATTTACACAGAAATCTAGTGGTCTGTCGCGTTCTAAAAATCCTGTCTCATCCTGTTTTCCGTGCTTGGTCCTGGTTGTCCTTCTACAACCTGTGCGTACGTCCTCCTCGTGTTAATATCCGTGTCCCTATCTCTATTCGGCGTGCTGGTCACAGTCCTGTTTACTTCCGGTAAACTGTTCTGTCTCGTGTAACTAGGTCTTGGCGTCGGTCCCCTAGTCGCACTATTGCTCCTGTATTCCTGTCCTCGTCGTTCCCAATTCGGTCGAAAATTTCTGTTGTAGTCAGGCCGTCTCGGATAATTCGGTGTCCTGTTGTCAAACCTAACTGTGTTAACGTTTCGTTCTCGTATCTCTCTGTCCGTCCAACACATACATCGTCATATCTCTGTAAATACTCTAAAAATGTCTCCCGTTCTGTGATGTTTTGTAAGGCCACGTGTTGTCTAATTTCCAGTTCAAAATGTCGTGATAGGTACTTAATAATCTGTCTGTCCGTCAATGGTGGATTCAGTTGTTTGGCCACACTGTACTTGCGGATGGCATATTGCTCCTAGAACCTGCAAACTCTCCCTTAAATTTTCCTGTAATCAAGTCGTCCCTAATCTGATCCTGTTTGTGATCACTCCAGTAATGTTGTAAAATTTGTCTTCAAAGTCGTGATACGTGTCTATGTCCTGTCCTACTAAATTGTACCATGCTTCCGCGTTGTCCTTTAATAAAGCCTTTATCGTATTTAGTTTGGTCTGTTCGTCAAATAAATTTCCCACTAGATTTCTTACACTATTTATAAAAATTTGTGGATTTACCCTGTTATCGCCATAAAACTTCATGTGTTGGTCCAATGATACTCCACCTGTATAAAATCTGGGACCATCCCCGTTAAATTTGACATGTTGTATTTAATACTACTAACTTCACGTTCTACCCTGCCTAACTGATCCCTACATGAGTCCGTTACTTCAGTCATTTTACGTTTATTTCTTCTTCACAGAAAATGCGTACTTCGGACCTTAAATGTCCCATTTCCTGTCGAAGACCTGTAATATCACGTTCATTTTTTCAACCCTATTTTCAACTTCCCCATCTTTACGGTAAGACTATTTTTAAATTCTGAAACTTCTTGATTCGTCTTATCTATTTTCTGACTAATTTGTTCAAACTTACGATTCGATTCCTCACTCATTTCTCTAATCTCTTCTAACTTCCTGCTCGATTCTTCCTAGCTCTATTAGATTCATCGCTTAGCTGTTCTAATTTTCTATTGGACCTCCATCGCTCTATTCGATTCTTCCCTAGCTCTATTAGATTCTTCACTCATCCTCTCTAACATTCTCAATATCATCTCGTTTCCTTGATCCCCTGATTCCGTCTTCGACTGATCTCTACTGCCTCCAGCATCTTCCATTTTAGAAATTTTCTCACACAATGCACTATCGTCACTTCCAATTTCCACTCCTTGACTCCTTAACCACTCTTTTCTCTGCATACGTTCTAATCACTCTCACACACTCTAAAATACTTTAAATTTATCCACAAACAGAAACTCTCTCTCAGATCGCCAGTTTCCTGGAATAAAATAACAAAAATTTTATTTGGAACTCGAGCCTCACTTTTGGGTCGCCAAGAATGCTGTGTTATCCTGTATAAAATCGAGCCTCACGAATTGGGCGCCAAGAATGCTGTGATTCCTCTCATATCTCTAGGTACTGGCCCTTTAAAAAAAACATTCGAGCCCCACAGTTTGGGTGTCAAGAATGCTGTGAAACCTTTTAAATCACCTGGTCCGTTGATTCCTTCTGTTAATCGCCTCGGCTGCTCTTCTAGATAACTTCCATTCTCAATCATAAAATTAAACAACACATTCCTACCTCAAACATCAACGTTAACTCTATTTACATCAATATTCAGAATACATTAAATTTTCAAATTAAATTTGAACATAAAATTCAGTTTTAAAAAGAATTTCCGGATTAATTTTATTATCATTTTACTGTGCATCCAAAATTAAAGTCCTTGTTGGATGCCTACTAATTAATATAACAATATAAGCAGACCGGAGTCTGAGTATAAAGGAGCATCTACCACCCTTTACGTTAATTAACCAGGTTTGTCTAATTGAGCTCAAAGACCTACCCAAAGTTTCATCCTATTCCCGAACATCAAAACAAAATACCCCTTTTTACTTAAACAAGCAAATTTCATCTTAAAATTAAATTTTTATGGTTAGAAAAATTCCACTAATGTCCATTTAAAGTAAATCAATTATAAAGTCATTCAATACACACAAAAAATGTCAAACAAAATAGTACAATTTACCTGAAGGTTATTGTCCTCGTAGCTTCAGTGTAATCGTCCCTTTTGTAAATCACACCATTCCAACCGGATTCTATTTACAGCTTCAAGTTGTCAACGCTTTAAAATGTTCTCCATCACCATTAATTTAAAGTTGTTTCTAGGCTTTTCCGGAACTCATCTGTGTATATCTGCCTCTGGTTCAGTGGATGCAGACACATTTACGAACCATTTAGTCATTAACACCCCGCAAAATAGCAAAGAAATTCATACTTCCTTTTACCAATATTACCAATATACGCCAAAACTGCCTACTTTTGGGTATACATTTGTCGTTGTAAATTTTACTAATTGGTACCGTGATAATAAACTTTTATTACCTTGTATCTAAGTGCACTGAAGTACATTCATGTTAGCACGTAAAATAACCAACTATTTTGAGTCACTAAAATATACTAGCACACTTTAAATTATTTAATCAAACTAAAATGCACTGTTTAATATCAAGTCGCGGATGCACGAGCTTTTAACGCATCGAATCGTCGAAAGTCTAAGAGTCTAAGAGAGAAACACATATTCCCGCCTGTATATATAGCGAATAGCCGACACGTCGCTTTGTTCCCTAAAACGGGTAATTCCAACGAATTCCTCATTCTACGTTCCCAGTCTGTAGCCTGCACGTCGATTTTTATGAATTTAGTACTCACCCCATTGAGATCTCAGAAAATTTCAACACGGCCCGCAAAGTTGTCCGAGAAAAACTAATTACTTTTATACAGAAATTGTTGTTCTACCTCTGATATATGCATCCTATTTTAACCAATCGCAACCCCTTGACGTTGCTTAAATCCCGCCTTTTACAATATGTGTCTTTGCTTGACGCATTTCTCTTTCCTTTTCTAACCTGTTCGTATTGGTGCAAATTTATATTCTTTATTATCGATTATATTTTAGTCCACGCGGACTGTTATCTGGGTTTAATAAACCCGTATCGCACATTCTCGTGAATACTAAGTCCCGGTTTCTCCAAGATTCTTTGAAACATTAATTATTTGCCAAATTTACGCAGAATGAGTTTTTAAAAATACGCAGGTGTTCTGTATTTCCTGCTAAAGCATCTGATTGTTTCCAATATCCTTAGAATCAACATGTTTATCCAAACAAATTAACTTGAAATTGCCTTTTAAAAACACGCAGGGTGTTCAAACGTAACATTTTAAATAACCTTCCTACGATTTGACTATTATTGGGTTTTCACAAGCTTCTATAGGTATTATGTTATTAACGGTTTAATTAACTCCAATTAAATTGATTTCTATCCTTTCATTTTTAGCGAATACAACTTAAATATTAATTATTATATGTACACTTTGTTTTACTACCGGTTACTTAAAATAGGGTTAATTAATATAAACTTTGCACGTAATTTCCATTTGTTTAGGAATAATTAAATTATCCACTGCGCTTTTCAATACTGCTTCTTCTTATAGATAATTTAAATTTCTTATTTTTACTGAAACAACCGAGTTTATTTATGCTTCAAGGTTTTAATAAAGCGTATTATTTAATGAAATTCCTTATACACGGTAATTAAAATTATTTGATTTGATTATTTAATTTTCTACCCTGGTCTAAATATGAGTAATATATATATATAATATCACAGCTGTATTATCGGACGTTATATCTATTAATAATATAAATTTTTTAGTTGTTGATTATCTTCTTTGGGAATATGTTCGTCCACTAGTTAATAAGAAAAACGCTCATTTATAAATTTCTCGACGTTTCGGGTAATTTATTTTCTTAATCATGACCTATGAGTATTCGTTATAATACAAATTTATATAACTAGTGTTACAATCTATGCGAGCTTTATTTGTTAGAAAGCAGTAATTCAGAAAACCATAATAAATTAATGACACTAACATTTAAAATCAATTTGTAAGATAAAGCTCTAGTCATATAAATAAAATTATCTTTAAACTTACACTGTACTACACTATTTACAAATGGTTTAAATTCACATAAGTTACAAGAATTTATAGTAAGAATGATGTTTAATAGGTTAACAACATGCCATAACTGATAAGTATAAACAATTATATGGTTGATGATTTTGTATATTTATTAAATTTTTACGTTATACCTAGTGAGAGAACTTGAAAATTTAGTTTAACTCTATTCATTATTATTGCGCCTACTTAATTTGTACAGTAGTGAATACACTGTGTTTAAATTGTCTATATCTGTTTTAAAATTTATTGTATTATTGTTGTTTTGGATATGAAAGGATTCTAAAAATAAACGGTTTTTATAATTATTTTCTACTTCTAAAATTTGTATATCATCAAAATCAGCATTATGTGTTTTATTGTTCAAGTGAATTGCAAGAGCACACGATTTTTTATTAATTTTTGCGTCACTTTTGTGCTGGGTGATACGATTGCGTAACCATTGCTTGGTCTCTCCAACGTAGCATTGTATGCACTCACAGTTGATTTTATAGATTATATTACTTAGTATTTTCTTATTGGTAGGATCTTTAAGAGGTGTAAAGAGGTTTTTTAAGGTTCTATTGTAATTCACAGCAATGTGCATATCTGGAGTGCTTAATGTCTTTATCAGAGTTGAAGTTAAGTTTCGGATATATGGAAAACTTTTGTGCACGATTTTGGTAGATTGTTTATCGATTTTACTTTCAGTAGTGGTGTTGAACAATATTTTATGCAGTAGGATTTTTGGATAACCGTTATTTATTAAAGTATTTCTTAAATTAATCAAATTTTGTTTTCGAAACTGTGGATGACAGATTTTTATAATTCTATTTTTTAGCGTTAAAACAGTATTTAATTTATGTTTGAATGTATGATCTGAATTAAAGTTGACATACCTACCAGAATCTGTGGTTTTTATAAATTTATAAATTACCCGAAACGTCGACAAATTTATAAATGAGCGTTATTCTTATTAACTAGTGGACGAACATATTCCCAAAGAGGATAATCAACAATTAAAAAATTTATATTATTAATAGATATAACGTCCGATAACACAGCTGTGATATTATATATCATCATGGGATTTTACAACTTCATTGAATGTAATTATGGTTGTAATACAAAAAGCAAATTGAAAAGATGGGCTTCATTAACTTCAAAATTAGTACATTTGGAAAATCGTAAATTATTCTTACTACGGTGTAGAACAAAACAAATCTTACCAAATCCACATAAGTCGAAACATAGGCAATGTAATGAATCTATTTGAATATAGGACATGGAAAATTAACAATAAGATTCAGTTATTCAACATATAAATGAAAAAGAAAATTTTGGATTTTGAAATAGAGATAACACACAAAAAACTTTATGTGTTGAAAAACGAATTACATAGTATTAGAACTTCATTACAAGAAATACTACCAACGAAACTGTACAGTGATTTTAGTTACCGAAAGGAACATTTTTTACCAAAAAAATTTAAGGAAATAAAAAAGTCTAACATAAATAAATTTGAACTTTTAAATAAAAAGCAACAAAATAGCAATATTTTGGTTACAGATAACAATAAGTGGTTAGTAAATTTAACATCTATTCAGATTCCTGAAAATGTGCAACATATACTGTCATTTGGTCCAAAATTTAATTTACCAACTCGAGCATCACAGGTTAACATTGGAAAACTATTAGCAAATGTGGAAGTTGTATTAGATTCACATACAGATGAGAAACGACCAATAATTAGAACAAAAGCAACTAATATAATAACAAATTTTTTATTAAACCCACGTAATAACAAACCAGAAAGTCTAGAAAAAACCTATATATCAACAAAGAAATATTTAAAGAATCATCCGGATTTAACAATTGTAAGAGCAGACAAAGGCGAGGTAACGGTAATAATAAGCAAAATGGACTACAAAACGAAATCTTTAGAATTACTAGATAACACAAAAATATACAAAAAACTAAAACAAGATCCCACATTTACAATCCAAAAAAAAGTAAATGATCATATAAAAGTTTTGAATAAAAAACAGGTAATATCCGAAAGTCTCAAAAAACAACTAACTAGAAATAATTCAACTCCGGGTAAATTTTATGGATTACCAAAAATCCATAAACAAATCGTCTCATTAAGACCGATCATATCATCTGTTAATACCCCCATTTTCGTTGAGTGAGAGTTATAGTATAAAAGACACGTTTAGCGCTGTAGAAAAGCTGAAAGATTTTCAATTACCGAAAGACTTTATCTTGGTATCTCTTGACGTTGAATCTTTATTCACCAATATACCTTTACCATTAGTTATTGAATTGTTGGAAGAAAAATGGGAAGAAAAAATAAAACCTCACTGCAACTTTTCACGTTTACTATTCATTACGACCATTAACTTAATTTTTAACAATACCTATTTTTCATTCGATAATCAATTTTATTTACAAATCTCCGGTACTCCAATGGGCTCACCCTTATCACCGATTATTGCTCAAATTATACTGGATCACTTAATAAAAACCACTCTACCGGTACTCTCATTTCAAATGCCTTTTATAATTAAATTTGTAGATGATATTCAATGTGCAATACCAAATACCTCTATAACGGAAACCTTAAATACTTTTAATAACTTTAACCCCAATTTTCACAATTGAAATTGAACACGATAATAGCATTCCCTTTCTGAATATAAAAATTATTAAAGACAATAAAAACAAATTAATTCTAGACATTTATAAAAAACCCACAGATTCTGGTAGGTATGTCAACTTTAATTCAGATCATACATTCAAACATAAATTAAATACTGTTTTAACGCTAAAAAATAGAATTATAAAAATCTGTCATCCACAGTTTCGAAAACAAAATTTGATTAATTTAAGAAATACTTTAATAAATAACGGTTATCCAAAAATCCTATTGCATAAAATATTGTTCAACACCACTACTGAAAGTAAAATCGATAAACAATCTACCAAAATCGTGCACAAAAGTTTTCCATATATCCGAAACTTAACTTCAACTCTGATAAAGACATTAAGCACTCCAGATATGCACATTGCTGTGAATTACAATAGAACCTTAAAAAACCTCTTTACACCTCTTAAAGATCCTACCAATAAGAAAATACTAAGTAATATAGTCTATAAAATCAACTGTGAGTGCAAACAATGCTACGTTGGAGAGACCAAGCAATGGTTACGCAATCGTATCACCCAGCACAAAAGTGACGCAAAAATTAATAAAAAATCGCGTGCTCTTGCAATTCACTTGAACAATAAAACACATAATACTGATTTTGATGATATACAAATTTTAGAAGTAGAAAATAATTATAAAAAACGTTTATTTTTAGAATCCTTTCATATCCAAAACAACAATAATACAATAAATTTTAAAACAGATATAGACAATTTAAACACAGTGTATTCACTACTGTACAAATTAAATAGACGCAATAATAATAAATAGAGTTAAACTAAATTTTCAAGTTCTCTCACCAGGTATAACGTAAAAATTTAATAAATATACAAAATCATCAACCATATAATTGTTTATACTTATCAGTTATGGCATGTTGTTAACTTGTTAAACATCATTCTTACTATAAATTCTTGTAACTTATGTGAATTTAAACCATTTGTAAATAGTGTAGTACAGTGTAAGTTTAAAGATAATTTTATTTATATGACTAGAGTTTTATCTTACAAATTGTTTTTTAAATGTCAGTGTCATTAATTTATTATGGTTTTCTGAATTACTGCTTTTTAACAAATAAAGCTCGCATAGATTGTAAGTAACACCAGTTATATAAATTTGTATTATAACGAATATTCATAGGTCATGATTAAGGGAATAAATTACCCAAAACGTCGACAAATTTATAAATGAGCGTTTTTCTTATTAACTAGTGGACGAACATATTCCCAAAGAAGATAATCAACAACTAACAAATTTATATATATATATATATATATATATATATATATATATATACTGTATTAGTTGATCAAGCGTTAAATTAAGGCATATAACATAATTGCAAAATATTTGAAAGGGCTTTATAAATCGTATTTTGATAAATTATCCTCCATAAAAGTAATGAATAATTCGTCTTTGTAACGAAATTGAAGTTACAGAAAAAATGTTTTAATCTTGAATTCTTATCCAAAAAAATTTATTAAGGTTACCTAGTCTGTGTAGCTTCACAATGACTTTTTACAGCTATGCGTTGTCGAACGCTCTAGAACAATGAATAACTACGGTCAACTGTTTCTCACTTTTAGGTATTTGCTCAATTTAAATTATTTAGTCTAGTGGTTATTCATAGTGCCACTAAAATTCTTCTGCACCATTTTCATTCTGCAATATTCATTCTAAGCACACACTATTTGCTTTTCTTTAAAGAGTTCTATTTCATACATGATATAAAAATTAAAGCTGCCCGTTTCATAATTATTAAAAATGAGTTGTACTTCAAACTTGGACCAAAATCCTAAAGAATAACCATATTTCACAACTTAAAATGAGGACTAGTTTTATAAATCCGGAGGTATATTTACCGGATCAAATTTTAAGTCATAAACAGACGCACCTTTAGAATATCAAAAGTTCTTGCTATTTAGATTTCAGAAGAATCGTTAGTTTATTATTTAGCACATGTTTTGATGTTTCTTTGAATTCGATTCTTTTAGTAAGGCTGAACAAAAATGCGTCCCTCACTGAATTTCGCGAATTCTAATATACATCGTCAAATTGTTTTTAAACATATGTTTGTTGATTTGTATTTAAGTTGTTGTTTCCTTCAATTTAGTCCACAAAAGTAGGTTCTTACTGATAGCAACCTCCTAATTCGTCGAAGCATAAACAATGTGTGAACTAATTTAGTGGACATTAAATTTCAAATGGACCTGCACCTTGCCGAAGTTCTAGATTACTAAAACAGGTGAAATGGATTGCGTGTTCTAATGAGCTAAAGAGCCAAACTACAGGTCCAACCAAAGTAGTAGGGTCGTTAGTGAGGAACCAGACTAAGACAGCTCCACGAAAGAGTTCGGCTCTTTCGGTACTTAGATTGGCAGACACCATAGGGGTCGGTATGGCAGTCTAAGACACACTACCGCGATGTGGAAGGCAACGGGAAACCACCACATTACCTCCCAAGTACACAGCGTACCTAAATTATAATAAAATGATGGCATTCTCTGGGGTAAAAGATTCCGGAGGTAAAATAGTCCCCCATTCGGATCTCCGGGAGGGGACTACTTCGGAGGATGCGATCGGAAAGTTAAGAAAAAGAGTCAGGAACATTTTGCGAGTCGGAGCGTGGAATGTTAGAACAATGAAGCAAGTGGGTAAGCTAGAGAACTTAAAAATCGAAATGAATTGGTTATCATTAGACATAGTAGGGATCAGCGAAGTTCGGTGGCCAGAGGCGGGGGATTTTTGGAGTGGAGACTTCAGGGTAATTCATACAGGAGCCGAGGAAGGAAATTTGGGTGTGGGGATAGTTATGCGGAAAAAGATAGGATACTGTGTAGAAAATTATTTACAAAAGAATGAAAGAGTACTCATGGTTAGATTAGAATCTAAACCGGTAAACACAGTAATAATACAAGTATACATGCCCACCTCTAGCTACAGTGACGAAGAGGTAGAAGCAATCTACAAAGATATCGAAGACATATTAAGACACGTAAAAGGACATGAAAACTTAATAATTACGGGGGATTTTAATGCAGTGGTAGGTGAGGGTAGGGAAGGCGCGATAGTAGGTTTATTTGGTTTAGGCACTAGAAACGACAGAGGAAATAGGCTGGTAGAATTTTGCGACAAGAACAATTTAATCATTACCAACACATTATTTCAACATCATGCTACAAGACGATATACGTGGAAGATGCCAGGAGATATAGGAAGATATCAAATAGATTACATTCTTGTTAGACAACGGTTTAGGAATCAAGTAAAAGACTGTAGAAGCTACCCAGAAGCAGATATAGAGACTGACCACAACATCGTAATTATGAAGGCCGCACTTAAATTTAAAAATTTGAAAAAAAGAAACGGAAAAAGGCACTTGGACCTACAGAAACTAAAAGAGAAAGATATTCAAGAAAGATTCGAAAAAAGGTCAAATAAATTGCTCAAAGATATCGGGAAAATAGCTGATACTAAGGAAGTAGAAACAGAATGGAATAACATTAAATCCAGCCTCGACATGGCGGCCAGAGATATTCTGGGGTATACACAAAAAGTAAATAAGAAACCATGAATAACAAAGGATATCCTGAATTTAATAGAAGAAAAACGAAAATACAAAAATTAATCAGACGAAACAGGAAAACAGAGATACAAATCCATAAAATGGGAAATTATTCGAAAATGCAGGAAAGCTAAAGAACAATGGATTGATGAAAAGTGCAAAGAGGTACAAACTAAGATAGAAGTAGGAAAGACAGATGAAGCAGACAAACTAATTAGAATCAATTTTAGGGATATAGAACCGTATAGCAAAAATATAAGGGACGCGGGAGGAAATGTCATTATAGAAAATGTACAGAAAGTGAGTAGATGGCAAGAATATATAGGGAATTTATATGCAGGAGAAGAACTAACTGCATTAGAACAGGAATCAGACATTGAAAATGATGACTTGGGATATCCTATACTTAAAGATGAATTTGAAAAAGCATTAAAGGGTCTGAAAAATGGTAAGGCGCCGGGTACAGATAAGGTGCAAGCGGAGACTCTAAAAGCCGCTGGCCAAGGAGTAACAGAAGGTCTCTTCCAACTTGTAGCTATATGTATGAGACAGGCAAGATACCCAAAGATTTCAAACATAACATCATAGTAACTATACCAAAAAAGAAAGGCGCAGATAGATGTGAAAATTTTCGAACAATAAGCTTGACAGCACACGTATCAAAAATATTAACTAGAATTGTACAAAGACGAATGGAAAAACGGGCTCAAGAAATACTAGGAGAAGACCAATTTGGGTTTAGGCGAAACAGGGGAACATGGGAGGCTATCTTAGCTTTGAGGGTGATAATGGAGAAAACAATAGAAAAAGGGGAAAGCGTGTATATAGGGTTTGTAGATCTGGAAAAAGCATTTGACAATGTAAAATGGAAAAAAATGTTCGAAATACTCAAAAAGATTGGAATGAGTTATAGGGATAGACGGATAGTACATAGCTTATACAAAGAGCAAACAGGAGTAATAGAATTAGAGCAGGAACGTAGAGAAGTAAACATCAGAAAAGGGGTAAGACAGGGATGTTCCCTATCCCCACTAATTTTTAACTTGTACATTGAGGAGGCAATGAATACTGTCAAATGCAGGAAGACATTTGGAATTACTATGCAGGGACAAAAAATTGATATGCTTATATTTGCAGATGATATAGCGGTATTAGCATCTAGCAAGGAAGAGTTAGAAGCTGCTTTCAATGAAATGGAAACGGTTCTAACAGAGAGATACGGTATGAAAATTAACAAAAGTAAAACTAAAGTACTAGTATGCAAAGGAGGGAAAAATAAATCAAAAACAAGAATACAAATAGGTAACACGAACTTACAAGAGGTTAAGGATTTCTGCTACCTAGGAAGCGAAATAACGCAAGATGGGAAAAGCACAAAAGATATGAAACACAGATTAGCACAAGGTCGTGCTACATTTAACAAGAAAAGGCAACTACTGTGCTCAAAGACCACAAACATAGAAACAAGGAAAAGATTGCTCAAAACATATGTGTGGAGCACAGCACTGTACGGCTGTGAAGCCTGGACAGTAGGAGAAGCGGACAAGAAAAAGGTAGAAGCCTTTGAAGTGTGGTGCTACAGACGTATGATGAAGATACCATGTACAGACAAAGTTAAGAACGTAGAGGTACTAAAAATGGTAGGGGAAGAAAGAAATATGTGGAAAACGGTAAAAAATAGGAGAGATAGGATGATAGGCCACATACTACGGCATGAAGGAATAGTGCGGAATATACTAGAAGCAGAGATAGGAAAAAAGAGAAAAAGAGGTAGACCTAGGTTAGACTACTGCACACAGATAGTGAAAGATGTAGGCTGCAGGAGTTTCAGGGAAATGTGTAGGCTAGCTCAGAAGAGAAATCAATGGAAGTACGCATCCAACCAGTCCCAAGATGGATAAATTAATGACGAAGAAAGTAGCTGCACTTAAACATGATATTTATTATAAGCAACTACAAGCATTGGAGGGGCAATATTCTTGAATAATGGTAATTGCGTGAAAGCATTTACTGGAAAATTATTATTTCGGCAAATGTCTAAGTGTTGGGGATCTTGGCAGCCACATATTGCTTAACCCCCTTCAATAAATCTCTGTGAAATAGGGCATAATATGCCGAGCTGTATTGCTGAGTGAGAATTTCAGGGAACTATGTAGGTTAGTTTAGAAAAGAAATAAGTGCAGGTACATGTCCAACCAGTTTTGAGACGGGAAACCCAAGGACGAAAAATAAACGCAGAAAAATCTGATGATTATTATAAACAACTAGTTGTTTGTTGTGAAATATCTGCAACTAATGCTGACTGTGCGAAAAGACATATTGGAAAAAATATTAAATCAGTAAATGTTCAAGTGCTGGGGAAACTTGGCAACCACAGGCTGCTTACCCCCCTTCGCAACCACTGAATGTCGGAGAAATAGGGTATATAATTGTAAAACAATAGAAGGTGACCAAACTGCATCTAACAAGAAAGAACGGAGCCTATGATGAAAGACAACAAACATAGAACAATAAGTTGTTGAAAGCATATGTGTGGAGCACAGCACAGACAATATGCCTACGAAATACGAGCAGTCTGAAAAGCAGACAGAAGAACAGTAGCGGCCTTTGAAATGCCGTGCTTCAGATGTTTGAGGACGGACAGACAAAGGTAATAACAAATAGGTTATAGAAACAGTAAGGCAACAAGGATATCTTTGGGAAAAAATATGAGAAATAGAAGGGCAGAATACATTCTAAGGCATTTTTGGGGAATAGTATGGGATATATGACAAGCAGAGATAGGAAAAAAGAGGCGGATGTAGACCTAGATCAGATAGTGATAGATGCAGACTGTGCAAATTTCGGGGAAATCTGTAGGTTAGTTCAGAATAGGAAACAATGATGGTACGCGTCTAACCAGTTTCAGGACTGAAGACCAAATGATGATGATGAAATTATAGTATTCTCGAGCGTACCTGTATGTTAATATATGAGAACAAATTCTTGCTTTTACTACGTACACTTGTTGCGAAAGATGTACTGGTTGCAATAATTATCTTCACTCGATGCTAGTTACTGTAATATATAAGAATATTGACATCGAAAATAGTGCTTTTGTTGTTAAAGCAAAGAAAAACAGTCCTGGAACCTACATTAAATTTCATTAATTTCATATCAAAATTATATTAACCTAACTTACTTCGTAAGTTTGGTTGATAGTCTATTACCTTTTCATTGTCACAAGGTTACTTATGTCAATACTGTAAAAAGAATGCTCTAAACTGGTTTTGTTTGATTTACATCAGTCAAAATCTCAAACTACTTGAATTGTATCCGATTATATTCCAAAATTTAACAGAGCACTGTCAGATTTGCTATCCTGATTTTATGATATAGAAACCTTAATATTTTTCAGTTGGGACTGTTTTTAAGAAAGTTTCCGAAACTAATCGAAATTAGGTGGTGTTAAATAAAATTAATAATTTAGATAGATATGCTACAACTATAAAATGCCAGCACTATTTATGTACTTACCCTTCCCTTCACTGAGTTAGTTGGCAGCAGTTACCTTGTTGTTTACAGTTGAAGTCAATAAAAGTCTTGTAACCTCTTAAATTCCTCAAAAGGAAAATAATATGTCTGCTCCACCATACAGGCGGCAGAGCCTCGATTGATTACGAGGGGTTCCTGTTTGACGGTCAAGCCCAGGGTAAAAAGGATGTTGAATGGCTTTTAGAAAAAAAGGGTCCCTCTAAAGAAATCTTCCAGCCAGCTAAGCTTCTTCAACTTAGGGCAGAGCTATGAGCTAGGGTCGTAGGATGGTATACGATAAAACAAAAGAAATTTTATCAGACGCCACCGTATCTTAATGAGTGTTTTATAAGAAATTATTCGAAGATCAGATACGGAAATCTTCGAAAGAAAATAATTTACGACGAGCAACATAAACAAAAATACTTACTTTGGTCTCTGCAACCTCGAACGGAAACGACGATCTCGTGCTATCTGAAAATTTAATCACACCTAAACCTATTTAAACTAGGGCTTCGTTAGAGCCTAGTCACTTTATCACAAAAAAATTATATGTAAATCCACTAGTAAAAATTATACTTTCAAGAAAAACTTTTAACTTTAACACTAATAATACCTTTCTTCAATATTAAAGTTTCATATTTGTAAACTGTTTGCTTCTGTAGGATAATTACTGTTGACTTCAAAGAAAGAAAATTTTGAGACAACTTAATATTTTTTCTATTGACTTTTTTAAAAAAATATTTATATATACATTGTTTATACAAACTTATTTATATGGAGACCTCCGAAACAGTTTCGTTTTCACTATTTAATATTAATCTCTAAGCATTCTTGGAATATTGTTTCATTAATTGCATAAATTACTTCAGTTCTCTTTAAGAAATATATGACTTTCATTTTATGTTACAGTGACTTCATGCTACTAGAATAGGATCCTTTTCAGTGTACAAGAAAAAAATTACATATTCAAAAAACAATTTCTCTGGTTATGACTCTACATTTTTAATAGTTATCTATAATAAAATCAAAGGTCAAAGAAAAATACTGATTGTCGACATTGAATTATACTTCAGGCGTACTATCACAATGTGTTATACACAACAATTCGGCAAACAATTCTTATCATATCACATGTTCAATAAAGCAAACCTTTTAAAACAACTTTGTAACTTCAAAATTAATCTTACACAAATATCTTGAAAATGCTAAGGTCAATTATGCCTTATTCAAATACTAAATTTTTAAACTAAATTTTAAGTGAAACAAATTAATTGAACTATGAAATTTAGCAAAATTTCGAAAATTAATTTTAAACAAACTTATGTATAGCTTCTTCGAAAATTTATCTGAGCATTTTAAATGAAAGTTTTTTGAAAAGATATGAGTATAAAAATGGAGGATGACTCACCGCTGGCCATCTGTTTGGCGGCCGGTTTTCCTTTTTTTAAATTTTTTTTTAAACATCTGCGTCCTTACACTTATAGTTAAGCGTGGCTGACGCAGGGGTCCGGATTTAACCTTCATACAAACCAATCACATGTGGGGGTTTCTGCTTTCCTGCCTAGCAACAATTGAAGCTGCTCCTCAGTCTAGTGCTTGCCTTATGTTTAACGATTGTTTTTTTATAATACTTAAATTTCCATAACTTCATTACTTGTAACTTGAATTTAATATTTTAAAACTCGGAATCAAAATTGTCTTCATATTTAATAATTGGTAGTCTAATCCTTAAAACTCTAAACTAAAGAAAAGAACTTGCGCTGAAATCAAACGAGAGAATAGAATTTTGGGGTAAGCTTGCGAAATAATTCTTTACTGTAAAAATATATTTACAACCATTTTTAGGTCGATGCTGTTACCAAAACTAAACTTATGGTACACGTTGACTCCACTTAACTAATTTTTGGAACGGCATGTTTAATTAAAAACGTGCAGGCCCTAGATAATACTGATATACGGACTACATCTGCTATCAAAAATAGCTTATTCCACGAGGCAATCTCAGCTATACAAGCGTGCAACGGAAGGGGGATATTGAATCAAAATACAAACAACTAGAAGTTCACTTAAAGTGTACTTTTGCTATTCTAATGTAGATGGCGTACTATGTATGAATTCATAATAAAAAGTTTCAATAGAAATTTAATATTTATTGATTAGGTGTATTGAATAAAATTGTATATTTGAATAACAGAAAATCGTAATTGTTACAGTCTTCCGGATTACAAAAGTTTAGACAAAGTGCTTTACCAAAATTCTTGAATCCACCTGATTTTCTGGACCAAAACCATGTAACATACTTTGTAGCCGTAATAAATTGAAGTAAAATAAATTTATTCCTGCTAAAGCAAAGTTAGGTTTCTTATAAATACTCCCTGTATGTTTGTTGTGGTTTGTTTAGCATTTTTCTTAATCTTCTTTGAGAATTAAACCACTCATAGTTTTTAAAATCATCTTTATTTACGTTTCGATCCATGTCAAACTTGAAACATTTTCATTATTTTGACAACGATCCTAGGTCATGGATCGAAACGTAAATAAAGATGATTTTAAAAACTATGAGTGGTTAGGTTTTTTCTTTATTAATAATCCGTTTGTTTCAGGACTGTTAATAGCTGCAGTAATATCAACAGCAATAGCAGCAGAAGATCCAATGAAGAGAGCGGCTATGATAATAGTGAACAACTGCAAAACAAACGTCGGTGCTAGTGATGAAGATGTAAAAATTGTTCAAGAGCAGAAAAAGCTTCCTGAAACTCGTGCCGGTTTATGTTTAATTGAATGTCTTTTTAATAGAGCAAATATGATGAAAAACGGAAAGCTCAATAAAAGCGGTTTGATTTCTGCGTCTACACCTGCGCTACATGGCGATGCTACAAAAATACAAAAGCTCAAAAATATGGCCGATGCGTGTGAAAAAGAAGTTAACAACACTCCTGGTGATCATTGCGAAGCGGCTAAGGCTTTGGTGATTTGCACGGCAGAGAAAGGGAAGTCGTTTGGATTTCAATTTCCTTCACATCTATAGAATAGTTATTACACAAAATGTCTATAATTATGTAAAGTAGCTGTTGAGAAAAATAATTTGAAATATAACATAGTCAGTGTAGTTTTATAATATTCGACGCTAATTTTATCAAGTTGACATTGCAAAATAAGGTTTTATTTGTTTAATATCCATGTTAAGTGTTGAATTGAAGTTTTATTAATTAATTTTACTCAACAAGGGCAAACTAATGTAACTGTAAAATAGTACATCGGCTAGCTTTCGGTGGTGTGGGTTCTCAAAAAATCCTTTTAGGGATATACAGTTCCAACAGTTTCACTAAATTTTTTTACACCATGAAAGGTCGTTAAACTTTTTAGCGGTTTCCACCACTGTTCGAGGTTGATGGAGTCTTGATTTACACTTTTCCAACCTCGTTCAATTAATCTTCTATGAACACAAGTAAACGAAAACTTTACGTCTTGTACACCTAACTTATATTAACAATCATGATTATGACAGTGAGTAAGAAAAATATTAAGACCAATCCTTGCTTTAGCCGAATATGCGTGCAGCTAAAAAAACACTTAAATTTATTAATGATAGATATAGAACTAATTTAATTTCTACGTGCTATTTTGTCCCTATAACAATGAGCTTCCATGTATGAAAGCTTGATGCAATACGCTTTAAATTTACATAAGCGTGCAACAACATTAATAGTTGTTGTTAAGAAAAATTGTTACACATATATAAATGTTAACAATTAATTACAATTCTCAGATACAAGAAACAGCATGTGATGGTTATATTTCAATTCACTTACAAGTTTTTGTTTTATTTTATTCCTTCAAGGCTCCATTCACAGCAAAAGTCAGATCTCCTTACAGGTAAAATTCCATTCTGTTATGGTTTATGAAAAGCTCCCAAACCATTTTTCAAGTTATGTATTTCAAATGCATTAGATAAGGAAGTAGTATAAATAGAGGTAGCGCTAGACTTAGAGGGGAGATTATGTATGACATCAGTGTTGTAATGTTCTCACGCTAATAAAATTTTTTTAAAAAACCATTTTCGAGAGTGATAAACATATTTGTCGCAGTCGGCACGAGATTTTGGAAATTTTCGAATCGCCGGAAATTTTTCGTTTCAACGATTAACCAAAATCAAGAACTTTGAAAGTGATATATCCATATAGGCAAGCGAAAATTGCTTTGGAAATTGCTTTTAGGAAAATCAACAACTGTTTGTGCTTTCGAATTCGAGAAACGAAGATTTTTGTTAGCAGTTTGGAGAAGGAACAAAATCGTCCAATCCAGACATCAGCCCAATTTTGGAAGGAACAGAATCGTCTAACCAGGGCACTTAGTTTAAGAAAATTATGCGAACTCAATGCATCATATTAATGTAAGCTAACTTTGAATTTCCATTTCTGATATCTTATAATTGATTTTCAATTGATGAGTGATTGTGATATAAGCGACTTAACAGTCTTGATAGAACGTATTAAAATAAGTAACGAGGAAATTTTAGAAGCAAGTTCAGATAACACGTACGTAGATATTTTAGGGAATAATTCAAGGGCTCGTTCAAATATTTTGGAAAGCTCAGAAAATAGTTTCAGTAATTTAGATAACTTAATTAATTCAAACATGGTAACTGAACAAACAAATTATCAATTGCTAAAATTACATTTAGATTCCATTCCCCCTTACGATGGAAACCCTCATACCTTGACAATATTTATCGCAAATTGCGAGAACGTAATTAATGTATTTGCTAGTCAAACAAATATTCAGTTAAATAGTTTCTTGCTTAGAGCAATTATAGGTAAATTGATAGGTAGAGCTCAGATATTAATAGGTTCACGCATAGAGTTAAAAACTTGGGACGAAATTAAAAACGCGTTAAATTTATCTTTTGGAGATCAGCGCGATATTGATTGTCTTATTCAGGATTTAATTAGTTTAAGACCAAATAAACATGAAACGCCATATAATTTTGGAATGCGTTGCCAAGACGCAAGGAGTTTAATAATTGCAAAATTAAATTCATTGACCATTTCAGCCGAAGAACGTACTATTACACTTAAAAGTTATGATGACCTTTCGCTT
This sequence comes from Platerodrilus igneus, assembly GCA_036346225.1. Lineage (NCBI taxonomy): Eukaryota > Metazoa > Arthropoda > Insecta > Coleoptera > Lycidae > Platerodrilus > Platerodrilus igneus. The sequence continues at coordinate 4,465,323 of JARFIW010000500.1, read as the reverse complement.
AAAACATATATTCGTGGATTGCTAATAACCATTCAAACAAATGTCAGATTACGCAACCCTAGTAGTTTAGAACAGGCTATGGGATTAGTTATCGAAGAAGAAAATTTCTTATACTCAACACAGAGAAGTAGTAACTTAAATTCAAATTCAAATTTCAAACCCATTTCAAGGATGACGCCTAGTAGCTATTCAAATCACTCTAACATTCCATTCAGACAAAATGTTAACAATTTCAATTATAGGTACCCAAACACATTTCAAAACAACCAACCTTCATATTCGAAATTTCAAACGCAAAAGCCTCATTTTCAAAGCATACATTCAAACAGATTTTACACCCCTGTAAATCATCAAAGAACATTTAATCCAAGTTCCCATTTTAATAACAGGTTTGGTATGCAAAACACGCCATTTAGTAACAAACAAAATTTTGCAAGTTCATCTCAAAGATTTGCTCAAGTTCACCTAAATAACATATCCAATTTTAATAAAGACGAACCACAGGACGATAAATTAAGAGGAAATTTGAAAGATCTTCGACTTGATCACTGCAATAAAGAAGAAAAAGACGCTATAAAGAGATTGTGTTTAGAATACCGAGACATATTTTATTGTGAAGGAATTCCCCTCAGTTGTACTAGTGAAATTAAACAGAAAATAAATTTTAAAAATGATTCTCCAATTTTTACAAAATCATATCGCCTTCCAGAAATTCACCGCAACGAAGCTAAATCACAAATAAAGAAAATGTTAGGTCAGGGCATAATTGAAGATAGTGTTTCGCCGTGGTCTTCCCCAATTTGGATAGTAGAGAAAAAGATTGACGCATCTGGTAAACGAAAATGGCGACTTGTAGTAGATTATAGAAAATTAAATTCCGAAACAATTCCTGACAAATACCCATTACCTAATATTAATGAGATTTTAGATAGGCTAGGCCGTGCAAATTATTTCACTATCCTAGATTTGGCCAGCGGGTTTTATCAAATCCAGATGGACCCCCAAGACGTACAGAAAACAGCATTCAGTACCCCGCTGGGACATTTTCAATTTAAACGGATGCCTATGGGTTTAATAAATGCCCCTTCGACATTCCAACGCGTAATGGATAGAGTTTTACGCGGACTGACAGATCAATCGTGTATAATTTACCTTGACGATTGTCTTGTGTTCAGTTCATCTCTTCAAGAACACTTAGAAAAATTAAGAGAAGTTTTCGACAGATTTAGACAACATAATTTAAAAATACAGTTAGACAAATCAGAATTCCTACAAAAAACCGTAATGTATTTAGGACACGTAATTACCCCTACAGGAGTTAAACCAAACCCAGACAAAATAACAGCCGTAAAAAATTTTCTTTTACCACGCACAGCAACTGAAATCAAAAGTTTCCTTGGACTATTAGGTTACTATAGACGTTTCATAAAAGACTTTGCAAAATTACAAAACCTATGACGAAATGCTTAAAGAAGAATGCCAAAGTAATACACGACAAAGATTTTCTAGACAGCTTTAGAACTTGTAAAGAAATTTTGACCAACGGTCCTGTACTTCAGTATCCCGACTTTGGAAAAAATTTATTTTGACGACAGACGCGAGTAACTATGCAATTGGAGCAATATTATCGCAAGGAACCGTACCCAATGACCGACCAATAGCGTACGCATCTAGGACACTAAATGAAACCGAAACAAAGTATTCGACAATCGAAAAGGAACTTCTTGCAATTGTTTGGGCATGCAAACATTTTCGACCGTATTTATTTGGACAAAAGTTATATATATATATATATATATATATATATATATATATACTGATCACAAACCACTGACATGGCTTTTCAACTTAAAAGACGCAAACTCAAAACTGACAAGATGGAGGATAAAATTATTAGAGTATGACTACGAAATTCTTTATAAGAAAGGAAAATGTAACACTAATGCCGATTGTTTATCCCGGATACCAGTCAATGCCTTAGAAACAGGATCTCTTGCAAATAATCCAGGTGACATAGATGACTATATAGCAGAATTTTTAAAAAGTTTAGATCATGAACCGCATGACGAAAATCAACTTCAAACAGAATTACCTGAAGAACCTCAATTAAACACTCCTGAACCTGCATGGACAATACATATTCCTGACGACGACAACATATCTACTCAACATTCTAACTCTAATGGAAACACGAATAAAGGAATTGCTATTTTAGACGAAATTATAAATAACAAACTACGCCAGATTTTAGTTTACACAAATTTGTATTACAAGACGGACGTAACGTTAGAAAATGAATGCGACCCCACAATTATAAAAGTCAAAATTCCAGAAATTGCCAATGACAAACTAATTTTGGATTTTCTAATTCAGTACACAGACCCTAGTAACACTTATTATTTACATTTCAACAAAGACAAATTGTATAATGACTTCAATGACGTATATCAACAGCATTTTTCTGAAAATGAACCAAAGTTAATTAAATGTACCAAATTGATTAATACACTTAAGGATATCGAAGAGCAGACAATAGTAATTAGAAACTACCATGAAGGTAAAACGACTCACCGAGGAATAAACGAAACCTATGAATTACTCAAACAAAATTATTACTGGAAAAATATGAAAACTAGTATAACAAATTTTATCAATGAATGTACATTGTGCCAAAGAAATAAATACGCTAGACAGACCCCATATACCCCAATAATGCTAACGGAAACGGCAAAAAGCCCATTCGAAATTGTACATATGGACGTATTTACTTTTGATGGGAAAAATTATTTAACATTAGTGGATGCTTTTACAAAATTAGCTCAAGCTCTATTTATAAGTGGAAAAACGGCTATAAATATTAGTCAAGCACTTATAAAATATTTGACTTCTTTCGGTATACCCCAAACCATTGTGACAGATAAAGGAACGGAATTTAACAACGCTACAGTTAAAGAAATTTTAGGACTACACAAAATTAGTGTACATTTCACAACATCCGGACATCACAAATCCAACTCCATAGTTGAAAGAACACTTAAGACTTTTACGCGATATTTACCGCAAAGAAAGCGATTTAATGGACTATGCTATAATAGATTATAATAACTCGATGCACAGTGCGACAAAATATACTCCCTTTGAATTGACGTTTGGACATACTAATTCGAGAGACTCCAATGAAAACTTTTTAACCCCTAACTTTTATTCAGACTACGTTAATAATCATAAAGAAAAATTAGAACACGTATATAATAAAGTAAATGTAAAATTAGTCGAAATGGAGATACTAATCCAGAATTTAAAGTGGAACAAATAGTTTTTAAGAAGAATCCTAAAAAGAGAAACAAAAAAGATAAGGTGTTATTAGGACCGTATAAAATTACTAAAATATTAGATAAGAATAGGGTAGAGATTTCAAGAGAGAAACAAAAAAATAAGGAAATTACATTAAGTAAAGAAATTATACATATTAAGGAATTAAAAAGACCCCCTGTTACAGATTCGCCCTCTGCACAGTCACAAGACGAATTGCAGCCCAGTTCTACAATTTAAACGACAACCCCGGAATTCTTCCTCTTCGTTTAGGCACAGCTCAAATAAAAACCGATTTTTGGACATTTATTCAAATTTATGATATTGCTAATATTACAAAAAACTTTTTGACTTTAAATGCTCAATATGAACAAATTCAAAATACACTATCATTATCCCCACATGTATTCCAATTCAACCAATCATTTCACAATTCGTATCACACAGTCCAAATTTTAGAAAATAAAATTGAGATACAATTAACACAATTAAATCCGCTTTGGAATAAACGAGAAAAACGATCTCTTTTTAACGGTGTAGGCTCAGCATTAAAGTTTCTCACCGGAAATTTAGATTATAACGATGGAGAAAGATATGACAATGCCCTTTCATCTTTAACTAATAACGAAGAAAAAATTAAATCTTTAGTTAATGCTCAAATAACTCTATTTCAAACTTCCCTTCAGAATTTCGAAAATAATTCTAAAATATTAGCTCACAATCAATATATTCTAAAAGCCCGAATCGAGGAGATTCCAAAAGAAATTAAAAATTTAAGTATTGGACAAGGTAGAAGCTTTCCATTATTTTGCTCTAGAAAGATTAGCTCTGCAATTTTCCACAAATTTTCAGATTCTATATGATCTATTGGAACGAATCGAAGTTGCTATTACTTTTTCTAAATTAAATATTTTTCATGATGCTATGGTAGAACCCCATGAACTATTTTCTGAACTAACCACAGCCAGTAAATAGTTACAAGGCAAGAAATTCCCATTCGAAATGACAGTACTTAATACGTTGCTACAGTAAAGATAACAGTATAGTGTTTATTTTGGAAGTACTAATTGTTGAAATGGACGATTTTATCTATTATCATTTGTATCCACTACCTACTCCACATCAGACTTCTTTTAAGATGATCATCCCTAGTGCAAAATACCTTTTGTTAAACGACCACACCTATGCATTTCCTGACACAAATTGTTATGAAGTCACTCAGGCAGAATTTATTTGTCATCAATTACAAACATTAAAAATTACTTCAACAGCACCATGCGAAATTGAATTGATAAGGTACGCCGATAATATACGTAATTGTCACCAAATACCGGTGAAGATAACCACAAAGAAAATTCAAAAACTGGAGAAGAACAAATGGATCATCGTAGTGCCTCATAATTTAGTTGTTATACACAAGTGCGGAAAAGTGAAAAACAGCATTCTTATAAACGGTAGCTATTTGCTAGAACTTAAAGATTCTTGTGAAGTGTTAATCGATGAAGTAGTGTTAAAAACTTTTGTTAATGAAATTTCTAGTTATAAGAATATTGTATTACCACGCTTAGAAGTTTATGCGAATAATTCAAAAATGCCAAACTTTGACCTTAAACCTTTAGAAATAGATCCGATACATCTCAATGAATTAAATTAGGTCTATCGAGTTTTGGAAAATGAAAAACTAGAATTAAGTAAATTAAAGTCCTGTAATCAATTTTAAGAATATTAGCTTTTATACGATAATTTTGTATGTCACTATTATTTTTCTGATATTGTATTTAATTTGTAGATATTTTTTTAAGAAGTCAATAGCTAAAAATGTAAACGAAGATAGCACAAAACATGAGACAAGGAACTTTCCTGGACTTTCGAACTCTGGTTCCCCATAGTTCTCATTTAGGGCCGGAGGAGTTATGTATTTCAAATGCATTAAATAAGGAAGTAGTATAAATAGAGGTAGCGCTAGACTTAGAGGGGAGATTATGTATGACATCAGTGTTGTAATGTTCTCACGCTAATAAAAATTTTTTAAAAAACCGTTTTCGAGAGTGATAAACATATTTTTCACCTTCTCACCAGATTGGCATGTAATGTCCGTGTTTAGTCATGCCTGAGGACCTGTCTAAAACCAAGCAGCCTTCATTTTTGGCTACCGTCCAGTCACTTAACCTACTCGTCTTTCGAACATCCTCTTGCACCGCAATCGGGTTTTGAGAAGTTGATTGCTGGTGTTTAATGATTTGAATCAGACTGATCCCCTCCTTATAATATCTCGGGGTTTTATAAGGGGCATTGCATGCTAATTTAGATTTCACGGGATCGTACGTCTCACCGCTGTTCTAAGATTGAGGCCAATGTTATTCTCCTTGAGTGCCGACCATTCGTTTCTACACATTTGAGGTGGGCGCCATTTGTTTACGCTTGCAAAACATTTTTACAGATGTACGAGTACAAGTATATTAGGAAGTAATCTACCATGGTGTAGTTTCTTTGAATCTGTGCGAGCTCTTAAATTCTTCCACAGTTTACAATAATGCACTAGTTTTTATAGCTGGTTTAATTACTACTGTGGTTGTAGGATGCGCCAGTCTAATCCAATAATTTAACGGTTCGTTTTTTAACTCATGTGAATGTGTACAAGTAAACTTTCATATGCATGGTGATTTAACGAAATCTATGTTTTTCTAAATTGAATAGAAAGAATTCAATATCCCTATCGCTATTAACGTTTGTATTTAATATATTGAGCGGTTTTCTGTTTATTTCTGGACCCTAGTTTAATATTACATTGAAATAGCCATGTTATTAATGCACATGCCAAAGTTTATGCTGTTTTCGTGCTAAAAAGTCATTTAACTAACTAAAATTAATAAACTCATTTTTGTTATCTAATGTTTGCTTAAAGTTACGCACTAGTGTTACACTCAGCTGTTTAGAATTTAAATATACATTACTGGACATGCGGTGAGGTGACTTTAACTGAATAAATTGAACAATACTAGATCAAACCCTTTCGTGCAAAATTCTCGAGATACGTCGAATTTTGTTGAAAATTTTACTCATTTTATTGATGATAATAACCCATATTTTGTTTCAAATGATAAATGTGATCGCTCGTTAAAAAGTAAATCTTAAATGGATTACAGAGCAGAGTGCACTACATGATTTTGTGATTATCTGAAGAAAAATTTAAAATATAAAAATTTTGAAAATAAAGGAAATTCAAAATATGATCATTTTCTGTGTTCCAATCTCCCAAGTTATTTGCATTTCCTTGAATTAACTGCTTTCTCATTTTGACACAACTTTATAGAAGCGATTTAACAACATGTGTCAATCTCACAGCTCGTTCCAGGTTTTTCTGTTTAAGTACGCTTTGCTTTTAGGTATGGCGCAACAGTTCCAGATTCAATTTTTCATCCAACAGGTTCTCTCTCCACACATGATTTTCTATAGCAACTTCTTTGTTTCGAACTAAACTGGTTCTAGCAAATCACACTTAACGTTCCAGAGACTAAGGTGATTTATTCGATATTGTGTCAAGGGTTCGGGTTCACTATTAACATTGGCACATGTGAATCAAAACTGTACTAAAATTCAATTATTTAATAAAGTAATCATAATGCACAAAAGAACGCACGCTGGCTACAAGAATGAAATAACACTACAACAACTATGTGAAAGTGGTGATGCCACTTTGTTACATGCCAAAATTGGCAATGTAAATTGTTTAATTTGTAAATAAATTCCCGCGAATATTTTTAAATAAACTTGTCAATTTCCGTCATTCCGGACAGTTGCATTTGCGCAAAAGAATGCGCAGGTGCGAGCAGTATCGAAAGCGGCCATTAGGATACGAGACCTGAAGCCAAGAACATGTACCTATGTTGTGTGTGTGTTTTTTCTCTTTGTAGGTTCCTTTATCTTTACCTTCGTGTTCCTCATACCTGGTTGTTCCTCATCGTTCCTCTACAAATGAATAGAGTTTGAACGAAGGAAATTTGGAGTCAAAATGGCGTGATGTGACCCACAAAACATTGACCCTGAGATTTGGCTGCGAGGTGCGATTTAAGTGAGTAAATTGTTTTTATTTACATTGTGCATGAAAATTTGATTATTGCATCACCTTTATACGTGTTCGGTATTTGATACGAAATGGCACGTAATTTGCCGCGTAATTATACGTTATATTAAACAATTGCGCAATAGTATAGCAACGCGTGAAGCACAACAACTTAAAATGCGATTAATATAATAAACGAAGTTAATATTTTATTTAAAATTGGATAGTGCGACGGCGAACCTGGTTGGCATGCTATCTTGCACGAGACAATGTCCCAATCTCTACCGCCTGTATACTGTGTTAAATTCTGAACCACCACCTAACCCCGTTTTAAGTACTAGTGGAAATCAAAATACCATACCATACGTGCACGTTGGCAACGATATACCACGCCTATAAACAAAAAAAAAACAATAGATAGTTAAAAGTATAAGTATCTAATTAAATTGATAATAAAATCAGAACAAAATTTCTAAAGCTTATTTACCACCAACAGGCGTGGCAGCCTTGTATTCCTTAAAATTGGCCACGCTCTGCTGCGATAATTCGCTGCCTTGCTAGTCATCGATTATGTACGAGTTCGATCCGGCCTGACATAATACACAGAAAACCCCTCGTACATCAAGAAAGCATTCTTTATATATTTAAGTTCCGCAAACGATGTAAAATGTGTTTTAACTAGGACCAGATTCCTCCCACGAAAAAGACAGGACGAATTTTCACGTTAATGCGGTCAACCTTGCGCTGCACCCTAGATATTAATCTCTCATAGGCTAGTTACCACATAGTTTCTTTCGGCGATTCAGCCGTAGAGACCGTGAGAGTGTCTACATATTTCTCAATAGAGTTAGTGTTTATTAAACCTCCTGTATGTTTGTTGTGGTTTGTTAAGCATTCTTCTTAATTTTCTTTGGGAATTAAACCACTTATATTTTTTAAAATCAACTTTATTTACGTTTCGATCCATGACCTAGGATCGTTGTCAAAATAAAGTTGATTTTAAAAAATATAAGTGGTTTAATTCCCAAAGAAAATTAAGAAATTAAACCTGTTTGTAAGTATTGCGCCGTATATCCAGTGCTAATATTAACCACACTATTTGGATAGTTCTCTACAAAACCAAGCGCATTTGGCCATGCGGTATACTTCTCATGATAGTATATTCTCAATAACCTTCTACTTCTTTATTGTATCGCTTGGTAAGGTTTCTCTACAGAAAGACGTCTATGAATATTTAACTTTTATTTCTACGGCTCTCATTTTCTTCTTCCACACTTTACCCGTGATTTGAGTGCCGTTGTCGCTCAAAATGCAATTCGGTTTATGAATCTCCGGTATATAATTATTAAAAATCTTACGCAAAGGCGCTTTAGTGGTAGCTCGCCTTAAAGCGTATAGCTTGACATATTTAGTGAACGCAACGACTAATACGAAAATCTGTGTCACTCCACCACTACTTTCCGGTAACGGACCCATAGGATCTAAACAAACAAGTTACCCTAATTTGGTGGCTATAATAGGCTTAAATACGCCATCACCTGCTGGCGCAAATTTTGCCTTTTCGCACAATTCGCAACTGGCTAAAATGCGCCGTACAATAAAAGGTCAATAAAGAAACTATCGTATGTGCCAATATGTTTTGGTTTTGCAAAAATGCACTTTATTAATAGATGCGCTAAGACAAACTTCCGAACTTGGGTGATTGACACGCACAATTTAAAGCAATGTCCAAAATTATTTTCGTCTATAAAAAATATTTTCTCGTCTACCGCAAACCGCTTTCCGCTTTTGTTTACTCCATTCGACCGTCTGCCATCCTTAGCTTGAACCTTCCATGCCTCTAACTTTGCTCTTATCCACCCTTCTCCCACTTGATCCATACTGATTGATTCAAAATTCCTCCGCAGTTGTGTGCAGTCTATGTTTAGTTTCAGTAAGCAAATCTGGGGATCTCCTAACGTCTTTCTCCTTCCGTTTTCCAAACCACGAATGGGATATCGTAATAAGGTATTGGCCACGTTATTATCTGATCCCTTATAATGCACCATTTTAAAATCAAATTTTTGTATGAACATGATCCTGCGCGACAGTCGAGCCGAACGTTGTTTGCACGACATTAAAAAGCTTAGGACCATGTGGTCAGTAATAATGACAGCGTCTTGTCCCAATATTAAGGTGCACCATTGATTCAAACAATGAACTAGTGCCAACGCTTCCTTCTCGGTAATAATAGACGATAACTAGCTTCTCTGCAAACTGCACTGTAAATGCTATCACTTCTAATCCGTTTGATTTTCACAACTAAAACAAAGTACTCTCCAGAGCATAATCAAAACAGTAACATTGAATATAGGAAGTCGCCGTCATAGCTGAGTGTATTTTAGGAGTGCCTTGCAGGTAAGCTGCCTTGATAACCCGAAAAGCTTTTTCAGCAACGGCAACGTTAGTTATGCACAGTACTCACTAATTCTCTGTTTATAGTTAACCGAAAGAGGGCAGCGGCTCTTTCGGTACTTAGATTAGCAGAAACCATAGGGGTTGGTACGGCAGTCTAAGACATACTACCGCGATGTAGAAGGCAACGGAACCACCACATTACCTCCCAAGTACACAGCATATTTAAATTGTAATAAACATGATGGCATTCTCTGGGGTAAAAGATTCCGGAGTTAAAATAGTCCCCCATTCGGATCACCGGGAAGGGACTACTTCGAAGGATGCGATCGGAAAGTTCAGAATAAAAGTCGGGAACATTTTGCGAGTCGGAGCGTGGAATGATAGAAGTATGAAGCAAATAGGTAAGCTAGAAAACCTAAATATCGAAATGAATAGGTTAGCACTAGACATGTAGGGATCAGCGAAGTTCGGTGCCCAGAGGCGGGGGATTTTTAGAGCAAAGACTACAGGGTAGGTCATACAGGAGCAGAGTAAAGAATTTTGGGTGTGGGGATAGTTATGCAAAGAAAGATAGGACACTGTGTAGAAAATTACTTACAAAAGAATGAAAGAGTACTCATGGTTAGATTAGAATCTAAACCGGTAAACACAGTAATAAAAATACAAGTATATATAAACCCACCTCTAGCTACAGTCACGAACAGGTAGAAGCGATCTACAAAGATATCGGAGACATACTAAGATACGTAAAAGGACATGGAAATTTAATAATTACGGAGGATTTTAATGCAGTGGTTGGTGAGGGTAGAGAAGGAGTGGTAGTAGGTTCATTTGGTTTAGGCACGAGAAACGACAGGAGAAATAGGCTGATAGAATTTTGCGACAAAGAACAATTTAACCAACCATTACAAACACATTATTTCAACATCATGCTAGAAGACGATATACGTGGAAGATGCCAGGAGATATAGGAAGATATCAAATAGATTACATTCTTGTTAGACAACTGTTTAGGAATCAAATAAAAGACTGTAGAAGCTACACAGATGCAGATATAGACACTGACCACAACATCGTAATTATGAAGGCCGCGCTTAAATTTAAAAATTTTGAAAATAAGGAACGGAAAAAGGCACTTTGTCTTCGAGTAGCTAAAAAATAAAGATATTCAAGAAAGATTCGGAAAAAGTCAAATAAATTGCTGAAAGATATCGGGGAAATATCTTATACTAAGGAAGTAGAAACAGAATGGAATAACATTAAATCCAGCTTAGACATGGCGGAGAAAGATATTTTGGGGTATACACAAAAAGAAAATAAGAAACCATAGATAACAAAAGCCGAAAATACAAAAACAGACCGGACGAAGCTGGAAAACAGATATAAAGCCATAAAATGGGAAATTATTCGCAAATGCAAAAAATCTAAAGAGCAATGGATTGACGCAAAGTGTAAAGAGGTACAAACTAAGATGGAAGTAGGAAAGACAGATGAAGCATACAAACTAATTAGAATCAATTATAGGGATATTCAACCGTGACGCGGGAGGAAACACCATTATAGAAAATGTAGAGAAAGTGGGTAGATAGCAAGAATATATAGGGAATTTATATGCAGGAGAGGAACTAACAGCATTAGAACAGGAATTAGACATTGTAAAAGATGACTTGGGATATCCTATACTTAGAGATGAGTTTGAATTAGCATTAAAGGGTCTGAAAAATGGTAAGGCGCCGGCTAGAGATAAGGTGCAAGCAGAAACTCTAAAAGTCGCTGGACAAGACTCTTCCAACTTGTAAGCTATATGTATGAGACAGGCGAGATATCCAAGGATTTCAAACGTATCATCACAGTAACTATACCATAAAACAAAGGCGTGGATAGATGTGAGAGTTTTCGAACAACAAGTTTGACAGCACATGAGTAAAAAATATTAACTAGAATTATACAAAGACGAATGAAAAACGAGCTAAAGAAATACTAGGAGAGGATCAATTTGGGTATAAGCAAAACAGGGGAACACGGGAGGCTATTTTAACTCTGAGAGTAATAATGGCGAAAACAATAGAAAAGGGGAAAAGCGTTTGTAGATCTGGAAAAAGCATTCGACAATGTAAAATGGAAAAAAATGTTTGAAACACTCAAAAAAAATGCAATGAGTTATAGGAATAGACGAATAGTACATAGCTTATAAAACGAGCAAACAGCAGTAATAAAATTAGAGCAGGAACGTAGAAACGTAAACTTTAGGAAAGGGTGAGACAGGGATGTTCCCTATCCCCATTAATTTTCAACTTGTACATTGAAGAGGTAATGAATACTGTCAAATGCAGGAAGACATTTGGAATTACTATGCAGAAAACAAAGAATTTATATGTTTAGATTTGCAGATGATATAGGGGTATTAGTATCTGGTAAGGAAGAGTTAGAAACTGCTCTTAATGAAATGGAAACGGTTCTAACAGAGAGATTCGGTATGAAAATTAACAAAGATAAAACTAAAGTACTAGTATGCAAAGGAGGGGAAAATAAATCAAAAACAAGAATACAAATAGCTAACAAGAACTTACAAGAGGTTAAAGATTTCTGCTACCTAAGAAACCAAATAACGCAAAAAGGGAAAAGCACAAAAGATATAGAACAAAGATTAGCGCAAGGTCGGGCTACATTTAACAAGAGAAAACAACTACTACGTTCAAAAACAACAAACAGAATCAAGGAAAAAGTGTCTTAAAACATATGTGTGGAGCACAGCACTGTACGGCTGTGAAGCCTGCACAATAGGAGAAGCAAACAAGAAAAAGGTAGAAGTCTTTGAAATATGGTGCTACAGACGTATGATGAAGATATCATGGACAGGCAAAGTTAGGAACAAAGAGGTACTAAAAATGGTAGGGGAAGAAATAAGTGTGTGGAAAACGGTAAAAAATAGGAGAGATAAAATACCAGGCCACATACTACGGACGAGGGAATAGTACGAAATAAATATTAGAAGCAGAGATAGGAAAAAAAAAGAAGTAAAGGTAGACCTAGGTTAGACTATTGCACACAGATAGCGAAAGATGTAGGCTGTAGGAATTTCAGGGAAATGTGTAGGCTAGCTCAGAATAGAAATCAATGTAGGTATGCATAACCAGTTCCCAGATGGATAAACTAATGACGAAAAAAATAACTGTACTTAAACATGATAATTATTAGAAACAACTACAGGTACTGGCTCTGCAATATTATCCAATAATGCTAATTGTGCGAAAGGATTTAATGAAAAACTATTAATTTAGCAAATATTAAAGTGTTGGGGGATCTTGGCAGTCGGAGGCTGCTTAATCCCCTTCACATACCACTGAACCTCGGTGAAATAGGGCATATAATTAGAAAACAATAGAAGGGAAACCGAGGTGTATATAGGCTGTGTGGGAATTTCAGCGAACTCTGTAGCCTAGCTCAGAATATAAATAAGTGGAGGTACTGGTCCAACCAGTTTTAAGAGGGAAACCTAATGACGAAAAAATAAGCGCAAATAAATTTGATGAATATTATAAACAACTACAAGTGTTAGTGTGAAATATCTGCAACTAATGTTGACTGTGCAAAACAATATATTGGAAAAATATTGAATCGGCAAATGCTCAAATGCTGGGGGAACTTGGCAGCCACAGGCTCCCCCCTCCCCAACCTCTGAATGTCGGAGAAATAGGGTATATAATTGTAGAACAATAGAAGTGGACCGAACTGCATCTAACAAGAAAGAACAGCGCCTATGATCAAAGACAACAAACATAGAAACAAGAAGAAAACTGTTAAAAGCATATGTGTGGAGCACAGCACAGTATGCCTATGAAATACGGGTAGTAGGAAAAGCAGACAGAAAAACGGTAGCAACCTTTTGGAATGTTGTGCTTCAGGTGTATGAGGATGACAACATGGACAGACAAAGTTAATAACAAATAGGTTATAGAAATAGTAGTAGAGTAAAGATATATGTGGAAAGAAATAAAAGAAACAGAAGGGCAGAATAAGTTCTAGGGCATTTTTGGGGAATAGTATTGTAGCAACTATTTTTTTTGTTTGTTTGGTGGTGAGCCAGGCACGCCAATGCAACTATTTTGACGTTGGGCATCAGTGAAGCGATATTTAAATTTATTATCTGGCAAGAATTTATTCTTGAAGTTATCACTTCCAATAGACTCACGAACTATACGATATTCGCGGCTTAGTCTGGGAATTATCTCAAGCGTGTGCAATGAGAATGGGCGTGGATATAACGTAAATTCAATTATGAACAGGCATGGAAAGAGAAAGGAGGATTAAGCGCTACCGCATCTATTTGGACGATAAATAACAAATAAGCCTCGATTGTAGTATTTGTAACAAAAAAATTTAAATAGCATGCAAATTATATAAATTAAGAATATTTTATATTGACATGGTACAGGAATGACACTGTTAATCTAATAATTATCGAGCATACTATAATAAGACATTTATAAGTGAAAGTGAACTTTACAAACCTCTTTATACAGCCACATGTATATCTCACATGTTCTACAGAACAACTTTGGATTACTTCGAAAGAGCAAATTTGCCTCTTTATATTTTTAACATTAAATAAGAAAATGAATCTAATATAAGATTATTAGAACAATATTACTTCTACAGCCTTCTATGTTAAAACTTAAGTGCAAAATTAATCCGTTCATAAAATTTGGTATCATTAATCCTCTCATAAAATTTGATATCATTAACGACTCTATGAGCATTTTCAAAAGTCTAGAAGACGTGGTAACAAAACTTCCACCGCAACTAACACAAAATAATCAAACACTCACCAGGAATTGACTCCTATGTCAACGAGGGTTTTAAATACCTGGTCTTTGCATACGTAAAGAAACTGTTGCTTTTAAAAGAATTCCGATCCACAGATTTAGGGCTTCATCTGGTTAACAAAACCTCGCCGATGGGAATCCCACAATAAACGACCGACATCTTCTCATCGCGCTTTTCTGAAAAAAGTTCTACGAACGGCCCCAAATTCTTCTATAACAAAGGTGTCTTCCAATTATAATTTTAACCGAAGCGCTAAGAAAATCCTTTTTAGCATAAGAATAACCTACCAATTTATAATCTCGCCGTTAACGGATGTCGAGGACAGGTAACCACGTTGTCACTATACACAGTGATCCGGTCACCTGACCGGAGCCGGGGAACTTTACATCTCGGGCCCCCTCTAAAACGACCATCATCCCTCTGACGACCTAAATTGCAATCCTAAGTCACCAGCTGGTACGTAAAAGTTCCAACACCTTCTCATATACCCGCTTCGCTAACGCTGTATTCGAGCAAGATGGTCGAGTTCTTCCTTGATACCTTTCACGTCAAGAACAGGTGATCTATTTTAAGCGTCACCTCGTGACACTGTGCGCAAGCGTTATATTAACTTAATAATTTCAAAAATGGATGCAATCGGACTACGAATTAGGCAACACAAGTGACTTGTTCATAACGTATTTCTTTTTAAAGGCGCTTTGTTCTTAGAATAATTTCAAAGTATTTGTTACTATTGAATGTTTTCTTATGATAAATCTAAAGCTAATAAAATGATAATAACATTCTCTTTTAATATAAAATTATTTCTTCTGCGAAATAAAAAGGATCAGATACCACAGAGCTGAAACAAATAAAAATGGTTACAAAAGTTAGTACCACAGAATATATTTGTTACAGTATGGGATATATTACAAGCAGAGATAAGAAAAAGGAGGTAGATGTAGACCTAGATCATATAGTGGTAGATGTAGACTGTGCAAATTTCAGGGAAATGTTTAGGTTAGTTCAGAATGGGAAACAATAAGGGTACGCGTCAAATCAGTTCTAGGACTGAAGACTTAATAATGATGAGTTAACCAGTCTCAAAAACCCCATTAGCTATCTAAAATTGCGAGGTTTCGGAAACTTAATAGTGCACGCTGTTCCTGTCGCGGATACAATGTGACCCAAAAGATTGATCTTTTCTCTGATAAATTTAGCTTTTCTTAGTTTCAACGTAAAACCGGCCGTTTCTAACTTTTCAAGATTAATTCCAAATGCCTAATAGAGCTATTCAGATCGAACCAATACACAAACAAATCATCGGCGCAAACGCAAACAAACTGGTTGCACTCCTTTCCCAGTACAGCCGTTAAGCATCGAATTATACTAGCCCTTGCGATGCTCAGCCC
This sequence comes from Platerodrilus igneus, assembly GCA_036346225.1. Taxonomy (NCBI): domain Eukaryota; kingdom Metazoa; phylum Arthropoda; class Insecta; order Coleoptera; family Lycidae; genus Platerodrilus; species Platerodrilus igneus. The sequence continues at coordinate 4,449,333 of JARFIW010000500.1, read as the reverse complement.
GAACGGCGATCTATTAAACATGTAGATTTCATCCTCGTAAACAAAATCAAAATATTTAATGCCATCCCTCTCTAACTCAATTTGTCAATAAGCAGTCGTAAGGTCTAGGCTACTTAATACTTGTCCTTTTTTAGATTGACGCTTCAGCTCCCCGGATTAGTTAATAATATTTTTTCGAATACCTAAATTTAGAAAATGGGCATCCAAGCATACTCTTGCACCATTATCCTCCTTTTTCTACACACACTAAAGGCGAAATATACTCAGTTTTTCTATTTTGATCACCTTCCACTCCAACATATCTTTAATTTGCAAATCGATTGCCTATTAACAATCGGTGTCGGGTACGACGCGCATTGAATACCGAATTATCCGTCATTTGAATTTTATGAGGGTACCCATTCACCCGCTCCTGGCATTCAGAAAAGACGCGACTATTGGCCTTAAGCATACCAAACATTTTTTTTCTTTTCGCCTGTACCGACACCGGCTTCTTCCGCAGTATACAGGTATTCCTTTTCGTCATAACAGTGTAGAGTTGCAGCCGCCCCCCACCCCACGTTCTTCAATCCCTTCGGCGGTAAAGTAATATATATATTTTCACAAAAATTACGCCCTCGTTTGGATGAGAGGTAAAATAGAGGTCCCGTGTGTCAGGGTTGCCTGAAACGGCAAAGGTTCGGCAAAATTCTAAATTTCCAGGCAACAAAAAACTCGCTTCCTGGCCAATGTAGTACCTTCGGGTGGAGCATTAGAAATGTAACTGCACGGTAAAGTAATATATTTACACCGATTTCTATTGAGATTGGCGGGACGGGTCTTCGGGCATAATATTGTCCTCCACAGAAGAAACATGTGCGCTTTTTTAACTTAGATGTAGTTGCAGTATTAACCTGGCTGGAAAATTAATTACACCTTTAAATTCCAACCTACTAAATTTGTTTACATTGATTTCAATTGTCGTATTTATATAATTGATAATTGATAATTAGTAAATTGTTTAAAAAATATTAAATAGTATGTGAAATGTGCTGATTTGCTATTGGAGGGTTTAACCCTGCAGCTAGACACTTGTCACATTGGACTTTCTCCTGATTGGCACCATTTCAAATAATAGCGATTGCAGTGCTCTCTACTCAATCTTCTACCTGCAATAAGGAAATAAAAAATTATGTGATTAGCTCTTTTTTTTGCCAGAAACCGCAGTGCGGTGACTATTTGTAATTACGGAAGAATTTATGGCCACCCTGTATCCTTTTACCGAAAGTAGATTTATTGAGATGAAAGTTTCAACTAGAAAAACAAGTAGTTGAACCATTGTATAACCAAATTCATTAAAATAAGAACGTCAAAGCAAGCATGCCCTTACAGGAGTAAAACAAATCCGAAGTTTTGTACAAAGAAAGCACATTTCTTTAAGCGCTTGAGATTATTTCCAACGTCAAAGAAAATTCGAGGGCGAAAATGATTTTCATTCGGTATTAACAAATTCACATAAATCCCTTTTAAGTCATGAATTTCAAGTCTTTCATCTCGAACACAACAGAACGATTTCTTTTTTAATGGTTTTGTATAATTTTTCATTTCAAAGAAAGCTGTGATGGAAATTCGGCACCTTTGAAGCTTTTCGTAAAGCGTTAATAATTAAAAATAATATTCAGGTGGAAGCTTTAAAAGGAAACTTTTATTCTATTTAAATTCGTACGCACCGTTTAGAATATTACAGTCTTTATATCTAAAATATGCTCTAAATAAATACTCGTTATGTGTGCGTTTTCATTTTGGTATAAGTAGCGAAAATAATTTGCCAAACGTGTTTTGAGCTTCGCGCATGAATATTAGCTATTACTTTTGACGTTTATATCGTTTTTGCAAGAAAAATATGTTACAAAGTATTGTGCGGTGACAGTTTGATGCTGTTTTAGAATATAGAAGACAATGATAGGGATTAAAGGTATTACAATTAGACGTCAGAGTGAGATAGATAAAGGGACTGAGTGTCGTTTCCCACAGGATTATAATGGTGATTCACGATGCTGTAGCTGAGTTTGAGTCGCATATCCTCCGTACTTTCTGGATGAATTGGTTTCAGCTTAGATTCTATTATAAACTATTACTTTGACACTCATTCTACAAAATTCTATTGATAAATGAAATCAGCAGAATTTTGGCTAACGCTTTGGTTTATGCAATAAGTTTTATATAATAATATCAGATCAGGAGTACATAAGTTATATTGTCATTTATGCTTATTCAAGGTATAAGGTATCTATATAGAACAATTTAAAAAATTACATTCTTGGAATTAATACATTCAACTTATTTCCAAGAAAAAATAGTTAAAGTTTTAACAGGTTAGTTGTCATGTCCACCCAATCGGGTAGACACATTGACTTACCACTAGTGCCAGCATACAAATATAGAAACATTCTCTGATTGCCAACGCTATAACTTTGTTTTTATTTATTGTACAGTAAAACTTTATAACTATTTCCATGTTACTTATGTAAACAAAAAATCTTAGAAAACTTAAAACTAGTTTACCTAAATGGGTGGACAGTGGCTTCCCAGAAGATAATCTTCTAGTGATGTCTCCCTAAGTGGATATGACTACATTTAAGACGTGGTTTTTTTAGCACCCCAGAGCAAAAAAAGTTGTAATTGGAAATAACCTCACCTCGCATTTTTCTCCCCGTGTTATTGAAGCAACATTAAAAAATAATATTTATATGACTCCATTACCAGCTAATTCAACTCACTTAATGCAACCCCTCGATGTGAGTTTCTTTGCTCCTATGAAACGAAAATGGTGAGACATCTTAGATTCATGGAGGAAGGAAAGTCGTGGAATGGGTAGCATTCCCACAGAGCGATTTCCAAATTTGCTAAACCGATTATAGTGTCATCTAGAAGGAAATGCTAAAAATCTACAATCTGGTTTTCAGACAACAGGTCTAAGCCCCTTTAGTCCTGAAACGGTGTTAGTAAAATTTCTAACAAAACATCTAATTCCGAAAGGGACCTAGATTCAAGTCTTCTAGAGTTTCTATAGGAGTCAAGAGGATATAGCAAAAAATCTATAATGCCTTCTAAGAGAAGGAAAAATATCACAACCAGACCAGGCCAACCAATGCGAGTAACGTCATCTGAAACGAGCACTCCGTTCTCTATACAAAAAGCAGCACGGGAAGAAATTGATAATCCGGTGATTTCTCATAGTGAAAAGACCAAGAAAAAAGGTGAACAGCCGCTCTATACCTTAAAGTGATAAGCTGAACCTAAAATGAAAATGAAAGTTGATGAGCCTGATTCATCGACGGTTCGTGGAACAAGAAACAGAATTACAGACACTAATGACGACTCTTTCTGCTTTGTATGCACTTGTTCTTATGCAAATTATACTGGAGACAAAGACTGGATTTGTTGTGTTTGTTGTTTGCGGTGGGTGTGTGGGGTTTGCAACCTTGGCTCGAATATCCCTTAGTATAAATGCCATACTTGCAGTTCTTGTTCCATTTGTCTGATACAATTCTCCGAGTACACAAATTAGAATGCCTGGATCAAGTGCGCGACTTGTGGAAAATGGGGGAAACGGGGGTTCCAAGCAAGTGAGCTACGAATGCGCCTCATGCTTCGACGACAAATAAAATACCTACATTTTTTAAGTTCTATTTTTATATATACTTACCTAGCCAGGTAGATTATTTGTATAGATTGCTTTTAGGGTTTATTATAGATTGCGTTTAGGGTTTATATAGTTATCAAAGAAATATTATATTCAGTTTTGATAGGTACCTATTTTTATACTGCTTTTTATGACTTTATAATAAATAAGTTTATGCAAATATGATCTTTGTTGACACATTTGTTTTATTTAGGCTTCAGACTGTTTATTAATATCTATCATTCGTTAATTATAATAATTTATACAATATTTTCATGTCGAAGTTGTCCTATAGCGACTTAACTTCGCATTCTTTCCTTAATTGCATCTTGTTTCGAAGTTACATCTTGGCTAGGGTAACTTCGACACCAAAATAGAGCTTAAAAAAAAGAGGGGGGGAGGGAGGAGAAGAAAAATATTTTTTTTTGGTAATAAAAAGTCAAAACATCAATTGTTATGATGGTATATCAGCGACGGTTCTAAAGTGGTTAGTGCCCTGTAGAGAAGGCAAAATATGCTCAAAACATGTCAAAGTTCCCCCATTTTACTGTATTTCTTCTAAAATTAAAATATATTTATATACGTGTAAAGAGTAAACAGATTTGCAAGCTTATGAAATATTAATAGTGTGAATATAAATTTAGTGTATGTATGTGATGCATGTATGTAGGTGAATTTCTGCAAGTTTGTATGTTTCTGCACACGTACTTGGACTTGTGTATATGTGTGATCGTGCGAAGGTGTGTGTGTGTGTATGTGTGTGAGCGCGCGTGTATGTATGTGGTGTGTGTAAGCGAGTACACGTGTGCGTTCGTGCGTGCGTGCGTGCATGCGTGTGTATGTGTGATGAGGCATATGACAGATAATTAATTATAGACATAATAACTTTTTTATAATGCATAAGTGAACTTAAGAATATTGGCAGACTTTTAATAGCTGAAAGATTATTTTATATAGCTATAATTTTTATTAATAGAGAATTTCTTCCTAACCCAGTTTGAAATTTAGGAAGATTGAAAAGGTATTTGCATCAGCTAGAATGTACCGGGACCGAAAAACCAATTTCAGCTAGAATATATGGGGAATCGATGTTTGCTTTAACAATTCTATATAAAAAGCAGACCTGTGCTACTACACGACGAACAGATATCCTACCTATATTTAAAAGCATTCTTGTATCTCTGTACGAGTTATATCCTATAAAGCTATGAAATTTCTAAAAGTATAAATATCATACAAACTTATTTTGTAAAGATTCCATACGGTAATAGCAAATTGTAGTTTTGATTGAACAAGTGAGTTAAAAAGAATTTTTATAGTAATGGTATTATTAAAAGATTGCGTGTTCCTCATAATAAATCCTAATCTTTTATAACCAGCTGACACAATGTTTTTGATATGAGTTTCAAATTTGAAGTTTGACCTAAAATAAACACCAAGATCTTGTTCGTTATTGACTTCTTGTAATAGCTCCACTGTGTCACTCCTTTTCTAATATTTACTTCTCTACATTTCTGCTCTAGTTCTATTACAGCTGTTTGCTCTTTGTATAAGCTATTCAGTATTCGATTATACATAGAACTCATTCCAATCTTTTTAAGTATTTCGAACATTTTCTTTCATTTTACATTGTCGAATGCTTTTTCAGATCTACAAACCCTATATACACGGTTTCTCCTCTTTCTATTGTTTCTTCCATTATCACCCTCAAAGCTAGCCTCCCATGTTACGCTGTTCCGCCTATACCCAAATAGATCTTCTAGTATTTCTTCAGCCCGTTTTTCCGTCCGTTTTTGTACATTTCTAATTAATATTTTTGACACATGTGCTGTCAAACTTATTCTTCTAAAATTTTCACGTCTATCCACACCTCTCTTTTTTTGTATAGTAACTATGATGATACGTATGAAATCTTTTGGTATTTCGCCTTTCTCATACATATAGTTTGCAAGTTAGAAGAGACGTTCTGTTACTGCTTGTCAAGCGTTTTTTTGAGTTTCTGCTTGCACCTTACCTATACCTGGTGTCTTATTATTTTTCAAACTCTTTAATGCTAATTCAAATTTATCTCTAAGTATAGGATATTTCAAGTCATTCTTTTCATTGCTTGATTTTTGTTCTAGTGCGTCTCCCCCAGTTATCCGATTTGATTCAAAACTTAGTATGTCTTTGTTTATAGCTAGCACTAGCTAGCACCACCGAATTTAAATCTAGCATCAACGCTGTTTCTGATATATGGCCAATTCTATGGAGGTGGGCAACTTGACCTCCCTCCGTGTTCCGATTGGCTTCAAAACCTAGCACCTTACAGCTTAGACCTAGTATTTATAGCAGCACAAGCGAGAAATCCATTACCTCAAAAACAAGATGGCGGCAAACTTTTGAAGATTTTTGGTCCCTCTCCCAGTCCAATTTGATTCTAAACCTAACACCTCGTTGCTTATAACTAGTACCAGTTAGCTCCATCGATTTTAGATCTAGCACGAACGCCGTTTCAGAAATATGGCCAATTATATGCGAGGGTGATCAATTTTACGCTAGCCATCTCCAGTTCTTCGATTTGCTCTAAAACCTAGCACTATGTAGCTTAAGCCTAGACCTAGCATCAGTCACCATGTCTGTTCTGCTATTTCTCTCTTGCATGTGTCCTTAAATAAACCATCCCACTAATACTATAATTGTAATTATTTGTTTCTCTGGGTAGTATTCGTTGTATTTCTGTTCCTTAAACATTTTAACCATGTACGTATTATTTCATTACGCTCCCTACGCGAATTTATTCAAAGTAGAAATTGTATTGCAACGTCTATTATATCTACCACTGACACCCATCCCAAAAATTTTCACTGCATGTCATTAATCCATAAATCGAAAGCTTAAATTTCAGTTCTGGAAGAATTTCTTCTTTTGGATCAACTAATGCCATGAAAAACCTAATGTGAAAACAAATTTTCCACTATACATATCACTTTTTAACCTGGGTATTGTTTATTTTAATTGCAACCTCAACGAACTTTAATATAAAAAATATATATACGATAATAAATATAAATTTATTCACAAAAACTGTAATAGTTGGAGGAAGTGTGTTGTTAGCCAACAAACATTTTGCTAACGTCAAGCTTTTGAAATGCTTTCAACAAAATACTTTGTTACTCAGTAAACACCACGAAAAAGTCAACACATACATTTGTTCGTTGAGAGAAAGTAGGGGGATGGAATAGTTTGCGAAAAAATGGTTGAAAAGATTTTGGGGAAAAAGTGTGGAAAAGAGTTTTTAATTATAATTATAATCTGTGCTCTATTTATCGTAAAATAGGAAATAAAACATTTAACAATAAATGTTTTATATGTTATTGATTAATATTTGCACTTTAACTATTTTAGAGGAATTCCAGTCTCTGTAGATTTTCCATTTGCCATTATGCCTCAAACACTAGGCTATAACTGATATTTCCTTCATATCCAAAAACGCCTTGTAGCTACTAGTTAGATTTGTTTATGCTGATTCGACTTTATATACATTACAGCTGTGTGGAAATCTCTAGCAATCGGTTTGATGTATTGACCGGTTCTATAATAATGAAATTGCCATCAACTACGGTTGTCAAACTATGCTTGGTATTATTGCATTTCAAACAGGTTCTTCTAATACTGCCTATTTGTACGATATCTGATAGTGCGGCAGATATTTTGGACGCATCTGAGAGTTGAATTTCTAACTTTTCAATGTTCCTACAACCATCACTTTTTATTTCTTGGCAGCCCATCAGATTTGCATAATCTTTTCACGACCTTCGCAACTGCTTCAACCGCATTCATTAGTATTATACCTTAGAGCATAAGTGTACTTGGCCAGTTATGATATAAAATGTTTGCTCTTATTTTGTATGTGGATGCATTAATACCGGGCGATACAATTTTAAAGATGAGGAAGAATAAATCACTTTGTGTTGTGAACTTATCAACTTAATTTTTCACAATTATTCTGTCACAGAATGCCGAACAAAACACTTGAACCACGGAAACAAATCCACAGGTGTTTGCCAGAGTTATAAGAAGTTTATCTCTTCTCATAGTTTTAGTTGTACCAAATGACCATTACGCAATAAACCTATCAAAGTCATTTTTTGTTTATATTTTAAGTCATTCATCAAAATTTCCGACTCGGGTTCGAGATATGATTTTCTTTTTCTTTAGGAGGGAAGGGTGCATTTTTATTCATCCAGTTTTCTTGAGCAATCTGTTCAACAAGAGAATGGTAAATGCTAGTACAATGGAATGGTGGTTGTAATACTTGAGATTAATATTATCTTTAGGAGTGCTTTTAATAATATCAAGCCTACGTCTCCCTCCCTCTCTCTTTTCCTATCTCTCACCGTCTCTCCCTCGCGTTCTTTCTCCCTCCTTCCTTCCACATAACTATCCCCACAGCAGAATTTCCTTCCCATGATCGTGTATGAATTACACTAAAATCTCAGCTCCAAAAATCCTCCGCCTCTGACCACCGAACTTTGTTAATCCCTACTATGTCTAATGCTAACCTATCCATTTCAATTTTCGAATTCTTAGTTTAACCACTTGCTTCATGCTTCTGGCATTCCACGCTCCGACTCGCAAAATTTTCTCTGCCCTTCTCTTAAACTTCAAAGTACTCCCCACCTGGAGATCCGAATGAGGAACTACTTTAACTCCTTAATCTTTTATCGCAGAGGATGTCATCGTCAAAAGTAACAATTGAAGTACACTGTGTACTTGGGAGGTAATATTATGGTTTTCCGTAGCCCTAGACATCGCAGTAGTGTGTCTAAGAAGGTCTCTGTCACTCAGAATTCTTCTGTGTATTTTATGGCCTCCAAAGTACATCTCTTAGATATTCAACTGTATGAGTGTTACCGGCGACTACGTGGCATAATTGGTATACGTGTGACTACATGGCCAAGATCCCAGGTTTGAATCACGACACGGTCCGTTTGAAAAATGTTAGGCAAGCATTTTTCACAATGTAAAGAGTTTTAATTGTTGTTCCCGTAGTTGGACATCAGTGTAAAGAATTTATATAATTCTTCCTCCGTGTAAAACGCTAGTATTGTGAACACCTGGGATTCCTAACAATCAGAGATGAACCTAAGCATAACTTTTTATTAAAGTAAGAGGGCATTCCTCATACCTTACGTTACCCTTCGTCTTAGCATGAGCTCATCTTAAAATTTTATAGATGTGCATATAAATTCTCTGCACGACCAAATATCAAAAAGCCCTCTATACCTCTTTACAACATTTGGTTATCTGCAAATTAATGAATAATGCTCAAAAATCAATTTCGTTTTAACAGTCCTATAAATGTCTGTTCAAATAAAAGTCAAATCAAATAATAATAAAACACATCAAAACACCACAAACACTGAAAATATTCACCATGAACTGTCTCATTCTATCTCTTACCTTGTAGTTGTTTTCGTACTGTAGTCCACCAACAAACCCATTTTAGATGTTGGCGTCTGGTAGGTCCTCCGTCTATCCATTAATTCCATGGTCGAATCCCCATGTGTACCATGCATGCCTCTACTCCAAGAACTCTTCTTTTATAAATTCCAATCAAAATATCCAATCTCCAAATTTCGTTCCTTTAATTGCAAATAAATTCTACTATCCAAACCTCGCTTTTATCCTCATCCAAACAATTTTCAAATTCTACTGTTTCTCGTGCATCCAAACAAAAATCTTTGTACTTACATCTCAACTTCACTATTTAATAATAACGCTTTATCAGTTTTTACATAAACTTTATTTAATTAGACTGCACTAATTAACTTGGAAGTAAACTAACTGTATCACAGATGGAATAAAAGAGAGCGAGACCCCTCTCTGTCACTGATTATATATTGCAAACTGCCCCCCCCCTCTTCTGTTTACAAAATAGCACGTATACTTGTTTAACCGATACTTAATTTTCCCCAAAAATCACCAACGACCGTCGATTTCTCGTAATTTTTAATAACACAACACAACAGTTCGTGGCAATCCACTTACAACCGTCAACTGTCGTTTCAAATTCTCCGGATTAGCCTTTACTCCTCGCTTGATACCCGCCTTAAACTTCAAGCAAACATCATTTAGCTTCCTTGTACATATCGCTTTATCGCACACATATGCCCTTCGCGTTTAATTTTCACCAATCATTTCGCTTGGCTCCATTTCCAAACTTTTTGAGCGACGCGTGCTTGCTTACAACTATCCTTGAAATTATCGATTTTTGATTCCCTTCTTCTGGATATACTTTATGTTTCTCTCTTGTACTCATAGCTTTTTATTCAATCTTGGTCTTTTCATTGCTCCTTCCGACTGTATATCTAAGATTAAAAATCAATATTTTAACAAACGTATACTGTTTTTACACCAATTCTGTGTGGTTCTGTTTACGTCTTTGGCTGCTTTAATTCCAACGGCTGTTCTTTCCAATAAGCTACTAAGTTTGTTCGTAGCAACTCTACCAAGAAATATATCTCTCTCCTTCTTATTTGAAACGTGTTGGTTCTTACGTTTGAAACCTAGAAATCATTATTTTTACCATGCTCAACGCTTTTAAGACTGTTTCATAGTACTTTATTATCAATCCAATATGCTATAATTTTACCCCAAATTATCATTTCTTATTCTTTTTATTTACATACATGCTATAATACATAGTCCCTAACTAAATCTAATTAAGATAAATTAATCATACGCTAATCACGCATTAAACTAAATCAAGATTCCCCTATTACCCACTATTTAAGATAGAAAATAATTGTTGAAAATTTTTTAACTAAATAAATTTATTTTACTGTACCCAATCGCTCTCAACCCTATGAGTTCACTTATGTCCTTATGTATTCTATTGACCCTTTTAATTACACGATAATATATATAGGCGTACTTGATTTTAACAAATTGAAAGTAAACTAGAAATAAGTTTCAGACCAAGCAGGGCGGAATCGGAAATATGAAAATTCAATTCGAAAATTTTTGGTCCATCATACCTATTGTGAACTCAATCCGGGGACATTGAGTGTGTGTGCGTACATGCGTGTGTGTGTGCGTGTATGCGTGTATGCGTGTGTGCGTGTGTGCATGTGTGCGTGTGTGCGTGTGTGCGTGTGTGCGTGTGTGCTGTGCGTGTGTGCGTGTGTGCGTGTGTGAGTGTGTGAGTGTGTGAGTGTGCGTGAGTGCGTGTGTGCGTGCGTGTGTGCATGCGTGTGTGCGTGTATGCAATGCGTGTGTGCGCGTGTGTGTGCGTGATTGCGTGTGCGTGCGTATGTGTGTATGTGTTCGTGTGTGCGTGTATGCGATGTGTGCGTGTGTGCGTGTGTGGGTGTGTGCGTGTTTGCGTGTGCGTGTGCGCGCGTGCGTGTGCGCGCGTGAGTATGTGTGAGTCTGTGTGTGCGGGTGTGTGCACGCGTGCATGCATACATGCGTGCGTGCGTGTGCACATGTGTGCGTTCGTGCGCGTGTGCGTAAGTTTGGGGGTGTGCGTGCGTGCGTACGTGTTTGCGAGCGTGCGTGCGTGCATGCGTGTGTGCGTGTGCGTACATACGTGCGTGCTTGCGAGAGTGCGTGCATGCATGCGCGTGTGCGTGTGAGTGCGTGCGGGAGTTCGTGAGTGCGTGCGTACGTGAGTGCGTACATACGTACATATTTACGTGCGTGCATGCATACATGTATGAGTACGCGCGTGTGTGCGTGCGTGAGTGAGCGCGTGGGCGTTTGTATGTTTGCGAACGTGCGTGCGTGCATGCGCGCGTTCGTGAGTAGGTTATAAAACCACAATTACTAGAATTATCATTGGTACTTTGTATTGTATAAATGAATAAAGAAATAAGCAGACATGAGCTCTGCAATTCCCACAAGCAGTGTGAGGGGCCGGGACAACATAAATACTCTGGAGAGCCCAAAATGGTAAAGATACTCTTAAGCCTCACAACTTTGGCACTGTTGGTTGTTCAGGCTACTCGCCCTAATTTAGTTCATTTCAATTACAATTAGTAATTTCAACTTAAATTAAATTAAATTTCCACTTGTAATTTCTGTTTAAACAAATTTGTTAGAAGAGTTTTTGGAAGAAGACTTTTTTAAAAAGCAGCTACCACAGGCCCAAAACCTAACTGGTGCAGTCGGAATGGATCTAGAAGGGCACTAGGAAATCCAAATTTAAGGATCTGGTGGTCTGGCATATCAATTTTTTATCTGGAAGAACAAACAACAAAATTTGGACAAGGTACGGAATCGACCAAGTCCAAAGAAACAAACTTGGACAAGGTAGAAAATTGACAAAGCCCAAAGAAGGAAAACAGATGAAATTGGCAATGAAAATTGTGTAAGTTTATTTATCCTAACCATATTCTTTTTCAAATTATTGATATTAGCTAGTAAGAACTTTTATGTACAATTTTTGTTATCGCAATTTATTATTTTTACCATTTCTGAAAAAATTTACTCAGGAAACCTATTTTAACTAAGGAATTATAAAGATGCATTTATATGCACAACTGGTACAATTTATCACGATAAATAAAACTATTTATTCACCAAATCTGAAACTTAAGATAGAACGCAATCTTTCATTATAACAATTATTGCTGAAACGATTCGATACTCATCGCATTTTTATAAAGCTCTATAATTAAATACTTTCAGCACAGCAAATTAACGAAGGTATATAATTATAAAAAACGTTTATGCAGTTTATTGTAACAAAAACAAATTACTCATCACTGAAATAAAAATCATTCAGAAAACCTGAAACTTTATAACTAGAAATTTTCAAGGCAACGGAGTTGTGTAATTATAAAGAAGCATTTCACACACTTATTGCAAAACTTAATTAATCATCACAAATCAGAATAAAAGCGCATAATTATAGCGCAGTTATTACGAAACCATTCAGAAAATAAAAACTCAACTCGCAACAATCTGTAACCTCTGTACAGTTAAAAATATACAATTTAATGCGACAGTAATTGACGACACAATTACCAAGCAGAAATTCTTTAATACAATTATAGCACTTTGTAATTGCATACAGGTAAAGGACAAGTGATTCTTTAAATAACTAGCTACCAACTTTAATTTAATCGCAATTCAAACTCGACTGGAAAGTAATTTATATTAAAGACAAGGAACATGGAAAATATGCGGTTGTACCTCCAATCAATCCCCGTATTCGACGGAAATCAAACTATACTAGGTATTTTCATTACTGCTTGTGAAACATTTTCAAAATCTTTTTATAAAGTAGAGGACAATGACCGTAATATCATGCTTTGACGCCTAATTTTTAGTAAACTAACCGGAAGAGCTTTAACATTAATTGCAAATCGCGATGACCTTGAACAATAGGATTTCAAACGGTTACTTATTTCGGCGACTAGAAAAACATCAAATGTCTGGTCTACGATTTAATAAACTTTCAAATGGAATCCAACCAATCACTCTACCAACGCGGTATGAAATGCCAAAATGTAAGGAGCTTGCTTGATCTTAACGAAACTAAAAATCGAAAACCCAAACAAAATATCCGTTTATTGAAAACAATAATGTACGACGAAATGACACTAGACACGTACATAAACGCATTACCTGAACGGTTATCGGATAAAATAAGATTCTAACATCCCCAAAATTTAGAGGAGGCAATGAACATGATTATAGTGGAAAGAAAGTTATGTGTTACCGAAACAGACTATATAACCCAAACGTAAATAAAACTGCTCACCGATGAAATTCATACAAGCCGCGAGACAAATATTCACACAACCGAAATCTACACCATTTAACGCACAAGTGAATCAACCTCAAATTAACAGCTCAAACACAAACTTTAACAACCAATTTAGACAATTTCCTAGACCAACATTTAACTCAAATTTTACAAAACCCACATTTACACCAAGGTTTAACCAAAACGAAAACCAACCAAGGCAAACATTCGGCGCAAACCCCAACAGAAACACACCAATGAGAAACAACTCCTATTGACACTTCATCTGGTAACAGCAGACAAAACAAAAAAATATTGCAAATCAAAACAAATTATAATCAAAGACGAAACTTCACCTTGGAAGAACTATTCCACCAAGAAGTGGAAGAATTTTTTAATAATCATGACAGGAATAATTATACATACTCCAGTAGAGACAATGAATCAAATAATTTAGAAAACTTCTGTAGTCTCTTCATAGTCTGTTCATCGAATAAAATAAGCTTGTTTTTAAAACCAAATTTTCAAAATCATTTCGAGTTTCTTTAATATCTAATACTAGTTATAAACAAACAACAATTTGAAATAAGGAGCATTAAACAAATCGAACTAATGTAGAATTTTTTTTATCTACAAACGTGCCTCGATGACAAAATTTATTAGATATGTAACACTAATACCTATTGGCTTAAAACTCGATGACCATGTACATTAGAAAATCGTTCTATTTCTTACATGCTTGCGACTAGAGATTTTTAAAATGTGCATTTGGGGAAATTAAGATTGATATATTTTTAGTAAAAATTAAATTTTTAAACTAAATTTTGATATAAAAACGTACCTTTCGAACCGAACCGGACCGAACCTTGAGCTAGGTTCGGTTCGGTTCGAAAAATTTGCCGGTCCGATTCGAAGTTTGGTTCGAAAATAAAATGTCCGGTTCGGTTCGAAAAATCGAACCGAACCTCGAACCCGTGTGGTTCGTGTCCATCCCTAACAATAATGCAGATGCACTAAGCAGAATACAACTCAACGCAATAGAAACAGAGTCAATTATAGGTAACGTAGACGAAACAAAAATAAGGGAAGACCCAGAAGAAATAGACACCATACACTCAACACAAAACGAAGAACCAATAACCGTAATTAAGATATTAAACGAAGCTATAGACATAAAACCAAATCAATTCATAGTTACCGAAGCTTTAACCTACCCCAACCCAGTAAAATATACAAAAATAGATAATAAGAAAATATATCAAATTCAAATAACTGAAGACGATAACGAAGAGCAGATAATTAAAATTTTAAAAGAATATACCCCAGAAATAAAAACGTTTTTACTTTTATTTCACTACCGAACACTTATACAAGAGATACTCAAAATTATATATCAGATTATTTAATAACTCGGGCCCTGAAATTGTTAGATGTACAAGATAATTAATAATTTTAGATGACCCTGACAAAATAAATTACGTAATTAGAAATCAACACGAAGGCAAAACCAACCATAAGGAGATACTACTTTAAAGAATTAACTAGGGATGGACTCGGGCTCGGGCCCGGCCCGAGCACGGCCCGATTTCGGGCTCGAATCCGGGCTGGGCCGATGACTACTTTATTCGGGTCGGGCCCGGACCGGGCCTACCTTTTTTCGGGCCGGGCCGGGCCAAACGTCTCGGACCGGCCCGAACTTTTCGACCCGAAAAACTCACGAGTAAATACTCCATCGTCCCTTCACTTCTATCTCACATTGAGTAAGTAAACGTTCTTAATTATATTTTCACGTAGTGTCTTCATGAACCCATTAATAATCAGTTTTTTGTCATGTTTAGTGTAAAGCAGACGTGATATTATAACTCACTTCTTATACCGAATATTTTTTCTAGTTCTATTTAATGTTCCTCATGTTGTACTTTAGGCAAGTTAAAGATGCCCAGGAACATCAACCAAGGTGATTTATTTATAATTCAAAAGTTTGCACAATTTATATTATGTATATGTATATACTCCAAATCTCAATCATGCGGCGAACGTCGATATTAGCAATCGCGTGTATAATTTATGTCTACCGCCTAAAACCCTAGAGAGTTATTGCAAAGTTCATTTTACCAATTTTTTTATAAAGTTTTCCCTTATTTGACATTTACACATGCGCAATTACACCTTTAATGTTTGTACTTTATTAAAATACAGGACACCTTTATTTAATTTAAATACAGGCAGGGATTGCTTTTATTTAAGGCGCTTTAATTTTGACATATGCCAAATGCTTAACGTACAAACTTACATTTAATTGTCTGCTATGTGTATAAATATAGCGAAATAAATGGTTTTTTGTAATGTTGTTTCCGTAATTAAATTTAGAAATATAATGTCCAAGTTTATAACACAAAAAAGATATAAAACGTCAATGCTCTAAATACGAGGATGCTGTTTTGTAATGCTTTTCCTAGAAGTAAACCGTAAAAATCCTTTTGAAAACAGAAATGCTATATGCTTGGAAAGGAGTAAAAACAGTGTCTTGAAGTAAACTCAAAAAGTATTCCGTGAAAACACTTTGACAACACATGCAAATGTTATCGAATCAGTGGGAAATAAAAGACTCAAATAATAAAAAAGGTTTATCTTTGTGTGAATACAATTTCTTTGATTTTTTCCAATATAGTTAAACATGTATTATAGGTCACCTTATCACAAAAGAGATTAATTCTTTATTCATTTTTAAAACATAACCTATAGATATAGAATACTAAACATATATGTCAGAATAAAGAGTAAGAGAAAAAACACTTGCACTAACACTTCTTTAGATTGGATGCAAACTTTTAAAAAAGAATACTTTATTTGAAGATTCTTTTAATAAAGTCTGCTTGGAATGAGTTTGTAACAACTCTCTAATTTCAAGTATGTAATTTTAGTAAAATTCTTTGCAGTAGGAACGACAAAATAAAGCGGGCGCAAATTTATTATAAAGGTTATAAGCTGCGTTAAGCGTACAATTTTATAAACATTGAAAATTGCTAAACATTTTGTACCTTTGTTACCTATTTTTAGGATTTTTTAAAGAATTGTTACGTTTATTTTCAGCATAAATTAATTACCTTATTTTTCTCCCTTATTAATTCAATTCCCGCTCGAATAAATTCTGTTTATACTGTTAAATCCTTTAACATAATTAATAATAAACACTTTCACGAATAAATTCCTCAACTTAAATCTAGTTGCTTTGAAACGACAAGTTTATGCAACAACTACATAGTTATATCCTGTTTCAGGTACCCGTTATCTTGGTATACATTACGACCGCCTATAATGATTTTCTCTATTGTTTCAATGTAAAAACTTGTTGAAATAAGGTCGCACACTATCTGATAAAACCCGGGGTTTTCCAGTTTTAATCGCGCTTCAATAAGCGAGGATTTGCAGTTGGAATTCGTATTATTTGAACCATCGCTTCTACATTTGCTTCTACATTTTGTGCGTCGACATATTTTCTACATTATTCGTCACCGTATTTCAAAAGCAAAGCACGTCTGTTTATTTTCTGTTCGACAATTAGGAGGTGGTTTTCGTGGATTGCTTTTTTTAACTGGAGGCCAAGTGGGCTCTTCCTTTCTGCTTTTGTACGCAGGTCGTTGCTGTAATTACGATGCCAGGGTGAATGGATCCCGAATACCGCGGCGTTTCTGTGTTAACTCACCCCCGACGGTTTTCAAGCTAAGTATCCGGATACCTACAGGTATGCAACTCGTTTTCTTTTGTGTGTGTCAATGGGATATTCCGTATCAACATTTGGTGTAGTTATGTGACAAGAAACGTCACATTGTAGAACTATTGTTCGTTGCTGCTAATCGATATTATCGCTCTACATGTGTGATGTACCTGTGTTAAAAGTATTGGACAGACACACGCTTATTCCTTTGTACTGATTAGTTTATTTTACAAGCGGTACTATGTACGATTTAAAAGATATCTGACAAAAGCTCCCACACGTTAATTCTTTCCTACTAATTAGTTATTTTACAAAAAGTATTAGGTGAAACTTTAAAAATGCTTGACAAACGCTCTCACAGGTTAATTTACTACTGATTAATTTTACTTTATGTAAATACGAGATGCGCACTTCGTATCTAATGTACTAAATTGTTCATATCACCTAACTGTTTGCTTTCAAATAGTAACGCTTAATTTATTCCTCTTGCTTGTTTGTACAGAATCCGTTATTTATTTTTATTTGTTAATAGATCATCGTGGGCAATGTGTTTTTTGTTTCTTTTTGGTATGTAGGCGAATCCCCCCCAGTCTCCGCGTTTAATAGTTGGCCTGGTACTTACTTTTCTTCCGGCTATGTCTAAGTACGTAACAGAATCAAAAATCAAATGATATACTACGATATGTTCCACAAGTATCTTGATTGTAATTCAAAATCATTATATTCTTAAACTAAGCAAACGAGTGATAGTTACTTGTTGAACACGACAAAAAAGAAATCTTCTCATTCGCTGAATAAAAGTCGGGCCGGCCGGGCCCGGCGGGCCGGGCTGTTAATTTTCATTTCGCGCCGGGCCTCGGACCGGGCCGGTTACCTTTCTGCGTCGGGCTGGGCCGGGCTTATTAAAAGTCCGGCCCGGCCCGGCCCGGCCCGGCCCGGCCCGAGTGCATCCCTAGAATTAACCACAAATTTTATTAACCAATGCGAATTATGCGACAAAGCGAAATACGACAGAACACCCCCAAAAGTACCTTTAATGTTAACTAAAACACCCGACAAACCTTTTCAAAAGCTACATGCAGACACTCTAGTAGTAGAAGCGCAAAACTTTTTAACAATTGTAGACGCATTCACCAAAGTAGGCCAAGCGATACCTATCACTTCCAAAAATAGTATCTACGTAACCCAAGAATTCTTACAATATTTTACATTTTATGGCACACCCGAAACAACAACTTTAGACAATGGCAGTAATTTTAGAAATGAAACAATACAAAATACCCTAGAACTCCATAAAATACAAATTCATTTGTAACCGAAAATCACCCAGAATCAAATGAATTAATTGAAAGATTACACCTAACACTCTTAGAATAGATCAGATTATAAAGATTAACTGATAAGAAAAAACATATCACTAATTTAATGTCATACGCGCTAATTGCTTACAACAACACAATCCATTCATCGTCAAACTTTACACCCCTTGAAATAACATTAGGGTATTCAGATTCCCGTAACCCTTACGATATACATCACAACAAAAAGGTACACCAACAGTATGCTAAAGACCATAAAGAAAAATTAAAAATAACTTATGATAATTTACAAAATAAATTAGATAACCAAAAAGAACGTATTACAACAACCCACAATAAGAAAGCCGATATAAATAAATTTTCAATAGGACAAACCGTATACGAGAAAAACTTTCAAAGTAAATGACACAAAACGGTCCCCAGAAATTTAGGTCCGTTTAAAATCAAAAAGATATCAGACAAAAGTATAGCCGTAGTAGACAACGGAAAAATAATAAAATACAAAAAAAATCTAAGACACTACTAATTTCAGATGGACAGCCATCATCCTTGGTGTCAACTTCCACCCAGGTAGAACGGACGACGACATATTAGTCGAAGACATTAAAAACAACCCCGATGTACTACCAGTAAAAATGGGAAGTAAGCAAAACACAATAGATTATTGGACATTGGCACAGAAATTTGACCTAACAGAATTAAAACAAGAATTTTATATAACTAGAGACAACTATTACAGACTGGATCAATCAATGTACACGGCCAAATTTGGAACAAAATACGCGATAGAAATGCTTAATTACAATAGTATAATAGAAAACATTTTAAGGAACATAGAACATAAATTTAATAGATTGTAACGTATTTTTTTTTCTAGTTACATTTAGTTCAATAAAATAAAAATAAAACAGCTATAATTTAAAATATTTAATTTGAGAATTATCATCCAATAAAAATTAATATATAATATTCATAATAATGCATAGATTCTCGTATGTATATACTCTAAAGTTCGTTACCAAGCTCTGTCAAGTTGTCAGTCGGCACTTCATTCTCAACGTTCGAAAGTGCAAGCCGCTTTTGCAGACGAGGTGAAGTCGAAATAGCCCTGTCGAAACACATGGCTTCTAACAAAGTTAGGAAAAAGTAGAGCATTGAAAATTCTTGGTGTCTGGAGGTCGAGCCTAACAGCGGTTGTGTGAGCATGATTTTCGATAAGCCTCGCTCCGAACAGTTTAGTTGATCTCGACAGGCCTGAGAATATGGAACCCCTTCGGACATCATTTTAGACAGTTAATATATATTAATACAATAGATTATACTAATATTTTTCATCTTAGTGCAATATCTTGAGGACATATCTTGAATAACATTTCCGATAATAAATTAAAACAAATTTTGAAGGCAGTAATTTAAAGCAAGAATTTATGGTTTCGTTCTATTCAATATAACATGCAGTAAAGTAAACGCCGATTCCACATGTGTTCCCGATATTTCAACCTTACCGATGACTAATATCACACAAGGATATTATGATGGAAATCTCCGACAGCTGAGGTCAAGGTCCAGCACTTGTAGTACATTCTTGATGCACGTGAGTATTTTTAACTTTTGATAACTTTGAAATTATAGTAAATTATTATGAATAATCCAACATTAATTGCTTGTAACGTAAATAGAAAGTAGTTTTTTTTTAGAAATCAGTAAATTAACGAATATGTTGCTTGCTTGACAGAATGTTTGCACATGTACGCAAACTGTGTATTTTATAAAGTTCTGAATGACAACCTATGTCAGACAAAAAAAAATGTAGATTCCGTTTTCCTATCTAGACGCCATATGCTGTCTTGATTTAATTTACATTATGCTTGAAGACTTTTAGGTCATGCAAAGGCACTTTCATTGACATATGAAATTCGCGTATTTATTATAGATTATAATTAAATTAGAATAATAACATTTTACCACGTCTGCACTTTGATAATTATTTTTTGTTGTAATAATCAAGGAAGTACTTCGCTGATTAAAAGAAACTTATGTGTTATGAACAATTAATAAATTATATGTCTATCTAATTAAATCTTATAGAAATGAACTACTCATGGATTTTAATTTTGAATGTAAAACTTCATTAGCGTTATTATGAAAAAATTCGATAAAGAGACAAACTTTAATATTGCAGTCATATGTACATAATCAAAAATTTATCCAAATAGAATCCTTTTGTTTTTGAAAATGTTTTATTATTTAACATTTAAAATTTGCAAGTCCTCCCGGAATAGAAAGAGTGTGTAGTGAAAATAAATTCCCTCAGTATATTTTAAATGCCTAAATTCTATTATTCTATTTTTGGCAAATGTTTTTGAGGACACAAATGGTGTCCATATTGTGCTTTTGTTTGTTCACAGGTAAAGCTGAGACATCTGTATGACATCTGGTGGTTGAGGTCTTGGTAAGTGTGTCCTAAAGAGTGAAATTCAGGTTTTATGGCTATGTTAGTGGTGTTAAGATAAGGTTTCTGCATTCCCCTTATACTAGCACAGTTAAATTTTGTTGGTTATTGTATTAAAAAATACGGTGGCGCTCATTAAACATATTTTTGGTCTTTTATTCACCCATGACCCAAGCTCATGATCTACCCAGAGCTATCACTCAACTAGCCGTTTATATCTTAAAAGTTTTTCTTTGTCTCAAGCCATTCTCCATCCGACATTACCTTGGGCTTAAAAGAAAAAGAAGAAATTCTCGACCTTGTGATATCAGATTAAGGTTTGGAAAATTGGGAGGTTTAATTTATAGCTGATAGTCACGAGGATAAAGAAATATAAAATTATATTTTTATATTACAAGATTTATACCAACAGATCAAATTACAAGACGAAAAAGAGAACTTATTAACGGACTAGGTAATATTGTAAAAGCTATTACAGGCAACTTGGACAACCAAGCTGCAGAACTATATGACAACGCCATACAACACTTAATTGAAAATAAAATGACATAAAAACCATTGTTAGAAATCAAATATTTTAACCCAGTCAACTATAGTAAAATTTAATGAAACGGTACGAAAGCTAGTAAAAAAACAAGACAGTATAGTCAATAGAATACAAACCCTTGAAAGTAACATGCAAACCACAATGTTAGGAATACGAAATTTAATCAGATTTAACACGATATTTACTCAAATAATATCAACCCTTACTGTAATCCAACAAATTTTAGCTACATTAGAAAACGCTGTAACATTGGCAAAACTAAACACATTACACTCTAGCATTATAGAACCAATTGACTTATTAAATGAATTATTAAGAGTAAGATCACTTATAACTAACAGTAAACTACCCTTTGAAGTAGTAGAACAAAACATACTCATATTTGAAAAAATAGCCATAGTAAAAGGTTATGTAAAGAATAACGAAATCACATTTTTAATAGAAATCCCCATAGTAGAAAGTAACACTTATAATTATTATCATGTATTTGCTTTCCCCATGAAAGTTTCTAGCAGGTATCAAGTTATTTTCCCTAAAACCAAGTTCCTTTTCCTAAATGAACTTAGGTATGGTTACACGAACGAAAAATGCAAAGAAGTAGCACCAAGCCAATATTTATGCCAATTATCAACGACAACAGCTATTCAAGCAGATAGCCATTGCGAAGTACTATTATTAAGATTCTCAAATCAATACAACAATTGTGAAGCAAAACCAGTACAAATCACCAACATGAAAATTCAAAAAGTTACGGAAAACAAATGAATTGCTGTATTTCCACAAGAAGTAATGGCAACCGCCCATTGCAACCAAGACGAAAACAATTTAGCATTATCTGTAAGTAAAGTAATCACCATTAAAAAAGATTGTTATCTAAAATTGAAAAACGAAATTATTCGAGTATACCAAGACCCAAAAGTAACAAAGAAATTTGCAAATTTACCGGAACTACAATTCAAGATTACACTACTCGAAGATGACGAAATCAGCAATAAACCAATGCAACTAGAGCACCTAGACCTAGATGATCTCAACTAAGCCACGAAGTTATGGACAATTACAAAGAACACTTAAGTGAGTTAAGAGTGCCAAAATTACATTATGATAACATAAGTGTTTGGACAATTCTATTAATTATTGTAATCATTAATCATTTTATTAACTACATATTTACTGTACAAAATGTATCTTATATATAGAAACAGAGAAAGAAATTTTAGTCATAAGAACAAAGAAACAAAGGTAAATAAAAAACAATAATTGTACCGTTAGGGACAATGAATTTTAAACATTAAGCAAAATCCTTAATTTTTATCTACGTCGGGAGGAGTTACATATCCCCCAAATCAAATATATGTATAATTAAATGGAATTATTGAATCTTAAGTTAACTTGCAACATTGTATAATTCAAGGATAGATAATAAAAGGTTAATAGAAGTCAGACAAAAGACATGAGAACCAATATGAATACATTGTATTCCAGACGCAACGTAACCCTACAGGTGCAGGTCACAGTAGGTTATAAAACCGCAATTACTAGAATTAACATTAGTACTTTGTATTGTATAAATGAATAAAGAAATAAGCAGACATGAGCTCTGCAATTCCCACAAGCAATGTAAGAGCAGGTATAGCATAAATACCCTGGAGAGCCCAAAATGGTCAGTCAGTCTTGAGCCTCAAAACTTTAGCATTGTTGGTTGTTTAGACTAGTCGCCCTAATTTAGTTCATTTAAAAGTAATTTTAACTTAGAATATTTTTGATACAGTACTTGTAAATTAAATTTCCACTTGTAATTTCTGTTTAAATAAATTTGTTAGAAGAGTTTTTGGAAGAAGACTTTTTTAAAAACAGCTTCTAAAGGCCCAAAATCCAACTTGCGTAAAACAATATTAAAAAATAAATAAACTTCTACCGATGTCCATATTTGGACCACTATTAAAAGTTTAAAGTTTTTAGCTTTACTTCATTAAATTATTAAACATCAAATTTCAAATGTTAGAAAATGAATAGAAACCAAACAGTGCTCATTCTTCATTATTTAAAAGGAAAAGCTTTAAAATTAAAATGATAGCCCATATTTAGACTATCTTCTCTAAGTACTTGTAACATTAAAAATTACAAGTAAACGAAAACGTTCAAGTCATCCTATGTAAATCGTTCGAAAAGTTCTTTTCTGAATCCTAAATCAAAGTTTTAAAGACTGCGCAAACTTCTAGAATTGATTTTATTAACACATTTTTCAGTGTAAAGTAAAACTACATTAAACCTTCATAAAATAGGCGTGGAACTGATTTACGCCAACCATCGACACTGTACCCCTACCAAAAGCTTAGGCAACAATAGGAAACTGAAAACATGATGGTTAATCAAAGTTCAATCTGATCCGTGAGCTTGGTAAGTGTTTAGTAGAATACGAATCAAAACAATTTAATTTTTCAGTTATTGAAAAAAATTAGTATAGGTAAATAAGCATTTAAGTGTTGACATTCTAAACATTTTTTTAACACCAAAAAGCTTCAGAAAGATAGCCTCAGTTATAAAAACTAATTCCATATTTTATGCGAAAATCCGATAAGCTTTATTAAATATTGCATAATTTAAATTTCCTTTTTATTTCGGCCGATAATGCCGTATAATTATCGAATCTCAAATCCTAGCTATAAATTGTACTCACATTCTATAACGTGGATTATATCAGTGCTTTCGTATAGGAAGGAGGAGTTGGGGTTTATTGCGACCGCCCCTTTTCCATACAACGAAACATCATACAGTCCAAAATTGAATGTACAGGCGGAACGAGCGGAAACTTAACAGACGCTTTCCCAAACGTTTGTTCATCTAACAGTAGCCTGTCGGTTGAATTTGAGCTTACACGCGTTATAGTATTAGAAAATTTCAGAAATAAAACAAACACGCACTTCGTGCTTATCAGAAAACATTTTTCGCTATCTTAGTTTGAATACTTTTCGTTAACGTAAAAAATTTTCTGTGTACACGTAGTGATTTAAGGTTTTTTTCACAATTTTAGGATTTAATGAGTATTCAATTAATTCACGCGTGGATCATGTAAACTTTTTTTTAAAGCTTAGAAGGCATAAAGTGATAATAAAATAATTAGGAAAATTGTTGACAATTTGTATGAAATAATTATCGAAGTAATCGGTGAAAATGACTTTGGAACTAAGTGCACATCCTATAATGCCTTTAGATTATAGTAGTGGTGGTGTAAAACTCCGGGAATCTTCAGTAAGTCCTGTAAATGTCGATATAACACCTACGTCCAGTCCGCCGCCGCCGGTTAGTAGCAGCGCCTTCCGGGTTGTAATGCCTCAAGGAAGAGAAGGTAAGTTTCTTAGTTAACGTTTATAACGGTTGTACCTATTTCCTTTTTAAATTTAATTAATTTGCCAAGTAATAAACCGCTCTTTAAGGTCCAAAATTCTTAGTGTTATATTTTGACGTCGTTTATAAAAATATGAAGAAAGTTATTTTTCAAGCACTTTTTCTCACTGAAATTTGTAAAATTAAATTAGGTTCTTTTCGTATTGCATATTTAAAAACAAACTACTTATAGAAATAGAAAGGGCTTAAATTAATTTGCACATTCTAGAGTTAAATATGTAGTCTATTCCTTACAAACTGTATTGATAATGACAAGCCACTAACATTTTAAATAAGGTGTTTTACACATTAAAAGCTACAATAAATACATATTTTATTAACTAGCAAAGTATTGTCAAAAAACAGAGTAAATCCAACTGTTTTTTCATGCAAAACCGATTGTATTCTCCCAAACTAAATAAGTGAAAATTTGAGATTTACAAATACCTGTCATTAGTGGTGCCTAAACCTTTTACATAAACTGATTAATTATTATTATCAAGATCAGAAACGCTTCAGCTTACCAAAATATTTTATTCTTAAGAAATCATCTATACTTTGAAGAAGAATATATATGAAAACTGTACATAATCAAAAAACCTTAGTTTTGGGACGTGGACAAATACTTCTTGCATAATTATACGGTTAAGACACGAATATAAAATATTTGTTATTTAATCAACTTTAACGGTATTTTAAACATACCTTATTTTTCCCAGCAGCGACTACGTTTGGTGTGAACAATAATATCAACCTTTGTTTGAACTTAACAAATGATAAATTTTCATTTGCTATATCCTTTTTGCCGTATCAATACAATTGTGTACAATAATACCAATAGTTATTGACAATAATACACATATACAGTCGACTCTCGTTAATTCGAAACTCGAGGGACTTTTAAAATATTACGAATTATCGAGTGTTTGAAATATCAAATGGTTCGAAATTTGTGAGAGAAAATAAATAAAACTTCGAATTATTAAGTGTTGATCAATTATTATTTATTAACTGCTATTCTATAACAATGACAAAAGTTTAGAGGTACATTCGTGTACATATGTACATGTATTCATAATGTGAATTAATTAGTCTTTCGAAAGAACTTTGTTATACTGGTTTGCTTCAAAGCACGTTGCTGCTGCTCAGACTGCTCAATAATTTTTTTTAAGAGAAAAGTGCCTGAAATGTTTTTCATCACTTTCGTTTTGTAGACAGAAGGTTTGTAAGGTATCGAATGAGGATCTTGCTTCCTTAACTGACACCTCTGCCAAAGGTTCTGATGTATCGTCCTCATTTTCATCGTTACTTTTTGCATTCGTATCTGTCGCAGATAAAATTTCGCCATCGGTTAGTGAACCTGAGACAGCAACATCTTCATCCACTTGAACAAAGTCAGAAAAACTCACACCGCTGATGTCAACTAATGGTTCTATTGCTGGTTCTTCATCATCCATAAGTATTGGAAGATTTTCCTGATCTTCTTTTGAGAAACCGGATTTTTTGAAGCAGTTGAGAATCGTTAGGGGTGTTACAGCTCTCCATGCCTTGTCAATCAGTAAAATAGCTGTCAGAACCGTGATATTTGCAGTCTGCTTGTCGAGAGATTCTAAAACGAGCTTAACAATTTCTTTGCGATAGAACGTCTTAAAATTATGGATGATCCCTTGGTCCAATGGTTGCAATTTAGAAGTTGTATTTGGCGGAAAGAAGTAGAGTTTCACGTTGGACAATGTAGGAGGACTGTTGTGGACAGTGCAATTGTCTAAAAATAGTAAAATTTTCCGCTTTTGTCGTTTCATGTCCCCATTAACTGTTAAAAGCCAATTGTTAAAAAATTCTGTCGTCATCCAAGCTTTTTTGTTAGCACGATAATCAGTAGGAAACGATTTCACTCCTCTGAAACATCGCGGTTTCATTGCTTTTCCTATCAGTAAGGGTTTAAGTTTTTCCGATCCGTCCATATTTACTGCAAGTAAAACTGTCAACCTCTCTTTACTATGTTTTCCCCCATGACATTTTTCATCTTTAAAGGTAAGCGTCTTGTCCGGTAAACATTTGAAAAATAGGCCAGTTTCATCAGTATTAAAAATGTTTCGGGCATCATAGTTTTCAATCAAGGTCTTCAATTTATCGTGCCAATCTAAGCAAACTACATTATCAACACTTCCACTTTCCCCACAAACTTTTTTAAACACAACTCCATTTCTCTTTTTGAAATTTGTAAGCCACCCTTCACTTGCCGCAAAGTTTTTGATGCTTAGAATAGACGCGAACTCTTTTGCTTTTTCTTTCAACAAGTTTCCGCTAATAGACACTTTTGTCCTCTACACTGTCTTAGCCAAATGACCAGGCTTTCTTCCAGACGAGGAAATTCACCTTTAGTAGTTCTTTTCCGTACTCCAGCAGTTTGAGCAGCATTAATTTTCTCCTTGTGCTTTATTATGGTTGAGAGAGTACTCAGAGGAATCTTAAATTCTTTTGCAATATCACTCTTCTTCTCACCTTTCTCTACTTTTTCGATTAACTTCTTCTTTTCAGCAATCGTTAAACATTTATACTTTCTAGGGCTCATGACTAACAGAAAATTTTAATCTGTATATGTACCAACGAAAAGTAACAGTACATAACTGAATGATAACTAAACAAAAGAAGTGTGTGTCAAATAGTCAAACTAATCAGAACAAGAACAAAAGCTCGTTGATACTCGTTGCAACTTCGAATTGTCGAGTGTTGGACGCCGATGAGTTCGAATTAACGCGTCGTTTTGTTAGTATATAGCAGATTTTTTCGTTCGAATTACCAAGTTCATAAAAATGTATTGATCTAGTTCGAAATATAAAGAGATTTTGTAGGGAACTCGCGATAACTTTGAATTATAGAGAGGTTCGAATTATCGCAGGTTTGAATTAACGAGAGTCGACTGTAGTTAATCATTGTAGTGTATTTTTATCATTCACTACAGGGATCAAAACGAAACTGCCGTGATTTAATTTTCTAAGGTCGGTCATTATTTGTTTTATGTTTTCTCATATTACATTAACTTCTTCGGAGTTCGACAAATCACCCGGTTCTACATAGGAAGATTTTTAAGCGTCTGAATTTTCAACCTTTTCGTTTATTCGGTATTTCAAGTCGTTTTATTTTTCTGGCTTCTTTTGAGTTAATTTCCGTTTCAACTTTCCCTTTTTCTCTTTTTTATCTTTTCAGATTTCTTCTTAATATTATATGGTTTACAAATCTAGAATGCAATTATAAAAATTATTTGTTTCTGCAATATATTCTTTTTGATCTCGCCTGAAAGCAACTTTTGTGAAAGGGATGGGTACTAGAATAAGTTAATGCTAATATTAATTTCGGTTACAAATATTTGGTGTAGCTACAAATATCTCAACTTACACTAATATTTGTATGTCTGAACTATTCTTCATAGTTTTTCCTAATGTATAATGCACATGCCGTTCTTCTTAAACAACTGATTCATTGTCAAAATTTGTAATTTTACTTCAGAGGAAAAACAGCTTGTTTTAATATTTTTCCACATTAATACAAAAATGTATATATAGGATTTGACCATTACAGGTTACAGAGAAGCATTGCAAAGTTTTCCTCGGCAATCATTTTTTTGAAAATTCTATGGTATGACTGTTAACGATAGTTTTTCATCTTTTTTATATTAGATTGTTGAAAGTAGAACGATATTTCCATCTAACTGGTCTCCCATATAACATCGAACTAGCATTCCATGGCAATAATCCACTTTTTCTAAAGCCACTACCCGGTATTGTAGATCTTCCAAACACCCTTAAGTAAAGAAGCAAAATCATCCCAAGACCATATATATACATTTGCCATGTTTAGATTCAGAACCTGAGCTGAATTACATAAAACATGGTCCCTTCCGCATAAAAAATGCTATTCAAATAATCCCAAATATCAATAGGGAAGTTCATAGTACAATATTTTTCAAGTCCTTTGAACTTTGTATTTTAATATGTTTCTTTTTTGACTTGTATCAGGTTTCATAAAATCCATAAATATTTTACGTTCCAATCTTATTTAATGTCTTAGGTTCTTATTTCATTTCATGACCAATTTTTGGGCACATAATATCAAACATTTTCTAGAAATTGGGAACGTTTCTTGCCATAAGCTTAATCCTTTCCATAGATGTCATTCATTCCTCAATCAAAAGGTTTGTAGAGAGAAGTCATTTTTTGTTGTTCAAGATATTTACTACCACGAGAACGTAGACCTTGGTACTTCAGATTAAATAAAGCATGGTTTATTCCTCATTAAAAATCCAAAATATCAATACGGAAGTTTAAAGTACAATATTCCTTAAGTCCTTTAAACCAACTTGTTATTTGCGTTTCAAAACATTTCTTCTTTGACTTGGGCACAGAACATAAAATTTCTTCCTAGAAATTTGGAATGTTTTTTGCCATAAGCTTAATCTTTGCCATAAGTCTAAGTCTGATTCATTTGTCAAGCAAAAGTATTTAGAGAGGACTCATTTTTTGTTGTTCAGGATATTTACTATCATGCGAGCGTACACCTGGGTACTTCAGACCTCTTGACTGGTTTGGTTTTTGGCGGCATATCATTTCTAGATGCCGTTAAAGCAGTAATAACATTTTATCACCATAAATTTTTTTTGGCATTTGCAAAAAAGTTTTTTAATATTTAAGATTTACATAAACGTTTTTCAAGTACTTGATACTAATACCTGGCAGTGGCTTTCGGGCATTGGACAATTACAAAAATGTGTGCTTCGCAATCGACAGCTTTTTAACAACTATTTGATTTAAAGTTTTAAACTATCTATCTTTAATTTATATAAAATAATAACAAAATAAGTCACATACATAGACACATATTTGAAGTAATTAAATATCGTACACTTTTTTTTATAAACTTCTTATGCGAAAGCATTTGCTCCTACCTGTAAACTAAAAATAATGAGCTTCCAGTTTGCAAGATAATTCACAATATGGATTTTTTTAAATAAACCGCTTCATTTGTACTGTCAAAGAAGGTGTTTCTAGTTATTACAACATTAAAAATTATAACAGATCTGTAATCATAGATAATTCGGAATCGATGTGTCAGCTGGTCAACGATCACCAAAGACTAGACAAACGTGTTGTTTATACGTAGGGAAAAGCGAGATATAGTGATCAGTTTTTCCCTCAATTGTGCTTTAGTTTTTATTTTATAGAATACAGTATTATCTCCAATTTTTATTAGTAAATTTATAATCCGTTATATACCTGTTTATTTAATAAAATAGGTGTAACCGTAAAACACGTTTTTGTGTTCAGAAAAAACGTTAACTGTATGCCGAAGTACAGTGAACATGTTTGGAGGGTAGAGTGTCCACATACCTTTCTTCTTAAACAACTAATTCATGGTCAAAATTTTAAATTTTACCTTGGAGGAAAAACAACCTGTTTTAATTTTCTTCCACGTTAATACAAAGATGTATATATAGTATTTGACTGTTACAAGTTACAGATAAGCATTGTAAAGTTTTCCTCGGCAATGGTTTTTTTGAAAATTCTATGGTATGATTGTTAACAATAGTTTTCATCTTTTTTTAAATCAGATTGTTGCAAGTAGAACGATATTTTCATCTAACTGGTTTCCCATATAACATTGCACTAGCAGGTCATAGCAGTAAGCCCCTTTTCCTAAAGTCACTACCCGGTTTTGTAGATGTTAAGCGATCTTCCAAACACCCTTTAGTAAAGAAGCAAAATCATCCGAAGACCATATATATATTTGTCATCTTTAGGTGCAGAACGTGAGCTGAATTACATAAAACATGGTTCCTTCCGCATAAAAAATGCTATTGAAATTATCCCCAAATATCAATAGGGAAGTTTCAAGTACAATATTCTATAACTCCTTTGAACTAACGTCTTGTTTGCGCTTCAATACGTTTCTTCCTTGACTTGTATCAGGTTTCATAAAACGGATAAACCACGTACGTTCCAATCTTATTTGATGTTTTAGATTCTTATTTCATTTCATGACCAATTTTTGGACACATAATATCAAATTTTTTCTAGAAATTGGGAACGTTTCTTGCCATAAGCTTAATCCTTTCCTTAGGTTTCATTCATTCCTCAACCAAAAGTATCGCAGAGAGGACTCATTTTTTGTTGTTCAGGATATTTACTACCACGAGAACGTATACCTTGATACTTCAGATTAAATAAAACGTGGTTTATTCCTCATTAAAAATCCCAAATATCAATACGGAAGTTTAAAGTACAATACTCCTAAAGTTCTTTAAACCCACTTGTTATTTGCGTTTCAATACATTTCTTCTTTGACTTGGGCACAGAACATAAAATTTTTTCTTAGAAATTGGGAACGTTTTTTTGCCATAAGCTTAATCCTTTCTATAAGTCTAAGTCTCATTCATTCCTCAACCAAAAGTATTGTAGAGGTGACTCATTTTTTGTTGTTCGGAATATTTACTTCAGTGGCTCGAGCGTTGGACAATTACAAAAATGTGTGCTTCGACATTGACACCTTCTTAACGACTATTATTTGAAGTAATTAAATATCATACACTTACTTTTATAAACTTTTTATGCGAAAGCTTTTGACTAAAAATAATGAGCTTCCAGTTTGCAAGCTAATTCACTATATAGATTTTTTTTAAATAAACTGCTTTATTTGTACTGTCAAAGAAGGTGTTTCTAGCTATTACAACATTAAAAACTTATTACAGATCTGTAGTCATAGATAATTCGGAATCAGTGTGTCAGCTAGTCAACGATTACTAAAGACTAGACAAACGTGTTGTTTTTACGTAGGGAAAAGCGAAATATAGTGATCAGTTTTTCCCTCAATTGTGCTTTAGTTTTTATTTTATAGAATACAGTATTATCTTCAATTTTTATTAGTAAATTTATAATCCGTTATATACCTGTTTATTTAATAAAATAGGTGTAACCGTAAAACACGTTTTTGTGTTCAGAAAAAACGTTAACTGTATGCCGAAGTACAGTGAACATGTTTGCAGGGTTTCCCATATAACATTGCACTAGCAGGTCATAGCAGTAAGCCCCTTTTCCTAAAGTCACTACCCGGTTTTGTAGATGTTAAGCGATCTTCCAAACACCCTTAAGTAAAGAAGCAAAATCATCCGAAGACCATATATACATTTGCCATCTTTAGGTGCAGAACGTGAGCTGAATTACATAAAACATGGTTCCTTCCGCATAAAAAATACTATTCAAATAATCCCAAATATCAATAGGGAAGTTTAAAGTACAATATTCTTCAAGTCCTTTAAACTAACTAACGTCTTTTTTGCGTTTCAATACGCTTCTTCTTTGACTTGTATCAGGTTTCATAAAACCGATAAACCGTTTACGTTTCAATCTTATTTGATGTCTTAGGTCTTTATTTCATTTCATGACCAATTTTTGTTCACAATAATATTAATTTTTTTTCAAGAAATTGCCATAAGCTTAATTCTTTCCATAAGTGTCATTCATTCCTCAACCAAAAGCAACGTAGAGAGGACTCATTAATTTTTGTTATTCAGGATATTTACTACCACGGGAGCGTAGACCTTGGTACTTCAGACCTCTTGGCTGCTGTGGTTATTAGCATATCATTTTTAGATGCCGTTAAAGCAGTAATAACCTTTTTCTCATATAAAAATGTTTTTGGAATTTGCAAAAGTCTCTTAAAATTTAAGTTTAACGGATATAAGTACTTTGATACTGATACTTGGCAGTGACTCACAAGCATTGAACAATTACGACTATGTATGCTTCAAAATCGACACCTTTGCAACTAATATTTGCTTTTAACTTTTAGAATATCTACCTTTAACTTATATAAAACAATAACAAAATCAATCACATATAAAAACACACTTTGAAGTAATTAAATATTATACACTTTTAGAAATTTATTGTAATAGCACTGCTTCTTCCTGTAAACTAAAAGGAATGCGCTGCTAGTTTTCAAACTAATTCACTACATGAATTTTCATAAATAAAAAGCTTCATTCGGACTGTTAAAGAAGATGATTCTAGCTATTAGAACATTGAAAACTTATTACAGATCTGTAATCATAGATAATTCGCAATAAATGCTTCAGCCTTAGGAACACTGCCAGCTAACGATCAACAAAAACTAGAAAAATGTGTTGTTTTTTACTTAGGGAAAAGCAAAGTACCAACAGTGATCAATTTCTACGTCAATTGTGCTTTAATTTTTCATTTCGCGGTTTAAGCTTGCCTAAATTCACTGTACAGAAACTAAGAACTATTAAAATGCCATGCTTAATTATCACTACTCTTCGTGAAACCATAACATACAGGCTACATTTGTATTTTTTTCATTTTTTTATCTGGTTTCTATCTGAAGTAACGCGAACGCGTTACAGTTTCTTTTACGACACTCCTACTAGGTTATTTTACCACGAAATTTTGAAGCATAATTCAAAACGGTTCTAAGGTTAGGTTGACGATGAAAACTTGGTATTCGGCCGCTTTTACATCCATGCATCGACTGAAGTAAATTGTGCCATAATTTTGGTGGTTCCAAATCAAGAATGCATTATAGAACTTATTTCTTTTTCTACTTTTTCTTACAATATGTTATTTTTTATCTCGCCTAAAAGTAATTTTTTTTTAAAAGGAGAGAGTCAGTATAAGTCAACGCTAATATTAATTTTGTTTGCACAAGAGGAATAAACAATGTGTGGTGCGGCTACACGTAGCTCAGATTCCACTAATAGTTGTATATCCGAACTGTTTTCGATAATTTTCCTAATGCTTAATGCACCAACTTCTCCTGCTAAACAATTGCTAAATTGTCAAAACCTTAAATATGGTTCTGAAAGAAACAACAGCATGTTTTAATTTTTTCCACATTAAAACAAAGATGTATATAGGATTTGACCATTGCAAGTTACGCAGTAGCATTGAAAACTTTTACTCGGTTATTTCTTTTCTACGGCATGACTATTAAATAGAATTTTTTATCAATTTTTAAATGAGATTGGTGCAAGTAGAATGATATTTTCATCTGACTAGTTTCCCATAAAACATTGCATTAACATTCCATGGCAATAAGCTACTTTTTCTAAAGCCTTGATCCGGTATTGCAGGTGTTACGCGATTTTCCAAACACCTTTAGTAAAGAAGCAAAATCATCCGAAAACCATCTATAGATTTGTCGCCTTTAGGAGCAAGCACTTGACCGTTCAGATTAAATAAAACGCAGTTATTCCTCATTAAAAATCCCAAATATCAATACAGAAGTTTAAAGTACAATACTCCTTAGGTTCTTTATACCTACTTATTACTTGCGTTTCAATACATTTCTTCTTTGACTTGGGCACAGAACATAAAATTTTTTCCTAGAAATTGGGAACGTTTTTTGACATAAGCTTAATCCTTACCATAAGGCTAAGTCTGATTCATTCGTCAACCAAAAGTATTGTAGAGATGACGCATTTTTTGTTGTTCGGGATATTTACTATTATGAGAGCTTACACCTATAGTGCGTTTAACGAACAGATTCAGTAAATGCTCCGCCCATAAATCAGCGCCAAGTTTAAATAAAGATTTTGTATTGGTTGGCCGGATTCGCACAACCACACATTTCAATTTGTAACATTAACCTACAAATGTCAATTAGTTTTTCGTGTTTGTCTTTGCTTTATTTTTTGTTCACTCGTCTTTCGTAGTTTTTGCTCTTGTACTTATTACATTTGTGTAGGTTATTTACAATTAATTACGTGTAACATGGATTACCAGGGTTTGATCGCTGTAAATCAAGCTTATGCTCAGTTTGTACTGCGCAACTAAGCCCATCCTATTATTTTAATTACTGAATCTGTTCGTTAAACGCACTATAGGTACTTCAGACCTCTTGACTGGTTTGGTTATTGGCGTATCATTTCTAGATGCCGTTAAAACAGTAATAACATTTTATCACCATAAAATTTTTTTTGACATTTGCAAAAATGTTTTTTAATATTTAAGATTTACATATACGTTTTTCAAGTTCTTGATACTAATACCAGGCAGTGGCTTTCGGGCATTGAACAATTACAAAAATGTGTGGTTCGCGATCGACAGCTTTTTGACAACTATCTGATTTTAAGTTTTAGACTATCTATCTTTAATTTATATAAAATAATAACGAAACGAGTACATACAAAGACACACATTTGAAGTAATTAAATATTATACACTTCCTTTTATAAACTTTTTATGCGAAAGCATTTGCTCCTTCTTGTAAACTAAAAATATTGAGCTTCAGTTACTTTGCCACAAGACACCTTTTGGTTTAAATGGGCTGGTGAGTCTGCTAGTTCAGAAGTAACTCTTTATACTTTTTATACTTTTTACATTTGTCTAATTAATATTTTATCATTCTTATTTTTTTTTATTTTATTTTATATTTATATTTCAATTTCTTAGTTTATAAAATGTCACGGTCCCAACCCGGAACCATAAATATTTAAAATGAGCTTCCAGTTTACAAGCTAATTCACAATATGAATTTTTTTAAGTAAACTGCTTCATTAAAAACTTATTACAGATCTGAAATCATAGATAATTCGGAATCAATGTGTCAGCTTGGTCAACGATCACCAAAGACTAGACAAACGTGTTGTTTTACGTAGGTAAAAGCGAGGTATAGTGATTAATTTTTTCCTCAAAACCGCTTTAGTTTTTATTTTATAGAACACAGCAATATCTTTAGTTTCTACTAGCAAATTTATAATCCGTTATATAACTGTTTATTTAATAAAATAGGTGTAACCGTAAAACACGCTTTTGTGTTCAGAAAAAACCTAACTGAATGCCGAAGTACAGTGAACATGGTTGGAGGGTAGAGTGTCCACTGGTTACTATTTTAAAATTCTTGTCAAAATCTTCCTGGTCTTCACAATCGGAGTCGTGCACTAATGGCATTGATGGTATATCTAAATTATTGGTTTTTTAGTATCATGCTCAACTTACTTTCGATTTTTTATTAAATATATTTTTACTCTCCATATTGGAACTTTATTATACTAGTGCTTTTGTTGTGAATTTATACACTTTTCATTTACAATTCTGTATCTTACACAACTAGTAGCAAAACCTTTAGAGGACCCATTTTGTATTCCTTTTATTTTGAAACTCTGTAACTTCTGGGAACCGTTTTTTTTTTCAAATTAGAAGCGACAAACAGTATAAAAAGGATATTACACGATATTTTTTAACCTTAGTCTCTGAAAAACTAGACGATCATGGTTAATTCATATAAGAATTGGCTTGATATACCGTGTTAATTCACAAGAATAGTTTGAGGCACAACCAAATCTTTGATAGTAACTGCGTTTATCTGATCTAGTGGTTAATTCATTGTAAAGCGAAATAAGAGATGGATTTGATTGTAATCTAGGATTAAGGCAGTAACACATACTATCAAAAACTCATCGCTTCCAAAAGCATGTTTGTTGAAAGGAGATAACCCTACAGCTTTAAAGCCTGACATAATTTCTTCCAAATGCTATTCGATAAACCTTCCCAAAATCTAGGAAATGTCGTACTTAGTGAGTCGCTTACCAGAATTATTTAATTAATATGATTCCAGCCTTCGTCAAAACATTTAACTAATGGGCCATACATCCACGATCTATCAACCGGAGTTCACTGCTTATTGTGCGGAAGAATTGTAAACATAACTGTACCATTTGCTTTAGTTAAATCGATTAAATCGAAATATGAATTACGTGGTTTATAATTATTACCATGACGTGGTTCCATACACAATACTTAAATAACGACCAAAATGCTGTCTTTCAAAAAATTTTGGAAGTCATCCAGCCTGAAGTTTTTGCTAGAGCTATACTGAAAGCAGCTGTCCCTTTTCCAAACAGTCTTTGTAATGAATCTGTGGAAATATAGAAGAGGCATTCCAAACAAACTTACTAGCGCCTCTCTATCTGCCAATGTCACTTAAAGACTACTTTTGGACATCTGCTGCTGCAACTTTAGAAGGACTCCGAACAGTTGCTATAACCAATTGGTACAAACTATCTATTTGATTTGAAATAAAATTATATTTTTAAGCAGCTATTGAAGTTGTATATAAAAACGAGCATCTGGTTTATTAGAACCTACTTATCTTTCTATGTTCATGTTAACTTTAGTCCTTATCCAAATATTTTTTACTTTATAAAAAATAAGGTATACCAGTAGAATTCCAAATGCCATAAATTACGGCAATAAATTTCTTAATGATCCGTAAGACATTGTTAATGCATTTAGTACAGTTTTCAAGCTTCTTTTGTCTTACACTGTCTCCACGCACATCGACTTAAATTCTCCTGATAATGACATTAATGCGATTGGTTGTGAAGTTGTATTATTGATTAAATAAAGGTCTTAAAGGCGTTTAAGAGAATATAACCGAAAGAACTAGAGGCATTGATGATACACCTGCTTTTTAGTAACGGATTGTGCAATAATTTTTGTTAAACCGCTTATTGTACTTTTCAATATAGTATTCAAAGTAGAACAGTGTCCGAAATGTTGGATGGTCTCTAAAATTTGCCCAATTTTAAGGAAAAGGTTTAAGTTGCAGATTGAAAATTATAGACCAATTACAATTCTGTGTAATTTTGGGAAATATTTGAAAATATCATATATGATGTAACCGTACCTCGTGTTAAGCTTCTAATACGCTGTGCAATACGGATTTATTCCTAGTAGGTCAACAATTACTAACCTTGTATGTATCACCCAGTATGTTGCTGAAAATAGATGATAGTGGACAGGTTGTCGGTTTATATATCGATGTTTCAAAGGTCTTTGATAGAAAAGACAATGGAACATTGTCAAGCTTTGTGAAATTAGATTTACGCTATTTTTTAAAAATTTGTTGAATTCTACCTGCGCAATCGCAGGTTGCGAGTGGAATATCATGGTCATGGGAGGTTTGACTTCGTCGTTATTTCAGGTGTACTCAGGGCTGTTCTTGGGACTTTTGAAATTTTGTACGTCCATTTTATCAATAGAATATTGTAAAAAACTGCAAAAAAATTTGGACCATTTCCATTTTTGGTGTAACGATAATAGCTTACCCATCAATATATCAAAATGTTATATTGGTTAAACTCGTAATATTAATCCTGTCTTTTATCCTTACAATATTGAGATTGTGTTAATTAGGAAGTGTTGTACCATAAAGGATCTTGTTGTTACATTTGACTCGAGACCTACTTTCGTCGAACATATTACAACTGTGCAAAAGGAAACATATAAGGACTTAGGATTAGTGATTAGGAATGGGAGTCAGTTCTCTCCTTCAGCTACCATCTCAATTCTTTATAATGCGCACGTTCACAGTAAATTGGAATATGTCTCTGTTGTTTAGCGTGCAGGATACAAATTTCACAACTGGTCGTTACGAAAAATTAAGTTTTTATGGTACTTATCCTCAGGGAATGCTTCCTCAAACTGATTACATTGACAGACTTGAATTAAAGGAGTTGTATAAACGTGAAGGTACTATTCAGTTAGTATGCTGTATAAATTATTAACCAGTCTGCTCGATTGTCCCGAGTTGTTAAGCAAAAGTTCTTTTTATGCACTCAATATTAAAACTCCATTAGCATCTTTATTTTATGTTCAAATCTCTCGAACAAATGTATTAAATTTTTTTCCAGTTTATGTTATGGTTTATAATTATGGTGACGGTCAGAATACAATTGATTTATTAAATGATTTTTTGCAACAAATAAAAGTCCAAGTGTTACAGTAATAGGAAGTTTCGATTCCTACTACAAGGGTAGTCCGATAAGTACTTAGTCTACAAAAGAAAAACGAAAATTTTGGAAAAATGGCGATTTATTTCTCAACATAGTCTTCTTTTAGCTCGATACACTTGACCCAGCGATGCTCCAACTTCTTAAACCCGTCTGAAAAATACGTTTTCTCGAAGTCTGCAAAGTAGTCCTCCGTGGCGGTGATAACCTCCTCATTCGACTCAAATTTCTGCCCGGCGAGTGACTTTCTCAAGTTTGGAAATAAAAAGAAGTCGCACAGAACCAAATCTGGAAAATACGGTAAATGGGGCAACAGTTCGTAGCTCATCAATTCGATCAATTAGGCCGTGGCAAGGGCGGTTGCGCTTGTTGTTCGTAGTAAGCAAAAGCGGCACCCGTCGCGCCGACAGCTTTCTCATGCCCAAAATTTCATGCAGGGTATGACCCACGCGGTCTTTTTAGATGCTTGCTGTCTCAGCAATCTTGCGCAACTTCAATCGGCGGTCTACCAATGTGAGATCGTGGGTTTTTGTCATGTTATCCTCCGTGCTAGCCGTTTTCGGGGGCACCTAGGCGTGGCTCATCAAAAACCGACGTGCAACCACGTTGAAACTCGTTAAACCATTTTTTGACGGTTGTCATCGAAGGAGAAGAATCACCGTACAGAGCATCCAAGCGCTCTTTGATTTTTCTGCGCCATTTCACTCAAAAAACAAGAATCGAATCACCGACCGATATTGCTCTTTTTATATTTTTCTAAAATCCGCGGACACGCCCGCTTTCACACGCGGTCAAAACAAAACTACGACTACGATACAGTTGAAATTTCGACCGCAGCCGTTTACTAGAATGTACTACACGATAGTAAATTTCTCTTGCGATAGTGGCGCCATCGGGCGGTGGGGCTATATACTTATTGGACCGTCCTCGTATTAATAAACATATTTTTTTCATAGGTGCTATGTTTAGGCTTAGCATAGACTTGAATTTTCTTCTTAGGTCATAGTATGTTACGTATGAAATTTGAATTTAATGTTGTTATTAATATTGTTTATATATCTATTATATTTTTGTATTGTTATTTTATGAAGGTACGCATCCTGTAGGCGGTTTGGTTGTTGGATGTCTTATATTTGCTCGCAACGGCAAATTTAAACGCGAATTTCCTTACGGCTAGGGGGTAGACTATGACCAGGTACAGACTTGTATCTAGATATCCACACTTTTTTTTCACTATTTGTAAAAACCCTATGAACCATATAATTTGGAAAAGTTGTGTTAAGTCTTCTAAATTTGCGTGATTTTAGTATATTTTTCAACATATCGCCTTAATGTATTTCTTGGAATAGAAAAACTGAAATGCGCTTTTTACCCTGAAACCTTTATTTATAAGTGCATTTATGATAGCAAACATTGTTTAAGGTTCAACACGATTTTTTTTTTATAGCTATCCGAACCCGGTGGAGTGGAAAGCTTTTATAGTCGAAGTGTGGGACTCTCCTTGCGGCATACCCAATAAAACCACTCCCCCTGGCGGGTGCGTCTGTTAAACGGCTCCACCGCACTGCACCCTAAAAGGCTTATTGTGCTAACTCTGGTTAAGTGTTATACCCAATCTGCAAATCCTGCACCCTGAATTACAGAGTACAGGTCCCTTGATGGGAGGGTATCGACTACCTTCGGGTCTAACTTTGGTAGCCCGAATGGGCGCTGTCTTGTTCTACTCAGCGTCTCTAAATGGTGTTGGTGTAGAATTCTCTGAACAAGGTCTTTTACTACCCCTGCTCTCCTTCTGCACCGACACCTTCTTTGTGGACGAGTGTGACTCCGTCCAAGTCCCAGCTTCGACTTTCTTGACTTACCTCAGCTTCCTACGCTGAGCACCGGAAAGCCTTTTTGCTTGCAGTCTAGTGCTTGCAAGTTTCTTTATTGTTTTCTCCGTGTCTGGTGTACCAGACACCGGTCTTGCAAGCGGACTTGCATCCCGGGTCTGCTCCACCTCAATGGATATGTTTTGGTTGCCTGAGGGGTCCCCCTGGTTCCTCCTCTTTAGGTTCTATTTTACTTATGATACCAATATTATTCATAATTGTTCCCATGAATTAGGGGGATGTAAATGGTCACCATGCCAGGTGCCCCCTGTTGGCATGAAAGGCGTGAATAAAACGGGTTGCCGCCCTGTTCCCCAAGTTCTGGACTGATTAAGACTGATCATCTATCCAACCACGCATCTCTTAGGCTCAGTCCTTCGCTACAGGATTTAGGATTTTTAGCGAGGTTGTCTCCTCTTGGTCCGGGCAGTTAAGCCAAGACCCCCACACCCTCTTGCCGTGAGACATGACCACGACAGCAGGGAAGGCGCGGTGTGTCGGTGTTGCCAAATTGGCCCACCGCCTTCGTTTACCTCAGTGCAGACCCAGTAGCCACGAAACTACAGCTTCGGCTGAGGGGTTTGGTCCGCGAGATCGTTTTCACTTGGCTAGGGGGCGGATTTTCTTCCGCTCTAGCACAGTCTCTTGCTCTCCACCATATTGTGGGTCTTATACCACTCAGGCACTAGGTCACTGAAAGAGATAAGCTTATCACGATTCATCCCAGAGTAGATAGCCTATCCCTTGGTCATACATATCTTCGGGTTTCTCACGTCCGCCACCTGGAGACGCGCCCAATGGGTAACCAACCGCACGATTATTGTTATTTTTCATTATAGGTTGCTGACCGTTTTCTAGAAAAAGACATAGATGCGTATATCAAAGGTTAAATAAAGTTAATACAAATGAGCCACTTCTTAATGTTTGTTGGTGCATTTGTGCAGCATCTGTTTGGATTGTATTACCACCAGCGGTTAAAGTCTCGACCAAAGTTTGCATCGCGCTATCATATATGTTGAAAACCTACCTGGTTTTCTTCATATCAGGTGTTTCCATATTCGACCGGCAACATTTTTCAGGTGATAGCTCTTTTTTTTAAATCTTTTAAATCTTTAACTAACGCAGGCTACTTAGAGCTAGCGCGTCCCTAATATAGTTAACGCAAGCAAAGCAACTAAATAATGGTTCTTTAATCTAGGGGCTACTCCCATGATGTACGTACTAAGTTATACTGCTAGTTCTGGTTATTTAGAGCTAGTGCACCGCAAGATATAGCTAGCGCAGGCATAGAAGCTTCATAAAGGAAGCTTTCTTTGGGGGTGGGACTAAGTTAACGCTAGCCCTTTTCCATGATAGATAAACTAATTTCTTCTACTATTGCGGACTACTTAAAGCTATTGCACCCGTAGATATTTGGAAAAAACCAGGTTAGCGATGTAGGGTCAAAATTGTTACGCTTTTTTATAAAAGCTTCAACGTTTATTGCTTTAGTTAGGAACATCGAACTTTTAATACCCCACAATGAAAAATTCCCAGCAAATTAATGTTGTGATGCAAACGGACGTAAAAACCATATCAAGTTTTGGTTTTCATGAAAGTCCAGTCATTGGTTAATTTTTGTGGTACGAGAGAATGCCAAGATTACATTTTTTACGCCTTGTTCTAAATAACTTGTTTGCTAAAAGGCCGCAAAATGTTCTCTTAGCGGCGCAAAATGGCGCCTAATTGGTGTTTATTTACGGCACAAACTTTTTTTAAAAATTTCAAAATGTACGGCTGCGTGAACGTGACCGGAAGCATAATCTTTTTAATATAACCTACTTGTCAAGCGGGCGCAAAATGTTGTTTTAGCGGAGTAAAATTGCGCTTAATTAGCGCTTAATTATGGCATAAGTGTTTTGGAATATACCAAAAAAATGCGACTGCATGAACTTGGCCAAAATTTTCTTCCTTTTTTGAAATAACTTGTTTGCTAAGAAGGCATAAAATTTCGTTTTAGCGACGCAAAATAGCGTCTAATTGGCGTCTAATTATAGCGCAATTTTATCATAAAGAAAGGCATGACCTTTTGCATAATAAATAAACACTTATTTAAATAAAATAATAAATACGATTTAGAACCGAGTAATCTTTAACAAATATAATCATACCTGTAAATAGGGTCTCTAGAATAACACAAAGATCCTACAGTTTAAATAGCGTCACCTTTACGGATTTTATTACCATTAAAAATACAATGACTATGCTGTAAATGAAAGTGACTATATCTCTGGCGACAATTATGCATTTATAGTGTTAAGTACACTTTTGATTTTTGTTAATTATACTTTTGATACTGGGAAATGTGCTTGGGCGTGATGGCGTAGCTAGGTAATGTGATGGTAGAGTCTTTAATAGCGAGAGGTGGTACTTAACTGAGGTCCTAGAGACCTAGGGTTCTAGTATCGAGTGGAATAACAACATGACGAAATCAACAACAGTATGTAATGAACAATAAAAATAAACTTAAAGCTAAATGACATGTTAACAAAATGTGAAGCAGTAAAAGAGTTAAAGGATTACTTATGTGACCATCTTTACTAGAATGTCTCAGCAACCATAAAAGATTAAGTCACCATTTTATGGTTGGCTCTGAGCCGACTTGCTCCAGAGCAAGGGATGAACTAGGATCATACACAGACTGACTGACTGACTGACTCTCTCTCTGGTGCTTCGTCTTTTATAACTGCTGATAACAAGAAATGGGTTTTCTGCCGAAGGTTGTGGCAGGCGATAAAAGTGTATGTTTAATGGCGGTAAGGCAAAACTTCCCCGAGTTCTAGGACATCTGCAGGAAACCTAATTGTGGTTGTTACAAAGTAAAGACACAGTAAAGTCTTGACCAAAAGATTAAATATACAAAAAGATAAGTGTGGTGAGGTAATTTCAAGAACATGACATTTGATAAGCATGATGCAAGTTTTCCTAGAACAAAGGATGTTCACCTTACTGATTGTGTTACAATGTAATGTTTTAAAAGTAATCTAAAATAATGGCTTCGCTATATACAACAATAGGTAAAGGTTACTTCATGAGAATATGTCACGGGTGTACAGCAGAACAAGTTTTTTCAAAATGCGTTTAAAATTTTCCTGCTTTGAAACATATGTAGTTTCAATATTAAACCACTGAAATTGCTAGAAAATTACAATTTTTCCAAACTTTGAATAGCAATAACTGTACTTTTGTTTTTCTTTTTATTAAACTAGAAAGGCTGCACATCTTACAGATATTCTAGGCGCACATTCATATATGAATTATTGTTTTTACCACATCAATTCTTCAACATTATTCTATTATGTAATTTTGTTTTAAATACATTTTAAGGTTTCATAAATTAATTTATATCATAACAGTTGATTATTGTGTTTTACTCCTTAGTTACCAACTACCATGGTAGTGTACTTTATCTTCGTGTGGGTATACCGTGCACTTTATGGCCCGCTACAGAAACATTTTTTGATTAATTTGTTAA
The DNA here is from genome assembly GCA_036346225.1 of Platerodrilus igneus. Taxonomy (NCBI): domain Eukaryota; kingdom Metazoa; phylum Arthropoda; class Insecta; order Coleoptera; family Lycidae; genus Platerodrilus; species Platerodrilus igneus. The sequence continues at coordinate 4,405,315 of JARFIW010000500.1, read as the reverse complement.
TAACTTTTATTAATAAAATTACAATATATAAAAGAAGATTATTGTGTAAATATCTGATTAAAGTGACTATTTTGGAACGATACGGTGATAGTTATATTTCCTGCAGCAAACGTAGGTTTGTATTTCATTACCTAGTTACCAAAATTCTGTAGAGAAGTGACAGATACAGAAGGTGTGTCTGGCAATATCCTTCAAATGTAATTTTTTAAAGGTAAACTGTTTTTAAATATCCTTTCCTTCAGCAACCGATATACGCTTCCATCTACCAAGGGGTTTCAACGTGGCCATATTCGCTTCTGCAGCTACCAAAAGAGTTGTCTATGTTCGTCAGAAATGTTACCTGTGTACTTGTCTGAATCGCGCAAACCTAGATATATTGCAATGGTTGACGGTAAAATTCCAAATGTTATTTCGCACTATATTATATGGTACAGCGGCCCTGTCTGAAGTTTAGAAAAATCTCTTTTCTGAACAACCATGTGGCCATAAAGACGTGTCTCTTATTAGTTTTAAACTTTTTATTATGTCTTTCTCAATAATGGTAAAAGCGTTTATTTTGCAATTTTGTCTCCGGTACATTTACTACGTAAACTGATTTTCGATCTTCAATGTGAGTAACTATGAAATTTTGAAGTTCTGGTCGTCAATATCCACCAAATATACTAAATAATAATGCAACTTTGATCTTCAAAAACGTTTCATTCGGTGCCTCATGAATAAATTTTAAAATATTTTTTCTGGACAGAATTTTAGACTTTTTGGCTGATACACTGTTGACCACTGCTTCAAATATTCACTTACTTATGGTAATTCGCAGTGTCAATATTCTTATTTATCATTAAAGTTTTCTTTAATACTGAATATTTGGACCATAAGGAGCTCGGAGAAAATATTTCAGTGAGATCACCGAAGTATTCAAGCAGAACAGTTTCATTAATAAGGTCTCCACTGCTTTCGTTCATCCAATTTTATAATTTGTCATATTCCTTCACGTAGACGCCTCTCGATTTCTTCGGTAGTAAGACTTCTGTTGCTTTTTTGCTTTTTTTACAATTTCGTCATGAATTTTAGAACTTTCCTGCAGCTTGATTTTTTATGTTTAACAACTAACGAAATTTGTTTACACCTACAAGTATGGCATTTCCTCGCACCAATAGTGGTCGCCATGGTAAAGTTCCCAAGTTCTTGTCGTCAATATTCACCAAATACACTCAATAATAATGCAACTTTGATCATCAAGAACGTCTCATCGGTGTCTCATGAATAAATTTTAAAATATTTTCTCCGGACAGAATTTTAGACTTTTTGGCTGATACACTGTTGACCACTGCTTCAAATATTCACTTACTTATGGTAATTCGCAGTGTTAATATTCTTATTTATCATTAAAGTTTTCTTTAATACTGAATATTTGGACCATAAGGAGCTCGGAGAAAATATTTCAGTGAAATCACCGAAGTATTCAAGCAGAACAGTTTCATTAATAAGGTCTCTACTGCTTTCGTTCATCCAATTTTATAATTTGTCATATTCCTTCACGTAGGCGCCTCTCGATTTCTTCGGTAGTAAGATTTCTGTTGCTTTTTTTGCTTTTTAACAATTTCGTCATGAATTATAGAACTTTCCTGCAGCTTGATTTTCTATGTTTAACAACTAACGAAATTTGTTTACACCTACATGTATGGCACTTCCTCGCACCAATAGTGGTCGCCATGGTAAAGTTCCCAAGTTCTTGTCGTCAATATCCACCAAATACACTCAATAATAATGCAACTTTGATTATCAAGAACGTCTCATCGGTGTCTCACGAATAAATTTTAAAATATTTTCTCTGGACAGAATTTTAGACTTTTTGGCTGATACACTTTTGACCACTGCTTCAAATATTCACTTACTTATCTTAATTCGCAGTGTTAATATTCTTATTTATCATTAACGTGTTCTTTAATATTAAATATGTAAACCATAAGGAGTTTGGAAAACATGTTTCAGTGAGATCCCCCAAGTATTCAAGCAGAACAGCTTCATTAATAAGGTCTCCACAGTTTTCTTACATCCAATTTTATAATTTGTCATATTCCTTCACGTAGACGTCTCTCGATAGTTTTGGGCTGCTTTTTCTGTTCTTTTTCTTACAATTTCGTCGTTAATTTTAGAACTTTCTTGCAGTTTGATTTTCTAAGTCTAACAACTAACAAAATTTGTTTACGTCTACAAGTACGGTATTCCCCTCGCAACAATAGTGGCCGTCATGGTAAAATGAAAACCAAATTAAATTTTAAGATTTTTTTTAATATTAATTCAATATTAACGAATTATTATGACATAAAAAATTATACACATCGCGGACAAAATAGATGTTTATACCTTCGGGCGACTTACAAACAATCGGAGGCCCTCGGGTTTGTATCAACGTCTCCTACAGAGCATAAACATATACTTGTTACCCTTGGTTAAATAACTACTTTAAAATATCTTTGCATTTTAGGATATGTCCCAAAAATGAGTACAAGGTGTTGAGAGAGAGAGAGAGAGGGGACGTATTGTAAAAAATAGATTAGTTTTACAGTGCTTTTTTATATTTATACAAAAGAGCCATCAAATGATATTTTCCTGTTGAAGATACTTGTACAACAAAGTAACACTTTTTATAAAAATGCAGGAATGGATTTAGAGTTCTGTGAGATCACACACACATTTCTATCCATGTCGGTCCTAATTATTCATTTATGCCTATTGTTATACAATTTCAAAGGAGCATTTACCTAATTTAATCGTTCAAAAGTGATGAAGATGACAATGTCAAATTAAAAAAAAGTTGTAGCTAAATATGTAAGCCCAAATAAAAAAAAAAGCATAAAAGTCAAAGATAAAAAATTTAGCAACTAATGTAACGACTGATAAAAACGATACTTTAGTAGTACTGAAACAAACAAACAGTTTAAAGGATGCCATTAATAGAAATTTATAACAGATAACTGAAGCAACTGATAAGATTGTAGCAAAAAGTTTAATTTTGTTTCATTCAGTCATTTCGAACAGCGTATTGCGCATGTAACACCACACCCAAATACGTACAATTTAGCGGAAACAAACATGTCATATAGAAAAAAAATACTAGATGTCTGCATGATTCTTAAAACATTCTTCTTAATCTTCTTTGGGATCGTTGTCAAAATAATTTATTATTTTGACAACGATCCTAGGTCATGGATCGAAACGTAAATAAAGATTTTAAAAACTATGAGTGGTTTAATTCCCAAAGAAGATTAAGAAGAATGCTAAACAAACCACAACAAACATATAGGGAGTATTCTTAAAACAATAAAGTCGTAATTTCTTGCAAATAAAATGATATCTTTCGGATGAAATACAACGATGAAGTGTCATTGCTGTGTTGTCGTTATGAGATTTCGTAACGAGAACACAGCGAAAAAGGCGTCCGCTACCAGCACAACTTGATTTTTTTGGCGCAAAACAATGGATACCATAAGTTTTCCTTACTTTTCTTCAAGTTATGAGCGACAGTATGATGATTATCTTCTCTGCGTTCTGGGAAACTTTTTTTTTAAACACAAAATGAACTAACCACTTGGATATCTTTAAGAGAGGGAATGGGAATTTCTGTGAAAAATAAATAGAAGCCCAGCGTAAAACTAAGTGTTCGATGGTTAAAAGTTATAGGAAATTCCCTCGAAGATTTGTGGTTAACTGGATTTTAGTACCGTCGGAGTTGAGCTGGGTGGTGGGTAAAACAACAAACGAACGAATTATCGACTTAACTAATATGGATGGCACTGCATCTAGGCAATAAATGACCAAAGTGAAACTTATTAAAAAAGGACGTAGAAACTCCTAGGAAACATTTGTCGGAAAGCTGTAAAAAAGAAAAACATCCCACAAATATATAATTACTTATACCCAAACTGTACAGGTGATACCTATTAAGAAAATAGTAGCATCATCTTCATTGAGTTTTCAGTCCTGGAACTTGTTAGACGCGTATCCTCATTGTTTCCTATTCTGTGCTAACCTTCACATTTCCCTGAAATTTCCACAGTCTGCATCTTTCGCTATCTGTGTGCAATAGACTGATCTAGGTATACCTCTACCTCCTTTTTCCTATCTCTGCTTGGAATATATCCTGCAGTATTCCCCAAAAATGCCCTAGAACGTATCCCGCCCTTCTATTTCTCCAGATATCTTTATTCCCCTACTATTTCTATTACCCCTTTTTTATTAACTTTGTCTGTCCATGGTATCATCCTCATACATCTGAAGCACAACACTCCAAAAATAATTGCACATGATAAATAAATATTTTATCAAAAATACTTTTTGTGTCTCATCAACATAACAACTACCTTGAATGAACTAAAATCAAAAGTTTCTCTATTGGCTCTAGATATGGTACAAATAATAACGATTTTCAGTTCATTCCAAAATTTAAATCATATTTGTATTTCTCTTACAAATAAATTAAATATTCATTGCAGTACAATTTAAATGATTAACTTTATCACACTATGAATTATTCGAAATCTTATATTCAAATATACGACGCATGATACGTGTAAATAATTGGTTTATCACCAAAAGACAGATGTCGTTTTTTACAGATGCGCTCGAAAATTAATGATGTTACCAATTTTACTCTTTAAACATAATATTTTATTGAAATGGATAACTCAAAAAAATTTACTTCAAAAAATAACATAAAGCTTATGGTTAGTAACAAATTATTGGTTACAAATAAACTTTGCCTTGTTTAAAATTACATAACACATAAGGTGAAAGTAGTTTCATATCAAAATTCCATTAATTTAATCTCATTAATTTAATAAAACTATTACTTTTAATTACTTTTATGATCCTCTGAAAAACGTAAACACGAACAATATGAGGCTAACAGCTAAACGATTTTATAAACCCTACTCGAGCAAATTAAATTTCTTCAATATTTTATGCAATGAACAAAATAAGTTTGAAAACCACTTCTTATCAGATATACTTTACATAAATATATTGACATAACACCCACTCGGTGAACTGGGATAGCCCATCACAACGTGTGTTTTCCAAACGACACCGCAATTGAAATGTGCTGCAATGTTGTTCAACCAAATCAAAAATACATACAGCTTGTATTAAGAAATATTTGCGTTTCCATATTAGAAATAAAAACCTTCGTACGGCATGAGGAATGAGGAAATCGAATGAAACAACAACCATTTTAAAAATCATCTACGTCTCCAGTTCATTCAAGCTTAACCACGAATTAAATTTGTTTTCTTGCAAAATAATAGATTTCAATGCTCCCACAGCATAGCACTTAACTAATAGTAACATACAAATATGGACCAAAGTTGTACGATAATATAAGGTTTCTCCTGATAGAGAAAAGAGGCATTTTGATAAAAAAAAACTTTTTGTAAGAACCGTGACAAACGGAGAACAAGAACTTTGAAATTTGTTGATTATTGCAAGCGAAAAGATGCACTGTTCTGTTTCCTATGTATTATGTTAGGAAAAATCAGAATGTAAGGACCACTGCAGAGTTACGAGGCTGGCAGCATTTAAATCCTATGTTACTACATCATGAAAAAAAAATTTATATATCATAAAAAAGTTATGTCGAATGGAAACCTTTAGAATCGAAAATCAAGAAAGATGGTTTTATAAACGATCAATTACTAGAAAGAGTTTTACAAGAAAAAGAAAAGTGGAAGCATATCTTAAACGTCATTTTGGATGCCATTCTGCACTGCGTAAAAAAATGACGCTTAAAGAGGAACTCGTGAACAAATTGGACATCCCGACTGTGAAATATTTCTGAACAATAGAACTAATTAGTCATTTTAATCCTATTATTGCGCAACATATTGAAAGTCTTACGAAAAATCAAGTTAATTATTTCTCTTCTCGAGCACAAAATGATATAATTATAGAGCATTTAACAAACAGATTCAGTAATTAAAATTTAGTTCTTGGATTCAAACTGAGCATAGCTTGATTTACAGTGAACAAAATAACACATTGCGATAACTACAAATACGTGTGATTAAAGTAATTGACATTTATAGCTTAGCAATACAAAATTGATTAAGTGGTTGAGTAAACTCGACCAACCAATACAAAATTTCTATTTAAACTTAGCGCTCATGTATGTAAGAAGCACTTACTGAGTCTGTTCCTTTAAACACATTATAATACAGTTGCTTCTACAATTAAACAGTGTATTATTTCAAAAACCAAACTATTTTTCTATTTTATTTGATAGCACGCCTGACACTTCGCACCAGGAACAGATGACGTAGAGTTTGTGCTATATTAATATTAATCCCAACACGAAGAAGTGTAGCATTGAAGAAACCTTTATAGACTTTATTGTGATACATGAAGAAACTGGCAAAGCACTTGCGAATGACATCGAAAACAAGCTAACATTAGACGAACTAAATATTAGACATATGAACAATTATATGATAGTGGAGCGAACATGACAGGTAAATACAAGGGGGTACAAGCCAAAATATTACGCTTAAACAATATTGTGACGTTCGTTTCATGCATGGCTCACAACTTTAATTTAATAGCCGTTGATGCTGTACAAACGTTTTTTCAAATGAAATCACGTTTCGAAACACTTCAGCAATTGTTTAACTTTTTCTGTAAATTCTACTAATAGATGCGATCTTCAAAACGAAAAATTATCTAACCGTCTTAAATATTTAAGTGACACGAGGTGGCCCGCGAAAGCTAACGAATGGTTGGTTAAAGCTCTACGAAATCAAATGCATTTAATACTAGAAGTTTTTAATTAAATATTTGATAGAAAAAGGCATTACAGTAGACGTAACAAATGTTCAAATGTTGCTAAAATTATTAACAGAATTTAAATTTGTTGCACTATTAATATTTTGAGATACAATATTAGGAAAGATAAATAAAGTAAATGTACTTTTACAAGAAAGGAAAACAACAGTCGACAATGCTGCGGCAATGATAAACGTTCTTAAATATCAAATTCAACAGTATCAAAATGATTTTTTCGATTCACTTCGCTTCACAATTAACAACCAGTTTAGTCGAAACAACAAATATTAAAACTTATTAAAAGATTAATTTTCTCATCAATTCTAACGATTAAAGTTTCCACAACAGGTATATTAAATTTCAGTTTGCAACTCACCTTGAAAAATTCACTTCATAACCAACAAAAATTTTAGATACTTAATCGAAACTCTGCAGAACGATTTCAAAGACAAATAAGTATATTTTCTACTATTTATTCCAGACTAACAATGCACAATATTCAACTCTAAAGTCTTGTTTTAGAGCTTGAACTTCTAATTAACTTTATCTTCAAATAAAATAAACCACAACATTTATAAAAGCTTCGAGCGTAATATTTGTTTTATCTTTGCATATCAAACATAACTTTAATATCTTCACTAATCACGTTAAACATAATTCTCCTTAATTAGATTAATTTTTGTTAGTTCAATAACTAGAATAGTTCTCGTTTGCTGTAAATTTTAAGGTAGGTCCCTGTTCGCGTTGAAAAAATCTTATTTAAAGTTAATAGGATTGTGTTTTCTACTAACCACTAACGAAAAGCAAATGCGTCTTCATATTTTTGTGGGTACCTCTATTATAAGGTCCATTCAATGGCAATTATTTGCCCCTAGGCCGTGATTTTATTAAACATCTTGACTTGATAATTCACAGCATGTCTTCAAAAACAAATAGCTACGAATCTTTTCCGTTCTTTATAAAATGGTTCTCTCTATTAGTGTACACGTATTATCTCTATACGCGTATCAACATGGAGCATTTAATTTCAACTAACAAAAACCCTGACTCTAACTAACAGAATAATTTTCTAATGAGATTTAAGGAAATAAACTTTAGGTTTATATGGCCAATAACAAATAAATGCTATAAGGCAGTTATGTTTAAGTATTATTTAAAAAAGTACAAAATGTAAAAAATATAAAATCTAGACATAAATTTCATCAAGAATTAATTCCGTAACACCTTCTACCGTAGTTAAGTTTACTTCTTAAGTAACGATACCCTTTTGCTTCTTCTTATCGTTCTGTTCCTAGATATACTCTCATCTTATGATTGCTGTTTTGTTTACTACATACCATTACCATTGCTGAGCTATGATTTATTTCTTTGTACCTGCTTCCGCTAATTTTAGAATGACATTTTCTATTTCTTTTAATTTATTTATTGCTTTCTTCTAAATAATATTGATGATATGTCTACCTTGCACTCTTGCTGATTTCTGATTCTGCTACCGCATAATCTATTTCTACTACAACACAAAGAATTTTTCCAATATATAATATGCGTCCAGCTAATTGATATAGAATACTGGCGTAGTTTTTGGGCTAGGACTTACAGTATCTTAAAATATTAGACAACGCCTTAAAAAAATTCTAAAAGTTGTTTGCGAAGGAGTATTCAGGTTTAATACTATTAAAATTTCAGTGTAATATCTTATCTCAGTATTACGTTGTATTTTACCAGATTTCGTGATTGATTATGAAATTTCGGTAATATATTATGTAAACATAACTCTTGACAGTGAATTTATTGAGTAGCAAACAAAGATATGAATAAGTCCTCCTTGAAACTTTAACTTCCAACGAGTTACCATTACTACTTAAATTTTAAATATGGATTTATGTAATACTAAACTAACTATTGTTTTATATAAAATTTCCAACACTTTTACTTTTAGATTAACTCCGCAATTATTGAGCTTCATTAGAAAATATGAATTATCAGTATAAAACAATCGCTTTATTGGTAAAACATCTATGGCAAATGACCTATGAAATAGAAAATCTTCCAGAATTTTACTTTATAAAATAACAAATGCACTTTACTAGTACAAACTACCTAAAAGTGCATATTCTTAGTGTTTTTGAAATAATGAAGCTACTGTTGAGCTTAATTGTCAGTTAGCTAAGGAATCAGTAAACATCTTGTGTCGTCTTTTATTTCAATACAATGAATTGCTCACCTATTGTCACAATTGTGTTAGCATTTTCATCTTAAACATAACCAAATTTCAAAATTGATTAATCTGATTTTAAAATGGAAATATTTATTTATTCTTGTGTTTAAAATATCAAGAAAGAGGTATTAAGCAGGCAAAGACTACAAAATAAATTGAGTAAGTAGTATATTTCTAAAATTTTGGCTTTAGTTGCGTATTTGTAACGATACACTGGAATTTACTAAAATTAATAAACGCTTTTGCTGGACGTTTAGGGATTAAAGTGAAGGGATAAATCTGCATGAAAAGCTGTGTTGAAATGTTTGACAACAAAGAAGCGAGGGATAAAATATAACGTGTGATTCACAAAATATTTCAGTTGGCCATGTTATAAATACCTCACGTCGTAGCTTACTCTGTTAAATCTATTCTGTTTTGATTTTGGCTTACACATTCAGAATATTTAGCCAATATAATTTTTAGAATTCGCTAGTTATAAAGATCCAATTAAGTGAAAAAGATATTCATGTTCTAAAGAAAGCGCTCTTCTTTTAACACCGTCAATGTCTGACGATTCGATAATTTTTTCAATTTTATTAGTGATCCTTATTTTTAAATCGTCAGCATCTCATAGAGTTCTTCAAATGTGCCCACAAAAGGAAATTATAAAGTGTAAGGTCACAAAGCTGCGTAGGGGTAATTGTATTCCTATTTTAAAATACGATTTTCAAAATATTCCATAATAAAGACAATATTTGTGTTAGTTGTGTGTGTACGAGCTCCGTCCAGCTGAAAATATTTTCCCTCTAGTTTATTATACGTATCCAGAATATTTACAAATAGAGTTAAAATGTCTAAGTGAAAACGGTAAGAATTTAATGCTCCTAAAATTGTAAAAATTAAACTTCAACAAATTTTTTACACAAAATAAATTAACACACTTCTGTGTACTTCATTAAATATTTGAAGAAAAAATATCTATTATTAACCCAGTGATTCAGTGATTTTTTGGAAATGTAACAAGAATCCTGGTGTAGAATTGTAGATTATCACAACTCCACGTTCTCATATTTGAGAGTTAATATAACCAAAAGAGTGAAATTATGCTTCGTCCGTAAACATGATCTTCTCAATAGCGTTATTGTTGTTATTAAATCGATTAAGAAACCGTTGACAAAATTCTATTTGTTGTGGTATGTCTATAACAAGTAATTCATATGCAAGTAAATTTTTCTTAAAGACTAGGTGTAATTCTTACTGTAAATGTCTCAAAGAGGTAGGTGGATGTTTTTCGATTACCACTGCCCTAACACTTGATATCAGGGTACTTTCTGTATCTTTGCAGACACACTAAGCAACACAAATTAGTATATACAAGAACAAATTTTACTTACTGTGACACGTCCGAACGTTGGAGCGTCAGTAAAAGCGTGCTGTGATCACGCCTGTGGTTGGGAGTTTCTAAAAGAGTGCTGCGAAACGGTACAGCAATGCGAAATTTGTAATTATTATCTTACCTTTTTTTCTAACATTTCTTTGTCTGGCCAGCACAACGAAAGTTATACTATGGAATTTACAAAATGAAATAAAACACAGCAATCTCAGAAAGCACCAATACATTCAAAAACAATTATCATTCATACAAAAGAATACAGAACAGTTTACAGCATAATTTTCAAACATAAAAATTATTCCTCACAAGTATCTGTTTACTTAATTAATAAAATTCTGTTACCTAATCTTTGTTAAAATTTACAGAATTCAAATATCTTTTCTTGCGCATAATTTACATGTCTTTTACTACCCCGAAGGATGAGTATAATAATTGGTCAATGATGCTCCACAGACTATTTATTAAAGGTCAAAATGTTTAAAACTCTGACCTCAAAACTTTCTGGTAAATATATATATATATATATATATATATATATATATATATATATATATAGTAGTGGTTTTAAAGGGCTAAATTTAAGTATAAACAAGGCAATTTCAAACGCCCTGTATAGAGGAAACAACCAGAATTTACGTGCGAAATTTATTCCAGTTAGTTCATTTTTAAGTAACAAGTATTAACAAAATTTTACAAATAATGATTAAAATTTAGTAGGTTTGCAAAAAAAATAAATTGTAGAAGCCAATGCAATTAATTTATTAATTTAATTGAGTTTAATTGAACCGGTATTTACGGATAATATGCATAAAAACATGAAAAATCAATAATACCAAGGTGAAACGCCTTGCTAACACATAAACAGCCGTTGGATATAAAATACGTTGAAAAGCCAACTCGTAGAAATGTTGTTTAAAACGTTCGTTAAATTGAACACCTCCAGGTTTTGTAAATGTCAAGTTCCTCTTAATATGTATAGATAACAAGCAAGTTTCAAGGAATATTGGTAAACAACAGTCGCAAAAGCACGTATTCAGGTCCACATGGAGTTGTAGAACGCGGACAGTAATATCGATTCTCTACCACTCAAACAAGGTTAGAAGGAAACATATGATATGCATAAGCAAGGGATAGCGTTAATACAGGCGGGGTTTCAAGACGTCATTAAATATCTTATTGGTTTATATGGTTAGTAGTATAGCAGACAAACACGCGAATATTGAATGTTAATTTTTCGGAAAATATCGTAACGATGCGCTAAATTTCGGGGATTTCGAAAACGGTTGAACCAAAATTTTAAGAACGTGTTATTTTAAATTAGATTTTTCACGGTTAGAGTAGCCAGAGGGTTACAGTCGAATCATATAAATACTCGACGAATTAGCACGGCTCTCTCTCTTTCAATTTCGTTCTATTAGTATTTACACGCTTCAGAATACGAGTTTGTAAGTATAAATAATTTTAAATTAAATAATACAGTGTTGGCCTCATAATTTGATACGCGAATAAGTGTCGAGTCTAAATTTTAATTGAGGTGCAACATTTATTTTAAACAAGCCCGTAAAGTGAAGTAACGTAAATTTAAATTAAAATTAACTAAAGTACGCGATTATGAAAGAAGTGTAATTAATTTGGAGTTGGAATTGGATGCACCGTGAAGGCAGCGCAAGCAGCACAACTTAAACGATGTCCTTCTACAAATAGCTAGAGGCGGCCAGCAGAGAAGAGCGAAACTACATTACCGCATCGGCAACGGAGTAGAGATCTTCAAGAAATTCCAGGTAACGCTTTAAAATTGTTGTTGTTATAAACTATGAAACTATGAAAATTGTGTGACGTGTGAGAGTGAATTTTAAAGGTATTGTGCATTAATTTGCGTATTTAAAATAATACGTATAACTAACTTTATTATGGTATTTAAATATAAATCTAAAAGTGTATATAAAGCTTAGTAACGTTCCATCAGAAATTTAAATTTTGTTAAGAGTACATGGGTTTGTTTTTTTTGTTTGTTGTAAGAGTATGCGAAGTACAAAGCATACATTATTTATAATTAACTGGGTTATCATGAGCTCACCATACTCCAGAGTATACAAAATTAAAATAAATTATTAATAAAGAAAGAAAATAATGTGTTATTCAGGACCCATTTACTCAGGGTATATTCAATGTGTTTGATATTTTAAATTAAAATCCAGGACAGTACAGAAATAGGATTTATTGAGGTGTAACTTGACCTCTGAAATGTGGATAATCTTAAATTTTATTTGTAAATAGTGTTAAATAATTATTGTATGATGGTTGTATTATTTTGTGGTATTATTGAGAGTGCGCGTGAACGATACAGAGTATAATAGTGAATCTAGGTATCCAAGAAGAGACCCAACTGAGCTAGTCTGGGAACTGAAGAAGAATTAAGGTGATGAAGAGAGGAATTTGGGTAAGAGATTAATTTTTTTTATTAAAATTATTCTATTGTGTGAAATTTATTTGCGATTTTGAAAAATAAATAAAAGTTTTGAATATTTTTGTTATTGAGGCTCGAATATTTTTTTTACTCTGGCGAGGCGATTAAAGGTTCCACGGCAATATATATAAGCTTTATTAATTTAAATAAGTATTTATAAATAAACATAATGTAGTTAAATTGATAAACATAATATATATAAATAAACAGTAATAGAAACCTTGGTAGAAGCGAAGTTTAGCTTAGAGCTACCCTTACACTTAACCTCAGTAAGGCATAATGAAACAAAATTTATAATATTAAATCAGTTAACTATCATAACGTAAGTACATTAATAATAAGCCATAAAACAAACTAACCATAAAACATTTAATCAAATTACGATCAGGCCAGCTTATACAAACATATAAAAACAATTACAATAGTATCATGAACAATGACACAATTTATAACATAACAAAGTGAGCATATAAATTTCAGTTGCAATACACGAAAGAAAATCGGACAGTTCTATAATAAATTGGAGAATGAAATATGTTGACAGTACACATTTATTGAGAAAGAAGCAGTGTAGTTTGTACTTAAATTGTAGAAAGCCCGTGGAGTAATAATTAAAAGTAATTGAATTTAATAATTTAACAGAGTTATAAGTGTAACTTTTCTTAAACAATGCAGTAGTGTGATGAGGGATAGTCAATAATTGATTACGCCTTACATTAACAGAGTGAACCAAACATCTCGGGATCATTTTGTTTTTTAAAATCATAGAAGATGGTTAAGATAGCAACTTGCAAGTAAAGCAGCCAAGATGTAGCATTATTTTATCCTCCATTTTAATATCCGCTCACAAAACAAAATTAAAATGAGAACTTATTCTACCTTAAATTCAAATTACAAAATACTGAAATATCAGTTACAAGCAAAAAAATCTTAAATCAATACTTGCTAAATCAATGCGCGTACCCAACTCGTAATTAACGGGATTAAATACCTTCAATTTCCATTTTAAAATTGACGTTAAAATCCCAGTTTACCAATTTGTTTATATAATTTTAAATCTCCATTTAGACTCTCAATTTTCAAAGTATCTTCTATTTTTCAACTAATTAACTCAGCGTATTCTTTTGCATCAGAATTATCTATGTCAAGTTCAAAAACAATTATGTTCCATATTCATGCAGAGTTACATTCTAAGAAATACTTCTTTATTCAAAGTTACATCTTAAATGTTAAATGCTGTATGCATGACGTATACTAAATAAATTATTTTTCTCAGAGTAACATGTTCGACGTCTTGAAATGAATCACGAATTTATGAATGAATGAATCCCTCTCTTAAAGTTTCGGCTAAATATAACAATTATCTAACTATGTCACTTTTTTCATACCATTCCAGATTTAATTGGAAGAATTAATCAGCGCTAGTGTAAGAATTTACAAGAATGTCGGCATTTAACGATGAATTAGTGTCAAGCTACGCCAACAAAATGATTTACGAGCGTCGTAAAGCGTGTCGTTGATTTTTGTCTAACGTACGGAGTTGATGTTCGCAAGGCATGCTATCCTATAGTAGTGCGGAAAGCTATAACATCGAAATTATGGTATTTTTAATAATAACGAGAATTTCTTTATTTATTTACGCAAATAATTGAGTTCTAAAACATTTCTACTAAAATGACGTATTTTCTTTATAAATCGCGAGACTTCCAGAAAAACTCTATATTTAAAATAAATTTAAGTTATACACACACACGGAAAAGTAATTAAAGCTAGCTCTTTATGTATGGTTTTGTAAATGCAAAAAGACTTGCATCTTAATAATTGTAAAAAATGTTGGTTTTTAGAAAATTAAAACGTGTTCTAACGCATATTTGTACACACTAAATTATTTATTACATAAATAATTCAAACTTGCAATTTGCTTTGTATGCTAATAAAATACAGTTTTCAGTATAATTACATAGTTAATTAAAGCTTGCCATTACATTCTCAGTGATGACTTTTTTTATTTATTTAAAACTCTTACACTGATGTTGAATATTGTCTATACACGAATATATCGTTTGTTTCGATTGCAAATTAAAGGGCTTAATTCTTGTAAGATACACGGTGAAACGGTTTTTCTTCTCTAAATACACAAGCCTCACGTTGTGAGCCAGTGAAGCGTCTTTTCTTTTTTTTTTATTTGGTTAAAAGGCTAGCCTCACGCATGGGCGCCAGTGAAACTAATTTTTCTTACATATAGCTGGTCTTACGTTATGAGCAAAATTTTCTTTTTTCCAAAACTGGTCTCTCACTCACTACTCCAGTTCCTCTTTAAGTAGACAAACAATTTGGAATTTTTCCGACATGATTAAAAAGCCTAATATTTCAATGAGATCAAACTAATAAATCTAAATGATTTGAACCTTACAAAAATAGCCAAAACAAATTTGGACAACCAAAGGTAAAAGTTAAAAAGTGTATTTGTAAAATAAATTTTACCAAAACGATATCAAAAAAATTTATATTGGGTCTAAACGGAATGAAAGTTAAAAATAAATTCGACTAAGTTAATTAATTGACTGAATGGGGTTTAACGTTTCAACCTAACCTTTAAATAAACAAATCTTAATGTCAAATAAACTTTGAGCAAACAAATTTCATGGCAAAACAATTTTTGAACAAACAAATCTTAATGTCAACTAAACTTTGAACAAACAAATTTCGAAGCAAAACAATTTTTGAACAAACAAATTTCAAAGTCAAATAATTTTTGAACAAACAAATTTCGAAGCAAAATAATTTTTGAACAAACAAATTTCGAAGTAAAATAATTTTGAACAAACAAATTTCGAAGCAAAATAATTTTGAACAAACAAATTTCGAAGTAAAATAATTTTGAACAAACAAACTTCGAAGCAAAATAATTTTTGAACAAACAAATTTCGAAGCAAAATAATTTTCGAACAAACAAATTTCGAAGCAAAAAAATTTTGAACAAACAAATTTCGAAGCCCTACACGTTGCCGACGCCAGTGAAGCTTATTTTTTTTTGAAGCAACTGCCCTACGTTTATTGAAAGCCAGTGAAACTAATTTTTCTTACATATAGCTGGTCTCACGTTATGAGCAAGTGTAACGAAGTCTTCCGACATAACTAGGGGTCTATTCCTTGGGTAGAGCTATGAGAAATGGGGGGGTAAGTCGAAATCTGATTGTAGGTCAAACTTAATCTAAAACAAATAGGCGCCACCAAGTCCTGACTTATTTATGATAATTGCGTGGCATATTTCTAGGGGCGGACGTGGAAACCCAAAGAAAAAAATCGCCTTCGATGACAAAAACCTGTCTTAACAAAATAAGACGCTGTTCCTGCAAGAAATTGTAATAATTAGATTAATAGAAAAGTGGAACACTATTTGTGTCCCGCAAACATACCTAAAGAAATATTAAAAAGATATTTTCTATATAAAATTGGCATCAACATTCTACTCTTAAAGATATTAGTTTCCTGTAGTTAGGTTTGATCATACTTGATCAAAATAAAAAACTTTAATCTTGAACCAATAATTTACTAAAAAGAATCTCTTTTAAAACAAAATGCAATGCAACAAAATTTAATAAATAATTGAAGTACTTCGTGAATTTTAAATTAAGGTTTATCAAAATTATTCATAATCAAACATTTTACAGCTTAGTGTAAACTTGTTACACAAAAAAAAGGTCCGACCCGTGCAGATCTGTTCAGGAGGTTACATTTAAAAATGTTGCTACTCAAGTTTTTCCTTTTCTAAATTACTTGTATTAGTTTTAATTTCTAAAAAAGCAGATCACAAAAATATTCTTGTTTACTCAACTTGGACTAACGCTGTTCGAAGCATTTGCTTTCTAGAACACAGCTGACAGCAGTACACTGCAGACAAACAAGTGACGTCAGTAACACCTGTTGCTGTTACTAACGGTACATAATGAACCACGTGTGGTGTTTCTTAAACCATCAAAATAGTGAATTATAATTTTAACACTGGAAAATTCCAGCTCAACAAATAATTGAAATTTTTATAATATTCGTACTTTTACACAATCAAACAAATTAAAGTGTTTCTAATGTGTAACACCAAAAAAAAGATTCTTAAAGCTAACTACGAACCAAAACTGCTTTTCTAGCCTTGATGAGGTACTTGTTATATCAAGCGGAGTTTACTGCTTGTTGTGTGGACCCAGCTAATCCTAAACAGCTTCCACCACATGGAATTGTTCCAGGTATTGAATTAAATGCAGTCACAATACATTCGTCAGCTGCTGCAATATGTTGAATCACGCTGCCTTACCAAATAGCATCTTTACGCTGTACAATAAAATGGTCTTCTATAAATTGGTTAAACTTTCCATCTTCTAAGTTGCTTTTTACACGTCGTAAAACATGGTGGTTTTAACAAAAAGGATTGAATTTCTTATCTTCTAAGTTGCATTTTATATGTCGTAATACAAAGTGGTTTTAACAAAAGTGATTGGATTTCTTATTTTCAAAGTTGCATGGTTAATGTTGTTCTTGCGCGCTATTCAAAGATGTGTCCCGACTGCTCAAAATTTATACGCAAATTGGCGGCCTGCGTTTTTTCGTACATCTTGACTCTTCTACCACGCATGGCCGACTGATTATCAAACTCGCTCGGACGAACGGAGTGTCCCAGGAGGGGGCTGTCAACCAAAACACGCCTGCAAACCGCTATAGAAGACACAGATATTCGACTATACATAGAATGCCACATAAAGATGCCGCTTTAGCGTATTACCAAAGTTGTTAAATGTATTTTACTTATTATTTTAATAAAAGTGTTTTATAATTCTTGCACTTTTATGAATGGATTTATTAACCAAAAATAAAATTGTTACAACGGGAAGTATACTTTTTATGATAAATGAATGAATGTCTTAAATTTAAGTTATTTCTAGTACTTTAAAAGTACACGTGACTTATTTTCAGTCTACACGGAAATATATTTTGTTTTGCTTTTATCTTTACACGAGAAATCAATCGCATAATTAATAAGAGCTTTGTTTTTTGATGACAAAGAAGTACGCTTGTATTATACAGGGTGGAACAATGAATATTCGGAAATTTTAATTTTTCCGGATTCTTTCTACTTGGTTGGGTTTTATTTATAGAACTTGAGTTTCAATGACCTCTTGTGACTTTTTTTATTACATCAATAATATATATATATATATATATATATATATATATGTATATAAATATATATATGCAATTTATATGTATTTGACTGTTTACATGTGGCATGTTTCAGAATTATGATTAAAGTTGCAAAGGTCAACCGAAACGACAATTATTAAACCAACTGATCAAGTAACTTTGTATGTTTTTAACAAATAACATCCCAAAAATAACCAACAACCTTTTATATATATATATATATATATATATATATATATATATATATATATATTTAATATGAAGATGAAATTAATGTGTTGGTATGTTTTTGGTCATAAATAAAACAACTGTCAAATAATCATTCGTTTTGAACTTGACGTTTCGATCTATTATTCAGATCTTAATCATAAGCTAAAAGTTAGGTAATTAGAAACTAAACAATACATATATCAAAACTTACATAAAACTTGATTATTGTTAAAATTTAGGGCTAGTGTAAAATAATTTTAAATGACATAAAGCAAAACTTGAGTGACAGAATTACAATTGTTTTGTGTATGCAATTTTGATGTTACAGAAACTAAGCTTATTTAAGTACAATGATTTTGGATATAAATATTATAAAAATAAAAAGAATGTATAAATATTGTCCATTAAATAACAGCACTACAATTAATGTTTATACAGATCGGAGTAAACAACACTTAAGTTATTTAAGTCTTGTTTGTTGTTGATGCACTTTTTTTCTTTTTGTATATGAAATGATTCAAGTAATAACCGTTTTTTGTAATTTTGTTCTATTTCTAAAATTTTGGTATCTTTGAGCGAAGGTGTGTGTTTGGTAGAATGTATATGTGTTGAGAAAGCACAGTTGTTCTTTCCCAATTTTGCATCACTGCGGTGTTGAGTTAATCTGTACTTTAACCACTGACCCGTTTGACCAATGTAGGAGTGGTTGCATATACATTGAATCTTATATACAACGTTACTACACATTTCGGTGTTTGTTTTATCTTTAAGGGCGAAAAAGATTTTGATTGACTTCACATAGTAGTATGCGATGCCTATATTTGGTTTTTTTAAAATTCTAGTAAGTTGTGGAGTTAGTTTTTCAATATACGGAAACTTGTTGTAGACCAGTTCTTGTTTTGTTTTTTGTTGTGATAAAATGTTGGTATTTAATAATTTGTTAACAATTTGAATGGGATAACCATTACTGATAAAAACTTGTTTTAATTCTTTAATGTTGTTATTTAGAAAAATTGGATTGCTTATGGTACAAACGTAGTTCAGAAACTAAAGACTTGGGCACACAATACTAAAAAAGCAGCAAAACTAAGTAACAGAAGAATATTCTTAGAAAAATGTCGAAAAGAAGGAGTTCTTCCTACTCATATAACATCATCCAACCATCAAGCATTACATCTCTTACGAAACAACAGTGAGTGGATGACTAATAAGATCAAACGAAAATTTCACAATTTTGATATAACTATACTTAATTTCGAAATCAAAATTACATATATCAAATTGAATTCATTAAAAATTGCCACCAGTATATTAAAGGATTACCTTAAAGAATCCTTACCTCCACATATATTACATGAATTTTCTATTTATCAAAACGTATCCTTCAAAAAAATCTTTATACAAAATAAAAGAACATTAATTAAAAAATTTAACCAACTTATGTACAAGCAAATGGAAAGTTCTCAATTGTTCATTAACAATGAAAAATGGCTAATCAATCTTAGTAATGTCACCATACCAGATGATATAAAATACTTACTATCATTAGGACCTAAATTTAATTTAAAGATGAATAGTGGTGATATTCACATAGGAAGACTCTTAGCAGATGTTGAAACTATCATAGATAATTTTAAAGATACTACACGAGAAGAGAAAAACATTACACGTGCCAAAGTTACAAACATCATCACCAATTTTTAAAAATCCAATCAATAACAATAACAACAGTTTTATAAACAAAACTTTCTACAAAGTAAAAAGTTTCTCAAAACCACAAGGAATTATTGGTAGTCAAGGCAGACAAAGGCGAAGTTACTGTCATAATGAAATCAGAAGATTACAAACAAAAATCACTTGATTTATTATCTGACACAGAAACTTATAAAATCTTAACAAAAGATCCAACCACTAAAATCCAAAAAAATGTAAATGAACACATTAACATGCTTCATAAAAAAGATATCATATCAACAACCCAAAAAAGCACTAATCAACAACAGTTCAAGTCCAGGAAAGTATTATGGTTCACCAAAATTCACAAACCAACACTATCTTTAAGACCAATTATTTCATCCATTAATACTCCTACTTATAGCATTGCTCATTTCTGTGCAGAAATTCTGAAACACTCATTTCCTCTTGAAGGCTACAATATCAAGGATAGCTTTACTTTTGTAGATACGTATAACAATTTTCGATTACCAGAAGACCACATTCTTATATCCCTTGATGTTGTATCTTTGTTTACCAACATACCTAAAGAATTAACAATACAAATTATATCAGAACAATGGAACAAAATTCAACCTCACTGCAAATTTTCAGAAAAATGTTCATTAGTACTCTAAATCTAATATTCAACAACACATACTTTACATATGAAAAACTATCTATTTACAACTTTATGGCACGCCTATGGGTTCACCTCTCTCACCAATCTTAGCCCAGATTGTCATGGATCTACTTTTGGACAAAATCATTCCTAACCTTCCATTTCAAGTTACATTTTTAGCTAAGTATGTAGACGACATAGTTTGCTCTGTACCACAAAATCAAGTTGAAACCACTCTTGAACACTTCAATAACTTTAATGAACATCTAAAATTCAATTTGAAAAAAGAAGAAGACAGAAAAATTCCATTTCTTGATACATTGATTATTCGATCAGAAAACAACAGTTTGATTTTTAACTACTATAAAAAACCTACAAATTCTGATAGATACATTAACTACAACTCCAGTCACAGCAATAAACACAAGGTAAATACCATCTTAGCACTAAAAAATCGAATTACAAAAATAAGCAATCCAATTTTTCTAAATAACAACATTAAAGAATTAAAACAAGTTTTTATCAGTAATGGTTATCCCATTCAAATTGTTAACAAATTATTAAATACCAACATTTTATCACAACAAAAAACAAAACAAGAACTGGTCTACAACAAGCTTCCGTATATTGAAAAACTAACTCCACAACTTACTAGAATTTTAAAAAAACCAAATATAGGCATCGCATACTACTATGTGAAGACAATCAAAATCTTTTTCGCCCCTTAAAGATAAAACAAACACCGAAATGTGCAGTAACGTTGTATATAAGATTCAATGTATATGCAACCACTCCTACATTGGTCAAACGGGTCAGTGGTTAAAGTACAGATTAACTCAACACCGCAGTGATGCAAAATTGGGAAAGAACAACTGTGCTTTCTCAACACATATACATTCTACCAAACACACACCTTCGCTCAAAGATACCAAAATTTTAGAAATAGAACAAAATTACAAAAACGGTTATTACTTGAATCATTTCATATACAAAAGAAAAAAGTGCATCAACAACAAACAAGACTTAAATAACTTAAGTGTTGTTTACTCCGATCTGTATAAACATTAATTGTAGTGCTGTTATTTAATGGACAATATTTATACATTCTTTTATTTTTATAATATTTATATCCAAAATCATTGTACTTAAATAAGCTTAGTTTCTGTAACATCAAAATTGCATACACAAAACAATTTTAATTCTGTCACTCAAGTTTTGCTTTATGTCATTTAAAATTATTTTACACTAGCCCTAAATTTTAACAATAATCAAGTTTTATGTAAGTTTTGATATATGTATTGTTTAGTTTCTAATTACCTAACTTATAGCTTATGATTAAGATCTGAATAATAGATCGAAACGTCAAGTTCAAAACGAATGATTATTTGACAGTTGTTTTATTTATGACCAAAAACATCCCAACACATTAATTTCATCTTCATATTAAACATAGATTCCTGGTCAATAAAATAGAGTTTTATAATATATATATATATATATATATATATATATATATATTTATATATATATATTACTGTGGATAATAGTGAATGATGTACACAGACGTTGGGCGACAATAAAAGTGCTTTGAATTATAGCTTGAAAATCGCTGAATTACCTTGCCAGCTCGGTTTAAATGAAACAACGATAATCCAACATCGAGCTTATAATGACATCAAATATTCATTAACAAGCAATCCTTCAAATAGTAATTGTTGCATCCACGCATATCTTGCTTTAACACACATTATCCAAAAAATAATACCCTATATACAATCATTAAAATCTACAAATAAGGTCCAGTATCGTCAGCACATCTTAAGTCGAAAAAATATTTTATAACTACCTTAAAACCTCTCTTTATAATTAATATTTCACATATCATGCAATATACAAATTTTTTTAGGAATGAGCATGGATAATTTTAATAATGTTTCTTACTTCGTGGCCAAACGTATCTGATCAAATACATTCAAGGAATTCGAGCCCATAAAAAATTTAAATTATCCACTCACAAAAAAAAAATTTCATACCAAATTCTTATGTAATCTAACCAACCCACTTAAGTAAATGAACAAGCACAAATGTCTCAAAAAAATTTTACAACAATGATTTACCACTAACTTGTTCATTGCCCTTTTCTCTTCTTATCATAAATGTATCCATTAAACTTCATAAATTATTTTTTAAATCCATATCAATGTCGTAACGGAAATCTACAAACTAAAAGTTAAAACTACTCGCGGATGCACTTCTAGGTATGTTAGTCAATAATACATTATGGTACTAACCTTTTCACTTGTATAGTATCAGTTTTTTCTCATAGATTTGATTTTTAAATGACCATTAAGAGATGTTTCCTTCACCTCCGTTAATGTTTGGACATCTCTACTTAATTTCCACTCAGGGGTTGAACCATTGGGGACCAATCCGTTCCAAAAAAGAGGATTTAGACCACTTAGTAGGGGATTATCCGATCATCAAAAACCACTTGGCTTCGATCGCGACCTTTTACTCAAGATATTTACCCTACAGAACTGATCTGTTGAGAATCGGGATATAATAAACGGAGTCTTTTTTTTAACTAGGAAACTGTCTTTTTAAACTACACGAAGCCTTTTCGGTAACCTTAGGACGGATGGTTTAAAATGGAATTTCGTTTAATGTTGCTATCTCTATTTATGCTTTTTAGCAAACTATTTTAATTGCCAAGATGACATCACGCCTAACCTTTTTAACAAACTGACATGTAAATTTTTATAACCTTTGACTATGAATGGAATATGATGCCAAATAATTCTTTTTTAAATTAGAATTGATAAAAACCTAAAACTTATATTTCCTGAAGGGAATAACTCATTCCTATTGGCGGACTTTACTTATACAGAAATTACTAGAATAAAATGTGATTATTATTATTTCCAAGGGAATGTCACAATGCCATACCGATAATTACATTGAAGTTCTAGAATATTTGGCAAAATTTGAAGAGTTTTTAGCATCGGCTATAGAACAATATGGATCAGCTGAAAAAGGCAACGTGAATTATATTTCTTTACTATTTGTGATAAATTTATTCAAATATTGAACAGAGAAAATGTTAGAAGCATTTGTACCTTAAAGTTGTCAAAAATCTTTCAATACTAATTGACTCTACTCCTGATATAACACACATAGACCAATTAACTTTAATATTGCATTACTTATTAGAAGATGGAACACCAATAAAGTATATTTTTAAATTTATTCCCATTTTTGCTTTCCCAAGGGAAACATTAGAAAATAAAATTTTGCAGAATATTGCAAAATTAGAACTGCATGTTAGCAATTATAGAGGGCAAAGCTAGGATAATACAGCAAGTAAAACAAATTACATTCTTTGTGCTTTACATTCACTAAATCTAGTAATAAATAACTGCCAGTGAATCATGCTTGAGGCAATATCATCATCACTAGGTCTTCAGTCCTGGAACTGGTTAGACGCGTACCATCATTATTTCCTATTCTGAACTAACCTACACATTTCCTTGAAATTTGCAGTCTGCATCTATCACTGTCTGATCTAGGTCTACATCTACCTCCTTTTTCCTATCTCTGCTTGTAATATATCCCATACTATTCTCCAAAAATGCCTTAGAACGTATTCTGCCTTTCTATTTCTCCTATTTTTTTCCACAGATATCATTGTTCCCCTACTATTTCTAGAACCTATTCGTTATTAACTTGGTCTGTCCATGCTTTCGTCCTCATATATCTGAAGTACAGCATTCCAAAATGTTGCTACCGTTTCTGTGTCTGCTTTTCCTACTGCCTGTATTTCATAACCATACTGTGCTGTGCTCCACACACATATGCTTTCAACAATTTTCTTCTTGCTTCTATGTTTGTTGTCTTTCTTCATAGACGCTGTTCTTTCTTGTTAGATGTATTTCGGTCTCCTATTGTTTTACAATTATATACCCTATTTCTCCGACATTCAGTGGTTGTGAAGGGGGGTGCCCAAGATCCCGGTTTCGATTCCCGACACGGTCCGCTTGATAAATGTTAGGCGAGCATTTTTCACAAATATACACCCTCGTTCGGATGAGAGGTAAAAAAAAGCTCCCGTGTGTGAGTGTTGCTTGGAACAGCAAGAGTTCGGCAAAATTACAAATTTTCCAGGTAAAAATACTCGCTTCCTGGCCAATGTAGTACCTTCGGGTAGAGCATTGGAAAATTACATGTAAGGTTCTGAAGGGGGCTAAGCAGCCTGTGGTTGCCAGGTTCCCCCAGCACTTGAACATTTGCCGATTTAATATTTTTTCCAATATATCTTTTTGCAAAGTCAACATTAGTTGCAGATATTTCACAACCAACACCTGTAGTTGTTTCTAATAATCATCATATTTATCTGCGCTTATTTTTTCGTCATTAGGCTTTCCGTTTTAAAACTGGTTGAACACGTACTTGAGCTAGCCTACACAGTTCCCTTAAATTCTCACACAGCGTGTATACAGGTTGTTTCCCCTTCTATTGTTTTCTAATTTTATGCCCTAGACGAGAGTTAAACAGCCTGTGGCTTCCAAAATCCCACAACACTTAGACTTTTGCAGAATAAATAGTTTTCCAGTAAATCCTTTCACACAATTAACATTATTCGAGAATATTGCCCAACCAATACTTGCAGTTGCTTATATTAATCATCATGTTTAAGTGCAGTTACTTTTTTCGTCATTAATTTATCCATCTTGGAACTGGTTGGATGCTTACCTCTATTGATTTCTATTTTGAGCTAGCCTACGCATTTCCCTGAAATTATCACATCCGACATATTTCAAAATCTGTGTGCAGTAGTCTAACCTAGGTCTACCTCTAGTTCTGTTTTTTCCTATCTCTGCTTCTAATATATTCCTCACTATTCCCTCATGCCGTAGTATATGGCTTACCATCTTATTTCTCCTATTTTTTACCGTTTTCCACATATTTCTTTCTTTCCCTACCATTTTTAGTACTTCTTCGTTCTTAACTTTGTCTGTCCATAATATCTTCATCATACGTCTGTAGCACCACATTTCAAAGGCTTCTCCTTTTTATTGTCCGCTTCTCCTACTGTCCAGGCTTCACAACTGTACGGTTTCCTTGTATCTATGTTTGTTGTCTATGAACACAGTAGTTGCTTTTTCTTGTTTGTTAAATGTAGCACGACCTTGAGCTAATCTTTGTTTTATATTTTTTACGCTTTTCCCATCTTGCGTTATTTGGCTTCCTAGACAGCAGAAATCCTTAACCTCTTGTAAGTCCGTGTTACATATTTGTATTCTTGTTTTTGATTTATTTTCCCCTCCTTTGCATACTAGTATTTTAGTTTTAGTTTTGCTAATTTTCATAAGGTATCTCTCTGTTAAAACCGTTTCCATTTCATTAAGAGAAGTTTCTAACTCTTCCTTGCTAGACGCTAATACCGATATATCATCTGCAAATCTAAGCATATCAAGTTTTTGTCCTTGCATAGTAATTCCGAAGGTCTTCCTGCATTTGACAGTATTCATTGCCTCTTCAATGTACAAGTTAGAAATTAATGGGGATAAGGCACATCCCTGTCTCACCCCTTTCCTAATGTTTACTTCTCTACGTTCCTGCTCTAATTCTATTACTGCTGTTTGCTCTTTGTTTAAGCTCTGTATTATTCGCCTATTCTTATAACTGATTCCAATCTTTTTGAGTATTTTGAACAATTTTTTCCATTTTACATTGTCGAATGCTTTTTCTAGATCTACAAACCCTATATACAAGCTTTCTCCCTTTTGAATTGTTTTCTCCATTATCACTCTCAAAGTTAAAGTAGCTTCTTGTGTTCCTCTGTTTCACCTAAACCCAAATTGGTCTTTTCCTAGTATTTCTTCAGCTCGTTTTTTCATTCGTCTTTATACAATTCTAGTTAATATTTTTGATTCGTGTGCTGTCAAACTTATTGTTAGAAAATTTTCACATTTATCCGCGCCTTTTTTTTTTGTATAGTTACTATGATGTTGCGTTTGAAATCTTTGGGTATCTCGCCTGCCTCATACATATAGCCTACAAATTGGAAGAGACGTTCTGTTACTGCTTGTCCAGCGGTTTTTAGAGTTTCTGCTTGCACCTTATCTGTACCCGGCGCCTTACCATTTTTCAAACCCTTTAACACTAATTCAAACTCATCTCTAAGTATATGATATCCCAAGTCATCAGTTTCAATGTCTGTTTCCTGTTCTAATGCAGTTAGTTCCTCTCCTGCATATAAATTCTGTATATATTCTTGCCATCTACTCACTTTCTCTACATTTTCTATAATAACGTTTCCTCCCGCGTCCCTTATATTTTTGCTATATAATTTTATATCCCTAAAATTCATTCTAATTAGTTTGTATGCTTCATCTGTCTTTCCTACTTCCGTCTTAGTTTGTAGCTCTTTGCACTTTTTATCAATCCATTGTGCTGCTTGCTCTTTGTATAAGCAATGTACTGTCCGTCTATCCCTGAAACTCATTCCAATCTTTTTGAGTATCTTGAACATTTTCTCCATTTTACATTGTCGAATGTTTTATCCAGATCTACAAACCCTATATACACGTTTTGCCCCTTTTCTATTGTTTTATCCATTATCGCTCTCAGACCAAAATAGCCTCCCGAGTTCCCCTGTTTAGCCTAAGCTCAAATTGAGCTTCTTCTAGTATTTTTTCAGCTCGTCTTCCCATTTGTTTTTGTACAATTCTAGTTAATATTTTTGAAACGTGTGCTGTCAACCTTATTGTTCGAAAATTTTCACATCTATCCGTGCCTCTTTCTTTTTGGTATAGTTACTATGATATTACGTTTGAAATCTTTGGGCATCTCGCCTGCCTCATACATATAGCCTACAAGTTGGAAGAGACGTTCTGTTACTGCTTGTCCAGCGGCTTTTAGAGTTTCTGCTTGCACCTTATCTGTACCCGGCGCCTTACCATTTTTCAAACCCTTTAACACTAATTCAAACTCATCTCAAAGTATATGATATCCCAAGTCATCAGTTTCAATGTCTGTTTCCTGTTCTAATGCAGTTAGTTCCTCTCCTGCATATAAATTCCTTATATATTCTTGCCATCTACCCACTTTCTCTACATTTTCTATAATGACGTTCCCTCCCGTGTCCCTTATATTTTTGGTATATGGTTTTGTATCCCTAAAATTGATTCTAATTAGTTTGTATGCTTCATTTGTCTTTCCTACTTCCATCTTAGTTTGTAACTCTTTGCACTTTTCATCAATCCATTGTTCTTTAGCTTTTCTGCATTTGCGAATAATTTCCCATTTTATGGCTTTGTATCTCTGTTTTCCTGTTTCGGCTGATTTATCTTTATATCTTCGTCTTTCTTCTATTAAATTCAGGATATTCTTTGTTAACCATGGTTTCTTTTTTTCTTTTTGTATATACCTCAGATTATCTTTGGCCGGCCGTCTAGACTGGATTTAATGTTATATTTTTTAATTTACTGGAATCATTTATACTTTTTTTTTGGCTTCCGCATATAGAAGGAACATTTTAGTAAAAGGTTTTGCTGAAAAAAATAAACATTTTACAGTAGTAAAGTTATGTGCTACGAGGTGGTCTTGTAGAGCTGATGCAGTTAAGACAATTCACTCTGGGTCCAAAAAAATAGAAATAGTTTTATAGAAATATCTTTAGACAAATCTCACTAACGTTCTGTTAAAGAAGAATCACGAGAAACAGCAAATAATCAAATACTTAAAATTTATTTTGTTAACAGTTATCTGGGATAAAATTTCTTCCAGAATAAACGCAAGCAGTAAATCTCGCTTGCGGTATATATTTTTTATTAATAAAAATTTAAGATTTACTATAGTTTTTCAGATTATTTAGTTTTATTTTGATTTTTCTTCTATATTTTTTGTGTGTTGTATTTCTTGTTGGAGGAGAAAGGTACCCGGTAAAAAGAAAATATGTAGGGCCCCAAAGTGGGTTAATTCGGCCATGATTATAGTTACGTTACTGATATATCAATACGTCACAGTGTTTCTCACTGGATGAACCTTAAAACTAATGATTTTAACACCATCTAGATTAAAAGTAGAAGCCAATGCAGATGCAACATATGTAGATGCGTTTACTGATAGATTAAGAGTTAGAAATTGAACGAAATCAGTTGCGACCAACTACTGATAAGGGCCGGTTCTGAACTCTGTTCAAGAGTAAACTTAACGTCTGAACGCTTTAATATATCTGAAACCAAACATACCATAAAAAACATATTATAATGTGATTACAAGTCATAATGAGATTTATATAGCGTAATCTCATACAAAGGCCTGTATAACGTATAATTATTTTAAATCCAAACTTCCATCGCCTGTTAAAATCTGATTGGTGTAAATTATTGATAAAGCTTAGCTTGAAGCTCTTATAGGGGAGCGTAAAAACAACGGGATTTGAAAACTAATTATTTTTTCGTCAATATCAGTTAATGCCACTCTGATAAAATATTTATAGTAGTTAATTTCAAAGCAAATCTGATATAATGAAAAAAGTTTATGGAGGCTTACGCGTTTTGTTGTGGTTGATTGGTTGATTAATCATACAGCTCTGTTACCAGCTCTACTATATGCATTCTTAATTTTCTGTGGTCTAGTAGGACAGAAACTATTGTGATTAATTATGTATTTAAAATTACAAAATATGTAATATTAAATATCTACAGCCTTTGAATATCGACAAGATAGAAGGTAATAACAAAATATGAAAGGTGCACAAGCAAGTGTGGTATAAGTTCTCTAGCAGCCAGATACTCGGCGACGCTCATGTTCATAGCTAAGTCGAATATCAAATATAAATATCAAATCAGTTATTAAAGGCAAGTTGATTTTTAATATTACCATATTAGTTGATTATATAAAATTATAACTTAGGCTGTGCATGGATAATTATCTCAAACTGAGTTAGTGATTGAAAGAAAAAAATATAATGCCACAGAAAGGACTGGACCAGTAACCTTCCATAACGCAAAAACTTACCACTTTTCGGTATAATTGGCAAAATGTGTTTAAATGCTACTTATTTCAAGCTTGGGAATAAAATATACAGTCAAAAATTTTTGGCATTGCTATGGGCTCGCCAATATCTTCTACATTAGTTAACCTAGAACTAGAAGATGTAGGACAAAAAATTATAAAACGGCTTAGCTATACACCAGTGTTTTTTAAAAGGTTTGTTGAAGACTGTATAATGTGCCTTCCAGAAAATCAAATCGACGAAACGCTAAACAAATTTAATTCCTACTAACCCTGTTTACAATTCACAATAGAGAAAAAATAACAACACCATATCTTGCCTTGATTTATTAATTACATACAGTGGTAAAGAAGAAACCACTACCAACTGGTTCAACAAAACAGCCTGGAGTGGTGGGTATCTGAATTACAAAACTAACAAAATATGATTAATAAACCTTGTCGAACGGACAATGCATCATCATTATTAGGTCTTTAGTCCTGGAACTGGTTGGACGCGCACCCCCATAATTTCTTATTCTTAACTAAATTTCATATTTCTCTGAATTATGCACAGTCTGCATCTATCACTATCTGCATGCGAAAGTCTGATCTCGGTCTACCTCTTTCTGTTTTTCCTATCTCTGCTTGTAACATATCCCGTACTATTCCCCAAAAATGCCTTAGAACGTATCCTGTTTTTCTATTTCTCCTATTTCTGTTTCGACAGATATCTTTATTTCTCTACTATTTCTATAAGCTATTTGTTATTAACTTTGTTTGTCCATGCTACCATCTTCATACATTTGAAGCACAACATTCCAGAAGGCTTCTAACTCTTTCTGTGTGCATTTCCTGCTGCCCCTATTTCATAGACGTACTGTGCTGAGTTCCACACATATGCTTTCAACAATTTTCTTCTTGTATCTATGTTCGTTGTCTTTGAACATAGCTGATGTTCTTTCTTGTTTGATGCAGTTCAGTCACCTTCTATTGTTTTACAATTATATACCTTATTTCCTCGATATTTAATGCTATGTGAAGGGGGGTAAGCAGCCTTTTGCTGCCAAGTTCCCCCAGCACTTGAACATTTGCCGTATTAATAGTTTTCCAATATACCCTTTCGCATAATCAACATTAGTTAAAAATATTTCACAACCAACACCTGTAGTTGTTTGTACTAATCATCAGATTTAAGTGCACTTATTTTTTCGTCATTAGGTATTACGTCTTGAAACTGGTCGGACGTGTACCTCAACTTATTTATGTTCTGAGCTACCCTACACAGTACTCTGGAGTTCTCACAACAGCCTATATACAGCTCAATTCTCCTTCTATCGTTTTCTAATTATACGCCCTATTTTACTGAGATTCAGTGGTATGTGAAGGGGGCCCAAGGTCCCGGGTTCGAATCCCGACACGGTCCGCTTGAAAAATGTTAGGCGAGCATTTTTCACAAAAATACACCCTCGTTCGGATGATAGGTAAAATGGAGGTTCCGTGTGTGAATGTTGTCACGCACGTAAAAAATCCCTACCTTGCTTGGAACAGCAAGGGATCGGCAAAATTCCAAATTTTCCAGGTAAAAAAAAACTCGCTTCCTGGCCAATGTAGTACCTTCGGGTGGAGCATTGAAAAATCAAATGTAAGGTATGTAAAGGAGGTTAAGCAGCCTGGGTTGCCAAGAATCCCCAACACTAAAACTTTTGCCATATTAATAGTTTTCCAGTAAATTCATTCGCACAATTAACAATAGTTGAGAATATTCCAAAACCAATACCTGTAGTTGTTTATCATAATCATCATGTTTAAGTACAGCTATTTTTTTTGTTATTAGTTTTTTCTTTTTGCGACTGGTTGGACGCGTATCTCTATTGATTTCTATTCTGAGTTAGCCTAACACATTTCCCTGAAATTCCCGCAGCCTACATCTTTCACTAACCTAGGTCTATCTCTACTTCTCTTTTTACTATCTCTGCTTCTAATATATTCCGCACTATTCCCTCATGTCTTCGTATGTAGCCTATCATCCTATCTCTCCTATTTTTTACTGTTTTCCACATATTTCTTTCTTCCCCTACCATTTCCAGCACCTCTTTGTTTTTAACTTTGTCTGTCCATGATATCTTCATCATACGTCTGTAGCACCATATTTCAAAGGCTTCTACATTTTTTTGTTTGCTTCTCCTACTGTCCAGGCTTCACAGCTATACAGTGCTGTGCTCTAGACATATGTTTCAAGCAATCCTTTTCTTGCTTTTATGCTTGTTGTCTTTGAACATAGTAGTTGTTTTTTCTTGTTAAATGTAGCACGACCTTGTGCTAATCTTTGTTTTATATCTTTTGTGCTTTTCCCATCTTGCGTTATTTGGCTTTAGTTTTATTTTTATTAATTTTCATACCGTATCTCTTTGTTAGAACTGTTTCCATTTCTTTAAGAGGAGTTTCTTACTCTTCTTTGATAGATGCTAATAGCGCTATATCATCTGCAAATCTAAGCATATCAATCTTTTGTCCCTGCATAGTAATTCCAAATGTCTTTCTGCATTTGACAGTATTCATTGCCTCTTCCATGTTCAAGTTAAAAATTAATGGGATCAGGCACATCCATGTCTCACCCCTTTCCTAATATTTACTTCTCTACTTTCCTGCTCTAATTCTATTACCGCTGCTTGCTCTTTGTATAAGCAATGTACTATCCGTCTATCCCTGAAACTCATTCCAATCTTTTTGAATATCTTGAACATTTTTCTCCATTTTACATTGTCGAATGCTTTATCCAGATCTACAAACCCTATATACACGTTTTCCCCCTTTTCTATTGTTTTATCCATTATCGCCCTCAGACCAAAATAGCCTCCCGTGTTCCCCTGCTTCGCCTAAGCTCAAATTGAGCTTCTTCTAGTATTTTTCAGCTCGTTTTTCCATTCGTTTTTGTACAATTCTAGTTAATATTTTTGATACGTGTGCTGTCAAGCTTATTGTTCGAAAATTTTCACATCTATCCGTGCATCTTTCTTTTTGATATAGTTACTATGATGTTACGTTTGAAATTTTTGGGCATCTCGCTTGCCCCATACATATAGCTTACAAGTTGGAAGAGACGTTCTGTTACTGCTTGTCCAGCGGCTTTTAAAGTTTCTTCTTGCACCTTATTTGTACCGGGCGCCTTACCATTTTTCATACCCTTTAATGTTAATTCAAACTCATCTCGCAGTATAGGATAACCCAAGTCTTCTTTTTCAATGTCTGATTTTTGTGCTATTGCTGTTAGTTCCTCTCCTGCATATAAATTACCTATATATTCTTCCCATCAAATTACTTTCTCTACATTTTCTATAATGACGTTTCCTCCCGCGTCCCTTATATTTTTGCTATATGATTCTCTATCTCTAAAATTCATTCTAATTAATTTGTATGCTTCGTCTGTCTTTCCTATTTCCATCTTAGTTTGTACCTCTTTCCACTTATCATCAATCCATTGTTCTTTAGCTTTTCTGCATTTGCCAATAGTTTCCTATTTTATGGCTTTGTATCTCTGTTTTCCTGTTTCGTCTGATCTATTTTTGTACTTTCATTTGTCATTCTTTGTTATCCATGATTTCTTATTTTCTTTTTGTGTATACCCCAAAATATCCCTGGCTGCCATGTCTAAGCTGGATTTAATGTTATTCCATTCTTTTTCTACTTCCTTAGTATCAGAAACTTTTCCGATATCTTTCGACAATTCATTTGACTTTATTTCAAATCTTCGAGGATATCTTTATCTTCTAGTTTCTCAAAGTCAAAGTGTTTTTTTCCGTTTCTTTTTTTCTAATTTTTAAATTTAAGAGCGGCCTTCATAATTATGATGTAGTGGTCAGTGTCTATATCTGCTTCTGGGTAGTTTCTTCAATCCTTTACTTGATTCCTAAATCTTTATCTAACAATAATGTAATCTATTTGATATCTTTCTGTATCTCCTGGCATCTTCCACGTGTATCACCTTCTAGCATGATGTTGAAGTAATGTATTTGTGATGGTTAAATTTTTTTGTCGCAAAATTCTACCAGCCTATTTCCCCTGTCATTTCTTGTACCTAAACCAAATAAACCTACTACCGCTCCTTCCCTACCCTCACCTACCACTGCATTAAAGTCTCCCGTAATTATTAAATTTTCATGTTTTTTTACGTATCTCAGTGTGTCTTCGATATCTTTGTAGATCGGCACTACCTCTTCCTCACTATAGTTAGAGGTGAGCATGTATACTTGTATTATTACTGTATTTACCGGTTTAGATTCTAATCTAACCATGAGTACTCTTTCGTTCTTTTGTAAGTAGTTTTCTACATGTCGTCCTATGTTTTTTCGCATAACTATCCCCACACCCGAATTTCCTTCCTATGATCCTGTATGAATTACCCTGAAGTCTCCACTGCAAAAATCTCCCCCCTCTGGCCAGCGGACTCTGCTGATCCCTATATGTCTAGTACTAACCTATTCATTTCAATTTTCAGGTTCTCTAGGTTACCTACTTGCTTCATACTTCTGACATTCCACGCTCCGACTCGCAGAATGTATACGGATCTTTTTTTATACTTTCGGATCACATCTCCCAGAAATTGTTCTTTCCCGGAGATTCAAATTGGGGACTATTTTACTTCCGGAATATTTTACCCCATAGGATACCATCATCTTTACTAATAATTTCTGTATGAAATGTACTTGGGAGGTAATGTGGTGTTTTCCTGTTGCCTTCTTTATCGCAGTAGTGTCTTAGAATGTTGTACCAACCCCTAAGGTCTCTGCCACTTTAAGTTTCGAAACAGCTGCTGCCCTATTTCGAGGACCTGTCGTAGTCGTAATTTGGTTAAATCTATAGTTCGGCTCTTTAGCTCATTGAAACACGCAAGCCATTCTATCCGTTCTAGTATTTTAGAACTTTTTCAAAGTTCAGGTCCGTTCAGAATGGATAATAAACATACCCCAAAAAGTTAAAAAAGATAATAAAGAATAACGGCTACCCAAAAAGTTTTACGGGTCAATTGTAAAAACAAGAATACACAACATGTTTAACAACTACGATAATAAAAAAATCAAACGTAATAGAAAATAGGAATGGTATCGAATACGCACCGGGACTATCCCAAACATTGAAAATGTGTTTACAGTATCATAATATTCAAGTTGTACACATACCAAACAATTTTACAAAAACCTTTTTTTACAAAATTAAGACCAGAAATAGAACAAAAGTACAAAACACACACTATATACAAAAAATATTTTAGCAATTGTCCCGGCGTGTATATCGACAATTTTAAACAATGCCTCTATAAACGAATCTACGAACATAAATATTCAATAAAAACTAACAACAAAAAATGCACCGTTCTAGCCCCGCCATGCATTAGAAAATTTACACAAACTTGATTTTCATAATGTAGAAATTTTAGGTACTTAAATACAAATCAATAAAAAGGATTTTTAGAAACTATTCAAATAAAAAATGCACAAACAGTAAATTAAAAAAAATGATCAAGAGAATTTCACGTATATTCACCAAAATTTAATAGCATACTTGCATTTTGTTATAAATATTTTTTTGCACATATTTTATATGTATACCACCATTATTAAATGTGTTTTACTTAAGACTACACACTCGTGTAAATAATGCCTTCTATACTTAATAAAAACGAGTTCCATTCTAAAAGATATATACAACTCCATTTAAAACATCCGTGTAAAATCCATCTCAATCGTATTGAATTTGCAGATGATAGAGAAAATAATTGCGGGCCACAATTATTTGGGTAATTAATTTTTTGTGCATAAAGATACATTAGAACACGCTTCATTACCTTAAAGCAAATCTAATTTCATGTACAAAGCCATTCAATTTATTCTCGTTAATAAAAAGCATAACTTCCGTGTATAATATTCATTCATGTTAAAGATACCTTAAAAAGGCATACTTTATTAGGATGCAAAGCAATTGCCAGCTTTAATTATTTTTCCGTGTGTACATAATATCAAAAATAACACTCTAAGAGTTTAGAATGAAGCTTAAATTCCAGCACCTTTGAGATTAGCAAAAATGAATGCGTCAAATACTAAGAAATGTTTAAAAGTTAATTATTTTCAATCAATGAATAAAACGTTCCAGTTGAAGGAACCCGTGAACATCATAATCTAATAAAGTTTAATCGAGCTGGATTAAAATTATTTTATAACTTTACGCATTTCATTAAGATTGAATAAGATGCGACCAGTATTTTCGTGCATTAAGAAAAAAATAGGCCGCACGTTTTACGATAACATAAATCACGACAATTGACGATAATTAGAGCATAAAACGCGCCGTTCGCGGAAATATTACATCATTCAGCGGTGACTAAGATTCGATAATGCAATGGAATAATGACGTATTGAGATTATTTTCTATATAAGCCCAAGTAATTAACGTTCAACAGTCATTCTATTTTACGAGATTAACTATGTAAGTTTGGGTAAAGATTGATTTGCGTCTGATTCTTTTTAAAGCCAAGTAACATACAAGATTTAAAATTTAAAAATTTGCGATTCGTCATTCGTCATGTAAGATTTAAGGCAGAGTTGTATGCTATAAATTATTTTACGACATGCAACTTATAAATTTGAGTAGTTTCAAACATAGAAGTTATCAAATGCAATTATTTGATGAAGTATGATTTGTTTTGTAAAATAAAATGAAGATTGAACGTTCTTCGATACAAGAGCTACTCTAAAGTTAATTAATTAAAAATAAAGATTTACCTTGCCAATTGATGTTCTAACGTCAAATGGAGATTTAAGATACCATGAATGATCTTATAAACTGAGATTTGAACGTCAATTTAAAATAAAAGTAGGAAGGATTTAATACTGTTGTAGGCAATGAAAAGAAAATTTGAATAAGCTCTATATGATCAGAAGAATTGCAAGTATAAATTTTAGATTTCTTTGTTTGTAATTGATAAGAATATTATAATATTGGCAATCTAGATTTATAATAATTTCTCATGTTTATTATTTGTGAAGCGGGTATTATGCATCAAAATCCGAGGTCGAATTTCGAAGCACTTTGATCATTAATAAATTATCTGTAAAGAGTTTTTGGCCAAACACATTTACAACCGTGGTAATAAGAGATAAGCAAATTAACCAGCTATTAGTTAAAGAGGATTGTGTACCTTTTAACAAGGATTAGGTAAGAATTATTAAGTAACTTGAGGGAATTGCTTTTTTTTGAACTTAAGCTCTAAACTGTTCTATATTTGTTTGTATGAAGGAAAAATCTTTTTGAATATATAGACGTTTCTTGAGATTGCTGTGTTTTACTTCATTTTGTAAATTTCACAGTATAATTTCCGTTGAGCTAGCCAGGCAAAGAAAGAACAGGAAAGTAAAATAATAGTTTCAAATTTCCCATTGCGGTACTTAAGTCGCAGCATTTCCTCAACTAGCATCCATGTCACAGCATTCGTTTAGTGGCGCTCCAACGTGAGGCTGAATATATATATATATATATATATATATATATATATTAAAAGAAAAGTAGGTTTAATGAGCCTTAAATTAATACACAGTAAATAAGGAATTATTGGCAAGTGACTCAAATTCAGCCAAGAGATATATATTTATATATGGTGCAAAATTCAGCGTGAATAATATTTTCAACCCTATATGTGTATAAATAGGTTACAAATCACACATCTGATGCAAAACTTAAAGATTAAGATTCAATTAATTAGTTTAAGTATATAAATATCGTAAAGTTTAGAATATAGAAACTTATATTAGTGCAAGTTTGTAATAATAGCTTAAGAAGTGCATTTAGTATATGAACATTTTTAGTGTTAAAAAATAGACATAATAAGTTAAGAAAATTATTGATTTGAATATTAGAACTTAGTCATTTTTCAGAATCATTAATTCGTAAATACAACATAGGTAAAATATTATTAGCAGAATTTAAAGCACTTGTTATATTAAGGACAAATTAATTCATGGGAAACGCTAATAATTCTTAGCAAATGCAAAAAGAACGTAGATAAATTATAATCTGTACAGATAATTGTTCAAAATAGCTTGTTATTGTACTTGTAATGCGGCACAAATTTCATCCAAACAAAATTTCTCAAGCAAAAGTTTAAGCATTTTGCTATTTTTCGAGGCAGGTATACTACGAGTCTGTCATTATCTTGTTATTCTAATATAGAATTACTAAGGGCGAAGATGGTAGGAAATCAAATGCAATTTTAGTCCCAAAAGATTATCAAATTTCCTTATTTGTTTAGCAATTCTACATACCACACGCTGGGAAAAGTTTTAATAAAACACATAATACAGCAATTCCCCGATTGAAAATTGTATATATAAATAAACTACTAAAAAGGAATTTTGTCCTGTGACTCAAGTGGAAAAAGCCGTTTGCAGGACAGTTTGAAAAATAATTAAATTAAATGAAAGTAAATTAAAAACGAATTTCGAAAGTTTTTCAAAGTAATATTTAAAAGCTGTTTAATGAAATGTGAGGGTACACATTTATTTTAACTTATACTTAGACTATTTACTTAAAGTGGATTAAATTACAAAAGAATTTGGTATGTAGATTATTTTTTTGTAAGTAGATAATTTAATTTTCTTATGGTGTCGAATTTCTGTTAAAATTTGGTCCTTATAAGAGAGTTTATCAAATATATCTGATCAGCTACGTTTAACCACGAGGTAAAAAGGATTATTAAAATTATCCATTCTCATTTCTTAAAATATTTTACATAGCGTGATTTGCACAAAAAGGTTTATGAAATACTAATTATAAAGAGAGGCTTTAAGGTAGTTATATAATACTTTTTTTAGACTTAAGATGTACTGACGTTATTGGATCTTATTTGTAGATTTTAATGCTTGTATTTAAGTAATATTTGTTTTTGGGTAATGTGTGTTAAAGAAAGATCTATTTGGCTGTAGCAATTATTATTTGAAGGATTGTGTACTAATTAATATTTGATGTCATTATAAGCTTGATACTGGTTGTTTCATTTAAACTGAGCTCACTAAGTAATTCGGACATCTTCAGGTTATAATTTAAAGCACTTTTATTGACGCTCAACGTCTGGGCACATAATTCGCTACTATCCACAGCATCTTTATTGGCGTTCCAACTTGGTGCTCGATTAAGCCGCTTGAAAATTAAAGTTTTGTGTCTTGTAGGATTTTGTAAGAATTTTCACTGTGAGGAATTAAGAGCTGAAGGTGTGAAAATTGGCTCTCAAAAAAGTCTATCTGGAAGATCCGAAAAAGTAGGACCTAGAAGTAAAGGCAAAGCAGAGCGTAGTAAAGACTCGGAAATCCAAAATAATGGCTCTTTTATTAAATTTAAATAAAAACATACAGCAAATGAGTAAAAAGAGTGAAAAATGCATGAAGGAATCGAGTGAAAAATTTGATAAGAATACTCAGGAGTTAATTATAAATATTTATGGTTCCAGGT
The DNA here is from genome assembly GCA_036346225.1 of Platerodrilus igneus. NCBI lineage: Eukaryota > Metazoa > Arthropoda > Insecta > Coleoptera > Lycidae > Platerodrilus > Platerodrilus igneus. The sequence goes on along the minus strand of JARFIW010000500.1, from coordinate 4,366,200 downwards.
TGGAACCGTGTCATTTTATAAACTAAGATCGACGTTTCGCCCACTTTTGTAAGGGGCTTCATCAGGACAAAAAAAGAAAATAAGTAATAAAATAAAAAATAATAATAAAGATAAGAATGATAATATTTGGCTTAAATGGGCTAATGAGTCTGCTAGTTCAGAAGTAACTCTACATACTCTTTACACTTTAACTTGTATACTTAATATTATCATTCTTATCTTTATTATTATTTTTTATTTTTTTAATTATTTTCTTTTCTTGTCCTGATAAAGCCCCTTACAAAAGTGGGTAAAACGTCGACCTTACTTTAAAAAATGACACGGTCTCAATCCGGAACCATAAATCTTTATAATAAATCTGGCCGTGAAAGCCTCCGACAATATCACTCTGGAGTTAAAATCAGAACGTGAAAAGAATGAAAGAAAATTTAAAAAGATGAGTGACAAGATAACTTCAGGCTCAAAAGAGACTAATTAAAATGACAGAGGAAATAAAATTCGGTAAAGTAACACAAATTTTGGAGGATATGGACGATGTGAAAAAAGAAAATTGTTGACATAAAATCTAATCGGAAAGTACGTAAGAAAGAAACGAATGGAAAAATTAAGAACTTAGATCAAGAAGTAAGTGAAATTGAAGAAAGTTGTCAAGTCGAGTTTAGAACATTTAGAAATGACTTTGGAAATCTTTAAACAGATTTGGGAAAAGTAGAAAATTTAGAAGATAGAATGAAAGATATTAATGTTGGGGAATCGATGGTGTTGAGTCTAAGCAGTGTCTCATTAAAACAGTATTCAAAATATTATAAAGATGCCAAATTGAATTCAAAAATATTTTTAAAATAATGTCAAAACTATAATATAGAGTAGTTGGGATGAACAGGCAAATTTAAATATTGTAAGATCTATGTTGAAAGAAAATGCAGAAATTTGGTTTGGGCTTATAGAAGGCGAACTAAGCTCATTCAAAGATTTTGATCTTTTTATCATGACATAATTTAAATTTTTAAGAACTTAGAACGCGAAGTTATTTAATCAGTTTAAACTAGCTTTTATACACGTAGGTTCTTAGAAGAAACGAAAACAAAAAAGAAAATCTTTAGACAAAAAACTAACACTCACCAATCAGTATGTGCAGTGTAATTTGAGAATTTTACCAACTTAAATCAGTATCTTATTCCTTGAATCGGTCTCGCTTCTGCAAATGCCGGTTGGAAAATATTACTGAATTTTCATAACCAAAGCTCTCATTTTCAATTTGTAGATCCAGGAAAGTTATTTGTTTATTTATTCCTTTTCTATGGTGAGTTGCAGTTTTGGATGGAATGAGTTAAAAGCATTTATGATTCCATCTATTTTACTAGTGCGCTTAAAAAGTATTCACTTAAACAAAAGTTCTTTATTATCAACAGATTACACAAGGGTTTTCAATAACTCGTAGCTACAGTGAAATTATTAAAGAACTCACAATTTATTTCCAGCTAATCGCTAACAGTACAAATATTAACTTCTTAAATCTACTATGCTATCTTTACTATCGAGGCACTATAATTAATTTATACTGATCACGACAATAATTTATATCATATAGCTCAATTTATATCAACAGTAAATGCTACTAATTTATGTCATATAACAACTTTATAGCTCGAATAAAAATGTAATATTATTATCAAAGCTTAAATTAGAATTGAACATCAAAACCCCTTAACGGCAATTTAACCTTGCCCCATTATTCTAGATTATTTTGAACAATATTAGAAATTATGCGAATAACATTCTAGAAGTTTTCTATTGTAAGGCTAATAAAGTTTTTAAATGCAAACTCTTGTAATAACCTGCCAATCAAGTTCATCTGAAGAAGTCGCGCCACAAAGTGGCTAACAACCGTCCTTTGTGTACAAATGCTTCTTTTACGTTCTCGTCAAAGGTAGACTAAACGGCGTTACGATATATTTTTTGCTTACATATTAATACGGTGGATTTATATTTATCAACTTGGAAAACAAGGATTGCACTGTAATCTTTTAGGAACTTTTTTGTTAAATTTATAAAATAGGTATGACGATTTTTATTGCTGTTGTAGTTAGTTGATATATTACAAGTTATAAACTTTATTTCTAATTAGTAGTTTTTCATTCGTTTCTTGCTATAGTTTAGTATCTCTTACTTTATGGAAGTATGATTCTTGGGATTTGGGTCATTTATTATAAGTTTGAGCCTCTATTTTATTTTATTGTTCAGAACGTTTCAGTCCAACGCTTTAGGTCCTTCTCTAGTGTTTTTAGTTAAAATATTAGCGTTTCTTTTTACAAAAACCACATATCATAAATTAGGATAAAATAACAAAATTAAGAACGTAAACTATTAATATTTATTGTTGTTTCTTATCTATACAAGAACTGACGGGTAGATACTTCTCAAAATACTAAGTTAGCTTTTCTGTGTGTTGGTTAAAACCTGAAGCAAACCAAAACCTCTAAGATACTCAAAATAATTCTCAGTTAATGTGAGTTTTTGTATATTCAATAAGTATGCTCAACACTTATGTACAGAGCTGTTCACTTGTTTTTATTATTTTTATTATGAAAACGGAATTTGGATATAAATACTCATACTCCTTTCAGTATTTCCAAAAATAAGGTACTTATTGTTCAGTTTTTAGTATTCATAAAATTTACAAATATTTAAATTAAAAAATCTAGAACATATATCAAACGTTCAACACTCTTTTGAAACACCTCATTAAGTGGTTGATCAATCTTGAGAGTTAGGCATACAACATAAATAGAAATTATTTGTAGACTTTATTAATCTTATCTTGATAAAAGACAATTTATTATTTAACCTTGTGGCATCTAAATAAAATCTACTAAAAGACTATCTCTACGCAAAGTTTACTATCTGAGATAGCATGTTATGAGCAAGCAACATGAACCCTCGTTCATTTAGTCCACAATGTACAAATAGTGCAAGGAATTCAGCAACCTTTTCTAGCTATGTCTTAAATAAACTCAATCTCGTGCACTCGACTATCTCAGTCAACCGTTCTTTCCCTTTAGGTATTTGCTTGACTTTACTTATTTTTCTAGTGGTTCCAATACACAATGCTACTAAAAAATTCTTTATTTTCGTACTGCAACATTCGTATGTACAATACATACCTATGTTTCTTAGAAAAACTCTACTTCACATATTATATAAACTTTAAAAACTGCTTGCTTGCTACGTACATTTACGTAGCCTAAGAGCCAAAGAAGAAAAAAAGAAATTGACCGGGCTCATTTGGAGAGTGGGCGAGGTATTATACCTACCAGAAGTAAATAGGAAGGCCTGAAACAAAAATACACGCACTCATTCACTCTCATAACAAAACATACAAAAAAGAAACATATAATATGTACAATATGTACAAAACATAGTATTCTCAAACCCAAAAAAAATTCAACAACCCCAATATACATATCTCAAAAGAAATCCACAAAAAAAATTACCCCTTAAAATGGCGAGCTGTAGTTTATAGGTCCCTCCCCAGCTGACTTACCCAGAGAAAAATTACGAAAGTACAACGCTAAAAACCACAGCTCTAAATCATCAATGTAAATTCCTAGTTTCATAAACTTGCCGCAATAAATACAATATTATTAACAAAAAACATCATCTCGCATAAAAGTGAGCATTTTAAGTCAGTTATCCATTAAGCATTTGAACTCAGTTATACAGTAATAAGTAGTATATCCTTTCGTTTTGTAGTTAGTTAACACAGATAACGCTACATTCATAGCATGGCAAAGAACTCCAAAATTGTTTCAAAATTTTCATATACACGAAGTATGTTTGTGCATGCATGAGTTTAAACAGGGAAGTCCAAATATTTAGGGGTTTAACGTAAGCAGGGGCGAAACACTACCGGAGTGTTCAAGGTGTTGATTACGAAAAATATTAATTTATTTACGCCCACAAGTACGGGTTTATAAAACCATCAATACGCACCACGCTGTAAACGTGCGCGAAATTTTCATAAAGAAAACGGAACGAAGCATCTAGCAATTCTGAGTGCTTTCTAACATTTTCGAAAAGAAAGTCTACATCACTTTGTTTAATTAAACAACTAGAGCTCCAAGTCATATTGTTATCAAGACGCATTTAAGAAACCGGAAAACACGGTTTTGTTGAAGAGTGCGCGACCTTAGTTCGACGAGTTGTTAAACTAGAACAATAGAAAAACAATGATCCGTTATCGGAATATTAACAAATTAAAGGATACGTATAACAAGGTATTGACATATTTAAAGTTTATCATAAACTTGTTTCCAAGCAAATAGATTTGCTTTAGAAATTATTGTAAAGCGAGCTTATGCTGAACAGGTAAAATATATAGGATGTTGTTGAAGAATTTAAGAATAGAAACGGAATTTATTCGAACGGGTAATGAATTAACAAGGGAAAAAGGGGTAATTAATTTATCCCGAAAATTAACGTAACAAATTCTCCTCAGCAAAATTAACAGGTCGGGGTAGGAAAGCTTTACCAAAAAAAAAATACAAACACAAAAAAATTCGCTTCAGACAGAAAAAACTAAAAAAAAATTCGTTTACGAAAACAAAAAACCAAAAAAAAAGAAACCCCAAGATAAAAAAAACTCTCATCCTGCTCAAAAAACCAGTATACCGGACTAAGTCAAGAAGTTTAAAAGACATAAGAAAAGGAAAAGTAGAAGGTAGCAATTATCAAGGACAAAGGTAGAAAGGCGTTAACACTGAGAAAGTCGTCAAAGGACAGATGTTCCTTCAGAAGAAACAGTAAAGTCTTTAACCTTAAGAGAAGAAATTGGTTTCTCGCGAAAAAACCCAAAGTAAGAGAAGGAACGAGGAAGAAAATCAACAGTACTAGCCAAAACAGGACCCAAGGGTCAAGCCTCAAGTATGCAAAGGAACATCAAGGGAGAACGAGAGGAAGAGCTTTGGTAAAAGGAACGATGTACTACAAACTGTGGTAACCAGGGATCGCAACAACCGAGGAACCAAAGAAAAGAAATGCTAACTAGTCCTAAAGTCGACTAAGTCGTGGTTTCCGAAGAAGAGAAAAACGGACTAGAAAGTACCTACCACAGGAGCGGATGGACGAAACACAATCGGTATAGGAACCGACAGCAAAGAAGACCAGCCAAAGGAAAAAGGAGAGAAATGTGTAACGAAAGGAACGAGAAAAAGAAGGAAAAACCAAAAAGAATAACATCAAACAACAAGTACAAGAATAAAAAACACCCTAAGAATCGCACAAAAGAAAATAAAATAGAATTTCAGTGTAGTTATGTACGAGTATGTGTGTGCGTGTGCGTGTGCGCGTGTGTATGTGTGTGTGTGTGTGTGTTGATGTATGAATATGTAAGTGTGTGTGTGTAGGTGTTTGTGTGTGTGGGTGTGTAAAGAGTGTGTGCGTATGTGTTGTGCGCGTATAAAGTATGCGTGTGTGTATGTGTTGGACCGCTGTAGTCGCCTCTTACGACAACCAGCTCGTGCCATGGGGCTATTCTATTTCCGGACCCACACGGGGTGAAGAAAAAGAAAGAAGAAGAACGAAAACCCAGCCAAATAGGGAAGTAAATAAAAGAATCGTAAAGTCCAGAAATCAAAACCTAAAGACAGCAAAGTCGGCATTAGAATCTGCGGCATGAGGACTAGATATTGGACTTAAGGCGTTTGCGCCGCCAGAAGGAAAACAGAGCGAGATCGGGGAAGTTAGGATTGTCCGGAGGAGCAGGTTTCAGATCTTTAACATGTCAAATGGATTTGTGACCGGAAGGATCAGTAAGTTCATAGGTACAGGGAGAAACGACTTTAGAAATGGGAAAATGACCAATAAATCTCGGAGCAAGTTTGGCGTTAAAATTACGTGAAGCGTCAGGCAGAACAAAATTACGGCGCCAAACAGAATCGTCTAGTTGATAAGAGACGGGTAATAAACCAACCACCAGGACTATGATGATACGGCATCGACACTGCAGACCCAAATAACTGCAATTCTGACACATGTTGAGTTCGTCGGAATTTTTCGACCCGTCCCAAAAAATCATGCACGGAAAAAATGTTTGAGTCACCAGAAAATTTCAAATTCCACTCCCACACAAGAAGACCTTGGTAGAAAGCCGAAAAAGGAGAAGCAACTGACTTAGGCACTATAGCAGGGGCTGATTCCGGTTCAGCAGTAACAGTATGTTGGTCGTGACTAGGTGATACGGAATTATCGGCCAGAATCTTTGTCCTATCTATTTTCAGACATTCGTCCTTTAACTCTTGTAAGGAGCGGACGGTAGGCAAAGAGGCCCGATAGAATGGAGCGAGGTTACGAAGCAAAATGGACAATTGAACATCCTCCTTAAAAGATTCATACCACTGGAACAGAGCCGCCATACACGTGAAATAGTCAGTAATACTTTCTGATGCCTCCTACTTTTTATTGCAGATACCATCATACAGTCTTGTCGCCAAATCAGTCATCTTAAATATGAATAAAAAAAATAATTAGGAGTAAGTAACTAAATAAAGACTAACCGTAACTCGATAGAAGCTAAAAGAAAATTAGTGCGAATACAGAGCAATCTAAAACATATTCAACGGATAAACTTCAGGAACACCAATGGAGGTGAAACAATAAAATAGAAATTAGAATACGGCTCTAGACTTGACGGGGAGAACAACATGTATAGAGAGGGAAGGAAAGAAAAAATTTTGGGCACCAGCGTTTTCAATGGACTAGGATTATTGGCGAAAACACAAGTCGAATAATCATAAATTAACCAACCGTTAATATTGAGCAATTAGGAAAGAAAACAAAACTAAAATTTAAGAAGATCGAACCCACACAAAAAGTAGCGGAAAGAAATAAATACTAGTTCGGACGTACGGGAAGAAAACATATGTAGACCGATAAATGCGGGTAATGTCGGAAATCAAGCAGTACAAAAAAAATCAGGCCAGAAGCAAAACAAACTCGGAGCCAAAGTTAATCAAACAAAATTAGAGCCAAAAATTAACTAAAACAAACTCTGAGCCAAAAATTAACAAAAACCAAATCGGAGGCCCACGCCAGGGCGTCAAAATTTATGCTACCTACATTTACGTAGCCTAAGGGGCAAAAAAGGAAAAAAAGAAATTGGTCGGGCTCATTCGGTGAGTGGACGGGTATTATACCAACCAGAAGTAAATAGGAAGGCCTAAAATAAAAATGCACGCACTCATTCCCTCTCATAACAAGACATACAAAAAAGAAACCTATAATTAAACAAAATATGTACAAAACATAGTATTCCCAAACTCAAAAAAAAAATTCAACAACCCCAATATACATATGCCAAAAGAAACCCACAAAAAAATTACCCCTTAAAATGGCGAGCTGTAGTTTTTAGGTCCCTCCCCTGCTGACTTACCCAGAGAAAAATTACCAAAATACAACGCTAAAAACCACAGCTCTAAATCATCAATGTAAATACCTAATTCATTTCATAACCTCCTTGCAGCAATAAATACAATATTATTAACAAAAAACATCATCTCGCATAAGTAAGCATTTTAAATCAGTTATCCATTAAGCATTTGAACACAGTTACACAGTAATAAGTAGTATATCCTTTCGTTTTGTAGTTAGTTAAAACAGATAGTACTACATTCAGAACATGGCAAAGAACTCCAAAATAGTTTCAAAATTTTCGTGTAGGCGAAGTAATTTTGTGCATGCATAAGTTTAAACATAGAAGTCCAAATATATAGGGGCTCAACGTAAGCAGGGACGAAACACTCACCGGCGAGTTCAAGGTGTTGAATCTCTCGTTCGCTCCTAGGACCAAAGCGGGCTAGATGGATCTGAAACCATGCCACTGGTGCAGCCTTCTATACCCCCAGAAGCGGCAGTGCAGGGACTATCGTGTCCACCGCAGAAAGCTAGAATGATTACGAAAAATATTTATTTATTTACGCCGACAAGTACGGGTTTATAAAACCATCAATACGCACCACGCTGTAAGGCGTGCGCAAAATTTTCATAAAGAAAACGGAACGAAGAATCTAGCAATTCCGACGAGTGCTTTTTAACATTTTCAAAAAGAAAGTCCACATCACTTCGTTTAATTAAACAATTAGAGCTCCGAGTCATATTGTTATCAAGACGCGATTAAAAAACTTGTAAACACGGTTTTATCGGATAGTGCGCGATCTTAGTTCGACGAGTCTGTGAACTGCAACAATAGAGAAAACAATTATCCGTTATCGGAATGTTTAACAAATTAAAGGATACCTAAAACAAGGTATTGACTTATTTAAAGTTTATCATAAACTTGTCGTTTCCAAGCAAATAAATTTGCTTTAAAAATTATTGTAAAGCGAGGTTATTCTGAACTGATAAAATATATAGGACGTTGTTGAAGAATTTAAGAAAAGAAAAGGAATTTATTCAAACGGGTAATAAATTAACAAGGGAAAATGGGTAATTAATTATTCCCGAAAATGAACGTAACACGCTTCATTACGACTTGCGCTTCAACTTGGACCAACATTCTAAATAAAGAATCTTGTTCCACAAGGCTTAAGAATATCTATTAAAAATTCTAGTTACTAAAACCTATACCAAATTTATACGTACCTTGCATTAGGAATCACTATACTGAAGCTGGTGGTTACTTTCCAGTCTCCATCTTTAGCAAAACGTGGATTTAGTGCGATTACGAGCTTTATCATAAAAAGAAAACCGAGTAGAAATTAGTGTTTGTCGAATTTCCGAATGTCACTCACGAACAGAGCCGAACATAGTCTCATATTATCCCGGCAGGTTCAGTCAACTGATTGAAGAAATAAGGTTTTTGTTTGTTAAAACAAAATTTAAAATTTTAATTATTACTTATTTAAATATCAGAGTCTTTTGTCTATATTTTATTTTTACGTCACCATTTGCCATTTAAAACGTCGAAGTTTTTATAGTTTTTCCGCCGTGCTATTATATAGAGTTATTTCACTTCTGAAGCTTACGATCAGATTTTCTATAAAAACGGGCCCGTGGATATAGTAAGTTTGAGAACTACTGTTTTGTAACAGTATTGGCACAAAAGTTGATCACCCTGGAGATAACAAAAACGCTAGGAATTTGAATAGCAAACTACTGAACCTTAAATTAAGTACTATCACATTAAAGAGGGCTATATTTGAATTTTTGTTCAGTTTAGAATCGAATCGGTCGAGAAACGATATTTGATTTATTGAATTGAATTGATGTTTTTGACAAGTGTTTAAAAAAGATTTAGTTCGAAATTAAAAGAGTCTAATCACCTGAGCATCTTTATTCGAAATGCATTTGAATGGGAAAGCGTTGTAAAAGATCAAAAGTTACATAATAAAATGCAAATAAAATTCATTAAGAGAACTATAATTAAAAATAAATCTGAGTGTGAACCATATGTCGGATGTACACATTACTATTTTTTTTTAGCTTTTACACTTCGAATAAACGAACATATGTGGTATAAGTTACAGGGGGGTATTAAGAATAAGCGAAAGTAAAGTACATATATTTCGAAAAGGATGCACATGCTGTACATTAAGACATTGTTCCCGTATGAAAAACTACCATAGAAATGCTACAAGAAATCGAGATTTAATTTTTATTCGTTTGCGTCATTCGTTCACACATGCAACGTTTTTTAAAAAATCATCTTCGACATATGTTAAACATTCTTAATAATCCTCTCTTGCATATTAATTCAAGCTGCATAATTATTGTGTGCGTGACCTGTGTTCCTCCTCTCCACAGAGTTTGTCTCGTTTAGTTAAGTTCAATTTATGACGAAGCACTAGCACAATCAAGGAGAAGCTGAGTAACAGTCTTAATTGTCCAAAATACAACTGACTAAATAAATCCTTTGACGGCAAAATTTGTTATACCCATTAATTTTGTTAGATGTGGAGCCGGCGTAATCATTTGTATCAATTTTCCTATTATATTTTTCTTCTTTTATTTAATATTAATAAGAACTGTATCTTAAATCTTAATTAGGTCAATTAAAATTATTTCTGGTGTGTCCACGATGATTGCTGATATATGTTGAGAAAACAATAATAATGTTTTAGTTTTACGTTGCTGTTGGGGAAAACGTTTATTGTCAACAACTAAATTACTTAAATTTGCCATGAGTGTTTTGCCATTCGCCCACGGGTGAGGAGCGAACATACAGAAGCTGTGAAATTAAATTTTCGCGATTTAGAGATTATGACAGAAACTCTTCCGATATAAATTTCACTAGTACATTTGCATATTATAAGAACTGTATTTATTAGTTGTATAATAGCAGAGAAGATCGAAGATCATCATCATTAGGTCTTCAGTCCTGGAACAGGTTAGACGCGTACCATCATTGTTTCCTATTCTGAACTAACCTACAGATTTCCCCGAAATTTACACAGTCTGCATCTATCACTATCTGATCTAGGTCTACATCTACCTCTTTTTTCCTATCTCTGCTTGTAATATATTCCATATTATTCCCCAAAAATGTTTTAGAACGTATTCCGCCCTTTTATTTCTCTTTTCCCCAGATATCCTTGTTCCCTACTATTTCTATAACCTATTTGTTATCATCTTTGTCTGTCCATGCTATCGTCCTCACACATCTGAATCACAGCATTTCAAAAGGCTGCTACAGTTTTTCTGTCTGCGTTTCAGACTGCCCTTATTTCATAGGCATACTGTGCTGTGCTCCACACATATGCTTTCAACAATTTTCAACTTGTTCTATGTTTGTTGTCTTTCTTCATAGGCGCTGTTTTTTCTTGTTAGATGCAGTTCGGTCACCTTCTATTGTTTTACAGTTATATACCCTATATCTCCGAACTTCAGTGGTTGTGAAGGGAGGTAAGCAGCCTGTGGCTGCCAAGTTCCCTCAACACTTAACCATTTGCCGATTTAATATATTTTCCAATATATCTTTTCGCACAGTCAACATTAGTTGCAGATATTTCGCAACCAACAACTAGTTGTTTATACTAATCATCAGATTTATCTGCGCTTATTTTTTATTCGTTAAGTTTTACGTCTCAAAACTCGTTGGACACGTACCTGCACTTATTTATATTCTGAGTTAGCATACATAGTTCCCTGAAATTCTCACACAGCATGTGTATTCAGCTCGTTCACTTTCTATTGTTTTCTAATTTGATGCCCTATTTCACCAAGATTCAGTAAAGGGGGTTAAGCAACCTGTGGCTACCAAGATCCCCCAACACTTAGACATTTGCCAAAATAATAGTTTTCCAGTAAATCCTTTCACACACTTAACATTATTTGAGAATATTGCCCAACCAATTCTTGTAGTTACTTATAATAAACATCATGTTTAAGCACAGTTATTTTTTCGTCATTAGTTTATACATCTTGGGATTGGCTGGATGCTTACCTCCATTGATTTCTATTCTGGGCTAGCCTACACATTTCTCTGAAACCCCTACAGCCTACATCTTTTACTATCTGTGTGCAGTAGTCTAACCTAGGTCTGCCTCTTCTTCTCTTTTTTCCTATCTCTGCTTCTAATATATTCCGCAGTATTCCCTCATGCCGTAGTATGTGGCCTATCATCCTATCTCTCCTATTTTTTACCGTTTTCCACATATTTCTTTCTTCCCCTACCATTTTTAATACCTCTTCGTTCTTTACTTTGTCTGTCCATGATATCTTCATCATACGTCTGTAGCACGACATTTCAAGGCTTCTACCTTTTTCTTGTCCGCTTCTCCTACTGTCCAGGCTTCACAACCGTACAGTGCTGTGTTGCACACATATGTTTTAAGCAATCTTTTTCTTGTTTCTATGTTTGTGGTATTTGAGCACAGTAGTTGCTTTTTCTTGTTAAATGTAGCACGACCTTGTGCTAATCTTTGTTTTATATCATTTGTGCTTTTCCCATCTTGCGTTATTTGGCTTCCTAGGTAGCAGAAATCCTTAACCTCTTGTAAGTTCGTGTTACATACTTATATTCTTGTTTTTGATTTATTTTCCCCACCTTTGCATACTAGAACTTTAGTTTTAGTTTTGTTAATTTTTATACCGTATCTCTCTGTTAGAGCAGTTTCCTTTTCATTAAGAGCAGCTTCTAACCCTTCCTTGCTAGACGCTAATACCGCTATATCATCTGCAAATCTAAGAATATCAATTTTTTGTCCCTGCATAGTAATTCCAAATGTTTTTCTGCAGTTGACAGTATTCATTGCTTCTTCTATGTACAAGTTAAAAATTAATGGGGATAAGGCACATTCCTGTGTCAGCTCCTTCCTAATATTTACTTCTCTACGTTCCTACTATAATTCTATTACTGCTGTTTGCTCTTTGTATAAGCTATGTACTATTCGTCTATCCCTATAAGTCATTCCAATCTTTTTGAGTATTTCAAACATTATATTCCATTTTACATTGTCAAATGCTTTTTCTAGATCTACAAACCCTATATACACGCTTTCCCCTTTTTCTATTGTTTTCTCCATTATCAGTCTCAGAGCTAAAATAGCCTCCTGTGTTCCCTTGTTTCGCCTAAACCCAAATTGGTCTTCTCTTAGTATTTTATCCGCCCGTTTTTCCATTCGTCTTTGCACCATTCTAGTTAATATTTTTACACGTGTGCTGTCAAACTTAGTGTTCGAAAATTATCACATCTATCCGCGTCTTTCTTTTTTGGTATAGTTACTATGATGCTACGTTTGAAATCTTTGAGTATCTCGCCTGTTTCATACATATAGCTTACAAGTTGGAAAAGACGTTCTGTTACTGCTTGTCCAGCGGTTTCCAGAGTTTCTGCTTGCACCTTATCTGTACCCGACGCCTTACCTGCATTTTCGAATAATTTCCCATTTTATGGCTTTGTATCTCTGTTTTCCAGTTTTGTCTTTTTTATATTTTCGTCTTTCTTCTATTAAATTCAGGATATCCTTTGTTATCCATGGTTTCTTATTTTCTTTTTGTGTATACCCTAGAATATCTCTGGCCGCCATGTCTAGTCTGGATTTAATGTTATTGCATTCTGTTTATACTTCCTTAGTATCAGATATTTTCCCGATATCTTTGAGCAATTCATTTGATTTTTTTTTAATCTTTCTTGAATAACTTTATCTTTTAGTTTCTCTAAGTCCAAGTGCCTTTTTCCGTTTTTTTCACATTCTTCAATTTAAGTGCGGCCTTCATAATTACGATGTTGTGGTCAGTATCTATATCTGCTTCTGGGTAGCTTCTACAGTCTTTTACTTGATTCCTAAACCGTTGTCTAACAAGAATGTAATCTATTTGATATCTTCCTATATCTCCTGGCATCTTCCACGTATATCGTCTTCTACCATGATATTGAAATAATGTGTTTGTGATGATTAAATTATTCTTGTCGCAAAATTCTACCAGCCTGTTTCCCCTATCGTTTCTCGTGCCTAAACCTAATAAACCTACTACCGCTCCTTCCCTACCCTCACCTACCACAGCATTAAAATCCCTTGTAATTATTAAATTTTCATGTCATTTTACATATCTTAATATGTCTTTGATATCTTTGTAGATCGCTTCTACTTTTTCGTCACTGTAGCTAGAGGTGGGCATGTATACTTGTATTATTACTGTGTTTACCGGTTTAGATTCTAATCTAACCAGGAGTACTTTTTCGTTCTTTTGTAACTACTTTTTTACACAGTATCCTATCTTTTTCCGCATAACTATCCCCACACCCAAATTTCCTTCCACTGCTCCTGTATGAATTACCCTGAAGTCTCCACTCCAAAAATCCCCCGCCTCTGGCCACCGAACTTCGCTGGTGCCTACTATGTCTAGTGATTACCTATTCATTTCGATTTTTAGGTTCTCTAGATTACTTACTTGCTTCATACTTTTAACATTCCACGCTCTGATTCGCAGAATGTTTCCGACTCTTATTTTTAACTTTCCGATCGCATCCTCCGAAGTAGTCCCCTTCCGGAGCTCCGAATGGGGGACTATTTTAACACCGGAATCCTTTACCTCAGAGAATTCCATCATGTTTGTTACAATTTAAGAACGCTGTGTACTTGGGAGATAATGCGGTGCTTTCCCGTTGCCCTCCACATCGCGGTAGTGTGCCTTACACTGCCATACCGACCCCTATGGTCTCTGCCAATCTAAATACCGAAAGAGCCGCTGCCCTCTTTCGGGGACCTGCCTTAGTCTGGTTCCTCACTAACGACCCTACTACTTTGGTTGGACCTGTAGCTTGGCTCTTTAGCTCATTAGAGCACGCAAGCCATTTCACCTGTTCTGGTAATTTAGAACTTCGGCAAGGTGCAGGTCCATTCGAAATGGGCAAATATAAACATCAAAATTGAAATTTGGTGTCATACACCATACCTAATTTAATTAATAATTATATATACAACCATACTGTTCACGCATATATTGCATTTATTTGTAACTACTATTAGTTTAATATTCATTACGTTGTTATCTATACATTACAGTTCACATACCTGGTGTATAATAAAATATCTTAAATCTTGTAAGTACTTGAGGCGTCATCTGCGCTCTCAACTTGTATTATAATAGTTACTTAGCTTCTATAGCCCGGGACGAACGCATGTTCTACTAGTGTAACCGGTGTTAATAAATGCTGTTTACAAAAAAATAGTAGTTTTCAAGGTTTTACTGGAATTAATCCAGAATAATAGGATTTACGCCGAAACATGGTCCCTTCGAGCCGGATATTGGTACCAGATTAACATAAATAACAACGTAATTAAAAGCTTCAAATTACAGCAACGCATCTATAAAATTTCGTTGGTTGGAAACTACAACATTCAAAGCAGCAAACCAAGCAATCCGTAAAGGCAATTTGGCATATGTTCTGCAAGTATACAAACTGGTTTACTTCAACTATCACGAGCATTTCGCATGAACAAGTTGGCCACTGCAACTCAAACCGGTTACGCTCAAGTCAATTTATTCGAATAATTACGCGTTCAGCTGTTTGAGCATCTTTGCTATTTACTACAAACAGAAGTTATAAACGACAAACCGGTGAGTTCGTTCCATTTTATCTTACCTGCATGCACTGATGTTTCATTTGCTACAATACGTATGTCTTTTTACTTGTTTTGAATAGTTTATTTCGTATTCAGATAAACACTATTTAATACAATCATAGATGAATTAAATCGTAAACGTGGATCCATTAAATCTAAATTAACAATATTTACTAAGCATGTAAATAGAATATTAAAAGCGATCCGCAAGTTTTACCAGATGATTTCGAAATTATTCAGTTAGAGAAACGATTAAATCGCGCAGAAGTATTATTTAGCCAATTTGATGAAATTCAAAATTTAATAGAAAGCCCAACCGCTCAGGATGATTTAGAATTATAATACAGTGAACGAGATAAATTTGAATCCGATTATTATTTACAAATAGCTATTGCTAAGAAAATAATTGACGATTACAAACAAAAACAATATGCATGTACGAAATCTAACTCATCCTTTGCGTCAAAAACGTTGTCAGGCGAGTCAAGTAGTAAGAAAACTTGTGTAAAGTTAGAACCCATACCGTTGTCCCGTTTCAGAGGTTCCCACGGTTCATCGCTGGAATTCAGGAATTTGTTCGAATCGCTTGTACACAAAAACAATAGTCTAAATGACATACAAAAATTCCATTATTTGCGCAATGCTCTTGAACATAATGCTGCGCAAATTATCAAGTCTTTAGAGTTTACTCGATTAAGCTACACGGTCGCGTGCGACACGCTCAAAAAAGATTTGATAACAAACGTCTATTGGTTCACAGTCATGTCAAATCTTTGTTTAATTTGGACGCTATCAATAAAAAATCGTCACAAAAAATTCGCCAGTTAATCGATGATGTATCGAAGCATCTTCATTCACTGCAGCAATTAGAGCAACCCACTGATAAATGGGATACTTTATTAATATTCATGATAGCTTCCTAGTTAGGCGAAACAACTGCAGGCGAATGGGAAAGCCACAAAGCGGATAATAATATCTCAACATTAGAAGATCTGAAAACGTTTCTGAAGCCTCGAGCTGACTTGTTAGAGACCTTAGAAATGTGTCGGTTAGAAAAAAGGCCAAGACTATTAAGGCACGCGGCTAATACAAAGGGATTTATCGCGATATGGTCTTCATGTGTATACTGCAATGGCGATCATACTATTTACGGTTGCACCGATTTTGTGAAACTAAACGTACACGAAAGATACAACACGGCAAAATCCTTAAAGCTTTGTCTCAATTGTTTAAAAATCGGTCACAACAACAAGACGTGCCGTTCAAGCATTTGTAAAAAATGCAATCGTAAACACCACACGCTTTTGCACATGCAGCAAGAAAAACCCCAGAAGCGGTCAAAGATGAATTAGTCAACAATACTAAGAATCTTTCCTTATCAAGTTTTAACGAAACGGGTCATGTAGAGCTCTACTTGACTGCGGCTCACAATCTTCTTTCAAAACCGCGAATCTTTGTGATAAACTCAAATTAAACAAAATTACAACAGAATTTGTAGTGTCGGGATTAAGCAACACTACTTCGAATTTACATTACAAATGTTTAAGTCCATATCACATCTCAGCACAATGCATATAGTGCAAAATTAAATTGTTTTGTTATATCAGAAATTATTAGTTGCATACCTACCGTCTAAATGAATAAATCCGATTTTAATATACCTAAAAATATCAAGATCGCCGATCCTTTATTTTACAAACCTCAAAGGTTCGACATGCTTATTGGAGCTGATCTCTTTTGGAATATTTTATGCGTGGGGTAAATAAAGCAAGGAACAAATTTGCTGGTTCTCCAAAAAACTAGGTTTGGCTGGGTCATATCTGCCAGCCGTGCATTGCAACTTTGTCAAAACATGCGAAAACCAAATTCAAAGTCAGTTATCTAGTTTTTGGGAAATCGAAGAATCTGCTTTTCTTCAGACAAAGCCGCTTTCTAGGGAAAAGGTAAAGTGTGAAAGGCATTTCCTAGAAAATACAAAACGTAAACCCGATGGTAGATTCGTAATTAAATTACCACTTTAAGGCATCCGTCGAAAAGTTGGGTGAATCATACCAACAAGCAAAAAAATAGTCTCCTTTCTATGGAATGGAAATTCATCAAAAACCAGAATCTCGAAAAACGGTATACACAATTTATGCACGAATACAAAGCACTCGGCCACATGATACGAATCGAAGCATCAGACACCGAAATGTTCTCTCATTATATGCCTCATCATGAGGTATTACCGGACGGCAGTCTCTCTACTAATTTACGCGTAGTTTTTGATTGTTCGGCATCCACTAGCTCTGGTGTTTCCCTAAATAATTTACTAATGACAAGACCGGTGCTACAAAATGATTTGTTTTCAATCTTATACGATTCCGTCAGCACGCTTACGTTATAAGCGCTGATGTCGAAAAAATGTATCGCCAAATACTTTTATGCTATACTCAAACGCCATTGCAGCGTATTGTTTGGAGGGATGCCCCAGAGGAACCTCTAAGCATATACGAATTAAATACCGTAACTTACGGAATGACTTCATCTAGCTTTCTCGCGGTGATGTGCTTGTTTGAGCTCGCGAATGAGCACCAAACTAAAGACGAAAAAATATCGAACATAATCAGGTCAGACTTTTATATGGATGACTTGCTTACAGGGAGTGACTCACTTGAGGAAACTTCTTATATTTGTCGCGAAGTATCCGAGGTCTTGAAACGTGGGTGCTTCATGCTCAGCAAATTCTATTCAAACGAACCCAAGGTTTTGAAAGACGTGTAAAGTAGTGCCACGGTCTTCAACATAATTAATTTTGGTGAAAACAAAAACGCCAAAACGTTGGGCCTATCTTGGCTTCCACAATCAGATAAATTATTGTACTGCATTTCGCGAAATTTAAATCAAGGGCCAAGAATCACTAAACGCTCAATGCTATCAGATATTTCGCAGATTTTTGATCCTAGGTTTACTAAGTCCATGCATCATAGTTGTCAAAATAATGCTACAAAAACTCTGGCTAGAGAAACTGTCGTGGGATGAAACTCTACCGGTGTATGCAAACTTCAAAAATCGATTGTTAAGCTTAAATGATTTAAGAATTCAGCGGCACGTGGTGTGCACTAACCCAAGTAGTATAGAGCTTCATGGATTTGCTGATTCATCCGAAGCCGCTTACGGTTGCTGCGTCTATATTAGTTCAACCAATAAATACAACGAAACATTTTAAAATTTACTTTGTGCAAAGAGTAAGGTAGCTCCATTAAAAACTATCACATTACCTCGATTAGAGCTCTGCGGCGCACTAGCTCTTTACAGACTCGTTAATAAAATACACAACTCTTTAAAATAAAGGTCGATGAGTGTTGGCTTGTGGTCAGATTCAACTATTGTTCTGAATTGGATCAAAACGCAGCCAACCTCTCTAAAAACCTTTGTGAGTAATAGAATAGCAAAAATACAAGAACTTACTTCTAACTTTCATTGGCGTCATGTACCGTCCAGCGATAACCCGGTCGATCTCTTAACAAGAGGCGTTGAGCCTGCTAAACTTTTCGATTGTTCGTTGTGGTGGCATAGCCCGCATTGGCTTACAAAATCTTTGACGTATTTTCCTAATTCAGAACTCAACTTAATTCCTGAACCGCCAGAAATGCGCAAAACTCTAAAAACATTTGTGGTTTTGAAAGAAAGCAAATTATTTCCTTTCAAAAAATTTTTCTTGCTAACAAAACTTATCCTCGCAATAGCGTACATCTGCAGATTTCTTAAAAATTCAATGTTGCCTCGAATTCAGTGCACTTTCGAATCAATCGCTGCTTCAGAAATGAATAGCGCGCAAGGTTAGCACAACGTGAAACGTTCTTCACTGAAATTAAATGACTTCGAGAGACTAAATCTATACATAAAAAATCGAAAATTTTAAATTTAAACCCATTTCTTGATGAGGATGGTATTCCTCGAGTGGGCGGTCGCTTTAAAAATTCAAACTTCGCATTTAATAAAAAACATCCAATAATCCTGCCAAAAGGTCATCATATTACTACACTGATTTTTAAAAACGAACATAAAGGGTTGATGCATGCGGGTCCGCAGTACCTGCTAGCTCATATACGCGAAAAATATTGGCCTATAGGAGGAAGGAATTTAGCGAAGCAAACCGTACATCGCTGTATAACATGCTTCAAACAAAATCCAACCTTAATCCAACCTATTATGGGTGATTTGCCGACAGAGCGCTTGCAAATAGGACCACCTTTCAATTGTACGGGCGTAGATTACGCCGGTCCATTTTTAATACGGGATCGCAATGGTCGCAATTGCAAGTTAATAAAATGCTACATCAGTCTGTTCATATGTGTTAGCACAAAGACAATTCATATCGAACTAGTGACAGAATTAACAAAGGAATCATTTTTGCTAGCCCTCAAGCGGTTTATATCACGAAGAAGTCAATCCACACAAAGTTCTTAGGATCTATCAAATCAGAATTGAATTCCTAAGGATCACATTTCTTGCTCATTCTGTCCACCTTACTCGCCTCACTTCGGGGGCCTTTGGGAGGCAGGGGTAAAAATTGTCAAGTATCATCTCAAACGCGTACTTGGTAATGCACATTTAACATTCGAGGAATTATATTCCGTATTGTGTCAAATAGAAGCAATAGTCAATTCCCGTCCATTATATCCGTTCATTTACATTTCCAATGCTCCACCCGAAGGTACTACATTGGCCAGGAGGCGAGTTTTTTTGTTGCCTGGAAATTTAGGAATTTTGCCGAACCCTTGCCGTTCCAGGCAAGGTAGGGATCTTTAACGTGCGTGACAACACTCACACACGGGACCTCCATTTAACCTCTCATCCGAACGAGGGCGTAATATTTGTGAAAAATGCTCACCTGCCATTTTTCAAGCAGTCGGCCGTGTCGGGATTTGAACCCGGGACCTTGGGATCCGTAGTCTTACGCTTACTACATTGATCCACGGCGACGCCTCGTCCATTATATCCACCGTCTTCCAACTCTAAAGATTATACTCCTCTTACACCGGCTCACTTCCTGATAGGGAGACCATTAGCTGTTCTTTCTGAAGTTGACCTAAAACCAGTCTCAATTAGTAGACTGTCTCGTTACGAATTGCTTCAACAACTTACTCAGTATTTGTGGGAGCGCTGGAATAAGGAGTACGTGTCTGAGTTGCAAAATCGTACAAAATGGCATCAAACTACTGGTGGAATCTCTTCTGGAACATTGGTGGTCATTAAAGAAGATAATCTGCCACCGTCCAGGTGGAAAATGAGAAGAATCGACAGTGTAGTGTGCGGTAAGGATGGTGTTAATCGCGTTTTCAAAATCATAACGCAGTGGTGCGATAACTCGATAATTTGCAAAAATTTGTCCTTTACCCATTACTGACTCTAATCTAGAACAAATACATGTATCATAATTTCGTTGAAGTGTTCCTTCAAGGCGGGGGGCATGTTAACGCATATATTGCATTTATTTGTAACTACTATTAGTTTAATATTCATTACGTTGTTATCTATACATTACTGTTCACATACCTGGTGTATAATCAAATATCTTAAATCTTGTAAGTACTTGAGGCGTCATCTGCGCCCTCAACTTGTATTAAAATAGCTGTTTACAAAAAGATAGTAGTTTTCAAGGTTTTACTGGAATTAATCCAGAATAATAGGCTTTACACCGAAACACATACGCAGTCATATTTTCTTGTCGTATGATAGCGCTATCGGTGCACACAATTCAAATTATTTTACCGTTTATCGGTACTTGACGTAGAACCAGAAAGGCGTTTTAGATATAGATTGATCTATTTCTATGGTCTTAAGTTTATCATCTTTAGGTCTTCAGTCCTGGAACTGGTTAGACGCGCACCTCATTGTTTCCTATTCTGAACTGATCTACACATTTCCAGAAATTTGCACAGTCTGCATATATCACTATCCTCGTACAAAAGTCTGATCTCGGTCTACCTCTACTTCTTTTCTCCTATCTCTGCTTGTAATATATCGCGTACTTTTCCCCAAAAATGTCTTGGAACCAGTGGCGGACTAAGGCTAAAGCAGGCCCTAGGCAACATTGTAATTCCGGGCTTATTTTTCAGTCATAACACATACTTTGCGTTTGGTAGTTTGGTTTTAAAGCATTTAGTATATAGATCTATTTAATTATCAGATTCCAAGAAAAAAAAGGAAAAAAATAATATACATGTACAAAAATAGAATAAACATCATTTATTAAAACAAACAATAACACTTAAACAAATATACCCAGATTGATTAGTTATATTGCCTTTTTTCTCACTTTTAATTCTGCAAACTCGTCAATTAGTCTGTCATAATTCATAAAGTTATTTAATAACTCCTTTTCTATATAAAGTAATGATAAACTATTTAATTTTTGTTGGCCTAATGTGGATCTTAAAATTTTTTTTATTCTGACCATTATTGAGAATGATCTTTCTCCGCTTGCATTGCTTATTGGAAGGGTTAAATAAATTCTCAGAATTATATTTAAATTAGGAAATGTTGTAATAATATTATTTTCCTGAATAAATGACCACATGGATACAGGCGAAATAATATTTTCTTTACTTATAAAGGTCTGAAATTGTAATACTTCATTTTTCAGTTCTGCTAAGTTTAAATCTTGTTCATAACATTTTAATCTTTCTATTGAAGAATCACTAACATCACTATAATGAAAAATTGTTTTGAATTTATTGTTAATAGTTTTATATCCCTCAGATATTTTTTTAATGTTGCTAATTAAAGAGTTCCATACAACAAAAAAAAATATTAACTTTAAAATTTTAATTGCCACTGAATCTTATTTCATGTTCTGGAATTTCATCATGAAATAGTTTTCGTATTTTCTGCCGTTTTTTATTATTAGTATATGCAATATCTTTAACTTTTTCTGCTTCTTTTTCTAAATTGTCAGAATCATCTCTAACAGTTTGTATGAAATCTATCAATGAATCATATATTAAAACTGCTGTATTTAATATAGTAAGTAACAGTACATACTCAAATGTATCAAGTTTTTTATGTAAATCGGCAGCTTCGGAAGTTGTTAATAGTTTTTCATCTTTGTTTGTGGAAAAACGACGTAAACAATGCTCAATTTCTTCATAATTTTCCTTTAAGGATTTCACAGCATCGGAACGAGCAGACCACCTGGTGTCAAAAATAGGTTTAATACTCAAGTGTTTGCTCTTACAAAATTTTTGTACTGCATTCTACCTACGTGTAAAACTACGTACAATTCCTGAACGATATTAAAAAAAGTGATCGTTTCTATGCAACTTTCGGCAGCAGCGTTTCCAATAAAATTTAATTAATGGTTTGCGCATGAAATGGGCAGAAAAATATGTTGTTTTATTCTGAATTGGAGTCTCTTACCTGACATATTAATCGCATTATCATAACTCTGTCACCGACAGTTAGTAATGTCTAAATCTATATTATTTAAAAATTCTAAAATAACTTCCTCCAAGTTTTCACCAATATGAGAAAATATAAGTAGAAATCCCAAAAATCTTTCTTTTATAGCACTTGGAAGAACATGGCGAATAATGACGGTTAGTTGATTTACGTGAGATATTTCAGGTGTTGAATCAATAATTAGAGAGTAATATTTGGCTTCCTTTATTTCGTTCACTATTGTGAGTTGTAAGCCTTTTGATATAATAGAAACAAATTCATCACATATTGTAGACGACAAATAGTTTATAGTACCAGTGTCGCTGTTTGCATATTTTTTCATCTGTTCCCGCAAAAATGGTTCGAACTCGGATAAATATTCCAAAGCACCTATATAATTACTATTATTTTCACTAAAAAACACTTCATTTTTACTAAAAAACGCTAAAAAGTATGAAGAAATAAATTTGATTGTCGCTACCACACGTTTAAGTACTTCCCTCCAATATTTTTTTTATTTATAATTTGACCACAAAAAATATTTAAATTACTAGATACGTATTTCGACCACTATGTGGTCATCATCAGTAGGAAACCTCTTAAAAAAAACAATAATAATAATTAGCTGTTTTTCTGGAACACTTCAGAGGATATTCTCCTCACCACTTAGGCTGAAGTGAACCTTCCCAACCTATAATTTACTATATTGTTGCTTTAAACACTATCGAGAATATTCTCCTCACCCGCAGGCTGGTGTTCTCAACAACAAACAAGTGAATTGTGACATTATAACTTAAATCTACTTAATTTATACTAATTCTAAATCTACTGAAGCGGAACCAATTTAATCTTGCTTTCTCATTGGTTGTTGACCAATAGGGAAAGCAAAGCAGATGGCGCTATTGGCCCTTTATCGGTGTTTAAGAGGGGTCCTTTATGTTTAACAATTTTAATTGATTCATAGGCATTTAAGGAGGAAAAGGTTGGTATCGCTTTTAACAATTTAACATTTTCTAGTTTAACGGAGTGGCTGGTTTCAAATATATGTTTGACGACCTGAGACCTTTCATATTTACCATATTTGAAGTGAGCAATGTGTTCTTTAAATCTTGTTGTTATATTCCTCTTGGTCTGACCAATATATTTTGAAAACACCCTGACCCTGCACAACTAATTTCATAAATCCCCGACTTTTGCAATTTTTCACCTTGTCTTTTGGATTACCTAGCAAATCTTTAATTTTATTAGTATTAGTGAAAGAAATTTTAAAATTACACTGTTTGAATATTTTATCAAGACCCTTTGTGGTTTTGTGAAACGGAAGTTTAACATATTTAACATTATCGTTAGAGGTGGATGATTGCAAAGTCGTTGATTTACGGATGTTGATCCTATTTTACACTTTCTAAAATATTATCTATAATATCAGAAGAGAAACCATTGTAATTCGCTATTTGTTTAATAAGAGCAAATTCCTTATTAAATCTGTTTTTATTTAAAGGGAAATTCAATAATCTATTAATTAAAAAGTTAAATGAAGCCAACTTATGTTGTATGCTATGATTAGAGGAAGACAAAATAAAGCGATTTACATTGGTTTCTTTTCTATAAATGTCAAATTCTAATTTATTACCATTTCTAATTACTAATGTATCTAAAAAGGGTAATTGTTCAATATTCTCTAGTTCATACGTAAATTTTATGCTTTGAAATTTTGAATTCATTTCTTTAAGAAAATCATCAACATTTGATTTAGAAGTGTCAAAAACTGCAAAATTCAGTAGATTTAGAATTAGTATAAATTAAGTAGATTTAAGTTATAATGTCACAATTCACTTGTTTGTTGTTGAGAACACCAGCCTGCGGGTGAGGAGAATATCCTCGATAGTGTTTAAAGCAACAATATAGTAAATTATAGGTTGGGAAGGTTCACTTCAGCCTAAGTGGTGAGGAGAATATCCTCTGAAGTGTTCCAGAACAACAGCTAATTATTATTATTGTTTTTTTAAGAGGTTTCATGATGATGACCACATAGTGGTCGAAATACGTATCTAGTAATTTAAATATTTTTTGTGGTAAAGGGTTTTTATTTAATTTTATTTAAATCGTGTCACAGTGTTCCTATAGATTATTTATAATTTGTTTTTCCGGTTTAGTGTCAATGTGTCAGGTAATTTTAGATTTTGTTATAAAAATTAAAATGAAGTTAACGTGGTCACTGGAGTTTTCAGCTCTGACAACTCTTTATTACATTTTTCAACAATTGTTCCTTCAGACGTAACAGTACAATAAGTTGTTGGTTTCAGTATAAGCCAACCAATCTCTTTTACCTTTTTCTCCGCTATTAATTGTTCTGAAGAAGGAGGCAATAATTAATTTTCTTGTGATTTGTTCCGACCCTTTGTTGCATCGAATAGAAGATGATTCCAAGGATCTATTTATTGATTTTGTTTTTTTTTTATATAATACTCTCGCATGGCGTCTTTAGTATTCTGGCCATAATGCAATATCATTTACAAAACTTACATTTTTGAGATGATTTTAAATTAATTTCTTTGCTTTTGTTACATCTTCACAAACGGAATTGCTTGGTTTTTCCTGCTGGTCTTTTTGCAGAATAGTTTCGGACACAAATGATGTTTCTGCAGTTTGGGCGAGTGAAATTTGTGAAAATGATGACGATTGTTGTAATTGTTCTCCATCTACAGTTAAAAATTTGTCCAACTTTATCTCGATCTGCTTTTCGTTTTCTTTTTTCACTTCCCCTTAAATGTTTATATAAACTCATTTTAAAGACCACGTACTAAAAAGAAAGAAAAAAATGATTCTTAATTAAATTTATATTTACTCGATATCACAATCACCAAACAAAATCACAATTTGTGGTATTTTATATTATATATTATTTTAATTAAATAATGTAATACTTTTATAAAAACTTACATTTTTATTTTAGGAATTCTAGAAAATATTAACTATGAATCCAAAACAATCTATTTGCAATCAAGTCTAGGTACTTAAGTCTTGATTGCACAATTTTCAATCACAACTCACATAAGATGCAATACGTTCAGGAGACACTGATTGACTAATTTTAAATGGCTACGTTTGGCGCGAGGTTCGATCGTATTTTAAACACATCAAAACTCGCGGGCGTGGATGCATGATTACGGGAACGCCTGTCCACACTTGACGACTTTATCAATCAACGATTTGGCATAATTTAGATTCGTGTCAGCCATAATTATTGAAAATCACGTTTTTCTTGTTAAATAAAAATAAAAATTAATTATAAAAATTTAAAAAAATTATAAACCTAATTTTCAGGGCTCAAAAATTACGGGCCTTAGGCACGTGCCCAGGTTGCGTAGGCGTTAGTCCGCCCCTGCTTAGAATGTATTCTGTCCTTCTATTTCTCAAATTTTTTTCCCATAGAAATTTTTATTCCTCTACTATTTCTATAACCTATTGTTATTAACCTTGTCAGTCCATGCGATCATCCTTATACATCTGAAGCACAACTTTCCAGAAAGCTGCTTTTCCTACTGCCTCTATTTCATAGACGTACTGTGCTGTTCTCCACACATATGCTTTCAACAATTTTCTTCTTGTCCCTATGTTTGTTTTGTTTGAACATATGCGCTGTTCTTACTTGTTAGATGCAGTTCGGTCACCTTCTACTGTTTTACACCTATATACCATATTTCCCCAATATCCAGTGGTATGTGAAAGGAGGCGTCGCCGTGGATCAATGTAGAAAGCGTAAGACTACGAGTTCAAATCCCGACACGGCCGACTGCTTGAAAAATGGCAGGTGAGCATTTTTCACAAATATTACGCCCTCGTTCGGATGAGAGGTTAAATGGAGGTCCTGTGTGTGAGTGTTGTCACGCACGTTAAAGATCCCTACCTTGCCTGGAACGGCAAGGGTTCGGCAAAATTCTAAATTTCCAGGCAACAAAAAATTCGCCTCCTGGCCAATGTAGTACCTTCGGGTGGAGCATTGTAAATGAACGGTATGTGAAGGGAAAGCGGCTCCGTAGCGTAGTCGGTATGCATGCGACTACTACGCCCAAAATCCCGGGTTCGAATACCGACACGGTCCGCTTGAAAAATGTTAGGCGAACATTTTTCACAAAAACACCCTCGTTCGGATGAGAGGTAAAATGGAGGTCCCGTGTGTGAGTGTTGTCACGCACGTTAAAGATCCCTTTACTGAATAATTATTTCATTAAATTGTTGTAATAATTGTACATAAATGTGTGCAATTATAAACTTTTATAATCTCACAAGTTTTAGATTTTCTGAATAAATTATTTCAGTAACAATTACTACAATAAATTTTACAACGAACTGTGTATAATTATACACCTTTGTTATAATAAGGTTCATACTTTTGCTGAGTAAATTGTTTCAGTAATAAATTGTGATGATAAATGTAGTAATAACTTGTGCATAAACTGCGTATATAAAATTCTCTTGTTTCAAATCATACTTGCTAATATCAATATGCAATTGAAAATGGTTAGGAAAATAAACTTATGGTACTCACAAAAGTTTATTTGCCAGTTCCATTAGTCTCCCTTCTTTATTGAGCTTAGTCGACTTTTGTACTTCGTTCAATTGTTTGGTTTTTGTTCCAGTAAAGAATTGAGATTTACGGCCACCAGTTCCTGGATTTACTAGTACCTTTCTGAAATTCGTTCCGACTGCGCCAGATAGGTTTTGCGCCTTTGGGAGCTTCGTTTTAAAAAGTTTTCTTTCCAAAAACACTTCTACCAAATTAATTTTTATACAGTAATTACATAAATGGTTTGACAACTTGTACGTTATATTCATTAACGTCTTAATTTTAATTGGCGATTAATCAAAGTTATGTTTTAATAATCACCAATGAGTAGCTAAACTACCAACAATGTTAAAGTTATGAAGTTCGAGACTGACTGGCCATCAGAGGCTCCTCAGGGTATTTATGTAATCCCTGCTCAAGTATCATCTTGTGGCAAGTGCAGATCTTATGTCTGCTATTTCTTGATAATATACAATGTATTACTTCTTAGTAATCCTAATTATTACAATTGCTTTCTTATAGTTCATTGTGACTTGCACCTGCAGTATCATGTTGCGTCTGGAATACAAAGTATTTGCTTCTGTTCTAGCTTCTTATTATGAACTTTCACTAACCTTTTATAATGTGTCCTTTAATTATGCATGTAACATCCTATTTCTTAAAACTTAATATTTATATTTAAATTCGTATACATGTTAATTGGGGGATATGTAACTCGCGTTTAAATAAAATCTTTTATAATAGTCGCGTTTGCTCCTCGAGTACCTTGATAACAATTTTATGGATGAGTAGCTTTTCTTTTAACTCGTGGAATATACTTTATTCATATCTAAAAATACGATTAAGTTGCGTAAAACGAATAGATCTTATCCAATCACGGACCTTATGCATTTATAATGTAATATGGTGAGCGTTTACAAATACGCTACTATGAAAATGAGTATTTACAAGAATTGCATTATTTTGCTCAGGTCCGGAATGTTGTATGCTCATGAATGTTGTTTTATGACCTTTTAAATGACCCCTTATCACATTAATATATATATATATATATATATATATATTTATTGCTGTGGATTGTATAGAACAATCGAGCCGTTACTCTCAAAGCTTATATACATCGCATCTTTCTTTATAACAACCCTAAAGACCCGTTTACTCCTTACATCAAAATTTTTATGTCGTTTATTTACACTTTTAAATAATAACTACCACTTGTCTTTTACATATACCCTTTAAATGAGTTTTTATTGTCATAAAATACACCCCCAATGTGTCAAATCACTCAAGCACAAAATAACCGCACAAAATTTTTAAGCAAAAGCAATAGAAATTAATTTCGTTACCTTTTCCATCATCACCTCTGAAGATGTTGTCCAAAAAACCTCGTCGTTGCTTCCATACATTTCTCTGTTATACGTAGATCAAACCCATTTCTACTCGCTATCCAAATCTCTGCTGCCATCTTCAGTATTTCTACTACGATAATTGTCTAGACCAAGCTTAGTTACCTTCCGTAACTACCACACCTCAAGCATCCTCGTTCCAAACATTTCTAATCTCGCTTACCCTAGTAACATCCTTCCGTTAGTTTGTTGAATGTATTAACAGCACCGTCTACTAACTAGCACCCACTTGTGCAATTCACACGTTTAATTACTTATCGACGGACTGTACTAACACCGTTTTATACACTTTTAAACTTGGAATTACGTTGCAAACTGAGCGAAGTCAAACGGATAAGCGAAGTAAGAGAGCTTTACCTCGTCTCCTTGTGTATTTATAATCGTCAATCCACACCTCCTGTAACCTATTTCAAACGAAAAGCTCCCCTACCGTAAGTTATTCTGAAAATGTTGCACGTAAAGGACTTGTGAAACCGAGAATTCTCATTCCATCGCCGCACTAGCCCGAAAACTGCTCAACGGTCGCAATTTTCTTAAAAATTTCTAGCATTCCACCAATCATACACCTTTCCTCCATTTTTATGTCCAGCCTTTAGCTATCTCCCCTCGTTTAACCCATGTTCGTCGTCTCTTTTACAATCCCACTCAAGCAACAGAAAATCGATATTGTGGTTGACCTCCAAACCTGTTGCGTACTTTAGACGCGTGTTTTACCCAACGTCTGCTATATGTGATCTCTGTCTGCCTTACGCTATGAATATTCTGTCGCACTCTGCTTTCAAACCATCTGCTATTTTAGTAGCTTTTGCATCGACCGATAAATACAATTCTACAGAATTATATTACAACGTTCATTTCAGTTCCCTGAACCTGTTTATTTATTTGTCTGGTTTCCTATAAAGCAACATTCATTTAAACTCGTTTTTTCCAAGTTGTTTAACTTACAGAATTTCTTAGGATTTGTATTTAACGAACGTTTTGTTTAGTTAAATGGTAAATATGCGTTTACATTATTGATTTTATATACCCCAAAAGCTCTGTTTATTATCTGATGCGCTTGATTTACAACTTTTAAAATATGAAAGCTAATTATTCGTATCTTTGAGTTTCCACGTACTCCAAAGCTTCTATCCTTTATGCAAATTTAACATTCCGATTTATAAATACAAAATATGCTATTATCCGTCCGTTTTCATTGTCAAAATTATTAATTTGGCGCGTAAATAAATTGTTCCTATTTCCTATATACACGGTCGTTACAAATTTATTTTCTTGACCTATTAATGCCTCTTAACCTATAACTAACATGATAATGTATATATATATATATATATATATATATATATATCAAAGAATGCAATTTAATGGCGAGTGACTCAATATTAGCCACAAAGCTAATATTGAATCGCCATTAAATTTCATTCTTTGATATTATTTTAGGACTCATTAAATTTATTTATTATTTATATATATTGCCGGAGAACCCCTATAAGCCTCTGGAACTTCCTAAAAAAACATTCGAGCTCATTCTCCGGTACCTCGCCAGTTTACAAAAAAATTTAATTTTCATAAATTTAAAAATTTCTGCTCTATCAAATTACTTTCTTCAGCAGCTTCCTTGGCTAGCTCAGCTGTGCTTCTTCTCATATACATAAATTTACTCTCATTCTATTAATCATTCACACACCATTCAAATAAAATCACGAAATAATACAACAATCATACAATATTTATTTACCACTATTTACAAATTATAATATTCATAGTTATTTACAGTTCGGTGGTCAAGTTACACCTCAATAAATGCTACTTTTGTCAAGTCCTTGTTTTTAAAATTGAAATTTCTAACACATTTACAGCAACAAAAGTAAATGGGCCCCAAATAATACCTGACCTTTGGTTTATTACTACACTGGAATATGGTGAGCTCATAATAACGCAGTTTATCAATGTATGCTTTCTACTTGGCATACTATTACTACAAACTTCAAAAAAACCCCATGAACTCTTAACAATTAAATTTAAATTCATTAAGCAATTCAATAAGCTTTACGTAGACCTTTTGTTTTATATTCAAAATACCATATTAATAGTCAGCTATGTATCATTTTCAATACGTAAAATACCGTAAAATACCCATTAAAGTTCACTCTCACGCATTACACTTTTAACAGTTAAAAAAAAAAACAGCAAATTCTAATGCGTTACCTGGAAATACTTGAAGATTCCATCTCCGTTGACGATGTATTATGTTCCTGAACCCCACGTCCAATTGGTTAAGCGTGCGGCTCCACAAGGTGTTTTAAAGATGACCACAATCTAAGTTGCGCTTCCTGCTACCCATCCAATATCAATTTCAATATCCAAAACTATGTATATTACACTTGTTTATTATCGCATTTTTAATTTACGAGCTTATTAAAGTATTCGTTGGACCTCAATTAAATTTAAATAAACTCGACACTAACCGCGTCTCAAACTATAAGGTCACAACCAATTTAATACTGAACTTTACAAATTTTAATACTTACAAGCCCCGTCAGTTGATTTTT
The DNA here is from genome assembly GCA_036346225.1 of Platerodrilus igneus. Classification (NCBI taxonomy): domain Eukaryota; kingdom Metazoa; phylum Arthropoda; class Insecta; order Coleoptera; family Lycidae; genus Platerodrilus; species Platerodrilus igneus. The sequence continues at coordinate 4,335,185 of JARFIW010000500.1, read as the reverse complement.
GTATGTCGTTATGCGATGCAAGATTAAAGAATATAAGAAACCCCTATTAATTTCGTTCCCGTATTTATATCATCCAGCTAGGCCCCTTTGGCCACACTTTGCCTGAAATACCTAATTGTAAAATAATATTTCTCCAAATTTTGTCTAACCGTTTTACGCTTCTAGAAATATTTTCGCGTGCTCGTCTATTCTCAAACTAACTATTTCGACTAATCATACATTTCAGTGACGTCTTAAAACCCCGCCTGTGATATCTCTATTCCCGTCTTATGCATATTTGATGTCGCATTCTAGCCTTGCTTGAGTGGTAGAAAATCAATATAGATGCCCGCGTCCACGTGGATGAGTACGTGCTTTGAGACAGTCGGTTGAACAATATTCTTTGAAACTTGCTCTGTTATGCTCAAAATACATAGAAGTCGATTTTTCAATACATACAGGTGTTCAATTAACGAACGTTTAAAATAACATTTCTAGGAGTTTCTTTTTATGGTATTTCAACCCAACCGATATATGTGTTTGTTACAACGAAAGCTATTCGCTTTGGATTTATTGATTTTACATGCTCTTATGCATTCTTTGACGTTATAACCCCTTAAATTAAATTACATTAAATTAATTACTAATTTCTGTTGGCTTATAAAGCTAATTTTCTTTTCGAATCTATTACCTTTTAATCCCTAGTTATAAAATTATGTCAATACTTGCTAATTTAAATTATATAAATGAAATTAATTTTGCGCGTAAATTATGCTCCTTCCTCTATACAGGGTGTTTGAAATTGTATTGTTGACCACCAAATTTAACCCTTTAAAACCACTACAATATATATATATATATATATATATATATATATATATATATATATATATATATATATATATATATATGCTAAATAACACAATTCGTTGACTTTAGCAAATCCTTCAACGCCCTTCTTGTAAACCTACAAACTAAATTTTATTATTTTATTTTTAATGCATTTATTAGTTTTGCTTCACTTTTATTTTAATTTTGTAGGTCTCCCTTAAAACTTTATCCACCCTAATCAACATGATTTTTAAATTATCTTCTACTCTCCTTTCCATTCTTCTGTAGAACTGAGTTACAATTTTTTAGTAATCTTCACATTTGCCTACTTAAGCACTTTTCGTAAACTTCTTATTTATCCAGTTTTATATATCTTACAAACAGGTCTTAAAAATTCATAATCATAAAGTATAGAATTGGGCTAGCAAAGAAAGCATTCTTGTACAGAAATGATTTACTGACATCAAACAATAATTCAAGGATAATGAAAATTTTTTTAAGAATTAGTATAGTATAGAGTGTAGCATTGTGTGATTGCAAACCATGGACTAAGCAAAAAACAGAAAGTGCAAAGATTGAAACTTTTGAAATGTGGGGGTTTTTGAAAATGTTGAGAATTAGCTCGATATGCGGGATACAAATGGATAGGTATTAAAGATATTCAGCATTGTTATCAATGATAAAGGAAAGCATCGTAGATGCATTGCGTAGGTGGACATTGGACAATGACTTTTAACATCTTATACAAATCCCAAACGTAGCAGGTAGTACCAATTCCAGGTAAGTCGACATAAAGCAACGGTCGTAAAATAGGTACGTCTGGAAAGTTGCATAAAGGTAGACAGCCGGCTGAATTTAAAAATTAACATCTGGAAGTCAATGATTGCAATCAACAACCAATAGAAATGGTTGAAATATCTTAAACTTACAGTTTATGAAACCGAGTATGGTTTTAATACATTTAAACAAGTTAGTTTCTAAATTGCTTCTAGAAATATTGAAGATTTGTTGGGTTATCTAGAAGATAGGTGGATAAGTGGCGAAAGTTGGAAATTCGTGAGATTGATTTTACAAGCTAAGATTTTTCAAAACTATCTTGACCAGAAAAGTAACACTATACAAAGAACACATTGCTTATTTCAAATACGATAAATTGAATGACCCAAGTCTCCAATCGCATTCTTGAAACCAACCACCCTATTGAACCGGAAAATCTGAAACTATCAAGAGAAAGATTCTAAAGTATTAGTTGAATGATTATTGATCAACTAAGGTCATTCGGCACAAATGAAGAAATACTAACAAGTAGATCGGCTAGATGTGTTAGCGTTACAAATTGCTCACGTTCTGAAAAGATCACCAGCACATGCGATGACGAAAATAATCTGAGGTGTAACATTAGTTAATTGCACGTTGGGAATGTTCACTTAAGCCCGCGAGGTGAGAAAAATATTCCTACAAGGGTTACTTGCGCAACTTCCATGGTTTAATTGCTTTAAATAGTTTAACTGTTAACGGTAATCACATAGTGATCCAAATGCATATTTAGTTTTCTAATAATTTTCAGGTTAAGCGATTTTTATTGTATTTAACTCATTCAAGTGTTTAACAAATGATTGCAGATCTCCTCCATACCACTTATCTAATCTTATTGCTTTTACTAAACCCCACAAATCGCTCTTAACAATATTAATAAATTATTAAAACGTAAAGCGCTTTTATCGTAAGCCGCCACATAACTGCGTGGGTTTAGACCATTTTTGAAACATTCCAAACCCATAAACCGTTTGTCTTTATTAATTGCCATCAATCAAATATTTCCGTGTGCTTACTTTGCTAATTGAAAAGGGCAATCGTTTTAAAGGAAGTTGGCAATGAGAAAATCTTAAAGGCAAAGTGTACGTTGTGGGTGAATCATGCAAATCAGGATCATTATATTATGTACGATAATAAAAGCAGGGACATGCTTTTGCCCACTATTTATGACAACCAATGCTAAAGGATGTTGGATAGGAAATTGTGCAAAAATTATGAACGTGCAGCATTTGGGAGTTTTTACTTTATTATCTCTGTTGTAATGTAGGACATGCAATTTCACTTGTGGTAAAAGCTTTCAGTCTCTGGAACTTATTTAAATTCTCCGGTGCTGATGAGAACGTGTGCCTGATGTTCGAGATCGGAAATAACATATTAATATGTAATTGGTTTCACTTGTAGGATTTATCCACTAAACTCGACAGACGTCATTTTAGGCGCCACTAAGCAACAACTTAAACATTTCTCTATTAAAACTGAGAGTACATTTTAAGATTTCGGCGTCACTTTTTTGTAAAATTACAGGAATTGCGGCAAACCATTAAACCACTCATCATTCTACAAACGGCTTTTTAATTAAACGATCACACAACTTTATAAAGTAGAAGAAAAAGTGTTCTAAGTGATTCACTCTTGGCAAAACCTCGCGTACTACCTGAAAATTATTATTTGAACTTCATCAAAATTTAACGTTAAATTTCAAATCTTTTCTCAAACTTTTTTATTGTTTTAGTAAAACTTGATTTTGTTCGTGTTCTGAAGAAGAGCTTCTACGTAATTATGATTTGGTGTCAGGTGATACGAGACGTCCCTAGAGAGGCCAAGCACTAAAGCAGCGCAGTCGATATTGGATTTATTACTAAGAGATTTCTAGGGCTCGTTCATCTACTGAAAGATTCAACTTTGGAAAATACATCGTCTTAACTCAGATACTTTGCGTTAAATATGTATGATGTTTTATCGAACTTTGACTGCTTTTAGATTGCGTATTGATTACGAATTATACAAGAGCTTTACGTTTAAAGTGGAGTTGTTTGAATTCGGTTAAAAATAATTGCTGTTTTATATTTTAAGTTGTTGACTAATCAGTTACGCTTGTGACATCTTTTGGACATCACCATTTGGAAGTTTGGTAAACGAGGAATTATCTAAACGAAAAAAAATTAGGTTGCGTGTGCGCTTTGTAACCGTAGCAATCAAAGTTGTTTTGACTATATGTTCTACAGCTGATTCGAGACAACTTGTATTTTAGAATAGAAACCAGTAGCGTAAAGTAAATTCTTTCCGACCGCGCATGGCGGGAAGCCCAGCCATCTCGGAGCCCAAATCAAATAAATTGTTCTCTGTTTTGTGAATATAATAAAGTACGTATAGGTTTCTTCTGTAATCTACCCGTATGCAAATACTGAAATAAGTAGAGCAACTATACTGTCCTTTGATGAATGTAAACTTACCGTTGTTGTACCTCTCGAAACAAAACGCAATTTAAACTGTATTACGGTATTCAACAAAACTACAAAGAATGGAACAAATGGAAAGTAATAATAAACTTTTATAATCATAGTCGCATACCAAATGCGTAAAATTTAATGCAACGGTAGTATCAATACCAAAAATTCTAAATTGCACATTCTTTCAAGTTTTTAAATTCATTTTCTTATTTTTAATTATTTCAATCGCGTGGTTTTCCATAGTTTAACGGTTACGACTTTCATCTTATAATCAAGGAGTTGGCTTGTGATTAGGAACGGGTTACCGTGATTTCAAACAACCAACAACAGCCTACCTCCTTCACGCAATAAGTGAGATTATCTAGAGATGCTATTTCGAATGGACCTGCACCTTGCCGAAGTTCCAGATTACTAGAACAGGTGAAATGGCTTGCGTGTTCTAATGAGCTAAAGAGCCAAACTACATGGTTCAACCAAAGTAGTAGGGTCGTTAGTAAGGAACCAGACTAAGACAGGTCGCCGAAAAAGAGCAGCGGCTCTTTCGGTACTTAGATTGGCAGAGACCATAGGGGTCGGTATGGCAGTCTAAGACACGCTACAGCGATGTAGAAGGCAACGGGAAACCACCACATTACCTCCAAAGTACACAGCGTACTTAAATTGTAATAAACATGATGGCACTCTGTGGGGTAAAAAATTCCGGAGTTAAAATAGTCCCCCATTCGAATCTCCGGGAGACGACTACTTCGGAGAATCGGGAACATTTTGCGAGTCGGAGCATGGAATGTTAAAAGTATGAAGCAGGTAGGTAAGCTAGAGAACCTGAAGTTCGGTGACCAGAAGCGAGGGATGTTTAGAGTAGATTCTTCAGGGTAATTCATACAGAAGTAAAGAAAGGAAATTCGGGTGTGGGAATAGTTATGCAAAAAAAGAGAGGATACTGTGTAGAAAATAACTTACAAAAAAACGAAAGAGTAGTCGTGGTTAGATTATAATCTAAACGGGTAAACACAGTATTAATACAAGTATGCATGCCCACCTGTAGCTACAGTAATGAAGAGGTAGACGCAATCTACAAAGATATCAAAGACATATTTAGATACGTAAAAGGACATGAACATTTAATAATTACGGGGGATTTTAATGCAGTGGTAGGTGAGGGTAAGGAAGGAGCGGTAGTAGGTTTATTTAGTTTAGACACGAGAAACGACAGGGGAAAAAAGCTGGTAGAATTTTGCGTCAAGAACAATCTAATCATCATAAACACATTATTTCAACATCATGCTAGAAGACGATATACGTGGAAGATGCCAAAAGATATAGGAAGATATCAAATAGATTACATTCTAGTTAGACAACGGTTTAGGAATCAAGTAAAAAACTGTAGAAGCTACCCAGGAGCAGACTTAGACATTGACCACAACATCGTAATTATGAAGGCCGCACTTAAATTTAAAAATTTAAAAAAAGAAACGGAAAAAGGCACTTTGACTTTAAGAAACTAAAAATAAAGATATTCAAGAAAGATTCGAAAAAATGAATTGCTGAAAGCTAACAGAAAAATATCTGATACTAAGGAAGAGGAAACAGAATGAAATAACATTAAATTCAGCCTACACATGGCGGACAGAAATATTCTGAGGTTTACACAAAAAAAAAAGAAACCATGGATAACAAAGGATGTCCTGAATTTAATAGAAGAAAGACGAAAATACAAAAATAAATTAAACGAAACAGGGAAACAGAGATACAAAACTATAAAATAGATAATTATTCGCAAATGCCGGAAAGCTATAGAACAATGGATTGATGAAAAGTGCAAAGAAGTACAAACTCAAATGAAAATAGGAAAGACAGATGAAGCATACAAACTAATTGGAATCAACTTTAGGGATATAAAACCGTACAGCAAAAATATAAAGGATGCGGGAGGAAACGTCATTATAGGAAATGTGGAGAAAATGATTAGATGGCAAGAATATATAGGGAATTTATATGCAGGAAAAGTACTAGCAGCATTAAAACAGGAAGCAGACATTGAGAATGATGACTTGAGCTATCCTATACTTTGAGATGAGTTTGAATTAGCGTTAAAGAATCTGAAAAATGGAAAGGCGCCGGGTACAGATCAGGTGCAAGCAGAAACTCTAAAAGCCGCTGGACAAGCAGTAATAGAACGTCTCTTCCAACTTGTAAGCTATATATGAGACAGGCGAGATACCCAATGATTTCAAGCATAACATCATAGTAATTATACTATAAAAGAAAGGCGCGGATAGATGTGAAAATTTTCGAACAATAAGTTTGAGAGTACACGTGTCAAACATATTAACTAGAATTGTACAAAGACGAATGGGAAAACGAGCTGAAGAAATATTAGAAGGTCAATTTGGGTTTAGGTGAAACAGGGGAACAGGTGAGGCTATTTTAGCTTCGAGGGTGATAATAGAGAAAACAATAGAAGAAGGGGAAAGCGTGTATATAGGGTTTGCAGATCTGGAAAAAGCATTCGACAATGTAAAATGGAAAAAATGTTCGAAATACTCAAAAAAATTGGAATGAGTTGTAGCGTTAGACAAATAGTACATAACTTGTACAAAGAGCAAACAGCAGTAATAGAATTAGAGCAGGAACGTAGAGAAGTAAAAATTAGAAAGGTGCGAGGCAGGGATGTGCCCTATCCTCATCAATTTTTAACTTGTACATAGAATATGCAATGAATATTGTCAAATTCATGAAGACATTTGGGATTACTATGCAGGGACAAAAAATTGATATGCTTAGATTTGCAGATGATATAGCAGTATTAACATCTAGTAAGGAAGAGTTAGAAGGTACTCTTAATGAAATGGAAACGGTTCTAACAGAGAGATACGGTATAAAAATTAACAAAAATAAAACTCAAAGTACTAGTATGCAAAAAAATGGAAATAAATTAAAAACAAGAATACAAATAGGTAACAAGAACTTACAAGAGATTAAGGATTTCAACTACCTAGGAAGCCAAATTCGCAAGATGGGAAAAGCGCAAAAGATATAAAACAAAGATTAGCACAAGTTCGTGCTACATTTAACAAGAAAAAGCAATTGCTGTGTTCAAAGACCACAAACATAGAAACAGGAAAAAAATTGTTTAAAATATATGTGTGGAGCACAGTACTGTACGGCTCTGAAGCCTGGACAGTAGGAGAAATGGACAAGAAAAAGGTAGAAGCTTTAGAAATGTGGTGCTACAGACGTATGATGAACATATCATGGACAGACAAAGTTAAGAACAAAGTGGTACTAAAAATGGTAGGGGAAGAAAGAAATATGTGAAAAATGGTAAAAAATAGGAGAGATAAGATGATAGGTGACATACTACGGCATGAGGGTATAGTGCGGAATATATTAGAAGCAGTGATAGGAAAAAAGAGAAGTAGAGGTTGACCTACGTTAGATTACTACACACAGATAGTAAAAGATGTAAGCTGTAGGAATTTCAGGGAAATGTGTAGGCTAGTTCAGAATAGAAATTAATGGCGGTGCGCATCCAACCAGTCCCAAGATGGGTAAACTAATAACGAAAAAATAACTGTAGTTAAACATTATTATTAATAAGCAACTACAAATATTGGTTGTACAATATTCTCGAATAATGTTAATTGTATGACAGGATTTACTGGAAAACTATTAATGCGGCAATGTCTAAGTGTTGGGGGACCTTGGCGGCCACAGGCTGCTTAACCCCCATCACATACCTTACATGTGATATTCCAATGCTCCACCCTCAGGTACTACATTGGCCAGGAAGCAATTTTTTTTACCTGGAAAATTTGGAATTTTGCAGAATCCTTTCTGTTCCAAGCAAGGTAGGGATCTTTAACGTGTCTGACAACACTCACACACGGGACCTCCATTTTACTTATTATCCAAACGAGGGTGTACTTTTGTGAAAAATGCTCGCCTAACATTTTTCAAGCGTACCGTGTCGGAATTCGAACCCGGGACCTTAGACGCAGTAGTCACACACATACCACTACGCCACGGAGCCGCCTCCCTTCACATACCCCTGAATCACGGTGAAATAGGGCATATAATTAGAAAAACATTGATGGGAACCGAGCTGTATATAGGCTGTGTAGTAATTTCAGGGAACTGTGCAGGCCAGCTCAGAATATAAATAAGTCGAGGTACGTAACCAACCAGTTTTGAGACGGAAAACTTAATGGCGAAAAAATAAGTGCAGATAAATCTGATAATTCTCATAAACAACTACAGGTGTTGGTTGTGAAATATCTGCAACTAATTGTGACTGTGCAAAAAGACATATTAGAAAAAATATTAAATCGGCCAAATGTTCATGTGCTGGGGGAACTTGGCAGTCACAGGCTGCTTACCTTACCCTTGTGAAAAATGCTCGCGTAACATTTTTCAAGCGGACCGTGTCGGGTTGCGAACCCGGGACCTTGGGCGTAGTAGTCACACACATACCAACTACGCCACGGAGCCGCCTTTCCTTCACAATCACTGATTGTCGGAGAAATAGGGTAGTAGGGTAGTATGGTAATAGGGTAGTAGGCAGTAGGAAAAGCAAGCAGAAAAACCGTAGGATCTTTTTGGAATGTTGCGCTTCAGATGTATGAGGATGATAGCATGGCCAGACAAAGTTAATAACAAATAGAGAAATAAAGATATCTGTGAAAGGCAGAATACGTTCTAAGGCATTTTTGGGGAATAGTATGGGATATATTGCAAGCGGAAATAAGAAAAAGAAAGTAGATGTAGACCTAGATCAGATAGTGGTAGATGCAGACTGTGCAAGTTTCAGGGAAATGTGTAGGTTAGGTCAGAATAAGAAACAGTGAGGGTACGCGTTTAACCAGTTCCAGGACTGAAGACCTAATCATGATGATCTAGAGATGAGCCGGTTTATTGACTTTCTTCGGTTTATAAGTTCTATTGTTTTTGGTTTTTATTAATGATATTGTAAACTCTTACCAACATTCAAAAATATTTTTCTTAATCTTCTTTGGGAATTAATTCTTAATCTTCTTTAGGCATTAATCTAATTCCCAAAGAAGATTAAGAAAAATACTAAACAATTACTAAACAAAATATTGCTATATGCCGACGACTTAAAAATATATTCAAAAATATATACAGTTCAAGATTGCTTAAACGTTAGCTGATTTAGATAGTATATAATGCTAGTTGATTTTTGGCTGCTAGTGAAATGGTAAATGTTTTCTTGGACCCAAATAAAATTTTTAATTTATCTAAACACACTCGGATAGTTTCTATATGAACGAGTAGCCTATAATAAAATTGGTTGAACACAGGTTATTAGAAAAGAAACCTTCTAAAGGATACCAGCTTTTAGAAAATTAGCTCTGGGTAAATCAAAAGACGTGTCGTGATTTTTACTGACAGCTAAACGAAAGATAAATAGGCTTACCATACTTTTGAATACAAGTACTTATTGCATAAAGGAAATGCGAAAACCTAAATCAAACCTCGCTGAAACAAACTTAAAATACTTACTTAAGTGGCACTTGGAACATCCACGTTCAATCTGTAAATATATAAATACTAACTCTTCGACATTGTTTGTGCCTGACATTTAGATGACCAATAAAGTTTTGAATAGCAATAGACCTTATTTTGTATATATTGAATATTTTATTTCACTTCTAGGATTTAAATCCTACTCTTAAAATTTTGTTTGTTTTACTCACAACCTTTAAAACCATTAATAAAAATTTAAGTCTCAAAATAAATTATATTCTATTGATCGTTTTTCTTAAATTTTCAAAAAACAGGTTTATTAGGTTCTTGCACTATAAACTTACATATGTACAGTATTGCCCGAAATAAACAGTACTGAAATTGTAATTGTTTTGTATATTTAAAAAATACATATTATTGACACTTTATTATATGTTCTAAATGTGCACCTCCTCGTTCGAGACAGACTTCATAACGATGTTCTAAGTTTCTGGTCATGTTATTGAATAAGGGTTGTCTCAGGGCTGCGAAGAAGACTCTAACGGCATCCTTTAATTCATCGATGGTTTGTGGTGCCCGTTTGAAAACGGCATTTTTAGCCATGCCCCAAATGTATGCGTCTGGAGGTGTGAGGTCTGGAGAATGTGAAGGATAAGGAAGTCAGTAAATCGTGATATGAATTTGCTTGGAAAATGTTCTTGAAGAAATTGACGAATTGCAGCAGCAGTATGGCAAGTTGCCCCGTCCTGCTGAAAAATTGGTTTCGAAATGCCAAGTTACGTGCACGACAGAATTGACGTAGATCAGGGATAAATCGTGTTAAAATTTGTCTGTACCTCTGTTGATTAAGTGTGACTTGCCTACCATTCTCTTCGATAAAGTACGGACCAATGATTCCGTGTCCGGAAACAGCACACCAGACACTCACTTTTTCACTATGTAAAGGAACCTCTTGAACCTCATCGGGTCTGGCAAAGCCCAGAAATCGATTTGTGCGACGATTCACATAGCCTGACAAGTGAAAATGTGCTTCGTCTGAAAACCAAACATTTTTCAAAAATTCAGGTTTTTCATACTGTAACGCGAGAATTCTGGCGCAATATTCCACTCTACTGCGATAATCCCGAGGATGTAGTTGTTGATGTACCTGAATCACATACGAAAATGTACCCAGCTCCTTCAGGATTCTTTGAAAGGAAGTTCTTTTTAAATCAAGTTGTAACGCTGTCCTTGCCTGGCTGACTTTCGGATTTTCTAAGATTTGCTCAAAAACACGTTCATGGTTACTGTTGTTGTTAACTGTTCTGGGAAGCCCCGAGTTTCCTTTTTGTTGGCACAATACACTACCTGTATTTCTAAACTTTTCAATAACCTTCAAAATTACAGCATTACTTGGAGAACGTTTATTAAACCTTTGTGTGAATTGATCAGACACGTATAGCAAGCTTGCACCATTACGTCGGCCGATTCCGTATGAACGAAAATAATGCTCTACCAGAAACACTTTCTCCTCTGTACTTAACACCATTTTTAACAATTAGGCCCTACTAATTACTTGTTTGAGGTTTACTTGAGAGGTCTATACTAGCTAACTTGAGTGTGACAGCGCACGCATAAAAACACCGCCAACTTAGTTTCAGTACTGCTTATTTCGGGCAATACTGTATTATCTGGCATTGGCGGTATTAGACTTCTATATGATATTGAATTACTAGAAAAACGGAGATTACCTACTGATTTCCTGTGTGCCTGTAAAATTATACGATATATCTATGACTCGGGACATCTACTATAGTGTGCTTTCAAGTTCTTCAATGCAGACCTTGAAACATGCAATTGCTATCATCAAAACACTTCAATACAAATCTGGGCAGGAATGCCACAATCTACTGACATTTCAATAAATACTGCATAAATATAGATGTGAATATGTTTTCTCCTTTTTCATTTGAGGAACCTGTAAAAGAAATTTTTGTTAATTAGTAAGTGCTAGATTTATATGTAATATGTAGAAGTATACAATAGTTTTATATATGCTTAAGTCGAAAATTATATTCAATAGCAAATGCTGATTTTGGGCTTGTCCTGTATGTATCCCAAATATAAATAAATAAATAAATCGGCGTTAAACCAAACAAATTTACCTGCACATGATGCTTTTTTCAATGATTTAACATCGGTAACTTCAGTAATGACAAATACGAGCATGCTCAGAACGCATGGAGTACCTTTTATATTTAGATGTTTGGATAATATTGCGACCTTTAGCTCAAAACTAACATGCTTCTTTTAACGGACGTTTGAAAATTTTGGAAACGTTTGTATAAACACATATGATGTGGATTCGTGTCGATCAGTACGTGACCGCGCCCAGTGTCAAAAAAGAAATAAGGGAAAACTTAAGCGTTCATATTATTAAATATGTTAGACGTATGACTCTACGTATTAAGAAGTGAGTTAGGTTTAAGTAGGGAATAGGTGTAAATAATAGTTGATCGTAGAGTAGGTAATGATAGATGTTAGTAATAGGTATAAATAATGACGCTAGGTAATAGATAGTGATAGGTGCGTATAGGTTATAAGTTATAAGTGTACATACAAATAAGAGATAAGCATTCAATACAGGTATATTTGAATTCAAATAAAAACCTGAAAATTTAGTTATTATTTGTATTCAAATAGGGGGATTATTCTGTGGTATTTGAATGGTAGAAGAGGTAGATAATTTATTTGATATATAATTTCAAGTTTCCGCATGTAAATACCAAAAAGCAACTATTTGTAACGCTTTTGCAAAGTACGAGTGTAGGATTTAATTTTACAAAAAACTTTCAGGATACTTAAATGCAATGTAGCATAAGGGTATAACCGGGGCAAAATACTAGGATTTGGATGGCAGTTGATATTTGGTATAAAAATTTCTGAGAAATGAGTAAACGTTCGCTTGTGGGTTTTTAAGATTTGAGTAACCGTTGGAAGTTTACTAAGAAAACTTGTTTGTTTGTATCAAAGGATTTTGGAGAATTTAAGAGAATTAGAGGGGCACAAAAGCCTATATAAAGACAATGAGGTGGTGGTAGAGCTCTCTTATCTTCGCTTCTCTCTACGCGCTAATCGCTACACTAGTAATAGTGAACGAGATTACAGCTGACTTGTCTACAAATGAAAATCAGTCTTCTAAAACAGTTTGAAATATAACTAACACCAGTGCTGTTGAGTTTCGACCAGCTGTCAGCAAAGGTGTAATTGAAAGTTTTAAAGATTAGTAGCAGTCATACATAAGTAAGTACCGACCGCATGATATTAGGTTGGTGCATAGTAGGCACATTAAATGGAGTAGAGATCGATGGTAGAAAGATTAGATTGTTTACTTACCGTAAACGGGATCCGTAGCCGAATTAGAGTAAGTTGGAAGTTTTATGTAATTGAGAGGACAGAGTACAGCTAGCAGTTACCGCTGGTGCAGCTAGGGTGAGTCCAGCTATGGTGAGTTACAAACACACATTAAAAGGGAGCAACCTATTGCAAGCTACATTCACTGCCCTGACCATAATTTGAATCCTGTTTTAGACGATGCTTCTTGGATTAAGTGCCTTTCATAATGGAATTTTATGACCTTTGTCAAAAAATGTACACAGTTTTTAGATAGAACATTAAAAGGTGGAGTGATTTAACAATAAAACAAAATAATGAAAATAATCAGTTAACTTTCAAAATCATTATGGTCTTCTGGATTCCAGTCTGTCATAGCAAATCTTCACAAATTTATACAAATTCCGAAAGTTTTATCAAACATTTTACTTATTAGCACGAAACAAGAAAGAAAACAGGAAACAACAACTACAAAAAATACATGGAAAGGTCTGAATTTGTATTTTGCACGTTTTATTAATGCAATATATTAAGGCGTATAAATTTAATTTCAAAACATTAGAGTCGATAGATATATATTTGAAAACTGTCATGGCGATATTAAAATCTAGTTTTATTTCTGCAGCAAACGTTTGTGATGAATTTGCAAATATAACAGAAATGACCAGTGTTGTACTTGGAAGATGGAACATTGCTCCACAATTTGAATAAAGAAGAGAAAGAATATAAGACATTTTTTTAAAGAACTTAGTACCGAAAGAGTTCAGAGTGATGAACGATTCTTTGAGATAGAAATTTATAAGCCGGGATCTATATAATTTCAACCCAGTTAAAAAAACTGCTTTGACAGTATGAGAATTTTAAATTTCTTTTACTAAAAGGTTTTATAAATAGTACAAACGTTATATTACACATTAAGTAATATTCAAAAAATGTGTTACTGTGACATCAAGCAAATTTACAAATCAAAATATATGACTTAAAGCTGTTTTTGATGATGACTTAAATAAGCTGAATTCTTTTAGAGAAATAGATCATTTTTTAATAATTAACAATAAGTGAGCAGCTAGTTTACCAGACTTTTTATATCATCATCATCATTGGGTCTTCAGTCTTGGAACTAGTTAGACGTGTACCCTCACTGTTTCCTATTCTAAACTAACCTACACATTTCTTTGAAATTTGCACAGGCTGCATATATCACTATCTGCGTACAAAAATCTGATCTCGGTCTACCTATACTTCTTTTTTCCTATCTTTGCTTGTAATATATCACGTACTAGTCGCCAAAAATGCCTTAGAACGTATCCTGCCCTTCTATTCTCCTATTTTTTTTTGTTTTCTACAGATATCTTTATTCCTCTACTATTTCTATAATTTATTTGTTATTAACCTTGTCTGTACATGCTATCATCCTTATACATCTAAAGCACAACATTCCAGAAGGCTTTTATCTCTTTCTGTATGCTTTACCTACTGCTCGTATTTCATAGACGTAATGTGTTGTGCTCCACAATGCGCTTTAATCAATTTTCTTCTATGTTGGTTGTCTTTGAACATGTTACATGCAGTTCGATCACTTTCTATTATTTTATATACAACTCGGTTCCCCTTCTATTGTTTTCTAATTATATGCCCTATTTCACTAATTTTCAGTGGTACGTGAAGTAGGTTAAGCAGCCTGTGGCTGCCAAGGATCCTCCCACACTTAGACATTTGCCGAATTTTGAGTATTTTGAACATTTTTTTCCATTTTACATTGTCGAATGCTTTTTTCATATCTACAAACACTATAGACACGCTTTCCCCCCTTTCCTATTGATTTCTCCATTATCACCTTCAGAGCTAAAATAGCCTCCAGAGTTCTCCTGTTTCTCCGAAACCTAAATTGATCTTCTCCTAGTATTTCTTCAACTCGTGTTTCCATTCGTTTTTGTACCATTCTAGTTAATATTTTTGATACCTGTGCTGTCAGACTTATTATTGGAAAATTTTCACATATATCTGCGCCTCTCTTTTTTCGTATAGTTCATATGAAGTTACGTTTGAAATCTTTGGGTATCTCGCCTGTCTCATACCTAAGTCTTACATGTTGGAAGAGACATTCTGTTACTGCTTGTCCAGCGGCTTTTATAGTTTCTACTTGCACCTTATATGTACCCGGCGCCTTACCATTTTTCAGCCACTTTAATGCTAATTGAAACTCATCTCGTCGTATAGGATATCCCAAGTCATCATTTTCAATATCTGATTCCTGTTCTAATGCTGTTAGTTCCTTTCCTGCATATAAATTCCCTATATATTCCTGACATCTAACCACTTTCTCTACATTTTCTGTAATGACGTTTCCTCTCGCTTTGCATATTTTTGCTATACGGTTTATATCCCTAAAATTCCTTCTAATTATTTTGTATGCTTCATCTGTCTTTCCTATTTTCTTCTTAGTTTGTACCTCTTTGCACTTTTCATCAATCCATTGTCCTTTAGCTTTTCTGCATTTGCGAATAATTTCCCATTTTATGACTATGTATCTGTTTTCCTGTTTCGTCTGATTTATTTTTATATTTTCGTCTTTTTTCTATTACATTTAGGATATCTTTTGTTATCCATGGTTTCTTATTTTCTTTTTGTGTATACCCCAGAATATCTCTGGCCGCCATGTCTAGGCTGGATTTAATGTTATTCCATTCTGTTTCTACTTCCTTAGTATAGATATTTTCCCGATATCTTTGAGCAATTCATTTGACTTTTTTTCGAATCTTTCTTGAATATCTTTATCTTTTAGTTTCTCTAAGTCCAAGTGCCTTTTTCCGTTTCTTTTTTTCACATTCTTAAATTTAAGTGCGGCCTTCATAATTACGATGTTGTGGTCAGTATCTATATCTGCATCTGGGTAGCTTCTACATTCTTTTACTTGATTCCTAAACCGTTGTCTAACAAGAATGTAATCTATTTGATATCTTCCTATATCACCTGGAATCTTCCACGTGTATTGTCTTCTAGCATGATGTTGAAATAATACGTTTGTGATGGTTAAATTGTTTTTGTCGCAAAATTCTACAAACCTATTTCCCCTGTCGTTACTCGTGCTTAAACCAAATAAACCTAATATCGCTCCTTGCCTACCCTCACCTACCACTGCATTAAAATCCCCTATAATTATTAATTTTTTATGTACTTTTACTTAGTATTTTTCTTAGTATGTCTTCGATATCTTTGTAGATCGCTTCTACCTCTTCCTCACTGTGACTGGAGGTGGGCACGTATACTTGCATTATTACTGTATATACCGGTTTAGATTATAATCTAACAATGAGTACTCTATCGTTTTTTTGTAAGTAGTTTTCTACACAGTGTCCTATCTTTTTTGGCATAACTGTCTGCACACCAGAATTACCTTCTTCTGATCCTGTATGAATTACCCTAAAGTCTCCACTCCAAAAATCCCCCGTCTCTAGCCACCGAACTTCGCTGATCCCCACTATGTCTAGTGCTAACCTATCCATTTAAATTTTTAAGTTCTCTAGCTTACCTAATTGCTTCATACTTCTGACATTCCAAGCTCCGTCTCGCAGAATGTTCTCGATTCTTTTTCTAAATTTTCCGAAGACATCCTCCGAAGTAGTCTCCTCCCGGAGATCAGAATGGGGGGACTATTTTACCTCCGGAATCTTTTATCTCAGAATAAGCCATCATTTTAAATACAATTTAAGTACGCTTTATACTTGGGAGGTAACGTGGTGGTTTCCGTTGCCTTCCACATCGTGGTAGTGTGTCTTAGAATGCCATACCGACCCCTATGGTCTCTGCAAATCTAAGTAACGAAAGAACGGCTGCCCTCTTTTGAGGACCTATCTTAGTCTGGTTCCTCACTAAAGACACTACTAATTTGGTTGAACCTGTAGTTTGGCTCTTTAAATCACTGGAATGCAGAAGCCATTCCACCTGTACTAGTAATCTAGAACTTCTTCAAGGTGCAGGTTTTGGAATGATGACTTTTATATAATGCAATTTTATTATTTTTGACTTTACGAGTTAAGGTGGTAACAGTAGAAAAGCCATTTTTTAAAGCTAAAGTTACTAAAGAATTATTTACGTAGTACAATGTCAGCTTGCACAAATTCACCGTTGAAAACTCCATTTAAATCCATATGATAAAATTTGAGATGTTTGCGATATTAACTACTGTTTGCTAGAAACTATAAAAATTATTGCTATAGTCCATTTGCTTTAACTTTAGGATGACGTCAGAACTGAATAAAATGCCACATTGCCAATATTAGCTTAAATCATACTAATATTTAATGAAAGATATAGGAATATAGGAAGAATTGGTGGCAACACCGTACAGAACTGCCAACCTTTATTTTGTTAAATGACAATATTCTTCAAGTTGCCAACACTTAATTGCTGCATTTGACGTCATTCTAAAGTTAATTTGAATGGACTATAATAATCAATTTTAAGTTATACATAAACATCTATTGTGTGTCAGGTTGTTACTGTATTTATCTTTTTTTTTGCGTTAAACAATTGATGTACTTTAGTGCTTATACTAGCGCGTCAAGGTAACGTTTGATTTTTGGTCTTGTCTTGTAATTGAATTTATATCCGTTGTACAAAGTATAATTAATAAATAAATAATAAATTAAAAAAAAAAGTTAGTAATTTGTTTCTTACTGGTATTCAACAAATGAGACAACAAAATTAGAGATGGACCGGTTAGAAAATGATTTTGAAAAGCCGTAAGTGTCAAACACGTTAGTGGTTCAGAAACGTAAATATTTCCCCAGAATATACAAAATAAGACTATTAGAATAATATACTGTACTATAGATAGTACACTATTTTAGTTAAACAAACACGTTAGGATTATTGTGTATAAATAGTTGTAAAGATTGATTATACGATCAGGTTCAAGAGTAATTAATGTTTATAACGGTAAGCTCATTAGTTTATTTTTTCTTACTTTTAAAAAAATATACCCTTATACGTTCCCCCGAAATTTGACTTACTAATTCTAAACCCGAAGGTACTACATTGACCAGAAAGAATGTTTTTACCAGAAAATTTTGAATTTTGCTTAACCCTTGTTATTCCAGACAAGATGGAGATTTTTAACATACTTGGCAACCATCACCTACAATTCACCTCTCCTTAACCTATAATTGTAGATGTAAATTTCAAACTTAAAAAATAGGTGATTATATACTGCATTTTGTTAGAGATGGAGAAGTAAGTGACCCAGCAAACAATATTGCGTGGGCTTGCGATTTTGCGTTACGTAGAAACGTATATGGGATTTGAGTAAGCTGTATATGGAACAGCAGAATAACTAATAAGTACACAAACACTAACTGGCAGTTGTCTTAAAAAAACAATAATAAATGAACATATTTATATATTTAGCGTACCGATCTGGATTATCGTCAGCAAGAGTGAAAGATGTAAGACTATTGCATCAACTTGGGACGCAGATAAAGAAATGATTTGGGTGGGTGTAAATTCGAATGAATGAACTGTAGATAAATGACTGTTACTGTGGACAATTTGTCAGTTCGAACGAACGCTCAGAACCTTGTTCAACCACACGTTCTTTCTTACTTGGTCACAGCGGTGCCACGTCTTACATCGACAAATGCAGATGCTATGCTAAAATATTTAGTTAGCTTAGGTACCTTTATCAGTACCCTTCCACTTGAAGACTTTGCTTGTTCTTTTCTTTTGCACAATAAAGTTCTACTACTAGTTCGCTAAACCTGAAATGAAATAACTTAAAATATTAAATAGTTTAAACTTTAAATCCATTCATAACCTAAAAAATAAGTAATCAATTTCACTTACAAGGTTAAATCTTTTTCGTGTTAGTCTGATGCAGGTTGCTTTTGCTTTCGCCACGGGTACTCATTTCATACAGCATTAGCTCCAGTTGGTGTTGTATTAAATTGTAATTATACAACTGTATGATGCCGAAAAACAATTCTGCCCCAAATTATTAATAAATATACTTAGTATAAGTTGCAGTGTATTAGGGTCCATACACGATGTAAAAATTCAAAATGGGCGCTCTTTATAATTTATAAATTTACTGAGACGACTGCTTTGTCGCTTTAAACTTATGTTTGAAAAAGTACACTTAATATAACAAAAACATTTACCAGTTCATTATTGGGTTTAAAAAGGATTTGTGGCGAAATTGAATGTCAATTAACTGTTAAATTGTAAATAGAAATTAAGTGCCAAAAATGTTTCACACACTTTCAAACGATGAAAACCCTGAAGATAAAAGACCCTCTGCGGTAGCAGAAACTGCACGTGCCTGGTTATGTATTGATCAGTCAGTCTTACCTTGAAAAGAAATTATTTATTTTAAGTATCTAGATGTGTTAAGTTTAAGATTTCTAATGTTTCAGGCTCTAAAAATGATTTTCCTCTGTAAGCACTACAGATAATTTTAAAACGCACCCGGTCTTCGCTAAAAATAATACATGTATTTGCGTGCAGGATGTAAAAATGTAGTTTTTGATTTGATAAACTCAATCAAGTAATAACATTCTAAAAATTATTAAAATAAGTTGCAGGCTGAAATATTATATAACCAATAAGCTGTCTGTGTAGCTGCAGCGTAGCTCAAAAGTATCTTCACAGTTCTTAATTTTAATAATTCTTTCTAGAATTAATATTTATTGCGTTTCTCTCTTTTATATTAAAACAAATACTTGGCAGTTTCGGTATGGAGCGATACACGCTTGTAGAAAGGATAAACATCGTAACTTTTCATTTGGAAAACGGAAGAAACATTATTTCTACTTAGAGAAATTTTCAACAATATTTTAATGTCAGATATGCTACTTAACCATACGATACTGCAACTTGTAGCTAAATGTTAAGTGACAGAAGCTGTAGGAGACGCAAGGAGGAGAAGAAGATCGTAAAGAGTAAGATCCATTGAAAATATTCAACATGTACAGGAAAATGTTCATAAAGCTCCAAACAACTTCAACACAAAGACGTTCTTTGCAGCGAGGGATCAAACAACGATCACTGCAGTGCATTTTGAAATAAGATCTCCACATGCATCCGCATAAAATCCAACTGATGCAACAACTGAGTCCACAAGACTTCTATGCAAATTTTGAATATAGCCGGATACACATTAAATCTTGCAGACATAGAGGAAGGTTTTGTAAATAAATTATGGATGTTAGACGAGAGGCGGCTCCGTGCGTTGGATACGTTCGCGTATGACTAGTAATCCCAATGTCGTGAGCCCGATTCCCGACACGGACTGCTTGTAAAATGTTAGGCGAGCATTTTTCACAAAAATACACTCTCGTTCGAATGAGAGATAAAATGTAAGTTCCGTGTGTGGAATAGAAATAGCAAGGGTTCGCCAAAATTCAAAATTACTAGATCAAAAACCTTGCTTCTAGTTTATTGTAGTTCCATCGGGTGCAGCATTGCAAAGTCAAATGTAAGAGATGTCAGACGAGGCACATTTTATTGCTTTGTAAACATGCAAAATTAGCGGTATTTGGGTACAGAGAATCCAGACTTCGTTGAATAAAGGCAAAAAGGTTACAGTTTGTGCGCTATTTTAACCCAAAAAATAATCGGTCTCTATTTTTTCCAAGATGAATTTAGTCACACACTATCGGTAATGGATATCGATACAAGGAAATGCTGGAAAACTCTCTTTGTACCACAAAAAGAAGATCATCACTACTGCTTTCAACAAAATGGTGCCACTGTCCATACTTCCAGAGCCACAATTGCACTTCCGAGGACACATTTCCCGAATCTCAACGTTCCAGATTATTTTCTTTGGGGTTATCTGAAAGAAAGGGTTTAAGTAAGCGAGCCACAATGTTTGGAATAAGTTAGAGCGGATATTGACCGAGAGATTTTGGGGTTATCGCAAGAAACTATATAGAATGTCATGGAAGATGTGCTAAAAAGAGCTCATATTTGTCATCGCGAAAGAGGACATCATTTGTTAGACATTATTTTTTATAAATAGTTGAAAAAACCTCAAGAAACATGCTTTGTATTGTGAGTTTGAAAATATAAATTTACTTAACTTTTAATATACTTCTTTAATCTAAAATCTTGAAAGTACTTTTTTGCTGCCCAGTATTACCTACTTTTTAACATAACTATTTTTACTCCCTTTTTACGATTTTCAACATTTTTATAGCCATGCAAGTTCCAAAATATGAGTGCAGTTCAGTTTAGGTCTGATAGAAAACATTTTAGCTCTTTCTAATTACAACTGTCTACGAATTAGGCTACTTTAGTATAGAAACGGATTTGTACGTTTGGTAAAATCACAAATCGCCATATAATTTGGGGGTACGATTTTTGACAGCAACAAAAGATTTTGGCGTTTTATCAAAATATTTCAAAAATAACAGAACTTGAGAAAAATAGAAAAAGAATCTTGTTTAAAAATTCAATACTCAGTTAAAATCGATCATGTGAATTTTTGTCTCTTTATGGTGTAGAAATAAAGCCAAACAATATCAGAGTTAAAAAATCTAAGACGCATGTACGCCTTACAACCAAACTTACGTAAATTTTATAAAAGGAAATTATATATTTTAAATAAATTAAGAAAATCTATTAAAGTTTATATTAGTTTGTATGTTAACATATCTCAAATAAATTCGATTATCTCGAAAACTAAATGAGATATCGAAAAGTGTATAGCATATTTATAATCAGCGTAAAAACTAAACAAGGTACATATATATCATTTATTGTATCATTATGGGAATATGGCAACGGACGACGGCGCCGACGAAGACGTAGCGATTATATTAACCTAACTTACTTCGTAAGTTTGGTTGAAAAGCAGTTTATCTACATTTTTATATATAACTTTCTTTTAATCAATGTATACACGGGCATTTCTTTAAATCAAACAAACTAAAAAAATACTCAGTAGAAACTTTTCATGCCCGATGACGGTTATCACTTCTTAAAGCTTTCTCAGCACGACAAATTTCAGAAGACAAAATGATGTCAATTGAGGTCACTAATTATCATCATCATCATCATCATTAGGTCTTCAGTCCTAGAACCGGTTGGATGCGTACCCTGATTGTTTCCTAGACTGAACCAACCTACATATTTCGCTGAAATTTGCTCAGTCTGCATATATCCCTATCTGTGTGTGAAAGTCTGATCCGGTCTATCCTTCCCTATCTTTTCCTATCTCTGCTTGTAATATATTCCATACTATTCCCCAGAAATGCCTTAAAACGTATCCTGTCCTTCTATTTCTTCTATTTTTTCGTTTTCCACAGATATCTTTATTCCTCTACTATTTCTACAACCATTTTGTTATTAACATTGTCTGTCCATGCTACCATCCTCATACGTCTGAAGCACAGCATTCCAGAAGGCTTTTATCTCTTTCTGTCTGCTTTTCCTACTGCCTCTATTACATAGATGTCCTGTGCTGTGCTCCACACTATGCTTTGAACAGTTTTCTTCTTGTATTTATGTTCATTGTCTTTGAACATAGCTGCTGTTCCATCTTGTTTGATGCAGTTTGGTCACCTTCTATTGTTTTACAGTTTATACCCTATTTCTCTGATATTCAGTGGTGCGTAGAGGGGAATAAGCAGCCTTTAGCTGCCAAATTCCCCCAGCACTTGAACCTTTGTCGAATTAATAGTTATTCTAATTTATCCTTTTGCCCACTCAACATTAGTTGAAAATATTTCACAACCAACACCTGTAGTTGTTATACCAAACATCAGATTTAAGAGCATTTATTTTTTTCGTCATTGGGTTTTACGTCTTGAAACTGGTTGAAGTTGTACCTCAGCTTATTTATATTCTAGGCTAGCCTACCGAGTTCCCTGCAATTCTCACAACAGCCTATATACAGCTCGATTCCCTTCTATTGTTTTCTAATTATGTGCCCTATTTCGCCGAGATTCAGTGGTATGTGAAGGGGAGGCGAATCCGTGGTGTAGTGGTATGTGTGTGACTACTACGCCCAAGGTCCCGGGTTCGAATCCCGACACGGTCCGCTTGAAAAATGTTAGGCGAGCATTTTTCGCAAAAATACACCCTCGTTCGGATGAGAGGTAAAATGGAGGTCCCGTGTGTGAGTGTTGTTGCGCACGTTAAAGACCCCTACCTTGCTTGGAACAGCAAGGGTTCGGCAAAATTCCAAATTTTCCAGGTAAAAAGAAACTCGCTTCCTGGCCAATGTAGTACTTTCAGATGGAGCATTGGAAAATCATATGTAAGGTATGTGAAGGGGGTTAACCAGCCTGTGGCCAAGATTCCCTAACACTTAGACATTTGCCGTATTAATAGGTCTCCAGTAAATCTTTTACCACAATTAACATTAGTTGAGAGTATTGTAAAACCAATATCTGTAGTTGTTTATAGTAATCACCATGTTTAAGTACAGTTATTATTTTTGTCATTAGTTTTTCAATCTTGCGACTGGTTGGAAGCGTACCTCCATTTATTTCTATTCTGAGCTAGCCTACACATTTCCCTGAAATTCTCACAGCCTACATCTTTCACTAACTGTGCGCACTATTCCCTCATGTCTTAGTGTGTGGCCTATCATCCTATCTCTTCTATTTCAATCTTTTTGAGTACTTCGAACATTTTTTTCCATTTTCATTATCGAATGCTTTTTCCAGATCTACTTACCCTATATATACGCTTTCCCTCTTCTCTATTGTTTTCTCCATTATCACCCTCAGAGCTAAAATAGCCTCCCGTGTTCCCCTGTTGCCCCTAAACCCAAATTGATCTTCTCCCAGTAATTCTTCAGCTAGTTTTTCCATTCGTCTTTGTACAATTCTAGTTAATATTTCTGACACGTGTGCTTCAACCTTATTTTTCGAAAATTATCGCATCTATTTGCGCCTCTTTTTTTTTGGTATAGTTACTATGACGTTACGTTTGAAATCTTTGGGTATCTCGCCTGTCTCATACATGTAGCTTACAAGTCGGAAAAGACGTTCTGTTACTGCTTGTCCAGGGGCTTTTAGAGTTTCTGCTTGCACCTTATCTGTACCCGGCGCCTTACCATTTTTCAGACTCTTTAATGCTAATTCAAACTCATGTCTAAGTATAGGATATTTCAGGTCATCCTTTTCAATGTCTGATTCCTGTTCTAAAGCTGTTAGTTCCTTTCCTGAATATAAATTCTCTATATATTTCTGACATCTAGCTACTTTCTCTACATTTTTTATAATGACGTTTCCTTCCGCGTTCCCTATATTTTTGCTATATGGTTTTATAAAATTCATTATAATTAATTTCTATGCTTCGTCCGTCTTTTCTATTTCTATCTTAGTTTGTATCTTTTCGCACTTTTCATCAATCCATTGTTCTTTAGCTTTCCTGCATTTGCGAATAATTTCCCATTTGATGGCTTTGTATATCTGTTTTCCTGTTTCGTCTGATCTATTTTTGTATTTTCGGTTTTCTTTTATTAAATTCAGGATATCCTTTGTTATCCATGGTTTCTTATTTTCTTTTTGTGTATACCCTATAATATCTTTGGCCACCATGTCTAGGCTGTATTTTATGTTATTCCATTCTGTTTCTACTTCCTTAGTATAAGAAATTTTCCTGATATCTTTCAGCATTCATTTGACTTTTTTCAAATCTTTCATAGATATCTTTATCTTTTAGCTTCTCAAAGTCAAAGTGCCTTTTTCCGTTCCTTCTTTTCAGATTTTTAAATTTAAGTGCGGCCTTTATAATTACGTTGTTGTGGTCAGTGTCTATATCTGCTTCCGGGTAGCTTCTACAGTTTTTTACTTGATTCCTAAACCTTTGTCTAATAAGAATATAATCTATTTGATATCTTCCTATATCTCCTGGAATCTTCCACGTGTATCGTCTTCTAGTATGATGTTGAAATAATGTATTTGTGATGGTTAAGTTGTTCTTGTCGCAAAATTCTACCAGCCTATTTCCCGTGTCATTTCTCGTGCCTAAACCAAATAATCCTACTATCGCTCCTTCCCTACCCTCACCTACCACTGCATTAAAATCCCCCGTAATTATTAAATTTTCATATCCTTTTACGTATCTTAGTATATCTTTGATATCTTTGTAGATCGCCTCTACCTCTTCCTCACTGTAGTTAGAGGTGGACATGGATACTTATATTATTATTGTATTTACTAGTTTAGATTCAAATCTAACCACGAGTACTCTTTCGTTCTTTTGTAAGTAGTTTTCTACACGTCGTCCTATCTTTTTTCGCATAACTATGCCCACACCCAAATTTCCTTTCTCTGATCTTGCATGTATTACCCTAAATTCTCCACTCCAAAAATCCCCCGCCTCTGGCCAGCGGACTTCGCTGATTCCTACTATGTCTGTAGCTAACCTATCCATTTCGAGTTTCAGGTTCTCTAGCTTACCTACTTGTTTCATACTTCTGACGTTCCACGCTCCGACTCGCAGAATGATCACGGATTTTTTTGTATACTTTCGGATCACATCCCCTGAAGTAGTCCCCTCCCGGAGATCCAAATGGGGGACTATTTTACCTCCGGAATTTTTTACCCCAGAGGATGCCATCATCATTAACAACAATTTGAGTACGCTGTGTACCCAAAATTCGTAAATTACACAAAGAAAACCCAAATAGCTTTTGTTAGTCTTCCAGTTAACGCTACCTGCCTTTGTCAACCACTAGATGTGAGAATGTTTAGACCGGTAAAACGTTAACGCAGAACAATTTTATTACTTTGGAAAAAAAGTAATTAAAATCTATCTGGCGCTAAGTAACGTGTATTCTGAAGATTATTAAAAAGACTGTTAATGATTTGGTTGGTGCTCAACAAACTTAACTCTGAGTACATTTATTTGTACTCATTCCTAGGCGTTATGCCCATACTGATTGTACCTGCTAAGATATTCAAGTAATTCAATTCAAAATAAAACATATTTCATCAAATTCGAAGCAAACTAGAATAAAATAGAGTAGAATTTTAAACGAAATAATTTTAAATTAAAATAAATCAAACTTCGGATTCTATGGTTCAGGCGTTAGGACAGAGTACACCTACCTACCTTTGTTGCTAAGGATGCGCATTATCAAGCTCAAGGTGTTGTACGGTGTGAGTTTGTGTAAATGTGGGCGGGATTAGGTGGGGGTAATTGTGGTGGTGTAAGTTCTTGCAAATCAAAGAGAAGGTTTAGTATGGAGGATTTCAGTTAGGAATTGGTTAAGCTGTTAATGATAGTGTGTAACTAAGTAATTGATCTTCGGGAGGGATAAAAGCAGGTCTAGGTTAAAATCTAATTTAAAGTTGGGTTGTAATGGGGTAATTAGGAGACATGAGCAAATGAGATGGATTGGTGTTTATAAGGTTATGTTATCACAATGACCGTAAGTGAAAGGAGTTAGATGAAACTGATACAGATTGCTTGCGAATTTGCCATGTTCAGTAAGGAATTGGATAGTGGCGGGTCTGGATAGTGCAATAAAGGAAGAGATCTATGTATATCTGCAAATATTTCAAAAGTGTAACGACCGAAGAGGGAAGGGACCGTACATTTTACATATCCAATGCTCCATCCGAAGGTACTACATTGGCCAGGAGGCGAGTTTTTTTGTTGTCTGGAAATTTAGAATTTTGCTGAACCCTTGCCGTTCCAGGCAAGGTAGGGATCTTTAAAGTGCGTGACAACACTCACACACGGGACCTCCATTTAGCCTCTCATCCGAACGAGGGTTAATTTTTGTGAAAAATGCTTCCCTGCAATTTCTCAAGCAGTCGGCCGTGTCGGGATTTAAACCCAGGACCTTGGGATCCGTAGTCTTACGCTTACTACATTGATCCACTGCGACGCCCCAGAGGGAAGGATCCAGTGATATTGCCAGGAGTGTAGGAGGGAATTGTGGATACGTGATTAAATTTGTTGTGTGATAGTTTTCAGCGGGGAGGATCGCTCATGGAGTATAATAGGTTGGATATGTTTTACGTTGGGGATCTGTAGGACTGATTGTAGGGGTTATGCGCGTAGGGTATATAGGGTAGGCGGTTGAAGGTCCTGGAAGTATATAGAACAAAAAATCTAATAATTGTGTTTAGTGTACATCTGGAAGTGGTTGGTGTAAGGTAGAGCCACGAATTGATGGGAATAATAATCTAGTTTAGGATCAGTCGTCGGCTTTGAGTGTTTAAATGTATTGGCCTATAGAGGGTATGTTGAATATTGTGAATAGTCGTTAGTCTTAAGTCTGTTGTCAATGTGTAGACCGAGATTTTGGGCTGATGTTGAAAAAGGGATGTGATGTGGGGTTGCAGTTTGGACTTAGGAAACCTTTAAGAGAGTTACTTGCGTAGGAAGGACCAGGTGTAGACGGACATTATTAAGGCGAAAGTTGTTTATTCAAAGGAAGTATGATAGTTTCCGTGTATTAGGTAGGTAGCGTCGTCTACGTAGGCGAATGTAGTTAAATTTGATATGTTAAAGTCAAGCAGCGGATTAATTGCTAAATTTTAAAGGGTAACGGAATGCAAAAATCTTTGGGACAGCCTTGGGTAAGGGATTTTGTAAAAGTATAGAATTTGTAACTAATGGTAGCCGTGCTTGATGTGAGGTAGGATTGTATAGTTTGAAAAAGGTTAGGTGGGAAATTTGTGGACTTTAGTTGGATGAGAGCGTGACCAACCAGAGATGGTCGAAGGAGAAAATGGAAATCAAGGAAAAGGGTTAATACATATTTATTGGGAGGATTTTTGACAGTTGTGATTAAAGAAGATTTTTTCGGCATTATGGCCCGGGCAAAATTCATATTGGTGGAGAGATACGACTGACTAAAGTTCAATGTGGAATTTCGGTTTGAGGTAAATAACTTGCTCTAGGAATTTGCCAAGAGTTGGGGGGAGGGGTATGAGTCTTCTACGGTTTGCCCGATTTTGGGGAAAAAATAATGGAGACTGACTTGAGGATTTTAGTGAAAATTCATGTAGAATGGCATTTTTGAAATAATAGGCGGGGGTTTGATCTTTGATGAGAGGCCAGAATTTTAGAGGGATGTTGTTGGTTATTAGGTCGAGGCCGGGAGCTTTGCGGGGAATCTGACAAGCAAATATCGAGCCTGTTATCTGGAGCATTGTCCGCTGGGATTTTGTATTTGCTTATTAGTATTTGTTGTTGTTGGTTGGGGAAATCAAGGGGATCAGAAGGGATTACTGTATTTAGAAGGGCTGTTAGGATGTTTTTGTATGTGGAGAAGGTTGTGCCGGAAGTTGCTGTCATGATGTAGGTTTTTGGTGGTTTTATTAATTTCTTTTATTTTGTTCAAGGGTCTGAATGTTGGTCTTATATGATGTGGTAAAGGTGTAGTTTTTGCGTTTGTAATATGTTGTTAGTATAGTCTTCTTTCTTAGGTGTTAGTGTTGGCTAGTTCAGTGCTCTCATGTGGGTCAACGTTAAGTCTTCTGGATCTTTGTAGTCAATGTTTGGTGTCTGAAAGTGACTGTCTGGCAAGAGCAAGTGAATCCCTCCACCACGGGGTAGCTCGTGGGGTGTAATGTCTTTTTGCTTTAATGTCTACGTCTGCTGTGAGAATTTTGGAAACTATTTTGTTTGCTATAGAATCTGTGTTGGTAGGTATTTGGTTAGTACATCTTCTACCACTACTATCAGGGAGTTTGCTGCTTATAACATATATCATTATCTAGAGATTAGCTGTAAAGTAAAATTGCAAAACATTCAGAAGAAGCCCTGGCCATTGAGAAGATGTAGTGGTAAATTATCTGCAAGTTCTATGTAATCTTGTTAAAAGGGGCTTATTTATCAATTAGTTGTTGTGCCTAGTAGACCGGTAGCAAAGTGGGAATCTCTATACAAACAAAATCACCCCGATTTCTACCAAGAAACATCAGTTAGGAAAGCAATTAAACCTAGTTTACTATACAGTCACGACGATTTTCTAGAAGGTGTAGTGTAACCGACCTAAAGGCTGACCCAAACGCCCTCTATAAACGGCACACCGGGCTTCATGATCTAACATCTAGTGGCAGTGACTCGACGACTCCTACGTTGTATTGTTATCATGTGACCCAAATTCGCACTGGGAAGATGGTGTTAAAGCAGGAAGGTTTGAAATAAAACTACAGCATTTACCTAACTTTACTTTTAATCAAAAGAATAACCAATAAATAAGTCATTCGCATGAAAGCATAAAAAAATGACATTTAAAGCAAACAGTGCCGTACTCAATCTGGGCGATTGGGGAAAGGGCACGGCAGAGAAAATCCCAAACTGCTTCACACTTCCAACTGAATTTGGCACATCTCGACAAGGACACGTGACATATAACTACCCAGATCACCAACATTGAATTTAACGGGATGTCAAATGATACCCAGACATACCACACATGACAACTGAAGAAACGTTAGTGTAGACAGCTAGTCTTTTCTGGTAGGTACTGAGGTCGGCTAGGCCAATACTACCCAGCTATAGTTGAAAAGAGGGGACAGCGGGAAGATAACCTGCACCTTAACTACCAATGTTCCTCCGCGCACGGACATAATATGTTAATAATATTTAACAAGATTCGAACACACGCGCCCACATACATACATTAACAGTTTCCATCCCGTGTTACAAAATATTTCACAAAAGCTAGCCAACTTTCTATTGTTTGCAAAAGGGTACACTACAAGTACATTGACAAGACAACATGAATCGCTGAAATGAATTTATGGTATGATTGCGTATAGTTAAAAAGGCGCTTATTACTGAATAGACTATCTCCAACATAGTCATAAATGCTAACGCGAAGGCACGAGATGATCGGTCATATCAGAGGTTCAATTTAATTACATCACAACAATTAGCGCAAACGTTACATACTAGCTAATTAAATAGGAACATCGGATAAATAATAGGATAATCACACAAAAAAATATAATTAAGTTTAAACCAAGATGTGAGCGATGCAGTTAACGTGCTGAAATTAAACAACTACACATAATAAAATGAGTCACAAATATCAAATAAATATAACATAGAAATATAATACTGTTCATATGCAAACTTTCCTAATAATTTGATTTAATATGATGTCAGTACTTTTCATTAATTGCCTTAAAATCGCAGCAATAGTACATTTACTATTCTGCAACAGGAGCAATGCCATTGGAGTTACAACTTTATATTAAATACTAAATACACAAATCAAATAAATAAATATTAGTTTTCGGTCGTTAAACCAAACAACACTCATTTATACATAAAACATGTTCAATAAAATCGTAAATCCACATGAAAATTACATATTACACATTATAAGTAAAACAACCGGCATCAAATTCTAAGACAAAACAATAGATATCACAGAAATATTTCCTTCAATGGTTACATAACTAACAGTTTTACAATAAGTACCAACATCACATTCAAAACAAGGCTGAAATTACAAGACGGAATCAGATTACCTTAAATAGTAACTACATTATAAACTTATAAAACATTACCTTTTAATATAACCGCCATGTGAAACTTTTCGACATGCCATTTTTGAAATCTCTACACAAAGTCCTTTAAACTTGGCGACTACATCACGGACATCACAAAAAATCTGAAAGTGGTTACCGGGCTATTTTAACAAATACCTTCAAATATTTAAATGTACACTATAATATTTGCAATAATTATCAACCGATGAGAATTGACTTAGAACCACTACGGATCATTACAAAGAAAAATTAGAAAAAAAATAATAATGATACAGTAGAATGAGAATATAAAGAATTCTAATTGAAATGCATCCGAGAGGTAGTGTTAGAAAATACACTGAAAGAATCGAAAAATGAGGAAAAATAATTAGATACAAAGGAAGATATCACATTCCACATTAAAAGAACAATGGAATGGTATTTATTAGTAGTACAAAAAGTACACAAGAAGTAGAAGTGCACCTTTTATAACATTTGAAAAATTGTTACGTTCAATTACTATCGATGAATTAAAAACCCACATCCTTTCACTTCATTATTTATTTATTTAGATTCTGCTCAGATCCTCCAACAACACCCGGTATATTAGACCTTCCTATAATAAGTTCGTTTTCTAATAACTTTCAACTCAAATCTATTTGCTATAGAACGAAACGTTTATACTATAAATTAAATAGTTTATACCCTGCTTTAGCTATCCGTGAACCTGTTATACATTGCGATAGCATATAATTACTTTCTCTATGGTTTCAATCTAAAACTCTTGGAAATAAGGTATTGAACTATCCGATAAAACCGTGTTTTCAAGTTTGGTAATCATGTTTGATAACACCAATATTACTTGGAGCTCTCGTTATTTAATTAAACAAAATTATTCACTTTCTTTTCGAATAATACAATGAATGCCTTTGGTATATTCTTGGTTGTTTCCGTTTTTCTGTGTGGGAAGTTCGCGCACGCAATACAGCGTGCTTCTTCCGGTGGGCCTAAAACCTCGTTAGATTGCCGCTCCTATTGTTGTGGGAGTCACCCACAAACCGCCTGCTCCTTGGACACGTCGGTGAGTGTTAATTTACGATTTTTCTTTTGATTGTGGCATTGACCCTTGTGACATGGTAAGTATAATATGCGTATCTAGATCAACTTGACGCCTAAACTTGGTGAGTTTTTTGTTGTTCTTGAGAGCATGATTATCTTTACGGTAGGGGCCAGTTAATATTAAAATTTTACGTACAAGGACCATTCCAGCTAGTTAATTGCATACTCACGATGGTGATTCAACACGGTTTCCCTTATATTTTTTCTATTAATTAAGACATTGTAGCACCGACGTGATACATATATATATATATATATATATATATATATGTATATATATATATATATATTGCTATGAATAAACTGGAATTGTAATTATCGTTCTCCGACGTTGGGTTGTCTTATTAATATTGCTATAAGCTCCCTCCAGAAACTTAACTGGATTTTATCTTGAACCTACCTTGTCGACCAATAACAAAATTTGATACGTTACCGCCTTACTCGTTATCAATTTCGTATTCAACTTATAGCTTCTTCTTAAACTGTTTAAATTATCAAATCACTCCCATTAACTTTATCTTATGACCTCGACTAGCATTTATTTGGAATTATAAAATTCAGTTAATTCGATTCTATATAATGAAACAAATATTATGTACAGTTTTTGTAAATTGTTTGAAATACACTTTTCAATTAATTAATGTTGTAAATCTCATTTGTCAAAAATCATATACTTTTTACTCAAACCCAAAGTCACCAAAAAAACCTATTATTTTTATTAAAAAAAAGAAGTGTGGAACGTTCAAAACCTCTTATCATATCACGCACTTTATACGTATTCAAGTCCTCCTTTTGTTGACTTTTTCACATTCATTTTATATTAAGCAAATTCAATATTCAAAAATAAAAAAAATAGAAAAATAATGTCTTATAACTAAAAATCTAACCTGGTCTATTTTCTTCGCATCCATAATCAGCTAGTATTTCCCATGCATTAAGCCATCCATTTGAATAAAATTTATTTTCCTCCAATTCAGGATTATTACATGCCCATTCGAATTATTGTCTATCCACACGCTTGAACCATTGCATTTAAATTATTGCCATCACCCTCTGGACTACCATTATTAACTTATACTTATGCACCCCAATTTATTGTCATCTCATTCAGACTTAGTATTACTTCTTATCAATTTCCCCAAACTTAGAATTGGATTATCATCATTTATTTTCCCTTGACTTAGAAATTGTATTATTCTCCCCCAGGACTCGGAACTTGGACTTTTTTCTCACCGGCTTCAAAAATTGTATTATTCTCCCCCAGGACTCGAAACTTGGACTTTTTTCTCCCCGGCTTCAGAAGCCGTTTAATCGGCAATCGTAATTTCCATTTTAGCACTTATACAACTTTTCACTTTGAATTATTATTACGTATCACTTTATTTCATAGTGGCGCACCTCGGCCTTTGTTGAGTTGAAAACTGACTTCGTTATCACTGTGCCTGTTAATATATCATTGCTCTCCTACTCCGTCAGTGGGTATGGTCTACAAACTCGTCACTCATTTTAACAAATCAAATATTTTCATTTAAAGTAGTTACTGATGTAATTTTGTATGCTTTCCAATAATTGTGGCCTGCTCGCAGCTGTCTTCGTTATCAAACATGCGGTGTTTTGATGAATCTAATTGCTTTTCCATAAACAACTGATGCAATTCGACTTTTAATTTTCATATCTGCCAGTTATTTACGCAATTTTAATTACCTCTCTTTATCACAGTTATTAACTACTTGTACGCATTCACATTATGCTTCTTGAAGCTCTATTTCTATCTCCGTATTAACCTAATAGTTTGGAACTCTTTTGAATGCGTGTTTAATTACACTTTATTGTGTTTACATATAAAATACGCGTGCTTCCACTGAAAATATCGTTAATTGCCTTACCTAAATTAACTAAAACTCTATCTACAGGGTGTTAAATATCTACTATCTACTTAGTGCATGTATTTCTTATTCTTACGCTAACTATGCGTCTTCGTGTGTCTATATGCGTTCCTTAAAACTATTTATGCTTTATTATCAGGGTGTTGACTGCTTACTATTTACAAACTATCTCCATTTTTCAATTCTTTACTAAATAAATGCAGTTTTCTGCTGCCTATGGTAATTTCTCATTTCTAAACGACCTTTACTATAAAGTACATTCTTAAACAATCCCTTATCACAGCAATATATATATATATATATATATATATATATATATATATATAATACTCATATTTAGACCAGGGTAGAAAATTAATGAATTACATAAAATAATTTTAATCACCGTGTATAAGGAATTTTATTAGATAATACGCTTTAATAAAACACCGTGGAGAATAAAAATTCATTCATTTCAGTAAAAATAAGAGATTTAAATCATGTACAAGACGCTTTATATCAAAAGGAAGCAGTATTAGAAAACTTTACGTGTAATTTAATTATCCCTAGTAAAGAAACAAATAAAAATTACGTGCAAAATTTATATTAATTAACCCTATTTTAAGTAACCGGTATTAAACAAAGTGTACACATAATAATTAACATTTAATTTGTATTCGCTAAAAATAAAAGGATAGAAGTCAATTTTAGTTGGAGTTAATTAAACCATTATTAATAATAAGCATAAAAGTCTGTGAAAATCCAAGATTATAATACCAGAAAATAAAGCTCTGAGAATTAATATTATGTTTGAACACCTGCATAGTTTAAATGTCATGTACGGCGAAAATTTTGTAGATAACAAATGGTTTCAAAGAATCTTGGAGAAACCGTGGCTTAATATTCACGAGAAGGTGCGATACGGGGTTATTTAACCCAAATAGTCCACATGGACTGAAATAATCGATAATAAGGAATATCAATTTGCACTAATAAGAACAGGTTAGATAGAGACAGATAATATGCACAAGACCGAGACACATATAGTAAAAGGCGTGATTTAAGCAACGTCACGAGGGTCACGATTGGTTGAAAGTAGGATGCAAATATCAGAGGTAGAAACAACGATTTCTGTATAAAATTTAATTAGGTATTCTCAGACGTTGCGTGCCGTGTGGAAATTTTCTGAGATTTAACAGGGGCGAGAGCAAAATTCGTAAAAACCGACGCGCGGGCTACGGACTGGGAACAGAGCAAGCGAAATTCCTTAGAATTGTCCGTTTTGGAGACTCGACCGACAGACAGGCTAACCGCTATATATACCGAGGTGAATATAAACAAGCTCTCTTGGATCTTCGACTTGATTGAACGCGTTAAACAGTGCTTTTTAGTTTTCCGGCTTTAATATTAAATAATTTAAACAGTTTGCTCGAATATTATGTGATTTAAAACAGTTTGTTATTTACGTGCTAACATGAATGTACTTCAGTGCACTTAGATACAAGGTAATAAAATTTCGTATCACTGTACCAATTAGCAAAATTTACAACGACAAATGTATACACAAAAGTAGGCAGTTTTGGCGTATATTGGTGAAAGAAGTATGAATTTCTTTGTTATTTTTCGGGGGTGTTAATAATTAAATGGTTCAAATACGTGTCTGGATCCACGAAACAAGGGTCAGATATACACAGATGAGTTCCGGAAAAGCCCAGAAACAACTTTAAATAAATGGTGATGGAGAAAATTTTAAAAGCGTTGAGAATTAGAAGCTGTAAATATAATCCGGTTGGAATGGTGTGATTAACTAAAGGGACGATGTACATTGAAGCTACGAGGACAGTAACCTTCAGGTAAATTATACTATTTTGTTTGACATTTTGGTGTGTGTTGAATAACTTTATAATTGATTTACTTTAAATGGACATTAGTGAAATTGTACTAACCATAAAATTTTAATGTTAAGATGAAATTTGCTTGTTTAAGTAGAAAGGGGTATTTAGTATTGATGTTCTGAATTATGATGAAACTTTGGGTGTCTTTGAGCTCAATTAGACGAACCTGGTTAATTAACGTAAAGGGGTGGTAGATGCTCCCTTTGTACTCAGACTCCGGTCTGCATATATTGTTATATTAATTAGTAGGCATCCTACAAGGACTTTAATTCTGGATGCACATGAAAATGATAAGAAAATTAATCTTGAAATTCTTTTTAAAACTGAAATTTATGCGGAGTTTTAATTTGGAAATTTTAATGTATTGTGAATATTGATGTAAATAGAGTTAACGTTGATGTTTGTGGTAGGAATGTGTTTGTTTTTTTTTAGGAGTGAGGAGGTTTATAAAATTAGGTGAGCAGCCGAGGCGAAAACAGGATCACAGCAGTTTATGACGCCCAATCGGTGGGACTAGAATTTTTTTGTTGAAAGGACCCAGTTCCCGCATTCACAGGAGTATATCACAGCAATATATATATATATATATATATATATATATATATATATGTAATTAGAGGTATACGATATGAACTTAGAGCTGTGGTTTTTAGTGTTGAATTTGTTGGTTTGTTATTATTTCAGAGGGGCGTTGACCTAAAAACTGCAGCTCGTCGTTTTAAGGGGGGTTATTACTTGGGCCTTCTTAATATATATAAAGGGAAGGGTTATTGTTTTTTTATTCTTTTGGTTTTTTTTTTGTTTACTTGTTATACTACTATGTTATGCTCATTTAAAATGTCATTTAGATTAATTATATGTATTAATATGTTTGGTTAACTTCTTATTTTTATTTCAGGCTGTCCTTCATAAGTAGAAATTTTTTTTGTATTTATCATACCCCGCCCACTCGCCGATCGAGCCCGGTCCTTCCTTCTTTGGTTTTTTTTTGTTTTGTTGGGTTTAGACTACGTCGCTGTACTTAGCAAAATCTTCAAATTATGGGACAAAATAAAGATTGGGAAAGTTCAAGTGCGTGATATTTGAAGGACATTATTTAAACAATGCCGAAAAGATGAACATCTATTTTATGATAATGTTTCTACTAGTTTAACGAACTTCAGTTTTGTTCAGTATTTTAAAATGAATTCGATTAACTTAACTCATGATTCTGTATCAATATACTTTGATATTTTGTGTTATAGCATATTAGAAAATATTTGTGTTTTAAATATAAAAAAAAAGTTATTAAGCATTGTATTTCAGTTCAATTTGGTCAATTTTTCTGCAATTTAAGCAGAGAACGGTTTTGCATTTAAATTATGTTCCATCAACTTCTCTCACGTGAATAATTGCTTTACTTGAAATTCCTAATGTACATTAAAAACAATACCATGCTTATAATTATTTTACTACCATAACTATTTCTTCTTTTATATTTTAAACCAATTCATTTTATGCTTTATAGTTTTAAAGGTATACAGCTTACATTTAAATAAATGTACTTCATTATAGTAACAGCCATTTTATTTTGCAGGACTTACAAATGAAGAGAAAATATCGTTTGATCAATATCCAATACCATCGGGATTTGCAGCGTACTATAGAGGCATTTGGGGAAACCAGGCGTTTCTTGGAGGACAAAAATACGAATCACAAAACAGTCCGGTTCTTTTGGAAAATAAACATAGCGGTAAGTAGTAGTAAAAATAAAATCAAACGACTAAAACAGAGACTTACCGTTGTGGTAATGAAAAATATCCTATCAAAACTGTGTTTAAAAACTAATTTCAAATTCAACAAGATGAAATTTCATTAAATTTGATGACAAATAGGATAATATAATTATACCAAAACATGCACTTATTTTTAAAATTTAAGTCTTCTGCTTAAATTTAATTTATGATGGGGACAAAACTAAATCCCTGATACCCCACCATTACATCAACCTGACTTAATTATTTTTGGCACTTTTGTTTAGCACATGTTGAAAGATCTAGCTTGATATTATGTTAGATATTGATGGATGGCAATTCTCAAATATATCGTAATACATAAGTAGCAATAATAAAATGTTTGAATGATCGCCTAAAAATCAAAATTATAAATTTGTAACTTAAAATAACTCGTCATTTGATTGAGAAAGCGGGAAGGAATTGATTGGTATTAAACAGTAATGCGCCATTATTATTTTTAATATACTGATGAAACATGGTTAAATGCAGGTCATGTAAAAAGTAGTAATCGAATTTGTAATAAATTTACAATTATCGGTTAAGAATAAGTTATATTTCAGAAGGAAGAGCCTCCAGAATCCGAAAAAGTAGCCATGACTGTAATAGGGTTGGTTCCTTCTCTGCACTGCGAGATCAATCTTTAAAACTAAAAACAAACGTGACCTGTACTCTCTACTGTGGAATGCTAAAACACCACCAAGTTTAGACACGAAATCCGATTCTTCGCTGCGCCAAGATCTTAACGTTTCTTCAGCAAAGTGAGAAATCTAAGATTTTGTGCCATTACTGAGTGGTGCTTCCTCATTTTTATTGCTGCTGCATTTTTAGCAACTGCATCTGCTTCCTTCGATGTCATGTGAATATTGGACGGGACAGTGTGTCTGAGACCCTTTCGTCCTACACTAAACATTGACCATAT
This sequence comes from Platerodrilus igneus, assembly GCA_036346225.1. Taxonomy (NCBI): domain Eukaryota; kingdom Metazoa; phylum Arthropoda; class Insecta; order Coleoptera; family Lycidae; genus Platerodrilus; species Platerodrilus igneus. The sequence continues at coordinate 4,297,218 of JARFIW010000500.1, read as the reverse complement.
TCCCAACGAATTAGGATAATTCTATCAGTTCGCTTTCCATCATCCCGATGCAAGCCTCTTGGTTTTAAACGACAATGAATTTTTGCTAAGGTTAGGAAGCGCATAATTGTTGAGTTAATTTCTTAACGTCTGGAAAAACCGCCAGCACTCTTTGAACAGCTCCAGACATGTGATTCATACGCGTCAACTTTTTCGCTACAAATGCACGTGTGAAGTAGGCAAATCTTGCATCTTGTTTATAGTCCCATTGCAATCCTGAAATTGCTGTTGTCAAGAAGAGTTCTCACTGATCTGAAGGGGAGGACGTGAAGCCAAGTATGTCTTTTGTCGAGGGTTTTTATTATACGGTATAGGTTATTGTTCCCCCAAAAAAGTTAAACTGATGGAACAGGTGAAGAAACTGATTCGCGGTTTTACTGATTCCAAACTGATATTGCTTCATCTAAGTACAGAATCATAGGCTTGTCTGAATGCTGTACGTTTGACATCATATTGACAGGCTCTGAAACTTAATAAACTGAAAAAATGAAGGCCGGATTGCATAAGTCCTGAATATTTCTTGTAATGTCAATTCCGACATCATTTTAATTCTTGGCGATATCTTCTCAAAGCTTTCGGTAATATCCAAATTTAAGAATTAGTCACAATAAATCTCGCACTTGGCTGGATTAACAGACAGCCCAATATCACTGCACTGAGTGACAGTTTGCCAGAAATCCTTCAGAACCTTCTGTGCATCCCGTGCAATGTCCCATCATCCAAATAATACATGAGCAATTGGGAGGATAACTTCTCAATGATGAAATAAATTGAAAGGCAGAAGAGGTGGGGCCCTGCTGGATCTTCTTGCTGGCACCCAGATCGAGACGGTAATATCTAATCTGAAAAGAAGAAACATGACGTGACCGAATATGCCTGCCAAAGGAAGGGAACGATTCCGGGAGCTCGAGATTTAACGGAATTTAGCATCGTGTCTCTGTTTACCATGTTGAAAGCATTACTAAAATCATTATTTAACATGACTCTTCCCAATTCAGTATTGGCTGTAAAGAAAGATCTAGCTGTGCGAATGTTAGTACACACCCCTACTTGGCGGCAAATCCTAATTGAGTTGGCCGTAAGTAATCTCCAAGCATGGCGAATTGTGAAAAACCGGCCAGTTTAGCCACCAAGCGTCCCAGAGTTTTTCCATCTTTTTTGTTTAGGGTACACCGTACAAAATGATTTCAGAGTGCACTTTCCCAGCAAGTACATACTTGCGGAAGTTGTTTAGAATGGTCAAAAGTTGAGAACTAGTGTGATCTCCCTTTGAAATACTTTTAATCATATTTCATTCCAATAGGTTCTGCATTAGTAAATCCGACCAACAGGATTACGCACTTTTCCTTAAGAAACAAAATTATTAGGTTACTACAATTTTGTCATAAGGTAAGATTATTTTGTATCATATACGGTTCATACTCAAGAGTTGTCAAATTCATTATGATAGTTTTTAAAGGTTTGAGAGGTAATTTCGTTCGAAATTGATGCAGTTTCAAGTTTCGTTTGTTTTGAATAACAATGTATTACGCCAGCGCCTTGGTGATCTCATCAGCTGGGCATAAAGATTTCACAGGCTGATTTGTGTTGACTCAAATAAATAAAATGATCCTGGTTTTTGGTTTAGTTAAATATCTGTCAGTTTATTATACATACAGATATTAGATAGAAAAAAATGACACAAGGTATTTTCATTCTGTAGTCATAATAAATCTGCCCGAAGTTTGTCGAGGATGTCTTGAATTATTTTAAGAAGGGAAGGTTCGTTTCTTTAAAGCACTTTGTGCTTATCATCTAAACAATCAACATGCATCTTTAGTAGGTTAACCTTTGAAAAAAAAGGTTTTCGAATGGACAAAGCCGTTAAATGTTTGAATAATACCCCCCAAATTGGTTAATTTCAATTTCAGGGGTACGTTGGTTGCCAGATCGACAACTATATGTTGGAGATAAACAGGTTGAGAGTTGCGAAGTCACTGTAGGCATCTTATAGTACCACCTTAACTACAGCAATCACTCATCAGGTATTTATTAATACATCTGAAACGTACGCTCCAAAGTTTGTAAAATAACTGAACATTTTTTCATTCATTACACGAACTGATGAAACGTACTTATAGTACGTCCGTGTACTTATGTTAAGATTTTAGTTAAGTAAACTTGCGACATATTTCATTTTTAATACTTGCATAAGACTGTACAATGTATTTGTAATGAAAACGTTAAGTGTGTATAGTTGGGAACAAGATTCTTGTATAATAGTAAAAAAACGTGTTTATATTTGGTTTTCTCAATTAATGTAAAGGTATAGTTACAGTTTATTGTAAGAAATTGTTTTGCAATTACTTAGAAGCGTGATTGGGAATATTCAAGTCATTTAATATTTGATTTTAGAAATCTGCTTTTCAGCTAACTGTTTTAAATAGGCTTTTGTGTTCTTATGATTAACGTTTGTTTTATGTTTAATCAATAGTATACTTAACGATTTTGCAGGTAAATTTTTAGCCAGAATCACGCTCCGGGTCACAAATTTTGGAACCCTTTTATTATTCTATTTAACACTTTTCCCTAAAAAGCCTGAAAGATTAGGTGGCGGCCACTTAGTTGGTTGGCAACCACTTTGTTAGTACAGTCGCAGATTCAGTATTTTACCGAAACAGGATTTTTAGCGAAGTAATTCACCGAGATTCTGTGGTTTGCAGGCTAGATTTTCTGGAACCAAAACTGTAGGTAACACTAGCTTCTCCATTCCCTTAAGAGATGATTTCTTTTAAATGCTAGAAGCGTAGCTAATCAATTTTAGAACTCGATTCGTTGGGAACCTTGAAATTGTATCTCGAACTTGCTACGTGTAGTGGATAGTGATCTTTTGAAGGAGGTTTAAGAAGATTCAAAGAATACGAAGAAGCTAGTTGTTTTGTTAATAATTTGTTGCAAGTGTCATGATGACAGAAGTTGTAGGTTTTTACTGTCTGCTTCGGTCATTTTTGAGGCCACTTTTTCATTAAGAGAAGCTATATGCTTTTTAAAGATAGAGTAATTATTAGCGTTTTGATTTATATTTTGGTTGACAAAACGGACGAGAGTACTCTTCACGGTGGTCGGGGTCGTCCATGATTCTGTCACTTTTCTTAGCACAATTATTCACAATTCAGACAATTTTGTCATCACATTTACATGCAACAAATCACACTGCTAAATTCGAAGACGCCAAAATTTTAGACATTGAAAACAACTACCACAAAAGACTATTCCTGGAATCCTTTCACATTCTACAACAACCTAACCCACTCAACAGCAAACAAGATACCAACAACTTAAATATAGTATATTCTTCGCTATATAAATTTAATAATATTCACTTTCACAGACCGTTAATTTAGATTCCACTAATAAAACAAACATTTCGTTCCTAAAATCTTACCACCCTCCCCCCCTTTTTTTACGTTTCCTTCATATTTTTCTAATTTCAAGTCAATTTCCAATCGTTATACTTATCACTAACTAATAATTTTATAAAATTTACAACCTCATATTAGTTATTTAAGCTCTTTCTATTTTTCTTTTTATAATTTTTATTTTACTAAAATTAGCATTGTACACATAGTTAGCTTTTGTAAATATTTGTTATTGTTTTCATAATTGTCAAAAGTTATAACTGTAATTTATGTATTAGTTTTTAAATGTAGAAGTTCTTTATGTCATGGTAATTATGTAAGTAGATTAGCTATACTGTTTTTGACCTTACAAAACTAAATTCATCATATTTTAGTCTATGATTAAGGCAAAAATATTCATGCCGAAACGTCAGAATAAACGTTACAATTTGACATTATAGTTCTTATTTTACGAACGAGTGCATCCCAAGAAACCAACAGATCTATATATATTACTACCGTTCGAGAAACTACCTATTTTATATATATATATATATATATATATATATATATATATATATATATATATATATTTCGATTCGACTTGGTCCCCTGAGTCTAACGACATACGACTTTTGTTTAGGAAACGACCCCTTAAAAAGTTATGGCCAATAAACTAACCCATGTTAAGCCTATGGGAATTTTTTTGTCTACCAAAAAATTGTCTTTTTCTTAAAACCAAACCTAACCTAACCTAACCTAACCTAACCTAACCTAACCTAACCTAACCTAACCTAACCTAACCTAACCTAACCTAACCTAAAATAACCTAACCAAACCAAACCTAACCTACGGGATTTTTTTTCTACCAAAAAATTGTTTCTTTCGTAAAACCAAAACTAACCTAACGCAACCTAACCTAACCCAACCTAACCTAACCTAACGCAACCTAACCTAACCAAACCAAACCAAACCTAACCTATGGGAATTTTTTTTCCTACCACAAAATTGATTTTTTCGTAAAACCAAACCTAATCTAACGTAACCTAACCTAACCTAACCGAACCTAACCTAACCTAACGTAGCCGAACCTAACGCAACCTAACCTAATCTATCGTAACCTAACCTGGCGTAACCTAACCTAACCTAACCAAACAAAACCTAACCTAACCTAACCTAACCCAACCCCTAAAAAACAACAAAAACAACGAGAGGTTCACGATTTTTTATTTACTCAAGAATGTAATTTGAATGAAGCAAAAGAATAAATGTAAAATTAATTAAGCACGTGAATCACCATATTCATAGCGAATAGCCTGAAGTAAAGCTTCGAAAGGATCTCTAGCATATTTATAATTCCAGCGGCGCCAGACGTATTCGCATAAGTGATCAGTGATCACCAAATATACCCGAAATGTCATTTAAAATTTTTCCAATAAACTTAACATGGGACAGTTTATGGACCATAACTTTTTAAGGGGTCATTTCCTAAACAAAAGTCGTATGTCTTTAAACTCATAGAACCAAAACTAATCTAAATATATATACGACCCATAAAAATATTTGTCTTTCTAAACCGAACTCCAGCCGGATTTTCTTTAAATCACCGGAAGACTGTTTTGTTTAATAAAAGTGTTTGCTAATTAATTAATCCGTGGAAAGGTGATATTTTGGAGAGAATTATCTTTATTCCTGTGTTTTACTCCCATATGAATTTTGAGTCCTCATTGAACTTTCTCCGACAAATGTGACACGACACGTAATTACTAGAGTTGAAGGTTTTTTGTTGCGTTTGAATATTTGCAAGTAATAAGCATTTTTTACAGAACCAAGATGTTTCGCTGATTCTCAGTTGCTTTACTTCATCGTCTTCAATTCCATCGTGAGTTGAATGAAACCACGTTGAACATTCATCACATCAAATCTATAGGTCACAGCTCGGTTTCTCCGCACGGGCAGATTTCTTCGTTTCCTTCCATTTTGAAGTGATAAAAGTCAAGCAAATATCAATATTTTCAGTAATAGTTAATTTTAAATATAAATTCTACCATTGAGGCAAATAGTTCCAATATCTACAAATTACAATATGACCATAAATTGAAAAATTATAAATGTAATGGTGGTTGTAGGTTAGAAGTACTTAATACACAAAGTAGTATTCGAAAACGACAAAAGACTTATGCCGCCTATTAAGAAAATATATATTTTCGGAAATCGATTAAGAATGTTTATTTTGTCAGCTCAAAATCAAGTGTCAAAGTACACTGTTCCAGTATACGTCAAAAAAAGGTACGGGAAAGTACTTTCCCGGTCTAGCCGGGAAAATATTGTCCCGTACAGTTTTTTTATTCTCTTTTAAACAATGTAATGCATTCCAACGAGCAATCTCTCGAAGTATACACAGGTAAATTTTTTATTAAAAATATTACACCTATACTACTTACACGTATAGTACAACAACTATAATTTATTTATATTTAAAGTAATGTTGCAATTGATACCACCATGAAATAGTGACTGAACCTTTCCAGAATAGCGGGAGACACTACTGCTTTTTCTTGTTAGTAATTTTTCTGCACACTTGTCGGTGTGTTTCTTTAAATATTTTATTTGCAATGTCTACTTCATTTGTATCTAGGATTCATCTATATATCCTTCAACAATGTTTGAGGATTTTCACCCTCCATGCCGCTTTAACGTAATTAAATCTGTCCGAGCGTTAACCAAAACTGTGGCGTAGGACCTACGAAAGCGGCGCTCTGTGTATTCATTAGCGTTGGATACATTTAAAAAGTTTGCTACAATTTGAGGCATTTTTCCAAACTGAGGTATACCTTTACCCACTACTTGCTTGCAAACTTTGCTTTTTAAATATTTTAAAAGAAGCGGCAACTTTTAAAGTTTTGTGGACGGCGTGCAACATATTTCCGATACAAAGGCATATAAGTTTCGTTTATCACAAACGATCTTCTGTTTTTTGTTTTAGTATCTGGTATTCTAATTAGCAACTTGGACCCCAAATCTTCTACGTCAGTTAAATTTAATTGGTGCAGCTTTTCACGATGACATGCACCGGCAACACCAAATATTAGGGCGCCTTAAAAGATACAGATTACATAAATATCGGTTGATTTAAAAGGGCCTCATCCCTGCCCATTTTACTTTCTATTGGTGTTATAATATTTGCACTTGCAAGAAATACTAATTCGACTTTTATCACAATAAATAATTCTATAATTCTGTAGATACTTTGGTTGTACTGTATTTTGGTAGTATTTAATTTCTATAGAAAGTAATTTAGTATCAATCGTAACAGTAAATAGATATACAACTCTAACAAAATCTAGCAATTGGTTGTATGCAATTTTTATTAACCACGCACTATGTAATCGTTTATAATTCCTTGAAAAAATTGACTAATACGATTGTGTTTTATCTAATTGCTATTTGTTTTATAATACCCGACATTGCTCGAGTTCAAGGGATAATTGAATAATTATTTTGTCCGATTACTAAATTGAGAGCTTGATTCCTGTAGGCCTCACAAGTCGTATTACGTCATATCCGAAGCAGATTGACATTGTCTTCGGCGCCACCGGATAAATAAATGAGACAATAGATAAATAAGATGTTCAAAATCACCCAGAAATAAAAGCGACCTACTTATTATATTTAACCCAATGTCTATAACTGCAGTGACTTTAAATAATTTTAATTTAGGACTACATTTAATTAGTAACACATCCTATAAGGGTTACATTAACAACAGCGAAAATTTCATCTGATTTTGCAGTCTTTACATGCACGTACATCTTTATAGCTGTCACACGGATTTGGAAAGAAAAAGCGATTTTCGAACAGCAATCCCCTAATAGGGTGTATTCACCGTTAAGGGTAATCTTATATTGTCAGCTATAGCATCAAAGTTAGGTAACAGCTTTATACAATCTATCGTTGCCTTCGTCTCCTTTACGAGTATAAACTATGAAAATCGTTCCGACTTAGATAGTACGAAAACAAAAACTTGTAGTTAACTAAAGATGTCTTTTTTGAACGATTGCAGAAAGATACCTGAAAATCTAGGGTGAAAACAACCAGACAAACAATAATAAGTAATTTCAGTACAGTTGATGTATTTATTTTTCAGCGCGTGCATTCATTCACAAGCCAGTCATATGTCCGAAACTTTCATAAATGAAAACATTTTATGAAAACTCTATTTAAAGAAAGAGATAATTAGAAACATAAAAGTTTGTATTTTCTAATAAATGGCCATCAGTAAATGCAGTTTAAAGGCCATTAATCATTAAGGTAATATAAATTTATGATCTAGGATCGCATATACTTTCAGTTATGTATATATATATATATATATATAATATATATATATATATATATATATATATAAGATGATATAGATGATAGAATGATATTAATCGAGCTAGTGAAATATGGAATAAGGTCTTGGATAGAACATGAACCTGTATCCTGGTTTTGCCGGAACCATGCGTTTACCAATTACGCCACCAGCATATAGGTTCAAGTCCTGTCCAAGACCTTATATTTTCCATCTTTCAATTACTAGCTCGATTTGAAATGATCATTTGCTTTACCATAAAAGTCTAAGTTATTATTTCAGCTTCAATTCACTGTAATACTATACTATTAATCAACTCACCTTGTGTAATTAACTATCTATATATATATATATATATATATATATATATATATTATATATATATATATATATATTATTAATAAAGTGATGTTCCTATTCTCCACGTCTATTTAGCTCTCTGATTTTATGGATTATATCATTTAATTAATGAAACCACTGTAATGAAACAAATATAATGATTCCAAATAATCCTCTTACAAACAATATTTTAAATATAAATATGAGTCTACAACAACTGTACATGCAAACAATATTTTAAATACATTCTTTACAATTATTATTTTCACAAACACTATTTTAAATACAAATGTAATGAGTCCACAATATCTCTTCCTCACAACACACATTCCGAATATTAATATAACGAGTTCAAAGTTTTCTTTTCACGTCGTTTTCAATTATTCTCTACACTAATCTTTAATAAACAATTCTTAAACATATGATAATAACTCATTAATAAATCGTTGATTAAACTTTCCATATCATTACTATGTACACTAATTAGCTATAGAAGTCATTCATTTTAACACATTCCCTTAAAAACCATGCTAAACACAACTGAATTCAGTATGTTTATTTTACCTTATATAGCAACAAATCATATATGTGAATTTAAAAAAAAAACGCTATCAATTAAATTGATTTGCACACTATGATATTTAAATACTTAATTTAAAAGAATAGTCTTTTATAAATGGCTCAATTAAAAAAATAATACCAATGTTCTATCATCTGTCAAATCGTTCTAAGAAGTTCAATTTTTGTGCAAATTGATCTATTCCTCGTATCAATACTAAAGAATTAAAATCATATACGTTCATTGCAATTAAGCCCCACTTTTTAAGTAAACTCTATCTTACAATAAGCAATTTTAATTTGTTTTAAATTTTCGACCATCCATTTCAATATATTTTAAAGGAACATTTTTAAATTGTTTATCCCCAAAATTATAGTTCCCTTTCCTTATTTTAAAACCAGCAAAAATGATACTGTACTCTACTGGAAAATCTTTAAATGTTTAAGACCTTTCCCCTTTTTACGTAAATTTTCACGTATAAAAGAAATTTTTGTTGACTCTTTACATAAAATATTCAGGTATAATAAATATAGTCAATGTTTAAAATAAAGAGAAAATAATGCCTTATGCTAGATAGTTCTGACCTGTAGTTTTCCTTGTGCGCTTTTCTTTGTTCTCCATGGATCAGCTACTGCGTGCTGTCAATCAGTACCCCTGGCATATTTTCAATCGAGTTGCTCCATTCAATGCTTAAAACAGTCCTTTGTTTTGTGCTCCTTTGCGTAGATTTATACCAATATTTTTATTCGGATTTCCTCCCAATATTATCAATTTATTTAATTTCCAAATTTGACCCCGTTTAATCAATAATTAAATACTTTTTAGTTTTACCAAATATTTACCTTTTCCCAGTCTTTTCTTAGATTTGCTTAAATTTACCCAGTATTTTCTTATTATCACTTAGATTTGTCCAGTCTTTTCTTAGATTTACTTAGATTTACCCCGTCTTTCTTAGATTTACTTAGAGCCCTAAATTATGAATATTAAAATAATTATTTAATAAATTTTTACTCACGTTTTCCAGCAACGGTGAAATTTGTCTCATATATTTCTCACTATTATGTACTTAAAAATTTTCTAACAACACTTTTACAAATATTTAATTATTGAATTTTAATATTCACGCGTTGCGTAAATTCTTGACTATAAGTGATGAGAACTGTGCTCAGTTTGAATGAAGAGCGGCTGCTTATCAAATTCGCATGTTACATAAGCAACGCCCCTATCAAAAATTTATTGGTTATCGGCGTTGTTTGTTCAAAGTTTACGACCAGCCATAGGATGTTTGGAATACTTTGGGCTTTTACAGGTATACGTCTGATAATAAATCGCCGGAACGATGTCTTGGTTACGTAGGATACCAGTGGATTTCTACTATGTATTTATTCTTGACCGTCTGTTTTGATGTTGTTACATGAATTTCTAATTCGCCTTGGCACGTAATTTAACTTATGGCTTTTGATTATCTAGATAATACTTTGGGTTGTGAATAAACTCCATGTCGAAAATCACGTAGATGAAATGACGTAAATTAACATATTTCTGTTTACATCCTGCGTTTCCAAAGCATATTTATTTCGAAAGATGCATTTATTATCGGAGCTCTTTGCTATCCTCTTTTACTATCACATGTTTAATTTTAATAGGTATTGTATTATGATTTCCTAGCCTTTACTGCATTTACTGCGTATCTATTTACAATTTATGAATGCTTTTTGGTTTAAGACAAGTTTGATTGCGTGTAGTTATTTTTCTTACTAAATGTGTATTTATTGTTGAAGGATATGCTTCCCGGCATTACTTAAAGTCAATTGAGATCCTTATACAGGGTAATAAATGTTTGCTCTTTGCATATTATACAAATTACGTATTTTTTATGATAAATAAATGTAGTTTTCTAACTTCTAGTACTATTTACATAAATTGTGTGACCATTATGACTCAATATACACCTAAGTAACCCTGTTATCATAGCAATATATATATATATATATATATATATATATATATATATATTGTTTTGTTTTGTTTATGGCCATGCAAATATTAGCTCGATTTGTACAGGTAAATTTGCTATTATTTTTATAAAAGTTTATTTACCGATACATCAACGCCGCACGTTTTGATGCGCCGCTAAAAGGGTTCTGTGATTACAGGTACAGCAAATTTTAAAATTTGAAATTGTCGACTTACCTTCCTTTCTAAATTTACTTTGCCTGGCTATATCAATGAAATTGACGGAGTTTACAAAACGAAATCAAACAGCAATGTCATAAAGCATTTATACAATATAAATTATTTTCTCTCAAATAAAATCATATAAAACATTTACAACATAGTTTCTATCAAACAAAACTTATTTCTAACAAGTACTTATTTACTTAATTCTCAAAATGTTTCTTACCTTATTTAGGTTTAAATTTACAGGACTAAATCTCTTCTCTTATTGATAGTTTACCTGGTTTTAATTCCCATGCTTTTAAGGTATGTTTGACCAAAAAAATCCTTGACAGATAATCTATTCAAAGAACAGAGTGTTTCGAACGCTGATCACACTCTTCTTGTAAATACCCTACAACAACAAAAAAAAAGATATGATTAGGACTTATTCTAGCTTAAATTAAATGACAAAATTCAAATATCAGTTACAAATAATATAAATCTAAAAATAATACTTGTAAAATCCAAAAAAAGACGCTCCTCTAATTCGCAATTAATAGTATTAAATATCTTCGGCCTCTATTTTTTAGTTGACGTCAAATCCTAGTTTACAAAATCATGAATAAAATCTCCATTTAAAAAGATCAGTTTTTAAAGTGCATCTTCAATTTAATTATTTAAATTAATTTCTAGGTAGCGTTGTAACGAAGAAATTTCTCTCTTCATTGTATATTACAAAATCAAATAACTGTATTTAACAAATTTCATATTTATGTGCAGGTTATAACATAGGTTAAATAATTAATTATTTAAATACGTCGGTAGCATTGATGTTGCTTAGCATGTACGTGATTGATGGTTGAGATTATTTCTTTGTCGTCTTTAGTACGTTTTGGTTTCTAGGTGTCAGAGAGGACGAACTGAGTAAAGATTCCCTGGATTTTGCGGAGGAAAGAGAGTACAAGATTCTAGTCTAGATTTTAGTCGTACTGCCATTTATCAATAAAGTCCAGTTAAAAAATTTTGGGTTCTTCTTATTTGAAAATATGCAACAGAATTAAACGAAATATCGGAGAAATAGATATTGAACTCGTCTGGAGAACAATGCGACAAATCAAGGATCGTGGTGCTTTATCTGCATTTGGAAGTGATTCTTGTTTCACTAGGATATAACCCCTTATACCACGTTTAATTAAATAAATTAATATATATTAAAATGAAGGGTTCATTTTTATCTCAAAACTAATGTTATATACGTTGGTTATACAGACCATAAGGACTTCTATAACAAAAAAGTTGTAGCTAACTTCTATTTCATCCTAAGGCCAAATATTTCTGAAACCGGAAATGCGGATAAATTAATGTTTGAAGCACTACTGAATATAATAATTTGCTACATCAGATCATTAGTGCTATGTAACGAAAGGTTGTAGCCAAATATTATAAAAACCGGAAATACGGTTACTATGTAGTTTGAAACACAATGGAGCACAATAAAGCACAAAGACTCCTCTTGGATCGTCAGCGCTTGGTTAATAAAAGTGTCGTAGCCAATTTTCAGCTCTGGCTTTCAAGATTTAATATTTTCGAACCGAAAGGTGGAGATGAGTTCGGTGTAAAGTACGAAGACGCATTAGCGAAGAATTTATGAGTTTATTACATAAGATAATTTGTGTTTCTACGATAAGAAAAGTTGTAGCCAACTTTCAGCTCTACACTTTGAGATGGTATTTCCGAAACCCAAAATGCGACTGGATTGAGGTTTGAAACACAATAGGTCATCAACGAAGCACTAAAGATGAACTTTTTTGTAAATGTTGGTTTTTATACCATTTTTTACATCAACGCCCCAAAATAAGTTTAATACTTAAGCAGGGCGGTACAAAGAATTTGTAGAACAGAAAATTCATTTTGATAACAAAAGGAAGCGTTGCATTTTTATATCCTTTCTAAGGCTTATAACAAATACATTTCTATCATCTATTTACTACTTGCTTAACTTGATATTTCGTTTAACTAATAAGCAAGTAATCTATAAACCATAAAATGTTTAATAACTATTTATCATTGAGTTAAAGGTAACCGACGATTTAGATTTATTGGAATATCGCAAATATTATCACATTGATTCCACGTTCATATCGCCCATAAATGTTTCATTAAACTCCTAAAATTAATCTGTGCAGTAAATGGATTATAGTGTTGTTTACTAGAGGATTTGTATTTCTTAATTATTTCTGATATGCGAGACACTTGCGAGGATTACTGTACTTCTATAAAATAAATTACGCAATACACGAATGTGTGTATCATAAAGTGATTTCTAGCCAACTCAATTGCCTACATTAAATTTATTGGATACAAGGTGAACGTTGTGAAGTCATACATTATCAGCACCTTAGTATAGTCAGTAGTTCTCCAACAGTAGGGCGAGGCCCCGTAGAGAGAATTAAAGCTACACAAGGAGAGCACCGAATAAATGAACAAAAAATCAAAACCTTTTATATTTTTATTTCCGATTTAAATTTGCAAGTACATAATCACAACAAAAACGAAAAAGCTAAAAATAAAAAATTAAAGGCATAGTTTTTATGCCAAATATATGCATGGTTTAAAGTATACAGTCACTCACGCTTGTTTTAAAATTCAAAATACATACACTTAGATTAGAACCTCTACTATTTGAAGTTTATTTCTGTACTTGGCCCAAAGTGTCTAAAACAGCAAAACCAATTTTGTATAGGTAAAATGTAGGAAAAGATATCTGAAACGATCTTGCTTGTTAGAAGGCAATTCACTTCAAAAATTTGCTAACATAAAATTTGATTTTTCTGATGTCTTCGAAGATCTATCAGTTGTCTTTGTCCTTTTTCCAGTGATGGGCCGGTAAATGTACTTTTATATGGCTTTATCACCCAATTTTAGTTACTTACTTTAACGTTTTCACTGCGAAAACGTATTCATTAAATGTAAGCTCAAGCTTAATAAATGACCCTCAGTAGTATAGAATTGGATGGTCCTGGGACAGCGCCGCCGCCGCCGCCGCCACTAATCCCTTTTTAATGGGTTTTCTCATTAAAAACCCATTAGCAATAATCGCTTTTTAATGGGTTTTCTAATTAAAATCCCATTAACACTAATCGCTTTTTAATTGGTAAACTCATTAACGCTAATCACTTTTTAATGGGAAAACTCATTAACGATGTTATCATTTTTCTTTACGTCACATCTATCATTACCACCACCGCCACCGTAACGTAAATGTCATATCATACTTTCTATCTTGTTTAGCTCATCTTTCGAGATAAATCTATCTTCTTTGGTGTCAATTAACATTAGATTTTTCTCAGCTACCTGAATTTCTAGGATTTTTTTAGATAGCAATATCCCCCAGGGAGCTACCCTCATTTTAAGATTTTTTACCAGCAGCGATTTCTGACCGTCCTTATAAATTTTTCATCCATGCGATATATCAAATTAGTCTAAAATTTTACGCAGAATCTGAATCTGTAAATAGATTTAAAATCCGACCACCCGTTACCGTTTTACATCCATACCCTCTAGCGAACATACCGCCACCGCACCACTAATCGCTTTTAATGTCAAATCATACTTTCTATCTTGTTTAGCTCACCATAATATTTCTTGATAAAGTTTGTTTTACTTATTTGTATCACGTTATAACATTTCTATAAATACATTAGCTAAAAATTTGTATGGAGGGTTTGTGTTAAGGTGGGGGTAGTCTAGAAATTCCGCGTTAAAGCGTATATCTCAGGTGACTAAAAAAGGATTTAAAGATCGAGTTAAAATTAAATAAACAAAAATTTAAAGGTACGAGGATTTAACAGGGTGTAACTTTGTAAGGGATAGTCCAGTGGCGGCTCGTGGTGATTTTATGTGAAAGGCTCTAACTGCTTATGGCATGAATATAATACAAGATAACATAAGCAACACTCACCTTCAGTGGTTTGGTGTATTCAGCCTAGTCACTCACACAGACCCATTAATTTTTGTATACTTGTTTATAGATTTATGTACAAAAAGCCACACACGGTACTCTAATTGTTATGTAATAATAATTTTACTGCTTGTAAACGAAATCAAACCTTCTGTCTTTCTGAGCAATAAAATGGTCTATATCAACAAAATTGTTGATGTTATGTATTAAGTTTTTGTTGACTGACATCATTGCTAAGGCATTAAGACGTTCTTCGGTCATTGTGTTCCTTAGATAAGTTTTAATCCTATTAAGAATTGAAAAACATCTTTTAGATTCGGCAGTGGACATTGGGGTTGTGACTATAATTTTTAATAATTTTATTGTTTCGCCAAATGTTTCGTTTAACTCATTTTGGGTCAACCAGAAAAGCATATTTCGGCCGCCTCAAATATTTTTAAAATCCGTTTTTGAGTACATCAATTCCAATTCAGTCCTCAATTTGTCTGGCTGTAACATCGGATAACACTTAACAATCGATTGGAAATGCGATGTAAGTAAGTATCAAAATTAGTTACGTCTACGAAAAATGCGGCTTGTAAATGTGTTCGGTATGAGAGCCTGTCCTTCATCTGAACAACTATTGTATCGCACACTTCTTTAGCAATAAAATTCCGATTTTCCACGTTACTAATTTTTCTTCGTTTAGTATCATTACAGATTATATATTTTCTATCTCATCAGTTGAATTTCTAGCAGATGCGATTATCCTTTCAGTCTTCCATTTTTCTCTTCAGTGCAACATTGTCTGTATCTCTAGCTTGAAACTGATTAAATAATATGTTAACATGTGGAAAAATTTTATGAAATAAATTGAGAAAAAACACAAAATCAGGATCTTTCAGAATTCTACGCAAAACATATGCTTACCTGCAGGTAATAGCTTTATTGCATTTTTCTTCTAATTCCTCAAAGCATTCGATTAGTTTTTCTCTATTCTCATATACGACGTTCACAATACGAATATTATAATTCTAACGTGTGGCAGCAACAGTGGGCAATTTTTGCTTCACTATTTCTTTTAGTACATCACACCTGTGAATAGAATGAGAAAAAAGCAGGAATTGCGGATAAATTAGAAAAAAATTTTTAACTTTAGCATTTTGACTAGTTGCTTTCTGCAAAATTAAATTTAATTGATGGGCATAACAGTAAACAAAACGGGCATTTTTATATTTAAGTTTTATTTTTGACTTAACTTCACTAGCAGAACCACTCATAACATTTGTACCGTTATAAGTTTGAGCGATTAGTTTAGATGGCGAGTTTAATATTAATTTATCTAATTCCTGCTTAATACACTCCGTTAAACCGTTAGCTGTTTTATCTATTACTCGTAGAAATGTCCAAAATCTCTCATAAATATTTCCACTGTAGAAATATCTAACTATAATAACCATTTGGCATTGATTTGAAATTTCAG
This sequence comes from Platerodrilus igneus, assembly GCA_036346225.1. NCBI lineage: Eukaryota > Metazoa > Arthropoda > Insecta > Coleoptera > Lycidae > Platerodrilus > Platerodrilus igneus. Next base: position 4,280,964 of record JARFIW010000500.1, on the reverse strand, counting down.
TCGCCTCATCGCACTGAATTGCCAAAAATTTACTACCTTTAATTTGATCTTGAATTTCTTGACGACACACTGCAAGCATGCTTTCTAAAATCTCGTTTTGCATAGTTGTAGATGTACCTTTAAATACAATCTCTTTGTGTAAATGTTCTTTTAAAATTACATCCAATTCCGAAGTAAAATCAATTAATTCCAACAAAATTCCACTGACATTTTTTATAAATTTCTTTTAAAAAATGCATTGTGAAACTGCGATTTCCAACCTTATCTACTTGTTTCATATTTAAATCCGGTGTCGGACGGCCTATGTTCTTAATTTTCATCTTTTCTGCTAATGGAAGAGTTTTAAATTTAATTTCGATTATATTACGAATATTATTTTCAGTCATCTTGAATAATTCAAAATAATAATCAAAAAATCTAAGACGCATGTACGCTTTACAACCAAACTTACGGAAATTTTATAAAAGGAAATTATATATTTTAAATTAAATAACTAGTACTTAAATGTTAAACAAAATTTTATTATTATTATAAATATAATTTAATAAATTTTATTGTTTTAATCAAGTTTGAGTAGGACTACTTAATGATATAAGCTCCCAGTACCACTGAAACAAACGGAAAAATAGAGAATAATTAATTAAAATTGTTAACATACATTCTGTGATTAGTCCCGGGTATTGTGATTCCTCCGAATGTCAGTTTGATGTACGGTTGGAATATCTTCAGCCGAATTAGGAATGATTGCTTTATAGTGATCTACATGTATCACATTCCTGCCATTTTCAGCGCAATGAGCTACAGCTAAAGGCTCGCGAACTAATTGATCTTCTTTTGCACAAAAATTATATAATGTGATACTGAAGCCGAAATAATAATAAGAATCATTTGGATATCTATTAAAGTTTATATTAATTTGTACTGTTAACATTTCTCAAATAAATTCGATTATCTCGAAAACTAAATGAGATATCGAAAAGTGTATAGCATATTTATAATCAGCGTAAAAAACTAAACAAGGTACATATATATATCATTTATTGTATCATTATGGGAATATGACAACGGACGACGGCGGCGACGGCGGTGACGACGACGACGTAGCGATTATATTAACCTAACTTACTTCGTAAGTTTGGTTGAAGAATTATACACTACGACTATACTCACAGAACAAGACATGTTCTTTATTTTCAACGAAAACAAGTGAAATAATCTCTACGTTCACGCAAATTAGTACCCGACAACAACACACACGCCTTGAAATACCAACAGTACTGAGGGTAAATGCTCTATTGACGAGAGCCCTGTTTAAGCTACCTGAAGCTGTTATTATTTGCGTTCGACAGAATTCGTCGTCGTTCGATTTCCTATAAGATTTACATTGAAGCTGGGCTCAATAGAATTGAGCCCTTACTTATGTCCTAAGGAGAATCAACGAGTTTTGTTTACGTGAAGAGAGCTCTGTCGAAATATCTAGGACAGGTATTTATTTATTATTACTTAAATGTAGGATACTAGGATGTAAAATGAATATAGTGAGAAACGTAATTGTTTTAAATAATTTTAAAATATTAATATCAGTGTTACATTTGATCATTTAAACCACAAATCTTAAAAGAATTATATGCATTTTGGTGTTAATTTTCATTAAAACGGTTAGATGTGGTTGCTAACGAAAGGACGACGGTGGGATATGTTTACTATTCATATCTGTTTCCGACATCATACATCATTTTCATTGTAAACGTAGCATTTATAATTTATTTACTGAGACCACTTAAAAATGCCGGGCTGAAAGCATTTATGCATTCGATCTCTAGTTTTGAGTAATCATTTTACGATGAATTAATTTATGCTGAAAAGTTTATTTACGGTACCTATTCCTTAAAATAACCTGGGGGGCTCTAGCCTTTGAGCCCCCATGGAGTAGCCGCGGCTGGGATAGTCTTATTTAAAATCTATTTACAGATTCAGATTCCGCGTAAAATTCTAGACTAATTTGATATATCGCATGGCTAAAAAATTTATAAGGACAGTCAAAAATCGCTGCTGGTAAAAAATCTTAAAATGAGGGTAGCTCCCTGGAGAATGATGCTATCTAAACAATTCCTAGAAATTCAGGTAGCTGAGAAAAATCTAATATTAATTGATACCAAACAAAATAGATTGATCTCGAAAGATGAACTAAACAAGATAGAAAGTATGAAACGATATTTAGGTTACGGTGGCAGTGGTGGTAATGATAGATGTGACGTAAGGAAAAATGACAATATCGTTAATAAGCTTTTCCATTAAAAGCGATTAGTGTTAATGGATTTTTAATGAGAAAACCCATTAAAAAGCGATTAGTGCTAATGGGTTTTTTTATTAAAAAAATAAAATTAGTAAGATTAAATTTGAAGTGAGAACACAGAGCGGTGGCGTTAAGTAAAAACGTCATTACACCGAGTACGGCGTTATCATATCAATATATATATATATATATATATATATATATATATATATATGTATATTGTTATGGATTCAAAGGGTTATATCAGTGGTAAACAATAATTGTAACCACCCTGTATAGAGAAAAGAACAAATTATTTACGCGCCAAATTTATTTAATTCATTTAGGAAGAACAGACAAGTATTTACGTATTTTTATAATTAGTGATTGAAAGGTTAAAAGTACATAAAAAAACAGTTTTAAAGCAAATGGAATACGCATAATTAATTTTAATTTATTTTAATTCAACACGTAAAAGCATAAGAAAACCCATTAGGGTAAGAAAATTAATAATTCCAAGGCAAAAGTTTTTCTTCGTAACAAGCAAACGTCAGTTTTATCTGATACGACGAAATATAAACTCCAAGAATTGTTGTGCTAAACGGTCGATAATTAACAAACACCTGCGTTTTTAAAAATGTTACATTCGTCGAAATTATGAGCATATTAAGACAGGACTCATAGAAAATATTTTCAACAGTCAGTTTGGTTTGAACAACAAGCTAACAAAATTCTTAAAGAGCAAGGGAAATGCACGATCGGTTATATACTACGGATACAGACAGATATAAAAGCATTGATATTGAAAACGCACGTACTATATACACATGGAGTGGAGATGAGGTATTAGCAATATCGATTTTCTATTACTCAAGTGGGGTTTTGAACGCGACAGTAGACATGCATCAGACAGAGATAAAGATAGTACAGGCGGGGTTATATGACGACAGAGAATATTATCATTGATTAAGAACATACAGTTTTCCAAACGTAGACAAACGCGACAGGTGGGAGCGCTTTCGGATACATACGGCACGTAGACGGAGTAAATTTCAGGAATTTTCAAGACGGTTGTATCAAAATTTGTAGAATTTAAATTTGAAAATAAGCTTTTAACGTGAAGTGTGTCCGGGGGTAGGATTTTGAACCAATATATATACTGAATAGAAATTATTAAGGCTCTCTTGTCTTGTCTTCGTTTCTATACTACTTTACTAAGATAAAGTACTGAATGCTGACCAACATTATAGTAGAGTTTTTTTTGTGAGTATTAGATGTCTTAATAATACAGTAAATATAGTGCTAGCACGTGTAACTTATTAGTAGCGGCCTTCTATTTATTAACGCGAAATACGCGTAGTGTATATTAAATTAATAGAGGTCTGGCTACTACTATACTAAGCTAGAAAATCAATAAATGGAAGCATAATATATGTGGGTAAGCATCACAAACAACCAGGATTGCATGCTGATATGGAATGGTACTATGAAACGAGGCGCTTAGCTTGCAATTGGGATTATCGCCTGTGAATCCGCGGAGTATCACAGCGCATGGTCACGAGGCCGAGGTGTTCTGGTGATCGTCGTCGAAGGAATGGAAGCCTGAAGCATTCTCCAGGTAATTTATTTAAAATGTATGTTGTCTGATAAGCTTTTGTGAAATTTTGGTGCTGTGTGAGTGAATTTTGGAGTTTATTTATGGTTATATAAACTTATTGGAAAAGATACATGTACTGGACAATTTATTGGGGTTAAATATTGAAAAAGGGTGCATTTGAAACTTATAAAATTTTATTTTGAATATAAATCGGATTGTAAAAGTTAAACGGGTCTATCAATTTTGTATTAATTTATGCAAGGTAAAAGGCATATACTGGGTTATTATGAGCTCACCATACTCCAGTGTACAGTCAATTTAGGGTAATATCTGGGACCCATCTACTCATATTTCATTAAATTTCTATGCAAACAATTAGAAAATCAAGGACTTTAAAACATATCACATTTGAGTTTGTAATTAGTGTACCAAACTGTTTTTATACATGTGAATAATTTGTCTGTAAATAGCGGTAAATAAAAGATTGTATGATTGTTGTATTATTTAGTGATTTTATTGAATGGTGTGCGAGTGTGAAGGAAGAATGGTTGTATATTTAGGTATCCGAGAAGAGGCACAGCTGAGCTAGCCAGGGAAGCTGCTGAAGATTCTTGATGCAGAAATCAAAGGGTAAGCAATTTTTGTTTTTGAAATCTGTGCTTTTTAAAAAATAATTTGATGACACTGGTGAAGCATAAAACCTTAATCCCCTAAGTCCATGGCAATCTTATGACGTCCCAACGCTGGGGCTTGATGTAAAAAGTTTAATCCACGATTCCACGGCAATATATATCATTCAAAAATATCAAAGGAAACTAATCAAAAATGGTCAAAAGCTAATGACATACCTACAATTTGTGTGTGAAACATGTCGAACTAATTAGTAAAACCGCAACTATAAACCAGATCATATAGAAATTGACATTGGTCAAAGCAGTGTATGAAGCATCATCAAATAAACTGAAAAGTTAGCCTATTAAAACAAAAAGACGCCCAATAATGTACACAAACTTAACGAAATGGATATTTTAGTGATTCGAAGATATGTTCATTTCTACTTTTTAAAGGTACTACGTAAAATTACTAATGATGATTCCTTATCAAACCTGAGTAACTCATCCCTTATCGAATTCTGCGAAAAACTAGGTTTAGGTATGATACAAGAACAAGAAAATCCGTATTAATTAAAAAGCTAGTACTAGTTCTTTGGAGAAGAACTATTTAACATTATTTTGACGAAACTTAGGTGAATGCAGGACACGTTATAAATAAGTTTAGCATGATACCACGGTTAAAATTTCTAAGCGAGCAGCTATTGAGGGTTTGTCAACAAGCATTAAATATCCCTTAGAAAAAGACAAAAGGTCAATCGTAATTCACATTGGTACAGAAAAGATTTTTAGATCAGGGACCTTTGATTTTTGAATCGATGAAAACAGCTGTGTTAAATTTGTTTCATTTCATGATTCCATTAAATGAATTTTTGGGGACTACCATAAAGACAGTGAAGTTTTTAAGTAATGACTTTAGAATTTTCCAACGTTAGAAGTTGATTGTGCGATAGTAATGGATAATGCACCTTATCATAGTGTAAAGTCGGAGAAAATCCCTACACAATGCTGAAAAAAGGCAAATATTATGGATTGGCTTGTAAATAAAGTAATTAAAATTGAAGATATTTATCTAAAGCTTCAATTTTTTTTTTTTTGAATGTGAATACAACATTTATTATTTCCATTCAGCAGTACATAACTTTAAAGCTAAATGTAACAAGTTGTAATGAACTTACAATTATATATAATAAAACTATTTTTAGACAATCACTAACCTTTTAAATATAAATAATTAATGTTTATAATTGTGGGTTAGAGTACGTGAAGATATACTACAGAAATGATCCTGTGAAGTATGATCTTATATTATAATCGGTTAAGTAGTACTGCATTTCGCATTCTACAACATATGTTATTGATGTATTGGTGAAAATAAAGGACGAATAGTGCTACGATTACATCCCTACCACTGCAGTTTTAATCCTATGGAATTGATATGGGCCAACGTAAAACATTATGTTACTGCACCTAACATTGCATTCAAATTAAACGGTGTAAACAATCTGTTTCAAAAATGACTTAATCATCATCAATAGGTATTCAGTCCTAGAACTGGTTGGACGTGTACCTCCATTGTTTCCTATATTTTGAGCTAATCTACACATTACCTGAAATTTCCACATCCTACATCTTTCAATATCAGTGTTCTTTCACTATCTGTGTTTCAAAATGGCATTACAAGAGTAATTTCTGCTATGTGGAAAAGTTGTGTTAGTCTTGTTCTTGGAAAGGAAGAAACACCGATTTGGAGTTTGGCATTGTAGAAGCTGCAGTTGAAGAAATAGTGGTGAGTGAATTCAGATACTAGTTGTGATACAAGTGATAATACTATGGGTCCGTTATAAATTATTTATACAGTAACACCTACTTCTTTTTCTGAATTTTACCATAAAGTTTAATCGCATTTTTCATGATTTTATACATAGACATGTCTTCATGCCATTTAAGTATAAATCTAGTGAAAATTTCTGAAAATGACGAAGAATTGTATTTAAAAAATGTTTTTATGTATAGCTACTATTCAAACTGTTTTTATAGATTGTTATCTTTTGTTTGGGTAGGTAGAATGTCAAATAAATAAGATTAAGTATCTATTTTCAATTTCCCTCTCATGATGTTCTAGTGGTGTAAATGGCTCTCAGTCTCAGTACGACATGCCCTCTACTTTATTCTTTCGGGGAACGGATTATAGAAATCATTTTCTACCAGTTCATTTTTCTAGGACGAAGGCTAACAAAAAAATGTCAAAATTGTACCTCTACTCTACTTTGTTCAACATTTTAAGTTCTAGGTTATGTTAGCGACATAAGAATTGCAAGTCTTTTCTATATTTAAAACTTTTTCAACTACTTAAACAGCTAGTTTACCTTATACTGCAATCTGCGGTCTTTCGATCATCCTATTATACAATCATACAGATTTACCATAACTAATTATAAATTAGATAACCTATTTAAGCTTTTCAATGATACACGAGTAACCCTATCTCGTTCTTTATAGCATATCTGTTTGCAACCTTTGTACTGACTAAGTATACACTTTTATAAACCTCAAATTTTCTTATTGATATACTATATGAAAGGTAATGTGAAGTATGTTTAGAAATATTTTAAAGAATAGGTTTACTATTGAATAATCTTGCCATATCAGAAAGTTTTTGTAAACTTATACCTTGAACCAACAGAGTTATAGAAGAAGAACCAATCGCGTCTATCAGCAGCTGTAAATAACAGTCAATAAACGATTTTGATATATTTGTGTGAAATGGGATTAGTTATCCAGACGTTAACCAGATAGCGGTGCGATGAAAGCTCTGATAATGCAGGGATTTCAGATATGAGTATCAATATGACGAATTGCTTCACGGATTGTAAATCACTTTCAATGTAAAGAAACAATATCGTTTGCTTTTTCGTGTCATTGTCAATAGAATTATAGAAATGGTTTTATAACCTAAATTTTATAGGAGCTTTCAATGTAGTTGTCTAAAATTTACGTATTCTAATTTAAATCAATTTATAATTTATAAAATTAAGAACACAGAACTACAAATTGTATTTTTCTTCCTAATAGGCGATGATTGTTTTTATGGGATTTCTTCCGCTGATTACGAATCTGTTAACAGAATTTATCTATCGCCTTCCAGTCAAAAGTTATTCATATTACTATAATGAAACGTTTTATTACGTAATGCTTTAGATTAAAATGGCGGGAGTTAATTCGGTCAAAAGAAAACAAGTTTTAATAAATATATCGTGTGAGGTATCATTTAAAAAAGGATTCTGAAAGGCTCCTAAAAATTTTTTTTTATAATTTTTGGTCTAGTAGTCTTCATGATATAGCTCAAAATGTGCCAAAGATGACTGTCCCTCTCTGTTCCCCTACATTTCCAAAGCTAAAATTTTGATTTTAATAGGGATAGTAGATATTGAGTGATAGATTATCGGAAAACTGAAGGTTTTTTTGAGAATGTAATAGTTGCTGGGAAGAAAATTTTTAAACACAGTAATAGACAACATATTTACTAACGTACCAGTACAATGTGGGTCAATATATTCATTTTTTAGTTATCACAATCAAATTTGGATAAGATTTAAATATACATAAAAAATAAAAACAACTTAATTTGGTTTATTGATTGCTCACTGTAGTATTGGTACGGAACCCTAATAGTGCGAGCTCGACTCGCTCTTGGCTAACTATTTGTTTGTAGGGTACCTCTGAAGCATCACTGATTAAGTTCCAAAAATAACCTGCGAGCATTGTGGGGCTCCACTTCCCATTGGTATCGGTTTTCACAATATATAATGTCTTGGTAAAACCTTTCAACATGTACGTTACTCACAGACCCTAGACTATGGGAAAAAAGTGCACATGCGAGTGGTGAAAATAAATCTTCAGAGATATGTGGCAACCCATATCGCTGTATGTGAAAATTAAAAAATTCATGATTTTTTCGTAATTTTTTTTCTTTGTGTTTTGCAAGAAATTGTAACACACCTCGTAAAATAATACCCTTGTTACAGCCTCCACCTTGGTCAGTTTTGAATCGAATACATTGTAATTTATAATGTCACGAATGTGTGCCAAATAAAAATGTTTCTTTTATTTTTGTCTGAAAAATTTGTCTCTCAGGTGTTGGAGTCTTTTTCCATCTTTATTTTAAGCTTTGATAAAGTTTTTCATCATTCCCAGTTTTATGTGCGGAGGTTTGCAAAATTGTCTTTATGTCAACGAGAGGAGGATTTGTAAAATTTTTTTCCTCCAACAATAAAATTTTGTCGCATTCTTCAGTCTTTTATTAAACTGTGATTGTACTTTGCTCTGCTGTCCTATTTGCAGAAGAAATAGCGGTACTGGTGTAACCCTATAGCATTCTCTGCAAAAGTCGTATGACCCATGTTCTGTCTGCTTAATTTTCTTTCCTAAAGTTTTCATATTGTCAGGTTTCGTTCATAGCTACGGTGCGGACAATTGGAACAGAGGGGTACGAATTTCCATTGTGGAGGAGAACTCCTTTCAAGCTTAGAATAGATGAATAAATAAATAGTCTCAACTCGTTAGTTTTGTATTTTTATACTAATACATCCATTAGTACAGAAACATCTACATAGTACACCAACTGGTGATGGAAAACAAATGAATAAAATCTTTTCACGTCTCCGATATGTGGAAATATGCATACCATTCTGTAATAGATTCCAACCTTGCAATCTGGATCCCAACAGTTCGGTTTAAGCTTTTGGCACATTAAATCTTGTACTAGGTTTTTAAACTCATTTTCTGAAAGTAATTGTGAAGTACCTATATCAAGTGGTCGGAAATCAGGTTGGTGTCTTCTTCCATAGACTCAACAATATTATCTTCAGCAACATTCACATTATTGTCAAGTGTAAACCGATTCTGGGCGTTTGGGAACAGGTAAATACTTGCTGTTAAGAACTGGCATGAGAGTTAATTTCAGGTTTGGGTACTGTATAGTATGCTTCGACTTCTGCAAAATTTCAATTAAATTCATCAAGCAAAAATAACAATATGTAACATGACCTTTAGGATCTCTTCACACCATAGGAACTACAAAACGTATTGACTTAAAGGGTGCTGTTGTACCATTCTTTTAAATTCATAGCACACGTTGCGCAATTGTATGTGGCGCCCAACGTTTATCCCGATGTTCTAGTTTGCATGCAAAATAAAGCTTATACATTTTTTGATTGACGTTTTTTTGCGAGATTTAATCGTAAACTCGCCACTTACGTAACAAAACGTATCCGTTTGATATAAATGCTTTCGTAACGTTTTATAAAGTCTATCAGTAACATATACTGTACAGTAAAATATTCTTTTTATTTATATTTTATATCTATTTATAGACGCGTTTAGGATATCAACTATTACTCATCCTGTGCGCGGTACCTATATATCTTAAACCGGTCTTTTAGCGATTTCCAGAACCTTCGCCAGACACTTAACGCTGTTTACATTCCAATGATGAGTCACCCGCTAGATCACGTTTGTTACAGTATGTTATACAATACAAACCGTCTTAAATGAATATTTTAACACTTGAAAGTGATAAGTAAATCTGAGTGCCGATACGGTTTCAGCAACCAAAAATACACGAAAGACGCCCATCAGACATCAGAAAACAAAAGTGGTATTAGTCTGTGTTATTAAACGAATTGAACTATGCCTTGATTTGTCCTCAAAACCATGATTTTACAGCTTCGCGGTTTTGGCTTGGTGTCGATGATATTACGAAAAACTAAAATTTCCATACTTATATTTAAAGGGATTTTTCTATCATACAACTTTGATAGCTTCGACTATTTGCCGCAAAGAATATTTTTCTATGATGTACAACTTTCCTATATTTCCGTGTATCAGATTAGCTTATTATTGCTTTCTAGATTATTATATGAAACTTCAGATAAGTTATCAAATAAATAATAATATTTTTCTTTATACTTTATACCGCAAATTAAATATCAGCTTGGCTAAGGGTGTCCATGAAATTTAAAACATCTATCTTAGCTAGCTAGTATCGTGAATTTATACATAAGTCAAATAATTTTCTCTACGAGCACAATTCAAAATAGGTTTTTTACTATGCAGTTTCACCGCAATTTGAGGCTTTTCACGAATTACTTCAAATGAAATGTGTTACATGCTGAGTTGCCGTTAAGTATCTGCATTCATTTTACTCTACCGGGTGTTAAAGATTCGTGTAAAAGATTAAGTAGACGTTTAATGATAATTTTTTAATGCCACCTTTTATGTTGTACAAAAGTTTGTATTTTCTATAAGTGCTTATTAAATCTATTATTATCACAAAAGTGTTTATACAGTCCGTTCAATGAAGTTATCCAATTCGCTCCATAAATGGTGATATTCGAGCCAAATGTTAATTAAACCACTAAAATAGTTTTTGTTTCTTCAGTCAAACGCGAAAACACAAATCTGGTTTACCTTCATCTGATAAAGCTAGTGTTAGTATAATTCCAGTATCGTTGTCGTGAGTGCATTATCCACTTCACGCCTTAGCTGCTATATCAAGATCAGTTCAACGAATCAGAACGAACTAGGAAAAAAGCAAGTGAGTGTGTTCCATGCTGCTATTGTAACTTCAAACTGGTACCTTGTCATTAATCAAGAAATTGCATAGAAAAGAGTCAGTTAAATCACGCTTGACTATGTTTACTAAGTACATAGCTAAATTAACCAGTGAGCAGAAAGGCAGTTTATCGTATAAAACCGAATTAGCAACTAGACTAAATACAGCTGAATTGTTATTAAACGAATTTCAGGAAGTGCAGGCTGATATTGAAAATGTAATCGATATAGTAACGGAAGATGAAGTAACTGAGCGCGCTAACTTCAAAGATTCTTATTTTTCAGTTATTGCCGCAGCAAAGGATCTTCTAAATGCTCAAAAAACAGGATCAGCTCCTCCTCCGCCGTCGAATAATCTTAATTCTAATAATGTCAAGCTTCCTGCTCTAGTTCTTCCAAAATTTGATGGGTGTAATTTTAAGTCCTGGGTTTGCTTTCACAACTCATTCAAATCTTTAATAATTAAAAATGCGAATATTACTCCAATACAAAAATTTCATTATCTCCGCTCATGCATATCAAAAATGCTGAGGCCGATAAATACTTTGTCTGCTTCTTCGGCAACGTTTGACACAGCATGCCAATTGTTATCTGAACGGTTTTCTAACAAATCCTTACTGATTCATAATCGCACAAAGTCTATATTTAATTTACCTGCAATTAACAAAGAAACGTCTTTTAGCATTCGTCAATTAATAGACGAATTGTTGGCAAACCTCCGATTATTGAAATCATTGGGTCAACCAATTGAACATTGGGATACTTTACTTATTTACGTAGTATTAAATCGTTTAAATAGCAACTCTATTTGTCAGTGGGAATCTCAAAGGCCCAAAGATCAATTTCTGTAAGATTTAATAAACTTTCTAAAAAATAAGGCGGATATTTTCGAAAAAATTGAAGCCAACTGAGTCACGACAAAGGATAATATTCATATTAAATCAAGATCCTTGCTGAGCGCATAGCTCACATGTTGTAAATCTTCTCACAAATTGTCCAGCTGTGGGGAGTTTCTTAAACTTAGTGTTACCGCTCGGTTGGCTGAAGTTAAAAACTAAACGTGTGCGCCAACTGTTGATACGGTGATCATCAGAGTCTACATTGCAAATATGGCAAATGTCAAAAATGTGGCCTTAAACATCATACGGTTCTGCATTTTTAAAGACATGTAGCAGCTCAAAACGACACTTCTTCAATTGTCGAAACTTCTATGAACAACTCTCAAGTTACGTTGTCCAACTGTGTGTCACAAGATAATCAGGTTATGCTATCAACCGCAACACTTAGGGTTTTTGATCACTCTGGACAACCGTGCTACTGTAAGGCGCTTCTAGATTGTGCAAATCAATCCAATTTTATTACTTCTGAATGTTGCAAGTCTTTGGGTCTTGTAAGGGAGCATGCTGACATTTCAGTGGTCGGTATCAACCAAATACAATCGTGTATCAAATATTAATTCGGTATAAGAGTGGAAGCTCTTCATTCGAGATTCTTCACTACTTTTACGTGTTTAATAATTCAAAACATTTGCGACAATATTTCAGCTTATCCAGTATGGGTTTCTGCTTTCAGTATACCAAAAAATATTCATTTCGCTGACCCAGAATAGAGCTTCTTATAGGTGCCAGCCTCTTCTGGGATCTTTTATGAGTCGGTCAGATAAAATTGGATCCTGAAAAACCCAGATTTCAAAAAACCAAAACCAAGCTAGGTTGGGTCATATCGGACAGTATAAGTTGCACTATTCCCAGTCGAACAGTTTCATGCAATGTTGCTTATAGCGTTTCTAGTCTTGACCTATCTAGATTCTGGGAACTTGAAGAAGTTACACTTGATCGTCATCTTTCAAAGGAAGAGCAAATATGCGAGGCACATGTTGTCTCCGTGCATTTACATTTTCAATGCTCCACCCGAAGGTACTACATTGGCCAGGAGGCGAATTTGCCTAGAAATTTAGAATTTTCCGAACCCTTGCCGTTCCAGGCCAGGTAGGGATCTTTAACGTGCGTGACAACACTCACACTCGGGACCTCCATTTAACCTCTCATCCGAACGAGCGCGTAAACTTTGTGAAAAATGCTCACCTGCCATTTTTCAAGCAGTCAACATTTTGTCTCCACCTTTCAACGAAATACTGTAGGTAGGTTCATCGTCTCCATACCTCTGAGGGATTCTCTAGATAAATTGGGGGATCCTCAAGCGGGAGTGTTGCAGCGATTTTACCGGCTTGAACGCAAGCTTCAAGTGAATCCTGATCTTCAGAGCATGTACATTGACTTTATGAATGAATACGAGTGAATGGGTCACATGTCAAAGATATAAAAAGATAGTCCAAAGTCGCAAGTTGAATATTTCATTCCGCATTATGGTGTGCTAAATGCGAAAAGTACTACTACTAAATTAAGGATCGTTTTCAATGATTCTTTTTCATCATCTTCAGGTACTTCTGCGAAGATCTTCAAATGGTGGGACCTGTTGTACAAAAAGATTTGCTTTCAATATTGTTGAGATTTCGCCAACACTCATACGTAGTTTCATCTGATATTGCCAAAATGAATAGACAAATATTGGTAAATGTTGATCAGAAATGTCTTCAGCGTATCTCATGCTGCAGTCAGTGCTTCTAACGAATCTCTACATTCTTACGAATTAAATACTGTAGCATATGGTACCGCAACTGCATCCTTTCTAGCTACAAGGTGTATAATACAACTTCCCAATAAATATTCAAATAAGTTTCCATTAGCGTCAAAGACAATTCGTTCTGACTTCTATGTCAACAACTTATTAAGTGGTTCCGAATTCATTTCTGAGCTCTCTACTACTTCCCAACAAATCATTTTCATTCTAAACAAGGTCCGTTTTCCCTTAAGAAAATAAACCCCCAAGTATTGCAAAATATTCAAAATTGTAGTTCATCGTCAATTGATCTACCAATTAGTCCCAAGCAAAGGACCAAAACTTTGGGCTTGCTTTGGTGTCCAGAATCAGACACTTTATCATACGAAATAAATGTCAAAATTTCGCAAAGGACTATAACTAAGCGTACTGTACTTTCTAGTATATCGGAATAGTACGATCAGCTTGGCCTTCTGAGCGATTCTACTATCATAGCTAAAGTTTTAAGGCAAAAATTGTGGCTTGAAAAAGTAGAATGAGATCAATCCCTTTCGTTACAACTGCAGACGAAATGGTTTGCGTTTAAAAGCGAATTGCCTGAATTTAGTAATCTTAAAATTCAGCGTCACGCAAAATTATCAAATTCAGTAATTATTGAACTATATGGGTTTTCCGATTCATCAAAAAAAGCTTATGGTGCGTGCATTTACTTACGCTCGGTAGATCAACACGGCTCTAGGTCTGTACAACTGCTTTGTGCTAAAGCCAAAGTAGCGCCACTCAAAACTCTTACTCTTCCACGTTTTGAATTGTGGGATGCTCTAGCCGTAGCACACTTATTAGCAAAGGTTCTTAATTCTATTACTGTCGCATTTAATGCAATATATTGCTGGACCGATTCCACAGTGGTACTCTGTTGGTTGCAAACATCGCCACACCCGTTAAAATCATTTGTGGTCAATCGGGTACGGGAAATCAATTTAAGACAAATCCAGGTAATTCGTTTCATGTTGGTTCACCACAAAATCCAGCTGATTTGTTATCTCGGGGCGTCGGCCCTAAGTTATTAAGGACATCAGACCTTTGGTGGCATGGTCCATCTTTTCTTAACCAAATTTCTATTATTTGGGCATTACAACCGGAATCATTGCAAGAAGTTCCAGAAAGTAAGAAAAATTAAGCTTTCTATGATTTCTATCAGGTGCGAATCCTTTCCCTTCGAAAGATTTTCAAATTTAAATAGACTTATAAGATATATTGCATATTGTTTTCTATTCATTCGCAACTGTCGTAAAAGGTATGAAGCTTGCAGCACTGGAACTCTTCTCGCCATTTCAGATTTAACACATTCCTTAAATGATAAAACAAGTTCAAAGAAAGTCATGCCCCCTCGAGCTATCCTCTTTAAGGTCTAAATCGCATGTATCACAAAAAAGTAAAATTCTTAGCTTATATTCATTCTTGGATAACTCTGATATAATTCGTGTTGGTGATAGGCTAAGAAATTCGTAATCGTCCCTCTTAATAAACTTTGAATATCCTTATTATTAGCACCAATCACAATTATGTGACACAAAACAGCATATTATGTTTACTAGATGGAAAACAGAAGTTTAAGAGACTTACAGTAATTGTTTGCCCACGCCAAGACTCCGTTGAATAACAGCTTCCAATACTGACCACTTTCACAATTAACGGCATTTTATCTCCTGAATTGTTGAATACAGGAAACTTTAGCTACCCGATTTAAGCCCTTATCGACATGGTGATGGTTGCGTGTCAATCGACTTCGAAACTCTGCTTTGCTAGTGGTCTCGAATAACTGAACATAAATCTTCAATCTTTTACGATCATCGGTTTCAGCATCTTAAAGTCTCGTTCACACGGATTGTGCGTCTAAAGTTGTCTTATTATCAAGGTCAATGTCGTTTTATCTGTGTGAATTCTTAATTGCTCCCACGGGTTATATGTAGTAACTCATTAATTTTTATGGCTGGTTATATGGTTATTGTGGTTGTAGGGTGTTTCGGTTCAATTCTAGGGTGCAATGGTTTGTTTATAAACTCGTATAAATGTGTACAAATAAACTTTTTTATGCTCCTGTCATTTACCGAGATCTATCATGTAGTTTCTGTAAATTAAATACGAAGAAAGTAAAATACCGACACTCGTCAACATTTATATTTAATATATTGTGTGCGTTTCTGTTTATTTCTGGATCGTAATTTAATATTACATTGAAACTGACACGTTATTAATGTAAACTACCAAAGCTACTATAAATTTTTTACAGTGGTTCCTTTTTAAAAGTTTATTTAACTAACTGAATTTTCTAAATCCTTTTCTATTTCCATATGTTTGCGTAAGGAACGCACCTGAGTTGTATGTCATTTGATAGTTTCAGTATTTAAAGATAAATGTTACGTAACCAGTAAAAGTACACTTCCTAATGTAACGGTTTTTGTTAAGAATATAACTCAACCATGTACTCAGCAAATAAGAGTAAAATATGAAAAACAACACCACCTCTTCACGGATTGGTGCCGCTCAGAAAAAAGTTAATAAGATTTCGAGAATAATTTGCGATCTTACTATGACAAAGCTCTAAAAGTAGTCAATTTTGTGATCACTGTAGTCAATGTGGAGAGCAATTTTACAACTAAGTACGTAAAGCTAATCGAATATTTGAAGAAGGAGTAAATGAGTACAAACATAAGAGTCACAACATTCTTAAATAAACAAGTGGAGAACGTTATTAGATTTGTTCCTGATGATGAACATTTACTGCAAAAGGTAGAAACCTTACTAATTCTATTGTGATGCTGAATTTCTCGGTATATTATTTTTTAGGTTACTTTAATTATGAATATTGTTGGTGCAAGCCAAAGAGATAAATTAGTCAAAACAGAGTTAAAGAAATAGAAGATATAGAACTTCTAATAGTTCGATTCCATGATTCAAAAACGAGGCAAGGTCAGGTTTTTACCATAATTAACATAGCACTAAAAACTGAAAACGATTGCATTTCTTATTATACAAAATATATTAACTTAAATCGACAATGCTAAATGAAAAGCAATAATATTTTTGAAGGTTTACTTTTGTGATTTTCTAACAAGTTAATGGTATGAATATTATATGGAAAGTACCAAGCGAAATAGCAAACTACTGAAAAATACACAATAAAAATGTTCTCACTCTTCACTTCTACTGACAAACTTCTCTGACGTTATTAGTAAATGCTCGAGGCGACTTAATTCTGCAAAAACACATGGTGAATAGTGAGTGTGGAGTGGGAAACGTAGGGCGGGAACAGTTTCGGGAGGATACAGCGTAACTGGGGTATTAGATCCACGTAGGCACGTGCAAGCGTGGTTCGAAGAATAGAAATAGATGGGCAAGTGGTTGGGCACCAGTTGACCTTGGAGAACAAAGATAAAACCTGAAGGATGACAGCTCCAGAGAGGAAAAGCAAGGAAAATGATTTAAGGAAAGGGATTCTGCAAAATAACTATGCAAATGAAAATACAAAAAAGAAAGTAATAATCCAAGATTCAAAAGCTAATAAAACAATAACTTTCCAAATTCCTGACCACCATGGCTTGTTGACACTAAATGTAAAATTCTTTAAAATTATTTTTCGGGTAAACTGTGGATCCATATCAAAAAGTAGATTCTTCAGAAGGTTTTGTTTTAGTAACTCCGCTAAAATTATTAGTCACCATAAGATGACCATATAAAATGTTGAGAAAAGGTCAATAGCAGGTCCCGTACATTAGATTTTCCAATGCTCCACCTGAAAGTACCACATTGGCCAGCAAGGCAGCTTTCTTTTACCTGTAAATTTTGAATTTCCTCGAACTCTTGCTGTTCCAAGCGTGACAACACTCACACACGGGACCTACATTTTACCTCTCATCCGAACGAGGGCGTATTTTTGAGACAAATGCTCGCCTAATGATTTTCAAGCAGTTCGTGTCGGGAATCGAACCCAGAGCTTAAAATCAGCAGCCATACGCCAACCTGTTTAATCCACGGAACCGCCTAATAGCAGGTACCACAATTAAAGTGATAAAAGCTTAAGGAATAAAAGTTGAAAGTAATGCCTCTGTATTGAATGTCACAACAAAATAGTAGCATTTGAGGAACAATAAAAAAAATAAAAATAGAAATATAAAAATATTTCCTACTAATATAAGAAAAATACTTCACATAAGTTTAAGTACGGCATTGCAAAAAAGAAATACAAATTATCTTTGAAGATAAGTTTATACAGATGGCAGATAAGGTGAATACATTCACTGAACAATTGAGGAAAATAAGTATGGCTAGTCAGCTAGCTTTTCGTTTTAAAACATACAAAATAAATTAACTATTACTCTGGCATATGATCACACTTATGGTCACAGAGAAATAAATAAAATTACTTAGCGTAGTAAACAATTTAAAAAAATTAAATTAATCAAAATCTAAATTTTGTAAAATTTGAATTCAGGCTGAGATTTACCTAGCAAAAGAAAAATAAAACTGCTCATGAAAGCACATAAGTAAGCAAGCTTCAGGTAAGGTTTAGGTGACCATGAAATTCTAATCTATTTGGATTTGAAGAAAAAGAAATAAAAGACAGATATTTTTTGATAAAGGTTAGAGTTTCATCTTCACATTTCACATTTCATTTAAAATTATGATATTATATTCCGTGTAGTTAACAAAAAAATTCTTAGAGACTAACAGGTTAAATATTTTGACACATGCTGAGGAAATTCCAAAACAAACGCTCCTGACTAAGCAAATGTTTACTATAAGAACAAAATAACTAATTTTTAGTATGTAAACTATATCATATAGTCGCTGTACTAATTTATAAATTACAATTACACTTCAGCAATCACCATTTACAAAACATTCAAATTTACGTAGCTAAAGCACAAATACTTTCCACCTGAGACCATCTGTCTTAATAAACAACTCTAAAATGCCATATCCAATTATAACATCTACACATAGTTTATTACTGTTAAACGTCGGTAAAATATAAATACTTAGTACCAGGCGTGGTACTAAAGATTGCGTAACGTTGCACAAACTTTAAGGTAATGCAAGAAACAATTTAACTTACATAAACAGCTTACTTTTGTTTATAGAAGTATTTAAATATTGGAATTGCGTCTTTTGCTTCTCGGTGGAGCTACTCTGGAGTCTAACTGTACAGGTTCTTCGTTGGATTGAAAGCGATTTTTCTTTAAATTTGTCAGTGAAGTTGGTTGTTAACCTACAACATTTTAGAAACACTTATAATCAAATAGCAGTACAGGAATGGAGTAGAAATTCACAGGTAAGCTTTACTGCATACTTCAACACGCATTAACGTACATGTCGATATGGTTAGGTAATTTAAGATAGATTCCTCCAAAACGCGCGCTTTTACATGAAACTTGTTCTCGCCCACCACCTACCGTCAAACGTTTTTATTGATTAGGACAATAACCGCACACTCCTACGGACATGGGAAAACTTATGTGAATAAACTTATTCGGCAGATTACATACAATAAACTATGTTCTTGAATTATAATGTATGAAAATTTAGAAACGCAATTTTATGCGTAATAATCTAATTTATACTGAACAAATAATTATGGAAAATAAAGATTTCCCGTTTGGATTAAAAAATCTTTTAATCTAATATTAAAATAAAACTTTGCGGGGTCAATAATGCATATCAATCGCGTCAAAGCTTTAAAAAGAAAAAAAATAAAAAATCACTTTGTACGAGAGCTCATGAAAGGAAACCTTATATTAAATAATGTCTGTAGGCGCCACCTGGTTTTTAAACCATAGCAATCCTTGCAATACCAGAAAACAAATAAGTAGCCACCCGATCTATTATCTGGGCGCACAAGGGTCTTGTTTGCCGCTACACTGACCGCACAATATTAGTCGGGGAGGGTATGAGACTTAAAAATTTAAAATTAACACTTAAATTCACTATACAACTAAATAGAAAATTAATTTTGTCGTTGCATATTCATGTATACAAATTTTTATTAATATCTTCACAGTATTCTCCAAAGTTTGACATATTTCATAGTAACTTTTAGCAAGATAGAGGCGAAATACATTGCAGCAGAAAAACGTTAAGTACTACTTCATTAACGATACACATTTTCGTAATTTCTCCTATCAAATACAAAATTAAAAGGCAGGTTAACTTTTTTCTTTTTGTAATAAATCCTACCTTTTAGCATAAATCCCAAAAATGCGAAACATTAAATAGGCACGGTAAGTTCTCAAAGGTATTTTTCAAAGAGAAAGATATAAATAATTTATTAACTTTGCAGCAACGCTAAGATAAAGTAACATCTCAAAGATAATTCCAAAGAGAAAAGTAGATATTAAACCATTTATGGTTTAAAATATTGTTTATGTAAATGTAAAGATCTTCAAGGAAAAGATAACCAACTAACCATTAATGGTTCGATATACTAATTAGATGAGATAAGATCTCCAAGATATTTAAAGAGAAGGATAAGTAACAAACCATTGTGGTTCGAAATAATAATTAGTTGAGATAAAGTTTTTGAAATATTTTCAGAAAGAAAGATAAACACTAAGCAGTAATGATTTAACCTAATAATAAAATAAGATAAAACGTTAAGAAAAAAATTCAGCAAAAAAAGATAACGATATAATTATTTTGGTTTGAAGGCCATACACTTGGCCAGGCATATATACTTGCAACAAATACAGATAACAAAAAGAGTCTCGTCCAGAGAGTAGAGTGATCGCGTAGGATTGTAAAAAGAAATTTTCTCATGCCCTTTAAAGGGACAAGTTCCGTGAAGCGGTACTCGTGCATACAAATAACATGAAGGACCAGATAGAAACGGGATGCAGTCTCTGCTTTACTACGTCGATCAAGAGAGGATTAGCTCGTAGGCCAAATCAGAAACAAGTTGCACTCTCGATTTCTTTAACGCAGACCCAGCAGAAGACAGTGGCAATACATAACTAGACGGAGGTCCCTCAAACCTACAGCTTTTCTAGCTATCCAGAGACTTAAAAAGTAAAAGATAAAATAGAAAAGTTAAAGAGAAAAATGGGATAGTTGAAGCTTCATGACAACCTGGTAGCAGATAAAAGAGGAAGGGCTCGTATTAAGCAAAAGCGATAGAAAAGACGGTAGATAACAGGTCGTTCCGGAAGACCATTTGCAACTTTAACGATTAGATAAGCCCGATCCCAACACGTCGATAATTAAAAATTACTAAGCTCTAAATAAGACCTATACAAATTATCTTCTTACCGCGCGCATCTACTGCGATAAGAAAATCAGATAAAGGTAACACACCCAACTTAAATATGCCCACACAGCAATTTCAAAGACGCATAACTGCCACAGACATAAAAACAATTATACGATAGATAGGTAATCGAAGACAGAAATAGGAACATTTTCAATACACCAAAGACAATAAGGAATAGCGTTGAAACGACAAAGGCGACAGTTCTTTACAAACACATTCAGGAAGAAGAGAAATATGTATTAACGTCCGTATGATATAAAAACGATTGATAACGGAATTTCTAACAAATGATTGAACTGTTTACGAAAAAAAAATCGAATAGAATTTTTTTGTAGTCGTAACTGTGGAAATCGACTTTTACTATATATTCTTAAGTCGCAATCCTATCTGTAACCAAATAGTCAAGCACAACCCGATATCAGCTAGTATAAGTCTTAAAGGTTTGCTAAGTTGAACAATCACGATAAAAGAATGTAGCGGGCTATGTAATAATAGGAACAATATCGGTATAAAAAATGATAATTAAGAAAATTTAAATTAGGAATAAGGGTGCTTTCATTTAGAAATAAATGAGCTGTTTATAAAACGAAAAGATTTAAAAAGTTTTAAAGTTCGATGGTAACTTACATTTAAGTATACGATAGGATAAGCCTAAAAATATAAATTGGTAGAGAAGACCAGGTATATTCTAAATTAAAGGTAAGACGTTAGATATGACTTTTTGTTAATCGTTAGAAATGAAAGGAAAAGATTGTTAATCGTTAATATGTCATGGTTCCTGAAATTTACCATCGAACACTTGTAATTTATAAATTAGTACAGCGACTATATGATATAGTTTACATAAGATATACCTATAAGTTAGTTTTAGAGAGAAATTCTTAATTGTATTAGAGAAGAAATGATTTGATTGGCATTTCGAGTTTTAAAATGTCAAAGTATACTGATTATTTAATATAAAGATAGAATTAAGTCATTAAAATAATAAAAGTGGATTTTTATACAAAACATTTATTACATACAAACGATATTTCTAGTGTGTTACTTAGAATGAAATTTAAATTATTTTTTTATAAAAAGCGGGAAAGTGTTAATAACCTCATTTATGAATGGATGGATGGTTTTGTTTAGAAATAAAAGTAGTTATTTTTTTTGTTATAAGAACGCTAAAAACATATATGAGTATTTATCTATGATTTGCACTGATTTAAAATAAAAAAATTATTTATTTAGGAAAACAAGTTTTCAATTATCCCGTGAGAATGAATTTAACAAAGAAATCTTTATAAATGCAGAAAATTACCTTAGTTTTTGTAGTAAGATGGAAAGGTAGTTACTAATTTATTTATTATAAGAAACACTCAATGTTCTATCAGCGAATAGTTCTACAATGTTTTTTTATAGAGATATGTGGAGGTCGTTTTAAAGTTATGGCAAAATCACTTATCCTTATTTAAATAAAGGTAAATGCATATTGTTTCGCAAATTACTAAAATTAGCACTTTTTTACGTCTATTATTAAAAACATTAAAAATAGTAGATAATTTTTACAATGTTAGAAATTATAACCGTTAACATCTTATTTCAATACAGAGACTTCATTAACAGCTTACGTGGAGGTAGTCAATAATGTCAGTAATTTCATATATCAATTAACTGATTG
This sequence comes from Platerodrilus igneus, assembly GCA_036346225.1. Taxonomy (NCBI): domain Eukaryota; kingdom Metazoa; phylum Arthropoda; class Insecta; order Coleoptera; family Lycidae; genus Platerodrilus; species Platerodrilus igneus. Next base: position 4,258,278 of record JARFIW010000500.1, on the reverse strand, counting down.
TAATTTAAAAGAAAAATATATTTTATGGAATATTTAAAAGCAGAAAAGAGATTAGGCTAAGGTAAAAATAAACAATTTTAGTAGTAAAGAAGAACCGCTAATTGGCACCAAGACCATTATGTCAAACGTCAGTGAAATTTAAACACTTAGTACCAGGCGTAGTTCTACAGATGGCGCAACCTTGCACAAATTTTAATACAATGAAAGAGACAATTTAACTTACACAAACGGTTTACTTTTGTTTATAAAGGTATTTTAAGATAGGCGTTGTTTCCTTTGCTTCTCGGTAGAGCTGCTCTGGCGTCTAAATATACAGCAGGTAGGTCGTTAAGTGGACGGTGGTTTTTCTTCAAATTCCTCAGCGAAGGTGGTTGTTATTTTACAAGTTTTTAGAAACACAGGAAGGGAGTAGGAACTAAAGGTAAACTTTACTGCATACTTCAACATACTCTAACATAAGGTAGTTCGAGATATATTCCTCCAAAACGCATGCTTTCACATAAAACTTGTCCTCGCCGCACCACCACTCGTCAAGCGTTTTCGTTGGTTAGGACAATAACTGCACGTTCATTCGAAAGTGAGAAAATGCGTGTGAAGAAATTTCTTTCGCGGATTACGTACTATAAACTGTAGGTTCTTGACCTATAATGCATAAGAATTTAGAAACGCAATTTTATGGGTATTAACCTAATTTATACTACACAAATAACGATGGGAAATAAATCTTTCCCTTTTGGATAAAAAAACCCTTAACCCAATATTAAAATAAAACTTTGCGAAGCCGAGAAGGCGTAACAAGTTTGGAAAGTATAATCAATTTAGTTCTTTAGAAGATCTGATTTTTAATTTCCAGATAGACAAAGCAAAAGCTCTTTGTTCCGGATCGTAGTAAAGTTGATGTTATAGATATTCGTTGGAACTGGGTTGCGTTAAGTCCGAGAGATACTATATTTTTGTCGATATACGATTCTGAACTGACGACAAATAAATTACATAACCTTATAAGACACTACGGCACAGCGTTTGTAAAATATCTGGATACCGAAGATCTAAGCATATTACAAACCTCTTCTGAAATTGAGTAATACCTTAAATACTGAGTAGGTTCTTCCCCTCAATTGATAATGTAGAAACTATTAACCGAAATGAATTTTTTATTGTAACATTGTTAAAGGAATGTTATAAGTTTGCTGGTTTTGTAGTTCCAGTACAGCAATTTTATGAGTAGTATTAATTGAAGCTACAACTTAAATCTTTACTTACTCGGAGATTAAAGACCTCAACTAAGTTAACAAGTTAACGTTGATAATATCGACTTTAGCTAGATAAAGTCGGGAAGACATTTTCAATTACTTTAACTTAAACAAAAATCAGTCGTTAATGTTGACTGTATGTAGGTTTACAGAATTTCGTACATAAGGGTTAATATACAATTGAAAATATGGGTTAATTTGAGGTGGAAATTATAACAGGTAAAATTCTATAGCCACATTAAAAATCATCCACTGAACAATTTTCAGTAACTGCAGATTTGCTGAAAGCGTGTCACGTTCCTGAAATATTCTAAAGAAAACTTACAGTTTTGAAACCATTTGCACATCTTAATCATTCTAACTAATCACACAAAGTCTGCACTGCCTTTTAATATAATTAGAACTTCACGAATCATTAAGTTATGACCTAAACTAACAGGGGGCAATTCTTTGAGGGTGGTGGTGTTCCTGCTCAGTAAATACTATCCCACTCATTTAGCTCAACACGATATGCCTAATATAAAGAATAGGGTTTGCAATACGTAAGGGTGGCTCTGAATAATTCATGCGTTTTGAATGACAGCTGCTAATATAAGAGCGCTACTGTACCTATTACTTCATCAATTGCCCTTTTTACTTGATTTTTATAGGCGTAAAGATTTTTTTGCGCAACCTTTGTTATTTTATATGTATTGGATTTGGTGCAAATTGATGATAATTGGTGGGCGATAAACACCTGTTATTTTCAAAGATTTAACTGTTGTTTAATTGAAATCCAAAGCGGATATTTATCCAGTACAACTGGTTTGATTTTGTTTCCCTTTATCCCTTTGGGGGTTAAATTATAGTAGGTACCCTAGAATTTTATTCTGAAGGGAAATTGTATTAAATGGCTTCTTCCGTTTATTGAAAATCAAAATGCCTTTTATTTAAAGACTGGCCTGTAGCTTTTGTTATTAAACTGCATAGTCAAGGGCGCGTTAAAAAGATTTCTCCAACATGCCACTAGCTGAAATCTTCAGGGCCGTAAGTAGACCATGTTATCGGGTGACTAGACGGGGGACGAAACTAATAGCGCATACGTAGACATTATAGTTCTATGTGAATACCCAAGTATTAGTAAGCGATCACGAAAATAAATGTCCTAAAATGCCGACTAAAGTAGAAAAATGCCGACAATCACAACCATAGGAGGGAGGCTGAAAATCTTATTTCTACATGCATATGAACTTTAAATCTAACTACTAAAAAACTATGAGGAGGCCACAACAACGCCTCTAGTAATTTAATTCCAAAGTTAAAAATCTTTATTGGTTATTGAATAAAATTAAAGGAAGTTTACAGATGATAACAGTATGTCGGTACTAAAATACAGACAAATAGTGTTGAATACATAATACATGCGCAATAAAACTGCACAATGAATCAAGAAACATTGACAAAAATCAGCAGTGACGAGCAAATAAGAATTTAACCTTTCTTTGAAAGTCAAACAAAAATATATAAAAACGTTATCATTGCTACAGCTCTTAGCAACATCTGAGCGAGGTGATAAGAACTGCGTATCTTAGCTGTCAGGCTTGATCCTCTCAAGTCATCTTTCTGTGTCAGCGTTTGATCGTTAGATTCATTCTGCTTTATTAATGTGAAAGTACGTAGTCTTGTAGTTGTTGTTACTGTGGTTTAGTTGAGCGGTATGCCTTTAGGTCTTTTCTTCTTCCGTTGTTGACTTCCTGCCAGAGAGGCTATGACTCTTATAGACAGATGTATGGATGGTGAGAAAGGTTTTTGTAGCCAGTGTTGTGCAGTGTTCTGTGATTTCTCTAACTGTAGAACGTGCCTGATACTCTCGTTTCTGACGAACCATGATGCTCCGGGAATCAGATGTAGAACAATGCTTTGGAATGCTTCATCTTCCGTCGGTTGCTGTTGCTGAGGTATCTCATCTTTGCGGGTGATGTATAAGTGTTTTTCGGTCTTAGGTATGTTTTGTAGGTTCGTAGTCTGTTGTTGTTTTGTGATCATTGCGTATAAATTGCGTTTGGTTGTCTTGCTTTGTTAATTACGGAAGTGATGTGTGTGTTAAAGTTTAGTTTTGATTCTCAAGTATTTTATGTAGTTGGTCGAAGGGAGACGTCCGTGGAGTAAGGTTGATGCGGAATATAAATGTGCTCTAAGTTTGGAGAACATGATATTGGTTCTCCTCTACGTTAAGTTGTATTCTCTAGATGTCGAACCACTCGTGTAACGTGTTTAGTTGACGTTGTAGGTTGGTAATTCCTTTTTCCAGGTTTCGACCACTTGCGGGGTGGATGGCATTGTCAACAAATTGTTAGAAATATCCGATTCGTAAGGTGGGATGCTGTGAGTGTAAGCATTGAAAAGTGCAGGCGACAAGAACCCGCAATGCGATACCCCAAGAGTTAGGGTCACGATCGTGGATAGTTTCTCGCTATATTTAATCTGATGCTGTTGATCCTCAAGCTAACTGTTCAGCAGCTGTATGTAGGTTGTTGGAACATAGTTGAGTGAATCTAGATTATATAAAAGTCCTCTGCGCCACACCTTGATGTCTAGGGAAGCAAGAACGGTGACCCGGCGCTTGGTAATGCTTTCTGCTATGTAGTCAATGACTGGTATTATTTGTAGTGTTGTCTAGTTGTCTTTCTTGAATCCAAATTGTTTCGGTTTATTGTTTAGTTATTCATGTAGTCGTCGAAAAGGCAGTTTTTCAAACATTTTTAACATACAGCTTAAGAGAGCTATTGGTCTGTAGTGACTGGAGTCAGATATTGGTTTTGCTAGCTTTGGAATACGTAGGGATAACTTTGAATAAGTTATACGTTTTAAACGACAGCTGCTAATATAAGAATTGACCTTCTTTCTTAATTTTTATGCACGTCCTGTTTTTCAGGATTTGGAGAAAATTAGAGTGTAAGGATGTCGTTGAATAGTCTAGTGACTAACCTGCATTTTGTGATGTTTTCAGTGTCATTTAGGTGATTCTCTCTTTCCCGGGTGCCTTTTGGTTTCCTTTTGTCGCAGGATAGTTTCCTTGGTTTGTTTTGACGTGAAGAAGGGAATTTGTTATTCCAGTGCATCTGCTAGGAGTTGCTCTACTTGTTGGTTGATGAGTGCGTTTTGTTCTACGTCTATTGCTGGGATTGGGCAAGAATGTTCCTAGGAGGATGGTTTTGAATGTGTCTCCCCTTACTTCGTCGTCGTATATCTTGTCCGTGGGTCCGTTTAGTGGTGTTGGTGGTGACTGTTGTCTCAACTTCAACAGTCTGTTAAGGCGGTATAAATTTCCTTTGGTGTTCAGTGTTTGGTTAACGTACGTGGCTCGTGCGTGTGTTGTGTGTTCGTCGAGGAACATCTTTAGTGCTGGTTGTTTGGCGTTCAATCGGTTTTTGATTGCCGGATCACGGGTTACGTGCCAAAGTCTCTATTTCTCTTTGGTTGATTCTTGTATGTATTGTGGTAGCTTGAGTTTAGTGTTACGATTCTGAGTGGTGGTGCTTTGTTGTAAGGCATCCAACATGGCTTTCGTGATGTGTGGCGGTCTCTCGCTCTTCCGGACTAATAACGTTCGGGTTTCCAATGTTTTTGGTCATTGCTGCTGTGTAAGTGATCGATGTGTAGCGTGATGATGATCGGCAAGTGGTCAGAATTTTAATTATTATGATATCCATTATGATGTTATAGGGAACGCTCCTCACTATTTGTATGTTTAGGACGCCTGGGTGCTAGTGTGGGTTTGGTAAAGTTCTAGTACGCAAATCTGGTCCTATGATGTCAAAGTTTTTTCCTCAGGCGTCCTGGTTCAATCGGTCTGTCGGGTCTGTATGTGGTGTAGTTGGCAGTCTTTAGCGAAATGTAGTTGTTTAGTTTGGTTTCGTCTAGGAGTGCTACGTCAATGTCGAATTTTTTTAAAAAGTGTTTTACTTCCATGGTCCTTTTTCGAATGCCGTTGGCGTTTCAGGCTAGAATTCTTAGTTGAGTATGGTTTGTGTTATTCATTAAGAGAAATGAGTAGGACTTCCAGTGCCGTACATATCAGGGTTTGTATTGAGCTGTCTGTCATGACTTCTGTGATTCTCTTTTGTAGTTATTCCAGTACTTTAGGTAGTAGTGTGTATTTTTGGTGATGGTGTAATTGTCGACGTTGTCTGTTGTAGAGCTTTCTTGTTGTGGTTTCTGCTGAAGGCGTGTTTGATGTGTAGCAGATGGTTCCGGGGCTGAAAACAGCTCTAGGTATGTTGGTTCCTGTGTACTGTAGGCTCTGGCTTTTGGTTTTCTACGTTTCCAGCGTGGGGTTGATAATGTTGGTGCTACGTCTATTACAATTTATTTGGTGATAGTTCTTACCATTTAAAGGTCGATAAAACAGTTTACGAAGTCGGTAATACAGTTTAAGAGTTCATAAATACATCGCGCAAGCGCAATGAATACGAAAGCAATGCAACGCCCTGGCGGCCGGAAGCGCGAACCTTATTACAGATTCCGCGTTGCCAACTACCATGACGTCACCATTGCTCCAAATTTAAGACATAATTATCGGAAAAATATACATAAATTTCGGACAAAAGATAGCACAATAATTACTCACATGGATATGTCCCTGCGTCAAAGTTGACTTCTATTCCAAGTCCATCAGGGCTCCATCCCGGAGGGGTTAAAGATGGTGACTCCTCCGGAGCTGCTTGCGGAACATGGGCTTCCGGCTTATTCTCGGGTCGTACGGTTCGGCTTGCCCTAGGTGGCTGCAAATTTATCTACCTATGCAGGGATCGGGCAGGAATACTAGGTAAAGGCAACAGACAAAGACAATTAGGCCAAGGAAGTCTACATAGATAAGATAACGATACGTTACCAAAAAAACGTCCACTTCACTCGAAGAACAAAGGCAAAAAGCCACGTTATAGAGAGAACAGGAAACTCCCCCATTCTTTTGTCTTTTTCCCCATTGGCGCGAACTTATTCGTCCAACCCTCTAGCGTCGCGCACTCTGCGCAAACTCCCTATGACGTAACGGAAGTACACGTCTAGTCTATTTAAATTCCGCGCACCGCGTCTTTTGAAATTATAGTGCGAAACTCCCGCACATCAAAACTAACCTAATAACAATGTTAAAGGGCCACTTTGGCACGTAACACGTCCAAAGAAGATTATATGACCCTTGTCCTATGGATATCGGCGCGTGCAGTGATGGCTAAGTTTGTTGGTGTAGTTTCTGTGTCGTGCCATGTTTACTGTTTAGTTGGGAGTTTACGTCTGTAGGAGACCTTCTAGCTGTGTTCGTCCTTGTTGAATTGGTTCTTGTGTAATAGAGATGTTTATGTCAGTTTTGGTTTCTGGATACCGTGTTGTCTTTGGGGAAGGTTTTGGTATACCGCGCATCCTTGGAGGTTAGCTGAATGGGGACCGTAGGTTGAAGTTTTCTGGCTTCTTTGTGCACTGGGCTGCGGTATGCTGTTTACTGCACTTCACGCACCTTGGTTTGAAGCCGCAGTGGGGGCTGGTACCGCCATATCGTTGACTTGCGAAGCATTGCGGAATCTGTACACTTAATTCAAATATCGCGACTCTTACGCAGTGGCAAACAGAAGCTCTCGGAGGTTATAAATATTCCTCTAAAATTGGAAGTTCTACAAGATAACCAGAAAGGTATTGCTGTAGTCTTCGCTCCGTCCGTGAACGCCGGCGTACCCACGGCTGGTTATTTCGTTTTTGATGTCATCTACGGTTATGCAGGCGGTCGGGCCTTTGATGGCGACCTTGAGTTCGCATTCGGTTTTCAATCTGTGGGGGTGTAATTCGATGATTTTCTGTTTCAGATAGTTCTGAATAAATCGAAATTCGGTGGCGTCGATACCGTAGACACGATTACGTGATCCTGATGCCCTGATGCCGATGGTCTTTTTAATAACCTCGAGAGGGTTCTGGTGTGTTATGCAAAGTTGGGAAGTGTGTCTTCGTAAATCAGCAGCTAATGTAGTACCTTCGGGTAGAGCATACGATAAACTTAAATATACAGTCTATTTCTAGCAATTGCCATTTTCCAAACGCTGAGTGCTACATGGAAATAGTCTCCTATTTGAGGGATAAAGAAGTGGATAGTTCGACATAGTGATGTTTATTTAAAGTCTAATACCTCCAAAGGGTTACATTTAGTTATATAGCTGTAGAAATGCCCAAATAGCATACCTAAAACATTTTAATTTTATAACATTGCTTACACATTAGAATTTATTCATATTTGTTTTATTAAGTTACCTGAACAGAACCTGTGTTATTGTGGTATATAATACGAGAAAGATCATAAAATGTATGTATATTTGTCTATGTATATAGCTATTCTACACTAGAACAAGATGAATAGGAAAAGTACGTCTGTTGATTGTTAAATATAATAGATTGCAATGTAAAAACGTTTGTCTAAATTTATCTAATATTTATATAACCTACAATTTATTGTGAACTGCCATTTATATTTTAGATTAACCTGGCTTTACTATTGTTTGTTTGTGCGTTTTTTAAACGTAAAAGGACTGATTAAACGCAAAATATCCATTTTATCTCTCAACAATAACTACATGAACTAATCTAGAATGATAGAAATATATTCACTGTACTTTAATTCAAATTTTCTAACATGGGTAATCATACGTCAGCTTAACCGGTCCCTACTATTCAATCATTTAATTATGAGTGACACTTACCAATCAGCAAACAACACGATGGATTTTGAAACAATATTTTATATTAGTATTAAAACTATACTAAAGTTTTAAAAATAGTTAATAAAATAAGAATCATATTGCAATTATAACCAAAAATATCCGTTGCTAAAAGCTGTTGTTATAAACTCAATTCTTGAAATGACCGCTTGAGAGTCCATTAAAGCTAGAATCTAATTTAAGGCAGTTAAATGTTACTTCTCAAAAATACAGCAACGAAAATGTGTTTCTGAAAAATAAGATCGTGGTATTAATGGAAATGAATCGGCCAAGCATATAACCAGAAAATTAGACTGACTTTATTTAGAATCATGCTTTTCCAGCATATCTACTGGTGAAATAATAAACCTGTCTATCAGAGTTCCAGGTGAGTTCTTAAATAAGCATTTAGAAGCGTTAAACGTAAAATCATTGCATCACTTTGCAAACCCATGATGAAGGTAAACATCAGATTATTTTTATTAAAAGGCAAACCGGAGAAGTGAAAATGAAAAAAAAATTGTACCGCCCATCGTCCTATAGTTGGCCAAAGTATCTAGAATCAAAACGGACAAAGTCCTTAAACCAACAATATATGGATTGACAGTTACAAGGGTGCATTCAACGAGTCATGGAGAAGTATATAAAAGCAAAGAATGTAAAAGTTTCGCAAACAATTTAATTCTGGATACAAGGCCACACAGCAAAGGAATCAGTTTCAATCGAAGTGTGAAGTTGCGATTATGATATAACTTATAGGATAAATCGTTAAAATAAATAGCTTTAACATAAATATAAATAAGTGCTTGTCTTGATAAATTACTTAGTATTAGCAAACACTGTAATCATCATCATCATCAAAATATTAAAGTTTCTCTGTATTTGCAAATAAAAATGCTTATATTCGACCAATAAAGAATTGCAAACGGAAGCTCGTTACAATATATCAACCGTATCTATGCAAGTTATGTAGTATATAAACGGAAAAAAATTTGTAAAGGAGATAGTGGTTGGGCTCTTGAAAAAATATTACTTCTTACAGTTAATGTTTATTGATGTTGACCATTACAAACAGCGTGTGTGTATGCCATTTTAATAACAAGTGAATTATTAAACTAACAAATTAAGAACAGAACGACACACAATTATTAATTCAATTTCAAAAATTTACAAACTGACAGCGTGATAACAATTTAATTGTCACTATCACTAATAGCGGCCTACTAAATAAATTAGTTTCGCATTTTCGTCTTATGAATGTATCTCTGTAGTTGTAAAATAATTTTTTTCTGCAAACTGGTTAATTTTGGGCAAAAAATTTAAGGGACATTTTTTGTTTAGAATGAAATAAGCTATTGGAAATAAATTTTTAAATGGCAAACAAATAATAAGACAAAAAGTTACATTGGAGATAAATTTTAGGGGTTGCGTTTTTCACCCCTTACCATGGGGTAAACCAAATAAATCACAGAGTAAGAGTATTTTTGATAGCAAAAAATGTCACCTTAATTTTAATTTTGTAACTTTTTTAGTGTTTGTTAGTTTACGTACCCCCTTTAAGGGGCTATAGCTTAACAAGGGATGCCCCAATGAAGTTTTTTTATATGAATGACCCTATCTCTTTTACGCTGAGGAATCACCCCCTGAAATGTTTTACACTTATTTTGTTACACCCGGTATATGTTTATACTGTACAAAAGAGTGAACTATTATTATCCCGAAAGGTAGTAAACCAAGTATCAATTGTTCCGTTGCAGATAACCGGGGTTCAGATTTTGGTAAATTACGTAGTTAGATAAAGTAATTAATCGTCGTGTTAGAAGAATTTAGTATTAGTAAACACTATAATCATCATTATCAGAACATTATTGCTTCCCTGTATGTGCAAATATAAAGGTATGGTGTGCTGTGAAAAATGTTGATTGCTACTTCTATTAACATGGAAACTGCAGAAATGGTATCGACAGTCCTTACTGCCACAGGGACTCCCAACGTCCGGACCACAACGTATTCCGGGATAGAACAACTTTAAGAGAGGAGTAGTATAGCACCGATTGTAATGTAACCAGAATGATTAAATTAAAACGTAAATGAAGCGTTTTTTGACAAAAGGTGAATGATGGCCCCCTGTGACATTATACCTTTCAGATGAACTTAATTGACAAGTACAAGGGTTTTGCATTTAAAAGTTATTTAGATTACAATAGTACATTCGATAATGCCATTTGCATAATTTTTGGTATGTTTTAGAATAGTTTAAAGGTTTTTGAGTATGCATACAAATTGCCGTTATGGATATTGGATGGCAGTTTTTAATGAAATTTGATTACAATATGTTTTAGTTTAAACCTTTGGTAGTTGTGATATAAAATAAGTAATGGTACATATGTGATATAAATCATTGTCGCTAAAAATTACTCTCTGTTAATATAAATTATTGTAGTGATTATACAAATTAATAATTAGTTCTTGTATAGTTAATTATAGTCTTCGTTGGTACGTAATTTAGACGAGAGCATGGTAGTGTTAAGAAAATAATACTTATACTGCTAGCGATTAACTGAAATGAATTGTTGGAAAAGCTTTTAGTAAATTCCACTGTCTACGAGTTGCTGAAAAGGCTTGTACAATCCAGTTTGAAAACAATGAACTACTGTTATTACAAATAGAGTTTTCGTTGCAGTATTGATTAAAGCATTATATCTAGCAGGAACAAAATGCACTATTGAATGTTTGGTAGTATAATTTTTTTAAAGCCAGATTGCTGCTCTATTATAATATTTATTGTCAAAAAAAATGTAGTCCACTTTAACCGTAAGCTACTTTTACCGTACGCTTAAAATTTCTTGTTATAACAGGTAGCAATGCAATCGGTCTATAGTTATTTACATATAATACATTTCTTTTTTCGGCAGACTAAAACAACCTTACTTTAAGTTTTAATTGAAATAGTAAAAGAGACTTGGTAATTTGTGTAGGTAAAATATTATTCATTATTCGTGGCAATATTTATATATTTCTGCAGGAAATTTTATCGATACTCCTGAATTTGGTATTTTTAAGGGCTTTAATAATAGTCGTTATTTCAGCGTTATCCATAGGAAATACGAATAATGTTTTATAATCTCTATGACTTCATCATCATCATTAAGTTTTGAGTCCTGAAGCAGGTTGGATGCGTACCTCCATTATTTCCTATTCTGAGCTAACGTACACGTTTCCCATAAATTCCTACAGTCTACATCTTTCACTATCTGAGTTCAGTAGTTTAATCTAGGTCTACATCTACGTTTATTTACGTTTCTCTGATTCTAGTATATCCCGCACATATTGCCCCATGCCTAAGAACCTATCCTATCATCCTATCTCTCCTATTTATTTTTACTGTTTTCCACATACTTCTTTCTTCTTTTACCATTTCTAAGGCTCTTACCAATGACATTACTTTTTTGATTCTTAGATAACGTTATCACCAAAAACATCGTATGATTGGATTTATTAAAGGAATTAAAAACCATTAATAATACTATTAATAAAGAAAAAGAATATGGTGTTTATATACTAGTATATATTTTTTAATACCTGTAACCTTTCTTTAGTAATCTTTGAGTCGGTGTTAATTTATTCTAGTCCTCTAGTTTGATTCTCTTAATTATATGTATGATTATTTTACTACAACTTTACTTTATATTTAAAACAAAAAGTTAAAACTTTTTATGTGTAATTAATTTGTGAATTAACATATTTTCTAATCTGCTCCGGCTGTTTTCACAAGCTATAACTATAATTTGTAGTTAAATATTTTGTTTATTTTTCTGAAAGTTTCTGAATTTTATAATTTTAAAAAATGCATTTTACTTCATTACAATTTGTACTTTATAAACAAAACTAAACTTGTTTTGCTTATTTTAGATTGATATAGCCGCGCACATTGCTGTCTCCATGCTTTTGATAAGTTACTTAAAAATTTCGAAAATAATTGTTTAAGATTTAGCGAGTTAAATATTCTGTAAAATTTCTTGTTGCAGTTATACCAAGTGCTAAAATATCCTAAATGTTAGGTTAGATGTAACCCTTTAAATGTCTGAATTACGCACCCTTAAATATCCTGCTTTGAAGTTGGATAATCCGATAATAACAAGTCAGACTTCATTTTGAGATTGCGAATTACGTACTATTTTCCAGACTGCCTTTAAACAGTTCAACCGATTTTTCAGCTTGACTAACAATCATCACCCTTTATGTAGTCGTATTTAAATGTAAAGCTTTTATTTCAGAAGGATTTAGAATGTCACAAAAACTATAACCCTTAATCTAAACTCCAAATTATCTTCTCTAAAATGAACGGCTTTTTGAAATAGTGTAATAACGAATCAACAGGCGTACGAATTCTTTCTGAAGGTACTTTCTGTGAATTCAACGCTGGTGGACTTAAAACACCATCAATTTCAAAATCTTATATACGTTCTATAAGGTTGATAAAAGTATTACTTCAGCATTAAGAATTTTTCCTTACAAAAATAGAAGTAGAATTTTCCTTATTATGTTATGTGACAATGTTTCATTTGTAAAACTACTTTTGTATGAATGTCTAAAACATTCTCATGAAATGGTTTTAGATTCAAAAATTCCGAAATAAACGGTAGGTAGGGTGACCGTTACGTATAGTTTTGGCCCCAGAAAATCTCTGTGGGGCTTATACTGCACAATTACGTTTAAAGACATATATATATATATATATATATATATATATATATATATATTTTAGCGATCACAATTATTTTCTAACTTATTAAACTAATAATAAAATAAAATAAAAATTTACATAGTTAAAAAAATGTTCATTAATGTACGCTTACTGTCGGTAATAGTTTCTGAAGATTTATTATAAATACCGTTTGGCTGTAAAAACCTTTTTGAAACAACTAAAATCAATTATCTTTCGTCTTGACCAGATCCTAGTGGAATGTCTAACACTTCGTTAAAAGTTAGATGTTTTTAATTAACATACAACACGAGGTTGACTACTGAAGGAAACAAATTCTTTCCTAAAAGTAAATTTCCCCAACCTAATAGTGAATAATTCTAAACTCTATTGACTAATCAAATTAATCAGTTCGATATTATTGGAAGGTTAACTGTGCCTACTCATGTTTACATGTTGTGCCTTTTAATGGCCTTGACGAAGTGCTCAACAAAAAACTTTCCCTCCTTAAAATGATTCAAGATTATCTTTGGTAGAATTCGGAGAAACGAATTAAGACTGCAAATTGAAATTACTTATGTTATTTTTCTCTATCTAGTATATGTAAGATTATGTTACTGAAACATTAACTTGAACCAGAGAAAGGAGATTTCTATTTGCTGCGTCAACATAATTTAGCTTTGTTTCAAGGCGATAATGTTGTATGCCAATGTGCCAACATGATTCATAAAGGTTGACTAATTTGGAATACAAAGTAACGATGACATCAATTCTAACCCTACAAAAGCTATAATTAGTTTGACAAAGCTTGAGTATAAACACTGTAAGATTACAAAAATAATCCTTATTTTATATCAATAATGCATGTAAACTAAAAATCCCATCTTTATAGAAAATAAACATAACTGTATTAGTGAGATTCACTAATTCAGAAACAATTAAATTAAATATGATTATAAAAATTCCAAAGGAATGTTACCTGAAGTATGTTTATAAATCTGTCCTTAGTTAAGGGAACTCGTTGTTAAGTAATTAACGAATAGCTATTGACCCAATCAGGAAATTAGGTTAAATGTTGTCACTCTAGTAGAACTTAAGATAAAATTAAGGTATGATCAGGCGTGACCACACTTTAACGAACAAAACACTAAGGGTCAAAACGAGAAATGCGCAAATATTCAAGAGAAATGATTTTGATGACTTAATAGGAGAACTAATTACCACAGTGCTACCTACTTTAGGTTCCATAAGTATGATCTTAAAACGATCTAACGATGCGCCTGGAACAAACAAACAAAGCACATCCTAATTATTATTTGATCCATAATTTTAGTACAGCACCTTCTACCGAGCAAAACAAATTACCCTTCACTAAATGCTAATGCAAAATTATGTCCGTTGTTTTCAAAATCACAATTTTCAAAAGGATACGTATAAGCCGTACAAAGACTTGGCGTATCCGACATGCACTTTAATCATAATGCCTTGCTTAATGCTAAAGAAATTTAAAAACATTCTTTGTAATCGTTTTCATTGGCGAACGTTACAAAAACAAAATCAAAAGCAACTTCTTGCTTGCCCGATGTTTAACTCAGGCGAATGAATGACACATGGAAACAATAATAAGGTTCTTAGAACGCTTTGAGAAATAAAATTTAAATGATTAAATATTATGTAATACGGGGTAATTCACAACTTCATAGAAATATTGTAACTGATCCTCAAGAATAGGTCATAGATTGGTATTTTCGCAAAAGAAATAATTTTTAAAAACTAAAATCGAAACTATTGTTTTCAGGGTAGGTATAAAAATAATGAGGCAACTAACCAGGCATTCTAATTGAAATTTCTTGGTGAGTGAGCTCCGGTATAATGTTTATGCTATATGACAAGTCTATCGTAAAATTTTATGGTATGTTTTGAGGTTTAAAAACTACAAAACTACAAATTGGTGTGTTTTATTATAATCATACCAATGACATCAACCGGACACTTCAAATAATTTTTATTTGTTACTCATTAACAAACACTATTTTTTAGATTCGATACAAACAATACGTATTCTATTTTACAGGTAGCGAGGTTATACAATGCTACTTTACAAGGTTAGTAGCACATAATTGGCATTTTCAATTCTTTTTGCGTCAGTGTTGAAAGTACCCAATAATCGCAGTCATACATTTAAAAGGATCAAGTGACAGAAAGAATTTGTTGGTACACAACAAAATTCGTTTTCAACGAACTTCGTTCGTTTATGAAATCGATTTGTCGTCCGTCTGTCCGTCCGTCCGAGGCCTTTCTAATGGTCGGACATCAATGTGTGATACATCAATCGATTCAGCTCGGTGTCCAGAACTTAAGTTTTGATGTCAGTTAAAATCGGGCCACGGGGCGCCGTGCCCCGCGATATTCCGTCGGGAAAAAAAATTTCAAATAGGTCCAAAATTAATGTGCGATACATATTTGGACTCCCCTAACATAGCTGAGTCGAAATATGGTACCCCCACAAAATCTGACCACGGATACCGACCCCCGGAATTAATTTTTATCAAAAATTTCAAATAGGTCCAAAATTAATGTGCGATACATATTTGGACTCCCTAACATAGCTGAATCGAAATATGGTACCCCACAAAATCTGACCACGGATACCCGACCCCCGGAATTAATTTTTATCAAAAATTTCAAATAGGTCCAAAATTAATGTGCGATACATATTTGGACTCCCCTAACATAGCTGAGTCGAAATATGGTACCCCACAAAATCTGACCACGGATACCCGACCCCCGGGAATTAATTTTATCAAAATTTCAAATAGGTCCAAAATTAATGTGCGATACATAAATTGTTTTAAAGTAAGTCTACATTTGGAAGTTCGTTGCGACAATGCCTTGCATTTTCAACTTGTTTAATGTTTATTCTATTCTAGCTTTATCTTACTTTTGTTTTTGTGAGTTTTGATTTCCGAGGAAACATCAAAGATTTTGCTTTCAAAAGTAGAACACCCTTGTTTGTATTACAACTCAAAAAAGTATACTTTCGTAATGAGCAACGAATAAATATTACTTGAAACGTCTGTTGGTGTCAATGACCCACTAATAATAAAACACATTAATTTGTGGTTTTGTAAATTTTAAACCCCAAACCATACTATAAAATTTATGATAGACCTGTCATACAGCATAAACATCACTTACCAAAGAATTTAAATCGGAGTACGTGGTTAATCGCCTCATTATTTTTATACGTACTCTGAAAACATACGATTCAATTTTAGTTTTTAAAAAATATTTTTTCTTTGCGAACATACCAATCTATGGCCCATTCTTAAGCATCAGTTAAAATATTTCTCTATAGTTGTGAATCCCTCCGCTAGACCTGAATGTGGAGGAGGTGGCTCTAAAATCGGCACTAAGACTAAAAGATAAGGGATTGAGGAACAATAAGGGAGACGGTGGGAGACACCAGGATATCTTAAAGGAGGCGTTGCTAATAATGCCACTCTTGGATGCCATGGTCGACTCAATTACACCCAAACTAATATTCAGGAAGCGGTACAAGGTCTGTGTGGACCCTGAAGACGTGATTCCAGCAGATACATTCTCAGATATATTCTCAGGTTGATCAAAAACGACGGAAGGTACAAGGGCAGGCATCTTTTCAGATGATCTAGACCTTCACGAAAGCACAGCGTTGGGAACGCAAGCAACTGTTTTCCAAGCTGAAGTCACTGCGATCACGCAAGGTGCCAGTTTTATTTTGGAACGAGGTATTCAAAATAAGACTACACGCATATCTACAGATAAACTACTGCATGGACAGGTATGTAGCCCTACAAGGCACGAAGAGCATTACCAAACATATAAATAAAGGTTGCCCGCAGGGGTCTATATGCGGGCCCTTATTTGGGAATATTGTAATGGATGAACTCCTGGAAAAGCTGGATACCGTTGACGAAGTGTTGTCGACGATTGCATACGCCGACGACATCTTGCGGGTGGTTGAGGGCAATTCCAGAAGGAAAATCGAACGTAAAGCTAACATCGCCCTTACCCAAACAGAAAGTTGATGCAAAACCAACAAAATCACCATAACACCACAAAAAACTACATTACCTTGTGATGAAGGGAACCCTAGCAAGGGACCCCACCATCAAACTAGACGGTGTAAATATAAGTAGAACACAAAACACAAAATATCTAGGCTTAACATTAGGCGAAAAACAGAATTACTCTGCACATATAAACACCGTCTGTGCAAGTGCAACTTCTGCAATGCAGAACATCGCAACGCTGGCCCAAAGGACTTATAAGATACCACTTAATTGCGTAAGGCTATATCTCAACAGTGTACTTGGTGCTATGGTATCATACGCCGCGAGCGCGTGGGGACATCACCTTAACACAATCAAATCTAGACAAAAAATTAACAGTACACAACGAAGTGTTTTACTGCGAGTGACGGGGGTTTATGGGACTACCGCACATGATGCACTTTATGTACTGGTGGGAACTATGTCCTTGGACCTAGTAGTGAAACAGCGAGCTACAATGCACAATCTTACACACAATAACAAACAACAACTACAACGCATCTTAAACACAAACCAACTGCCCACGGTAAAGACGGAAATAAAGAACTACATACTTGTAGAATGGCAGACAAGATGGGATCAAAGCACAACCGGTAGAATGGTATACGCAATGATCCCAAGTATAAAACACCGCCTAAAAGCCAAATACCTGGTGCCCAGTCGGGGATTTATTCATTACATAACTAGTCCCGGACCCTATCCAACATACAGAGAACGCATGAACTTAGTTGACAACAACATATGCACGTGCGGAGTAATAGGAGCACCGGAACATATAGTATTCGAGTGTACTGACTTACAACCGTACCTCTACGCACATGGACAAACATTATTAAACAAGACCCTACACCAGATGATTTGGAACAAAAACTTTTTTCCACACTAAAATGCACTCACACAAAAAACCACTGCACTCATCCACCAACGTTATCTTGACGGATAAAAGACGCAAACAAAACTACCCGGATAAAGACATAAAAGTACCACCTCTCCTCGGACAGAGGCTCTGCCCCGGAGACCGGAGACCGGAGACCGATCTCCTGTAATTCCAAGAGCTCTGCTCTTGACGACCAGAAGCATCAAGATCAAAGCATCAACCGACTTTGAAACAATCCAACCCCCTAATATGTAGAATTTGCATGCTTCTACATATTAGCAATCCTGTCTCTAACAAATAATAACTAACAGTAGTAGTATAAGTTAATTTTAAGTAGTAGAATAGGGAATTTTTTTTCTTTTTTTTTACTAAAGCTAAATTTTAAGAACCAAACTTACACATACCTGAGGCAAATAATACAGCAAACAAATTCTCTGAAAGAACCTAATGTTTTTTAATTAATAGTATAAGTTCAAACATGTACAAAATTATACTAATTCAATCCAACCTTTTGGTAACCTGGGCAAACATAAACACAAATTAACATTTCAAACACACTTTACACACACACACACGCACGCACGCACGCACGAACGCATGAACGCACGCACGAACGCACGCACGCACGCACCCACCCACACACACACACACACACACGCACGCAAGCACGCACGCGCACACACACACACACACACACACACACACACACACACACACACACACACACACACATAAACACACAAAACACTTCTTATGCACTGTGCAAACACAAAACACCTTTGACACACTTACATTACCTTTTCAACATCTGGATTTCCGGCTGCCGATGGTCCGGACTGATAAGGCAATATCCGTCGAGCGTTTCTCTTTGACGATTGGGATATCCGGCTTCCGATGGTCCTGGTCTTAAAGGGAACGTAACACGGATACCAACATCACACACAACACACATACACACAACCTTCTCTCTCTTTCTCACACACACACACACACACACACACACACACACACACCTTACAACACACACTTACATTACCTTTTCAACATCTGGATTTCCGGTTGCCGATGGTCCGGACTGACAAGGCAATGTCCGCTGTGCGTTCTTCCTTGACGACTGGGATATCCGACTGCCGATGCTCCTGGTCCTAGAGGGGGAACGTAACACGGACCAACATCACACACATACACACAACCATCCCCTCACACAAACACATACACACATAACACATGACGGTTACTTTCTGTGGGGAAGCCAGGTCTGCTTAAATTTCAGGTAGCAGACTACTGAAACGTTGAAACAAATAAATAAATGAATAAAGAAATATCTACAGATAGCAGGGCAGCTTAAATGGCCCTAAATAGGCTGAAGATCCTTTCAGAGGTGGTACTTCAGTGCCACCTCACTCTTGAACGGGCTTCTTACTCTAATATCCTCGAGCTGGCCTGAATCATAGGTCATTTAGGTAAATACGGTAATGAACAGGCTAACGCTTTGGCGAGACAAGGAGCGACTCAGAGTTTTGTCGGACCTGAGACATCGGTCTCTCCTTCGTCATCTGTGCTATTTACTATGATAAGACATAGAACCTACGATCGCCATTGCGAGAGGTGGGCAAAGAAAACTTATTGCCGACAGGTAAAAATGTTCATTAAGTCTCCTTCAAAAAAAATGGGAAACTTTGCATAGGTTTGCCGAGGCAAAAACTACGACTTTTAGTAGGTGTTTTGATTGGGCACTGCAAGGTAAAAAAAGCACATGCACAGATTGGGTTTATCAGAAAACCCAACCTCCGAAGATCCATGTTAGGTGACTTCTGCCCAGACACCCCCAGAATCGGTAACATGCCCTGGACCGATATCCTCAGGTTCGTATGTAAGCTCGGATGACTGAGTGATTGAGGACCAGGTATAAGAAGGCAGCACGGTGGGCTCATGTTGAGGTTTAAGTGCGCGTGGCTTTGCCACCCTTCCAATGAAATCAATCAATGAAATCAACCATACTATAAAACATAAACATCACTTACCAAAGAATTTAAATCGGAGTACGTGGTTAGTCGCCTCAATATTTTTATACTACCCTGAAAACATTCGGTTCAATTTTAGTTTTTAAAAAATATTTTTTCTTTGCGAACATACCAATCTATGGCCCATTCTTAAGCATCAGTTAAAATATTTTTATATAGTTGTGAATCACCCTGTATATTGTAAATTTTAACTAGAGCTAATACTAGTCAGTATGTAATTACGCTAATGAAAAACACCTATTATTTACACCGACCATAATTTCTTGATTCAAATATAACAAAATTTTAAATGTCTATTATTGCAATTTAGAACTTTTATACATTCACATTGCGGGAATAAAGTTGTCCATTATGACCACCTTTTTGAAATCTGAAAAAAACGCTGTATTTATTTGAATATTTCTGATGCTTTTCTTGTAATAAAGAGAGTAGACATGGAGGTAACGTATGGAACACAACATCCGATGAATGGCCACCTCGTGATTCATAGCACTCGTTGGTCTTTCATTCAAATTTCTTCTTCAACAATACCATTGTTTCGTTCACTGTGTGGCAGGTTACGCCGTCATGTTGAAACATGTCTTTGAGGTTCATTTCAGCAATTTGAGACCAGAAGAACTTATTTATCACCTTATGGTAGCGAACGCCGTTAACGGTAACCGCAATACAGGCCTCGTTCTCGAAGTAAAACGGTTCAATCAGTTCAGCCCAAAATGCTTATCAAACAGTAGCTCGTAGTGGATGCATGGGACGTTGAGACACCACTCTTAGATTTTCAGTTCCCAAATGCGACAAATCTGTTGACATAGACATAAAGTTCGAAATGCGCCTTATCGGAAAAGATGATTTTCTTCGAAAAATCACCGTTCATCTGTTGTTGCTCTAGGATCCATTCTACGAACTTTCAGCACTACACATTGCCTACTGGTTTCAAATGTTGTGTCAACTGAATATTGCAAGCATGCGAATGCAGATCTTTAGTGAAAATTCGGTGTAAACTGCTCTGTGAGACACTCAATTGCTGAGAATGAAATCGAATCGAGGTGGAAGAATTTTGATCAACACTCTCACTAACTGCTGTAATGTTTTTATTAGACTGAACTGGACGAACACGGACATGTCTCTTTTGGGTTTGAACTAATACAATCGCCTGAAATTTTTTGTTTAATCAAACCACTACACGGCGAGAATGTGCATTATGGTGAGCGAAGAAGGCACAACATTTTAGAACCGTCTCCGCAAAAATCGCACTACTTTGGTAGTGAATTTTTACAATATCTATGCATTGCACGTCTGTGTAATTCTTCATCAATAAACCTCAATAATCACAAATGACATCTGCAATATACCCAAAACAGAATTAACGACACAAAAGAAATGGCTCGAAATTCAAAATAGGCAGCCTTAATGAGACACCCTTCAGAAATTAAGTAAAGTTCTTTAAAAACTTAATTGTTTTCAGTAAAGATCATCACAGAAAAAATAGTTTAGACTTGACGTTAAAAAGTACCTTTTTTGAAAAAAAACTATTAATAACTAGAAGTTGGACAATGTGATTAGGCGGCTCCGTGGTTTAGTAGGTTTGCGTGTGACTACGAAGCTTTTGATTCCCGATACGGATCGCTTGAAAAATGTTAGGCGAGAATTTTTCAGACAAATACGCCTTCATTCGAATGAGAGGTAAAATCTTGGTCCTGTGTGTGTGTGTGTGTGTGTGTGTGTGTGTGTTTGTGTGTGTGTGTGTGTGTGTGTTGTCACGCACGTTAATGATCTTTACTTTGCTTGGAATTGCAAGGGTTCGGCAGAATTCTAAATTTCCAGGTAAAGAAAACTCGTTTCCTGGTCAAAGTAATACCGGCGTCGCCGTGCATCAATGTAGTAAGCGTAAGACTACGGATTTCAAGGTCCTGGGTTCAAAACCCGACACGGCTGACTGCTTGAAAAATGGCAAGCGAGCATTTTTCACAAAAATTACGCCTTCGTTCGGATGAGAGGTTAAATGGAGGTCCTGTGTGTGAGTATTGTCACGCACGTTAAAAACCCCAACCTTGCCTGGAACGGCAAGGGTTCACAAAATTCTAAATTTCCAGGCAACAAAAAATTCGTCTCCTGACCAATGTAGTACCTTCGGGTGGAGCATTGGAAATGTAAATGCACGGTCAAAGTAATACCATCGGGTGGAGCATTTGAAAAAGTCAAATGTAGGGTCGATGAGATTAATAACGGTATTAAACATAACACAGGTACGAAGTTCAAAGCATCTGTGAGACGATGATGTAAGAAGTACTAAACTTAAGCGATAGATCTCCTTGACCGCTCGTGCAATCTTTTTCGATTAATGCACTAATGTAGTCATCCTTGGAGTTAATTCTTAACCCTATGAAACTTGAATCAAAAATTACTCTCTTCGAGTATTTTAAAAACGACATTTCACAAAGCACATAACTTTCCATCATCAAGTTACC
Source organism: Platerodrilus igneus (assembly GCA_036346225.1). Lineage (NCBI taxonomy): Eukaryota > Metazoa > Arthropoda > Insecta > Coleoptera > Lycidae > Platerodrilus > Platerodrilus igneus. The sequence continues at coordinate 4,236,141 of JARFIW010000500.1, read as the reverse complement.
AAAGGCCGAATACAATTTTAACAACAAGCTAATGGTATAGATAGGTAGATAGAAAGTCAACTAGGTACAGCAGTTAAGCACTTACCTGGGAGTAAAAAACGGTAATTGCGTTAAGAAGGGTGAAAATAATTAAACCGTCTGATGTAGAACTCGAACGGAATCTTTGATGCTGTATAGCATAATGCAGTGCTCGATGCTGTTAGAAACTATTTTGAAAATCAATTGCTATTCAAACTTTGTCATCATCAACGAGACTTGGGACGAAAGAGGAAACTGTATGAGCTTCAGATCCAACGCCGCACAAAGCAATGCAATAAAAGATATCTTGTTCTTAACTTGGAAGTAGTCCAATGCAATAAGACTACCCTTCATCTCGTTTCTGTAGCACAAAAACTGAGCTCCAAAAATTATGTATTATTGTGATATTAATTTCGTTGCGTAGAAAGAAGTTGCAAGGTTTTGTCCAACAGTGTAGTGTGCCTTTAGGTGTTAAATTAGAAAAAATGTCTGCATCGACCGGAGCTGAGTGTGAAAATTTTATTGCGTTTAAAACTAATTTTTGGACAAGGAGAGGGTTATACATTGTCGTTCTCCGAGCACTGCAAGTCTGTCATCAAAGCAAGTGCTGCGGGTACTCTTGTGGATATCCAACTTGTCCAATTTCTTTATAGCAGCTTTAACAGTGGAGACTTGTTTCTTATGCTTTAAGCGTAGATTAAATATTCAGATTTGAAAATAAGAAAATAATAGAACTTACTACGTACCTAGACGTAGCTGGAAGAAACGCAAATAACAGGCTAAGTACCAGACGCGGAGAATGGGGGAATTCACCTACATACCAAAAAAACAAAAAAAAGAATACGTCGCCCACGATTATCTATTAACAATAAAAATATATTGAAATTTCTTGATTCGTATGGACAAAGAAAAATATTAAATTTAAGTTATATTGTAAAGAACAAATTTTATAATGGATCCACGAAGTGCGCATTTCGTAGCTATCATGTAATAAAACTCATTGGAAAAAAGTAATGCTTAGATTTTCTCAATAGCAAGTGTGTTAAATTAAAGTATTAAATGTAGACCAAGTTTAGTAAGAATTAAAGAAATATAACCAGAAGCACTAGCAAAGCTAGTTTTTAAACATGGATGGTGAACTGGTTTCACAACATCAACCGCTGATGAATAATAATCCTCGATGTGCATAAAAGAAAACGAGTCACATACCTCTATGCGTGGAGATGCTTATCTTGCAAGCTGTCGGGCGTGAATCAGCACAGCAACTCCGCGGTAGTCAGGATCCATTCGCCCTGCCACCGTAACTGCAGCAGCAGTATACAAACAAAAGCAGTTGGTCTACGTCGATGAACAGTTGGGCTTACATAAAGAAAGAACCAATTTGGCCTCCAGCTAAGAGCTAAAAAGAAAATCTGATTAGAATGGGTAAGCGCGGAAAACTCACCTATACACGCAAGATACCTCTTACTTGTCGAACAAAAAAACGTGCATCGCTGTAGAAAATGTTTCAACGCAGAAACTGCAGAATCAAATTAAAAATTGGTTCAAGTAACAGGAGTTCCAACTGCAATCCTCGCGTTATCAAAGCGCGATTAGCAAACTGGAAAACACACTATCAACTAATAGTAGGATCCATTATTTTGGCAAGTCTTTAGGTGGGAAACACAAGAAAAAGCAATTATACTTTATCGAAATGTTTAACAAATTAACGGATACCTAAAACAAGGTATAGACTATTTAATTTATCGAATAAATTTTCGTTTTTGAATGAATAGATTTGAAAAAAATGTTATGATTGCTCGTAGTATTGTAACGAGATAAAAATACTGGATGAGGTTTTAAATAGAAACAGAAACTAGGTGAATGAAAAACGAATTACCACAAAAAAAGACGTATTTGAATCTATCGTCGAAAATAAACGTAACAAACTACTGCGCCCTGCACTTCCCTACTACTGATTTGGGTGGTTCTAGTCCTATTGCGCGAACTACATCCATAAAAGATTTCTAAAAGTTGAAAACTGAAGGGAGTGTTGCCATTTTCTATATGGCTGGGTTACGTTTCATGACCACATAACGCGTAAATTTCACAGCTCTATGGATTTTCGGATTAAATCACGAGTATTGGTTTAGTTTAAAAAATCAATCAACCAAATATTAAAATTTACGAGTATATATGAATTATAGATTTAATTTAATATATGATTCTTCTATTATAAGACATTCTTAACAACCGCATCAATCGGTTTAGCGTATACTGTAATTATTAAGGCAGTCCTGCGTAAGCATTCCTTATTGTTTGAAAAATGTTCTGTCCTTGATTGCATATTCTTAAATTGCTAGTATTAAAGTGCTGACACGCTTATACGGGATGAAAAAATTAAAATTCTTTCAACCTGAACCTTATATAATATATAATAATTAGAAAATGGAAAAACTAAAAAAAAATATAGGAAAAATTTTGATGAATTTATCCTGGAGAGGCTAAATACAAGCCCAAATTAAAAGTATAATCGGAAACTGTGCTAAAGCTGCCCCAGAAGTAAAAAATTTCCACTAGCTTTTATGCCAATGGAAAAAGTTAATAAATATTTTATTTGCTACGTTATGAAGCGTACGAGTCAGACAGAAATAGAAAGGATACTTAAAGTGAGGACCCGCACGAATCACGATTACAAAACAGAACACAAGAAACGTAGACATACCAGATTAACTACCAATGCGTGAGGGGGGATTCCCAGCAACACAAAAAATACATCGTCATCCATCCTTCTATTTACAAAAAAAATTAATTAAAAAATGAATTCGGTTTAAATCAACAAAAAAATAAATAACCAGTTATATTACAAAGAACAAATTTTAAGAATTGACGTACGAAGTGCGCATTTCGTTTAACATGTAGGATTCATTAGTAAAAGAAAGAAAGAAAAAATTACTGTTTATGCTTTCTCATAACACCAGGGTGTTAAAGTAAAAATATTAACGGTAGAACAAATTCTAGTAATCATTTAATAAAGTACTATGGAGCACCAGCGACGTACTAACAAGAAAAGTAGAAAAAAAGAAGTGCTCCCGATATATGGGAAGACTATCACAACATACCTCCAAGTGCCAAGATACTATCGGAGATGAATCAGCTGAGCACCAGGGTACTTGCGTCCAGATGCAGCGTCGCCACGGTCGACAGATGTTTAGTGCTGCGACAATCACTGCAACAGCGGAACACATGCCAGCATAGTTGGTTCTACATAAAAAGAATAATCGGGCCTACATAAAACCCTTTGACCTCCATCTAAGAGCTACAAAGAAAATGTTACTAGTATTAATAACACAGGAGCACTTACCGATGCACCCAAGATCTACACTTCTTATCAAAGAAAAACTTGCATTCCTCTTAAAGTAATAGGACGAGTAATGTAGAAAATACATATAAGGACGAACTGCAGAATCAAATTAAAAATTCGTTCAAATAACAAGAATTCGAAGTTCAATCCTCGTGTTATCAAATGTGATTAGAAACTTACCAAATAAGTGCGATCTATTATTTCAACGAGTCTTTATGCTTGGATATAATAAAAAGTAATTATGCGCTATAGTATTGTGTATCAAGTCAACGAATACCTCAAACAAGGTACGGACGCTTGAGATTATAGCAGAGCTTTTCGTTTCGAAGTACATAGGTTTAAAATGAAAATTATTAGCAAGCGTACTTATTGTAAGGTCTAATATACCGGGTGTTGTTTGAATATTGAAGCAGAATCTACGTGCATGAATAATGTAAGACAAAGAAGGGCGTGCTTTTTAACTTACCGTTGAAAATGAATGTAACAAATCCCCCCCCCTTCAGTAAAATTAACAGGTCGGGGTAGAAAAACAAAAGTATGTAGCGGACAAGACAGTACTCAGAAAAAAACACAAAAAAATCCTTTAATAGATTTAAAAAAAAACCAAAAAAAAACAACAAAAAAAAATCAACTGATAGACTAATATACAATAGTAGTTAGAACCAAAAAAAATTCGCTTAACGAGAAAGAGGAAAGAAAAAACAAAATAAAATACTCCAAAAGCAAAAAAAGAATTCTCTTTCGGATCGAAGTACTAGCATACCGAATCAAATCAAGAAGTTTAGAGGACATAGGAAAAGAAAAAGTAAAAGGTAGCAATCATTGAGGACAAAGATGGAATGACTTAACACTAAAGATAAGTCGTCGGAGGACAGATATCTCTAGTAAATAAACAGTAAAGTCTTTAACCTCAAGAAAAGAAATTGGTTTCTCGCGAAAAAACCCAAAGTAAGAAAAGGGACGAGGAAGAAAACCAAGACGAGTACAAGCCAAAACGAGACAATAACTGTCAAGCCTTAAGGTAAGTCAGGGAATAACAAAAATGCTGAATAGAAAAAAATGAAATTTTTCCAAAGAATCGTAATAACTGAAAAACCAAAGAAAAGAAATGCTAACTAGTCCTAAAGTCGACTAAGTCGTGGTTTCCAAAGAAAAGAAAAACGGACTAGAAAGCACCCAACACAAGAAGTTCACCGAAAAATATACCAAGTTGGCACGAAGACCAACAGAAAGTAATACCAGCCGCAGGAAAAAGGAGAGGAATGTGGAACGAAAGGAACCACGAAAAAAATGAAAAAGCAAAAAGAATAACACCAAGCAACAAGTAGACGAACCACAAAAAAACCCTAAAATCGCACAAAAGAAAATAAACAGTATCCCAGTGTAGTTATGTATGAGTATGTGTGCGCCTGCGTATGTGTGTGCGTGCGTGCGTTTGTGTGTGTGTATATATGTGTGTTGATGTATGAGTATGTGTATGTGTGTTGTGTGTGTGTATGAAGTGTGTATGTATGTGTTGGACCGCTTTAGTCGCCTCTTACGACAGACAGGTCGTACCACGAGGCTATTCTATTTCCGGACCTACACGGGTGGAGTACAACGAGAAAGCGAAAGAAAGGAGAACCAAGCAGAAATGTGTGGGTGTATGAAGTGTGTGTGTATATGTGTTGGACCGTTTTAGTCGCTTCTTACGACAGGCAGGTTGAACCATGGGGCTATTCTATTCCCGGACCCACACGGGTGTTGGGGTACAAGAAGAGAACGGAAGAAAGGAAAACCAAACAGTAATCTGTGTGTTTATGGAGTGTGTGTGTGTGTGTTTGACCGCTTTAGTCGCTTCTTACGATAGGCAGGTCGTAGCATGGGGCCATTCTATTCCCGGACCCACACGGGTGGTGTACAAGGAGAGAGGGCGAAGGAAAAGAGAACCAAGCAGAAATGTGTGTGTGTGTGTGTGTGTGTGTGTATCTTGAACCGCTTTAATCGCCTCTTACGACAGGCAGGTCGTACCATGGGGCTATTCTACTCCCACACTCACACAGGTGTTGGGGTACAAGAAGAGAACGGAATAAAGGAGCAACAAACAGTAATCTGTGTATTTATGAAGTGTGCGTGTGTGTATGTCTTGAACCGCTTTAGTCGCCTCTTACGACAGGGAGGTCGTACCATGGGGCTATTCTATTCCCGGACCCACACGGGTAAAAGAAAAAGAAAGAAAACCTAGCAAAACAGGGAAGTAAAAAGAAATCGTAACGTTCTGAAATCAAGTCCTAAGGAAAGCAAAATCGGTATAGAAACCTGGGGCGCAAGGACTAGATATTGAGTTTAACATGTTTGCGTCGCCGACAAGAAAACGAAACGAGATCAAGGACATTAGGTTTTAGCCGACATATGTCCTCAGGTTTGGAATGGGCATTGACTAATGTCTGCCTCTTTTGGGCAGTTTTCTGTAAAACAGGAACAGTAGGGAATGTAGTAGTCGTAGCATGAGGTTGAGAAAGTGGTGGCAAGGGTATTTTAGGAAACTCAAAACGCGTCTTAGAAGGAAATTGTTTGTTTTTAAATAGGTGGTAAGAAAGTCCACGGTAGAAAAAGAAAAAGTATTGGCTTTACGAAAATCAACCTTACGAAAAGAAACACATGGAAAGCACACTACCGTTACGTTAGATACAGGGACAGAAGCAGATAAAATTTCATCGACGTTAGATGAAGGACTAGCAGTATCATGGTTAGGAAAGAGAACAGCATTGGCTGATGGAAAAGGAGCAGAATCCGATAACACTTCAGTAACATTACATAAAGGAACAGAAACAGGTAGAACTTCGTTAACCTTACAAAAACAAACAGCATCAGGATGAACTTCAACAACAGTAGATAAAGGAACATCAGCTAGTAGTTCATTAACCTTAGCTAACAGAACAGAAGCAAGTAGAAGTTTGTCAGCATTGGATAGAGAATCACATTCAGAAAGAATTTTGTCAACATCAGAAAAACCAGTAAGAGCAGGTAACGTTTCATCATCGTCCGATAAAGGAGTAGAATAAAGTAAGACTTTCACACTGTTAGACAACGGAGTAGGAACAGACAAAACCGCTTGACAATAGTAGATGGAGAAACAGGATCGGGTAAAACTTTGACAACAGCACCAGGCATTATAGCTACGAGTTCCCTAACTTCAACAGGACCTTCTCTACCCGTATTACAAGTTATCGTCACTTCAGCTACAACTGTGACTGCAGACACGACAGAAATTTCTTGAGTTGAATCATTTAAGAAAGCAGGAACAGGTAAGATTTTAACAAAAACGGCAACAGGCATTAACGATACCAGTTCATGGACTTCAACAGGACCCTCTTTGACAGAATTAGAAATTATCCTCACTTTAGCGACATTTGTGCTTGCAGACACGACAGAAATTTCTTGGGTGGAATCATTTAAGAAAGCGGGAACAAACTCTTGAGAAGCTATCTGCAAGTCACTAATTCGAAGTATGGGTTACGATGGTGGTGGAAGCATAGTTTTGGGTCGAAGTGAAAACGTTAGATTCAGTTGATCATCTTTTGATTCGCGAAGAACAGAAAAGTTTAGTTCTTGTTAGTTGAGGTTCGGTAAGATCGGGCGTAATAGCCGTAAAAATCAATATTATAGTTCAAAGGCTCATATGGCTGAAAAGGGTACGAGGTGATGGTAGTAGGGCGAGTAGAAGGAGGTGTAGAAAGGGATATAGAACTAGAGATAAAGAAGGGTGTGTTTTTTAACTTACCGTCGAAAGTGAACGTAACATATTATTGGCATGGTTAAAATTCCTCTAGAATTAAATATACGCTTTCAAATTTGAGAAAAAGGGCCCCCATTTTCAAAGATGCCAAAGGCAGACGTTTAGAATCTCGGAAGAATAAAGATTGTTGGTAGAGTATAAAATGACTGTCAGACTTGCACTTACGTTAAAAGTTCCTCTACATTTAATTTTTTAATACTCCACCTTAAGCTACTAATTTGCCAGAAAGCGAGTGCTTTACCTAGAAATTTTTTATTTTGCCGAACTCGAAATCGACCCTTGCTGTTCCAAGCAAGGTAGGTATTTATAACATACGTGACAGTACTCACACACGGGAGCTCCATTTTACCTCTCATCCGAACGAGAGCATATTTTTGTGAACAGTGCTCGCCTAACATTTTTCACGCGGACCGTGTCGGGATTCGAACCCGAGACCTTGAGCTTAGTAGCCACACGCAAACCAACTAAAACACGAAGCCGCCAAGTTCCCCTAGAAAATGCAATTTAGAGCATAGGTTTTTAGATATGGCACACCCCGTGATCTAAAAATTCCGCGGAATACTTTTCAATTAGAAGGGAGGAAGTTTATCACCAGCTGAAACTTCCGCCAAAAGTAAAACATTCAGGAAGAAAGCCTTGAATGATTCCGGACTCGATAGGTTCGAACTGAGGCGTCCCGTGTGAATACTTGAGGAGAAATTGTGCTAAATATAGTGTTCTTACTTATCGACTTTTTTTCTTAATTTAAAGGAATTTACAAAAACCGATTATTTTTTTCTTAGGCACAAATTTGAAAAAATGCCAAATAAAAATAAATAACAAGCAATAAACACATATAAGCCTTTTGCTTAGCTTATTATTTACCATTAAATTAATATAAATTATTGATTTATGTCTAACTCCTTTAGATTTAGGGACTGAAGGGTTGGTCTAACAATAAAAATTTGCTGCCAGACTTGCACTTACGTTAAAAGTTTCGCCAAGAAATGGAATTTCGGCCATATACTTTTTGAAATGTTACGCCACATGCTCGAATAATTCCAGGGTAGACTTTTCGATTTTTGGGAGTGGTGGGTTAACTGTAGGTCAAAAATTCCATCAAAAATAAAATCTATTGAAAAAAGCTTTTAAAAACACTTCATACATGGTCGATTCGGACCGCAAGTAACCAATAGGATCAGAGTTGATCCAAGGCGACCAGAATTGATGTTCTCTCCTACTGGCAGTCACTGTTTATAGGGTGTGTATATATATATATATATATATATATATATATATATATATATATAAATTAATTGATTTCGTATGAATATTGGGATATATTTCGTTCGAAATAATATAGTGGTTTGGTTTAAAACATTTATTACACTTTACGTTTCGGAAAATTTGTTTCCTTAATCATAAGTTAATGTGTTTTTTTAGAAAACCAGTTTTGACATTTAATGTCATCTCATATATATATATATATATGGCAAGCATTAACAATTTTACTGTTTATTATTGTCTATAAGTGAATCGATTAGGCTCACACAAGATCTCAGCATGCAGCACACCCAATATATGGGATTAAAATACTCCACTAGAACAAAAATAACAAGTTTTCCCAATTGTAATTGTTACAAAATGGAGTACAAGTGGACGGTATGGGTGATACAAGAGAATGTAGCGACTTACTTCAATAGTTTGAAGTGGTTTATTATATAATGGGTAGAGACTAAAGGGTAATGTTCCTAACGTACTTTACGGATTATTTTGCAATTTTTTAAAACATACTATTTTTATTTGCAGCATAAAAGGACAAACGACACAAACCTAGTGGTTGTTTAAAATGTAGATTCGTTAAATAAACGGATGGACAACCTTTCATCGGTATTGATAAGGTATTTGTATACATAAGTGAGTTGTTTGCATTGTTGTAATGACATCCTAAAGGTAAATAATAAAATATTAAGACCACTTATCCACAAAAAAATTATGTATGTAATAGGAAAATGACAATTGAATCCCGAATATTATTTGCAGTCACAGACGCAAACAATGTCCGAGTTTGTAACACCATCACGCACAAGCTATTCACAATATTTGTATTTATTTATCATCGATCATAATCTCTTTTAGCAACGTAGGGCACGGAAGAAGAGCAAACAGTATACTTCCGGTTTGAGTTCTTTATAAGAGATATTTATGAAAATGTCATACAAAAGCTTAATCACGTGACCTGCGCCCTTATTTACTTAGCGGGTATGTTTTCAGTGCTTTGCAATATAATTTTTTAAACCTCCTGTTGTTAAACAAACGCTGTATTATTCTTTGTAATTGGAGGGCGCTGTGACTGTAATGGACATTTTATTTTATTATCACGTTGATTTAAAGCTTTTTAATATATAGCTGAAATTAGATATTGCGACATTCTAAGACCCACACATACTTGTATGGTTAAACGTTGTATATATTAACATGCTCTTGAGATATTCCCAACTAAGCTAAGTTCTCAATGCATCCAATATCGGACGTCCGATATACGAATCGGATGAAATTTGTCTGATACGAAAAATCTCTGTTCACATGCATCCGAATCTTGTTAGCCAGAATATTTGAAACAAAATTTTTAATGCAGCAATTTAGTAAATAAATAAAATTCAAATACTTAAAATGGAAGTTTTTATAACCTCATTTAGTAATAGTAGATACACTAAGCATCTTTTAAAAATTTTTTGATTAATTATACTAATTCCAATTGGTCATATTAAATTACGTTGCTGAAAGTGTGGCAGATTTGAATGTTTATATTGTTAATCCTAACCTTACTCCTTACATTCAACCTCCATTATTAAATAAAATAAATATAGTGAGGTTCGAATCGCTCCCAATTTCATCCGATCGTCGGAAAAAAGTTATAATATTTAACTTCATCCGATGACGGATGAAAGTTGAACACTAGCTCCCACATCTTTCTGTTTAAATATTCAAAACATTTTTAACCAATAGCAGTACTTTCGGATCGTCGAATGTCGGATATCGGATGCCATGAGAACTTTGCTTTATACCATGGTATATCATGATTATTTAGAATATCCAGTAATAGCAAACTTTCAGTTACCACAAGTCATATTAGGCATTGGCCGAAGGTCCCACGGTTCGAGGAGCCTCTTAGCAAAAGACGAAAACTCTGTAACAGCACATAGAATCAAAGATATAATATCAATGTCGTATATAAAATTAAGTATTGTAACCTTTTTTTTTTGCCTCCACTAGTTGGATACAAGTGAAGCTTTACTTGTTCGCGGCTAAGTCTGGGAATTACCCCAAGGGTGAGCAATGAGAAGAGGGCGTGGGGATGGTCTAAACTCTACAACAAACTAACATAAAAAGAAAAAGGGGAATTGAGCGCCATAAAAACTTACAACTTAATGAACTAACGCATCTGGAAACCTATGGAACATACTTACAACCTCTTCGATCTCGATGATCCTGACAGAAAAAGTACACAACAAATTCACTATTAAAAAGACACTGTTTGTGCTTTCTAATAAAAAAGCATACTAATAATTACAGGTGGATAATGTTAAGATTACCACACCAAAGGTATTTGAATCAAAAATGAATACCTAGAACAAATCAGTTGTAGCATATCTGTGTTTTTTAAATTACTTCAGCGTTCGTCTAATTTCATTATTCAAAAAACTTATTTTCTTTAAAAAAATTTAGTAAAATTAATTGTGCATGGAATAAAAAACGTGAGTCCAAAAATGAAATTTAATATAGTTTCTCTCTTTTCGTTTTTTTTTAAATATGATTACAAAAATGAAATAATATAATTGAATTCTTTATAAATCTGTCTTGACATAACAAGACCTTAATTTTAATAATATTTAATGACAAAATTTCAGATACCAAATACTCAGATCTGTTTATTGGTTTACATAAGTTTCCCATAAGTTTAATTTATTTCTTAAAAGAATGTAAATCACGTGCAGCTAACTTGGATAAATAACATTTCAACTTATTCAAGTATAATGACCGTCTTAAAATTTGACATCTGTAATGAACTTTTTAGAAAACAGGAAATGGACTTTAGAATCTCAATATTTTAACATGTGAATACTCTGCGTATCTTGCAAAATTATTTTAATAGCATTTCTTAATAATAATCTTCCACGTTGCTCTATATGCACAAAATTTAGTATAACTAGACAATTTTCGACTACAATTTATGTGAGCGCATTCAAGGTCTCACAAACGTATTAAAAGAAAGGTTTGATACCTGTTTTTAATGAAGCCGTCACCCCTAGTCATCGAACAGCGATGCACATTTTCTGGAATCCGCTTACTAATTTATTGCAACAAACATCTAACAAAGGCTGAAATTTCTTAACAAACAAACATTGTCTCAATCTCTTTATATGTATTTCTAGTTACTTCATCATGCGCTAAGGAAATAAAAATATTCTATATTAGTATTGAATTATTTGAATAATACAATCTCACCGTTAACAAATACCGACTCGAACCATTTCAAGAAGAAGCGTGATCAAGTGCCTTGCCGGAGTCACAGGAATGCCTCTTCCGTGTCCCAAGACGACCAGCCCTCCTGTCTCTATCTCGGCATGCCTATTCTGAGGCCCCACTTATGAAAAATTTGGGAGCCCATCTGTAGATGATGCAGTCTGAACTACATTCTCAAATACAAATGGGTGACTTCGTTATTCGTACCGTACAAGTACGGGACGGCGCATCTGCTTAGCGCGTCACCTCGTGACCGTATTCACGCAAGCGCTATCCTAATTTTAACGACTGAAAGGGTATAATCCGCCTGTAAGTTAGGCAACACAAACGACTAGATCCCTTTTAAATATGTTTCTTGAGTGTATATTATAATTAAATATCTTTGGGTAAAGCATTTAAGTTAATTAAACGGTCATGATTTCCTGTTTCATTATGGAATTGTTTCTTTCAGATATAACAGTATCAAATACGAGAATAAAATACCACAGACTAAAATTGTACAAATGTGGTTCTTCCAAAAATAGTACTACAGAATATATATTCGTTACAGTATAAGAAAACTATCAAGAAGGAAAGACTAAACTATTTTCAGAAATGATAATTCAACTGATTTTCAGTAATTTACAATGTGATTTGCAAATAAAGGAATTTGATGAGCAAAAACTTCAAAGTTAACATTCAACATGTTTACATGTATTTAATGTATTACGGTATTTACACATATTGTCGTAGATTGCAATATTATAAACATTGGAAATTTATCTAAAAGAAAGAAATGCATTAATCAGCATGACATTAAAATTATTTAGATTGCTAGACGAGAAAACCTTATGTATTACGACCGTCGAGTAATTTCTAGACCATCCTCGAATTACCGCGTGCACATAAAAGCGGTGCAGCTTACAAATCAATAGCGTACTTTTATTCATTGATGTACAAGCGAAAAATGCAGTTGCCAGTATATAAATAATCACCCTGTATGATATAGCGTATTGTAAATAAACACCAAGTAACGTATGTTGTATATGTAAATGTAATTAATTGTAAGATACCGTAAAACGCATTCAATGCAAACGCAAATCGATCATTTTAAGATAAATACAAAGTCATTTATTTTCACTTATTAATTATCAATACCTTTTAATAAAAATGTTTTCCATTTGCTATAAATAGCATAGAGTAGTACTAGCTTTACGCATTTGGATAAAAATAGATAATTTCGTGTATTCAACCCCAATTCTAACCTTAATAGGTGTATTAAAACCCCGTTTTGATATAAAAACAAATATTTTCTATAAAGTGCAACCCCTTTTGCATTAAAAAGCAATTAAAGTTTAAATTGTTTACCCTGTAGATTACAGAAATTTATTTTAAATAAAGAACTTTGTAGAATATTAGGGATATAAAAGAATGAGTCATGCGTATTTAGAACTACAAAATGAAACATTTACTCTAAGAAGCGCCCGATCATTGAAAATGATTCGTAAAATCCCTGGAATAACTGATAAAAATTATTTATTACCTTTCGCATTTACTGTTAAAGAGAAGCTATACGCCACAGAAATCGTATATGTGTTAGAGTATGACAAACAGTGCGCGTCACTCATAACTGGAACCAGTTAACGAGGCAATAAAACTCAACAATTTTGAACGCTAATGAGGGTTCCAAGAATATTATGCAAGATAGGCGTTAATTATTTAGAATGGAATCGCGTACATTCTACTAGGTTCTAGAAAATAGATAATTTGTATATATAAGGAAGCGTTTATTAAAAACAGATTTATTCGATTCAGTCGATTCTTAAATTCGATCGCGAAATGTTATTTTGATTTAAATCGCGAGCTGTTGCTTTGCGAAGATGATATTTGAAGTATGCAGTAAGCATACTGTAATTTAACAAATACAATGAAACCCAAATTACATAAAAAATTAATTACAATGAAGGGGGAAAATTCTTCAATATAGCGCTACTTTGAAAATTTTACTAAATAATTGAAAGAAAGATTTAAGCATAATGTATTTTGGTAACTGCTGTTTGAAATGAGGATTTTAAATATAAAAAATTTTGTAAGCTGATTTGACGTCAATTTAAAATAAGAAAATATTTAATTACGAGGAGCGTTTTAGTGGATTCTGCAAGTATTGTTTATTTGTAACTGATATTGGAGTTTTTGTATTTAATTTAAGGTAGAATAATAAGTGTTAATCACATAATTTTTTTAAGGATTTTTTTGCCAGGAAAGTTTATGTTCAGAGTTCGAAATACTCTGACCTTTTAATAGATTGATTATCTGTCAAGGATTTTTTGGCCAAAATAAATCTTACAAGCGTGGGAATAATAATGACCAGGCATACCATTCATAAAAGAAAAAATTTAGTTTTGTAAATTTAAAATAAGGTGAAGAACATTTTTTTAGAAATTATTTTATGTTTGAAAGAAACAATGTCGTAAATGTTCTATATGCTTTTGTATGAGAGAAAATATTTCACACTGTATAAATGCTTTAATGCTGCAGTGTTTGATTTTTTTTTAAAACTCCAATATTTCTGTTCAGCTAGCCAAGTAAAGTTAGAAAGAAAAGTAAGTGAATAATTTTAAATTTTACAAATTGTTGTATCGTACCACATCGCCCTTTTGGTGGCGCATTAACGCGGCATTTTCACATCACTCTTTTAGTGACGCTCCACCGCGGTCTTGTCACAGCACTCTTTCAGCGGCGCTCCAACGCGAGGCCTTATTATATCAATATATATATATATATATATATATATATATATTACTCATATTTAGACCAGGGTAGAAAATTAAATAATCACATCAAATAATTTTAATCACCGTGTATAATGAATATTATTAGATAATACACGTTATTAAAACCGTGAAGCATAAAAATTTATTAGTTTCAGTAAAAATAAGAGATTTAAATCATGTACAAGACGCTTTATATCAAAAGAAACAGTATTAAAAAGCTCTACGTGTAATTTAATTATTCCTAATAAAGAAACAAATGGAAATTACGTGCAAAATTTATATTAATTAACCCTATTTTAAGTAACCGGTATTAAACAAAGTGTACACATAATAATTAATATTTAATTTGTATTCGCTAAAAATGAAAGGATAGAAGTCAATTTTAATTGGAGTTAATTAAACCATTATTAATAATAAGCATAAAAGCCTGTGAAAATCCAAGATTAAAGTACCAGAAAATAAAGCTCTGAGAATTAATATTATGTTTGAACACCTGCGTAGTTTAAATGTCACGTACGGCGAAAATTTTGTAGATAACAAATGGTTTCAAAGAATCTTGGAGAAACCGTGGCTTAATATTCACGAGAAGGTGCGATACGGGGTTATTTAACCCAGATAGTCCACATGGACTGAAATAATCGATAATAAGGAATATCAATTTGCACTAATAAGAACAGGGTAGATAGAGACAGATAATAGGCGCAAGACCGAGACACATATAGTAAAAAGGCGTGAGTAGAGCAACGTCATGGGGATGCGATTGGTTGAAAATAGGATGCAAATATCAGAGGTAGAAACAACGATTTCTGTATAAAATTTAATTAGGTATTCTCAGACGTTGCGTGCCGTGTGGAAATTTTCTGAGATTTAACTGGGGCGAGTACAAAATTCGTAAAAACCGACGCGCGAGCTACGGAATGGGAACATAGATTGACGAAATTCTAGAAACTGGCCGTTTTGGGGAACAGACCGACAGACAGGCTAACCGCTATATATACGGAGGTTAATATGAAGAAGCTCTCTTAGATCTTCGACTTGATTGAAGCGTTAAACAGTGCTTTTTAGTTTTCCGGTTTTAATATTAAATAATTTAAACAGTTTGCTCGAATATTATGTGATTTAAAACAGCTTGTTCTTTACGTGCTACAATGAATGTACGTTAGTGCACTTAGAAAAGAAGATACAAGGTAATAAAGTTTAGTATCACTGTACCAATTGGTAAAAATTTACAACGACAAATATATACACAAAAGTAGGCAGTTTTGGCGTATATTGGTGAAAGAAGTATGAAGTTCTTTGTTATTTTTCGGGGGTATTAATACTTAAATGGTGCATAAACGGGTCTGGATCCACAAAACAAGGTTCAGATATACACAGATTAGTTCCGGAAAAGCCCTGAAACAACTTTAAATAAATGGTGATGGAGAAAATTTTTAATGCGTTGAGAATCAGAAGCCGTAAATATAACCCAGTTGGAATGGTGTGATTAACAAAAGGGACGATGTACATTGAAGCTACGAGTGCAAGTAACCTTCAGGTAAATTATACTATTTTGTTTGAACTTTGAGATTTTGGTGTGTGTTGAATAACTTTCTAATTTGTTTATTTAAAATGGACAGTAGTGAAATTGTACTAACAATAATATTTTAATTTTAAGGTGAAATTTGCTTGTTTAAGTAGAAAGGGTATTTAGTATTGATGTTCTGGATTATGATAAAAATATGGGTATGTCTTTGAGCTCAATTAGACGAACCTGGTTAATTAACGTAAAGGGGTGGTAGATGGTCCCTTTGTACTCTGCATATATTGTTATAGTAATTAGTAGGCATCCTACAAGGACTTTAATTCTGGATGCACATTAAAATGATAATAAATTTAATTTTGAAATTTTCCGATATTAAAATTTATGCTGAATATTAATTTTGAAATTTTAATGTATTGTGAATATTGATGTAAATAGAGTTGACGTTGATGTTTGTGGTAGGAATGTGTTTGTTTTTTTTATGTATGAGGATGAAAGCTATCTAGAGGAGCAGCCGCGGCGATTAACAGAAGAAAATCAACAGACCAGGTAATTCAAGAGGTTTCACAGCATTCTTGACGCCCAATTCGTGAGGCTTGATTCGAAAAGCGTAGTTCATGGATTTTGTAGGTTTCACAGCATTCTTGGCGACCCAAAAGTGAGGCTCGAGTTTCAAATAAAATTTTGTGATTTTATTCCAGGAAACTGGCGATCTGAGAGAGAGTTTTGTGTGTGTATAAATTTAAGAGTATTTTAGAGTGTGTGAGTGATTTGAACGTATGCAGAGAAAGGAGTGGTTAAGGAGTCAAGGGTGGAAATTGGAAGTGACGATAGTGCATTGTGTGAGAAAATTTCGAAAATGGAAGAAGCTGGAGGCAGTAGAGATCAGTCGAGGACGGAATCAGGGATCAAGGAAACGAGATGATAATGAGGATGCTTGAAAGAATGAATGAGACGTTAAGTGGGGTTAGAGAGGACTCAAATCGAAAATTTGAGCAAATGAGTGAAGAATCGAACAGGAAGTTAGAGGAGATTAGTCAGAAAATAGATAAGACGAATCAAGAAGTTACAGAGTTTAAAAATAGTTTTACCGTAAAGATGGGGGAAGTGGAAAATAGGGTAGATAAAAATGAGCGTGATATTACAGGTCTTCGACAGGAAATGGGACATTTAAGGTCCGAAGTACGCATTTTTTGTGAAGAAGAGATTAATGTAAAAATGACTGAAGTGACGGACTCATGTAGGGATCAGTTAGGCAGGGTAGAACGCGAAGTTAGTAGTATCAAATACAACATGTCAAATTTAACGGGGGATGGTCCCAGATTTTCTACAGGTGGAGTATCATTGGACCAACACATGAAGTTTTATGGCGATAACAGGGTAAATCCACAAATTTTTATTAATAGTGTAAGAAATCTAGTGGGAAATTTATTTGACGAACAGACTAAACTGAATACGATAAAGGCTTTATTAATGGACAATGCGGAAGCGTGGTACAATTTAGTAGGACAGGACATAGACACCTACATGGACTTTGAGGACAGATTTTAAAGCACTACTGGAGTGACCACAGACAAGACCAGGTACGAGACGACTTAATCACAGGAAATTTAAGGAGAATTTTCAGGAAGTAGGAGCAATATGCTATACGCAAGTATAGCATAGCAAACAACTGAACCCACCACTGACGGACCGACAAATTATTAAGTATTTATCACGACACTTCGAGGTAGAAATAAGACAACACGTAGCACTACAGAACATAGTGGACAGAGAAATGTTTCTAGAATACTTGCAGAGGTACGACGACGTAAGTAGTGGACGACCTCGGGAAAATAGGGAAAGCCAGATCAACACAGTTAGGTTTGACAATAGACGGGACAACTATGCTAGAAGGGGAATAATTACGGATACCAGCGACAGAATGGGAACAGAGACGACCATACGTTAGAGTAATAGTTTAGGAAGGGGACCTGCACCGAGACCGGAACCTACCAGAAGGAATAGTTCACCGGACATGAGGGGGACTGCTAACACAGACACGGAACGAGTGGAAACGCCTAGGACATACGCTGAGGTGACGGCTAGACCAGGACCGAGTAGGGAAAACAGACCTGGACAGGATTTTTAGAACGCGACAGACCACTAGATTTCAGTGTAAATGTATATGAACATCCACGTGAATTTTTCAAAATTGAGGAGGAAGTAGAGCCAGAAACTAAGGAAAAATTATGTTTGCCAATTATTAATTTAGAAATTTTTGAGAATAATGTAGAAGTATTACTTGATACAGGGGCAGAGGCGAGTTTAATATCGGAGGAATTCGTCAGCAAAATTAGGGATAAGGTTTGTGATAGAATTATGCCTATAAAGCGTAGCCATTTAGTAGCTCCAAATAAAAAGAAGTTTGCTGTAGTAAATAGTCTTGTGGTGCTTAGGATAGATATAGGAGGTTTAAGCTGTGAACAGGAGTTTGTAATTGTACCTGGACTGAAGTTTCAGAGCATTTTAGGTGTTGACTGTATGATGAAGTTAGGGTTTTGATAGATATGGAAAGGAAGGTAGTAAGGATTAAAGATAGGGTAGTGCCATGGAAGGGCAGTTATGAAGTCACAGAGGATGACACGGGGTTGAATATTAATGTAATAGAGGTAGAGGATGATGAAGTAAAACAGATCAACACAATAAGATGTCCAGAGGATAGGAGAGTAGAGGTTCAAGCTTTAGTACAAAAACATGCAGAATTAGTGGGGTAGAAGCAACAGCAGCATATCAGGGAGCAGGTGAAGGCAGAATTATTTTGACGAGGTTAAGTGGCAAGTTTGTTTTTAATAAAGTAGATTTAAGGGATTCATTCTGGCGAATTCCATTACATAAGAATTCTAGAAGGTACAGAGGATTTTCCGTAGAGGGAAAATTTAATAATTTTAAAGTAGTATCGTTTGGTTTGTCGGCAGAAAGGAAAAAAATAGTAAATGAGAAACAGACATGTGTAGAGACTGAAGAAGAAGCAATATTTAAGAGTGAGGATAATAGGGATAAGTTTATTGTATGTGAGATAATAGGGAGGATAAGTATAGATATAGAAGGGGGAGAGATAGGGATGAAGAGTATTAGGATGGTAAGAAGAAAGACTTGGAGGGTCAAAAAAAGAGTTAGATTTAAATAGAATAGGGATAGAATAGGTGTATATAGAAGAGTAGAAGTAGGTGTTTATAGAAAATAAAGCTAGGTATAGGATAAATATGCGAGACAGTTAGAAATAGGTATATAGGATGAGAAAGAAAGATTAAATGTAGGAAGAAAATAAGATAGGTTAAGTATAGATATTTCATATAAGATTAGTGGAGAGTTAGGAATAGAGTAAGAGTAGGATAGGTATATAGGATTAGGTAGGGGGAAGTAAAGTATAGTGAAGATTAATTAAAAGTTAGGAATAGGATAGGTATATAGGATGTATATAGGATTAGATGGATGAGTAGGATGAAGTTAGGGATAATTTCAGTTTATAGAATTAGGTGAGAGTTAGGAATAGAATAGGGATATAGGATAGGTGTAAATATTTTTTTTTGGATTGGAGATAAGGTAGGTAAGATAGATAGATAAGGGTAGAGAGAGATAGGCAATTTTTTTTTCTAAATATTTTTTAGCAGTCTAAATGCTTTATATTTGCATTCAAATAAGTGGGATTATTTGTATTCAAATAGGGGGAAAATACTCATATTTAGACCAGGGTAGAAAATTAAATAATCACATCAAATAATTTTAATCACCGTGTATAATGAATATTATTAGATAATACGCGTTATTAAAACCGTGAAGCATAAAAATTTATTAGTTTCAGTAAAAATAAGAGATTTAAATCATGTACAAGACGCTTTATATCAAAAGAAACAGTATTAAAAGCTCTACGTGTAATTTAATTATTCCTAATAAAGAAACAAATGGAAATTACGTGCAAAATTTATATTAATTAACCCTATTTTAAGTAACCGGTATTAAACAAAGTGTACACATAATAATTAATATTTAATTTGTATTCGCTAAAAATGAAAGGATAGAAGTCAATTTTAATTGGAGTTAATTAAACCATTATTAATAATAAGCATAAAAGCCTGTGAAAATCCAAGATTAAAATACCAGAAATTAAGCTCTGAGAATTAATCTTATGTTTGAACACCTGCGTAGTTTAAATGTCACGTACGGCGAAAATTTTGTAGATAACAAATGGTTTCAAAGAATCTTGGAGAAACCGTGGCTTAATATTCACGAGAAGGTGCGATACGGGGTTATTTAACCCAGATAGTCCACATGGACTGAAATAATCGATAATAAGGAATATCAATTTGCACTAATAAGAACAGGGTAGATAGAGACAGATAATAGGCGCAAGACCGAGACACATATAGTAAAAAGGCGTGAGTAGAGCAACGTCATGGGGTTGCGATTGGTTGAAAATAGGATGCAAATATCAAAGGTAGAAACAACGATTTCTGTATAAAATTTAATTAGGTATTCTCAGACGTTGCGTGCCGTGTGGAAATTTTCTGAGATTTAACTGGGGCGAGTACAAAATTCGTAAAACCGACGCGCGAGCTACGGAATGGGAACATAGATTGACGAAATTCTAGAAACTGGCCGTTTTGGGGAACAGACCGACAGACAGGCTAACCGCTATATATACGGAGGTTAATATGAAGAAGCTCTCTTAGATCTTCGACTTGATTGAAGCGTTAAACAGTGCTTTTAGTTTTCCGGTTTTAATATTAAATAATTTAAACAGTTTGCTCGAATATTATGTGATTTAAAACAGCTTGTTCTTTACGTGCTACAATGAATGTACGTTAGTGCACTTAGAAAAGAAGATACAAGGTAATAAAGTTTAGTATCACTGTACCAATTGGTAAAATTTACAACGACAAATATATACACAAAAGTAGGCAGTTTTGGCGTATATTGGTGAAAGAAGTATGAATTTCTTTGTTATTTTCGGGGTATTAATACTTAAATGGTGCATAAACGGGTCTGGATCCACAAAACAAGGTTCAGATATACACAGATTAGTTCCGGAAAAGCCCTGAAACAACTTTAAATAAATGGTGATGGAGAAAATTTTAAAGCGTTGAGAATCAGAAGCCGTAAATATAACCCAGTTGGAATGGTGTGATTAACAAAAGGGACGATGTACATTGAAGCTACGAGTGCAAGTAACCTTCAGGTAAATTATACTATTTTGTTTGAACTTTGAGATGTTGGTGTGTGTTGAATAACTTTCTAATTTGTTTATTTAAAATGGACAGTAGTGAAATTGTACTAACAATAATATTTTAATTTTAAGGTGAAATTTGCTTGTTTAAGTAGAAAGGGTATTTAGTATTGATGTTCTGGATTATGATAAAAATATGGGTATGTCTTTGAGCTCAATTAGACGAACCTGGTTAATTAACGTAAAGGGTGGTAGATGCTCCTTTGTACTCTGCATATATTGTTATAGTAATTAGTAGGCATCCTACAAGGACTTTAATTCTGGATGCACATTAAAATGATAATAAATTTAATTTTGAAATTTTCCGATATTAAAATTTATGCTGAATTTTAATTTTGAAATTTTAATGTATTGTGAATATTGATGTAAATAGAGTTGACGTTGATGTTTGTGGTAGGAATGTGTTTGTTTTTTTTATGTATGAGGATGAAAGCTATCTAGAGGAGCAGCCGCGGCGATTAACAGAAGAAAATCAACAGACCAGGTAATTCAAGAGGTTTCACAGCATTCTTGACGCCCAATTCGTGAGGCTCGATTCGAAAAGCGTAGTTCATGGATTTTGTAGGTTTCACAGCAATATATATACATATATATTTATATACTTATATATGCACATATATATATATATATATATATAATTATTTGCGGGTTATAGGTCTACTGAAAATAATGAATACACTTCTTTAATACCTAAATTTTCGCATATATTTTTTTATGCTTGATTACAGGTTTAACTAAAAGTATAAACACTGATTGATAATATAAATATGAAAACTTTACGTTACTTACAATGAGGTCAACTATAAATATTTAATTATAAAGTGTACATTGATTATTAAAAATAGCGTTTGAAAAGATAAAAACTTGTAATACAAAAAAAATAAAATATTGGTTTGACAGAATTTCAAAAACTTTTAATTAATACTGTCTTTGTTTTATATGTGTACAAGTACATGTGTAAGAGGTGTTGCGCGCGCATGTGCGTGTTTGTATGTGTGTGTTTGTCTAATAATATGTCTGTGTTCCCAAGTAATTTAAAAGTATTAAATATAAAGGTATGTGTAATTTTATATTTAACCACTCAAAGTTTTATAGAAGTTTATTTATTAGAATTAAATTTAAGATTTAAGAAATATGCATATACAGAACTAAGATCACCACTATCACTTTTTGTTCATAGATTTTATATTCTTATAAATGTGACATATTTCCATAAAAACTCTTTGAAGGTATTGTTTTGTAATAGTATAATATTCGGGTTGCTGAAATCCAATTTATTTTCCTCATTAAGTGCATGAGTTGCTAATGCACATGCTTTAGGTTTTGAATTAATATCACTCTTATGTTGGTTAATTATTTGTTTTACATTTTGACAAATGTATGAAAGATGACAATCTATACAATTTATTTTATAATGTTTCTTTGTAATAACTGAGAATTATATCTTTAATTTTTGAAAATAGGTTCACAACACAAGTCACAATCTTTTTTGCAATTTTGGTTAAGGTTTTAAAACATTTGTGCTGATTTTGGTGTTAAATTTTAAGGCAAAGGCGTGAATTTTGTTTTTACTATTGTTTACGTATTTAGCATGTGGAAATCTACAATTAAATTATGTTCAGACCTTTGATTATATAATAATTTATTTATTAATGTCTTAGAGTAATTTTAATTTTTTAAGATATGACTCAGTCTTTTTAAGTTTGGACTCTAAGCATGTAAAATTTTTTTAATTTTGTTTTTCATTCCTAAAATAAAGTTGACTTTTATATCAAAAGAATGATATGAATTATAATTAATGTATTAGCCAGAGCTTGTTGGTTTCATGTACCAATCATTGATCATTTTATTATTGTTTCTTATCAACAGGGTGTCTAAAAATGAAACTGAGTTGTTTTCTACTTCTATTATAAATTGTATGCCTAGGTTGTAATTATTAATTTTTTTTAACATCTCGTCTACTTTAGTGTACGGTATAGCTGTCACAGTGACAGCTACATATTTTTTTATAAAAGGTAGGTTAAAACTACGTGTAGGTATAACGTGACCTAGTAACGCATTCATAACTATTTCAGCCATAGTTGGACCTAAATTGGATCCCATTGGACAACCTTTGATTTGACTGTAATATTCATAATTATAAGGGAAGTGACTATTACTGCAAATTAAATCTATTATGCTAAGGAATGTGCTTTGAGGAATACTACAATTTTGTTTAATTTTGGACCAAATGTATTTGATATTATTGATAGCTAATTTCTTTGGGATACTTGTAAATAAGGAAATTGCATCTAAACTAATTAGTATATAATTATCTGGTAAAATAACATAATCTATAAACTCAATAAAATCAAATTATCTGTTACGTGATAAATATAAGCTTCTATGGAAATTTTAAAAATGTCTGATATGTATTTTGAAAGCTTTTCCGTAAGACTTTTATTCAAAGCAACTATTGGAAGTAGTAGGTCTTGCAATAAAATGTAAATTATAACTTTTATTGTAGCAGACATAGTAACTTTATCTACTAAGGAAATGAGAATGAAATGTCTATATAAACAGACTATTCGTAACACTTTACCAACTATTAGTGACTGAATGAACCATACTTAATTTTCTGCTTTTATATAATAAACTCTTCAATGCGTCGCAGGTTCTCAAACTTCTCTCCTTCTCTAGGTGTTATAACTCAGCAGGATGATGTAATAATTAATTATAATTTCCTTTATTTTACGCATGTTTCTTACCTAAAAAGTTGTCATTGTAATTTATCAGATAGTATAAACTTTACTATCTTCTTTAATTAGTTACGTTTAGAGGGATGAATGTAAAATACTCATTCGTTATCGTTTTTGTTATAATTTATGGCGGTTAAAAACGTGTTATTTTATCTGATATTGGGTTGTTTATCCTTTTTTGCTTGCTATCGCGCCAAATAATTACATGTCACTTTTGATTTATGGGTTCATTTGCAATCCGAGTTTTATGCTACTAGACAGACCTGGAAACATCTAGAAAACTTGAGTAGTTTGTTTAAATTTACGTTTCGCATAAAATACTTTTAATAAAAGTAATTCTGCAAGTACTTTCAAAATGTTTTCAGAAGAAATTGTAATGTTTAAGTTAACGCACCGCGTTTTATTTTAATACTTCTCTAAGAGGACGTTTTTAAGAAAAGTGCACTATAAAAACTTGTTTTTAAAAATACTTAGTATTGGAAAATACGAGTGTTTCAATTTATATATATATATATATATATATATATATATATATATATATATTAATATATATATATATATATAATATCTAAAAGCATATATATAATATATATTTATATATCTTAGATAGTAAATTACACAAGGTAAGTTGATAAATACTATCGTATTTACAGTGAATAAGATGATATAATAACTTAGACTTTTATGCAAAGCCCAAATGATCATTTCAAATCGAGCTAGTAATTGAAAGATGGAAAATATAAGGTCTTGGACAAGACTTGAACCTGTATACTGGTTTTGCTGGAACCATGCGTTTACCAATTACCATACATACATAGCCCCTGCCTTCACTTCCACTACTACAATTTCGTTGAATACTACTATTACGATTTTTTATCTTCTTTGGGAACTAAACAACTTATAGTTGTTAAAATCGTCATTATTTACATTTCGATCCACTGTAATGTGCATTCTTTGTAGCTCAACATTTAAAGCTTTATTCAATTCGTAAATACATTTCTGTAACTATTATTTCTATTCCTTATATTTATTAACTCGTTTGCGAATAATCTCTTTATATTATATTACGCGATTATCGACTTTCACTCTCCACGATTCGATAGTGTGGTTAGATGATCGAGATTGAAACACATCCTTAGGCAAATGCATCCTATTATAATGAGTTGGTATTATTTGTTTCTGATTATCTATAGCAGGTTGTTAAAGTAAACACCTGTGAAAACTTATTCTTCTAGCGGGATCCTTCGAAAAGTGAGGTGTGGTACGAATTATCGTGGCATACCACGCCGTCGATATTTTATCTTTCTGTACTAAATGTTTTGAAAAATGAAAGAAATAAGTGCTCTTTCACTTAAAAAGAACGAGTGTAGTTTTGTGAGTATGTGCTACATTCAACGTAGTTTCAGATAAGTACTTGTTTGACTTTTATGTCTGCCGTATTGTAGAAGTTTAGTAATATCCGTAGAACGTTTTCTTTAAATTGTTGTACTTTGAACATCAAGTCACCGAAAATATGTATATTTACTTATACCTTGTTAAGTGAAAATTTCGTACTTTAAACACTTAAATGCCTACATACTGAATTCGTATATCTAAAATAGTCCTACTATTCGTGAACTTTTAGTTCTTACTTTCTTAGTGAAATGGTACGCAGCGATTATACTACTTCGCATTTCTACGTAGATAGCACAGACGGAACTTCTAAAGAAAATAATAACCTGTTGAATTAAGCAACTCCGTCGCGTGTTGGGAATGTTATCAGATTCTTACTTGATATTTACTCTTACTAAAGTGGCTGAAAATTTGAGGCGACATCGTTAAACAGATAAAATTCGTCAATGTTATAGATCAATTATATCTCATGTTACTTATAGCTGATTTTAACTTACATATACTTACTGTACTGTAAGAAGTTTAATAATTTAAGAAATACTAAATTCGTGAAAATTATGAATGAAGTAGTAAATTTATGTTAGCTAGGGGTTTTGTTTCCGACCCTCAGTCAGACAAGTTATAACTATTCATTTTGCTGTAAGCGGTACAAACGATAGTGCTATCGAGTTCCGTCCCAGTCGGCCGATTAATGTTTTTCTATTGGGCCATTTCATATTTTCAGATATCGAACTTGTTCTTTGAATTACTGAACAATATTATTAACTCTATTATATTATAAATGCTACTATGCCTAATTTCTGGAAACATTGTGAAAATAATGATAATTGGTAATTTGATAATTGTTACTGATGTATTACAAAAGTCAATTTGTTTTAGTTGAGCATTCTAAATTATTTATTAAAGTGAAATTACTATATCTTACTCTTTTATTTGGGGTTGTGAACTCCAGGTATAATTATGATTATTTTCTTTATTTTACAGAAACAAAAAAATAATAAAAGTAAAAGTTCTACACAAAGTTCTTTGGGAAATTCCCACAGTTATTATGCAGACTAGCGTTCTGTATGAATTTCTTTTTCTTATTGATTTCTATATTTAAATGTAATATATAATTATTTTCTTAGAGCGAACTAGTGCAAAAATATTTTATCAATCAATTCCATAAACATAATATCACCTAGGTTACCATAATCTCAACAGCCTACCTTAATATTAAACTTTTTAAATATAACATCAGGCCACTATGTATACAACATAATAAGTAACATTTTTAAATCCCCAAATTTTGATACAATCTTAATAAGCCAAAATTCAAAGAAAATTCTCCCCCCCCCCTTATCGCCATTACAATACATATATTGCTGTGATAAGGGGTTGTTTAAGGGTGTATTGTATAGCAAGGGTCGTGCAATAGCCATAAATTACAATAGAAAGCAGAAAACTGCATTTATTTAACAGACAATTAAGTAATTTAGATATTATGTAAATAGTAAGCATTTAACACCCTGTATATAGAGCATAATTAGTTTTAAGCAACGCAAATGAACACATCTTACAATAATAGGACGCATATTTAGCATAGATATAGGTAATTCATACATTAGGTAAATAACAAGTATTTAACACTCGGTATATAGAGCTTTATTAATTTAAACAATGCAAGTGAGAATATCTTTTAGCAAAAGTACGCGTATTTAGAGGACACGCATTGAAAAGGGTTCTAATTAGTTATAATATAATACGGAGATAAGAGATAAAACTTAACAAAGCTTTGTGTAAGTGCGTAGAAACAATCAACATTTTTGATAAAAAAATGCAGTTCAAAGATGCGTAAATAAATAAACATACACGAAAATCAAAATTGAAGTTACATCATGTATTTTGTTTAAATATGGAAAACGCGATATTTACACAAAACAACGTATGGTCTGATAACGAGGTATCTATAACCAAATAACCATCACCCGGAAAACCGAATATATTACACCAGAAAACCACTTCAAGATGCATCAACTACAAAGACCTTATTGGTTAAGATAGCGAAAGACTTGTTAGAAACCCAACCCACATGCAAGTGGGACCAGCCTATATTTAACAAACGAGGAATGATAAGACAGTTCAGTTCTAATTAAGTAAATATCTATCTTTATTTTATGTTTGTGCTAATACTGTAGTTTATTTTTCAGCTAGGTAAATCATTGCGGGTATCCTTATTTTTCTTGCTCCCCCCCCCCACTTTCCGACTCTTGCTAGCCGTGGCACTCCCCCTCCTTTCCTTGATTTATGACAACCTGATCATTTACTTTGTCACAAAATTTCTGGCGTTCAAATTGGACGTTCACTTAAAAATACCCGTGGCACCATGACCTAGAATCGTTGTCAAAATAATAAAAATTTCAAGTTTGACATTTATTACATAAATTGAAGGTAATTTTGATTTATCAATGTTTGGTATATTTGACTTGAATACATTAGGTGAAAATTTTAAGGTTTAAAAGAATGAGTGTTTTTAATTTGTGTTGTGCCCAGGGAGCGACTTTGAGGCAGCCAATACACTCAACGTGAAATCAGCTGATTAATTTTTATATAGTTAAATTTCAAATAAATTCAATAACTAAAGGATTGAAAAACATTTTTTATCATGTTTCTATTTATAGAAATATGGCGGGTTTGCACTTGTCAGATACCAATGCTCGTCAAAGAAGATTGTAAATGGTCTTAAGGTAACCCTATGGCGGGTTTATAATTGTTCTATGGGGACCGATAATATGCTTATTGTTATGTAATTAGTTATTGTATGTATAAATAGAAATCATGTATGTAGGCTGTATTTCATATAAATATTGCAAGGAAAACCCAGGAAAAACTTGTAATGCTACCTAGATATTGGGTGCACTTGATTTTCATTTGTTATTTCTATTAGTAATGGAATTCATTGTTCACTGAAAGTTACGGATTTGTTTGCTACGCAGTTATTTCTATGTAGGGTTATATAAGCAGCTTCTTTGGTTTTGCGTTTTTTGTGGTTTTCTTCTTTGTCAATAATTTTTGCGTCCTTCCATTTTATTTTATGACTGGAGTCCAATGCATGTTGGCAAATATGGATTTTTCAAATTTTCTACTTTTTATATATGACATATGTTCTTCTAATCGAACTTCAAATGGTCGGAAACTTTTCCCAATATAAAACTTGTTACATTCGCACGGTATTTTGTAGATGTAGTTTTTTGAACTTTGTATTGCGTTTTTAAGTTTTATTTTTGTAATTGTGTTCTTAGTGTATTGGTAGTTTTAAAACTATGTTGATTTTGAATTTGTTTCCTATTTTTTGGATGTATCCGGAGCATCCTTTTATGTATGGTATTTAGAGCATTTTTTGACGCATATCGTTGTTTCTGTTTTCTTCTTCTTTATTTTTTGGGACTTTATTCATTTCTTTCTCTATTATTCTTTTAGGATACTTGTTTTTTTATTAGTGTACATCTGAATAGGTCTTTTTTTTCTCTAAAATTTCTTCGTTTGATGATATTACTTTTGCTCTATCATACATGGTTTTGATAATTCCTCGTTTGACACAGTGTAGATGGTTCGAATCGAAGTTTAGGTATCTGTTTGTGAGTGTTGGTTTTCTGTATACTGATGTATTAATTGTTGTATCGTTTTTGCTAACTAGAATATATAAAAGTGGAAGTTTTCCATGTTACTCTGATTCGTATGTGAATTTAATAGTTGGTTCTATTTTGTTAATTGAATCTACAAATTTTTTTATTAGTTCTGTATTAGGAGGTCAAATAGCAGAGACATCATCTGCGTATCTCCACCAGATTCGTGGTTTCAATTCTTGTGCAAATATTACATCATTTTCAAATTCCTCCATGAATACTAAAGATTGGCGATAGTGAACTTTCCATCGCCATTCCGAAGCTCTGTTTGTAGAATTGGTCACTTATTTGAAAATATGTGGTACTGACGCATAAAGAAAGTAATTCCATAATCGATGATATACTTAGTTTTGTTCTTTTTTTAAGGTTGTCATCTTTTTCTAATTTGTTTTATAATATTAAGCGTTTTGTTTAAGGGACATTTGTGAAGAGATTTACTACATCAAAACTTACCATTGTGTGTGTACTTTTAATTTCTATGTTTGATAATGTTTTAATAAGTGTTGGTTGTTTCTTATGAAAGAATTCGTTTTGCTTGCTAATGGGTGTATAATTTTTAAGAGAAATTTTGCTAAATTGTGGCATGATGAATATATGGACCTTACGATAGGTCTCAAAGGAATATCTCTTTTATGAATTTTTGTAGAGCATAAAAGTGTAGTGGTTTGCTATAACGTGGGGCCAGTTTGTTTCTTTCTTTGTTTTCGAACTCATTTTTAAACTTATATGGAGTTTTGTATATTTTATTTTCAACTGATTTTGTTGGGCCCGTTGCTAAACTAGTGTAATTCTTAGTGTTTAACAGTACGTTGACTTTTGCGTTGTAATCGTTTTTATCCATTACTATTGTTGCATTACCTTTGTCAGCAGGTAAAATTATAATTGAGTTATCGTTTTTTAGATTGCGCATTGCTTTTATTTCGTAACTACGTACAATTGGTTTATTTTGTGATTCTTTTCTATTTCGATTTTGCATCGTACTCTAAATTCGTTTGCTCGATCTTCTTCGAGTTAGTTCGCTATTTTCAAATGTCGGTATTGATTTTGGTGTTACTGCAAAGTTCAGGCCTTTTGATAGAATGTTTTTCTGTGTCGTTAATAGTTCTGTTCGATAAATTTATTACGATGTTTATCATGATGTTGCTGTTTTCTAACATTTTAGTTTGCGTGTTACTTTTATCTATAAATTATTAAATTTCTTTTTGTTTGGAAAATTCCGATTCGTAGTAGGTTTTCGAACTAACGAGAATTTTATCAAAATCGTCTTTTGTTACTATTATTCATATTAATAATTCTCTAATACCACTTTACATTGCAAACTCATATCTTGATACATATCTTTTTTATCAATACATTTCAACCAATTGTATATGTACAACACTAGATTAAAACAATTAGCATATATTAAATACTTATAAATGTGACTTCTTTGAGACAACAGAAAAAAGTTTAATATTCCCGAAATATATATAGACATTAAAAAATGTTTAAAAAGAATTATTTTAAGAATTAACAATTTTATATGTTGACTTCTGGTATGTACACATTATTATAACTCATTTTAATTTATTTAATTTGTAGAAAATTTTATTTAAAAATGGTGTAAAACCGAAACGCGTAATAAATTGAATTATATAAATAGCAATCTTATTTAAAAGTGAATGAACGATTAGTTAGAAATTGTTGAATGACCAAAATTCAAGAAGTGTTATATTTTAATACAGATATATATATATATATATATATATATATATATATATATATATATACAGTGCTTCCCAAAAGTAACGGATAAATTCGATTAAATGATTATTGACAATTTCTGAGTTAAAAGCTCTGACACGTCGATTTTTATTTTAAATTGTCATTTAATTATGTAATTTTTAACCCCCCACTCTTCAACCCCTACTTAAAAATTTTAAATAGCAATGTACCCCTTGTGATACCTCAATTAATAGCATTTTTCATGTAGAAATAAAATTTTACAATAAATTCTAAATAGATTGATAAATAATTGTTTTATTCAATAAACAATACTTAAATAAAAAGCAAAAAACAAACCCAATTTCAATTAAATGTTCGAACTACTGTCCGTTAGCGGCTAGGCAGTGTACTAATCTAGAGACAAACTCTTGTTGAACTTTGTTTATTACACTTTAAATTTTAAATAACCCTAGAGGAAATAATCCAAAAGGGTTAAGTCGGGAGACCTTGTGGGCCGGGCCATTCAATTTGTCCTCGTCTACCAATCCACCTCATAGGAAATACTTGGTCGAGATATTCCCGTACTGGACGTGCATAATGGGGAGGCACACCATCTTGCTGTAGCCAAATACTGGGATGAGGTGAATCAGGATCTTCTGCATTCGGATGTAGTACCGCTAAAGCCGGAATTCATTCAAATTGGAGAAAATTTAGATATTGTTCCCCATTGAGTGTTCTATCAAAAAAAAAGTACCGTCCAATAACTTTATTACCCACTATCCCGCCCAAACATTAATCTTTTGTGGAAATTGTGTATTAGCTTCCATCATCCAATGCGGATTTTTATCAGCCCAATAACGGCAATTCTGCTTATTAACGGTACCATTTAAATAAAATGTTGCCTCATCAGAAAACATAATATTTCCTTCCAATCCACGATTTTCATTGTCTCACAAAATTGCGCTCGCTTATCAAAATCATCATCTGATAACTCTTGCACTTATTGCGCTTTGTAAGGGTGAAACTTTTGCTTATGGAGAAATCTATAAACTGCACTTTTTGATGCATTTAACTGTGAAGCGACTCCGGCAACGTTCGAATGTAGATTTTCCTGCACAAATAGCAAGACATCCAATTCTGAATCTTCAGCTAAAGCTGATGGACGTCCATCTTTAGATTTATCTCGTACGTGTCCAATATTCCGAAATTTATTTTTAATTCGGCTTATCGTTGATTGCGAGATTGGGGAGAAATCGGGATGAATTTCATTGAATAAAATTCGAACTCCTTTGTGCGTTCGAATTCAATCTCCAAAGCCAATTTTCATTAAAATTTCAATCCTTTCGGCTTCGTTAAGTCTCATTTTTGTTGACTTATTATTAAAGACGCAACACGCACAAAACTAACTTACTTTTACTAAACTTATTTGACACTTTACAAACATTTCATTTGGCAAGGCATACCCGATAATTGGCACTTTAAGCGAATAAGTTTTTATTGAATAAAACAGTTATTTATCAACCGATTTAGATTTTTTTGTAAAATTCTATTTCTGCATGAAAAATGCTATTAATTGAGGTATCACAAGGGGTACATTGCTATTTAAAATTTTTAAATAGGGGATGCTAGCGCTTAGGGGTTGAAGGGTGGTAGGTTAAAAACTACACAATTAAATGACAATTTAAAAATAAAAATCGACGTGTCAGAGCTTTTTACTCAGAAATTGTCAATAATCATTTAATCGAATTTATACGTTACTTTTAGGAAGCACTGTATATATATATATGTATATATATATATATATATATATATATATATATATATATGCTGTGAAATGCTCCTTTGAATGCGGGAACTGGCTCCTTTCAACAACAAAATTCTAGTCCCACCGATTGGGCGTCATAAACTGCTGTGATCCTCTTTTCGCCTCGGCTGCTCACCTAATTTTATAAACCTCCTCATTCATAAAATTAAACAACACATTCCTACCACAAACATCAACGTTAACTCTATTTACATCACTATTCAGAATACATTAAATTTTCAAATTAAATTTCAGCATAAAATTCAGTTTTAAAAAGAATTTCAAGATTAATTTTATTATCATTTTAATGTGCATCCAGAATTAAAGTCCTTGTTGGATGCCTACTAATTAATATAACAATATATGCAGAGTAAAAAGGGAGCATCTACCACCCCTTTACGTTAATTAACCAGGTTCGTCTAATTGAGCTCAAAGACATACCTAAAATTTCATCATAATCCAGAACATCAATACTAAATACCCTTTCTACTTAAACAAGCAAATTTCATCTTAACATTAAAATTTTATGGTTAGTACAATTTCACTAATGTCCATTTAAAGTAAATCAATTATAAAGTAATTCAACACACACAAAATGTCAAACAAAATAGTATAATTTACCTGAAGGTCACTGTCTTCGTAGCTTCAATGTACATCGTCCCTTTAGTTAATCACACCATTCCAACAGGATTATATTTACGGCTTCTAATTCTCAACGCTTTTAAAATTTTCTCCATCACCATTTATTTAAAGTTGTTTCTGGGCTTTTCCGGAACTCATCTGTGTATATCTGACCCTTGTTTCGTGGATCCAGACACGTATTTGAACCATTTAATTATTAACACCCCGAAAATAGCAAAGAAATTCATGCGTCTTTCACCAATATACGCCAAAACTGCCTACTTTTGTGTATACATTTGTCGTTGTAAATTTTGCTAATTGGTACAGTGATACTAAATTTATTACCTTGTATCTAAGTGCACTGAAGTACATTCATGTTAGCACGTAAATAACAAACTATTTTGAATCACTAAAATATACGAGCAAAATTTTAAATTATTTTATCAAACTAAAATGCATTGTTTAACATCTTGAATCAAGTCGCGGATGTAAGAGCTTTTAACGCATCGAATAGTCAAAAGTCTAAGAGAGCTTGTTTATATTCACCTCGGTATATATAGAAGTTAGCCTGTCTGTCGGTCTGTTCCCCAAAACGGCCAGTTTCTAGAATTTCGCATGCTCTGTTCCCAGTCCGTATCCCGCGCGTCGGTTTTACGAATTTTGCATCTCGCCCCAGTTAAATCTCAGAAAATTTCCACACGGCACGCAACTGTCTGAGAATACCTAATTAAATTTTATACAGAAATCGTTGTTTCTACCTCTGATATTTGCATCCTATTTTCAACCAATCGTGACCCTCGTGACGTTGCTTAAATCACGCCTTTTACTATATGTGTCTCGGTCTTGACGCATATTATCTGTCTCTATCTAACCTGTTCTTATTGGTGCAAATTGATATTCTTTATTATCGATTATTTTAGTCCATGTGGACTATCTGGGTTAAATAACCCGTATCGCACCTTCTCGTGAATATTAAGCCACGGTTTCTCCAAGATTCTTTGAAACCATTTGTTATCTACAAAATTTTCGCCGAATGAGCTTTTTAAACTACGCAGGTGTTCAAACATAATATTAATTCTCAGAGCTTTATTTTCTGGTATTATAATCCTGGATTTTCACAGACTTTTATGCTTATTATTAATAATGGTTTAATTAACTCCAATTAAAATTGACTTCTATCCTTTCATTTTTAGCGAATACAAATTAAATATTAATTATTATGTGTACACTTTGTTTAATACCAGTTACTTAAAATAAGGTTAATTAATATAAATTTTGCACGTAATTTCCATTTGTTTTTTTTCTCGGAATAAATATATTACACGTAGAGCTTGTTAATACTGTTTCTTTTGATATAAAGCGTCTTGTACATGATTTAAATCTCTTATTTTTACTGAAACGAATGAATTTTTATTCTCCACGGTGTTTTAATAAAACGTATTATCTCATAAAATTCCTTATACACGGTGATTAAAATTATTTTATGTAATTCATTAATTTTCTACCCTGGTCTAAATATGAGTATTTTCCCCCTATTTGAATACAAATAATCCCACTTATTTGAATGCAAATATAAAGCATTTAGACAAAAAATTACAAAAAAATTGCCTATCTCTCTCTATCCTTATCTATCTAACTTACCTACTTTATCTCCAATTCAAAAAATATTTACACTTATCGTATATCCCTATCCTATTCCTAACTCTCACCTAATTCCATAAACTGAAATTATCCCTAACTTCATCCTACTCATCCATCTAACCCTATATACATCCTATATACCTATCCTATTCCTAACTTTAAACTAATCTTCACTATACTTTACTTCCCCCTACCTAATCCTATATGCCTATCCTACTCTTACTCTATTCCTAACTCTCCACTAATCTTCTATGAAATATCTACACTTAACCTATCTTATTTTCTTCCTACATTTACTCTTTATTCTCATCCTAAACCTATTCCTAATTATCTCCCATATTTATCCTATACCTAGCTTTATTTTCTATAAACACCTACTTCTACTCTTCTATATACACCTATTCTCTCCCTATTCTATTTAAATCTAACTCTCTTCTTGACCCTCCAAGTCTTTCTTCTCACCATCCTAATACTCTTCATCCCTATTTCTCCCCCTTTTATATCTATACCTAACATCCCTGTTATCTCACATAAAATAAACTTATCATCCCTATTATCCTGACTTTTAAATATTACCTCTTCTTCAGTCCCTACACATGTCTGTTTCTCATTTACTATTTTTTTCTTTTCTGCCGACAAACCAAACGATACTACTTTACAATTATCGATTTTTCCCTCTATGGAAAATCCTATGTACCTTCTAGAATTCTTATGTAATGGAATCCGCCAGAATGAATTCCTTAAATCTACTTTATTAAAAACAAACTTGCCATCTTTACTTAATTTCGCCTTCACCTGCTCCTGATATGCTGCTTCTACCCCCACTACTTCTGCATGTTTTTGTATTAAAGCTTGAACCTCTACTTTCCTTTCCTCTGGACATCTTATTGTGTTGATCTGTTTTACTTCATCATCCTCTACCTCTACTACATTAATATTCAACCCCGTGTCATCCTCTGTGACTTCATAACTGTTCTTCCATGGCACTACTCTATCCTTAATCCTTACTACCTTCCTTTCCATATCTATCAAAACCCCTAACTTCATCATACAGTCAACACCTAAAATGCTCTGAAACTTCAGTCCAGGTACAATTACAAACTCCTGTTCACAGCTTAAACCTCCTATATTTATCCTAAGCACCACAACACTATTTACTACAGCAAACTTCTTTTTATTTGGAGCTACTAAATGGCTACGCTTTATAGGCATAATTCTATCACAAACCTTATCCCTAATTTTGCTGACGAATTCCTCCGATATTAAACTCGCCTCTGCCCCTGTATCAAGTAATACTTCTACATTATTCTCAAAAATTTCTAAATTAATAATTGGCAAACATAATTTTTCCTCAGTTTCTGGCTCTACTTCCTCCTCAATTTTGAAAAATTCACGTGGATGTTCATATACATTTACACTGAAATCTAGTGGTCTGTCGCGTTCTAAAAATCCTGTCCTGGTCTGTTTTCCCTACTCGGTCCTGGTCTAGCCGTCACCTCAGCGTATGTCCTAGGCGTTTCCACTCGTTCCGTGTCTGTATTAGCAGTCCCGCTCATGTCTGGTGAACTATTCATTCTGGTAGGTCCAGGTCTCGGTGCAGGTCCCCTTCCTAAACTATTACTCCTAACGTATGGTCGTCTCTGTTCCCAATTCTGTCGCTGGTATCCGTAACTATTCCCCCGTCTAGCATAGTTGTCCCGTCTATTGTCAAACCTAACTGTGTTGATCTGTCTTTCCCTATTTTCCCGAGGTCGTCCACTACTTACGTCGTCGTACCTCTGCAGGTATTCCAAAAACATTTCTCTGTCCACTATGTTCTGTAGTGCTACGTGCTGTCTTATTTCTGCCTCGAAGTGTCGTGATAAATACTTAATAATTTGTCGGTCCGTCAGTGGTGGGTTCAGTTGCTTTGCTATGCTATACTTGCGTATAGCATATTGCTCCTACTTCCTGAAAATTCTCCCTTAAATTTCCTGTGATTAAGTCGTCTCGTACCTGATCTTGTCTGTGGTCACTCCAGTAGTGCTTTAAAAATCTGTCCTCAAAGTCCGTGTAAGTGTCTATGTCCTGTCCTACTAAATTGTACCATGCTTCCGCGTTGTCCTTTAATAAAGCCTTTATCGTATTCAGTTTAGTCTGTTCGTCAAATAAATTTCCCACTAGATTTCTTACACTATTAATAAAAATTTGTGGATTTACCCTGTTATCGCCATAAAACTTCATGTGTTGGTCCAATGATACTCCACCTGTAGAAAATCTGGGACCATCCCCCGTTAAATTTGACATGTTGTATTTGATACTACTAACTTCGCGTTCTACCCTGCCTAACTGATCCCTACATGAGTCCGTCACTTCAGTCATTTTACATTAATCTCTTCTTCACAAAAATGCGTACTTCGGACTTTAAATGTCCCATTTCCTGTCGAAGACCTGTAATATCACGCTCATTTTTTCAACCCTATTTTCAACTTCCCCATCTTTACGGTAAGACTATTTTTAAATTCTGAAACTTCTTTATTCGTCTTGTCTATTTTCTCACTTAGGGTTTCCTAACTCCTGTTAATGTCTCATTCATTCGGTCAAATTTTCGATTTGAGTCCTCTCTCGCTCTATTCGATTCATCGCTTAGCTGTTCTAATTTTCTATTGGATTCCTCACTAGCTAATCGCATTTCCTCTAACATTCTCATCATTAACTCATTTCCTGTTTCTCCTGATTCCGTCCTCGACTGATCTCTACTGCCTCCAGCTTCTTCCATTTTCGAAATTTTCTCACACAATGCACTATCGTCACTTCCAATTTCCACTCCTTGACTCCTTAACCACTCTTTTCTCTGCATACGTTTAAATCACTCACACACTCTAAAATACTTTTAAATTTATACACACACAAAAACTCTCTCTCTCAGATCGCCAGTTTCCTGGAATAGTTAAACACTATCTGGAATTCGAGCCCTCACATTGTGGTCGCCATATATGCTGTGAAATGCTCCTTTGAATGCGGGAACTGGCTCCTTACAACAAAAAAATTCTAGTCCCACCGATTGGGCGTCATAAACTGCTGTGATCCTCTTTTCGCCTCGGCTGCTCACCTAATTTTATAAACCTCCTCATTCATAAAATTAAACAACACATTCCTACCACAAACATCAACGTTAACTCTATTTACATCAATATTCAGAATACATTAAATTTTCAAATTAAATTTCAGCATAAAATTCAGTTTTAAAAGAATTTCAAGATTAATTTTATTATCATTTTAATGTGCATCCAGAATTAAAGTCCTTGTTGGATGCCTACTAATTAATATAACAATATATGCAGAGTAAAAGGAGCATCTACCACCCTTTACGTTAATTAACCAGGTTCGTCTAATTGAGCTCAAAGACATACCTAAAATTTCATCATAATCCAGAACATCAATACTAAATACCCTTTCTACTTAAACAAGCAAATTTCATCTTAAAATTAAAATTTTATGGTTAGTACAATTTCACTAATGTCCATTTAAAGTAAATCAATTATAAAGTAATTCAACACACACAAAATGTCAAACAAAATAGTATAATTTACCTGAAGGTTACTGTCCTCGTAGCTTCAATGTACATCGTCCCTTTAGTTAATCACACCATTCCAACAGGATTATATTTACGGCTTCTAATTCTCAACGCTTTTAAAATTTTCTCCATCACCATTTATTTAAAGTTGTTTCTGGGCTTTTCCGGAACTCATCTGTGTATATCTGACCCTTGTTTCGTGGATCCAGACACGTATTTGAACCATTTAATTATTAACACCCCGAAAAATAGCAAAGAAATTCATGCGTCTTTCACCAATATACGCCAAAACTGCCTACTTTTGTGTATACATTTGTCGTTGTAAATTTTGCTAATTGGTACAGTGATACTAAATTTTATTACCTTGTATCTAAGTGCACTGAAGTACATTCATGTTAGCACGTAAATAACAAACTATTTTGAATCACTAAAATATACGAGCAAAATTTTAAATTATTTTATCAAACTAAAATGCACTGTTTAACATCTTGAATCAAGTCGCGGATGTAAGAGCTTTTAACGCATCGAATAGTCAAAAGTCTAAGAGAGCTTGTTTATATTCACCTCGGTATATATAGAAGTTAGCCTGTCTGTCGGTCTGTTCCCCAAAACGGCCAGTTTCTAGAATTTCGCATGCTCTGTTCCCAGTCCGTAGCCCGCGCATCGGTTTTTACGAATTTTTCTCTCGCCCCAGTTAAATCTCAGAAAATTTCCACACGGCACGCAACGTCTGAGAATACCTAATTAAATTTTATACAGAAATCGTTGTTGCTACCTCTGATATTTGCATCCTACTTTCAACCAATCGTGACCCTCGTGACGTTGCTTAAATCACGCCTTTTACTATATGTGTCTCGGTCTTGTGCATATTATCTGTCTCTATGTACCCTGTTCTTATTAGTGCAAATTGATATTCCTTATTATCGATTATTTTAGTCCATGTGGACTATCTGGGTTAAATAACCCCGTATCGCACCTTCTCGTGAATATTAAGCCACGGTTTCTCCAAGATTCTTTGAAACCATTTGTTATCTACAAAATTTTCGCCGAATGAGCTTTTTAAACTACGCAGGTGTTCAAACATAATATTAATTCTCAGAGCTTTATTTTCTGGTATTATAATCCTGGATTTTCACAGACTTTTATGCTTATTATTAATAATGGTTTAATTAACTCCAATTAAAATTGACTTCTATCATTTCATTTTTAGCGAATACAAATTAAATATTAATTATTATGTGTACA
This sequence comes from Platerodrilus igneus, assembly GCA_036346225.1. NCBI lineage: Eukaryota > Metazoa > Arthropoda > Insecta > Coleoptera > Lycidae > Platerodrilus > Platerodrilus igneus. The sequence goes on along the minus strand of JARFIW010000500.1, from coordinate 4,196,589 downwards.
CTTTGTTTAATACCGGTTACTTAAAATAAGGTTAATTAATATAAATTTTGCACGTAATTTCCATTTGTTTTTTTTCCTCGGAATAAATATATTACACGTAGAGCTTGTTAATACTGTTTCTTTTGATATAAAGCGTCTTGTACATGATTTAAATCTCTTATTTTTACTGAAACGAATTAATTTTTATTCTCCACGGTGTTTTAATAAAGCGTATTATCTAATAAAATTCCTTATACACGGTGATTAAAATTATTTTATGTAATTCATTAATTTTCTACCCTGGTCTAAATATGAGTAATATATATATATATATATATATATATATATATATATATACAGGGTGCCTTATTTCTTACACGTTGTATGGGTAACTCTGTTATTTGTGACATTAGAGAAAAGGTTAAATAGGGAAAGTAGTGCAGTTTTTAATGCCGAGTTCAGCCATGAAGAGATAATTAACATACAAGGTGTAGCAAAAGCGTTATACTAAAATAACGAAATTTTGATCTTTTTTGTTTTGCTTCGTGGTTCATTTATTGTGCTAGATAGAGTAAAACGTTGTCGATGTTTTTTACATTATTTTAAAAATAGAATAAGATAAACTTATTTGTTTTTACATGGTTTTGGTCATGTTCGAGTAAATAAGTGAGGTTATGTTTTTTTAATGGAAACCATAATTGGCGGTAGTTCTGATAAGAAGGCATTTTTTTTCTCTTTTCAGTGATATACTACAATGCACATGTTCAACATAAAAATTTTTGAAAAAATTTTGTTTTTATGAAATACGAAACTTGCTATTAAATAATAAAATACTTATGCATGACGTAACAAAAATATCAAAAACAAATTATGTTAAAAACTTTAAATATAATATCACTTCATAAGGTGTTCAAAGTGCGCACCATTTTTTTTAAGGCACAGCTCACATCGTTTTTTAACATGACGTGCATCAATGCTTGCAATTGCTGTTTGGATTCTAGCTATTAAATCCTCAAGCGTTTGAGGACTAGTAGAATACACTTTATTTTTTAAATCACCCCACAAATAAAAATCTAATGGCGTAAGTTGTGGTGAACGTGCAGGCCAATCAATTTCCATTTTGTTACCAATCACGTGCTCAAAACGATCAGTTAAATATTGCTTCACTGATGCAGGGGCACCATCATGTTGGAAATACTTTAGTCTGTAATGGATGTTAAGAGGTAATTCATTCTAATATTCTTCCAGTTGGTATTTTAGGAAATTTAAGTAATTTGCAGCGGTCAAATTGTCGTTATAAAAAAAGGTCCAATAATTTTTCCACAAAATATTTCACACCAACAATTAATACCAAATTGATGTTGATCTCTGGATTCACGCACACGTTTAGGATTTTTTTGAGAATAAAATACTTTGTTATGCCGATTAAATATTCCGTTATTTGTAAATTTAGTCTCGTCAGTAAACATAATGGTTCTCCAAAAATATGAATCCGCTTCACATTTATTAAGGTACCAACGACAAAATGTTATCCGTCTTTGATTATCCACTGGATACAATGTATTCGAAGTAGAATAGTGATAGGGATGATATTTCCGACTTTTCAGAATACACCTCACAGTTTCCTTAGAAGTTGCACAGTGGTTTGCAATTTCGGCAGTAGAAGATTCTGGTTTATAGATAACAAACGCCAACACATTCGTTTCAACAGTTTCTTCATATTTTCGTAAGAAGTTAGGTTTGATAAATGCACCATATGCCTTAAGATTATTTTCAAGTTTGCTAAATATCCGACAGTGTAGTTGCTTACGTTCCATGTATCTTTCAAAGTACAAACCCGCTGCTGCACGTGAGTTATGATTTGAAGAATAGTAGCAAAAGAGCATGTCATTTTTTTCTTCATTTTGTAACGGAAATTTTTGTAGTTTTAACATTTTACACTGTTTCCCAATTTATAAATACATTTCTACAAATTACTATTTCTATATTTAATATTTATTAACTCGTTGACGAATGCGTCGTGTTATAATGAATAGATTGCATCGTTCTTGTCTTGCCGTAAATATAAATTTTGTTCCTTATGTGGATATACAAGTCTAGATAAGAGACGATAAGCGGTTGTAATAGCGAGGAATTGATATAAACAGATGAACAGTCGGAGTTTTGTTCTTTGTTCCGATATATTAATTACGTTGAAAATACTGCTTCTTTCTGCTTTTGACAATAGTAAGAATTAATGCGGGATTAATTTTCGTATTGTTCATGAACCAGCACGGCATGTTTTTAGTTGATTTTCTGTTGGAAATAAAAGCGATAAAACTTGTTAAACTCGAGGCACGTGTGTTGTACGGAACATTTGACGGACGGTTTTATTGCTTACGTGTGATTACTAATTGTTTTAGTTGTTTTTCTTGTGAGACAAATGCTTTAAGGAACATTTGACGGACCGACTTTAGTGATACGCGTACTTTACTAATTTGTGGTTTTAGTTGTTTGTCTTGTGAAATAATAGTCGTAGAACTTGCTAAACTGACCGATTCTTTCTTTAGGATTAATGTGTGTGCGATCTAGTCTAGTGTCCCTGTGTTTTATCAGATTAGTGCATACTTTGGCTTATTTAAATACAGTGGATACTGTAGTTTCTGCATTTTTCTAACACCAAAGAATCTAAAATAGATCATTGCTTGCGCGAATTACGTTATTTGCGAAATATAACAGACTACCGGTTTACAAAGGTATGGGTTGAAGTTTCTCACTGCTTTTTGGAGGTTTATGAAAATAATATACATTTGATCCCAGTTGAAATGAAACTAGTGCTACAAAATATTTTGAAATTATTGTCTCAGGAAATAGAATTAACAAGAAATTTATCAATGCTACTTAGTTCAGTCGCGTGATAATGTCTGCTGCTAACACCAGTGAAATACGTAGGTGTGATTAGGGTAACGTGTGATAAGTTCCATCAACACCCTCCCTGTCAAGGGTGAAGTGCTGCGTTAGTGCCGGACATCGTGAATCCCACACTTCAATTGCAAGGAAGCGTTACTGAAGGACCTTTTGTAAGTTGAACTATTTCCTACTTATTCTTACTTTAAATAGCTATCCGTTGTTTTGCCATATCTTTGTCGTTCTGATACCTTTTACCATAGACTTGCATGCTATTTGAAAAAAAGAAAAACGATTGAGAAGGAACCAAACAAAAAAAATGTTATCCGGTTTGAAGGACCAACACCAGTATAAAAGAAAGAACATTTTTCCAAAAGAAGACAAAGTCATCTATCGTAACCAACAACGACAGAACAGGTAAAGAAAGCATCAAGTAGACAGCCAATGAGGATTAAAGGTCTTAGCTACTTTCAAAAGCGTCAAAAGACGGATGTCCCCAAAAGGGACATTTCTGTTCTCCACCTCGAAGAAAAGTTTTGGTTCCCGCGGAGAAACCAAGAGAAAAGAAAAAAACGAGGAAGAAAACTCGTAGCAAAACTGTCACCCTCAAGTGTGCAGCAAAGAAAGAACCAAGACAAAGCAAAGGACAAAGGCAAGCTAGTACACAATCTAGAATACTTCCGACTGAGGTAACACAGATTTGTATGAAACGATTACTCAAGCAAAGTATGGCTAACAGACCTACAGAAGCGACCAAGTCGAAATTCCTAAAAGAAAAGAAAATAGATCTGAAGCCTACCTCAAGGAATGGATGTAGAAAGCGACTATAATAGTCAAAAAGTGAACAAATGGTAGAACTAGCCAGAAGAAAAAGTCACGGGATGGGCTAGCTACAAAAATATGAATAGGAATACGAAATGGGCGCCAGTGTTTTCGGACACAAGCTTATCAGAGAAAACGCAAGACCAATAAGCCAAAAAAAACATCAAAGTCATAAAAAAAATTTTAAAAAAATCAAGAGCAAACCAAAAAAATCGAGAGCAAATCAAAAAAATCGAGCAGAGAGAAAAAAAATCGAGCCCCACGTTTATCGAGCCCCACGTTTATCGAGCCCCACGTTGTCCAGCCCCACGTTTATCGAGCCCCACGTTTATCGAGTTCCACGTTAGGCGCCAAATTTAATTATAATACGATGCATTCGCTTAAGGAGTTAATAAATATAAAATATAGAAATAGTAATTTGCAGAAACGTATTTACAAATTTGGAAATAGCGTAAAATGCTAAACTACCGATTCTTTCTTTAGGATTAATGTGTGTGCGATCTAGTCTAGTGTCCCTTTGTTTTATCAGATTAGTGCACACTTTGGCTTATTTAAATACAGTGGATACTGTAGTTTCTGCATTTTTCTAACACCAAAGAATCTAAAATAGATCATTGCTTGCGCGAATTACGTTATTTGCGAAATATAACAGACTACCGGTTTACAAAGGTATTGGTTGAAGTTTCTCACTGCTTTTTGGAAGTTTATGAAAATAATATACATTTGATCCCAGTTGAAATTAAACTAGTGCTACAAAATATTTCGAAATTATTGTCTCAGGAAATAGAATTAACAAGAAATTTATCAATGCTACATAGTTCCGTCACGTGATGGTGTCTGCTGCTAACCCCAGTGAGATGCGTAGGTGTGATTAGTGTGACGTGTGATAAGTTCCATCAACACCCTCACAGTCAAGGGTGAAGTGCTTCGTTAGTGCAGGACATCGTGAATCTCACACTTCCGTTGCAAGGAAGCGTTGCTGAAGGACTTTTGTAAGTTGAACTATTTCCTACTTGTTATTACTTTAAATATCTATCCGTTACTTTACCATATGTTTGTCGTTCTGATACCTTTTACAAAAGACTTGCATGATATTTTAAAACATAAGAAAAAAAAAGAAAGAAAGAAAGATCAATACTACTGAATTACTCATATCAATTGTGTCTTACCTATTTATTTTGTTTTAACATTTTGTCTGATTTATGTTTAATTGCTGTGTGAGGAAACGTTTCTGCTACTCCCCAATATTACCTCACTTTGTACTAAAAATTTTTATATTGCTTTTACCGTTGTTATATTATATAGATTATCCAAACAGTTTTTTTTCCATTCTACAAAGACTGAACAATCTATGCTTGATCAGCATGCTATGCTTTTTCTTTATTTCAGGTTTGCAGGACTAATGTTTTTTTTATTGCAGGTTTGCTATTCTAATTTTCTTTATTTTGCAGGTATTGTTACTAACTCCTTACAGCCGCGTATCTTATATGTTGGTCTGCTTTCTACAACCCCACTTAATCTCCGATTGAGCCCGGTCATTTCTTTGTTTTTTTTCTTTGTGTTACGCACGGCTACGAGCCAACGTAGCATAAATTGGCGCCCAACGTGGTTGCCACGAATTACATAACATAAATTTGGCGCCCAACGTTGCTGCCTCGAAAAAAATTTGTATAGGACATTCTAACTATTAGAAGAACATAATGTACGTATAAACACAAAATAACAGTACTATCTAATTTCTGTTATTCAAACAAGTGAAATCTATTGTTATGTGTCATATGGCAACTTGATTCTTAAAATCAGCTAAAATATTCACATATTATTTAACACAAAGTTTTGTATTTCATAAAAACAAAATTTTTTTAAAAATTTTTATGTTGAATATGTGCATTGTAGTACATCACTGAAAAGAGAAAGAAAATGCCTTTCTATCAGAACTACCGCCAATTATGGTTTCCATTTAAAAAAACATAACCTCACTTATTTACTCGAACATGACCAAAGCCATGTAAAAACAAATAAGTTTATTTTATTTTCCTTTTAAAATAATGTAAAAAACATCTACAAAGTTTTACTGTCTATCATAATAAATGAACCACGCAGCAGAACAGAAAATATCAAAATTTTGTTATTTTGGTATAACGCTTTTGCTACACCCTGTATGTTAATTATCTCTTCATGGCTGAACTCGGTATTAAAAACTGCACTACTTTCCTTATTTAACCTTTTCTTTAATGTCACAAATAACAGAGTTACCCATACGACGTGTAAGAAATAGAACACCCTATATATATATATATATATATATATATATATATATATATATAAAATAAGATGTATCTGTAAACAAACTCTATGAAAGTAATAGAGTCTATTGACGTTTGTTTACAGATACATCTTATTTTATATATTGTTTTACACAATTTCTTATTGCGGACTGCAAATAACCTGTCTTTTATATATATATATATATATATATATATATATCCATTTAATAAAAAGACCAGACCAAGGTCTTCTCGTATGCGTTACATCACTTACTGTCAATTTGTAAAAATGCGTTTGCTAAACATCGAATTGTTTTTCAGCGTGGAGCTCTTCGATTAGGGTACGCTTACCTAAAGTGCGTTGAATTGAAAGTATCAAAAAAAAGTTTTGGAAATACATTTTAATAATTTTTGCGCTAATATTGCTACATAACAAAATTCTGTATCCTTTTACTTTTATTTAAATATCAATTTTTATAGTTGTCAAGGAAATAACAAAATTATAGCAATATTCCATGGCTGAGTATATTTTGCCACACTCTTTAATAACACTGAAGACACTAAACGAAGAAATTTAAGTGATTATATTGGAATGATCGCCAAAAGATTATATTATTAAAAGCAACGATCCTACACTTGAAAAGAATTTTCCAAAAATCGATTAATTCAGTTTTAAAGATATTTCTTTCTAGGTAGACACGGCAGTACTTAATTGAACTTAAACATGAAAGAGATAACATAACGTCGTCGGTTGTGTTGTTGATATCCGGAACACGCGCAAACTCCTAGGCCGAAAATACGGACGATAACAAGACCTTGTTTCTTATATGGTCAATGTTTACATACCTGCCTTGCTAATGCACTAAACAACACGCCATCTATTCTATCAGCAACAGCTGTAAAATCTTTTCGCCTGTTGCATAAATGCTTAAACCTAATAAAGCCAATCCAAAACAAGCTCTCATAAGTATATGTATGTGTCCGGTGTCACCAATATAGCCGATACATTGTTGCTTGCAAAGTTTAGGCTAACAACATACTGCCACCCAAGTTATGACAATTTAACAGCCATATATGTAATCTGTTGCATAAGTTGTTACACCTACTGAGTTGATCCGAAACAGCTTCTACCAATAGCGTTAGACACATGCGTTGGAGATCAATAACACAGCCGACGGTGAAGCTTTGTTTCTCTTGTAATCAAAGACCATTGCATGCTGCTGTGTTTAACCTGGGTAGACAAAGATTCGTCATCTATTCTATCAATGACAGCTACGGAAACTTACAAGCTGTCGCTTAAACGTTCACGACTGATGAAGACAGTCGAAGCAGACTATCGCCAGTAGTATAGGAGTGGCTATATGTGTTGCCAAAAACGACAACACAGCCAATCGACAACGATCTGCTGTTTCTTGCATGATGATGGACAACAACGTACTATCATGTTCAGCTAGCGCAGAAAACAGACTCATTGCCTAGAATAGCAATGACAGCTGTGATACTTGTTGATTTGTCTCATAAGTGTTTATACCTGTTAGGACGTTGACAGTACGTTATTTTTTGCAGGGTTAAGAATAACCACATACCACCATGTTCAGCTATTGCAAAAAACAAACCTTTCATCTAGTCTACTAACGGTAGCTGTGAATCTTTGCGACCTGTTGCATTAAGTGTTTATGCATGATAAGGTAAAGCCGAAATAGGCAATCGTAAAAAGTATGCAAGAGTTGCAAATACAGTTAACGGTGATGTTGTTTCGTGTATGATAATGGACAACAACTTGCTGGCACGTCCATCTTGGTCAGAAAACATATTCATCGCATAGTTTGATAGTGACAGATGTGAAATTTCTTGAGCTTAAGCTTACTGAGTAGGCCAAAACTAGTCTAGGAGTAAGTATGGGTGTCTGAGATTGACAAGGCAGGCGGCGGCAATACATGGTTCCTTGCATGGTCAAAAAAGTAAACACACTGTCGTGCCCAGCAAGGGTAAAAACTAATCCATCAGCATCAGCTGCGAAATCTTGTTACGTGTGGCATAGATGCTTATGCCGGACGGAGCGAATACGAAATGGTTCATCTCCAATAGTATTCTAGGTATGTCTTCCCAAGATTGCCAACGCTGCCGAGAACGATTCGTTCCTTTGTATAGTTAAGGAAACCAATACCCAGCTATGGCAAAAAAAGTCTCATTATTTAGTCTAACAGCGACATCGTAAAACGTCGCTTAAGTTTGTTTATCTGATAAGGCAAGGGCTAAACAGGCTATCATCACCAACGATGAGCTAGAAATATGTATAATCCCGAGGTTGACAACTTAACGATAGTGTTTCGTGCATAAAAAAGGAAAAAATCAAACTGCCGTGCCTTGCCAGGGTAGAAAAGAATCATCATTTAGTATAATAGCGACAACTGTAAATTATTGTGACCTGACTCATATTAAATCCTTAAGTCTGATGAGACGAATACAAAATAGGCTTTCACCGTATACTGTACTAAATAAATGTGTCTGGGCTCAGTGGTCAATCGATGACAATATGTTCTTTCTTACATTCTTAAGGACAACAACATATTGCTATTTTCATCTAGGGCAGATTCAGCCTGGTCTGTAACAGCTGTGAACCCTTTGGCCTATCGCACAAGTGCTTATGCCTTGCAAGGGAACGCCAAAGAAGGCTATCTTACACGGTATTGACAACTACACTACCGTGACCAGCTAGAGCTGAAGAGAAACGAACCAATAAACAAAGGTATTACAAGAAGGGGATTAGAGTTGCAGCAGCTTGTAAAGCATTTAAGAGACTATAGTGTTGCAGTTTTGTGCTTGAATTAAAGAAGCTGTAAATATTGCCGAATTAAATTGAAATGTATGTTCTCTAAGTTTTGTACGTACACATGACTTAAAAGCTTTCTAGTAATTTAGTCTGTGTCAGCAAATAACTAGAAGTAGCATTAAATAAAGAAACATACCTCAAGATTGTTTCCAATGTTTTGGAAACATTGCTTTACATCTAGGATGAGACAGTGAATAAACGTCTTGTCAGGGGAAGGAACGACGCTGAAATATTATGTAAACACGTGACACGAGCACAGAACTCTTATTAGAAGTAGAATGACATGTCAATGTCTACCTAAAGTTTACTAAAATGCAACACTTGTTGCGATTACGCTTTAAATGAACAATCATTTGAATAAGCAATTCTACTAATATTCAACCATTGTTACTGATTGAGGCAAATTCAGACGCTATAGGGGACAGATTGTCACATTAATTGAAGGGGCACGATTGTTGTGCGTACCCTGGAGACTCCAGTCAATTTACACTTTGCACAACACGATACAGCTCATTGCACATTTGGTTACGCTTCGAATAATATACGTACACGCTCTAAATCTGACGCAGGAACGTATTTGAAGCTTTTTATAAATTCCGCGCGTTCATGCGTTTCGTATCTATCGGGTTTGTATACTTCAATATAGATATACAAGAAATTATTACACTTCATCCCTGTCTTCCACCGGGTGTTTGAAGCCTACAATATATTCACGACAGTGTAGCGTACAAATCGCGGAGACACAATGATATATAACTTCTTCACCCCATATAATATTCTCATCTATATTTTATTTGACGCTTGTGTAATTTATCACTCCAGCGCCAACTATAATCTCTCCTATTGTTTTAACCTTCTAATAACCTGTTTATTTCCAGATCCTATTAAATTTGGAGTGAACCGCCTTGTCTCGAAATCCCCGGAACTAGAAGACAACAATTCGAAGTTCTATAAAGCGCGAGAGGATATTTGTCAGAGTGGTGATGAATTGTTATCCCCGGGAACGAATCATGAAAACCAGTGGGATGTTTCGCCCCCACGGCCATCTTCGAGTACATCACCTGAATTAGAAGTGGATTCTCCGCCGCATTCTCGATCTCCTTCACCGTTACCTATCACACCGTTAACTGAAATATCAAAATCGCCTAGTCCGATAAAAAAATCAGAAGCGTTTTCTGTTAATGCTTTATTACGACCCGATCGACCTAAGAACAAATCAGATTCGTATTATCAAGAAACGATAAGTGTTACAAGGTCGTACTTGTATCCTCCTTTTGCTGATTTGTTACGAGACGCACAATTAAAATCAGCGCAAGAATACGGAAACCATTTTTTACCTAGGCACTTTATACATCCCGGTATTATTCCATCAGGAATTTACCAATCAAAAGACAACGACGACCGACAGTTTCTACCAACACCTACATCTTTATATTTTAGCGCTGTAGCGGCTGCGATGGCCAATGGACAATCAGGGACGCAACCAGGGCAATATCCATCCACTCACTCAGAAGAATTGTATAGACTGAGACATCATTTTTTAAATAGTTCCGCTGGGATTCATCCGCACCACCATCACTTACTTATGAGACCAGGAATGATGCCTTTAGGTGATGTTTACTCTTGTATAAAATGCGAAAAAATGTTTTCTACTCCACACGGGCTTGAAGTGCACGCTAGAAGATCGCATAATGGGAAAAGGCCCTTTGCTTGTGAATTGTGTAATAAAACCTTTGGACACGAAATTAGCTTAAGTCAACATAGGTAAGGCATGAAATAGTTATACACAGTTTAACAATTGAAAGTATATCAAAATTTCTCTTTTCAGAGCTGTACATAATGTAGAAAAAATTTTTGAGTGCAAGCAGTGTGGAAAGACATTCAAACGATCTTCGACGTTATCAACTCATCTTTTAATACATTCCGACACGCGACCGTATCCTTGTCAATATTGTGGTAAAAGGTTTCATCAAAAGTCTGATATGAAGAAACACACGTATATACATACAGGTCAGTATCAATATTTAGCCTTTTATCAATGTTTACCTTGTTACATGTTTTAAAACTAAAGTCATAAACATATAATCAATCTAAGTATACAGCAAGTTTGGGTGTATAACTTACAGTTCACCTAACGCTTTAGAAGATATTTTGAATTACTTTGTTTATTTGCGTCGTTATTTTAGGATATTGTAAATAGATGATCTATAAACAGTAATTCTCATTTAAAATTGTTATACAAAAAAGAATCCGGCAGAACTAAAAATTAACTTTTTAGTTGAATGATTGTGCGGTTTCAGAAATAGCGCTGCATCGAGGTAGATTTAACGCAGTACTCTACTACCTATATATATATATATATATATATATATATATATATATATATATATACAGGGTGAGTTTTTAGTGTGGCAACGGTTGATAACTCCGTTATTATAAAAGCTACGTAAACCAAATTTGGAGGTATATTAGGCATGCCTAAAGTGCACATTTAAAAATATTTGGAAGCATACAGGGTGTTTCATAATTCCAGGGCATATTAAACTTGTATTTTTAAATGGAACACCCTATATATTATTACATTTTGAAAAGCCCATAAAAGAGCTTTAATTTGATATTAAATTGTATCTGTCTATTCCTTTTAGTTTTGAGATATTCAACTGTTTTAGAAAAAATAACCCCGATTGGATACATTGCCACTGCACTAATACACAACTTATGTTAATTTTCAAGATGCAGAAAATTTTACCATATACCATAGTATATTTGTAAATATCACTTTTTTTAAATTTCTTCCCAGTATACAGGGTGTGTCAGGTTTCGCAAAATGCAATTTTAAAAATTTTTTTTAAATGGCATCCTACCACTTTTATTGCTACAATGGATAGTTCGTTATGTGTCCTTTCATTTTTGTTAAGCATTCCCTATACCTAAATCCATTACTTTCTAAGATATTTTTGATTTTCTTCAAATTTTATGAATGTTTTTAATTTACATAACTAAAAATAACTTACTATTGGAGAATATTATAAAACAATTAATACATTTTGATTAACAATCCAATACACTTATCCAATAACAATTTTCACTAAAGATATAACAACCTACAATAATACGCTATCAACAGAATTCTGCCAGATCAACAATATGCATTTTATAGAAAATGTTCAGGTAGGCTTTGAAAAAAATAACAATTACAATCAAAATGTCATTTAGGTTTATTAATTGTAGTGTGTTGTCATTTAACACATTATCAGTTCTGTTTTAAATGTAATCTTTGAAGGAGTTTTCAAAATGAATTTTACAGTGGAAGAACAAATAAATATGATTTGGGTATTGGGAGAAAGTTTAAGAAATTTCCTACTTGCATCAAGAATATTCCAAGAGAGATATCCTGTTAAATTACAACACACTACAATTAAAAAACCTAAATGACACTTTACATGTAATAGTTATTTTTTTCAAGGCCTGCCTGATTTCCTGCTTGAACATTTTCTATAAAATGCATATTGTTGATCTGGCAGAATTCTGTTGATAGCGTATTATTGTAGGTTGTTATATCTTTAGTGAAAATTGTTATTGGATAAGTGTATTGGATTGTTAATCAAAATGTATTAATTGTTTTATAATATTCTCCAATAGTAAGTTATTTTTAGTTATGTAAATTAAAAACATTCATAAAATTTGAAGAAAATCCAAAATATCTCAGAAAGTAATGAATTTAGGTATAGGGAATACTTAACAAAAATGAAAGGAAGATTAATGAACTATCCATTGTAGCAATAAAATTGGTAGGGTGCCATTTAAAAAAAAATTTTTAAAAATTGCATTTTGCGAAACCTGACACACCCTGTATACTGGGAAGAAATTTCAAAAAGTGATATTTACAAATATACTATGGTATATGGTAAAATTTTCTGCATTTTGAAAATTAACATAAGTTGTGTATTAGTGCAGTGGCAATGTATCTAATTGGGGTCATTTTTTCTAAAAACAATTGAATATCTCAAAAACTAAAAGGAATAGACAGATATAATTTGATATCAAATTAAAGCTCTTTTTATGGGCTTTTCAAAAATGTAATAATATATAGGGTGTTCTATTTAAAAAAATATAAGTTTAATATGCCCTGGAATTATGAAACACCCTGTATGCTTCCAAATATTTTTAAAATGTGCACTTTAGGCATGCCTAATATGCCTCCAAATTTGGTTTACGTAGCTTTTATAATAACGGAGTTATCGACCGTTGCCACACTAAAAACTCACCCTGTATATATATATATGTATATATATATATATATATATATATATATATTGCTGTGAAACCTCCCTGTATAAAAATCGAGCCTCTGCTAATTGGGCGTCAAGAATGCTGTGAATCCTACAAAAAGCTATTCATTACCTTAACTGTGTTGGTCCATTGACTTTCTTCTGTTAATCGCCTCGGCTGCTCCTCTAGATAGCTTTCATCCTCATACATAAAAAAAACAAACACATTCCTACCACAAACATCAACGTCCACTCTATTTACATCAATATTCACAATACATTAAAATTTCAAAATTAATATTCAGCATAAATTTTAATATCGGAAAATTTCAAAATTAAATTTATTATCATTTTAATGTGCATCCAGAATTAAAGTCCTTGTAGGATGCCTACTAATTACTATAACAATATATGCAGAGTACAAAGGGAGCATCTACCACCCCTTTACGTTAATTAACCAGGTTCGTCTAATTGAGCTCAAAGACATACCTAAAATTTCATCATAATCCAGAACATCAATACTAAATACCCCTTTCTACTTAAACAAGCAAATTTCATCTTAACATTAAAATTTTATGGTTAGTACAATTTCACTAATGTCCATTTAAAGTAAATCAATTATAAAGTAATTCAACACACACAAAAATGTCAAACAAAATAGTATAATAAAGTTATTCAACACACACCAACATCTCAAAGTTCAAACAAAATAGTATAATTTACCTGAAGGTTACTGTCCTCGTAGCTTCAATGTACATCGTCCCTTTAGTTAATCACACCATTCCAACAGGATTATATTTACGGCTTCTAATTCTCAACGCTTTTAAAATTTTCTCCATCACCACTTATTTAAAGTTGTTTCTGGGCTTTTCCGGAACTCATCTGTGTATATCTGACCCTTGTTTCGTGGATCCAGACACGTATTTGAACCATTTAAGTATTAATACCCCCGAAAAATAACAAAGAAATTCATACTTCTTTCACCAAGATACGCCAAAACTGCCTACTTTTGTGTATACATTTGTCGTTGTAAATTTTGCTAATTGGTACAGTGATACTAAATTTTATTACCTTGTATCTAAGTGCACTAAAGTTCATTCATGTTAGCACGTAAATAACAAACTATTTTGAATCACTAAAATATACGAGCAAACTTTAAATTATTTTATCAAACTAAAATGCACTGTTTAACATCTTCAATCAAGTCGCGGATGTAAGAGCTTTTAACGCATCGAATAGTCAAAAGTCTAAGAGGCCGAAATTCATATTACCACCGGTATATATAGCGAATAGCCGGCACGTCGCTTTTGTCCTCAAAACAGACAATTCTTAAGAATTTCTCATGCTGTGTTCCCAGTCCGTCGCTCGCGCGTCGGTTTTACGAATTTTCACTCGCCCCATTTAAATCTCAGAAATTCTCACACGGCACGCAAACATGTCCGAGAAAAACTAATTAATTTTGTACAGAAATCGTTGTTTCTACCTCTGATATTTGCATCTCTCTTTTCAACCAATTGTGACCCTCGTGACGTTGCTTAAATCACGCCTTTTACTATATGTGTCTTTGCTTGACGCATTTTCTCTTTCCTTTTCTAACCTGTTCGTATTGGTGCAAATTGATATTCTTTATTATCGATTATATTTTAGTCCATGTGGACTATCTGGGTTAAATAACCCCGTATCGCACCTTCTCGTGAATATTAAGCCCCGGTTTCTCCAAGATTCTTTGTAAACATTAATTATCTGCAAAATTTTCGCCGAATGAGCTTTTTAAATAAACCCTGTTTTGTATTTCGTGCTAAAGCATCTGACTGTTTCCAATATCCTTAGAATCGACATGTTTATCTAAACAAATTAAACTGAAATTGCCTTTTAAAATACGCAGGTGTGTTCAAACATCCTACTTCTCACTAACACTTCTAGGATTTGCTTTTATTGGGTTTTACAAGTTTCTATAGATATTATCTGTACGTTTTGTTCAATACCGGTTACTTGAAATAGAGTTAATTAAGATAAATTTTGCACGTAATTTCCATTTGTTTAGGAATAATTACATTACACGCAGAGCTTTTTAATACTGTTTCTTTTGATATAAAGCGTCTTGTACATGGTTTAAATCTCTTATTTTTACTGAAACTAATAAATTTTTATGCTTCACGGTTTTAATAACGCGTATTATCTAATAATATTCATTATACACGGTGATTAAAATTATTTGATGTGATTATTTAATTTTCTACCCTGGTCTAAATATGAGTATATATATATATATATATATATATATATATATATATATATATCACCGTGTAGAAGCTTTGGGAAAAGGTACGCGTTATTAAAAAAAAACCGTGGAGAATAAAAATTCATTCGTTTCATTAAAAATAAGAGATTTAAATCATTTACAAGACGCTTGCTATAAAAAAAGGAAGCAGTATTTAAATGCTCTACGTGTAATTTAATTAATTTAATTATTATTTAACAAAATGTACAGATAATAATTGAATATTTGATTAGGATTCACTAAAAATTAAAGGGTATTATTTTAATTGGAGTTAATTGAACCATTAGTAACTTATAATATGTATAAAAAAGCTTGTAAAAACCCAATAATATTCAAATCGTAGAAGTGTTATTTAGAAGTATTATGTTTGAACACCTGCGTATTTTTAAAAGGCTCATTCTGCGTAAATTTGGCAGATAACAAATGGTTACAGAGAATGCTGGAGAAACCGTAGCTTAATAGTTACAGGAAATGCTAATAAGGTGGGTTATTTCACAGTCCACATGGACTGAAATAATCGATAATAAAGAATATCAATTTGCACCAATAAGAACAGGGTAGATAGAGACAGATAATATGCGCAAGACGGAGACACATATAGTAAAAGGCGTGAGTGGAGCAACGTCACTGGGTTGCGATTGGTTGAAAATAAAAGGCAAACTTGAGAAGGAAAAATAACATTTCTGTATAAAAATTAATTAGTTATTTCCAGACGTTGCGAGCCGTGTCGAAATTTCTGAGATTTAACTGGTGCGAGTGCAAAATTTAATAAGAACCGACGCACAGGCGGGCGAGATGGGAACATAGTACACGAAATTCTAGAAACTGGCCGTTTTGAGGACAAAACCGACAGACAGGCTAACCTCTATATAAACCCGGACTTTAAACAGTTTAGCTCTCTTAGATTTTCGAGTTGATTAAATGCGTTAAACAGTGCTTTTTAGTTTTTACGATTTTAATAGAATAATTTAAACAGTTTGCTCGTATATTTTGGTGATTTAAAACAGTTTGTTCTTTACGTGCTACAATGAATGTAATTTAGTGCACTTAGAAAAGAACATACAAGGTAATAAAGTTTAGTATCACTGTACCAATTAGTCAAATTTGCAACGACAAATGAATACACAAAAGTAGGCAGTTTTGGCGTATATTTGTGAAAGAAGTATGAATTTCTTTGCTATTTTTCGGGGGTGTTAATAATTAAATGATTCGTAAACGTGTCTGGATCCACAAAACAAGCTTCAGATATACACAAATGAGTTCCGGAAAAGCCCTGAAACAAGTTTAGATGAATGGTGGTGTAGAGAAATTAGCAAGGACGATGTACATTGAAGCCACTAGTGCAGTAACCTTCAGGTAACTTATGCTTTGTTGTTGGATTTTGATATTTTGGTGTGTGTTGAATAACTTTATAATTGATTTACTTAAAATGGACAGTAGTGAAATTGTACTAACAGCAAATTTTTAATTTTAAGGTGAGATTTTCTTGTTTAAGTAGAAAGGGGTATTTAGTATTTATGTTCTGGATTATGATGAAAATTTGGGTATGTCTTTGAGCTCAATTAGACGAACCTGGTTAATTAACGTAAAGGGGTGGGAGATGCTCCCTCAGACTTAGGTCTGCATATATTGTTATATTAATTAGTAGGCATCTACAAGGACTTTAATTCTGGATGCACATTAAAATGATAATAAATTTAATCTTGAAATTTTCTGATACTGAAATTTATGCTGGAATTTAATTTTGAAATTTTAATGTATTGTGAATATTGATGTAAATAGAGTTAACGTTGATGTTTGTGGTAGGAATGTGTTTGTTTTTTTTTATGAATGAGGATGAAGGTTTAACTAGGTGAGCAGCCGAGGCGGAAAAGAGTAAAGTGGCGATTAACAGAAGAAAGTCAACGGACCAGTTAAGTTAATAGCTTTTTGTAGGTTTCACAGCATTCTTGACGCACAATCAGTGGGCCACGATTCGAAATCCGGAGTTCCCGGATTTTGGTGGATTCACAGCAATATATATATATATATATATATATATATATATATATACATATATATATATATATATATATATATATATTAGGCATTATTTTTATTGCTATGAAATGCCCTACGATTGGGCTACCATTTTTATTGATGTGATATATAGCCTTTTTGGATTTCAAGTCCTTACGATGGGCGTGTCATTTTTATTGCTGTGATATTTTTAATTGATATGAATTTTTATTTGATATGATATTTACTTTATTTCTTTTAAATCTCAATGTTGAACGTTATATTTTATTTGTTTGTTTATCACGACTAGCTCACTGAATACTCGACTTCCTAATAAATCTTATTTTACTCTTTAAAGGGATTCAAATAAAGCAGTTCAAAATCACACAATATAATAATTGATAATATGTACAATGTTGTGTAACCTCAAAATTTTCCCTTGTACAGAATATTTACATTTACCAAATTTATGCTTTCCGGAAAGCTAGCAAAAATATCTTTTAATTACTCTCAAGTATCTTCGAACGTTTTAAGTGCTTTTCTTTGTTTTCATATTTTCAAATGACCTTTTTGAAAACTCTTACAAATACATAATGTACAGCAAATATTAAATTTCAAACAGTCTTTAAATAATAAAATGTTTAAAAATCGCTAACCTGGAATGGTCACTGGAGTTCTCTCATAGTGTTTGTGGTCTGCATCCTTGTTGTCCGCTTTACTTATTCGCCAGAATTATCCACTTTTGATCTCTGGTATTTTCCTCGAATTTGATCTCACTTTCAGACGTATTTTTAGATTTGCGTTAAGGCTTAGATCTTTATATAAACATCGACTTGACAAAGGCCGTCACAACCAAAATGGCATCAACAAAAGCCGTCCCAATAAAAGCCGCCTTCAATAAAAGCCGTCCCAATAAAAAAAGCCCTGTTTTATTAAATACTAAAAATAAATTTAATTAATTGTATAACTTACGTTTATTTGTAGATCGGCTTATTTGTCGTCGGACAACTTCTTTCTTTCAAATTTTACTTATTCTGAATTTTGTTTCACTAATTAATTACGTAAGTTTCTACTGCATGTCGGCAAATTTTGTGCCTGGTTGAATATGAACTGACTCTTTATTCATTTCCTATTGTATTTATAAGCTCTTCCCACCAATCGCTTCCATTGGAGTGTTTATTGATCAAGACTTGTACTTTGCGTTATCTCTGGCAGAACTCGGTATTCTCTCGAATTCCCTGGTTTAATTCTTTGACGAAATGCTTTCTCAGTCACGTAAGCGTTCTGCTATATTGCATATTTTGTTAGGATTTCCGATTATTGCTTTTATCCAGTCACGTATTTAATGTTTGTCGTTTAAAAATCCAAGACTTATATAATTGACCAGCCTGGTATTTATTTGTTTGTTACATAATGTTAGTTTTCTGAACAAATATATTCTTTCTAGTCACGTATTTAGTGCGTTTGCATATAGATGCGTTGATATTTTTGACGTATTATTAAATATTTGGAATGCCAATTTATCTATGTTTTCCGATAATTTTATTTGCTGCAATTAGTTGCTTTTAAAATCTTATCTTCACTCGGAAATTATACTTAAACATATACGATGCACACATTATTATTATAATTAAATGGTATCGGATTATTACTAAAGGAGCTTTTTTCTCATGCATTTAATCAAATATCCTTTATATACAGTGTCCTCGCAATTGACTTTTTGTAAAATAGTCGACTTACTCCTATAATTGATGGAATTATTTGATTTTCTTAAAGTTAAAATTATTTATATCTATCCTACGACCCCTATGACTTAATCTACCCTTAAACTACCCTCTTATCATAGCAATATATATAAATATATATATATATAAATATATATATATATAAATATATATATATATATATATATATATATATATATATATATATATTTAGTGAAGAAGAATAATCCACATTTGGAATGCAAATGCATGTTTATTAATATATATTAACAGTTTTTAAGATGAATTGAAAACTCAACTTTTTATGTAAAGTTAAATTACTATTTCAAATCGAACTAGTAATTAAAAACCACTAAAGAACGGCTACAGCAGGATTTGAACCTGCGACCATTGATTTTCCGGATCAACCCTCTAACCAACTGAGCTATGCAGCCAGTTGTTTAGATGGTGTTATAATTTATACTACTGAAACTTATTCCTTAAATGCAAGACGAAATTGAAAATCGGTAACAAGATTAAGCTTCAGTAGTATAAATTATAACACCATCTAAATAACTGGCTGCATAGCTTAGTTGGTTAGAGCGTTGATCCGGAAAATCAATGGTCGCAGGTTTAGATCCTGCTGTAGCCGTTCTTTTAGCAGTTTTCAATTACTAGTTTCATTTGAAATGGTAATTTAACTTTACATAAAAAGTTGGGTTTTCATTTCATCTTAGAAACTGTTAATATATATATATATATATATATATATATATATATATATATATTGCTGTGTTACTCCTGTTAGCCCCTACACTTGGACCATATTTACTGTGATATTTCCCTTATATTAAGCCCCTACGCTTGGACCATATTTATGCTATGATTTATATTTTTATTACTCAAGCACTTGTAGAAATGTTAATTTAAAATTTTCTCTGCCTCGACTAGCTGATTCAATTAAATAAAGCACTTCTACAATACACAGTATAATGATTGAATATTTACAACCTCGTTAAATATCTTCTCCCTTTTTAAATTATATACATCTGTTAAATTTTTAGAAAATCAAGCTAGCAAAACGAGCTTTTTATTACATTTAGAGACCTTTTGAAACGTTTCAAGATGTCTATTACTTTTCATAAATTTATACAAGAAACCCTAATTTGTCGGCTCTTACACTTTGAATTATTATTAAAATAAAAACAGTTTTAGAAATAAATCATATCAAAATATCTAACCTGAAGTGGTTTAGTAGGTGCTCTGCATTCCCAAGAATTGAATCCAACCAAATTAGTATCCAAATCGTTATTGTTGAGTTTATTCCAATGAAAGGTTTTTCATTTCCGTAATAGAATATTTACCATTTTCAGAGATTAACAAATTGCTTGAACAGGCAGCATTCTCCAGAATCTCGTATCCAAAATTGTATTTAAGATCGTAATTAACAGGAATCGTAACAAGATCTTTATTAGGATCGTTATTTCAATTGTAATTTAAGATGGTGATTAAGATGGTAATTAAAAATGTTAATTACGATAGTAATTAAAATGGTGCTTGAGATGGTGATTAAAAGCCGTCCTTAGAAGTACGGCTCGCATGCACAATTACAGACTCTTGAATTTCACTTTTAATTTAATTTACTATTCACGTAAATATTTAGCACTTTCAACTATAGTGACTGCCCAGTTTCAAAGTATACTCTCGATATTCAATTGTCATGATATTTATAGGATCGGCCTCTTTTGTTTGCGATTCGTTGACTCCACGTGCTGGGCGAGACAAGTGCCTTATCTCTTGTTATTTTTGGGAAACTTTACCAATTGTGTATTTCAATTGAATGAAGCGATGCTCTTTGTCACGTAATTCACTATGATACCTCACATTTGATTCAGAAGTCTCAGGAATCTTCGTTCATAAAAGCACGTACTATTGTTGTTGGCCTTATTGTATTCTCGATGGAATAAATTTGGTGTTTGTTTATTTCCTAATAAATTGGATTTTTGAACAAATGTGATACTTTTAGATCACGTACGCTTTTAAAATAATGCATAATTTCTGTGTGCGTTTAAGATGATATATCAACGCACTTTTTGAATAATTATCTAGCCAATTCATGCAGGTTTTATACTGATTTAATTTCATTGCGTTTTGTTACATTTCTAAATCCTTATCTTTGCTCGTAGCTACTCTTGGATATGCGTTTTAATCGCTTGTACTGCTATATACAGTGTGCTCTCAACTAATTTATATTTATAATGACCTATTTACTCTTCTAATATCTGTACTTATGTACTTTTGTTACTTGGGAGTTTCTTTTGTTTATTCTACGACCCCTATGACTTAACCTACCCCTAAATTAACCCTATAATTACAGCAATATATATATATATATATATATATATATATATATATAGTTAAGTAGTTTTTTACATAAGGTAAGAGAGAGAGAGTTATAAAATGAAATACTAACTTAGACTTTTATGCAAAGCTCAAATGATCATTTCAAATCGAGCAAGTAATTGAAATATGAAAAATATAAGGTCTTGAACAGGGCTTGAATCTGTATCTTAGTCTTTCTAGAACTATACGATTCCAATTACGCCATCTTATTTTTTCTATCTTTCAATTACTAGCTTTTTTCTAACGCCTAGGTTAGAAAATGATTGTTGGCTAGACTTTTGAGATTTGAGCCTCAAACTATTTTCTTCTTAAACTAGTTAACTTTTTATATTTGTTTTACTTCAATTGCCTTTTAGTAATCCAACTTTTAAGTAATAGAATTTCTTTACTTCTGTCAGTTCTGCTTACACTGAACTTTTAAATGATCTTTTCGTTGTTATTTTTTTTACTAAATGCATCATTTTTGTTTTAGTTTATCGCCATTTATTCTTTCACTTCTTGTTTTTTCTATTTCTAACTCATCCGTTTCTGCTAATCTTATAGCATTTGCATACGATACATCGAATATTTGTGTTCAAAGAATTTTTTATATAAGTATTGCTTAACATTACCGATGTTCTAATCACTGATGTAGTAATATTGTAGCAAAAGGATTTATTGATAATGGTTAATTAAACCCAAACGCGCAAGAACTTTACAAAATAAAAAAAAAGACAATTATTGTTAAATATTGACAAACATTTATCCTATGATCCACAAAAGCACGATAATTGTATAAAAACCAATTTGGATTTTAAAAGAGTTTTATACTAATATTCACAAGGCCAAAGACACAAATAACAACACACTATCAAACCATACCAAATTGTTATAAAAAATGCCAACTATAGAGAGCTATATAACACAGGAAACATATCCCTTTTTAGTTTATAAAATTGTTTAGTATAAGACTAACCAAGGAGAAAATTAGGTGAGTATTTTTACTGAGGTGCAAAACCCTTGATAAGGCGCGAAAGTTTAAGTGGTAAATCAAGAACTGTTGTTTATGATAAGCAATACCAAGGGCAGTAACTAGAATATTTACTTTATTTAAATTCATCGCATTAACATTTGCATAGTTCGTTGTTAACTAAACTCATATGATAAACACTTGCCTAACACACACTAAAACAAAAATAACCAATAATTTCAATCAAGAAATATGCCAGAATTTTTCCATAACACAAAATGCATAGAATAACAAAGTATTTTAAAAACAAAAAGTGACATATAAAGAAGATCGAATATTTACTTAGTAAAGACAACTTCGCTAATAATTTACAGTACCTAAGCTACAATAAAAAAGGCTGACAAATTTAACCAATATTAATATACTCAAGAAAGTAGGCTACTTCTGAGTTTAGAAAACAATCTTTCGCTATAAATTAGTAAATTAAACTATGAACAAAAAATAGTCAATATTGAATCGATCATAAAAGTTGATCCAACGGATGAAAAAGTATAAATAGGATATAAAATTTGCAATATACTAACTAACTGTAAAGCCAGCACAAGTAATAGAACATACAAAAACACAATGAAACATTTTATAAAATAACTAAAAATTTTCTAAAAGATATCTTAATATACACAGTGCAGGCTGATAATAGAAAAATCACAACACTAACGTACAAAAAATAGTATTTGGAAAAAGATCGATCTGTTACATGACATTGCATCATATATTATAAAAAAGTAGACTTCACTTTAAACTAAACAAATTAGCCTAAACTCAAAGATAAATGCTTGGTATAAAAAAAAGTTACATCTCCCAGTACATAAAAATCAACTCAGCCACAACGGTCAAGCATTTTATATATACAGCTACCAAAAGTACACGAAATAGATAACCCATAGTTAGGAGCAGCATAAATAGCCCAACATATCAGTTGCCAAAATTTTTAGTAGAAATATTCAATACAATCGTGGTGCAAACCTACTACTGCACTGAAAATAGTTGGAATTTTCACAATTCGTATTAAAACAAAACCATCATCATTAGGTCTTTAGTTCTGAAACTGGTTAGACGCGCACCTTCATTGTTTCCTATTCTGAACTTACCTACACATTTACCTGAAATTTCCACAGTCTGCGTCTTTCACTATCTGCATATAATAGTCTGATCTAGGTCTACATCTACCTCTCTTTTTTCCTATCTCTGCTTGTAATATATACCACACTATTCCCTAAACGTGCCTTAGAACTTATCCTGCCCTTCTATTTCTCCTATATTTTTTTTGTTCTTCACATATATCTTTATTCCGCTACTTTTTCTATAACCTCTTTGTCTGTCTATGCTATTATTATCATACATCTGAAGCACAACAGCGCAAAAGGCTTCTACCGTTTTTCTGTCTGCTTCTCCTACTGTCCCTATTTCATTGACGTACTGTGCTGTGCGCCACACATATGCTTTTAACAATTTTCTCCTTGTCTCTATGTTTGTTATCTTTGAACATAGCCGCTTCTTTTTCTTCTTGAATGCAGTTCGGTTCCTTTTCTATTGTTTTACAAATATATACCATACTCAGGGATGTGTGAAGGGGGTTAAGTAGCCTCCGGCTACCAAATACCTCCAACGCTTAAACATTTGCTGAATTAATAGTTTTCCAATATATCCTTTCGCACAATCAACATTAGTTGAAAATATTTCAAAACCAATACATGTAGTTGTTTTTAATAGTCATCAGGTATGAGTGCCATTATTTTTTCGATATAGATATTCCGTCTTGCAACTGTTGGATGCGTACCTCCACTTATTTAAATTCTGATCTAACCTACACAGTCCCCTGTAATTCCCACTACCTAGATACAGCTCGGTTCTCTTTCTATTCTTTTCTAATTATCATCCCCTAGCATTTCTAATACCTCTTTGTTCTTAACTTTGTCTGTCCATGATATCTGCATCATTCGTCTGTAACACCACATTTCAAAGTCTTCTACCTTTTCCTTGTCCGCTTCTTCTACTCTCCAGGTTTCACAGCCGTACTGTGCTGTGCTCCACACATATGTTTTAAGCAATCTTTTTCTTGTTTCTATGTTTGTTGTCTTTGACCACGGTAATTGCTGTTTCTTGTTAAACGTAGCACGACCTTGTGCTAATCTTTGTTTTATATCTTTTGCGCTTTTCCTATTTTGCGTTATTTGATTTCCTAGGTAGCAGAAATCCTTCACCTCTTGTAAGTTCTCGTTACCTATTTGTATTCTAGTTTTTTTTATTTTCCCCCTCTTTCACATACTAGTACTTTAGTTTTATTTTTGTTAATTTTTATACCGTATCTCTCTGTTATAACTGTTTCCATTTCATTAAAAGCAGCTTCTAACTCCTCCTTACCAGATGCTAATACCGCTATATCATCTGAAAATCTAAGCATATCAATCTTCTTGAATTTGACAGTATTCATTGCCTCTTGGATGTTCAAGTTAGAGATTAATAGGGATAGGGCACTCACTGCTTTCCTAATATTTACCTTTCTACGTTCCTGCTCTAATTCTATTACCGCTGTTTGCTGTATGTATA
The DNA here is from genome assembly GCA_036346225.1 of Platerodrilus igneus. Taxonomy (NCBI): domain Eukaryota; kingdom Metazoa; phylum Arthropoda; class Insecta; order Coleoptera; family Lycidae; genus Platerodrilus; species Platerodrilus igneus. The sequence continues at coordinate 4,171,587 of JARFIW010000500.1, read as the reverse complement.
AGCTACATACTAGCGATCCATCCCTAAAACTCATTCCAATCTTTTTGAGTATTTCGAACATTTTTTCCATTTTACATTGTCGAATACTTTTTCAAGATCTACAAACCCTATATGTACGCTTTCCCCTTTTTCCATTGTTTTCTCCATTAACACTCTCAGAGCTGAAATGGGCTCCCGTGTTCCCCAGCTTCGCCTGAACCCAAATTGATCTTCTCCTAGGATTTCTTCAGCTCGTTTTTCATCCGTCTTTGTACAATTCCAGTTAATATTTTGACACGTGTGCTGTCAAACTTATTATTCGAAAATTTTCACATCTATCCGAGAATTTCTTTTTTGGTATAGTGACAATGACTACGTTTATGTCGGTATTATTAATTCGGTTTGAAGTCAAGCGGCTTCAAATGTCAATCGCAATCCCAAGTGTTTAGATGTAAAGGGTTTGAAAAAGAGAAAGAAGATATTTCAATCTCATTTCAATTTCATTTATTGCGCGCACGCATCTGTTGAACTGCAACTTTGTGTTACTGTTTAGATGCGTTTTAAAATGTATCAAACACATCAAGCATAGATATTAATTAATACTTTAACTACGACTACGGCATCAAAAACATAGTTGTAAATGAGGTGTATTTATATTTTCCACTACTTTACTATAATTCAAACTAGTATGAGTTACCATCAATGTTCTTTTCCTTCGCAGTTTAAGGTTATATTGATACACTACATGTGATTTTCCAATGCTCCACCCGAAGGTACTACTTTCGCCAGGAAGCGAGTTTTTTACCTGAAAAATTTTGAATTTTGTCGAACCCTTGCTGCTCCAAGCAAGGTAGGGATCTTTAACGTGCGTGACAAAACTCACAAACGGGACCTCCATTTTACCTCTCATCCGAACGAGGGCGTATTTTTGTGAAAAATGCTCGCCCAACATTTTTCAAACGGACCGTGTCGGGATTCGAACCCGAGACCTTGGACGTAGTAGTCACACGCATACCAACTACACCACGGAGCCGCCTGTTATGTTGATACAGCAGACAAGACCAGCAAATGGTATAAAGCGAAGTTGGGTACGTATATAACACTTTGAGTGACATTTCAAGTGGGTTGATGTGCTGACCTGTTTATGTCGCTCCAGTCAAGTCAAGCTGTAAATTTTTAGGATTGACTTGAACTGTTCAAGCTGTTTGAAATAACATTCTTGTATGTTTACATCAAAGCTTAAAACTGGATTACTTAAGCCGCTTGACTTCAATCTGGATTGAAAATACCGATATAATCGTAGTCTATGATATTACGTTTAAAATTTTTGGGTATCTCGCCTGTCTCATACATATAGCTTACAAGTTGGAAGAGACGTTCTGTTACAGCTTGTCCAGCAGCTTTTAGAGTTTCTGCTTGCACCTTATCTGTACCCGGTGCCTTACCATTTACAGATCCTTTAATGCTAATTCAAACTCATTTCTAGACTGGATTTAATGTTATTCCATTTTGTTTCTACTTCCTTAGTATCAGATATTTTTCCGATATCTTTCAGCAATTTATTTGACTTTTTCAAATTTTTTTTTAATATCTTTATCTCTTAGTTTCTCAAAGTGCCTTTTTCTGTTTCTTATTTTCAAATCTTTAAAATTAAGTGTGGCCTTCATAATTGCGATGTTGTAACCAGTGTCCAAATCTGCTTCTGGGTAGTTTCTACAGTCTTTTACTTGATTCCTAAACCGTTGCCTGACAAAAATGTAATCTATTTGATATCTTCCTATATCTCCTGGCATCTTCCACGTATATCGTCTTCTAGCATAATGTTGGAGAAATGTGTTTGTGATGATTTAATTGTTCTTGTCGCAAAATTCTACCAGCCTATTTCCCCTAGCGTTTCTAGTGCCTAAACCAAATAATCCTACTACCGCTGCATCTCTACCCTTATCTACCACTGCATTAAAATCCCCCGTAATTATTAAATTTTTCGGTCTTTCTACGTATCTTAATATGCCTTTGATGTTTTTGTAGATCGCTTCTATCTCTTCGTCACTGTAGCTAGAGGTGGGCATGTATACTTGTATTATTACTGTGTTTAGCGGTTTAGATTCAAAACTAACCATGAGTACTCTTTCGTTCTTTTGTAAGTACTTTTTTACACAGTATCCTATCTTTTTTCGCATAAATATTCCCACACCCAAATTTCCTTTCTTTGCTCCTGTATGAATTACCCTAAAGTCTCCATTCCAAAAATCCCCCGCCTCTGGTCACCGAACTTCGCTGATCGCTAATATGTCTAGTGCTAACCCATTCATTTCGATTTTCAGGTTCTCCAGCTTACCTACTTGCATCATACTTGTAACATTCCACGCTCCGACTCGCAAAATGTTCCTGACTCTTATTCTGAACTTTCCGATCTCATCAACCGAAATAGTCCCTTTCCAGAGATCCGAATGGGAGACTATTTTAATCCCGGAATCTTTTACCCCAGAGAATGCCATCATGTTTATTACAATTTAAGTGCGCTGTGTACTTGGGAGGTAATGTGGTGGTTTCTCGTTGCCTTTCACATGGCGGTAGTGTCTTAGACTGTCATACCGACCCCTATGGTCTCTGCCAATCTAAGTACCGAAAGACACGCTGCCCTCTTTCGGGGACCTGTCTTAGTCTGGTTCCTCACTAACGACCCTACTACTTTGGTTGGACCTGTAGTTTGGCTTTTTAGAATGGAATTCAAATGTGAATTATTCTTCTCCTCTATTAATAATAATATAATTACATCTTTGTATTATCCGAACGTTGCAAAATGGGATGATCAATTTATTAGTACAGAAATTATGTATATAACTATAATCAATTTGCTTAAATGAAAGACGTAATTGAAAATCGGTAACAAGAACCAAGATTCAGTAGTATTAATTATAACATCATCTAAACAATTGGCTACATAGCTCAGTTGGTTAGAGTGCTGATCCGGAAAATCAAAGGTCGCAGGTTCAAATCCTACTGTAGCCGTTCTTTTAGTGGTTTTCAATTACTAGTTCGATTTTAAACGGTAATTCAACTTTACATAAAAGGTTGGGTTTTCATTTCATCTTAAACTGTTAATATATATTAATAAACATGCATTTGCATTCCAAATGTGGATTATTCTTCTCTCTCTCTCTCTCTCCTCTCTCTCTCTCTCTATATATATATATATATATATATATATATATATATTAGGTAGTTTTTTTACACAAGGTAAGTTGATAAATACTAACGTATTACAATTATTAAGATGAAATAATAACTTAGACTTTTATGCAAAGCCCAAATGGTTCTGTACACGATTTAGATTTGTAAATTTCTCAAGTATAGTCATCGGTATCAGTGGCGTAATTGGTTAACGCACAGTTCCGGCAAAACTGAGATGCAGGTTCAAATCCTGTCCAAGACCTTATATTTTCCTTCCTTCAATTACTAGCTCGATTTGAAATGATCATTTGGGCTTTGAATGAAAGTCTAAGTTATTATTTTATCTTAATAATTGTAAACCGTTAGTATTTATCAACTTACCTTGTGTAAAAAAACTACCTAAAATATTTATATATTAATACTTGGCTTATAGCTGTAATATTGAGCGTTACTTCCTGTCTATATCTGACATAAGTCAAAAACTTGACAATGTTAGATATGATTGACAAAAATGCTAAACGTAATTGAAAGTTAGGTTTATATATGGTTCTGTACACGATTTAGATTTGTAAATTTCTCAATTATAGTCATCGGTTTCGGTGGCGTAATTGGTTAACGCACAGTTCCGGCAAAACTGAGATGCAGGTTCAAATCCTGTCCAAGACCTTATATTTTCCTTCTTTCAATTACTAGCTTGATTTGAAATGATCATTTGGGCTTTGCATAAAAGTCTAAGTTATTATTTCATCTTAATAATTATATATATATATATATATATATATATATATAAATCTAATAACTGTTAACGCATTGTTTTAGTATTTGTAGATGAATTTATTGATTATGATGTTACCGAAACGCCCGCCCGCTCGGTCGCTCGTCCATGCGTCCGACCTCCCGCCCCAATCCACCCACCCACCCAGACACACACACAGATGTGCCCTTTCAGCACTTTCTAATGTAAAAATTATTCAAAACGCTCAAATATAACCACGTAGTCATTTATTACATTGAATAAACGTCCACATTTGAATAATGACGGAGATAGCAAAACAAATTTTGTTGTGTATGAAGGTAACATTTCAAACATTTAGTACCTAATATCATAGAGATTTACGTTTAGAAAATAAAGTCGATTTTGCATTGATCAGAGCGTTTGACAAATTAAATTTTTTTTTATGAACTGAACAATTCTTATTAGTGTAAAGTACGTGCCTTTTTACGGGTTTTAATACTTTAATAGAATAAAATTCCCTAAACAATATAGTTGTTTATAATGGAATTATAGTTATATGTAGGACTAGATTTACTTTAAAATGGTTGAAATGGTTATTGCTGTATTTCTGCGAACGAGTAAAGCAATTTAATATACAATACTCAATAAAAGTGATTGCAAGTACAAGTATTTGCAGTTAGTTTGTTTTTTCGCCGATTAAAAAAATTGTGAGCAAATCTGAATGTGTTAAATTACTCAGGTGATAGGTTTGTTTTCAAAGGTTACTACAGATATTAGTTTAATAGCTCAACTTATAGTCTTCGATCATGTTCAAGGCTTATTCAAGTTCTGTTAAAGTTTATTTGATTTAACTCTACTACAATTGAATGTGTTGCAAATTAGGGTTCGACTTAAACCTGTATAATTTTATACAATTTTGTACAATTTTGTACAATTTTATACAAGATCAATTGTTGTCACCAAAGTTTGTGTTTAAAGTTTTAAAGCATTAAGAAACTCAGTCTGGAATTAATTCAAGGCTCGTAAATTTAAATATCAAATTAGTTTTTAAGATTTGTATTTCCTGTAAGGAGCTTTAAAAGATGAGCATTGTGTATTTAATAATTTTTGTGAAAAGTTGTTGCTATAGGGTTTAATTAGTTCAAATATTTATTTAGGGAATTTTTTATAACAAAGGGTAATTTACACTAAATTTGATAAAGACTATAAGACATAAGCACGGCGGTGAAAGTACTCTGACACTAGCAGTCCATGTAGCTTTATTTTGAGTGCAAGTTGAAACTTTATTTATTTTTTATGTGTTTTATACTGCACTAACTTTCATTTTTCTTTATTATTCTATGGAAATATTTATATTCTAAAAATTTTAGTAGGGGTTAATAAACTAATTTATTCGAGTAGGGGGTGTTTATGTTCTACCAACTGAAATAATCGAGGAAGTGGTTAATTAATTTAGATTTGAACCTTCGCCTCTGCGTATAGGGAAATTTACTTCAATAACACAGCAGATAATTTTGCTGCCTAATTCGTGGAGCTCGAAGGTTTATATAGCGCGATAAAAAAAATTTATGTATATATACAAAGTTGGATGTTGCCTACGAGCTATAGATTTACAACTGAATCGCATACTAACTATTAAACCGGGGCATCTTTATTCAAGAGGATCCTTGAATAAAATACAATTTAATATCTTGTTAAGAATTCTTTATGGGCTTTGGCGGTAATTTTTGTATATTATCATCAATAGGTCTTCAGTCCTGGAACTGGTTAGACGCGTACCTCCATTGTTTCCTATTCTGGGCTAATCTACACACTTCCCTGAAATTTCTAGAGCCTATATGCAGTTCGGTTCTCATTCTATTGTTTTCTAAATATATACCCTATTTCACCGATATTCAGTGGTATGTGAAGGTGGTTAGGCAACCTACGGCTAACAAGATCCCCAACACCTAGACATTTGCCAAATTAACTGTTTTCCAATAAATCCTTTTCGCACCATCAACATTACTTGAAAATATTGCAATGCCAACACCTGTAGTTGCTTATAACAATCATCAGCTTGAAGTACAATGAACAGTACTTGCAAATCAGTATTTCAAGTATATCCATTGACGTAATCTTTGGAACACTATCCAAGACTAAAAGTGTAATATCTCATTAACAATTTACATTTGGCATATTCACAAAGCTGAATTAGGAATAGCGAATAACCGTGAATAGTTCTAAGTGATTTCAGAGTCACGCCCACAGAATTCACTATATTCAATTAAGTGTAGATATTTCAATACAGTAAGCCCCGTGGTTTACACAACAATGGTTTAATACCTTCTTCCATTTGAAATTAATGAAAGTCAATGAGCTATATGTGATCATACTTGTATGTGGATGCGTATTTCACATTTAATGCAATATTACGTTACTCGCTTGGGTTACTTTCTTTATTAGTAATCATTTGGTCCTTAGTCCTGGAACTGATTAGACGTGTACCTCCGTTGTTTCCTATTCTGCGCTAACCTGCACTTTTCCTGAAATTCCCACAGTCCACATCTTTCACTCTTTGTGTGCAATAGTCTGATCTAGGTCTATCTTTACCTCTCTTTTTTCCTATTTCTGCTTGTAATATATCCCGCAACATTCCCCAATTGCCTTAGAACGTGTACTGTCCTTCTAGTTCTCCTATCTTTTGTTTCTCACAGATATCTTTCTTCCCCTACTATTTCTAAAATCTCTTTATTATTAACTTTGTTTGTCCATGCTATCATCGCACCAAATTCCAAAAGACTTCTACCTTTTTCCTCTTTGTTTCTCCTACTGTCCGTTCCTATTTCATAGCCACACAGTACTGTGCTCCTCACATATGCTTTCAGCAATTCTTTCCTTGTTTCTATGTTTGTTGTTTCCGAACATAGCTACTGCTCTTTCAAGTTAGATGCAGCTCGGTAGCCCTTCTATTTTTTTCTAAATATATACCTTATTTCACGGATTTTCAGTGGTATGTGAAGAGGGTTAAGTAATCTGCGGCTATATTAGCTTTACCATGAATGAAAGTGAATATATCGATGATGGCGGATTTATGATGATGTGGCTTGAAAATTTTCAAATGCAATGGTTAAGCTCTTTGAAAATAGTATACACGCCCTTAACTTCTTCATACAGATTGGTATTCTACGTCTCTGGTTGCCTGTCCAGATATTCATAAACTGCGCTTTTTAAAATACTGTCTACAAATCACTTAAAGTTCACTATTTTGCCGCTAAAAAGAACGTAGGTTCAAAATAATTCTGCCTAAATTTTAGTAACCATCAGATTCAAAAGGTTTTTGCAGGATGTTGTCGACTCTAACTAAGCTTCATACAAACTTGGGTAGTTTTTTTTTATGGTGACGTTGTGCTTCCAAACCAAAATATTCTTCCTGAACTACGTTTGAACCAATTGAAGGTTTAGAGATTATTTTAGTTATGGTTATTATAACTTTATATACAACTGCAGCATCCGAACCAATCGAGTCTATAGCTAAGAAATTTTTAGTGTTATCATTGCGGAATGCGCGTGATTATAAGCTACCACGTACCTATACTAATTGTACAATGACAGCAGAAGAAGAGCTAGAAATTCTAAGAACCACCATGGTGCCCCAACAGCAAAGTTTTGCTATTAAACCAACGCCAAACGAAAAGAAACCCCAGATATTTAGTAATGTCCGCTGCCTACCTTTAAATATTTATATCGGGAATAATGTTAAAATTAACCAAAATCTCTAATGCCGATCTAAAGTGATAAACTCATTATTTGTTCTTTTATAATAACGTACTTTTCACTTAGTTTTTAACCGTCTAAGTACTCAGTTCAATAAAAACTCCCACATATTCAATTTTCATACACACCCTTATGAATATTGAAGTTATGAAATAGCAAGTGTAACAAAACTACAACAGAAGGGGATCATACATTGAGAACTTCGGTCCATTAGGGCCACGCTCCTGTACAAAAGAACAACGAGTTCCTGGGTGTCGAGTTACAGATAAGATCACCCTCCAATATTAGCTACCAGGATTAGGAAAGCCAATAATGATAATTGTATTAGTATCGAATTGTAATTCTTGTGAGTGTCAGATTCTTCTCACGCATCGATTGTTATATTTCGCGTTTTTGATTTTAGTGATGCTCTTAGTCCTTGTTAAATTTACAGTTCAGTATAGTTTTCTATGTTTATAAAAAACAATAAAGCAATGTATCGCGATAAAGTAGCATAAAGTGCTTTATTAAAACGTTTTTTCGCATTTACTACCTGAAAATCTATTAGAGGTATTTCACTTTAAGAAGACGTCGTCATGCGCACAAAATAAAAATCAGTTTGGAAGAGTTTAAAATATATAATTAGGTGTGGCAGTTTTCGGGCATCGGTGGCGTCGAATTTTGTGATCAACTATAACGCCAGTTTCGTTTATTTATAACATCAACATACTGTAGCGGGCTACTATTACCGCCTTTCACTAATTTAAAACAAGTAATAACAAATGTCTTAATTACTCACTGTCCACAAGTCTAATTAACAGTATATGCCTTATTTTAGATGTTTTCAGTCCAATTAACAATGAAGCACTATTACACTAATGAATTTACAAGCACTAATATATTCTTAAACTAACTTCTTAACCATAGGTCTATTAACAACACTAACACAACTATTATTTATTACACTTTTGTCTATTTATGCATTCTACAAGCTGCATGTACATTATACACTTAATATAACATTTATGTATACTCTTGAACTTCCAAAAGCTCAACTATTTTTACTTTACACAATATAATTTATATTCGACATTCTGATATAGACTAACCCTGTACTTCATCATCGGTCTTATTTATACCGTGAGTTAGAAAGGATGGCTCTTCCTCCAGTAATTGCCATAAGCTTCTCGGTCCATGTAGAATATGTAGTGCTTGCGGCGTTTGTGTATGTTTGACGGGTTGCCTAATAGTAGCTCGCAACAATACCATAACTCAATACCACGTCACTAAATTCTAATCACCTTGTTACCCTGTTTTTGCGTGCGTTGCACAGACCGGTATTTATTGCGAAAAAACCATTAACAAGGGAGAAATAAGGGTTTTCTCGGGAAAGATTCATTTGCGGCGACGTATTCGCTAACGTGTTAAAAAAAGCTACGGTCCCGCGAAATTTTCCGATCTCAAAAGCCGAACGAGCCGTACGACAGAGCCGACAACGGGTCGTTTAGCGTTGGTGCGAGAGAGACGGAAGATTGAGTTGGTGCCCAAAATTCGTTTTGGGCTTCTAAAAAATCTCTAATATATACCAAAAAACACTGTCCGTATCATAAAACTTGGATTACAAACGATTTGCAAGCTGTTACTTTGGTATTTTCTTAAAACATTTATTAAAGTTTGTAAAATTAATTCGACAAACGTCAAACACGGATAACGAAAGCTGACGTACACGAACGAAAATCTATGATACCACATTTTTTTTCAAATTCCTAAAATTTAACCTTACAAATCATCTAATATTAATTATTATTGTACGAAGGCATCGTTTTTTAATATACACGGGCTATTTTTTTTAGAAATAGTTAAATATTACATTTGACGTTTGCTTACAAAGATAGCCGAACGATTACAATAGAGCGTGATTTGTTTCTAAAACGATGTATTTCTTATGTGGCGTTTTGCTAGGCAAGTATACAACCAACGCCATTTTCAATAAACATTACCTCGATATTGCAAAGCTAACATCTCTGGCTACCATTCATAACTTCGGTGGTTCAATGCCTGGTAAAATTTTAATTTTTTTTTATTTTGTTACTTTTTTAAACAGGCAATAGCATTTATTTAACAATACGCATAAAATAAACCAACACATTTTTTTCATATGCTTCAGTGCGGTCTACAATCTCTAAATTGTAAGTTATATTTACTCAAAAACCATTTGCAATGCTTTTATTTCTGATATTGTCCAACTTGCAGAAACGTATTCGCTTATATGCGTATAAAAACTAAAAATCGTTTAATATTATACGGTATAAAAACCCGAACGCTTAGAGCAACAGAGCCAACAACAGATTGATGCGAGAGAAAATGACTATCGAATTGGCTTCCAAAATTGGTATACGATCATTAACAAAATTCTAACATGTACTAAAAAACATTACATCTATCATAAATTCTAAGTTATTGACCATTTGCGCGCAGGTAATATAGTTTTCTTTAAAACTTTTATTGCAATTTGTGTGTTTTATTTGAGAAATGTCAAAGGCAGGTTACGAACAAGGCGTAGAAGCACGAGTACGTACTATCTGAATCTCTGTTGACACACTTAATTTACAAATATTTATTTATTTACAAATATCTTTATAGTATTGATAATTAATTATGATTATAAAAAAGTATCACACATTAATATACGCAGTCTATTTTTAAAGAAAAAAGTTAAAAATTTAATGTAACGTTTATTGTACATTCGAACAATTTTAAGTGTACGTGAATAATTTAGGTAACGCTATATCCTATGAGACATCAACTACTACAAGTATACAACCAACGGATTTACTACAAAAAACAGTTTGATGTCGCAGGACTAACAGCTCCGTCTACCATACGTAACCTAGGTGGCTCGATGCCCAATTAAATTTATTTTTTTTTATTTTGTTGATTTTTTAATTTTATATTGATTTTTAAAACATTAACAAACATCTAATATGAGTTAAAATAGCCAAACAAAATTTATAACCGCTATACAATTTCTACAGTAAGTTGATTATTCCTTATTTACATTAACAGTAATTGACAATTTTAACATTTCCAGCGTTTTGGTTTCTAATTTGATCTATATTTCATTTGTCTTAAATGCTTTGATATTTATTTTTTAAAGAACCACTTATGATTACCTTCACTTTAACAAAAATCTAAAGTCAAGAATAAAAAACAATTGCAAAAATACGTACGCATTTTCAACTTAAGTATTCATAATCACAAATACAAATACTTTTTTATTTTATACTGAAATTTTATGCTGAAATTTTATGCTGAAATTTTATGCTGAAATTTTATGTTGAAATTTTATTAACATCCAAAGGAAAAAATACTCAAACAAAATTTATAAACACTATACAACAGTCTACAATAAGTTAATTATTCCTTATTTACATTAACAGTAATTGACAACTTTGTCTTAACGAGCATACCTAGCACGTGGTAAGAGCGAGGCAGCATGGTGTAGTTTTGTAAAAGTATGACAGAAAAGGTAGAACCAAACGGTTACCTATATTAACTAAAAGTCCTTATAAAATACCAGATATGTGCTGAAACATAAACTTTCTGAGCGTAAAACCTAAATTCAATACCGGTTACGTATACGTATTACACTCGTTTCTGTATTTAAATAGAAAAATGTTAAACGCATATTGCGGCATGGGAAACGTTTTTTTTTCACCTAAACCACTAACGGCAAAATTGGTTGCATACATTTCAGGCAAAATTTATGATTAAGATAAGTTGCTATTAGCAAACACGTTATTAAAAATATGCTAATATGTAACGTTGGTTACATTAACAATTAATAAATATTGCTTAATTTTAATTGGTTAGCATGTATGGATTTTATTTGTTCTATTCCATTTGTCATACAAAATAAGACATACACTTTTAGATAGAGGCAGCATGGAGTTGATTCGTAAAAATAAGACCGAGAAGGTAAAACCAGTAATTACCCAAATTAGCTGTAAATATATTTACAAGGACATTATTAGCACTTGAATTAAGCTAAGACGATCAACTTATTTCAGTAACTTTGACAGACCACGATACGTTCAGAAACATGACTTAAGTTGTTATACAACAGTTGGTTAAGCTTTCTAGAATTACTGCTTATTGCAATCGATTATTTAACCACTGTGTATATTATCCGTTGCTCTTTAATATCTACGTAACTAATATTGTTCACATTGCTAATATAACTTTCGGATGCTAACTTTGTAAAATATTTATAAGCTACATTTTCATTATTTACATTGTATAGAACTTTTAATTCTTTCTATGAAATTTACTAGGCCAAAGTGATTTAGATACGCTAGGCTACTCCAAGTCTTTTTAAAGATGTGTACTAGAACGTAGTGGCTTTGATCCTATCAACTGCCAACTGATGTTTCAGCAAAATATACTAGGGCAAAGTAGTCTTGATCCGATAAACTCCTTGAAATCATTTTAAAGCATTCTACTTGGACGAGTAGTCTTCATCCGATCAACTCCTCAAACTAATTTCGACAAAGTCTACTTGCGCGAAGTGGTCTTGATCCGATCGACTCCCCGAAGTGATTTTGACAAAGTCTACTAAGGCGAAGTGATCTTGATCCGATCGACTCGCCGAAGTGATGTCGACCAAGACTACTAGGACGAAGTGGTCTTTATCCGAACGATTCCCCGGAGAGATTTCAACAATCTACTGGGGCGAAGTAGTCTTGATCCGATCGACTCCCCCTAAGTGATTTCGTGGTCTGATCGAATTCCCCTAAGTGATTTCGACAAAGTCTACTAGAGCGAAGTGATCTTGGTCTGATCGAATCTCTCTTTCAACAGTCTACTGGGGCGAAGTGGTCTTGATCTGATCGATTCCCCGAAATGATTTCAACAAAGTCTACTAGGGCGAAATGATCTTGATTCGATCGTTTTCCCGAACTGAGTTCGACACTCTACTAGAGCAAAGTAGTTTTGATCCGATTGACTCCCCCTAAGTGATTTTGACAAAGTCTACTAAGGCAAAGTGATCTTGATTCGCTCAACTTCTCAAAGTCGTTTTAATGAATTCTGCTAGGGCAAAGTGAGGACGGGGCGTAGAGAGGACGGGGCGTAGAGAGGCCGGGACGTAGAGAAGGTGGGAAGAAGAGAGGGCGGGACAAAGAGAGGGCGGGGCGAAGAGAGTGCGGAGTGAGGAGAGGTTGAGACAAAGAGATAGCATGCCAAGAGAAAGCGGGGCCAAGAGAGGATGGGGCCAAGAAAAGGCGGGGCGAAGAGAGGGCGGGGCGCAAAGCGAGTAGGGGCGCTCAATGTAGTCCCGGAGGTACAACAAACCGCTTCTAGTTCCTTCTTATAAAACTTGATCAAGTACTTTAAGCGCGTGTGCAAGTGTAATGTAGTAGTGTAATATAACATTGTCAATTGGAACGTGTTCATGAAAATGTGTGGAAAAACAGGATTCTGTGTGTGTGTGTGTGTGTGTGTGAATTTAGTTTATTTTTGGATATACCCTGGTCATTGGTCCATCCTAGCCTTTTAGAGTCTAATATAAAAATAAAATAAAATTTAATTCTGAAGGTGTTCGTTGACGTTAAAAAGTCGATCCAGAACGTTACGGAGGGGGAGAGAAGGCAATTCTCGTGCTCCGATGCATTTCCTTCTTTAAAGTTGTTAAGGCGGGGGTATAATTTAAGTTCGCTAAAGGTCACAACTTAATAGGTCGATTTTAAAGCATAATGCTATTGTATATTTTATTTGTGACCTAGTTAACATTGCTGTAGTTTTAAAACAATTTTAATACTTTTTTGTGTGTCTATTTGCAGCTAAACTGTTTGCTTTAGACACCAGGTTTATTTATAATTTTTGTTCGACTTATCGGTTTCTACACCCTCTTTAAATTAATGACATAAAACTAACGCCACCCTCAATACATATATACGGTAACCAATTCTCAAATGTGTTAATCAAAATTAGCTATACTAAGAATGTAATCTTGTCGTTCTCTGAACGTTATAAAAAAGTAAATCTGTATTTTTAATAGTCTCACAATGAAAATCATGAAAAGTACCACTGTTAATTTTATGACAGCAACACATCGAACGCCATAAAAAATTAATCTGTATTTTCAATACAGCCCACAATGAGAACTATGAAAAGTATTACTGTTAGATTTATGACAGTAACGCATTAACGTTACATAAAATAAATCTGTAACCTTAATACAAACTGCTAGAATTTTCGACAATACACAACAAACCCCACAAAAAACAATGCTGCACCTCCATGCAGCCACAAAAAATATAAAAGATATCGCAGTTAAACCACATGACAGCACACACAGAACTTCACAAAAATATATTCAATAATTTCCACAAACAAAGCCCCAGTGCCTACACTTACTTCAATTATTCACAATAAAACCGACACCCAAGGCAATGTGTAGACACCAAAAGGCAACAAGAGCGGCCCACCCACCGCGAAATATTCAAATAAACAAAAATCACCTAATGGCAATCCACGCACCACCAGCCAAATGAATAGACAGGGACAGCCGACAGGAATCCGGCAATGACGAGCAGCCCCCACACCAAATCAAAAGCACGCCGCCTCCTCCAAGGAAGCATCAATCCACCCACCATACGCGCAACGCTATAACAGATGATAATCAAACTTGACAAATTAAATCCATCGCTTTATTATGATTTTCCAAGATATTGTAACACAACAGTTACTGTAGGAAACATTTCAATTTAATTAAGTAGTTCGGAAAAACAGTAAAAACGTTCGCAAGACTTGTGTAAAAATCAAATTTTGAAGATTCGATGTGGTTTCAACTCGGCATTCGCGTGCATCTCTTGTTTTGTGAGGAATCGCAAATCCAAAGTCCTACATTTTTAATTATATTGCGATTCGCCAATTGGTGGACGAAAACATCAGAGACGACATTACTCGCCCAGGGTTAAAAACCAACTGTTCTATTATAATAGACAAACAAGATAGCCTCTTAGGAAAATGCGCGCATGTTATTTGCGCTTGGAGTTACTACATAGTGAAACAAGACTATTAAACTTGCAAAAAGTTTATGTTTGCTCAACCCAAATCTTAGTGTACCTTTTTTAAACGATACAAGTTAAGAAATGTTTACACAAATAATGAAAATTAGAACTTGTATTTTAATATAGACGGGGTATATTATTATGGATAATATTCTTTTTGATTATTTCACAAGGTTGAAGGGTTAAATTACCGACAATGGTTAAACAATTGTTTACGGGAATTTTTGGACCGATACCAGCGTCGTAAATGTCTTTTTTGAAAAAAGCTTGCAACTGTCGATATTCAGTGCCCAGTATTGCTAAATGGTTATTGGGTGATGCAAATCTATGTAAGCGCTGGATGTTGTGGCGCAGATTGTTAAGGCGTTTTCTGGTGTCATGAAGCAAAGGATTCCACCACAGTATCGTGCGTGTGACGTAGTATCTCGTAGGTACAGTAGTGGCTGCGGCAGGGTGTATGGATTGAATGATGAAGTTTACAAAGGATGTAAGGTGAGAATGTGGTGAAAAATTGAGTTGGTTGAGGGTTGGCTAGAAATGTGGTTTTCTGGGATTTTAGGAAGTGAGGTCAATCTGCTTTATTTATGTTATAGGATGTGGTTTTATGAAATTGTTGTGGTGGAAGATTAGAGAGGACTTTAAATATTATTTGGTTCTGGTCACTAAAGATACATTCTGCGAAGCTATCAAATTGTTGGCTGATAAGGGATGTGAATATTGGATCGGCGATTAAGAGATTCTCAAGTTAGAGTATGCAAAGGGATATTTAGAATAGTAAAGTTATGTTGTTGAATAAAATCTTCAAGGAGAGTGCCTTTTTCGTAGGTGGTGTCATTGTGCCATAGTGTAGATTTAACGTTTGTATCTGCACGCATGATTATCAGATTGTGTTTAAGTGTTTGTAAAGTATCGTAAAGCTGATGTAAATATGTCTGTATATTTCTGTTGTACTGAAAGCACGCCAAAATTATGTAAAATAAGCTGTCTTCCAGTGCAGTTTTGTAGTCAAAATTTGTGGTGTAGAGTGGGAGAGGATAACGGAAGCATTTATTTGATGGTTGTTAATGAATAGCTGCTGTGAAATTGGGATCTAACGGGAAGGACAGCTAGAGATATGTTTTGTTCGATAAGAACATGGGCAAGTTCAAGTATAGCGGTTCCGGACATGTGGGAGGTTGACTTGGATAACTCGTACATAAGAAGGAGAAAGTATGGGGATTTAGATCAAGCAAGGGAAAAATTTGTGTGGTAGGGTTAATAGCCATAATGGGTACGGTGTTTGGAAATTTTATGGAATTGTTGATAGACCGTACAATCAGGGCTGTTTACTAAATGGTTATGGGGACGGTTGATATTTGGCAGTCGGAACAGGTAGATGGCATAGATCTTTGGTTCAGGCGTGTTCTTGTGCACAGTGACCACAGGTGATTGTTGATGGGTAGACTTTGGCAGAATGTCCAAACCTCTGGCAGTGATAGCATATGCTTGAAACCAAATCACGAATACCTTCGATGGGAATTCATTTTCGGGGATGAGATGTTGAAAAGCGTTTTAAAGTATCGAAGTGAAAGGGTATCTGGAGTGGGTATTTTTGGTCGATGTCAAAGATAATAAGTTGGGGTTGTCTGAGTTTAGCGACCTGAATGTAACAAATTTGTTGGTTTAGGTTGGATATTATATGTAGGTCAAACGGTTTATTGGTCTGAATAGTGACTGCGGTTTTAGAAGGACGAATATTATGTATGGAAAGATCTGGTAGGGTTGGACGTAGATTTTGTTTGACACTATTGAACAGCTGGGATGGGGTTGTTTTAGAGTATGTTAGTTTTAGGGTAATAATTTTGGGGGTGGTTTGGCAGGGTGGGCATCTTGGGAAGTGGGTTGTATGTGTGTAGGCGGTTGTTCTATGGTCGTGGATGTTCATAGTTCTTTCCATCTGGTGGAGTCTTGCTCTAAAGATCTCACAACCCTACGAAGCGGCAGCGGCTATCAAGACGATATCCTCCATACGTTGAAGGAAGTATAGAGCACTGCTGCGGTTTATCTTGTTGCCATCACTGAAAACATGCACAATTAGATCTTTTTTAATTGCGGTTATGTTCTTGATATTAATGGTTGAAGCTGTATCGTCTCTATCTGGTGCCCTCTTTGATTTTTGCGTGTGAGACAGCATAGAGCTGACTGACGAGAGCCTAAATCTTAATGGCGGCGGCGAGAGGGATACTCTTGTTGACTTTTGAAAAGGCATCAGACAATCTGCCGATACGGGTAAAGGTGGGAAATGCCATGGATGATGTAGATGTACTTGATGTGGCCAAGGAGGTAGTTCGTGGCGCATTGTACTTCCCCTTATTGGATAGTGCAGGTGCTATTTCGGAAATTGCTTGTGAAATTTATCAGCTCGTGATGATAATGGCACTTGTTTGCTTGTTGCTTTTAAATAATTTCTACTAGACGTTGGAGAATAGAAATTAAATATACGTGACATTCTATAGTCACGTGTTAATACAGAAATTAGCAAGGGTTCTTACCCACTTCTCTTGTAGAGGTGTCTCAGGATTCTCTTGAAGTGATCAAATATCGGTTTGAGTGAATGTAACTTTAACTTTAACACTGAACACTCCGAATGTTCGATATAGTTTATTATTCAGGCCCACCCTCTTTTAACAGTTTAACACTCTTACTGTTACAATTAAGTGCACTATGATCACATTTGTAGGCTGGTTAATGATTGGTATTAGGTTCCAATAATAATAACTAAACAATGTACATAGTATTCAATTTTAATAAATTCAATAAATTCACGAGGAACGCAAAAACACGTCGTTCTCGTTCAAAAGTCTAAGCAAGGATCCTGTGCCGACCATCTGAACTCTACTGCAGAATGACTAGTTCGATCTGCTTAACAAAACTACTGCCTTCGTTAGTTACGCGCAGTAATACGCGGGTAAGTACACATATTTTATATCTTTCCTTTATTTTTGTTTACCCATTTTACCCTCAATTAAGTCCGCTTTAAATACGTATCGAACTAGAAAAGAGAATATATGCCTAATTGCCAGTACCAAATGTGAATCCGTTTGAAATAAATAAAATCTTAGCTTGATGAAATGTATATGAGTTGATCAACCAAAGTAGAAGAATTATAGGTTGCTTTCATATACAACTGTTACATCCTGTACATAGTGTTATAGTGTGATTTTGAGGGTTTGAATATATCTAGTTTTTTTTTGTTGATAGAGCTTATACCAGTTCATGAAAACAGTGTGAAAATAAAAAAAAAAGTAACAAAAAGAAATTTGATAAAACTTCAGCTTTGATTTAGTTTGCCTGTCTCGGAGTAAAAAATTGACTTTTTTAATATTTTTGTTTAATTTTGATGGCGTTTTAAGTTGTGTAATTAGGGGAAAAAGCAATTTTTAGACCGAAACTACGATACGAAAGTTCAAACACAAAATTAGAGATCTTTCCGATAAGAAAATAAAGTACAAACAATATTAGAATATAGGCAATAGGATAAGGGATATAATAGGAAGAACGTTAAGAGCAAAAGGTATAAGGCGGAGAAAGGATACAGTAAAATAAAGACAGACGCATAATTAACATAAAAGAATGCTGTAAGAAAGAACCAAAAATGTTATAGAATAGGTAGAGGTAGACATAGAACAGTTGGATCAGAGTTAGCTTCGAAGGGTATTCAAGGTGGCAGCGATAAAGGTGATAGATATAGATAAAGTAGAAGTGCATTGAATTTTGTTTTGTAATTGAACAGTTAATTTAAGATAATTTGTGTTGTGAGTATATTTAAATACAATTAGAAAGAAATGTATTATATTTAAAAGGAAAACTGTGGGAATGATGAAGTTTAGATTGACAAAAGTTAATCGTTTTAATTTTGAGAAACTGTCGTTTTTTGACAGAAATAATTTTGTAAAAGTAAAATGGACAAAAATAGTGTTATTACGGGGAAAGATTGTATTTAAACGACTCTAATTGGTTAGAAATTTAAAAAAGTTATTTAATGTATTATCCTTACGTCAAGCATTTTAAATTTATGTCTTACAAGTATTCAAAAGCTATATTAGCTACTGGAGCACCAAAAGTTTACTACACATATCGTTCAAGTGCTTTATCAAAATTTTGTAAGAAGAGTAACAACCATCAATCACAACCCAGGATAACCTAGTTGGAAAAAACAAAGTCCCTTAAGAAAGAGGGAAGTATTTCAAGCAAATAAACCAATATTTAGAGACCATTATTTAAGTAAATAGTAGCATTGCTATTAAATTCTCCTTTTATACAGATAACCGAAAAGAACTTTAATTATGACATATATATATATATATATATATATATATATATAAATATTGTTATGGATTCAAAGGGCTAAATTTGGGGTAAGCAATGCAATTTCAAACACCCTGTATAGAGAAACGAACAAATTATATACGCGCAAAATTTATTTCATTTATTTAATTTAAACGGACAAGTATTGATGTAATTTTTATAATTGATGATTGAAAAGTTAGAAGTACATAGAGAAAACCAGTTTTAAAAACAAACAGAAACGCATAATTAATTTAATTTATTTTAATTCAACGTGTAAAGCATTGGAAAACACACCAGGGTAAAGAAAATCGATAATCCCAAGGCAAAAGGTGTCTTGGTAACAAACAAGGACGTCAATTTATAGGATACGTTGAAATATAGACTCCAAGAATTGTTGTTTTAAACGGTCTATAATTAAGAACACCTGCATGTTTAAAAGGTTACTTTCTTCGAAATTATCAGCATAATAAAGCGGGCTTCATAAAAAATAGTGTTCAACCGTCAGTGGCTTCGAATAACAAGCTAACAAAGTTTCTTAAAAAGTAGGTGAGATGCACGATCAGTAATATGCTACAGATAGAAACGGATATAAAAGCATTGGTTTTAAAATGCACGTACTGAATCCACGTGAAGTGATGTGACGCTGTCAGCAATATCGATTTTCTACAACTCAAGTGGGGTTTGGAACGCGATATCAAATATGCATAAAAGATAAAAATATTACAGGCGGAGTTTCATGACGACACAGAACAGAATCATTGGTTGAAACGGATACTTTTACAAACGGACGAACATGCGACAAGTAGAAGCGAGTTTCGGATTATACGGGCGCGTCCACGAGGTGAATTTCTGGAAGCTTTAGGTCGGTTATATCAAAATTTGCAGAAGTGTTATTTTAAAATAAGTTTTTCGCGTGAAGTGTGGCCTAGAGGTGGCATTTTAAAGATATAAATACTCTGAGAGAATTGGGAGCTCCCTTTTTATATTCTCAACGCTTTTAACTACTTACAACGATAGACCGACGTTATAGTAGAGTTTTTGTGAGTATTAAATATATTCATTATACCGTAAATGTACTGCTAGCACTTATAAATGGGTAGCTATGACCTTCTAGTTATTAACGTAAAGATATGAGTAGTGTAGTAAAAATCAAATTAACAGAGGTCCAATTACTACCATACCAGGCTAGTAAATCAATAAATAGGCGCATAATATACGTGAGTTTGTATGCTGTTATGAAATGGTAATTTGGAGCAATGCTTGGTGATTATTGGGTTTTCATTTATGAATATGTTGAGGAGCAGAGCGCATAATCTGGAAGCAGAGGGGTTCTGGAAATCATCGTCTGAAGGTATAGAGGCTTGAAGCATTCTCCAGGTAACTTATTTGAATTTTCTGTTATCTGATAAACTTTTGGTATTATTTTGGTGATGTGTGAGTGAATATTGAAGTTATTTATAGTTATTGACGCAAGATACGTGTACTGGAGAATTATTGGGGTTATTTAAATTATTGAAAAAGGGTGTATTGAAAACTTATTGAATATTGTTATGAATATAAATTGGATTGTTGGGGGTACATGGGTTTATTAGTTTTGTAGTAATTTTATGCAAGGTAAAAGGCATACATTAATAAACTGGGTTATTATGAGCTCACCATACTCCAGTGTGCAATAAATATAGGGTATTATTTGGGGCCCATCTACTCATATTATATTAAATGTGTTTTCAAATAATAATTTAAAACAAGGACTTTGAAACATATCACTTATTGAGTTGTAATTAGTGTACCAAACTGTTTACATTTGAGAATAATTTGGCTGTAAATAGCGTAAATAAAAGATTGTATGATTGTGGTATTATTTGGTTTTATTGAATGGTGTGCGAGTGGGAAGAAAGAATGATTGTAAATTTAGGTATCCGACAAGAGGCACAGCTGAGCTAGCCAGGGAAGCTGCTGAAGATATTTTTAAGCAGAAATCAGGGTAAGAAATTTTTTTTGTTGAAATTTTTATTTTTTGAAAATCAGTGTTGACACTGGCGATGTCAAACCCATAAGTCCACGATACCACAGCAATATATATAAAATCCTGCAATTTCGGCGCTGTCAAAATTGAGTGCAAGGTAAACTACAAGTGGAAGTTTCAAAACCGAGCAATTACAAAAGGAAAATCCTAAACAAATTTGAATTTATATTAGAGAAAAAATTGGAGCTGACATCTCCAACACACAGCTGGGGTATCAAATCTACTATACAAAGAGTACACACAACACCACGTGAGAATTACTGTAAGTGTTAAGATAACATTTTGAATTTTCATAAAAGTATACAAATAGTGGTGCTAGTAAAAAATATTAAAGAGATCCAGTATTCTTGCAACAGGTTCTAAAAGAGAGAATAAAAAGAAGTCCCAAAATCAGGACTACAGATAAACTTTTGGCGCATTAATTAAAGAAATAAACCGATCCCAAGCTGAGATTGAAGAGGACTCTTACTGTCATTTGAGTTAGTCGGTTAAATAGAAATCAAAGCACATGTTAGGATTAAACCGGACTGTCAATGCAATAAACCCACGCGTAAACATATGTAAAAAGAAAAAAGAGGTAAACAACGTGCAATTCAATTATAATAATATATTGGTAAAACAAGAATGCCATTTTAATCCATAAGGGTTGAATAATAGCCCTGACTGAGTAAATGTAAAAAAACTAACTTTATTAAAACGTTGGTATTGAAAATGCGCTTTATATTAAAGAAATTGGAAAAAATTTTGTGCATCATTTCATTGCTTCAGCATTGAAAGTATTTGTAAGTATGGAGTATCAAAACCTTTATTAAAACGTGCTTTTTTTTTTTTTTTTTTAGAGAAATTGAGCAACATTCTACACATCGTTATTAATGAAATAAACGTATTAATGTAAACAAAAATATTACATTAATTTTAAAAAATTATTCAATATTACTAATTTCACAGATTTTATATTGAGGGCTTCTAATTCTTACTACAATCCATCGGACAAGTAACGGGTAAAATTTTGTTGTACAAACCTGCACTTGAAGATGATAAAAGACGTTTTCAAAGCAAAACTGTTATTTACATTTGGTGATTACAAAATTAATTCAATACAAGCATTATTATACCTATGAGAATGACGTCGAACTAGCAATATTTAAACCAATCAGCGACTAGAATTTTGTATATTTAAAATGTAAAGAGCTCATTGGACGCAGTGTACGTGCAATTCTGCAAGTCCAGCAAGAGTCGTAGCGTGAAAATTCTTTAAACAAATGCTCATGCTCAGTTATCGGAACTATTATTTATAAATAACAGTAGATATACTAAGAGAAGATGATTATTGGTTTTTCAGTGAGCCAGTAGAATGAAAATACATAAAGTGGTACATTTGAGTAAAAATTAAAAATTAAATGTTTAAAAGTGAAATTAAGTGTAATTAGCCGATTCAAATCGTTAATAAAGTTCCCTTGTTTGAATTATTTTTGGTAAAGCAAGATAATAGGGCTCTTATTATACCACCCAAAGTAATTGTAGATACCCCTATAGATATTAAAAATTTTACTCTAAATGATTTTTATTATTACAATAGAAATTTAAAAATAACAGTACTGAGTCACTTCTTAAAAAATTAATACGTTTACTAAAAGTAATTGTTTTAAACTAATTGGATTTGAGCAACTGAAATGAAATTTGTATAAATTTCGGTTTTGGATTTAAACTGGATGTCAATTATGTAACATTATTTGTATTTCAATTCTTGAGAATAACGCATATATTGCCAAACTTTATCTGGATATTATTCAAGATTGCTGTAATCTAGGTAAGATTAGTTTATAAGTTTTAGGATTTCTATAAAAGACAATTAGAAATGTGCATAGTATCTTTAATAATTATACGATGATATTGTGTAGTTGTAAGATTTCGTTAATTTAATATCTTCCTATATGTTTGTTTTGGCTTATTTTGTATTCTTCTTAATTGTCTTTGGGTGGTTTTAATTTCCAAAGAAGAGTAAGAAGAATTTAATATCTATTTAGGAAATAATTTATTACAAAGAGCAATACAAGAGTTTTGATTCAGGGGGATTTTTTTAAAGTAATAGTCCTAGGTAAGAGTACTCGGACCCTGTGGGATAATTATTTGTAGATACGGTAATGTAAATTGATATATTGGAGAAATTTGAAAATTGTATGAGATTTGCTTTTCTCTGCTTACTTAGTTGCTTGAATGAATATTTGTATTGCTAACATTTTTATGAGATTTAATATTTACCAATTAAGTTGGAGAGAATTTGTGTTCTACTCACTGAATAGACGTAGAAGTGGTTTCTTCTATTTAGGAAGGAGATTCTACAACTACGAATTCAAAAACAGAAGAAAATTGACGCTCAATAAATCGATTTTTACTGCATTTTCAGTTGCTGGATCATGAAATTACCGTGTAGTTGTAAACGAGGAGTTTATTTGTATGTGCTTACTTACAACTTTTGAATAAGTTGCGTAAGACAAAGGCGAAGTATTTGAAAAAAGTCGAAACATAAACCTGAGTTAAGTAAAAAATTAAATACTAAACAACAAGATGGGTGACAGAGTTATCCTTGGATGTGTAAATAGTTGGAGTTTACGGTAATATATAGATATTTTAATCGTGGCAAACATTTTCCTGAAGTGAATGCTCAAAACTTTATATTACAAAATCCTGGAGTTTGAAGCCCTTGACGTAGAAACAACGCAACTTGGTGTATTTCATATAAACCGCAAGGTTGTTGAAAGCATAAAATTATTACCCTCCGCCTTGTCTAATTAGTAAATAATTTACTGGTAAGCCACGCCGGCAATTAATAACGTCCGTTACTCCAAAGGCGTTACAGCTTAGAAGGGGTTAAGGCGAATACAATATTGATGCACTCTTCTGAGATATTTCGTTCTACGCATTTAATGAAAAATTAAGATTTATGCTTATTTTAAAGACGCAACACTAGTATAAATTATTCGCAACTCTTATAACATCACGAATCTTATATTTGTCAACTAAAACAATGCGAGACCTTTTTTCTGCAAGAAATAATTATAACTGTCGCACTTTTACTTGTTACCAAATCAATTAACGTCACTGCGCAGTTTTTTCTTTAATTAGACTTTTTGTAATTAAGAAAAGCTCCATTTTTAAAATTACTTGGAGAGCTGGCATTTCTCGAAGGGTAATTTTGATTGTGTCCGGGAAAACAGGTTCTTTTTACAAGAAGAAGATTCGCTTCGTATCCTGTTTTTTAATTGCGAAAGCCCTGCATGCGAAGTGTCACTTTTTCTCCATCGTCGTCCCTTGCTAATTACAGAAGAAGCTATGCCGTCGCACTTTCATTTGTTACTTTGTCTCGACGGATTTTTATATCGCTAATTACTTTCAAGACACGTACTAGGACTTAAATGAAAGGAGCTTTTTGATTCCTATACACGAATAGTAAATCTTGCATTTCACGTAACGATGCTCATGGTAAATACTTTAAGCAAATAAGAAACAATCTTAGAAATGGAAACTATAGATAATTAATAGAAAAATATTCAATGTATATCAATAATTTAGTTGTATAAAATAATACTTGAAATTTTAAAACGTTGAAGAAGCTCTTTTCGCCCAAACACTGAAGGGTCATATATGTATCAAATATTTTCAGTCTTACAATGATAACGCGTCTTTAGCAGATTTTGCAAACTTTCGAAAAAACAGTTTGAAATCCTGTAACAATAAATAGGCAACTCACCATACTAAACGTCAGCACATACTTTGTACAGTCTATTTCCATAATTTCATTAAAAAGAAAATCTGTAATAAATTTCGTTAGTTATTCGACTCCACAGTGGATTTCATATATACAATTCATAATTGAAATGTTTTCCTAAAACGTTGAAACAATCCAGAATATTGGAGTGAATTGGAATATAATTTTCTGCGTATTTTAATATTTTAACGCAAAATAAGACCCACTATTTATGTTTGTTGTCTTTTTTTACACACGACGGAGCACTAACTCCTAAGATCATATAGATTTCATCTAGTATCTAGTGACATCACGTACCAAAAGTTAGACAAGAACTAGTTCATAGAAGAATTCTTGCCATAGCAGGAATCTAACCCGTACCTACTTTGTAGTTGCCTACGAGCTAGGCCCATAGATCACAAGAGCAAGGATTTACTCTTTGTGTTGTCATTATATATGATTTCAAGCGCTAGTATAAACATGTAATATTGTACTTTTTACTTGAGGTTATCTTTAATGCACAATCTTACTTTTTAGAAATCTAATTTTATAAGGAATAATAAAGAATTTCGGCTTACAACTGCAAAATAAAAAAAAATCTAGTACAAAACGCGAAGAATCTCAATTCGTACAAATAATTCTTTTAACCAAGTTAAACAATAACAAGAGCGTGTTACGTTCCTAGAAATACTGAGAATCATATTTCAATAGTTTCTCTATTAGTAAATCTCACCAATAGTATTATGTTGTTTCCTTTAAGAAATATAGTTTTAGGTTACATGCATTCTTGAACTAGAAAAGAATTATTTCTGTATCATATACTGTTCATACTCAAAGTTGTCATTATGGCGGTTTTATAGGTTAGAAATGATATCAGCAACGTAACTTTGTATTCAAAACTATTAGTTTTATGATTCATTTGTTTTGATTATAAATATATAACCTGGCGCTTATGATCTAATCGTCTAGGCATGAAGACGTTAACATTCGAAATTGTGCTGAGTCAAGAAAATAAAAAGCACCTTTCTTTGGTTCTAGTTAAGCTTTCTCTAAGTTAATTTTATGTAAATTTATTTTGATAGAAAAAAACGCAACGTATTTCAATTTACAGACCTAATTAATCAATTAGATTTCTGCAGTAGGTATCCCGAATTGTTTTATCGAAAAAAGGTCAATGCTTTGTAGAGCACCTCGTAATTACCATCCAAATAAACAACGTGTAAATTGAGTAGATTAGTTTACCTTGAAGAACAGGTATCAAACAGACTGCAAGCAGTCGATAAAGTTCGGATAATACCTTACCAGGTTGGTTATTTTTATGTTTAGGAACACCTTGGTACGGTTATATTGACAACTTCATGTTGGACAAAAGCACATTTAGAACAACTACTTTCTTCTGAAGTCCCTGGAAATAATGGATTTTAGTGGTATCCAAGTCGACAGGTATTTATGAAAACCTGTGAAACTATAACCACCGATTAATTTTAAAAGAATAATATTTCTAATTAATTACATGAACTGACAAACTATAGTACATTTTTGCGATTAGATTAAGAATTTAGATAGTAATTTTGTCATATATTTAGTTATTTCTTTTATTTAATAATATTTATATGTACTTGTGATGAAAACATAATTGTATAATAGTCTTATATCGGTGCTTTTCATAACTAATGTGAAAATCATAGTTCAGTTTTATTTTAATAAATTGCATTGCAATTACTTTGAGACGTAATTAATATTCAGATAATTTAACATTTAATTTTGGAACTCTTTCTTTCACCTAGCAGTTACCAAGTAGATATATCAGTGTCCTTATTACATCGTTTATTTCAGGTTGGATTTTGGCATTAGTGCACTTTATTAGTTCTCATGTGAATTTTTGACCAGAATAACTTTCTTGATCTTAGGTTTTGGCATTCTCTTGTTATTAGTTTTGGGGCTTCTTCTTAGAAGTTCCATATTACGAGTTTAGGTGGCGTCCAAATTAAGTCCTGATTAAAACGTATGTCACACACGACAGCATTCTAGGACCCTCTTCAAACACACACCACCCACCCCACTGAGTTAGTCGACAACAATTTTTGTTAATATGGTCTAGGTTTTTGGTACTTTCTCGAAACAGAATTTTTAGCGGCTAGATTTTCTGAGGCTAAAACTGTACGTAACAAGTGGACATAGAAGTGTTGGTGTATAGGTTATAATTTTACTATAATCTCGTATACATACTGACTTTTAGAGAGTGTAAGTTTGGAAAAGCATATCCAGAAATTATGGCTTGAAAAGAAACATATTTGATGTTAGTTAAATTGAATATAGCGCTCATGATATTAATCCAACCATTACATACAAAAATTCATACTGATGTCGTCAGTTGTAATCTCTCATTTAATGATGCAGGGTCTTTGCTATCAAAGAATTATAATATTTTTCTACTGTGTGAACTTTATCCATCTCCTATGGCCTTCAAATTTCATTCATTATGTTGATTACGAGTGCCATTTAATGCAACTGAATACTTATCGGTCAAGGGTTTTTTTTTGTTGCAAAATGTGTGTCACAGTAATTCGATCATTTTATAAAAATGTACTCATTTTTCCACATCCATTTCTGAATATTGGTATATTACAATACAAAAAGGTACAATACAGTAGTAGAGTGCGTGCTCGCCCGGAGGGCGTAATAGTATTGTAAAAATTTTTAAAACGATAGTAATTTAGTCGTTTTACAAAATGAGCATGAAAATTAATTTTACTCTGCTTACCTTAAGACCGTCTAAATGTTTAAGTTCTAAAGTAAAGCCAATTAATGAATCCTGTGTATTACGACATTTGGCAAAGCTAAAATACTCACGGTATTGTTGTGTATGTATTCCGGGTCGGGATCTAAGTCCTCTTCTATAGCAGATTTGTTGGCGGATTTTCTTGCTTACCTAAAACATTTAACATGAACACATAATATACGGAAGGATTGAGGTAGGAAATCAACGGAAAAATTTTACCGCACCAAAGCACTTCTGCCACATTTCTTAAGATAAGGAAGACACTTTCAGTATAAAAGATGGTCGCTTGTTGCTTTTAACTTGCAAACCACTCGCTTTTACGTAGCCATTCTCTGGTTAGTCGAAAACAATTACGCATATTCCTTTCAACCCCAAGCACTGTCAGGGTGTAGTAAATTTTCGAAATCCGGGCGTTGCGCGCTGATGTTACAATTTTCTTTGCGGCAAACTGGAGGTCGGTTTGAAAACTTGTATGGGTATGATTGTATTAAAAAATGAAACTTTAATCCGTAATAAAAGACTTTGAGGAGACTTGCGGATTAACTTTGAACTCTAATTTTAGCGGAGTGTGATGAGACTAGCGGGGCGGGGGACGAATTTCCTTTAAGCGCCACTACACTTAACAAATGTTAACTAAGAATACCGCCCAGAAAGTGTAAGAACTAAACGGTGAATAATCTTGTGTTGAGGAACCTGCAAGAAAGCGTGCCCATAGACACGCTAACATTATTCTATAAGTCTTAAATAAAAATATTTCTATCTAAAGAAAAAGGAAATATAAAGTGTAAGTATGTAGACCATGAATACTTGAACTCATACCAACATGGACGTTTTACTTGTTATGGGAATAATTACTCATCACTTTTAGTATAATGTTTTTGTCGTACAACTTAAAACATTTGTTGAAAATTTTATCGACATGTGTGAACAATATTTTTAGCATGGTTACACTGAAATCGTAAGATTCAATAACGAAAATTATGTTTCTATTTCTCTTCAAATAAAAGCATGTTTTAAAGTATTTACAATAAGAATAGATGAAACATTTTTGGTAGAATAGGAATACGTTATGCATGTTATTAACTTATAATAATTTATGTTCAAAACACTTACAGTCAATTTTGGCAGATCTGAACTATAAGCATCACATTGTTACGCTCCCATTCTGGTTGCGTCCTCAAAATACATCGTTTGGATTGCTGTTTGTATAAAGTAAATACTTCCGCCTAGTTTTCAGATTGTATGCAATTTAACTTGCGTGTATTAATTTTAAAAGATAGTTTAATTGTAAATTGGATTACTCGTAAATTACTTTCCAATTTATCGGAAATGATAAACAACTGTAATTAGTTGTAGATATGATTGCTGTATTCACGTTCCTTATGTTAATAGCCGATAAGAGGTGATAGTAACAATTATTTTATAACCAGATTAGCAGTTGTAGTTTGTTCTTGGTTGCTATATATTAATTACGTTTTCCTTTTTGCTTTAAAAATAGTATTTTAACTGTAAGCAGTGTAGTTCTGATTGCTTTTTGAAAGAAGTATGCTTTATAGGCTAACGTATTGGACTCGACCACACGTGCTTGTTTTACGGAACATTTACTTTAGTGATACGCGTCGCTTCACCAATTGTGTTTTTTTGTTGATTGGTCGTTTTATATTTGAACGATGTGTGCGATCTAGTTTTTCGTGGTTCTTTTTATCAGACTGGTGCATACTTTGGATTATCCAAGTACAGTTCTAAGCTGAGTGCTTCAAAACAAACAAATGGTGATACAGTTGTAGCGGGGTTAGTAGAAAAACAGGTTGCTTATGATAAACAGGCATCTAATTCACATGTAAAGACAGTTGATACTGTAGGTTCTGAATTTTCTAACCCCAACGAGTCTAAAATAGATCGTTGTTTGCGCAAATTTCGTTATTTAAAAACATTAGATTTTTCTTTGTCACCATAGGTAGCAAATAAAACACCTCACGTTTGCTGTTGGTTTAATGCATTCCCTCGTGCTTTGAAAGCCGTGATCCTAAATTTTTATTATCATTTTTTTTTTACAATTTGTGTTACAAACTATTTCGGAATTATTGTCTCAGGAAATAGAATTAACAAGAATTTATCAATACTACATAGTTCCACCCGCTGATACTGTCTTCTGCTAACACCAGTGAAATACGTATGTGTGATTTAGTGTAGAGTGTAAGAAAATCCATCAACATCCTCACAGTCAAGGGTGAAGTGCTTCGTTAGTGCAGGACATCGTGAATCCCACACTTCAATTGCAAGGAAGCGTTACTGAAGGACTTTCTGTAAGTTGAACTATTTCCTACTTAGTATTACTTTAAATATCTACCCGTTGTTTTTGCCATATCTTCGTCGTTCTGAGACCTTTTGCAATAGAACTGCATGCTTTTAAAAAAAAAAGAGAGAGAAAAAAACTAATACTACTAGAGTACTCATATCAATTGTGTCTTATCTATTTATCATTTGTTGACATTTTGTCTAATTGATGTTTAATTGGTGTGTGAGGAAACGTTTCTGCTACTCCCCAATATTCCCTCACTTTGTAATCAAAATTTTTTTTGTAATGCTTTTATCGTGATTATAATATATAGTTTATCCAAAACAGTTTTCTTACATCTACAAAGTACTGAATAATTTATGCTTAATCGTTTGTTTTTCAGGTTTGCTTAACTACTTTTCTTACAGGTACCGTCACTAACTCCTTACCGCCGTATACATTATATGTCAGTTTGCTTCCTACACCCCCCCCCCAATCTCCGATTGAGCCCGGTCATTCCGTGATTTCTTGGGGTTACGCACGGCTACGAGAACAACGTAGCATAAATATTGGCGCCCAACGTGGCTGCCCAAGAATTACGTAACAACATGTAGAGTTTAGTTTCTCTATTAATCAAAAAGAGTATCAATAAAAAAATATTAGCACTTTGAAATCTATAGTCTACTACATTGACTACACTTTAATATATCATCAAGTCCTAGTTTTGGTAACATTATAAAACACCAAAAAATAGTACTCTAAATAAACTTATACATAACATCCTTTAAACATATAAAATTTTGAATTAGATGGCTAGAAAATATGTTTGTTTATAAAAGGTTTCAAACCGAAAGTGTTGCTATATTTTAAAACTTAAAGAATTTTGGTAAGGAATATAAATTGCTAGTAACTCAAAATTTTCCTAAATAATTTAAATTTAGATCTAAAATAATATTCACTCAATGATGTCGATAACAAAAACTGATTTAAGTGTCTAACCTTGTGATGCGTGCAAGCTAATGAAATCTACTATGCTTGTGATTAGCGGAATGGGTCACATGACCAAAAGATATAAATAAAGAACGTCAATCACAAAAGAAAAAATCCATTATAAATTTGGTTGTGATATGACGACACAGAGACGGTAAGACCTTAAAGGCTGTGAGTGCGCATAAGTAACGTACTATTTATAGTAATATTAAAAAGAATTGTAATTAAAAAAATTTAGAACTGCTTTATTGGAAATTCAGACATACTTTGAAAACCCATGTAGAAGTATCGTCGTTCTGATAAATGTTTAAAAAGATCTAACCTTAATACATGTCATGTAAGTGGAAATACAGTCAAAGACTATATAAGATGCGACTATTAAGGAAGAGTTCTTTTGAAGATGATGCAGTTTTTTTGTGTAATTTTTAAAAGAGTAAATTAAGCGTGAAGTATTCGTGTGCTGAGATATTTTTGAGCTACTGATTCGCTAAGTTAATGAGTTATGTTGATGTTTAGAAGGAAGTTTTGTGTAGTGGTATAATGAAGAATGAATTTTAGTGAAACTTGATTGGGTGATGGTACCTCGGTGGCGTATTTGTAAATTATCCTTAGTAGTCGTTATGTTTTGCGAAGCTCATTAACCTTCATATGCTGAAAATTTCTACCCGCAGTATCGTTGATTAGAATGAAAGTTAACTAAATTTTTAAAAGTAGCTTTACTAATAATTATATTTAAAAAATGTAGTCTAAGCTTAATGTATAAGGTTGTAGTATTAGGTAGTGCGTGTAGTTAAGTAAATTATCATCAAGGATGTTTCATGAGAAATAATTGTCTTTATGTATTTTTTTGTTTATATATATATATATATATATATATATATATATATACACTATATAAATACTATATGTAATATTCCCTTTTCGTTTATAAACCAATTACAAACGCCCAGATATTTGTTTGAGAAAGTGAATTATCATCGATGTAGATATACCTTTAATTATTTCCATACACTCCTTTAGTAATTGTATTTAAGATATTCAAGGTTAATGTGTGCTTATTGGTGTATAAGTTGTTCTCGTCATGCAACAAATAACATGAGCGCGGATTAGATTGTAGTTCCAGTTGTATGAGATGGACAAGTTCATTTGATTCTTTCCTATGATATTGGTGCAACAATAAATCGAGAAAATGGTTTTAAGACGGGTGGCTTAGAGTCGCCGAATGACTATTTTTTCGGTCAAACACGATGTTCCCAATAATTGTAGGTAGTTGGATTCCTGATTATTGCTGGTTCAAGAATGGTCGGCCATTTTAAGTTGGGGCATGATGAATTGTTTGGTTCACACACAGTAATTAATTTATGAATATGAAATTTTGAAATGCAAGAACAAGGTTTGATTAAATTTGTAATGGAAACACGTATTATTTGCTGATTGGGTGGACAGCTGTTCTTACTTTTACGATACCCGAGGTCATCCAGTGCTTTGTCCTGATGAACATACCCAAGTAATTTTTGTATCTAATGTACTGAACTCATTGAGGTAAACACTTGCCTTTATTTAGTATATATGAATATTTCATAATAAGATTTTCAAATTTACTAACTCATTAGTAGTAGATAAAATTGGTGATTGTTGTTTTGTGTTTCGTTATTAAAATTTAAAGCAAACGTCTTATATATTTTATTGGTGTTTAAATAAGGTAATGTTTTAAAACCAAAGTATTAAGAATTTTATTAAAACAAATTTCAAGTTAGTGCAGTAATGCAGATGGCAATTATTATATTTTTGACTTGTTGATAGTTCAAGGATATAATTATACAGGTAGCATACTAGTCTTGATGTTACTGTTTATGTATAATTTTTTAAACAGACAGTATGCACAACTATGTCATATTTTATATACTCTAATTGCCAGATCTGTAAATTAGAAAATTCATTAACTTTAATTAATTATAAATTATCTTTGATACATTTTGAGTAAAGTCAAACTCGAATAAAGCATTTTTCTCTTATTGTAAATATGTTGTGATTATAAAAAAAAACCTTAAGTACTCATTAGAAGTTTAAATTGAACAATACTTCTTTTTATGTCTAGAGGTTAAAAATAAATGACGTACTTGAGAATTAGAGAAGAACATCGTAGTACAATCTAAATTTCTTCAAATGCAAGGAATGTTTCTTAGAAAATTTCAAGTATATGACGTACAAGAATTCCTCGCAAGAAAGTAAGTTTATGTGAATGGTTCCAAAATGAATTATTACTTAAATATCGTTTTATGTATATTCTGGAGCGCAATCAGTGATCTCAGTTTTGATTTTTCTTGTATGTATTTTTAAGTTTCAGATTTAACTAAGGTAATTTACTGCTGTTGAAGTTAGTCATATCCTAAAGGTTTCTGCCTCTTACCATTTAGGTTTATCTTGTGCGTATTCTTTGATACAGTGGTATTCCCCTTCCCTCTTTTTCCTTTGGTGGT
Organism: Platerodrilus igneus; assembly: GCA_036346225.1. Classification (NCBI taxonomy): domain Eukaryota; kingdom Metazoa; phylum Arthropoda; class Insecta; order Coleoptera; family Lycidae; genus Platerodrilus; species Platerodrilus igneus. Next base: position 4,138,257 of record JARFIW010000500.1, on the reverse strand, counting down.
CTCATCTCACGACCACTTTTATGCTCCCGCGTGATGTACAAATCAAGTTAGTTCGAAAGTACAGTCAGCGATTCTGTTACTTTCAAAACCGCCTTTCCACACTACTCAAGTGCAAAGCTTATCTCAATTTTTAAAGGATCCACTGAACCCCTCAAGGTATCTACCCTACCTATATGTAGGACATTCTTGGTTGCTACTGGAGGGACAACTGCTAATCTGCATGTAGTGCGTGACCGTGGTAAAGTGTCATCATCCCGACACGGTCCGCTTGAAAAATGTTAGGCGAGTATTTTTCACAAAAATACACCCTCGTTCGGATGAGAGGTAAAATGGAGGTCCTGTGTATGTGTTGTCACGCACGTTAAAGATCCCTACCTTGCCTGGAACGGCAAGGGTTCGGCAAAATTCCAAATTTTTCAGTTAAAAAAAACTCGCTTCCTGACCAATGTAGTACCTTCGGGTGGAGCATTAGAAAATCACATATAAGGTAAAGTGTCATTGGCGACGGAGCGTCTTCGAACCGTGGCTGGTGAGGAAATTCAAACACACAGAATGATAGATATAAAAGCGGAGTGGATAGTAAAACATATGACCATCAAGTAGTAATAGTGAACGTCACCAAAAATGTTATCTTAGGAATGCATATACTGAATCAGTATGGATTGCACGTAAATATAAAAGAGAATTCCTAGAGAGCGGGAAACGAGGAAGTTCCGTTTTGTGAAGCAGATAATGTGTCTGTGCGAGTTTTACTGACGGACAACGTTATCCTACCTAGAAGAACAAAAAATGTGATGAAGGACGCTTGAACGGTGCTCCTCGAGAGGACTTTCTGCGCGTTATTGAACCGATTACTGACGAATCTCTTGGAAAATGCATGCTTGTGGGGAAGGCTTTGACCAAAGTGATGGATGGTGTACCTGTTAGGCTTTTAAATGCCAATAAGTACGATATCACGCTGAAAACAATGCAACCGTTGGGTGGTGTTCTTCAGTCGTTTTTGTGAAGGTATGTGCCGATGCAGAAAAAGAATCACCTACCAAAGAATGCTCCACAAAGTTATTGGATCAGTTGACAAAACCGTGCCAACATCTTGAACAACAACAACTGGCAGGACTTAAAAACTTGATCTGATGGTAGTCGCACGCGCTTGCGGTTATCGACGGTCGATTAAGACCATACACTTAATTTTCCAACACTCCACCCTATGGTACTACATTGGCCAGAAAATGAGTAGTTTTTACCTCAAAATTTTGAATTTTGTCGAACCTTTGCTATTCAAGAAGGTAGGGATCTTTAGCGTGCGGATAACACACACATGGGACCTATATTTTACCTCTCATCCGGACTAGATCGTATTTTCGTGAAAAATGCTCGCGGAACATTTTTCAAGCGGCACGTGTCGAGAATCGAAACTGGGGCCTTGGACTTAGTAGTCACATGCGAATCAACTAAATCACGGATCCCCCTGATTAGGCAAGACCGCACACTTTAAGCATAGAATATGGTAATAAGACAGCAGTCGAGAGGACTCTCGTGGCCAAACGCGACGAGGTCGAGAAACTAATTGGAGATATGGAAGGGTAAAAAGCAATTGAGCCCTCAGATAGCTCTTGGGCACCGTCCGTTTTGCTTGTTAAGGAGATGACTAGGATGACAAGATTTTGTGCGAACTACAGACGATGAACGAGGTGACTGATAAGGATAGCTACCCACTTCCAAGAATTGACGACATCCTAGATCAACTTTGACGGTGGGTGATGATTCTCAAACTTGGATGGCTACTAAAAAGTGGATATGTAACCCAACGATATGGGATAGAACAGCTTTAAGAGGGGGAAGTGTAATGCCATTCAGTCTACCTTTGATCAGAATAATGCACGGTGTTTATACTCAAAAGATGATTAATAAACCACTGTGGGGCAACATCTTTTAGATGATTTTGACTGACATATACAAGGGATTGCGTTTAAGAGCTTTATTAACCATATAATAAAATATCGTCAGAATGTTACTTGCATATTCTGTTGTGTTCTTGAAATATAAAGAGCAATTGGATAAGGTATAAAATGCAGTCATGAGCGTTAGTTACCCGGATCCAATTTAAAGTTTTGATTGTTATGATATGAAATAAATCAGTGCACTGTTAACGATTAGCTGGAAATAAATTGTCGTGTGTGCTTGTAGAATTGTATTGTAGCTAGGAGTAGCTGAAAAGATTTGTGTAATCATTTGAAAATAAAGAACTGTTGTTGTGCAAATAGAGTTTTCGTTACAACATATAAAGAATCTGATCTTCCAAAAAGATTAGATATTGATGACGTAATTTAACAGTTTGTAACAAATAAAGCAAGCAAACTTCTACTCACCTAACATAAGTTTTAATTCATTTTTATTTTTTAGTATTATATTGCAAATCTCTTATGTAGTATAATGTTTAATATAGTTTTGTATACGTATCATCATCATCATTAGGTTTTCACTCCCAGAACTGGTTACTCGCGTACCTCCATTGTTTCCTATTTCGAGCTAACCTACATATTTCTCTGAATTTCCCACAGTCTACATCTTTCACTATCCGGGTGCAAAAGTTTGATCTAGGTCTACCTCTACCTCTCCTTTTTCCTATCTTTGCTTGTAATATATCCCATATTATTCCACAAAAATGCTTTAGAGCATGTCCTGCCCTTCTATTGCTCCATGTCTTTGCTACCACAGATATCTTCCTTTCTCTACTATTTTTAGAGCTCTTTTGTTATTAACTTAACCTGTCCTTGCTATCATCATCATACATCTGAAACATAACACTCCTAAAGGTTTCTACCTTTTCCTGTTCGCAAGGACAAAGATTGATATGCTTAGATTTGCAGACGATATAGTGGTATAGGCTTCTATCAAGAAAGAGTTAGAGGCAGCCCTTAATGAAATGGAAACAGTTTTAACAGAGAGATACGGTATGAAAATTAATAAAAATAAAACTAAAGTACTAGTATGCAAAGGAGGGGAAATAAATCAAAAACTAGAATACAAATAGGAAACGAGAACTTACAAGAGGTTAGGAATTTCTGCTACCTAGAAAGCCAAATAACGCAAGATGGGAAAAGCGCAAAAGATATAAAACAAAGATTAGCACAAGGTCGGGCCACATTTAACAAGGACAAGCAGTTACTGTGTTCAAAGGCAACAGACATGGAAACAAGAAAAAGATTGCTGAAAGCATATGTGTGGAGCACAGCACTGTACGGTTGTGGAACTTGGACAGTCGAAGAAGCGGACAGGAAAAAGATATACGCCTTTGAAATGTGGCGCTACAGACGTATGATGAAGATACTATGGACAGACAAAGTTAAGAATAAAAAGGTTCTAGAAATGGTAGGGGAAGAAAGAAATATGTGGAAAACAGTAAAAATAGGAAAGACTAAGGCACGAAAGAATGATGCGGATTATATTAGAAGCAGAGATAAGAAAAAGGAGAGGTAGAGATAGACCTAGGTCAGACTATTGCACACAGATAGTAAAAGATGTAGGCTGTGGGAATTTCAGGAAAATGTGTAGGCTAGTTCAGAATAGAAACCAATGGAGGTACGCGTCCAACCACTTCTAAGACAGAAAACTTTATGATGACAAAAAATAATTGTACTTTAACCTGATGATTATTACAATCAACTACAGGTGTTGGTTTTACAATTTTCTCAACTAGTGTTAATTGTATGAAAGAATTTACTGATAAACTATTAATTCGGCAAATGTCTATGTTGGGGGATTTTGGCCATCACAGGCTGTTTAACCTCCTTTGCATACCAATAAATATCGGTGAAATAAAGCATACATATCTAGGCTATAGGAATGTCAGGGAACTGTGTAGGCTAGCTCAGAATAGAAATTAGTGAAGATACGCGTCCAACCAGTTCCAAAACGGAAAACCTAATGTCGACAAAATATTTGGACTTAAGCCTGATGAGTACTATAAACAAATACAGGTATTGGTTTTGTAATATCCTCAACTAATGCTGATTGTGCGAAAAGATTTATTGGAAAACTACTAATTCGGCAATTGTCTAAGTGTTGGGGGATCTTGGTTGCCACAGGTTGCTGAACCCCCTTCACATACCTTACATGTGATTTTCCAATGTTCCACCCGAAGGTACTACATTGGCAAGGAAGCGAGTTTTCTTTACCTGAAAAATTTGGAATTTTTTCGAACCTTTGCTGTTCCAAGCAAGATAGGGATCTTTAACGTGCGTCACAACACACACACGGGACCTCCATTTTACCTCTTATCCGAACGAGGGTGTGTTTTTGTGAAAAATGTTCGCCTAACATTTTTCAAGCGAACCGTGTCGGGATTCGAATCCGGAACCTTGGGCGTAGTAGTCACACACATACCACTACGCCACGGAGCCGCTCCCCCTTTACATACCACTGAATATCGGTGAAATAGGGTATATATTTACAAAACAATGAAAGGGTAACCGAGCTGTATGCAGGCGGTGGGAATTTCGGGGAACTGTGTTGGCTAGTTCAGAATACAAATCAGTGAAAGCACGCGTCCAACCAATTCGAAGACGGAAAAGCTATAGACAAAAATAATTGCAATAAACCTGATTGTTATTATAAACAACCACAGTTGTTGGTTTTGCAATATTTTCAACTAATCTTGATTGTGCAGAGAGAGTTATTTGAAAACTATTAATTTAGCAAATGTTCAAGTGTTGGCGGATCTTGATGGTTATAAGCTGCTTAACCCCCTTCACACCCACCGAATATCGGCGAAATAGGGTATATATTTACAAAACAATAGAAGGGGAACCGAACTGTATCTAACAAGAAAGCGCAGCGGTTATATTTGAAAACAACAAACTTAGAAGCAAGGACAAAAATGTTGGAAGCATATTTGTGGAGCACAGCACTGTACGCCTATGAAATAGGGACAGTAAGAGAAGCAGAGTGGAAAAGGAAGCAGCCTTTGAAATGTTGTGCTTCAACATAGACAGATAAAGTTAATAATAAAGAGGTAATAGAAATAGTAGGGGAATAAAGATATCTGTCTGAAGAAAAAAAAGTGGGAGAAATACAAGGACAGGATATGTTTTAAGACATTTTTGGGGTATAGTGGGGACTACATTACAAGCAGATATAGGAATAGAGAGGTAAATGTAGACCTAGATCAGAATATTGTACGCAGATAGTGAAAGATGCAGACTGGGAATTTTAGTGAAATGTGTAGGTTAACTCAGAAAAGGAAACAATGGAGGTACGTGTCTAACCAGTTCCAGAACTGAAGACTTAATGATGATGATGATGTTTTCAGTCTTGGAAGTGTTCGGACGCTTACCTCCATCGATTTCTATTCTAAGCTAGTCTTCACATCATCATCATCATTTTGTTATCGACCTTACTTAAGGTCGGTTTGACGCAGCTCTAACTTCTTTTCTATTCTGTGCTAATCTAAAAAGCTCTACATACCCTTCACAACTTAAATTTCTAATAATTTGACTAATATAGTTTGGTCTAGGTCTTCCTATATCCTTCTATCTTTTCCTATCTAGCTGGCTCTACATAGATATTAGCAACCTGATGATTGTTAAAGAACTCTAACATGTTTACATGATTACCATTTATAAGGAAATGAAATATAACCTGGTTATCCGCTTCAAAAAGGAAAAGTGTTAAATTACATGTTATGGTAAGGCTTAAGCAACGAATCGCTGCCAACATGCCAGACCGCTACCTAATTGTGAGTTATGCCATGGTGACGTTTATTAAATTATGTTATGGTAAGGCTTAAGCAACGAAACGCTACCAACATGCCAGACCGCTAACCAATTGTGAGTCATGTCCTGGTGACATTTAGTTAACTGATTTTTATTTTTATTTTTGTTTTGTTTTCGAACTTACTTAAAGTCGGTTTGACGCAGCTCTAAATTTTTTTCTATTCTGAGCTAGTCTAAAACGGTCTACATACCCTTCACAACCTACATCTCTAATAATTTGACTAATATAGCTTTGTGTAGGCCTTCCTACTTTATTTTTATTTGGTAGTCTATAATCTAAGACTTTACTAAATAGTCCCTCGTGTCTTAACTGGTGCCCTATCATTCTATCTCTCCTGACCTTCAATTGTTTCCACATACAGGGATCCTCACCTATCCTTCTATAAACTTCCTCGTTTGTTACTCTATCTGTCCAACTAAACTTTAACATTCTCCTATAACACCAAGTTTCAAGTCTTCACATTTCCTTGAAATTTCCACAGCCTATATCTTTGACTATCTGTGTGCAATAGTCCAACCTAGGTCTACCTTCACCTTTCTTTTTTCATATGTCTGCTTTTAATATATTCCGCACTATTCCCTCGTGCCTTAAAATGTTGCCTATTAACATATCTCTCTTATTTTTTTACTATTTACCGCATATTTCTTCATTTCCTTACCATTTCTGAAATCACTTTGTTCTTAACCTTGTCTGTCCATGATATCTTCATTATACGTCTGTAACACCACATTTTAAACGCTTCTATCTATTTCCTGTCCGCTTCTTCAACTGTCCTATCATTTTGCTGTTCGCTTTTCCTGCTGTGCAAGTTTCACAGGCGCAGTGCTGTGCTCCACACATTAACTTTAAACAACCTTTTTCTTGTTTCTATGTTTGTTGTCATTAGCACACAGTAGTTGCCTTTTCTTGTTTAATGTAGTTCGACCTTGTGCTAATCTTTGTTCTATATCTTTTACGCTTCTCTCATCTTGCATTACAACTTTTTCTTTGTTTCTATGTTTGTTGTCATTAGCACACAGTAGTTGCCTTTTCTTGTTTAATGTAGTTGGACCTTGTGCTAATCTTTGTTCTATATATTCTTTTCTCATCTTGCATTATTTGGCTTCCTAGGTAGCAGAAATCCTTAACTTCTTGTAAGTTCTCGTTTCCTATTTGTATTCTGGTTTTTCTCTTATTTTCCCCATCTATGCATACTAGTACTTTAGTTTTATTTTTGTTAATTTTGATACGGTACTCTCTGCTAGAACGTTTTATGTTTCATTAAGATTTACTGCTAACCCTTTCTTGCTCGATGCTAATACCGCTATATCAACTGCAAATCCAAACATATCAATCTTTTGACCCTACATAATAATTCCGAATGTCTTCCTGCATTTCACAGTATTCACTCCCTCTTCGATGTACAAGAAAAAAATTAACGAGGATAGGCCAGATCCCATTCCTAATATTTATTTCTCTATGTTCCTGCACTAATTTTATTACCGCTGTTTGCTGTTCATATAAGCTATGTACTATTCGTCTATCCCTAAAACTCTTTCCAATCTTTTTGAGTATTTCGAACAAGTTTATCCATTTTACATTGTTGAATGCTTTTTCCAGATCTACAAACCTTATACGCGGGCTTTCTTTTTTTTCTATTGTCTTCTCCATTATCACCCTCAGAGATAAAATAGCCTCCCATCTTCTCCTGTTTCGTCTAAATCTAAATTGATTTTCTCCTGGTATTTTTTCAGCCCTTTTTCATCCGTCTCTGTACAATTCCAGGTGTGCTGTTAAACTTACTGTTCAAAAATTTTCACATCTATACGAGTTTCCCTTTTTTGGTATAGTGACTATGAAGTTATGGTTGAAATCTTTAAATATCTCGCATGTCTCATACATATAGCTTTGAAGTTAAAAGAGACGTTCTGTTACTGCTTGTCCAGCGGCTTTTAGAGTTTCTGCTTGCACCTTATTTATACCCGACGCCTTACCAATTTTCAGGTACCCTTTAATGCTATTTCAAACACATCTCTAAGTATAGTAAATCCCAAGACATCATTTTCAATATCCCATTCCTGTTCTAGTGCAATTAGTTCCTCTCCTGCATATTAGTTCCCTATATATTCTTGCCATCTAACCACTTTCTTTATATTTTTTATAATGATGTCTCCTTCTGTGCCCCTAATATTTTTGCTATACGGTTTTATATCCCTAAAATTCCTCCTAGCTAGTGTGTTTGCTTCGTCTGTCTTTACTATTCCCATCTTAGTTTGTATCTCATTGCAGTGTTTCAATTCATTGTTCTTTAGCTTTCCTGCATTTGCGAATAATTTCCCATTTGTATCTCTGTTTTCCTGTTTCGTCTGATTTATTTTTGTGTTTTCGTCTTTCTTCTATTAAATTCAGGATATCCTTTGTTATCCATGGTTTCTTATTTTCTTTTTGTGTATACCCCAGGACATCTCTGGCCACCATGTCTAAGCTGGATTTAATATTATTCCATTCTGTTTCTGCTTCCTGAGTATCATAAATTTTCCAGTATGCGTATCAAGTTGTTAAATAAGTCAAAATTGTTTCTAAAAGCATCGACACCCTTATGCGTGCTAGTTTCATAATTTTAATCTCTAATTTTATTTACAAGCCTCTCATATCCATCCCGTTTTTTTTTAATTTGCATATGAACAACTAAATGGCGTGTATAGCTATTTTGGGGGTTTTGCTAATAGAGAATTTTAATTACACCGGTTATTGTTTGAATGTTTTGTTAATCTTGATTGAAGTTTGTTTCAAAGAGGGTGATGTATTTATCATTAATAAACATCTTTATATCCATAGATAACCTATATTATTAGCGTTATTGCGGAGTATCCTGATTTTTATTTATCAAGTCCTATAAATATTTACTGCCGGTATTTAAACATAAAAAATTCAGTATTGTCTGTTTCGCCTCTTTTTTTGGGTAATTATGATTGCATTGGATTTCATAATTTATGTATGTATCTTGTATAAGGCAGGCTCTCTACAATAGGCACTGTAAAATCATTGTACGTATTCTGCTTCTTAATTGAACCTTTTTAGTAGAATTTTTGTAAGTAACAACATGTTGCAGTAACGTGCTTTTGAAGTTGATTGATAATCCTGTATCTATACTTAAGAATTTTGTTTTTTTATCATTTTATTTAAATACAAATATTATATCATTATGTACACATTTATAATCGATTGAGAACATATCCAGCAAATATTGATAAAATTGGGTTATGAAATTCAGCTGATACTTGATTCTACCCTAAAAAGTGACCGAATACGACGTAATACCTTATTGAAATACCGGTATCCATTGAACTTCATCACCTTGTCTCCGTCATGATTCTCAAACATGTTTATATTTGTCTTTGTCTATTGGCTATTATGCAGGGGTACCTTATCTCTTTTCAAAGCTCAAGAGTGTTCCTATAGCAACCTGAAAGTGCGGGCGGAGCTTTTCACGAATTGACGGAACGAATCACGGTTTGCCGCAAACTTAAAGTACCTAATCGATAATATAGCTAACTTCTGTAAAGAAATCTTAAAGATGAAGGTGGTGATTTGTGAATGAAATACGGCCCTTAGATTTTTAAGCAAACTTTCATCGAATTTTTTACGATATAACAAGCCACCGAAAAATACATTTTAGGAATATTAATGTACGAGTACTAGATTTAATTAATTTTGGTTGGATGCTTTCAACAAATTTTAATAAATCAAAGCGCGACTACTTTACGGGATTTTCTCTCTAGGGTACTAAAACTCTTATTTTTCCAGACATTTCAATGTTTCATACCTGGCACACGCTCAGATTGCTGATGCTATGAAATCTTGGTCGAAGAAGGTATATTACTGAAAGCTTTTATCTCTTATTACCCTACGTGATAAAACGAAAGAGCAACATTTTCATCTAGAAAACTTTCTGTGATTTTCGTACTTATATGTGCCCAGCGTCCACTAACAAAACGTCAAGTCAGTCATAAATTTTATTTGTCCTTTGGGATAAGTCAAAATATCACGATTTTTGCGTTATAGCTGCGCTGGTACGCACTGATTCTACTTCCTATCGCTTGCTGCCGAGCATTGATACGCATATCCCGTACTAATATTTGCGATTGAGCATTTCAGTGAGTTGAACAAATGGCTGTGCTTTTTGCCAATATATTAAACACTATTGTAGGATTGTAACTAATCTCTTATACAATATAACCGTAATCAATTTGAAAATTTCATGTAAACTTCACTTATTCTAAAATGATCACTAGAAAATAACCAAATGCTTTGCTAAGCAAAGTTACAACAAAAAATATCTAACCGCCAGTTGTTATACATCATATCATATCATATCAACTTTATTAACTTAAAAAAAACCCAAATACATGGAGAAGCACATCAAATGAATAATTAATAATATCTTATGAGAAAAATAACAAAAAGGTAATAATGAACAAGTAACCTAGTTACGCAAAAGCTTCCATATCTTGTTATTTCACTCTTGTTTGCAAAACTGGACAATTTCCACTAAATTATAGAAAGAATGTTCTGTCAGAAACCCTTTCGATTGCTTTGTAAACTTCTGTAGATCCCTTTCTACCTTAATATGATTTGGTAGCCAATTATATTTAGTGTCTGCTATACAGAAACGGTGAAAAGTATATTTTTTACATCAATATTAACTCAATTAACTCAATTAACTCAATATTAACCTAGAACAATTACAGCAAACCTGTATCTTTTCCACAGAATACTTAACAGGTTAATAAATTGTCTAGAATTAATCTCCATGCTTTAATTGAAAGTTCTGTTGTACACAACACGGGTCTATAGATGTGTTTCGACACATGAAATTTACTACAAACTATAGTAGACACTACTTTATCAAGCGTTGTATCATCCTGGTTAATAAATGTAATAAACAGGTAGACTAATTCTAGACTCAGGTTCCAAATTTAAAAATAGTCTGAAAAATCTGCAATTGTATTATTTTGCAGTAAAATTTATTATTTATTATTATGTATTTTGTAACACGAGGATTGTACAATATAACTTTTAGGGACTATTGTTAACTACAATTAAAATGTAAACTTCTGAAATAGAAGTACGATGTTGATATTTAAATAAATAATTAAATAATTTGTTAATAAATTGAAAAGTAGATATGATGTTGTAATCAACAAATTTTTTTATCCGAGGAACTTTTTAATGGAAAGCATTCAAAAGTAGACTGCATTGTAGCAAATTTTGTTATATGCAACAATGCTCTAATTCTAATCGTTTTGGAGATAATCGTATTCAAAATATTTAAATTTCAAAATAATTAAATATGAATATAAATAATATGTAACAAGTATTATAGTATCGCATCAGAATAATGGCGGACATAAAATCTAAAGAACGTATTTAAAACATTCTCAAAATTATTTTCATATATCGAAATAAATTTTCTATTTGTGAAGAAACATTTGGATAAATTAGATATTTGAATAGTAGGATTTTACATTTGGTAAATAAAGTCGATATTGCGCTGTTGAACCTTTTAATTCAATCAGATACTTTGTTCTGAAGTGAAACTACTATTATTTGTGCTGGTCTACATAATTTTTAGCAAGTCCAATACTTTTATGGAATAGACAATTTCCTGAACCGTGTAACTGTTCTCAATCTAGATGATAGGCTATAAATACAACAAGAATAATTTTAAATTGTTTATTCCAACTTTCTGCAGCCACACAAAGTTATTTACGAGTACAATTATTAATAAAAATTAGTACAAGTTTAAAATATTTGTAATAATTTTATGGTGCCTGCAATTAGTTGATTTTATTTAAATTGATAGAACATAAAATGCTCTCCTGATCGAATATATTAGTATATTAACTTCTACTAAAGTTTTTAGAGTATAAATATTTACAAATAATAATATAGAAAAAAAATGAAAATAAGTGCCATATGAATCATATAAAATTATGTATAAAGCGCAAGTTCCAACTTATACCCAGACTAAATTACGTTAAACTTCTGGCGTCAGAGTTTACTTACAAAGGTACCTACTCTTAAAAATATATTCATTTTATCAAAGATACGTGTAAATTGCTCTTTGTTATACAAATAAACTTCCTAAATAAAATCTTGTAATCGTGAAATAATTAAACGTCAAAGTTACTACTTCTCACAATTAAATTATTAAATAGAAAATGCAAATTAGAATATTTTCATACAGTCTTTTACACAAAACATCTCAAATCTTAAAAACTAAACTGAATTTTGATCTATGGTGCCTTGAGTTTATTTCAGACGCAACAGGTTTAAGCCAAGTAGAGCTAATTCTAGAATTGAATTAATTGTATATGATTAACGTTGCGTATAATTTAAACTAGGATCGGCAATTAAACTAGGATTTGAAGTAGAACTAATATGTCAATAGAATTTGATCAGAATTTGGAGTAGTATTTAAAGCCCTAAAACAACCTCCATTACCTAAACTAATTTACAATATGCAGGTCGACTTACGATTTTTCAGAATCATACTACCCTTAAAACACTTTCTCAATTACAATTCGTTCAATATATTTTATTGAGTACAGTTATTTTAACAAGTGATGTTTCAAATAACAATTGCTACATTCACAACCAACTTTCTTTAATGAACCATATCTTTCGTGTAACCTAAAATAATACTTTCATACAAATAATAAAATCTAAGGGTTAGAGTCCAATATTGCCACAACGGCTGTTTCTTTCACACGGTATTTTAAGTCTAAGATCGAAAAAATTATAACTACTGAATAGTCACTCGCTTGCACTAAATAGAGTCCAAAATCTCTTGTTCTAATAAGGATCTTCATTCATCAATTGTTGAACAATTGTAACCTACCTTTAGCATCGGATTTAAACGTATCTAATCATTTATGTTTACCCAAGGCAACCACCCCTAATTCAAATTATTCACTCTCATACAAACATTTGCATACAAAATCCTACGTAACTCAACTTAATTAACTAATAAATAGAATGTTCTTTTAAAAATTTTAAACCAACATGATTCTTGTTCTATCATTTAAATTATGCTTGTTGTTCTTTTTCATATCGTTGAAATTTCTCCATCAAATATTATTAAACATCCAAATTGCATTTCTACTCCATACACCAAAATCGTTCAAATTGTTTAAAATTTACCATTAGATACCAATAAAATTTCACATATGTATTCCGATCCCAAATCGATCCCAAATCGCTCCCAAATCGTTCAAAATCTCAGCATCAATTTACCATTAAATCCATTTCAGCTTCATATATGCTTCCATTTAAATTAAAACCTTATCGTGCCGCAATTCATTATTGTTCATTTATTTAAAACCAATTTAATTACTTCAAAATCTTACTTACTCCTGTACATTTCAAATATTGTTCTGTCACTATGAACTTCCACTATTAAAACGTAGCTTATATATTAGCTCAGTTCAAGGGCATTGTAACGTTTTAATAGTAACTGAGCCTTAACTTGACTGATTATTAACTCCTGACTCCGTCAACGCCTACCTTTGAGTTTATAAGGACGAAATACCTGCGACGTAACACTTTTCAAATAATCTAGATCACTCCAGACTTCGTTTGTACGTTTTCATTTGTCGAATTGTCTAACTATGCAACAATTACAGAACTTGACTTTTAAATAGCCCCGAGATATCGTTAATTAATACGTTCACGCTCATTATTTCTTATCTACAAAATTAATTGCTGTCATTTGCCTCATTTTCACGACCTTTATCGCTTGATTTATGGCTTTTGTTATTTGTTTTATTTTACATTATAGCTCAATTTAAATGCCCCCCATCACCCTTATTACCTATGGAATTTTCTCGACGTTGTGAATCACATTCTTACTTTCCAATTCAATATTAAATATGCGCTTTTCGTCAAAAATGCGATCGAATGTTTAGCTTTATTATACACGCGTGTTCCCGCAAAATGAATATATTTTCGTACTATAATGTCAGAAGTAGTACATTTATGGCGTAATCACCCTTTCATTTGCTCCAGAATCCCACATTTCCTCACTCATCTGGACCAAATTTACATGTAAAAACCCACTATAAAGTCTTATTTTTAGGAATCTCCTCCTTGTGGAGATGAATCTCCTCTTTGTGGACCTCCTTGTGGGAGTTTTACCCCAACCATCCCTAACCTAAAAATCGATAACCTAACCCCTAAAATTTTTGAGATACTTCTCGGTGCCTATTGGCACCGCACCCACGAGATAAACCTATCTTGTTTGGTATCAATTAATATTAGAATTTTCTCAGCTACCCGAATTTTTAAGAATTTTTTAGATAGCATCATCCCCCAGAGAGCTACCCCAATTTTAAGATTTCTTACCTGTAGCGACTTTTGAGCGTTCTTATAAATTTTTTTAGTCATGCAATACATTAAATTAGTCTAGAATTTTACGCAGAATTCGAATCTGCAAACAGATTTGAAATAGGACCACGCCCTGCTAAATTACACACATACCCTCTGTGAGATAAATCTTTCTCCACACTTCCACCCACGAGATAAACCTATCTTGTTTGGTATCAATTAATATTAGAATTTTCTCAGCTACACAAATCTCTTTAAATTTTTTAGATAGCTCCATCCCCCCGAGAGCTACCCTGATTTTAAGATTTCTTACCTGTAGCCACCTTTGAGCGTTCTTATAAATTTTTTAGTCATGCGATACATCTTGTTAGTCTAGAATTTTATGTAGAATCCGAATCTGCAAACAGATTTAAAACAGGGACCACCCCTTACCATTTTACACACACCCTCTAAATGATAAATTCCTGCAACTCATACCTAAAAGAAAATCTAAAAACAATTCTTGAAACTTTTTATTACAAACAATTTTTACTAATACAGTTTAAATTTGTAAACAACATTTCTAAATACATATTCACAATTTTTTATTCTTAACCTAGAACTTCTCATATCGGGCTATACTTATTAATATTTATTTCTAAATAGAGCACCTTTTCCAAAGACCAACCGGACCCGCATGTTTCAAATTCCTCTGATTTTGTTCGCATGGTTTCGCTTAAGACCTCGTACATATTTTCCAGATTACTAGAAGACGTTATAACCACATTTTTTGTGTTAAAGGATTTTACATCGGTAGTCTCTTCCCCCATTTTGGTGTAAACGCCGTAGAGTTCGCAATAGACTTTTACTGCTGTATGTTGTATTCTTTTTTCATTAATTAATCGAATAAATCGCTCTTTCTGCTTCCAAAGAAACTCGGGCACTCCATCGTCGACACTGGCATTCTTTATGCGATAGCTAGCCATACGGTTGTTAAACGCAGTGCTAACCATTTCTACACCATCGTCGCTAGTAGCGGTAACTGATGCATTTTTATGTCTGTTGCTCCTTAAGTGTGCGGCATAGGTAGTCTTTTCCATTTCGAAATCGCATACTTTACACATAATTCGTGGTTGTTTCGTACAAGACCCTTTAACAGCTGGTGGAGCTGAACGTTTACTGCTTAATGACATACCGTGCTGTTTTTCCTTGTGTCGCTGTAAGTTGCCCATTCTCGTAAAAGCGATACCGCAAGACCCACAGTTAAAGAACTTTGCTGCAGACGGATGTATAAGCTTAACCCTAGGCGATGTTACACCACGACATTTGTTCTGGTGCCGTTTGAGAGCATCCCTTCTGGTAAAGTAGACGTAACACGGCTCGCATTTAAAAACGTTTGCAGGTACCATTTTAGTACAAAACAAAATCCGCACTATAAGACTTGACTTGTAAGCGAACTAACTTATAACTAAAGAGTTTACTCTTGCGCACCTGCTTTATGTACCCTATAGAATGCAAACCGAAGGTTTCCGAAGACACCCGAACGATGTTGAGGATTCAGCGGAGAACTAAATGACGTCATAATCCCCGCTGCTCGTCCAATACATTTAGCTCCAATGCATGCACCTGGTTCGCTTCGTCGATGGTGCGAGTGCAGTTAGTAGAAACACCGGAAAACGTTTTCCATGTTATACGGATCGCGTGCATATTAAAAATCCAAAAGGGTGGTAGCACACGCACACAAATTGTCTGCAAGTCGTAGAAGATGCAGTGCTACTATAACCAAAAACACTTTAAACCATTACTAAGAAAATACCAACTTGCTGTCTACAGGATACTTACTAATAAAGTAATTTAATTTTAAATAGCTTCTATATCATATTTTAGGTAGGCTTGAATATTTTCTAAATGAATCACCGAGCGAAAGTATATGCTTAGCAGTATTTAAATTATCCATTAATTTCCCATTTTTACGACCATGGTTAATTATAGATTAAAATTTAATTTGTACACGTTCGAGCTTCTCGTAAACTAACATATTTTATAGCAACAATGCGCTGTATAATACATGCATACCCCTTCGCCGCGCTACTGCTATTCTTGTAATTGCTAGAAAAGTCACTCTCCTTTTACTGTTAGGACCGATGCAAAGCACCAATTTTTTTTTATACTTTCTATAGCACATCGCGCGCTTTTTTCGTATGATAATTAAATTTGCTTCTGTAGGCTTTTACACTTTCGCATAGCGATCGGCCGCACGTAATGATTTCTAGAACCGGTAAGTACTCGATATCGCTCCAATAGAGAATTAGATGCTCGATGTCTGTCAATTTCCGATTCCCTCGTAAAAGGTAGGAAAAACCCAGTCAATAATCCATTATACTTCAACCCGCTCCTGTTCTGATAATTTACAAACATTTTTCAAACGACAATGGGCCGACAATTTTTAAACCTCCGAGGGATCTTTAAGTTGTGATCAATTACACATCCGAGCTACGCGTAAACTAACATATTTTGCAGCAACTGTGCACTGTATAATACATGCATACCCCTTCTCTGCGCTACTGCTATTCTTGTAGTTGCTTGGAAAAGTCAGTCGCCCTTTTTATTGTTAGGACCGATGCAAAGCACCATTCCATACTTTCTTTATAAGTGTAGCACATCGCGCACTTTTTTGTCGGTTAATTAATTTTTGTTTATGTAGGCCTTTACACTTTCGCTTATTTAAACATCTAATACGACTGATTAACCACTTTCGATTATTCTAACGGGGAACCACCATACATTCCGCCACACCGTTCTTTTTTGAATCCTATGGGCTTCCGCACACTAACACCCGACGTATCTTTCCTACTATTTGTTAAACAAAACTACCGGTATCGCCATTGTGGGCGTAAGCAGATGTTTGTGGATGTGTACGAGAATATGTAACCACATACATTAATCAGTCTAAGCTATTTTATTTAGTCCACGAAAACTACTATTATTTTTCTAAACCATAATTAATAATTGCCTTTATAGGTTCCACATTTCTACCATTTCCCAATGACTGGTGTTACGTACATGGAAACTTTAATTTCTTGTTAGAGAAATTCTTATTCTCCACGCACTGCTGCGTAGCTGCATGCCCACCCCTTTTGGAGGTATATGCTCGTTATAGGTTGTAAGACCCTCGGTTTTACTTAACTACAATTCGTGAGATCCCTTTAATCTTTTTAATCGTATCTTTCTCGCCTACAGTACAGTAGGACTTAATATTACTACCAACAAATTCTAATACTGGACCCACATTAAATCGTCTTTGAATTTCTCTACAATTTTTTGTTAACAAGTGTTATATTGTATTTATTATACGCGGGTGGTCACTCTTTTAAGATAAATATATTTTGTTTGGCGTCAACTAATATTAAATTTTTCTAGGGACCCCAAATTTGTAAATAAATTTTAAATAGGACCACCCATACAAAGTTATGCCTTTTAAAGACTAATTTTGCCCATCTTTTATTTAATTCCATCTTTAAAACCCTTTTTTGCTACGCAAGACATATGCCCTAGCCAACCATCTCCCGAGAAATCTAAAACCGATGTGTCCCGCGAATACCACGTGGAGATAACACGTCTACTCTGTCAACCAGGATAGAAGCCGGAAGGATTTGGAAGGTGGGAGAAGAACTTAAAATTATGGAGTCTTAAAACTAATATATACAATAGATTTACAAATCCATACAAATATAAACAACTATCTTATATCTTTACGCCCCCATGCGTAGATTGTTGTACTATTAGGAATGATGTACCTTTTGTCAACTTCCCTCGATAAACTAATTTTATTAATAAGCTGCGTATGCAAATCGTATTCTTTTACTCCGGATACATACGCAGGCAAGTACTCCACACCAAATAAAGAATTGGATGCTTGGTAACTGTTAACATCCGCTTCCCTCGTGTACGCCCAGACACATCCCAGCACATGAGCACTCCTGCGCATGCACACCCCTGCCCATGCGCACCCATGCGCGTACGCACCCCTGCCCATGCTCGCTGTCCATGAGCACCCCTCTCTGTGCGACTGCTATTTCGGGGTAACGTTACAGCCTTTTATAAATAAAGAACAATGTTATATACTATTATAAAATGTTTATTCTGACATTATACATAACAAATTTAAAAATATTTAATACCAAGCATGGAGTCATTTAAACTTAATTTTAATACAAAGTTATACACAGAAGACAGTCCTTTCTTTATGTTTGTTTGCAGTGGTTTTAATTTTATCTAATTTTATTTGCAGCTTAAAATTTAAATCGACACCCAAGTCTTCTATCTCCTTTTCTAACCAATAGTTTGATACATAAAGACCGTCTAGGTTTTCGAATTGTAAAATGTATCGAAGTTTGCCTCTATATTTAAAGTCTTTGATTCCGCCGACAACCAGATCCATTCCTTCGTGTAATTCTTGCAGCTTGTGACAATCTTTTAATCGCAGCTTTCCCACTATATCCTGCATACGTATCTTGTTAGCTAGATCGACTTCTTCTTGTCGGTATTGAGGAAATCCTTTTCTCCCACACACCGTTGTGTAGTTGCATATCCACCACTTTTGGGAATATATGGTTGTTATAGGTTGTAAGACCCTCGGTTTTAAATGATCCGAAAGGTTCTTTACTAGGTAAATATACAATGTTTAGCGGAACCCCTTTGCGTGTGGTGTACGCCAAGGTTACGAAACCCGCATTCCTTAGTTCGTCTTTGTTATCTGCCATTTTGATAAATACGTTTTAGAATAACCTTTTAAAAAGTATACGGATTTAGTACCATCCTTTTCTGCAAGAACACCTACATAACTAAAAGAGTCTTTCTTACTAACCGCAAATGCATACAGCTTGTAAAACCCGGATGTATCTAAGTCAGTCCATCGACACATAAAATAATCTTTTAATTCTTCCTCATTTTCTCTAATAAGATGTTCTTTGTCTAACACATCTTTGTATTGTTCGCGTATTATCGCAGTGTTTTCCATGTAGTCCAATTTTCGCCTTTTTGCATCCATTTCCTCTAATTCCAGTTGTCTTTTCCTTCCACTTACAGCGTATGGCATACATAATGGGGTAATTTCCTTTAGCGTAAACGGATAGAGTTTACTACCAATATTTGCGCGTTGTCGTACAACCTCTGGGCGAATGTTAGGCGTATTTATCAATCCTAATTCCGAAATGACTATTTCTTTTGGAATTGTAGAATATGGTGTTGCAGATTGTGTAAAATATGTACTACCTGCTTTAATGTAGCACTTGTGTAAGATTTTTATTTTATCTTGGCTGTCTTCCTCTACTATCTCCAAATAATTTATAGGTAAATAGTTAAAACTAAAAGCCGAAAGCACATACTTTATCAATGTTTCCCTTTCTTTTGGTTTTTCGGACAACTTAATTTGCAGGCCCGTCAATTTCTTTGTATTACCATTCCCCCAATACACGTACTGTAGTAGGTTATTATACACTAAACAGCAGCTATTTTGTAGCTTGTCCGATAGCTTACTCCACATTTTGGCAAGTGGTACCGAGTACATTGGTGCCTTTAGGAAGTACAACTTACTATCTTCCAATAAGGTTAAACAGTCTTTTAAGGGTTTATACACTCGTTCCGCACTGACATAGCTTCCAATTGCACAGTTGTATATTGTCGCTTCCAATCGCGTAATACCATGTTCTTTGACCAAAGTAGACGCAAATGTTTCCCTTAAACGTACATCTGGACAACGTAAAAAATCTAGTATATGATTTCCAAGTTGTTTATTAACACCAGGACTTATTATCTGACACACAAATTTGTTGTATATCTTAATTCTTGCATTGGTTGTTAGCCATGTTAAACAATCAATCCCCGCAGTTTTATCGTTGTCAACTATAATATTACACTTTTCTTCGTATTCTCCATTATAGCAAAAGTTATGCTTTGTAGTTAAAAAATTACACATCTCCATCTTGCTAAATATGCCCGCAAAATCTTGGGTTACATCCATGTCAAAAGATAGAAATAATCTTGTTCGACTTCGTCTAATATATCTGGTAGTTCCTCAATAAAGTTTCCAACAACATCTGCTAGTTCCACTTTGTATGGAACACATATAGGATTTTGAATTTTTATTAATGCATTCGAGGTCTTCTTTTCCGATAATTTCTTTTACTCTCTGGCCCATCTTGTTAGAGCTTTCCAGAAAACGGAAGCTTAGCTTTAACACCATGCCTAGCGAAACAAATCAGTTGAACTTTCTTCGTAGATAGCTGTTAAATGCACCACAAATTTCTTTTTAGGATAAACATCTTTTGTTTGCAGATGCTTGTTCGGTGTCAGAAAGGTCGCAAATTTTAACCAACATTATATTGTCACAAAATGGTTCTGTAATTGGTGTGTGTAGTCAACAGTCAGCATCTGTTCGCCTTCGACATAACAAATATTACCAATATCTTTTACCAGATTATTGTTGCACATATTTTTTGTCAACAGCCATAATCCAAATCGCTCATTTGTCGGTTTCACTTTATTCCCAAGAAGTTGAGAAACGTTAATCACCTTGGAGACGCTCATGTTTACCGTTCTAGCTACTATCGAATACTAAATTGAATACGAAAAAATTGTTCTCTTACGTATTCTACAGAGTGAGGACGTATATTGCCGAAGATAGTCGAATATGTTGTTATCCAACCTAAGCCGACAGGGATGCGCATCGACATATATCCGGATATATGTAAGATGTTAAGTTATGGTGAAATTGCCCCATAGGGTGAAATTACCCCCACATGACCACATGGCCATATGACTACATGACCATATGACCACATGACCATATGACCACATGACCATATGACCACATGACCATATGACCACATGACCATATGACCACATGACCATATGACCACATGACCACATGACCATAAGACCATATGACCTAATTGCTTTTTAATGAGTTTTCTCATTAAAAACCCATTAGCACTAATTGCATTTTAATGAGTTTTTTCCATTAAAAAACAAGTGTGGACCTAGGTTAGATAAAAGGAAAAATTAAAAAACAAGTGTGGACCTAGGTTAGATAAAAGGAAAAATTAATAGGTTAATAACCTATTAATTTTTCCTTTTATCTAACCTAGGTCCACACTTGTTTTTTAATGGAAAAAACTCATTAAAATGCAATTAGTGCTAATGGGTTTTTAATGAGAAAACTCATTAAAAAGCAATTAGGTCATATGGTCTTATGGTCATGTGGTAATGTGGTCATATGGTCATGTGGTAATATGGTCATGTGGTCATATGGTCATGTGGTCATGTGGTCATATGGTCATGTGGTCATATGGTCATGTAGTCATATGGCCATGTGGTCATGTGGCGGTAATTTCACCCTATGGGGCAATTTCACCATAACTTAACATCCTACATATATCCGGATATATGTCGATGCGCATCCCTGTCGGCTTAGGTTGGATAACAACATATTCGACTATCTTCGGCAATATACGTCCTCACTCTGTAGAATACGTAAGAGAACAATTTTTTCGTATTCAATTTAGTATTCGATAGTATCTAGAACGGTAAACATGAGCGTCTCCAAGGTGATTAACGTTTCTCAACTTCTTGGGAATAAAGTGAAACCGACAAATGAGCGATTTGGATTATGGCTGTTGACAGAAAATATGTGCAACAATAATCTGGTAAAAGATATTGGTAATATTTGTTATGTCGAAGGCGAACAGATGCTGACTGTTGACCACACACACCAATTACAGAACCATTTTGTGACAATATAATGTTGGTTAAAATTTTAAGACGACGCTTTCTGACACCGAACAAGCATATGCTAAACAAAAGATGTTTATCTAAAAGAAGATTTGATGGTGCATAACAGCTATCTACGAGAAAGTTCAGACGATTTGTTTCCGAACTAGGCAGTGGTGTTAAAGCTAAGCTCGTTTTCTGGAAAGCACAACAAGATGGGCCGAGTAAAAGAAATTGATCGGGAAGACCTCGAATGCATTAATAGAAATCCAATCCATATTGTCATACGAAGTGAACCTAGCAATGTTCGTCGAACATTGAGGAATACAGATTATAGCAGTCGAAAAGATTACTCGACATGGATCGCTAACCAGATAACATATACATAGGAATTGCTACACGAGTACAACTGTTACAATGAACATTACCCAAATAAGAAACGTTGCTAGATAAAGACCAGGCTAATGCCACAATAAATATACATAAATTCTGAGACGAATAGGATAACTGACAGCGAAAATACTAGAACGTTTGCGTAACTAACATGATGGGAGGTCTCTCAAGATCAGACAAAATAATCAAATGAGATCCATTACCCAAAAGATACTAATCACAATACAATACAGATACAATATCACAATATTTACTAAATTTCTAAACAATCTACAGCATCAATACATATACCTTATTGAATCAAGTTTACGTAAATTATTTACCTATTATTTTATGTATGTGAAATGACGGAATACTTAATATTAATTGTGCACTGTATGTAAAGGGATATTGGTGCACCGATATCAGTTACACAATGTTCAAATTAGCACAATAAATTATATACAGTGGTGCACTTGTAAATATAAATAAGCGTTGATTGTTATTGATTATTGTAAAATGAATAATTAATTGTGATGGTTCAAATTGTAACTACTGAAATATTTCATAATAAAATGTACACAAATATCATTAAAAGGTTCATGCATTAACGTTATTAAATTTGTATTCAATAAACTTATAATAAAAATCATGCATAACGATACCCATCCAAGGTCGACGCAGGAGGTTGCAATGACGGAATTCCCAACAACTGCCAAGCGTCGCAGGATAACAATTGAACTTGAAGCTTATCGGGTTTCACGCTTCACAATTAAAACTCTTAAGTTAAAGACTTAAAGCCTAAAACCTAAAATCTGAATTCCGAAATCTAAAATCTAAAATCTAAAATCTAAAATCTAAAATCTAAAATCTAAAATCTAAAATCTAAAATCTAAAATCTAAAATCTAAAATCTAAAATCTAAAATCTAAAGTCTAAAATCTAAAATCTAAAATCTAAAATCTAAAATCTAAAATCTAAAATCTAAAAATCTAAAATCTAAAATCTAAAATCTAAAATCTAAAATCTAAAATCTAAAATCTAAAATCTAAAATCTAAAATCTAAAATCTAAAATCTAAAATCTAAAATCTAAAATCTAAAATCTAAAATCTAAAATCTAAAATCTAAAATCTAAAATCTAATATCAAAAATCTAAAATCTAAAATCTAAAATCTAAAATCTAAAATCTAAAATCTAAAATCTAAAATCTAAAATCTAAAATCTAAAATCTAAAATCTAAAATCTAAAATCTAAAATCTAAAATCTAAAATCTAAAATCTAAAATCTAAAATCTAAAATCTAAAATCTAAAATCTAAAATCTAAAATCTAAAATCTAAAATCTAAAATCTAAAATCTAAAATCTAAAATCTAAAATCTAAAATCTAAAATCTAAAATCTAAAATCTAAAATCTAAAATCTAAAATCTAAAATCTAAAATCTAAAATCTAAAATCTAAAATCTAAAATCTAAAATCTAAAATCTAAAATCTAAAATCTAAAATCTAAAATCTAAAATCTAAAATCTAAAATCTAAAATCTA
This sequence comes from Platerodrilus igneus, assembly GCA_036346225.1. Classification (NCBI taxonomy): domain Eukaryota; kingdom Metazoa; phylum Arthropoda; class Insecta; order Coleoptera; family Lycidae; genus Platerodrilus; species Platerodrilus igneus. Next base: position 4,114,454 of record JARFIW010000500.1, on the reverse strand, counting down.
AAATCTAAAATCTAAAATCTAAAATCTAAAATCTAAAATCTAAAATCTAAAATCTAAAATCTAAAATCTAAAATCTAAAATCTAAAATCTAAAATCTAAAATCTAAAATCTAAAACCCTACAATTTGCAATATTAGCAATCAATTTCAACACAGAAATTCACATACCGTACAACGGGCAATGAACTACGATAACATATACATCGATTAGCTGATGATCAATACGAACAGGAACATATGGCACCTAAAACACCTGTACAATAAAATCAATGGATTCGAATGTAATAATTAATTACCTTCAACTTCGATATGTAAATCCTCTTAAATGAGTTTATTGAGCAACCATAACAAAGTATCACCAAATAGATTGCCTCAAACAGTCCTGGAGTCACAAATCCCAAAAATGGTGGACGGCTGAACCGCATAAAGCAACAACCAGGATCGAAGTATTATCGAACAAGCAGAAAACAAATGTTAACTTGAACTGATAATGCGCTCTAGATATTTAATTAAATTGATTATACATTATATTCGAATCAACCAATAACATTTAAACATTTAAATTACCACGCAAGACCAATGCAACATTTCCTAATTATCCAATCATACTAGTAAATAGAGTTAGATGTACGAAAATTGAATTATAGCCTAGAAATTCGCAAAAATAATACAGTAATGTCGTTACGAGGAATTCGCCTGCAACAAGATGTGTAATTATTTAACTACAAAGCATAACTTTTGCTATAATGGAGAATATGAAGAAAAGTGTAATATTATAGTTGACAACGATAAAACTGCGGAGATTGATTGTTTAACATGGCTAACAACCAATGCAAGAATTAAGATATACAACAAATTTGTGTGTCAGATAACAAGTCCTGGTGTTAATAAACAACTTGGCAATCAAATACTAGATTTTTTACGTTGTCCAGATGTACGTTTAAGGGAAACATTTGCGTCTACTTTGGTCAAAGAACATGGTATTACGCGATTGGAAGCGACAATATACAACTGTGCAATTGGAAGCTATGTCAGTGCGGAACGAGTGTATAAACCCTTAAAAGACTGTTTAACCTTATTGGAAGATAGTAAATTGTACTTCCTAAAGGCACCAATGTACTCGGTACCACTTGCCAAAATGTGGAGTAAGCTATCGGACAAGCTACAAAATAGCTGCTGTTTAGTGTATAATAACCTACTACAGTACGTGTATTGGGGGAATGGTAATACAAAGAAATTGACGGGCCTGCAAATTAAGTTGTCCGAAAAACCAAAAGAAAGGGAAACATTGATAAAGTATGTGCTTTCGGCTTTTAGTTTTAACTATTTACCTATAAATTATTTGGAGATAGTAGAGGAAGACAGCCAAGATAAAATAAAAATCTTACACAAGTGCTACATTAAAGCAGGTAGTACATATTTTACACAATCTGCAACACCATATTCTACAATTCCAAAAGAAATAGTCATTTCGGAATTAGAATTGATAAATACGCCTAACATTCGCCCAGAGGTTGTACGACAACGCGCAAATATTGGTAGTAAACTCTATCCGTTTACGCTAAAGGAAATTACCCCATTATGTATGCCATACGCTGTAAGTGGAAGGAAAAGACAACTGGAATTAGAGGAAATGGATGCAAAAGGCGAAAATTGGACTACATGGAAAACACTGCGATAATACGCGAACAATACAAAGATGTGTTAGACAAAGAACATCTTATTAGAGAAAATGAGGAAGAATTAAAAGATTATTTTATGTGTCGATGGACTGACTTAGATACATCCGGGTTTTACAAGCTGTATGCATTTGCGGTTAGTAAGAAAGACTCTTTTAGTTATGTAGGTGTTCTTGCAGAAAAGGATGGTACTAAATCCGTATACTTTTAAAAGGTTATTCTAAAACGTATTTATCAAAATGGCAGATAACAAAGACGAACTAAGGAATGCGGGTTTCGTAACCTTGGCGTACACCACACGCAAAGGGGTTCCGCTAAACATTGTATATTTACCTAGTAAAGAACCTTTCGGATCATTTAAAACCGAGGGTCTTACAACCTATAACAACCATATATTCCCAAAAGTGGTGGATATGCAACTACACAACGGTGTGTGGGAGAAAAGGATTTCCTCCAATACCGACAAGAAGAAGTCGATCAAGCTAACAAGATACGTATGCAGGATATAGTGGGAAAGCTGCGATTAAAAGATTGTCACAAGCTGCAAGAATTACACGAAGGAATGGATCTGGTTGTCGGCGGAACCAAAGACTTCAAATATAGAGGCAAACTTCGATACATTTTACAATTCGAAAACCTAGACGGTCTTTATGTATCAAACTATTGGTTAGAAAAGGAGATAGAAGACTTGGGTGTCGATTTAAATTTTAAGCTGCGAATAAAATTAGATAAAATTAAAACCACTGCAAACAAACATAAAGAAAGGACTGTCTTCTGTGTATAACTTTGTATTAAAATTAAGTTTAAATGACTCCATGCTTGGTATTAAATATTTTTAAATTTGTTATGTATAATGTCAGAATAAACATTTTATAATAGTATATAACATTGTTCTTTATTTATAAAAGGCTGTAACGTTACCCCGAAATAGCAGTCGCACAGAGAGGGGTGCTCATGGACAGCGAGCATGGGCAGGGGTGCGTACGCGCATGGGTGCGCATGGGCAGGGGTGTGCATGCGCAGGAGTGCTCATGTGCTGGGATGTGTCTGGGCGTACACGAAGGAAGCGGATGTTAACAGTTACCAAGCATCCAATTCTTTATTTGGTGTGGAGTACTTGTCTGCGTATGTATCCGGAGTAAAGAATACGATTTGCATACGCAGCTTATTAATAAAATTAGTTTATCGAGGAAGATGACAAAAGGTACATCATTCCTAATAGTACAACAATCTACGCATGGGGCGTAAAGATATACGATAGTTGTTTATATTTGTATGGATTTGTAAATCTATTGTATATATTAGTTTTAAGACTCCATAATTTTTAAGTTCTTCTCCCACCTTCCAAATCCTTCCGGCTTCTATCCTGGTTGACAGAGTAGACGTGTTATCTCCACGTGGTATTCGCGGGACACATCGGTTTTAGATTTCTCGGGAGATGGTTGGCTAGGGCATATGTCTTGCGTAGCAAAAGGGTTTTAAAGATGGAATTAAATAAAAGATGGGCAAAATTAGTCTTTAAAAGGCATAACTTTGTATGGGTGGTCCTATTTAAAATTTATTTACAAATTTGGGGTCCCTAGAAAAATTTAATATTAGTTGATGCCAAACAAAATATATTTATCTTAAAAGAGTGACCACCCCGCGTATAATAAATACAATATAACACTTGTTAACAAAAAATTGTAGAGAAATTCAAAGACGATTTAATGTGGGTCCAGTATTAGAATTTGTTGGTAGTAATATTAAGTCCTACTGTACTGTAGGCGAGAAAGATACGATTAAAAGATTAAAGGGATCTCACGAATTGTAGTTAAGTAAAACCGAGGGTCTTACAACCTATAACGAGCATATACCTCCAAAGGGGTGGGCATGCAGCTACGCAGCAGTGCGTGGGAGAATAAGAATTTCTCTAATAAGAAATTAAAGTTTCCATGTACGTAACACCAGTCATTGGGAAATGGTAGAAATGTGGAACCTATAAAGGCGATTATTAATTATGGTTTAGAAAAATAATAGTAGTTTTCGTGGACTAAATAAAATAGCTTAGACTGATTAATGTATATGGTTACATATTCTCGTACACATCCACAAACATCTGCTTACGCCCACAATGGCGATACCGGTAGTTTTGTTTAACAAATAGTAGGAAAGATACGTCGGGTGTTAGTGTGCGGAAGCCCATAGGATTCAAAAAAGAACGGTGTGGCGGAATGTATGGTGGTTCCCCGTTAGAATAATCGAAAGTAAAGGCCTACATAAACAAAAATTAATTAACCGACAAAAAGTGCGCGATGTGCTACACTTATAAAGAAAGTATGGAATGGTGCTTTGCATCGGTCCTAACAATAAAAGGGCGACTGACTTTTCCAAGCAACTACAAGAATAGCAGTAGCGCAGAGAAGGGGTATGCATGTATTATACAGTGCACAGTTGCTGCAAAATATGTTAGTTTACGCGTAGCTCGGATGTGTAATTGATCACGACTTAAAGATCCCTCGGAGGTTTAAAAATTCTCGGCCCATTGTCGTTCGAAAAATGTTTGTAAATTATCAGAACAGGAGTGGGTTGAAGTATAATGGATTATTGACTGGGTTTTTCCTACCTTTTACGAGGGAATCGGAAATTGACAGACATCGAGCATCTAATTCTCTATTGGATCGATATCGAGTACTTACCGGTTCTAGAAATCATTACGTGCGGCCGAGCGCTATACGAAAGTGTAAAAGCCTACAGAAGCAAATTTAATTATCATACGAAAAAAGCGCGCGATGTGCTATAGAAAGTATAAAAAAAAATTGGTGCTTTGCATCGGTCCTAACAGTAAAAAGGAGAGTGACTTTTTCTAGCAATTACAAGAATAGCAGTAGCGCGGCGAAGGGGTATGCATGTATTATACAGCGCATTGTTGCTATAAAATATGTTAGTTTACGAGAAGCTCGAACGTGTACAAATTAAATTTTAATCTATAATTAACCATGGTCGTAAAAATGGGAAATTAATGGATAATTTAAATACTGCTAAGCATATACTTTCGCTCGGTGATTCATTTAGAAAATATTCAAGCCTACCTAAAATATGATGTAGAAGCTATTTAAAATTAAATTACTTTATTAGTAAGTATCCTGTAGACAGCAAGTTGGTATTTTCTTAGTAATGGTTTAAAGTGTTTTTGGTTATAGTAGCACTGCATCTTCTACGACTTGCAGACAATTTGTGTGCGTGTGCTACCGCCCTTTTGGATTTTTAATATGCACGCGATCCGTATAACATGGAAGACGTTTTCCGGTGTTTCTACTAACTGCACTCGCACCATCGAAGAAGCGAACCAGGTGCATGCATTGGCGCTAAATGTATTGGACGAGCAGCGGGGATTATGACGTCATTTAGTTCCCCGCTGAATCCTCAACATCGTTCGGGTGTCTTCGGAAACCTTCGGTTTGCATTCTATAGGGTACATAAAGCAGGTGCGCAAGAGTAAACTCTTTAGTTATAAGTTAGTTCGCTTACAAGTCAAGTCTTATAGTGCGGATTTTGTTTTGTACTAAAATGGTACCTGCAAACGTTTTTAAATGCGAGCCGTGTCACGTCTACTTTACCAGAAGGGATGCTCTCAAACGGCACCAGAACAAATGTCGTGGTGTAACATCGCCTAGGGTTGCTTATACATCCGTCTGCAGCAAAGTTCTTTAACTGTGGGTCTTGCGGTATCGCTTTTACGAGAATGGGCAACTTACAGCGACACAAGGAAAAACAGCACGGTATGTCATTAAGCAGTAAACGTTCAGCTCCACCAGCTGTTAAAGGGTCTTGTACGAAACAACCACGAATTATGTGTAAAGTATGCGATTTCGAAATGGAAAAGACTACCTATGCCGCACACTTAAGGAGCAACAGACATAAAATGCATCAGTTACCGCTACTAGCGACGATGGTGTAGAAATGGTTAGCACTGCGTTTAACAACCGTATGGCTAGCTATCGCATAAAGAATGCCAGTGTCGACGATGGAGTGCCGAGTTTCTTTGGAAGCAAAAGAGCGATTTATTCGATTAATTAATGAAAAAGAATACAACATACAGCAGTAAAAGTCTATTGCGAACTCTACGGCGTTTACACCAAAATGGGGGAAGAGACTACCGATGTAAAATCCTTTAACACAAAAAATGTGGTTATAACGTCTTCTAGTAATCTGGAAAATATGTACGAGGTCTTAAGCGAAACCATGCGAACAAAATCAGAGGAATTTGAAACATGCGGGTCCGGTTGGTCTTTGGAAAAGGTGCTCTATTTAGAAATAAATATTAATAAGTATAGCCCGATATGAGAAGTCTAGGTTAAGAATAAAAAATTGTGAATATGTATTTAGAAATGTTGTTTACAAATTTAAACTGTATTAGTAAAAATTGTTTGTAATAAAAGTTTCAAGAATTGTTTTAGATTTTCTTTTAGGTATGAGTTGCAGGAATTTATCATTTAGAGGTGTGTGTAAAATGGTAAGGGTGGTCCCTGTTTTAAATCTGTTTGCAGATTCGGATTCTACATAAAATTCTAGACTAACAAGATGTATCGCATGACTAAAAAATTTATAAGAACGCTCAAAGGTGGCTACAGGTAAGAAATCTTAAAATCAGGGTAGCTCTCGGGGGGATGGAGCTATCTAAAAAATTTAAAGAGATTTGTGTAGCTGAGAAAATTCTAATATTAATTGATACCAAACAAGATAGGTTTATCTCGTGGGTGGAAGTGTGGAGAAAGATTTATCTCACAGAGGGTATGTGTGTAATTTAGCAGGGCGTGGTCCTATTTCAAATCTGTTTGCAGATTCGAATTCTGCGTAAAATTCTAAACTAATTTAATGTATTGCATGACTAAAAAAATTTATAAGAACGCTCAAAAGTCGCTACAGGTAAGAAATCTTAAAATTGGAGTAGCTCTCTGGGGAATGATGCTATCTAAAAAATTCTTAAAAATTCGGGTAGCTGAGAAAATTCTAATATTAATTGATACCAAACAAGATAGGTTTATCTCGTGGGTGCGGTGCCAATAGGCACTGAGAAGTATCTCAAAAATTTTAGGGGTTAGGTTATCGATTTTTAGGTTAGGGATGGTTGGGGTAAAACTCCCACAAGGAGGTCCACAAGGAGGAGATTCATCTCCACAAGGAGGAGATTCCTAAAAATAAGACTTTATAGTGGGTTTTTACATGTAAATTTGGTCCAGATGAGTGAGGAAATGTGGGATTCTGGAGCAAATGAGGGGGTGATTACGCCATAAATGTACTACTGTCAGACTTTTTTTATAGAGTATCAAACGAAATCTTTTAAAACGCGTTTGTTTATGCGATATCGTAATCTTTTGTAATAGTCGCATTTTCTCGTTGAATACCTTGAACGCAAATTTATGGATGAGGACCCTTTCAAAAATGTATTTTTACTCGCAGGACTTTCTTATTTGTATCCAGAAACATAATTAAGTTACCTAATATAAATGAATTTCCTTCGCGCATTTACAATTCAATCTACCGAATGTTCCAATACGTTACTATGAAATAAATATTTATAAAATTTGAGCTTTCCTAAAATCGCTCTTATTCTGCTTGGGTTTGCGTTGGTGTATGTTTACAAAATTGTGCTATTTGACCTTTTAAATGACCCCTAATCACATCTTTTTACATGCATAAATGCTTTTCTTTGTGATATCTAGTCAAGTAGCAGCTTGTTTGGTTTCTATATAAGTTAAAATTACTTTCTATTATCACAGTTGCACTATAACCAAAAAGGAATTTCTTACTCTAAGATTTAATAGCAAGACGTAGAAGGTGACATACATTTCTGGACCAATTTGCTTAATTAGGTTTATTTAAAATAAATTTTTAAATCAAGTTATCTCTGAAGAATATTTGAGATTTGAATAAATGCAAGAGGTTCGTTGTAGAAAGCTACTGAATATCAAATAATTGCAGAAAACATTAATTGTAAAATAACTACAGATAAAAGTAGGTTTAATGAATCATTAATTTTGGCAAAAGTTCAAGAAACACATTTTAAAACAACTGGAGAAACCATTTGCGTAAGTGCATTGTAATATTCACTTAAACCAAGCTAAAATCTGCCGCCCTCTCTCGTTTGCAACCCTCTCGGAGCAGTTATCGTAAATTCTATTAAAACATAACCACGGCGCGAAATCTGCCGCCATTACTGCGATGGTTCTGCAGTCATCTGTTTTATATCTAACCAACTCGGCTTTAAAGAGAAAACGAGCGAAAACCTAATACGCGCTATTATATTGAGTAAACTCCAGCAACTGCTCGCTCAATCTTTCCGAAAGCTTTCCCAAAAGAGATAATGTTCAATTATTAAAGTATATGGCTCATATAAGTCGTTTTAAGAAATGATTGCTCTTGGAGGATGAACTTACCCTAGCTCATAACTCCAAATGTATTTTTGATTTCGGTTTTTTGTGATACCATTGTTTCTGGATTTATTACTTGAAAGCGTTTAGCGTAAGCGATACTAAAAAGAAAAGCTACTGCTGTCTTGGCGGTTGTTAGACGTACAATTTCCTTTCTTTTGCTTGTAATAAATATTACTCGTAGACAACATTCGGTAATAATTCAACAACTTGATGAAAAATCCACAGTTTCTCTCTCGGCAATCCTGCAACGATAACACTCGAGCCCGAAGCTCTCGATACAACCAATCAGGCTTTCCACTTGAACCACAAAATTTAGATTGGCCTCTGGCTAAATATTTTCTTTGTTAACCCCAGAGGATTAAAGTTTACACAACGTTCAAAAGCACGCTACTCCCCGATGCGAACTGGAAATGTACGGCATTGCATGCTTTTTTCGGAGTGCTCGACAATAAACACAATATTATTAATTGAATTTTAGTGCAGATTAAATAAAGGGCATAAAGCTCATGAAATCCATTTAATGAATATATATGGCACAATTGGAGCTCAATAATGGAGGATAATAAAGAAAAAGAGTGGCGACGATAAATCAAAAGTGATCATTAAGAACCTCTTCACCGGATTTCGGAGTCAAATTGGAATTCCGGACCGAGCTTCAATATCGTTGTTAATAATGCGCTCGCACGCGTATCACTACCACAGCAATAAATTCAGATTGGCGTTCAAGCAGAACGCTTAGTGACAAGTCTATCATTCGCATTTAAAATTGCTTGCGAACGCAAAAGCCTTTGAAGGGTTTAAAAAGTCGATTAAAGGAAATAGCAACGTAATATCCATGTTGTCGAGAATTTTTGTTTGAGGAAGGCTTTAGAGACCAATATCTGTAGAATCCTAAACATTCCTAACTGTGCTGTGCTGTCTCCAACCCGCAATCCTTGAACTATGTGCTTAGTTTAGAAGTCTGGCACTAGGAATGTGTATAATATTCAGGACAAAACTGTACTGTTCGCTTTATGAATTTTATAATAGATTTATTGAGACGTAGTGATTCTTAATCCTTAATCCTTAATATGTTTTATCATGTGAACATTCCTTTAGAAATGTTAAAATCAAAATCTAATCTCAATCAGTAGCTTCTGTATTAGGTAAATTTCAAAATTAGTTTGGTGTTACGTATATTGTAAAAATATTCAGTGTGGCTAACAAAACTTAATTTTGGGATATCACGTTAAACCCTGTATACAAAATTATTCAATGCTCTTTTGAGGTTGTGTATTGGTCTCTAAATTTACTTTCAATTGACAATTTCTCTAATAGAGTAATTCCAATAATTAATTAATTGTTATTTACTTCGAGGAACGACCCATTCATTATTCACGTTATAACTTAACTTCGAAAAACATTTGTAGTACCTTGAATTCTATTGCACCGTACCCTTTTCCGAGGTAAAACAGAGGGTAGGTGTACTACAAAGTATAAGACAAATATACTTTGGCGAAACTAGCATCGGTCTTTAAGGGCTGCGGAGTTTACATAAGACTGATTTCGAAGTGAGGAAGAAGAGAAATTATAAGTAAACGTAAGTGAGGCAAGAGAACTACCAATCTTTTATATTGAAATTTCTTTTAACAATTCAACATTTATTTCTACAACATGTGTACAACTACTAGTTAGAACATCACAATCTTAAAGTGATGTTTTATAAACATTTATCCAAAACTTTGTAAAGACACATAAGATACTCATATTTAATTCCTAAGCTATATATTAAAGTAGTTTCAGCCTATAGAAAATTTCATGAAATCTTATATGTTCACATAGGTAATATTCAATAAAAAATATTCATAAGCATATTTTAACTTTATGTAAAATAAGCAAAAGGGCAAGATAATATTGTAAATACTCACATAGGCAATTTAGATATTAATAAGATACTAAGACAAGATCTGTTGTGAATACACACTTAGATAATTTAGATATTTATTAAAGGTAGGTTAGACTGCAAAACTAATTACAAAACCATTGGTTTTGCAATACTCTCAACTAATGTTAATGCGAAAGGATTTATTTGAAAAATGTAATACGGCAAATGTCTAAGTGTTGGGGGAATCTTGCCAGACACAGGCTGCTTAACCCCCTTTACATACCACTGAATCTCGGTGAAATAGGGTATATAATTAGAAAACAATAGAAGGGAATCGAGCTGTATATCAGCTGTTGTGAGAATTGCAGGGAACGGTGTAGGCTAGCTCAGAACATAAATAAGCAAGGTACAAGTCCAACCAGTTTCAAGATGTAAAACCCAATGACGAAAAAATAAGTGCTCTTAAATCTGATGATTATTATAAACAACTACAGGTGTTGGTTGTGAAATATATTTAACTAATGTTGATTGTGCGAAAGGATAAATTGGAAAACGTATTAGTTCGACAAAGGTTCAGGTGCTGGGGAAACTTGGCAGCCAAAGACTGCTTACCCCCCTTCATATACCACTGAATATCGGGGAAATAGGGTATTAAACTGTAAAACAATAGAAGGTGACCGAACTGCATTAAACAAGAAGGAACAGCAGCTATGCTCAAGGACAACAAACACAGAAGAAAACTGTTCAACGCATAGTGTGGAGCACAGCACAGTACATCTATGAAATAGGGGCAATAGAAAAAACAGACAGAAAGAGATAGAAGCCTTCTGGAATGTTGTGCTTCAGACGTATGAAGATGGTAGCATGGACAGACAAAGTTAATAACAAATAGGTTGTAGAAATAGTAGAAGAATAAAGATGTCTGTGGAAAATGAAAAATAGGAGAAATAGAAGGACAGGATAGGTTCTAGGGCATTTCTGGGGAATAGTACGGATTATATTACAAGCAGATATAGAAAAGAGAAATAGAGGTAAACCGAGATCAGACTTTAGCATACAGATAGTGATAGATGCAGACTGTGCAAATTTCAGGGAAATGTGTAGGTTGGTTCAGACTAGGAAACAATGAGGGTACGCGTCCAACCAGTTCTAGGACTGAAGACCTAATGATGACGATGCGGTTAGATTGTTACTATCATTGATATTCAAAAAAATCACAGCAAAATTCATACCTGAGGCAAGAAGAATTTGAGTTCAGCTTGTGTTCAACAGGAAAAGCTTCTGTCGTTTTCAAACGAAGTCGTGTACCACGGGAAGTGTTCAACTTTTCTAGATAGATAACATCTGGTCCACCAAATAGTTACAATGGAAAGCTATTTGATTCCATCAAAAGACATTCAGACTTCTAGTTTTTTTTTATGTTGTAAAGGTAAGACATTTGGAGCTCAAAACAAATTCAAACATATTTGATTAATTATGTTGCATTTATATAGAAGTTCATATACGCATCTTGAACTAAAATATATTTCCGAGGCAAAGTTTAATAGTAGATATTTTTAGAATAAAAATTTTTCCGAGGCAAAACGTTTATTATTTGGACCCATTTTTTATTTAAAAGACATGCCCAAATAGACAAATTTTCATCTTACAGGTAGGGTGAAATTCCATAACTAACCTCATGACAATATAAAGACAAGTAAAGCTTCATTCATCTGCACTTTGCAGATGTTAGGTAATAAATGCCAACTATATATTAATCTTTCTGATAACTCGGACAAAGAAAAAAATCTTGTAGGTGGTAATGTATGGAAACATAGACGGACGACATCTCTGACATGGGTTCAGCTCCACACTAGTTGTGGTTTGAAGGAAGCATAAACCAATCAAAAAATTACAATAAACGTATTTATTTATACTATGTAGTTAAACAATAAAGTCGTGATAAATATAGTAATCTCTGAATCTAGTTTTATTTTCTAGTGCAAGAGTAAAAGTAAATATATATTGGGAATAAAAGTTAATTCCAAGGAATAATATAATGCGTTTTTAGAGTAAAGTAAATACAAGTATTTTAAAAAGTATGAAGCACGCTGTAACATAGCCAAGCTTCGGCCAATTGGTATGGTTCACAATATACCATGGGATTTTACAAAAACGTTGTTCCAACACCATCATTAGTAGTTCTACTACGGTGTATAATTCATTCATTTCCAAGTTTACTTCAAATTAAAAAAATTAATAGTGTTTGTAACCATTCCGAATAGACTTGCAGCTTGAAAAAGTTCTAGATTACTGGAACAGGTGGAATGGCTTGCGCGTTCCAGTGATCTAAAGAACCAAACTACAGGTCCAACCAAAGTAGTAGGGTCTTTAGTGAAAAACCAGACTAAGACAGGCTCCGATAAGGGTAACAGCCTTTTCGGTACCTAGAGCAGCAGAGACCATATGCATCGGTATGGAATTCTAAGACGCACTACTGCGATGTGGAAGGCAACGGGAAACCCCCACATTATTTCCTAAGTATACGGCGTACTTAAATCGTAAGTAACATGATGGCATCCTCTGGGGTGAAAGACTTCGGAGTTAAAATAGTCCCCCATTCGGATTTCCGGGAGCTAACGATTTCGGAGAATGTGATTGGGAAGCTTAAGGATAGAGCAGGGAACATTTTGCGAGTCGGAAAGTGGAATGTCAGAAGTATGAAGCAAGTAGGTAAGAGAACTTGAAAATTGAAATGGATATGTTAGCACTAGACATTGTAGGGATCAGCGAAATTCGTTAGCTAGTGGCGGGGAATTTTTGGAATGGAGATTTTAGGGTAATTCATACAGGAGCAGAGGAAGAAAATTTGGGTGGGTCGACGTGTAGAAAACTACTTACAAATGAACGAAAGAATACTCTCGTGGTTAGATTCGAATCTAAACCGGTAAAAACAGTAATAATACAAGTATACATGCCCACCTTAACAACAGTGAGGAAGAGGTAGAAGCGAGATAGAAATATATAGAAAACATACCAAGATACGTAAAAGGATATGAAAATTTAATAACTACAGGGGATTTTAATGCAGTGGCAGGTGAGGCTAGGGAAGGAGCGGTAGTAGTTTTATTTGATTTGGGCACGAGAAATTACAAGGAAAATAGGCTAGTAGAATTTTGCGATAAAATAATTTAATCATCACCAACACATTATTTCAACATCATGCTAGAAGACGATACCGTGAAAGAAGCCAGAAGATATAAAATAGATAACTTTCTTGTTAGACAACTGTTTAGGAAGCAACTAAAAGACTGTAGAAGCTACCCGGAAGCAGATATAGACACTGACCACAACATCGTAATTATGAAGGCCGCTCATAAATGTAAAAATTTGAAAAAAAGGAATTGAAAAAAGTACTTTGATTTTGAGAAACTAAAAGATAAAGAGATCCACAAAAGATTTGAAAAAAGGTCAAATAAATTGCTGAAAGATATCGGGAAAATTTCTTATACTCAGGAAGTAGAAACAGAATGGAATAACATTAAATACAGCATAGACATGGTGGCCAGAGATATTCTAAAGTATACACAACAAAAAAATAAGAAACCATAGATAACAGAGAATATCCTGAATTTAATAAAAGAAATACGAAAATAAAAAAATAGATCAGAGGAAACAGAAAAACAGAGATACAAAGCCATAAAATGGGAAATTGTTCGCAAATGCCGGAAAGCTAAAGAACAATGGATTGATGAAATGTGCAAAGAGGTACAAACTAATATGGAAATAGGAAAGACAGATGAAGCATACAAATCAACAAGAATTAATTTGAGGGATATAAAACTGTATAGCAAAAATATAAGGGACGCGGGAGGAAGCGTCATTATAGAAAATGTAGAGAAGTAGATGGGTGGCAAGAATATATAGGAAATTTATATGCAGGAGAGGAACCAACAGTATTAAAAAAAGAATCAGACATTGAAAATGATGACTTGGGATATCCTATACTTGATGAGTTTGAATTAGCATTAAAGGGTCTAAAAAATGGTAAGACACCCGGTGCAGATAAGGTGCCAGCAGAAACTTTAAAAACCGCTAAACAAGCACTAACAAAACGTCTTTTCCAACTTGTAAGCTAAATTTATGACGCAGACGATACCCAACGATTTCAAACGCAACATTAGTCACTATATTAAAAAAGAGAGGTTCGGACTTATGTGAAAATTTTCGAACAATAAGTTTGACAGAACACGTGTCAGAAATATTAACTAGAATTATACAAAGAAGAATGAAAAAGCGAGCTGAAGAAATACTAGAAGAAGATCAATTTGGGTTTAAGCAAAACAGGGGAACACGGGAGGCTATTTTAGCTTTGAGGACAACAATGGAGAAAACAATAAAAGAGAAGGAAAGCGTGTATCAAGGGTTTGTAGATCTGGAACAAGTATTCGACAAAGTAAAATGAAAAAAAAATGTTTGGATAGTACATAGCTTATACAAATTGCAAACAGCGGTAATAGGATGAGAGCAGGAACGTAGAGAATTAAATATTAGGAAAAGGATGAGACAGGGATTTGCCCTACCTCCATTAATTTTTAACTTGTTCATCGAAGAGGCAATGGATACTGTCAAAAGCAAGAAGACATTTGGAATCATTATGCAGGGATAAAAGATTGATATGCTTAGATTTGCAGATGACATAGCGATATTAGCATCTACCAAGATTTAGAAACTGTTCTTAATGAAATGAAAACAGTTCTTACAGAGAGAAATGTTCAGATTAGCTCAGAATAGGAAACAATGAGGGTACGCGTCTAACCAGTTCCAGGACTGACGACCTAATGATGATGAGTGTTTGTAATTCTTGGAACAGGTATTTCAGTATGCATCATACCATTTGCTGTCTGTCCAGTGCCGGTTGCATCATAGTGTGGTACATTTCATTGGAATCGGTGTTTATTACTAATATCTAAAATCTTTATGATGGGGAAATATCTTGTACAGTGAGAAGAAGGTACAGAGGTGAGCAAAGTGGGATTCACTTCCTTGGTTTCTTTACGATTCATGGCAAAGCCATGACCGTTTCGCCCCAGGAATGGGATTTACTGGTCACTTTCTATGAGCCTGTCGAAAGATAAACATGTCTTAAATACAACATCTAAATAAAGCTTCAAAGATGGTGTGGAACCAAACAGAAGTTAAACAAGGTTCAAAATAATATACCAGGGGTTTAATTTTTTTCGTTTAGAAATGATAGGGTTTTTTTTAAATAGAACCAATATGTGATGCGATGGAGATAAACTGTTAGCAATAAAATAACATATGTCGTCAGAAAGTCTTACTCACGCATACAAGGACGTATATTTTTGTAAATTTTACATTATTCTGTGCAGGTGTAGTTACTGCAGCTCAGGTATTTAACTTCTACATTAATTTTAGCTAAACACTTCTATACATACACGCAAAACTTTGTTCCCCGATACCATGGTGTTTATTACCAATTTAGTGGACGTTCAACGATTGTAACGTTTAGGTGTACTTGCTTGCTAATGTAAAATTAAAAATTTTTTTTTGTTATATAGACTTGTTTTGAAATAGGTCAATAAAACGATTTTAATGCAGCAATAGTTTTTAACTTTAACCTTGTACAAACAGGTGCAATACTTAAAATAATCGAACTTCAAATGGTCTGAAACTTTTCCCTATATAAAACTTGTTACATTCGCAATAAAAATAAAAATTAATCAGCTGATTTCACGTTAAGCGTATTGGCTACCTAAAAAAGTCGGTCCCAGAACGCAACACAAATTGAAGGCAATCATTCTTTTAAACTTTAAAAATTTTTGCTTAGTGTACTCAAACCAAATATTTTAAACATCAATAAATCAAAGTCACCTTCAATTTATGTCATAAATGTCAAACTTCCACTTCACCCAAATCAACACGCTTTCATACTGGGAAAATCAACGGAATCTGCCCTCCACGCTATTGTAGGACGGATTGAAAAAACCCTAGACAATAACATGTCCGCCTTAGGCGCATTTATTGATATTGAGGGTGCGTTCAGCGAAACTACTTTCGCAAGCATCGATAGAGCTCTACGGACACATGGAGCTGAGGACACCCTTCGGCAGTTTACCATGCAGATTCTGCGATGTCGACGGGTACACATAAATGTGGGGGAAACCTCAGTAATTAGGGTGGTGGATAAAGGCTGTCCCCAGGGGGGCGTGCTGTCACCGCTACTATGGAACTTAGTAGTGGACAGCCTTCTCCAACGTCTTAATGAGGCAGGTTTCTACACGATAGGTTACGCCGACGACTTAGCTATTCTAATAGTCGGCAAATTCGAACAAGTGCTGTGTAATTTGATGCAAGCAGCACTAAGGATCACGGAGCTCTGGTGCTCCGATAACTTTTTAACCATCAACCCCAACAAAACGGCGTTGGTGTTGTTTTCCAATAAAAAGAAGCTGACGGTAACCAAATTGCCAATGCTCTTCCAAACTCCTCTGCCCTTATCAGAAGAAGTCAAGTATCTGGGCATTATACTTGATAAGAAGCTGAACTGGGCCAAACACCTACAAATGAAAACTAGCAAAGCCAACCAAGTGTTCTGGCAATGCAAACGTGCCATAGGCAAACTTTGGGGTCTTCCACCAAAGGCTGTCCTGTGGCTATACATCATGGTAGTAAGGCCGATGCTCTGCTATGGCGCTGTAGTCTGGTGGCGTAGGACCAGACTGGCCAATACAGTCAAAGACTTTACTCATATCCAAAGGGTGGCCTGTCTAAACATTACAGGTGCATTGCGTTCCACACCTACTGCAGCCTTAGAAGCCATCTTAGGCCTCACTCCGCTGGACCTACATGTGGAGGAGATAGCTTTGAGAGCGGCAATGAGGCTGCGGTTCAAAGGTCTATGGATCGATAAGAGAGGCGGTGGTAGACACCACAACATACTAAGAGAGGCGGTGCAGAACACCCCTATCTTGGGAGGAGTGGTTGATTCGATCGCACCCATAATGATTTCCAGGAAGCGCTTTGGGGTTTGCCTAAACACTGAGGACGCCTCCTTAACGGAGATCTCCATCTACACAGATGGTTCCAAAACAAATGAAGGTACCGGGGCAGGCATTTTCTCCGATGACCTAGATCTTCACGAAAGTGTTGCGCTGGGCAGGCTGGTAACTGTCTTCCAAGCGGAGGTCATAGCCATCATGCATGGCGCTAACGCCATACTGGAACGTGGAATCCAGAACAAATCTATACGCATCTTGAGCGATAGTAGAGCAGCTCTTCTGAGCTTAAACAAGCAGAAGCTTCTCTCGGGGGTGGTATACCAATGCCATCGTGTTCTCGAGCTCGCTTCTGATACAAACGCCCTTGAACTGGTATGGATCAAAGGGCATTCAGGAGTACATGGTAACGAACAGGCAGATTCTTTGGCGAGGCAGGGAGCGGCTCGGGGTTTTGTCGGCCCTGAGCCATCGGTTGCTATTGCGCCATCGGTGGTGTTCTCCATGATAAGACAAATAACCCACCGCCGTCACAAGGATAGGTGGGCTTGTACATTAAGCTGCCGGCATGCAAAAATGTTTATAAGGTCTCCCATGACCAAAATAGAAAAATTTGTCATACGCTTGCCAAGACAGAAACTACGGCTACTAGTAGGTATTCTGTCCGGGCATTGCGCTTTAAGGAAGCACCTGCACAGGATGGGTCTGTCAGACAACCTCACCTGTCGCGGCTGTCAACAGGAGGATGAGACGGCGGAGCACATTCTGTGCACCTGTCCGGTACTCGCCCGACTTCGAGGATCCATGCTGGGGGACTTTTGGCCCGAGAAGGCCGGAATTTGAGACACCCCCTGGTCCGACATCCTCAAAAACACCTGCAAGGTCGGGTGGTTGAGCAATGAAGGACCAACCTAGGGCAAGGAAGGTAGCACAATGGGCCCACCAGGAGGCCTAAGTGCGCGTGGCTTTAAGTCACCCTTCCCAATTTAATCAATCAATCAAATGTCAAACTTGAAGTTTTTATTATTTTGACAACGATTCTAGGTCATGGAGTAGTTTAATTTCCAAAAAAGATTAAGAAGAATGCTTAACAAACCACAACAAACATACAGAAAGTATTTCAATCTTAACTATTATTAATATAATATAGTATAATATAATACAATATAATATAATATAATATAATATAATATAATATAATATAATATAATATAATATAATATAATATAATATAATATAATATAATATAATATAATATAATATAATATAATATATATAATAATATAATATAATATAATATAATATAATATAATATAATATAATATAATATAATATAATATAATATAATATAATATAATATAATATAATATAATATAATATAATATAATATAATATAATATAATATAATATAATATAATATAATATAATATAATATAATATAATATAATATAATATAATATAATATAATATAATATAATATAATATAATATAATATAATATAATATAATATAATATAATATAATATAATATAATATAATATAATATAATATAATATAATATAATATAATATAATATAATATAATATAATATAATATAATATAATATAATATAATATAATATAATATAATATAATATAATATAATATAATATAATATAATATAATATAATATAATATAATATAATATAATATAATATAATATAATATAATATAATATATAATATAATATAATATAATATAATATAATATAATATAATATAATATAATATAATATAATATAATATAATATAATATAATATAATATAATATAATATAATATAATATAATATAATATAATATAATATAATATAATATAATATAATATAATATAATATAATATAATATAATATAATATAATATAATATAATATAATATAACATAACGCAATATAGATAATAATTTAATATAATATAACGCAATATAAATAATATAATTTAATATTGTTATCTATATTTTTTCTATCAATCTATTCCACAATAAACTGTGGCAGATTGAATATTACCTATCGAGACTTCTTGTGTAATTGTATCAAGCCCAGGGTAAGGTTT
Source organism: Platerodrilus igneus (assembly GCA_036346225.1). Classification (NCBI taxonomy): domain Eukaryota; kingdom Metazoa; phylum Arthropoda; class Insecta; order Coleoptera; family Lycidae; genus Platerodrilus; species Platerodrilus igneus. The sequence goes on along the minus strand of JARFIW010000500.1, from coordinate 4,095,414 downwards.
GGATGGAAATTGGCTTATAGTAAAAGAACACTCTTAAGACTTTTAGCTAACTGAGTTTTTGGCCCACGGTCGCATGAGATTGAGTCAATGGGTATGTTTAAGTTAAAAAAAACTAAATAAGGACGGCACCTAAATTTTTTATAAAGCAATTGACTAAATGAATATGCTTAAAGGAAAATTTGGAAACCTATATTATCACAAACCACTTTAAATACAAAGTCTGATTGACACAAATATCATACTTATATCTGAACGTTTTCTTCAAGGATCTAACCATGAGTAGAGCGACTCTGAAACATAATTTCTACCAACATAGACATCCTATATATTTTAAGTATCAGTATGAATATGTAATCATTGAATTAAGTTCAATTGGTTTCCACTATCGTGGTGCTTTTTCGGATAAGTTTAACTTGTAAATACCGAACAAAATTTGGAAAATTTAAGATTATTGAAAAATGAACTGAAGTCAGAAAAAAATAATTCTGTATTCTCTTTTAAGAAAAGTCGATAACATCATAATAAATAAGAGTACTTAATAAAATTCAATTCTTATGAATGTAATTTTTAAATCACATATTTAACTATAGACATTATTTTTTTATTTTTTTATTAGGTAGTCACTGTAGCGCTACTTCGACCTTACAATGTTTAAAAATATCTTACTTAACTTTTGGCAAATATTAAAAATTGACAGATTACTTTAAGTTCTATTTTCATCATACAGGACTCAGGTCCTATAAATTAACATATTAGTATTTAATTTGTGATAAACAAGATAGCTGTGTCGACAGTATGTCTACACTTGTACAACCGGTGAGATATAATATCTTAGGTTGAACACCTTTAATTACAAAAAGTAGTACTCATTGTACTTTATACTTTACAAAATGAGCCTTTGAAAATTAATTAACAAAATTATTCATAGAAGTCGCAATAAATTGCGTACAGCAACTTGAAGTAAAACAAGCTTCAAAAGGAAATCATTACATGCAAAATTTACGTAATGGACTTTGTAACCTTAGCATTATTTTAGAACTATTACTTTCTTACCCATAGCGGCAATGACCTATAACCTTCAAACGACACGTACATCAGATGAACACGTCGGCTACATAGCGGCCATGTGTCGAACAAAGTTGCTTACTCATTTGTCTTCTAAACGAGTTCCATAAATTTAATTGAACCAACCCAAATAAAATATTTTCTGATGAGCTAAGACTGCATCGGAATTACGTGAAATTACATCAAAACCATTACGAGATTATCTACATTTCCAGAGTTATCGAAGTTGCACTGTAATAAAATAATTAATTTTATATGCTTACACATTTTAACAAACCGTTCGCAAAGAGGATTTGTACACTACATTTCTACTTTAGTTGTCTTGGACAACTTTTAACATTCTGTCCGTCTTTTACGACGTCTTTGCCAGGAAAACTTGACTTTCCTGAACATCTTGAGTGTTTTTCAAAACTAAGCGTCTTTTCAGTTCAACTAAGAAACGAAAAGTAATAGTCTATCGCCAATCGTCGGAACAAATTGAAATCTTAGATACTTCAAGATGTAGGAACACGTTAACAAGTTTGTATATAGGAATATGTAGTATGTAGTAGATTATAATTATAATTAAAATTGAAGTGTGCTTTGTGAGTTTATTGGTTATTAAATATGCAATAATGACTGAATCAATTATATAAATGTTGTTAATATAAAGACTAAAATAATAAATGTACCGCGCTAAAGTCAATGAACAAATTTACAGGAAAATTTACATGTTACAATATAATATAATACAATATACTATATTATTAATATAAATATATATTATTAATATAAATATATATTATTAATTATGTACTCATACGTCTTGTGTATCTCGTTTTATTGCTAGTTAATGTTTTCTTCCGTGGTCAGTCTACTAAGAGGTTTCTTATTTCGATATTTGTCTTAGTTACTAGTTCTTTTATTTTTGTGGATTCACATAGAAATGTTTCTAAAATGTAAATGCAGTTGTCCAAGGCTATCTGATATTTATTATTAAGGTTTTTGTTGTTACAAATTATAATTTTTGGTACTTATAAAGTCTAAATAATCATTTCAAATCGAACCAGTAAGTGGTAGAAAGAAAATATGGAGCCATAGACAAGATTTGAACCTTTACCCTTCCGATTTATGGTCAGATGCTGTCAATTGTCAATCGAGCTACCTAGACTGGTATTTTAATTAGCAAGGCGGACAAACTTAAATTGCGTATCTCACATTTATATAAACCTTTTTCGTTCAACAGAATAACTACATTTAGAAAACATTTGTTTGAAAATGTGTATTTACCATTTTGTTGATCACCTAATATTATTATGTACCTAATGAGGTAGTATAAAATGGATTGTAGTTACCTAACTAAATTTAATTAACTTTACAAAAGAATGCATAACCGCGAAAAATGAAAGTTTTGGCTAGCAAACTCGTTATTTATTTAATTCGAAAAACAAATTTGTAAGGAAAAGTTGGCTAGCTACGTTTTCTTATTAATTTTTAATGACAAGCACGTCACAAAACAAAATAGCATACCGTATATAATAGCTTTAGCAATTAAGTACATCAAAAATGGATACAAATAAGTACCACAATATAAAGATTTTGCTGGGAAATTATCTTCTATTAATTTAAGTTAGAAGGATGTGGGTTTTATAAATGAATACGCAATGGCTTAAAATAAAAATTGTGACTGGAAATCTTCACTTATAAAGTTAAATTTCAAGGACAAAACCCGCAAATCAACAGAGAAATGAGTCAAAGTACACATTTTGTCTGAAAATCTTTGCTCACTAATTTAGATTATAAGGGCGATGACTTCAGAAGTTAAAACAAAATGAGTCAAAATGGAAATGTTTGACTGAAAATCTCTTAACAATGGATACTATAAAGATAACAACACACATTAATATGAAAGTACAAGATAGAGATTTCTGAATGAAAATCTTCTATTATTAATTCAATCTATAAACACGAGTACTTCACAAGTAATAGAAAATTTCCCAAATAAGATTTGACCAAGAAATTAATTTAAACTCTAAGCACAAGCACTTCACAAATTAAATTCAAAGGAACAAAATAAAAATTGTAGCAAAAAATATTCCTTTACTAATTTAAATTATGAAGGTGAAAACTTATAAATTAAAACTAAACCAGTTTAAAAAATATAAGGCTCGAAATATTCATTTATTAACTTGATTATAAGGATAAATGATAGACACCAGAAAGTAATATAAAATAGTCCAAAATAATAATTATGTTTAAAATTTAGTGCGAAATAACTCAAAATAAAATTGTGGTGTGAAATGTTGTTTTATTAGTTTAAATTTTAAGGACGATTACTCTTAACATTAGTACGAAATGTTAGAATATAAACATCCTAAATTATTATCGTTCGGGTGGGCGGCGTCTAAAAGTGTGTAGGCTTGGCTTGATCATTTGTACAATAAGTATAAGCAAAAATAATTGTAAGTTTCATAAATACATGAAAATAAAAGTGAAATAGTTAAACTTGAACGATTTTAACAATTTGAAGAACTTCAGAAGTCTTCGGTAATCTTTGGAACTCTTCGGAAGACTTTGTGGTTGCTTGTGAAACCAAAATAAACTTAAACACTTATTGAATGATTATATACAGTTTAAAGGGAGTGTAAAAGTCTTCGGTAGTCTTCGAAACTCTTCGGAAGTTTTTGGAAGTTGCTTGTGAGGCCGAGTAGAAACTTGAATAGTTAGTAAATATTTACAGTTCTAAGAGGTCCAGATGTCTTCGGCGGTCTTCGGAACTCTTCGGAACTATTAATTGAACATATATACAAACATATAGAGGTTCAGAAGTATTCGGTTGTCTTCTGAAGGCTTCGGAATTTATTTGTGGGGCCCAGTAAGAACTTGGACAGCGATAGTTAAAAAATATTTACAGTCTTAAGAGGCCCAGACGTCTTCGGAACCCTTCGGAAGGCGTCGTGGTAGTGGTGCCTTAGGCCTCGTCGAGTGCGTCGCCGTTAAACTCTACGGGGGTGTTGTCCCGGAGGTAGAGTTGACAGATGCAATCACAATTACGACTTGTCGGTGATGGATGGAACGGAGTTTAACGCCCATACGTAGTTTGTTAACTATTGATTGATGAATTATAGTGACATACCCTAGGTACGGCGGCGGACAGCGTCACCGTCGGAGAATACGCAGGCTACGAAGAGCATTGTGCGCTGAAGTATAGCAGGCTAAGGAGAGCGCTGCTCGCTGAAGTGTTAGCAGGCTATGGTGAGCACTGCCAGTTGATTCTTTAGGCTATGGGGAGCATTAACGAATGTCTTTCGGAAGATTTGTAATTATATTTATACTCTTCCATTTCCTATGCTTTCTGTGTTGAAAAACGTTAATGATGTCTTTAACCAATGAAATTGTGTTTCAATTTTCGAGTGTAAAAGAATCTCCAAATTTTGTTTGACCAAGGAGCGTGCTGATTTTTGGGTACCACAAAAATGAGTTGGAAATTCTTGCGATTCTTACTTTGTTCTGTGTTCAGCTCGTGCATGATGATATGGTCCCCCCCCCCGCTGAAGAGTGTAGCGTAACTAGGTTGTTGTGAGGATGCGGCGGGGTCTTTGTTGTCAAAATATCTGAGCCTGTGGCGGCGCTTACGTTTTTGTGTGGCGGCGTCGGGCTTATCCATAATTGCCTGCTGCTGGGTGGGATGATTGTCGTCAAAAGAGTATCTGTTCTTGGGACATCCGTCCACAGGTATGCCTTTCTGGTTGTGGGCCTGCACATAATTGGGCAGAACGACACGGGCTGCGTGGTTAGCTCGTGGTCTGCATGTTTCGGTGTCCAGTGATAATAGGTCGGTGCTGGCTGTGGTAGTTGGTTGTGCTGATTTATCGATCACTGGTTGGAATTCTTCCCGAAGGCTTCTGGGCAAGAATTCGTCTGCGAACTGGTTAGTTGCAGTTGGTGTGGGTGGGCTGTTGACGGTGACGGGCGTAACCGATATGTGGCGGCGTCGGATCTTTCCATGGTCGCCTGCTGCTGTGTGGGATAGTTGTGATTGAAAGATACCTCTTCTTAGGACATCCGTTCACAGGTATGCCTTTCTGGTTATGCGCCTTGCACATAATTGGGCAGAATCACGAGGGCTGCGTGGTTAGCTCGTGGTCTGCATGTTTTGGTGTCCAATGGTAATTGGCTGGTGTTGGCAGTGGTTGTTGGTTGCGTTGGGCTATTGACTACTGCTTGGAATTCTTGCCGAAGGTTGCTGGGCCAGAATTCATCTGGAAACTGATGAGTGGCAGTTAGTGTGTGTAGCCTGTTGGCGGTAACAGGTATCACCGTTTCGTTCCAGTGGAGCATCTTACGATTATGTGCTCCGAAATGTGTGAAGCCTTGTTCATAATCCATCACCACTTTCTGGCGTTGAAACCCAGATTTACCCAGAATGATATCCTTGGTGAGGTTTGCTACTACCAAAAAGGTTTCGCGGTCTGTCACTTGTTCGAGGGTAAATGGCGTGCGGAACTTGGCTTTGATTGCCATTTCTATCCCTGCTTCGGCTAGATAGGCGGAGGCATGATAGGGTTCTACCCGTGAACCTGTGGGTATTCGATCTTCCCTAATCATGCACGTCGATGCTCCTGTATCTTGAAGGTTATCTTCTGTATGGTGACGGGAAGTCTTGGTAGTTGGTTATCGTGGGTAACGTTTAGTCGCGCCACTTCGTTTCGCTCGACCGGGCTGTAATCAGGCGTTGCTCGGCCGGTGGGTCGTTTCCCGACACCTTGGTGTCAATGTCGTTGTGGACAGAATGCGCACCTTGGTAGCTGCTCCGTTGTTCGTGAAAATCCGGTTGCTGCCGTGAGGACGGTTGCCCCTTTTCCTACCTCGTTTGTGTATTCTTCAATTTTGTGAGGCGGGAGGCCATTTCCCATACTGTTGTCGGCATGTGACACTGAATTGGGTTCCTCCGTGTCGACAGGAGGAGGTCCGTGAACCTCTCTATGTCCCGGTTGGTGTCTAGTATTAGACGGTGGGTTTGTCGCAACCTTAGTGCCGAGGAAGGCGGCTACTGGTTGCCATCTACGTCTGTCCATAGTACTCGGAGGTTATTTTGGCTCTAATGGTTAGACTATCGTACTTGTCCAGAAAGAACCTTTTGAATTCGCTGTAGGTGGGTTGGAACATCACGTATGCTTCCCATCATGTGGCTGTTTGGACTCGGAATTGAGCGGTCGTTGTAGGTACATCCGCGTCCATCGCTTCCATCTGTTGAAGGAATTCTGCGGGGTTCTCTAGAAGGGTGCTAGAGAATATAGGTTTTTCTGCTTCGGAGGTCGCAGTGGCGACTTGGTACAGGTCCTCCACTAGCGCCTTGTTTGTGACTATTTTGCTGGTTTGTTGAGCGCCACTGGGTTGTTGCAGTCCCAGAACTGTCGGTGGTTGTGTGACCTCCCGGCTGGACGTTTGATGTCGTTCGACTCCTCGCCTCGGGCATGTTGATGGTTTTTGCAAGCGCGCTGTTTGTAAAATTTTCTGTGAAGACGGCCTCACGTTAGGCGCCACTTGTTATCGTTCGGGTGGGCGGCATCTGAAAGTATGTAGCCTTGGCTTGATTATTTGTTTAATAAGTATAAGCAAAAATAATTATAAGTTTCATAAACACATGAAGATAAAAGTGAAATAGTTAAAATTGAATAATTTTTAGCAATTCGAAGCAGTTACGAAGTCTTGGGTAATCTTCGGAACTCTTCGAAAGGCTTCGTGGTTGTTGTGAAACCCAAAATAAACTTAACAGTTTAAAGGGAGTTTAAAGGTTTTCGGTAGTCTTCTGAACTCTTTGGAAGGTTTTGAAAGTTGTTTGTAAGGTCGAGTAGGAACTTGAATAACGGTAGTTAGAAAATATTTACAGTTCTAAGAGGTGCAGACGTCTGCGGCGGTCTTCAGAACTCTTCGGAAGGTTTCGTGTTTTACTGGTGGGACAACGTTAAGTTACAAAGAATTATGATATGAAATTAAAAACTATTAATTGAACATATATAAAAGCTTAGAGGGATTCAGAAGTCTTCGGTTATCTTCGGAAGGCTTTGGAATTTATTTTTGAGTCCCAGTAAGAACTTGAACAGCGATAGTTAGAAAATATTTACAGTTTTAAGAAGCCCAGACGTCTTCGGTTGTCTTCGGAACCCTTCAGAAACCGTCGTGGTAGTGGTGCCTTAAACCTCGTCGAGTGCGTCGCCGTTGAACTCTACGGTGCTGTTGTCCCGGAGGTAGAGTTGACAGACGCAATCACAATAACGACTTGTCGGTGATACGTGGAACGAAGCTTAACGCCCATACGTAGTTTGTTAACTATTGATTGATGAATTATAGTGACATACTCTAGGTACGGCGGCGGACAGCGTCACCGTCGGAGAATACGCAGGCTATGGAGAGCACTGCGCGCTGAAGTATAGCAGGCTATGGAGAGCGCTGCTCGCTGAAGTGTTAGCAGGCTATGGTGAGCACTGCCAGTTGATTCTTTAGGCTATGGGGAGCACTAACGAATGTCTTTCGAAGAATTTGTAATTATATTTATGCACTTTCATTTCCTATACTTCCTGTGTTGAAGTTGTCTTCACCTTGTAAGATTGATGCAAAGTAACGATAGTGTATAAGGGTTAAACTTAAAGTTATTGTAGTATGGCGTACACGTAGCGGTGGTGCAGCCAACGGATGGGTACAATGGATGGAAAAATGATATTGTATCTATCAAAAAAGTAATTTTTAAACCTTAGATTTCCTTATGGGAAAGTACATACAAAAATGCATTTTGCATCTCGTACAAACATTACGAGATACTTATAAGGACTCTACAAATTAATGAGAAAAACGCAAAATAGAAAAAAATACGGTAAATTTTTTGTTAGTAAGGAAAATATTAACTATAATTAGAAAATTAGTATATAAACGATCTATTTGTAGATGACCAAAAGAAAAGCACTTTTAAACGGAACAGTATACACGTTTATTATTCTTCAACAATTCAAATTTCCTAGCTTAATATCTACTCATTTCTGCGATTCTGATTATATAAAGCGTTTGGTACATTTTTAGAGTTTCCATAGTATTGAGATCTTTGGTTTTGAGATTCACTAGTTTTAATACATCCGATAAACACGAGGAAATTGTGAACAACGCTTCAAACTTTTCAATCTGAAATCAATCCGATATGATTTTCAATCCTGTAACGTTACGCTTATAAAATATACTGGAAGCATGTGGCGTGATGCTGGCATAGAGGGCCATTTGCTGCCTTAATTTTATTAGCACCCCTATAGTACAGTATGTCACTAACCTAACTTTTATTCTTTTTCATATCGTGTGGCAAATCATGAAAGTGGATACATATTAGATTTCCAGGGTGCATGAATTATAATAAATTCCAAATTATTTGTTTAACAAACCAAGTGGAAGTGTCTCAGTTGAACTACGTAAATCTAAGACATACAGAAAAATAAATTCGAATGTACCGCTTTTATTATTAAAATACTTCATGTATTCGTGAACCTTTTCTTATTATTACATACGTGACATGGGAGAGTATCGAGGTCTCGAAGGACTTCTCGTAACAATCAGCAGCGGGTTGTTTAGGGACACAAGTGCGTATTGTTAGTGAGGAGAGTTGAATTAGAAAGAGGGGCAATGCTGCTTGTATTTAATTAAAATCAAGATTTTTCTGACTGTTGCTACTATAAACCTTTATTATCCCATTAAATATACTAGGAGGAATTAAAGAGATAAATTGCATTTAAGATTATTAAAATCTCGGTAATTTCAGAATACGGTGGTATACGAATTGTATACACAAACGTTTATTATTTAAGTGCAACACGGATTCACCAAAAATATCTATTTATTCTTGTAAGTATAGATAAATAGCTCTTTAAATAACGGATAGAAGCCGTAACGTATGGTTGTACCAGAACGTTAATCATAAAAAAGCATATTCCCATAAAATCTAAAAACAGAAATATAAGCGTCTTCTGTCCGAAACAGATTTCCGTGAAATCGTGTAATAAATGACTGAACAACCGACCTAAAAATTAAGATATAGTCGACATCACACCGATAAAATTGTACTTTATATTGGATAACTCCTATTGCAAGAGCCCCAATAGTACTAATAGAAAGAAACGCAATCGCAGATAGATGTCGCACCATAAGGTACGTTCCACAATTGAATGTTGTTTAGACTCCATCTTATAGATTCCCCAACAACTTCTAAATTTTCAAACTTATTTTCAAAATTTCCTAAGTCTGTTTTGAGATTTCCAAAATCATTTCGAAACGTATTAAAACCCACTTGGCAGCTTCCCTCTATTTCGTCTATTTTTTGATCTAACTTTTTAATTTCCCCATTAACTTCTTTCTCACTTGCATCCTGATTCGCCATATCCTCTAAAATTTGTGCCACCTATCCTCCAATTTCAAATTTCATTTCTTCTATGATTCTATTAGTTTCTTTTAAGTTCAAAGTTAGTTTATCGATGATCTTTTTAAATTTATTTTCATTCTTATCACTTTCTAATCTTAAACTTTCCCCAATTTTTCTATGTTCTCTCCAAATTCTGCTCGTAACACCTGAATGTTTTTATCAAATTTATCACTCATTTCTCTCATATTCTCTTTCATTTCTTTCATGCCTTTTTCATTTCTCTTACTTATTTCCTTTTGTTCCTGCATATTTTTTCATCCATTTCCTTCAAACTTTTCTAACTTTTTTTACTCATTTCTCTCATATTTTCCGTTTGTTCCTGCATACTTCTGTTTAGATTTAATAAAAAAGCCATCATCTTAGATTTCTGGGTCCTCCTACACTCTGGTTTTTCTTGGCCTCTGGATTTTCCTTTTTCCCTTTTTCCACTTCCTCAGCTCTCAAACTCTCTCAAACTTCTTTCATTCTATCAGGCATACTGGAAGCCAATTAGATATTACAAAGAGAAAACTTCGACAGAATCTTTCAAGACAAGAAACTCTAATTTTCAGACGATTTAATCAAGCCTTAGATTGGAATGCCGCTAAAATCGTGCTGTAACAAAGTCTCGCGTTGGCCGCTGCTAAAATGTTGCTGTGACAAGCCTCTGTGTTGGGAAGATTAAATTAGATTAACGAGGTTCTGCCTAGAAAATATGAAATTACTATCTTAGCTACTTTTACATGCTTAACTAGCTCAACAGAAAGTGTGATGAGGAATTTATGAAAATAAAATGAAACACAGAAATCTCAAGATACATCTATGCATTCAAAAACAATTTCCTTTATACAAAAGAATATAGAACAATTTACAGTTTAAATTCATGCATAAAAATATTCCTAAATTATTACTAAAATAATCCTTATCTAATCTTTGTTAAAATTACACAACTCAAATCTCTTCTCTCATGAGTTACAAAAATTCTCTCTAATGTGGTTATGAATAATTTATCCATCTTTTAGTACCCAGCTCGTGAGTATAATTGGCCAATGATACTAAAAAGATTATTTAGTAGATGTCAAAACGCTTCGAACTCTGGCCTCAAATTTTGCTGGTAATTATCCGCTTACAAAAATTTTTTATCGGATTAAGAACTTATCTTTGCTTACATATGTTTAAATATTTTTATCAGTTACAAACAAAGAATCATAATTTATACTTGCAAAATAGCGCTCACCAAAATCTCATTTCCATTTCAAATCCCCATTTAGAATATTAGTTTTGAAAGTGCATTCACTATCAATCGATTAAAGTCAACAATAGCTCTCGCATCTGGATTATTTATGTGGAAGATCGTTCAATTTTGTAGTATAAAACGAATATGCTTCATAATTATGCAAAGTTTCATACTGCATCTTGTACAATGAATTATAAATTTCTCGAACTTATACGTTCAAATCTTTACTTAAAGTTACATGTTTGATATCTTGAAATGAAATGACCAATGTTGAATCTCGAAATTTACATGTTGTTTGACTTAAGAATGATTGAACGGTTCTTATTCAGTTCGTTTATTACAAAATTTTAACTACGTGACTTTTTCCACTCCATTCTAGTAAATTCGAAAATTTGTCACGGCTGATATAAGTATTTATACCGATTTCGCGTTTTAACGATCTAATTAGTGTCAAGGTACCGCAGTTTGTCATAATTTATTATTATCGTAAAACGTGTGGTCTATCATTTTCTAATGCACGAAGTTAATGGTTCGCGATACCTTCTTTTTCATATTGTAATACGTAAGGCTATTAAACTCGCTTCTAATCGGATCGAGTTTGAAACAAAATTTAATTACTCCAAGTGTAAACATTTCGGCGGTTTAAATTCATTGCTATTTTAAAATTGTTAGTAAGTTATTAATACCTGCTCGATAATTTAATTACGGTATCCGTCCGCAATTACTACACATTAAATTTGAACTAGAATGACGTTACCTAATTTTCATTTCACTTTGAACATATAGCAAATTTGCATAAAGGCTTGGTACAGATATTATACATTAACATACAGTGTAACACTGATGAGGGTGTGAGCTCAGACCATTATCGGCGCTTTAAATTTGATTGTAAAGATTTAATATGAATTAATTTTCCATTAATTGTACATAATAATTATTGACATATGAAAGTTTATGTCAGGTTGTATATAGTTTTGCAGTCTGAAGTTTTACTTAATAAATCATGGCAAATCATTGTTTTTTTACATACCGTTTTATTGTACATATATTACTGCAACATTAGAAATATTTTTTTGCCCTTCAATTATTTTATTTATTGAACTGGTGTGATGTGACTTAGTGCATTAAATGGTACACTACTGTGTTAAGCTATACAGGTCAGCCCACCCCTGAGGAAACCATAGATGTCTCATGCTCTTAAGTTATTATAGCTTAGGCTATGCGTTTTTAGTAAGCAAAATTTAGTGTTTTGTTTAGATTCTGCCATACTTGGGGAGACGGAGTTTGCAGCCAGTGCAGCAGTCCCGAGGTAACTGGTATAATTTTACTCCCTTACAGATAGGTGTAACAAGGAGTAGACACAGTATACAAGTTTATTATTCTTCAACAATTCAAATTTCCTAGCTTAATATCTACTCATTTCTGCGATTCTGATTATATAAAGCGTTTGGTACATTTTTAGAGTTTCCATAGTATTGAGATCTTTGGTTTTGAGATTCATTAGTTTTAATACATCCGATAAACACGAGGAAATTGTGAACAACGCTTCAAATTTTTCAATCTGAAATCAATCCGATATGATTTTCAATCCCGTAACGTTACGCTTATAAAATATACTGGAAGCATGTGGCGTGATGCTGGCATAGAGGGCCATTTGCTGCCTTAATTTTATTAGCACCCCTATAGTACAGTATGTCACTAACCTAACTTTTATTCTTTTTCATATCGTGTGGCAAATCATGAAAGTGGATACATATTAGATTTCCAGGGTGCATGAATTATAATAAATTCCAAATTATTTGTCTCAGTTGAACTACGTAAATCTAAGACATACAGAAAAATAAATTCGAATGTACCGCTTTTATTATTAAAATACTTCATGTATTCGTGAACCTTTTCTTATTATTACATACGTGACATGGGAGAGTATCGAGGTCTCGAAGGACTTCTCGTAACAATCAGCAGCGGGTTGTTTAGGGACACAAGTGCGTATTGTTAGTGAGGAGAGTTGAATTAGAAAGAGGGACAATGCTGCTTGTATTTAATTAAAATCAAGATTTTTCTGACTGTTGCTACTATAAACCTTTATTATCCCATTAAATATACTAGGAGGAATTAAAGAGATAAATTGCATTTAAGATTATTAAAATCTCGGTAATTTCAGAATACGGTGGTATACGAATTGTATACACAAACGTTTATTATTTAAGTGCAACACGGATTCACCAAAAATATCTATTTATTCTTGTAAGTATAGATAAATAGCTCTTTAAATAACGGATAGAAGCCGTAACGTATGGTTGTACGAGAACGTTAATCATAAAAAAGCATATTTCCATAAAATCTAAAAACAGAAATATAAGCGTTTCCTGTCCGAAACAGATTTCCGTGAAATCGTGTAATACATGACTGAACAACCGACCTAAAAATTAAGATATAGTCGACGTCACACCGATAAAATTGTACTTTATATTGGACAACTCCTATTGCAAGAGACCCAATAGTACTAATAGAAAGAAACGCAATTGCAGATAGATGTCGCACCATAAGGTACGTTCCACAATTGCATGTTGTTTAGACTCCATCTTATAGGTTCCCCAACAACTTCTAAATTTTCAAACTTATTTTCAAAATTCCCTAAGTCTGTTTTGAGATTTCCAAAATCATTTCTAAACGTATTAAAACCCACTTGGCAGCTTCCCTCTATTTCGTCTACTTTTTGATCTAACCTTTTAATTTCCCCATTAACTTCTTTCTCACTTGCATCCTGATTCGCCATATCCTCTAAAATTTGTGCCACCTATCTTCCAATTTCAAATTTCTTTTCTTCTATGATCTTATTAGTTTCTTTTAAGTTCAAAGTTAGTTTATCGATGATCTTCTTAAATTTATTTTCATTCTTATCACTTTCTAATCTTAAACTTTCCCCAATTTTTCTATGTTCTCTCCAAATTCTGCTCGTAACACCTGAATATTTTTATCAAATTTATCACTCATTTCTCTCATATTCTCTTTCATTTCTTTCATGCCTTTTTCATTTCTCTTACTTATTTCCTTTTGTTCCTGCATATTTTTTCATTTTTTTCATCCATTTCCTTCAAACTTTTCTAACTTTTTTTACTCATTTCTCTCATATTTTCCGTTTGTTCCTGCATACTTCTATTTAGATTTAATAAAAAAGCCATCATCTTAGATTTCTGGGTCCTCCTACACTCTGGTTTTTCTTGGCCTCTGGATTTTCCTTTTTCCCTTTTTCCACTTCCTCAGCTCTCAAACTCTCTCAAACTTCTTTCATTCTATCAGGCATACTGGAAGCCAATTAGATATTACAAAGAGAAAACTTCGACAGAATCTTTCAAGACAAGAAACTCTAATTTTCAGACGATTTAATCAAGCCTTAGATTGGAATGCCGCTAAAATCGTGCTGTAACAAAGTCTCGCGTTGGCCGCTGCTAAAATGTTGCTGTGACAAGCCTCTGTGTTGGGAAGATTAAATTAGATTAACGAGGTTCTGCCTAGAAAATATGAAATTACTATCTTAGCTACTTTTACATGCTTAACTAGCTCAACAGAAAGTGTGATGAGGAATTTATGAAAATAAAATGAAACACAGAAATCTCAAGATACATCTATGCATTCAAAAACAATTTCCTTTATACAAAAGAATATAGAACAATTTACAGTTTAAATTCATGCATAAAAATATTCCTAAATTATTACTAAAATAATCCTTATCTAATCTTTGTTAAAATTACACAACTCAAATCTCTTCTCTCATGAGTTACAAAAATTCTCTCTAATGTGGTTATGAATAATTTATCCATCTTTTAGTACCCAGCTCGTGAGTATAATTGGCCAATGATACTAAAAAGATTATTTAGTAGATGTCAAAACGCTTCGAACTCTGGCCTCAAATTTTGCTGGTAATTATCCGCTTACAAAAAATTTTTTTATCGGATTAAGAACTTATCTTTGCTTACATATGTTTAAATATTTTTATCAGTTACAAACAAAGAATCATAATTTATACTTGCAAAATAGCGCTCACCAAAATCTCATTTCCATTTCAAATCCCCATTTAGAATATTAGTTTTGAAAGTGCATTCACTATCAATCGATTAAAGTCAACAATAGCTCTCGCATCTGGATTATTTATGTGGAAGATCGTTCAATTTTGTAGTATAAAACGAATATGCTTCATAATTATGCAAAGTTTCATACTGCATCTTGTACAATGAATTATAAATTTCTCGAACTTATACGTTCAAATCTTTACTTAAAGTTACATGTTTGATATCTTGAAATGAAATGACCAATGTTGAATCTCGAAATTTACATGTTGTTTGACTTAAGAATGATTGAACGGTTCTTATTCAGTTCGTTTATTACAAAAATTTTAACTACGTGACTTTTTCCACTCCATTCTAGTAAATTCCCAAAAATTTGTCACGGCTGATATAAGTATTTATACCGATTTCGCGTTTTAACGATCTAATTAGTGTCAAGGTACCGCAGTTTGTCATAATTTATTATTATCGTAAAACGTGTGGTCTATCATTTTCTAATGCACGAAGTTAATGGTTCGCGATACCTTCTTTTTTCATATTGTAATACGTAAGGCTATTAAACTCGCTTACCTTATCTCTGTTTTATTTTATGACATTTAATAACTGCGTGATTTTTTGTATCGGGGAGTTTATTTATTGATCTTTACAACAATTCTTAGTAACATGACGCCTTCATTTATTAATAAAGAAAATACTGGAATTTTTTAATAAGAATGTATATTGTTAAATTCTACACACGAAAACTAAATACACAACAAGAACTCACAATTGCATTCTTTATGCTTTGCAAATGTAATAAGATTTGTTTCTGCGGTGAATGAAGCGAATATTTTACACACGGAGAATATGTTTAGTATTTTATTTCTGGTTTTAAACAATCTACACACGGAATTTAACTTTGCATTAAAGATGCGTTAAACTATTTTACGCTTTGCTTCTTTGCGGATGCAATGACAACTTTATTACTAAGAATGATTTTCTTTTAAATGATATATCGGTACAAGGAATTCCATTACATAACTAATTAAAGCCGCGATTACTTTTTTAATGATAGTAAATACAATTTGCCTTTAAGTAACGTAGCGTAATAGCATATCATGTAAAGAAAATCGTTTTTACTAAGTATAGAAAGCTTTATTTACACAAGATAACTCTCAAGAGTAATTATTGATGCACATGGTTAAAAAATTGGGTTTTTTAAGTTAATAATCTTTTCGCGCTCTGCAATAAATTTAATATACGGGCTTCTTTTTATGTTTTGTAATGACGCGAGTAAAATGAATAGCTTTGCTTTTTAATGGCAATGAAACACGCTTATATTTATACAGGGTAGGTAAATTAAATATTGGGAAGTTTTTAACTTTTTCCGTTTTCTTCCTTTTGGGTGATAATTTTTCAGGTTACAAGTCGCTTTTAATCAAGCGTGTACCAATGTACAAGTCCTCTTAATAAAAAAATAGTTATATGTAATGAAATGTAACAAAAACAGTTTAAAATATGTAGCAGGTGAAAGAATTCAATAGCTTACAGCTTGTTTATACAAGGTTCGAGCGACCTTGTCATGCAAAACAAAAATGGGGTTGTCGGTAATCCTCTGGCCCAACAGGTGTTAAAGACAGCATCCGCTGTCGGACCACTTTCACTGGTAACAGAAATTTAGTTAGTTTTGAGATCACGTTCGCGTTTGGAAACTTGTTTCACAAGCAAACCCAAATATTTAAAAATACCCTAACTTTGAATTACTTAAAACTGGTACTCCCTCGGCGTTAATTGCTTGTCAATTGAATTACAACAGCTTGACGTGAATGGTCGATTGATTTTATTCCTTCTATTACGAATCGACGGTTTTTGTTAGTTATAATGTTCTCGGGGTTTACGAACTTTTTCTGGTTCACAGGGTTTGCACGACTTGTACAGCCTTGAGATCGAAGTCAATAGTGCTTCGGTGCGTAAGGATAATTATTGGTATTTGTACACTGTCTGTTTAATACCGCAGTTGCGCGATTGGTTGGTCGTTACACATTAAATTTTATAACGTTTTATGGGTTTTCTCTATTTTACTAATTTACAATGATATCGGTGTCTTGCAATTCGTGTGAATGTTTACAAATACACGTTCGTAGGATGATAATTTTTATAGTTTGTTATGCAACATGTATAGTCTCTTTTATTGCTGGTTGCAAAAGAATATACTAGATACTTTCTCTATTCATTTCGGTATTTTACTTTAATATTATAATTGAATAATCTCTTTATAAATAATAAAGCGTTCAAGTTTCTATAAAATTTTAAGGATGTTTTCACGATAAAGCTGATATGAACTAACTAAAATTAATAGACGCTTTTCTATATACAAATTAACGCACTAGCGCTACAAAGGTAGAGAAGTAATACAGATTTTTAACAGCTGGAAACTCATGGTAGAAATTCATTTATATTAGTCGCCGAACAGAATGGACATTCAGTAGACACCTCATTCACTTAACAATCATTTTTAAATCTGTCTGTTGAATGTATAGACTTTCTTCGGCCCTCTTGCATGTAACATTTTGGAAAATTAACTAAAACGGTAAAAAAGGTTGGGGATAGTCAAAAAGTCAAAATTATGGTGTTTGGGGTAAAGATGGCTTGCGTTTCAGAGCGTTTATCCCTGATGAAACTCTTTTATACCTAACTGTAACTTTTCTTTATTGTCACTAAACACTGTTGTAGGTTGAGAAAAGCAGATTCTTTCCTAGCAAATAAAATTGCTAAATAAGATTCATTACACCTGTACATTATGTATTCTATTAATTTGTTATTTCTTGTTGTACTTATAAATTATAATGTTGATTTGTTTCAGGTGAAAAGCCTCACAAATGCCAAGTATGCGGAAAAGCCTTTAGTCAATCTTCAAACCTAATAACTCATTCAAGGAAACACACAGGCTTTAAACCGTTTGCATGTGACCTTTGCGGTCGAGCATTCCAGAGGAAAGTCGATCTTCGACGCCATAAGGAAACTCAACACACAGAAATACGATCATTGGTCACATAGTGCCAAGAGAACGGAGGTACACCACACGCATTTTCAAATCGTGTTTGTACTTCTCCATCTACTCACCACAGTATTAGTAACGACATACAAGCTGCAAGCTCTTCAGTTAGTAACCACCAACATCAACTACTTGGTACGCCAAATTGCTCAGCGAGACATCCAGATAGCGCTAACGAATTTTTACAAAGCAATTCAGGCTTTGAACTTTTACAAGTACCTCAAAGACCTAACTATAATACAGGTTGGACGTAAAAAATTAATCCTTTGACCAAATTGTTTGGAAAATTGATATTCTTGGCATGTTATGAATAATAGAACAAGTTTAGTCCACTATGCAAAAAATTGTCAAATAGTATTACCGTCTTCTCGACTCTTACTAAATTAATTTTTAAAATTCAATCGTGCAAATTTCTATGTACAATATTATCAAGTAATAACACTTGCAATTCAGGACCTCCGGCGACGAACTTTCAGAGTTTCGGTAGTTCGACCTTTTCAAATTTTTATTACATTGTTGCCTCCAATATCTTTGTAGTGCTTTATTAAAAAAGGTTAAAAGATGAATACGAGAAACTCAAGCAATACACCAAAACACGCTGTGACGCGCACTCCAAAAAACACAACCGCTTCCGTAAATTCTGGCACTAAAGTGTCCAATGTTCACGCAATTACCCCATCGATCCAACACTTATTCGACCCTTCGAATTGACTTATTCAAACCGGTTGATGTCTTACGACCAATAGCGCGTGATCACATAATTTTCCCGAGAGCGATAAAAATTCCAGAAGAGATATCTTAACATATTTATGCATTTTACACCCATTTTAGTTTTTAAAATAAATAATAATTTATAAAAATCATGACCGGATTCAGGAAACACAAGGAGTTCCTTTAGTTTTATACAATATACCATATATTTAATAAGTATTAGAGTTGGAAACTTGAATATCCAATACATGAAGGGGATGCTACGAGTTAATTCACTTAATACGTAACAATAGTCAAAATTTTTATAATTTGTTATCAAAAAACTATAACTTTTAAAACGGCGGTTAGCGCGTTAGCATTGTAATTCTATATTTATCAGTTCAGGTATTATTAAAAACTTCCTACTAACACATGGCTTGAACAATTGGTGTAATTAGATATTTTGGATATTGATTTTTAAAGATCTGATTTGCTACGTTACAAAGGTTCCAAATTTTTTACCTGATAGGTTTCTAAATTAAACTGGAATATTTTATATAAGAGCAATTTGAAATTAAATGCATACTAACGTGATTTTTATATAAAAAAACTATTAGGAAAAGTAAATTCATAATCTTTTCTAAGTCCGTTATAAAACTCGCGTTTTTTAAAATTATTTTCCGTTCATAAAGTATGCGATTATTGAATCGATTAAAAAGCCTTAAAAAAAGTGTTATAACGGTTCATTTTTTCACGCTTTTGCGTTAAAAAAAAGTCGTATCGTGTCATTTTTTACGCAATTAAAAATGTTTGTGCAAAGGTAGTGTGCTTTGAATGCCCCGCTCTATGTTATCAATTAATCATCTAAAATGTCAAAACTGTTCTTAAACGATTTGAGATAGCTACCTATTATCCGGTTAATAAAAGTAGAATGATGTATAATGATATTTATGAGTCATTGATCTGCACACCCGAAGATGCAGTTTAAGCGGCAAATGCAGCTACAATGAATCTTTTGCCAGTGAAATCCAAGAATCAGTATTTAAAAGAATATAAATTTGTTTATCTACGGACGTAGAAAAAATTTTGTATGAAACTCGTGAAAAAAGTATTACTTTACTCATTTGTTGCTTATATAACTATTAAAGGCTTTTTTTTTATAGCTATAGATTAAATATTTATACTAATTACAACAAATGCAGATAAGAGTTGAACAAAGATCAAACCATATTAGAATTTAAAGAGTTTCAAAGAGATGTACAATCTCATCTCTGCTTGGTCTTACAATATCCTATTCCGTTAGGTACGTTTTAGCAATTATTACGATTTAATTACCTATGATTGCGAAATGAAATAAACATGTGCAGTACATGCGTATTCCAGCACTATAATGGATTTTGCCTTGCGTGATTTATTACTCTCTTCTTTATTTCATTTTTCTATTGTAAATATTTTTAATCTCAATATCGAGCAATAATCTCTATGAAAAAATTATTCTAGATAACTTAAATTTCCCCAAAAATATAAAAATTAAATAATTAAATAATTAAATCTTAAACCACACCAAAAAGAGTCTTTGTTGATCTAACCAGACTCGTTGTAGCAGGCAACGGACCCAAAAAGTGCATAGTCCATAAGCAGGGCATTTTTTCGCTTACTGGGAAAGACGTACATCAGTGGTATGAAATTGCCAAAGGAACCCATGCACGTCTCGACAGTGACAATGACTCCTTTCTGCAGATTACAAAACCCAACTTGTTTTCCCTCGAAAATCAAAGACCTTTGGTGACCTGTTGGGGACAGTAAGGATGCCCGCCTCATCAACATTGTAGATATCATTTGGTGTAATGATTTTTTCGGTGTAAATAGACTCTAGCATGTATGACTTCCCATACGACAACCATATTAAACCCCTTTGCGCGGGCTAAAAAAGTTTTCTCTGCAACTTTAAGCCGTAGAATATGTAACACAAAGTCTACTACGTCAAACTCTATGAAAATTTAGTATAAATTTTTGTAAAATTAGTGCCAAGTAACAACGCATCTATCACGAACAGGTACCATCTTCGAACACACGTAAAGGCTTTTTCTTCACTAGTTCGCAATCATTTCACAAGATATCGGTACGCATCACAGTTATTTTAAAGGGGTCGGTTTGACCCGACAGGTTGGTTTTGCGCTACTCTCCCTAGCGGTATGTCTGTTAAGTTAGTAACACCACAAATATCAGTTTGTATGAAAACATTCCATTTAACTTGATATTTGTATTCTTTTTGCTTTGCAGCGGTAGCACCTACAGTTTCTTTTTGCTTTAGCAACCACTCATTTGATTTCTGGTATTGTTCGTATAAAATATAAAGATTTATTGATATAATATGAACTGGTTCATTATTAGTTGCGCTAGAAGTGTCTTCAACGCAGTTGAGATGAGAAATATTTTTGAAACAATATGGTGGCATTACACATGTCACGGTATATGATTTTCAGTAATCTTTTGTTAAAAATAATTTAAGTCTAAAACTGATAGACATCGGTTTCTGTAATTTGCGGTATTGGTCTACTTTTAGTAAGTTTCTATATTAGATAATAATAATTATTGACGCCCAAAGTTTTTTTTTATTTGTTGCTGCCACATATACGAGAGTCGTCCGGAAAGTAGTACCCGTTTTTGAATAAAAATCAATTAGTACATCTTAACAAATTTTAATGTTTTATTTGAAAAGCACAAACCTTACACTACTTCTCCACATAGTCGCGTCGCAAATTTAACCATTTATCATAACGTGAGACGAGTTTTTGTATGTCAGCTTCGTACCCTCTGCCGCCAATGTATTGAGATATGTAGTCATCACTTTCAAATTTTTTTCCTGCAAAAAGGTCCTTGAGTTTTATAAACAGATGAAAATCTGAGAGTGCTAAATCTGGACTGTAGGGTGGATGGTTAAAAGTTTCCCATTTGAATTGTTGAACAAGTTGTTCTGTTATTCGGGCAGTATGAGACCTGGTATTGTCGTAAAGGAGAAGGACGCCGCTAGATAACAGACCTCGCCGTCGATTTTGAATTGCTCGCCATAATTTCTTTAATGTCATACAATATGCATCGGCATTTATAATGTCCCCACGGGGAATGAAATCAACGAGCAGTACACCTCGGCGATTCCAGAAAATGGTTGTCACGAGTTTTCGAGTAGACATGGCCGTTTTGAATTTTTTCGGCTTGGTTGGTGAATGAGCATGATGCCACTCCATTGATTGTCTTTACTTGTAGGTGTTGTATAACAAACCCATGTCTCGTCACCAGTGACTATACGAGTCATGAAAGAGTCTCCACGAGAATAATGGTCCAAAAACGTCAGTGCTGCAGCGATACGGGTGGTTTTGTGTTCGTCAGTAAGCATGCGAGGGACCCACCTTGCACCAATCTTTGAATAATGAAGGTGTTCCTTAACAATTTCATGAAACATTGCTGAAATTTTCACTGATCTCATCAATTGTTACGCGCCGATCGGCCTTCACGAATTCGTTAATTAAACTCAGCAGTTCGTCCGTAATTACTGACGGTCGTCCGGAACGCTCTTCATCATGGGTATCGTCTCTGTCCAAACTGAAATTACGACGGGCTTCATCAGAACAAGAAAAGAAAATAAGTAATAAAATAAAAATAATAATAAAGATAAGAATGATAATATTAAGTAGACAAGTTAAAGTGTAAAGATTAGAGTTACTCCTGAACTAGCAGACTCACTAGCCCATTCAAGGCCAAAAGGTGTTTTGTGGCGAAGTTACTTCGCCACAAGACAAACTAGTTCCCTCGTTATTCGATAGTCCAACAAAACAATCATTTTCAAGTTCCGTTAATGTCCCACTATATAGATTCAAACCATCTATATTAAAAGCCACATGTACATAATTTCAGGTTATAAACAAAAATCTCATATTGTACTCACGGTTTAATTTCCAGATTATCTTTATAATTTAATATGTTTATTGTTTTCCTTCTAACAGCAACTCCGTTATCCCAAAACAAATCCCAATCTTTTAGCTGACTCGCGGGTACAAAACCTTTATTGCCAGTGTCCACGCCAGTTTCCAAGCACCCACGCACGAACTAATATTCCTTGCAAACACTTGCAAGCGACGTTAATCAAAAGCTGCGCACCGTTTAGTTTTCCCTTCGCAGAAGTCTACATTACATCTTGAAGCTGAGTTCCGTTCCTTGATTTTTAATTTGTCTTCATTTCGATGCACACGCTTGTTAAAATTCACGATTTATGAGAAACTGAAGGGGTATGACTCAGCAGCTGCTTTTGGTTAAAGTACAGGCTCACGGGTAGGTGAACTGGAGCCCAGCAGCGGCTTCTGGCCTCTCTGTGGTATCGGAAAGTGCATGCATGTGTTCAAGAAGTATATTCCAATTTAAGGAATAT
Organism: Platerodrilus igneus; assembly: GCA_036346225.1. Classification (NCBI taxonomy): domain Eukaryota; kingdom Metazoa; phylum Arthropoda; class Insecta; order Coleoptera; family Lycidae; genus Platerodrilus; species Platerodrilus igneus. Next base: position 4,072,479 of record JARFIW010000500.1, on the reverse strand, counting down.
ATTCCTATTCTTTCAAACCCCCTGATTGCTATTTGCTTTAACACTGCTCTGGTGAATGCACTATTCGACAGTTTCCAAACTTGGTAGATGGTTACAACTTTCCTTGGATGAGCTATTAGCCACTACCTCTTGCTGAGGAGATACTTGAAAGTCACATGCAGGGGTTGGAGATGGTGCGTGGTTTGATGTCGGAAACAAACTAGTATGACACTGTTCTCGCGAACTACCTGAAGCAACTCCAAACTTTTGGCATGTGGCTCATGCCCGTCCAAGATTAGTACCAATGGCTTGTTTAGCGAGGGATTTGAAAAATCAATTAAATCTTAAACCACACCAAAAAGAGTCTTTGTTGATCTAACCAGACTCGTTGTAGCAGGCAACGGACCCAAAAAGTGCATAGTCCATAAGCAGGGCATTTTTTCGCTTACTGGGAAAGACGTACATCAGTGGTATGAAATTGCCAAAGGAACCCATGCACGTCTCGACAGTGACAATGACTCCTTTCTGCAGATTACAAAACCCAACTTGTTTTCCCTCGAAAATCAAAGACCTTTGGTGACCTGTTGGGGACAGTAAGGATGCCCGCCTCATCAACATTGTAGATATCATTTGGTGTAATGATTTTTTCGGTGTAAATAGACTCTAGCATGTATGACTTCCCATACGACAACCATATTAAACCCCTTTGCGCGGGCTAAAAAAGTTTTCTCTGCAACTTTAAGCCGTAGAATATGTAACACAAAGTCTACTACGTCAAACTCTATGAAAATTTAGTATAAATTTTTGTAAAATTAGTGCCAAGTAACAACGCATCTATCACGAACAGGTACCATCTTCGAACACACGTAAAGGCTTTTTCTTCACTAGTTCGCAATCATTTCACAAGATATCGGTACGCATCACAGTTATTTTAAAGGGGTCGGTTTGACCCGACAGGTTGGTTTTGCGCTACTCTCCCCTAGCGGTATGTCTGTTAAGTTAGTAACACCACAAATATCAGTTTGTATGAAAACATTCCATTTAACTTGATATTTGTATTCTTTTTGCTTTGCAGCGGTAGCACCTACAGTTTCTTTTTGCTTTAGCAACCACTCATTTGATTTCTGGTATTGTTCGTATAAAATATAAAGATTTATTGATATAATATGAACTGGTTCATTATTAGTTGCGCTAGAAGTGTCTTCAACGCAGTTGAGATGAGAAATATTTTTGAAACAATATGGTGGCATTACACATGTCACGGTATATGATTTTCAGTAATCTTTTGTTAAAAATAATTTAAGTCTAAAACTGATAGACATCGGTTTCTGTAATTTGCGGTATTGGTCTACTTTTAGTAAGTTTCTATATTAGATAATAATAATTATTGACGCCCAAAGTTTTTTTTTATTTGTTGCTGCCACATATACGAGAGTCGTCCGGAAAGTAGTACCCGTTTTGAATAAAAATCAATTAGTACATCTTAACAAATTTTAATGTTTTATTTGAAAAGCACAAACCTTACACTACTTCTCCACATAGTCGCGTCGCAAATTTAACCATTTATCATAACGTGAGACGAGTTTTTGTATGTCAGCTTCGTACTCCTCTGCCGCCAATGTATTGAGATATGTAGTCATCACTTTCAAATTTTTTTCCTGCAAAAAGGTCCTTGAGTTTTATAAACAGATGAAAATCTGAGAGTGCTAAATCTGGACTGTAGGGTGGATGGTTAAAAGTTTCCCATTTGAATTGTTGAACAAGTTGTTCTGTTATTCGGGCAGTATGAGACCTGGTATTGTCGTAAAGGAGAAGGACGCCGCTAGATAACAGACCTCGCCGTCGATTTTGAATTGCTCGCCATAATTTCTTTAATGTCATACAATATGCATCGGCATTTATAATGTCCCCACGGGGAATGAAATCAACGAGCAGTACACCTCGGCGATTCCAGAAAATGGTTGTCACGAGTTTTCGAGTAGACATGGCCGTTTTGAATTTTTTCGGCTTGGTTGGTGAATGAGCATGATGCCACTCCATTGATTGTCTTTTACTTGTAGGTGTTGTATAACAAACCCATGTCTCGTCACCAGTGACTATACGAGTCATGAAAGAGTCTCCACGAGAATAATGGTCCAAAAACGTCAGTGCTGCAGCGATACGGGTGGTTTTGTGTTCGTCAGTAAGCATGCGAGGGACCCACCTTGCACCAATCTTTGAATAATGAAGGTGTTCCTTAACAATTTCATGAAACATTGCTGAAATTTTCACTGATCTCATCAATTGTTACGCGCCGATCGGCCTTCACGAATTCGTTAATTAAACTCAGCAGTTCGTCCGTAATTACTGACGGTCGTCCGGAACGCTCTTCATCATGGGTATCGTCTCTGTCCAAACTGAAATTACGACACCATTGCCGAACTGATGACTCATCCATAACATTGTCTCCATACACTTCCTTTAGTTGGCGATGAATATCGCAGGGTTTCTCATTTCTTGCGTTGAGGAATCTTATGACAGCTCTAATTTCACAACTGGTGGCATTCTCTATTTTTTTGAACATTATAAACACTGACAGAAAGAACCCAGTCAGTACCAGTGAGACGTAACTTTGCACATAGACAGCTGCAATATAACTAAACGTGTTATAACTAGTACGGATGATACTCTACTCACCAGTGCTCCACACGGTACAAATGGGTACTACTTTCCGCATAACCCTTGTAAAATCACATAAAATTTGGAAAATTGCGTCAGGTGCGTAGGTGTTGTCTACTTAGTATTAATTTTTTAAGCGAGTTCTTTTAAGCAATTTTCATTCTTTTCATTGCACGTTTCTATTAATAGAATGAATTGGGTACCGCATAATATAAAAGCTTTTGTTTTCTTTTCTTCTTTTTTATTTTATTCTTTGTGATTGCTGCTAGACAACCCCAGTTATCAATCCGTTCACCGGCAAAGTAGAGTAGGATGGTTTAAAATTTGTCATTTTCTAATGTAAGTAGTATTAGTAGTTATTCTTTTACTCTCATAGGGCAACAGAAAAGAAAACGAAACATTATTGTTACAAAGCATTTGCTCGTCATTCCAGTTGCGTTAAAGAAACTACTTGCGCCAAAAGTAGATCAGTTAGTATGATAACAATAAACACAAGAATGATTTCAGAAATCTTATAAAGTGGCTGCCAAAGCAAAACTGGCAGTAAATTATGCTACCGTTATAAAATAAGAAAAATCTGGTTATCAAATTCAACGAACATGTTTTGATGGACGACATCAATGAGCATGGTGTTAACAAACATGCCCCTAATATTGGAAGTGAAACGAATTTTGTGAAGTTTGCCATTTTATTGTATCTATTATTTTGTGGGACTGATATGGACACACGATCACCGAATTGATGATACCTGGAAGTTTTTCGATTATACGCCTATACCACAAACTATATTTAATATCAAGTTTTTACCTTTATTCGCTTTAGCGTCCATTATAGTCGAATTTACTGTCAATAGTGTTAAAATTTTCAAGGTTCGTATATGAATCTACATTTTTATACAATATTAAAACTATATAAGTAACTACAGAAAAATAGATTTACAATTTTCTAATTTTAATCTTAATCCAGTAAATGGTATTCGTTAACGTATGAAGTTAATAAAATTAATTTATATTGTAGCTGGCTACTATTAACGCGTTTCACCAATTTAAAACAAGTAATAAAAAAAGTCTTTATTACTCACTGTTCACAAGTCTAATTAACAGTATATGCGTTATTTATAGATATTTTCAGTACAATTAACAATGAAGCACTATCACACTAATGCTATTTACAAGCACTAATATCTTCTTAAACTAATTCCTTAACCATAAGTCTTCTTAGCAGCACTAAACACTACTATAATTTATTTATTACACTTTTGTCTATTTATGTATTCTACAAGTTGGCGGTACAATATTCACGTTCACATAACACAAATTTATATTTACTAAAGGACTTTCAGAACATAATGAACAACTATCTATATACGAGATGATTTATATACGACATTTTGATATAGACTAACTCTGTCCTTCATCAGCAGTCTTATATATACCTGAATTAAATAGATGATTCATACTCTGGTATATGCTAGAAGGTTTGAGAACTCTATAGTATATACATTGCTTACGGCGCTTGTGTGTTTGACGGGTTGCCTAATAGTAGCTTGTAACAATATCCTCAAAGAATCATAACTTTCTTATATATTGTTTTACGCCACGAGATTTGAAAATAAGGGTGCATTAACGAATCACTAGTTTAAAACTTTAAAAATGTTAAAACTAAACGAACCCGGAAAACTGCATAATTATTTACAAAAATATAAGTGGTTACAAACCATTTGTAATTTTAGCCGCAGAAATATAAATGATCACAACATTTTCATTAGCAGTCATACACCACTGATATATAAAGAGCACTAATGAATGCTAACGAAGCAACTTTCGGTTTCAAAATATTTCTAAAATTAAAGCATGAAATTCATCCAGGAAAAATCTATCCTTTATAAAGCACTAAGAGCACTGAAGGTACCTAAAAGAACATTAGTCCCGACTAACTTAACGCACCTGTCAGATTGTTACAGTCAGCGTACCTCACACGATTTCACTTTATTTTTAGTTCTATTTAATTTAGTGCCTGGACTATCAATTTTCGTTTAGATTACCAAAGACTAACCTAAAATAATTATATCCACGTTACTGTGATCTCAATATCAGTCATCATATTAAATATGGTGCTTAGGACTTTTTAACAAAGTCGCCGTACAGAGTTAATGTTTACCATAGTTTATAATAATTAATGTGCAATTTAAATTTAGTGCAATTGTAACGAATACTCTACATTTTTATGTTGTACATGTATTTAAATAATTTCTGCCATCATTCCAAAGCCATACACACTTTGCTAGAATATTCTAGTTTTGCATAAATCGAAGGAAGCTCTGGAACACTCACTCAGGTGTTGTTTGCTTGACGATCTTGATTGTCTCGAGAGAAAACATCGATTGCAGTAAACATCTCAGTTACTGCTTTCCATGCAATAAACAAGGCGAATTACCTTTCGTTCTTTTTAATAAATTAATTCATCTATGTGTGAAAAATCTCCTAACTTTTCCAAATTATTTACATACAAAACCGAAACTTAAACATTAGATAAAATGACATCCCTACAATATTACGGGAATTTTAGAGAAGTCTCGCTCAGTTCATATCTTTATTTACAACAGAGTCAAAACGTGTTTGGAATACAAAATGTGCCTTCTTGATTGAGCGGCTTGATTTTTAACCAGAGTTGCTTGAAACTACGGATTGGAATTGGATCACAAGAAATTCAAGATTTTTCCTAAGGCGCGATATCATATAAACCACAAGATACTACGGATTTTCTTTCCGTTCGCGAACTCTGTGTGATTAATATTAATGAAAGTTAGGTAAAACCCCAACAATATGTAACTTCATATTCCCAGTGCAACCTAAAGGGAAGTCTAAGCATTGAGAAAGGTGGTTTCCAATTTCAGCACTCCTGTGTCTGAACTCCTACTTTCAACCCCTAAATGCTCCAGAAAATACAGAACTGTCAACCTGTATTTTTAAACATGTGATTTGGGTGATGTAATTTTTAATGGTAGGCGTTGATGTACTTAGATAATAAATAGGTATAGTGTCCAGAGCATTCTCGATATGTCGACAACTAGGATTTTTAGCAAAGGTTATTAGGTGCCATATGTATAAGTAATCTGTACCAAAGAACTTAATAAATTATTTTGTTGTTTTATATATTTTTTAATAGCAGTATTATTTATTTATATTACAAAGTTACGCGTATTCTATGCTGTACATAGATTTGTTGATCTTTTATTAAAAACGACTAGTACAATTTACAATTATCAAATAAAGCAATGTAATTAATAATATAAGAAATAACATTATTTCACTGTACCTATGTAATATATAAAGTATTTATTAATTCTTTGAATCTAAGCTTTACATGTGCATGTTTCACACATTCCTTTATTCTTGTCACCTGTAATATTATTTAAATAAAATGTTACTATTATTGTGTACTTTAATTGCAGATATTAAGATAGCGCTTAAGTTATCAGTTAATACGGATTTTATTACAATAGAAAATAAACTACATGCAATCATCTAGCGGTTACTCGATTAAAGCACTTAAGTACTTGAACCCCAAAGTAAAGCATTTAAATATAGTCAAACATTTTAAGTCCTATCAATTTTCTAAACTTGAAAAAATATTATATGTTGTAATGCAATAAACAACATCAAGTTTAAAGAAAGATTTATTTAAATATAAATCAAGCTAAGCGACTACACATAATGAGAGCTTCTTACGTTCTTCTGTGTCTCTGAACAACAAGTTACAGTAACCCCTTACTTACTCCCTCTACTACTCTTAGGTCTATCGACGCACGCAGAAGGCCTGAAATATTTTACACATCCTCCGGCGCGGCGGTACAACTTAGCTTATCACTTCTTATTTCTAAAGGATACAATAATTGTATTGGGCGTCTAATTACGGTGCCATTCGCAATCTTAACGTAACAGGCACGCACTTTGCCATCACGGCCGTTTATCACGTCTTTCACCAACCCTAATTTTCACAATAACCGTCGCTTATCATTTCCATGTATTAATACGACATCCCCTTGCTTAATCGCACACTCACGCGCATTCACGTTGTGATGAGCTCTTCTTAATAATTGTAAATATTCTGTGCTCCATCTTTTCCAAAAGTAGTCTATAACGTTTGTTCTCTGCTTCCATAGCCTACGAATCTTATCTCCATTAATAACACGGTCAACAAAAGGAATAGTAGCCAAAGCGGGTCCCAATAAAAAATGCGAAGGGGTTAACGGCATTAAATCTATAGGTTCACTACCTAGGTATGTGAGCAGGCGGGCGTTTATTGTTGCTTCAACCTCGGTAATTAATGAGTGTATTTAGTTGATCTAAATTTAGTAAAGAACGTCCTATCGTAGCCCTAAGGGCGTCTTTTACACTTTTTACAAGTCGCTCGTAAAATCCTCCGTGCCAAGCCGCTCGCTCTACTATAAACTTCCACTTTATTTGGTGACTGTTCACAAACTCGATCAATTCTGTAATCGCCATTACTTCGTTTAAGGTCAATATTTCACGTGATATTCTTTTAAATGTTTTAGCGTTATCTGAGTAAATGACCTTAGGAATCCCTCTACGGGCAAAGTACCGTTTACATGCACTGATTGTAGACGCAACATCCATTTTCAAAACAATCTCTAGATGAAGTGCTCGTATAACAGCGCAGGTAAATAAAAGCACATCACATGGTATTGAGTGATAACTATCTTTAAAATACAACGGTCCGGCGAAGTCTAAACCTCTCACTTCAAAGGGCTTTGTTTGCTGTATTCGATCTCTAGGTAACGGCGCGAAGGAATGCGACCCTGATTTTCCACGAAGTCGTTTACAGATAACGCATCTTGCTAAAACGGACTTTATTAATTGCCGTCCTCGTACAATCCAAAATTGTTTACGTAATTCATAAAGTGTTGCATTAGCACCACTATGATGAAGAGTTTTATGAAACTTCATTATTAGTAATTTACTTAAATGTGCATTTTTCGATAGAATAACGGGATACTTGAGGTCGAAATCTTCTCTTAAATTATGAAGACGCCCACCCAAACGCAGCAATTCATGTTTATCCAAGAAAGAGCTTAAAGTTGCAATACTCGATTTCCGTTCAATGCCCTCACCCTGTTGTAAACTGTTAATCTCCGAATAATAGACTTCCCGCTGAACTTGCCTCAGTAAACATATTTCGGTCCTTTCAAATTCGTTTACGGTTAAGCTCTTCATTTCTTTATTATCTCTGGTTTTTAAATTTTCTATAAATCGTAAAACATACGCCGTTATCCGCACTAAACGATCAAAATTACTGTATCTGGAGGAATCTATAAATTGATTGCTACCTTTTATAGTGTTGTTAATTAGTAAAGACATTTTCGATACTATATCTATCGTTGACGTAGCGGTCTCTATTGTATTATCTGGCCACGTTTGTTCACTTTCTAGCAACCACCTAGGACCGTGTAACCAAGTTTCGGAATTTATTAAAGTACTTGAACTTATTCCGCGGGTTAATAAGTCCGCAGGGTTCTTGCGACCCGGACAATGTCTCCATGTTATATATTTCGATAAGGTCTGAATTTCTTTAACACGGTTAGGCACATATGGTTTCCACTTTGGCGCACCACGTTTAATCCAATGCAACGCGATCAGAGAATCTGTCTAACAAACTATCTTATCGATTTTAATTCTATCGTTCTGATTGCACCAATTAATTCCTACCACCTTTTGAATCTGTGCATTTTGTGATTCAACCTTGCTGTTGACTTCGAGATCGTTAATCGTCCATTTGCGTAAATTTATGGAGGCTCCTTGAAAAAGCTTACTTGAAGTCTTTTAAATGTTCTGCAACATTGTCGTTATTGTACCATAAGAATCGATGTGCGTCTTTATCGTCGGAATGTAAATAAATTTGTAGAAATGCTTTCTCAATGTCAGCCGTAATTCGGATCTCGCCTACACGAACATTAAGCAAAATCTTAATTAAATCTGGACTTAAATTAGGCCCCTTTTCTAATAAGTCATTCAACGATTTTTGTCCCGGGGCATGTGAAGAAGCATCGAAAACCACTCGCAAACGCGTTGTTTGCTTATCTTCCCTAAAAACAGACCTGTGCGGCATGTAGAAAACACGATCGCCATTTGTTGTTTTAGCATCACCGCGGGAAATTAACTCGGTATAATTATTATCCAACATTCCTTTGATAGCAGCGTTGTATTCACATATTTTGTTAATATTGCTCAATTTAAACTTTAGCCTCTGAGCACGAACTCGCGCACTAATTAAATTATCATCTTCAATCACTGCATCCTCATTCTTCCACGGTAACGCTATTAAATATCGATCATCACATTTATGAACGTTATTTTTCAAAAAGTTATCGAAAAATCTCTTATCATCGTCTGCTTCTTTGGTTATACCTATTGTTTCCAAATCCCACATACTTTCGATGTCGGCTTCTGTCTTTATAACTGTCGCATGTAACACTGTCTGCAGATTTACTCCTATTGTCGTAGCATCAACTGGTATGGGACCATGCAAAGCATAACCAAATTTCGTGTCCACTGCTACTAAACCTTTGTTAAGACGAATATTTTTTCCTGTCTACCGCCCAGTAATTGTCCGCGCCTATAAGTATATTAATTCCATCAACAATCAACGCTCGATCTATATTAAACGAGATATTGTCAGCAAGCTGCAAGTTTTGATACTCTACCACGCTTTCTTTAGGTATATGTAAATTATTCATGTAAATTTCTGAAACTTCCACAGCCTCAATCGTTAAAATTTCATCTGTATATTGTCCCTTCAAAATAATTAAAACGCGGTTGTAGAGTTTAAACGGTATTGATGCACTATTTCCAAACGCGGCAATACGAATCTTATGTTGTCCTACAACAGGTAAATTTAATACCCTTGATAGATTTTCCTTAATAAATGAAAGCTGACTACCTCCGTCCATTACTAATCTAATTAACTTCTTTGAATTTTCGCCAAAGGCATAAACACATGCCGTTTGCAATAGCACATTTTTGTTTATGTTTGTCATCAAACTGGACAACGACGGCGCCGAAGTGTTTATTGAACTCTCGCCTTTCGTTAATTTCATTGTAATACCTGTCGTCTCAGCGTTGTGTCTATCTCTACCTGGCTTAAAGCTTGGATCGCACATTGTTGTTGCGTGTCTACCTCTGCATTCCTTACATCTTAAGAATCTATTTTTACAATATTTAGCACTATGGTTATTTCTCGTACAACGGTAACAATTTCCTGCTGCTTTTAGAATTTCTCTCTTCCTTGCCAAAGGTACATCTGCGTCACACATTTCAGTTTTATGGTCTTTTTTGCAGAAAGCACAGCATTCAAGACGTTTGTTCGGCGTGACTAATAACCTAAACGCAGGTCCTTTGTAATGCGTTCTCTTTTCTGTTGGGAGCATCTTTTCTTTACAATCTGCATCCGGTTTTAAAGCTTGTTCCAACGAATCGAGTTCGTTTTTAAGAAACTGCAACAAATCCTTTACCTGGCGACCTGCATCTTCCTCTGGCCTTGATGATGAACTTTCTAAATTATTCGTAACAATTTCTAGATGATTGGATGATTTCATTTTCATTTGTCGATAAAATCCTAAACCCAATTCCGTTGGCAACGACTTAATGAGAGTCGACTTTACGATTATGTTATACTGAGAACTAGATACTTCTAAGATTTCCAGAGCACGCATAGCTGAAGTGATTAGATTGTAATTCTTCCTTAAAGTGCTTACGTCATTTTTAGATTTTACAGGTTTGATTTTCATAATGCTATCAATATATTGTTCAATTAGCCGTTCCCCATTTCCAAATTGATCTTTTAATATATTTAAAGCTTCTTCATAGAATGCTCCAGATGGAGGAAATCCAGCAATTGCTTCAGCGGCCCTTCCCGTGACATACATTCGCAGGTAGTTGAATCGATCTCCGTTCGTTAATTGTTGATTGTCGTGGATCATACTTCTGAATTGTTCCCAGAAAGGAAGCCAGCCCTTTGCAATACCATCATACTTTGCTAACTGTACACGTTGAAGCTTCACTGACGTAAAGGACGGCCTACTTGCTTCGTTACTTACTGGTACCGTATTCGTTAAATTCTAGTCAACCTCTATCTGCGATTTTTCTGGGCATTTTAATCTAAATTCCAACTTAGACGTCGTAGTTACAGCAACCTCTTCATATTCATACTTTTTCATTAACTCGTCCTCTAGAATTTCTTTAAGCAGAGGTTCAATTTGCTTATCAATTTCTTTCAGATTGTCACTCGCAAGCTTTAACTTTGACATAGCTGTATAAATGTCTTCAACACTGAAACTATTTTCTAGCATAGAATTTATATTATTGACTGTTTTAGTTAAGTGCGTTCTACAAATTGTCCGTTTTACTTGCTCCATCATGAAGCCTCGAGAGTATAGCCGTCTGTTAAATATTCGCATTCGCGTTCCGTTATTCCGAATATTTACGTTAAAGCTCGTTTATATTTATCACCAGGTCTTCCCGTGTTTCGGCACCAAATTTTTGTAATGCAATAAACAAATCAAGTTTAAAGAAAGGTTTATTTAAATATAAATCAAGCTAAGCGACTACACATCATGAAAGCTTCTTACGTTCTCTTGTATCTCTGAACAACAAGTTACAGTAACCCCTTGCTTACTCCCTCTACTACCCTTTGGTCTATCGACGCACGCAGAAGGCCTGAAATATTTTACACATATGTACTATGTTAAGTACATAAGAAGACTGCTGCAAAGACCCAAACGCTTAATGCAAGCTATATTCAATAACTCATACGTGCGACCGAGATCCTGGTGTACACTGCTGGGAAGACGGTTTGAGGGATGATAGTGGGAGTATCGCTGCGTAAGCTACCTCAAACATACATATTAGTTTATACGGTTTGGGTGGTAGCATTTTTCTGTTTGTCTTCTGCGTTTGTTATTACTTAAATAATAGTGGTTGTTTGCGCCACAAGAATAAGAAGCTCCAAACATCTATGAGTTTAGGGTTGCCATCCGTCCGGATTTCCCCGGATTTCTCCTAGTTTGGGGGGCGTCCGGGCGAGGTTTTGTGTAGAGTCCGGATTTTAAAGTTACCCGTGCTGCCCATCCGCAGGGCCAAATACGCCCTAGTCCTCTACACGCTAAGAGCTACCCACATCACACCTTCGCCCGTTGGCTGCAACCCGCCGGTGCCGTCGTCCCATCAACCGACTATATCTCAGCTCATTAGCGTAACAAGAGTATACAAGAGCTGACTTGTGTGGTGTGCGGTAGCGATCACGACACTACGTTGCATCTTATATGTAATAATGTAAGTAATTAATTGCAAATGTGTTCTTTTAGACCTTAATACAAGATATATGTACTTAACTAACGTTTTTACTAGGGATGGACTCGGGCCGGGCCGGGCCGGGCCAGGCTTTTAATAGGCCTGGCCCGACGCAGAAAAGTGAGCGGCCCGACCAGAGGTTCGAATTGAAATGAAAACTGACGGCCCGGCCCGGCCCGAAATTTCGGGCCGGCCCGACTTTCATTCAGTGAATGAGAAAATATTTTTTTCAGTTGTTTTCAACAAGTAACTATTTCGCAATGAATTTTAGTGGCAGCCAACAAAAACTGTTACTTTAATGATGTTTATTTAATCTAATATAAACCAACGGTTATATAGCAGATATAGTTAAAGCATTGTTGGTATCGGGGATGAATCTCTACAAATTCTAATTTTGAATCAGTTTTAAGTGGGAGTTTTTAGGTTTTATTTTTAATGGTATTCAAATTCTTCTTAATCATCTTGAATAATTCTGCAAAAAGTTTCGAAGAATTCTAAGATATAATTTTGAGAGGTCTGAAATTTTTTTGAGGATTGACATGGAAAACCCTAACAAAACTTAATCAAAATTAATTAAAAGTTTTTAGTTTTTTTAATAAGAGTTCTCTAAAACAAACGAAACTGCTCAAGTAAGTAAATTAGAATAAGTAGTAAATCACTCTGACGGTTGAATAGCGTGAGCGATAGGAACAAATGTGTGGGTACAAATTGGTGTAAGTAAGGTACTTATTTGACATTTTAGTGAGGTAAACTTTCACTTTCGTTTAAATACAGTTGAGAAAGTTCAACGAACAAACATAGTACCACCACCTGCATCACAATCCCTGTGATGTTATATGGAAGAAATACTATTAACTACCTGAGACTTGAAGTGTTGGACACCTCGGAGAAACTATAACAGCTGTTGCTTTTATTTCAAATTTGTGTCATTGAATAGGTGTGAGCACACATATCATTCTTGGCATATATACCAACAAAAATTACTTTCCTAAATTTTTCATACAATAAAAAGTATATGCCTACGGTTAATTTGCAAAGACTAAAATATGGAATTAACTCCCAATAATATGATAACGCAATTTTTTCCTCTTCGTTGTCATAACACTAAACTCAGAAAATTGTTTAAATTTGCTGCGGGATGTCGACTCGGTTGTCATATCAAAACGTAGGTTTGTTTGAGTATCAGCAGCACTATTACCACTTTCATTGGGATTATAATTAGGGCTTTTTACGCTATCGTCGCTATCAAAGTCTGACACGATAGTTATTATATTAAACAACACTATCATATATGAAGCAGATAAATATTATTTAATTTGTTATATATTTGTTATACTCGGTGGTCTATATACTATACTGGAAATAAGTGTTATTATTAAATTCAAATAAAGACAGTCTTGAGTATAAAGTTGTCATCGAAAAACTGAGACTGGGAGACCTGAACAAAATTTTTGAAAATCTAAGGAACTACAATAAACAAATCTTAGGAGGTACAATTACCATAAAAACCAACTGTGTTCTACACGTACTTGCATCTGCACTGAAAATATTATGTACAAAATGTACGAGGGATTATAAGGAATGGGTACATCCAGCTTTTCGGCAAACTAATTTAGTGAAAATACGCGATGCTTTTAAACAACCTTACCACATTTTTAACTTGAAGCTATAAAACTATAAATTTAAACTACGAAAGCTATTAAAGAATAAACATGTGGCTACAAAATTTGCGCATATAAAAATATAAAACAGGCGTATGATTTTATGGGGTGAGTAAATCAACAGGCAATTTTTAAAAAAAGGGTCGGCAGTAAATTCTACAATAAATTGAAAATAGAAATTTGTTGCAAGAACGCATTGACATTGATTGGACTTTTATGTAATTGAGTGTACGCTTATCGTACCTTATAATCTTATCATAAATTTGCGTCCGCTTTATATTCTCGTTCCTACTTCAAAGAATTTTACTAAAATTACCTTCTTGATATTAGAGAGTTATGGCAACTTCATTCCAAGTAGACTTTATTAAAAGAATCTTCAAATAAAGTATCCTTTAGTAAAAGTTTGAATCAAATTTAAAGGAGTGTTATTGCAAGTGCTTTTTTCCTTTACTCTTTATTTTGACATATATGTTTAGTATTCTATATCTGTAGGTTATGTTTCAAAAATAAATAAAGAATTAATCTCTTTTGTGATAAGGTGACTTATAATACATGTTTAACTATATTGGAAAAGATCAAAAGAATTGTATTCACACTAAGATGAACCTTTTTTTTTATTATTTGAGTCTTTTATTTCTCACTGATTTGATAATATTTGTATGTGTTGTCAAAGTGTTTTCACGGAATATTCTTCGAGTTTACTTCGAGACACTGTTTTTTACTTCTTTCCAAGCATATAGCATATCTGTTTTCAGAAATATTTTTACACCTTACCTCTAGAAAAAGCATTACGAAACACCATTTAGAGCGTTGGCGTTTTATATCTTTTTCGTGTTATAAACTTGGACATTATATCTCTAAATTTAATTACGGAAACAACATTACAAAAAGCTATTTCATTTCACAATATTTATACAGAAAGCAGACAATTAAATGTTAGTTTGTACGTCAGGCATTTGATATATGTCAAAATGAAGGCGCCTTAAATAAAGCATTCCTTGCCTATATTTAAGTTAAATGAAGGTGTCTTGTATTTTAATAAAGTAGAAACATTAAAGGTGTGTTAGTTGTGCATGTGTAAATGTCAAATAAGGGAAAACTTTATTAAAAAATTGGTAAAATGAACGTTGCAGTAACTCTCTAAAGTTTTAGGAGGTAGACATAAACTATACACGCGATTGATAATATCGACGTTAGTAGGTAAGCTATGAGAGTATTAGCACAAAATCACCCATTTTTACATGTAAATCTCCATAAGAAAATCCAAGCTTCATTCTGGTAATTTTTGTACCCACTATGGAAATCTCCATATGGAGGAAAATCAATGGCAAATCCCCATAGAGCCATGCCTGATTTTTAATACCCATAACAAAATATATGCATGTTTCCCAACACCACTGGATAGTGATAGCAATAAACTTAAATAAAAATAATAAATAATTTAAAAAATTTATTAAATAATGTTAACAAAATAGTAATATGTTTTTCTATTTATACATTTACAATAATAGTACTATCATATAATTTTACAGCTATACCTATATATTAATTACATAACTAATTATAATGACAAATATTATTTTATATACAACTATATTCAAAGTGCCTTTTAACGGCATCTTATGATGAATGTACTATTTACACAACTTATATCCATTCAGTATATAGAGTTAAACCACAACATCTATATGTGCAACTGATCCACCAATATATATTACAATACATAACTGATGTATTATTAGTAAGGACAGCTTAATCAATGTTCATGATAGAATAGTGTTCAATGGGTAATGTAGTGTATGTACCAGGAATCAAGTAACGTTTGTTATCGTGTGGACTTAAGGCAATCTTCTCTTGAACAATAGTATGAACGCGATGCTTAGTCGACTGAATTAAGTTCTGCGTTACAGATACATCTTTAAGCTCTTCCAGGCATCTAACATAATCCTCAAACGTGATTCTGCTTTTTACCACAGATTTTTTAACACCATTGATCTTCTTCGTAATACCAAAATTTTTGATAGCAAGTGATCGTGATTCATCTTCTTCCATCAATTGTGAGAATTCGGCCTCCTCTTCCTCTGCCGTATTATAAATTTTCGTCACATACATCTTAGATCGTAATCCAATAAAGTCGGTCATAATGCGCCCATTGTTCTCATCTTTCATCATCCCCAATGCCTTCTTGTTAACCAAAGGAATTCCATAAATGTTGTTTGGAGGATAGTCCGAGGTATCAAAATAACTAATACAGTCCTGTTTCATTGTTTCATAAGGGTTATTAGTCATAATTTTATAAATTAAGCTGTATGTGTGTGTGTATATAGAAGACAATAATCATCACCAAAGGTTGAGGTCATATATCCATAATGAAAATCGTAAATGGTTAACTTGGCTATATCAAGAATACACATAACGACATATAGGTTTATTAAAATATATTTCTGATTTAAGAGGTTCCACTACTACAAGGTTTTCATCGAAGATTGTTATATTTTTGAATAGGGGATTAAATATTCTAGCTTCAGCACCATATCTGCCTTCCCAGTTTTGTACAAGTTTTACATTACAATGTTTCCGGATATTTTCCATTGTTTTTCCGAAGCAGCATTATTCATTAACTTAAACAAATTCTTCTCAAATTCATTCTTGGCATTTTTCCGAAGTTCAGTATTTAGATCGATATATGACTTTAGCCAGCAGCTTTGTTTAAATTTGAGCACTCGATGGATTCCTGATAGTTTAAGTCCATTCGCTAAAGCTTGTTTAAGATTTCTTTAATGCAAAACATATCTTCTTTTAGAATTTAATGTAACCATTAACTTGCTGCTTTGAGTTTTTAATTCAGGTGATTTTCCAGTTTCAGGATCGATATGCTCAGGACAGAAAGGTATATCCATGTGTAAGTCGTGGATATGCTCTGGATACTCCAAATCAACCTCCAAGATATAGCCTTCCGAAGCATCATCGGAAACTTATGTCACATCGATGTTGGTGTCTGTCCATTTAAAACTTCCATAGGGTAAAGGTTGATTCATCGCCCATCCATACTGATTATTAACATCAAAGTACATAAGGTATACATCGGGTTTAGAGGGGTCATAAGTTGGTAAATACTTATTGTTCGCAGAAGCACGTCGTTCTGAGCAGACTTGACTAAGACCTCCACGAATACCCTTTTCTATAAACAATAACTGATCAATATCGTTCAAAAACTCGAGTTCCTGTCCAAGTTCAACATTGCCTGCCACGTGTAACCAGGCAACGTATAATAATGGGCGGGGTCT
The DNA here is from genome assembly GCA_036346225.1 of Platerodrilus igneus. Lineage (NCBI taxonomy): Eukaryota > Metazoa > Arthropoda > Insecta > Coleoptera > Lycidae > Platerodrilus > Platerodrilus igneus. Next base: position 4,055,526 of record JARFIW010000500.1, on the reverse strand, counting down.
AGTCCATATGTCGTATGAGAGCTTGTGCGGAATTGCTCAAAAACTTCTGCCAGTAACATCACATCTGTTTTTAGATATAAATCCGAATATTCTCCCCTATTTTGAATGCCAAATGCCTCTTATACTTTCTGGGCATGTGCGTACAGCTTCTTTGCAATTCCTTTGCCTTCTAGCTTATTGTAAAAGTCCTGGTAGCTAGGTAATGCGGGGTAATCGAGTTTTTCGAAAGAATTAACGAAATCATATGGATATATGCCTTTTCGAATTAATAACATAAATTGCTCATCGCTCAAGTCAACAAATTCACTTTTTAGCAATAGGTATTCATTCAAATAAGACCCCAATGTCTCTAAGGATGAGCTCATAAAACGGAAGCAATCAACGAATCTATAGTTGACCAGGTTATTAGAAACATGTTTTGTAAAGGAGATATATTTCTCCTTGGTTACAGGTAACACATCGACATGGCCATGAAAATCAATAGCAATGCTTTTAATAATGAAGTGACTGTTATATCCGCTCAGGTTGTAAAATACTACAGGAATTGTATGAGAGTCCTAATATTTAATATTACAACTTTCATGCGCAGGGCCTCTGTAGTTGTTGGTAGGTATTAGATAGTCATGGTCACGCACTTTTATATCCCCCAAACCAAACGGTTTTTCACAAATATGGCAATGGGCTGCACTCTCAAAGTCAGTTTGCTGCTTAAATGTTAATGGGGTCACATCATATGGGCACAGAAATACAGTTTCGACCTCTTCGGCAAATTGCTGAAGCTCCGCAGTAAACCACTTTATACAGTAGTCACCCCGATAAGATTGATAAAATGATAATGAGTCATCATAGACACATTTCACATAATATCCGACACTAAACGGTACATGTTCCTCATACTTCTTCTTATCCTCAGTAGGCTTCAGTATACACTCCAAATCTGCATATATGATAAATAGCGCTTTCACTTTATTTTAAGAAATCTTGAAACGAAGCATTCGATCTTCTTCTGTAGGCAGTCGAGATGAACATGCTTGCTTTGTTTTATAATCAACAATATGGTTCTCTAATTTATCTTCTATAGTAAGGTAATGTAAACAGCGATTACAAATATATTTCTTTTCATTATGAGAACTCAGTTGAGAAGAAACCAGCCTTTTATCCACACATAATGTGAATTAAATGGTTCAATTTTACCAGCATATTTGAGGTTTTCCATATCCTCGGTATCGAACTGCTTGTGTATCATTAAGAGATTCACATGCCTAGTTTTCTTATTTTCTGATATTAATATAAGAACAGTAGTATATTTACGTTTGTTTAGTTTTAACGTGTAGACATTGATGGAGAAATTATTCTGAACTTCGAAGTTTTTAATTTGATTTAGCGTCATCGGAAACTGGATACCTTTTAGATTTAATATTTCGGAGTAATGTGGATATTTGGAAAGTCTTTGAGGGTTTCGATCTGTAGGATATAGCGCAGCCATTATACTTCATGCAAAACAAGCTTGATCATCATTCTTCACATTGACACACGTCTTTTTCCGCTTGATCTCGAGGGGTAAATCAATATATGAAAACCCACGCATAGGGTTATATTTATTAATGTTAATGCCCAAAGAGATATTTGAATTTAGTAAAACAATTTTCTTATTATTTTGCTTGGCGCATCAATTAGTGAAATTTTTATTTTGATATTTAGTGCCTTTTTTGATTTCGCTCTATATCTTGAAAACAGTTAGAGATGAAAACCTAGCAGTGGAACTTCTTAAAACAGAAATCTAATAAAATAAATCTATATATGTCGGTATGTGTATTCTTGATATAGCCAAGTTAACCATTTACGATTTTTATTATGGATATATGACCACAACCTTTGGTGATGATTGTTGTTTTCTATATACAGACACAGACAGTTTAATTTATAAAATTATGACTAATAACCCTTATGAAACAATGAAACAGCACTGTATTAGTTATTTTGATACCTCAGACTATCCTCCAAACAACATTTATGGAATTCCTTTGGTTAACAAAAAGGTATTGGGGATGATAAAATACGAGAATAATGTGCACATTATGACCGACTTTATTGGATTACGATCTCAGATGTATGTGACGTAGATTTATAATACGGCAGAGGGGGCCGAATTCCCACAATTGATGGAAGAAGATAAATCACGATCACTTGCTATCCAAAATTTTGGTGTTACGAAGAAGATCAAGGGTGTTAAAACATCTGTAGTAAAAAGCAGAATCACGTTTGAGGATTATGTTAGATGCCTGGAAGAGCTTAAAGATGTATCTGTAACGCAGAACTTAATTCAGTCGACTAAGCATCGCGTTCATACTATTGTTCAAGATAAGATTGCCTTAAGTCCGCACGATAACAAACGTTACTTGATTCCTGGTACATTACATTACCCATTGGACACTATTCTATCATGAACATTGATTAAGCTGTCCTTACTAATAATACATCAGTTATGTATTGTGATATATATTGGTGGATCAGTTGCACATATAGTTGTTGTGGTTTAACTCTATATACTGAATGGATATAAGTTGTGTAAATTGTACATTCATCATACGAATGCCGTTAAAAGGTACTTTGAATATAGTTGTATATAAAATAATATTTGTCATTATAATTAGTTATGTAATTAATATATAGGTATAGCTGTAAAAATATATGTTAGTACTATTATTGTAAATGTATAAATAGAAAAACATATTACTATTTTGTTAACATTATTTAATAAATTTTTGAAATATTTATTATTTTTATTTAAGTTTATTGCTATCACTATCCAGTGGTGTTGGGAAACATGCATATATTTTGTTATGGGTATTAAAAATCAGGCATGGCTCTATGGGGATTTGCCATTGATTTTCCTCCTGATGGAGATTTCCATAGGGGGTACAAAAATTACCAAAATGAAGTTTGGATTTTATTATGGAGATTTATATGTAAAAATGGGTGGTTTTGTGCTAGTACTCTCATAGCTTACCTACTGACGTTCGCCGAATGATTGAAATTTGAAGTATATACATATACATAATAAAAATGGTGCAAACTTTTGAATTATGAATAAATCACCCAGTTTAATATTCCTGTGCATTTTTAACTTGCCTAAAGTACAACATGAGGAACACTAAATAGGACTAGAAAAAAATATTCGGAATAAGAAGTGAGTTATAATATCACGTCTCCTTTACACTAAACAAGACGAAAAACTGATTAATAATGGGTTCATGAAGACACTACGTGAAAATATAATTAAGAACGTTCACTTACTCAATGTGAGATAGAAGTGAAAGCACGGTTGAAGTATCTACTCATGCGTGTTTCGGCCCGAAAAATTCGGGCCGGCCCGAATCGTTTGGCCCGGCCCGGCCCGAAAAAAGATAGGCCCGGCCCGAATAAAGTAGTCAACGACCCGGCCCGGATTCGAGCCCGAAATCGGGCCGGGTCCGTGCCGGCCGGGTCCGGGCCGGCCGGGTCTCGAAAGCTCGAGCCCAAATCCATCCCTAGTTTTTACTTAAAAGTTTTCTTTTGTTTCATTCTAGATCTCAAAATGCCTAAGCATAAATGCTTATTTAACAGCAACTTGCAAAATAAATTTCCAATGATGAAAAAAGGAAAATATGATTGGGAACCTTTTTGAACAATTTGTTCAACAAATATTTCGATAGCAAATAAGGGTGTTACTGAAATAAATGAGCACTTAAACACCCAAAAACACAAAACAAATTCTAGAAGTCAGGCAAGTATTACAAACATTTCCACATTTTTTGTTACATCAAGCTCTGAACACCACCTTATTCGAGCAGCTGAAGGCGCAATGGCCTACCATACAGTATTTTATCAAATGTCTTTTAATTCTTTAGATTGCACTTGTGCTCTCAACCGCGTACTGTTTTCGAGGTCAGACACGGCAAAGAGAATGACATGTAATCGTACGAAAGCTACTGCTATAGTAACCGGCGTGCTAAGCCCTTTATCGATTGCCGAACTAAAAAGCGACTTACAGCTTGTACCATTCGTAAGCATATCTAATGATGCTAGTAATCATGGAAGCACAAAATGATTTATTATTATTTAGTATTTTGATAACCAAAAGAACGGAATCACTTCAAAGTTTCTCGAAATAGAGTGTACGGAAAATGAGACTTCTGACACAATTTCTGAACTTATTATTTAGAAGAATTGGATAAGTTCGACTGGATGTTTCTGCCTAATATAAATGAGATTACTAAATGGGCCGTTATTGAAAACACTGTTTTATTTTTAAAAGACAAGAACATCGAAATTGATGACACAAAATTGGTGGATGAGTGGGTGAATTTAAAATCTTTCAGCCAAAATCTAAGCGAGCAAGACAAACTTTTACTGCAAATCAACTTTGGTTAAATTTCTTTAAAACACTAAATACACATTTGTACCCGGAATTATTGAAAATCGCGCAGTATTTTTTTTACATACCTGCTCATAATCCCAACGTCATGAGGGTGTTTTCATTAATTACTAAACAGTGGAAGAAAGAAAGAAATTTATTGACCACAAAAACGGTTTCGTCACTAATCAAGACAAAATATGATTTCAGCGACTTTAATTGACTTGATTTTTATTAATTTCTTTTAAGCAATGAAGCTATTCCGACGGCCATTGGAAAGACATAAATATATATCAAAATCCTGATAAATAAAAGTATATATTCTAATTAATTGTAAATACCCTATTATATATTAAAGTAGATGTTTTAGTTTCTAATTATTAGTTAAACTGTTGATTTATGATTTGTTTAACGAAAAAAGTTTATTTTTTTAATATGATGATTTATTTTTGTTCCTCTTTAAAAGAGAGAAAGGACCTGTATATGTTTTATTAACGGTTTTAGACTATAATTTACATATAATTCATTTTTATAAAAATGATAACAAACCAATCAATATTGATTGTATTTGTATTGTACATTCTAGTAATTAATTTGAGATCTGTTGTTACAATTTTTCTTAATGGGCGCCAGTGAACAACTTTTATTTTACAAAAGACTGAAACGTCTTTTTTTACATTAAGGCGCTAGAGAACAAAGTCTTCCGACATAGCTAGGGGTCTATTCCTGGGTAGAGCAATGAGAAGTGGGGGGAGGGTAAGTCGAATTCTGTTTGCAAACCAAAGTTAAGCTAAATCAAATAGGCGCCACCATGTCCTGAGATAATTACGATAATTGCAAAGCACAGTTCTAAGGGCGGACGTGGAAACCCAAAGATAAAATGATCGCCTTCGTTAACAAAACCTGTCTTATTAAGATAAGACGCAGCTCCTGTAAGAAATTGCTAAGATTAAATAAATAAAAAAGTAGAACACCATTTGTGTCCTATAAAAAAAAATATAAAAAAAATATTAAAAAAAATTTTTCCAATATAATATTGGCATCAAATTATTATTCAGAAAAATTTTGCTTTATGTAATTAGATTTGATCGCATTTGACCAAAATAAAGTCTTAGATTTTAACTAAGCGTTTACTAAAAAACTCTTTTAAAATATCGGAACTTGTAACAAAAATTGTCATAATCAACTACATCAAAGTTAAAGTTTTAACTTTCCTTTTTTCTTTCATTAATCAACCAACTTTACTTTAAACATGAACTTGTTATACAAATTAAAGTGATAATGATTTGTAAGCATAACACAGTGAATTAAATTCTAACCTGGGCAGATCTTTTCAGGTGGATAACAAATTACTAGAACCTAACATAATGAAAATTTGAACTTTCATATTTACGTTTAATAATCTATGTATAGATAAAGCTGATCACAAAAATAGGCATGTTTGTTTAAATTGCATTACAGCTGCTCAAAGCATTTTCTTTCAAGACAACATTTGTCAACTGTGCAAAACAGAAAAATATGATGTCAAAAACATACGGTGAACTTATCGAAGGTTCATATGGAACAAAGCATATTATTTTAGAAAGCTAATTCGACAAAATTTCGTTTTACAACTTGTGAAACCAGCTCAACAATTAATTGAAATTTACACAATTTACGTGTACTAAACATAAAAGCAAGTTTACATGTTCTAAACTTTAAAACACGCAAAAAAAATCTTACAGCTAATAACGAACCAAAAACTGCATTAGCCGCTTCACAACAAATTGAGACGGGATTTCCGTTCTTCAAGTAAAGTTACCAGCCATTCTGATTTGAAACGACTGCATCCAAATTAACTTCCATAATTTCTTATCAGACAAATTTCTTGTTAGGCAAATTTCAAATCGACTGTTCCTAAATAACGGTAATTCTTTGGATCCTAGATGACGAATTATATTTGTTCCATTCTTTATCTTTGCATTCTACATTGTCGAATTATATTTTGTTGCATTCTCCAGGTTGCGTTCTACGTTGTACGTTGTCGCGCTAAATAAATTACCTCAAATTACATTAGTTCGTATAATATATACTTTACCAACCGTTATTGGAAGATATCTCAACGATTAATAGTTGATGCAAAGGTTACCAGCCTCCACCCGAAAATACATCTTAACACAGCTGTTGCAGGCGGCTGACTCTCTGTTGAAACCAGAGCCGAGCGGTCGCGCCGTCAGAGGGGGGAACACGAAACAATTAAATAGAGATGTACTTGGAAATAGCTTTATGCGACACAGATATATTAATATAATTAGATCCCTAAGGAACAATGCACGCTTAGCGCATTATTCTTGTAATTCAATGCAATTAAATTACAACTGAAAAATAAAAATGTTACACTACCCCTTTCCTAAAAGAAAAAAAATCTTTTACAACAAATAAATTTTAAGCAAAAAAAAAACACAAAAGATTTTTTTTTATTTTATAAGAGCTTTTATTAAACTCTCAACTGACATCACAAATATCTATTAAACATCATGCTTTACGAATCAGAATTACTAATTTATTCAATATCCAGAATAACTACGAAACTATGAAAACGAGGGGGGCAAATATATACAAATTTGAGTGCTTCGGTAACTACGTGTACCAAACGTCCATAGGGAGACAAAATCGGGGAGTCACAACCGGTATAAGTCAAAATCGAGAGAAGTCAAATTAAAAGGTCAAACACTCCACGGGACAAAAAAAAATCAATCTAAGCTTAAATTTAAAGGAACTCTTTTACTAGAGCAAGAACTTTCTTACTCCTACCAAAGCCAGTATCTACCAACTATAACTAAACACAACACAAATTATCTAAATTTCTCAAAAATAACAACTCCACTTCCTGGAGCTCACGCAACTTTATCAACCAAAAAGGACGCTACTATATCAAAACAGCATCACAATTCAAAATATTATCATCTCAAGGTGATAATCAAAACTAAAGTAACCAACCAACAGGTTACTTACAAAAATCGAATACAAAATATTATCATCTCAAAGTGATAATCAAAACTAAAGTAACCAACCAACAGGTTACTTACAAAAATCGGAAACAAAATATTATCATCTCAAAGTGATAATCAAAACTAAAGTAACCAACCAACAGGTTACTTACAAAAATTGAATACCAAATATTATCATCTCAAAGTGATAATTAAAACTAAAGTAACCAACCAACAGGTTACTTACAAAAATCGAATACAAAATATTATCAACTCAAAGTGATAATCAAAACTAAAGTAACCAACCAACAGGTTACTTACAAAAATCGAATACAAAATATTATCATCTCAAAGTGATAATCAAAACTAAAGTAACCAACCAACAGGTTACTTACAAAAATCGAATACAAATTATTATCATCTCAAAGTGATAATCAAAACTAAAGTAACCAACCAACAGGTTACTTACAAAAATCGAATACAAAATATTATCATCTCAAAGGGATAATCAAAACTAAAGTAACCAACCAACAGGTTACTTACAAAAATCGGAAACAAAATATTATCATCTCAAAGTGATAATCAAAACTAAAGTAACCAACCAACAGGTTACTTACAAAAATTGAATACCAAATATTATCATCTCAAAGTGATAATCAAAACTAAAGTAACCAACCAACAGGTTACTTACAAAAATCGAATACAAAATATTATCATCTCAAAGTGATAATCAAAACTAAAGTAACCAACCAACAGGTTACTTACAAAATCGAATACAAAATATTATCATCTCAAAGTGATAATCAAAACTAAAGTAACCAACAACAGGTTACTTACAAAATCGGAAACAAAATATTATCATCTCAAAGTGATAATCAAAACTAAAGTAACCAACCAACAGGTTACTTACAAAATCGAATACAAAATATTATCATCTCAAAGTGATAATCAAAACTAAAGTAACCAACCAACAGGTTACTTACAAAAATCGAATACAAAATATTATCATCTCAAAGTGATAATCAAAACTAAAGTAACCAACCAACAGGTTACTTACAAAAATCGAATACAAAATATTATCATATCAAAGTGATAATCAAAACTAAAGTAACCAACCAACAGGTTACTTACAAAAATCGAATACAAAATATTATCATCTCAAAGTGATAATCAAAACTAAAGTAACCAACCAACAGGTTACTTACAAAATCGAATACAAAATATTATCATCTCAAAGTGATAATCAAAACTAAAGTAACCAACCAACAGGTTACTTACAAAATGAATACCAAATATTATCATCTCAAAGTGATAATCAAAACTAAAGTAACCAACCAACAGGTTACTTACAAAAATCGAATACAAAATATTATCATCTCAAAGTGATAATCAAAATTAAAGTAACCAACCAACAAGTTACTTACAAAAATCGGAAACAAAATATTATCATCTCAAAGTGATAATCAAAACTAAAGTAACCAACCAACAGGTTACTTACAAAAATCGAATACAAAATAATATCATATCAAAGTGATAATCAAAACTAAAGTAACCAACCAACAGGTTACTTACAAAATGGAAACAAAATATTATCATCTCAAAGTGATAATCAAAACTAAAGTAACCAACCAACAGGTTACTTACAAAATCGAATACAAAATATTATCATCTCAAAGTGATAATCAAAACTAAAGTAACCAACCAACAGTTACTTACAAAATCGGAAACAAAATATTATCATCTCAAAGTGATAATCAAAACTAAAGTAACCAACCAACAGGTAACTTACAAAAATTGAATACCAAATATTATCATCTCAAAGTGATAATCAAAACTAAAGTAACCAACCAACAGGTTACTTACAAAAATCGAATACAAAATATTATCATTCAAAGTGATAATCAAAACTAAAGTAACCAACCAACAGGTTACTTACAAAAATCGAAACAAAATATTATCATCTCAAAGTGATAATCAAAACTAAAGTAACCAACCAACAGGTTACTTACAAAATTGAATACCAAATATTATCATCTCAAAGTGATAATCAAAACTAAAGTAACCAACCAACAGGTTACTTACAAAATCGAATACAAAATATTATCATCTCAAAGTGATAATCAAAACTAAAGTAACCAACCAACAGGTTACTTACAAAATCGGAAACAAAATATTATCATCTCAAAGTGATAATCAAAACTAAAGTAACCAACCAACAGGTTACTTACAAAATCGAAACAAAATATTATCATCTCAAAGTGATAATCAAAACTAAAGTAACCAACCAACAGGTTACTTACAAAATGGAAACAAAATATTATCATCTCAAAGTGATAATCAAAACTAAAGTAACCAACCAACAGGTTACTTAAAAATCGAATACAAAATATTATCATCTCAAAGTGATAATCAAAACTAAAGTAACCAACCAACAGGTTACTTACAAAATCGGAAACAAAATATTATCATCTCAAAGTGATAATCAAAACTAAAGTAACCAACCAACAGGTTACTTACAAAAATTGAATACCAAATATTATCATCTCAAAGTGATAATCAAAACTAAAGTAACCAACCAACAGGTTACTTACAAAAATCGAATACAAAATATTATCATCTCAAAGTGATAATCAAAACTAAAGTAACCAACCAACAGGTTACTTACAAAAATCGGAAACAAAATATTATCATCTCAAAGTGATAATCAAAACTAAAGTAACCAACCAACAGGTTACTTACAAAATTGAATACCAAATATTATCATCTCAAAGTGATAATCAAAACTAAAGTAACCAACCAACAGGTTACTTACAAAAATCGAAACAAAATATTATCATCTCAAAGTGATAATCAAAACTAAAGTAACCAACCAACAGGTTACTTACAAAATGAAACAAAATATTATCATCTCAAAGTGATAATCAAAACTAAAGTAACCAACAACAGGTTACTTACAAAATGGAAACAAAATATTATCATCTCAAAGTGATAATCAAAACTAAAGTAACCAACCAACAGGTTACTTACAAAATCGAAACAAAATATTATCATCTCAAAGTGATAATCAAAACTAAAGTAACCAACCAACAGGTTACTTACAAAATGAATACCAAATATTATCATCTCAAAGTGATAATCAAAACTAAAGTAACCAACCAACAGGTTACTTACAAAAATCGAATACAAAATATTATCATCTCAAAGTGATAATCAAAACTAAAGTAACCAACCAACAGGTTACTTACAAAAATCGGAAACAAAATATTATCATCTCCAAGTGATAATCAAAACTAAAGTAACCAACCAACAGGTTACTTACAAAAATTGAATACCAAATATTATCATCTCAAAGTGATAATCAAAACTAAAGTAACCAACCAACAGGTTACTTACAAAAATCGAATACAAAATATTATCATATCAAAGTGATAATCAAAACTAAAGTAACATACCAACAGGTTACTTACAAAAATCGGAAACAAAATATTATCATCTCAAAGTGATAATTAAAACTAAAGTAACCAACCAACAGGTTACTTACAAAAATTGAATACCAAATATTATCATCTCAAAGTGATAATTAAAACTAAAGTAACCAACCAACAGGTTACTTACAAAAATCGTATACAAAATATTATCATCTCAAAGTGATAATCAAAACTAAAGTAACCAACCAACAGGTTACTTACAAAAATCGAATACAAAATATTATCATCTCAAAGTGATAATCAAAACTAAAGTAACCAACCAACAGGTTACTTACAAAAATCGAATACAAAATATTATCATCTCAAAGTGATAATCAAAACTAAAGTAACCAACCAACAGGTTACTTACAAAAATCGGAAACAAAATATTATCATCTCAAAGTGATAATCAAAACTAAAGTAACCAACCAACAGGTTACTTACAAAATTGAATACCAAATATTATCATCTCAAAGTGATAATCAAAACTAAAGTAACCAACCAACAGGTTACTTACAAAATCGAATACAAAATATTATCATCTCAAAGTGATAATCAAAACTAAAATAACCAACCACAGGTTACTTACAAAATCGAATACAAAATATTATCATCTCAAAGTAAAAAAACACAGTCAAATACAATAAAAAAAAACACAGTTAAAAAAAATAAAAAAAAACACAAGTTAAAGAAAAATCAAAAAAAACACAGTTAAATACAATAAAAAAAAACACAGTTAAAAAAATAAAAAAAAACACAGTTAAAGAAAAATAAATAAAAAACACAGTTAAATACAATAAAGTGATAATAAAACTAAAGTAACCAACCAACAGGTTACTTACAAATCGATACAAATATTATCATCTCAAAGTGATAATCAAAACTAAAGTAACAACCAACAGGTTACTTACAAATCGAAACAAAATATTATCATCTCAAAGTGATAATCAAAACTAAAGTAACCAACCAACAGGTTACTTACAAATGAATACAAATATTATCATCTCAAAGTGATAATCAAAACTAAAGTAACCAACCAACAGGTACTTACAAATGAAACAAAATATTATCATCTCAAAGTGATAATCAAAACTAAAGTAACCAACCAACAGGTTACTTACAAATTGAATACCAAATATTATCATCTCAAAGTGATAATCAAAACTAAAGTAACCAACAACAGGTTACTTACAAATGAAACAAATATTATCATCTCAAAGTGATAATCAAAACTAAATAACCAACCACAGGTTACTTACAAATGAAACAAATATTATCATCTCAAAGTGATAATCAAAACTAAAGTAACCAACCAACAGGTTACTACAAAATGAAACAAATATTATATTCAAAGTGATAATCAAAACTAAAGTAACCAACCAACAGGTTACTTACAAATCGAAACAAAATATTATCATCTCAAAGTGATAATCAAAACTAAAGTAACCAACCAACAGTTACTTACAAATCGAAACAAAATATTATATCTCAAGTGATAATCAAAACTAAAGTAACCAACAGGTTACTTACAAAATGAAACAAATATTATCATCTCAAAGTGATAATCAAAACTAAACACAGTTAAAAAAATAAAAAAAAAAACAGTTAAAGAAAAATAAAAAAAAACACAGTTAAATACAATAAATAAAAAACACAGTTAAAAAATAAAAAAAAACACAGTTAAAAAAATAAAAAAAAACACAGTTAAAAAATAAAAAAAAACACAGTAAAAGAAAAATAAGATAATCAAAACTAAAGTAACCAACCAACAGGTTACTTACAAAAATGAAAACAAAATATTATTATCTCAAAGTGATAATCAAAACTAAAGTAACCAACCAACAGGTTACTTACAAAAATCAATACAAAATATTATCATAAAGTGATAATCAAATAAAGTAACCAACCAACAGTTACTTACAAAATGAAACAAAAATTAATCTAAAGTGATAATCAAAACTAAAGTAACCAACCAACAGGTTACTTACAAAATTAATACCAAATTTATCATCTCAAAGTGATAATCAAAACTAAAGTAACCAACCAACAGGTTACTTACAAAAATCGAATACAAAATATTATCATCTCAAAGTGATAATCAAAACTAAAGTAACAAACCAACAGGTTACTTACAAAATCGGAAACAAAATTTATCATCTCAAAGTGATAATCAAAACTAAAGTAACCAACCAACAGGTTACTTACAAAATTGAATACAAAATATTATCATCTCAAAGTGATAATCAAAACTAAAGTAACCAACCAACAGGTTACTTACAAAAATCGAATACAAAATATTATCATTCAAAGTGATAATCAAAACTAAAGTAACCAACCAACAGGTTACTTACAAAATCGAAACAAAATATTATCATCTCAAAGTGATAATCAAAACTAAAGTAACCAACCAACAGGTTACTTACAAAATTGAAACCAAATATTATATCTCAAAGTGATAATTAAAACTAAAGTAACCAACCAACAGGTTACTTACAAAATCGATACAAAATATTATCATCTCAAAGTGATAATCAAAACTAAAGTAACCAACCAACAGGTTACTTACAAAAATCGGATACAAAATATTATCATCTCAAAGTGATAATCAAAACTAAAGTAACCAACCAACAGGTTACTTACAAAAATCGAATACAAAATATTATCATCTCAAAGTGATAATCAAAACTAAAGTAACCAACCAACAGGTGACTTACAAAAATTGGAAACAAAATATTATCATCTCAAAGTGATAATCAAAACTAAAGTAACCAACCAACAGGTTACTTACAAAAATTGAATACCAAATATTATCATCTCAAAGTGATAATCAAAACTAAAGTAACCAACCAACAGGTTACTTACAAAAATCGAATACAAAATATTATCATCTCAAAGTGATAATCAAAACTAAAGTAACCAACCAACAGGTTACTTACAAAAATCGAATACAAAATATTATCATCTCAAAGTGATAATCAAAACTAAAGTAACCAACCAACAGGTTACTTACAAAAATCGAAACAAAATATTATATTCAAAGTGATAATCAAAACTAAAGTAACCAACCAACAGGTTACTTACAAAAATCGAAACAAAATATTATCATCTCAAAGTGATAATCAAAACTAAAGTAACCAACCAACAGGTTACTTACAAAATGGAAACAAAATATTATATCTCAAAGTGATAATCAAAACTAAAGTAACCAACCAACAGGTTACTTACAAAATGAATACAAAATATTATCATCTCAAAGTGATAATCAAAACTAAAGTAACCAACCAACAGGTTACTTACAAAATCGAAACAAAATATTATCATCTCAAAGTGATAATCAAAACTAAAGTAACCAACCAACAGGTTACTTACAAAATCGAAACAAAATATTATCATTCAAAGTGATAATCAAAACTAAAGTAACCAACCAACAGGTTACTTACAAAATGAAACAAAATATTATCATCTCAAAGTGATAATAAAACTAAAGTAACCAACCAACAGGTTACTTACAAAATTGAATACCAAATATTATCATCTCAAAGTGATAATCAAAACTAAAGTAACCAACCAACAGGTTACTTACAAAATCGAATACAAAATATTATCATCTCAAAGTGATAATCAAAACTAAAGTAACCAACCAACAGGTTACTTACAAAATCGAATACAAAATATTATCATCTCAAAGTGATAATCAAAACTAAAGTAACCAACCAACAGGTTACTTACAAAAATCGAATACAAAATAATATCATATCAAAGTGATAATCAAACTAAAGTAACCAACCAACAGGTTACTTACAAAAATCGAAAACAAAATATTATCATCTCAAAGTGATAATCAAAACTAAAGTAACCAACCAACAGGTTACTTACAAAATTGAATACCAAATATTATCATCTCAAAGTGATAATCAAAACTAAAGTAACCAACCAACAGGTTACTTACAAAAATCGAATACAAAATATTATCATCTCAAAGTGATAATCAAAACTAAAGTAACCAACCAACAGGTTACTTACAAAAATCGAATACAAAATATTATCATCTCAAAGTGATAATCAAAACTAAGGTAACCAACCAACAGGTTACTTACAAAATCGAATACAAAATATTATCATATCAAAGTGATAATCAAACTAAAGTAACCAACCAACAGGTTACTTACAAAAATCGAAAACAAAATATTATCATCTCAAAGTGATAATCAAAACTAAAGTAACCAACCAACAGGTTACTTACAAAAATTGAATACCAAATATTATCATCTCAAAGTGATAATCAAAACTAAAGTAACCAACCAACAGGTTACTTACAAAAATCGAATACAAAATATTATCATCTCAAAGTGATAATCAAAACTAAAGTAACCAACCAACAGGTTACTTACAAAATCGAATACAAAATATTATCATCTCAAAGTGATAATCAAAACTAAAGTAACCAACCAACAGGTTACTTACAAAATCGAATACAAAATATTATCATATCAAAGTGATAATCAAAACTAAAGTAACCAACCAACAGGTTACTTACAAAAATCGAATACAAAATATTATCATCTCAAAGTGATAATCAAAACTAAAGTAACCAACCAACAGGTTACTTACAAAAATCGAATACAAAATATTATCATCTCAAAGTGATAATCAAAACTAAAGTAACCAACCAACAGGTTACTTACAAAAATCGAAAACAAAATATTATTATCTCAAAGTGATAATCAAAACTAAAATAACCAACCAACAGGTTACTTACAAAAATCGAATATAAAATATTATCATCTCAAAGTGATAATCAAAACTAAAGTAACCAACCAACAGGTTACTTACAAAAATCGAATACAAAATATTATCATCTCAAAGTGATAATCAAAACTAAAGTAACCAACCAACAGGTTACTTACAAAAATCGGAAACAAAATTTTATCATCTCAAAGTGATAATCAAAACTAAAGTAACCAACCAACAGGTTACTTACAAAAATTGAATACCAAATATTATCATCTCAAAGTGATAATCAAAACTAAAGTAACCAACCACCAGGTTACTTACAAAAATCGAATACAAAATATTATCATCTCAAAGTGATAATCAAAACTAAAGTAACCAACCAACAAGTTACTTACAAAAATCGGAAACAAAATATTATCATCTCAAACTGATAATCAAAACTAAAGTAACCAACCAACAGGTTACTTACAAAAATCGAATACAAAATATTATCATCTCAAAGTGATAATCAAAACTAAAGTAACCAACCAACAGGTTACTTACAAAAATCGAATACAAAATATTATCAGCTCAAGGTGATAATCAAAACCAAAGTAAGCTAACCAACAGGTCACTTAAAAAAAACGGAAGTGAGTGCACATCACCCCCATAACTCAAGGTGCTAGAAGTCTTGTTTTACTAAACTTAAACTCCTACACAAATATCTCTCAACCCAAAACTTTGAGTATAAAACCGAACCAGTCAGGGCTGGAATCTCCTTCACCCTACTGATTATCCTATCACTAATTTTCTAACATCAACACCTATTAGTGATGGATCAAATGGCGAGGTTCACCGTGCAAACCTCTGACCTTTTCAAACAAAAATTAAAGTAAGGTCGAAAACAAGGGAAAGAATATGCCAATATTCTCTCTACCTAATTATGTAAAAATCAGGACTAACAATATTTATAGTCGACTTATTTTTACTTTCTAATAATATCTTCTATTAACGCGCGACAAACTTAACTAGTATGTACATCAATGTACACTACAAAACTATTATACAAAATTTTCGAACAAAATAAGTTGAAAAGGACAGTCTTCATTTAGTATTAGTTAAGACCATACTAAATCAAAGATCAGAACAAAACAAAACAATCAAACAACTGATTTACTTATAATCAAAGAAATGACTGAACTGGAACTAATCTTCAGGATCATCATTTTCATCTGGATCTGATGCAGCAAAAGGCTTTAAGTCCTTAACATGCCATTTTCCGGCTTTTGAGTACGAATTAATTTATACTTTAATAGAAATTAATTTCGATAATAGCTACCAAAAAAAAATATCAGTGTTCAGGTACACTCTCATCCTACTACCAACCGAACTGTCGAAACAACTACAATGCTTCACAACGCCTAAATTTGCTAGAGTGACAAACCCTCTACGAGTCTCACCTAGACTAACAATCAAAAATTACATCAACAAAAAAAATTATGATGCAAAAATTCTAGAGCGACCAACTCACCTCGAGTCTCGTCTAGACTTACGTAATGCTGAGCGACCAACTCTTCCTGAGTCTCGTCTAGACTAACATACTGCTGAGCGACCAACCGCGACGACAAATTCCGCCTAGACTAAATTGCGTTGCAATGCCGATTTAAATAAAAAATTTGCTAACAAAAACAAAAACGTGCTTATGCACAGGAGCAATTCTCAAATGATATGACGAAAGCTCAAACCAATGTACCTAATTTACCGAAACATTATTTCTTGTACTCTGTATCTAGTAACTGTATAATACAAAATGATATGTGAATTATTATTCATGTGATTCGCTTATTTTTGAACATGACTAACACGAAGCAGAAATCTCTTTACTTTCCGTTGCAAAATCTACTTCATAACTCGAAAGGTCAATTAGACAACCAGTCTTATCGACTTCTTTAGCTAATAGTCTTCCCAAAATTTTTCTTTTCTCAAGAACTGGTCTCTCACGTACTACTCCTCTGATTTTCAGTTCATATTCCAGTTCCTCTTTAAGTAAACAAACGATTTGGAACTTTTCAGACATGATTGTGATAGTCTAATATTTTAATGAAATCAAATTGATAAATCTAAATGATTTAAGCCTTACGAAAATTGTCAAAATAAATTCGGGCAACTAAAGGTCAAAGTCAAAAAGTGAATTTGGTAAAAATAGATTTTTGCCAAAACAATATCAAATAAAATCTTTATTGGGACAAAATAGAATTAAAGTTAAAAATAAGTTTGACTAAGGTAAATTATTGACTGAAGGACGGCCATTGTCTCAACTAAACTTATGCCAAAACAAATTTCAAGAACATTAGCAAATTTAAACAAACAAATTTTGAAACTAAGTAAATTTTTAGCAAACATATTACGAAGCAAAATAACTTTTGAGCAAACAAATTTCGAAGCAAAATAAATTTTGAGCAAACAAATTTCGAAGCCCTACACGTTGCGGCGTCAGTGTTACAATTTTTCTTTTAGTTTAACTAGCCCCACAAGAGCCGCCAGTGTTACAATTTTTCTTAATGGGCGCCAGTGAATAACTTTTATTTTACAAAAGACTGAAACGTCTTTTTTTTTTACATTAAGGCGCTAGAGAACAAAGTCTTCCGACATAGCTAGGGGTCTATTCCTGGGTAGAGCAATGAGAAGTGGGGGGAGGGTAAGTCGAATTCTGTTTACAAACCAAAGTTAAGCTAAATCAAATGGGCGCCACCATGTCCTGAGATAATTACGATAATTGCAAAGCACAGTTCTAAGGGCGGACGTGGAAACCCAAAGATAAAATGATCGCCTTCGTTAACAAAAACCTGTCTTATTAAGATAAGACGCAGCTCCTGTAAGAAATTGCTAAGATTAAATAAATAAAAAAGTAGAACACCATTTGTGTCCTATAAAAAAAAATATAAAAAAAATATTAAAAAAAATTTTTCCAATATAATATTGGCATCAAATTATTATTCAGAAAAATTTTGCTTTATGTAATTAGATTTGATCGCATTTGACCAAAATAAAAGTCTTAGATTTTTAACTAAGCGTTTACTAAAAAAAACTCTTTTAAAATATCGGAACTTGTAACAAAAAATTGTCATAATCAACTACATCAAAGTTAAAGTTTTAACTTTCCTTTTTTCTTTCATTAATCAACCAACTTTACTTTAAACATGAACTTGTTATACAAATTAAAGTGATAATAATTTGTAAGCATAACACAGTGAATTAAATTCTAACCTGGGCAGATCTTTTCAGGTGGATAACAAATTACTAGAACCTAACATAATGAAAATTTGAACTTTCATATTTACGTTTAATAATCTATGTATAGATAAAGCTGATCACAAAAATAGGCATGTTTGTTTAAATTGCATTACAGCTGCTCAAAGCATTTTCTTTCAAGACAACATTTGTCAACTGTGCAAAACAGAAAAATATGATGTCAAAAACATACGTTGAACTTATCGAAGGTTCATATGGAACAAAGCATATTATTATAGAAAGCTAATTTGACAAAATTTCGTTTTACAACTTGTAAAACCAGCTCAACAATTAATTGAAATTTACACAATTTATGTGTACTAAACATAAAAGCAAGTTTACGTGTTCTAAACTTTAAAACACATGCAAAAAAAATCTTACAGCTAATAACGAACCAAAAACTGCATTAGCCGCTTCATAACAAATTGAGACGAGATTTTCGTTCTTCAAGCAAATTTACCAACCATTCTGATTTGAAGCGACTGCATCCAAATTAACTTCCATAATTTCTTATCAGACAAATTTCTTATTAGGTAAATTTCAAATCGACTGTTCCTAAATAACGGTAATTCTTTGGATCCTAGATGACGAATTATATTTGTTCCATTCTTTATCGTTGCATTCTACATTGTCGAATTATATTTTGTTGCATTCTACAGGTCGCGTTCTACGTTGTACGTTGTCGCGCTAAATAAATTACCTCAAATTACATTAGTTCGTATAATATATAGTTTACCAACCGTTATTAGAAGATATCTCAACGATTAATAGTTGATGCGAAAGTTGCCAGCCTCCAGCCGAAAATACATCTTAACACAGCTGTTGAAGGCGGCCGACTCTCTGTTGAAACCAGAGCCGAGCGGTCGCGCCGTCAGAGGGGGGAACACGAAACAATCAAATAGAGATGTACTTGGAAATATTTATGCGATACAGATATATTAATATAATTAGATCCCTAAGGAACAATGCACGCTTAGCGCATTATTCTTGTAAT
Source organism: Platerodrilus igneus (assembly GCA_036346225.1). Lineage (NCBI taxonomy): Eukaryota > Metazoa > Arthropoda > Insecta > Coleoptera > Lycidae > Platerodrilus > Platerodrilus igneus. The sequence continues at coordinate 4,035,696 of JARFIW010000500.1, read as the reverse complement.
TCAATGCAATTAAATTACGACTGAAAAATAAAAATGTTACACTGTCATATCTGTAATGATGTGGCATCTACTACAATACCTACATACTTTCACAAAATTTTATAAAAATAAACATTTTTAAACGTCTTTTGTTTTATTGATACCTAAAGTAACCTAATTTCTGCTAAAATGTACGGGGTTAAAGCTCAAAAAACCGGGGTTCTTGAGCTTCTTGTCCTGGTTTATTGAATTTACAGATGACAACCCTATAAAAGCTGGATGGTGCTGGTTGCTTTGGAGTCTTGTCTCGACGTCCTGTTCTGAATTATAGCTGCATCGCGGGACTATAATTGTACATTCGCGTCATTTTTTTATTTGACATGAAAATACAAAATACAACAATTTTTTTAAGTTAAGAATTAATGTCAGTACGAATAATTGCGGTTTCGGTTTTGTCACGAATTTGCAGTTAACTGTGTTACTTGAGCCTATAAGAAGTTCAAGGTTCGTGCTTCGCTTAAGATTGCTGAATTGGTTATTGATTGATTGGTGCCCCGTATCTTGGAGCAGTTTATCGAGCAAGACCATTAACGTGAGTACTAGTAATTCCTATACTTGAGGTTGTTTGAAACTTTGATTTCTTGAGGCTCAAATACTCCACGCTATATAAGGTCGCAATTATAGATAACCTATCACCACTTTGGCGAATACTAATATTACCGCACTCTGTACCCGCATAAGATCTTGTCCTAATCTAAAACTGCATTAGGTATTGGCATAAATCATAACCTTTCTCATTGCGCTTCTCACCCGTTTCTTGAAAAATATACTTTGATTTCTTTTTACACGCTCTATAACTGACATCATACCCATAGTAACACGCGCATCCATTGAAGATGTAATTCTTCATACCAGTAAACGGACTGAAGAAGAGGCTCGTCTATTTTTGTTAGAGTCAAAGTTTACGTCGTACTTTAATGTAAGGCAATAACCAAAAAAAGAAGAAGAGAGAGCAGGGAAAATTTACATAGGTATAAAGATAATATTAAACGTGAATTGAAAATTTATTGTTAATAGTAAAGCCAATTAATTAATTACCTAAATCTTTTTTTTATCAAACTATATCCTTTTCTTTTCTTCGTACACCGCCGGGAAGGATCTGAAGTGGTTCAGAAGATCTCTATCTGAAATCAAAACCCTAAATAAGTGTTTAGGATCCCAAACGTTCAAGCATTAATATATTAATCATATCAAAACTATAACTAAAATATGGGAATATTTGCAAAAGTTATTTCAATACAAAAGAGCACATTTCGTTAAACAAAGGGATACAACACGCAATGTTTACTCATTATATTTCTCCAACGCCCTGGTATTGAGTGGTGCAATGGGTTCAAAAGGATACAACGCGCTATGAACCCGCTCTAGCTACCAGGCCCGACGCAAGGAGATACAACTCGCAATGCGCCGCACCGAATGCAAGGGGATATAACTCGCAGTGCATTCCAAATCCAATCATAATATAGTACTGAGAATAATAAGCTCAAAGGGATACAACACGCATTGAACTCTTCTCCAAATACTAGTGCCTCGTTATAGGAAGTGCAATGGTTACAAAGGGCTAAAACACGCGATGCAACCTTCCCTCATCAAATTTGCCTTTCTGTATAATTTTACGTAACATACATCTTAAAGACCATCACGGCCACAAAAAAAAATAGAATTTCAATGCAACACCTCTACGCAAAGAATATTAAAATTAAATAAATTCGCATGCAATATCACTTCAATGACTGTTCGGTCTCTTTGTCGCACGTTGTCGTGTTTAATTTTAGGTCGTAAATTTGTAGTCGTAAATCTAATAGTAAAACTGTCATCCCTTGTTCCCTTATATCCTGTCGTAAAAATTCCTTGTGCATGTGTGAATAAGTTGGACTAAGAGTAGTGAACAAACACTCTCTCATGGATATCGAAGCAAAACAGTCGGTTTTTTCGGTCGGTAAAAGTGAGTTTGTCAATAGTGCCGCAAACTTTATTTGTTAAACCCCTAAAAAACACAGTGCAAGTGCAACGTAACACGGACTAAATCTTGCATACAGTCCACTTAGTTGAAGGAATAGGAACTGCAGCTTAGAACAACAAAAAACCGCGGAGGTAAGTCGATGTACAAAGTTATAAGACCCCCCGCGCTGAACAATGACATTCTTGAAAAATAAATTAATCAGGATAAAACACTCTATAAAAAAACTCACGTATGTATATTTTACATCAAAAAATCATATGCACAAGCACAACGCTCACTCAATCCTAACTGTACACTGTACGCTTACTTCTACTAAATTTCATTTTACTGGAATGTTCCTTACCCCTGTCCACAACCACCGAACTACCTGCCTTCGGAATTACTCATAATCGTATACAAAGCGAAGGTCAAGGTTTTCGTGTACCCTTTTATTTTTAGAAAGGTGGATATTTTAAAACCTAACTTACATTCGGCCATCCTGAATTTCGCCTCATTCCGAGGTAGAGGATGAATCAGAGTCGGAATCGTCTGGAGCTAAGTCAACGCCATCTACACCACTGTCACTGTTGGTAGTGTTGGATACTCCACCTGGCTTCACCTATGGTTTCATTCTGTCAACGGCAATTATATTTTCGAATTTTGCAGCTTTGGCTATTGAAATTGGTCATATCGGCAACTACGTATCGATCATTAGGTAGCACAGCTTCAACGATCATCGGGCCGGCATAGAGGAGTACTAACTTTCGGCTAGTATTATCAGTTGTTCCTTGTTTCTTGATCAACACTAGGTCGCCTACTCCATAACGCTTAGGCTGTTTCCTCTTTTTATCAAAATATTCTTTTTGTCTAGATTGCTCTGATGCAATTTTTTCCGTTACTTCATTTCGCAACGTAGGTAAGTTTTCTACAATTTGCGGAATCGTTGCTATTTCGTCGAGCAACGGCACGTCTGCGCCACATCTAGGTTTGTACCCGTAAAATATTTGTGATGGAGTTTTTTCAGTGGTTTTGAAAACAGTAGACGGGACATCTTTGACATTTTCGTCACACCGGTTTTCATCAGGTGTCGTAGCAAGAATAACCCCTTTTATAGTTTTACTTAGTCGTTCGACTTGTCCATTGGCTCTAGGCGTAGCTACGGCACTATAAACGTGTTTGATATGGTGCTTCTTGCAATATCCAATAAACCTTTTAGAACTAAACGTGCTTCCTTGATCAGTTATAACAGTATGTGGGTGTCCATAGTAGCTATAAATTTCTTGCAAATATTCGGTAACTAATTTAGTCCTTGGTTGATCTGACTGGCTTTAGAAAAACAAATTTTGTAAACGCAGCAATAACTACCAATAAGTGAATACTCCCTGTATGTTTGTTATGGTTTGTTTATCATTCTTCTTAAGCTTTAATTCCCAAAGAAGCTTAAGAAGAATACCAATTAGTGGTTATTATTTTTGCGACTTTTGGGGAAAAGGTCCCATATGGTCGACGTGAATCATGTGTAATGGTACAGGGACCTTTTTAATGAGATGCAATAGTCCTTCCTTTTTTCCTCATGGTTGTTTGCTATAAAGGCAAGCTATGCAACAGGCGATGTACTTCTCTACATACTCACGCATTCGTGGAAACGAATAATTTTCACAAAGTCGATGTAAGGCCTTCTCTACGCCGAAATGACCAAAGTCGTCGTGAGCCAACTTAACAACTTACTGTCTCATTCCACGCGGTGCCACCCATAGCAATCCCTTAACAGTAATTTTATAAAGTCTATCATTTTGTAATGCATAATTTTTGTAAACCTGAATCTCATAGTCGGTCTTAGATTCTTTCAATAGAACTTTTCGAATATCGTTCAGCTTTGAATCTGTCCATTGTTCTGATAAAATCCAATCAGCTTGTTCAACTCAGAAAATTTCGGAAGGCGGTTCTTTGCTAAGTGCAGGATTCCTACTTAAGGCATCTACATGTTTAAGTCTGTTCCCAGGTCGATAAACTACAGTGAAGTCAAACTCCTGTAACTGAAGCCACCAACGGGCTATCCGGGATAATATATCCTTTTTGTTACTAGACGCTTTCAGTGCATTGCAATCGGTAACCACCGTGAAATGTATCTCCAATAAATAAACTCGAATCTTCTTTAATGTTTCTACAACAGCTAACGTCTCCAGCTCAAATGAACGATACTTGTTTTCTGCCTTCGGCGTTTGACGGCTATAATAGGCAACTGGGTGTAAACGTTCGCCTGACTGTTTTTGAAGCATAATACCCGCAACTCCTAAAGCGCTGGCGTCGGTATTAATTTCAGTTTCTGCCTTTGGATCAAAAATGGCTAATATAGGTTTTTGTATCAATGCGTGTCGTAGTTTATCAAAATCTGCTTGCTCTACATCACTCCATCTCTATTTGGTGTCCTTTTTAAGTAAATTAGTCAACGGTTGTGCAATTGCAGCGTAGTCTCTCACAAAATGTCTAAAATAACCGATAAGTCCAACAAATTGACGAACATTGTGAATTGTTTTTGGGATCGAAAATTCTTTTATCGTCTTTATTTTTCCCGAGCCCGGCCTAACACTATCATCTAAAATTTTGAACCCTAAATAAGTGACGGAGACTTCTAAGAAATAGCGCTTGGACAAATTAAGAGTTAAGTTTTCTTCACGCATCAACTGTAAAACGGTTTTCAAATTATTCATGGCTTCGTTCACAGTTTCAGCATGAATTAGTACGTCGTCCCAGTACACCGCTGCGAACCCCCTCGCAAACGCCAACAATTTATTCATAAATCTTTGGAAGACCCTCGGAACATTCGTGAGGCCAAATGGGATTTTATTGAATTCGTAATGTCCATCGGGAGTAACAAAGGCTGTATACCGTTTTGATTTTTCTTCGATCGTTATCTGATAATATCCTCAACGCAAGTCGAGACTTATAAAGAATTTGCTACTATGCAACCGGTCTAGTTGGCCAGAAATTAACGGCAATGGATGTTGTTCCTTTATAGTTTATGAATTTAATTTGCGGTAATCTATGCACAGCCGCTCTTTTCCATTTTTCTTTTTAACCAATAAAACAGGCGATGAATAGGGAGAATTGGACTCTCGAATGATTTTACTTTCTAAAAGTTTATTTACCATCGTCCTAACGGTTTCTTGTTGCCCAGGTGACATGCGATAGGGTCGATAAGTAAAAGGAGTATAAACGTTCAACGTAATACCCATTTGGACGGATTTAGCACTCTCCACGTCAGTAGCAAAATGGGAAAAACAATCTTGATAATTTTGAAGTAATTCGATTAATTCATCACGCTGCTGTTCAGTCACCGGACTTACATTAATATTTTTGACAGGTAATAACGGTCATTCAGTAATGTCCATTCTCAAAACTTCGTTATTTTCTCCATCTTTTTCAAATTGGTATTGACTACAAGGAAATGCTCGAACTAACAGTTGATGTTTCGTAATATGTATGTCATTATCGGAAAAATTAATAATAGGTAAAACAGTTTCCCTATCTGGACCTACAGTGAGTATAGTTCGTGGTATACAGTGCTCGTATCCCTCCCTTAATTGAAAACTTGCTTCCACCAACAAATCACCTTGATAGACCTTGTCTTTAGATTCAACCAGTACATTAATGAAATGGTATTTAGGTATTATTTTTGCATCTGTTGCTTGTAACACGATTTTTCCTACTTTTGGGAATATATCTCCAACTTTACTAATATTCCCTTCACCTATAATTTTGATCGTCTTTGATAGTTACAATTCCCGGTAATTCAGTAAAGGGATGTCCTATTAAAATGGGTATATCTTGTTTTGAGTCAGGCACCACATGGGCTGTCACTTTAGTTTTTATCTTATCTATACTTAATATAAAGTTAGTTTTTCCCAAAAGTAAACACGATCCACCACTATATCCTTTTATGGATATTCTTTCTTGTTTATCATAACTTAAGTCAAGTTTTTCTATTTGCTCTAATTTAATTGCTATAATTGTGCTTCCTAAATCTAATATGCTTTGACCGGTTGTCCATTAATAAAAACGTCTTTAAAATATTTATTATTAGAGTTAAGATTTATTTTACCGCCATCTAGTCAGGACACAGTCTTTGTATTATCGGGGTAAATTTCCTTTTGTTTAAAATAGCATTTATTTTTCAAATGACCAAGATTACGGCAAAAATCACATCTTTTAATTATGAAGGCCGCGCTTAAATTTAAAAATTTGAAAGAAAAATGCTCTTTGATTTTATAAAACTAAAGATAAAGATATCAACGAAAGATTTGAAAAAGTCAAATAAATTGCTGAAAGATATCGGGAAAATTTTTGATACTAAGGAAGTAGAAAGAGAATACAATAACATTAAATTCAGCCTAGACATGGCGACCAGCGATATTCTGGCGTATACACAAAAAGAAAATAAGAAACCATTCCTAACAAATATATTCTGAATTTAATAGAAGAAGAAAATACAAAAACAGACGAGAACGAGCAGGGAAACAGAGATACAAAGTCATAAATTGGGAAACTATTCGTAAATACAAGAAAGTTAAAGAACAAAGGATTGATGAAAAGTGCAAAGACGTAAAAATTAAGATGGAAATAGGTAAGACATATAGCAAAAATATAAGAGGTGTGGAAGAAGAAATTATCATAGAAAATGCAGAGATAATAATTAGATGGCGAGAATATATAGGGAATTTATATTCAGGACAGGAACTAGAAGCACTAGAATGGGAATCAGACAATGCAAAGAATAACTGGAAATATCCTATACTTAGAGATGAGTTTGAATTATTATTAAAAGATTTAAACAATGGTAAGGCAACGGGTATATATAAGGTGCAAGCTGAAACTCTAAAAACTGTTGGACAAGCAGTGATAGAACGTCTCTTCAAACTTGCAAGCAATATGTATGAGACAGGCGTGATACCCAAAGATTTCAAACATATTCACTATACCAAATAAGAGAGGCGATAATAGTTGTAAAAATGTTCGAACAATAAGTTTGAAAACACACGTGTCAAAAATATTAACTAGAATTTTACAAAGACGGATGGAAAAACAAGCTGAAGAAATACTAGGAGAAGATCGATTTGGGTTTAGGTCAAACCAAGGAACATGGAAGGTTATTTTACCTCTGAGGGTGATGATGGAGAAGACAATAGAAAACGGAAAAAAACGTGTATATAAGGTTTGTAGATCTGGAAAAATGATTCGACAATGTAATTGAAAAAAAAATGTTTGAAATAATCAAAAGGTGAGTTTTATGGATAGAAGGATAGTGCATAACCCACACAAAGAGCAAACAGCTGTAATAGAATTAGAGCAGAAATGTAAAGAAGTGAATACTAGGAAACTGGTGAAACAGGTATGTACCCTGTCCCCGTTAATTTTTAACTTGTACATCGAAGAGGCAGCGAATACTTTCAAATGCAGGAAGAAGTTTGAAATTATGCAGAGACTAAGATTAATGTGAATAGATTTACAGATGATATATCGGATGACAACAAAACAAGGAAAATTCAACCACAAGATCCTGAACATAATCCTATTTGGAATATTTTATAAAACAATTAGTGTTTTCATGTATTGTTAAAAATATTTATGCAATATTGTTTGAGTATCTAATATGCGTATTTTATAATTTGTTAACTAATTTTTATTAAACGTTTCTATTATTGTAATAAACATATATATATATATATATATATATATATATATATTGCTGTGAAACCTCTTGAATTACCTGGTCTGTTGACTTTCTTCTGTTAATCGCCTCGGCTGCTCCCCTAGATAACTTTCATCCTCATACATAAAAAACAAACACATTCCTACCACAAACATCAACGTCAACTCTATTTACATCAATATTCACAATACATTAAAATTTCAAAATTAAAATTCAGCATAAATTTCAGTATCAAAAATTTTCAAGATTAAAATTTTTTATCATTTTAACGTGCATCGAGAATTAAAGTCCTTGTAGGATGCCTACTAATTACTATAACAATATATGCAGAGTAAAAAGGGAGCATCTACCACCCCTTTACGTTAATTAACCAGGTTCGTCTAATTGAGCTCAAAGACATACCTAAAATTTCATCATAATCTAGAACATCAATACTAAATACCCCTTTCTACTTAAACAAGCAAATTTCATCTTAACATTAAAATTTTATGGTTAGTACAATTTCACTAATGTCCATTTAAAGTAAATCAATTATAAAGTAATTCAACACACACAAAAATGTCAAACAAAATAGTATAATTTACCTGAAGGTTACTGTCCTCGTAGCTTCAATGTACATCGTCCCTTTAGTTAATCACACCATTCCAACAGGATTATATTTACGGCTTCTAATTCTCAACGCTTTTAAAATTTTCTCCATCACCATTTATTTAAAGTTGTTTCGGGGCTTGTCCGGAACTCATCTGTGTATATCTGACCCTTGTTTCGTGGATCCAGACACGTATTTGAACCATTTAATTATTAACACCCCGAAAATAGCAAAGAAATTCATGCGTCTTTCACCAATATACGCCAAAACTGCCTACTTTTGTGTATACATTTGTCGTTGTAAATTTTGCTAATTGGTACAGTGATACTAAATTTTATTACCTTGTATCTAAGTGCACTGAAGTACATTCATGTTAGCACGTAAATAACAAACTATTTTGAATCACTAAAATATACGAGCAAACTTTAAATTATTTTATCAAACTAAAATGCATTGTTTAACATCTTCAATCAAGTCGCGGATGTAAGAGCTTTTAACGCATCGAATAGTCAAAGTCTAAGAGGCCGAAATTCATATTACCACCGGTATATATAGCGAATAGCCGGCACGTCGCTTTTGTCTTCAAAACAGACAATTCTTAAGAATTTCTCATGCTATGTTCCCATTCCGTCGCTCGCGCGTCGGTTTTACAATTTTCACTCGCCCCATTTAAATCTCAGAAATTCTCACACGGCACGCAAACATGTCCGAGAAAACTAATTAATTTTGTACAGAAATTGTTGTTTCTACCTCTGATTTTGCATCCTATTTTCAACCAATTGTGACCCTCGTGACGTTGCTTAAATCACGCCTTTTACTATATGTGTCTTTGCTTGACGCATTTTCTCTTTCCTTTTCTAACCTGTTCGTATTGGTGCAAATTGATATTCTTTATTATCGATTATATTTTAGTCCATGTGGACTATCTGGGTTAAATAACCCCGTATCGCACCTTCTCGTGAATATTAAGCCCCGGTTTCTCCAAGATTCTTTGTAAACATTAATTATCTGCAAAATTTTCGCCGAATGAGCTTTTTAAATAAACCCTGTTTTGTATTTCGTGCTAAAGCATCTGACCGTTTCAATATCCTTAGAATCGACATGTTTATCTAAACAAATTAAACTGAAATTGCCTTTTAAAATACGCAGGTGTGTTCAAACATCCTACTTCTAACTAACACTTCTAAGATTTGCATTTTATTGGGTTTTACAAGTTTCTATAGATATTATCTGTTACTAACGATTCAATTAAAATAATACCCTTTAATTTTAGTGAATCCTAATTAAATATTCAATTACTATCTGTACGTTTTGTTCAATACCGGTTACTTAAAATAGGGTTAATTAATATAAATTTTGCATGTAATTTCCATTTGTTTAGGAATAATTACATTACACGCAGAGCTTTTAATACTGCTTCTTTTGATATAAAGCGTCTTGTACATGATTTAAATCTCTTATGTTTAATGAAACTAATAAATTTTATGCTTCACGGTTTTAATAACGCGTATTATCTAATAATATTCATTATACACGGTGATTAAAATTATTTGATGTGATTATTTAATTTTCTACCCTGGTCTAAATATGAGTATTATATATATATATATATATATATATATATATATATATATATATATATATATACAGGGTGCCCACAATCTATCTCCGTATATGGGTAACTTTTTATTATAGAAGATACAATGTTGGTTAAATTAGCAAAGTTGAAGAGAAATTTACGAGTAGTATGATGCTTTTTGAAAACTCACCTAGATGCTCAACTTTTTAGATATTTGAAAAAACTGAAATTTGCCATTTTCTTCAAACGCTAATAACTTTTAACGGTTTAACCTATAGAGAAAATAAAACTGCTTGTAAGGTAACTTTTACATAGAATTCAATAGCGTATATGACAATTTTAATTGGAAATGGGTTTTCAAGCTACAAACATAACCTCACTTTTTAAATGGAAACCATAGTTCAATATAACCCAAATGGAAAGGTTTTTCTTTTCTGATTATCGTGATGTAAGGGTTGATATACTTATTTTCAGTAGTTTCTTCATAATAAAGAAAAAACGATTTCTTTATTTGCGGACATCAAGGAGTCCATGGATACATATTACAAACAAACAAAATGTGTAAAAATCAATAACGGAAACACAAGTTTATTGTAACTAAATTTATAATAAACTAAGAAAAATAAAATACTTAAAAATAAACTATCCATACAATACAAATATTTTAATCAAAGGAAACAAAATTAATTAATGCGAATATGCCCACTCCTACATTAACATATGCTCAAAATGACCTCCATTAGCTTGCAAACACATTTCGCACCTTTTAATTAGGTTTTGGTGCACCTTATTTAACGTTTGTGGTTTTATACTTGTAATAGCTGCTGTAATACTATCTTTGAGTTGCTCAATGTTATTGGATTTTTAGCATACACTACATCCTTTACAGTACCCCAAAGAAAAAATCCAGTGGCGATAGTTCTGGTGACCTTGCCGGCCATGGAACAGGACCTGCATTGCCAATCCAATTTGGAAAACTATTATCAAGATATTCAGAAACGGCTTGAGCATTGTGAGCAGGTGCACCGTCATGGTGAAAATAATATAAGTTTTGCAGTAAATGAAGTGGCAAATTATCGAGCATTTCTTGCAATTCGTTTTGTAGAAAATTTAAATAGCGTACACCATTTAAATTATAATTATAGAAGAAAGGCCCAAGTATTTTATTACCAAAAATGGCACACCACACATATATCGAAAATTGATGTTGATCCCGCCTTTCTTCTGTTAAATGGGGATTTTCCTGACTCCAGTAGACTGTATTTTTTCTGTTAAACATCCCTTTGTTAGTAAATTTTGCTTCGTCGGTAAATATAATAGTGTGACTAAAACCAGGATTATTATTTGTTTCATTTAGAAACCACCTACAAAACTGTTGTCTTCTCTCACAATCCCCATGATACAGTGTATTGCTAACATGGGTTTTGTATGGTTTGTAGCGGTTTTGTTTTAAAATTAGGCGAGCTTTTTCTGTAGAAGTAGCGCACTCAATTGCAGTTTCTTGGGTGGACGCTGTTGGCTTAAAATTTATGTAGGCTAACACACGTTCTTCATCATCAGTTTTGAATTTTCTTTTATCAGTACTGGATTTTGTAAAAGCACCAAACCTTTTTAAATTGTTTTCTAATTTAGAAAACAATCGTTTATCTGGCTGTCTTCTTTCCAAATATCTTTCATAATACATATCACCAGCAGCATCACAATTTCTGTTACAGGCATAGTAACAAAAGAGCATGTCATTTTTTTCGTCGTTTGTATACATTCTCTATTATAATCAAATAAATTTAAAAGTCTTCTACACAAAATTTGCAACCCAGAGCAAATAAACACTTTAACTAATAATATCTGACAAATGCCAGTTGTTTTTTGTTTATTTAAAATATGTATCCATGGACTCCTTGATGTCCGCAAATAAAGAAATCGTTTTTTCTTTATTATGAAGAAACTACTGAAAATAAGTACATCAACCCTTAGATCAGGGTAACCAGAAAAGAAAAACCTTTCCATTTGGGTTATATTGAACTATGGTTTCCATTTAAAAAAAGTGAGGTTATGTTTGTAGCTTGAAAACCCATTTCCAATTAAAATTGTCATATACGCTATTGAATTCTACGTAAAAAGTTACCTTACAAGCAGTTTTTATTTTCTCTATAGGTTAAACCGTTAAAAAGTTATTAGCGTTTGAAGAAAATGGCAAATTTCAGTTTTTTTCAAATATCTAAAAAGTTGAGCATCTAGGTGAGTTTTCAAAAAAGCATCATACTACTCGTAAATTTCTCTTCAACTTTGCTAATTTAACCAACATTGTATCTTCTATAATAAAAAAGTTACCCATATACGGAGATAGATTGTGGGCACCCTGTATATATATATATATATATATATATATATATATATACACAAAATGGGTTTCGTAATGATTTTCGTTTCCTGCTATATACAGGGTCGATCCTGGCGACGGGCGAAAATTGGGGGAAATCCCCCCCGTCGTCAAATTTGGGACATGAGACCTAAAAAAAAAACGTCGCCGTCAGGATTATCATGAAAATCCCCCGCTGTCGTTAAATTTGGGACATGAGACCGCACAGAGCGGCCGCTTACCCAGGATCGGCCCTGTCTATATAATTATATATACGCGTTCCGGTAAAAAAATTAGCACAACACCACTGCTAATAACCAATGCAAGAATTAAGATATACAATAAATTTGTGTATCAGATAACAAGTCCTGGTGTTAATAAACAAGTTGAATATCTTATACTATATTTTTTACGTTGTTTAGATGCACGTTTAAGGGAAACATTCGCGTCTACTTTGGCCAAAGAACATGATATTACGCGATTGGAAGCGACAATATACAACTGTACAATTGGAAACTATGTCAATGCGGAACAGGTGTATAATCCCTTAAAAGACTGTTTAACCTTATTGGAAGATAGTAAGTTATACTTCCTAAAGGCGCAAAAGTACTGGGTACCACTTGCCAAATTGTGCAGTAAGCTATCGGACAAGTTACAAAATAGCTGCTGTTTGTGTATAATAACCTACTACGGTACCTGTATTGGGGGAATAGCACTACAAAGAAATTGACTGGCTTGCAAATTAAGTTGTCCGAAAAACAGAGGAAAGAGAAAAACTGATAAAGTATATACTTTCTGCTTTTAGATTTAACTATTTACCTGCTTGGCATTAAATATTTTTAAATTTTGTTATGTATAATGTCAGAATAAAAATTTTAGAATAGTATTACATTGTTCTTTATTTATAAATGGCTATGACGTCACCACGACCTTGGAAAATTAGCCAAAACTAGGTAACCGAGAGTATAGCGAAGTGGTGATTTTACCTATATGGTGGTTGTAAGGGTTGGTCCTAAATTTTAGGAGTTAGGTTACCAATTTTTTAGAGTAGGGATGGTGGGGGTAAAAATGAAACAAGAAGGAAATTCCCCCTCCACAAAGAGTAAATTTCACCCCCAAGGAGGAGTAAGGAGTAAATCCCTCCCCACAAGGGGGAATCCCCTTGAAATAAGACATTACATGTGATTTTCCAATGCTCCACCCGAAGGTGCTACATTGGCCAGGAAGCGAGTTTTTTTTTACCTGGAAAATTTTGAATTTTGCCGAATCCTTGCTGTTCCAAGCAAGGTAGGGATCTTTAACGTGCGTGACAACACTCACACACGGGACCTCCATTTTACCTCTCATCCGAACGAGGGTGTATTTTTGCGAAAAATGCTCGCCTAACATTTTTCAAGCGGACCGTGTCGGGATTCGAACCCGGGACCTTGGGCGTAGTAGTCACACACATACCACTACGCCACGGAGCCGCCTACCTTGAAATAAGACAGCAGATCCTCCTTATAGGAATTTACATGTAAAACCTAGGTTAGATATGAATCTGGGGAATGTGGATCGGGTGGAGTGAGTGAGAGAGGAATGAGGAGTGCGCCAGAACCGGCCCCATCTCCTACTTCGCTAATATATGGTTTAACGCCCAAACTAATAATCATTTTTCATGATAGGTCCATAATTATTCAAAAGTATAGCTCAATTACTGTTGTTAATCTCTTTTCAAAATTGAAAGATAAAACTTTTACCCTAAACAACTTTAATACTGTTTATTCCATTCCACAAAGTTTATATCGGTCAGTCGTCTCAAAGACTGCGGTCTTGGGTTTTTCAGCCGTAGAGCGACTGTAAAATTGAAAAAGAATTCATGTGTTTTTTTCCTGTTTTATATATCTTGGACAAGTTCTTTAATTTGTATCCCGTGATAATTTAATATTAGTGAACTATTACCTAGTCAGTCTTATTGTAGTTTGTAAGTTATAAGCTCAGGTGTATTTTAATATGTAAGTGCGTTGTGTGACTTGTCTAATTGTTAGTGCTGGTATTGAATTTCATAAAAATTTTGAGTTTGTATGTTTATCTACAGTATTTTCAATGTTTTTCTCTATCTTAACTCAGTGCTTTATTTCAGAGTTCTACAAGTGACATTATATTGTTTGATTGTCAGTGGTAATCATATTGAATTTTTTTTTGTACCCTCATGAAGATTTTAATAAATAAATCGAAAGTTTGGTGGTGATCAAAAGAGTTTTATTACTTAGTTGATTACCTTACATGTGATTTTCAATGCTCCACCCGAAGGTACTAAGAAGCGAGTTTTTTTAACCTGGAAAATTTGGAATTTTGCCGAACCCTTGCTGTTCCAAGCAAAGTAGGGATATTTAACGTGCGTAACAACACACACGCGGGACCTCCATTTTACCTCTCATCCGAAAGAAGGTGTATTTTTATGAAAAATGCTCGCCTAACATTTTTCAAGCGGACCGTGTCGGAATTCGAACTCGGGACCTTGGGCGTAGCAGTCACACACATACCACTACGCCACGGAGCCGCCTACTCAGTTGATGACCAATAATCTGTTTTATATACGTTGGAAGGCCGCAAAATTTGCTGTGTTAACCTCTTCCTTTGGAGTAGACGCTAAAAGCATGCTTTGACACGGTACAGCAAATTGTAAATTTGAAATTATTATTAATTTACCCTTCTCTCTAACTTTTCTTTGCCTGGCTAGCTCAACGGAAATTGTGGAATTTATAAAATGAATCAAACACAGCAATCTTAAAAAGCAGCTATATATTCAAAAAAAATTTTTATACAAAAGAATAGAAAACTGTTTACAGCATAATTTCCAAACAAAAAATTATTCCTAACTTAATTATTAAAATATTCCTTACCTAATCTTTGTTAAAATTTACAGAACTTAACTCTCTTCTCTTGTGGATAATTTACATGTATTTTACTCCCACGCTTGTAAGGATGTTTGTCCAAAAGTACTTAACAGATAGTCTATTTGAAACGTCAAAATGTTTCGAACTCTGACTTCAAAACTTTCTTGTAAATACAATTACAAAAATATATGATTAAGGGTTATTCAACTCAAAATTCAAATGACAAAATGCTCAAATATTAGTTACAAACAAAGGAATCTAAAATTAATTTTGCAAAATCCAATAGCACGTTTTGTAATTACAGTAGTAAATACCTTCTGGTTCCATTTTTAAATTGACGTTAAAGGGTTCATATAATTTTATATCTCCGTTTATAATCTTAATTTTCAAAGTGCATTTTCTATCTTCAATTAACTAGCTTTAGAGTAGTTTCTGTATTGAGGAACGTTCCATATTTATAAAACAAATGATACTTCAAACTTTCATGCTTGAAATTATTTATACGTATAAGCTTCTGTTATTTTGGCTTTATAATCATTTTTACATATTGCTTGGTTATAAGTTGCAAATTGATGAATGAATTCACTCAAATAAAGTTGCCGCTTATATATTAAAATTATCTCCATTCTAAAATCTTTCAGTTCCGTTTGGAACATAATACATCGAAATCCTGTCATTTTTCCGAGACTGATGCGATATATTACCAAACTAGTGTCCAACGACATGATTTATGTTCAAGTGGAACGTACTGTTTGTTTTTGTCAAACACACGGTGTTGATCATGGCGTCGCATACAATCTTATAATAACCCTGAAAGTTATAAAATCAATTCTTTTCGATTTTATGGGTTTTTAATGCTCGCACGACTTCCTCGAATAAATGTTTGTTTATTTAATTAATTTATACGACATTTCTTAGTAAGATGACGTATTTGTCTTTATTAATCCCAAAAATTCGAGAATATGGTTTTATTTTGTAATAAAAAATTCTTTCTTGCTTGATTTTTTATTATTAACTTTATCCTCGTGACTATCAGCTAAAAAATTACACCTTTAAATTTCCTAAACCCTAACCTGATATCACAAGGTCGAGAATTTCTTCTTATTAATGTAAGCCCAAGGTAAAGTTGGATGGAGAATGGCTTGAGATAAAGAAAAACTCTTAAGACATAAACGGCTAGTCGAGTGTTAGCTCTGGGTAGATCATGAGCTTGGGTCATGAGTTGTTAAAAGACCAAAAATATATTTAATGAGCGCCACCGTATTTTTCAATACTATAACCAACAAAATTTAACTGTGCCTGTATTAGGGGAATGCGGAAACCTAATGTCAACACCACTAACATAGCCAGAAAACCTAAATTTCACTCTTTAAAACACACCTACCAAGACCTCAAACCCCAGATGTCATACAGATGTCTCGGCTTGACCTGTGAACAAACAAAGGTACAACATGGACACCATTTGTGTCCTCAAAAATATTTGCCAAAAATTAAATAATAGAATTTAGGCTTCTAAAATATATACCCAGGAAATTTGTTTTCATTACACACAATTTCTAATCGGGGATGACTTGTAAATTTTTTTTTGAATTCTAAATAATAAAAAGTCATTCAAAAACAAAATAGATTCTATTTGGATAAATTTCTGGATTCAAGTAATTATAATATTTAAATTCGTATCTCTATAAAATTTTCTCTAAATTATTTTTCTAGAACAGAAACATACTAGCAAAGTCCTGCATTCAAAATTAGGAAGATCTCTGAATGGATCTTTTCTATAAAATTTAAATATATTGACTTGGAATTTCTAAGTTACTCATAATACATAATTTTCTTTAAATCAATGAAGTACTTCCTTGACCTTCACAATAAAAATTAATTACCAAAATGCTGATATTGTAGAATTTAATTACTCTAAGTTATTTTTATTTAACAGTAAGTAGGCGAATTTCACATGTCGATGAAAAATGCAAGTTCATGACCTCAAAATGTTTAAACATATTTTAAATTAAATTAATACGACATGTGACGTCTAGATAGGACAAATGATTCTATGTTTTTTATATATCTGACATAAAATGTCATTTACAGCTTTACCAAATGTACACTTTGTGTACGTGTAAACATTCTGACACACAATAGATTTGTTATTTAATTTGCTGTTTCATTAAAAACTTTTTACGTTACTCAAATTCTTGATGTTATATTCTTTATAGCAATTTAATTAATGTACAAAGTGATTAAATCATAAAGTACACTCACGTGCTACGAAACTGCTTTGAACGAAATATATGGGACCTTGACCTCGGCTGTCGGAAATTTCCTTAACCATCGAATATCAAAGTTCTTCGTAATACAGCGATTACAAAAAGAAACCAACCTCAGCTTGATTGAATTTAATTCTCCAACAAAATTTTAGCTCCAAGGTTTACTTGTCTGATGTTATTTATTGGTGAAGTTGAAATATACGGAACACATGTAATTGCCTTCTTAAAATATTGCCTTAAGATACTGCGTCAGGATATTGCGTTACGACAAGACATGTCCTTAAGATATTGTATTACGGTATTGCACTAAGATGAAAAATATTAGTATAATCTATTTAATTAATTAATACCAACTGTATTAATGATGTCAAAAGGAGCTTCCATCTCAATCAATTAATCTTCTTTTTCTAACACTGTTAGAAGCCACGTGTTTACACACGGCCATCTCGACTCCACTTATTCTGCAGAGCAGCTTGCTCGTTCGAACTCTGATAATGAAGTGAACAAATTGACAACTCGACAGAGCTTAGTAACGAACTTTAGAGTATAAACGTAAAAGAATCTATGTGTTATTTTCAATTTTATGTATTAATTTCTATTGGACGGTAATTCACAAATTAAATATTTTAAAT
Source organism: Platerodrilus igneus (assembly GCA_036346225.1). Classification (NCBI taxonomy): domain Eukaryota; kingdom Metazoa; phylum Arthropoda; class Insecta; order Coleoptera; family Lycidae; genus Platerodrilus; species Platerodrilus igneus. The sequence goes on along the minus strand of JARFIW010000500.1, from coordinate 4,017,700 downwards.
TAAGCTGTTTTATTTTTATTTTAAAGAACGAAGTGTAACTAGAAAAAAAATACGTTACAATTTAAAATGTTTTACGGTAGCCAATTTAGCTAATTAAATCAAGTTTTAATTGCTTTATTTATCCTTTATAAATGCAAAAAAAACTATATTAATAATTGTAAAAAGACTTGTTTTTAGGGCAAATAAAGTACATATTTTAGACACGAGAGGTGTATTTTTATAATAAATAAAAACGAATGGATTTATATCTAAAAAGATTGAAACTTATTTTACGGTATCTCACAACGATTAATTTGCACAAGGTTTAAAGTTTTATACACATGGGAATATAATTAAAGCTCGCGCTTTCACTTTTTATGATCTATTTGTATACTAATAACGTTAGTATTTTAATTAATGAGGAACAATAAATTGATATTGTTCTAATGCGAATTAAATTATTTATTTATTAAATTATTTATTTTATGCACGGAAGGTGTATTTTTATAATAAATGAATAGCTTAAATTTAAGTTACTTTTAATGCTTTTGATAAGATTTGTTTATAAATGCTTTACGTACTCTGTAATAAATGTAATACGTGTGAATTATGCTTTTCATTAACGTAAATGAATTTAATGGCTGCTTACACACAAGGTAGAATAATAAATATTTCAAAATTTTCAATTTTTTCCCGTTTTACTTCTATTTGAGTTGACTATATTTATAAGATTTGGGTTTCAATGACATCTCGTGACTCTCTTATCACGTCAATATATACAGGGTGTATAAAAAATACGCGACAATATTTAAGGGGGTTATTTTTCAAGTCATTTTATAAAACAGTTCTCATAAACATAAGTCTGAAAAAGTATTTTTTTCAAGATACAGGGTGTTAAAGTTTTTTTTAAATAAGTTTTGTAAACAGTATTTAAATATCTTTTAATCTATTTTTTAAAATTTGGCAGCGTTGTTTGTAGTTATAAGGGTTGATTTGGCCCTAACTATAATAAAATTATTAAGTTCAGTGGTGTCAAGAGGGAAATCTTAACCAAAATTATTGACAAAAGATTTTGATATTTTTTTGAGATATAGCAACTAAAAATAATTTTTGTTTGTTGAATTTTCGTCATATCTTGCTTCGTTTACAAAATTAAAATAAAAACCAATTTATTGCTTGTCCAAAGATCATACAATACATTTTAAAATTGGTTTTTATTTTTAATCTCGTAAACGAAGCAAGATACGACAAAAATTCTAAAGACAAAAAGTTGTATTTTAGTTGCTTTATCTCAAAAAGAATTCAAAATTAACCTAAAGTCAGTAGCGAACATTTTTTGTCAATAATTTTCGTTAGGGTTTCCTCCTTAACGCCACTGAACTTAATAATTTAAATATAATTAGGGCCAAATCATCCCCTTATAACTACAAACAGCGCTTCCAAATTTCAAAAAAAATCGGTCAAAAGATATTTAAATGCTTTTTACAAAACTGTAATTTATAAAAAAATGTTTAACACGAGTTAAGGTTTGTGGCTTGTGAGCGGCTTTTTTAAAAAGACTTCCAAACTTCTTAACACATTTATTTATTTGTTATACGGAAATTAATGTTGAATTTAGACAATCTTAAAATAATTACTCTAAGTCCGAAACTATTAATTAATTGTACGAGGTGAGTTATCTAACGAACTGCAATGTTAAAGCTGAACGATGGATTAACTGACTGCGAGTGGAGCTCCCGGGCCTTTTATAATATCCCTACCCCCTCACATGTCTGTGGGAACTTGCAGACCTAATGTCTGCTTACACTTGACTTTTATTCATAATACATTGTTGCTATCTTAAATCTATTCATAACTACTTTGTTGCGAGTTTACTTTTCCGTAATCGCGGTACGTGACTGTCTGTGACCGCCTGTTACCTGACATCTGCAGTGTCACTACTACTACTACTACTACTCTGTGCTACAAAGTAGCGCTTCCGTTCCCATAAACGTTAATAAACTGAAATGAGTTGTCCTTCAATTACATTGTTGCGCATTTTCTAATATTTCTAATAACTTCTTAATTATTAGTTTCTTTCATATATTAACAGATTGGGGATTACATAACTCACGTTGTATCTTGGAAACAATGTATTTCCAGACTTATATATTTATGGGAACTTATTTTCATAAAATGACCTGAAAAATAACTCCCTTAAGTATTGCTGCGTCTTTTTAAACACCCTGTATATATTGTTTTGCGTACGTTGTCTTCGATAACCAAAGATGGTGGTGATAATGACTGTGTAAAATTATAAGAACTTTTAATATTCGCAACTTGCAACTACTTACCAGTAGTAAACTGCAACCTTTAGCTGCGCGGCGATGGTAGGACTAGGAGCGCTCAACAATTTGCGGAGTTTTTAGAAAAATTGAGAATATTTGTTTTAAAAAGTTTCACTTGATAATAAACGAATAATACCAATATCCGTTCATTCGAATAAAATAAAACGTGGTTTCATATACAAAGTGTTTGGAAAAGAAATTCAAGCCTTTATTTTGAGTAGCGGTGGGTTTATTTTTATTGTGACGTAATATATTAAGAGATTTTCAGAATTATGGAAATTTGAGGTATAGAAAGACAAGGCATATAAAGAGTTGGATAAATTTTCAATATTTAACTTGCGTTTTTAAGAAAGAATGTATGTTCAAATACAATAAAGAATCATGCTATGCATAAATAAAAGAGAATAAGTCTAACATCTTAAAAACACAGGCTGAAACCGAAGTACTTTCAGGTTTCTATTTATTCATAGTCAATTCCGTATCCCTTTTTTTACTGTATAGGATTGGTTAATTGATATAGTTATTTACAACTCAGTTGGTTTTCCTTATATCCAATAAAAGAAACATTTCGTTTGGAAATAAGTAGTCGAAGTGTTGGTTGGTGCACGAAATTTCGCGTGCAAGGCACTCTTGGGGTGGATGTGCCCTTCCAAGTGGTTCCCCAGTGAGCTATAACGCTACGACCGTTGAGTGATAATTATAGGTCACGTGAGAGGTAATTGTTATCATTACTCCACTCAAATGTTCTTGACGATATCTTGCGTGTACTTACATTGCTTTAAGTTGTGATAGATTCAATCTTGTATCAATCTTAATTATTTAGAAAGCAAAGACTTAGTGATAACCCTATACGATTTCGGAAATTAAGATGCAGTTGTGTTTAAGATTTCTCGCTTTACCAAGAAGTCTCTTTCTCAAGTGCAATTATTACACGTCTTCGAATATAAAGTTAGACAGAAGGAGGAGAATCTTAATCGAATCAGACTCCATTTCAAATTGTTCAAAACAAGGTGAGAACACTAACTACATTTAGCGTACGCCGGAGATATTCGCGCCCTTTATTCTCTGTCCAATTATTTATTCAATATCGACCATTGACTGTAAATTCAAGGAGAAACTAAACTATGGTAGACTTGAGCTGCTAATTTGACTACTTGATCGTTATAAATCTATTTCCTAAATGTGATTTAGAAAAGATACACAAATAAAAAATATATAGATATATTATGGTTAAAGCGTTATGGAAAGTGTAGACCGGCGTTGGATTACACACATGCTTTAAATATGACGTTTTTTAGTAATACATCCATTTCGTTCAATAGTCATTCCCGAGAACATTTACTAGAAAAGCAGTTACTTAGGTTTTGGGTAGTGCTACATATTTTGTAAACTGCACACACCTAATTGCAAGAATCGCCCGTAGAGGTGGACGATTAACCTTTCATCATCGAGACGTATCATGTCTTTAATAAGAATAAATAGTAACACACCTTTAGCAAAGCTTAAATGATCATTTCAAATCGAGCTAGCAATTGAAAGATTGAAAATATAAAGTCCCGGACAGGATTCGAACTTGCATATTCGGTTTTCGCGGCGGATGCGTTTTCCAATTACGCTACCGAGACCGGCAAAGTTCAATTGGAAAAATTTTCTAGAGATAGATAGAATAACCGATTGACCGGTTTCGCCTTTATTGCAGCTCGTCAAAATTAGTTTAGTTCATCCTCTGCAGAAAAATGTCAAAACAATAATAAAATTAATAATGTGATACAGATGTAATAATCATAGCAAGTTGAATTTTTAACACCCTCTGGCCAAAGTTACTTAAAATGTTTGGTTTGGCGCTTTTCCCATGTCCAATCCGCTGCTGCATGGACATACTTGGTTACCCGCCGCATCGGCCAATTACGGTTCGGAATTTATTCATTCGCGATAGTAAACTCGTTCTGATAAAAGTGTTTGGCAGAAATATAAATTATGTCGCTTTTGCAAAATGGTTAATTTACCATAAACTGTATAATATGTTATATTTTTGTGTTTAACGGTGTGATGCATCAAGTTTTCTCATTAGCACGCAGTGTCAAAAATTCTGGATAACTTGGTAAGTTTATGTGGTAAATGTCTTGGGCAGGGGTTAGTGCAGAACTTATTTTACACGCCAATATTTCAATATTTTTTCTCATAAATGTTCTTAGTTATCACCTTCAAGTCCTTCTATCTTTAAATACCTCAAAAAATTTATGATCAATCGATCAAAAATGGTCAGTATCAGATCGGATTTCTAACCTCCAACCTTTGGATATATATTTGTTTCCATCGCTTTAGTGATAACTAAAAGCTATTGTTAAGAATTTTGTTTTCTTTTTCCTATCAATAACGTTTACACGTGAAAATTATTTGTATCAATTCAAATTCATGTTCAGTATATACCCAATTATCTATATCACATTCACTTATCTAGAAATTCAACTTCATTCCTATAACATATCTATAAAAGACTTTATCGCTTCACTATCGCTTTCTTCTTTAAAAATGGAGCAAAAATTAACTCTTTTAAATAGTAAGAAGGAAATTGTATTCGAACGCACATACAAATTATTTAATCAAACTACAAAAATTACGTCATTCGATAGTAGAGAGAACGAAAAGTTTTAGCTACAACGGAAACTGAAATGAAACACGCTGCACGTACCTAGACGTAGCCGGAAGAAACGTAAATACCAGACTAACTACCAAACGCGGATAGTGGGTTGATTCACTTAAATACGTTTTTAAAACTGCACATAATACCTTTTGTAAAATAAACTAATCAGTAGAAAAGAATTAACGTGTGAAAGCTTTTGTCAAACATTTTTAACAATGGTACATCACACCTGTAGAGCGATAATATCGATTCGAAGCAACAAACAATCGTCCTACAGTGTCACGTTTCTTATCACGTAACTACACCAAACGCTAATAAAGAATATTCCCTTGATATACACAAAAGAAAACAAGTTGTATACCTGCATGTATCGGGATACTTAGCATACACACCATCGGGAGTGAATCAGCACCGTATCGCCACGGTCGTCGAAATCTATTTTGTTACCATAACGGAACTTCGATCTACAGGCAACGATAGTTGATCTGTGATAAAGAACAGTTGGGCCTACATAAAAAAGAACCAATTTGGCCTCCAGCTAAAAACTAAAAAAAGAATCTGATTAGGATGGGTAAGCGCGGAAAAACACACCGATACACGCAAGATACCTCCTACTTGTCAAATAAAAAACCTGCATCGCTCTTGAAGAACTGGAACGAGTAATGTAGAAAATATTTCAACTCACAAGCTGTAGAATCAAATTAAAAATTTGTTCAAATAACACGAGTTTGAACTGCAATCCTCGCGTTATCAAAGCGCGATTAGCAAACTGAAAAACACGCTATCAAATAATAGTAGGATTTATTATTTCGATGGGAAACACCAGAGAAAGCAATTATACGTTATCGGAATGTTTAACAAATTAACGGATACCTAAAATAAGGTACTGATTATTTAATTTATCGAATAAATTTTCGTTTTAAAAGTAAAATGGGTTTGAGTTAAAATTATGTTAAAGCGGACTTATTCTGAACAGGTACACTAGATAGGATATTGTTGCAAAATAGAAATGAAATTTATTCGAGCGGGTAATGACTTAACCAGGGAGAAAAAGGGTATTTAATTTATGTTGAAAAATAAACGTAACAACGCAATAAATTTGAGTCAATTATTAACAGTATTAATAAATATCAGTTATCAGTTAAACCATCCCCACTACCAGATTATCAGCGTTTAATTGCATTTGAAGACTTATACAGTCGTATAAAACACACTCGTAATAAAATTATTAATTCATCCAAAAATACGCAATCTATCGCAAAAACTTCAAAATCAGGTCGGGCTACCGTTTCGCTACCTGATCTTGAGGTAGCATTTTTAATAGGAATTTATCGGCGTGGAATTTTTTCTGTCAAGCATTTAAAACAATATTTATTGAAATCTTGCAGATAGTTCAATACTTGATAAGCAAGTTATTAGGTTCTGCCCTCAAAATTACTGCTGGCGTTGTACCATGTGGGAAGACCTATCCAATATTATGGGCCGCATTAGAAAAGAAATATCAAGATAAACGAACTATAGGTACATTTTATCTTAATAATATCTTCAATTTGAAAAATTGTACTCATTTCGCATTAGGTTTAAATACTTTTATAGAAAATTTCGCCGCAAACATTGCTGCAATTCAGCAAGTTGCTATAAAAACTTGCTGGACTTTATATTTTTAAACTTCCGTTTAAGGAAAATTGTCGGTGAAACTGCTCAGGCTTTTGAATTGTCTGTGCGCGGTGTTGAACTACCGTCCTATAAAAAAGTTGTTAGCTTTATCCAGGATCAGGTAAAAATATTAGAACGTTCCACAAATTCTATTCCTCGCAACACTCCAGCTGTTTAAACTGACGCATTTAATGCTAAAACTAAATCATTTGTTACTAGCACAGCTAATAATTGAATTTTTTGTCACAAGGACGATAATTTCAAAAACTTTATTCTTGTGCAAAATTTTAAATGTTAGAAACACCATAAAAAAATTGAATTTATCTAATCGAATAGCACATGTGTTAACTGCTTAAGCATGATGCACATCTTATCGAATCGTGGATCAAAAAGTGGTTTTGCAACAAACGCCAGCACAGTTTGCTCTCTTTTTCATCAAAAAATGTTATTAAACCAATCGATAATAAAACTAATATAAATATCGCTATAACCAACCCGCCGCACATTGGTCCAAAATCCCGAAAAGCCGGCCAAAATGTCAAAAATCATGTGACTTACACAAAAATTGGTATATTGGGGTTTTGTACGAATGTGAGATCGAAATAACTGTAAATAGCGTAACGAAACAAAAATAGCAAACTTGAATGTAAAAAAATGTCCAAATTCGACGAAGATCGATATATTAAGATAGGTTGCTTTGAGGAAAAGAAAAAAATATTATACATTTTCGTACATTAAAACGAAAACCTCTTTATTTTATAGGCAAAAATCGAATTTAGTATAAGACTCGCAATGAATGTCAGAATAGAATCAATGTCGGTTCGTAAAGATTCACTATTGAAATCGGTATGTATCTCATCTGTGGATACACCATGAATTGTTGGAGGTTCTAATAATTCAATGGCTTCAAGTGATAATGATTTGAATGACTTTTGTGGCAGTTTTCTTATACTAGAAATATATAGATCCGAAGCGACCATCAGCCGATGGAAAACATCATACATAGTAGATTCTCTTAAGCACTTCCGCAAGAAAACTTCACCAAATTTTTTGATGTTCTTATTCCGTGATTCTTGAACATCCTTTGATAATTGCCCTATTGGTAATAAGGCGGAAGCTTATAGTTTCTGGCCCGTGAAATAATAATTTATGTATTGAAGTCGGCATGTGGTACCATGGGTATAACTCGACAAATTTCCGCGTAGTTTCCAAAGCATATTCTCGAAACTCGTTGCATTTAATATTAAAGCCACGTGAAATAGCTTGTAAAATTACATAAAACCGATTGATTATATATTCCGAGACGCCTTTTATTGTATTAGATATAATCGAGTTTTCAAAAAAACGTCGAGCTGTATTTTCGTCATTGGTACTTCTGTAACCTGGTTTTGGACGATCGACAATTAGTTCCAATTGTAAGCGGAATCCGTTTTGAATAACTCTTTTGCATTCTTTCGCAATTTTTTCTCCTCCTCGGTACGTGCTTGCCATTTCTTAATCTTCAGTCTATATGATAAATTCAAAAAGACGTATCCAAGCGTGCAATATCGATACTTCAAATCACAGATTAGTTTTAGTAACTTCTTTCTGCAGAATCTCATCTATATTATTGAAATCCTTGGATGTAGCTCCGCACAAGTAACAAAGTAGAATTGATTTTGTACCTGATACTGCATTGCAAACTTTATTGTCTATCATGGTAAATGTTATACTATATTTAATGCAGACCTTCATTCCATGTAGTTGTATTGTGAACGGAACAAGCGATTTTATTTGTTGTTCAATGGCAAGCAATCGATATCGAAACAAAGAGCGCGGAGCGCTTGTACAAAAATGTATCGCAAAATACAAAGGCTGATCCGAAAGAAAAAGATATAATCTAAAAGATAGAATTAATTAGATCTCAGGATAAGGTGGTATACATAACTATTTGGCTACTTAAAAATATAATTTATTCAAGATGTATCATTTCTTAAAGACTTAGATTCCACTGAAGAAAAACTGTATGTGTAACACAAAATATTTTTTTTAATTATACACGCCTCCAGGAATAGAATCCATTTTGGAAGATTTGATTTCCGCACTTCGTTTTCAAAACATATTCATAAAACTAGACTAATAAAATCTCCGTTACTTTTCACTGTCACGACTGTTTCGTACGAAGGACAACTTTGAACAGAACTGAAAATTCAGGTATAGGAGATACAAATCTGGTGTGGGCAACATTTAGTTCTCTTTCCGAAACACTAACACTATTTTCGAAAATTCAATATTTTGACTTTTGGCCAGCTTTTCGGGATTTTAGACCACTGTGGGCCACACCAAACACAACTACCAAGTTGCAAACAAAACAATGTAAACCCTTCACTGACTTCTTGTTCTCAAAATATAAAACCCACCACTACGGTTTCCCTCAGTTCAGAGGTACAATCCAGCAGCTCCATATTATTAGCAACCGCTAAGGTTTACGCATATTCTTCAGAGGCAAATAAAGGCAAATTGTTAGGCAGCGGTTCTCAAAATAATTTAATTACCGTAGCTCGTTGTAACGTTTTAAAGTTAGCTATAGAACCACTAAATAATTCCTTAATAAGGGGAATTGGTTCTTCCTTGCAACCTATTCGAGCTTATACATATTTACGGTTAGAATCACGCATCTGTTCTTATAAATATTATATTCAAGCACTAGTTGTCGATGGTATCACTAATAAATTACCTATTTTTCGTATTGATACTTATCGTTTACAGCATGTTAATACGTTAGATCTTTCCTAGAATATTCCTAGTAAGATTGATATTGTTATTGGAGCGAAATTATTTACCGAGGTTTATTTAGGAAATCCGACTAATTGTGACCTCTCTTTTTTCTTAATCTTCTTTGGGAATTAAACCACTCATAGTTTTTAAAATCATCTTTATTTACGTTTCGATCCATGACCTAGGTTGTTGTCAAAATAATAAAAATTTCAAGTTTGACATTTATGACATAAATTGAAGGTGACTTTGATTTATTGATGTTCGATATATTGGGTTTGAGTACATTAGGTGAAAATTTTAAAGTTTAAAAGAATGTTTGCCTTCAAGATTGCCTTCAATTTATGTTGCGTCCTGGGAAGAGATTTTTTTAGGTAGCCAATACGCTTAACGTGAAGTCAGCTGATTAATTTTTATTGGTAATTTCAAATAAATTCAATAATTTGAGAATTGGAAAACATTTTTTATCATGTTTCTATTTATATGTTTGAGAGGATGGTTATTAAAGAAGTGTGTGATTACGTTACCGTAAGGCTTAAGCAGCCGGGGGCTGCTAATATGCCTATCGTTTTGTACTTAGTTATTGTACGTATAAATAGAAATCATGTATGTAAGCCGTATCTCATGTTAATATCGCAAGGAAAACCCAGCAAACTCTTGCAATGCTACCTAGATATTGTGTGCAATTGGTGTTCATTTGTTATTTCTTTTGTTATTTCTTTTAGTAATGGAATCCATTGTTTACTGAAAGTCATAAATTCGTTTGCTACGCAGTTATTTTTATGTAGGGTTATATAAGCTGCATCTTTGATTTTGCGTTTTTGGTGGTTTTCTTCTTTGTCGATAATTTTTGCGTCCTCCCATTTTATTTTATGATTGGAGTTCCATGCATGTTGGCAAATCATGGATTTGTCAAATTCTCTATTTTTTATATATGATTTATGTTCTGATCTGGAACTTTCTCCTATATAAAACTTGTTACATTTACACGGTATTTTGTAGATGCAGTTTTTTGAACTTTGTATTGCGTTTTTGGGTTTTGTTTTTGTTAATTGTGCTCTTAGTGTATTGTTGGTTCTAAATACTGTTTTAATTCTGAACTTGTTTCTATTCTTTGGATTTTTTCGGAGAATCCTTTTATGTATGGTATTGAAAGCATTTTTTGGTGTGTATTGTTGTTTTTGTTTTCTTCTTCTTTATTTTTGGGACATTATTTATTTATTTCTCTATTATTCTTTTAGAATACTTGTTTTCTATTAGTGTACGTCTGATTAGATCTTTTTCTTTCTTTAAAATTTCTTCGTTTGATGATATTAATTTTGCTCTATCATACATGGTTTTGATAATTCCTCGTTTGACACAGTGTGGGTGGTTTGAATCAAAGTATAAGTATTTGTTTATGTGCGATGGTTTTCTGTATACAGATGTATTAATTGTTGTATCGTTTTTGCTAACTGGAATATCTAAAAACGGAAGTTTTCCTTGTTGTTCTAATTCATATGTGAATTTAATAGTTAGTTCTATTTTGTTAATTGACTCTACAAAGTTTTTAATTAGTTCTGTATTATGAGGCTTAATAGAACATGAACATTATCTACGTATCTCCACCAGATTAGTGGTTTCAATTCTTGTGTAAATATTACATCTTTTCGAATTCCTCCATGAATATATTACTAAAGATTGGCGATAGCGGACCTCCCATCGCCATTTCGAAGCTCTGTTTGTAGAATTGGTCACTTATTTGAAAATATGTGGTATTGACGCATAAACCAAGTAATTCCATAATCGATGATATACTTAGTTTTGTTCTTTCTTTAAGGTTGTCATCTTTTTCTTGTTTGTTTTTTATAATATTAAGCGTTTTGTTTATAGGGACATTTGTGAAGAGATTTGCTACATCAAAACTTACCATTGTGTGTGTATTTTTAATTTTTATGTTTGATAATTTTTTTAAAAAATGTTGGTTGTTTTTTATAAAAGAGTCCGTTTTGCCTGCCAATGGATTTATAGTTTTTAGGGTACATGTTTATGGGTAACGTTACGCCTTCTCATGACACTCATGATAATAAAAGAGCTTCTTTTGATACTGTTACTAATTTACATAATCTAAAATTATTGCTAAAAAACTTTTGGGAATTAGAAAAAGTCTCCAATAAAAGAATTTTCAGCACCGATGAAATAAATTGTGAAAATATTTAAACATCAACGTCTTTGGGGGATTCACAAGGGCGCTATTCAGTTAATCGTCCTTTTTTTTAATCTTTCCGACGATGGTAAGTCGTATACAATCTTTCTAGGAAACAAATCAAATAAGAATCCTGCTCTACGTGAGGATTATAGTAAAATTATTTAAGTATTTCAAAAAACAAAGGTGACATTTCAGAACTATCAGATACTGCTACTAATAGAGCAGAGTATTATATACCTCATCATGGGGTAGTTCGGAATGATCCCACTACTACCAAATTACGCATCGTTCTTGACGCAAGCAGTGTCACATACTAGTTTGTCACTGAAAGACACCCTGTATAAAGACCCAAATTTACAAACAGATTTATTTTTACTGTTACTTAATTTTCGCTTATTTCCTATAGCTATGACTGCAGATATTAAACAAATGTATTTGCAGATCAATGTGCTTACGGAACATCGCCAATATTTAAACTTTTTACTTTGCTTTTCAGAAGATGAAAGAATTCGCACATTTATTTTCAATCGCCTTCCTTTTGAACTGAAGTCTAGTCTTTTTTTAGCTACGCCCACAAGTCATCAGTTGATTGATGTTGAAAGGCAACATTATCCCAATGCCTTACATGTGATTTTCCAATGCTCCACCCGAAGGTACTACATTGGCCAAGAAGCTATTTTTGTTTACCTAGAAAATTTGGAATTTTGCCGAACCCTTGCTGTTCCAAGCTAGGTAGGGATCTTTAACGTGCGTGACAACACTTATACACGGGACCTCCATTTTACCTCTCATCCGAACGAGGGTGTATTTTTGTGAAAAATGCTCGCCTAACATTTTTCAAGTGGACAGTGTCGGGATTATCCCAATGCCCAAAAATAACTGCAGGGAGTTTGAATATGGACGATTTGGATTATTCTGAAATTAATTCAGATTCAGTTATTCGTGATTCGCAAGAGCTAATTGCTTTTTTTTAAATCGGAAGGATTCGAATTAATAAAATGGTCAACAAATTCCGCCGAATTGTTACATAGTCTTCCAGATACACATCTTGCCAATATTAAATTTGATGAAGTACTAAACGTACAATTTTATCATTTATTACTCGCCTCTTTGATATTCTGGGATTGGTCGCGCCGTTTATTTTGTATGCTATACTGCTCATAAAGGAATTGTAGAACAGTAAAACGGATTGGGAGGAAATCCCCCTAGATACCATAATCAAACGTTTTTCTTCGCTTTGCCACGAAATTTCAAAACTTTCTAAATTATCCATACCTCGGCATAGTGGAGTAGTTAATTACGCAATTGTCAACTTGGTTGGATTTAATGACGCTAGTCTAAACGCTTACGGATGTGTTATTTACATACACACTACGTTACCCAATAATAATAATACAAAAGTTCGCCTACTTGGTGCGAAATCAAGAGTTTTGCCTGTAAAAATAACTACGCTAGCCAGGTTAGAATTATGCGCAAACGTTTTAATGTCTAAACTGATGAATATTCTTTTTGACGTTGATCAAGTTCGGTTGTCCATCGCCAAAATTTACGCTTTCTCAGATTTTACGATTGCACTTTCATGGATTCATTCGTCACCGCATAAATGGTCTATTTTTGTGGCCAATCGTATTGCTCAATGTCAGAAAAATCTTCATACCCAAATTATCTATCATATTTCAGGAACAGATAATCCAAGTGATTGGTTATCTCGTGGGTTATTACCGTCGCAATTAATTTCCAACGATCTGTGGGGGAGTGGTCCATCTTGGTTAAAATTACCAACGTGCAAGTGTTCATCAAACCATTTTCAGTTTATTCAAATGATCAGCTACCCAAACCTATATCACACAATTTAACTACTTATGTTTCTCATGAAGTGCATATTCTGTATGAACTTGCCTTACGAATTTCTTCCAAAAAATTGTTGTTTATATATTACGCTTTTTAAAACTATTTAAAACTATTAGGGCTTCTGATATTTTTTGTGCAGAAGAATTTATTATTCGAGACATTCAGTCAGTGCATTTTGAAAAATGAAAAATGCCCGTTAAATAAATCTAAACAACCCTCGAATAATCTTAAAAAGCTTTGTCCATTTATTGATGAGGACAAAGTGTTACGCATCGAGGGCAGGATATCTAGATCGGACCTTCCTTTCGGAAGTAAACACCCTGCTTTACTACCCAAAAACAATCATGTAGTTAATTTATTAATCGACTACTACCAAAAATTAAACTGCCGTATAGACCCTGGTCTATTAATGGCAATTATACGCCAACGCTATTGGGTTCAGCGCGAAATATAATAAGAAAAAGAGTTCATATGTATAACACTTGTTTTCAATTAAAACCTACTCATTTAACTCTAAAAATGTCTGATCTTCCGCTGTATCTTATGCAGGAAGCTAGCTAAGGCTTTTGTTCACACGGGCGTTGATTATGCACGTGGTCATCGTTCGCAAAATAGTTATATTTATTTGTTTACCAAAGCAATTCCCATTAAATTAGTGTCAGATTTGACCTCTGAATGTTTCCTATCCGCTTCCAAACGCTTTATATCACGAAAAGGTCCTGTTGCATGCTTATACTCCAATAATGGAACCACCTTTGTCGGAGCAAAATCTCAATTAAATGAATTACACAAATTTATTGAAAATGTTAGGCGAGCATTTTTCACAAAAATACACCCTCGTTCGGATGAGAGATAAAATGGAGATCCCGTGTGTGAGTGTTGTCACGCACGTTAAAGATCCCTACCTTGCTCGGAGCAGCAGGAGTTCGACAAAATTCCAAGTTTTCCAGGTAAAAAAAACTTGCTTCTTGGCCAATGTAGTACCTTCGGGTGGAGCATTGGAAAATCACATGTACGGTATGTGGGAAGCATCCCGACACGGCCGACTGCTTGAAAAATGGCAGGTGAGCATTTTTCACAAAAATTACGCCTTCGTTAGGATGAGAGGTTAAATGGAGGTCCCGTGTGAGTGTTGTCACGCACGTTAATCTATCTTGCCTGGAACGGCAGCTGTTTGGCTTAATTCTAAATTTCCAAGCAACAAAAAACTCGCCTCCTGGCCAATGTAGTACCTTTGGGTGGAGCATTGGAAATGTAAATGAACGGTATGTGGGAAGCAGGTGTCGCCGTGGATCAATGTAGTAAGCATAAGACTACTAATCCCAAGGTCCTGAGTTCAAATCCCGACACGGCCGACTGTTGAAAATGGCAGGTGAACATTTTCACAAAAATTACCCCTTGTTCGGATGAGAAGTTAAATGGAGGTCCCGTGTGTGAGTGTTGTCACGCACGTTAAAGATCCCTACCTTGCCTCGAACGGCAGGGGTTTGGCAAAATTCTAAATTTCCAGGCAACAAAAAACTCGCCTCCTGGCCAATGTAGTACCTTCGGGTGAAGCATTAGAAGTGAAAGTGCATGGTATATGGAAAGCGGGCGGCTTCGTGGCGTAGCTGGTATGCGTGTGAGTACTACGCCCAAGGTCCTGGGTTTAAATCCCGGCACGGTCCGCTTGTAAAATGTTGGGCGAGCATTTTTCACAAAAATACACCCTTGTTCGGATGAGAGGTAAAATGGAGGTCCCGTGTGTGAGTGATGTACGCACGTTAAAAATCGCTACCTTACTTAAAATAGCAAGAGTTCGGCAAAATTCTAAATTTTCCAGGTTAAAAAAAACTCGCTTCCTGGCCAATGTAGTACCTTCGGGTGAAGCATTGGAAAATCACATGTAAAGTATGTGGGAAGCCGGTGTCGCTGTGGATCAATGCAGTAAACATAAGACTACTGATCCCAAGGTACTGAGTTCAAATCCGACACGGCCGACTGTTAAAAAATGGCAGGTGAGCATTTTTCACAAAAATTACCCCCTTGTTCGGATGGGAGGTTAAATAAAGGTCCCGTGTGTAAGTGTTGTAACGCACGTTAAAGATCCCTACCTTGCCTGGAACGGCAGGGATTTGGTAAAATTCTAAATTTCTAGGCAACAAAAAACTCGTTTCCTGGCCAATGTAGTACCTTCGGGTGAAAAATTGGAAATGTAAATGCCTGGTATATGGAAAGCTGGCGGCTTCGTGGCGTAGTTGGTATGCGTGTGACTACTACGCCCAAGGTACCGAGTTCGAATCCCGACATGGTCCGCTTGAAAAATGTTAGGCGAGCATTTTTCACAAAAATACACCCTCGTTCGGATGAGAGATAAAATGGAGATCCCGTGTGTGAGTGTTGTCACGCACGTTAAAGATCCCTACCTTGCTCGGAGCAGCAGGAGTTCGACAAAATTCCAAGTTTTCCAGGTAAAAAAAACTTGCTTCTTGGCCAATGTAGTACCTTCGGGTGGAGCATTGGAAAATCACATGTACGGTATGTGGGAAGCATCCCGACACGGCCGACTGCTTGAAAAATGGCAGGTGAGCATTTTTCACAAAAATTACGCCTTCGTTAGGATGAGAGGTTAAATGGAGGTCCCGTGTGTGAGTGTTGTCACGCACGTTAATCTATCTTGCCTGGAACGGCAGCTGTTTGGCTTAATTCTAAATTTCCAAGCAACAAAAAACTCGCCTCCTGGCCAATGTAGTACCTTTGGGTGGAGCATTGGAAATGTAAATGAACGGTATGTGGGAAGCAGGTGTCGCCGTGGATCAATGTAGTAAGCATAAGACTACTAATCCCAAGGTCCTGAGTTCAAATCCCGACACGGCCGACTGTTGAAAAATGGCAGGTGAACATTTTTCACAAAAATTACCCCCTTGTTCGGATGAGAAGTTAAATGGAGGTCCCGTGTGTGAGTGTTGTCACGCACGTTAAAGATCCCTACCTTGCTCGGAGCAGCAGGAGTTCGACAAAATTCCAAGTTTTCCAGGTAAAAAAAACTTGCTTCTTGGCCAATGTAGTACCTTCGGGTGGAGCATTGGAAAATCACATGTACGGTATGTGGGAAGCATCCCGACACGGCCGACTGCTTGAAAAATGGCAGGTGAGCATTTTTCACAAAAATTACGCCTTCGTTAGGATGAGAGGTTAAATGGAGGTCCCGTGTGTGAGTGTTGTCACGCACGTTAATCTATCTTGCCTGGAACGGCAGCTGTTTGGCTTAATTCTAAATTTCCAAGCAACAAAAAACTCGCCTCCTGGCCAATGTAGTACCTTTGGGTGGAGCATTGGAAATGTAAATGAACGGTATGTGGGAAGCAGGTGTCGCCGTGGATCAATGTAGTAAGCATAAGACTACTAATCCCAAGGTCCTGAGTTCAAATCCCGACACGGCCGACTGTTGAAAAATGGCAGGTGAACATTTTTCACAAAAATTACCCCCTTGTTCGGATGAGAAGTTAAATGGAGGTCCCGTGTGTGAGTGTTGTCACGCACGTTAAAGATCCCTACCTTGCCTCGAACGGCAGGGGTTTGGCAAAATTCTAAATTTCCAGGCAACAAAAAACTCGCCTCCTGGCCAATGTAGTACCTTCGGGTGAAGCATTAGAAGTGTAAGTGCATGGTATATGGAAAGCGGGCGGCTTCGTGGCGTAGCTGGTATGCGTGTGAGTACTACGCCCAAGGTCCTGGGTTTAAATCCCGGCACGGTCCGCTTGAAAAATGTTGGGCGAGCATTTTTCACAAAAATACACCCTTGTTCGGATGAGAGGTAAAATGGAGGTCCCGTGTGTGAGTGATGTACGCACGTTAAAAATCGCTACCTTACTTAAAATAGCAAGAGTTCGGCAAAATTCTAAATTTTCCAGGTTAAAAAAAACTCGCTTCCTGGCCAATGTAGTACCTTCGGGTGAAGCATTGGAAAATCACATGTAAAGTATGTGGGAAGCCGGTGTCGCTGTGGATCAATGCAGTAAACATAAGACTACTGATCCCAAGGTACTGAGTTCAAATCCGACACGGCCGACTGTCAAAAAATGGCAGGTGAGCATTTTTCACAAAAATTACCCCCTTGTTCGGATGAGAGGTTAAATAAAGGTCCCGTGTGTAAGTGTTGTCACGCACGTTAAAGATCCCTACCTTGCCTGGAACGGCAGGGATTTGGTAAAATTCTAAATTTCTAGGCAACAAAAAACTCGTTTCCTGGCCAATGTAGTACCTTCGGGTGAAAAATTGGAAATGTAAATGCCTGGTATATGGAAAGCTGGCGGCTTCGTGGCGTAGTTGGTATGCGTGTGACTACTACGCCCAAGGTACCGAGTTCGAATCCCGACATGGTCCGCTTGAAAATGTTAGGCGAGCAGTTTTCACAAAAATACATCCTCGTTCGGATGAGAGGTAAAATGGAGGTCCCGTGTGTGAGTGATGCACGCACGTTAAAGATCCCTACCTTTCTTGGAATAGCAAGGGTTCGGCAAAGTTCATTTTTTTCAAGTAAAACAAAAACTCGCTTCCTGACCAATATAGTACCTTTGGGTGGTGCATTGGAAAATCACATGTAAGGTATGTGGGAAGCAGGCAGCTCCGTGGCGTAGTTGGTGTGTGTGTGTCTACTACGCCCAAAGTCCCGGGTTCGAATTTCGACACGGTCCGCTTGAAAAATGTTAGGCGAGCATTTTGCACAGAAATACATCGTCGTTCGGATAAGAGGTAAAATGGAGGTCCCGTGTGTGTGTGTGTGTGTGTGTGTGTGTGTGTGTTTTGTCACGTACGTTATAGATCCCTACCTTGCTTGGAACAGCAACGGTTCGGCAAAATTCCAAATTTTCCAGGTAAAAAAACTCGCTTCCTGGCCAATGTAGTATCTTCGAGTGGAGCATTGGAAAATCACATATAAAGTATGCTCCGTGGTGTAGTTGTTTTGCGTGTGACTACTATGCTCAAGGTCCCGGGTTCGAATTCCGACACGATCCGCTTGAAAAACGTTGGGCGAGCATTTTTTACAAAAATACACCCTCGTTCGAATGAGAGGTAAAATGGAGGTCCCGTCTGTGAGTGTTGCACGCACGTTAAAGGTCCCTACCTTGCTTGGAATAGCAAGGGTTCGGCAAAGTTAATAATTTTTCAAGTAAAAAAAAACTCGCTTCCTGACCAATGTAGTGCCTTCGGGTGGTGCATTGGAATATCACATGTAAGGTATGTGAGAAGCTGATGTAAAAAGCGTTAAGTTCCTTTATACCGGGTGATGGGTAAACAGTTACTTTCGTATGAAAAACTGCTTACTGTACTAATCCAAATTGAATGCTTATTAAATTCTCGCTCGCTTTGTTTAATCAGCTCTAATCCTAAACCAGAAATTCTTACACCCGCACAGTTTTTAATCACTACTACTCTTCAATGCTTACCTTTTACAAGTTAAGTAAAGAGTCGGTTAATATTACCAATCGTAAAAAATTGCTCCACAGTTTAGTGAAAACCAAGCACTTATGCGCTCTACAAATTCGACAACAGTGATGTACTCCCACAAACCCCATTAAAGTTGGTACGGTAGTACTTATCAAACAACCCAATACTCCATCCCTCAGATAGGCATAATTGAGGAAGTTTTTCCGTGCCCTGATAATGTATTCAGAGTTGCCTCTGTGAAAACCAAAAGTGGTTCATTTTTGCGTGCAGTAGTGAAACTTATTTCTTATTTTTTTCGCTTGTTACAAAACTTTAATTTAATTAAAAATTAACTATAGTTTAGTAATAATTATTATAATTTGTCAAAAAGCGTTTGGAGTGTACTTTCTTTGTTACTATAATTTTTTCCTTTCATATTTTTAAATACATAAAAAATTCCACTCATGCTTTTCAATTTTCTTTCTTTAATTGCAAGTTCATAGACTTTTATGGCGGCGAGAAGGGTTTGGTGCTTTTCCCGTGTCCAATACGCTGCTGCATGGATATACTTGGTTACCCGCCGCACCGGCCGATTACGGTTCGGAATTTATTCATCTGTGGTTGTGAAACTCGTTATACTAGGACTGTCTGGCAGAAATATAAATTATATCGATTTTACAAGACAGTTAATTTACTATAAACAATATAATATGTTATAATTTTGTGTTTAACAGTGTGATGCATCAAGTTTTCTCATAGCACGCAGTGTCAAAGATTCTGGATAACTTGGTAAGTTTATGTGGTAAATGTCTGTGTGCAGGGATTAGAGCAGAACTTATTTTACACGCCAATATTTCATTATTTTTAAATGTTCTTACTTACTTACCTTTAGGTCCTTCTAGCTTTATCTACCTCAAAAAATTTCTGATCAACCGAGTAATGTTATATATCAGTACTAACATACAACCTAGTAGATAACAGTAAAAGCAGTTACATATTAAAATTTTCATTTCCTAAGTAAGAAATTTTCATTAAGAGTTAATTCTTGACCACTGAATAATATCCATACCACATTATTAGTGTTATTATTGTTTTGACTTTCGGCAGAAATTAAACTAAACTAATTCTCTCTCTAAAAAAAATCAAAACATGAGATCTATTCTGTTACGCTCCAAATTTGGCACTAGACTTTTTAGTTTAATTTTAAAATGCGGGAGTTTTTGCGCCAAAAATTTCAAAGACTCTGTGCGCGTATTTCCGTCACGTCAGAAGTGGGTTGGACGAACTGCGCGCCGACGCGAGTGGCGAGTAAAAAGTGGGGAAGTTTCCGGGAGACGCTGGAACGTGGCCTTTTGCCTTTGAACTTCCAGAAGAGTGGTTGGGTTTAGGTATCGTATCGTATAGTTATCTTTATTTATGTAGATTTCCTTGCCTTATCTGATTGTCGTCCCTATTACCTGTTCCTTATTCGTTCCCTACATAGGTAGAAGGTAATTTGCAAGCATCCTGCCCGAACCGCAGTCCACGACCCTAGAACGAGCTGGAGTCCATGCCCCGCTAACAGCTAACCGGAGCAATCACCATCTTTAAATACTTCAGAAGGGAGCTCCAGCAATCCCGAAGGACGCTAGGCGCACCGTTCGTAAACTATCTTGAAGGGGGCTCCTAGCAACTCTGTAGGAAGCTGGACCTATTCATGTGAGTATTAACTTTTCACGATCTGTTTGCGAATTTGATATATTTTCCGTCAATTGCGCTTTTAAATTTGCCTATTGAGTGACGTCATTGACAGATAGGCGCGCTAAAATCTGTAACCAAGATAAGGGTTACCATCTGCCGGTGCGTTACGTAATCTCGCGCTTGCGGGATTGTAACTTTAACTTATAAATGTAAGAATTGGCGCCCTTAACGTTTTTTTAAGGTTGTATTAACTCTTTTTATAAATATATAATGTATTAACCAATGTTATTTATAGCTTTTCCACAAAAAAAATTAATAATCTAATATCTGTTATCCTTGAATTTTATGTGGTGTTTTGGAACCCACCAGTTGCTTTAGATGTCAAAAATAGTTGTTATGGTAACTGAAGGTAGGCGGCCATTTTGATATTGAAAATATGTTTCAATTTAATGTTTTTCCAATTTTAAATATGGTGTGCTTTTGTTAACTTTAACTATATTATTTATGTGCATAGTTTGTATTTAAATACAAATTCAAGTTTTTAGGGGCGATTTTCAACACGTTAACCCTACTTCTTCTGCACTATACACGTGAGTACATTTATATAAATAAACAAACAATCAAATAAATAAATAATTAAGTAATGCATGCCTTAAACACTGTTTATTAGGAAAATTATCTATTTATATTAGATTAAAACATAACCCTTGCTTGTTTTTCGACTTTAAAATCTGTTTTAAAAAATTATAAATAAACACTGTCTGGTGTGTTAACAGTTTGGAGGTGTCTTTTAGTAATTTACCTGTTTGATTATAATTTTCGGATTACTTTTAAAGAAATCTTATATTTAAAAACGTTTAATGTAGTGAATTGCCCTTTTAGAATATTTTTTGAAAACGCTAGACTAACAGGATCTTATTGTAGTTGTTAAATAACACATATTATGTAACTTTTTATAATTTGCAGTGTCTTTTTGTAACCTAACCATGATATATTTCTTTCATTAAATACTATCTTGCCCTCTTACAGTTCTAAATGTGGTTACTTATTGATTTAAAATAGTTACCGTAATTAAATTTAAATACTATACCTTACGAACGCCTTTTATAAAAAGTTTTTACCTTTAAATATGTTTAACGTACTGACTTAAAGTTAGCTGTACGGTTTATTATCTTTTGAATTACTTTAGTATTGTATATCTGGTATATATTGTGTCTCAAATATTAATTCAAAATGAACATCACACATCTTAAGTCTTTTGAGTTGATTTACGAGATTGAGTGTAGAAACATTACGCCTGCCTCTAACCAAAATGATAGACCATTACAACTTAAAGCTATTAAGCTGTACCTTGACGATATAACTAATATAATAAATAAAATAGACCCCGGCCCAAGTGATATCGAGTTAAAACGCTTAGTTTCGAGAATCTTTCATCTTAAACAGCGCATAGAATTATTGTGCTTATATTACAATAAACAAGCGAATCAAGCTAAACAAACTTATCTATCAGATATATTATTACTTGAAGGAATCGTTCTTGAGAGACTCAATCCAAACGCAGACACAGATATATCTTCACCGCTATCAAATCTCGTAATTGCCCAAACTCAACCATTAGGGAAATCTATACCTGTTTACAAATGGGGTCTAACTTATCAAGGATTCGACTCTCAATCTCTTTAATGTCTTTTCTCGACAGGATTAACGATTTTAGGATTTATCGACAATGTACCGACCAGGATTTATTTGTTTCAGCGGGTAAATTATTTTCCGATTCTGCGTTACTCTGGTACCGGAAATTACTACCTAGGAGGAGTTAGTTGCGTGTTTAAAACGAGACTTCCTACTTCATGGTTATATTACCGACCTTTGGAACGAGATACGAAATCGAACCCAAGGACCTCATGAAAATGTTGTTTCCTTTATTACCTCAATAGAAGCCTTATATAGTAGACTCGATAATAAACCTTCAGAATCTGAAATTATCGATCAGTTACTTAGAAATTTAAATCCTTATTTTTCCGAACGTCTGGCGTTACAACACATTTCTTCCTTAGCTCATTTTAAAGATTTATGTCGTTCCCTTCAGGAAGTAAAGCTAAGAGTTGATAAATACCGTCCCCCTCCAGAAAAATAATCTGGCCTTTTAGAACCAGATTTAGCGTGTCAAGTTCGAGCTTCTCATAAAGTATCTACTCTTAATGTTAACTCACTTACCTGTTGGAACTGTAAGAGAAGTGGACATAACTATAATGATTGCACATACCCTAAAAATATTTTTTGTTATGGTTGTGGTCGCGCTAATATCTATAAATCTAACTGCACGAATTGTAATACTAACGTATCGGGAAACTCTCGTCGAGATATTTCTACTCAGGGCGTAAATATCTCAAGGAATCAAAATCGTCCTCAACACCATTCATTCAACGGACCCAGACGTCAATAAACTTAAACCATAAAACTACCTCTAACGCTGTACCATTATTAAATTTATCTAACAATAATATCGCTACTGTCAATGTACAAAATGCCTTACCTTCATTAGAAGAATTATGTTATACTACTCCGTCAGAGTGGTCTATTTGGCTACAAACCGTTAATTCCTTTTACCATAAAAAGTTTGCCGCTTTACAACTTGTTAAGAGACCCTTTGATAATCGTCCATACTTACCCATCTCGATTGGTTCTTTAAATGTAGTAGCTTTATTGGACACAGGTTCCTCATGCTCCCTTATAAATAACGAAGGTTTACAACAATTATCTAAACAAATTATTGAAATTCAAACTGTTCCCGAAAAAACTCCCATAAATTTAGCTGACGATAATCAAATATATGTAACGGGTTCCCTTAAATTAAAAATTCGAGTAGAATCACTTGAACGTAAGGTTCCATTTTTGATTGTCCCTGCATTAGCTTATCCTTTCCTATTAGGTGTGGACTTTTGTAAACTTTTTAATTTGTCGCTTTACTTTCAAGATTTTTCATGGCAAACTTCTCTTAAAACAAATTCCTGTGCATCTGCAGGAATATCTAACAAAAATTCTCTTACTGATTCCCAAAATGTAATTCTTAACTCTACAATTAATAAATTTCGTAAACTTAATACCTCTGAACTTGGTTGCGTTACTACTGCAACACATGTTAACTCTACAGGTGATGCCATCCCTTTTAAGCAACGTCAATATCTGTTATCTCCTGCATTACAAAAGCATTTGCATGCTGAAATAGATAAAATGTTAGAATCTGGTGTTATCTCTCCCTCAAATTTACCCTGGAGGTCTCCCGTATTATTAGTTCGTAAGAAGAATGACGATTGGCGTGTTTGTTTTGATGGCAGGAAGTTGAATTCCGTGACTGTTTCTGATGCTTACCCTCTACCAAGAACTGACTCTATTTTAAGCCGGCTTCGAAACGCAAAATGTATCTCATCTATCGATCTTAGACAAGCTTTTTATCAGATACCTCTCGACTTATCTTTTCGTCAAAAAACTGCTTTTTGTGTTCCAGGCCGAGGTCTTTTCGAGTATAATTTTTTGCCATTTGGTCTCTGTAACGCACCACAAACCCTACAACGTACTATGGATTAAACATTAGGTCCTATCTTACATCAGGAACGTGCCTTTGTATTTTTGGATGATATTTTAGTTGTCTCAAGTTCCTTTGATGAACATATCGCCACATTTAATGAGGTTGCGGAACGCTTAAACGCAGCAGGTTTTAAGAAAAACTGGGAAAAGTGTCAATTTTGTAGTTCGTTCCTTACATTTCTTGGTTTTATTATCGATGGAACTGGCCTACGAGCAGATCCTGCTAAGGTCGATGCTATTACTAAATTCAAAACACCTAAAACTGTTACTGAAATCAAACGTTTAATTAGAATGATTAGCT
This sequence comes from Platerodrilus igneus, assembly GCA_036346225.1. Classification (NCBI taxonomy): domain Eukaryota; kingdom Metazoa; phylum Arthropoda; class Insecta; order Coleoptera; family Lycidae; genus Platerodrilus; species Platerodrilus igneus. The sequence goes on along the minus strand of JARFIW010000500.1, from coordinate 3,993,320 downwards.
ACTACCGCATCTTTCTACCCAACCTTTCAACTATATCTGCACCCATCACCGCTTTAATTAAAAATAAAAAGAAATCCCAAACTATCGAGTGGAATTTACAATCTCAACAGGCTTTTGAACAAATTAAAACATTAATCACTTCAGCACCTATATTGATCTCACCCAATTTCGATGAAAAATTTTATATACAAACCGATGCCTCACTTACTGGTTTAGGTGCAATGTTGTTCCAGGTGAGCAATGGTTTGGAACACCCAATCGTCTATGCAAGTCGTGCCTTAACTTCTGCCGAACAAAAATACTCAGCTACCGAACGAGAATTATTGGGCGTTATCTTTGGCATCGAGAAGTTTAGAGGATATGTTGAAGGTACACATTTTACCGTAATCACTGATTGTGCAGCTCTCACTTGGCTTAATAACTTAAAACAACCCGCAGGTCGTTTGGCAAGATGGAACTTGCGTATCTCTCAATTCACTTTTGACGTTAGGCATAGATCTGGCAAATTAAATATCGTACCTGATGCCTTATCTCGTGATGTTGTCTCTCTTAACATTCCAAATCTAATTCCTGATACCTGGTATCTTAATATGATTAAAAAAGTTTCTGATGATCCCGATAAATTTCCTACCTTACGTGTAACTAATAATAGATTATATAAATTTGTACCTTCTTCCCCTCACAAAATATCTAACATTCCAGAATGGACACTTATCGTCCATACAGCTAACCGTAGTGAGGTGCTTAAATTATGCCATGATGATCCCATTTCTGCGCACCTTGGTGTTACAAAAACTCTCTCTAAAATATCTGAATTATATTACTGGACCGCACTAAAGCAATCTGTTTGTCGCTATATTAGGAATTGTAAAATTTGTGGTTCTCATAAGAGTTTACAGGACGTTCGTTCTGGTTTAATGGGTAACTTTAAACGTGTATCTTATCTCTTTCAATTAATATCGCTTGACTTATTAGGACCTCTCCCCCGATCGAAAAAAGGTAACCAATATCTTTTAGTTGCCGCCGATTGGTTTTCTAAATTTGTTATGGTGCAACCTTTACGTAAAGCTACATCTGCTGCTATAATTAAATTCCTAGAGCAAAATGTATTTCTTATCTTTGGTGTTCCTCAGATTATTCTTTGTGACAATGGGGCACAATTTATCTCTAAAGATTTTCAAAATTTCGTTAAGAGTTATAAAGTACAAAATATTTGGTTTAACGCAAAATACCATCCTTAAGTAAACTCTACCGAAAGAGTAAATAGAGTTTTAATTACCGCTATTTCTTCCTATATTGATTCAGACCTTACTACATGGGATGAACATATTTTTAAAATTTCTCAAGCGTTGCGTACATCTAAACACGAAGCAACCCAATTCATTCCGTCATTTCTTGTTTTTGGAAGATATACCCCAATCGATGGGAATTATTATGGTTTAGTGCCAGACGATACTAACGTAATTGAATTTGACGATAAAGTACGCTGGGACAAAGACCAATAATTATTACCTTCTATCTTTAACAACGTTAGAAAAAATTTGTTAGAAGCTTACGAAAAGAGTAAGGACCATTATAACTTACGTAAACGAAATATTTCCTTCGCCTTGGGCAAACAAGTTTGGAAAAGGAATTATGTCTTATCGGATGCATCTAAAAAATTTTCCTCAAAATTAGCCCCTAAATTCATTCTTTGTAACGTCACTCGTGTCATTAGTCCCCTTATTTACGAACTTCAAGATGCTGAAGCAAAACGCCAAGGCAGGTGGCATATTAAAGACCTTAAGCCATTCTCTGCTGACCCAAATGCTACTTAAGTTTTTCACGTTCCATTCCCCTCACAATTTACCTAATATTTTTTGTTTTCACCATCAATTAGTATCTTTAATTACTTATTCCTTCTCTTATACACCTACCTTTTATACGTTTAACTCATTTACCTTAAACCTTTTGCTTCTGGTTGACTTTTCCTTGACCATACCGTTACTAATATATCTCTTTATTCTCTACACCCCCCAATATAACTCTGTCGTTTCATTTAATGAATCCTTGAACTTTTCCTACAGCATATATTTGGTTTTTAGTATTTTTCTTACATCGTTTAATTGTGTGGTAATTGTCGTAACTTTGGTTGCAATAACTCATTGAATTTTTATGATTGGTTTTAGCTGATGTTAGAGTGGATGTTTTTCTTCTTTGGGCTTACATAGGAGTCGCGACCTATGCCATTGTAAGAAATAGTTCATATTCGCAGTTGCAGAAAACTAGGATTGCCTATTCCATGTGTTTTTTTCTCTGAATTATTACAGTTGCCCACATTATACTATATCATTATTTGTTTCTTTTCCTACGAAATCACCATAACTTATAAACATTTTTTTCATTGTTTTTTATTGAACTTCGTGGTGAGGCGCTATCGCTTCTTATGGATATCTTATTAAATTCTTGGTTGTTTTAGCATATTACGACAGTGTATCTGCATTTAATTACTTATAATTAGGCATCTTTGTGTGTTTAGGGTGTTACCGTTTTAAAAAAACTACCTTGAAACAGTTGGGTTTTAGTGTGATTGTATCTGTAATGATACTTTTAAGTTGTTGTGTCAACTTTTGTCTGATTTTCTTATCGTAGTGGATGCACTCGTTAGGAAAATGATCGTACTAGTTCTCTTAAGAGCCTAGTGAATTTCGTTGACGTGTGATATACCTTATCTTGTCGGATTAATATTGCAGGTGGTCCTTCAGACTGCGCTCTGTTTCAACAGGGACAATTCTCTACCTTCTCTCGGACGCTTGTCCAAAAACTCTACTTTCTTATATCCCGCTGTCTCCGTTTCTGCCTTATCTTTTCTTCGGTGAACCTGTTCTCGTCCCGGAACACCAGTCTGCCACATAAGAGTGATGTTCCCTCACTCCGGGCTACTGACCACATTGGCTGGCTGAGTAGCGCTTTGCTATCCACCTTTTTCTGTCTCTTTAGCTCAATGCGAGCCCTTCCTCTACTTTTTCTACCTGGAAGTGCTTCTTATGCATTCCAAATACCCACCTCCCTCTTTCTACCGTTCCTGTTTCTCTGCCTTTTCATTTCCGTTAGTCACCGTGTGGTTGCGCGGGAGGTTTTCACAGACACCTGGACTCCGTCTCTGGGAATCTTTCGTGAGGTCATGCGGTGCCGCTGTCAGCGCATGAGCACTCACAGTAAAGGTATGTATGAGTGTGTGAATGTGTGAGTGGATGAGTTTATATCTATGTATTGATATACCGTGTGGGTATCGGGTGATTGTATCACCGATATCAATTAACGCCGGGTGCAGGAATGCACCCAAATGCCTTTACCGGTCCCTCGTACTGTTTGTTGCAAACGGGCCTGCTTCACAGGTCGCTCTTTTTAGAGGGTACGAGAAATGCCCATTTAACGGCTCCACGGAGCCACTCTATCATTATCTTTATCTATTATCCTTGATAATGATTAAGTTAATATCTTTATCTTATTTATTATCTTTGATAATAACCTTAGGTTAATATCATTATCTTATCTATTAACTTTAATAACAATCTTAGTTGAATATCGTTATCTTACCGATTACCGGTAATAATAATTTTAGTTAGTATCGTTATCTTACCGACTACCGTTAGTAATAACTTTGAGTTAATTTCGCGTTATCTTACCTGTTATCTTTAATAATAACTTTAGTTTAATATCGCGTTATCTTACCTAGTATCTCAAATAATAACTAAAGCTTAATATCGTTATCTTATCTATTACCTTTGATGATAACAATTTAAGCTCAATATCGTTATCTTATCTATTATCTTTAACAACAATTTGAGATCTTGTTTTATCTTTTTATCTTCCTAACATTTGGTATTTATGACCAGACGTGGGAATTATTTTTCTTGAAATTAAGTGAAAAAGCTAACCTGATGTAGAAATGTAATTTGTTAGGTTAGCAATGTAAGGATTTAGTAGGGTGGTACTTTTGGTAAATTTGTTGATTCACAACCGTGTCATGGACAAGTTTTGATGTGTATCGTTAGTAAACCAAAGTACCAGTAACAAAAATTTGCTAGAGTGTAGACTAACGCACTCTGTTGAACATTTTAAAATTTGGGCACTTTTTGCCAGCAAAGAATAGTTTTGATGCAACGCTCATGTGCGTTTGCATGTAGCAAACCTTAATGTTAGCTTTAGTTTAGATAGGTTAGGCGACTTGTCGCATCTGTTTTACTTTAAGTAGTGTTTCATGCTCCCGACAAATTTGTGCTGTCGATTATTAGTGTAGTCAAAGACAATGGGGCTACATTTTTCGTTTCCTGGTAATTCGGAAGACGTGTTATCGGTTGAAAAAACCAGGTGGCGCCTTAAATAAACATTTTGTAGGTTTTACGTAGGGTAACTAGGATTTAGATTTTAAGCTGTTACTGTGCTAACAGTTTTTTTCTTTTTTTAAGTTTTTTCTTTTATGGCTTTGTCGCGATTGTTACGTGCCAAATTTGGCACTAGACTTTTTAGTTTAATTTTAAAATGCGGGAGTTTTTGCGCCATAAATTTCAAAGACTCGGTGCGCGTATTTCCGTCACGTCAGAAGTGGGTTGGACGAACTGCGCGCCGACGCGAGTGGGGAAGTTTCCGGGAGACGCTGGAACGTGGCCTTTTGTCGTCCCTATTACCTGTTCCTTATTCGTTCCCTACATAGGTAGAAGGTAATTTGCAAGCATCCTGCCCGAACCGCAGTCCACGACCCTAGAACGAGCTGGAGTCCATGCCCCGCTAACAGCTAAACAGAGCAATCACCATCTTTAAATACTTCAGAAGGGGGCTCCAGCAATCCCGAAGGACGCTAGGCGCACCGTTCGTAAACTATCTTGAAGGGGGCTCCTAGCAACTCTGTAGGAAGCTGGACCTATTCAGGTGAGTATTAACTTTTCACGATCTGTTTGCGAATTTGATATATTTTCCGTCAATTGCGCTTTTAAATTTGCCTATTGAGTGACGTCATTGACAGATGGGCGCGCTAAAATCTGTAACCAAGATAAGGGTTACCATCTGCCGGTGCGTTACGTAATCTCGTGCTTGCGGGATTGTAACGTTAACTTTTAAATGTAAGAATTCAACAATTTTCAAATTTATCGTGACCAAATTCCCAAGAATTTATCATTAGTAGCTGCAGAAGTCGACTTCACCTACAACTTTTTTGGGTTTTGTTCTAGTTATTTTTGTATCGTATTCCTGGGTGTGTGCGGATGATAATGGAGAGACTGAATTTTTAAAAATGCTCCATTGGCAGTCAAAATGCTCTTCCGTACAGTGAAAGCGTTCTTAAAAAATAATAAAAGTACAATATTTTGGCTGCCAAGGACATTTTAAAAAATTCAGCCTGTTCATTCTGATTTACACAACCACTAGAATACGATACAAAAAGTATTAGAAGAATAAACAACAATAAGTTGCATCGCTCGCATTTTAGAAACTATTCCTCAAAAACTTGTCCAATATGCAACAATACACACAGACGCCAAAATAAAATATAATTCAAAAATTTCTATACACACTCAGGAACACATTACAAAAAAGATCAGAACAAAAAATAGTATACAAAGAAAGTTACAGCACCCGCACGTAAGAAATCTATTTTATAAAGAATGTTTTCTCCTTTGCGAGTACTGTCACTGTTTTGTGTTTATTTGTTCTCATTCCTTTGGATTTATATTCCTGGATACATGTGGATGAAAATGGACAAACTGAGTTTTTGAAAATTCCCCCTTAGCAGTTGCAATACGTTTTAATTCGAACACCATAGATTTTTTTGTTAAACTTATGCACGGTTCATGCCCTACATAAGGGATACCTGTTCCTGCTTAGCCAACATATCAGCTTCCTCGTTTCCCTGCACACCGTGGTGTCCTGGAACTCAGAACAGCTGAACTTCGTACTGACTGGCTAATTCCTCCAATGCGTCTCCGCTCTCCTGAACCAGTGGACATCTGGTCCTGGGATGCAGATTGCTTAAGCTGCTTGACTATCTGAGTAGATAATAACCCTTCTTCTTCGCTCTTTTACCTCTTTTATCTCTTGGCTTTCGGCCACTTCTAATATTGTATATACCTCTTCCTGGAAGATTGTTGTATATCGACCAAAGAGAAAGTTGCAATAAGACCCATTTCTCTCAAGAAATTTTGCTACCCGTCAGTATAAAACACCACTGAGTCCTGGAGAATTGTAACCTCATTTTGTTCCCATTTTTTTCGAAAGGATTGTGAGAGTGAATTGCCTCTGTGATCTTAATCTATCGCCTGCTTCCTTTACTTTGATAGCGCATATAGGAAGTTCATTTTTCGCTAGAACAGCAACTTTAGCATGCCCTACTACCTCCCCACTGCTCCGCCACCCTCCCGTATCTCAAAGTCCGAGATACGTCGCCAGAGCTTCCTCTGGATCTAGATGGATTCCAAGATAGGTTAGCTTTTGAATTCTGGACAGCATGAGGTAGACGCGAACAAGTTGGTTCCGAGGTCACCATACTATTGACCCATATTGGACTTTAGTGTATATAATATAGAGTATATAGAGTATATAACTTGGGGAGTTATGCCCCCAGCTTTTGCCGACCACACAGCGTAACTGCCAGAGAGTGGCTATCGCCTTCTCTAATGTTTTTTTTCACGTGTTTCCTCCAATTTAACCTATTATCAAAGATCACACCTGCATTCGTTGGAAGATTATGCTCACAAATCTGCCAGGTACCAGGACAAGCCCATCGTCTGCATAGGCCTGCGCATAAAAGCCATCCGTGATTAGACGTTCCAAAAGTTCACTTGTCACAAATAGGGCAACAGGCAGCTTCCCTGTGGTCAGCCCTCTGCAACCCCGACCCGTACCTGGGCCTCATCTAGGTTTGCCTCTACCGTTCTGTGCCTTAGCGTTAACCGAATCCAGTTTACCACAACTTTCAGGGTACATCTGGTATAAACGGCCCTGCAGATTGTATCCTTTCGCACCTTATTAAAAACTTTCTCTATGTCAATAACTAGTAAGGCTACTTCCTTAACATAAAGATCCTTTTCCACCTTATGTACTACCATGTGTAGGGCCGACTCTACTGACCACCACGCAGGTAAGCGTGTTGATTTTGGTGAAATACATGTCTCTTCAACACCCGTCCATCAAAAATCTATCAACTAATCTTTCCATTACGACAAAGAATTTCGAGACGCCTGTTGATCCTATTGTAATTTCAAAACAAAAACTGTTAGGGCGACACCTGTAACGTTATACGGTGATGACGGATCCAGACTTGCTCTATTTCTTTTAATTGATTGAAGCAATCGTATTTTTCATTCTTGTATGTCATCGTTATTTCATAAGGTAGATGCGCTTCAACGAATCGTTTATCTAGCGCAACATCTGTTGGTATCAACCAAAATGTATTTTACAGGTGAACCGCTATTAATATTTTACAAAATTAATGCGGCGGGAAATACAACAATTCTTGTCCTGACGTATAAAGTTAACAGTTTCTAAAGTTCATAGGTTCTAAGAACTATTAATATTTATGAAGGTTTCCTCTTTTAAATCCATCTGAACTTATGCTTATTGTAAGACCATCCATTACAAATAGAACAGACAAAGGAAACCAGTGAAATACTCGTACATAAATATATAAAGTTTCCATTTGGAAAATAGGGTTCATAATATATTCACTAGCGGACAGTGTTTTTGCGAATCCATATACAATCCACTATACTAAAGCGGCCCTCCTTCAGACGTTTCAAATGAGAACATTTTGGACGTGACAAAATCTCCGTTGGGATTTTTAAAATACCTCAGTTACTATACGAAGAAAAATTGACTATTAGATTGCGTTGTTACCGCTGTTCATTGGTTAAAAATAAATATTATTCAAAGAAGCCAAAGCCGTTTTTTCAAAAGTAACGTCAAGCAGAAAAGCAGCAAGCTACACACATGCTTTAATACACAACAGCATTCCGGATGCTAATACGCAACTTATCCTCCAACCCTATTTGAAGGCGGAGTTGATAGACCCTTTCGAAGCCCCTAAAGACTGGGAATGTTGTAGCGGAGACAGATCGCCGCTCAGTGTTCTCAAATTATATTACCACAAACTCCGTCTCTACGTGAGCCCATTGTCAAATAAATAAATAGCATTTGTATAATGTTACATTTTAAAATGCACTTTGCATAATACGCTTCGATCACTTTAGTGAGATGTGATCTGTATAACAAAAATCTTTTTACGTTAAAATGTAGTTCATATTGAGTTTAATCTTATTTTAGTTATGCCTAGGAAATAATCTTTAATCAAGAGAAATTTAAAAATTAAAAACCTTTTATATACTGATACTCAGAAGTAGTTTATCAAACAATTGTTCACCTAATAATTTATCTAATTTCCAATGCTTTGAAATGCCAAAATTTCAACAATGAAAATAAATTCATAATCACAAACAAGAGATCTTTTTTCTCCGATACATTCTTCTTTTGGAAAGAAATATGTCCTCGCTCAAAATTAACCCTTCAAGAAAGAAATTTATGTTAACACTTATTACGGCCTTTTGAATCTTTTTATTAAAAATATTTGTTACACAAACAATAACATCTATAATCTGACTATCAAGCTTCAACGCTATTTTAAAACCTTTACTCATTTAAGTAGGTGTTTATTGACAGTTCTATAACCTCATTTGCTCCAGCATCCTCATTTGCTCCCTCATCTGGACTAAATTTACATGTAAATTCCCATAAGGAGCAAATGAGGGAGATGAATCTCCTCCTGCTCTCGCCTTGAGGACCACCTTGTAGGATTTTTTACCCCAACCATCCCTACCCTAAAAAATCGGTAACCTAACCCCTAAAATTTTCGAGACACATCTCGGTGCCTATAGGCACCACACACCCACGAGATAAATCTATATTGTTTAGTATCAATCAATATTAGAATTTTATCAGCTACCCGAATTTCTAGAAATTTTTTAGATATCATCACCCCCTAGAGAGCTACCCCAATTTTAAGATTTTTTTACCGCCAACATTCTGAATCAAATAGTTTTCTTCGACTAGTCATTTCCACCCACGAGATAAATGTACATTGTTTGGTATCAATTAATATTAGAATTTTTTCAGCTACCCGAATTTCTAGAAATTTTTTAGATATCATCACCCCCTAGAGAGCTACCCCAATTTTAAGATTTTTTTACCGCCAACATTCTGAATCAAATAGTTTTCTTCGACTAGTCATTTCCACCCACGAGATAAATGTACATTGTTTGGTATCAATTAATATTAGAATTTTTTCAGCTACCCGAATTTCTAGGAATTTTTCAGATAGCATCATTCCCCAGGGAGCTACCCTTATTTTAAGATTTTTTGCTAGTAGCGATTTTTACCCGTCCTTATAAATTTTTTAGCCATGCGATACGTCAAATTAGTCTAGAATTTTACGTACAATCCGAATCTGTAAACAAATTTAAAATAGGACCACCCCCTTACAAAGTTACATACATACCTTCTAGTGAGCATACTGCCACCATACCACTACTAGCTTTTAATGTCATACCATACTTTCTATCTTGTTTAGCTCATCTTTCGAGATAAATATATTTTGTTTGGTATCAATTAATATTAGATTTTTCTCAGCTACCCAAATCTCTAGGAATTTTCTAGATTGCATCATCCCCCAGAGAACTACCCTCATTTTAAGATTTTTTACCGGCAGCGATTTCTGACCGTCCTTATAAATTTTTTAACCATGCAATACATCAAATTAGTCTAGAATTTTACGCAGAATCCGAATCTCTAACTAGATTTAAAATCGGACCACCCCTTACCATTTTACACACACATCCTCTAAATTATAACTTTCCTGCAGCTCATACCTAAAAGAAAATCTAAAAACCATTCTTAAAACTTTTTATTACAGACAATTTATACTAATACTGTTTAAATTTTGTAAACTACATTTCTAAATACATATTCACAATTTTTATTCTTAACCTAGAACTCCTCACATCGGCTTATACTTATTAATATTTATTTCTAAATAGAGCACCTTTTCCAAAGACTAACCGGACCCACGGGTTTCAAATTCCTCTGATTTTGTTCTCATGGTTTCGCTTAAGACCTTGTACGTATTTTCCAGATTACTGGAAGACGTCATAACCATATTTTTTGTGTTAAAGGATTTCACATCGGTAGTTTCTTTTCCCATTTTTTTGTAGACGCCGTAGAGTTCGCAATAGACTTTTATTGCTGTATGTTGTATTCTTTTTTCATTTATTAATCGAATAAATCGCTCTTTCTGCTTCCAAAGAAACTCGGACACTCCATCGTTGAAACTGGCGTTCTTTATGCGATAGCTAGGCATACGGTTGTTAAACGCTGTGCTAACCATTTCTACACCATCTTCGCCAGTAGCGGTAACTGTTGCATTTTTATGTCTGTTGCTTCTCAAGTGTGCGGCATAGGTAGTCTTTTCCATTTCGAAATCGCATACTTTACACATAATTCGTGGTTGTATCGTACAAGACCCTTTAACAGCTGTCGGAGTTGAACGTTTACAGCTTAATGACATACCGTGCTGTTTTTTCTTGTGTCGAAGAAAGTTGTCCATTCTCGTAAAAGCGATACCGCATAACACACAGTTTAAGTACTTTGATGCTGACGGATATATAAGCTTAACCGTGGACGATGTTACACCACAACATTTGTTCTGGTGCCGTTTGAGAGCATTTCTCCAGGTATAGGAAGCACCACAAGAGTTGCAATTAAAAATATTTTCGGAGGGCATTTTAGTACAAAACAAAATCCGCACTATAAGACTTTGGTTAAACTTGTAAGCGAACTAACTTATAACTAAAAAGTTTACTCCAGCGTACCTGCTTTATGTACCCTATAGAATGCATACCAAAGGTTTCCGAAGACGGCCGAACGATATTGAGGATTCAACGGGGAACTAATTGACCTCATCTTTTGCCAATCCTTGCTACTCGTCCAGTACATTTAGCACCAATGCATGCACCCGGTTCGCATCGTCCATGCTGCGAATGCAGTTAGTAGAAACATCGGAAACGTCTTCCATGTTATAGGGATCAACAATCGCATCGCGTGCATATTTAAAAATCCGAAAGGGTGGTAGCACACGCACACAAATTGACTACAAGTCGTGTTGTAGAAGATGCAGTGCTACTATAAACAAAAACTTAATAAAACACTTTAAACCTTTACTAAGGGAATACCAAACTTGTTGTCTACAGAATACTTACTAATAAAACAATTTAATTTTAAATAACTTCTACGTCATATTTTAGGAAATGGTAGGCTTGAATATATTCTTTGAAAACAATCGAAGATTGCCGAAGACACTCGAAGAGTGCACAAGCGCGGTCACTAAGCCAATTAGCATTAATACCGAGTATTCTGTACTTTCGTAGGTTGCTCATTCCTTAGAACCAAATCTTCCGCATAGCGGTCGTTAGCAAGTAATTATTTCTAGAACCGGTAAGTACTCGATATCGCCCAAATAGAGAATTAGATGTTCGATGTAAAAGGTAGAAAAACTCGGTCAATCATCCATATAACTTGTACTTCGACCCGCTCCCGTTCTGAAAATTTCCCAACATTTTTCAAACGACAATGGTCTTAAAATTTTTAAACCTTCGAGAGATCTATAAGTCGTGATCAATTACACGTTCGAGCTACCCGTAAACTAACATATTTTATAGTAACAGTGCGCTGTATAATACATGCATATCCCTTCTCTGCGCTCCTGCTGTTCTTGTAGTTGCTTGAAAAGTCAGTCGCCTTTTTTTACTGCTAGGACCGCTGCAAAGCACCATTCTATACTTTCTTTAAAAGTATAGCACATCGCGCACTTTTTTGTCTGATAATTAAATTTTGCTCAATTAGGCTTTTACACTTTCGCATATTTAAACATCTAATACGATCGATTAACCACTTTCGATTATTCTAACGGGAACCACCATACTTTCCGCCGCACCGTTCTTTTTGAATCCAACGATCCGATAGGCTTCCACACACTAACACCTAACGTACCTTTCCTACTATTTGTTAAACAAAAACTACCGGCATCGCCATGTCCGTATATATATGTAAGCAGATGTTTGTGGATGTGTACGAGAATATGTAACCATATACATTAATCAGTCTAGGCTATTTTATTTAGTCCAAAAGCTACTACTTTTCTAAACCACAATTACTAATCGCCTTTTAGGTTTAACATTTGTACCATTTCCCAATGACCGGTGCTACGTACATGGAAACTTTAATTTCTTATTGGAGATAATCTTTATTCTCCTACGCACTGTTGCGTTGTTGCATGCCTACCCCTTTTGGGAATATTTGCTCGTTATAGGTTGTAGCACCCGCGGTTTTACTTAACTACACTTCGTGAGACCCCTATAATCTTTTTAATCGTGTCTTTCTCGCTTACAATACAGTAGGACTTGTTTTTTGTACCGACGAATTCTAATACTAAGCCCCCATTAAATTCGTTTTTAAATTTCCTTACAACTTTTTTGTCGACATGTGGTATATTATATTTATTATCCGCGGGGTAGTCACTCTTTTAAGATAACTATATTTTTGATTGGTATCAATTAAATTTTTCTAGGGAACCCAAATCTGTAAATAGATTTTAAATACGACCACTCCATACAAAGTTATGCTTTTTAAAGACACAAACCTCTAATTTTTTGCCCGTCTTTATTTAACTCCATCTTTAGAGCCTTTTTTCGCTACCCAAGATATATGCTTTAACCATCCATTTCCCGAGAAATCTAAAACCGATGTGTTCCTCGAACACCACGTGGAGATAACACGTATACTCTGTCAACCAGGATAGAAGCAGGAAGGATTTGGAAGAAGGGAAGGTGGGAAAAAGACTTAAAAATTATGGAATCTTAAAACTAATATATACAATAGATTTACAAAATTTATACAACTATCTTAGACCTATATCTGTATGCCTCCCATGCGTAGATTAATAAGCTTCCAGGATGACGTTACGCTAGTCATCTTCGCTCGATAAACTAATTTTATTAATAAGCTGCGTGTAGAAATCGTATTTTTTACTCCAAATACATACGCCGGCAAGTACTTCATACCAAATAAAGAATTAGATGCTTGCTGACTGTTAACATCCGCTTTCCTCGTGTACGTCCAGACACATCCAAACCCATGCGCATCTCTGACCATGCGCACCCCTAACCATGTGCATTTCAACCCATGCACATCTCTACCCATGCGCACCCCTCTCTGTGCGACTGCTATTTCGTGGTAACGTCACAGCCTTTTGTAAATAAAGCGCAATGTAATACTATTCTAAAATTTGTATTCTCTCATACATAACATAATTTAAAAATATTTAATACCAAGCATGAAGTGAGTCATTTAAACTTAATTTTAATAAAAAGTTATACAAAAAAACAGTCCTTTCTTTATGTTTGTTTGAAGTGGTTTTAATTTTATCTAATTTTATTCGCAGCTTAAAATTTAAATCGACACCCAAGTCCTCTATCTCTTTTTCTTTTTTTTTCTTTTAATCGCGGCCCTCCCACTATATCCTGCATACGTATATTGTTGGCTTGATTGACTTCTTCTTGTCGGTATTGGAGGAAATACTTATTCTCTCACTCACTGTTGCGTAGTTGCATGTCCAGCACTTTTGGAAATATATGGTTGTTATTGGTTGTAAGACCCTCGGTTTTAAATGATCCGAAAGTTTCTTTACTAGGCAAATATACAATGTTTAACGGAACCCTTTGCGTGTGGTGTACTCCAAGGTTACGAAACCCGCATTCCTTAGTTCGTCTATGTTATCTGCCATTTCGATAAATACGTTTTCAGAATAACCTTTTAAAAAGTATACGGATTTAGTAACATCCTTTTCCGCAAGGACGCCTACATAACTAAAAAAGTTTTTTTCACTAACCACAAATGCATACAGCTTGTAGAAACCGGATGTATCCAAATCAGTCCATCGGCACATAAAATAATCTTTTAATTCTTCCTCCTTTTCTCTAATAAGACGTTCTTTGTCTAACACATCTTTGTATTGTTCGCGTATTCACGCAGTGTTTTCCATGTAGTCCAACTTTCGCTTTTTGCATCCATTTCCTCTAATTCCAGTTGTCTTTTTCTTACACTTACAGCGTATGGCGTGCATAATGGGGCAATCTTTAGCGTAAACGGATACAGTTTACTGCCAATATTTACGCGTTGTCCTACAACCTCTAGACGAATGTTAGGCGTATCTATCAACCCCAATTCCGAAATGACTATTTCTTTTGGAATTGTAGAATATGGTGTTGCAGATTGTGTAAAATATGCACTACCTACTTTAATGTAGCACTTGTGTAAGATTTTTATTTTATCTTGGCTATCTTCCTCCTCTACTATCTCCAAATAATTTACAGGTAAATAGTTAAAACTAAAAGCCGAAAGCACATACTTTATCAATTTTACCCTTTCCTCTGGTTTTTCGGACAACTTAATTTGCAAGCCCGTCAATATCTTTGTATTGCCATTCCCTCAATACACCTACTGTAGTAGGTTATTATACACTAAACAGCTGCTATTTTGTAGCTTGTCCGATAGCTTACTCCGCATTTTGGCAAGTGGTACCGAGTACATTGGCGCCTTTAGGAAGTATAACTTACTATCTTCCAATAAGGTTAAAAGTCTTTTAGGGGATTATACACCCGTTCCGCACTGACATAGCGTCCAATTGTACAGTTGTATATTACAAGAATGCGTATAGTTATGGGTGCGCACGCGCAGGGGTGCGCATGGGCAGGAGGTGTGCGCGCAGGGGTGCGCATAAGCACAGGGGTACTTAGGCGTACACCGGAATGCGTGAGAAGCTGCGTTAGATCACCAAAAATCTTATTAATATTAAAACAACATAGATTGTATACAATTTTATTAAAAATATTACACTTTTCTTCGTATTCGCCCTTATAGTAGAAGTTATGGTTTGTAGTTAAATAATTACACATCTCCATCTTGCTAAGTATGCCAGCAAAATCTTGGGTTACATCTATGTCAAAAAGATAGTAATAATCTTTTTCGACTTCGTCTAATATATCTGGTAGTTCCTCCAATAAAGTTTCCAACTTAACATCTGCTAGTTCCACTTTGTATGGAACACATATAGGATTTTAGAATTTTTTTATTAATGCATTCGAAGTCTTCTTTTTCCGATAATTTCTTTTACTCTCTGGCCCATCTTGTTAGTGCTCTCCAGAGAAAACGGGAGCTTAGCTTTAACACCATGCCTAGCGGAAACAAATCGGTAGAACTTTCTTCGTATATAGCTGTTAAATGCACCACAAATTTCTTTTTTTAGAATAAACATCCTTTTGTTTGCAGATGTTTGTTTGGCGTCAGAAAGGTCGCAAATTTCAACCAACATTATATTGTCACAAAATGGTTCTGTAATTGGTGTGTGTAGTCCGCCAGTCAGCATCTGTTCGCCTTCGACATAACAAATATTACCAATATCTGTCACCAGATTATTGTTGTACATATTTTCTGCAAACAGCCATAATGAGGATGCTGGAGCAAATGAGGTCACAGAACTGTCAATAAACACCTACTCATTTAAAATACATAAATATTTCTTTTATCGAGCATTATATGAACGAAAGAGACAGATATAAGTATCTTTCTATTTGCTGGTAGTGCCTTGCCCAGATATTAATAACATTCCATAATTGTCATTTTTTAATTGATGGTTTACCTAGAAATTCAAAACCCTTTTTGCGTTCAAATCAAGGACTACTAAAAAGATAACCTACCATGCGATTGATATTTTTACGTTCAGAATACCACTGGTGCTCCAATCGGAAAATTGACAGCCCTGTCTAAAGATACTTCACGGTAAGTCCGACATACCTAGGACCAAGATAGTGCTTGTCAAGAAACCTTCTATCTGTTCTTGATAAAGACAGTTTTGATAACACACAAGCAAAACCTACAAATAAATTATTATTGTTTGATTAATCGCTAGAACTCTGCAGCAAAAAAATGGTTTGGTGTTATCGCTTCATCCTCATCACTATCTAAAAGAAGATACCTTAAGTGTCTCGATTTCTACTTCCATCAAGTAGCTTTTTAATATTGTATCAGAGGGCGCTCGGTATGGAATACAGCATAGAACGCATTCTTTACAGCTTTTATCAGCCGGGCCCAACTAGCTCCCATATGTGAACTTTCGGTTGAAAAACTATATCATTTCCATATCCTGAAAGGATTCTGCAATTCTTTGCATTTCAACATTTTGTTTATCTTCTTGTAATATACATTCAGCTATAACAAAGTTTGTTCCATTGTCGCAATATATTTCTCTTGGTTTACCTCGGCGCTGCATAAAATTACGAAAAGCCATAACGAAAGCATCACAATCCATTCCATACAAAATTTCTAGGTGAATAGCTGAAACGGTAAAGCAAGTGAATAGACATACCCAGCATTTTTCATGTCATCTTTCAACTGCTTTTTCAATAGGTCGTAGGCAATCTATGCCATCATAGGTAAATGATTGCGTAAATGTAGCTAATCGAGCATAAGGAAGAACTTCCATCTCAGGTGATTGTGGCTTGGTATTTAAGTACTTACATCTTGATCAATTGCTTCGAATGTTCTTCAATGTTTTGACGAATTCTGCTTCACTTTATTTCCTACCGTTTTGTGATGAAGGTGTAAACATGGTTCATGATATGATCTTAGCAGTAATCGTGTGGCATAATAATTACTTGTTAATATTATTGGCCTTTTTGTATCAAATCCAACACATGTTGCTGCATCCACACGTCCTCTTACCTGTAATACTCCAAACTCGTCAATATATGGAGATAAATTATATAGATTACTCCTTCGAAGAATTGACAGCTGTTCAATTTTTCAGGATAGGCTTCAGCTTGAATGATTATATACAGAATTAATTCAGCATTGTACAGTTCTTCAGTTACCAATGCGCCGCTTGGAGCTGAAAGCTTCTTTGCTCGACATTTAAGCATACTATAAAAATATTGCACATAGAAAATAGCCCTTAATAGGTGTTTCCAATTTGAAAACCTTTCCCATAGTATGAAGAGCAATACCACTTGATTTACGCAGTAAACTTTCAATTCTTCATTGTACGATAAGTGAGAGTAGTGCCCGCTGGCCATTTTTCTTCTTTTGATACAAGATTGTAGGAGCCTGAAACCATCGTTTATTAATCAGCTTTGTTACGTTCCAATTTTGCTTTTAAAATTTCCCTTGTTAATTCAATACCCGCTCGAATAAATTCCGTTTCTACTGTTAAATTTCTCAACTTAAATCTAGTTGCTCTAAAACGACAAGTATATGTTACAATTAAATGGTTCACATCCTGTTTTAGGTACCCGTTATCTTGGTATACATTACGACCGTGTATAATTGCTTCTCTTGTGTTTTCCATTTAAAGACTTGTCGAGATGGTGGATCCTACTATCGTTTGATAGCATGTTTTCCAGTTTTAGTCGCGCTTCGATAAGCGAGGATTTGCAGTTCGAATTCGTGTCATTTAAACCAATGTTGAATTTGATCGTGCAGCTTGTGATCGAAATATTTTCTACATTATTCGTCACCTTATTTCAAACGCAATGCACGTTTGTTTTTTTGTTCGACAACTAGGTGTCTTGCGTGTATTGGTAAGTTTTCCCGCGTTTACCCATTCTAATCCGATTCTCTTTTTAGCTTTTTCTTAGCTGGAGGCCGAATTGGTTCTCTCTTTATGTAGGCCCAATTGTTCGTTGACGTAGACCAACTGCTTTTGTCTGTAGACCAACTGCTTTGCCCGTAGACCGCTGCTGCAGTTATGGTGGCAGGGTAAATAGATCCTGACTACCATGGCGTTGCTGTGCTGACTCACCCCCGACGATTTGCCAGATAAGCATCCCGACGCATAGAGGTATCTAACTCGTTTTCTTTTATTATTTATTAAAGATTGATGTTGTGAAATCAGTTCACCATACATGTTTAAAATCTAGCTGTGCTAGTGATTCTGCTTATATTTCTTTAATTCTTACTACAACTTGGTCTACATTTAATACTTTAATTTAACACACGTGCTATTGAGAAAATCTACATTGAATACTTTAATTTAATACACTTGCTATTGAGAAAATCTAAGCATTACTTTTTTTCCAATGAGTTTTATTACATGTTAGCTACAAAATGCGCACTTCTTGGATCCATCATGAAATTTGTCCTTTACAATATAACTTAAATTTAATACTTTTTTTGTCCATGTGAATTAAGAAGTTTTAATTTATTGTTATTGTTAATAGATAATCGTGGGCAACGTGTTTTTTTTTGTTCTTTGGTATTTAGGTGAATTCCCCCACTCTTCGCGTTTGGTAATTAGCCTGGTATTTACGTTTTTTCCGGCTACGTCTAGGTGCGTAGCATAATTTCTGGCGCCCTGGCGTGGGGCTGCAAGTTTGCTTTAGTTAATTTTTTTGTGCTCCGATTTTGTTTCGTGTAACTTTGGCACAGATTTTGTTTTAGTTAACGATTACTTCGATTTGGTTTTGATTAATTTCTTCTCCGAGTTTGTTTAGTCAATTTTTGTTCCGATTTTTTTTTGTTAGTGCTTAAGTTCCTACATAACCCGCATGTCTCGGCTTGATGCTACTTGTTTTTCTTCCTTTACGTTTGACCTGTTGTTTATTTTTTCTTTTTCTTTCGGCTCTTTGGTGTTCCTCATATGAGGATTGGTTTTCTTTATTTCTGTGTGGGATCGATCTTCTTGAATTTTGATTTTGTTCTCTTCCGTGATTACTAAATATCTTTGGTTGGCTAGTTTCAGATTATTGTACTTGTATTTTCGCCAATAATCCTAGTCCATTGAAAACGCTGGCGCAAAAAAAAATTTTTATTCCTTCTCTGTATATTTTATGCTCCCCATCAAGTCTAGAGTTGTTTTTTTCTCTTTCTCCGATTTTTCTATTCTACCGCCCGTCCTTTCGACGTTGTGGGGACTAAACTGTGCTACGGGTCACCAAATCGTTTTGTTGTTGGTAGGACGTAGGGATTGAAATACCATTTATTAATACGTTGTTTCTTTTCTTGGTGTACCATGGTATATTAGCGCATCCAAGTAAATCGGCTGCGTGAAACCAAGCTTCAATACGAACTAGCATCTCGAGGCTTTGATCCCGAGGATAAAGTCGACGAGTTACGCAGGTCCGTGCAGAGTGCGTAACGCATGGAACGTGAACCAGAATTTAGTCCCGTTCTCGTATAGCCTGATTTCGCTTCCGAACTGTTAGCGATTACGGCTGCTGTCCAAGAGCTAAAACAAGCTCTGGCTACATTTTGTGGGGACAAATCTTCACCTGTGTTTAAACGCATTAGCTCCCTATGGTTGCATACTGAACGACGCTGTTCGAGAATGTCTCCAACTCAGGAGAAACGCCAAGCCCATTAGCAATTACTGCTGACCTTAGCTAATTTCTGCGGCTCCTTTGAAACAAAAATTAAAAAAATTCGTCATACTGTTACGTTATCCGAAACTCCGATAGCTACCTCTAGCCCGGCACACACTAGTAGTGTCGATTTCGATGAACCTCCTTTGCTTACTTCCGACTCAGAATCGGAACCTAAACAGGAATCCGCTTCCGTTACCGTGCCTAGGTCAACCGCTACTCCTTTCCGTCAATACATCCCGGTGTCGAAGTGGAATTTAAAATTACTACCATTACCTCGTGCCCTTTTCAGCCATATGAGCCTTTGAACTGTAATATTAATTTTTACGGCTATCACGCCTCTACATACCGACCCTCTACTAACAAGAATCATTTTGTTGCATGATAAGCCATATTAATTCTTGGTAGTATGTAACGCCATCCTCCAACATCAATAATATCTTGAATTTCCGTAATTCGAAATGCTACAAACCGTTTCATTATCTTTTTTGTGTCAGATCTTACCCAACTAAGTACGGTTTTTGAGTCAGACCATAACACAACTTTATAAATTTCTGCTATTAATGATTCAAAAGTTGTTTCTTTCAGTCTCGCTCCAATAAGTGCAGCTGCTAATTCAAGTCTTAGAATGAACATAAGTTTTATTGGTGCAACCCGTGTGTTTGCTGCTACCAATGAACATTCTATGATCCCATTCGACTCTTTTTGTAAACATGCTACAGCTGCAGTACAATCCTTACTTGAATCTACAAAGACATGGAGCAGAATTTCAACGCCCTTCCATTCGTGTGGTAAGAGCAGATAACATCTAGAAATTTTTTACTGTACCACTTGTGTTAATGCGCTGATCCAAATCTGTCATTTTTCATTGTGTTCATCAGTAATGGTATCATCCCACCCTATATTTAAGTAACTTAAATAGTGAAATACTAAGTCAACCATACAGACATTAATATGCGAAACTTTTCCCTCTTTGTTGGTCTTCTCTCACCATTCAAATTTTCTCAATTTCTTTTATTTAGCCGCAAAGAGTAAATAAAGACATCTGTTTTTGTGCACAAATAAATACCAAGAACTTTCTCTTCTTCACGTTCTGTACTGAGATTCAGATTCACGGGTGAATATAATTTACACGACTCAATGCCAATGCGTGCAGTATGTTTAGTAAAGTTGATCTCCAGTTTCCAATATCAAATCCAGCATCCGTATGTATCATTTCTACCTGGCTGGATAAAACAAAAGCAACTTTTTTAGTGTCACAAGAATCCAAAAAGTCGTCCACATAATGGTTTTTACTAGCTTCTACAGCTCTCAGAAATTCATTTTTCCAATCCTTAGCGTTGATTTTCTTTACATCTTGCGCACTACTTGACGAGTATGTTGCACCGAACGACATGTCTTGCAGTGCAAATACTTCTGATTCTTGTTCCACAGAGTCTCGCCCAAAAAACGCTGTACTTGCTGGTCTTTGGGCATCATCCTAACTTGGTGGAACAATTGTTTATTGTCACCGCTAATTGCGACTTTAAGCTGTCTAAATCTCATCTAAACACCAATTAGCGACGACAACTGATCTAGTCCCTTTAACAAAATTGTATTTAACAACACTCCTTGTACCTTGGTAGCAACATCGTACACTATTCTGATTTTTCCTGGCTTATTTGGGTTTATCACTGGAAATATAGGTAAATACCATACTTTCTCATAAGATTTTAGGAGCTCTTCTTTTGTTAGCACTCCTGGATTAGGTTCTTTATTCTCTCAACAACTTCAGGTTTGAGCCTCAGGCTTTGTTTCATACATTGCTCATTCGCAGCTTAATAGGCTCTGCAACTCTCCAATTATTAAATCCTATTAGTATCTTCGGCGTAACACAACATATAACATCACAGGAATCCCGCTGAGATATCGGTGACGTTCCGATTTTCCTTCATAGTTTAATGATTTAGTTAGCATGTTTTAGTTGTTTCACTGTACGAACTCTTTTCAATTCGTATACTGGAGCATTTTTGTAATTACCAGATACCTTTAAATATACTGCCATAGAGTCATTTTCAATTCGATGAGAAGTGCCAGTAAATTTCAAACACAAGTTAGATGTGGGTTCTTCTACTTGTAGTTCTTTAGCTGTATTTATTTCCAAAAACGTGCCAATTGAGCCTTCATCTAAGAATGCAACAGTCTCAATAACCTTCGTGACACCTTTAAGTACAACTGATATATAGCGAAACAGTATGAAAATTTTCCATGTGTTGGTTACAGTTCATTTCACTGTATACCGCATCGTCTTCAATGAACGCCTTCTTCAGGCTTTCTACTGGATCCATCAAAGGATGGTGTTTTCTTTTACATTCTGGTACAGTGCACTTTGCAGCAACTGAGCATCTGTAGAGATACTTCATAAAATGTTAGTTGAAGCACTGTTTAGATACTCCATAAGAACTTTGAAAACACTGCTCTCCTTTTTTGAAGTATTTGATACAGCATACCAGAAGATTTTCTCTACAAACAAGAGTTTCCCAGGTAACATGTTGGAGAATTTTAAAAGATCAAGAGCTGTATCCCTATCACCTGCAACAAATTCAGGACCTTTAAGAAATCGACTACTGATGAATTTTTTACCAATATCCTTTAATTAAAATGGCATATTTAACATGCATAATGAGCATGTGTGGTCAGATGAAAACCCACATTTCACGAAAACCAGCAATTTTCAGAAAGGAACGCTGATTGGACTCCACCGCATCGGTTCCCCAACATTTATATTTTTAACTCTATCTTCTAAATTCTCAAACTTATTTTCAAAATTCCCCAAGTCCTTTTTGAATGTTTTAAACCCAGCTTGAAAACTTTCCTCAACTTCATTTGCTTTCTAATCTAAATTTAATTTTTTCATTAGTTTCTTTCTCACTTACACCTCAATTTGCCTTTATTTGAACTATTTCTTCTTTAACATCATCCTCTAAAATTTGCACCACTTTTTCTCTCATTTCAAATTTCATCTCTTCTATGGCTTTGTTAGTTTCTTCTAAACCCGAAGTTATCCTTTCACTAATCCTTTTAAATTTTCCTTCATTCATCTCACTTTCTAACCTTAAACTTCCCCTAATTTTGCTATATTCTCTCCAAATACTGCTCGTAACTCTTGAATATTTTTATCAGATCTCTCATTCATTTCCTTGATACGTTTTTCATCCATTTTTTTAATTTGATTTAGACATAATAAGAGATCCATTATTTTTTATTCCTGGGATTCTGCTACACTATGCTCTTTTTTTACCTCGGATTCTCTTTTTTTGTTTCTTCCATGAAAACACTTTCCTGCGAACCGATTTATACTCCCTCAGCTCTCAAGCTTTCACGAACTTCTTTCATTCTATCAGTCATACTGGAAACTAATCAGATATTACAAAAAGGAAAAAAAATACTTCAAAAACAAATCCTACGAAACAAGAAACTCTAATTTACAGACGAATTAATCGTGCTACAGGTTGGGTCGCCGCTAGAAGAGAGGTGACAACGTCGCGCATTGAGGCGTCACTAGAAGAGTGCTGTGATACAGATATAGTAAATTGAAAAACTTGAAATTGTTGACTTACCTTCCTTTCTAACTTTGTCTTGCTTGACTAGCACAACCGAAATGTTGGAATTTATAAAATAAAACTAACACAGCAATATTAAAGCATTTATAAAGTATAAAATATTTTATCTCATACAAAAGCATATAGAATATTTACAA
Organism: Platerodrilus igneus; assembly: GCA_036346225.1. Lineage (NCBI taxonomy): Eukaryota > Metazoa > Arthropoda > Insecta > Coleoptera > Lycidae > Platerodrilus > Platerodrilus igneus. The sequence continues at coordinate 3,970,091 of JARFIW010000500.1, read as the reverse complement.
CATCGTTTCTTCAAACATCTAATAATTTCTAAAAAGTACTTATTTATTTAATTATAAAAATGTTCCTTACCTTATTTTAAATTTACAAAACTAAATTTCTTCTCTTATAGATAGTTTACCTGGTTATGATTTTCACGCTTGTAAGGTTTGTTTTGGCCAAACAAATCCTTGACAGATAATCCCTTAAAAGGTCAGAATGTTTCGAACTCTGAACACAAACATTTCCGGTAAAGACCCTTACAAAAAAATGATTAGGACTTACTCTATCTTAAACTAAATGATAAAATTCAAGTATCAGTTACAAACAATGTTAAAAAAAATTATACTTGCAAAAATCCACGAAAGGCTTTTCCAATTAAATATCTTCGGCTTCTTGGCTTTATTTTAAATTGACGTGGGATTTCCCAGTCTACAAAATTTTGAATATTATTATAGTCTCATTTAGAAACCAATGTGCATTCTCAGAATTATTCAATAAAGTTCTTAATAGCTTTTTATATTCAAGCATTTCTCCTCTTCATTGTATATAATTAAATTTAATAATTTCCATGTTTTATGCAGGTTACGTTTAACACATCACTTCTTTATTCATTGTAACATCGTAATTATTAAATTAAGGTATGCGTACTGCATATTTCAAATATCATCTTCGCAAAGCAACAGCTCGCGACGTAACAGAACATTTCGCCATCGAATTCATGAATGAATGAATGAACCGTTTAATAAACGTTTCTATTTATATACAAAATTATCTATTTCTAAAACAGACTCGCGTTTTTACGATTCCATTCTAAATAATACACGCCTATCTTACGTAATATTGTGGGAAATCCTCATTAACGTTCAAAACCATCGCGTTTTGTTACCTCGTTATCGAATTCCACTTATTAGTGACGTGCGTTGCTCGTCTTTGTTTAGCACACAAGGTTATTGTGGCGTCGCTTACTAATCCAGTAATTGCGAAAAGTAGTAAATAATTTTTATGGGTTATTTTATAAACTTGATGGGTTTTTTCAATGTTCCGATCGCTTTTTGGATAAACGTTTCTTTATTAATTCATTCGTTTGAAATCGACGTATTTTTCTCAATTCCTTTCATAAATACGAGAACATGTTTTATTTAAAACGTTTTTATGGCATACAAAGGCTAATTACTTTAAAGCTTTATAATGCAAACTAGGTGTTTGCATGGTAAAATGTGTTTTAAAGTTAAAATAGGGTTTTAAATACAAGATTGATTGTAGTTTTTATGCCTAATGCGTAAATCTAGCACTACTCTATTCTATTTACGGCAAATAAAGAACACTTTTATGGAAAATGTATTGATAATTAATAAGTGAAAATAAATGGTTTTGTATTTATCTTAAACTGATCGATTTCCATTCACATTTAATGCGTTTTTAAGGTATCTCAAAATTAATTATTTTACACATGCAGCTTACGTTATTTACAATACGCTTATATCATACAGGGTGATCATTTATACACGCAAAACTTGCGTTTTTACATGGCGATTTAAAGAATAAAAGTACGCTTGTATTATACAGGCCGAACCATAAATTTACGAAATTTCCATTTTTACCGGATTCTTTTATATTTTGGTAGGATGTATTTGTAGAGTTTGGGTTTCAATGAGTTCTCGTGACCCTTATCACGTCTATATATATATATATATATATATATAATGCTGTGATAAGGGGTTGTTTAGGGGTGTATTGAGTAGAATGGGTCGCGTAGTAACTGTAAATAGCAATGGAAATCAGAAAACTGCATTTATTTAGCAGAAAATAAGTAATTCGTACATTATGTAAATAGCAAGCATTTAACACCTTTATATAGACCGTAATTAACTTTAATCAATGCTAGTAAGCATATCTTTTAATAATAGAACGCGTATTCAGCAGAGAAATAATCATACAGGTAATTAAACTACGTTGAGAAGTGTTCTACAAGTTTATAAAATAAATACGCAGAAGATAAGATAAAACCTAATAAATCTTCATGCAATTACGCTGGAACAATAAGCGCTTTGATAAGAAAACGCACTTTCAAATATCAGTTTAAATAAATACATAAACGAAAACAGCATTCGTGTTACATCAATTAATTTGTACAATTCTCCAAAAGCTTTATCTGCACAAAACAACAGACGTAAGTTAAAAGTCCGGCTATGATAACAATAGTAAATCACAGCGTGATACCAAAATCCAAAATAGTTTCATCAGAAATCAGCTTGGAAATACGGGGAATGTTAAAAACAAACGTGGTTGGTTGCAACAATCTGTAAGGCTGCTTGGAAAACCAATCCAAATGTAGTGGGAAAAAGCTATATAACGCTCACAGGTGATAAGGCAGAGCAGTCTCAACTTGAAGCACGTCGAATCCACAACACTTTTAACCAAATATTTACGCCTCAGATAAATAAAATTTATGTTATACTGAAAATTGTGCTGTATAAGAATTACGTGAAAAAGCTTTTGCCGTTTTTGCAGAAAAAGTGATTAGAAATTGGTTAATTAATTTAAATTAAATATTTATAATGATGTAGGGCTTCTGGTTCAATTCTGGTCTACTTCTAGTCGGCTTCTGGTCCAATTCTAATAGACTTCTGGTTCACTTCTAAGATAATTCTAAATTCATATTATTAAGAAACCTACGAGTTTCAAGTGGTATTTAAGGGAAGAGGACCAAAACGTATAAAGAGAAATATAGAATAAAGCAAGAGGTAATTTTTGGAAACAAGGGGTAACCGCACTGAATTATTGATTCAAACATATGGAGTACAAAGCAGAGCATTGGTTTTCAATTGAAGATTATAAGAAGATGTTGATCCACAACACGAAACAACTTAACAGGAGACCACAGGTCAGAACTACCTAGTTTTAAGGAATCTTTTCTAATTTAAATTTTAACACTGAATTTATTAAATTTCTCTAAAGTTTGTAAAGAGTCAACAGGAACATTGAATACGTTGAAACTTACGTAAAAATCATAAAAAGGTCTCGAACGTTCCAGATTTTTTTGTAAAGGTGTCGCTTTTGGTGACTTTATATTAAGTTAAAAAGGATATAAATTTTGGGATACCCATATAGTATTAATTGATTGAAAGGTGTATTTAGAGAATTACAAAAATTGTGAAGTGTAAATATTATTTCCTTTCATTATATGAATGTTGATTGACTTCGTTTTATCAATTCAAACAGGTAATCATAAAGAGGTAAATGAAAATTGATCATCGTAACGTTGTGCATTCTGTGTAAATTAAAAAGGGCTAGCCGTGGCATAATAAAATTAGAAGATTAGAGAAAAACACAGAGCGGTAGCGTTTAGCTGGACGTTTATCACATCGGCGTATGGCGTCATCATTTATATTTAAATAACACAACAACGGGGTGGGGAGGATACATAGTAATATATATATATATATATATATATATATATATATACAGGGTGAGTTTTAAGTGTGGCAACGGTCGATAACTCCGTTATTATAAAAGCTACGTAAACCAAATTTGGAGGCATATTAGGCATGCCTAAAGTGCACATTTTAAAAATATTTGGAAGCATACAGGGTGTTTCATAATTCCAGGGCATATTAAACTTATATTTTTTTAAATGGAACACCCTATATATTATTACATTTTTGAAAAGCCCATAAAAAGAGCTTTAATTTGATATGAAATTATATCTGTCTATTCCTTTTAGTTTTTGAGATATTCAACTGTTTTTAGAAAAAATTACCCCGATTAGATACATTGCCACTGCACTAATACACAACTTATGTTAATTTTCAAGATGCAGAAAATTTTACCATATACCATAGTATATTTGTAAATATCACTTTTTTGAAATTTTTCCACAGTATACAGGGTGTGTCAGGTTTCGCAAAATGCAATTTTAAATATTTTTTTTAAATGGCACCCTACCAATTTTATTGCTACAATGGATAGTTCATTAAGTGTCCTTTCATTTTTGTTAAGCATTCCCTATACCTAAATCTATTACTTTCTGAGATATGTTCGATTTTCTTCAAATTTTATGAATGTTTTTAATTTATATAACTAAAAATAAGTTACTATTGGAGAATATTATAAAACAATTAATACATATTGATTAGCAATCAACTACACTTGTCAATAACAATTTTCACTAAAGATATAACAACCTACAATAATACGCTATCAACAGAATTCTGCCAGATCAACAATATGCATTTTATAGAAAATGTTCAAGCAGGAAATCAGGCAGGCTTTGAAAAAAATAACAATTACAATCTAAATGTCATTTAGGTTTATTAATTGTAGTGTGTTGTCATTAAACACATTATCAGTTTTGTTTTAAATGTAATCTTTGAAGGAGTTTTCAAAATGAATTTTACAGTGGAAGAACAAATAAGTATGATTTGGGTATTGGGAGCAAGTTTAAAAAATTTCCTACTTGCATCAAGAATATACCAAGAGAGATATCCTGTTAAATGACAACACACTACAATTAATAAACCTAAATGACACTTTGCATGTAGTAGTTATTTTTTTCAAAGCCTGCCTGATTTCCTGCTTGAACATTTTCTATAAAATGCATATTGTTGATCTGGCAGAATTCTGTTTATAGCGTATTATTGTAGGTTGTTATATCTTTAGTGAAAATTGTTATTGGATAACTGTAGTTGATTGTTAATCAAAATGTATTAATTGTTTTATAATATTCTCCAATAGTAAGTTATTTTTAGTTATGTAAATTAAAAACATTCATAAAATTTGAAGAAAATCAAAAATATCTCAGAAAGTAATGAATTTAGGTATAGGGAATACTTAACAAAAATGAAAGGACACTTAATGAACTATCCATTGTAGCAATAAAATTGGTAGGATGCCATTTAAAAATTGCATTTTGCGAAACCTGACACACCCTGTATACTAGTAAGAAATTTCAAAAAAGTGATATTTACAAATATACTATGGTATATGGTAAAATTTTCTGCATCTTGAAAATTAACATAAGTTGTGTATTAGTGGAGTGGCAATGTATCTAATCGGGGTCATTTTTTCTAAAAACAGTTGAATATCTCAAAAACTAAAAGGAATAGACAGATACAATTTAATATCAAATTAAAGCTCTTTTTATGGGCTTTTCAAAAATGTAATAATATATAGAGTGTTCCATTTAAAAAAATACAAGTTTAATATGCCCTGGAATTATGTAACACCCTGTATGCTTCTAAATATTTTTAAAATGTGCACTTTAGGCACGCCTAAAATGCCTCCAAATTTGGTTTACCTAGCTTTTATAATAACGGAGTTATCGACCGTTGCCACACTAAAACTCACCCTGTATATATATATATATATATATATATATATATATATATATATATATATATATATATATATATATATATTATAATAAAACTCGCCTTACTACAAAACTTGCAGCTCTCTTGACCTTGTATGGTTACCGCTTCTTAATGCTCCGGCTGTTCGGCTTTCTTTATTCGGACTCTTTTGTATACTGCGGCTATGAGTACTCTATTCTGTTTTCTTTAAAAATTTTAGGCAGTTACTTTTAATTGCGAATCACTCTAGTCTGGGTTCTGTAACTACGGCAATTACTAAGCGCCAATATAATATTTTCCACAACAATAGTAATACCACGACCAACCCCGAATATCTGTGCCTGAACTACTATAAGAATCAAGTTACTGAATGCACGCACCCTTATGTCACAACTGACAGGTTGATGCGTCGTAAGTTTTTTTGTATTAACTTTTATAATCTATGGTATTAATAAGAACAGTGTTGGAGTTGGATGCTTTTTTATTCCCAATGTCAAATCCCAAATAGCAGTAACTAGAAGACAGCTTTAATTACTCACCTCTTATATCCTGATTAATAGACAGTGCTTCACAAGTATTTGCATTACGATTCTATCTCATTTAGCAGCAACATCCATAGCTATTACAATTATTTGTCTTAGTTTTCGTGGACTTATTATGATTTATTAAAATTCTAAGGTTAACAACTACTTAATTTTATATGAATACTTAAACCAGATCCTTGGCTTCGCTGGATCTCGGAGTCGTACTATGTCTCCCAATGTAATATAAAATTATGGTCGCTGGTGGCAATCGTTCCCCTACTTGTTAATGAAACAGCTTGGTACCTGGGCTGTACACCGCTTTTCTTTGGTTATCCACAATCCGGTTAGACTTGAAAAGCCAATTCAAATTGTACTCTTCTGGTTTTACTTCTATCGTTCTCAAATTTTCACTCGCCCTTCTTATTATTTTTTGAATTTCTTTTGTGTTACTTTGAATAGGTTGCAGACTAATCAATTTTAATTTTAGTTTAATCAATTTCAAACACAGTTTACAGTAGTACTATACTTTATTAATCAAATAAAGCTCCTGATAGTTCATCAAAAAACAGCTATCAAAATTATTAATTAATTCCAAAAACTTTTGTTCCTTTTACAACATCCAAAAGCCCCCCAATTCCTTAATATATAATCCTTATTAATTCTAAACCTTAATCAATGCCCACTAGACATATGTGTAACCTCAAATACATTAATCATAACTTCATTTTCAATTCACTTAACCAATTACAATTTCCAAACACGTATATATATCATTTTATGTCTACATTAAACTTTTAAATAAAAAACCCAACATGAACATAATGATTATAAAATAGCAAGAAACAACCTTAACATTAAAACTAACTTCTAGTGCACAATAAATTTGGATAATCTACATAAGTTCAAAATAGTAGACAGCCTTAATTCTAAATTTTAACACTATATACAGTGACTTGACTTTTCCGAATTTATATACAAGACCTTATTATGTATTTCCACACCCTTTTACCCACTGACGTTGTCCACCATTTTCAGAGATGTTTTTCAGTGATGTCCTCCAGGTACTACCTACTCAAAGATCTAACAATGGAAATTTCAAGCATCCTTTTTCTAAAAGTGTACCCTAAATTAAACCTTTGTTAATTAAACCATTTGTTTTAATGTTGAGGATAGGTTCTCCCTGCCCCATCTGTTTTAAAAGAAACACGTTGGGCGCCACTTTTTTTATATGTTATGTTATGTACTTTTGTCTCGCGTATAAGTTGTTATTTCTTAATATCCTTATTTAATGGTTCTCTTATATTTTAAAAACTTTAAATGCCCGTATCTACATCAATTTCTGCTCAATGGTAGACTTGAGGATCTTACCATCAAGGAAGGTTCTGGGGTTCACGTTTTGATATGTCAAATTATTTTATACCAATACCCTGTAACAAGTTTATTTTCTGGCAATATTTTCACAAATACCTAATTTAATTAATTCATAAAAAGTCAATTCAAATATAATATCGCTACACAATCTACGTGATAAATATTACATATTGTTAAATACAATATAAGCTTTCGAATTGAGAGCATAAAATTATAAATTAAGTGGTGACAGAAAATGCCATTTGTTAGCGTCACTGGAAGGTCTCCCTCCTTTTGATGATTGTAAAAACCATAACTGTTGTCAGACGGCAGCATACGTCAATAGAACACTTCCACCTGAGCTGTTGTTAGAGAAGGTCAATTGTTCTTTAAATAAAGGAACATGGCGTTGCAGACCACGTGTTGGAAGCACCGAAAGATTAAAGTCGATTTCATTTAGAAATCGTCTCGGCGAAACTCATTATATGTCCACGCTTGACAGGTATTAGTTCGTATAAGACGGGACGTTAAATTGTTCTGAATGGCTTTAGAATAACAGTAAGTATTACCGAGTTTAAAGCCCTTAGTAATTTGATATTTGCAGTGCAACTTATGTAACTTATGCAAACTTCTATAATTTAAGAAAATTTATAAAATTTATTTAGTAATCAATGGAAAATTTATTGGCAACTATTTGACATCTTGTAGGAATTGTAAAACATATTTGAAATTGTACTTGATATGGTAATCAATCCAACGTGGTTCATTTGTTCGATGTGGACGCACGCTTATGTTTGTTGGATATTCAGTATCCAGTTATTGGATTGAATGGCATTGAAGATTCCTAACCTGTAAATGCTGAAATAAGAAGATTTCAATTTATTAATTATCATTCCGGGTACGATTCTAATACCTTGCAAGTATTCTTCTGATGGATTAACATCTGGTATGTAATTAGTTTTTTTAATACGTTAGCTGTAACTTTTGGCATGATTGATTGATTAAATTGGGAAGGGTGACTTAAAGCCACGCGCACTTAGGCCTCCTGGTGGGCCCATTGTGCTGCCTTCCTTGCCCTAGGTTGGTCCTTCATTACTCAACCATCCGACCTTGCAGGTGAATTTGAGGATGTCGGACCAGGGGGTGTCTCGAATTCCGGCCTTCTCGGGCCAAAAGTCCCCCAGCATGGATCCTCGAAGTCGGGCGATTACCGGACAGGTGCACAGAATGTGCTCCGCCGTCTCATCCTCCTGTTGACAGCCGCGACAGGTGGGGTTGTCTGACAGACCCATCCTGTGCAGGTGCTTCCTTAAAGTGCAATGCCCGGACAGAATACCTACTAGTAGCCGTAGTTTCTGTCTTGGCAAGCGTATGACAAATTTTTCTATTTTGGTCATGGGAGACCTTATAAACATTTTTGCCTGCCGGCAGCTTAATGTACAAGCCCACCTATCCTTGTGACGGCGGTGGGTTATTTGTCTTATCATGGAGAATACCACCGATGGCGCAATAGCAACCGATGGCTCAGGGCCGACAAAACCCCGAGCCGCTCCCTGCCTCGCCAAAGAATCTGCCTGTTCGTTACCTGAATGCCCTTTGATCCAAACCAGTTCAAGGGCGTTTGTATCAGAAACGAGCTCGAAAACACGATGGCATTGGTATACCACCCCCGAGAGAAGCTTCTGCTTGTTTAAGCTCAGAAGAGCTGCTCTACTATCGCTCAAGATGCGTATAGCTTTGTTCTGGATTCCACGTTCCATTATGGCGTTAGCGCCGTGCATGATGGCTATGACCTCCGCTTGGAAGACAGTTACCAGCCTGCCCAGCGCAACACTTTCATGAAGGTCTAGGTCATCGGAGAAAATGCCTGCCCCGGTACCTTCATTTGTTTTGGAACCATCTGTGTAGATGGAGATCTCCGTTAAGGAGGCGTCCTCAGTGTTTAGACAAACCCCAAAGCGCTTCCTGGAAATCATTATGGGTGCGATCGAATCAACCACTCCTCCCAAGATAGGGGTGTTCTGCACCGCCTCTCTTAGTATGTTGTGGTGTCTACCACCGCCTCCCTTATCGATCCATAGACCTTTGAACCGCAGCCTCATTGCCGCTCTCAAAGCCATCTCCTCCACATGTAGGTCCAGCGGAGTGAGGCCTAAGATGGCTTCTAAGGCTACAGTAGGTGTGGAACGCAATGCACCTGTAATGTTTAGACAGGCCACCCTTTGGATATGAGTAAGGTCTTTGACTGTATGGGCCAGTCTGGTCCTGCGCCACCAGACTACAGCGCCATAGCAGAGCATCGGCCTTACTGCCATGATGTATAGTCACAGGACAGCCTTTGGTGGAAGACCCTAAAGTTTGCCTATGGCACGTTTGCATTACCAGAACACTTGGTTGGTTTTGCTAGTTTTCATTTGTAGGTGTTTGGCCCAGTTCAGCTTCTTATTAAGTATAATGCCCAGATACTTGACTTCTTCTGATAAGGGCAAAGAAGTTTGGAAGAGCATTGGCAATTTGGTTACCGTCAGCTTCCTTTTATTGGAAAACAACACCAGCGCCGTTTTGTTGGGGTTGATGGTTAAAAAGTTATCGGAGCACCAGAGCTCCGTGATCCTTAGTGCTGCTTGCATCAAATTACACAGCACTTGTTCGAATTTGCCGACTATTAGGATAGCTATGTCGTCGGCGTAACCTATTGTGTAGAAACCTGTCTCATTAAGACGTTGAAGAAGGCTGTCCACTACTAAATTCCATAGTAGCGGTGACAGTACGCCCCCCTGGGAACAGCATTTATCCACCACCCTAATTACTGAGGTTTCCCCCACATTTATGTGTACCCGTCGACATCGCAGAATCTGCGTGGTAAACTGCCGAAGGGTGTCCTCAGCTCCATGTGTCCGTAGAGCTCTATCGATGCTTGCAAAAGTAGTTTCGCTGAACGCACCCTCAGTATCAATAAATGCGCCTAAGGCGGACATGTTATTGTCTAGGGTTTTTTCAATCCGTCCTACAACAGCGTGGAGGGCAGATTCCGTTGATTTTCCTGGTATGAAGGCGTGTTGATGTGGGTGAAGTGGATAAGAAAGCATTATCCTCTCCCTCATATCATTGTCGCACAGTCTCTCCAAGGTCTTTAGCAAAAAAGACGTGAGACTAATCGGTCTGTAGGATTTAGCCTGGGAGTAGTCCTTCCGGCCTGGTTTAGGAATGAAGACAACTCTAACCTCTCTCCAACTGCTGGGGATGTATCTAAAAGCAATACAGCCCCTAAAAAGTACCACAAGGAACGGTGTCAGCCTCTCCACTCCCCACTGTAGTAGGGCGGGGAAGATGCCATCCCTTCCAGGGGACTTAAACGGTTTGAGAGTTGAGATAGCCCATTTAATTTTCCTTTCATCCACTACCCGGTTTGAAACCTCCCAGTCGGCCCCGTTAGGGGCCGAGCTGGGTTGATCCAACCCGTAAGACAAAGGTTGTGTAACACTGCTTGGAAAGTGCGTGTCCGAGAGTAACTCCGCTGTTTCTGCCTCGTTGGTGGTGTATGTACCATCCACACGTTTCAGACAGCATGGTTGATGACGAGGGTCTTTGGACAAAATCCTGTTAATGCGAGAGATTGCATTGGTAGACTCGACTGAGTTACAGAAGGTCTTCCATGAGTCTCTCTGTCGTCTTCTAATTGTCGTCTTGTATAGTCGCTGGTGGCTTTTATGTGCCTTGCAGTCAGCCATACTTCTGGTGTTCTTTGCCTTATTAAACAGTTTGCCCAGGGTCTTTTTCAGCTTCTGTAGCTCCGCGCCCCACCATGGAGTAATGGAGCGAGTAGAATCTGTCCTGACCGGGCATGCCTGTTCAAAGGACTCTACGATGGAGTTTTGTAGAGAGACCGAGTATCTCTGTAGCTCTTCTATTGTTTTTGGGTTGTCAGTACCTTGTGATGTCAAAAAGCGTTGCTCCAAGCTGTCTAGGTAGACAGACCTGTTGGTCGCTTTTGGGTTCCTGTATTCTTTACAGACAGCTACTGCTGCCTTTAAATTAAAACTTAACAATATGTGATCTGACAGTGTCGCTTTAGGCGTCACCTGCCAGTTCAAGATATGCCTTGAAATGTCTGACGATGCCAGGGTTAAGTCGATGAATGTCTGGAAGCGAGATGTGACAAACGTGGGTTCGCTGCCCCAGTTAAGAATCTCCAGATTCTTACTCGATATATACTCGAGTAGTACTTTTCCACGGGGGATTGTATCTGCGCTACCCCATACCACATGGTTCGCGTTGGAATCGCATCCGATAATCAGATGCTTTTTGTGCCTATCACAGTGATCAATGACTGCCGTCAACTCTGGAGGAGGTGGGTCATGGTCAATTGGAAAATAGGCTGAAACCAAGATTATGTCAGTAATTCCTCCCAGCCTGCATGTGATCTGTACGGCTGTGACGTCACGGCCACTCAGTTGTGGCAGGAGGAGAGCATTTATGTGCCTGGGTATGTAGATGCATGCCCTAGGCTTAGGTTGGTTACTAGCCGTAAAGATAGTACCATTTAGGCTTCCTAGTCCCGAGATTCCTGAGCATGCCACCCAGGGTTCTTGGATAAGGGCAATGGCCTGGTTATTGCTCAGGTGTCTGCATAACGATGCTGCAGCCGCCCTGCAATGTTGCAGGTTTAATTGTATAAAGTTTAGTCCCGCCATTGGTCTGTGATGGGTCAAACTTGCTTATCAAGCATCGCTGGGCAGGCTGTCCAGTGACGCTTTACTATACTCTTCCGCAAGCCATCCCACTAGCAGCGGATCCGAGTCTGCTGTGTCCATCAACTTTTGGCATAACAGACAAATAAGTTTTGTTTGTTCACGTGGAAATTTCCTAGTTCATTATGTGAGTGACAGACAAGTTATTTTTAAACTTTGGTGAAAGTAATCTATAAAGCTTCACTTTTAATCTTTGTATTAGTACTAACAAAAAAATGGTAGATGGCGATATAAAGATAGAAAAGGTTAACTTTCAGAATTAACAAAATTATAGCTATTTTAGAGAACTAAATTGTTTCATTTTGCATTTCCTTAATTAATAAATGGAATATTTTACCATTTAATGTGAAGTCTATGTAGTACTACCAAGACCAAATGATTTTTGTAATAAAATTTAATTGATCCTACAACTCAAAGTTAAACACTTACAAGAATAAATTTTGCTAGATTCTTATCATGTAAAAAACTACATTATTCTATTTTTGAGAGATGCTGATTATTACCAAGTACATATGTACATATTTTTGAATATCATAATTTAGTCAAATTTTTAAAGATGTTTTGTAAATAATTTTAAACTGCAACTTAAAGGAATAGATTTTCATTTTGGTCAAGACTATGATTATTAGTTGAAATGAATGAGGTTTGATTCTTATTAATTATGAATTTTTTGAAATGAATGCACAAACTGTGCTAGCCTTGTTCTAATCTGTTTACAGGTATAGCAGTGCATCTTTAAAGGTCAATATCGAGCCATAAGGTAAGAAGACTTTAGGGATTGGGTTCTCGTAATATTTTTTGTATAGCGGTATTTGAGTATAGGTTTCCGCATTCGCCTTATACAAAGGACTCAAGTTGGGTCTTCTTAGTATACAAAAATTCGGTGGCGCCATATTCACTATATTTTGGTCGCAGTCCAACCCCGACCCAAAGCTCATGTTCTACCCAGAGCAAATCGCTCGACTAGCCGCTTAGCCTTTGGAGGTTTTCTCATCTACGAGCCATTTTCCGCCGAAACTAACCGTGGGCTCTTTACATCTTCAGGAAATCCTCGTTATCTATCCTTGTGCCTTTCAGCTGGCCATATAGGAGTAAAATAAATAACCCCTTAGTAAGGCAAAACGTTATAATGTGCTAACCAAATTATGTATAATCAGGTTTTTTATTATTTGATCTGTTACTACCTAAATTGACAGTTGCGATTTCTACGGTAATTAAAGTTTGGTTACTCACGTAGAGTAAGGTACTTATTTTCTTTATGGCTTTCTAGTACAACTCCTGTTTAATTCCCTTGAAAATCCTTAGGTTCAACTTTCTAAATTTTAGTTGATTTATTTCCTTAATGTTTTGGTATATTTTTGTAGAGCTTTTCAGTAGAATAGAGTGATTTTGCTTGAAATTCAAAATGGATTAGAAAATTTAATATTACTTATATCTTTGTTTTAAATAATCTGACTGACACTTAATTTTGACAAATATTCCAAATTTTATGCAGTTAGGTTGATTAAGATTTTAAGAAACAACTTTTTTTTATTTTTAATTAGACGCCCTTGGTTTTGCTATTTTTACGGGATCTAATTATATTCCAAATTTGAATTAAATTTTAATTTCTGACGGATTCTCGTAAAATGTCAAATTCAAGACGATAAAATAAATGATACTTTCCTTAATTGTCTTGTTTGTAATTTGGATGTTGCTCTTGGTTTTCTTGTCCCTTCTCTGCCATAAGTTTACCTTTCTTTCGCGGTATCTTCTTCTCTTCCACACTACTTCCTTTGACAACTTCTGTTTTTATTAAAATTGCATAGCAATTGTATACAGTTCTTGTTGAAATGCTTTAACAGGTCAATTAGCCATTTTAATAAGAAATCTGAGTGGTTCAAATCTAGACACAAGGAATAATTCTTTATTAAAATGAAAATATGTAAATATAGCGTCTTTGACATAGAGATTATTACTATTGAAACAACTAGTTGCAAATTACAGGAGAAATTTCACTTAATACGAACCCTATCCAACATATGTAAGAGTGCAGTTGGAATTTGGATGGTGCGTCAATTGCCAAATTTACTGTTGATCCATAATTAGTATTTGAATAGTTAGGAAACGATTAGGTGAGTGGTTTAAAAATACCATTAAGGAAAATGTATCGAAAATATACACTTTTATGATCAAGTGTGTACGTTTTTTTCTAAACGACTAATACATACGCTCATCTTTACCCTAAAGTTTATTACCAGAGTCAATTGGAAAGAAAAGAAATAAAAATAATTTATTTATAAATCCGCATGCTTTAGAAACCATGAAAACAACCATTAACCCTAGAACTGCAGACTACATTTACAGGTCGTAATGTGAATTTTAAATAATCCATTTATTGAAGACGAAAAGCAATAAAACGTTAACGGTTGCATTTACAGTTGAATTAACATTAAAGAAGGATGACCGAACCACTTCCAAGAAAACTTCCAAAAATTTATTGCAATTCAGTATAACACACATACATTCATTTCTAGACGGCAAATCCTTTATGCTTGAACTTTTATGAGATTCCAGATATTTTGGTTATTTGCGTTTATTAGGGTGAATAGTAGATAAAAGGGAAGTCCGACGCTTCTGACGGGCAACGTCCGAGCAGATTGACCGTTCGCCGACTCGTTGATTGTATTTCTCTAGAGAGTTGAAATGTGTGCAACACAAAGCGAGCTCTGAACCCTGCTAACAGATATGATTTGGAAAAATCCTGACAAATTACAGTTATTTCCAACAAGGATTTTATTTCACTATTCGGTGCTAGTAAAACGTTTTCTATTTAGCTCTTTTGTGGGCGCGAGCTGTTGTTACATTTCATAAAAGCAAGGACGAAACGACGCTTGCAAGTTTTAAAAATGCATCGGCTATTGTAGAAGACGTCGAAAAACGAAATGTTGTTGAGAAAATAATATTATCGTGGCTCCCTTTTCGCAAATCTACGCTTTGCGTGTCGTCCATCGTTTAACTTCTGGTACACTAGAAAACCGCTTGCTGTAGTCATGTAGAGGTCTCAGTTCTATAACTCACAATCTCTGTCGTATTTAATAATTTACCGGAACTAGCATTTGACTAGAAGCACGTGCTTTTCACATTTTCATGCTTTGATGTAATTGTTTGAATTCCACCACGCTACGAAAAGTTCATGATTTAAATTATACTTTTCTCTTTGGAATGAGCTGATGCGAAGCATTATCTACTTCATGTATAATAAAATTAACATCCAGTTTCTAGAACAGTGCAAAACAATAAAATTTTTAAATATAATTTAAACTGGAATGCACATTTTTGATAAAAATTCTATTAAAAATTTAAGAGAATAAACTTGTATTTTAAAAAGTTTTGTACAAATCGCACACTCAATAAAAAGATAATGTAGGTACTTTAACAGATTGTCTGTTACACCAACATTTGTGCGTGTTAAACTATTGCTCTGTCCACCCAATTAGAAAGGGCAAGGCAACTAGCTTTGTAGTGACTTTTCACTGTGATGCCCCAACTTTCCTTCACTAATCCTTTCAAATGTTTTTATAAACAGGTAACAGGCCGCTGACGGATAGGGAGATCAAGGTGCATGAATGTCAGAATTAAGAAAAAACTGTTTTTTTATTTCTCTTTGACTCGAATAAGATGCAGAATAAATCTTTGTGCGGGATTATTTCTTTGAAGTACTATAACGACATAACAATGGACGCAGTCAGTAAAGAATATCAAAAAATACAATCAATCAAGTTTTATAGCGTTTTTGACATCGCTGGAAAAAGTTCAATTTATACTTCCTTTTTTTATAGGTCTGTTAGCTAAAAAATTAAAACAGACCTGCGTTACCTGACTAACCGGATGTTGAAAGTTAAAATGAAACATTTATTAAGAAAGTTGTTAAGCTCTTCTAAATCACTCTGGTTTGTGTGTGTTGTGTGTGTGTGTGTGTGTGTGTGTGTGTGTGTGTGTGTGTGTGTGTGTGTATGTGTGTGTGTGTATGTGTGTGTTTGTGTCTGTGTGTCTGTGTGTATATGTTTCTGTAAGTCTGTGTATCTGTGTGTCTGTGTGTGTGTGCGCGCGTGCGTGTGTGCGTGCGTGCGAGCATGCGTGGGTGCGTGCGTGCGTGCATGCGCGCGTGTTTGCATGCGCGCGCGCGTGTGTGTGTGTGTGTGCTAGTACGGAATTGTGCGTATGTGTTTGTCTGTATGTAGTGGTGTCTTGGGACTGCTCCCCTCCAACTCCAGGCCGTCGGCAGCCGGAAGTCCGCATTCCTGCACGTGTCTTGGCCATCGGCAGCCGGAAACCAGGAAGGTCACGTACAATCCCAAGTGTGTTTGCGTGTTTATGTATTTGTATTTGTGCTGGTGTTGTTTTTGTGTGAGTACAAAACTGTGTGTGTGTGTTTATCTGTAGGTAGTGGTGTCATAGAATGGTGTTATGGAACTGCTTCCCCTTCCAGTTCTTGACCGTCGGCAGCTGGAAATCAGAAACCAAGAAGTCCGCATTCCTGTACGCGTCCTGGCCGTCGGCAGCCAGAAACCAAGGGGCCACGTACAGTCCCAGGTGTGGTGGTGTTGTCAGTGATTATGCCAGAGTGTTTTCCCAAAGGCCAGATTAGGCTTTTACAGTAAGCTTAGTTGCAATGTGGGTTAGTCAGGGCTCGAGTCATTAATACATGTGTGTTTGCACTCTTGGTGTTTGTTATTCAGCTTAGGTACTGTTCCGTCATGCAAGTCGATATTATATGTTTTTCCGTAAATACAATGTGCAAAGACTTTAGTCGTAACTTTAAGTTTATTGTGCGCACTTCGGCAACGGTACAGTGCAAATCTAAAGTCGGTATTATCTATTAACATTCATTTATCTACGAAACGTTATCAACTGTGGACGTGCACGCGAATAGACGTATTTTCCAATCAACAAAATGGCAAGTGCATTCACATCATGTTAAAATAAGGTATTAATCCTTTATTATGTTTTGCATTTATATTATTATAATTGTGATTAGTCAAACTCCTATTCATGCATGACAAGGTGCTTCTCGAAACCTTAAAATATCGAGATGGTACTCAGATTGCTTCATGTAAGAACAACCACCAGCTATCATTTTATCTCAAAGCGCTAACCATTTGATCCTATCGAGCCACATCTGGCAAGTCCTATGATCATACGTCCTCTTGTTTTTATAATAAACTTTCCAAGATTTCCCATATCAATAAACGTGTATTGTTTATAAGTGAAATTTTGTGCCGGAATTATCTTACTTCTACTAATATTACGTCAGAAATAATTTTCAATATGTTTTGTAGTTGTTAATGAAATCAAAACGTATTCCTATTTAACGATTACAAACAACGAACGAACTTGCGTTGTAATTAAATCTTTATTTATCAAACATTGGCGTTTCTATAGTATACAAAGACATATCGACGTCAAGATCTTTCTGCTACCTTAACGCAGTTTCCTTATATTTTCTACGTTACCATAGCAACATATTAAAACATTGATAAAGGTAACATTTTTATTGTTCTGTTGAACACATGTTGAGACCTCAAGTTAATTTTGAGCTTGACACACGTATAAAAATTTGTTTTCTATTCGCGTGCTTTTTCACGCGTTATTTTTACGAGTGTTTATATTAATTAATTTTCTATTAACAAACAATATACTTTTATAGTTTTCTATTCAATACTTAAAATGCCTCCGAAAAAGTATGTCGCTACTGAATTGAATCTTTATAAGGATCAAATCAATGAAATTTCTGATTTGGGAAATTCAATAGAAACTTGCCCCGAATCTAAAATCATATTTAAAATTCAATGTAAATCTTTAACAGATGTTTACGCAAATTTTAATGCTGTGCTAATTCCGGTTCTTGCAAATTCGTCTGAACTAGAAGAACAATCATATCAAAATATTAGGAAAGATGTTGATGCCGCTTACTTTAATTACTTCATTATTGTGGACAGGTTACAACCACCCGTAGTTGTAGATCAAAAACAAGTCACTGCCGTTACCCTTAACCTCAATACTGAACTACAACCCTTAAGTTTAAAAACCTTCAAGGGTGATTTTAGTTTTTAACAATTATATATCGATTTATTCGATTGCTTGATGTACAATACTCCTTCTTTGTCTGATATAGAACGCTTTAATTATTTATTAACCTCAATTCAAAATGAGCCGTTACAATTGCTTAAAACCATCCCGTTATGCTCAAATAAATATTCTATTGCGTATAAATCCCTCAAAGAAAGGTACAGCAACCCAAGATTGTTGGCTCTCCTTCTTTGGCGAGCTGTCATATCTTCGCCGCCCTTAAAATCCGAAAATCCCAAGCTACTTAGATCACTCGTGGATTGTTTTCTGAAAATCTACCACAGACAGAAACACACTCACGCACCCAGAGGCGCGCACAGACACAGACACACACACGCACACATACACACCAGGGACTGTACGTGGTTCCCCTGGTTTCCGGCTGCCGGCGGCCAGGGCACGTACAGGAATGCGAACTTCTCGCTTTCTGATTTCTGGCTGCCGACGGTCGGAAGCTGAGAAGGACAGCAGTCCCAAGGACAACACTACACGCGCGCACAGACACAAACACACTCACGCACACATACACATACACACCGGGGACTGTACGTGGTCCACCTGGTTTCCGGCTGCCGACGGCCAGGACACGTACAGGAATGCGAACTTCTCGGTTTCTGATTTCCGGCTGCCGACGGTCGGAAGCAGGGAAGGAAAGCAGTCCCAAGGACATTACCACAGACAGAAACACACACTTACGCATCCACACGCGTGCACAGACACACACACACGAGTATTTCCAAACGCAAATAATATAAGACTAACCAATATAACTTAAGGAAACAAATAATTCTGTTAGATTTCTTAGGAGTAACAGGTTTGCTGTAATTTTTAGGTAGCAGACTAATTGTAATATTAAAATAATAATAAATAAAAATAATAAAATAGTTCTTAAAAATTTGAAATATCCTACTGAGCAGTGGAATTTCATTTTGGTTGATTTATTGCCAAAAAAACTCGATCCCAGCACTCGCAAATGGTTCGAGTTACGATCCGACTCTAAGAAAACACCAGAATTCGATACTTTTAAGAAATTTTTATTACAACAATGCTCTGCTTTAGAGAATTTTCCCCAGCGTCTAGTACTGCATACACAAATACAATGCAATCTACTACAGCTAAGTACACACCTACAAAGGTTATTTCTAGCGGCGTGCCATCAATGGAAGCGATGGAAGCACCGCTTCCCTAGTTGTTATAGGTAGAAATATGAAATTCCTGGCACTAACAGTGTATTCAATAGAATTCTCCTTGCTCATGGCGTCTTTCAGTATTCAGAATTAACTTCTTCAAGCCAAGCCCAAAACACTAACAACAGGAAATCGAGAGAGAAATTTCTAAATTCATGAATAATGACGCCTTCACAATCTGTATATACCCTTCGTAGATAATCGCCTGTCCTCTTCGATTTTCTCAGTACAGTTTTCAAGAAAAATATAACATAATTTCTTCAGGTAGACCTACCCCACCTATCAATTTAGAAACTAAAGTTGAACACTCCGTTAAACAATTTATTAGACACTATAAAATGGACTTTTATGATAAATATAAATGATTTACGGGACGTGACATACTGAAAAATTATTTTGTTGGCCTTGTTTGCTCTTTAATATTTTTGAAAACACGTCTTGGAACTCAAACGGCTTTTCGGACAAACAACTTCCACAAAAATGTTAACACACACTAACAGCAAAAAACATTTAACTTCGTTACTTAAAGAAAAGATATTTGGTAAGTCTCGCATTGAATATAGTTTGGACAATCAGTTAAAACTTAGTCATAAGCAACATAGTGATCTAGTGAGTAAAAATAGGAACATCTTGAAGCGGTTAATTGACGTAACGTGTTTTCTTGGAAATCATGGCCTAAGCTTTAGAGGTCACTAAGAAGATAAAAAATCCAATAATCGTGGAAACTATATCGACTTGGTGGAGGGATTCAACTGTTTTTCGTGGTACATCTAACCGAATCCAAAATGATTTAATAAAATGCGTATCCGATATTGTACTGGATAGCATTAAACTAGAAGTATTACATCACTCAATAAGTCCGTAGGATGATACATAGATGGCGTTGCTATGTAATAATCCATATGATTTGTAGGAAGTACTAACCTTAAAAAGATATCTGTCAAAATTTCATGACAATCCGACGATTAGTTTACAAGTTACAGAGGTTTAAGTGACGATACTTTTGAGTTTTTCAAAAAAATGAATTCCAAGCAATTTCGCGTGTTGATTTATCATTGCATTTTGATGGGTAAAAATACCATCGCAGCCAAAGCATGGCTTGATAAGTGTTATTCGGGCTCTGCTCCATCGAGACAAACGGTGGAGAAGTGGTTTGCTGATTTTAAACGTGGCCGTACAGACACTGACGATGCTGAACGCTCTGGAAGGCCAATTGAGGTGGTTACACCGGAAAACATCAAAAAAGTCCACCGAATCGTTTTGGAAAACAGAAAAGTGAAATTGCGTGAGATAGCTGACACCTTGAAGATATCAGAAGGCAGTGTGCACACTATTTTGCATGAACATTTGTCCATGAGAAAGCTGTTCTCAAAGTGGGTGCCGCGTTTGCTCACAGTGGACCAAAAACAACAACGTGTCGATGATTCTGAGAGCTGTTTGGAGCTGTTCAACCGGAATAAAAAGGACTTTTTGCGTCGGTATGTGACAATGGATGAAACATGGATCCACCACCACACTCCAGAGTCTAATCGGCAGTCAGCTGAGTGGACTGCAGCCGGAGAACCACGTCCAAAGCGACCAAAATCGCAAAAGTCGGCTGGTAAGGTTTTGGCGTCTGTATTTTGGGATGCGCACGGAATTTTGTACATCGACTATCTTGAGAAAGGAAGAAGAATCAACAGCGAATACTACATGGCATTATTAGTGCGTTTGAAGGAAGAAATTGCCAAAAAACGGCCACACATGAAGAAGAAAAAAATTCTCTGTCACCAAGACAATGCACCGTGTCACAAGTCGATCGCAACGATGGCCAAATTGCACCAATTGGGCTTCGAATTGCTTCCGCACCCACCGTATTCTCCAGATTTGGCCCCCAGCGACTACTACCTGTTCGCAGACCTGAAAAAAATGCTCGCCGGAAAAAAATTTGACTCGGATGAAGAGGTGATCGCTGAAACTGAAGCTTATTTTGAGGCCAAAGACGAATTGTTTTACAAAAAAGGTATCGAAATGCTAGAACGGCGTTGGACTAATTGTATCACTCTTGAAGGAATGTATGTTGATGAATAAAATCGAATTTCGCCAAAAAAATGTGTTTTTCTTAGTTATCCTACGGACTTATTGAGTGATGTGTTAAAGGATGCATTTTTTGTATCAATTGTCTTAGACTAAACAATCGACATAACTAATTTTAGCCAGCTAGTGGACACGGACCTTTGTTTGATATTTTGCAAACTAAATCGACTGATATTAGTTTCTGCATTCAAAACATCGATAATTTTGAAAAACATTAAATCAAAAAAGAGAAAACTTTAAAGAAATTTGGAACAAAACGCTAAATTTGAGTTTAGAACCACAAAGTAAACGTATTAGAATTGACAATATAAGTGATATGGTAACTTCCTATCGTAGATTATATTTAGAAATTTTTGATAATATTTTTCAGCAACTTAGAAGCAGATTTCAGAACTTCAGTGAATTATGTAATTATGACAACTATAATTAAGCCCGTTTTCCTGAAATAGATTTTTAATAGTTTAAAACTTAATTATGCAAATTTTTTTGACATTTTGGAATTAAATTCACAGCTAAGTGTTTTATACAACACTCCAGAAATCAATAATCAAAAAACACCGTTGAATATGCTACGTTTTCTTAAAAAAATTGATTTGGCAGAGTCCTATAGTGTTGCGTTATTTGGCTTACTGGGTAGCAGAAACCCTTAACCTCTTGTAAGTTCGTGTTACATATTTGTGTTCTTGTTTTTTATTTATTTTCCCCTCCTTTGCATACTAGTACTTTAGTTTTAGTTTTGTTAATTTTCATACCGTATCTCTTTATTAGAACCGTTTCCATTTCATTAAGGGCAACTTCTAACTCTTCCTTCCTATATGCTAATACTGCTATATCATCTGCAAATCTAAGCATATCAATCTTTTGTCCCTGCATAATAATTCCAAATGCCTTACTGCATTTGACAGTATCCATTACCCCTTCGATGTACAAGTAAAAATTTAATGGGGTTAGGTCCCATCCTTGCCTTCCCCCTTTCCTAATATTTACTTCTCTACGGACTGTTCTAATTCCTTGCCGCTGTTTGCTCTTTGTATAAAGTGTGCACTATTCGTCTATTCCTAAAACTCATTCCAATCTTTTTCAGTATTTTAAACATTTTTTTCCATTTTCCATTGTCGAATGCTTTTTCCAGATCTACAAACCCTAAATACGCGCCCTCCCCTTTTTATATTGTTTTCTCCATTATCACCCTCAGAGCTATAATAGCCTCCCGTGTTCCTCTGTTTCGCCTAAACCCAAATTGATACTCTCCTAGTAGTTCTGAAGTCCGGCTTTCCATTCCTCTTTGTTACAATTCTAGTTAATATTTTTGACACGTGTGGTGTCAAACTTATTGTTCGAAATTTTTCACATCTAGCAGCGCTTCTGTTTTTTGGTATAGTGAATATGATGTTACGTTTGCGCCTGTCTCATACATATAACTTACAAGTTGGAAAAGACGTTCTGTTACTACTTGAATGGCTTTTACAGTTTCTGCTTGCACTTTATCTATACCAGCAGCCATATCATTTTTCAGACTCTTAAATGCTAATTCAAACTCAACTCTGAGTATAAGATATCCTAAGTCATCCTGTTCAATGTCTGGTTCCTGTTCTATTGCTGTTAGTTTCTCTCCTGCATATCAATTCCCTATATATTTTTGGTGTCTAACCAACCACTTTCTCTACATTTTGAAAAACTGAACACAAAATAGAGATACTATGAAAAAAACGTTTGTTGATAACGTCTGGATGGGTGAATTAAATTGCCTGCTAGTACTTTTGTTACGTCCTTGACACCACGGCAAGATGCTTTATTTGGTTCAATATAAGTATAATTATTTACAAAGACTATGATATTACGTTTGGAATCTTTGGGTATCGCCTGCGTCATACATATAGCTTACAAGTTGGAAAAGACGTTTTGTTACTGCTTGTCCAGGGGCTTTTAGAGTTTCTGGTTGCACCTTATTTGTACCAGGCGCCTTACTATTTTTTAGACTCTTTAATGCTAATTCAAACTCATCTCTAAGTACAGGATATCCCACGTCATCTTTTTCAATGTCTGATTTCTGTTCTAATGCTGTTAGTTCCTCTCATGCATATAAATTCCCTATATATTCTTGCCATCTACTCACTTTCTCTACATTTTCTATAATGATGTTTCCTCTCGCGCCCATTATATTTTTGCTGTACGGTTTATATCACTAAAATTCATTCTAATTAGTTTGTATGCTTCGTTTGTTTTTCCTATTTCTGACAGTTTGTACCGCTTTGCACTTTTCATCGATCCATTGTTCTTTAGCGTTTCTGCATTTGAGAATAATTTCCCATTTTATGGCTTTATATCTTTGTTTTCCAGCATCATCTAGTCTGTTTTTGTATATTCGTCTTTCTTCTATTAAATTAAGGATATTATTTTTTATCCATGGTTTATTATTTTCTTTTTGCGTATACCCCAGAATATATCTGGCCGTCATGTCTAAGCTGGATTTAATGTTATT
The DNA here is from genome assembly GCA_036346225.1 of Platerodrilus igneus. Lineage (NCBI taxonomy): Eukaryota > Metazoa > Arthropoda > Insecta > Coleoptera > Lycidae > Platerodrilus > Platerodrilus igneus. The sequence continues at coordinate 3,946,279 of JARFIW010000500.1, read as the reverse complement.
CCATTCTGTTTCTACTTCCTTAGTATCGGAAATTTTCCGGATATCTTTTAGCAATTCGTTTGACTTTCTTTCAAATCTTTCGTGGATATCTTTATCTAGTAGTTTCTCTAAGTCAAAGTGCCTTTTTCCGTTCCTTTTGTCATACCGACTCCTGTGGTCTATGCCAATCTAAGTACCGAACGAGCTGCTGCCCTCTTTTGGGGACCTGTCTTAGTTTGGATGAACCTATAGTTTGGCTCTTTAGATCACTAGAACGCACAAGCAAGCCATTTCATCCGTTCTAGTAATCTAGAACTTCCTCAAGGTGCAGATCCAATCGGAACGAACTATAATTTATACTAAATAAAAAAATTTTTACAACTTTTTAATTAAATATTAAAATTATGCCAGCACCAATAACAAAAAAAATTAATAAAAAACAAATTTTCATGAAGAAAAAACCTCAAATTGTAAACCACTATTAGGCACTAAAGTTTACAGAACATTTTCTATTCTTTTCTTAGCAGCAATATCTTCTGCTAACAATTCTAATTTACTTTTTTGAATTATTCTTGTTTCATTTTAATGTTTTGTTCGGTTTGGTCAGGTAACCTATCCGTTGCATTAATGGAATGCTCCAGCCACTGAACTTCTTCTACTGTAACGCACTGGTGTGTCTTTTAAAGCTGTAAAGAAAGTTGTATTTTCAAAATTTCTTTTTCTTTTAATCTACTGGTGGTACTCAGGGAATTTACGCTGTTAGCTTCACTTTCATTAATTATTTTATAGCTAGGGAATGAACTTGTATTGTAACAGTTTTTTGACCACTACTGAGCACCAATAAATTATTAGTTGTATACACCTTTTGTCTAGTCCATTATACCAGTAAACATCTTTAATTAAATAAATATCTGTATTGGAATCATGTGGTCTAACCGCAATACAGAGATGCTAGTTTGGTTGCTAACATCAGGCGTTAATTATTAGTATAAATATATCAAGGCCAAACAGCTTTCCTATTTCGTGCACAATGTGTCAGCTAGAACACTTGGCACGAAGATACCATGGGGAACCTGAAGGTTCTAGCAAGTAATTTGCGTGTGGCTTTACGCCGTAGTGGTAAGCAATTAAATATTATTTACTAGACAAACTAAATAATTCTGTTGTAACGCTCTTTTACATACTCGTATAATTATTCTTTTAAGTATTTCTCTTACAAATTCTTTTGCATATTCTTATGAATACCTTTAAATAATCTTTTGTATATTCATTTGAAGACTCCTTCGTATATTCCTTTGTTAGGATGATTCCGTTTTATCTAGTTTTATAAAAATTAGGCCGTTTAAATTTGTGTTTCAAGATGATATGGATCCTTTTTTTGCATTTACGATTATCGAGTTTATAATTCAATTACTTCAACGTAGCAATAATAAAATATTGGTCTAGCATGACCGTCCTTCAACTTTACTATAATAGTTGAATTTAATGAAATGTTCTGCGATGAAACTGTATGTTTTAAATTTTAAGGAAATGTTCTGCAAAGTAGATAGCAATTTTATGGTTTGAATCTAACGTCCGATAATTAATAATAATGGTGTTTTTGAAATTGCTAGTATGAATTTACAAGTAACTATGTGGACAACTACATGATAATAATTATTTTGGTGACGATCTACATATAGTAGTACATCAAAATTTTGCATATTTGTGATAACCGTTATAATGGATTTTGGTTTGTCCCGTTGGTGCGTATAGGAAATACGCTTTAAGCTCATATGGTCAGGTACAAGAATCACGCAGCTGATTATTTGCAGTACAACACGTGGAGGCGACGTCAATTGTTTGTCCAAGGGTCGTATGTATAAACATCTGTTCCAACATGATAAAGCGCCATCACACAAACAACATCTGTTGAAACGTGGTAAGAAATTTATATTATTCTTACATTACGTCTGTACTTGGCGAACTTTGATACAAGGCTACACCAGAAAATAATCTTGTGATGACCTATAAATATTACTTTGTTTAACAAACTAGAAAGGACTTTGATAAATTTTTATTGCCAATATAAATGCAGTGTAATAACAGTTATTATTATTAATGAAATTAAGCAACTCCATTGAGTTCTGATTAAAGTTTCATTTATGCATAATTTTAGTTACAGCTTTTGAACATTGAATTATTAGACCTTTTAGATATTTTCATATACATTTGTAAAACGAATAGCAGATCTGGTATTTTTGGTATTGATTTGAGTTAATTTTTGTAGTTAAAAAACGCTTAAAGTTCTTAATATTTCTTTCAAATTCATAGTCCTACCTCAGAGTAGAAGGAATTATATTAACCTTTTTAAACGTAAATTTTGTACATACAATTTTTTATGAAGAAACAACTATTAATTAAAGAATCAACATTTAATTCTCTTAATTAATTGTTTTATTTTAAACAAGTGAGTTCAGAAATAGTGTAACCAGGTCAATGAACAAAAGGCATAAATACCTTCGAGGTAATGATAGTGGTAGCTTTTAATTAACAAAGAAGCTCTATTTGCTTTTTCAAAATTTGAAGCCTAATATTTGTGTTTATAAAATTGTGTGCATAATTAATCTTTTCAGTTCTTTATGACGTAGCAAGAATATACCTCTTGTGTCCTCACCTTGTTAATTTAATTAAATTTTCTTTACAGCTCCTGCGTAAGCAGTTAATACGATATTCCTCTCTAAGGACTTCCAAGTCCCCCTTAGGGAAACCCTGTGTTTAATATTTAATGACTTGGTGGCGCCCTCTCTAAACCTCTGTTTTGGTATGAGTCAAACCCTAGTAAGCAAATAATGTTTTGTAAAAAGAACCACGACCAATCCTCATAAGCTCTACCCGAGGAATAGACCCCTAGCATAGTCGGAAGATATTTGCGTCGCATCATTTTAAGGGAATCCTTCCTTAAAGTTCACTGGTTCCATTTGAAAATATTAAAGAACCCACGGGTTATTTTAATTATTCAATTAACCCCAAGAGTAAGTCTTATTTGGTAAGACTTATTTTGTGAGAGTATTGATAGTTACATTTTTGTTCTTCCTGTTGGTACACAGTTGTAGAAGCGATTTGCTAATTTTAATTTTGTTAGTGGATAGCGGTAGATAATATTTGGTAACGTTGCAGTCGACACTTTACTTATACAACAGTGTAGGCATCATATAATAGTTGTGATCAAAATTTGATTAAACACCTTCCTCCTGCGTTTCTGACTCACAGAATACGGACATTCAGTCACATTTTTATGTCCTTCAACAGCTACTTCTATTGTTATATCTAAAATAGTATGTTCCTTCTCCATTATTTTAGTTTTAGTGAATGGTTTGCCACCAATAGAATATACATTTTGAAACTTTGCCCGTATCCCTTAATCGCCTATGAATACTTTCAAACCTTGAACGATAAGGAATTCTTCTTTCAAGAAAACTTTCTCGGTATAATCAAACCGCTAAACTACTATTTGATCGCCTTCCCCGTATATTAAGTGCATGTCAGATAACTTTTCAAATGTATATTCCATCTTTCATTTTAAAAATATTTAATTTTTACTACAAAACAACTATGCATATTAAGTTTTAGCCTGTTTTAAATAGTAAATGTCAAAATACATATACAAGTATGGTTTTCATGGCCTACCTTTATATTGAACATTACATTTTAGAAATAATGCATACTTAGAAATTTGAGAATAGTAGTTATGGAGGAACAACCTTCAGTAAGTACAAGAGAATAATTGCTCCAATGTATAATTTATAATAAATAATGTTTTTGAATTTGTAAAGATCATAACATAAGCAATTTCTGTTGATTAGATTAAATCGTTTAATTGAATATTAAAAAATTTTGTAATACTTATTTAAAAATAATGTATACTTGTAACAGTTTGTTTTTCCTCTTCTAAAATAACGCATAAAAATTATGTGTTGTGTTATAAAATTTTTAAATTTATTTTTATAATTCAAAATAAATCGTAGTTCTACAATTAATACAAAATTAAAACAAAGTATCATAATTTCGAAACACCCCAATTATTGTCCTTCTTTATTCTAATTATATAGTAAATAAAGCGCATAGTTATAAATGTCCAGTTTGTATTGTAAAGCAATGCTAAAACTCGAACAAACTGTCCAGAATTTCCACAAAGTATCTTCAAGGTGATATCGAATAGCGTGCTTTCGCGCACCTGTTTGCTGAGGTTGTTGTCGACGAGTCGAATCAGTTAGCTTTTGATCGTTTTAACGTCAATATGGATAAATTCACATTCAAGGCTGACTTGCGAGTCGCAATTTAGTTTCGAACAATCAATCAATCTGACTGCTTAGAAACTTATCATGGTTTGTAATTTCTATTTCTAAATAATTCAAACTTATTTTATTTGGTTTTCCTTAGTGCAACACAAAAGAACTAATGAACTAGAAAAATAAAACAATATTTAAGAATTGAAGCTGTAATGGTCGTGCGAGACTATTAAATTTTTACTGCGTATAAGCAATATATACGTTCCTCATGTTTCAACATGGAAATTTTGTTTAATTCGGAAGCAACACTTTAGAGCTGACTAATGGTTGTAAGAAGTTAATTTAATTGCGTATAAAACGATTACGCATTGGAAACTTACAATATGGTTCTAGTTTACGAGACGTTGTAATAACAATGTAGACAACTGCTTTTTCATGTGTTTGTTCAATGTTGGAAGTCTACATGTGGGTCGAGCTTGTTTGTTAACTGGTCTGTAAACAGCCGTGTACTGAATTCAAGGTGGGTAAGTGATATCCCTTTTTGAGACAATCATCTGTTCGACGTTCACGTCATGTTTAAACCGTAGCCTTGGTAGTTTGAACCCATGGAAAGTAACATCTTTGTGATAATATTTAATTATGAACTTAAATTTTCAAATGTGGCTATGGATAAAAACTATGCTTTATAAAATTATTTATCTAACAAAATCTTTATGAATTTACATTATGAATAATATAATCATATACTTGATTATACAGGATAACTTTTTAACAAAGATTAAGTTTGCTAATTTAAAAGATCTTATTACAAAACTAATTTTGTATACGTGTAAGTCATTTAGTCAGTACTGAAAAGACGACAAAAAAGCTCATAATTATGTTAATCATATTTATAGTGCCTATTCGCTTTAAAGGTTTTTTTATTTAAATTAATTGAACATTCAGAAAACTTATAATAATTATGTCAGAATAAATCAGAAGTATTTTTCAGTTAATATATGTGTTGATACTTAACAGCCTTAATTTCTTTATAAACTTAAACAAGGTTAATTACACTCAAAGAAGCACTTAAGCAATAGTATTTATTTTATCCATACTTATCACTGGATTCAATGAATTATATATAAACCAGAAGTGCATAAATTTAATAAGTAGAGTGTCCATGCACGATTACACAAAAGAAAGAAATCATAGATGTACAAAACCTGTCTGATTTATTGATTTTATTTTTAGGCGCAAATTGCTGTCTCTAATATTATTTTATGTACTTTATTTTATTGCAGGATAAACTCAGTACCATCTAAAAATACAAAATCTTGTATTCTTATAACAAAATATACTCATTGAGGTTCCTGTATTTTTCTTAGCGATATTTCTTGCTCTTACACACTATCTAAGCACTGTGACGCCCTATTCATCCGTATTTATTTAACGACCCCCCTGTTAGTCTCTCTAAACCGCTGAAGATAGAGTTCAGAGCTAGTGCGGAAGTCTTCAAAAGTCAGTAGTGTTAATAAGGATAAAACAACATCTTCTGCACGGCTCTTGTAAGAAAAAATAAACATCATTTTTAGAAAGTTGCACTATCGCCCAAGGCGTGTGGCTAGATTCTGTTACACACCTATCATTTTTATTAAATTTTAGTTGTATATCACAATCATATTGATTGACAGCAATAGCTTATTTTACATATTCGCAACTAGCAATAAATTTTAGGGTTCAATCTTAGTAGCAAATAATTTCAATAGAAATTAATGCACTCCTTTTCATTCAAGTTTAATTATCTCTGAAACCGTTGATCTTTTTGTATACAAATGTAATGCGTTTTTTCAAGAAAACTTGATAAGGAATCGATAAAAAATTGAAAAATGAAGATTGAATCAGTGGCGTAGAAAAATGAGGGGGAAAATAGCATTGCTACTCTTATGTATCGCCACTGAATTAACATATTGAATTAATTTTTATAAAAAATTAAAGCACTTTAGACACAAAACCTACTGATAAAGTTTTATTGAAATATTTTGAGAATTTTGGGCGTAGAGACGAAAATCAGTTTTTTCACTTTAACTTTAACACCCTGTATATCTGAAACAGTGCATTTCCGGACACTACTTCCCTACTTAGTTTCATTGTTTTTTGAAGAGAATCTATTGCACCAATTTGGTAATCGAGTTGTGAATCACCCTGAATATATATATATATATATATATATATATATATATATGTGTGTGTGTGTGTGTGTGTGTGTGTGTGTGTTTGTGTGTGTGTGTGTTTATATATATATATATATATATATATATATATATATTGACGTGGAAATTATAGTTTAAGAAGGATAAATAGGTCAAGAAAATAAATTTGTAACAACGAGGTATTTAAGAAGTAGGGATAATTTATTTACGCGCCAAATTAATTAGTTTGACATTGAAAACGGACAGATAATAGCATATTTTTGTATTTCTAAATCGGAATGTTAAATTTGCATAACGTGTAGAAACTTTGGAGTACGTGAAAACTCAAGGATACGCATAATTAGTTTTAATATTTTAATTTTAAATCAAGCGCATCGGATAATTAAAAGAGCTTTTGGGTATATAAAATCAATAATGTAAACGCATATTTTCCATTTAAACTAAACGTTTGTTAAATACAAATCCTAAGAAACTCTAAAACTTGGAAATACGATTTCAAACGGACAGTTGCTTCATAGAAAGACCTGACAGTTAAAATAACAAGTTCAAGGAATCTTAAATGAACATTGGGACAGAATTCTGTAGAATTGTATTTAACGGTCGATGCAAAAGCTACTAAAACAACAGATGGTTTGAAGGCAAAGTGAAACGGAATATCCGTAGTGTAAAGCAGACAGAGAGCACGTATACTAAACGTTGGTTAAAACACTCGTTTAAAGTACGCGGCAAGTTTGGAGGTCAACCACAATATCGATTTTCTGTTGCTTGAGTGGAATCCTAAAAGAGACAGCAAATATAGGTTAAACGAGGGAAGATAGCTAAAGGCTGGACATAAAAATGGAGGAAAGAAGTATAATTGGCCAAATGCTAGAAATTTTCAAGAAGCTCGCGACGGTTATATTTTGTTGAGCAGTTTTCAGTCTAAAGCACGGTGGAATGAGAATTCTCGGTTTGACAAGTTTGTTACCTGCAAAATTTTTAGAATGAGTTATGATAAAATGAGCTTTTTGACTGAAATAGGGTACAAAGAGGGGTGTATTGAAGAATATAAATACACTAAGAGACGCGGTAAAGCTCTCTTACTCTCTCTTACTTTGCTTAGCTTGTAATGCAACATCCTAATTTAAAAGTGTATAAAGCGGTGTTTATTGCACAAGTGGGTGCTATTTAGTAGACGGTGCTGTTACTACACTCAACAAACTAATGGAAGGATGGTACTAGGGTAAGCGAGATGAGAAGTGTTTGGAACGAGAATGCTTGAAGATTAGTAATTACGGAAGATTAAGTTTGGTCTAGACAATTATCGGGGTGGAAACACTGAAAGCGGCTGCGGGCTACGTATAACAGCGAAGTGTATGGAAGCACGACGAGGTTCTGGACAACATCTTCAGAGGTGACAGGTGACGATGGAAAAAGTTTACTCCAGGTAACTAAATTAATTTCTCTTGCTTTTGCTTGAACATTTTGTGCTGTTATTTTGTGCTTGAGTGATTTGACACATTGGGGGTGTATTTTATGACCGTAAAACTCATTTGAAGAGGTATATGTAAAGGACAATTGGTATTGATTATTTAAAGTGTTAATAAATGACTTAAAAATTTTGATGTAAGGAGTAAACGGGTATTTAAGGTTGTTTTAAACAAAGATGCGATGTAGTTAAGCATTTAGAGTAACTGGGTTTATACTGAGCTCATTATAGACCAGAATAAAAGTCAATTTAGGTTTTCACGACGGGCCCATCTACTCGTATAAAATAAAACTGTTGAAATAAATAGAAATCATGACATTTTAAAAGGTTTAAGAATTGAGATTGAAACATTTTATGAAGCTGTATATACGAATGTATAAATATTTTCTTGGTAATGGAAACTTTTTAATATGTATGAACAAAATTGGTTGTATGTCTCGTTGCATTATTTGAGTGGTAATTTTATTTGACTGTATATGTGAGAGAGAGTGAACTTAGGATAGTAAGTATCTAAGAGAATGCAGATTTTAGAGCTAGCCGGGGTGTGCAGAAATAAGGAGGCGTTCCAGAGGTATTGGCAGATTTTTTTTATTTTTTCAGAAAAATTTTATGATGGCACAACAACGCTGGGACTCGAAGGCGATCCCGATATCTTTAGAGTAATCCACTGCAATTTTATGGCCCAATTCGTGGGGCGAGAATCGAGTCTAGAGGTTCAACCACTATTTTATGTTGGCCCAAGCGTGGGGCACGATTTTTTTATCGATAACCACAGCAATATATATACACACATATACACACAAATGCTATTTTTTTAGTATTATTTACAAATGGTTAAAATATGTGGTGTACAAAATACACTGCACGAGGACATATTTTTCAAAAAAGGGCACTAATAGTTAAAGGTTAAATATGATTATAGTGAGTTGGGTGTTGGATTTTAAACCTTGTAGACGCTACACAATCATCAAATGTAGAAAAGAAACTCGTAGAACTCACAACTAACGAAGAACTAAAAATAAAATTCAAAAATGAATACCGGGAGTTCTAGCTACTAAAATTAATACCAACTCTTTCCTTGAATTGTGGGCAAGTATACAAAAAATTTTAATTACATTTCATTCGTCTTATTTGAACGAGTGTAGGTCAACGCAGTAGCTAATTAACTGTATAAGAAACGGAGCAGACTGCACATCACTGACCGCGACAATTTGCGGCTGATGTCAACGAAATTGCAATTCGACAACAAATTGTTAAAACTCCACCAGCCTCAACTACTTCACTACGTTTTGTTCTTACTGACTTTGTGTTTATTATAAATTTTTAATATTCAACTTTTTTATATTTGATGGTTGTTTTAATTAATTTCCACTTTGGGATTTTTAATAAACAGAAAAATAGGTGGAATAGGTATAGATAATATGCAATAATATTTTATTATTTAATATAATGGACTGTTATGGAAAAATGGTACGTTGGAATTTGTTTCTCGTAAAAGGGGGCGGTGGTTCATAAAAGGTTGAAGACCTATGTTATAGAATATAGACCCTTGAAAATTCTGCCAAACTTCAAAATTCATAGCAAATTCCAAAACACAAGCGTAAGCTAGCAACTAACAAACACTTTGCATAAAATCCAATCTAAACTTCAGGCATGACAAAGTGGCGACCTTATAAATGTGCGGCTATATCTAAGCGGGATTATGGCTTCATAATTCAAAGATGTCGTCTAACCAGAGCATTATACTCCTTCATTTCAGAAAGAAATTCCTACTTAACGATGAACTTACGTTGTCCCGTGTATGATTTAATCAAAAATCTAGGCTATTTAAACACAATGCATAATTACTACACTCCAGAAGTTATTGTGGACTGTCCGAAAGCGTCACCGCATTTAAAAGTAATAAAAATTTAATTAAGCAATACTAAAAATCGCTGGTTCAAAATGGACACCAAACCGCTTTAAAACAAATCCCCTGTGTTTCAGATAAACCTCACTAAGCTCACCTCTTATACATAAGCAAGGACATATTTTATGTCATAAACTCCATGCATAACTTATGGCAGTTTTATCCACGCCCGTGTGCCGCATGTGCTTTAAATTATTTTAATATTAGATGATTCCGCTCTGGGAAAATCTGAAGTAGAGCTGTTTTGTTATATTTGCTTTCGCCTGCATGCGGATTTCAACCCTTACCTCGATGATTAAGAACGTGAATTATTTAGAAGGGCAAATAAATTAAATTTTCTTTCGTACTTTAATAAAACCAAAAATAGATACTAAAAGTCGAATTTTAAACTGTTCGAACTGAGATCCTTCCCTCGAGTCTAATATTCGAAAAGTTGGATATCAAAATTGTCATATCTTTGTATCATTTCTACCAATACCTGCTTACTCGAAGTCTCGGAGGACTCGTTCGTGCAAGGACCATGTATCGGTTAAGTCTGATGTCGGTTTTCCGTTCTGAATATGTCATGAACTGAAATGATAGACCTGGGATGCCACCGGTTATAGATTATATGAGAACGTGATCGAGATGTCTCTAAACTTTTGATTATTTGATGAATGCCTTTGCATGAATACACGAACAAAATGTTAGCGCGATTTTATAATGCATCCCACTTTTATAACTTGTTATGCATGGCAGTAAATATGTATACATATATATGACGAAATCCTTTGGGAATGCTTTCTAGCGAGGACACGATCGCTTATTTCACTATCAAACCGAGTTATGCGATCAGCTTTTCAATAACTTTAAAAGGCAGAATTTTTGCGTTTGCTGTAATATGTTTAGAATAAAAGAACGTTCACGCATCGTGTATCCAAAATAGAATATATAGTTCTTTATGGAATATAGTAAGAAGACATGAGTAAAAAGATCTCGATGTTCCAATTGACATACTGTATAAACTTAACCTTTAGTAGCTATAAAAGGGTACGTTTTTCTTGCGTAACAGAAATAATAACTTATTATTTCACACAAAATACTAGAACAATGCTTAGGGCATGCATCAGATTATAGTTTATGGCTAAAAATATACAGAATTTACCTAAAGCTTAGAAAAACCAGAATCAATGTGGTAACGGACTCCTGATTAAAGCTCGATAGACAATCAAAATTAAGCTAGATTATTGCTGTATATTGCGTAAAGGTGCCATGTAGGGATGAAAAATATAAACAGGTAGTTTTGTTAAACTAAGAAAGCGGCCGGCATAAAACACAAATAATTAATCCAGAACCAAAAAAAAGACTGTACACCACACCACATGTTTAAATGCACATACTCACATATTATAATTCTCGTTAATGCCGGTCACAACGTACAAGCCTCAGTCTCCAAACCAAGCCAAATTAATAAAATCGCAAACATACACCTTTCAAGTTGGAGTCACACCGCAATAAAGTTTTAGGTGTTTATGAAATTATCAACTTGCTGTTAACACGGACGTGAGTAGGAAGAATACAGGGTTTCTGGGCCCACATTTCCTCCATAATCCCACATTTTCCTCACATATCTGGACCAAATAGTTTTCTTCGACTAGCCATTTTCATCTTTTAAGATAAATATATCTTACATTTTCATCTTTCGAGATAAATGAGCATCCTCCTTTACCCCCTCATCTGGACCAAATAGTTTTCTTCGACTAACCATTTTCATCTTTCGAAATAAACCTATCTTGTTTCGTATCAATTAATATTAGATTTTTCTCAGCTACCCTAATTTCTATGAATTTTTTAGATAGCATCATTCCCCAGGGAGCTATCCACATTTTAAGATTTTTTACCGCTAACATTCTGGACAAAATAGTTTTCTTCGACTAACCATTTTCATCTTTCGAGATAAACCTATCTTGTTTGGTATCAATTAATATTAGATTTTTCTCAGCTACCCGAATTTCTAAGAATTTTTTAGATAGCATTATCCCCCAGGGAGCTACCCTCATTTTAAGATTTTTCGCTGCTAACGATTTCTGACCGTCCTTATAAATTTTTTAGACGACACATCAAACTAACCTAGAATTTTACGCAGAATTTGAATCTGCAAACAGATTTAAACTCCGACCACCCCTTACAAAGTTACACTTTTGGGGCAATTTCACCCTAACCTAACATCCTACATATATCCGATATATATCCGGACATATGTCGATGCGCATCCCTGCCGATCTAGGTCGGATAACAAAACAGTTCCTAAACAAGAGAATGTAAGCGATATGGCGGTGTCCGACATATTCGACTATCTTCGGCAATATACGCCGCCACTCTGTAGGATACATAGGGGACAATTTTACTAGAACGGTAAACATGAGCGTCTCCAAGGTGATTACCGTTTCTCAACTTCTTGGGAATAAAGTGAAACCGACAAATGAGCGATTTGGATTATGGCTGTTGGCAGAAAATATGTGCAACAATAATCTGGTGTCAGATATTGGTAATATTTGTTATGTCGAAGGCGAACAGATGCTGACTGGCGGACTACACACACCAATTACAGAACCATTTTGTGACAATATAATGTTGGTTAAAATTTGCGATCTTTCTGACGCCGAACAAACATCTGCAAACAAAAGGATGTTTATCCTAAAAAAAGAAATTTGTGGTGCATTTAACAGCTATCTACAAAGAAAGTTCGACCGATTTGTTTCCGCTAGGCATGGTGTTAAAGCTAAGCTTCCGTTTTCTCTGGAAAGCACTAACAAGATGGGCCAAAGAGTAAAAGAAATTATCGGAAATGAAGACCTCGAATGCATTAATAAAAAATTCAAAAATCCTTTATGTGTTCCGTACAAAGTGGAACTAGCAGATGTTAAGTTGGAAACTTTATTGGATGAACTACCAGATATATTAGACGAACTCGAAAAAGATTATTACTATCTTTTTGACATGAATGTAACCCAAGATTTTGCTGGCATATTTAGCAAGATGGAGATGTGTAATTATTTAACTACAAACCATAACTTTTGCTATAAGGGCGAATACGAAAAAAAATTTAATATTATAGTTGACAACGATAAAACTGTGGGAATTATTGATTGTTTAACATGGCTAACAACCAATGCAAGAATTAAGATATACAACAAATTTGTGTGTCAGATAACAAGTCCTGGTGTTAATAAACAACTTGGTAATCATATACTAGATTTTTTACGTTGTCCAGATATACGTTTAAGGGAAACATTTGCGTCTACCTTGGCCAAAGTACATGGTATTACGCGACAATATACAACTGTACAATTGGAAGCTATGTCAGTGAGGAACGGGTGTATAGTCCCTTAAAAGACTGTTTAACCTTATTGGAAGATAGTAATTTATACTTCCTAAAGGTACCAATGTACTCGGTACTACTTGCCAAAATGTGGAGTAAGCTATCGGACAAGCTAGAAAATAGCAGCTGTTTAGTGTATAATAACCTACTACAGTACGTGTATTGGGGGAATGGCAATACAAAGAAATTGACGGGCTTGCAAATTAAGTTGTCCGAAAAACCAGAGGAAAGGGGAAAATTGATAAAGTATGTGCTTTCGGCTTTTAGTTTTAACTATTTACCTGTAAATTATTTGGAGATAGTGGAGGAGGAAGATAGCCAAGATAAAATAAAAATCTTACACAAGTGTTACATTAAAGTAGGTAGTGCATATTTTACACAATCTGCAACACTATATTCTATAATTCCAAAAGAAATAGTCATTTCGGAATTGGGGTTGATAGATACGCCTAACGTTTGTCCAGAGGTTGTACGACAACGCGTAAATATTGGCAGTAAACTCTATCCGTTTACGTTAAAAGAAATTGCCCCATTATGCACGCCATACGCTGTAAGTGAAAGAAAAAGACAACTGGAATTAGAGAAAATGGATGCAAAAAGCGAAAGTTGGACTACATGAAAAACACTGCGACAATACGCGAACAATACAAAAATGTGTTAGACAAAGAACATCTCATTAGAGAAAATGAAGAAGAATTAAAAAATTATTTTATGTGTCGATGGACTGACTTAGATACATCCGGTTTCTACAAACTGTATGCATTTGTGGTTAGTAAAAAAGACACTTTTAGTTATGTAGGCGTCCTTGCGGAAAAGGATGGTACTAAATCGGTATACTTTTTAAAAGGTTATTCTAAAAACGTATTTATCGAAATGGCAGATAACAAAGACAAACTAAGGAATGCGGGTTTCGTAACCTTGGCGTGCACCACACGCAAAGGGGTTCCGTTAAACATTGTATATTTGCCTAGTAAAGAACCTTTCGGATCATTTAAAACCGAGGGTCTTACAACCTATAACAACCATATATTTCCAAAATTGCTGGACATGCAACTACGCAACAGTAAGTGAGAGAATGAGGATTTCCTCCAATACGGACAAGAAGAAGTCGATCAAGCTAACAAGATACGTATGCAGGATATAGTGGGAGAGCTGCGATTAAAAGATTGTTACAAGCTGCAAGAATTACACGAAGGAATGGATCTGGTTTTCGGTGGAATCAAAGACTTTATATATAGAGGCAACCTTCGGTACAATTTGCAATTTAAAAACCTAAACGGTCTCTATGTATCAATCTATTGGCTAGAAAAAGAGATAGATGACTTGGGTGTAGATTTATATTTTAAGCTGCGAATAAAATTAGATAAAATTAAAACCACTCCAAACAAACATAAAGATAGGACTGTTTTCTGTGTATAACTTTTTATTAAAATTAAGTTTAAATGACTCCATGCTTGCTATTAAATATTTTTAAATTTTGTTATGCATGTCAGAGTAAAAATTTTAGAATGTGTTACATTTACAAAGGGCTGTGACGTTACCACGAAATAGCAATCGCACAGAAAGGGGTGCGCATGGGTAGGGGCGCGCATGAGTTGGAATGCGCATGAGCAGTGGTGCGCGCGTAGGAGTGCGCATAGGGCACAGGCGTGCTTAGGCGTACACGAGGGAAGCGGATGTTGACAATCACCAAGCATCTAATTCTTTATTTGGTATGGAGTACTTGCCGGTGTATGTATCCGGAGTAAAAAAACACGATTTGTTCACGCAGATAATTAATAAAATTAGTTTATCGAGCGAGGATTACAAAAGGTATATCATTTCTAATAGTACAGCAATCTACGCATGGGGGACATAAAGATATAAATCTAAGATAGTTGTATAGATTTTGTAAATCTATTGTATATATTAGTTTTAAGATTCCATAATTTTTTAGTTCCTCGCCCTTCTTCCAAATCCTTTCTGCTTCTATCCTGGTTGACAGAGTATACGTGTTATCTCCACATGGTGTTAGCGGGACACATCGGTTTTAGATTTCCCGGGAAATGGATGATTAAAGCATATGTCTTGGGTAGCGAAAAAAAGTTCTAAGGATGTAGTTAAATAAAGATAGTCAAAAATTAGAGGTTTGGGTCTTAAAAAGGCGTAACTTTGTAAGGAATGGTCCTATTTAAAATTTATTTGCAGATTTGGGCTCCCTAGAAAAATCTAATATTAGTTGATACCAAACAAAATATAGTTGTCTTAAAAGAGTGACTACCCCGCGGATAATAAATATAATATACCGCTTGTCAACAAAAAAAGTTGTAGGGAAATTCAATAGACGAATTTAATGGGGGTATAGTATTATAATTTGTTGGTAGTAGGGCTAAGTCCTACTGTATTGTAAGCGAGAAAGACACGATTAAAAAGATTAAAGGGTTCTCACGAAGTGTAGTTAAGTAAAACTGCGGGTGCTACAACCTATAAAGAGCATATATTCCCAAAAGGGGTGGGCTTGCAACAACGCAACAGTGCGTGGGAGAATAAGGATTCTCTCCAATAAGAAATTAAAGTTTCCATATACGTAGCACCAGTCATTGGGAAATGGTAAAAATGTTAAACCTATAAAGGTGATTAGTAATTGTGGTTTAGAAAAATAGTAGTTTTCGTGGACTAAATAAAATAGCTTAGACTGATTAATGTATATGGTTACATATTCTCGTACACATCCACAAACATCTGTTTTCGTCCACATACGGACATGACGATGCCGGTAGTTTTTGTTTAACAAATAGTAGAAAGGATACGTTGGGTGTTAGTGTGTGGAAGCCCATCGGATCGTCGGATTCAAAAAGAACAGTGTGGTGGAATGTATGGTGGTTTCCTTTAGAATAATTGAAAGTGGTTAATCGATCGTGTTATATGTTTAAATATGCAAAAGTGTAAAAGCCTATATGAGCAAAATTTAATTATAAGACAAAAAATGTGCGCGATGTGCTATACTTTTAAAAAAAGTATAGAATGGTGCTTTGCAGCAGTCCTGGCAGTAAAAAATGCGACTAACTTTTTCAAGCAGCTACAAGAATAGCAGTAGTGCAGAGAAGGGGTATGCATGCATTATACAGCGCACTGTTACTATAAAATATGTTAGTTTACGGGTAGCTCAAGTGTGTAATTGATCACGACTTATAGATCCCTAGGAGGTTTAAAAATTCTGAGACCATTGTCGTTTCAAAAAATGTTTGTAAATTATCAGAACGGGAGCGGGTCGAAGTATAAGTTAGATGGATGATTGACCGAGTTTTATTCTACCTTTTACGAGGGAATCGGAAGTTGACAGACATCGCGCATCTAATTCTCTATTTGGGCGATATCGAGTACTTACCGGTTCTAGAAATAATTACGGGCTACCGACCGCTATGCGGAAGATTTGGTTCTAGGAAATGAGCAACCTACAAAAGCACAGAATACTCGTTATTAATGCTAATTGGTTTAGTGACCGCGCTTGTGCACTCTTCGAGTGTCTACGGCAATCTTCGATTGTTTCCAAGGAAAATATTCAAGCATCCCATTTCCTAAAATATGACGTAAAAGTTATTTAAAATTAAATTGTTTTATTTGTAAGTATTCTGTAGACAACAAGTTTGTTATTCCCTTAGTAAAAGTTTAAAGTGTTTTATTAAGTTTTTGTTTATAGTAGCACTGCATCTTCTACAGCACGACTTGCAGTCAATTTGTGTGCGTGTGCTACCACCCTTTTGGATTTTTAATATGCACGCGATGCGATTGTTGAGACGTATAACATGGAAGACGTTTCCGGTGTTTTTACTAACTGCATTCCGCAGCATCGACGATGCGAACCGGGTGCATGCATTGGTGCTAAATGTACTGGACGAGCAGCAAGGATTGGCAAAAGATGACATCATTTAGTTCCCCGCTGAATCCTTAATATCGTTCGGCTGCCTTCAAAAACCTTTGGTTTGCATTCTATAGGGAGCATAAAGCAGCTACGCCAGAGTAAACTTTATAGTTTATATAAGTTCGCTTACAAGTTTCACCAAAGTCCTATAGCGCGGATTTTGTTTTGTACTAAAATGGTACCTGCAAACGTTTTTAAATGCGAGCCCCTGTCACGAGGAATGCTCTCAAACGGCACCAGAACAAATGTCGTGGTGTAACATCGTCCAGGTTAAGCTTATACATTCGTCAGCAGCAAAGTACTTAAACTGTATGTCTTGCGGTATCGCTTTTACGAGAATGGACAGCTTACAGCGACACAAGGAAAAACAGCACGGTATGTCATTAAGCCGTAAACGTTCAGCTCCGCCAGCTGTTAAAGGGTCTTGTACGAAACAACCACGAATTATGTGTAAAGCATGCGATTTCGAAATGGAAAAGATTACCTATACCGCACACTTGAGAAGCAACAGACATAAAAATGCATCAGTTACCGCTACTAGCGACGATGGCGCAGAAATGATTAGCACCATAGGCTTTACTAATCAGACCACGTTATATACAGTTTGAAATAATTAATCGTTAATTGATCTGTATTACAAAATGAAGTTTGCATTTCCCTAAATACGTAGTCGAGGACGTACTAGAAAGTACATTGTGTTATTAATAATCTACAAGCAATTATACGTGAATTTTCTAATGCACGACATTGAAATATATTTCTTGTATTTCTAAAACATATAGTTAATAATATAATTAATAAAGAGAAAGGTCTATATTGCTTTCACGTGTACTTCACATAATCGTAAAGCAATTAGTTTTGGAAGCGAAATGTAGAAAAATGTTAAAGCAGAAATTGATAACTGTTTAAAATTTTAAAAAGCCGCGGTTTTTAATATTCTAAAAAACAGTACATTACTGTTTGAAAATGGTTTTAAATATTAAACACTTATGGCTTATAAAAAACTCATTTCTAAAATCCCCGCGGTTTTAGATTTCTCGAGAAATGGTTGTTTAAAGCATGCAAAAATTTTGAAGTTTGGGAGTCTTTAAAAGTAACTTTGTAAGGGGTGGTCGGATTTTAAATTTGTTTACAGATTCAAATTTGGCGTAAAATTCTAGCTTAGTTTGATGTATCGTATGTCTAAAAAATTTATAAGGACGGTCAGAAATCGCTAGCAGCGAAAAATCTTAAAATGAGGGTAGCTTCCTGGGGGATGATGCTATATAAAAAATTCCTAGAAATTCGGGTAGTTGAGAAAAATTTAATATTAATTGATACGAAACAAGATAGGTTTATCTCGAAAGATGTAATGACTAGTCGAAGAAAACTATTTGTTAGGTTTGCTTATAAAGCAAAGAGCAAAATTTAGAGGTTTAGGACTTTAAAGGGGTATAACTTCGTAGGGGGTGCTCGGATTTTAAATCTGTTTGCAGATTCGGATTCTACGCAAAATTCTAGGTTAGTTTGATGTGTCGTATGTCTAAATCAGTCAGAAATCGCTACCAGCAAAAAATCTTAAAATGAGGGTTGCTCCCTAGGGGATGGTGCAATCTAAGAAATCCCTAGACATTCGGGTAGCTGAAAAATTTTTAATATTAATTGATACCAAACAAGATAGGTTTATCCCGAAAGATGCAATGGCTAGTCGAAGAAAACTATTTGGTTCAGAATGTTAGCGGTAAACAAATCTTAAAATGTGGGTGGCTCCCTGGGGAATGATGCTATTTAAAAAATTCCTAGAAATTCATGTAGCTGAGAAAAATCTAATATTAATTGATACTAAACAAGATAGGTTTATCACGAAAGATGAAAATGGTTAGTCGAAGAAAACTATTTGGTCCAGAATGTTAGCGGTAAAAAATAAAATGCGTGTAGCTCCCTGGTAGATAATGCTATCTAAAAAATTCCTAGATATTCGGGTAGCTGAGAAAAATCTAATATTAATTGATACTAAACAAGATAGGTTTATCTCGAAAGATGAAAATGGTTAGTCGAAGAAAACTATTTGGTCCAGAATGTTAGCGGTAAAAAATAAAATGCGTGTAGCTCCCTGGTAGATAATGCTATCTAAAAAATTCCTAGATATTCGGGTAGCTGAGAAAAATCTAATATTAATTGATACCAAACAAGATAGGTTTATCTCGAAAGATGAAAATGGTTAGACGAAGAAAACTATTTGGTCCAGATGAGGGAGGAAATGAGGATGCTCATTTATCTCGAAAGATGAAAATGTAAAATATATTTATCTCGAAAGTTGAAAATGGCTAGTCGAAGAAAACTATTCGGTCCAGATGTGTGAGGAAAATGTGGGATTCTGGAGGAAATGTGGGTCCAGAAACCCTGTATTCCTCCTACTGACGTGAATAAAATTTTACCAAAAGATAATCCCACAAAATTAAGTAGATAAAAAAGATCAAATCTGAATGTGAGAAATAATCTTATTAAAGTATTGTTGAACATTTTCTCATTTTAATAGATCACTCAACCATAACGGGATAAAATCGACAAGTAAGTCTATAGTCTTATTTCAAACCTAGTATCACTTTTTTTCTCGTACAAGTTAATGCAAATAAACCACTTCTTCATCCAAAAGAGCCCCATGTAAACCCTCATTTTAAATCTGCCACCACTCAACCGTTAAGGTCTGCTTAGGTCCGTCAATTTGAATGGAAATATAATGGTAATTCTACATCGGCCATGGAATGTTGTCCATTTTGTGTCAGGAACCAATAGAAATGCAAAAAACATCAAACATGTAATACTGGGTAGAAAATGGATCTACAAAAAATTTTTTACGTGGCGATTTAAGCTTGAGGAGGATATGAATTTTGAACCAAAGACCCCTTGTGTACTAATTCCATATACTGACATTTACTACAGATTATGTGTGGTATAGTGCATATAGAGAGATCGGGAAGAAATTACTATAGAAGCTATTTTCAGCTTATTCGGTTGATGAGGAGGTGCTGAACAACATATTCAAAATCCGCACGAATCCGATTACCGTAAAACAGTTTTTGGGACACTTTTCGAGGGGTTAATACTGCAAAAATCAATTTTTTCAAAAATGGTAAGCAAGGTGTCAAATAATATTAAAATTCAACCATAGTTTTAAAAATTATAATAAAAATGTCGTGTCTTAATTTATTTATCCATATATATTAGGGGCTTAAACGACGAAGAAAATGTTTTTACAATAATTCACTCAGATTCGTTGCCTTATTTTTTCTAATTTCCAAAAAGTTTTTTACAAAATGTTTAAAATATTGTTACCTTTATAATCAAATTATACTCGGTTGAAGAAAAAGTATGAAAAAGCTGTAACAAAATTTGTTAACTTATATGTTACTGCAAAACATAAAATTATTAAAAATAATTTTGTTCGATAAGCAATGCATGTAAAACTGCGCAATGGAATATTTTCCAGATTGCTCATGAAGTGCAAATTTTCGGTAGCTGGACTGATTTGTATTGGATGAAGACCAAATTAATAACAATGGTAACAAATACTAAAGTTTAACAATCTCGACAATAAAAATGCAATAAATTGCAACAGTATAAACTTAACCCAAAACTTGTCGAGGATGGTTTAAATGTAGTAGTACAAAAATAAAGTCCCTGCGAAGTGTGTACGTGTACGAACGGTAAATGTAGCGCACAAGACCTTACAGTAACCGAACGTAGCAAACATGCGAACACAATTGTTCTAATGTTGATGTAGATAATAGGACGGTTATTATCTTTGGCTTAATTCACAGTTTCGATAAAACCGCCTAATATCGTCGGAAAGAAAACCTTTTATGTTTGTAACAAGTCATTTTTAAATCTGTATTAAATCTTAATTTTCGCTTTCAAAAAAAAAAGATTGCTTTTGCATTTTCCCAAGCGGTTCCATTGCAGTTGTCACAGGTGGCAGCACATTTAAAGCCATATTTTCAACAAGACGTGTATTTTTGCTACAAGAATTAGACGAACTTTTACATTGACATCTCACAACTATGAGTAGATCTTCTGAGGCTAGATCTACAGCACACATGGGCAATAGGTACTGGTGAGTTAATTTTCAACCACATAAAGTAAGGTCGATGAATGAGGTACCTAATCTTTGCTATTGCACTATTTGCAAGTGTATGCGTAATGCATACAAAATAACGCTGATATTTCTGTTGATGGCAATTTTTGTGGTATAGGCTTATCAGTACTGGTAGTAACCATCCGCATGTACTAATTATACCTTAATGTGATCAAGTCAGCTTCGTTTTTTCCCTGATCCAAGATAATAAAAAACTGTATACCTGATTTCCCAATTTCTCCTAGAGAAGCATTTTTTTCATATATTTTAAATAATTGCACCATGCCTTCTTTTTCCAAGACCAAAAGGAGCTGAAGCGATATGATATCCCTCATCACGTGAATAAATAAAGTGTATTTACTTAACTTTTGTTCTATTCCGTTGTAACGTTTTAGTTATAGGCAAATTCAAAGTTGCTATTTTCATCAGAAACTATTATACACTCCTATATCAAAATCCTTAAGATAAAGTAGATATTTACAAGTTTGTACTTTAATCAAGATAGTGTGACTTTTTAGTAAACCACTTATTTAACACTGTAAAATTACATGAAATGTTCAAAAATTCCTCTATTTTATTTGAATGCACATTAAAGTTCGCTTAAGAATCCCCCCCGTAGAATTTAAAATACTTCTAGCGTCAAGTGAATTAATAGATAAACGAATGATATTTTCTAATTCTGCAATATTGCGCATCTTCTTTTATAAACATTATTTTTTACGTTGCCAGTTACATATCCCCCAATTAATATGTATATACATTTAAATGCAATTATTATGTCTTAAGAAATAGAATGTTACATTGTATAATTAAAGGTAATAATATAAAAGGTTAACGAAAGTTCATATCAGACATGAGAACGGAAGCAACTACTTTGTATTCCAGACGTAACCCTCATACTTCAGGTGCGGGACACAATAAACTGCAATAAATTAAAATTACTAAGAAGTAAGACATTGTATGTTATCAAAAAATAACAGACAGTGAGATCTGCATTTCCCACAAGATGATGTGAGAGCCGGGATTACATAAATACCTTGAGGAGCCCCTGATGGCCAGTCAGTGTCAAACTTCATAACTTTAACATTGTTGGTGGTTCAACCTACTCACCATAATTTTTAATTATTAATTATTGATTATTAACTTCAAGTATTTTGTCAATTTCAATTTTTTTAGTGAATATAAACGTTTAAGTTGATTGTAACAGACAGAAGTTATTTTTGTAACTGTATACTTGAGAATAAAATCGATAAGAGAATTTTTTGGGAAATTTTGATCAATATTTCGAAAAACGAATTTCAATTATTTTTTGCGTTGATCACCGTATACAGCTGTAAAAATGGAGCTTCTTTGTCCATTTAACCATCTCATAGCTCCAATAATAACGAAGTTAGCAATGGCGCCGAGTTAATTTGAAACAGGCTGTATATTGCTGTGAAATGTAGTAATATGAAAAGGAATTGATGTGAGCTCTTTGTGCTGGGTATCAACAAAACTGGTGTGAACTATTGCTTGAAGATGCCCGTGTTGTCTTGCTAGCTCAGATTAATCGAAAAACAATAATCCAATATCAAACTTATAATAACATCGAATATTCCTTAACAAGCAATCCTACAAATAATAACATTTGCTACGTTTCGAAACATCTTTCTTCAACACACATTATCCAAAATGATTACTTACAAACAAACATGAAAATTTACAAATGAAGAGTCTATAACCATTTCATAACTACTAGATACAAAATAGAGTTTATATAATCTCTCTTTGTAATTAATATTCCCAAACCTTTCCTTGTATAAGTCACGCTATGTTCAAATTCTTGGAAATATCTATGGATAATTGTATTAAAAAAATATAGGTAGATGATCAGATAGACCTAATACCTTTTGTAATAGTCAAGTTAAATCAGAATTCGACCTCAGATAAAATTTGAAATTATCCGTTTACAAGAAAACATCTATACCCCAAACTCTTACGCAATTTAATCTACTTAAATAAATCGAGCAAACAAATTGTTTTTGAAAAGATTTTAAAACAATGATATACTTGCATTTCACCATTAAATTATGCTAGGCTAAACTCGTCTTGTCTGAATTATTGATTAAATTTCCATGGCGATCTATTTTTAAAAGTTTATTACCAATAAATGCTTTTGAAAATCCATGTCGTTCTATTTTTATTTAAATTTATCATACAGGACAGTACTTTTATTAAATTGACTTCATTATTTTATTTCCAATCTGAGTTGTTCATATTTTAATTCAAATTACTTTGAGCCGCAAGCGTTATATTTCATAATTTTAAAACATATTGTTCTTGAATCATTCGTAATTTACCGACAAACAAACAATTGATAACTAATCCCGTACTGATTATTTTACCAGTTTTTAAATAGTGTAAATTTTTAGGACATTATCATCTAGAAAAATCTATAAACTTCTGGTAAAGCTGATTCATCAAGCTGGCGCAATTTAGTTAAAAATTTTGTTAATTAATACATTTAAATTGCTGTTCGTTGTGATTTATTAAGTCATAAAAATAGTTCCTTAATTGGTGTACTTTAAAAAAATAATATAAGCTAACTAGTTATTGCGTGTTATCTTATCTAATTTATGGGTCGTTGAGCGCTTACAGTCCCGCTAATTGGAATGTTCATTCGTATTATTCGTTTAATTACCTGTCACGATTGTAGTATAATCTGATTTATTGGCTACTTGTGAATAAACTCAAAAAATCTAGAAAATGAAGTATTTTTTATTTAAAATACACGACTTATTGTTTGCATTAAAAATGCACGAAATTGTGTGAAAATGCTTTAAGGAAGTTTTTGTTTTACATGGTACTCAGTGAAAGATTTGAGAAACACGGGTTTTTTTAAATAATATGCTATAGTGTTTTTAAAACGCGTTTTTAAATAATGTTTTGATAAGCACGGACATTTGCGTTTTAATCAGTATTTCGT
The DNA here is from genome assembly GCA_036346225.1 of Platerodrilus igneus. NCBI lineage: Eukaryota > Metazoa > Arthropoda > Insecta > Coleoptera > Lycidae > Platerodrilus > Platerodrilus igneus. The sequence goes on along the minus strand of JARFIW010000500.1, from coordinate 3,922,119 downwards.
AGCAAGAAATAAATTGCATTTTTATAGTTTTTAACGTATGTACTATACTATAACATATACTATTATATAACATAAGTAAAGCTTTTTAAAATACTCTATACAGTGTGTTGATACAACGAAAAGTATTTAAAATGTTAGAAAATGGGAAGTTGTACGTATAGGATACTGTGCTCAATGGCATCTTTATGACCACCTGTCACATAGTTTTCCCCAGAATTGATAAATAATTTTTATAATGTTTATTTCTAACTACCTATTATATACAAATATGTTTAAGGTTTTCAAAGTCATTTATAAATGTTTTAATTCCGGTTTACCAGCTTTCCTCAATTTTGTTTACCTTTTGATCTAAATTCTTAATTTTTTATTCGTCTCTTTTTACATGCTTCGTGATTAGCTTTTATTTGAACAATTTTCTCTTTTATATCATGCATATCCTCTACAATCTGTACCACTTTTCCTCTAATTTCAAGTTTTATATAAAATTTCTTTCATTCTTTTCACTTGCTGATTGTAACGCCTTTTTGTTTCTGCATACTCTTATTTAAATTTAATAGAAGAGGCATCATTTAAGGTTCTACAGACTCTCTTACATTTTGTTCCTTCTTTGCTTCTGAACTCTTCTTTTTCGGGTCTCCCAAATAGACAGTTACTTGAGAACCAATTTCTACTTTTTCAGGTCTGAATCCCTCGCGAACTTCTTTCATTCTATCAGTCATCCTGGAAATCAGTCTGATATACTATACAAAGAGATTCCTAAAAAATCCTACGAGGTAAACACTCTAATTTTCAAACGGTTTTATCAAGTCTACACCTTGGGACGCCAATAAAGGTGCTGTTGATAGTAGCGAATGATGTGCCCAGACGTTGGGCGTCAATAAAGCTGGTGTGAATTATTCCCTGAAAATGTCGTATTATATCGCTAACTCAGATTAAATAAAACAAAGAAAGTCCAATATAAAACTTATAATAACATCAAATGTTCATTGACAAACAATCCTTCAAATAATAATTGCTACATCCACAAATATCTTTCTTCAACACACATTATCCAAACGGATTACCTACATACTAGCATTAAAATCTACAAATGAAGTGTACATCTTAAATCTAAACACGTTTTATAACTACGAGATATAAATATAGAGTTCATACAATCTTTCTTTGTAATTAGTATTGCCACACCTTTCCTTATATAAGTCATGCTATGTACAAATTTTTAGAAATGTGCATGGATAAGTGTAATAATTTATCCTTCCTCGGTAAATAAACGAAGCTGATACCTTTAAATAGAACGTTTCTTAATTGCCAAATTGAATCAGAATTCGACCTCAAAAAACTCTTCAATTGTCCATTTACAAAAAGTGATTTAAACTCCAAATCTCTATGTAATCTAAAACGCTTAAAAATATAAAATGAGCACAAAATGTCTCTTAAAAATTTTAACGTTAATTCAGCTGATTGTCCTTTTTCTCTCTGGTTATGTTGTAAGATTGTATCGATTAAACTTCGTACATTTTCCCCAAAATCTGTATTAATCCACCATTAAAATGCATTTGAAAATTACTCTCGTGTTCTTCCATTTATATTTAAATTTATCATACAGGAATATATTTCATTAACTCTATTCAACTAACTTCATTATCTTACTTACAATCTGAGTTGTTGATATTTTAATAAAAATTATTTTATACCTCAATCGTTGTACTTCGTAGCTTTAAAATACGTTGTTCTTAACAAATATTTTAACCGCCTAGTACTATTATTTATTGAAAAAGGATCATTCGTAATTGATCGAACCAAAGACAATCGGTAATTGGCCTCGTTCTGATTATTTCACTCGTTTATACATATAGTAAAACCCCCCTGCGTTATTCAAATCTAGAAAAATTGATACTTTTCTGGTTGATTCAACACACACGGTTGATGTAATTTTGTCTAAAATGTCGTTAATTAATACATTATGTTATTTAAATGACTGCCCGTTTTGATTTATTGCGTCGTAATATTCCTCAGTGCCTGCCGTTCCTTAATTATTGTATGTTAAAGAATGAATATAATAACTTGTAAAACGTCTTATCGTACCTTATAATCTTTTAATTCAAATGTCGATTCATGTTACTCGTTCTAATTGCCTGTCATGATTGTGGTTTAACTTGATTTATTGGATATTTGCTAACGAATGAACGAATTTAGAAATTCGAAGATATAGAAATATTGATTACTTTTCAATCTAAAATACACGCTTTCTCGTTTAGCATTAAAAATGCTTTTAATCTTATCACTAAATGGAGTGGAAAATGAACTGAACAGTTTTTTAATATTTCTGTTAGGAAGGACTCGTTTTAAATGACATTTAGTACTTTTTAATGGAGAATTTTAGAAACACCGGTTTTTAGCTTACATATGTTCTATTCCTTTTAGAACGCGTTTTAATTAGTATTTAGTAGCAATGCATGATTTACCTTTTCAAAAACACAGGTTTTAAATAGTATCGAATGTTTATCTATTAAGAGGATTTTTACGGAATTTTACTTACGTACAATGCTATTTAATGATATTGTTATGCAAACCCTATTGCACCACGATTCTTGCATTTGGAACAATACACAGAGTGTTTCAAATTATGGGACATAAGTAACTAGAAAATTACAAAGATTTTTTTATTTTTCTCAGCTTCTGAGGTGCTGTATGTACAGGATACGGTGCTCAAGACCTCTATATAATCCCTTACCACATCAATATATATATATATATATATATATTGTTATGCAGTTTGGGTTCTATGAACTCGAGCATCACCGTTGGGCGTCATAATTCTGCGTAGCGTACCTGGATGACTCGTGCCCCACAAATTGATCGTCATAAATTCTCGAATTTTACCTCGGCTGCTCTGCTGAAAATTTAATTCAAATTCCACTGTTGGGACACCTTAATTCTTGCGAATTTACCTAGGATGCTGAAAATAAAACTTTACCTAACTGCATCTGTGCTGCAATCTGCAAAATACTTTCCTACTATTCTATCTAAGAATCGCAACTGCAAAAATTCATCACATTCTATTTACACAAACAAAAAAAATATCCTACAACCAAAACTTTTCAATTACATCTATCCTCGTTAAGGAAACAATTCGTTTTCAAAATATTGTTCGATAATTTTTTACTCATCGTACAAATACACTATTTAAAGTAAGTGGGCTTAACCTCATACCTGACTTTAACCGCTGGTTTAATATAAGCTCACAGTAAAACCCTTTTAAACATGTGTGCAATTCTTTAATCATAAATTACAAAAAGACCCCTTTACTTTGTACATAAACAACTTTTACACAAGTATGTAAAATAATCATTCCTACATAAACATATTTCAATTAATTCATTATAAAGTTCAATAATAAATTCTTTAGTCCATAGAATTCCTAAAATACACGCATAAAACACAAAATGTCAGAACACATCAAATAAACTCAAAAACAATGTTTTAATAAAATCAGTTACCTGGAAAACATTACACCGCATGTATCAGCAATCCACTATTAGCGATGTTGCTCTCAACTATGACTATAAGTTATGGAATCGCTCCCAAGTTGAGTCACATCATCCTGGTCTGCACGCAGCTATCCAGATCACTCCAATTAAAAATGGATAGCATATCCAAACCACCCAATCTCCTCTACTGGACCACCCACCATCAACAAAGCACTACCCGATGCATATACAATCTTCAATCCAACTTAAGAGTCCTTACAAACCCCAACAAACTGAAGTCTGTATTTACATAACTTCGATTAAGCTTAGCTTTTGTTTTTATACACGTACTTCATAATTTCTAAACTGCAACTACTACAGCACATTAACTTGTGTATGTAGTTATAAATTAAAACTTCTTAAAAGCACTGACAATATACTGACAATTATGTAGACTACTATTTATATTTGCGTTGATGACAAGCGATGAAAAGAAGAAGAGAGCCTTTCACCCCTTACAGCTGTTTATATAGACCAAAAATACCCCCTATCATTTCATTTTCACAATTCACCACCCCACATAAACTAGCTTTCTTGGTAAAATTTTCAACCGTTGCAACATTTCTCAAAACAAATTCTTAACCGAAACCAAAATTCTCAAAACACCCGAGTTAGCCTTCAGTATTTCGTTGTATTTTCATAAGAAAAAATCAACCGTCTTCAAACTCTCGAAATTTTGATACTCGAAAACACAAAACTATTGCGAAAACAACTTTTAACCGTCCATCGGATACTTTAATTCTTTGAATCTAGCCTCAACTGACTTCAAATTTTAAGTAAATGCACGCCCTTTGTATGATACCTTATCTCTCTCTTCTTACATACGAAAATTTTTCATCTCATACTTCGTTTACGAATCACCATCACATATACCCTCTCTTAAACTTAAACTGTTGCGTGTCTCCCTTCTACTTGTGAAGTCCAATTACCTATCTTCGTTTCTCAAATGCACGCTAAACCAGTCCTTAAAACAATTTACCACTCATAAATAATATATACCCTACATCTGTCTTACCCTTATTAATACCCGATCTAATATGCTTTCCTCGTTCATCCTTTATAACTTGACTATAACTTCCTACCTTATTTCTTATCCCCATTTAAATTGTTGTCTTATATAAACATTCACCATCTCACTCCTACCTATAGCTTCAAATCTATCCTTGTTTCCTAGTTCTTTTCCAAGTCAAACCAACACCTGACAATTCTATCTTACTCTTTTGTATGCTAAACACGATCTGTCCTTGTTTTATATCGATCCCTACTTGTTTTAACGTCCACTTCTATTCGTAGAAAATACTATTATAAGCTTGTTTACAACGCTTCCCATCTTTGAAATAAATCGTTAATTTGAACGCGCTATGATACTGGTCTTCGTAACCGTCGAGTTTATTTCAAAACACTTTCATATACTCAGAAAATATCTCTTTCTATCAACCTCATGTTTTAAGCTAAATTATCCTCTAGAAATATATTTACACACGCTAAATGATACTAAATTAATGTTTCAACTTCCTTCGAATTATATCCTTAAAATTATTGATTTTACGCTAAAGTAAAATGAAAAAGCTTTTTATCTACTATACGTCGATTCTATTATAATTTAAGCTGCATCCTTACTCTGTACACTAAAGCGTGTACCTTTATGAAAAATACGTAAAATTAATTATTGATTTACGTTGAAGTATGAATATTATGAAAGTCCTTCGCGAATAGTAGCAAAGCTGAAACTGAAGTAAAATTAACTCTAAACTAATTAATTGTTACACTAGATTTTTAAGACTTATTTTAACCTTTTAATATAAATATTTATACACGGCAGCCTACCCTAAATTGTTTAATATATTATCTAATTAATCTTAACCTACAAATTACATAGTAATATATATATATATATATATAAAATTGCCGTGGAACTTACAAAAACTCGAGAACGAAGCTTTTACATCGATCCTTCACCTAAATCATACGAGCCCCACGAATTGCGCGTCATAAAATTGCCGTGGAAGTCGGGACAGTCTCTGGATTCTCTATTAAAATTCGTGCCTCTCCTGGGTCAACATAAAAGTTTTTAAAAAAAAAAAAATTTTAAAATTTCTTACCCCTCTTAATGAGATTGCCTTCAAATTCCTTCAGCTTCCCTGGCTAGTTCAGCTGTGCCTCTTCTCGAATACCTAAATTTACACACATATCTCTGTCACACTCGCACACCATTGAATAAAACTATCAAATAATACCACAACCATACAACCTTTTATTTACACCTATTAACAGATAAATTATATTCACATGTGTTAAAACAGTTAGATACAATAATTATAAAACTCAAATTATGGTATGTTTTTAAAGTCCTTGATTTTTCTAATAATTTTTATACAAATGCAATGAGATATGAGTAGATGGGCCCCACATTTTACCCTAAATTGACTTCACACTGGAGTATGGTAAGCTCATTATAACCCAGTTCAGTTTGTATATGCGTTTTAAACCTTGCATAAATTAAAACAAAATTTTACAGACCCGTTTACCCTTTACAATTCAATTTTTATCCTGAATAAAATTTTGGATGTCCTAAATACACCCTTTTTCAACATTCAACATCATTAAATTGTCCAGTACATGTATCTTTTACAATAAGTTTCTCCAACCATAAGTATGCCACCAAAAAAAGTCAACCACACAGCACAAAATTTCACAAATGTTTATAAAACAACAGAAATTTCAAATAAATTACCTGTAGAATTCTTCAGGCTTCCTTCCCGTCGGAGATGAGTGCCAGAACACCCCTCTGCGTTATTTCAATTTACTGTGCTGCTCAGCGGGTCCACAGGCCTCTACCATCTGCTACCTCTGCAAGCTATGCGCTTCGTCTCACAATACCATTTCATATATCATGCATACAAACTCGATTACTTGTGGTGCTTACCCCCATATACCATGCTTCTATTTAATGATTTTTGTGTTATAGTAGCCGGACTTTTATTGATTTAATACGCACTACTCGTACTTCACGTCAATAATTAGAGGTCTGCTACTACTGCTTTATACTTGCAACCACTATATTTACGGTAACATAATCACATACATAAAATACTCACAGAAAGCTATAATGTTATGGGGGTCTAAATCGGCATTTAGCACTTTATCGACGTAAAGGAAAAGAGAAGAGAAGAGACCCTTAATAATCTAACTAGGGTATTTATATCCTTCTAAAATCCGCCTAATGGACGCGCTTCATGCGAAAAGCTTATTTTCAAAACAAATTCCAAAAATTTCGAATATAACCGTCTCTAAATTTCTAAAATTTGCTCCGTCCTACGTGCTGTATACCCCAAATTCGCTTTCAACTTTCCCGTGTGCGTACGTTTGAAAGACTGTCTGCTTTCAACCAATGACAAAATTCTCTGCCGTCACAAACTCCGCTTAAGCTCTATTTATCTCTGTTTTATACATGTTTGCTGTCTCGTTCAAAACCCCACTTGAGTTACAGAAAATCGATATCATTGACATCTTATCTCAACTCCACGTGTATATGGTACGTGCATTTCAATTTCTTGCTTGCTTTATATCTGTCTCTATCTGTTGTATATTACTGATTGTGCATTTCCCCCGCTCCTTAAGATGTTTGTTACCCTAGTTGTTTATACCAAACTGACGGTTAAAAATAATTTCTATGAAATCTTATCGTAACATTCGCTCAACTTCTTTGAACGTAACCTTTAAAAAGCAGGTGTTTTTGTTAATTATCGACCGCTTGGAACATAACAATTCATAGACTTTCTACTTCTTCGTATCTGATAAAAATGGCGTTGGCTTTTACAACAAATACAATTGCCTTGGGATAATTGATTATCATACACAACACGCTCCCTTTTACTTATATGTATTTAATTAGAATAACTTATGGTTAATTATGCGTATCGTTGAACATCTATTTGCTTTGAAGCTCTCTTCCTTCCTGTGACCCTAACATTTCAATTATTAAATATAAAAATACTCTAATATTCGTCCGTTTTCCCTAAATGAATTAAATTAATTTTTGTACGTAAATAATTTGCTCTTTCCTATATACAGGGTTATTGAAATTTTATTGTTTCACTCTGATTTACCCCTTTGAATCCACAACAATATATAAATATATATATATATATATATATATATATATATACACACGCATATGCGAGAGAGAGAGAGAGAGAGAAAGTGGTTCTTCATTGTCTGGGCGTTACTTCATGGACATAAGTGATTTCATATAATTGCATGCTTGTTAAGCGTGTTAATCTATCTCTCACGATTAGTTAATCGGACGTTGTAACCCCTTCATTATTTTCAAGCAGGTCTTATCTTAGTCGATGTTTTCTTGAATTACTAAAGTGTGTAATAAGAAAATAACCTGTAATGAATTAAAGCTATATGGCGAACTATATTCCGGTATGCGTCAATTGGTAACAATCGTAGAGCTTGCTTAAAGGTTTCTCAAACATTTTATATATTTACGAAAGCAAATTCGTAAGCAATATCGATATTTGAAATATACGCGCAAAATTTGATGAGATACTCGGGATTCGACATTTTATGGATTTTGTTCAATTTTTTATAACTTCGTCCTTAGAGACATCATCTTGCATATACTACCTATATTGCATATGGGCAGCTCTTCACCTACTATTTCCAACCCCAAATAGAATATTTTAAGTGAATTGCATCGTATCTTATAAATTCTCCATATTTTGACAAACGCATTGAAAAAGAAGACACATCTGTACATTAACTTTTCAACGTTACTTATCTGATTTTTTTATTAATTTATTTCAGTAGGCACGTTGAAGACGCACACACGCAATGACCAAAAACTGAATAAATTTACATTTACAAATTTTTGTACAAGGTGCAACATTACATGCCCCTTATTAGGATAAGTATCAGAGCACAACCCCAACGTTTCAGTGCATCAAATAGAAATTGTAATGATGAAAGCAGCTTACATTTCACACCGTTAACAATAGTCCTGTGATTGCCTAAGGATAATCTGGGATTACACCGTCGATTGACAGGCCGCTGCTTCATGGTTCACCACAACATCCCTTGCTAATGTATGTATCGCTTTAGGGCGCTTGTTCTTCGTAAATATAGGGAGAAATGTCTCTTACGTTGTAAATGAAAAGTCAAACAAACATTAGTAGAAATTTAATATTGCGACGCCCAAGTAATCAACAAATCGCTAAAAAATAAATTATACCTAATATTTCACGTCAACAGGTATGACACCTAAGGGAGACCAAAAGGGTTAGGCTTGACGTTGTTACGAGACCGGACCTCCCTATTGAGACCTTCTCAAATCATTAATTTCGTTTCATTTCCCTTCCAATTTTGTTTTTAATAGCAAATTCGTAATGCGACCTGTGTAATTAGATGTTAACACAGTTTATGCAAATCACACGCACGTATGTTTTTATATGTACGGTTATGGAGACACACCCAAATCCATTGTAAAATATCGAGAATAATAGAAGCAAATTTAATCAGGACTACAAGCCCGTTTGTAATGGTAGGTGTCATTTTGAAAGAACGATGAGGCCTACGGGACATATTCGTTTTCCCTTTAGAAGTACATAAAATTATTTACATATATATCTTGTATAAAGCTTATTGCGTTTGTTGCTAGTACATTAGCTGACTCAAGAAAAATACCTGAATTTTTATTTATAAAAAGAATCTAAGTATATTAGTTTTTTTATACATTGATACAGCGCGTAGTTGGAAGAGCGACAAATTTGGCATATACATATTTTAATATTTAATTTAGAAATAGAAACTTCGTTGAGACGAAGATATTATTTATTTATTTTGTTTATTTATTTGGGAGCTGTGGGTGATTAGCTTTAACTAAGTCAGAGACCCATCCTAGCTGTATATACATTAATTATAAAAAATCTAAATTGAGAAATTTAAGAAAAATAAGAGCCTTCTCCTTTATGAATACTGTAGACCAGTTGAAAGAACTTTTCTGAGTCGTTGTTCAAGTTCAAAACATAACTGTTGAATTTACCTTGTATACTGTTGTTGAACTGTGTCGTAACTGCTCATAAAGGATAGCATTGAGAATGCAATTGTATACATTAAAGATTATCAATAACGTTGTTAATATTTTGATAGTGAGATGACATAGAAATGTGCTACGTACCTAGACGTAGCCGGAAGAAAAGTAAATACCAGGCTAACTACCAAACGCGGAGAGGGAAGGGGGATTCACCTACATACCAAGAAAACAAAAAAAGCACTTCGCCCACGATTATCTATTAACAAATAAAAATAAATAAAGGGTTCTGTACAAACAAGCAAAAGCAATGAATTAAGCGTTACTATTTCAAAGCAAACAATTGCGTGATACGAACAATTTAGTACTTAAGATACGAAGTGCGCATCTCGTATTTTACATAAAATAAAACTAATCGGTAGAAAATAAACATGTGAGAACTTTTGTCAAGCGTTTTTTAAATTGCACATAATACTTTGTGTAAAATACACTAATCAGTAGAAAAAAAATAAAGTGTGAGTGCTTTTACCAAACATTCTTTTAAATTGTACATAATACCGTTTGTAAAATAAACTAATCAGTAGAAAATAATAAGCGTGTGGGAACTTTTGTCAAACATTTTTAACAATGGTACTTCACACCGGTAGAGCGATAATATCGATTCGCAGCAACAAACAATAGTCCTACAATATCGCTGATAAGGAATATGCCCTCGATATACACAAAAGAAAACAAGTTGTATACCTGTATGTGTCGGGATCTATATACCCTGTTACCATAACAGCACTAGCAATCTACAGGCAACGGCAGTTGATCTGTGGCAAAGAACAGTTGGGCCTACATAGAGAAAGAACCAACTTGGCCTCCAGCTAAGAGCTAAAAAGAGAATCTGATTAGGATGGGTAAGAGCGGAAAAACTCACCGATACACGCAAGATACTTTCTACTTGTCGAACAAAAAACGTGCATCCCTCTTGAAGTACTGGGATGAGTAATGTAGAAAATATTTCAACGCACAAGCTGCAGAATCAAATTAAAAATTGTTTCAAATAACACGAGTTCGAACTGCAATCCTCGCGTTATCAAAGCGGGATTATCAAACTGGAAAACACGTTATCAAATAATAGTAGGATTCATTATTTTGACAAGTCTTTGATGGGAAACACAAGAGAAAGCAATTGTACGTTATCAGAATGTATAACAAATTAACGGATACATAAAACAATGTATTGGCTATTTAATTTATCGAATTAATTTTCGTTTTAAAAGCAAAATGGACTTGAGTTAAAATTATGTTAAAGCGGGCTTATTCTGAACAGATACACTATATAGGGTATTGTTGGAGAATTTAAAAATAAAAATGAAATTTATTCGAGCGGGTAATGACTTAACCAGGGGAAAAAGGGTATTTAATTTATATTGAAAAGCAAAGGACGAAGTAGAAAATCGGATTGTAATGTATTAAGCAGGTTAGTCAAAAATGGAGGTTTTTGTGGAAAAGATATCTTTTGCGAAATTGTCAAATGCGGTAGGATAGTTGGTGACTAGAAAATTAATACTTGGAAGGGGTGGGGAATAGGAATAGGTTGATAGATTCGTAAAAAAGATTAATTGAACAAGAACAATATGGCGAAGGGATTAGATAGAAGAGATGTAGTTTTTAGAATAATTTTCCATGTGCTGCAAGGAATTGTAAGGTTGATCTATTCGGTTTTGGGACGTGGGTCGTGATGTAAATATAGAGGGAAAGATATCGTAAGTGTAACGGTCAGTGAGAGATAGGTTCCAAGATTGTTGCCAGGTATAGATTAAAGAGTTTTTGATCAGGGATTTTAGTTGACGTTGGGCATAATCGAAATATTTTAATAATCGAATGAATCGAAATAATTGTTTAAAATAATCGAATGATAGTAGACCATTTAGTGACGAATCACCACCACATTTCCCACAGCAACCACATTTTCCCACACATCTGGACCAAATTTACATGTAAAGGCCCATAAGGAGGAAATGAGGGAGATGAATCTCCGCCTTGCTCCGCCTTGCTCTCCGCCTTGCTCGGACACCCCCCAATCATTTTGATTACGTCACACCCGCATTCTTTCCACTCGCGAGATAAATCTTTCTCCACATTTCCACCCACGAGATAAACCTATCTTGTTTGGTATCAATTAATATTAGAATTTTCTCAGCTACCCAAATCTTTAGGAATTTTTTAGATAACATCATCCCCAGGGAGCTACCCTCATTTTAAGATTTTTTTACCGCTAACATTCTGAACCAAATACTTTTCTTCGACTAGCCATTGCATCTTTTGAGATAAACATATCTTGTTTGGTATCAATTGATATTAGAATTTACTCAGCTACCCAAATTTTTAGGAATTTTTTTAGATAGCGCCATCCCCCAGAGAGCTACCCCAATTTTAAGAATTTTTACCGGTAGCGATTTTTGACCGTCTGCATAAACTTTTTTATACATGCAATACATCAAATTAGCCTAGAATTGTATACAGAATTTGAATATGCAAACAGATTTAAAATAGGACCACGCCTTACAAAATTACACACATACCCTCTGCGAGATAAATCTTTCTCCACATTTCCACCCACGAGATAAACCTATCTTGTTTGGTATCAATTAATATTAGATTTTTCTCAGCTACCCGAATTTCTAGGAATTTTTTAGATAGCATCACCCTCCAGGGAGCTACCATCATTTTAAGATTTCTTACCTGTTGCGATTTCTGAGCGTTCTTATAAAAAATTTTTAACCATGCAATACATTAAATTAATCTAGAATTTTATGTAGAATCCGAATCTGTAAATAGATTTAAAATCGAAGCACCCCTTACCATTTTACACACACCCTCTAAATTTTAAATTTCCGGCAGCTCATACCTAAAAGAAAATCTAAAAACCATTCTTAAAACTTTTTATTACAGACAATTTTTACTAATACAGTTTAAATTTTGTAAACTACATTTCTAAATACATATTCACAATTTTTTATTTTCAACCTAGAACTTCTCATATCGGCTTATACCTATTAATATTTATTTCTAAATAGAGCACCTTTTCCAAAGACCAACCGGACCCACATGTTTCAAATTCCTCTGATTTTGTTCGCATGATTTCGCTTAAGACCTCGTACATATTTTCCAGATTACTAGAAGACGTTATAATAGACTTTTACTGCTGTATGTTGTATTAGGCGGCTCCGTGGCGTAGTGGTATGTGTGTGACTACTACGCCCTAGGTCCCGGGTTCGAATCCCGACACGGTCCGCTTGAAAAATGTTAGGCGAGCATTTTTCGCAAAAATACACCCTCGTTCGGATGAGAGGTAAAATGGAGGTCCCTTGTGTGAGTGTTGTCACGCACGTTAAAGATCCCTACCTTGCTTGGAACAGCAAGGATTCGGCAAAATTCAAAATTTTCCAGGTAAAAAAAAACTCGCTTCCTGGCCAATGTAGTACCTTCGGGTGGAGCATTGGAAAATCACATGTAATGTATGTTGTATTCTTTTTTCATTAATTAATCGAATAAATCGCTCTTTCTGCTTCCAAAGAAACTCGGGCACTCTATCGTCGACACTGGCATTCTTTATGCGATAGCTAGCCATACGGTTGTTAAACGCTGTGCTAACCATTTCTACACAATCGTCGCTAGTAGCGGTAGCTGATGCATTTTTATGTCTGTTGCTTCTTAAGTGTGCGGCATAGGTAGTCTTTTCCATTTCGAAATCGCATACTTTACACATAATTCGTGGTTGTTTCGTACAAGGCCCTTTAACAGCTGGCGAAGTTGAACGTTTACGGCTTAATGACATGCCGTGCTGTTTTTCCTTGTGTCGCTGTAAGCTGTCCATTCTCGTAAAAGCGATACCGCAAGACCCACAGTTTAAGTACTTTGCTGCCGACGGATGTATAAGCTTAACCGTGGACGATGTTACACCACGACATTTGTTCTGGTGCCGTTTGAGACCATCCCTCCTGGTAAAGTAGACGTGACAGGGCTCGCATTTAAAAACGTTTGCAGGTACCATTTTAGTACAAAACAAAATCCGCACTATAAGAATTTGGTTAAACTTGTAAGCGAACTAACTTATAACTAAAAATCTTACTCTAGCGTACCTGATTTATGTTCCGTATAGAATGCATACCGAAGGTTTCCGAAGACGGTCGAACGATATTAAGGATTCAGCGGGGAACTAAATAACGTCATAATCCTTACTGCTCGTCCAGTACATTTAGCGTCAATGCATGCACCTGGTTCGCATCGTCGATGCTGCGAATGCAGTTAGTATAGAAACACCGAAAACGTTTTCCATGTTACACGGATCGCGTGTATATTAAAAATCCAAAAGGGTAGTAGTAAACGCACACAAATTGGCTGCAAGTCGTGCAGTAAAAGATGCAGTGCTACAATAAACAAAAACTTAATAAAAACACTTTAAACCTTTACTAAGGGAATACCAAACTTGTTGTCTACAGAATACTTACTAATAAAGCAATTGAATTTTAAATAACTTCTACGTCATATTTTAGGAAATGGTAGGCTTGAATATTTTCTAAATGAATCACCAAGCGAAAGTATATGCTTAGCGGTATTAAAATTATCCATTAATTTCCCATTTTTACGACCGTAGTTAATTATAAATTAAAATTTAATTTGTTCACGTTCGAGCTTCTCGTAAACTAACATATTTTATAGTAACCGTGCGCTGTATAATACATGCATACCCCTTCGCCGCGCTACTGCTATTCTTGTAGTTGCTAGAAAAAGTCACTCTCCTTTTTACTGTTAGGACCGATGCAAAGCACCATTTTATACTTTCTTTAAAAGTATAGCACATCGCGCACTTTTTTGTCTGATAATTAAATTTTGCTTATGTAGGCTTTTACACTTTCGCATATTTAAACATCTAATACAATCGATTAACCACTTTCGATTCCTTTTGAATCCAACGATCCTATGGGCTTCCACACACTAACACCTAACGTATCTCTTCTACTAGTTGTTAAACAAAAACTAGCGTCATCGCCATGTTCGTATACGGACGTAAGCAGATGTTTGTGGATGTGTACGAGAATATGTAACCATATACATTAATCAGTCTAAGCTATTTTATTTAGTCCACGAAAACTATTATTTCTCTAAACCACAATTAATAATCGCCGTTATAGGTTTAACATTTCTACCATTACCCAATGACTGGTGCTACGTACATAGAAACTTTAATTTCTTATTGGAGAGAATTCTTATTCTCCCACGCACTGCTGCGTAGTTGCATGCCCATCCCTTTTGAGGATATATGCTCGTTATAGGTTGTAGCATCCGCGGTTTTACTTAACTACACTTTGTGAGACCCATTTAATCTTTTTCACTATGTCTTTCTCGCTTACAGTACAGTAGGACTTAGCCCTACTACCAACAAATTATAATACTAGACCCCCATTAAATTCGTCTTTGAATTTTCCTACAACTTTTTGTCGACAAGCGGTATATTGTGTTTATTACCCGCGGGGTAGTCACTCTTTTAAGATAAATATATCTTTTTTTGGTATCAACTAATATTAGATTTTTCTAGAGACCCCAAACCTGTAAATAGATTTTAAATAGGGTCACCCCATACAAAGTTACGCCTTTTAAAGACCCAAACCTCTAATTTTTACCCATCTTTATTTAACTCCATCTTTAAAACTTTTTTTTTTCGCTACCCAAGACATATGCTTTAACCAACCATTTCCCTAGAAATTTAAAACCGCTGTGTCCCGCCAACACCACGTGGAGATAACACGTATACTATGTCAACCAGGATAGAAGCAGGAAGGATTTGGAAGGTGGGCGAAGAACTTAAAAATTATGGAATCTTAAAACTAATATACACAATAGATCTACAAAATCTATACAAATATAAACAACTATCTTATATCTTTATGCCTCCATGCGTAGATTGTTGTACTATTAGGAATGATGTACGTTTTGTAATCTTCCCTCGATAAACTAATTTTATTAATAAGCTGCGTATACAAATCGTATTTTTTACTCCGGATACATACGCAGGCAAGTACTCGATACCATCCAAATAAAGAATTGGATTCTTGGTGACTGTTAACATCCGCTTCCCTCGTGTACGCCCAGACACATCCCAGCCCATGAGCACCCCTGCGCATGCACACCCCTGCCCATGCGCACCCTTGCCCGTGCGCACCCCTGCCCATGCGCGCTGCACATGCGCACCCCTCTCTGTGCGACTGCTATCTCGGGGTAACGTCACAGCTTTTTATAAATAAAGAGCAATGTAATACTATTCTAAAATTTTTATTCTGACATTATACATAACAAAATTTAAAAAATGTAATGCCAAGCATGGAGTCATTTAAACTTAATTTTAATACAAAGTTATACACAGAAGACAGTCCTTCCTTTATGTTTGTTTGGAGTGGCTTTAATTTTATCTAATTTTATTCGCAGCTTAAAATTTAAATCGATACCCAAGTCCTCTATCTCCTTTTCTAACCAATTGTTTGATACATAGAGACCGTCTAGGTTTTCAAATTGTAAAATGTACCGAAGTTTGCCTCTATATTCAAAGTCTTTGATTCCATCGACAACCAGATCCATACCTTCGTGTAATTCTTGCAGCTTGTGACAATCTTTTAATTGCAGCTTTCCCATTATATCCTGCATACATATCTTGTTAGCTTGAACGACTTCTTCTTGTCGGTATTGGAGGAAATCCTTATTCTTCCACAGACTGTTGCGTAGTTGCATGCCCATCCCTTTTGGTAAAATATATGGTTGTTATAGGTTGTAAGACCCTCGGTTTTAAATGATCCAAAAGGTTCTTTACTAGGCAAATATACAATGTTTAGTGCAACCTCTTTGCGTGTTGTGTACGCAAAGATTACGAAACCCGCATTCCTTAGTTCGTCTTTGTTATCTGCCATTTCGATAAATACGTTTTTAGAATAACCTTTTAAAAAATATACGGATTTAGTACCATCCTTTTCCGCAAGAATGCCTACATAACTAAAAGAGCCTTTTTTACTAACCACAAATGTATACAACTTGTAGAAACCAGATGTATCTAAGTCAGTCCATCGGCACATAAAATAATCTTTTAATTCTTCCTCATTTTCTCTAATAAGATGTTCTTTGTCTAACACATCTTTGTATTGATCGCGTATTGTCGCAGTGTTTTCCATGTAGTCCAATTTTCGCCTTTTTGCATCCATTTCCTTTAATTTCAGTCGTCTTTTCCTTCCACTTACAGCGTATGGTATACATAATGGGGCAATTTCCTTTAGCGTAAACGGATAGAGTTTACTACCAATATTTACGCGTTGTCGTACAACCTCTGGACGAATGTTAGGCGTATCTATCAATCCCAATTCCGAAATGACTATTTCTTTTGGAATTGTAGAATATGGTGTTGCAGATTGTGTAAAATATGTACTACCTGCTTTAATGTAGCACTTGTGTAAGATTTTTGTTTTATCTTGGCTATCTTCCTCTACTATCTTCAAATAACTTACAGGTAAATAGTTAAAACTAAAAGCCGAAAGCACATACTTTATCAATTTTTCCCTTTCCTCTGGTTTTTCGGACAACTTAATTTGCAAGCCCGTCAATTTCTTTGTATTGCCATTCCCCCAATACACGTACTGTAGCAGGTTATTATACACTAAACAGCAGCTATTTTGTAGCTTGTCCGATAGCTTACTCCACATTTTGGCAAGTGGTACCGAGTACATTGACGCCTTTAGAAAGTATAACTTACTATCTTCCAATAAGGTTAAACAGTCTTTTAAGGGTTTATACACCCGTTCCGCACTGACATAGCTTCCAATTGCACAGTTGTATATTGTCGCTTCCAATCGCGTAATACCATGTTCTTTGGCCAAAGTAGACGCAAATGTTTCCCTTAAACGTACATCTGGACAACGTAAAAAATCTAGTATATGATTGCCAAGTTGTTTATTAACACCAGGACTTGTTATCTGACACACAAATTTGTTGTATATCTTAATTCTTGCATTGGTTGTTAGCCGTGTTAAACAATCAATCCCCGCAGTTTTATCGTTGTCAACTATAATATTACACTTTTCTTCGTATTCTCCCTTATAGCAAAAGTTATGCTTTGTAGTTAAATAATTACACATCTCCATCTTGCTAAATATGCCCGCAAAATCTTGGGTTACATTCATGTCAAAAAGATAGAAATAATCTTTTTCGACTTCGTCTAATATATCTGGTAGTTCCTCCAATAAAGTTTCCAACTTAACATCTGCTAGTTCCACTTTGTATGGAACACATATAGGATTTTGGAATTTTTTATTAATGCATTCGAGGTTTTCTTTTTCGATAATTTCTTTTACTCTCTGGCCCATCTTGTTATTGCTTTCCAGAGAAAGCGGAAGCTTAGCTTTAACACCTTGCCTAGCGGAAACAAATCGGTCGAACATTCTTCGTAGATAGCTGTTCAATGCACCACAAATTTCTTTTTTTAGGATAAACATCCTTTTGTTTGCAGATGCTTGTTCGGTGTCAGAAAGGTCGCAAATTTTAACCAACATTATATTGTCACAAAATGGTTCTGTAATTGGTGTGTGTAGTCCGCCAGTCAGCATCTTTTCGCCTTCGACATAACAAATATTACCAATATCTGTCACCAGATTATTGTTGCACATATTTTCTACCAACAGCCATAATCCAAATCGCTCATTTGTCGGTTTCACTTTATTCCCAAGAAGTTGAGAAACGTTAATCACCTTGGAGACGCTCATGTTTACCGTTCTAGCTACCGTCAAATACTAAATTGAATACAAAAATTTGTTCCCTTATGTATCCTACAGAGTGGGGGCGTATATTACCGAAAATAGTCGAATATGTCGGACACCGCCATATCGCTTACATTCTCTTGTTTAGGAACTGTTTTGTTATCCGACCTAGGTCGGCAGGGATGCGCATCTACATATGTCCGAATATATGTAGGATGTTAGGTTAGGGTGAAATTGCCCCATAGGGTGAAATTGCCTCCGACCTAGGTTGAATGTGGACTTGTCAGGAGTTAGGTTAGCTAGTGTTGTCCGAAGTTAGGTTAGGTTAGTTGGACTTGTGTGGAAAAATTGATAGGTTAGGTCAGCACCGCCGCACTGACCTAATCTATCAATTTTTCCTTTTATCTAACCTAAGATATATTTATCTTAAAAGAGTGACTACCCCGCGGATAATAAACACAATATACCGCTTGTCGACAAAAAGTTGTAGGAAAATTCAAAGACGAATTTAATGGGGTCTAGTATTATAATTTGTTGGTAGTAGGGCTAAGTCCTACTGTACTGTAAGCGAGAAAGACATAGCGAAAAAGATTAAATGGGTCTCACAAAGTGTAGTTAAGTAAAACCGCGGATGCTACAACCTATAACGAGCATATATCCCCAAAAGGGATGGGCATGCAACTACGCAGCAGTGCGTGGGAGAATAAGAATTCTCTCCAATAAGAAATTAAAGTTTCCATGTACGTAGCACCAGTCATTGGGTAATGGTAGAAATGTTAAACCTATAACGGCGATTATTAATTGTGGTTTAGAAAAATAATAGTTTTCGTGGACTAAATAAAATAGCTTAGACTGATTAATGTATATGGTTACATATTCTCGTACACATCCACAAACATCTGCTTACGTCCGTATACGAACATGGTAATGCCGCTAGTTTTTGTTTAACAACTAGTAGGAAAGATACGTTAGGTGTTAGTGTGTGGAAGCCCATAGGATCGTTGGATTCAAAAGGAATGGTGCGGCGAAGTGTATGGCGGGTCCCGTTAGAATAATCGAAAGTGGTTAATCGATTGTATTAGATGTTTAAATATGCGAAAGTGTAAAAGCCTACATAAGCAAAATTTAATTATCAGACAAAAAAAGTACGCGATGTGCTATACTTTTAAAGAAAGTATAAAATGGTACTTTGCATCGGACCTAACAGCAAAAAGGAGAGTGACTTTTTCTAGCAACTATAAGAATAGCAGTAGCACGGCGAAGGAGTATGCATGTATTATACAGCGCACTGTTACTCTAAAATATGTTAGTTTACGGGAAGCTCGAACGTGAACAAATTAAATTTTAATCTATAATTAACCACGGTCGTAAAAATGGGAAATTAATGGTTAATTTTAATACCGCTAAGCATATACTTTCGCTTGGGGACTCATTTAGAAAATATTCAAGCCTACCATTTCCTAAAATATGACGTAGAAATTATTTAAAATTAAATTGCTTTATTAGTAAGTATTCTGTAGACAACAAGTTTGGTATTCCCTTAGTAAAGGTTTAAAGTGTTTTTATTAAGTTTTTGTTTATAGTAGCACTGCATCTTATACTGCACGACTTGCAGCCAATTTGTGTGCGTGTGCTACCACCCTTTTGGATTTTTAATATGCACGCGATCCGTATAACCTGGGAAAACGTTTTCGGTGTTTCTATACTAACTGCATTCGCAGCATCGACGATGCGAACCAGGTGCATGCATTGACGCTAAATGTACTGGACGAGCAGTAAGGATTATGACGTCATTTAGTTCCCCGCTGAATCCTTAATATCGTTCGACCGTCTTCGGAAACCTTCGGTATGCATTCTATAGGGAACATAAATCAGGTACACTAGAGTAAGCTTTTTAGTTATAAGTTAGTTCGCTTACAAGTTTAACCAAAGTCTTATAGTGCGGATTTTGTTTTGTACTAAAATAGTACCTGCAAACGTTTTTAAATGCGAGCCCTGTCACGTCTACTTTACCAGGAGGGATGCTCTCAAACGGCACCAGAACAAATGTCGTGGTGTAACATCGTCCACGGTTAAGCTTATACATCCGTCGGCAGCAACGTACTTAAACTGTGGGTCTTGCGGTATCGCTTTTACGAGAATGGACAGCTTACAGCGACACAAGGAAAAACAGCACGGCATGTCATTAAGCCGTAAACGTTCAACTCCGCCAGCTGTTAAAGGGCCTTGTACGAAACAACCACGAATTATGTGTAAAGTATGCGATTTCGAAATGGAAAAGACTGCCTATGCCGCACACTTAAGAAGCAACAGACATAAAAATGCATCAGCTACCGCTACTAGCGACGATTGTGTAGAAATGGTTAGCACAGCGTTTAACAACCGTATGGCTAGCTATCGCATAAAGAATGCCAGTGTCGACGATAGAGTGCCCGAGTTTCTTTGGAAGCAGAAAGAGCGATTTATTCGATTAATTAATGAAAAAAGAATACAACATACAGCAGTAAAAGTCTATTGCGAACTCTACGGCGTTTACACCAAAATGGGGGAAGAGACGACCGATGTGAAATCCTTTAACACAAAAAATGTGGTTATAACGTCTTCTAGTAATCTGGAGAATATGTACGAGGTCTTAAGCGAAACCATGCGAACAAAATCAGAGGAATTTGAAACATGTGGGTCCGGTTGGTCTTTGGAAAAGGTGCTCTATTTAAAAATAAATATTAATAAGTATAAGCCGATATGAGAAGTTCTAGGTTGAAAATAAAAAATTGTGAATATGTATTTAGAAATGTGGGTTACAAAATTTAAACTGTATTAGTAAAAATTGTCTGTAATAAAAAGTTTTAAGAATGGTTTTTAGATTTTCTTTTAGGTATGAGCTGCCGGAAATTTATAATTTAGAGGGTGTGTGTAAAATGGTAAGGGGTGCTTCGATTTTAAATCTATTTACAGATTCGGATTCTACATAAAATTCTAGACTAATTTAATGTATTGCATGGTTAAAAAATTTTTATAAGAACGCTCAGAAATCGCAACAGGTAAGAAATCTTAAAATGAGGGTAGCTCCCTGGAGGATGATGCTATCTAAAAAATTTCTAGAAATTCGGGTAGCTGAGAAAAATCTAATATTAATTGATACCAAACAAGATAGGTTTATCTCGTGGGTGGAAATGTGGAGAAAGATTTATCTCGCAGAGGGTATGTGTGTAATTTTGTAAGGCGTGGTCCTATTTTAAATCTGTTTGCATATTCAAATTCTGTATACAATTCTAGGCTAATTTGATGTATTGCAGGTATAAAAAAGTTTATGCAGACGATCAAAAATCGCTACCGGTAAAAGTTCTTAAAATTGGGGTAGCTCTCTGGGGGATGGCGCTATCTAAAAAATTCCTAAAGATTTGGGTAGCTGAAGAAATTCTAATATTAATTGATACCAAACAAGATAGGTTTATCTCAAAAGATGCAATGGCTAGTCGAAGAAAACTATTTGGTTCAGAATGTTAGCGGTAAAAAAATCTTAAAATGAGGGTAGCTCCCTGGGGGATGATGCTATCTAAAAAATTCCTAAAGATTTGGGTAGCTGAGAAAATTCTAATATTATTTGATACCAAACAAGATAGGTTTATCTCGTGGGTGGAAATGTGGGGAAAGATTTATCTCGCGGGTGGAAAGAATGCGGGTGTGACGTAATCAAAATGTTTGGGGGGTGTCCGAGCAAGGAGGAGAGCAAGAAAAGGCAAGGAGAAGATTCATCTCCCTCATTTCCTTCTTATAAGAATTTACATGTAAATTTGGTCCAGATGTGGGTGCAAATGAGGATGCTGGTGCAAATGAGGCGGTGATTCGTCACTAAATGGTCTACTAATGATCATTCAAATTTTCGATTATGAATGATGCTTAAACAAGTAATGGTTAAACTGACATTTCTATATGCAACGCTTGCTTCGAATGAAAATGCAAGGATTCACAAAAGAAAGAATATTTATTATTTATTGAATTTAAATACAATACGATAAAACATATTATACAAGAAATAAGGTCTTAAAACTTATAAATTAGAGTTTAAGAATACAATAAAATTTAATATTTTAAGTAACACTCTGTTGTTTTTTTTAATATTGGTAATCATACCAGTTTTTGAGAATATCTTTTCCGAAGGTACTGGAGTTGCGGGCACGGAAAAGTATTTCAAAGTCATTCTGTGCAGTTCTGGAAATAAGCTTTTGTTGGCAGCCCATAAACTAAGCGGATCGTCAGAACGGGATATATTTCCCATTGATAAATATTTTTTTACCATAATAATAGCTTTTGCTGTGGTGGACGAGGTGCCAATATTACTACATTCCGCAGTCTTGTTGTCGAAAAATTCCCACAACATATCAACGTCAGATGAATCTTTGGCTTCGATATCTACTTCACCTACTGCTGTTTTATTTGTGTCTGCTGTAGCGTCCGCAAAAAAGCCCTCCAGGTTCTTCTAATACCCATTTTTCAGCATTATCTGCGTTTTCTTGGAATCCAAATCCCCGTTTTTTGTAGCGAGGATCTAAAAAAGTTGCTTTGGCTGAAATTTTTTTCTTTTCGTAGGATCCAAGCCGTCTCGAAATTATGGTAAGTAAATCACGCCGCAGTTCATTGCCAATTGTTGTGACGCAATTTACTTTATTACGTGAATGTTGAAGACTTCGTACCAATGGAATAATCGATGACAATGGCATATATTATCAGTATCGTCATCAGTTCAAATGGCTTCCGGACAGGAAGATAATCTTCTATTGCCAGCCATTCTTCTGCACCAAGCATTTGAGAAGCTTTTTGCAAACTATACATTACAGCAGTAATCAGCGCCTTAATGTCTACTAACCTTTGTAGCATTAAATATGTAGAGTTCCATCTCGTAGCTACCTCCGGCTTTACTTTCAACTGTGAAGTATTCATTTGATGTTGCATATTAGACAGTTTTTCAACAGCAAGAGCACTGTGTTTAAAATGCACTACAATTTGTCTACAATTTTGTATAATGTTTGCATGATCAGAATTATGACTAAAAATATCTTTTACTACAGATTCAAAGTATGTGCCACACATGAATGGTAATGTTTACGCAAGTGATCGTTTATTGCCGATTTTCTGTTTGCACCATAGTCCGAAATGATCGTCACAACTTTATTTACAATTTTCCAATAATTAAAAATTTCCAAAAGCTCTAAATTTGGGCTCCAGTTTGACTACCTTTTACTTCATTGGTACTCAAGGTCCTATAGTGTATCGTCTATATAAATTAAATTTCGTAACTAAAATTATATTTGGTTTCAATTTAATGTTCTTACCTATAAAATGAATAGTAACTGTAATGTGATGTCTGTTACTGTCCGAAGTCCATATATCTGTTGTCACCTCAAGATATTCAACCGGTGATAATCTTTGGCGTAATTTATTTACCTCACATTCATAAATGCTGGGGATTAATTTTGTAGTTAAAATTTTTCGGGATAGAATTTAATAAAGAAGATCGAGTTTTTTAATGAATTCTCGAAAGCCCTTCTCCTCAACAATCCGCAGCGGTTGATAATCAAATACAACCATTTTAATTAAATAAAAGTTTAAATCTTAAATTTGCCTTTCTGATAAGGTTGCTTTTGTTGTGGAGGATCCAACAAACTCAATTGTTTAGTGACTTTTTGGACTGTGTGCGGAATTGTGGGTTCTGTTATTACATTTGCTGAACACTGAAGTCGAAGGTACAACAAACGGTGGTCTTTCAAAACCGCAAGTTTTTATGCCAGCAGTTGACAAAGAGGCCATATCGTCTTCTTCATTTCTCTCCAACTCTTTTGTAGGAGGCGCTAATAAACAGTTAGGGTTAATTCTTTTCAAATGCTTCTTAAGATTGGTAGTATTTTTAAAATATCTAAACTCCTTTCTACACAAACTACACAATACATATGTATTCTCTTTAGTGAGACTAAAGAAATCCCACAGCACTGAACGTTTTTATTCTAGACATAATTTCAAATCTTCATTCGTATTACAATACACACTCGTACGAATCTGGTGGTATGCGAGAAACTGGCCGTATTTATACTGACAGACCGAACAAAATTAGAATAAAATACATTGTCTACACAATTCTATATTTATGACATTGGCGCCGGGGGGGCTCGTCAAACGAAAAAAGAACGCAGGATTGTGGTCGCCATCGAGAAGTTCGAACACGATAGCTTGAAGAAGCAGTACTTAATTTGGTTGAAGAACAACCCACTAGCAGTATTAGAAAGATTGCTTTCGAGTTAAATGTTGATCATATTACGGTATTTCGAATTTTAAAGGAACAACTCTTATACCGCTATCATCTACAACGAGTACAGGCACTGTTGCCGCGAGATTTTCCAAACCGTCTTGAATTTTCTTCCAATTGGATGCTGGAAATGATTGGAAGAAATCCTGACTTTCTGAAGACGATCGAATTCACAGACGAATGTAATTTTTCTCGGGACAATATTATTAATTTTCATAATAACCACATATGGACTGATAAAAACCCTCACGATATTGCCCAAGCTAACCATCAAGAACATTTTTGTCTTAACGTATGGGTCGGAGTTATTGGGGATTATTTAATCGGTAATCATTTTCTACCTCCTCGATTAAATGGTGAGGCATACACTCAATTTTTAACAGAAGTGCATCTAGTGCTGCTGGAGGAAGTTCCTTGTGGTATCAGAAGGGTTTTGTATTTTATGCATGATGGGGCTCACGCCCATTTTAGTCAAGCAGCACGTCAGCATTTAACTCAAACATATCCAAATCATTGGTTAGGTCGAGGAGGACCACAGAATTGGCCCGCTCGATCCTTGGATTTGAATCCTCTTCGATTTCTCTACTTGGGGCCATTTACTGAGTTTGGTTTATCCTACTCTTGTTCGCGATGTAGAGGACTTAAGAAACCGCATCATCGATGCGTGCAGGGTAATTAGAGAGATTCCAGGAATATTTAAGCGAATACGTGGCTCACAATGCGCCGACGTCTAGACGCATGTGTAATGACTGAAAGTTGACATATTGAACATTTACTATGATTTCTACATGTTGTATGTTTTGTTATTAATAAATTAGTTTTGTTTACTCTTCTTTAATCATACTTTAATGCAGGTAGTAATTACTAAATAACAATAATAATCCAGTTCGCATTTATGACGATGTATCTCTGTAGTTGTTTGTAAAATAATTTTTTTCTGCGAACTGGTTAATTTTGGGCAAAAAATTCAAGAGACATTTTTTGTTTAGAATGAAATAAGCTATTGGAAATGAATTTTTAAATGGCAAACAAATAATAAGACAAAAAGCTACATTGGAAATAAGTTTCAGGGGTTGCGTTTTCCACCCCTTACAACCATGTAGTAAACCAAATAAATTACTGAGTAAGTGTATTTTTGATAGTAAAAAATGTCACCTTAATTTCAATTTTGTAATTTTTTAGTGTTTGTAAAAAAAATGAAAAACAAATTTTATGTACCCCCTTTAAGGGGCTGTATCTTAACAAGGGATGCTCCGATAAAGTTTCCTTATATGAAATACCCTATCTCTTTTACGATGAGGAATCACCCCCTAAAATGTTTCACACTTATTTTGTTACACCCGGTATATTGTAGTGTACAACCAAGTTCGAATTTTAAATCGAAAGATTGAGATATGAGTGTGAAAGGTCGATTATGAATACAACTGTATGTAGCGAATGTTTGATATGTAACATTATTCGAATGATTTTTAATGAATGATATCTCAAAAGCATAATCGAATGGTCGATTATTTAGCCACAGGCGATATATTTCGATTATATCATTCATAATCGCCCAGTGCTAATTGTAGTTCGGTTCGAGACATAAGTTGGTAAGTTTCGTAGGATAAGATTACGGTGTTGCACAAAGGAATGTAATTGAAGTTCTTGAAGTGGGACGTTGAGGAGGATGTGTAAAGCTGTTTCTGAAGTAGCTCTGTAGATTTTGGTTGAGCAAAGAAACTGTCGGATTATTGAATTTTAAATACGACGAAAATAAGGAGTGATTAACGGGTACCATGAATCGACTCCATAGTGGATTATTGAAATTATTATTTGGTTAAGTATGAGTCTTCTGGTTTGCCTGTGGAGGGATATGAATTTAGGTAGTGAGTGGTAGTTGTTATTCGGCCCTCGTTCGGATGACAGGCAAAATGGAGGTGCCGTGTGTGAGTGTTGTCGCGCACTTTAAAGATCTCTACCTTGCTTGGAACAGCAAGGGTTTGGCAACATTCAAAATTTTTCACGTAAAAAAAACTCGCTTACTAGCCAATGTAGTACCTTTGGGTGGAGCATTGGAAAATGAAATGCAGGGGTGGATTTACTCTTGGTTTGTATTTTATTTAGTTAGAGTGTATAGCGAAGCGGGTTTTCTGATTGACACTAAAGTAGGTAACAATAAATTTTTGCTCTCCAGGTCATCAACGAGTAAATGCATATTCATTATAGAAGATTCCATTTAATAGGGTTTACGTACAAAAGGACACAAGTATTTTAGTTTTCAAGTAATGGAAGATTTTCGTGCTTAACCTAGTCTTTAAAAAATTTGATAGTACGAAAGTTTATCCATTTTGCGGGAAGTCGCATGTATAATAATGCTAAACATTCAGTCGTACTTTTTTGACGAAAAACG
The DNA here is from genome assembly GCA_036346225.1 of Platerodrilus igneus. NCBI lineage: Eukaryota > Metazoa > Arthropoda > Insecta > Coleoptera > Lycidae > Platerodrilus > Platerodrilus igneus. The sequence continues at coordinate 3,895,073 of JARFIW010000500.1, read as the reverse complement.
CATATGTAACATTCAATTGGAAAATATGAACGTGATTCATTAAACCTCGGCAAAATTCCATTAATAATTAAGTTGAGTGGACGTTCAAGTTAGTAGCTAACAATATAAGATAAAACAATTTGTTACGTTTATTTTCAGCATAAATTAATTACCCTATTTCTCCCTTGTTAATTCATTACTCGTTCGAATAAATTCCGTTTCAATTCTTAAATTCTTCAACAACACCCTATATAGTGTACCTGTTCAGTATAAGCTGGCTTAACATAATTTTAACTCAAATCCTTTTGCTTTTAAAACGAAAATTTATTCGATAAATTAAATAGTCTATACCTTGTTTTAGGTATCCGGTAATTTGCTTTTAAAACGATGACGTATAATTGCTTTCTCTGGTGTTTCCCAATTAAAGATTTGTCGAAATGATAGATCTTACTATTATTTGATAGCGTGTTTTCCAGTTTTGCTAATCGTGTATCGATAACGCAAAGATCGCAGTTCGAACTCGTGTTATTTAAACCCATTTTGAATTTGACTCTGCAGCTTGTGCGTTAAAATATTTTCTATATCATTCTTCACACTGTTTCAAAAGCAATGCACGTTTTTTGTTCGACAAGTAAGAGGTATCTTGCGTGTATTGGTGCGTTTTCCCGCGCTTACCCATTCTAATCAGATTCTCCTTTTAGTTTTTAGCTGGATGCCAAATTAGTTATTTCTTTATGTAGGCCCAACTGTTCGTTGACGTAGACCAACTGCTTTTGTCTGTAGACCAACTGCTTTTGTCCGTAGACCGCTGCTGCAGTTATGTTAGCAGGGTATAAAGATCCCGACGACCGTGGCGTTGCTGTGCTGACCCACCCCCGACGGCGTGCGAGCCAAGTATCCAGACACATACAGGTATACAACTTGTTTTTCTTTGTGTATATCAATGGTATATTCCGTATCAGCGTTTGGTGTAGTTACGTGATAAGAAACGTGACACTATAAGACTATTGTTTGTTGCTGCGAATCGATATTATCGCTCTACAGGTGTGATGTACCATTGTTAAGAATGTTTGACAAAAGCTCTCACACGTTAATTCTTTCCTACTGATTAGTTTATTTTACAAAAAGTATTAGGTGCAATTTTAAAAAGGGAAACGCTTGGCAAAAGCTCTCACATGTTTATTTGCTACTGATTAATTTTATTTTGTATAAAATACGAGATGTACACTTCGTATCTAAAGTACTAGATTGTTCATATCACATAATTGTTTGCTTTGAAATAGTTACGCTTAATTCATTGCTTTTGCTTGTTTGTACAGAACCCTTTATTTATTTTTATTTGTTAATAGATAATCGTGGCCGACATGATTTTTTTATTTTCTTGGTATGTAGGTGAATCATTCCACTCTCCGCGTTTGATGGTTAGCCTGGTATGTACTTTTCTTCCGGCTACGTCTAGGTACGTAGCAAATTAACGCGTCTAAATGTATTAATTAACGATGTAACAGGGCTATTTGAACCTCAATTTTTGTAAATATTGCATCATTAGACGTTTCTGGATGCAACGTAGGCAGACTAACCTCTATTTTAAACCAATCAAACTGTGGAAACAACACCTAGATATTACGAGATTGTAGTGCATGTGTGACATACCACTAGGGATCGACTATTTAACCAATTAAAAGAGGCGGTCAACATTAATAGTTGAATACTTGTTTTAAACGTCACGAAGCTAGTCTAACAGTTGTGATGTATTGTAAACAGACGAGTTTAATTGACGATTTTAAAATTTTACTGTTACTCTGAAGAAAGTAGTAATTAGAATGGTTTCAAATGCATGTATTTGTATTTACCGGTTTAGATTCTATTCTAACCATGAGTACTCTTTCGTTCTTTTATAAGTAATTTTCTATAGCGTCCTATCTTTTTTCGCATAACTATCCCCACGCCCGAATTTCTTTCCTCTCATCTGGTATGAATTATCCTGAAGTCTCCACTCCAAAAATCCCCTTCCTCTGGATACCGAACTTCGCTGATCCCTACTATGTCTAGTGCTAATCTATTCATTTCAATTTTTAAGTTCTCTAGCATACCTACTTGCCTCGTACTTCTGACATTCCTCGCTCCGACTCGCAAAATGTTCCAGGCTTTTTTTCTAAATGACCACATCCTCCGAAGTAATCAGCTCATGGAGATCCGAATGGGGGGCTATTTTAACTCCAGAGTTTTTTACCCCAAAGGATGCCATCATGTTTAATAACAATTTAAGTACGCTGTGTATTTGGGAGATAATGTAGTGGTTTCTCCTTGCCTTCCACATCGCGGCAGTGTGTCTTGGAAAATCATATCGACCCCTATGGTCTCTGCCAATCTAAGTACCGAAAGAGCCGCTGCCCTCTTTCGGGGACCTGTCTTAGTCTGGTTCCTCACTAAAGACACCACTAATTTGGTTAAACCTACAGTTCGGGCTCTTTAAATCACTGAAAGTCTAAAACCGTTCTACCCGTTCTAGTAATCTAGAACCTCTTCAAGGTGCAGGTTCATTCAGAACGGATATATACATTTTTGGCATTATTTTAAAAAAATTTGGGTTATTAACTTGAAAATTGACATCTTCATATTTTTGTGTACAGAGAAAAAGAGTATAATACTATTTTTGACTTTGGTCATAGAGAGCACATTAACTGTGATGTGGAGGCTGTTAGTGTAAAATCGGGTCTGGAGCCGTTTCCATTTTAGACGTTATTTTTTCTATGCGAAGTAGAAACCCTATTTAAAGTCAAAGCAGAATAATATAAGAGAAGGACAAAGTTGTGCAACCCAATCAGTTCCATTCATAATAGATTCTTACAATTTAAAAAGTTCATAATTACAAATCCGCAAGCGCGGAATAAGCGACGCCACGGGCAGGTGGTAGCTCTAAGCTTTACACAGGCTTTAGCGCGGCCGTCTGATAATGACGTCACCAATATACAAATTAAATGCACAATTGACGGAAAATATGCCAATTTTCATACAATAGTTTATAACAGCGAAATACTCACATGAATATGTCCCTGAGTTAAAGTTGGCTTCTGTTGACGTCCATCAGGGCTACTGATGGCCCCTTTAAGGCAATTAACGGAGGGTACGCCTAGCGTCCATCCAAATGGCTTCGACTGGATCTCAGGGCTCCACTCCGGAGTGATTAAAGATGGTGCTCCGGCGTGGAATGCGGTTCGGCAAGCGGCTACAAATTACCTCTACCTATGTAGGGAAAGGGCAGGAACAGGTATAAGGACGACAAACAAAGATAATCAAAGACAAGGATCTACATAAATCAAAGATAACGATACGTTACCAAAACCCAACCACACTTCTGGAAGTCTCAGGCCAAAAAGCCACGTTACAGAGAGCACCGGAAAAAAACCCACTTTTCTGTCCTTTCACGCGTTGGCGCGAAATTATTCGCCCAACCCACTTTTGACGTGACGGAAATACGCGCACCGAGTCTTTTGAATTTTATGGCGCGAAAACTTCCGCACATCAAAGCTAAAACTAGGGAATGTTTAGTGCCAATTTATTGGCACGTAACAAGATCATCCTGTATAAAATACATTAGATAGACAGACTATTTACTTATTCCTAATTTAACCACAACAATGTTTTAAACCAGTTTCAGATATATGCAATTAGAAAAATATATAGCATAACCAACTTTTCAAATTAAATAAACTGATTTTCGCCTTCATTTTCAGAGATTTCCACGTAGGCCTTCTAAAGTACAGAATATTCAGATTGAAAAAGAAGATTGATAATCTTACGTTCCGTCATGTTTTTCTAATGTTTCAATCAGGTTGATGGGAAAGTAGCAAGTGAGCTTGCAGGTTCAGATTTTTTCGTAGAACGATTTAAAGGAAAATAACGACTGCTCGTTTATTTCAAGAGGTTTGCTTTGAGATAAGACTATTCTAACTTACGGAAAGTTTTAGGTTGTAAAGTAGTTGTGGATTCAGTACTTATCTCGGTTAAATCACGCTGATCTCTATATCAAATTTTTTCAGATTTTATTGGCGTAAAACTTACTTTGTGTATGTTTGTATTCGGGGAAACTGGATAAAATTGGCCTAATATCGTAGAACTATTACACTTTAAAATTTTACGGAATATTTATAATAGTATAAAAAATTTGACATGCTCATGCAAAATTGCGAATAATTACTCGCAAGTATGAAAGGATAATTATAATTCAACGAACATCTGGGGCTAATATTAATGAAAGTATTAATTTTTAACCTTCAAATGATTAATGTAATGTAATGTAAAGGGAAAGTAGTTTATATTTTTTTATAATTTGCGACCACAAACAACCTTTATGATAAAATTCTTCTAAATGGGATTTTAATGAGGTTCAGAGATATAAGGATATCGATACACTGCAATTGTTTGACGCCTTTGTACTAAAAGCATATCATTCGATTACCTTCTAATTGTAGTTTTTGGTCTAAGTTATTATTTCATCTCATTGATTAATGTTATAGTATTATAATCAACTTGTTACTGTATTCCGTGCAGACGAGAAAGAAGAAGTGAAGTAAGCTAAAAAAATTAGCCCGCACCAAATACCGCCACAATCAAAAGAGAAAACGAGTCTAAATAAGTAATGCCCTGCTAACCAAAACGTCGTATAGTGGGGTGAGTCACACAGAAAGAAACAGGAAACCTCATTAAAAAAAATTTTGTTTACCTAACCTCTAGTTAAGAAACATGATCCAAAAAGAACATCAACTCGCAAAGACAATAATGTTTATCCAAAGCATCACGGTACAAAAGTAAACCTAATCTAACCTAATTTTTACCTCAATGCTAATATTTACATAAAACAAAAATAAAACAAACATATGTATAGTGGAGTTTTCAGTCCTGTGGGTACCCAATATTAAATTTTTGATAGTCATAAAAACACTATACTTACGTATTGTCCAAAAAATAACTTTTAATAAGTAAACACAAAAAAATTCAAGTAATAGCAAGCAACAGCAGTAAAGGAAAGACCATCTACACACGAAATTCATTTCACTACAGCTGTAACAAAAAATTATTATGAAAAACTCCACTCTTAAATAATAGTTTACTCTAAATTTTTATGAACAGTTCATGTGAAGCTTAATCTCTAAATCATAGGCACACTCCGACGATTTGAGCGAAGTTTTTAACTTGTCAAAACGTGGTTTGGAAGTTCTAATACTTCACGGTTGCTGCACAACAACTTTTTGAAGCCGACATCAAAGCATCAAGAACAAAGATATCAAGGTTTTTATTTTTTTTTTTTTTTAATTTTTAAATCTAACATTCTAGTCGTCTGTCATCTGACATTTTAGACAGACCTGTTTCCCCCCATTGTAACCTGTGCTTGATTACTATCATTTTTGTACGGATTGTGTTTGGGTGTTTTTCTTTGTTGTGTGTAATTGAGTAAGTGTCGATGTTTGTGTGTGCTTATGTGTGTGCGCTAGTGTGTTTTATTGTGTTGGTTAATTGTTGTGTTTATTGTTGATGTTGTTTCTACGTTATACCTTCGCTCTTGACCAGGACCATCGGCAGCCGGAAATCCCAGTCTTGAGGAAAGGCGTCCCGCAGAATTTGTACCCTTTATCCGGACCATCGGCAGCCGGAAATCCGGATTATTGAGGGGCACAATTTGTGTTTGTATGTGTTGTGTTGGTGTGTATGGGTTTGCTTTTTGTGTTTGTAGTTGTGGTGGTGTTGGTGTTGTTTCTGCTTCGTGCTCTCGCTCTCTGTCCAGGACCATCGGCAGCCGGAAATCCCAGGCTTCGAGAAAAAGCATTACGCAGAATTTGTACTCTTCGATCTGGACCATCGGCAGCCGGAAATCCAGATTAATGAAGGGCACATTTGTTTTGCGTGTGTTGTGTGTGTGTGTGTGTGTGTGTGTGTGTGTGTGTGTGTGTGTGTGTTTGTGTTTACGCTCGTGTTTGTGTGGTTGTGTGTGTTCGTTTTCCAAAAGATTAATTTCTTTTATGCATGTTTGAATGGTACAGGTTACAGTCGGGTGGAAATAAATACTTCAATTTGACATTTTGTTGCCTCAATTACTGTTACTTTTTGATTTAATACAGTGGTGTTAGCGCAAAAAGTTCCTATTCTACTACTTATCCTAAAACTTAGCCTAACTTAATACTAATGTTAGTCCTTATTGCTAGAGACATAATTGGTCGGTAGGTTTTGATTGGGTTTGAGTACCTTCTTCGGTCTTCGAGAGCTATTGTTCTCGGAATTTCCAGAAGACGGACTCTGGCGTCGGGGGTGCAGCCCCCGGGATCCTAGGGCAGTTGTTCCTTGGTGTCTCAGTTTGGTATGTACGATTGCGTGCCGTTTTTAAGAGGCCTGTTCAAGGTAGCGGTTGTGTAATACTTGCGTAGTCTTTTGAGTCAGTGCGTTTAGGTATGGGAAGATTTGTTCGTTCCATATCATTTCGTTGATAGGGATGTCTTGTAGTATTGTTCTGTCGATGTAAGGATGTGGGTCGTGTCGGAATTGAAAGTAGCTTGTGGCGAGAATCCATTTCCCGATGTGTTGGTTGCTAACCTCTACACAGGTACAATGGTCACTGCTGTACTTTTGTACAGTTGTTACGGTCATAGTCGGGTCAAAGACTACTATTGCTGTTTGGGAGGTTTTGCCGTTATGTAGTTGTCATGCGCGAACCGGCATGCCGGGAATTTTGCCGTGCACTAAGTATGGTTCTTGAATGAAGAGTAGATTTAGTTTTAGTGATTCGGATAGCTGACTGATTTCATGCATGACGTGTGCTCTGTGCATGGCATTTATTTGACCAATTCTAATTGTTTTGCTGTCCATTAGGGATGTAGGGTGTGAAAGTAGCACTCGGGCCATTGTTTGGTATAGTCAAATGCGTTTCTGCCATGCGCCATTACCTGCTGTCGGTAGATATCTCCAAGGTCTAGATGTTCGTGACGTCTTTTAAAGGCAATTTGTAATAAGTATGTTAGCTCTTTGTGGCCGGTTGGTAGTCCATTGCTTTTGAGGTACATTCGGTCTTCTGCTTCTGTTATTTTATACGTGACTGTCCTCCCATTCGGGTGTCCTAATCTTGTGATGTGTCGTAGTGCCGTTGTAAGAGTTCTGGTTTCTTCCAGGCGTGTTATACACATATTGGTCTCTATGTTTTGGTATATCTTGGTAGGGTCGGAGGCATAGATGTTGGGTCGTGTGGGCGTTGTAGTGTTTATTGTGTGGCCGTTTATGTGCAGTGTTGGTTCCTGTGGCTTGGTTTGGGCTGTGTGCGTGTTGTGCGTTTGTGTTATGTCGGCGGATTTTGGGGGTATTGTCGGTTTAATGAGATTGTCGCATGTTGGGTGGATTTTGTTTGGGGGTTTTATTAGGGCCATGAGTTTGGCGACTTTGGTTTTTAATGTATTCCGTCTTGGGGATGTTTGTGTGGTATTTGTTGTCGTCGTTGTTGTGGTTTGCGTTTGTGTGGTCATCGGGTTTTGGGGTGTGTGTGTGTTGTGTGTTAGTGTTGTTGCATGCGTTTGTGTGGTCGTCAGGTTCGGTTTCGCTTGTGTTATGGTGGTAGTCGTAAGGTGTGTTTCCTGTGTGGTGTGTGTTCTTGTTTGTTTGTATTTGTTTGCCCGGGCTCTGTCTCGTTGAACTTTTGAGGGTGGTTTGTGTGTGCTTTGTATGGGTTTAATGTCCATAATCTGTTTTATGAATTAGTCTGTCCATATGCATCTTATGTGTTGGGCAGTCTTTTGGGTTTGATGCACATTTCTTGTTTCGCTTAAGACAAGGTATACACACAGCCGGGTATGCATGTTTTGGGCAGTCGGTTTTTTTGTGTTGTGATTCGTCTTCTCCGCAGTGTCGACATGTGTCGGTCTTATGTTTGCAGTGTTTGGTTACATGTCCTAAGTCTAAGCATCTCATGCATTTGGGTACGACTAGGAAGTCCTTTGCGGTTACGCTGCGATACTCAATATATATTTTCCCTTTGTTTATTAGTAGATTTCTTAGTTTTCCCGTTACAGCTGCAACATGGTGTTGCGTTGCTTTGTTTTTTGGGCCGGTTTTAAAGCTTAGCTTGAATTCGTTATTGAACTCTTCTTTGGTAATGATTGTTTCGAAATTCTGTGTATAGATTAATTCTTGCACCTCTTCGTCTTTAAGATAGATTGGGACGTCGTAGATAATAACTAGTGGTTTCTTTTTTCGTGGTTTCTCGCAGTTAAGTGTTTTTTTTTAGTTCGGGATGGTTTAGGATTTTATTAGATTCAGTTTCGTTGTCCGTGTCTATTATTAGCGCGTTTGCGGTTAAACGCATTGATTTAATTTTAATTTTGTCTTTTGTCGGATGTATTGTTTTAATGAAGGTGTCTTGTATTTGTTTTGTACTCTGTCCCGTTTTAGAGGTTATGAATACTGTAGCGGCTTGATTGCCGATGGCTCTAGATATAGCATCTGTTTTTGGTGGTTGAGTTTTATTTGTTGCCGTCACGTTCGCGTACGTGTTTGAAAACATGGCTGGGTTGAGCATTTTCTGTTGTTTAAGATGGCTGTTTTCTACTTTGGTTTCAATTATCTTTTCTTGTAGTGTATCATTTTGTTGTTTAATAAATTTATGTTCGCCGGTTAGTTCAGCTTGTAGATATATGAGTTCTATTACTTTGTGTCTTAAAAGTTTTTGGGCGCCCATTCGCAAGCGGTTGCTGGGGTCTAGTTCGTTGTCTATAAAGTTTAAAAGGTCTGTCCCTAGATTTTCTAAGTGCTCTAAAATGGTTTGTTTTATGTGTTATCAAGGTATGTGATATTTAGTTCCATTACCAACCAGTTCAAATACTTCAATGAAGAAGATTAACCATCCTCTGGAAATAGAAATTTCGCATCGCTAAAGATAACCAAACATCAGACGTACGACGTTTTTTTATTCAAATAAATAATTTGTATTCTTAACACACTTGTGTAGTTTATGTTGTTCTATTAAGGTCACTTATTACAAAAGTTAGCATATTCCTAATTTTTCACAAACGAAACTAAACTGTTTCTTAAAAGGAAGTAATGAGATATCCATCGTACAACCAACTTTTACAGGCAAAATAACCCAAATTTTCCAAAATTTATATTCTATTGCAATATATATTATTTTTCAAGAAAAACCTATATACAGGGCTTTTCACGACGACCGTGCATTAGACATTTCTCAGAAAGTACAAGAGATAGAAGTATGAAATTTTATATGTAGTGATTGTTCGACATACCGAGTTGATCTAAAATATTTTCGTTTTGATAGCACTTCCGGTTGTACCGGAAGTTGATATTATCTTTGTTATTTTAAATGGAACACCCTGTATATTTTTGCATTTTTAGATTCTACACAAAATTCTAAGTTAAATTCCTTTAATAAGTAATATCTCAATATTTTACCGTTTTCGAGATATTTAGCTTTTTATGTTTTTTTTTGTAAAAACTGATATACTTTCTTGACAATAATGTACATTTAAACTTACAGTTTAGAAACCAATATTCAAATGTTTGATAAACATTGAAATGTATTTGTTTCCATTCAACACCATACGAGGTGTCGGACGTTTTTATTTAAAGTTTCTTGCATAAAAAAATCTGAAAAGTCAATTTTTCTAAATGGAACACCCCCATATATTTTGATATTTTCAAATTGTTCAATCATTTTTAAGGTAACTTTATGTAACAAGTCCTATTCTGAAGTTCAACTGTCTTTAAGTTATTTGATTTTAATGACATTAAGTGGTTCTACTACGATAATAAAAATAAATATCAGCATTATGTTCGTAGGAGACTTTAATGAAGGTTGAAAAAGAATAAAAGAATAATTAATCTTTATACTATAACATATGTTCGAAAATGTCACCATTTCTTTCCAAACATGCATTTATTCTTTTAATAAGGTTATCGTGTGTTGCTTTTCTTATTGCTTGTGGTGTTAATGAATTTATAGCAGCTCTAACTCTATCTTTCATATTGGCTTTGGTTGTGATAGGATCTGAATAGACGATGTTCTTTAAGTAACCCCAAACAAAAAAATCTAGTGGATTACCATCTGGAGTTCTCGGGGGCCATCGAAATGGACCATTATTTGCAATCCATCGGTCTTGAAAAATTCCTGTTAAAAAATCGCCAGCCAGTCGGTAATTGTAACATGGAGCATCAACCATTTGGTACCATAAGTAATCTCTTTGTGGATGGTTTTGTATTATTGGCTGCACTTCATTTCTTAACATATGAACATACCTTTCTCCAGTTAAATTTTCATCGTAAAATTCGAGATAAAGGATTGAATCGCAATTAATGGCACAAAATACATTAAACTGCCATTTGTCTTGAAAATTTCTTTCACGGACTACGTGTGAATTTTGCGGAGCCCAATAATTGCTGTTGTGCCTCTTAAAGACTCCATTTTTGGTAAACTTTGCTTTGTCTGTCCAAATAATGTTTTTTAAAAAGTTTTTGTCCTCTTGACTTTTAGTTAGCAACCACTCAAAAAACTGAACTCTCCGAGGCAAATCAGTGTCTTTTAAATGTTGGATGCAGTAAAATTTATATGGGCGCCATTTGTGTTTATTAAGTATACGATAAATGGTCACATAAGGTATACCTATTTCTCTTTCGGCTTCGTGTAATGAAGCAGTTGGGTAAGCAGAGAAAAATCCTAAAACAGTGATTTCATTGTCTTCATTTTCAACTTGCGGCTTTCTGCGTTTAATGTGTAGAAGAAATGCTCCATTCGTTCTACAGTTTTGAAGTAGACGATTAACTGTATTCTTATTGGGTTTTTGGAGATGCGGGTATCTATCTGCAAATAATCGACAAGTTCGAATATTTATTCTATTACATTCACCGTAAGTAATTATTAAATTTAAGAAATCTTCATTACTATAACCTAATCTTGACATTTTTATTATTTTATAACACACACAATCTAACACGTATTCTAATAAAGTAATAAGACAGTTTGTTAATTCTGTATCACCGTTCGATTATTTGGCAAAGCGTCGTACGAACATAATGCTGATATTTATTTTTATTATCGTAGTAGAACCACTTAATGTCATTAAAATCAAATAACTTAAAGACAGTTGAACTTCAGAATAGGACTTGTTACATAAAGTTACCTTAAAAATGATTGAATAATTTGAAAATATCAAAATATACGGGGTGTTCCATTTAGAAAAACTGACTTTTCAGATTTTTTATGTAAGAAACTTTAAGTAAAAATGTCGGACACTTCGTATGGTGTTGAATGGAAACAAATACATTTCAATGTTTATCAAACATTTAAATATTGGTTTCTAAACTGTAAATTTAAATGTACATTATTGTCAAGAAAGTATATCAGTTTTTACAAAAAAAAACATAAAAAGCTAAATATCTCAAAAACGGTAAAATATTGAGATATTATTTATTAAAGGAATTTAACTTAGAATTTTGTGTAGAATCTAAAAATGCAAAAATATACAGGGTGTTCCATTTAGAAAAATTGACTTTTTAGATTTTTTATGTAAGAAACTTTAACTAAAAATGCCGGCCACCTCGTATAGTGTTGAATGGAAACAAATACATTTAAATGTGTATCAAACATTTGAATAGTATATCTGCTAATAATTGGTTTCTAAACTGTAAGTTTAAATGTACATTATTGTCAAGAAAGTATATCAGTTTTTACAAAAACATAAAAGCTAAATATCTCGAAAACGGTAAAATATTGAGATATTACTTATTAAAGGAATTTAACTTAGAATTTTGTGTGGAATCTAAAAATGCAAAAATATACAGGGTGTTCCATTTAAAATAACAAAGATAATATCAACTTCCGGTACAACCGGAAGTGCTATCAAAACGAAAATATTTTAGATTAACTTGGCATGTCGAACAATCACAACATATAAAATTTCATACTTCTATCTCTTGTATTTTCTGAGAAATGTCTAATGCACGGTCGTCGTGAAAAGCCCTGTATAGATAAAGAATCCGGCAAAGTCGAATTGAATCGAACTTGCTAAACAGGTACGTTGAAAACACATTTTATATAAAACTTGCAGTAATACTTTTAAAAAATTCGAGCATGTCATTTCAGAAAGCAAATATTGCTGATAACCAAATGCATTTTTAATGTTATATAAAAATAGGGTCGCCTCAGATCCATATACAATCTTCATAGAACAACATTGGTAGCTGACAAGTGTAAACCCGCCATAGGGTCGCCTCAGATCCATATACAATCTTCATAGAACAACATTGGTATCTGACAAGTGTAAACCCACCATAGAGTCGCATCAGAACCATGTTAAAATCTACCAAAGAGGTAACTTAAATCATAATGAATTATCCCCCTCAAAATAAATATAAAAAAAAACGACTAATTAAGCCTTTCAATAATGCAATCGCACACTTCTTTAATAACCATCCTCTCAATTGTATAAATAGAAACATGTTAAAAAATGTTGGCTGAAATGCAGACACAAAAACGGTAGCAGTTTTTTGAAATGCTCCAGATGTATGAGGACGATAGCATGGACAGACAAAGATAACAACAAATAAGTTACAGAAATAGTATGGGAACAAGGATATCTGGGGAAAAAGAGAAATAGTAGGGCGGAATACGTTCTAAGGCATTTTTGGGGAATAGTATGTGATATATTACAAGCAGAGATAGGAAAAAAGAGGTAGATGTAGACCTAGATCAGACAGTTATAGATGCAAACTGTGCATATTTCAGGGAAATCTGTAGGTTAGTTCAGAATAGGGAACAATGATGGTACGCGTCTAACCAGTTCTAGGACTGAAGACCTAATGATGATGATGATAAAAATTAAGATAGATTTGCAGTATTTAAATTATAATTAGATGTACTAATAAAACCTACAAGGTGTTGAATAAGCAATCACTTCAGTTGAGAAAGCTGTCGAAAATGTTGATGAAAATTTGCAAATCACCGCGATTACAGTCAGCATTATGAAACTTAATTACATAAGACCAAAAATATTTGGTGCAGGAACGGCACATAACAAACTTACACGCACGCACGCATGTACGCACGTACGTACGCACGCACGCCCTCACACACGCAAGCACGCACGCACGTATGAACGCACGCACGCACCCAAGCATCCTTGTACCCTCGTAACCACACACGCACGCACGCGTGTTTCGTAAGAAATGGTATAAGCAGAAACAGTTTGCGATATTGATCTTAACACACATGCTATAATTGTCAATTTTATTTACGACGCCAAATGTTGTTATTAAATAGTATAGATTAAACGTTTCGGTCAAGTATTGTCATAGAATCATATCTGTTTAATCAATATGTTGTGAGACCTTAAATCTATTACATGTTTTATAGCTGTGTAGCTGTAAATTACTTGATACCCGTGATTTGTAAGTATTTATAATTTTCCTGATTCCGTCAATGTTCATAATCCTTGATGAAGAACTACAGTTTAAATCAAAAGCTTAATAAGAAAAAAGAGTTTTATTCTGAACTAGCCCAACAAACTATTTTCAGTATAAAATAATCTTTGCCTTTATCTACGAACAATTATATATACACACGCTCATGCAAGGACACACGCACGCACTCACTCATGTACGCACACGCACGCAAGAGAGCGCACGCGCCTGACCGCGCAATCACGCGCACGTATTCACGCACGCACACACACACACACACACACACACACACACACACACACACACATATATATATATATACATATATATATATATATTATTGTGTAAGGGAGGGGTTAGAAGGTTTCTAAAGGTATATTTGTATTAATAGGGGTGTATGCCAAGCGATAGGGTAAATATTTCAGATTTAATAATTTAAAAACTATAAATTTTGCTATACTTTACATACGTTAAAGTATGTACCATTTCAGATTGAAACTTATATGCCAAAAGGTAGTAACATGACTTTATGACGTTGATATAATGCACGGTACTTGAGGTTTTATACTGAGTTGATATTTCATGAGCCAGTTGAGAGTACATTTGCCGTCGGAAAGCCGGACGCATTTATGGATATCTGCAATATAACAAAGCGTCCAGGTCGTGTATGAATTATTTGGCTTTTCTTTTTTTATAGAATCAAACTTTTAGACGAATTGTAAATCAAAATTTAAAGTGAATCAAAATGTAAAAGGTTATTGGAGTTTAGTGAAGTGTTTTGGACCAATGGTAGAAATTTAAAATTATTATAAAGACTATAGCGAAGGTATGTTGGACACTGAAAGATAGGAGATTTGTTATTGGATGTTATATATGTAAAAAATGTTATTGTAGTAAGTTAAGTTTGTTTAGTTAATAACTAAGCAATATAAATAAAAGGACTTCTTTTTTAAATTTGTTCAGATACAGACCTATTTATGAAACCTGCGTTAAAATTGTAAAATAGTTTTGAAATAAAAGTTTATTTGTGTATTCATCGAGTATTATTTAATTCAAGTATAAAAAGAGTTTATAAAAGTGTTTAAAAGTGAAAAGGGAAAGTCAGCGTGTATGTAAAGAAGATTGTGGAAGTGGTTATTGATGTAAAGGAGAAAGCGACGGTATATTATTTGAGAAGATTAGTGTTGGTTTTGGGATAGATTTGGGTATTACGGCAGCAGGATATTGGAGTGGATAAAGAAGGCATCGACGACGTAAAGAATTTGGATTGATTTGAGAAGATATAACGGCAGAAGGACATCGTATGGATAATTGGTATAGCAGGATTAGGAGTGATTTGTATTAAGACAGCGGGATTGATTTGGTTGTGCGAAGAGAGAAGTAAGCGGGATACGGAGCAGAGGAACAGGAGATAGGAATACGGCGAGGAAGAATTGACGCAGGAAAGTAGATAAAGGTTTTACTAAATTCTAAATTGGGGTAACATTATTTCAGGTTTGGGGCATCAAAATTGTTTTACAAACACCTGGAGGCAGTGCGCAAGAGGACAATTTTGGAGAATCTTTGTAAAAGTGCGTACGGCGATTCCGAACTTGAGCCAGCAGTCAAAGGAAGGCCTTCAGCGCGGTATATTTCTGGTAAGTACCGTGAATATATTAGAACGTCAGAAATTAAAGTCATAAAAGTTACATAAATTAATTTGACATCAGGCATCGTTGATCTATTAAGATTTGGCATATCAAAATAAATTTAGTACATTTCAAAAGTGGTAAAACAAACGAGGGTGCAGTTTGGTTGGGTATTGCACATCTACTCACGATTGAACCCACGGTGAGTAGGTGAGAAAACCCTGAGATTAAAGTTTCAAATAGTCGAGGCATATAAAATATAGTAATTAGTAAAAGAAAAACCAACCAAACGTTTGCTAAAGCACCTCGATTTGAAATCATAAGGGACGACGACAAAAGTCGTATAATAAAATCTTGTTTAAAGGAGGAGTAATTATATTATATAAAAAAATATAGTAATTAAATTCCAAGAAGGTGGCAAACCCAACGTGAGGCTCGAGAAAAAGATTAAAAAGGTGTTAGAGCGAAAGAGAGTAGAATCCGGGAGCCCGAGTTAGGTGGGGCCCGCAAGTTTTTTTTTATTTTACAGGAACCGAGTACAAAACAAGGAAACAGAGATGACGGACGAGGACACAAAAAGAATCACAAGATCGGGACTGATATACGGGGTTGAAATGGATGTAGGGAGACAAGACATAGAGCTAGACGCAGGGGGCGACCTACAGGAGACGGACACGAGGCAGACAGACAGACACGGACATGGACCAGGCGACGGTACCGGAGGTGAGAGCAGCAAAAAACGACGGAACCCAGGACCTTATGAGATTTCTGATGAGTATGAAGACGGAATTAAAATTAGACTTTAAGACATCACAGACAAAAATAAAGAACGAGCTGACAGACAAAATTACAGAATCACAGACGGAACTAAAAATGTAGTTTAAGACATCACAGACAGAATTAAAGAACGAACTGACAGACAAAATTAATGAATCACGCACGGAACAAAAAGAAGCGAATGCGGCGTTAGCCATAAAAATTATGGAATCACATAACGAGTTAAGGGACGAATTTAGGACAGCGCACGCGGACCTGACGGCGAAAATGAACCACACACAGGAATACTTACTAACGCAAATACAGATTGCAAAAGACGACGTGCGGACAGAGGTCCAACAACAAATAGACAGGGTTGACGACAAGTTAGAACACACACGGGCACATTTGCAAGGAGACTTGAACGCGACACGGACTGACCTTAGAACAGAAATTAAGACACGGGTAGACACAGTGGAAGAAACAATGATTAGCGGGTTTTCAAATTTAAGCACGGAAATAGAAACATGTGACAAACGACATAGGACCAACTACAAAAATTTAGGACAAACATTAGAAACCATACAAAACGAAAACGTACACGGTAGGACAAAACTGGACGAAAAACTTGACGACAAAGTCACGGGATTAGAAACTAGGGTAGGACAGGACGTTAGACAAATTCACGAGAAACTCGACGACATAGAAAGGAGGCGAATTGGACTGGACTACGGACCGCACTTTCGATTAAACCGGGACGCTTTACCGAAGTTTGAGGGACGTAAGACAGAACAGCCCATGGGATTCCTGGACCGACTAGACGAGATCGTAGGGACAGAAAACGAACGAACAAAATTACAGATTGTGGGGGCTAGTTTGACAGGAAACGCCGAAAAATGGCATAACATTATTCGTAAACAGTATGACACGTACGCGGACTTCAAACGACTATTTATAGAACAGTTTTGGAACACTACACATCAGACCGACATAAGGACGAACCTAATTACAGGACAATATAGCAGGACTCACGGCACGCGCGAAGAATACGCGATTGACAAGTTCAATCAGGCGCAACACTTAACACCGAAACTGAGCGAGGACGACATTGTACTTCTACTGGCAGGTCATATGGAACCGGAGGTTACCAGAGTTGTGGTGGTACAAAATGTCAAGACATTGAGGGAATTCTTGGGAGTAATGAGAAATTTTGACCTAGCGACAGTACTGGAAGCGAAAACGCGGACACACCATTGGGAACAAAACAGGGGTTACAGGAAGACAGTCGACGACCACCGTACCATGAAAACAGACAAAATTATAGACAGGAAAATTTTAACTACGGACATAGGAATCATTGGGGACACGAGGCACATAGACGACCGTATTTCAATAGGGATCACCGGGATAACGCCTACAATGGACAGAACAGATACCGGCACGACAACGGCGAGGGTGACGGCCGGATTACAGGAGGCGGAATACAAAATGGAAATAGCCGGACGGACAGGGACGTAAACGTCCAACATATGACGACGAGCGCAATTACAACGGACCCGAATAGGATTGAGGTGGTGGAAATTCACGAGTCGCCTCAAGAAAAAAAACGCGAATTTTGGACGACCGACTGCTTAGGAGTTAAGATTGATGTTTGCTATAGTATAAAGGGATTTGTTGTTAAACAGTTACATTTTTAATAAAAAGAATTTGTTATTTATAAATATTAGTTTAAGGGACCGTGTTTATGTTGCTTTAGTAGATAGTGGGTCATAGTTGTCGCTGGTAAATGATAGGGTAGTAGTCGAACATGGAGAATTTTTAAAGGAAAGAATAGGAACAATTGAGGGGGTTAATTTATGGTCAGCGATGAACAAAAAGCTTACGACGATTTATAATGTTATCCGTGTACCGAAATATATAGGAAATAAAGAAGCAGGGAATGCAGAGTTTTTAATTACGAAAGGGTTACAGTTAGACTTCATATTGGGTATGGATTTTATAGAGGATTTTGGATTGAATATAGATGGAAAGGATAGGTCAATTAGGATATTTGATAAAGATAGGTCATGGGTGGTGCCTACGGTTAGTGAGGAAAATAGGAATGGAAATGATATAGATAGTACAGGATTAGGAATGATTAAAGAGTATAATGATGGACAGGTTAAAGTACGATTATGTAATATGTTTGTAAGATTAATTAATGATGAACAGATAGGAAAGTGAGTATTGATACTAAGATGAAGCTAGGAGAATTATTTAATAAATATGTAGGGTTATTTAATGAAGAGCCAAGATTTGCGAGGCGGTACACACATAAGTTGGAGGTCACGGAAGACATCGGATTTAATACAAGGGTGTATCCAATTCCGTTTGCCATAAGAAATAGGGTTAAAATAGAGATAGACAGGATGTTAAAAGAGGGTATTATAGAACCAGCGAGAACTCAATATGTGAACCCAGTAGTTATAGTACCAAAACCAAATAAAAGGGATATAAGGATTTGTTTAGATGCGAGGAAATTGAATGCGATTACAAAACCGCAGTATGAGCAACCACAAGGGTTGGATAATTTATTGTATAAAGTATATGAAATGAAAGTTTTCAGCAAATTAGATTTAAAGAATTCGTTTTGGTTAATTCCGTTGCATGAAGACAGTAAAAAGTTTACAGGTTTTAGTATCGAAGGCGAGATTTATATGTTTTCTGTAGTTCCATTTGGTTTAAGTAGTTCTTCAGCAGCACTTGTAAGAGCGATGCAGAAGTTGTTTAATGAATATGAATGTTTCTGTTCGCATTATGTCGATGATTTGTTAATTTTTTCAAGGGACGAGCAAACACACCTGGAGCATTTAGAAAAGGTGATCCAACGACTGGACGAAGGGGTTTAAAGCTGAACGTAGAGAAATGCGAGTTGTTTAAAAGCAAGGTTACATACTTAGGGTTTGAAATTAGCGAACAAGGGATGAAAATTTGCAATAAAAGATTGGACGAGTTGAAAACATTCAGCGACCAAAGAATGTGAGAGGACTGCGAGGATTTTAGGGTGCTAAATTATTACAAACGGTTTATACCGAGGTATTCTGAAGTGTGCGTACCGTTGGTGAGTTTGTTAAAGAAAAAGGAAAGATGGAAGTGGACTGCTGAACGAGAGAAGGCGTTCCAGGATTTAAAAGATGCATTTTACAAGGAGTTAGCATTAAAATATCCAAATTTTAAAGATGATTTTATTTTGAGGACGGATGCGTCGAAATGTGCAATCGGGGCTGAGTTGGTGCAGATACAGGATGGAGTTGAAGTACCAATTGTTTTCATTTCTAGGGTGTTGAAAGACTGCGAAACCAGGTATGCGACGGCAGAGAAGAGATGTTGGCCATAGTATACGCGGTGAAGAAGTTGCGTTTTATTTGTTAGGTAAGAAATTTCTAATAGAATCCGACAACACGGTGGTAACGTTCATGATGAAAAGGAGTTTTTAAACAGCAGATTGTATAGATGGGCATTGGTGTTACAGGAATACGACTTCGAAATTAAGCATAAGCCAGGAAAGGAGAATGTGACGGCGGATTTTCTGAGCAGACCGCAGGTGGAATCGAATCAGGACATAAACGGGTGTTTAATTGCTTTGCAGGAATTCAGGGATGTTGGTCGATGGACAAACACCAAACTTATAGAGGCGCAGAGGCACAGCGAGGTGAGCTCGATACGAGAGAAACTTACAAGAGAAAATATGGAAGAGTACAGGATTTACCATCGTAGGGCAGTTTGTGGTGAAAAGAATAGGGGATGCAGAGCTGGTAGTGCTATCAAAAGACGTTGCCGCTGAAATCATAAACGAAATTCATTTAAAATTCGGACACATAGGTATCAGAAAAACATTTTTAGTATTCAGAGAGGCGTTTTACGCAAAAATGATATAACGGTGATAAAGGAAAGGATAAATCGGTGTGAAATTTGGATTCTAGGTAAAGACAAGAACGTGGTGCTGCAGAATATGCCGATGAGCGTGAGCGTAAATGGACCATTGGAATTGGTGGCGATTGATTATTTAAGCAACCTGATCACGAGTGAACAGGGGTATCGACATATTTTGGTGGTGGTCGACGTTTTTTCTAAATTTGTAAAATTATTTCCTGCAAGACGGAGTAACACGGTGCATGCATTGCAGTCAATTGGAGAATTTGAAAGCCAGGTCGGGAAGATAAAAGGATTTTGGTAGACAACGCAACGTATTTCAACAATCAAAGATTCAGGAACGGGTTAAAAAGGGCAAATATTAAAGTATCATTTAGTAGCATACGACATCCAAAAGCTAATCCATGCGAACGTTACATACGAGAGGTGATAAAATATTTACGATTAGCGACACAGGAGCATCACGACAGATGGGTTAGGTATCTACCACAAATAGAAGATTTTATGAACAGCGTACCGAGTTCGGTTACGAAAACATGTCCGTTAACATTAATGCGAAGGATTATACCAGCTAGACCATGGAGGAGGAAGTCGAGGTACAAGACATAACAGAGTTGCTAAGTAATGCCAGGCGTAGAATCGAAAGGATGCAGCGTAGGGACATCGAACGAAGGTGTAGGAAAATTAAGAAAAGAACGATTTTTGGAATAGGGGATTTGGTAGTCGTCAAACGATTAAGGGTTTCAAACCGCGACAAAACATTTGCGCGAAGCTGTTGTTTCCTTATGAAGGGCCGTACAGGATCACGCGTAGTTTTGCTGAAGGCAATACGTTTGAGCTGGAGAATATGACAGGGGGGTATCGCGGGCGTTTTCATTTGGAGAATTTGTAACCATATAGAGTAGTACAGGAAGAGGGTTTAATAGGATAGGTTAAAATGTGGTTCATGCAACGGAAAGTTTAGTTTAGTTTGTGTTTTGTTTTTGTTTTGTTATAGTAGTATAGTATAGGTTAGAAAATAGCGTAGTGTAATAGATGTGAGAGAAAGGCGAATGCGGGTTGCCAAAGTAAAATAGAAACATCGAAAGGATGGTTTTGAATGAAAATCAGAAATTTTTGCACACCAGGGGAAGAGAAAACATATGAAATTTCCAATTTCATTAAAACCAGTGGGGCCAAATATTGTGTAAGGGAGGGGTTAGAAGGTTTCTAAAGGTATATTTGTATTAATAGGGTGTATGCCAAGCGATAGGGTAAATATTTCAGATTTAATAATTTAAAAACTATAAATTTTGCTATACTTTACATACGTTAAAGTATGTACCATTTCAGATTGAAACTTATATGCCAAAAGGTAGTAACATGACTTTATGACGTTGATATAATGCACGGTACTTGAGGTTTTATACTGAGTTGATATTTCATGAGCCAGTTGAGAGTACATTTGCCGTCGGAAAGCCGGACGCATTTATGGATATCTGCAATATAACAAAGCGTCCAGGTCGTGTATGAATTATTTGGCTTTTCTTTTTTTATAGAATCAAACTTTTAGACGAATTGTAAATCAAAATTTAAAGTGAATCAAAATGTAAAAGGTTATTGGAGTTTAGTGAAGTGTTTTGGACCAATGGTAGAAATTTAAAATTATTATAAAGACTATAGCGAAGGTATGTTGGACACTGAAAGATAGGAGATTTGTTATTGGATGTTATATATGTAAAAATGTTATTGTAGTAAGTTAAGTTTGTTTAGTTAATAACTAAGCAATATAAATAAAGGACTTCTTTTTAAATTTGTTCAGATACAGACCTATTTATGAAACCTGCGTTAAAATTGTAAAATAGTTTTGAAATAAAAGTTTATTTGTGTATTCATCGAGTATTATTTAATTCAAGTATAAAAGAGTTTATAAAAGTGTTTAAAAGTGAAAAGGAAAGTCAGCGTGTATGTAAAGAAGATTGTGGAAGTGGTTATTGATGTAAAGGAGAAAGCGACGGTATATTATTTGAGAAGATTAGTGTTGGTTTTGGGATAGATTTGGGTATTACGGCAGCAGGATATTGGAGTGGATAAAAGAAGGCATCGACGACGTAAAGAATTTGGATTGATTTGAGAAGATATAACGGCAGAAGGACATCGTATGGATAATTGGTATAGCAGGATTAGGAGTGATTTGTATTAAGACAGCGGGATTGATTTGGTTGTGCGAAGAGAGAAGTAAGCGGGATACGGAGCAGAGGAACAGGAGATAGGAATACGGCGAGGAAGAATTGACGCAGGAAAGTAGATAAAGGTTTTACTAAATTCTAAATTGGGGTAACATTATTTCAGGTTTGGGGCATCAAAATTGTTTTACAAACACCTGGAGGCAGTGCGCAAGAGGACAATTTTGGAGAATCTTTTGTAAAAGTGCGTACGGCGATTCCGAACTTGAGCCAGCAGTCAAAGGAAGGCCTTCAGCGCAGTATATTTCTGGTAAGTACCGTGAATATATTAGAACGTCAGAAATTAAAGTCATAAAAGTTACATAAATTAATTTGACATCAGGCATCGTTGATCTATTAAGATTTGGCATATCAAAATAAATTTAGTACATTTCAAAAGTGGTAAAACAAACGAGGGTGCAGTTTGGTTGGGTATTGCACATCTACTCACGATTGAACCCACGGTGAGTAGGTGAGAAAACCCTGAGATTAAAGTTTCAAATAGTCGAGGCATATAAAATATAGTAATTAGTAAAAGAAAAACCAACCAAACGTTTGCTAAAGCACCTCGATTTGAAATCATAAGGGACGACGACAAAAGTCGTATAATAAAATCTTGTTTAAAGAAGGAGTAATTATATTATATAAAAAAATATAGTAATTAAATTCCAAGAATATATATATATATATCCTCCCCTGTGAAGTAATAAAGCTAATGTTTTGTTAATGGCTATATAACTACTAGCACGATTTGTAATTGTCAATAAGCTTTTATTATTTTCATAAGAGTTTGTTTACAGATACATCTTATTTTATATACAAATTCTTATTGCGGACTGCAAATAACTTGTCTTTCTATTATTTGTATTGCCTTTGGGGCATGAACCCGGGTGTCGCCACGAGAAGGTTTGTTACGTTTGCAAATAAATTTTGTTGTAACATTCCGCAAATTTCAAAGGCCAGACCTACTTTTATAGCCATCTATGGAATCTACTATGTAGTTTCGATTCAATTCTGTACTTCCACACTTAGTAGTGTTGGTGTTTTATTATCTGATGGCGGTTTTATTTATTTTTGTCATAGTACAGAGATTGGTTCGAAATTATATCAGTATAATAGCTTCGATTACTTCATAGGGTTGGAAACTAATCTGCTCTGATAAGGCTTAACAAAGCCGAAACCGTCGGTCAGTGGATGTTTCCTCCCCTGTGAAGTAATAATGTTAATGTTTTATTAATGGCTATATAACTATTAGCCCGATTTGTAATTGTCAATAAGCTTTTATTATTTTCATAAGAGTTTGTTTACAGATACTTCTTATTTTATATATATATATATATATATATATATATATATATATTGTAACATTTAAAATTTCTAACAATATTATTAGTAGACTTTACCGCTTATTTTAGTACTTACTCAACAACGTTTTATTCTATTATTGATTCTAATACGCTTGTATATTTAATAACCCAACAAATTTCAAGGTACACTACAATTTCAATTAGAATTGCAATCTGCAAAGTAATTGTGTGGTTCCAGCTGATAACATATTTCAAACCATGTTCGCGTGCTCCTTTAGTTATAACATCTAAGATATACGAGTTTGATCGTCTATTCGTGACAGGTAGTCACTTTTCGTTGTCTTGTTAAAGTGAAGGTCGCTGGCTGGTTATCAGTCAGGCAAGATGGCGAGGAAATTAAGTTTTCCTGACGAAAACGCCTAAATAAAATAGGCATATAGTTAAAAGTTGTCTAAGACAACTCATGTGTTAATATAACTTTATCTTCCCAACGGTTTGTGTAAGAATAAAATTAAATAAATTTTATAATAAAATTTATTACAGTGCAACTTTGTTTAAGCTCAAGTTAAATTTTACATTCATGGAACCCATTTATTATATAAATTTGTATGCAGTTATGTTGGACAAGATCGGATTTCCGGTCCGCACCTAGACATGCTGTAAATTGTTCGTGAACTACATGTGGTTGAAAGGTTAACAGGTCATTTGCCGCCAGTTGGTAAGACCATTCAATTTTTTTTAAGATTACGCTGCGTTTTTACGATGACTCATTCCGTGTATATATGTAGTGATTTCTTGAAAGGTTGTAAATTACCTCATGTTGCTGCATGATATCAACTAATTGAGCGTTCATGAATATTTTGTGACATATTTTGTTAAAAGGCTTGTCCCTTTTTCTAAATTTGTAATGTTTATAATTTAAAGTCATCATCATCATCATTGGGTCTTCAGTCCTGAAACTGGTTAGACGCGTACCATCATTGTTTCCTATTCTGAACTAACCTACAGATTTCCCTGAAATTTGCACAGTCTGCATCTATCACTATCTGATCTAGGTCTACATCTACCTCTTTTTTCCTATCTCTGCTTGTCATATATCACATACTATTCCCCAAAAATGCCTTAGAACGTATTATGCCCTTCTACTTCTCATATTTTTTTCCCAAAGATATCCTTGTTCCCTTACTGTTTCTATAACCTATTTGTTATTAACTTTGTCTGTCCATCCTCGAACATCTGAAGCACGGAATTTCAAAGGCCGCTACTGTTCTTCTGTCTGCTTTTCAGACTGCTCGTATTTCCTAGGCATATTGTCTGTGCTGTGCTCCACACATACGCTTTCAACAACTTTTTGTTCTATGTTTGTTGTCTTTCATCATAGGTGCCGTTCTTTCTTGTTAGATGCAGTTCGGTCACCTTCTATTGTTTTACCATTATATACCCTATTTCTCCGACATTCAGTGGTTGCGAAGGGGGGTAAGCAGCCTGTAGCTGCCAAGTTCCTCCAGCACTTGAACATTTACTGATTTAATATTTTTTCCAATATGTCTTTTCGCACAGTCAACATTAGTTGCAGATATTTCACAACAAACAACTAGTTGTTTATAATAATCATCAGATTTGTCTGCGCTTATTTTTTCGTCATTGGGTTTCCCGTCTCAAAACTGGTTGGACATGTACTTGCACTTATTTCTTTTCTAAACTAACCTACATGGTTCCCTGAAATTCTCACACAGTAATACAGCTCGGTTCCCCTTATATTGTTTTTTAATATTATGCCCTATTTCACACAGATTTATTGAAGGGGGTTAAGCAACCTGTGGCTGCCAAGATTCCCCAACACTTAGACATTTGCCGAAATAATAGTTTTCCAGTAAATGCTTTCATGCAATTACCATAATTCGAGAATATTGCCCATCCAATGCTTGTAGTTGATTATAATAAATATCATGTTTCTTCTATTGTTTTCTAATATTGTGCCCTTTTTCACTGAGATTTATTGAAGGGGGTTAAGCAACCTGTGGCTGCCAAGATCCCCCAACACTTAGACATTTGCCGAAATAATAGTTTTCCAGTAAATGCTTTCACGCAATTACCATAATTCGAGAATATTGCCCATCCAATGCATGTAGTTGATTATAATAAATATCATGTTTCTTCTATTGTTTTTTAATATTATGCCCTATTTCACAGAGATTTATTGAAGGGGGTTAAGCAACCTGTGGCTGCCAAGATCCCCCAACACTTAGACATTTGCCGAAATAATAGTTTTCCAGTAAATGCTTTCACGCAATTACCATAATTCGAGAATATTGCCCATCCAATGCTTGTAGTTGATTATAATAAATATCATGTTTCTTCTATTGTTTTCTAATATTATGCCCTTTTTCACTGAGATTTATTGAAGGGGGTTAAGCAACCTGTGGCTGCCAAGATCCCCCAACACTTAGACATTTGCCGAAATAATAGTTTTCCAGTAAATGCTTTCACGCAATTAGCATTATTCGAGAATATTGCCCCTTCAATGCTTGTAGTTGCTTATAATAAATATCATGTTTAAGTGCAGATACTTTCTTCGTCATTAATTTATCCATCTTGGGACTGGTTGGATGCGTACCTCCATTGATTTCTCTTCTGAGCTAACCTACACATTTCCCTGAAACTCCTACAGCCTACATCTTTCACTATCTGTGTGCAGTAGTCCAACCTAGGTCTACCTCTTCTTCTCTTTTTTCCTATCTCTGCTTCTAGTATATTCCGCACTATTCCTTCATGCCGTAGTATGTGGTCTATCATCCTATCTCCCCTATTTTTTACCGTTTTCCACATATTTTTTCTTCCCCTACCATTTTAGTACCTCTTCGTTCTTAACTTTGTCTGTCCATGATATCTTCATCATACGTCTGTAGCACCACATTTCAAAGGCTTCTACCTTTTTCTTGTCCGCTTCTCCCACTGTCCAGGCTTCACAGCCATACAGTGCTGTGCTCCACACATATGTTTTGAGCAATCTTTTCCTTGTTTCTATGTTTGTGGTCTTTGAGCACAGTAGTTGCTTTTTCTTGTTAAATGTAGCACGCCCTTGTGCTAATCTTTGTTTTATATCTTTTGTGCTTTTCCCATCTTGCGTTATTTGGCTTTCTAGGTAGCAGAAATCCTTAACCTCTTGTAAGTTCGTGTTACATATTTGTATTCTTGTTTTTGATTTATTTTTCCCTCCTTTGCATACTAGTACTTTAGTTTTACTTTTGTTAATTTTCATACCGTATCTCTCTGTTAAAACCGTTTCCATTTCATTGAGAGCAGCTTCTAACTCTTCCTTGCTAGATGCTAATACCGCTATATCATCTGCAAATCTAAGCATATCTATTTTTTGTCCCTGCATAGTAATTCCAAATGTCTTCCTGCATTTGACAGTATTCATTGCCTCCTCAATGTACAAGTTAAAAATTAGTGGGGATAGGGAACATCCCTGTCTTACCCCTTTCCTGATGTTTACTTCTCTACGTTCCTGCTCTAATTCTATTACTTCTGTTTGCTCTTTGTATAAACTATGTACTATCCGTCTATCCCTATAACTCATTCCAATCTTTTTGAGTATTTCGAACATTTTTTTCCATTTTACATTGTCAAATGCTTTTTCCAGATCTACAAACCCTATATACACCCTTTCCCCTTTTTCTATTGTTTTCTCCATTATCACCCTCAGAGCTAAGATAGCCTCCCGTGTTCCCCTGTTTCGCCTAAACCCAAATTGGTCTTCTCCTAGTATTTCTTCAGCCCGTTTTTCCATTCGTCTTTGTACAATTCTAGTTAATATTTTTGATACGTGTGCTGTCAAGCTTATTGTTCGAAAATTTTCACATCTATCTGCGCCTTTCTTTTTTGGTATAGTTACTATGATGTTATGTTTGAAATCTTTGGGTATCTCGCCTGTCTCATACATATAGTCATTTTCAATATCTGATTCCTTTTCTAATGCAGTTAGTTCTTCTCCTGCATATAAATTTCCTATATATTCTTGCCATCTACCCACTTTCTTTGCATTTTCTATAATGACATTTCCTCCCGCATCCCGTATATTTTTGCTATACGGTTCTATATCCCTAAAATTGATTCTAATTAGTTTGTATGCTTCATCTGTCTTTCCTACTTCCATCTTAGTTTGTACCTCTTTGCACTTTTCATCAATCCATTGTTCTTTAGCTTTCCTGCATTTTCGAATAATTTCCCATTTTATGGCTTTGTATCTCTGTTTTCCTGTTTCGTCTGATTTATTTTTGTATTTTCGTCTTTCTTCTATTAAATTCAGGATATTCTTTGTTATCCATGGTTTCTTATTTACTTTTTGTGTATACCCCAGAATATCTCTGGCCGCCATGTCGAGGCTGGATTTAATGTTATTCCATTCTGTTTCTACTTCCTTAGTATCAGATATTTTACCGATATCTTTGAGCAATTCATTTGATCTTTTTTCGAATCTTTCTTGAATATCTTTCTTTTTAGTTTCTGTAGGTCCAAGTGCCTTTTTCCGTTTCTTTTTTTCAAATTTTAAATTTAAATGCGGCCTTCATAATTACGATGTTGTGGTCAGTGTCTATATCTGCTTCTGGGTAGCTTCTACAGTCTTATACTTGATTTCTAAACCGTTGTCTAACAAGAATGTAATCTATTTGATATCTTCCTATATCTCCTGGCATCTTCCACGTATATCGTCTTCTAGCATGATGTTGAAATAATGTGTTTGTAATGATTAAATTGTTCTTGTGGCAAAATTCTACCAGCCTATTTCCTCTGTCGTTTCTAGTGCCTAAACCAAATAAACCTACTATCGCTCCTTCCCTACCCTCACCTACCACTGCATTAAAATCCCCCGTAATTATTAAATTTTCATGTCCTTTTACGTGTCTTAATATGTCTTCGATATCTTTGTAGATTGCTTCTACCTCTTCGTCACTGTAGCTAGAGGTGGGCATGTATACTTGTATTATTACTGTGTTTACCGGTTTAGATTCTAATCTAACCATGAGTACTCTTTCATTCTTTTGTAAGTAATTTTCTACACAGTATCCTATCTTTTTCCGCATAACTATCCCCACACCCAAATTTCCTTCCTCGGCTCCTGTATGAATTACCCTGAAGTCTCCACTCCAAAAATCCCCCGCCTCTGGCCACCGAACTTCGCTGATCCCTACTATGTCTAATGATAACCTATTCATTTCGATTTTTAGGTTCTCTAGCTTACCCACTTGCTTCATAGTTCTAACATTCCACGCTCCGACTCGCAAAATGTTCCCGACTCTTATTCTTAACTTTCCGATCGCATCCTCCGAAGTAGTCCCCTCCCGGAGATCCGAATGGGGACTATTTTAACTCCGGAATCTTTTACCCCAGAGAATGCCATCATTTTATTATAATTTAGGTACGCTGTGTACTTGAGAGGTAATGTGGTGGTTTCCCGTTGCCTTCCACATCTCGGTAGCGTGTCTTAGACTGCCATACCGACCCCTATGGTCTCTACCAATCTAAGTACCGAAAGAGCCGCTGCCCTCTTTCGGGGACCTGTCTTAGTCTGGTTCCTCACTAACGACCCTACTACTTTGGTTGGACCTGTAGTTTGACTCTTTAGCTCATTAGAACACGCAAGCCATTTCACCTGTTCTAGTAATCTAGAACTTCGGCAAGGTGCAGGTCCATTCGAAATGGAATTTAAAGTACAATTTAGATAATTAATGATGTGCTCAAATTTATAAATTATTTGTAAACTTATAAAGGAAGGCGTATTATGCACAGATAAGCAATTATCACTTGTTACTTATAAAGTCAAGTTCAATTTTAATGATACTGTTTATCTTGTTTACTTCAAATTATATGCCAAGATGTTGCCCTAACAAAGCCTGATACCAGAAAGGTGAAAGTTAAACTGAAATAAGATTATCTAATAATAATTTTGTTGGAAGTTGAGTAATTTTAAAAGAATGTAAAGTTTTTCGTAGCGCTACCCCAGACTATTAACTATTAAAGTAAATATTGTAACAAAAATCAGAAATCATATTAAGATTTAATAATAATTAAAGTTTAAAATTTTGTTTTACGCTTGTGTAAAACATGGAAACTACACTAATTAGAATTCTGTTTTAATAATTCACATTTATAATGGCTTTTAATTTGTCTTAAAAAAAATATAGATTTATTTTTTGACTTCAGTTTATTATTGAAAAATTATTAAGTTTCCCAAAAGTGCTAAGATAGTTGAAAGATTTCACTCGCTATGAGTGCATATGCTGATACAATAAAAACTAATCGAAACTGAAATAAAGAATTCGTGTTCATACAGGATTATAAGGTACAAATGGTATTTATGCTGGTAGTATTTATGTTTCAGAGCCGTCTTAGAACTTCGTTAGTTCAGTGAAGAAGACGACCAGAAGTAAGTAACATATTTGTGGTAATCAAACTTTGTATTTAAGGAGGTTAGTGTTAATTTAGGTTTCCAAATTTTCCTTTCCTTGCAGATTTGATTCAGTCAGTTGCATTATAAAAATTTAGGTGGCGTCCATTATATTATTTTCCAAATTTTTCAAACCCCACTGACCCAATCTTATGCGACCGCGGGTCAAAATCCATTTAGCTAATGTCACACCTAAACGCGAGGGGTAAAGTATAAGGCCCCGCTGAAGGCGTACTAGGAGTAAATTGTAGCAACGCTGTGCTCGAACCGATGAAAGTGGCTCGAACTCGGAGAGATTAATTTGTTGCTTCCTGTTCCACGGCTAGTCAAAGAGCACACAAGGGTCGTAGGAGTGCTACATAAGAAAAAAGTAGATATGGGCGCCAGGGCTAGGTTCCGCCCAGGAAACAACTCAAGCAAAAAGTCAACCATACCCAACCCGATTAGGAAGACTATGTAATCCAGGTTAGAATTCCCCGCAGTAATTATCTTAACAGCTCCTGATTTCCAATTAATAAAAACTTTGTGTCGTACACACTTGCACAATCTCTTTAATATTTATAAATAAAGTAACCAGACAGATTTTAAGCAATATAAGATACTGTGAACCAGTATCAATGTAATCATGACACTGAGTAACTCAAGACAAAAGCCCCTAGGCTCATATTAAAATTAAAATTGAGTGTTGTGAATATAAGTTACCAAATATTTATATCCCACAATGTGCGCAAATTGTGTTCACAATTAGGCTTAAAAATAGCAATCTTCTTTTATAATCTTTACATTTTTATCGATAATTAATTGTCACATATAAATTCCTTCACCCTTAAATAATTATTCTCAATTATGAAAAATTTAAGACCAATCAATATTTTATTCTAGTTAGAAACAAATAACTCTACTACTCGGCACCACAAGTAAACTATTTTCTAGGGCTACTCACGATCACCCCTTGGACCTGAACCTGTACCGATGAATTGGATTCCGGAACAGCCGATCCAATATCCAGCGTCAGCAGTACCAACTAGCGATTAAGCCTCTTCTTCAACTCTGCTACCAATTGCAGAACCAAACGCAGAAAGACATTCACAAACTCACGAATGCGCTAACAACTAATAATTCAGGACAACCTAAAAACCCAATAAATTCTTGCTCTGTTGAAATATAGACAGAAGTGCTAATATAAAAGATGGACGCTTCACGCCAAACTATCTTTCCGATAAGCGGTCCGAACAGATGTGGAATTTTAATGTGTACCAACAACTTGAAACATCCGTTCAGTAAATTTAGGTGTGCTTACCATTCCTACAAATCCTCCCAACGTAAGTTCGGGTAGTTTCAACTCTGAAAACCCTTTTAATTTAGTAAGCCACCCAGCGTGTTTTAAGTGCGACCTAACGTTCTTCTGTTCGTAAAATCAATAATTATGTCCGCGCAGCCTGCTAGCATGTTAACAAACATGTACTGATATCTCGACTCTATACAACACATTGATGCGATACTACGCCTTCAAACATTGACATATAGTTTAAACAAAGATTAAATTTCCTTAAAATAACTTTCTTCCTTTTGACAATACAGTGCGTTCCTCAACGTTACACCCATCAAATAAATAAATTTCTTTATTACTAGACATTTACAACTTTATATACAGAATTATATACAGAAATTGAATTAATTTTGTAGCGGTCATAGAATGACTGTTACACTAAAAGTCTTTCAAGAGTTTTCTTTTTCTAAAAGCCATTTTCCATCCTAACTTTACCCTAGGCTTGTTACTATTATATAAAAATTCTCGATTGGTTATATAAAACTAACGCCAGACGAAATTCTTTACACTGCCGCCCAACGTCTGGGGCGAGATCGAATTTTGATTAAAATTATACTAACAATATATATATATATATATATATATATATATATATATATATTGCTATGGTATTCGCGGAATTATCAAGCCTTTACGTTGAGCTGCATTATTTATTTGCTATGAATTCTAAATTATTGGACCACCATTTTAATATTTACGATTAAGTGTAATTATCTCCTCCTCCAGCTGTTTCTTAATATTACTATCAACTGGACTTTATCTTTAAACAACTCTATCTACCAATGGCAAAATTCGATACGTTACCGCCTTGCGGGTTATCACTTTCCTATTCAACTTGTGGCTCCGCCTTTTGTACTATTTAAATCTTATGACCTCGGCTAGCATTTATTTGCAATTATAAAATTCAGTAAATTTAGATTCTATATAATGAAACCAATATGTTATGTACAGCTTTTGAAATTATTTGTAATACATTTCTTATAAATTTCATTTATTAACAACCATTTAGTATGTACTCAAAAACCCAAAGTCACCAAAGAAAATTTATTACCTTTAACAACAAAGTGCAGAATATTCTAAACCTGTTTTCTTATTACTCATTCAATGCGTATGCAACCTCATTTGTTGACTTCTTCACAAGCATATCATATTTAGCAAATTCAATATTAAAAATAAAATAAAAATTCATATAGAAAAACAAATGTCTTATAACTAAAAATCTGACCTGGTTTTATCTTTTTCACATCGACGCTTCTAATAAAAATGATCTTCCCCAATTCTGGATTCCATTCAAATTATTACACTATGGATCACCATTAAATTATATACCCCAATTTATTTCAATTCTTCAAACTTATCATTCTTGCCCCAGACTTAAAATTGTAGTTTGTTTCACCCCTGTACTTCAAAATTGTATTATTCTTCTTTTCCCTTTGACATTTAAATTGCATTACTGTATTTTTTCTTAACATCAGAATCCTAGTCTATTTCCCTCAAACCTCGAAACCCTATTATTTTTATGTCTTAGTTTACAATAAATTCATTAAAAACGTACTTACGTTTAAACGGTAATTGTAATCTTCATATTTACACTCATTTTATTTTTCACTTTTATACTTATTACGTAATACTTTGTTTAATGGCAATGCACTTCGGCCTTCATTGAGTTCAAAACTGACTTTCTTATCAAGGTGCTTGCTAATATAACCTCGAATTCCCACTCCATCCGTGGGTTTGGTCTAGAACTCGTCGCTTGTCTCTGACCAATCAAATAATTGCTTTTAGAGCAGTTTCTGATGCAATGCTCCACGTTTTCCCATAATCACAACCTGCCCGCAGCTGTGTTTTATTATCAACATGCTGTATTTTGATAGATTACTTGCTTTTCTATAAACAACTGATGCAACCCGACTTTAAATTTCCATGTTTACATGTGATTCACGCAATTTTTAATCATTTCTCTTATCAAAATGGTTAGATCTTTGTACGCATTTATATTAACTGCCTGAAACTCTATTTCTATATCCGTATTAATTTAATCGTCTGAAACTCTTCTTCTTAATGCGTGTCTAATTACACTTTATCATTCATTTCCCAATATACGCGTGCCTCCACTGAAAAATATCCTTATTTGTTTTACCTAAATTAACTAAACTTTATCTACAGGGTATTTAATATTTACTATCTATTTAATACATGTACTTCTCATTCCTACGCCAACTATGCGTCTTCCTATGTTTACCTGCGTCGCCCAAAAACTATTTCTACCTTATATACAGGGTGTTGACTACTTACTATCTACAAACTATGTCTATTTCTTAATTATTTCCTTAAATAAGTGTGGTTTTCTGCTGCCTATTCTAATTACTCTTCCCGAACGACCTTTACTATAACGTGCACCCTTAAGCAACCCCTTATCACAGCAATATATTACAGTGAACAAGATGAAATAATAACTTAGACTTGTATGTAAAGTCCAAATAATCATTTCAAATCGAACTAGTAATTGAAAGATGGAAAATATAAGGTCTTGGACAGGACTAGAACATGTATTTTGGTTTCGCCGGAACCATGCGTTTACCAATTACGCCACCGAGACCGATGACGACAATTGGGAAATTTTTTAATTTAAATCGTGTATACAACTATACATAAACCTAACTTTCAATTACGTTTGGCATTTTTGTTAATCATATCTGACATTGTCAAGTTTTGACTTACGTCATTTATAGACATAAAGCTACGCTCAAAATTACGGCTATAAGCCAAGTATTAAATATCTAAATATTTTAGGTAGTTAATTACACAAGGTAAGTGAATAAGTACTACCGTATTACAGCGAATAAGATGAAATAATAACTTAGACTTTTATGCAAAGCCCAAATGATCATTTCAAATCGAGCTAGTAATTGAAAGATGGAAAATAGAAGGTCTTGGACAGGACTTGAACCTGTATCTTGGTTTTGCCGGACCATGCGTTTACCAATTACGCCACCGAGACCGATGACAACAACTGGAAAATTTATAAATATAAATCGTGTACACAACTATACAAAAATCTAACTTTCAATTACGTTTGGCATTTTTGTCAATCATATCTGACATTGTCAAGTTTTTGACTTATGTCAGTTATAGACAGGAAGCAACGCTCAAAATTACGACTATAAGCCAAGTATTAAATATATAAATATTTTAAGTAGTTAATTACACAAGATAAGTACTCTAAATACTATCGTATTATAGTGAATAAGATGAAATAATAATATAGACTTTTATGCAAAGCCCAAATGATCATTTCAAATCGAGCTAGTAATTGAAAGATGAAAAATATAAGGTTGGACATGACTTGAGAACCTATATCTTGGTCTTGCCGGGACCATACGTTTACCAATTACGCCACCGAGACCGATGACTACAATTGGGAAATTTACAAATTTAAATCGTGTACACAACTATACATAAACCTAACTTTCAATGACTTTTGGCATTTTTGTCAATCATATCTGACATTGTCAAGTTTTTGACTATTGTCAGTTATAGACAGGAAGCAATGCTCAAAATTACGGCTATAAGCCAAGTATTAAATATATAATGTCAGATATGATTGACAGAAATGCCAAACGTAATTGAAAGTTAGGTTTATGTATAGTTGTGCACACGATTTAAATTTGTAAATTTCCCAATTCTCGTCATCGGTTTCAGTGGCGTAATTGGTAAACGCATGGTCCCGGCAAGAGCAAGATACAGGTTCAAGTCCTGTCCAAGGCATTATATTTTCCATCTTTCAATCACTAGCTCGATTTGAAATGATCATTTGGGCGTTACATACAAGTCTAAGTTATTATTTCATCTTATTCACTATATATATATATATATATATATATTGCTGTGGTAGGTGCGCACGTTGTGGTGGCACTAAAAGAGTGAGGTGAAAAGTGGTTTGTAAATTTAAACTTGTTCACTTACCTTCCTTTCTAATTTTTCACTTTGCCTGGTTAACTCAACGAAATTTCCGGAGTTCTCAAAATGAAATAAAACGCTGCACTATCATAAAGTATTTATACATATTTATGCAATATGAAATATCTTCTTTCATACAAAAGAATTTACAAAATCGTTTCTTTCAAACATAAAATAACTTCTATGAAGTCTTTGTTACAAAAATACTGTTGCTGACCTTATTTTACATTTACAGAATTAAACTTATTCCTTTGAGAATATTTCATCTGGTTATAAATTATTTCCACGCTGGTAAAATTTGTTCTGGCCAGAAAAAAAAACCTTTACATATAATCTATTAAACGTCGGAGTATATCGAACTTTGAACAGAAACTCGTGGTAAAAGAAATCCCTCACACAAAAAAAAATTATTAGGATTAACTTAAACTAGATCCAAATACTCTAATATCAGTTAAAATAAATCTAACAGTGATACTTACAGAATCCACAAAACGCTTCTCGTAATTAAAAATCTTCTAATTTTATATTGATTTTCAAATCAGCTTACAAGTTTTTCCAAATTAAAATTCCTGATTTCTAACAGCAATTATCAAAGTACATTTTTGGTTAAATCTTCCCTTCAATTATTTATTACATCTTTAAAATAGCTTTATACTGAAGAATTTTGCCTTTTCTTCGTAATTAATAATCCCATTTTTGTATGTAATTTTGGTTTGAAAATATCACTTCAATATCCATTGCAACCTCGCAACTATGTTTTACTGCATACTTGTATAAACCCAACGACTAGTGCTTTAAAATAACATTTCTTGATCTACTTTAAGCGTCGACTGCATCGGATCAAATTTAACGAATAAATTCTCAAAACGATAAGCGCTCCTTTATATACTAATTGTCTATTTTCTAGAATTTTACAAGAATAATCTCGAACATGATGATGTAGGGTGTCCCGGAATACCCAATTAGTGTTTAAAATTTCGACATTTTGTTACCTTCTTATCTGTTTTAAGTATCCGTGACACGTCCTTAGTCCTTATCTAATATATACTATTAATGCGGCGTTGCATACTAATGCAAAAGATAATCCATTAATCCATAGACTTTGCAGGTTTTTTCATATTTAATGAGTTTATACGTAGTTTTAAATACCAATAACTCATATTCTAAAAAGTTCTTTATTTAGGATTAATTTCTACAATTCACGGGTTAATTAATTTAAACTTTGATAGCTTTTTAACGCAAAAGAGTTGGCGTTTCATAGTAATTACACGAAATTATTTATATTTATGCAAAGTGCTTAAAATTCGTTTTATGCTATTTACAGCAAATTTTATCAAAAATGTATAGATTTACATTCGCATCGAAATGCGTTTTACGGTTTCTTACAATTTACATATCCAATTTACGTTACTTGCTATGTATTTACTATATGCTTATATCATGCAGGGTGATTATTTATACAAGTGCAATCTGCGTTTTTCGCTTGGTACATCAACTAATAAAGATATGCTTGTATTATACAGGGCATAACCATGAATTTACGGACAATTTCATTTTATCTGGATTTTATTATATTTTAGTGGTATTTATTTTTAGAATCAGGGTTTCAATAATCTCTCGTAACCCCTTATTACGTCAATATATATCACGTAAAAGTTAATCACTTTTTTATTTGTGCTTGAAATCTACAACTCTGTCGCACACATATTGAGCACTGGTGTATCTAAATGGAGAATTCTTGACAAAGTTGTTGCATTCATAGAAAACCTGGAAAAAAATAAAGTAGGGGTTGCGACCACTTGATATACATTACTGAAATTTTAATAACTTTTACTATAATAGTGGAATGTAAGCAGAAGTTCAGATTTTTAGTAAGATTATATATATGCTTTCTAAGAAAACACAATTTTCAATAGGTATTAACCAAAGTTCTGATTTAGAATTGTTTGCTAAATATGATTATTGTATATGTTCGTTCTTACTTACAATAGGTTGTATTATAAGAAAGGGGGTGGA
This sequence comes from Platerodrilus igneus, assembly GCA_036346225.1. NCBI lineage: Eukaryota > Metazoa > Arthropoda > Insecta > Coleoptera > Lycidae > Platerodrilus > Platerodrilus igneus. The sequence continues at coordinate 3,858,084 of JARFIW010000500.1, read as the reverse complement.
ACTATTTGGTGTTGGGCTGAAATAGGCGTGGCTTTAACGGTGATTGGTAGAAGGGGCGTGGCTAGTTGAAGAGGCGTGATTTTGGCTGCCAACTCTTGCCGCTAGCTTCACTGCCGGTTTAAACCAATCGAATAAACCAACTATTTTCACGTTTAAACCGAATGTAGTACCTTCGGGTGGTGCATTGGGGATGTGACGGCAAGTGTAGCGGCACTTACTTACATTATACTGTACGATATATAGTACTGGTTATATATTTTATTATTACCGTTTAGTGTTTACGTATTTTAAGAAAAATGTGTCATAATTTAGAGTATCACTCACTGATAGAGCCGTAATTATTGTATTCCTGTTATGCAATTATTCTTTACACCTGTAGTTAGTTTAGCAATCAAGAATTCTTGAGATACATTTTAGAATACTTGCGATTTAAGGAAGCAATGATTATAGAATTTGTTGTTTGGTAGTAAAACGTCAAGTTGTTTTTTTGTAGTTCCACTTAGTGGAGATATTATTTAGTGTCCTGCTTTTGAAGGCATAGGTGCGCTTTACAACAGAACAACATTTAGGACTTGTTCCCTCGGGTCTTCTGTGATGCATTGTGACTCACGCTTCTGTCGGGGTATCGTTAGAAACATTCTGTATTTCAATTTCTTTTTACTTTTCTTTTGGACCATTGTACTTTATATTGTTTTTTGTTAATTAGTTTTATTTCCTAATAGTGTGTTGTGACAAGTGTCTATAGTGCTCACCCCGGAGTGTAGAAAGCTATGTGCCGCATATCGCTCCCTCTTTCTTGGCACCCGTTGATTTAGTACAAGGTGGGTGGCTTATTCTCCCTGAATCCGCTAGTTCTTTTGGTTTAAAGCAGGATTCTAGTACCCTGTCCTGACAGTCTCATGCCGACTCAGCTGCCGGAGAACTTAACTTCATCACCCGCCTGAGAAACTCCCCAATATCTACAATTTACCCATTTTTTCCGTGACAGATATACGAATACTTACTAATTTAAGATATAATCTGCTAGGTTGTTCTTATTCTTTGCAAAGTCGGTTTCAAAACAATTAATACCGATCAATTCAAAGACCGTTTACCACAAATTACATTAAAACTACAAAACTTTATTCCTTCAAAATATATTCAAATAAAATAAAGTCAGTTACATTTTCAAATGTGTTTAGCATCTAAATCCCTAAAACTCTCCTTAATTTAGAGCCCATAGATTTTCAACTGATATAAACCTTACACTTTATCAAATGCTTTATGGAGTTCAATTTATGCTTTGCCGGAGTGCAATTTGCAGAGAATGTACATGGTAGAATTCCCATTTATCACGAGCTGTTTATGAAGCTAGTTATTCCTGGGAGGTATGCCTCTTTCCAGCAGGAACATCGACTATAACGTTTCAGCGGCGGAGAAACCAATTTAACTCGAAGACGCTTTACGTTAGTGTTTGATTAAAGGTAACCCAAAAATTTATACATATGGATATATTGCTGTTCTAAAAATGATCAATAACGCGTAAAATGTACAACTATAACTAACAATCTTAGAAACTAGTTCTAGTTGCTGATCATTTAATAAAATTATAGGCTCATTTATAGATTCTTGTTTCGCAGCGTACTTAAAAGGTATTATTATTCGTCTAGTTTCTAGAAGTTTGTAACATATATTCTTGTAAAAAATTAAGTTTTTAGATTCTGTAATAGACGCCACTGGAGTATTCCGGCAAATACTGAACGCGCAACTGAGAGAGTGATTAACTACACTTCTGCAGAGGCAGTGTGAAATCAGTCCGCCAAATTAAATCCGGCCTCAGATTATTACATACCTCAGTGACTGTTCATAAATATCTTTACCCCACATCACTATGTCCACGCCGTGTCACGTCGTTGCAACTTGAACAACCTACTTGATCATTATATTGCTTGTTCATGATTTATATCCGTTTTTAAGACTTTAAGAACAACTTTAGATAGTTTTGCTGCCTAAATAATTAAAGAATTTAAAATTGTTTGAGCAGAATAGTATAGTAGAAGCATTACCGTTATAATAAATTAAAAAGCTTTGAGACTAACCTTTAGAAGCTATCTTCTAGAAATCACAATTTTAATATTTTAAATGATTGGTGGATTGTTTTTGTTTTAAAAGGAAAACATTTAGCCAATGAAATAAACGCAATTAGTATTGTATATTTCGTTTTAAATTATAATATACATTTATAATCGAAGATCTGTAAAAGAAAATTATTTTACAATAATAACGTGACTACAATTGCACTACCCTGTGCATTCTATCAAATGCAAACCTTCCTTTGAGCAATTGTTAATATACATCAAACCTATTTGAACTAATTTGCAATTAAATTTAATAAATAATATTTTTAGAATTTTTATAACAAAGCAGTGGATAAAGTTGGGAATATAAACACAAAGCGTCGTTATAATAGAGTTAAATCTTGCAAAACATTTCTTAAGGTATAAGCAAGCAATGTTATGCGAAAAAAGATAGGATACTGTGTAGAAAATTACTTACAAAAGAACGAAAGAGTACTCATGGTTAGATAAGAATCTAAACCGGTAAACACAGTAATAATACAAGTATACATGCCCACCCCTAGCTACAGTGACGAAGAGGTAGAAGCGATCTACAAAGATATCGAAGACATTGTAAGATACGTAAAAGCACATAAACATTTAATAATTACGGGGGATTTTAATGCAGTGGTAGGTGAGGGTAGGAAAGGAGCGGTAGTAGGTTTATTTGGTTTAGGCACGAGAAACGACAGGGGAAATAGGCTGGTAGAATTTTGCGACAAGAACAATTTAATCATCACAAACACGTTATTTCAACATCATGCTAGACGACGATATACGTGCAAAATGCCAGGAGATATAGAAAGTTATCAAATAGATTACATTCTTGTTAGACAACGGTTTAGGATCTACCCAAAAGCAGATATAGACACTAACCACAACATTGTAATTAAAAGGCCGCAATTAAATTAAAAAATTTGAAAAAAAGAAACGAAAAAAAGGCACGTTGACTTTGAAAAATTAAAAGAAAAAGGTATTCAAGAAAGATTCGAAAAAAGTCAAATGAATTGCTGAAAGATATCGGGAAAATTTCTGATACTAAGGAAGTAGAAACAGAATAAAATAACGTTAAATCCAGATTAGACATGGCCAGAGATATTCTGGGGTATACACAAAAAAAAAGAAACCATGGACAACAAAGGATATCCTGAATTTAATAGAAGAAAGACGAAAATACAAAAACAGATCAGACAAAACAGGAAAACAGAGATACAAAGCCATAAAATGGGATATTATCTACAAATGCAGGAAAGCCGAAGATCAATGTATTGATGAAAAGTGCAAAGAGGTACAAACTAAGATAAAATAGAAAAGACAGACAAAGCATACAAACTAATTAGAATGAACTTTTATGATATAAAACCGTATAGCAAAAGTATAAGGGGCGCGAAACGAGACATCATCATAGAAAATATAGAGAAAGCGATGAGATGGCAAGAATGTATATGGAATTTATATGTAATAGAGAAACTATCAGCACTAAAACAGGAATCAGACATTGAAAAGGATGACTTGGGATATCCTATACTTAAAGGTGAGTTTGAATTAGCATTAAAGGGTCTGAAAAATGTTAAGAAACCGGGTATAGATAAGGTGCAAACAGAAACTATAAAAGCCTCTAGACAAGCAATAACAGATCGTTTTTCCAACTTGTAAGTTACATGTACGAGTAGGGATGGATTCGGGCCGGGCCGGACCGGGATTTTAGATGCGGTCCGGCCCGGCCCGAAATAATTTGCTCCGGCCCGGCCCGGTGGCCTGGCCCGAACCAAAATGCATCGGCCCGGCTTGAGGCCCGGCTTGAATTTCGGGCCGGGCTTCGGGCCGGGTCGGGCCGATTCGGGCCGGAATGTAACTAAAACCTTAAGTGATGTATAGATTTTTTAACATCCAAATGGAAAGTATCATTTGTTAGTATATGTATTTTCGGTTGTATAAAAATACTTCTTTACTATTATTATGCTTTTTACAAAAGTTGAATATATCAACTTTAATAAATTATAGTTTATAGTATCATTTTAACCTCGAAGAATCCCAAAGGTATTTGGAGATGATGCACACTTGCACAGGCAATCCAAAATAGAAGGTGCTTTGCGTCAAACTTCAACCTTAAGTAACAAAATGCATTTTAGACCTCATGTACTACTACTAGTATATAGTAACATACTTAAAGGAAAGTATTCAAAATTTGACTGAATATTGTTTCCCCATATTCTAAACAAAGACCGTTGCCAATTTCCATTTTACAGATTGCTAGTGTATAGGTCTACATTTCGAGAATGTGCTAGCATCCGTTCAGATAACTGACTATTCAAGTCTCTCGTATCAGGTAGACATTACTTTGTTGTCTATGAATATTTTTTTGTCGCATGCTTTACTGGAAATTTTAATTATTATGAAAGAAAGGCCGACAATATTATCTATAAAAATGTTCAATATTAATATATGCAGGGTTTTTCAAAATTATGGAAACGCTGCTTTCGCCGTATATAGAGAATCTGCTACATATTGAGTAAAACAATAACATATAATGACAAAGAATCTAGCTCTTTAATATGAAAAAAGACATGTATACAGAATGTCCCACACCGAGCTTCCATTAAAAGTATTTTAAAAACTACAATTTTGCTGGCAAATTAAAACCTTGTGTAGGAGTTACCGAACAAGGCGAAACTATAACTAAAATAGTTTTGAAGTCTTGCAAATATCTGTCACATTAATTATTTTAAATAGCACATCCTGTATTTTATTCCATATATGAATGATGCTTTAGAAGATGATTATTCTGATTTAAGCGTATGTATCTTCAATTGTTGTGCATCCAGGAATTATTGATCTAAAATATCGTGTTAATAAACATTTAATCAAAACGGACTGCAGGTTGTGTTTCCATTACACCTTAAGAAATGTTTTTCAATAAAAACAATAAAGTAGTTTTTACAATTTTAGGAGGTGAAAAATTCTGATTTGAAAAATGTAATTTTCATAATTGAACCCCCATTTTTTTATATCTCGACATGAACGAGCATAAAAGTATAATCAGTTATTTGGAAAATTTCGGTTTTTGCTTAATTTTCTTTAATTTTACTGTCGTTTGTGGTATTGCGGGTATTAAGGTTATACATAATTTTTGTAATAAATTGAGCTCAAGCAAAGTACAAATATTTGTTAAAGAATTTCATTGCTTATTCTAACTTATTATTAGTTTTTAAATTTGCGTTATTAAATTGTAAAAACTATGTTATTGTTCTTATTGAGATTGAGAAACAGTTGTTTTAAGGTATTATGCAAACACAACGTATAAACCGTTTTAATAAAATGTTTATTAATACCATTTCTCTGGTCCTCTAAAGTGCACTTTTTAGGAAAAAATTCCTGGAAGCAAAACAATTGAAAATAGTTTTACAAACCCTAATATCAAAATAATAATCTACTCGCGCACTATTCAAATAAGCAATAAAATGTGGAGTATGCCATTTAAAATAATGAAATTGACAGTTACTTTTGATATAATCGAAAGTTTCACAACGTTGAAAATATCTAAATTTGCCTTATTGGGTAACACCTACATGCAAAATTTCAATTTTTCAGGAATTGTAAGTTTTGAGATTTCTTTAATGAAAGTTTGTCGATACATTCAAATAATTAAATATAATTGAGCTGTTTTTTTGTAATCGTGAGTTTTAAATATTTTTTCATATACAGAGTGGTTTCGATTTATTCATAAATAATCTTCAGTGCGAGCCACAATATTAAGTTAATTAATAAGTATAATAAAATAAACCAGCTCAATTAACATACGTTGCAATACTCCTTCAAATTAATTAAATATAACAGAACAATTTTTATTTCAAATTTCTTGAAAAGTGAAAAGAAGTGAATATTACTTATCGAAAAAAATCGAAATTCACAAATCGGTTTAAATCAAATCATTTTCGTTTTCGATTTACTTCCATTATCACACTTACCAATATGTGTGTAACTGTACCTAGGTGATATATTAAGAGGAGCGTTAATTATAATTTTGCTTAAGAGGCAACTAAAGAAATCATTAAATGGAATCTTTTACTAAATCAATACATTTTATATTTCGTTACATAAACTTCGGGCCGGCCCGAAATAGCCCAAAAAGCCCGAAAAGCTTGAGGAGTCTGGCCCGGCCCGGCCCGGGCCCGACACGTGCTTGGCCCGGCTGGGGTCCGAAAAAAAATTTGCCGGCCCGGCCCGAAGCCCGGTCCGAATATCAAGCCGGGCCAAAGCCCGGGCCCGTGGCCATCCCTATGTACGAGACAGGCAAGATACCCAAAGATTTCAAACGTAACATCATAGTCGCTATACCAACAAAAGAGAGGATAAATGTAAAAATGTTCGAACAGTAAGTCAAAAATATTAACTAGAATTATACAAAGACAGATAGAAACACAGGCTAAAAAATAGAAGGAGAAGATCAGTTTGGGTTTATGTGAAACATGGGAGCACGAGAGGCAATTTTACTTATGAGGGTGATAATGAAGAATACAATAGATAAAAGATAAAGCGTTTATTTATGTAAGGTTTGAATATTTAGAAAAGGCATTCGAAAATGTAAAATGGAGAAAAGTTTTAGGGTTGCTCAAAAAAATTAGAATGAGTTTTAGGGCTAGACGGATAGTAAATAGCATATACAAAGAGCAAAGAGTTGTAATAGAATTAAAGCAGGAACATAGAGAAGTAATTATTATGAAAGTGGTGAGACGAAGATATGCCCTACCCCAGTCAATTTTTAACTTGTACAGCGAAGAAGAAATGAATACTGGTGTGCGTGAAGTTAGCCCCCAAGTTTTGAAAAAAGTAACTTTCTATAACTCATTCGTTTGCACATTGTTTGCACATGTATGCACATCCGGTATTTTTGTTTGCACACTTTTCGTTTAAAAGTTATTAAAGAAACAATTTGGGGGGCCAACTTCACACTGGCACCCCGACTTTCAGGAAATTTACTTTAAACCGGCAAAATTAATACATCATCGTTTGCACATGTATGCACATCCATTATTTTTGTTTGCACACCTTTCGTTTAAAAGTTATTAAAGAAACAATTGTGGGGGCCAACTTCACACTAGTCCCCCCGATTTTCGCAAATTCATTTTAAACCGACAAAATTGATAGATCTTCGTTTGCACATGTATGCACATCTATTATTTTCGTTTGCACACTTCCAGTTTAAAAGTTATTTTACATTCAACTTTATAGTTTTCGCTACGAAAGTAAATATTAAATAAGTTTTGAATTAAAGGTGTGCAAACGAAAAAGCGACTTGATTCATGATGTGCAAACGAAGATACTTTGATTTTCGTCATCATATGTTAGAATTGCACATAAATGCGATATTTGACATGTGTGAAGTTAGTCTCACCCCTGATAAAATTTTAAAAAAATTTTGACTTACAGTGGTGTGCAAATAAAAAGTTGATGTATTTGATAATGTGCAAACAAAAAAGTATCAATTAGGCTCATTGTAATCCATTTTTGCACATTTTGAACAGTAGCTATCGTATAGGGGATACTACGAAAATATTAAATAAGTTTTGAACTAAAGATGTGCAAACGTAAAAGCGACTTGATTCATGATGCGCAAACAAGGATAATTTGATTTCCGTCATCACATGTTAGCATTGCACAAAAATACAATATTTGACATGTGTGAGGTTAGCTCCTGATTAAATTTAAAAAACTTTTTAACTAACAGTGGTGTGCAAACCAAAAGTTGATGAGTTTCGTAATGTGCAACTGAAAAGGTATCGATTGGACTCATTGTAACAATTTTTTCACATTTTCAACAGTAGCTATCGTCTAGCGAGACTATGAAGCTGGATGTTATAACTTTTAAACTGGAAGTGTAAACGTTAAGTGAGTTTTAAACTAAAGATGTGCAAACGAAAAAGCGACTTGATTCATGATGTGCAAACGAAGCTACTTTGATTTGCGTCATCACATGTTAGAATTGTACAAAAATGCGATATTTGACATGTGTGAAGTTAGCGCCTCTGACTAAATTTAAAAAAATTTTTGACTTACAGTGGAATGCAAACAAAAAGTTGATGTGTTTCATAATGTTCAAACGAAGTATCAGTTAGGCTCATTGTAATCCTTTTTTGCACACTTTGATCAGTAGCTATCGTATATGGGATATTACGAAAATGTTAAATAAGTGTTGAACTAAAGGTGTACAAGCGAATAAGCGACTTGATTCATGATGTGCAAACGAGGATACTTTCATTTCCGTCATCACATGTTAGAATTGCATAAAAATGCAACATTTGACATGTTTGAATTTAGCCCTCCTGATTAAATTAAAACAGTGGTGTGCAAGCAAAAAGTTGATGTTTCGTAATGTGCAAACGTGAAGGTATCAATTGGACTCGTTGTAACAATTTTTACACATTTTCAACAGTAGCTATCGTCTAGCGCGGACTATGAAGCTGAATGTTAAATAACTTTTAAACTGTAAGTGTAAATGTTAAATATGTTTTGAACTAAAGGTGTGCAAATGAAAAAGCGACTTGATTCATGATGTGCAAACGAGGATACTTTGATTTCCGTCATCACATGTTAAAATTGCATAAAAATGCGATATTTGACATGTTTGAAGTTAGCTCTCTTGATTAAATTTAAAAAAAATTTGGACTTACAGTGATGTGCAAACAAAACGTTGATGTGTTTCGTAATGTGCAAACGAAAAGGTATCAATTGGACTCATTGTAACAATTTTTTCACATTTTCATCAGTAGTTAACGTCTAGCAAGGATTATGAAGCTGAATTTTAAATAACCTTTAAACTGGAAGTGCGCAAACGACAATAATAGATGTGCATACGTGTGCAAACAAAGTTCTATACATTTTGTCGGTTTAATATGAATTTGCTGAAGGTCGGGGGGCTAGTGTGAAGTTGGTCCCCACAATGGTTTCTTTAATAACTCTTAAACGAAAGATATGCAAACAAAAATGATGGATGTGCATACATGTGCAAACGATGATGTATTAATTCCGCCGGTTTAAGATATATTTTATGAAAGTCGGGGGGCTAGTGTGAAGTTAGCCCCCAACAATGGTTTCCTTAGTAACTTTTAAATAAAAAGTGTGCAAACATAAATACCGGATGTGCATACATGTGCAAACCATGTGCAAACGAATGAGCTATAGGAAGTTATTTTTTTCAAAAGTTAGGGAGCTAACTTCACGCGTGTTAAATACTGTCATACGCAGGAAGACATTTATAAATATTACGTCATCATCATTTTGTTTTCGACTAATTTAAGGTCGGTTTGACGCAGCTCTAACTTCTTTTCTATTCTGTGCTATTCTAAAAAGTTCTATATACTCTTTACAACATAAATTTCTAATAATTTGACTAAAATTGCTTGGTCTAGGTCTTCCTATACTGTTCTATCTTTTTCTTATCTACCTGGCGCTACATAGATATTAGCAACTTGTTGGTTGTTAAAGAACTCCAACATGTTTACATGATTCCCATTTATATGGAAATGAAATACTACCTGGTTATCCCCTCCAAAAAAGGAAAAGTGTTAAATTATATGTTATGGTATGGCTCTACGAATCGCTGCCAACATGCCAGACCGCTAACTAATTGTGAGTTATGCTATGGAGACGCTTATTAAGTTATATTTTATGGTAAGGCGAAAGCAACGAATCGCTACCAACATGTTAGGCCGCTAACTAATTGTGAGTTGTGAGTTATGTCATGGTGACATTTATTTAACTGATTGTTTTTGTTTCGTTTTCGAACTTACCTAAGGTCGGTTTTCGCAGCTCTAGATTCATTTCTATTCTGAGCTAGTCTAAAAAGGTTTACAGACCCTTCACAACCTAAAATTCTAATAATTTGACTAATATAGCTTTGTCTAGATCTTCCTACGCTATTTTTATTTGGTAGTCATAATTTAAGACCTTAGGAAATAGTCCCTCATGTCTTAACTGGTTCCCTATCATTCTATCTCTCCTGACCTTTAATTGTTTCTATATTCAGGGTTCCTCACCTATCCTTCTATAAACTTCCTCATTTGTTACTCTATCTGTCCAACTAATCTTTAACATTCTCCTATAACACCAAGTTTCAAGAACTATCTTTTTCATATCTACCTCTTTAATTGTCCAAATCTCACTACCGTATAGTAGAATGCTCCATACGTACGACTTTAAGAAACTTTTTTTATTATCTAAACTAATACTATTAACTATTAGTAAGCCTTTCTTTTTTAAAAACATTTTTCTAACTTGAGCTATTCTAGCTACTATATCTCTTCTGCTACGTTCGTCCTTTGTAATTATACTACCTAAATAGCAAAATTTATCTACCTCCGCTAACTCGGTATTACCTATTTTTAATTTTGGTTTAGAACTAGGCTGTAACTCACTCGTCATTATCTTTGTCTTTCCTGAGTTAATTCTATTGTTATAGTTACCCTGTAGTACCTCATCTAAAATATTTAAGAACTCTTCTAACTCTTTTCTAGACTCTGCTATAATGGCTATATCATCTGCAAAACGTAACATATCTATTTTCTGTCCCTGCACACTAATACCTATCTCTTTTCTCTCTCTAGCTAAATTTAAAGCTTCTTCAATATAAATATTAAAAATCAAGGAAGATAGTATACAGCCCTGTCTAACACCATTTCCAATCTTAGCTTCCTTTTCTATTTCATCAAATTTAATTACTACGCTTTGATTTTTATATAGACTGTAAATAATTTGTCTATCCGTATAAGAGATTCCTATTTTTCGCAAAACCCTAAACATAGCAATCCAATTAACCCTATCAAATGCTTTTTCTAAATCTACAAGCGCGAAATAAGTCTTTTTATTATTTTTGTAACCTTTTTTCGATAATTACCCTAATCATTAGTATCGGTTTTCTATATTCGTGTTCGCCTAAATAATTCTCAGTCAAAGCTTCTACTCTTTTTTTAATTATTATTGTTACTATTTTGGAAGCGTGAAAAGTTAAACTAACCGTTCTAAAATTCTCACATCTACCAGCTCCTGACTTTTTTGGGATTGGAATAATAATTTTTTTTTCGAAATCTATTGGGACCTCACCTGTGTCACATATTACTTTTGCTAGTTCATATAATCTGTCTAAAGTTTTCTGACTTGCATATTTTATTAATTCTGGGGGTGTATCGTCTATCCCCGGCGCTTTATTTAGTTTAAGATCCCTAACAGCTCTTTCAAATTCTTCTCTTAATATTGAGAACCCTATTTTTACTTCATCTTCTTGGTCGTTCTCTAACTCATCCATATCGTCTCCCTTATATAAATATCTTTTCCAGCTATCTGCTACCTCAACTTTATTTATTAGAAGCTCATTATTCTTATCTTTAATACCATTATATTTTTTCCTATCTTCCCCGAAAAACTTTCTAACTGCCCTGTAAGACTTGTCTGTCTTACCTACTCTCAAATCATCTTGTATTCCCTTACAATTCTCCTCCATTCATTTATTTCTAGCTTTTCTACACTCATGTACTATCTTATTTCTAACTCTATTATATTTTTGCTTACTTTCACTTTCCAATACTCTGAAAGGTTTAAGCTTTCTTCTATTCTCTATTAAATCTAATATCTTCTTTGTTACCCAGGGTTTTCTCGCTGCTACTTTTTTCTTACCTATAGTCTGTGTTGCTGTATCATGTACAGCTTTTTTTATTTCTATTTTCTACGTTCCTCTTAAAGCTATCTCTTTGATCTTATTATCTAATACTTGTTTATATTCATGTTTTACTTCACTATCATTTAGCTTACCTAGATCACATCCCTCTCTTTTAGCCTTTCTTAATTTTTTTTATTTTAAATTATACTTCATTTTAACTAAGTTATGATCGCTATCTATTTCAGCTCCTAGATAACTACGACAGTTTTAACTTTGTTTCTAAATCTTTGTTTAACTAAATTATAATCTATTTGGTATCTAGCCCTATCACCTGGCGCTCTCCAGGTATCATTTCGTCTACCATACTCAAATTTTCTTACCATTTTTCCTCACTACCTTCCCCCACTGACGCATTAAAATCGTCTATAACTATTAAATGCTCATCTTCCTTTACTTTTCTCACTATACTTTTTATATCCTCGTATATCGTTTTACTTCCTCATCCTCGTACTGAGTTGTTGGCATGTAAACCTGTACTAAAACAGTGTCGATAGTTTCGTACTCAATCTAACCATAATTATTCTATCACTAAATTGTAAGTACTCTTTAAATTTACGTCTTCATCTTTTACCTAACATTATTCCTACCCCTGCTTGTCCATTAGTTGAAGAAGTTGTAATTATTCTATAATTATCTTTCCAAAAGTCATTACTATTTGGCCATCTCACCTCACTAATACCTAAAATGTCCAGCTCTCCTTTTCTCATTTCGACTAATAAATTCATTAACTTATCTACTCTAAGTAATGACCTTACATTCCAAGTCCCTATCACTAAATCGAACCGTTGTTTTAAATTGGTACGATGATGAGCTCCAAGCCCCCCCCCCCCGAATGAGGGAATATTTTACCTCCGGACAAGAATTTTACTTGTGAGCTCTCCATCATATATGGTTTGTGTTTTAGGCCACGCATACCTGGGAAATATTGTGGTAGCAATTTTTAAAGATTTTAGCAAAAAGCTGTATCTGTCACGGCCAACCCCCAACAACCTTGTAAATTATTGAGGATCGTCCGAGACCAACCGACTCTCCTCCAATATCTTTTAGCCAGCAAGGCTGCTGCCCCTTGATGCGCCTTTTAATCGCCTTTTACGATAAGCAGGCTTACTATAGTAGTATTCTTTGTCCCCTACTATAGGGAACAAAATATTACGTGGGGACAAAAAAACATATGCTTAGATTTGCAGATAATATAGCGGTATTGGCATCCAGCAAGTAAGAGTTAGAAGCAGCTCTTAATGAAATTGAAACAGTTCTAACAGAGATACAGTATGAAAATTAACAAAATAAAACCATTGTGCTAGTATGTAAATGAAGAAAAATAAACCGAAAACTAGAATAGAAATAGGAAACAAGAACTTACAGGGAGTTAAGGAGTTCTGCTACCTAGGAAGCCAAATAAAGCACGATGGGAAATGCGCAAAAGATATTAAAAAATGCTGAAACGTACGGTATAGGTATAAGGGCATGCACGTATGCGTGTTTTGTGTTTAAAAAGTAAAGTGGATTGCGCCAGCGCGTGGGTGTGTGCTTTGGGTTTGTATGAGTATGTGATTTAGGTTATTTTGATTGTTCCGTTTTGAAATCCAGATAGCCAGCGAGCCGGTTAACTGCAAAGCGAAACGAGAAATGAACAATCTTATCACGTCAAGGTTAACCTTGGCAGGTTTTGCTGCTATTATTTCCATAAATGTTTTTATTTTGATGTATTGAATTTCTCATCTAGAAATAATGAACATTGGTTTACCCGCGTCGCATGTGTAAAACAAAAGGCAAGTTGTAAAAACACTTGTGTAGTAGTCTAAGATATTATACTCGTATTTGCCACTATCTTTCTTCTAAAAAATCTTTAGAAATTTTTTTTGTACCAAACTTTTATTAATTAGCAAAGAAAACCAATTTTGTTATTTGGGATTTTATTTAATTTTGGACTACCAATTGATACAGAAACATAGATAAGACTTTTTGAATTTTTATGGCATTAGTAGCAAATTTACCTTAGATATTTGTTGTGTATTCATTAATTTTAAATTTTTTTTAAATTCTGATGTTTAAATAATTTTTGTTGCTTAATAAATAAAAGAAATAAAAATATTTTCAAACATTTTGTTATTCATGAGGCGTTGCATTTTTCTTAAGTTTGTGCTTAAGTATTGCAAAACTCGCGATTCACGAGATTTTTTGTAAAAATTTGAGATGAGGCAAGATGGTATTGGCTTATGTTTTGCGCTACGAGACCAGATTTATAAAAATCTCATCTCACATATCACGTGGGCATCACTATTTAAAATAGATCAAACTCGAGTACGTCTTTAAGTCATACACAAATTATTAAATATAAGTATCGCTTGCACCCTTTCTTAATTTACTAAAATTTTAAGGATTAACAAAACGCGCGGGTGAAAGATAAACGAAGCAAAGCCACAACCATCGTATCGCCCTATGTACTAGATATTCCCGTTGTGCTCACTTGCACACGACAGGGGTGTTAAACAAACATAGTCGACTTCCGATGACGCTCACGTGAAGCACCAGCACCGGCAAGGGTCGCGCCCTTCACTGTATAATTAACCTTTTTATTACGTAGCCCTTCAGGAAGAAGTAATAATAATCCCAGGAAAAGGTTGTGTGTAATTGTTTATATACGGTAGAACCGTTTTACTAATTTAATGAAACGCATTAGGACCTTTTAGTGTTTTATTCTAATTTCTGGAACTGGTTAAAACTGTTATTTCTGAAGTACCTAATTGTCGTTATTATAATTACTATGTATTTTCATTACTTTCCTGGTGTATTTTATTTCGACTCTGAAGAGAGGTTTTGTTTGAGCTTTAAAGGTTATTTTAGAAATACCCACGTTTGAGGTATTACGCAAAACATTACAGAATTGAAAGTACCAAGTATATGCTCTTAATCCCTTTTTGTAAATGACTTCTATTTTTTATACAAAGTAAAATAATGATTTATATGACCAAGTAAATTTTTATAGATTAAATTTGTAGGGCGTAAAAACATGATACTAGATAAACAACACCCCAGCAAAAAAATAAGCAAATATAAATTTAAAAATTCGCTGCAATGCACGGAGATTTACTTAAAGAATAATTAACCCATGGTGGTGGTAAGGATTCAGAGAGAAATCGTAGATCGTAAAATTAATTTTCCAATGCTCCACCCGAGAGTACATCAACCATAACACAAGCTTTCTTTAGCTGAAAGTTTACAACTTGCCAACCCAAGCATGGTAAAAAACTATACACACACACGGACCTACATTTAACTTCTCGGCCAAACCAGGGAGTATTTTTATGAAAAATTCTAACCTAATAATGTTGTAACCATTAAGTCATCTTGCAAAAGTAACCAGACGGATCAGTCACGTATATAACGAAGTATTTTAGTTTAGTTATAAAAGCTCTTGCCTGTGCCTTCAAAGCATCTGCCAATAAACAATTGGAATAACAACACGAGAATTTACCGAAAATGTTTATTCACAATGAACAAGTTAGGTAGGTAGTCAGTAGGCAAGGGTGGGTGAACAGTCCCCACTCAACGTACAAACAACTCGGAATAGGGGCCATTTGGTAGTTTCATGTAGCGGAATAATGAAATACAAAAAAACACAATAAATCTTAACAAACATTCTTTCAGCGGTTTGTGTGAGGATTAGAACCCGATATCTTGGAATTAGTAGTTACGCATGTACCTGACTAATCCAAGGACTACAGAGACGCTTGGAAGTCCCAGGTCACCAAAATCGTTAAGTTTATGAAAAAAAATTGGATTTAATGCTGTATCAGTAATTAAGAAATGTATGAAACATTCTGGAAGGGGCGCTTATTCAGTTTTTAATAAAGCAACATCATATCTGTCTAGCAATAAGAATAGATGGTTGACAAGTATCGTAGTACAACATGGTTGTTCTTGAAAGGTTTGATAACTCACATTGTTACACAATTTTTCTATATAGATTTATATAGTATATTTACTCTACCTTATAGGCGGCAGAGCCTCAATAGATTATGATCGGTTCCTGTTTAAGGTTTAAGCCCAGGGTAAAGAGGATAGTAAATAGCTTTGAGTAAAAAAATGACCCTCTAAAGAGATCTTCCAGCCAGCTAAGCTTCTTCAACTTAGGGCAGAGCTATGAGCTAGGGTCGTAGGATGGTATACGATAATAAAAGAATTTTTAATGGACGCCACAGTATCTTAATAATTGTTATAATAAGAATCAATCCCAAGATCAGATACGGAAATCTTCGAAAATAAAAAAAATATCCTTGACGAGCAAAACATAGAAAAATAATACTTACTTATGACTCTGCAAACTGGAATTGGAACGACGATCTCGTACTATCTGAAAATTTAATCACTTCTAAACATTTTTGAACTAGGGCTACGTTAGAGCCTAGTCACTTTATCACCGAAAAAAATAAATTATAAAAAGATCAACTAGTCAAAATTATAATACAAAAAATTTTAAACTCAACACCAATAATATATTTTTCTTCACTACAAAAATTTCATAAATGTGGTTGTTTGCTTCTATAGAAAAATTATTGATGACTTCAATGAAAGAAAGCTTTAAGACAACTTAATACTCTTTCTATTGATTTACAAAAAAATATATACATCATTTGTACAATTTTATACGTACTGAAACTTTCGAGATATTTACTTTTAATAAGGTCTAGTATTAGTCTCTGATTATTTATGTGAATTTTATAATTGCAAATTTATTGTAATTCTCTATAAGAAATATAGTGTTTTCATTATTATTCTACAATTTATATATGATATCTGAATAGGATCCTGTTCGGGTTTACAATTAATTGATTAAATGCTCTGACTTTCCTTAGATTGCAGAACTACATTTTTAATTGATGGAATCCAAGGTCAAAAACACTTATTGTTTGAATTAATCTGTACTTCAAGTGTACTGCCAAAAAAATTATATTTTATAATGTGACAGACAAATATCAACGTGTCACGTGCTTAGTTACGAATACATTTTAGTATAACCTTGTAAATTCAAAAATTATCTTATAGAAATTTCTTTGTGTTTATAAGAGCATTTGTGAAATATCCAACTATTAAATTCTGGACAAAATATTACGTGTCTAATTTAAATGACCATATAAATTTTACAAAAATTTCGTGTACCAATTTAAATAACATAGAATCTACAAAAATTATTTGTACATTTCCAGTAATGGTTCCATGAAATGAAAATTGAACTAAAGTTGGAGATGACTCACCACAAACAATCTTGGTAGGCATCCGAGTTCGTCAACCATCTTGAGTACTTACGACAGCAAGTGTGCGCAGTTCACACGTGCCAGGTTTTACAACTTGACTTCCATATAAAATAAGATTTGCGGAAAATTCTACCATCCTGCATAGCAACATTCGAGACTTTGGATTTTGATACAACTAACAACAAATTGTGCTTCAGTGTTCCATAACAATTATATACAAAAGATTTATTGCTCCTATACTTTATACATTACGTGCTTAGTTACGAATACGTTTTTTAATTGAGTTTCAATACTGTATAAACATTTTTTTACTTGCGTTTCAAAAATTGGACTTTTTTTACTTGCGCTGAAAAGAATTGAAGAAATGATTTGGATGCAAACTTGAAAATTATTCACCTACCGTAGATGTGTATTTCTTGGTCACACTAGGTCGATTCAACAACTAATCGAGGCCATGGTATCCGTCGACACCATTTCACCTATCTTTGGGACGGCATGTTTTATCAAACCTGCTAGCCCACGTTTTAACACTTGCTTAGCTGGTTACATTCCGATGTTAAAATGATGAATCTTGGTCACGAGGCAATTTTATTATCCAAGCATGCGCAGAATGGGAATGTTGTATCAATACACATACAGATAGAAGAAATCTTAAACATAATTCGAGTCTTTAAATATAGGTGGGGCTCTAAATATGAATTGGTAGTATATTGCTACAATCGGGATTTAATATTTTCTGTTTAATAATAGATATTTGTTAAATAGATATTTAGAATAAAAACGTATATTAATGAAGCAAGTAATTGTATTCGTTACAACATTCTAGATTTCTTTTCATTTTGTTGGAATAAAGGATTATTGTATATAAGTGCAACCCCGTTGCGATAGATTAGTTTTATTTTAAATTCCGTCTTAATAAACGTTCGATGTTCATAAATTAATATGAGTATAAGTTTGCTTACATGATATAAACGTGATAGATAAGTGAACTACTATTAAGATTAGTGCTATAATAATATTTAATTTATCGTATTTAGACGATTGTGTTCATGCCTACAAATAGTGATTAACCTAGTGCTAATGTAAACAAGACTCTACGAATACTTGTGACTGTGAAGAATAATCATTAGGCTTGCATTTGTTCAAAATAGCGTAGAAAGGACAATTGAAAAAGTTACACTGGTGTCAAGTGTGCAGCAACATAAAATGAATAGCAAAATTCTTTCATTTATAAAGGATTTCAAGTCAGGCGTGCAAGTACACGCAGAGAAACAAAACCAAAACTTTGCGAGTTTGGCAGCGAAATTAGATGAAAATGCAGAAAAACTTAACCAGAGCGCAGTGAAATTGGTAATAAAGTAAAACGAGTTTTACAGAAAGATTACACGAGACCACCGTAAACCTACAAGAAAATTACAGTGAATGGAAAGAGAAATCTATACACGAAGCTACGAATACCTCAAAAGCAATTAGAACAATTAAAAGAAGTTTTTAAAAGAAACAACAAAATTCATGAAAAGCTTGAAGCAAAATTTCACGGCGATGATTTACAGAAATTGGAAACGCAGTTGGTAGACAACTCACAAGAACTAGAAGTGAGATTTTCATAAAAACTTTTAAAGACTTCGCGAAAATAGAAGAAGTTCTATGAAAGAACGAATTAGTTATCTAATAGTACAGAGCACCAAAGCCCCCAGCTCCGGTGATACAACCCCACACCTTAGAAATCTAGAATATGAGTCAACAAACCTTTCGAGAACAATCTTGTTGTCAATCATTTATTTTTATCACTAGACAGATATGATTGCATTGCGTTTGTACTACAATTCCTGTCAATCATTCGTTATTATCGTTAGACAGATATGAGGCCTCTTTAGTAAGAACCTAATAAGCGTCGTTTCCAGAATTTTCCATAAATTTCTTAATTACTGTAGCAATGCCATAGATTTATTTTGAATGAGATTCTAAATTTCTAAAAGTAAAGGTACGAAAAACATAAAGTCACAAGTATACATGACTGCTAAGTATACCAGCCTACTAGAGGTTGCGTAGTATATTGATCTATTACATTGCTACGTCTCGCTCAAGGATAAGTTTGAAAAAATACGGTCAAGCCCACGATATGTAAACAGTGTGCAAACAATTTGGCAACAACACATTATGTAAAAGGAAAAATGAAGATCTTCAGTTTTATGCATTTCTTTCTAAAACCCCGATAGAACAGCTACAACTATTCCCCTGCTTGCCTTAAAAAACAACTCTTTTTCATATCCCAAATAGCCTTTTAAAGATTTTTTCCCTCTTCCTTTCTTTTTCCATCATAGTATTTCTCTAATGATTGCTCAGATTTTAACATCATGAACAAAACCATTAAAACTGCTATATCACAAGTGTGTAGAAACATTGTCTCAGAATTGTATATTGCAACTGTCGACCCTTGCGCCTATTTAAGTTGAAAAGGATAGGAAAATTGAAAATAATCTGCAAAGTGGGTAAAATACTCCACGAATCGGAACGTGGCACTTTTAGAGTTTTTGAGAATAAAGTACTTAGAAATTTTAAAGTTAGATTGCCTAGGTTACAATCAGACTTAGTGAAGACAAGTGCTCGTTAGCGTAGTTCCACTAACACTCACGTAATGACAATACGATTGTAGATATTTCCGAGATGAGAAAACATAAAGAAGGGTAAAAGCGTTCAACAAATTAGTGACTAGAAAATAGCGGCCACACTTAGCAAAAAATCAAGAACACCGTAATTTAAGCGCGAATGTTTCCACACCAAATCATGATAAAAAAAAATTGAAAAACGTATAACCAAATACAAGTCTCTTTTGTGAAAGTTAGAAAAAGTGAGAAGGTCAATCTCCGACCCTCACCGGTAAAACTTTTTTGTACATTGACATTCCGCTATGGCGCCGTAGTCAAATTTAGTTCCATAAAAACTATTTCGCCACTTTGCGAATCGCAAGAACCGTGAGCTTCTCATGAACGTATCTCCATTACCAGTAAAGAAATTATCATTATCTCCAATCGGCGTTCATATAGATTTTCCCGACGCCCTCAGCCATAATAATTAAACTGCATTCGAGCAAATTGCATCTGAATAAATCCCCAAAACACCTGAAGTTACCACCAAAACTTTTCGCCGAAATCTTCAGAATTAATTCCCACAAAAGATCTTTCGATGTACATTCATCCTTTTCAAAAACTAACCACAGGTCCTTTCTAGGAGTATTTCCTTTGCGCCACAAAAAATCCTTTGAAAGATCATAAGTTTAAGAAAAATTCTGACTCCTGTTACTATCATTATCCTTTGAAAAATCTTTGGTATTTAACCCTTTAATTCTCCGTGCAACTTAACTTCACAGCTGCAACATCTTACCAAAGAAATATCTCATTTAAAAGTCAGCCTTGTAAACAATAGTTATCATAAAATAGATATCCAGAAGGTAATGCACGGATTTCTTTACCTAGCCCATAACATCGAACCACACCGCAATGCCAAAGCACAGAATTTGGCGGTACTTTCATAATTACGTAGGGTAACTGACCACATTGACAGTCTTGCAAAACCAACATCAAAACCATTAATAATTGCATAATCCTATGATCGTCTAAAGACTCTGCAAACAGTCTTAAAAAAATTGATAACCAAAACACTCTTTTTCTGCAGTGGAAAAATCAAAAAAGTTGTGGAAATCGGCACGAAACCCAACAACATTAGCAAGAATAAAAATTACCAACTTTCCTCAATACAGAAACTAGCACTGAATGCATCAAAGTGTAAACCTTCTCTTTCACCTAAGCATAATGTTATAGGTTAAATGCGCGTTGTTACCAGATTTTGATTTGCCCTAAAAGGGCGGGAACCTCATGACAATATAACGAAGAGTCGGCTAACTTCAGCGCTGCAGAAGTGGGTTCTGAGTTCCTATGAAAGAATTATAAAAAAAAATAGAAAATTTCGAAATAAAAATAATTAAGACATAAAACTAATAGATAAAGTGACGGAAATACAAAAAACTACATTGCACTTATTTTCTACTTGTCATAATTGGAAGGAGCCAAACCATTTGTTACGGCAATTCCCTTTGATATTATTTCTACACGGAAGACAGTTATTCCGCATAGGCCTGTCTTGCTAAACTTTATCATCTTATATTTGCCTTTCACTAAATTATCTCAAAACACTTATTAAATTTTGATCATAATTAAATAAAATTGTAAAATGAAATGCTTTTTAAATAAGATTCTATCAATGGAATAGCTGGATATTCTTTACAAATGTGTCTGTTTACCTAGTCTTTTAAATACATTCAAATAAAAATTCAACCTAACTTAAGCTTTATTAACATCAAATAATTTCAATAAGAAAAAATACCAATATATTCTCCTTAAAAGAAAAATATCTTTACTTCACTCTGGTCAGGCATTACTAAAAAAATCTTTAAAAAACCTTAATCTAATCCATCAAAAAGAAATAATCATTCCAAACCTTCTTGTTTCCAATATTAAATTACATGATATTTATAAATCCCAATATTTGAAAATGTCGTGAATAACAAACATAGAAAACAGCGAAATACCAACTTTTTGGTACATCATTTTATTATCCATTCTAAACTACTAAATTTTATGCTTTTACTATCGCTAAATTTCACCAATATAATTTACATTTAAAATCAATATACACTTCCTTAGCTAATTTAGTCCAACAAGACAATTAGTTTTACTTTAATTCCATATTACATAAATTTGAACAATAAACCTTTGTGGCCCACAAATGCATAATTAATAATTTTAAACGTAATATCTCATTCTACTCACAGTTTAGTTTCAACTTTTAAAACTTTTGGGTTGTCCAGAGACCTCCAGTATTTCTCATTTTATCGTCCTATAAACACCAGCCCTCTTGACCCAACACCACACAAAATTCCAAATTAATGAGAGGGGTGTACTATCCAAAGTGTAACTCTTTCAACCAGTCATAACGACGATAATTCCACAAACCTGTGAATTGAAAATACCTTGGCCATGCAACTGTTAGTCGCACGCTGCGTTTGGTGTTCATGTTGGAACATCTATATTTATTTTTTCCTTGAAGCTGTGTTACGTTGAATTTTCTACTATTCGCTTACATTACTACATTTTTACATTCTAAATTAACTTCTATCAATTTTGCTTTCCGATTTTTATTCTTCAAAACTTAAATTTCCGTCATACCGACGCTTACCACGCGAGTCTTCCGCTGTATTACGCGCTCAAATTATTACATTGTGACTTGTCCTTATTACCGGTTCGTTAATAATTATTACCTTCTCCGTCTGATGTAATTATTGTCATTTAATTCCCCTTCTATTGTCTTATGTTGTCGGAATTTTTGTCAAGGTACAGTCTTCTTTATGGGTTTGTAGAATGCCGGCGACAGCACTCGACGTACACGTGATCTATTTAGGTTAACATTTGTGTTCCTTCTCTCCATGCACTACAAAATGCATACATTGTAACACATTTTATAAAACGATTAAACTATCTGCAATCCGATATACGTGAATTTTTCCTACTCAGAGTTTAGGTTTGTTACATGGTATTACAACTTTGTATTGAGAGTACGCACCATTGAATTTAATTTATTTGACTAAAGTTTGAAAAAGCTTTTTTATATTGGGGATACATATTAATGAATTCACTGTTATTTGTTTGATAATTCCAAAGCTTTCTAAAAAATGGCATTGCTCCACTATGATAGTATACAGTTATAAATATTTTGTTTACCTTTGTTCAACCAAACTAGTTGTAGGAAGTGCACCCGCATAAGTTTGGTATAAATAAAAGAAATCTGTGTTT
Source organism: Platerodrilus igneus (assembly GCA_036346225.1). Lineage (NCBI taxonomy): Eukaryota > Metazoa > Arthropoda > Insecta > Coleoptera > Lycidae > Platerodrilus > Platerodrilus igneus. Next base: position 3,835,169 of record JARFIW010000500.1, on the reverse strand, counting down.
CTATATCTGCTAAAAATAAATGGAAAGCCCTGGGTAAAATAGAAGCAAACTGTAACTGTAGAGAAATCGAACTGTAGAAAAATACTAAAAATCCTTAAAAGACCGGTCAGAAAGTATGTATTGTTTGTTGATGCCGTCAAAGGCACCAAAAATATTTTATAATTACACCAATAAAAGTACAAATATTATAATAATTTTCTACAGCAGTTCACTGTTGATATTGCTAGAAAAATCTATTTATTAATTAATAAAAAATAATTTAATAAATTGAGCTTTTGAAGCAAAACATCGAAATCAAACTTCTTTAATAGATCAAGTGTTAGTTGTTTTACTAAAACTTATCAAATGATTTGTGCACAAAAATGTATAAATAAAAAAGAGAAAAAAAGCGCGAGGACGAGAGAAGGAGAGTAGTTATTATTCGTCAACAAAACACGAAATGACTTGAGAATTGTCGATGCACTTCAGTACTTACGAAACTGGAATTTTGTTGCTGATGAAGAGAACTTTGGGTCTATAGATTAAGAAAGAAATCATATTTTAAAAGGCAATCGCCTAAACAATTTATTTAAATTGAAACTAGTGCGGGCAATTAATTATAGAAAAGTACACAATGACAGGTTTTATTGCTTATTTTAATAGATTATTAATTTGCCGACTAGACTAAGTAGCCATGGGGCTTGTTGTTATTTAGAAACCAGGAAAAGTTAATTTTGGCGTCGGACGCAAGTCTTTGGGATTTTCAAACAAATTTTCTATTTAAAAATTGTACCATTATATTTGTATACACGTACCTAGGCGGTATTTTATTAGAAAGGCAATGATTGGCATGTTTATAGGAATTCAAATTAATTTATAATAGTATCTTTTATTTTTATAAGGGTTCCGAAACCGCAAGACAGTGTCAGTTAAATGTTAACATTACTATGATTTATGATATTAAAGATGCTTAATAGCTGTTAATCAAATACCTTGTATTTTGAAAAATGTTTTATATTGGTCGGAGAATTAAATGTAAAATAAGAAGTAATTCGAAGTTTTCCATTTTATACAAAACCCAAACAGAAAGTATGCAATTTTGGAATTAAAACGTCAATTCGATAGGAGGAAAAGGTTGTACTCTGATAAGAGAAAACTATAGTAACTTCCTTTAGCTAAAAAAAAAGATTTCTTTTTGGAAAGCAGAACCATCTTTCAGTATGTGGTTAAGTATATTACTCTGAATAAAAAACTGCCCGGGGCAACCTCTAAAATGATCGTTGTTTCTGTAATGATATCAACAAGATGCCCGCCGTCGCTTTTCAAAATTTGTATTTAAAACCGAAAATATTCAACTTGAAAGCTTGTCTGGGGTTTCAAACTACGCTAAATAAAATCTGCTACTATTGGTCCTACGTCGAATCGTGTAAATATTTGAATTTAAAAGAAATTCAAGTTACAGTTAATATTTAATCACAAAAGACCCGTTTTTATTTTTATTTACTTAACTAATAACTTTAAGGCAAAATGGTATTCAAAGATAATAAACGCGCATTGTTAAGTTGTACAAAGCGATTTGTACAGTCGCAAGCGGACAAAAATAAGCGAGATATTCCAATTGTTTATCATTAATAAAATAAATGTCATATATATATATATATATATATATATATAATGCTGTGATAAAGAGTTGTTTAGGGGTGTATTCAGTAGTAAGGGTCGCGTAGTAACTGTAAATAGCAATAGGAATCAGAAAACTGCATTTATTTAGCAGGAAAATAAGTAATTCGTACATTATGTAAATAGCAAGCATTTAACACCTTGTATATAGACCGTAATTAACTTTAGGCGATGCCAGTAAGCATATCTTTCAACAATAGAACGCGTATTCAGCAGAGAAATAATCGTACATGTAATTAAACCATGTTGACGAGTGTTTAACAAGTTTATAAAATAAAGACCTAGAAGAATAGAGAAACCTAATAAATCCTCATGCAATTACGCTTGTGATAAAGAAGGAACAATAAGCGCTTTGATAAGAAAACGCACTTTCAGATAAATAAATAAATAAATACGAAAACAGCATTTGTGTTACATCATTTAATTTGTGCAATTCTCCAAAAGCTTTATCTATACAAAACAACAGACGTAAGTTAAAAGTCCGGCCACGATAACGATAGCAAATGACAAGCATGATATGAAAATCCGAAAGAGTTTTATCAGAAATCATCTTGAAATATAAAAGACAAACGTGGTTGGTCGCAACAATCTGTAAAACTGCTTGGAAACCCAATCCAAAGGTAGTGGTAAGTGATAAGGCAGCTCAGTCTACACTTGAAACACGTTGAATCCACAACACTTTTAATTAGAAACCTACGCATCAGATAAATAAAATTTATGTTATAGTGAAAATAGTGCTGTGCAACAATTACGTTAAGAATACATGAAGAGTTTTTGCCGTTTTTTTCAGAAAACGTGAGTAGAAATTGGATAATTAATTTAAATTAAATATTTATAATGATATAGGGTTTCTAAACTATTTCTGAACTATTTCTGGACTATTTTTGGACTACTTCTGGACTACTTCTGGCACAATTCTGGTACAATTCTGGACTATTTCTGGACTATTTCTGGACTTTTTCTGGACTATTTCTGGTTCAATTCTAATCTGCGTCGAAAGAAATTCTAATTCTAATCTGCGTTTAAAACAAATATAATCCAAGATACTAAGTCTGGTGTTCAGAAATTCATAATACTAAATTGGTATTTAAGGCGTATTCAGAGAAATATTAAATAAAGCACGAGGTGATTTTTGGAAACAAGGGGTAACAGTATTGAAATATTGGTTCAACGTATGTTACGGAGTACAAAGTAAAGCATTGGTTTTGATTGAAGATAATGAGGGGGTGTTGATCCGCAACACGAAACAAATCAGGTCAGACCTACCTAGTTTTAAAAAAAATTTTCTAATTTTAACACTAAATTTATCAATTTTCTCACTAATTTGTAAAGAGTCAACAAGGACAGTAAGTACGTTAAAACTTACGAAATAATCATAAAAAGGTCTCGAACGTTCCAGATTTTTTTGTAAGAAGTTGTTGTTTTTCGTGACTTTATTTTAAATTAAAAGGATATAAATGCTGGGATAAATAATCCATATTATATTAATTGATTGAAGGGTGTATTTAAAGAATTACGAAAATTGTAAAGTGTAAATATTATTTCCTTTCATTATATGAAATTAATTGACTTCGTTTTATCAATTCAAACATGTAATCATAAAGGGGTAAATGAAAATTGATCATCGTAACGTTGTGCACTCTGTGTAAATTAAAAGTGCTAGCCGTGGCATAATAAATTAAGAGATTAAAGAAAGAAGAACACAGAGCGGTGGCGTTTGGTAGAACGCTTATTACAACGAGTACGACGTTATCATATATATATATATATATATATATATATATATATATTATAGTGGTTTTAAAGGGCTAAATCTACGTATAAACAAAGTAATTTCACAACACCCTGTATAAAGGAAACAACCAGAATTTACGTGCAAAATTTATTCCAATTAGTTCATTTTTAAGTAACAGGTATTAACAAAATTTTACAAATAATGAATAAAATTTAGTTAGGTTCGTAAAGAAAAAAATGTTAGAAGTCAATGCAATTAATTTATTAATTTAATTGAGTTTAATTGAAATGTTATTTGCGTATAATATGCATAAAAGCGTGCAGAAATCAATAATACCAAAGTGAAACGCGGTGCTAACAAACAAATATATCGGTAGGGTTGAAATACGCTGAAAATCCAACTCGTAAAAATGTTATTTAAAACGCTCGTTAAAATTAAACATCTGCAGATTTCTAAATGTCAAGTTCCATGTAATTTTGTAGATAATAAACAAGTTTCAAAGATAATCGGATAAACGGTCGAATGTTTTCCCATTAAACGCTAATGAGCGGTTATTTAAAGCACGTAATTTTGGGGTTCACATGGAGTTGTAGAACGCGGTCAGAACTATCGATTTCTACCACTCAAACAAGGTGAGAAAGAGACGTAAAATATGCATAAGCAAGGGACAGCGTTAGTATAGGCGGGATTTGTGAAACGTCAATGCATAGACTATTGGTCGATATCGTTAGTCGCACATCAGACAAGACACGGCAATATTGCATATTAATTTTCAGAAAAGATCGTAACGACGCGCTGAATTCGAGGATTTACAAATCGGTTAAACAAAAATTTTAAGAACGTGTTGTTGTAAATGAAGAACTTCGCGTGAAATGCGGCCAAAGGTGGCATCGGAAATTGTATAAATACCTTTTCAAAATATAATAAAAGCCCTTAGTATTTTGATCGCTTGAGACTACGTACCAAAGCTACCACGAGCTTGTAAGTATAAAAATTATTTTAAATTATATAACATGGTGTTAGCCTCATAATTTGTACGCGAATTGTGCCGAGTTTCCATTTTTTTATTGAGGTATTACATATATTTTTTTTAACAAGCTAGTGTTAGTGACGTTATGAAACATGGATCAAATTAAATAATTATGAAAGATGTATAATTAATTTGGATTTGGAAATTGGATACACCGTGGAGGCAGCGCAAACAGCTCTACTTGGATGGGGTTCTTCTACTAATAGCTAGAAGCAGCCTGCAGAGCAGAAAGAAGCAAATATACGGCATAGTCAACGGAGCAGCGATCTTCTAGAAATTTCAGGTAACGCCTTCAAATTGTTGCTGTTATAAACTATGAAACTATGAATATTGGGTGACGTATGAGAGTGAATTTTAAAGGTATTGTGCATTATTTTGCGTATTTAATATAATACGTATAACTAACTTTATTATGGTATTGAACTAGAAATCTGAAGGTGTATATAAATCTTATTAACGTTCCATCAGGAAGTTAAATTTTGTAAAGAGTACATGGGTTTGTTTTTTTTGCTTATTGTAAGAGTATGCCAAGTATAAGGGCATACATTATTTATAATTAACTGGGTTATCATGAGCTTACCATACTCCAGAGTTTACGTAGATTTAAAATAAATTGAAAAAAGGAATGAGAAATAAGATATTATTCAGGGCCCATTTACTCCGGGTATATTCAATGTGTTTGATAATTTAAATTAAAATACAGGACATTACAAAATACAATTTATGGAGGTGTAATTTGATCACTGAAAAGTGGATAATATTGAATTTTATTTGTAAATAGTGATAAATAAAAGATTGTATGATTGTTGTATTTTGTGGTTTTATTGAGAGTGTATGTGAACGATGCAAAGCATAATAGTGAATCTAGGTACCAAAGAGGAGGTCCAAATGAGCTAGCCGGAAGCAGTTGAAGAAAGCAATTCAACCGAGGAAGAGAGGAATCTGGGTAAGAAATTAATTTTTTAAAATTTTTCTATTATGTGCAATTTTCGAGTTTTGAAAATTTAATAAAATTTTCGAATATATTTTTGTTGGTGAGGCTTTTACCCAAGAACCACGGTAATATATATATATATATATATATATATATATATTGCTATGATAGGGGGTTATTTAGGGGTATATTGGGTCATAATGGTTACCCAATACATGTAAATAATACTAGGAGTTAAAAAAAACGCATTTATTTAGCATTAAAGATACGTAGTTTGTATATTATGCAAAGAGCAAACATTTAACACCCTGTATAAGGATCCCAATTGACTTTAATTAATGCCGAGTAGTATATCATTCACACACATGCAGCAAAAGAAATAACTCTATACGCAATCAAACTTGTCCTAAACCATAAATGTTCCTAAATTATGAATTAATGCGCGTTAAATGCAGGAAAAACCTAGAAAAATCATAATACAATTTACATTAAACAAGTGATAATGAAAGCAGATAGCATAGAGTGTTGATAATAAACGCATCCTTCAAAATAAATACGCTTCGGAAACGCAAAAAGATAAACAGAAATATGTTAATTTACGTCACTTTGTCTACGTGATTTTCTACATGAAGTTTATGCAGATCCCAAAATATTATCTTGACAAACAACGCCATAAGTAAAATTACGTGCCAAAGCGAATTAGAAATTCCTGAAACAACATCAAAAACAGACGCTATAAATTAAATAAAAACCAGAATATACAAAGCTACGTGATCAAAGGATCGTTTCTATAAAGCAATATCGGTGATAAACCTGTAAAAGCCCAAGAATATTCCAAACAACCGATGGATGGGCATACCCTTTAAACAACAGCTCAGATAAACCAATGAATTTAAAGGGGGCGTAGGCTATATAATGTGGCAGGTTTGATAAGCGGACAGTCTTAGTTTAAACCGCGTACAAACTGCATCACTGATACTTAAGAATTTACACGTCAAGTAAATACACAAATTAAACAATGAAAATTTTGTGAAAAGTGATGTTATAAAATATTTTGAATTAATTATAGTGAAAATATATGAGACAAAGCTTGGCCGTTTGCTAGAAAACGTAAGTAGATATTCATTAATTGATTTAGGTTAGTCATAATTCAGGGCTCTAAAGAAACTCTAAAAAGATTTTAAGAAACTCTAAAGAAATTCTAAGAACAATTTTAAGTAAATCTAAGTGCGAAAATCAAAGTGCGTAAATATAAGAAAATCTAAGAAAATTCTAGGGACAATCTAAACATAAATGTAAGAAAACTCTAAAGTACGAAAGTCTAGGAATAAATCTAAGGACATTACGACGTTATGAAAAGTTAAGGCAGATCACATTCAACGGGGTAGAACTTGGAGAACCAAATAAAAGCAATATTGGGGTACTGATCCACGGCACGCAGCTGAAAGACGCTCAAAGAAAACTACAGGTCAGAACTATCTTGCATAAAACATTATTTACTATTTATCATATTTGAACATTGATCATATTAAGGTATTATTTTGTATTTAGTATTTTTGAACATATTTTAAACTTGAATAATTTATGTAAGGAGTGAACAAAAATTTATTTTGATACGTGAAAAATTTCGTAAACAAGAAAAATTCTTGAGCGTTCAGAGAAATTTCTAGGAGAGTACAAACAACATTTTGCTGGCTTTAAAATAAGAAAGGGAGCTTTACTTTTTGGAGAAAAATAATTTAAAATTTATTGTTATTTGATTCAGGGGCTAATTTTATCATACAGTCAAACAAATTAAGCTGTGAAGTGTAAATCATTTTTCTTTTCTCATTATACAAATATTAATCGATTTCGTTTTATCATTCAAATCAGATAAAGTTTTAGGGAAAAGGGTAAACTATTTGATTATTGTAACGTTGTGCACTCTGTGTAAATTAAACTGGGCTAGCCGAGGCAGATTTAAAATTTCAGGAGATTAAAATACATAGAGCGGTGGTAATCGGAAGAAGACTATTTAAATAATTAAATCGACGTGCAGCGTTATCATATCAATATATATATATATATATATATATATATATATATATATATATTGTGATAATGTGCTTAGTGATCAGCAAAAGTATGATTAGAGGTTACTAAAAACCATATAGCAGCATCTCGTAAACATACGACAAATTAGGAAAAATTTAAGGAAAAGTTCAAATAGTATATTGGTTTTCATATAGAAGCGTATTTGTTAAAACGCTGGGTATACGAAATACAAATGCCTAAAACCCCCGTGATTGAAAGATTTTTCATTCTTAATGACGAAGAAATAGTGTCTTTATCTAAGAATAATGATATATTCCGCGCCTAGAAGAACATTTTGTAAAGCATTTCAACTGCATTTGGTTATCAAAGTGCCCAATTGTATATAATATTTAATTGCGTTTTCTTCTTAATACAAAACATACGTTAGTATTTAGAACGTATTTATTAAACTTCTAGAATAATCCAGTACTATAATGAAACAGAAAGTCTTAAATATAAAATAAGACTAATTACAGCCATAAATCTTAAATATTGATAAGATAAAGAGCGACATCAACTAATTGGTAGCTCAAGGCTGTTAGAACACGATAAATTTGAATGTTGCATCATTCGTGAAAACTCTAGATGCTTACGTAGAAACACAAACGCACTTTTAAGACCAATCCGAACATAGAAACGACAACTAGACTTCGCTAAATTTTTCTAGATGTTTACATCACCCGGAGGTTATATTAGTCAAATACGGGGATTAGTCGGTCAGTCCTCATTCCACCGTCATAAACTAAAATCATCTGATACATTCGTAGTTAGAAGTCGATCAAACATGTATAATGTTACAAATTGTTTTATTAAAATAACGATGGAAAAGAGTTTAAACGCTCAGAAGTTAAGTGCAATTATAGTAAGTATGTGAAATAAATAAATAATAATTGAATACTACAAGATAAAGTTTTTAATTTGAATAAAAGCGTATATGGAATTGAAATGGCAGTTTTGATATTTAATGTTAAATTTTAAACGATTTCAACGATTTTGTAACATGCGCAGATTACTGCGTGCAAAACAGTGGCAACAACAACTACCAGCATAATTTACAAGGTAAAATTAAATTACATTGTTTATAATTTTTAAAAAGACGTTCTAGACAATATATTTTTAAATCATATTAGCGGTGACATGTCATATATAAAATTTAAAGAAATGTGCATGCACTGCTGAAATGGAGACCGTCCAAACTAGAAAAATGATTTTGTGACCATTGTCAAAAATTTCGACATTGATAAAGCACGATACAGGAAGAATTTCGACCAATATATAGATATCGAGTTGATCGAATGATTAGTTGTAATCCAGAGTGAAGGAATATATAGTTGAGGAGGCGGAAACCTTATTGAAGATATATTTCATGTAGACAGCTCTTGAAGACCGTACATATTATATTGTTGTAGAGAGAACGATGGATTACTAAATTGAATAAAAAAATGCTCCCTTAAGCATCTTATAGAGTGAAGCCGACGACTACCAAAGATGTCTCGAAAACGATCGAAGAGTCATGGATGATCCGTTTATGGTTGCAGAGAAACGTTTAATCCCTTTATAAGACATAATATACTTTTTTTTCTATTTACTCAAACGAAACTGTCAAAAGTTAATCCCTTACCAGTGCTATCAATTCTCACCTACCAATCTTCCTTAACCACAGCGAGACCAACTTAAAAATAAAACATTCAAGCACAAAATATTAATAAAACATTTGCATGTTCTCTTGTAGCATTTTAATAGATGTTCGCGGATTGGGGCCACGTAACGTTAATAGCTAGTAGTCTCATAGTCCTATCAATACAAAACTCAGTGCAAGTGTCTTACCGACATTAGAAAATCTAGCAATTAATTAAATGATTGCCGTTACCAATGAAAAAGAATCAAAGGTAATTTGACACCAATCAGTTAACCTGATAGTAACAAACAAGGCAAACCTGTATTGGTTTATTACGTTACTACGTTAAATTATCTGTCTGCGGCCACTAATGAAATGGCCAATCTATTAATGGATTGAAAAATCAATATACCAGCGATTAGTAAATACTTAGTAATTAAAATAAGCAGTTACTGGTAGAATTGCTATTGAAAAATTGTTTATATACAATTATTATTTATAATTTTAATCAACCACTAATTAAATTTCTCAACATAGCCTTAGTTGTTAACGAATCTGGTAGTTGAGTCGTAGTAATCTCATCGCGTTTCCCTGTCGTCATCAGGTGAGTGCATCACCAGATACATATCAAACGGATATCAGATACTACCAATCAGTATAATTAGATATTTAAATTGGAGCCCTAAACCTAATGGAATTAACCAAAAGTTCACGCTGTGCACGCCACTCAAAAACAGCGATTCGCATTTCGATTAGGGTTACAAATTAAATCTGAAATGAATCATTGTCGAATTTTTAGTTAGATTTAAAGGAAATATAATAATGTATGCCTTTGTGAAAGCAATATTTTAAAATACTCGGTATTTAGGGTATTCTGCAAGCTAATGAAAAAAACTGACTGACAGCATGCATAAATATAAGTCAGAGTTGTAGCAATATAAAGATTGTGAAAGATTGCAGGCGATTTTTCGCGTTGGTTTTACTAGGGTTGACATTTAAGGTTTGCGCTTAAAGCCACCGAACGGTATTTGGAATTTTTTCAGTTAAGTATGTCTATTGGGAAATGTATCTTGTCTCGGAAACAATCACTTAAACAACAAACTGCAGTACATAAATAAATGTTTGTTTGCTTACTGAAAGGTATTGTCCTTTCTCAGTAAAAATAGTGAAGCACAGTTATGCTTTTTCAATTAAAACCCTGCCATAGAAGAAACGATCCTCTTAAAAAGCAAACTAATTCAACTCTAATAGTAAATGCAAAACCCCGAGGTGAAAGGCCACCCGTGTGCCACTCAATCTTTTCGCGTCATATGACGCATGAGTTGGATAACCAAACAAATGTGAGACTAAACAGTTAATAATTAAGTAAAATTAATTAAATTAAAAGTTTTTTATCTAAATAAATATTGTTAATATTAAAAATAAGTAGCGTGCTTTCAAAAGCGAAAACAACTTCAATTCTAAGAACTTTAAAAATTAAAAAAAAGTAGAATAAATATGGGCAAGATCACCTTGCTCCCCCCCCCTTCCAGCAAATTATTTTATTTTCTGTATAGCACCCTATTGCACCAACATTACACCACATAGTACCACAAGAATTGTAGCTAGCACCCAAAAACTATGTCAGTTATTACAGTTTAAAGTTTGGGGGGCTAAGGTGATGCCAGCCCCCCTACACTTTTTTTCAACTTTTTCTCTTGCACCTGATGGCACTAACATAGCACCACATAGCACCACCATTCTCACAGCTAGCACCCAAAAATTGGTGAAGATATAGCAATTTAAAGTTTAGGGCGTCAGCCTTTCCCCACTACATTTTTTTAAAATTTTTTGTCATGCACCTGTTAGAACTAACATAGCACTACATAGCACCACCAGTCCTAAGACTAGCACTCAAAAAATGACGTAGATATAGCAGCTTAAAGTTTATGATCTTTGGCGATGTTAGCTCCCCCCACTTCACTTTTTTAATTTTTTTTCTTGCATCTACTAGCACTAACATAGCACCGCATAGCAACACCAATCGTATAGCTGGCACCCAAAAAATGGCGTAGATATAACAGTTTAAAGTTTAATCTTTTCTCTTGCATCTGGTAGTACGTCAGCCACCTCTACACACACTTTTTTGAAATTTTTCCTCTTGCATCTGTTAAAACTAATATAGCACTAGATAGCACCGCCAGTCTCATAGCTAGCACTCAAAAAATGACGTAGATATAGCAGCTTAAAGTTTATGCCCTTTGGCATACACACACTTTTTTGAAATTTTTCCTCTTGCATCTGTTAGAACTAATATAGCACTACATAGCACCGCCAGTCCCATAGCTAGCACTCAAAAAATGACGTAGATATAGCAGCTTAAAGTTTATACCCTTTGACATAATTTGTTGAGGGGGGGGAGGTGATGTTGCCTAAAGATGAATGTATGTAATAACCGTATACTATAAATGTATAACCTTGTTTTTCTACACGACACTAACAGCTTACAAATAATATTTTTTACCTAATGGAAATTATTACAATAAATTTTGATATTAAAAGGTTAGCATAATTTGCGTATATATCCACAATTACAAAACTGAACATTTCTACTTTTGATTGCCGAAAATTCTTTTAAGATAAGATCTGTATTAATAATATTTAAAAGCTTAGATAGTCTTTCCTGCAACATGGTCGAGTTGTATAAGTTTTCATCAATTCAAGTTTAAAAATGAAAGTTCATTTAATACTACTGATAATGGAAGACTACGAAGAATTGTTAAAAAAACTAAACGTTCCTAAGGGTTGATGTTAAATTATTTTCAAAAATTGATGACAAAATAATAACTTAAGACATTTATGCAAAGCCTAAAGGATCATTTCAATTCAAACTAGTAATTGAAAGATGGAAAATAAAAGTTTACAAACGGGATTCGAACCTATAACCTTAGGCTTTGATCGCCGACGAGCATATATTTTTTACTTTCAATTACTAGCTTCGTTCGAAATAATCATTTAAGCTTTACATGAAAATATTATATATATATATATATATATATATATATATATATATATATATATATAGAGATATATATATATATATATTATATTACTCATATTTAGACCAGGGTAGAAAATTAATGAATTACATAAAAAATTTTAATCACCGTGTATAAGGAATTTTATTAGATAATACGCTTTATTAAAACACCGTGGAGAATAAAATTCATTCGTTTCAGTAAAAATAAGAGATTTAAATCATGTACAAGACGCTTTATATCAAAAGAAACAGTATTAACAAGCTCTACGTGTAATGTATTTATTCCGAGGAAAGAAACAAATGGAAATTACGTGCAAAATTTATATTAATTAACCCTATTTTAAGTAACCGGTATTAAACAAAGTGTACAAATAATAATTAATATTTAATTTGTATTCGCTAAAAATGAAAGGATAGAAGTCAATTTTAATTGGAGTTAATTAAACCATTATTAATAATAAGCATAAAAGTCTGTGAAAATCCAGGATTATAATACCAGAAAATAAAGCTCTGAGAATTAATATTGTGTTTGAACACCTGCGTAGTTTAAAAAGCTCATTCTGCGTAAATTTTGCAGATAATTAATGGTTACAAAGAATCTTGGAGAAACCGGGCTTAATATTCACGGGAAGGCGCGATACGGGGTTATTTAACCCAGATAGTCCACATGGACTGAAATAATCGATAATAAGGAATATCAATTTGCATCAATAAGAACAGGTTAGATAGAGACAGATAATATGCACAAGACCGAGACACATATAGTAAAAGGCGTGATTTAAGCAACGTCACGAGAGTCACAATTGGTTGAAAATAGGATGCAAATATCAGAGGTAGAAACAACGATTTCTGTATAAAAGTCAATTAGTTATTTCCAGACGTTTGCGTGCCGTGTGAGAATTTCTGAGATTTAACTGGGGCGAGTACAAAATTCGTAAAAACCGACGCGCGAGCTACGGAATGGGAACATAGCAAGCGAAATTCTTTAGAATTGTCCATTTTGGGGACTCGACCGACAGACAGGCTAACCGCTATATATACCGAGGTGAATATAAACAAGCTCTCTGACATCCGCGACTTGATTCAAGATGTTAAACAGTGCATTTTAGTTTGATAAAATAATTTAAAGTTTGCTCGTATATTTTGGTGATTCAAAATAGTTTGTTCTTTACGTGCTAACATGAATATACTTTAGTGCACTTAGATACAAGGTAATAAAATTTAGTATCACTGTGCCAATTAGTAAAATTTACAACGACAAATGTATACACAAAAGTAGGCAGTTTTGGCGTATATTGGTGAAAGAAGTATGAATTTCTTTGCTATTTTTCGGGGGTGTTAATGATTAAATGATTCATAAATGTGTCTGGATCCACAAAACAAGGGTCAGATATACACAGATGAGTTCTGGAAAAGCCAGAAACAACTTTAAATAAATGGTGATGGAGAAAATTTGAAAAGCGTTGAGAATCAGAAGCTGTAAATATAACCCAGTTGGAATGGTGTGATTAACAAAGGGACGATGTACATTGAAGCTACGAATGCAGTAACCTTCAGGTAATTTATACTATTTTGTTTGAGCTTTGATATTTTGTGTGTGTTGAATTACTTTATAATTGATTTACTTTAAACGGACATTAGTGAAATTGTACTAACCTTAAAATTTTAATGTTAAGGTGAAATTTGCTTGTTTAGGTAGAAAGGGTATTTAGTATTGATGTTCTGGATTATGATGAAAATTTGGGTATGTCTTTGAGCTCAATTAGACGAACCTGGTTAATTAACGTAAAGGGGTGGTAGATGCTCCTTTGTACTCAGACTCCGGTCTGCATATATTGTTATATTAATTAGTAGGCATCCAACAAGGACTTTAATTCAGGATGCACATTTAAATGATAATAAATGTAATCTTGAAATTTCTGATACTGAAATTTATGCCAAAATTTAATTTTGAAATTTTAATGTATTGTGAATATTGATGTAAATAGAGTTAACGTTCGTGTTTGTGGTAGGAATGTGTTTGTTTTTTTATGAATGAGGATGAAAGTTATCTAGGAGCAGCCGAGGCGATTAACAGAAGAAAGTCAATGGACCAACACAGTTAAAGTAATGAATAGCTGTAGGATTTACAGCATTCTGGACATCCAATTGTAGGGGCTCGATTAGGATACGGATTTTGGTGGTATCACAGCAATATATATATATATATATATATTGCTGTGACTCCATATCCGTACTCGCTTCGAATCGACCCAAATTGGGCGTCAAGAATGCTGTGAAACCTACTTGAATTACCTGGTCTGTTGATTTTCTTCTGTTAATCGCCTCGGCTGCTCCTCTAGATAGCTTTCATCCTCATACATAAAAAAACACATTCCTACCACAAACATCAACGTTAACTCTATTTACATCAATATTCAGAATACATTAAATTTTCAAATTAAATTTTAGCATAAAATTCAGTTTTAAAAAGAATTTCAAGATTAATTTTATTCTCATTTTAATGTGCATCCAGAATTAAAGTCCTTGTTGGATGCCGACTAATTAATATAACAATATATGCAGAGTAAAAAGGGAGCATCTACCACCCCTTTACGTTAATTAACCAGGTTCGTCTAATTGAGCTCAAAGACATACCTAAAATTTCATCATACTCCAGAACATCAATACTAAATACCCCTTTCTACTTAAACAAGCAAATTTCATCTTAACATTAAAATTTTATGGTTAGTACAATTTCACTAATGTCCATTTAAAGTAAATCAATTATAAAGTCATTCAACACACACAAAAATGTCAAACAAAATAGTATAATTTACCTGAAGGTTACTGTCCTCGAAGCTTCAATGTACATCGTCCCTTTTGTTAATCACACCATTCCAACAGGATTATATTTACGGCTTCTAATTCTCAACGCTTTTAAAATTTTCTCCATCACCATTTATTTAAAGTTGTTTCTGGGCTTTTCCGGAACTCATCTGTGTATATCTGACCCTTGTTTCGTGGATCCAGACACGTATTTGAACCATTTAATTATTAACACCCCGAAAAATAGCAAAGAAATCATACGTTTTCACCAATATACGCCAAAACTGCCTACTTTTGTGTATACATTTGTCGTTGTAAATTTTGCTAATTGGTACAGTGATACTAAATTTTATTACCTTGTATCTAAGTGCACTGAAGTACATTCATGTTAGCACGTAAATAACAAACTATTTTGAATCACTAAAATATACGAGCAAACTTTAAATTATTTTATCAAACTAAAATGCACTGTTTAACATCTTCAGTCAAGTCGCGGATGTAAGAGCTTTTAACGCATCGAATAGTCAAAAGTCTAAGAGACCGAAATTCATATTACCACCGGTATATATAGCAAAAGCCTGTCTGTCGGTCTGTTCCCCAAAACGGGTAATTCTAAAGAATTTCTCATTCTATGTTCCCAGTCCGTCGCTCGCACGTCGGTTTTACGAAATTTTCACTCGCCCCATTTAAATCTCAGAAATTTCACACGGCACGCAAACATGTCCGAGAAAACTAATTAATTTTGTACAGAAATTGTTGTTTCTACCTCTGATATTTGCATCCTATTTTCAACCAATTGTGACCCTCGTGACGTTGCTTAAATCACGCCTTTACTATATGTGTCTTTGCTTGACGCATTTTCTCTTCCTTTTCTAACCTGTTCGTATTGGTGCAAATTGATATTCTTTATTATCGATTATATTTTAGCCAGTGGACTATGTAAAAACCGTTGAATCGTGAATATTAAGCGTTTCCCAAGATTCTTTGAAACCATTTGTTATCTACACAATTTTCGCCGTCCGTGATATTTAAACTACGCAGGTGTTCAAAATAATATTAATTCTCAGAGCTTTTAAATAAACCCTGTTTTGTATTTCGTGCTAAAGCATCTGACCGTTTCCAATATCCTTAGAATCGACATGTTTATCTAAACAAATTAAACTGAAATTGCCTTTTAACATACGCAGGTGTGTTCAAACATCCTACTTCTAACTAACACTTCTAGGATTTGCTTTTATTGGGTTTTACAAGTTTCTATAGATATTATCTGTTACTAACGATTCAATTAACTTCAATTAAAATTGACTTCTATCCTTTCATTTTTAGCGAATACAAGTTAAATATTAATTATAATCTGTACGCTTTGTCTACTACTTGTTACTTAAAATAGGGTTAATTAATATAAATTTTGCTCGTAATTTCCATTTGTTTAGGAATAATTACATTACACGCAGAGCTTTTTAATACTGTTTCTTTTGATATAAAGCGTCTTGTACATGGTTTAAATCTCTTATTTTTACTGAAACGACCGAATTTATTTATGCTTCAAGGTTTTAATAAAGCGTATTATTTAATAAAATTCCTTATACACGGTGATTAAAATTATTTGATGTGATTATTTAATTTTCTACCCTGGTCTAAATATGAGTATTTTCCCCCTATTTGAATACAAATAATCCCACTTATTTGAATGCAAATATAAAGCATTTAGACAAAAAAAATTACAAAAAAAATTGCTTATCTCTCTCTACCCTTATCTATCTAACTTACCTACTTTGTCTCCAATCCAAAAAAATATTTACACCTATCCTATATCCCTATCCTATTCCTAACTCTCACCTAATTTTATAAACTGAAATTATCCCTAACTTCATCCTACTTATCCATCTAATCCTATATATATCCTATATACCTATCCTATTCCTAACTTTTAACTAATCTTCACTATACTTTACCTATCTTATTTTCTTCCTACATTTAATTTTCCTTCTCATCCTATATACCTATTTCTATCTATCTCGCCTATTTATCCTATACCTAGCTTTATTTTCTATAAACACTTACTTCTACTCTTCTATCTACACCTATTCTATCCCTATCCTATTTAAATCTAACTCTCTTCTTGACCCTCCAAGTCTTTCTTCTCACCATCCTAATACTCTTCATCCCTATCTCTCCCCCTTCTATATCTATACTTATCATCCCTATTATCTCACATACAATAAACTCATCCCTATTATCTTGACTCTTAAATACTGCTTCTTCTTCAGTCCCTACACTTGTCTGTTTCTCATTTATTCTTATTTCCTTTTCTGCCGACAAACCAAACGATACTACTTTAAAATTATCGATTTTTCCCTCTATGGAAAATCCTCTGTACCTTCTAGAATTTTTGTGTAATGGAATCCGCCAGAATGAATCCCTTAAATCTACTTTATTAAAAACAAACTTGCCACTTAACCTCATCAAAAGTAATTCTGCCTTCACCTGCTCCTGGTATGCTGCTGTTGCTTCTACCCCCACTAATTCTGCATTTTCTTGTACTAAAGCTTGAACCTCTACTCTCCTATCCTCTGGACATCTTATTGTGTTGATCTGTTTACCTTCATCATCCTTTACCTCTACTACATTAATACTAAACCCCGTGTCATCCTCTGTGACTTCATAACTGCCCTTCCATGGCACTACCCTATCATTAATCCTTATTACCTTCCTTTCCATATCTATCAAAACCCCTAACTTCATCATACAGTCAACACCTAAAATGCTCTGAAACTTCAGTCCAGGCACAATTACAAACTCCTGTTCACAGCTTAAATCTCCTATATCTATCCCTTGCACCACAACACTATTTACTACAGCAAACTTCTTTTTATTTGGAGCTACTAAATGGCTACGCTTTATAGGCATAATTCTATCACAAACCTTATCCCTAATTTTGCTGACGAATTCCTCCGATATTAAACTCGCCTCTGCCCCTGTATCAAGTAATACTTCTACATTATTTTCAAAAATTCCTATATTAACAATTGGCAAACATAATTTTTCCTTAGTTTCTGGCTCTACTTCCTCCTCAATTTTGAAAAATTCCCTTGGATGTTCATATACATTTACACTGAAATCTAGTGGTCTGTCGCGTTCTAAAAATCCTGTCCAGGTCTGTTTTCCCTACTCGGTCCTGGTCTAGCCGTCACCTCAGCGTATGTCCTAGGCGTTTCCACTCGTTCCGTGTCTGTGTTAGCCGTCCCCCTCATGTCCGGTGAACTATTCATTCTGGTAGGTTCCGGTCTCGGTGCAGGTCCCCTTCCTAAACTATTACTCCTAACGTATGGTCGTCTCTGTTCCCAATTCTGTCGCTGGTATCCGTAACTATTCCCCCGTCTAGCGTAGTTGTCCCGTCTATTGTCAAACCTCACTGTGTTGATCTGTCTTTCCCTATTATCCCGAGGTCGTCCACTACTTACGTCGTCGTACCTCTGCAGGTATTCCAAAAACATTTCTCTGTCCACTATGTTCTGTAGTGCTATGTGTTGTCTTATTTCTACCTCGAAGTGTCGTGATAAATACTTAATAATTTGTCGGTCCGTCAGTGGTGGATTCAGTTGCTTAGCTATGCTATACTTGCGTATAGCATATTGCTCCCTACTTCCTGAAAATTCTCCCTTAAATTTCCCTGTGATTAAGTCGTCTCGTACCTGGTCTTGTCTGTGATCACTCCAGTAGTGCTTTAAAATTTGTTTTCAAAGTCCTGATACGTGTCTATGTCCTGTCCTACTAAATTGTACCACGCTTCCGCATTGTCCTTTAATAAAGCCTTTATCGTATTTAGTTTAGTCTGTTCGTCAAATAAATTTCCCACTAGATTTCTTACACTATTAATAAAAATTTGTGGATTTACCCTGTTATCGCCATAAAACTTCATGTGTTGGTCCAATGATACTCCACCTGTATAAAATCTGGGACCATCCCCCGTTAAACTTGACACGTTGTATTTAATACTACTAACTTCGCGTTCTACCCTGCCTAACTGATCCCTACATGAGTCCGTTACTTCAGTCATTTTTACATTTATTTCTTCTTCACAAAAAATGCGTACTTCGGACCTTAAATGTCCCATTTCCTGTCGAAGACCTGTAATATCACGCTCATTTTTATCAACCCTATTTTCAACTTCTCCCATCTTTATGGTAAGACTATTTTTAAATTCTGAAACTTCTTGATTCGTCTTATCTATTTTCTGACTAATCTCCTCTAACTTCCTGTTCGATTCTTCACTCATTCGGTCAAATTTTCGATTTGAGTCCTCTCTCGCTCTATTCGATTCATCGCTTAGCAGTTCTAATTTTCTGTTAGACTCCTCCATCGCTCTATTCGATTCTTCCCTAGCTAATCGCATTTCCTCTAACATTTTCATCATTAACTCATTTCCTGTTTCTCCTGATTCCGTCCTCGACTGATCTCTACTGCCTCCCGCTTCTTCCATTTTCGAAATTTTCTCACACAATGCACTATCGTCACTTCCAATTTCCACTCCTTGACTCCTTAACCACTCCTTTCTCTGCATACGTTCAAATCACTCACACACTCTAAAATACTCTTAAATTTATACACACACAAAAACTCTCTCTCTCAGATCGCCAGTTTCCTAGAATAAAATCACAAAAATTTTATTTGGAACTCGAGCCCCACGTTGGGCGCCAAGAATGCTGTGAGACCTCCACTATCCGGGTACCTGCTGAATCGAGCCCCACAGATTGGGCGTCAAGAATGCTGTGAAACCTCTTGAATTACCTGGTCTGTTGATTTTCTTCTGTTAATCGCCTCGGCTGCTCCTCTAGATAGCTTTCATCCTCATACATAAAAAAAAACAAACACATTCCTACCACAAACATCAACGTTAACTCTATTTACATCAATATTCAGAATACATTAAATTTTCAAATTAAATTTTAGCATAAAATTCAGTTTTAAAAAGAATTTCAAGATTAATTTTATTATCATTTTAATGTGCATCCAGAATTAAAGTCCTTGTTGGATGCCGACTAATTAATATAACAATATATGCAGAGTAAAAAGGAGCATCTACCACCCTTTACGTTAATTAACCAGGTTCGTCTAATTGAGCTCAAAGACATACCTAAAATTTCATCATAATCCAGAACATCAATACTAAATACCCCTTTCTACTTAAACAAGCAAATTTCATCTTAACATTAAAATTTTATGGTTAGTACAATTTCACTAATGTCCATTTAAAGTAAATCAATTATAAAGTAATTCAACACACACAAAAATGTCAAACAAAATAGTATAATTTACCTGAAGGTTACTGTCCTCGTAGCTTCAATGTACATCGTCCCTTTAGTTAATCACACCATTCCAACAGGATTATATTTACGGCTTCTAATTCTCAACGCTTTTAAAATTTTCTCCATCACCATTTATTTAAAGTTGTTTCGGGCTTGTCCGGAACTCATCTGTGTATATCTGACCCTTGTTTCGTGGATCCAGACACGTATTTGAACCATTTAATTATTAACACCCCGAAAAATAGCAAAGAAATGCATGCGTCTTTCACCAATATACGCCAAAACTGCCTACTTTTGTGTATACATTTGTCGTTGTAAATTTTGCTAATTGGTACAGTGATGCTAAATTTTATTACCTTGTATCTAAGTGCACTGAAGTACATTCATGTTAGCACGTAAATAACAAACTATTTTGAATCACTAAAATATACGAGCAAACTTTAAATTATTTTATCAAACTAAAATGCACTGTTTAACATCTTCAGTCAAGTCGCGGATGTAAGAGCTTTTAACGCATCGAATAGTCAAAAGTCTAAGAGACCGAAATTCATATTACCACCGGTATATATAGCAAAAAGCCTGTCTGTCGGTCTGTTCCCCAAAACGGGTAATTCTAAAGAATTTCTCATTCTATGTTCCCATTCCGTCGCTCGCGCGTCGGTTTTTACGAAATTTTCACTCGCCCCATTTAAATCTCAGAAATTCTCACACGGCACGCAAACATGTCCGAGAAAAACTAATTAATTTTGTACAGAAATTGTTGTTTCTACCTCTGATATTTGCATCCTATTTTCAACCAATTGTGACCCTCGTGACGTTGCTTAAATCACGCCTTTTACTATATGTGTCTTTGCTTGACGCATTTTCTCTTTCCTTTTCTAATCTGTTCGTATTGGTGCAAATTGATATTCTTTATTATCGATTATATTTTAGTCCATGTGGACTATCTGGGTTAAATAACCCCGTATCGCACATTCTCGTGAATATTAAGCCCCGGTTTCTCCAAGATTCTTTGAAACCATTTGTTATCTACACAATTTTCGCCGTCCGTGATATTTAAACTACGCAGGTGTTCAAAATAATATTAATTCTCAGAGCTTTTTAAATAAACCCTGTTTTGTATTTCGTGCTAAAGCATCTGACCGTTTCCAATATCCTTAGAATCGACATGTTTATCTAAACAAATTAAACTGAAATTGCTTTTAACATACGCAGGTGTGTTCAAACATCCTACTTCTAACTAACACTTCTAGGATTTGCTTTTTATTGGGTTTTTACAAGTTTCTATAGATATTATCTGTTACTAACGATTCAATTAACTTCAATTAAAATTGACTTCTATCCTTTCATTTTTAGCGAATACAAGTTAAATATTAATTATAATCTGTACGCTTTGTCTACTACTTGTTACTTAAAATAGGGTTAATTAATATAAATTTTGCACGTAATTTCCATTTGTTTAGGAATAATTACATTACACGCAGAGCTTTTTAATACTGTTTCTTTTGATATAAAGCGTCTTGTACATGGTTTAAATCTCTTATTTTTACTGAAACGACCGAATTTATTTATGCTTCAAGGTTTTAATAAAGCGTATTATTTAATAAAATTCCTTATACACGGTGATTAAAATTATTTGATGTGATTATTTAATTTTCTACCCTGGTCTAAATATGAGTAATATATATATTGCTGTGATAAGGGGTTGTTTAGGGATGTATTGAGTATCAAGGGTAGTGTAGTAACCATAAATTGCAATAGGAAACAGAAAACTGCATTTATTTAGCAGAAAATTAAATAATTCGTACATTATGTAAATAGCAAGCATTTAACACCCCGTATATGGATCATAATTAGCTTTAAGCAATGCAAGGAAGCACATCTTATAACAATAGAACGCGTATTCAGCAGGAAAATAGGTAATCCATACATTATGTAAATAACAAGTATTCAATACTCGGTATATAGACCTTTATTAATTTAAAGTAATGCAAGTGAGCATATCTTTCAACAAAAGTACGCGTATTCAAGAGAAATGATAGTACATGTAATTAAACGCGCATTGAGAAGTGTTCTAATTAGTTATAAAACAAATACGAAGATAATAGATAAAACCTAACAAAGCTTTACGAAATTACGCAGAAACAATAAACGTTTTGATAAGAAAACGCAGTTTCAAATATACATAAACGAAAGTAGAATTAAGGTTACATCATTTATTTTGTTCAATTATCCAAAAGGCAATATCTATACAAAACAACGTATGGTCAAGATAACGAGGTATCTATAGCAAATAGATATTACACGGAAAACCGAATATATTACATCAGAACTTGCAGGAAATACAAAGATAAGGTTGGTTAAGGTATCTGCAAGACTTGTTGAAAACCCAGCCCACATGTAAGGGGGAACAGCCTATATTAACACCGAGCAATGATAAGACGGGTCAGTTTTAAACTCAGGCAGGGCAAAGCTGCGTCATTGCTAATCAAAAAGTCACGCTTAATTATAATAAAATATCAAGTACGTTATAGTGACAATAAAGTGCAACGATTATGAAGACTTCTTTTGCCGTTTGACTTGAGTAGAATTTGGGGTAATTTATTTAAACTAAATATTAATAATAATAGGACTTCGAATGCGTGAATACTTCGAATGTGTGGATATTTCGAATGGATCGATATAATACTTCTAATTGATGGTACATTTTTCAATACTTCGAATCTATGATACAATAATTCGAATTGGTCGATATAACATTTCGAATGTGTGGAGGATTTCTGAATAATTAAAATCTGGGTCAATATAGTATTTCAAATCAGCGTCGACGATTGTGGTACAATTCTGGTACAATTTGGAGTTGCGAGATTCAATGCAAATAAAATAAAGAAGCACAAAGTAATTTATGGAAAACGAAGGGTTCAACTAAGCAGAGCAGTGATAGATGAATGAGGACAACAAAGGGCTGTTGATCCACAACCCGAACAACCTGTAGCAGGTCAGATCCAATTAGTTTTAAGATATTTTTTCTATTTAAATTAAATACTGAATTTATTCAATTTGTATAAACTTGTGATAAAGTCAACAACAAACATTTGCATACGTTAAACTTACGTAATATAGTATAAAGGGGCCCAGAACGTTCCAGATCTTTTTGGTAAAAAGAGGTAGTTTTTGGTGACTTTAGATTGATTTCAAAGCATATAAATTTTGGAATAAATGATACACGTGATATTGGTTGATTGAAGGGTGTACTTTAATATTTTTCAAAACTTGTAAATAATATTTCTTTTCGTTATACAAAATTAATTGATTTTGCTTTATCAATTCAAACAAATAGGTAATCATAAAGGGGTGGAGAAGAGAAAAATTGATCATCGTAACGTTGTGCACTCTGTGTAGATTAAATAGGGCTAGCCGTGGCATAATAAAAAAATTAGCAAGATTAAATTTGGTTTGAGAATACAGAGCGGTGAAGTTAAGTAAAAACGTCATAACACCGAGTACGGTGTTATCATATCAATATATATATATATATATATATATATATATATATATATATATTGCTGTAGAAGTCGATAAAATAGAGCCCCACGCTTGGGCTAACATAAAAGTGCAGTGGCTACCTCTAAACCAATTCTCGCCTCACGGATTGGGCGCCATAAAAGTGCAGTGGATTCCCCCTAAAGACCAATCAATCCCCACGCTTGGGCCAACATAAAATTGCTGTGGATCTCTAGAACAATCGGGATCGCCTTCGTATCCCAGCGTTATTGGGCCGTTATAGTAATTTTCTGAAAATTTAATAAAAAAACAAATACTTCTGGAACGCCTCTTTATTTCTGCACACCCTGGCTAGCTCTAAAATATGTTTTCTTGGATACCAACCATCCTAAGTTCATTCTTTTTTCACAAATACAGTCAAATGAATTTACCACTCAACTAATGCAACAAGACATAAAACCTTTTTATTTACACATATTAACAAGTTTACATTAGCAAGAACATATTTACACATTTGTATATACACCTTCAAAAAATGTTAACATCTCAATCCTTAGATCTTTTAAAATTTCAAGATTTTTTAATATATTTCAACAATTTTATTTTAGACGAGTAGATGAGCCCGTCGTGCAACCCTAAATTGATTTTTAGTCTGGACTTATAGTGAGCTCAGTATAACCCAGTTACTCTAAATGCTCTTAAACATCGCATTTTTGTTTAAAATAAAGCTAAAGACCCGTTTACTCCTTACAACAACAATTTAATGTCATTAATAAACATTTTTGAACAATCAATACCAATTGTCCTTTTCATATACTCCTTTAAATGAGTTTTTATGGTAATCAAATACACCTCCAATAAGTCAAAACACTCAAGCACAAAATACCAGCACAAATATTCAAGCAAAAGCAAGAAATTAATTTTCTTTACCTGGAGTAAGCTTTTTCCATCGTTACCTCTGAAGATGTGTTCCAAAACCCTCGTCGTTGTGTCCATACACTTCGTTATTATACCTGGATCCAACTCATTTCCACTCGCTATCCAAATCTCTGCAACTACCTTTAGTATTTCTACTCGGATAATTGTCTCGACCAAGCTTAACCTTCCGTAATAACTTCACACATACTGGTTTCAAACTTCTCAACTCGCTTACCCAAGTACCATCCTATCATTAGATCGTAGCGTGTAGTAACATCACCTTTTGTAAGCCAGCACCCACTTGTGCAAATCACACTTTTAATACATTACCAGTACGTTACTAACAGCGTTTTACACACTTTCAAATTTAGGATGTTATATTATAAGTCAACGAATAAGTGAGAATCGGTACAAAGTAAGAGCACGTAACAGCAAGTAAGTAAGAAATAAGAGAGCTTTAACACCTCTCCTAGTGTATTTATGTGCTTTTGAACACCCCTCACGGACCCTATTTTCATCGAAAAGCTTATTCTTCAAAACAGATTCTACAGATTTTGTACGTAACGAACTTCTACGTCTGAAAATTCCAAGTTTACCGTGTTTTTACATTGAAATCCGCTCAACAACATCTAACAAGCTTCTCAAAATTTCTAGCATTCGACCAATTAATTGCTTTCCCTCGTCCAACCCCTAGCTACCTTTCTTCGTTTCACCCATATTTACTGTCTCTTTTAGAATTCCACTCAAACTACAGAAAATCGATATTGTGCTTGGCCTCCAAATCTATTGCGTACTTTAGACGAGTATTTTAACCAACGTTTTATTATACGCGTTCTCTGTCTGTTTTACATGATGGATATTTCATTTCACTTTGTTTTCAAAGCATTTGTTATTTTAGTAGCTTGTCGCATCGACCGTTACATTCAATTCTATAGAATTTTGTCCCAACGTATATTTCAGTTCTTTGAACTTGACATTTTAACTATCAGTTGTTTCTTTGAAGCAAATCGTCCGTTTAAAATTATAATTCCGAGTTTTCTTAGGATTTGTATAACGAACGTTTAGTTTAGTTAAATGGAAATATGTGTTTAAATTATTGATTTTTTATATCCAAAAGCTCCGTTTCTTATCCGATGCACTTGATTTAGAATATTAAAACTAATTATGCGTATCCTTGAGTTTTCATGTACTCTAAAGCTTCTACCCGTTATGGAAATTTTACATTCCAATTTAGAAATACAAAAATATCTTACTATCCGTCCGTTTTTCAATATGTAAACTGATTAATATCCTTCTTAACCTATAATTTCCACGACAATATATATATATATATATATATATATATATATATATATATATATATATATATATATATATATATACTGTGATATCTCGCCCCACGGTTTGGGCAGACCATATTTATGTCGTGTTATCTCACTGTAGGAAAAATAAAACCCTTGTTATTATATTAATATTTAGCTCCACGATGGGGGTCGAGCTATATTTACTGTGATATTTCCCTTATATTAAGCCCCACAAATTGGGCGACATATTTATGCTGTGTTACTCGCAGCCCCTACGATGAGCGTCATATTTATGCTATGATTTATTCTTTTATTGCTCAAACACTTGTAGAAATGTTAATTTATAATTTTCTTTGCCTCGACTAGCTGATTCAATTAAATAAAGCAATTCTACAATACACAGTATAATGATTAAATATTTACAACCTTTTTTGAATATTTTCTCCCCTTTTTAAATTATTTACATCTGTCAGATTTTTAGAAAATCAAGCCAGCAAAACGAGCTTTTTTATTGCCTTTAAAGACCTATTGAAACGTTTCCAGATGTCTATAACTTTTCATAAATTTACACAAAAAACCCCAATTTGTCGGCTCTTACACTTTAAATTATTATTGAGATAAAACAGTTTTAAAAATAAATCATATCAAAAATATCTAACCTGAAATGGTTTAGTAAGTGCTCTGCATTCCTATGAATTAAAGTCGATATCTAACCAAATTATTATCCAAATACTAACCATATTCGTAATTGCTTTAAGAAATCTAACCCTAGCTTCAGTAACGTAATGTTTATATTTCCAATGTTGTAGCGCAACTAAAAATTACCACAGGGGAAATATTCTGACAACATAATTACAACACATCAGCACGGCAAAATACACACAAACACGCACAAGCACACACACACACACAACAGACACTGTACGTGACCTCCCTGGTTTCCGGCTGCCGACGACCAGGACACGTACAGGAATGCGTACTTCTCAGTTTCTGATTTCCGGCTACCGGCGGTTGGAAACCGGGAGAGGGAACAGTCCCAAGGACTTCACCACAGACATAAGCACACGCACACACAAACATGAAAACAATAAACACACACCATTATAGCACACCGGCACGACAAAACACACATATACACACCCAAACACACACAAACACGCATGTACACGTACCTGCACGCACACGCATACGACATAAATATATACACACAAGCGCACACATACACATACACACCAGGGACTGTACGTGGTTCCCCTGGTTTCCGGCTGCCGACGGCCAGGGCACGTACAGGAATACGAACTTCTCGCTTTCTGATTTCCGGCTGCCGACGGCCAGGGCACGTACAGGAATACGAACTTCTCGCTTTCTGATTTCCGGCTGCCGACGGTCGGAAGCTGGGAAGGACAGCAGTCCCAAGGACAACACTACAGACAGAAACACACACACGCACCCTCACGCGCGCACAGACACAAACACACTCACGCACACATACACACCGGGGACTGTACGTGGTCCCCCTGGTTTCCGGCTGCCGACGGCCAGGACACGTACAGGAATGCGAACTTCTCGGTTTCTGATTTCAGGCTGCCGACGGTCGGTAGCTGGGAAGGAAAGCAGTCCCAAGGACATTACCACAGACAGAAACACATACACACTCACGCACCCACACGCGCACACAGACACAGACACATACACACACGCACACACACACGAGTATTTCCAAACGCAAATAATATAAAACTAACTAATATAACTTAAGGTAGCAAATAATTCTGTTAGATTTCTTAGGAGTAACAGGTTTGCTGTAATTTTTAGGTAGCAAACTAATTGTAATGTTAGAATAAATAAATAAATTAAAAAAAATGTTAAGGGGAGCCGGATATGCATTGCTAAAGTCATGGTGGGTATGCACTAAACGTTCTGGGGGATCACAATCACTATCACTTTAAAGTCCAGGGGTAATGCGCGGTTTCACTCTATTTTAATTTCTTTATTTAATTACTGATGTAAATTAATGAGGGTTTTTGATTTAGTTTGTTATTATTTAACTTGTTTTGATTTATTCCCGATATTCCGCGCGTTTAAGGTTTGGTAGTGATTGTTTTAGTGGTGTGTGGGTATGTCGTGCACATTGATTTTGGTTATAATCATAATTAATTAATTTTTTTTTAATTTATTTTTTTATTTTATTTTTTTATACAGGTTTTGGTTATACCATGCTCATATCCATTTCTAATGCTAAGTTAAATCTAAAATGTTCAATCCTCCGCCACCTCCTGAAATGTAATTAGTTAGTAAAGCTCTACTTTACTGCACGCTCTACGTTGGTGGCGTCAGTGAAATATATATTTTTTTCTTTATTTAATTTAATTATGGAGTGAGTCAATTAGTGAACAAAACCTCGGTGGACCCACGAGCTTTACTATATTCGCGGTCTAGTCTGGGAATTACCCCAAGGGTGAGCAATGAGTTTGGGCGTGGATATAGGCTGGGCTCGACTACAAACGGGAACAAAAAAACGTAAATGGACGCCACTGCATCTATATAGACAATAAACAAAACTAAAGTATCCTACAGGAAGACGCAGAAACCTATAGGATATAATGATTACCAAAAAACATACAAATTACAATAAACAATACCTCTGGAAACCTCTTGGACCTCTGCTCCAGCTTCCACGATGTCGGACCTGCAAGAAAATGTCACACAAAAAACTAATATATAAGACACTGTTTGTGCCTTACAACAACAAAATGTTTCGACCTTTATAGATCGATTGGCCTGAATTCAAAATCTCAATAACACCTTACCTATAAAAAGAATACTCTACTGGACATTACTTATTCCGTTTCTATTACCTGGTACTGTATCAACTTTTTCCACATTCAAAGTTTTGCTGATCTAATTTGGGCAATGTTAATTTCAATTAGTAAAATAAAAAGACGGAGGTATTAATTCAAAATTTAATTTAAATGGTATTCTCTTTTGTTGCAAAAATTATTTATAAAAAAAATTTAATAATCAATATATAATAAGTTTCAAAAATTTCTTAATATGTTTCCTCTATAATCAGAATAATCAACATAAAGTAAGTTTCAAAAATCTCTAAATTTGCTTCTCTACTTAGAGAGGTCTTAGCATTTATAAATTATTTAATACAGTCTGGGTTCTTAAACATCCATAAAACAGATCTGTTCTGGCTTACAAGATTTTTATCTAAAGAACTTGTTACATAAACCGTTCATATGGCTTAAGCATGAAATTAATAAAAGTTAGTTCAACATATGTTAAAAGCAGCTTAGGTATTCTACTAATCACAACATATTGCAAGAAACATCTTTCAATCAAAGGTGAATTTCATACATATTTTTAACAATTAACATGTGCATCATATTCGTGCTCTGAATAACAACTTTTAAATTATCTAAAGGTTCAAAAATTTCTCTTATAAAAAATTTAGTTCTGAACGAAAGGTATTTGACTTATCAAATATCTAGGAATAATTTTCAAACTGATTTTTACGTGAGATTTGAGCATAATTACATCTTGCAAATAAACTTGAAATTTACGTTCTTTAACAAAAGTTTCTTGTGATTTAGTAAATGTTAAATCAAAACTTTAACCGTGACTCGTACACAAAATTAATTTTCAATAAATAGTTTCATAAGTACCTGGTTGCTTTTGTTTTAATTGTACAACGGCGATGCTGGCGAACGTAAAGATGAACTAAGACACATAGCATTCCATCCTCTTGAAATACAGAAAGATACAAGACATGCCTGTATTAGTTACAATCCTTCGGACGGCCTCAAATCAAGCAATTCCACGACCAAATTAAGTTACCACAGACAGAAACCATACTAATGTCGCAGAACATTGAACACAGTATAGTTTAAACACAGGCTGACTAATTCCGAGTATTTCCAAACGCAAATATTTCAACACCACTGTGAACTATTAAGCTAGCAAATAATTCTGTTAGATTTCTTAGAGTCATTCGTAATTTCACGGAGCCAAACTAATTGTCATTTAGAGATAATTAGATTCAAAACTGTTAAGGAACCGATATGCATTGCTAAATCATGGTAGGTACACGTAAGTTGGGTCAAGATGACTACCTCTTTAAAGTCCAGGGTAATGCGCGGTTTCACTTTTTTGCATTTCTTTATTTAATTACTGCTTTGATCAATGAAGGCTTTTGATTTAGTTTGTTATTATTTAACTTGTTTTGATTTATCCACGATATTCCGCGCGTTTAAGGTTTGGTAGTGATTATTATGTTTGGTGAAATTTCGTGCACATTGATTTGGTTATAATCCTTATAATTAATTAATTTTTAATTTATTTTCCTAATTATTTTAACAGGTTTTGGTTATAACCATGCTCATATCCATTTCTAATGCTAAGTTAAATCTAAAATTTTAATCCTCCGCCACCTCCTCACCCTCCGATTTACGCGCGGTTATCTCCGCCCCTTCCTGAAAATTCTTTAAAGGCTGTCCAGAACGCCTTCTGGCTAGTCACTTTTTCGACTTCCTCTAGACCACCACTAACCACAGCATACCTGCCATTCAGTAAAGGGACAACAGACAGACAGAATCGCCAGTTTTATTTAAATTTTTTAACATCCTGTATGTTTGAAATGAAGCATTTTCTAAAACATTTTCACACGAAAAGTTCTTTCTGTTATGCGGGCTACTATACCTACTCCCGTGGATAAAGTTCAGGATATTCTATTTAGTGGCACCCTGTATAATAAAATCAAGAATTTTTCTTTTAACATAATACGGTCGGTATCTTATTAATTTTGGTGTTGTAAACACAAACTTTTTTCCTTACTGATAAAGCCAAATAAATATTGAATATTAAACCGTAAGTTGTAAAGTTAAAGGTACGCAAAAAACATTTTTGAAATAAGAAAAACAAAGTTAATGGTGCAATGCAAAAAGTACAGTATGTAACTAAAAGCACCGGTGTGATAATCGACCGGTTTTATACAAAAAAAGCACTTTATAAATAATTCTTAATTTAAAGAAAGTCATAAAAAAGGACATGAAACTTTGGTTTAAAAACAATCGACTTCAAATGAAAAATTAAAATTAATGATTACAAAACCCATTCGACCTTTAAAATTGTCTCTAAGGTCGTCACTAAAATCGTCTATCAGATGAAGTAGTTCCCATTTTTCAAGTAAATAACTGGTCTTCTCGTCTGTTATTATACACCACGTATACGGTGTGTTAGAAAAGTCTGGAAACGGTGGAATATCTCAAAAATAAAACATTTTAGAGAAAAATATTTCAAACAAAAGTTGTATGGTTTTGAAAAGGCTATAAGATGTTGCCATTGGTTTGACCTTGAAGGGTCATTTGAAAGTCACGTGAAAGTTACCTCAACTTTTTTAAATGGTACCCCCTATTTTTATTACATATTCTTGTAGCTGATCTCGAAAGCTGTCCAAAACACTATAAACAAATGTTTTTCATCAATTACCTTTCGAGTAATAAGGCTTAGAAAGTACAATACCGCCGGCATTCGCGTTAAGAAAGATGTATCGCTGTCACCATATACTCATATCATTGATAATGTAATTCTTTCCCTTTCAGTCAATACCATTTTGGCGACTACCGCAGGTCTTCCTTACTTTGCGAAAGGAATTACTTTGATTTGTTATACGAACAAGTCATTTACTATTTGTATGACGAATACAATCTTCTTCTAGTACCTATAGCATCTAATTTTAATATTTGTAACTGGCCAATCCGATGTGCCAAAGATTTCATTAAATAGTCAAATTAAGGCTTGAACCTTGCACTTAAATATTACGAAATTGCACAATATTAAAAAATTATATACTAGATACTAGATGCAGATTGTATTCGTCATACAAGTAGTAAATGTAAATAAACGAATGACGTGTTACCTATAGATGCATTTCGTCTGATGAGCTGCAAAGAACAGCAAAACCGGTCACTGACTTTTCTTTTTGCAAAATAACCAACAATTTATATTGATTTTTATTTCCTATGCCAGGCAAAATTATTCATTAATATTTAATTGGAAACGTATTGGTTTCCGTCGACCAACTTCCTCGTTTAGCACTGGGTGCAGTATCTTCTTAGAATGTCCCCTGTGTAAAGTAGGTAACGGGTCATTTGTTTATTTCCTTTTTCATCTTGTCTTTTGACGCGCTATTAAAATTTTGATCTCGAGTTTTTATTTCTATGTGCAAACCTTTGTATCCGTCCTTACCCTCTTTGGGAATTAACAATGTCCTGTTTATCCTGCAAGATGTTGGTTGTCTTCCTGCCAACATGAAGATGTTGACCAGGAGACGAAAGACTTCTTGCCAGCCGGCGCTCCTGACGTGTTTCACCAAAACACCCTCAGGGCCAGCGGCTGAGGACTGTTTGATGCGGGATAATCGCTTCGCGATTTCCACGCTTGTATTGGGAGTAAGAACCTCAGCGACTGCCTTTGGTCTTATTTTATCTCGCGTTTCGGATATCTGTACTTTCGGTTTGTACCCCCATAGTGTATTGTACAGATTCCGTATTTGATCGGGTTCAACTTGTCTGAGCCGCAGCCCAAAACAAGCCAGTCCACATTATCCCTGACCATTTTGGCCACCTGACCTGAATTTTTCTTGAAAAGGTCTTGGGTCCGAGCATATAGGTACTGCGGGAGCGCACCTCGCTTGGTCCTTCCTCGACAACGGCGGACACTTTTCCTTTCCTGTTTCCAAGAGGGCATTGGTTGGCGCGTACGGGTAATCAACAAGATCTTGGGCGATTTCAATGTCGCTTGGTAGATCGCATAGCCTTAGAAGTGCTTCCTCGAGGGTGTTTAAGACTGACTGCATTCCTTTGGACAAGGCTTTCTTGGGCCGATTGCGCTGGGCGAGAGGCGCCTCCACAACGCCCTCTGAAGACGTCGAGGGATAAGTTTGTTGTTTCCCCACCGGGACTTTTTCTCCAGTGATGTCGGGAACCGGCGGATTCTCCGGGGGTTAGTCGAACTCCCCTGCCGACTCCGTCTTTTGAGACGGAGCCTAGCTTGTGTGGTCAGTTTCGGTTGGCGCTAGCTCTGGCTCAAGTACTCCATGAGCTAGGCGGTGCACTGCCAGCCATATATTATTTATATATGTCTGTTCCTCGCTTATCTCTTATCTGTTTAGCGGTCTTGCTTGGCATGGCGTCGCCGTGGATCAATGTAGTAAGCGTAAGACTATGTATCCCAAGGTCCTGGGTTCAAATCCCGACACGGTCGACTGCTTGAAAAATGGCAGGTGAGCATTTTTCACAAAAATTACGCCCTCGTTCGAATGAGAGGTTAAATGGAGGTCCCATGTGTGAGTGTTGTCACGCACGTTAAAGAACCCTACCTAGCCTGGAACGGCAAGGGTTCGGCAAAATTCTAAATTTGCAGACAACAAAAAACTCGTCTCCTGGCCAAAGTAGTACCGTCGGGTGGAGCATTGGAAATTTAAATACACGGTCTTGTTTGGCCAAGGTCCCGGGTTCGAATTCCAATACGGTCCGCTTGAAAAATGTTAGGCGAGCATTTTTCACAAAAACACACCCTCGTTCGGATGAGAGCTAAAATGGAGGTTCCGTGTGTGAGTGTTGTCACGCACGTTAAAGATGCCTACCTTGCTTGCAACAGCAAGGGTTCGGCAAACTTCAAAATTTTTCAGGTAAAAAAAAACTCGCGTCTTAGCCAATGTGGTACCTTTGGGTGGAGCATTAGAAAATCACATGTAAGATCTTGTTTGGTATAAACTCTGCCATCGTCTTAAGAACCTTTCGCTTTCGTGAGTTATCTCCCTCTTCAGCATGAGTTCTACCTCCTCCTCGCTGAAGATGTTAACCCCCGCCGCCCTCGAGGTTTTTCTTCTGCGGCGGCTCTCGCCACAATTCTTTCTGCCGGGTGAGCTGAAAATGATAACCCCTTGCCGTTGTGGGGGTTTTTCTTCTGCGGCGGCTCTCGTCACATTTCTTTCTGCCGGGTGAGCTGTCCTCATATGGATTGTTTGGAAAGGGACGTATTTCCCTCTTGCTGGAAAGTCCGGAACGTGAAGTTTATACCTAAATCCAAAAAAAGCGGATGTGTCAGACCCGGGCAGCTATCGTCCAATTAGCTTGGGGAAAGCTTTGGATCGCGTTATGACTACTCGAGTTGAGCACTTTGTGCGAGACAACGGCGGTTTTAATAACCAACAGTACGGTTTTACGGAGGGAAACTCGACTATCGACGCACTAGAGTTCGTGGTCGGGGAAATTAAGCAGGCGCGAGATGCAAAGGAGTATTGTGTCGTTGTTGCTTTGGTCATTTCAGGAGCATTTGATGCTGCCTGGTGGCCATTGATCGTTTGCGAATTGGAAAGTAGGGGTTCTCCGCTAAACTTGATGTTTTTGGTCAAGAGTTATTTCTCGGAGCGATTGGCACAGGTTGAAATTCCGGGTGAAGTTTTGTCGCGCGAAGTGTAAAGGGGATGCCCGCAGGGGTCATGCTCTTATCCCACATTTTGGAAGTTGTTGTATGAGAGCATCTTTAGGGTCAGGTTGTCCACGGGATGAGCTATCCTAGGTCTGGCATGGCCAAAGAGCCTAGAGGAAGTCGGGGAAGTGGCTAACCAGAAGGCGTTCTGGACAGCCTTTAAAGAATTCGCGGGAAGGGTCTCGAGGTTAGACAATGACAACCGCGTCTAAAATTCGGTGGAGTTGGTGGGAGAATTGAAAAATTTTAGATTGACTTGGCGTGAGTAAGGATACGAGTATAGATATAACCAAAACCTGGTATTAAAAAAAAAAAAACTTGATAATTATGTCCAAATGTCCAGCATGCACGAGAAACCCCCACACCATTAATACAATCACTGCCTATCTTCATAATTATGCGCGGAAAATCGGGAAATCGGGAATAAATAACAACAAATAAACAATAACAAATAAATCAGAAACCCTCATTAAATTAAATCAATAAATAAATAAAGATAATAAAATAGAGTGAAACCGCGCATCCCCCCAGGACTTGAAAGTGAAGTGATAGTGATGGTGATTGTGATCCCCCCCAAGAACATTTAGTGCATACCCACCAGGACTTTAGCAGTGCACCCCATCTTCCCCTTAGAAGTAAGTTACAGTTAGATGTAGGCAGACGACCAGATCTTCGGATGCTGGAGAATTTTATTATCGAGGTAAGATTTAAATTGTGGCGGCTGTACTCGCACAAGCATTGACTTACATTAATTAATAGTTTTTGAAATAATTTAACAAGCACGTTTTGTGTGTAAAGGCGCTAGCCGACATATGCTTGTGGGAGTGCACCTGATAAACAGGGTGATGCTTTTTGCTATTTGTGCACTGCTATATGCTTAACGCTTATTAGACATTTATTTATATATTTATATAATTATATTTATTTATATTTATTTATATTTTATATTTACACTTTTTATTTATTTATTTATTTATTAGCATGTATTGTAGCATTTTGTGGCATATTTGTTTTGTTTGACTTTCTGTCGCCATTTTGGTTGCAGTATATATTTGGGAAGAAAGAGTATAGAGCCGGCGTCTGCTATCCGGTATTACGGATCCCTTCACCTCTCATTTTTGCTTGTGTTTTGTTGATCGGGTACACTCCAGAGTCAGCGCTAGGGATACCATTATTTACAACCCTGTTTTTAGATTTTGTTTTTAGTCTTTGTTTCAGTTTGTCAGATTTTTAGGTTTGTTAGATTGTTAGAGTTTGTTAGGTTTGTTAAATTTAAGTTTGTTAGGTTTTTATTTAGAATTTTATTTAGAGTGGATTAATCATGAAGTTAGAATTAATTAGAAGCACGATTATTTTTCGCGTTTAAACCCGGGTGAAGCATTGGGGACGTGGCCGCAAGTATAGCGGCCCTAATTCAAATTATAATGTCCACGGGATGCTCAATCGTTGGGTTGGCAGATGATACACTTTTAATTGTCAGATCGCGCACAAAGCCGAACGAAACGCTTAATAAGTTACACAAATGGTCGCAGCAGGCAAAGTTAAAGATTAACACGCTGAAATCAGAGGCGCTTTATTTCGAGACGAAACCTGGACAGCGACCCCCTAGACTAGAGTTAAGAGGGGAGAAAATTCCGTTTAAGGATGCTATCACATACCTCGGTGTCAAGATCGACAATAAATTAAATTGGAAAGCGCACGTACAGTACGTAAAAAGTAAGGGCAGCGAAATATCAAATAAAATGATGGCGGTGGCGAAAATAAATTGGGATTTCAGGGGCGAATCGCTTAGGACAGTTTACGCCGGAGCAATAGAGCCGGCGATGCTGCACGCAGCATCCGTTTTGGCGGAAGGTTGTAAAGTAAGGGAAACTCGACAGCTGACGAGCGTCCAACGCATAACTGCGGTCAAGGCGCCGAGGGCGTACAGGACCATCTCACGGAGGCGGTTCTGGTGATCAGTAGGACTCTCCCTATCGAATATGTTGCCAGGAGATCAGAGATATAGGGTTTAGTTAATACAAGGAAAGGACAGGAAATTATAGAGAGAATGAATCTTGCAAATAGGGAAGCTGAGAGGAAAATCGTCGTGTCAGAGTTAGGGCATCCGGTCGATGTTAGAGGTATCGAATTTGTCGAAGGTGATGGGGACGCGGTAGAGATCAGGTTTTACACGGACGGTTTGCGTATAGATGATGGTCAAGTTGGTGCGGCGTGTGTCGTATATAATGAGCAAAGGGAAGTGTTTCGGTTTCAGACTGGAGCACTAGCTTCCAGTGCGAATTAGTAGCCATACGAGAGGCTATCGATTACGTAATAAATCATACGGGCAGAGACGAGTATTATATAATGAGTGATAGTAAATCGGCGCTGACGGCTTTAATGAATATAAACACCTTGACAAACCTCCAAGCGGACGTCTGGAGGATAGCTCATACGGCGCTCGAGTTTCGACGTTTAAAGTTCTGTTGGGTTAGGTCGCACGATGGTAACATAGGAAATGATAGGGCTGATGAATTAGCTAAAGAGGCCGCGACGGGCGACTTTCGGATATTACATTCGTCGATACCAAGGTCTCTAATTAAAAGAAAGCTGCGCGAAAAGTCAATCCGGCAATGTGAAGAGAGGTAGGACGACGCTGTTACGGGCAGGTTGACCCACAAATTCATACTGAGCATAGAAGCTAGAGGTAAGATCGAGGTGAAACTCGATCATAAAATGGTGCAACTGTTAACAGGGCACGGCGCCCTGAGAGCATATTTACAAAGGTTCGGTTTAACCGATGACGACCGCTGCGAATGCGGTGAGGGCGCAGAAAGCGCAGAGCACGTGCTCTTCGACTGCCCACTCGAGGCGACCAATCGAGGGTTAGCTGATATGAAATTAACTGTCGCAGGGCTAACATGGCCCAAGAACCTAGAGGAAGTCGGGGAAGTGGCTAACCGGAAGGCGTTCTGGACAGCCTTCAAAGAATTTTCAGGAAGGGTCGCGAGATTGGACGGTGATAACCGCGCGTAAATCGGGGGGTGAGGGGTGAGAGAGGATTGAAAAGTTTAGATTTGACTTGGCATGAGAAATAGACATGAGCATGGTATAACCAAAACCTGTATAAAAAAAATAAAAAAAAAATAATAAAAATTTTTTAAAAAAACAAAAAATTAAAAAAATTAAATTAATTAATTATGATTATAACCAAAATCAAATATGCACGACAAACCCACACACCACTAAAACAATCACTGTCAAACCTTAAACGCGCGGAATATCGGGAATAAATCAAAACAAGTAAATAATAATAAACTAAATCAAAAACCTTCATTAATTTAAATCAGTAGATAAATAAAGAAAATAAAGTAGAGTAAAACCGCGCATGCCCCCTGGACTTTAAAGTGATAGTGATTGTGATCCCCTCAGAACGTTTAGTGCATACCCACCAGAACTTTAGCAATGCATACCCATCTCCCCTTAGCTGTAAGATATTAATAGACGTAAGAAGACGACCAGAGCTTCGGATACTGGAGAAATTATTATCGAGGTAAGAAAAAAATTGTGGCGGTTGCACTAGCATAAGCATTGATTTGTATTAATAAGTAGATTTGAAATAATTCAATTAGCAGGTTTTTGTGAGTAATGGCGCTAGCCGACATAATGCTTATGCGAGTGCACCTGATAAATTGGGCCTAATGCCTAATGCTTATTAGATATCTATTTACATAAATATATTTATTTATATTTACATTTTATATTTATTTTGCATTTATTTTTGGAGCTTGATTTGTTTTGTCTGACGTTCTGCCACCATTTTTGGTGGCAGCATTTTTATAGAAACGAAGATTGTAATTGTAAGGAATGTAATTATAATATAAATTAGCTAGGGAATGGTAGGGAAAGCTAGGGATGGATTTAGGCTAATGATAGGAAAAAAAACTTAGATCAGGGAGGACGAATTTGTAAATTTATAGAGCAGGCAAAATAGCTGGATTTACTATTAAAATATTTGGCGAATGCTTAGAAATTTGAATCCATCTTTAATATTATGTAGTGTTCTCTTGGGGGCTTCAGTCGAGGTGATTAAATCAAAGTCGAAGACCATTTCACATGTTTAATTTACTTGTCACTTTAAGGTGCTGTACAACTATTACATCGGAAGGTTAGACTTATAATCCATCTTATTCTATATTAATACTTAACTGCTAACAATGATTTTGCAACTATGCTTATTTACTAATTCAAATTACACCTAGCCTAGAGTTCGTTGCACGTGTACTTCCTGATTGTCTTCCTGTACAATTTCCGCACTTTTCACTTCCTATACAAGTCACTCACCTTTTAAATGCTTAAACTTAATACAATGTAATAACTATAAATTATTCGGCTATTACACCATCACACCTCCACGGGGTGCACTACAAAAATTTTTGTTTTTCAAAATAAAAATTTTCTAAATTACAATACGTTATATAATTTTGTCCTATTCTTATGGATTTCTACTAACTTATTATCTATCTTAACTATAACATTAGGATTCTTATCTAAAACTACTTCATATGGGCCTACAAATATTGGATCTCTTTTATTAAGAGATGTATTCTTAATCAACAACTTATCTCCTAATTTATAATTAACATGCTTAGTTTTGATATCAAACTTATGCTTTCGTTTACTTTTGGATTGTAATAAATTATATCTCGCTTCATTTCCAGCGACTTGCAATCTATACTTTAGTTCTGCTGGATAATTATCAAAATTATAAAGTGGGTCTACTGAGTTTACCACGTTTGACGGTATTTGATTAATTTTCCCAAATACTAATTCGTGTGGGTATATTTAGTTTCAGTATGCACTGAATTATTGTATGCAAAACACCAATAAGGTATCCAACTGCTCCAATTATTTGAATACTGCGGACATTGGATCCTTAAATATGCTGCTAAATTTTTATGTGAGTTTTCGAGCGCACCGATAGTTTCATGATGATACGCTGTAGAATTTAATTGTTTTATATTTAATAATTTGCAAGTTTCCTTAAAATCTCTGACATGAACTCTGAACCTTTATCCGTTAAAATTTCGCGTGGGATGCCGTATCGTAAAATAAAATTCTCGACAAACGCTCTAGTTACACTTTCAGTCTCTTTATTTGGTAATGGATATGCTTCTACAAATTTACTTAAATCACACTGTAGTGTCAAAATATACCTGTTTCCATTTGCATCTGGTTGCAATGGTCCAACTAAATCTAAAAACTTTTCGAAAGCTTCGGAAGCTGTGGTTGTAATTATCATCGGCTGTTTGCTAATATTTGAATGTTTATGTCTTTGACATTCGTCACATTTTTAATAAATGTTTCTACATCCTTTCGCATACTTGACCAAAAATAGTATCGCTTTATGTTATTGTATGTTCTATTGATGCCCGCGTGACCTCCGTAGGCAATAAATGAAAATCATTAATGATTAATCTTTGCGTTTCTGAGTTTTTAATATTAGTGACTTCCCTAATCACACTAATTCGTATGTCATTTTTTTTAAGTAAATTGCGGCCGGCTTTACAGTTATTTAAAAATGACTTCGATTCTTCGTTTTTTATAATAATAAATTCCGGAATTGTAAATTCTCTACGAAGAAATTGCAGGTCTCTCAACGACGCTTCGAAGGCTGACGCTGATCGAGATCCTTGCTTCAAATAAATTATATTTTTACTCCTATCATAAATTGATAATGCATGCATGTAAACAAAATTATTTCCTTTATTGGATTTAATGATTCTGTTAAACTCCTCCTCTGCTACAAATCGTAATTCTGTTGCATCCTTCGGATGCTTCAAAAGTTCAACAATGTTGGGGTGATCAGTCCCATCATCATTTGATGCTTTTGATTCGACTTGAAAGTCGCCTAATTTTCTACTTTGGGCTCTTGTTGTTACATATACTTTTTCGTGAACCGCTCGCTCCATATTCTTTAAATAATCTGAATCTATAATAATTCTAGATAAAGCGTCCGCTGTCACGTTTTCTGTACCCCTAATATACGTTATTGTAAAATCATATTCTTCTAATGTTAACCTAAATTTTGTTAATCGACTAGATGGGTTACTCATACCAAATAAGTATACTAACGGTCTATGATCCGTTAAAATTTGAAATTTTTTGCCCAATAAGTATGGCCTAAATTTTTTCACTGCCCAAACTATAGCTAATAACTCTTTTTCTATTGTACAATAATTTATTTCGGCTTTGTTAAGTGCTCTACTTGCGTAAGCTACTGGCTTGTCGTCGCTATTCGACAAAACTGCTCCTAACGCGTAACCTGATGCGTCCGTGCGTAAGATGAACTTACTATTATCTGAAAAATCTGGGTATTGTAATACTGGTGGATTTGTTAAAGTTGTTTTTAACAGTTCGAATGCTGCTTGACATTCATTGGTCCATTGGAAAGTTACACCTTTCCTAGACAATTTGTTTAACGGTGCTGTTATTTCAGCGAATTTTGGAATAAATTTTCTATAATAATTGGCAAATGCTACAAACCTTTTAACGTCGTTTGCGTTAAGTGGCGTTGGATAATTTTGCATGACTGCAATTTTTCTGGATCTGGTTGTACACCTTGTGCCGTTATAACGTGCCCTAAATATAAAATTTCCTTCTTTAAAAATTCACACTTTTTGGATTTAATTTAAATTGACTTTTCTTAACCTATTGAGTACTTTTACTAAATTTGTATTGTGCTTTTCTAAACTATCTCCGAATACAATTAAATCATCCAAATATGTAAAACAATTCTCGTAATTTAATCCTGATAAGGCTACTGTCATCGCTCGTGCAAAATACTGGGCTTACTTTTAACCCCATCGGTAACCTAGTCATTTGAAATTGTCCTTTGTCTGTACTAAATGCCGTACACGGTCTGGACTGTTCTTGTAATCCTATCTGATAATAACCTTGATATAAATCTAAACGTGAAAATATATCGCACCTCCTAACGAATCTA
This sequence comes from Platerodrilus igneus, assembly GCA_036346225.1. Classification (NCBI taxonomy): domain Eukaryota; kingdom Metazoa; phylum Arthropoda; class Insecta; order Coleoptera; family Lycidae; genus Platerodrilus; species Platerodrilus igneus. The sequence continues at coordinate 3,793,771 of JARFIW010000500.1, read as the reverse complement.
AAATTGACTCGATACTTGGTAGCGGAAATTTGTCATCTTGCAATTTAGTGTTTAATTGTCTATAATCAATAACTACGCGCCATTTTTTGTTTCTTAAACTATCCGGTTTTTTCGGTACTATTAGTAGTGGTGACGACGACGCACTCTGTGCGGGTTCTATTATCCCGTCATGTAACATTTTATCTACTTGCTTTCCTATATCATTTTTCTGTGAATATGGTAACCTATATGGTTTAACGTACGTTGCTGTAGCATCTGTTTGTAACTGAATATGCTGCTTACTTATGTTTGACTCGGTTAGTAGGTCATTGTCGACATAAAATACGTCTGCAAACTTAGCAGAAATCTTATGAATGCTGGTTTGTTCTTCGCTATTTAAACCTTCGACGTTAATGTCTTTTAATAATTTATCAATACGTTCAACTGAGAATTTTGACTCTTCAAATTTAACTATCTTGTAATCTGAAAGTCGTTCGATGGTAGGCTTAAAATTTCGTAACTTAATTTCGGTCTCGTTCGTATTCAATAATTTTACTGGTATAAAATTTTTAACTGGCTTTACAACTACGTTTGCTAAAAATACACCTTCGCACAATTCTTGTGATCTTATTACGCATTCCTCTTTGCAATTTACTTTAAAATATTTGATAATCTCGCATCGTGGTGGGATTATTGTATATAAATCTTCGTTTGCTAATAATGGAATTGACGTTGATACATCATTACTTACGAAAGTAAATTTATAATTTTTATAATCGATATTTGATCTGTACTTATTAAAAAAATCTGATCCTATTACTCCATTTACGTCTGATTCGAAATCGTTCATTACAACAAAAGTATGATTAATTGAGATATTCCCTATTTTAATTGGTAGATTTACTGTTCCAATTGCTTTTGTTTTACCCGATACTCCTTGAATAAAAATTTGCTTATTTGTATCAATATTTATCTGAGTTGTTAAACTAGAAATGAAAATAACGCTTACTGATGCTCCTGTATCTAAAATTAATTTAGTTGTATTGTTATTGTATCCTACTTCTATGAAATTTACACTATTAATGTTTAAAATTTTGTGAACATTCTTTAAATTATTCCGGGGGGTCTCGAAAAAATGTTTTCGGTTCCCTAGTTTGGTCTAATGTATTTTCTGTGCAGTTTTTCTCTGACGAGTTGATGTAAAAATTGCGATGGTTTCCCCTATTATAAGACTGATGACCTCTTACAGTTTTACCTACGTGTGCATTTCCTTGATCTCTAGTGTTCATGAACGTGCATGGATTATTTCCTCGACCTTGATACCTGGTGTGTGAGGTACGTTGACTTCTATTCGTATTATTGTTATGATATTTTACGCGTCTAGTAAATTGACGACCTTTTCCGGTTGTGTAAAACATTTGCTGAGGTTTATTTGCAGTTTCCTCTTCCTTCGCGGCTATTATGGCGTCTTTTAATTTATCGTAATTTCGAGCTTTTATAATTGTTTTAAATTTTCGTCCCTTATTCCGTTTGTAAATACGTTTAATGCAATTTTTTCGTTAACGGCTGTCAAAATTTTTAATGATTGTTTGTTACCCTCTGATTGAGCTATTGTTAAATTGACCATTAATTCCTCGATCGTTTTACCAAAATTTTCAATTGATTTATTATTTTGTCTGGAGTTATGTAATTCGGCAGACAATCCTGATGCTGATTTTTTAGTTAAAAGGTGATGTTTGATATCGTTCACAAGCGCTTCTACATTCTCATACTTACTGTCTAATCGCATTTTAGCATTTTGACTTAACTTAATTTTTATGACAAAATTTATTAATAATCTCTTACCTTCATCATCTAACAAGCTATCATATAGTTCAATTGCGTCGACCATTTGCTTGGTGGTATTTTCTGATCCGTCCATGGCTGGAATCATAGAGGCTGCTACTTTTAATTCAAATTTTTCACCCATGGTGTCTTGATTTTCCTACTTAAAATACTTAACTTCCTACTTTTAAAACTTCAGTAATATCTCCTATACACTTATCTATTATGGCTATGTGCTGCTTAACTTTATCGATAATTTCAGAACTATCAAATTTTGCGACTTTAATCTTATCTTTCTCTAACCTATACTCCTCGCATAACCTATTCAAATAATCAAATTTCCTATTAGTAACATTTAAATCGTTTCGTCTTTCTTGACCATCTTTATTTAAATTTTAATAAAATCTTAAATTCCTCTAAAATTTGCTTCAAGTGTTCCGTCATTAATTTTAACTCGTGCTTAATTTTTATAGCTTAAAATAAAATAATTCTTACTATACAATCTGCTGGCTTCTACTGACCTCTCTCCTAATCTTCTTGTCCAACATTTTCTTGAACATTTTAAAAAGTAATAAAATACCCAACAACGCTAAAATTGTACCTGACGTAATACCTATTACCTCAGAATTTGAATCTCCATTTATCGAACCATTATTCATTTCAGTTTGTGCAATAACCACTTCTTCTTTGGAATTGCTGGTGCCCATTTCAAATTTCGGTTATATTATAATTTAATCTGTAGAACTCGCAGGACTCGCAGAATTACAGGGCTGGCAGAACTAGCAGGGCTGGCAGGATCGCCATGTAGTGTTCTCTTGGGGGCTTCAGTCGAGGTGATTAAATCAAAGTCGAAGACCATTTCACATGTTTAATTTACTTGTCACTTTAAGGTGCTGTACAACTATTACATCGGAAGGTTAGACTTATAATCCATCTTATTCTATATTAATACTTAACTGCTAACAATGATTTTGCAACTATGCTTATTTACTAATTCAAATTACACCTAGCCTAGAGTTCGTTGCACGTGTACTTCCTGATTGTCTTCCTGTACAATTTCCGCACTTTTCACTTCCTATACAAGTCACTCACCTTTTAAATGCTTAAACTTAATACAATGTAATAACTATAAATTATTCGGCTATTACACCATCACAATTAGTTAGCTAGATTTGGATAGTTTTAAGACGCACCGGTAACCAGAGCTGGCGACTGCTAGCCGGTATTACGGATCCCTCCACTTTTACTTTCGCGCGTGTCTTGTTGAACGGACACACTCCAAATTAACGCTAGGGATACCATTATTCAAATCCTATTTTTAGTTTTTGTTTTAGTTTTTTAGATTTTTATTTAAGATCAATTAATTTTAAAGTTAGAATAATTAGGAGCACGTTTATATTTTCGCGTTTAAACGCAATGTAGTACCTTCGGGTGGAGCATTGGGGACGTAGCCGCAGGTATAGCGGCCCTTATTCAAATTATAGTGTCTTCATATGGATGCTCACCCGGTCTTGTTCTTGTACCTCATCCCACAGAGGCTACATATAGCCTCTGGATCCTCTTTAAGAAGAGGTTGCGCACCGCCTTTGCATTTCGGCATATTGCACCTCATGCCGTGGAGCGTTTTGTTCGTCGATCTACACGCTGCGCATCTAAACATAACTGGTTGGCTTATGTGGCCGTGTCTAAGGTACGCTATTTCGTCTTCTAGGCTAAGTGCTCTATTGTCCTTTCCTGCCGCGAGACAAAGTTGGCAGAATCGGACTGCAATTGGTAGCGTTACCTCGAATGCTGCCAATCCATCGTCCGTGCTCAATATCCGTGTTCTCGTCTGGTCGTCACGTGTGCCCCTTCTATTACGACGAAGAGTGGGCACCTGCTCCTCGAAGTCCGAGGCATCATCACTCGTACTGCCAGCGATTATATTACACCGGAGTAGGTTGCTATCCCCTCCTGGTACTTCCCCTGTGCGCTTTTTGCTACCAAACCACAGCTCTCAATGCGCTGTGGTTGGCCCCGAATCTCAGGAGGCGCGATGGTCTGCTCCGGACCTAGTGCATATATGCCGAGCTGGTGGTCGGCCGGCGCTTGAAAAGTGGGTCACCCCCCGAGAAAGTTTTGTGTTGTGAAAACCATCGCGCTAATTACAATAGCAAGAAAACTATCAAATAATTTAGACAAAGTTAGATGTTTTTAAATCAATGAGCAACTTTGACTAAGATCATTTTAATATCGCCGTATAATTACTTTAAATAAACATCAATATTAAATTTAATGCAGACTAATTTGAAGGAATAAACGAGAAAATCGTGTACATGAGAAAATTCCGTATATAAGCATATACGCACATAAAGCTGCAACGCTTTTGTACGCTCCGACTGTACCTGCTAGTAGAAAATACAAATTTGTATGCAAAATTACACGGAGCAATTAGTCCGGTGAAGAAATCTAGTCGTTTGATGCTGTAATTTTGAAGTGGTTCGCTTTTGTAAAACCTTTTGTCTCACTTTTATGTGCTTGAATCGCTTTAATCCCGTTAAGCTTATGCAAATGTGGCTCAGGGAATAAAACGTATTGGATGATGGTCCTGAAAATTTTAGATGCTTAATTTATTTGCAGAATGCTCTAAACAACACGAAATTATACTGGAAAATTGTGTTTGTACAAAATAGATTAAAATGTGAAGGTGTGAAAATAGTTGGAATATTAAGTCTTGATTATAATTATATGTAGTTAGAAAGCACGAGCTGCTTTTCTGCAACACTGTTAAAATTGAATTAGTGTAATACACACCCTATCTTTCTCTAGAATCAGAAAAATAATAAGTCACAAACACAATTTTTAGAGAAAAGTTTCTATATTTTCTATAACTAAAATAATTTTCTGTTTAAAAGAATTGAGCTTCTTTGTTGCTATTATCGCAACCTCTTTTACTTGGTAGTTTGGCAAAACGTTTCAAAGTAAAATTTTGCCAAAAGATGTCAAAAGAAGAAGTTGTTTGTTTATATTGTTGAAAATTGCCGGAATTTTAGAAGCTTTAGAGGAGCAGCAGAAGACTATATAAATCCCAACGGATAGTGGTAGGGCTCTCTTATTGCTCTTAGCTCTTAGCTCTTAGTTCTGAGTGCTCTCTTAGCTCTGAGTCCTCTTAGATCTTATAGTTCGAATAGCGTATAGCTCTTACTCGCAGTTAGTTTTTCGACAAGCAGACTACGCTTAGCGTACTACCAGCTGACAGCTCCAAGAAATAGTACTTCTAGTGCAAGTTAAAACAAAGTTAATGTATGTAAGTACAGCCTATTATACTTTCGTTTGCACTAAGTCTGCCAGAGATAACAATTTTGGAAATGGAGTATATGTCTGTTTGGTTGGTTTGAGTTAAATTAACAACAATTGATAAAAGAGGCTTGAAACTGAATTTTATGCAATGAACGTGGTAGATCAGACGACCTCGTGCTAATATGGTAGCAGTTTGCAGTTCTGGGTGTTATAATCCAGATTGGAGGCGTTCCTCAAGGCAGCAGTCGCTGATGGTATGATGGTAGGCCAGTGTGCAGTGATTAAATCCAGATACCTGTTTTTTTTTTGTTTGCATTTGTGTATAAACTGGTGTTTTGTGCATTGTGGCACAAGGTTATGAACTAAAAGACAAATTGGGGAAGAGTTACACTGTTACGCAGTTTTTCTATATAGATTTAGATAGTGTATTTACTCTACCTTATAGGCGGCAGAGTCTCAATAGATTATGAGGGGTTTCTGTTTAAGGTTTAAGCCCAGGGTAGAGAGAATGGTAAATGGCTTTGAGTAGAAAAAGGACCCTCTAAAGAGATCTTCCACCCAGCTAAGCTTCTTCAACTTAGGGCAAAGCTATGAGCTAGGGTCGTAGGATGGTATACGATAATAAAAGAATTTTTAATGGACGCCACCGTATCTTAATAATTATTATACTATGAATCAATCCGAAGACCAGATACGGAAATCTTCGAAAAGAAAAAAATATCCTTGACGAGCTAAACATAGAAAAATAATACTTACTTATGACTCTGCAAACTGGAATAGGAACGACGATCTCGTACTATCTGAAAATTTAATCACTTCTAAACATTTTTGAACTAGGGCTACGTTAGAGCCTAGTCACTTTATCAAAAAAAAATAAATTATAAAAAGATCAACTAGTCAAAATTATACTACAAAAAATTTTAAACTCCACACCAATAATATATCTTTCTCCACTATAAAAATTTCATAAATGTGGTTGTTTACTTCTATAGAAAAATTATTGATGACTTCAATGAAAGAAAGCTTTAAGACAACTTAGTAGTCTTTTTATTGATTTACAAAAAAATATATATCATTTGTACAATTTTATACGTACTAAACTTTCGAGATAATTACTTTTATTAGGTCTAGTATTAGTCTCTGATTATTTGAATGAATTTTATACGTGAAAATTTATTATAATTCTCTATAAGAAATATAGTGTTTTCATTATTATTCTACAATTTATGTATGATACCTGAATAGGATCCTTTTCGGGTTTACAATTAATTGATTAAATGCTCTGACTTTCCGTAGATTACAGAACTACATTTTTAATTAATTTAATTGATGGAATCAAAGGTCAAAAGCACTTATTGTTTGAATTAAACTATACTTCAAGTGTACTGCCAAAAAAATTATATTTTATGTGACAAACAATTATCAACGTGTCACGTGTTTAGTTACGAATACATTTTAGTATATTTTGGTAAATTCAAAAATTATCTTATAGAAATTTCTTTGTGTTTATAAGAGCATTTATGAAATATCCAACTATTAAATTCTGAACAAAATATTACGTGTCTAATTTAAATGACCATATAAATTTTACAAAAATTTCGTGTGCCAATTTAAACAAACATAGAATTTACAAAAATTATTTGTACATTTTCAGTAATGGTTCCATGAAATGAAAATTGATCTAAAATTGGAGGTGACTCACCACAAACAATCTGCTAGGCATCCGCGTTTGTCAACCATCTTGAGTACTTACAAAATCAGGTGCGCGCGGCTGGCACGTGCACGGGCTTGACTTCTATACAAAACAACATCTGCAGAAACTTCCACCATCCTGCATAGCTATATTTGAGACTTTGTACTTTCAATATCACTAACAACCAATTGTACTTCTGTGTTCCATAACAATTATATACGAAAGATTTATCGCTCCACAATTTGATACATTACGTGCTTACATAAAATTTGCGCTCCAATACTATAAAATCTGCGTTTCAAAATTGGACTTGAAATTTGGTTTCGATATTAATTTTTTTTACTTTTACTTTTGCTCTTGCTCTTGCTCTTGCTCTTGCTCTTGCTCTTGCTCTTGCTCTTGCTCTTGCTCTTGCTCTTGCTTGCTCTTGCTCTTGCTCTTGCTCTTGCTCTTGCTCTTGCTCTTGCCCTTGCCCTTGCCCTTGCCCTTGCCCTTGCCCTTGCCCTTGCCCCTTGCCCTTGCCCTTGCCCTTGCCCTTGCCCTTGCCCTTGCCCTTGCCCTTGCCCTTGCCCTTGCCCTTGCCCTTGCCCTTGCCCTTGCCCTTGCCCTTGCCCTTGCCCTTGCCCTTGCCCTTGCCCTTGCCCTTGCCCTTGCCCTTGCCCTTGCCCTTGCCCTGCCCTTGCCCTTGCCCTTGCCCTTGCCCTTGCCCTTGCCCTTGCCCTTGCCCTTGCCCTTGCCCTTGCCCTTGCCCTTGCCCTTGCCCTTGCCCTTGCCCTTGCCCTTGCCCTTGCCCTTGCCCTTGCCCTGTGCCCTTGCCCTTGCCCTTGCCCTTGCCCTTGCCCTTGCCCTTGCCCTTGCCCTTGCCCTTGCCCTTGCCCTTGCCCTTGCCCTTGCCCTTGCCCTTGCCCTTGCCCTTGCCCTTGCCCTTGCCCTTGCCCTTGCCCTTGCCCTTGCCCTTGCCCTTGCCCTTGCCCTTGCCCTTGCCCTTGCCCTTGCCCTTGCCCTTGCCCTTGCCCTTGCCCTTGCCCTTGCCCTTGCCCTTGCCCTTGCCCTTGCCCTTGCCCTTGCCCTTGCCCTTGCCCTTGCCCTTGCCCTTGCCCTTGCCCTTGCCCTTGCCCTTGCCCTTGCCCTTGCCCTTGCCCTTGCCCTTGCCCTTGCCCTTGCCCTTGCCCTTGCCCTTGCCCTTGCCCTTGCCCTTGCCCTTGCCCTTGCCCTTGCCCTTGCCCTTGCCCTTGCCCTTGCCCTTGCCCTTGCCCTTGCTCTTGCTCTTGCTCTTGCTCTTGCTCTTGCTCTTGCTCTTGCTCTTGCTCTTGCTCTTGCTCTTGCTCTTGCTCTTGCTCTTGCTCTTGCGCTTGCGCTTGCGCTTGCGCTTGCGCTTGCGCTTGCGCTTGCGTACATATGTATTTCTTGGTCACACTAGGTCGATACAACAAATAATCGAGGCCATGGTATCCGTTGATACCATTGCACCTCTCTTTGAGACGGAATGTTTGTTCCACCCTTCTTCCCAATGTCAAATTGACATTTCTCGCAGCTTTTTCTTAATTAGCGAACTCAGTACCGTTGAATGCGATGTAAGAAACTCATCTGTTGCTGCCTCTTTGGCAAACTCATCTGCTTTATCGTTTCCGCGAATGTAGTCATGCGACCTAACTTAATGAAAATTTAAATCTCGAAACCCAAGTGCCGTGTGCGCAATCCTCCAGACGTTTCCTTGAAAATTTATTGAGATGTTCATATTTGCCAGAGCAGTCATGGTTAATTTGCTATCGCGAAGGATAAAGTACCCACCTATGCCTGAGTAGTTGATGACGTACTCTATAGCTTCTCTTATAGCTAACATCTTGCACTAAGAGATTGTGCTCCAATCCGCAAGTTTGGAATCGGAACACTTCCCTCTCCTCTTTATACACAACGAACGCCGCTCCTGCCTATCCATCGTCCATTCTTGTCACGTTTTCATCGTCTCCAGCAAACTCGATCCTTTTGACATCAGCAGGATTCCTTAGCTCAGGAATAACAATTTTTCTTTCAACCTCCATACTGCCAAGACCAAGATTTTAGACAACTTGCCACTTTTTCTCTATATCTACGAGTCTGCAATCTCTATACGTTGAACGCTCACCAATTGTTTGATTTCCCTGACTTTACAGCCCTTCGCCCAAACAAATGCCGCATACAACACCGCCAGTTCTATTGCTCCGGCGTAGACTGTTCTCAACGATTGGCCTCTGAATCCTCAGTTTATCTTTGCCACTGCCATCATTCTATTGGATGTTTCGCTGCCTTTACTTTTGACATAGCACGTGCACCTTCCATTTCAATTTGTTGTCTAATATAATGCCGCAGTATGTAATGGCTTTCCTGAACGGGATCTTTTCCCCGTCTAGCTCTAGCCTAGGGGGACTTGGTCCCGGTTTTATTCTGAAATAAAGTGCTTCCGACTTTGTTGTGTTGAATTTCAATTTGACTTTCTCCGACCATTCATACAACCTGCTCAAAGTTGCGTCCGATTTTGTTCGCATCTCCGTTAGCAATATCGACCTATTAATCAACAGTGTATTGTCTGCAAACCAAACAATAGAGCATCCTGTGGGCAATTTGACCCTAAGATACTCTTATACATTACATTTGATTTTCCAATGCTCCACCCGAAGGTACTACATTGGCCAGGAAGCGAGTTTTTTTACCTGGAAAATTTGGAATTTTGCCGAACCCTTGCTGTTCCAAGCAAGGTAGGGATCTTTAACATGCGTGACAACACTCACATACAGGAACTCCATTTTACCTCTTATCCGAACGAGGGTGTATTTTTATGAAAAATGCTTGCCTAACATTTTTCAAGCGGACCGTGTCGGGATTCGAACCCGGGACCTTGGGCGTAGTAGTCACACGCATACCAACTACGCCACGGAGCCGCCTAATACCGTTGAATGCGATGTAAGAAACTCATCTGTTGCTGCCTCTTTGGTCAACGCATCTGCTCTGTCGTTTCCGCGAAAGTCATCATGCGACCTAACTCAATAAAAATTTAAATCTCGAAACCCAAGTGCCGTGTGCGAAATCCTCCAGACATATCCTTGAAAATTTATTGAGTTTCTTTGTATTTGCCAGAGCACTCACTGCCGATTTACTATCGCGAACGATAGAGTACCCACCTATGCCCGAGTAGTTGATAACGTACTCTTTCGCTTTTCTTATAACTATCATCTTGCACTGAAAGATTGTACTCCTATTCGAAAGTTTAGTTTGGAATCGGAACACTTCCCTCTCCTCTTTATACACAACGAACGCCGCTCCTGCCTGCCCATCGTCCATTCGCAAGCCACTTGTATAGATCCCGATCTCCGTAACGTTTTCATCGCCTTCAGCAAACTCGATCCATTTGACACCAGCAGAATGCCCTAGCTCGGGAATAACAATCTTCCTTTCAACCTCCATACTGCCAAGACCAAGATTTTAGACAATTTCCCACTATTTCTCTATATCTATGAGTCTACAATCTCTATGCGTTGAACGCTCACCAATTGCTGGACTTCCCTGACTTTACAGCCCTTCGCCAAAACAGATGCCGCATACAGCACCGTCAGTTCTATTGCTCCGGCGTAAACTATTCTCAACGATTGGTCTCTGAATCCTCAGTTTATCTTTGCCACTGCCATCATTCCATTGGATATTTCGCTGCTTTTACTCTTGACAAAGCACGTGCACCTTCCAATTCAATTTGTTGTCTAATATAATGCCCAGGTATGTAATAGCTTCCTTAAACGGAATCTTTTCCCCTTCTAGCTCTAGCCTAGGGGGACTTTGTTCCAGTTTTGTTCTGAAATGAAGTGCTTCCGATTTTGTTGTGTTGAATTTCAATTTGACTTTCTCCGACCATTCATACAACCTGCTCAAAGTTGCGTTCGATTTTGTTCGCATCTCCGTTAGCAATATCGACCTGATAATCAACAGTGTATCGTCCGCAAAGCCAACAATAGAGCATCCTGTGGGCAATCTGATCCAAAAGATACTCTTATATAGCAACTTCCAGAATATGAGATGAGAGCATGATCCCTGTTGGCATTTCATTTACACCGGTTGCGACAGAACTTCCCACAGGATTTCGACTTATGCCAGTCGCTCCGAGCAATAACTCTTGAGTAATGACATCAGGTACCGCAGACAATCTATACCCTTCACCTTCCAAACAATAGATGGCCACCAGGCTGCACCAAATGCCCCTGAAATGTTCAAAGCCACAACGACACAATTCTCATTTGCTTCCCTCGCCAGTTTGATTTCTCCGACTACCAACTCCAACGTGTCGATAATCGACACCTTCCGCAAGTTCAAATTATCTATTATTAAAACCGCCACCGTTTCGCACAGCGTACTCAACACGCGTGGTCATCACTCTATCTAATGCTTTACCCAGCACCGATAGCAAGCTAATTGGACAATAGCTGCTCAGGTCTGACGCATCGGTCATTTTGAGTATAGGAATAAACTTCACGTTCTGGACTTTCCAGCAACGTGAAAACACGCTATTCTCCAAGCAAAGATTAAACAACTAGACTGCGTCTAAGGTGATTCCATCATGACCCGATGCCTTCATAGGATCAATCCTCCTAAAAGCCCTTACGACTTCGTGACTAAAAATTGCCTTATCAACACCTATTCCTTGCGCCTCTGTAGCACACCGACGTATCGTGTCGTGCAATCCCTCATCCTCCTCTGGATCATCCCATGGGGAAAAATTTTTCCACCAAATCGTCATTTTAAATCCCTCTGTATACTCCTCATTATCTTGAGTTGATGCCATTCTGGGAATGGATTTTATAAGTAACATGAAAGATTATAGATACCGAGAATAAAGTGATAACTGTGGGAGATGAGAGGATTAAATGGGACGAAGAAGTTCATACAGAGGTACAAGGAGATTGTATAAATTTGAATCAATTTGAGCAGGAGATGGAAGGTGAAGGAGATAGAAGTTTAAGTATTAAGTGCCCTGGTGAAATTAGAAGAGAAGTTGTATCGCTTTCGTAAGCGGATTTGGACGTCAATTTAAAATAAGAAGACATTTAATTACGAATTGGATAAGGAAACGCTTCTTAGATTTTTGCAAGTATAATTTTTTTGTAACTGATACTTGAATTTGAATTTGAATTTTTTTGTGATGATTTTTACCAAGAAAGTTTGTGTTCAGAATTCGAAACACTCTGTGAAGGATTTTTCGGCTAAACAAATCTTACTAGCGTGAGAATAAACAAAGTCAGGTAAAATATTCATAACAGAAAAAATTTAGTTCTGTAAATTGAAAATAAAGTTAGAACATTTTTATAATTAAGTAAATAAGTACTTCTTAAAAATTATTTGATGTTTGAAAGAAACAATGCTGTAAATGTTCTATATGCTTTTGTATGAAAGAAAACATGTCATACTATATAAATGCTTTAATACTGCTGTGTTCGATTTCATTTTGAAAACTCCACCATTTCCGCTGAGCTAGCCAGGCAAAGTTAGAAATGAAGGTAAGCGAACAATTTCAAGTTTTACAAATTGCTGTATCTGTATCACAGCAATCTTTTAGTGACGCTTTCAAAGCGGCGTTCCCACAGCATTCTTTTTGCAGCGCATCCAACGAGACGTTGTGACAGCACTTTTTCAGCGGCGCCTCAACGTGCGGCCATTTTCATATTAATATATATATATATTATTATGTAGGGAGGGGGGTACAAGGCTTCTAAGGGTAGATTTGTGTTAAAAGGGGTGTATGCCAAACAATAGGATTAATATATCAGATATAATAATTTAAAAAAACTATATTTTGCTGTACTTTACATATGCTAAAGTATGTAACATTTTAGTTTGAAACATATGTGCCAAAAGGTAGACAACATGACTTTATGACGTTGATACAATGCACGGTACTTAAGGTTTTATACTGAGTTGATATTTTATGAGCCAATGAAAGTACATTTGCCGTCGGAAAGCCGAACGCATTTATGGATATCTGCAACCAACAAAGCGTCCAGGTCGTGTGTAAATTATTTGGCTTTTCTTTTAATAGAATCAACTTTTGGACGAATTGTAAAATCAAAATTTAAAGTGAATAGAAATGTAAAAGGTTATTGGAGATTTGTGAAGTGTTTTGGACCAATAGTAGAAATTAAGAATATTATAAAGACTGTAGTGAAGGTATTTTGGACACGAAAGGAAAGACGAATTGTTATTGGATATTGTATGTTTTAGAATTGTAATTCAAGTAAGCTAAGGTTGTTGATCTTATCGCTAAGCAAAATAAATATAAGGGATTCTAATTTCGATTATATTCAGATAAAGACGTGTTTTACAAAACCTGCGTTAAAAGTTGTACAAATATTTATTGAAATAAAAGTTTTTGAGAATTAAAGAGTCTAATTTAGTAAAGTGTGAGTAATAAGAAGCATCGAGAGTATTAAAGGCAACGAGTATTAAAGAAGATTTAGAGTGGTAACTAGTGCGACGGGAAAAGCGACGATTATTTAAGTTTGAGCAAGATTGGTGTTGGATTTGGAAAGATTTGGTTTAACGGCAGTAGGAGATTTGAGTGGATATAGAAGGCAACGACGATATTGATAATTTTTTGAGTGATTTGAGCAGATTAACGGCAGTAAGGACATCGTGTGGATATTAAAGGAATAGCAGGACAAGGATTGATTTAAAATAGGACGGCAGGATTGATTTGGATTGAGCAAGGAGAGGATTGATTGGAGTACGAAGCAGAGAAACAGGAGAGCAGTATATTACGAGGAAGAATTAACGCAGGGGAAGTAGATACAACGGGTTTTTTTTAAATTCTAAATTGGGGTAAAATTATTTCAGATTTGGGGTCAACGAAATTGGTTAAGAACACCTGGAGGCAATACGCAAGTGGACTACGATTGAGAATCCTTGTGAAGGTGCGTACGCTGAATACAATCTTGAGCCAGCAGTTAAAAAGAAGGCCTTCAGCGCGGTATAATTCTGGTAAGTACCGTGAATATCTTAAAACGTCAAAAATTAAAGTCATAAATAGTTACATAAATTAATTTGGCACCAAGCAACTTTGATCTGTTAAAATTTGGCATATGTAGTAAATCAGTGCATTAAAAAAGTGGTAAAACAAACGAGTGTGCAGTTTGGTTGGGTAGTGCACATCTACTCACGATTGAACTCACGGTGAGTAGGTGAACGCCCTGAGATTAAAGTTTCATATAGTCGAGGCATAATATATAGTAAACAGTAAATAAAGAACCAACCAAACGTTGCTAAAGCACCTCAAATAGAATTCATTTATCGAATACTAAAATAGGGACGACGACAAAAGTTGTGTAGCAAATTTTGTTTAATTAAATAAAGTAGTAAAGTTTATAATCACACATTTTTTATAAAATAAAAATAAAAGGGAAGAGTAAACAAGCAAAAATAAAGTTTAAGTTTAGGGTAGGTAGAAGAATATATATATATATATATATATATATATATATATATATATATATTATATATATATATATATATATATTATCGTAATATAGGGCTCACGAAAGGTCATTGAAACCCAAATTCTATAAATAAAGGATACCAAGATATAAAAGAATGTGGAAAAATAGAAATTTCTGAAAATTCACTGTTGCAGTGAGTAATACAAGCTTACTTTTTGCCCAAAAAAAACGCACTTGCGTGCATGCAAATAATTACCTTGTATAATATAAGCATTGTAAATACATAGCAATTAATGTGCAGTAGCGAAAAAAACACAATTCCGTATTTTTAAATAATCACTCCAAGCGTAAATACAAAGCCATTCGTTTGTAATAAAAAAAGCACTTTCCGTGCATAAAAATAAAAATGTCGTGTATTTAAAATCCCAATTTTAATCTTAATTATTAGTATTAAAACACGTTTTGCCGTGAAAACCAATCTCTTTATTACAATTATGAAGATGCGGGTTTTCTGGCATGTGTAAAATCCGTGGATAAAACAATTAACGTTTAAAATAATTAGTCAAATTGACTCTGTATAACGTAAATTCAATTTAAATAAAACATATTCTCGAAATTTCGACAGAAATTGAGAAGAAAATGCGTCATCCGTACTTAGAACAACGTAAACACCAAATTATTAAATAAAAATATATTCCACGAATCCGCCTGAACATTAAAAAACCTATAAAGATAAATAAGAATTATGTAATAGCCTTCGCAATCACTGTAGGAGAGATGCGATGCGACACAATAACCTTGGGACGGACAGCGCACATAATTCAACGCTAACGAGGTAATAAAACGCGATTATTTTGTACGCTAATGAGGAATTCTCAGACACTTACGTCAACTATGCGTGTTGTAATTGGAATGGAATTTCATACAAACTCATACATTCCAGAAAAGAGATAATTTTTATATATAAACGGTAGCTTTTATGAAAGAGGATCAATTGATAAATTCGCGTCAAACAAGCAACATGTAAAGAAATTCATTCATTCATAAATTTGATCGCGAAAATATCACATTGAGAAGAAATTGTTTTAAAGTATGCAATACGCATATCGTAATTAATAATTACCATGTAACAATGAATACAGAAGTTAGTTTTAAACGTAACCTGCGTAAATATGAAAATTGGTAAATGCAATTATTTGATTTTATAATATAAAATAAAGATGGTAAGTGCTTCGATATAAAAGCTATTTAAAATTTTATTGAATAATTAAACCGAAGATGCACACAGGTTTCTAAATGGTTTCTAAATGGAGATGTAAATAAGATGAAAATCTTGTAAACTAAGATTTGAACGTACATTTAAAATAAAGACAAGAAGCAGAGGATATCTAATCACGAATTGGAGAAGCGCCTCGTCGATTTTTGCAAGTATTACTTTTAAAACATTGTTTGTAACTGATATTTAGTATTTGTCATTTAAATTTAAAGTAGAATAGGTCTTAATTATATAATAATTTTTTTGTAAGGATATTTAGCAGGTAGTTTATGATCAGAGTACGAAACACTCTCACCTTTTAATAGATTATCCGTTCAGTATTTTTTGGCCGAACAAACCTTACAAGCGTGGGAGTCAATGCCAGGTAAACTATCCACAAGAGAAGAAATTTAGTTCTGTAAATTTAAACCTAAATAAGGTAAGAAATATTTTGACAATTAAGTAAATGGGTACTTGTTAAAAATAATTTTATGTTTGAAAGAAACTATGCTGTAAATGTTCTATATGATTTTAGACTGTATAAATGCTTTGTGATATTGCTATTTGACTTCATTTTGTAAACTTCCGCATTTCCGTTGAGCTGGCCAGGCAAGGAACAGTTAGAAAGGAAGGTAAGACAGAAATTTCAAATTTTACAATTTGCTGTATCTGTATCACAGCACACTTTTAGCGGCGCACCAACGCGGCCATTGCCACAGCATTCGACAGCTCGACGCTGGGCATATCATAGCAATATATATATATATATATATATATATATATATGTAGTGGTTTTAACGGGTTAAATTTAGGTATGAACAAGGCAATTTCAAACACCCTGTATAGAGGAAACAGCCATAAGCTACGTGCAAAATTTATTTCATTTAGTTGATTTAAAGTAACAAGTATTACAATAATTTTACAATTAGTGATTAAAATTTAGTTAGGTTCGTAAAGAAAATAAATTGTATAAGCCAATGGAAATTATTAATTAATTTAATTGAGTTTAATTAAAAGGGTTATAACGTCTAATACGCATAAGAGCATGAAAAATCGATAATAACAAGGCGAAAAGCTTTACTAACAAACGAACAGACGTTGAATATAAAATACCTTGAAACGCAAACTCCTAGAAATGTTAGTTTAAAACGTTAAAACGTTCGTTGAACACCTGCATGTTTTGGAAAGGTCATGTGTAGATAAAAGACAATATTCGAGGTATATCGTGCAAACGGTCGGACGGTTCGCATGAACGCTAACCAAAAGTTTCCTTAAAGCGCAGAAGGGATGGACAATCAATGATATGCTTCGGAATGAGACAGGAATAATAGCATTTCACTTCGAAACGCACGTATTCAGTCCACGTGGGTTAGATAGCACGCAGACAGTAATATCGATTTTCTACCACTCAAGCGAGGGTAAAAGGAAACATCTAATATGCATAAAAGAGGAATTGAGTTAATATAGGCGGGGTTTTTAAAACGTCACTGAAAGTATCATTGGTCTAAATAGTTAATTGTAAAACAGACAAATATCGTTTCAACGAGCTAAAATTCGGGGAGTTTTGAAAACGGTTATACCAAAATTTGAAGAACGAGTGAGTTTAATTAAATATTTCGCGTTAGGAGGGTTTGGAGAGGTTACACTCAGAATCGTATAAATATGAGAGAAGAGTTATTAAGTGGCTCTTTGACTTCGCTCTCTTTGACTTCGCTCTTTGACTTCGTTAAGTTGCATTGCTTATTACGTACAGAAATCTACCACGAGCTTGTAGGTATTTAAAATTTATAAAGTGAACACTACAGTGTTGGCCTCATAGTTTGAAACGTGGATAGTGTCGAGTTTAATTTTAACTGAGGTGCAACAGATATTTTAACAATCTCGTGAAGTAAAGTAAAGTAAAGTAACGTAAATTAAATTATGCAATAATACAAAAAAGTGTAATATACTTGGATTTGGATGGATCTTGAATGAATAGCATGCAGCACAACTTAAATGGTGTTCATCTATAAATAGCTGGAGGCGGCAAGCAGAGCAGAACCACGAGACCGAGGGTGCAGGAACTTAACTTCATCGTCAACGGAGTAGGGATCTTCAAGAAATTCCAGGTAACGCATTAGAATTTGCTGTTTTTTATAAACTATGAGAATTATTGTGATATGTGAGAGTGAACTTTGATGGTATTTTGCATTATTTTGGCGTATTGAAAATAATACGCATAACTAACTTTGATTATGGTATTTGAATATAAATCTAAAGGTGTATATAAGGCTTATTAACATTCCTCATAAATTTGAAATTTTATTGTTAATAGTACATGGGTTTTTTTGCGTTTGTAGTAAGGGTATGCAAAGAAAAAGCATACATTAATAAAATAAACTGGGTTATCATGAGCTCACCATACTCTAGAGTGTACTAATTAGAAATAATTATAAATAAAAAAGAAAAATAAGGTATTATTCAGGGCCCATTTACTCCTGTTACATTTAATGTGTTTAATATTTCAATTTAAAATCCTAGACTTTACAAAGATAGAATTTATTGAGGTGTAACTTGAGCACCGAAATGTAAATAATCTTGAATTATTATTTGTAAATAGTGGTAAATAAATATTGTATGATTGTTGTATTATTTTGTGGTTTTATTGAGAGTGTGCGTGAACGGTAAAGAGTATGATAGTAAATATAGGTATCCAAGAGGAGGCCCAACTGAGCTAGTCTGGGAGCTGTTGAAGAAATCAATTAAAGTGACGGAGCAGGAATTTGGGTAAGAAATTTTTTTTTGAAAAATGTTCTATTTTTTGAAATTTTCTTGAAAATTAAATAAATTTTCGAAGCTACTGAGCTACAGAGCGAAGTTGTACGGCAATTTATGACGCCCAATTCGTGAGGCTCGATTCATACAGGCATTACACGGCAATATATATATATATATATATATATATATATATATATATATATATACCTTCGTTTAAGATGGTCACGCACATCACATCAAAAGCCAACAATATCAGTATTTAAAACCATTGCTAATAAAATAGAAATCGTGATAGGACTTGCCAGCTTTTCTATACCAACAGAGCCGAATACTTTCAGCGTTTCGAATCAAGATGCAATTTACTTACTAAAAAATTCAATTAAGCTGCACATTACAGCTTTAACCCTCAGTGAATTCAAGGGAAACTGCACCCTGAGGAATTGAAATGTTAACTGAATTTCTTCGTGCAGGTTCATTTTATTGTCATCTGTTATTTGTAATTTTAAGAGATGGAGTATAGTAAATAAGATAAAATGAACAGGTTATAGCATAGCGCCAGATTGCTCTGAAATACAATAAGTTTTCAAATTAATTTTGATTGCGGTAACCTCTAGTGACTACTTTATTTACTAAAGTTGAAACCTTAAACATGAGATTGTTGAGAAAATAGGTAACGCTAGTAAGTTATCATACAGTGTAGTTGCCTGCCATCTGCTGTATAATAACTGCAAGTATAAATAGATTACACAGGTCTATCATAGTTTTTCGTTATTTTATCTATCATTTAATAGCTATAACTATTTATGCGGGCCCATTTGATTATCGGATAATGATGTCACATACTTCATTGTTAATGAATATTCTGGAAGTACCAAAACGCCCAAAACATGAATGTTATTTGTAAGTCCAGGATTAATACGTGCATCCATTATATTATAGACAAGTGGACGACGAGCTGGAGGCTCCAATTTACTCCATTTATGATTTTATCTTTTTCTAAAAAGTAATCGCTGGCTTGAACTTCTTGCTCGTCTTGACCACACAACTGTTCTTCAGTAATTGCCGCCTGCTCTTTTTCGAGTAATTCACCAACGTTGCTCTCCTGTGCCTGATATTCGACGTGAACATTTTCTTGTTCCACAATCAGAAACATTGCCTCCATTTGAACCTACATGTGCGTCTTCTTAATTCATTTCTTCATAATTAAGCACGTAAGTCTCATCATTATCATCAGTCTGAAATATACACATATACATCACTCGAAAATAGTAAATAAGAAAACAATTTTTTCACAAACGTATTTTTTATGTGCTTCATATGACAAACCTAAGTATGTAGTTTCATTGAATTCACGAAAGGAACTATCTTTCTCGCGAAACTAATTTCGCAAACTTATTCTTCGCACAAGGAAATGTATACCATAAGCAAAATAAACAAATCGATAGATATGTGTTCGTGTGACAAATTGTTACATGCTAAATTGACTCTAATTACCGGACTGAAATTTACCCTTTCACGGACACATAACAGTAAATAATACACCAGCTAGACAGTGGTGAGGGTGCGTTCTATAAAAGCAAATGCAAATCTTTTTAAGTTTATACAAACTTTAACACTTTCATATACACCTACCTAGAAAAATCTCTGAACTTTCTGTCCAATACATTTTGTTGAGCGCCAACCCAGCTGCAATTCAGTCTCGAATAAACGATGGGTGATCTTAGAAACGACTAAACGGGTATTTTTAACTGCCACACTGGTTTATAGAGCCTTATGTACACTTTCTTCTCACCAACCAAATTAAACTAAGCACAAGCAATAATAAAAGTGCAAGTCGTTAATCTAACCTATATTATTAAGTTGAGTATCACAGTACTTAACAAACACGACAAACACAATTAAATTAAACTGTATCTCTGATTGACCAAGTATTCGTGTATCTAAAAGAAAAGGAACATTTTTAATTTATTTAATTGTAGATATCTAACCAGCTTGACTGGTACATATAAATTTCTGCCAATGCAATTGTGGTGTTTGTTTCCTTTAGAACTTGCTATTACATTACGCTTGTAACTAGGCGTGCACCAACGTAAAAGATCTGATACCAATAAATTTTATGTAAATAATGAAATATACATTAGCAAAATATGGAGTAGATGGAAAACAAAAACTTTATCACTCACAGCTTGTTGATTTATTGCAAGATTCAATCGACCTTTTCGTGCTGTTAACCTGGATGTTAGTAATCCATTCATCTAACTATCGTTAACGGAAAGTATCCACTCCAGAGACTTTTACAACGTAACAGCATTTTTGTCGAATCTGCGATTTCTTCTGCGCTTACATCTTGTTTCCTACAAACCCGAATTCAAAGCAACTGTTACACAAATTACTTTAACCGATTCACCAGCCCGACAATGGTGCTTGACGCTCGACGAACTCAAGATAAAAACTTGTATTGTAATATTTGAATGAATCTGAATTATCCCTTTCATTATGCTGTGATAGTATTTATAGGCTATATTATTTTAGGTGATTGCCCGATCTGTTCACACGGTTTGTACGATTTGAACTGTCTTAAGGTTGAGGTCTAAAATTTTTGGTGCGTGAGAATGGTTATCGGCATTTTCATAGTTCCTATTTAATATTGACATCTACATCATTGGGTGGTCAGTACATGTTAAATATTTACAATTTTTATGGATTTCTGTCTGTTTGAGTGATTTACAATGATTTCGGTGGCTCACAATGAGTGAGAAGGTTTACAAACATATTTCCCTAAGCTTTGTAATTTATCTAAATGCGTCGTTTTTTTATCTAATTTAATATGTCTGCTGTGAAGTACCAGTTTTAATTGCTGGTTATAAAAGAATATACTAGGCACTTTACTATGTCCTGCTTTAATATTACAATGAATTAGCTATGTTGGTCATTGTAAACCACCCAAGCTTCTATAACTAACTTATATTGGTGCTTTTCTATTTAAAAATGTATTCTTAATTAACACATTAGTACTACAAAAACTTTGTAACAAATTAAATTATTTATTATAACAGGAAACTGAGCGTAGCTGTCAGTATAAATATCTTCTGCGAGAAAAAGATATTATATAACTCATACAAGCTGCATTTTCATTCACCACCAATGTATTACATATCATCGGTATAGAAATTTTGTAGTAAAGTGTGTACATACCTGGGTAGGCATGTGTACGATACGTATGATACAAAAAAAAACAAAATTATACGTATGCAACGTTAGAAACTGATTTATTACATGGAAACATGAGGCTAAAGAAACATTCAGGGCCTTGCATGTTTTCAGTAGGTTGCTATTTAATTTTGTAATTTCCAAAACTACCCAAGCTTGCGGTTGTAGACATAACACTTAATAGCTATCTTTATAATATAATCGGTGTAATTTTATAAGAGGGTTACTAATAATTAACAACTCAACCAAGTGATTAATCTAGGGTCAGTGGCTATTTTAGTAGCACATACAAAATTGGTATTTTGTATTGGTAAAGTTATTAAACTTCTTACAGCTAATTATGTTACACATTAATAGCAGACTGTGTTAGACAAGTTATATTTCACTGATGTGCATGTGAATAGTTTCTGTACGGATGTGTTTAAAAGAGGTGTAGGAACTTTCTGTAGTTGAAATTCAATGTAATAACATATATTTCATTTCTTGTATTTACAGTAAAGTTATATATAGTTTTGAAAACAGTTTTTGTAACTACCGAAATATAAGTGGCACAGTTCCTGTATGAAATTCCGAGTAAATATTATTGAAAAATTTTCGTCAGTTTCAAATGTTTACAGAATATAAAGTTGAAAATTTAATGATATCTATAGGGAACCGCAATCGTTGGACCGCCATTCTAGCAATTAAATAAGCTGTCTGCTGTAGACCAACATTCTGGTAATCAAATCACTGCCTACACCGATTAGCAAATCCACGAAGATTTTCAAAAAAGTATTATACAAAACAAAAGGGTATAATGATAGAATTAATTACAATGTGCATGTAAGTATGTTTTTGAAATTTCTAATCTGTCGATTTCTTCATAAAATATTTTATGTCGATTGAAACATTTATTGAAGAAAACATGAGAAATCCCAGCTATGACACTCAAATACTCAAAATACAAACACAATAAATAAAGAAATAATAATGGACCATTTAATTTAGAATATTTAATATGCATGTCAAGTTTCTATGGTAACCCAAATGACTTAAACGAATTTATTTCTTTCATAGAAAGTGTAATGAACTTGTTCATTCATCCATCAAAACCAAATACGTTTCAAAACTTATTCATATTCAAATCTATTTTAAATAAATTAACACGCCAAGTCAAAGTCGCTGTTAATATACAACATGTCAGCACTTGGACAGAATTTAAAAATACACTCAGAAATTTTAGCGATCAAAGAGATGACACTTCAATTTGGTGTTACTAAAGCAGGGTATTGATAAGCCTTTGGTATTTTATGAAAAATGTATACAAATCTTAAGATTATTGTATTGGTTTGTAATTGCAAACTAAAGGAATGAAAGTATAACTATGAAAAACGAGAATTTACTAAGCTGGCGTTAAAGTCATTTCTAAAGTGGCTTAAGAGAACCTTTGGGTCATAGTATTAGAGCTATGAGACCAGATACTCTACAAAGAGCTTTCAATTTATTACGGAAGAAGACAACGTTAGGTATTTTCAAAAGGACTAAGCACCGCATAACACGGGTAAATTATTACTAAACCATAATCATCATCATTAGGTCTTCAGTCCTAGAACTGGTTAGACGCGTACCATCATTGTTCCCTATTCTGAACTAACCTACAGATTTCCCTGAAATATGCACAGTTTGCATCTATAACTGTCTGATCTAGGTCTACATCTACCTCTTTTTTCCTATCTCTGCTTGTAATATATCACATACTATTCCCCACAAATGCCTTAGAACGTATTCCGCCCTACTATTTCTCTTTTTCCCCAGATATCCTTGTTCCCATACTATTTCTGTAACTTATTTGTTATTATCTTTGTCTGTCCATGCTATCGTCCTCATACATCTGGATCATTTCAAAAGACTGCTACCGTTTTTGTGTCTGCATTTCAGCCAACATTTTTTAACATGTTTCTATTTATCCAATTGAGAGGATGGTTATTAAAGAAGTGTGCGATTGCATTATTGAAAGGCTTAAGTAGTCGTTTTTTTTTATATTTACTTTGAGGGGGAAAATTCATTATGATTTAAGTTACCTCTTTGGTAGATTTTAACATGGTTCTGAGGCGACTCTATGGCTGGTTTACACTTGTCAGATACCAATGTTGTTCTATGAAGATTGTATATGGATCTGAGGCGACCCTATGGCGGGTATACACTTGTCAGATACCAATGTTGTTCTATGAAGATTGTATATGGATCTGAGGCGACCCTATGGCGGGTTTACACTTGTCAGATACCAATACTGTTCAACGGAGATTGTATATGGTTTTGAGGTAACCTTATTGTGGATTTATACTTGTCAGATACCAATGCTGTTTTACAAGGATTGTTAATATGCTTATTTTTATGTAATTAGTTATTTTATGTATAAATAGAAATCATGTATGTAGGCTGTATTTCATGTTAATATTGCAAGAAAAACCCAGGAAAAACTTGCAAAGCTACCTAGATATTGTGGGCATTTGATTTTCATTTGTTATTTCTTTTAGTAATGGAATCCATTGTTTACTGAAAGTCACGGATTCGTTTGCAACGCAGTTATTTTTATGTAGGATTATATAGGCAGCTTCTTTGATTTTGCGTTTTTGGTGGTTTCCTTCTTTTTCTTCTTTTCAGGGAGTATGTGTATTCAGCTCGTTCCCTTTCTATTGTTTTCTAATTTTATACCCTATTTTACCGAGATTCTGTGAAGGAGGTTAAGCAACCTGTGGCTACCAAGATCCCCCAACACTTAGACATTTGCCGAAATAATGGTTTTCTAGTAAATCCTTTCACACACTTAACATTATTCGAGAATATTGCGCACCCAATTCTTGTAGTTGCTTATACTAATCATCATGTTTACGCACAGTTATCTTTTCGTCATTAGTTTATCCATCTTGGGATTGGTTGGATGCGTACCTCCATTGATTTCTATTCTGGGCTAGCCTACACATCTCCCTGAAACCTCTACAGCCTACATCTTTTACTATCTGTGTGCAGTAGTCTAATCTAGGTCTGCCTCTTCTTCTCTTTTTTCCTATCTCTGCTTCTAAAATATTCCGCACTATTCCCTCATGCCGTAGTATGTGGCCTATCATCCTATCTCTCCTATTTTTTACCGTTTTCCACATATTAAACCATAATAATAATAATAAATACAAGCAACCACCACCTAATTCTGATAAAAGTAGATTCCCCTCGCAAACTTTAAACATCAAGCCTCGTTCAAATTTTACCTCACAAAAAATTCCTATAAATTCCCAGATTTTTTGAAAACCAAATTATCAAACTTACCAGAGACGAGCCTCTAGAGACGTTTTTAAGCCAAACCCAAATTTTAAACCCACTAATTCGGCAGTCTCTATGTCTACTTCGACTAAACAAACCTTTCACAAACCATTTCAATTTGCACCCTAATGATTTACATCTGACGAGTTATAAAGTCAAGAATCTGAAGAAAGTCCACCGGTAAACAAAACTTTGCATGATCAGAATGCTATTAATTCCAATATAGAAGAATTCGAAAACGATGATCAAAATAAAAATTTTCAGAAGGTTCCAATGCAGAACGAGATAACATAATTGATTTTAATAATAATGAAGGGAAAATAAATAAACTTCATTAAATATACCATCCCAAACAGAATTTATCCTTTTAGTTGATACGGGAGCTACCTCCATCCTTTATTAATCCCGAAATAGTAACCAAATACTGACCAGCAAAAGTAAAATACGACCCAATTACAATGTCAAATTGTTTTAATAAATCCAGACAAAATTATTTTGCATTAATCCCTAGTTCAAAATTTTCAATAACCACTCGAACATGCTTTAATTTCACTTAAGTTCCATAGAATTTCAAAGGTTTAATAGTTACAGATAATTTAAAGGAATTAAAGGCCAAGGCAAATTTGGAAAACAACCTTTTAATTACAGCTCAAGCAAAAATTCCTATTTACTTTCAGGAATCAAATAGTGCTATAAATATAATAAAAGTGGAACCCCTAATGGAAAAACAAATTTAATTGAAAGTTTCTGTTAAAGATAGAGAAATTGTCATACCCTCTACCAAAATGGAACATATAGAAGTGCCTGAATGTTTAATACTAGAAAAATATGTTAAAGCATTTACAACAATAAACAATTTTTCGGATTCTCCCATAGCCATAAATGTTGATGGACCAACCACCGTTTTTCTTTACCAAGCAAATCAATTTGAACGTTCGTGTAAAGTAAATCGTTACGACGCCGAAACAAAACCTGTTTGTCTCTCTCATCAGAATAGACCACATGAATTCAGAAGGAGAAGATGCTATTTTGAAACTATGTTCTAAATATTCCAAAATTTTTCACATCGATGGACAAAGCCATACATTCACAAATAAAATTAAGCATTTAATACGAACCACAGATGGAATTCAAATCTATTCTAAAGTTATCGATACCTCTTTGTTCACAAGTAAGAAGTAAACGATGTAAAAGAGCAAGTTAACAAAATGTTAAAATCCAAAATTATAGAATCCTCTACTTCTCCATGGTTCAGCCCCATGTGGGTAGTACCAAAAGTTAGATGCTTAGGGCAAGCAAAAATGGCGCATTTTAATTTGGCAAGTGAGTTCAACCGAGTGGAAATGGACCCAAATGATGTTGAAAAAATTGCATTCGATACACAGAGTATACATTTTCAGTTTCTTAAAATGCCTATGGGATTGAAAAATTTTTTTTCTACTCTACAAGGAGTGATGGACCATGTTCTACACGGCTTAACAGATATATTTGAAGCATATATGGACGATAGTATAATTTAGAGTGTTTCCTTCAGGAGCACCTCACCAATTTGAAAACGGCATTCAAAAGATTAAAGAAATCTAATTTTAAAATCCAGTCGAGTTTCTAGGACACGTAATTATCCCAGATGGCATAAAGCCCAATCCAGAAATAATTAAATTTTTTAAAAATTCTTTCCTACCTTCAACTACTAAACAAAAAAATTATTTTTAGGATTATTAGGGTATTATTAGAAATGTATAAAAAACTTTGCCGACTTAACTAAACCCATGACAAATATCTTAAAAGGAAGGAAAAATCGAACATACCCCTGATTTTATTGGATGTTTTAAATTATGTAAAACTATATAGGCAATGAACCGATACTCCAATTCCCAAATTTCGAATTACCGTTTAATATAACAACCAACGTTAGTAATCATCGTCATTGGGTCTTCAGTCCTAAAACTGGTTAGACGCGTACCATCATTGTTTCCTATTCTGAACTAACCTACAGATTTCCCCGAAATTTGCACAGTCTGCATCTATCACTATCTGATCTAGGTCTACATCCGCCTCTTTTTTCCTATCTCTGCTTGTCATATATCCCATACTATTCCCCAAAAATGCCTTAGAACGTATTCTGCCCTTCTATTTCTCATATTTTTTTCCCAAAGATATCCTTGTTCCCTTACTGTTTCTATAACCTATTTGTTATTACCATTGTCTGTCCATCCTCAAACATCTGAAGCACGGCATTTCAAAAACCGCTACTGTTCTTCTGTCTGCTTTTCAGACTGCTCGTATTTCGTAGGCATATTGTCTGTGCTGTGCTCCACACATACGCTTTCAACAACTTTTTGTTCTATGTTTGTTGTCTTTCATCATAGGCGCCGTTCTTTCTTCTTAGATGCAGTTCGGTCACTTTCTATTGTTTTACAATTATATACCCTATTTCTCTGACATTCAGAGGTTGCGAAGGGGGGTAAGCAGCCTGTGGCTGCCAAGTTTCCCCAGCACTTGAACATTTACTGATTTAATATTTTTTCCAATATGTCTTTTCGCACAGTCAACATTAGTTGCAGATATTTCACAACAAACTAGTTGTTTATAATAATCATCAGATTTGTCTGCGCTTATTTTTTCGTCATTGGGTTTCCCGTCGTAAAACTGGTTGGACATGTACTTGCACTTATTTCTTTTCTAAACTAACCTACATGGTTCCCTGAAATTCTCACACAGCAATACAGCTCGGTTCCCCTTATATTTTTTCTAATATTATGCCGTATTTCACAGAGATTTATTGAAGGGGGTTAAGCAACCTGTGGCTGCCAAGATCCCCAACACTTAGACATTTGCCGAAATAATAGTTTTCCAGTAAATGCTTTCACGCAATTACCATAATTCGAGAATATTGCCCATCCAATGCTTTTAGTTGCTTATAATAAATATCATGTTTCTTCTATTGTTTTCTAATATTATGCCCTTTTTCACCGAGATTTATTGAAGGGGGTTAAGCAACCTGTGGCTGCCAAGATCCCCAACACTTAGACATTTGCCGAAATAATAGTTTTCCAGTAAATGCTTTCACGCAATTACCATTATTCGAGAATATTGCCCCTCCAATGCTTGTAGTTGCTTATAATAAATATCATGTTTAAGTGCAGCTACTTTCTTCATCATTAATTTATCCATCTTGGGACTGGTTGGATGCGTACCTCCATTGATTTCTCTTCTGAGCTAGCCTACACATTTCCCTGAAACTCCTACAGCCTACATCTTTCACTATCTGTGTGCAGTAGTCTAACCTAGGTCTACCTCTTCTTCTCTTTTCTCCTATCTCTGCTTCTAGTATATTCCGCACTATTCCTTCATGCCGTAGTATGTGGCCTATCATCCTATCTCTCCTATTTTTTACCGTTTTCCACATATTTCTTTCTTACCCTACCATTTTTAGTACCTCTTCGTTCTTAACTTTGTCTGTCCATGATATCTTCATCATACGTCTGTAGCACCACATTTCAAAGGCTTCTACCTTTTTCTTGTCCGCTTTTCCCACTGTCCAGGATTCACAGCCATACAGTGCTGTGCTCCACACATATGTTTTGAGCAATCTTTTCCTTGTTTCTATGTTTGTGGTCTTTGAGCACAGTAGTTGCTTTTTCTTGTTAAATGTAGCACAACCTTGTGCTAATCTTTGTTTTATATCTTTTGTGCTTTTCCCATCTTGCGTTATTTGGCTTCCTAGGTAGCAGAAATCCTTAACCTCTTGTAAGTTCGTGTTACATATTTGTATTCTTGTTTTTGATTTATTTTTACCTCCTTTGCATACTAGTACTTTAGTTTTACCTTTGTTAATTTTCATACCGTATCTCTCTGTTAGAACCGTTTCCATTTCATTGAGAGCAGCTTCTAACTCTTCCTTGCTAGATGCTAATACTGCTATATCATCTGCAAATCTAAGCATATCAATTTTTTGTCCCTGCATAGTAATTCCAAATGTCTTCCTGCATTTGACAGTATTCATTGCCTCCTCAATGTACAAGTTAAAAATTAGTGGGAATAGGGAACATCCCTGTCTTACCCCTTTCCTGATGTTTACTTCTCTACGTTCCTGCTCTAATTCTATTACTCCTGTTTGCTCTTTGTATAAGCTATGCACTATCCGTCTATCCCTATAACTCATTCCAATCTTTTTGAGTATTTCGAACATTTTTTTCCATTTTACATTGTCAAATGCTTTTTCCAAATCTACAAACCCTATATACACGCTTTCCCCTTTTTCTATTGTTTTCTCCATTATCACCCTCAGAGTTAAGATAGCCTCCCTTGTTCCCCTGTTTTGCCTAAACCCAAATTGGTCTTCTCCTAGTATTTCTTCGGCCCGTTTTTCCATTCGTCTTTGTACAATTCTAGTTAATATTTTTGATACGTGTGCTGTCAAACTTATTGTTCAAAAATTTTCACATCTATCTGTGCCTTTTTTTTTGGTATAGTTACTATGATATTATGTTTGAAATCTTTGGGTATCTCGCCTGTCTCATACATATAGCTTACAAGTTGGAAGAGACGTTCTGTTACTGCTTGACCAGCGGCTTTTAAAGTCTCCGCTTGCACCTTATCTGTACCCGGCGCCTTACCATTTTTCAGATCCTTTAATGCTATTTCAAATTCATCTCTAAGTATAGGATATCCCAAGTCATCATTTTCAATGTCTGATTCCTTTTCTAATGCAGTTAGTTCTTCTCCTGCATATAAATTCCCTATATATTCTTGCCATCTACCCACTTTCTCTACATTTTCTATAATGACATTTCCTCCCGCGTCCCTTATTTTTTTGCTATACGGTTCTATATCCCTAAAATTCATTCTAATTAGTTTGTATGCTTCATCTGTCTTTCCTACATCCATCTTAGTTTGTACCTCTTTGCACTTTTCATCAATCCATTGTTCTTTAGCTTTCCTGCATTTTCGAATAATTTCCCATTTTATGGCTTTGCATCTCTGTTTTCTTGTTTCGTCTGATTTATTTTTGTATTTTCGTCTTTCTTCTATTAAATTCAGGATATCCTTTGTTATCCATGGTTTCTTATTTTCTTTTTGTGTATACCCCAGAATATCTCTGGCCGCCATGTCGAGGCTGGATTTAATGTTATTCCATTCTGTTTCTACTTCCTTAGTGTCAGATATTTTCCCGATATCTTTGAGCAATTCATTTGACCTTTTTTCGAATCTTTCTTGAATATCTTTCTCTTTTAGTTTCTGTAGGTCCAAGTGCCTTTTTCCGTTTCTTTTTTCAAATTTTTAAATTTAAGTGCGGCTTTCATAATTACGATGTTGTGGTCAGTGTCTATATCTGCTTCTGGGTAGCTTCTACAGTCTTTTACTTGATTCCTAAACCGTTGTCTAACAAGAATGTAATCTATTTGATATCCTCCTGTATCTCCTGGCATCTTCCACGTATATCGTCTTCTAGCATGATGTTGAAATAATGTGTTTGTAATGATTAAATTGTTCTTGTCGCAAAATTCTACCAGCCTATTTCCTCTGTCGTTTCTAGTGCCTAAACCAAATAAAGCTACTATCGCTCCTTCTGTACCCTCACCTACCACTGCATTAAAATCCCCCGTAATTATTAAATTTTCATGTCCTTTTACGTATCTTAGTATGTCCTCGATAGAGGTGGGCATGTATACTTGTATTATTACTGTGTTTACCGGTTTAGATTCTAACCATGAGTACTCTTTCGTTCTTTTGTAAGTAATTTTCTACACAGTATCCTATCTTTTTCCGCATAACTATCCCCACACCCAAATTTCCTTCCTCGGCTCCTGTATGAATTACCCTGAAGTCTCCACTCCAAAATTCCCCCGCCTCTGGCCACCGAACTTCGCTGATCCCTACTATGTCTAATGATAATCTATTCATTTCGATTTTTAGGTTCTCTAGCTTACCCACTTGCTTCATAGTTCTAACATTCCACGCTCCGACTCGCAAAATGTTCCCGACTGTTATTCTTAACTTTCCGATCGCATCCTCCGAAGTAGTCCCCTCCCGGAGATCCGAATGGGGGACTATTTTAACTCCGGAATCTTTTACCCCAGAGAATGCCATCATTTTATTATAGTTTAGGTACGCTGTGTACTTGGGATGTAATGTGGTGGTTTCCCGTTGCCTTCCACATCGCGGTAGTGTGTCTTAGACTGCCACACCGACCCCTATGGCCTCTGCCAATCTAAGTACCGAAAGAGCCACTGCCCTCTTTCGGGGACCTGTGTTAGTCTGGTTCCTCACTAACGACCCTACTACTTTGGTTGGATCTGTAGTTTGGCTCTTTAGCTCATTAGAACACGCAAGCCATTTCACCTGTTCTAGTAATCTAGAACTTCGGCAAGGTGCAGGTCCATTCGAAATGAAACGTTAGTAATATAGGTGCAGTATTATAACAAAGACCATAAGTAAAGATCTCCCTGTTTCATTCATGTCAAGAATGCTTAATGATGGCGAGCGTAATAAGATATTTTTGGCCATATGTGTATGGACTTAATTTCAATCACGAATCATCGGCTAATACAATAGTTATTCTCATTAAAAGAAACCAACTCTAAAATTTTGAGTTAAAAATTAAAAGTTTGGCTATTATAGCTATAGTATTATTTATATGAAAGGTAAATTAAACGTCAATGCAGACGCCCTCTCACGTGTTGAAATTCATACTAAAGAAATAACTCAAACTCCGACTGTTGATAATGATCAACTCTCTAAAGAACCTGCTAACGATGAAGTCTCAGATAACCAGTCTATACTTGTAAACCTTGACAAACAGGAGCACTTTAATGATTCCGATGAAATGACACAACATTCAAACAATGACAAAAATCTGAGCCTGGAAGTTCCAATCTCAGAAAAACCGTTAAATTATGACATGAATCAGTTAGTATTGACAAATGTAAATTTTTCACCTTGTTTGCCAAAAATTTTATATTATCGTGACCGACAAAAAATTCATGTACAACTATCGAAAAAATAATTTTGATGCCAACTTCATCGATTTTGTCAAAAAATTCATTGTCCCCCAAGTAACGCATTATGTTTATCTTAAAGATCAGGACGCATATGGCCTCCCGTGTTCCCCTGTTTTGCCTAAACCCAAATGGATCTTATACTAGTATTTCTTCTGCCCCATTTTCCATCTGTCCTTGTACAATTCTAGTTAATATTTTTTATACGCGTGCTGTCAAACTTTTTGTTCGAAAGTTTTCACATTTATCTGCACCTTTCTTTTTGGTATAGTGACCATGGTGTTACATTTGAAATCTTTGGGTATATCGCTTGTCTCATACATATAACTTACAAAAGACGTTGTGTTACTGCTTATCTAGCGGATTTTAGAGTTTCTGCTTACACCTTACCTATACTCGCTGCCACATTATTGTCCAGACTTTTTATTACTAATTCAAACTCATCTTTAAATATGGGATATCCCAAGTCGCCTTTCTCAATGTCCGATTTTACGGTTTTATATCTCTAAAATTCATTCCAATTAGTTTGTATGCTTCATCTGTCTTTCCTATTTCCATCTTAGTTTGTACCTCTTTACACTTTTCATCAATCCATTGGTCTTTAGCTTTCCAGCATTTGTGAATAATTTCTCATTCTATGGCTTTGTATTTCTGATACCTGCTTCATCTGGTCTGTTTTTGTATTTTCGCCTTTCTTCTATTAAATTTATAATATCCTTCGTTACCCATGGCTTCTACTGTTTTTTTATATTCCAGAATTTCTCTGACCTACATCTCTAAGCTGGATTTAATGTTATTCAATTCCGTTTCTACTTCCTTAGTATCAAAAATTTTGCCGATGTCTTTCAGTAATTCGTTTGACAGTTTTTCAAATCTTTTGTGGATATCTATATCTTTTGGTTTCTCAAAGTCAAAGTGCCTTTTTCTTTTCCCTTTTTCAAATTTTTAAATTTAAGCACGGCTTTCGTAAATGCTATGATATGGTCAATGTCTGGGTAGCTTCTACAGTCTTTTACTTGATTTCTAAACCGTTATTAAACAAGAATGTAATCTATTTGATATTGTGCTATGTCCCCTGGCAGTTTGCACGTGTATCGTCTTCTAGCATGATGTTGAAATAATGTTGTGTGTGTGATGGTTAGAAATTGTTTTTGTCGCAAAAATCTATCAGCATATTTCCTCTTTCATTTCTCGTGCCTAAATCAAATAAACTTACTACCGCTCTTTCCCTACTCTCGCCTATCACTGCATTGAAATCTCCTGCAATTATTAAATTTCCATGTCCTTTTATAAATCTTAGTATGTTTTCGATATCTTTATAGATCGCTTCTACATTCTCGTCACTGCAGCAAGAGGTGGGTTTGTAAACTTGAATTATTACTGTATTTACCGGTTTATATTTTAATTTAACCATGAGTACTCTTTCCTTCTTTTGTAAGTAGTTTTCTACACAGTGTCCAATCCTTTTCTGCATGACTATCCGCACACCTCAATTTCCTTTCTCTGATCCTGTATGAATTACCATAAAGTCTCCGATCTAAAAATACTTTGCCTCTGTGTTATAAATTGTAAAAGAAGGTTTTCTACTATGTAATATTTATTATTCTTCTTTACAATATACATCACAACAAGAAATGAAAGGTATCATAATTTAATTCCGTTACTCTATACAAAACTAAATTTAATTTTAAGCCAGTACAAATAAACATCCATCTTTATTTTTATCCTTCACTCACCCTCCGCCCCCGCCGCGCATGCGCTTCATATATAAATATTAATTAAAGCCATTAGCGACAATTAACACAAATTCAAATTTTCTACTTTAAGGAGAATGTTGGTTAATCACAATTTTCCCCCGTTCTCGTTACCTATCTAATACAAGTCTATAAACCATTTTGATCTTTGTCTGAACAATTTAGAGTATCTTCGTATGAACTCGGTATTTTTGTCAATCCAGCGGGGAACATATTATCGTTTTGGATAAGTTGAGCCTCTAGTTCTTCCTCGGTGTTTGGGTTGTTTACCGTTGTATTTTTATTGTCATCAGATTGTGAATTAACCTAATTTGTGAACACTGGATTAACTGCTTTTCCATATAAAGTTCTAAAATCAAATAGGTTTTCATTGAATTCTAATTTTATTTTTTGCAAAATTCTTTAATATCAGGTAAGGATCGTAATTTTGCAGAATTTTAATGTTTATATATATTATATATATATATATATATATATATATATCCACTTTGGATTTACCAGACTGCGGAGTGCTCACTATCCTAATCCATTCTCCTGTTGTGCACGAATTACTTTGTTCCACATTACAATTGGACTCTTTTTCTAAGTTTACTCTATTAACATCTTTGGTTTCCTTTATAACTGGTGTTGATGAGGTAATTTCATAATCTTCATCACTCCAATTGTTACAAATGGAGATGGGATCACATTTGAAGTAGTTTCTCGAATGTTCTATGTGTTGTAATCTAACCTTCATTTCATCGAATTTAACATGTTTTGTCACTATTATTTTGTACGGGGGTCATAAATTTTGTACCCACATGTTTTAAGTGCATACCCTACCATTATACCATATTTGGCTCTATTTTGTAGTTCATTGCGGTATGGTTTAGGGATATAATAAAAGGCTAGACATTCAAACCGTCTTAAATATCTAATGTTTGGTTTATGGCCACTCAATAATTCGGTTGGGGTTCTATTATCTAGGGCAGCATATATTGTGCGATTCCTTGTATGTATTCCTTGTAAGTTTAGAGCGCCAGTCACTTTTAAAGTGTCCTGTTTTTCCGCACATAACATTTTCCTTTTCCTTTACAAGTATGTTACAAATTATTAGGAGATTGTGTTACACTTGTTACTAGAAGAATTATATTTCACTGAGGTGAATGTGAATAGTTTCTCTAACGGATGTGTTTAAAAGAGGTGTATCAACTTAGTCAGTAGTCTGTAGTTTGAATTTAATATAATAATATACATTTAATTTCTTGTATTTAAGGTAGAATTATAAATTGTTTTTAAAAAGTTTTTTTAACTACCGAAATACAAGTAGCTATACCCTCCAAAAAATTGTTATTATAATCATCAGACATATGGTTGTTGCTAACAGTGAAGTTACTAAGTGTGGGCAGCCTTAAAACAGATTTTCCAGAACTAACTACTTTTTAGTAATGTCTTGAGGAAATAGTTAGGTTAATTTACTAATTATTCTTTTTTATAGTATTCTTATATTCTGATATACTTTTTAGAAGGTCAAGGTGTAGACTTTTTAGAGAATTTCAAGATATATCTAATCCATTTATAATGCCAGAATCTGTATTTATGAAAATGTATCGGTTGCCTATAGCTATTGTCATAGATTTGCTAATATCACAAATAGTGCCGCAATATACGTTTTGGACGTAGAGCAAGTTATATTCCAGTTCACATAAGAGTAAGCAGTAAAGTAAACGTTAAAAGCGGACATGCACAATTATGCGTTTAAGATGCTAGCAGTCTTACACCTCTTAACCCAAGGATGTTATCAAGTGTCTGTTGGAGTCGATAATGTTATAACTGTAACACAAAGTACAGTAAGCAAAATGATTACTAAAGTTATTCATGTAATTGTTGCAAACCTATTTCCAATGTATGTATATTTTTCGGTCAATCAGGAAGAACTTGGAAATGTAAAGCACCAGTAAGTATAAAGTGTATTTTCTATCTAGCTTTTATATATTGTATTGTACGTTGTAAGTTGAATTTGATATTATTTGCTAACAGCATGCATATTTTGAGAGCAGTTATTAGTTGTCCATAACTTTTTACTTTAAAATTACACAAAAAGGATTTGTGTCCACCCTTAATCATCTTGAACTTGAGTGCTATAAATAAACGATTAAGCAATTCATATAATTTATTTAACATGGTTGCAGAGCGTGGTTGGTGGAAAGTTAGCATTAAGTGAAAGAGTCCACAGCTGTTTCTGTACATACAATATTAGAAAATGGCAGAAAAGAGGAATGGTTATATTTTACCTTTATTCGATGAAAAAGACTGGGCGAAGTAGAAATTTAGATTAATGCTAATATTGGAAAGTAAAAATGTTAAAACTGTAGTTAATATTTGCGTCTCAGACTTCCGCTGGATTCAGTTTTAAATTGATTTTAATTGGTGCTCGATAATCAACGAACTTCGTTCGTTTATGAAATCGATTTGTCGTCCGTCTGTCTGTCCGTCCGAGGCCTTTCTAATGGTCGGACATCAATGTGTGATACATCAATCGATTCAGCTCGGTGTCCTGAGCTTAAGTTTTGATGTCAGTTGAAATCGGGTCACGGGGATGCCGTGCCCCCGCGATATTCCGTCGGGAAAATTAAAATTTCAAATAGGTCCAAAATTAATGTGCGATACATATTTGGACTCCCCTAACATAGCTGAGTCGAAATATGGCACCCCCCACAAAATCTGACCACGGATACCTGACCCCCAGGAATTAATTTTATCAAAATTTCAAATAGGTCCAAAATTAATGTGCGATACATATTTAGAATCCTTTGAAAAACTGAATCGAAATATGATGCCCCTTATTTACACACACACACACACACACACAAACACACATACATACATACATACATACATACACACACATATATAGCTTTTAAAATATTTATTCAATAAAATAAAATATATTAAAATGTCTCTTTTGTTGTTTATAAATTTTTGTATTTTATCTGAATACTTATAATTAATTATTACAACATAATAATTTTAATTTCTTTAAATTGTTTTAAAGTAAGTCTACATTTGGAAGTTCGTTGCGACAATGCCTTGCATTTTCAACTTGTTTTTTTGATAGATTTGTAAAGTTTGTGTGGCCTAATTTTTTATGCCATAGTTCCCTTTTTGCTAAAATAAGAGGTATATGATTAAGGCCTAGTCCAAGCTACACACGCAAACTAAATGAAATTACTACAAGATGTAATAGAAGTCTAATGGATAGTGCAGGGTATTTATTGACAGATTCTAAATAAAAAATATTGGCCGGGATGCGTAAAAACTACAGCTTACCTTAGTAGTCGAGTAACAAAACATGATACAATCAATAAAACTTCCTTTGAATTGTTTATCGGTTAAAAACGGATGTTTCAAATTCAAAAATATATGGGAGTATGGCGTTTGTTAGGACAAATGGAAGAAATCAAATTTCAAAATTGGATCCCAAGGCAGAAAAAGCCATGTTAGTAGGTTACTGTGACATGGGTTATCATATATTATTAAACAATAAATAGTTGAAAGCATACATGCCAGATTTGTAGAAAAGTTATAAATATATCAAATGAATCAGATTAGGGGTAAGGATAGACCACGAAAGGAAAACAACGAACCATTCTCGTATAGTGATTACATTGTTGGTGTGTTTTTCTTAACTTTCTTTGGGTATTAAACCACTCATAGTTTTTAAAATCATCCTAATGTACGTTTCGATCCATGATTTAGGTTTGTTGTCAAAATAATAAAATTTCAAATTTGACATTTATGACATAAATTGAAGATGACTTTAATAAATGTCAAATTTGAAATTTTTATTATTTTGACAACGATCCTAGGTCATTGATCGAAACGTAAATAAAGATGATTTTAAAAACTATGAGTGGTTTAATTCCCAAAGAAGATTAAGAAGAATGCTAAACAAACCACAACAAACATACAGGGAGTATTTATTATTGGTGTGCATTTTTTAAAGGTAAATATTCTTAATACTTTTTCTGAAGTGGTAGAATCGGATGAAAAGGTTTTATGGAAAAGGGTCTATGGAAGAGGAATTGAGTAATTTAAAGAAAAACAAAACAAAAGAATTGGTAGATATAAATTCAGTTCCAAAAGATAAAAAAAATTATACAGGTAAAATAGGTGTAAAAGTAAAGTCTGACAATGTATTTCAATCAAGATTAGAAGTTCTTGGATATCACCAACCTAAAAGTATCGAGGGGGAAATATATTCACCGGTGGCCAAAATGCCTACACTCCAATCACTAATATCAGTACATGCAGTAATGGCTGGTGTTTAAAACAGATAGATGCGCAAACATCTTTTTTAAATGGAACAGTAAACTCCAAAGTTTATGTATATTAACCACAAGGTTTTGTTGTTGATAAAAACAAAGTATGTCATTTAAATAAAGCTCGTTATAACCTACAGGAAAGTCCAAAATATGATATGAATGTTTTCTCATGAATATATGATATCTCAAAACTTTGTGAGTTTAAAGTACGATAACTGCCTGTACTTTATAGGGAATAAGAATTGTCCTGTGTATCTTATTCTGTATGTAGACTATCTACTTCTGTGCAGTCCTAATATCAACAATATAAAATATATAAAAGAAAATTTAAATAAAAAGTTTGAGATGAAAGGTTTTGGATAAACGTAAACCTATTTTGGGATAGATATCAATTATAATAAAGAAAATCGGTTAAGAAGATAAATTCAAACAAAATACATAGAACAGATTTCAGAAAAATACAATGTTATAGAAAGCAAAAATTATTGAACACCGAGATGAATTTAAAATTGAATTCAACAGAAGTCTGTGCCGCAAATATTAACTGCAAAAATTTAATAGGCGCATTGTTGTATATTAGTCAAGAAACTCTCCCAGATGTGTCGTACGCTGTCACCTATGTAAGTGGCTTTCAGAAGTGTTATTAAATTACGCATTATAAATAAGCACTCAGAATTTTAAAATATTTATACTCTATTAGACAGTCAAAATTAAATTATATTTCATTGTGTAGTACACCTCTTGATTGCTACGTGGATGCTGATTGGGCAAGTGGCGTTGTTGAATTTAAGTCACGGACTGGTGTTTTGATTAGCGTTCTAGGCAATCCAATTTTTTGGATCTTGTGGAAACGAAAGGTAGTTACAAATCGTCATGCCGTGCAGAATACACCATGCTGGCGAAAGCAACGGCTGAAGTTCTTTTTTTGATAGGCAACACCAATGACTTGTTTTAAGAAATAAGTAAACTCATTGAAATATTTGAACATAGTTTTTCGACTAAACAATTGGCTGATACAAGCAATTTTTCAAAAAAAAAAACCAAATACATAGATGTTGGTTACCATTATGCACATGATTACGTAAAGAAATATATAAAGGTTTCAACAATCTCATCTGAAGACCAAGCAGCTGACATTCTAACAAAAACTTTAGTTTTTGTAAGATCTGAAAAATTAAGACGTTCCTTAAGTATTTACTACTAATTACATTGTATACTTTATTTTATTTTGCTCTTTCAATGAAGTATGATTAAAAATTACTTGTGGAGATGCCATTCTAAAACAAACGAAGGAATTTAGAAGCATAAACTATTTGTATTCTATATTAACACTGTTGTATTTTAGTTTACTAATTATTATTTACTAAATTATGAATCGGCATGCCTTTTCTGTCAATCAGTTACTTGTCAATAATTGTTTTACTAAAATTACGCATATAAGGTTTGAGTCTACCCTTAGGATTATGGAACTTGAATGTTATAAATAAATGATTATGCAATCCATATAATTTATTTAACAATTGGTTTGCAGGCTTAAAAAAATCACTTCTTCTAATGTAAAGGGTGCAGTCGATTGCATGCATATAGCCATTCGATCTCCGTTAATAATCCACTTCAACCAGCACTGGTATACTTCAACAGGAAAGACTTTTATAGCCTTAAGGTCCATTCAGAAGGTAACAAAGACTGCTATTTTGTTAAGAGGTGTTGATATACATCAAATTTTAATTGTGGATTTGCGATTTGTTCTGAATATCTTGGCTATAAATGCAACATTCCCAGGGGCTACACACATAGCCCCCATATAGACAAACCTTTGAATAAAAGATCTGAAAGATGATCGTAAATTATGGTTCAAACCTTATCACATTATTCCTGTATTAGGCTCTGACAATACGGATTTAAATTGGCATAAGCCCGATACGACTATCTTCATATCAGAGTTAGGAATGTTGGAGAATATTGTTTTGGTGTACTTAAATAAAGATTTCGCTGCTTGCTGAAACATGAGAGTTTTACACTGCAACCATGGAAAAGCAGGCTTACTTGTATATGCATATGGTGTTGCACAATATATTAGTGGCAAGAAATATTGGATTCGACATAAGCGACAAAGATGAGTCCGATTCTAAAGATGAAGTAGAGAATATTTACAATAATCTATATGCAAATGCTAATTTATTAGCTGCTGTGAGAATCAGAAATAGACTTATTAGAATGTTTTAAGTTTAATACAAACCATATATCAATTATTGCATGGATAATGCAAGCAAATTGTTTATTTCTTGGATGTACAAATCAGTGTGTCGGAGGTGTACTACACTATGTCCATTTTTTTCGAAATTGGAGTTTCAACACTATGTTACATATCTTTTTTTGCTCTTTCCAGTGGTATATAACACTATGTCCAATTCTTTATAATTGTGGAGAAAAATATTTTAAAGTAACATTATCTTCTATTTTGCGTCGAGGTATAAAGCACCAAGTGCACATGTAATTCTATTATTAAATTGGGAAGCCTGGAATGCACACTATGTGTACATGGTGGTCTATACTTCTAGCTGGGTTTTGTCACATGAACACTAAGTGCACATGGTGTTGTAT
This sequence comes from Platerodrilus igneus, assembly GCA_036346225.1. Lineage (NCBI taxonomy): Eukaryota > Metazoa > Arthropoda > Insecta > Coleoptera > Lycidae > Platerodrilus > Platerodrilus igneus. The sequence continues at coordinate 3,753,363 of JARFIW010000500.1, read as the reverse complement.
ACTCTGAACGATGTTTTTATTCACAGCACTATAAGCATGCCTGTTATGTACATACCTTTATTATAGTATATTACCTACTATGCTTTTTCTAAAGATTGTTAACTTGTGCTTTAGATGTACCATGTAAACAAAACGATTGCAAACTAATTTAAATTGGCATACAATTTTCAGTTGTAAATTATATTTTTCTTCTGTAGGCAGAAATTAAAATATGTAGGCACGTATACCAATAACTGTCTGGGTACCAACAAACTGTACTGTTTATCCTACATGACAAATATATCGTTATCATATCTTATTAATATCAAACTTGTGTCACACGAATATGCTTACTACGTTGTTATAGAATTTTAACTTTTTGGTTAATATAATGCAGAGGGTGGCTTCAGTTAAAGTGACATAGAGCCAAACAGCGTTACCAAAAATAATTATATAAGCTTGCGGACTAGTCTCGGGGTCTATTCCTGCGGAGGCATGAGATGGGGGGGGGGTGTCTTTTATTAATTAACTTGTCTTTATACAATTTTAGGGCGCCACTACATCACACACATAAACACCAAAAATAATCTTCTTAAAGAAAGACGTAAATAAACCTTAAGAGAATCAACCTATACCTGAAGATATATACTCAACAACATAACTGTGTTTCTTATACACTTAAACCTTGTAGCTAGAATTTGCAGAAATAAAACTATTACCTTAGTTTGCAGATATGTAATAACGTTATTTCAAGTTCTTGTATATACACAAAAAAATTAATCAAATAAATTAAAGACAATCAAAATTATCAGACATGAAGTGAAAAAGTCTTATCGATGTTGAATTAAGAAAATTAGCAGTTACTAGTGGTTGAAGCCCATCATAAAATTAATATTTCATATTATTACACAAATGCTTCAAGCAAAGATCTTTGTTCTCGGCTCACAAGGATAAGTCAAAGATTAGCTTATCATACAACTCATTTGTACTACATACATGTACTTGTTTAAGTAAACATGCAAGTCCAGGTGTTTACCTGACAGATGTTAAACCAACATGTGCCTTAATTGACTATATAAATTTAACAATTAATACAAAAAATTTAGCCAAATTATCTAACATATTTTAAATAAAGTAATTTTATTTTTACCAAAAACTTCTAATTCTGTATTCAAAACACTGAAACTATTCTGAAATCGTCAAGCCAATTGTTTTACTTATTTTCTGTGACACATAATTTATACTAATAGAAAAGCTTTTACACGTTAGTGTATGAAACTATGCTACAATTTTAAAATCATTTAACAGGAAACTTTTATACATTTAAGCATTAGAAATTTATTGAATTTTCTTTAAAAAAAATCATTTAGAGAATTATATATCCTCCAAGTAAGCTTAATTCTTGTTCGGGTCAGTGTTTGATACAACAAATTACAATGTACTCACCAAAGGAAAGTGTTCAACACTTACAACACCTGCAGATTACAGGCACGTGCAACTCAACCACCTTACAAATGAATGCATCATCATGTCGAAAGTTTATTGACTTCCATACGAATTAAAGATGAAACTTATAGATGAAATTTATAGGTGAAATTATAGGTAAAACTATAGGTGAAACTGCTTGCGTTTTTTTCGACCTTGTTCTTGCTGCGGATTGTCTTCAATTCTCTTAACTTATCTCCTTTTCATACACCAGGCGACATGTCTCTCCCACGAATCCAACTTCGGACTCCTCATCATGGTAGGGAACTTCCTACCACATTTAATATATGTCTTTTGCGGACTACATCTCTTACAATCATGGTCGATCAAGTACGTCAAGCAGATGCCTCAAAGCTCACGCGCATGACGGCGCGGATCGATAAACGGGTCGACTACATTTTCGCACCTGAATCACTAGCAGTTTAATAATTGCCTGTATATGAGATGTTACAACGTGTTGTTTGGAACGTGATTGTAGATGAGATATGTACTACAATAATCATTCCTTAACTTTCCGCTAACATTGTGCTATCAACGTTGTTGTGTCTAGCACATTAATATGACTCAGATATGGATTTGACGACTATATAAGTGATAATTTTGTTATCTACGATTTCTAAACGCACCATCTGATTTACAATATGCTCCTAGTCTCACAGTTTCTGAATGTGCTTCTGGTATAACGTACAAAGTGAATTGGTATAAAGTAAATGCATATTATACAGTTTTTTTTTTAAATAATCTATCAAAGTTTTAATATCAGTATTTTAATCATGAACCAGCAAAAGAAATGTTATGTTAAATCTCGGGCCGAAAAGATTATAAATTTAGTCACTACTACTCAAAATGAAGGTAAACAACAGAAAGTAAACTTTATTATAATATGTAACAGAAAAGATCATGAATATTAATCTATTACCCTTACATAAATTGAAATGTTTGTTCATCCTTATTAGAATAGTATAATTTGCAGCTGAAGTTCCATAGGCTAAGTTTTATGAGGATAAGAAAGTTTAAAATATTATGTCATAGTAAATGTTGGTAATTCCATAATGTAAGTTATTCCATGTACGTAAGTAGGATATACAAACAAACTGTTTGCATTTATGGGTTCAATATTTTTATATTATTAAACTCAAGTATATTTCCGTTTAAAATAGTGTAGTAGTTCAATAATACCACACCTTTCTTCAATTGTTTGAACATTTGTAGTTTAAAAGAAAAAATGTGGTAGTACGCATACATTTTTATTCCTGAATAAAAAAGTAATACTTTTATCTATTTCTTGTGATTCTTTTTAATTCGCATCAACATCTTTGGTCGTAAACGACTACTTTCGATTTTGTAATTTACACTGAAGGGTTATCTGGTACACTTTACCCATCCAGGGACGTTCCGAGCTATTAACAGAATCAGTAATATGATTTCGTTACCATAAAATGAATTATAAGAAGTACATAACATTTATTAACTGCAACATTTTATAAAATTAACTGAATTTTTGCAACACAAATCTTATTACTGTAGACAAACTTGTAACCACGGCTACTATACTAAATTATTGCAAATATTGCAGGCCATATTACTGTTGACCTTTTCTGTTACCAAAATCATACTTATTAGGTAATTATCGATGTCGTAGAGCTTTAAAACGTACGTAACTACAGAAACGGCAAAACTGAGATTTTAATGTTGTTATCTATTACTTCTCGAAGCTGATGCAAATCTTATGTTGAAAGTTTCTCCCTAGTCAACTATTTAAAAGCTAGGATTTGCGTAACATTAAAAAAATAATAATAAATTAGTAATGCTAAACAAAAATATAAGTTTTGAATTTTTTTTTCATAATATTGTCAAGAACCAAACCAATAAACCAAGGAAGTTAGTACTGTAGAGTGTAGAGTCCATACTGTGGTGAGTGATTTTATTTCCACGAATCAGGTGACAATATATTATACTAAAAGTGAGAAAAAGTTAACAATTAAAGAAATAAATAATAAAAGTACATAAACGTAAAAATTACGTTAACTTTTTCGACCGCTGTTAAAAATTATCTTTTGTAGTTACGTTAGGTTGTCTCTAAAACAAATCACTATTATTATTATAGCTTTGCTAGTTATCGGTAAGGTCTGTAATAGTAACCATTCTATTACAAAATCAAAAACGGAAACCCATCAAAATTCGATCGATGAACCTTCATGTTCTTATGAAGGTAATTCTCAAGATAATGTGCTGGATGCAAATGATATCTTAGAAAATGATTTGGCGTTAAGTAGCATTGAAAGTGAAAAGTCAGCAGATGAAGATGCTGAACCAAATGTCTATGTAGAAAGTCCAAGTAGCAGTGAGCGTGATGATACATCAATAGATGAAGATTATATACAGCCTACCGACTACGGAGATTCAACGGAGAGCGACACATCAAATAACGACAATACCAGAAGGAAGGTTAGGAATGATGTTACAGTACATGTTTATGATAATATAATGCAAGATAATGGTACAATACAAAAGAAAAGTAAGAAAATTAGAAGGAAGACTAGTATTACTCAAAAAGGCAGAAAACGTCAACGAAATCAAGAGAAATGGGTTTGTAACGTACGTAAATTGAAATACTTGTCAGGTGAAAGCTATGAAAGCAAGAAGGGTAAGGTTGTGCCTGCAGGGGTTATGAAACCACCATGTAACTGCAGAATGAAATGTTTTGAAAAACTTACTGAATATGATAGAACAATGATTTACAATTCATACTGGGATTATAAGAAAGATCATGGAATTAAACGACAGTTTATTCGATCGTGTATAGAAGTTCAACCGAAAGAGAGGAACAGAGCTACGAGTGGGCAAAAAGAAAAGACAAATACTTTGATGTACCATTTTAGGGTTATAGGAACTGTAGTAAGGTTGTGTAAAATTATGTTTTTAAATACGCCGATTATCTCAAATACGGTCGTAATCACTACACTTAAGAAAGAGGAGGAAGGTGGGATAATTCAACCAGACCAACGCGGAAGGCAAGCACCAACAAACAAAATTCCCGAAACAGTGAGAAACATTGTCATTAAACATATAGTGTCAATCCCTGTCTATGAATCGCATTACTCTAAGGAAAAATCAAAAAGAAAATTCTTCGGTTCAGACTTGACATTTACAAAAATGTATTCTTTGTATTTAACGTTTTGTGAAGAGAATAACATTCCAAAGAAGAATATTGCTAAGAAATGGTTATATTTTTATGTTCTATTTTTCTTGGTTAACAGTGCCGAGAGCAAGAAATTTTCGTTTTATTTAACAAGTTTTGTATAATACATATTTTGAGTAAATTCAATATTAATAATAAATATTATAATAATACACAATAATAATAATCTGTTTCATCTAAAACTTTATATCAATTTCTAAGTTAAGGGATAAAAATGCGAAGTGTTCCTAGGTTTATAATGTTATTGTTATGCTATTTAGCAAGTTCATCTTCTATAATAATATAGTACAAACGTGTTTGATAGTAGGTAAAAAATAGTGTGCTGGTGTTTGTTTTTGAATTCCAGTAATTTTGACTGTATATAACGTTCTAGATATTGTGTAACACTCTTGATAACCCAGGTTTACTAAATTTTATAATAATCATAAAAATAATTTTAAAGTGTGCACATAGTGTCAAGATGTATAGGAGAACATTTTAACATACACAGGGGTATAAAACATTATGTCCATTTTATAAAATATAATAATATTATATATACGTAGTTCGATACACATATGTAAGCTTGTACTTAATTAATAAATAATATGCAAAAATATTAGGAATAATTGATAGCAGGGGAGTAGGACGACAGAATAACTTTGTTTCAGAACTTCAAAGTGCTCTCCTGCAAAATTATAAAAATGGATATGGTGTAGTATACTTACGACACACAGAAATGTACTTACTACATAATAAAAAAATATCTATTTGCATGCTAACTATTCATTTGCAATTTTAATCTCATCAATGGGGATTTCCATTGTGCTCTAATTTTTCTATATAGCAATTCGTTTGTTGGTTAATCTATTTCTTTTTATTAATGGTTCTTCAAGAAGTTCACTTGCAGCACACAATTTTTTTCATGAATGCCAAAAGAAATTCGTGGCTTTACTTCAATCTAAAAAGAGTTGGAAAACGAGGAGCAGGTAACTGTGTGCAAACAAGATGTACCACTACAATACAGATCGGATTAATGCCTATTTTCAATAACCATAAAACATCAGCCACTTTCTTCTTTTCTCACTCTTCGCCAAACTGTGGTGCCTTGTGAATAAATAAAACTTCCGCAAAATGTTTCAAGATATAATTCTGCACAAGATAATAATGGTTCTATTTCTAGCAATAAAATACAATACTTGGAGGCTATACTTATTCACTATTGCCACTACATGCAAGCTATCTAAAACCTTCAATACACGGCTGTTGTTAATGGTCATAAAATAAATCGATAATATATAAATACAGGCGATATAGAAAAATTTGCACATAAGCAATAACTGTAATTAAATGATTGGCAACATAAATGCATGCACCATGTTTCAGCTATTTAGTAACAGTATAATAAATTCACTGCATTGAGCATTTGCATGCACTGATGCATCAAACCCACATTCCTGTTATTAATACATTTCCTGTGCTTTGCATATAAAATCAAACTACCCCTTCCCCTAAAGCACCGCCCTTTTTTTGTGTATCAAACCCAATCTCTAAAAGTGAGGTTGCCTTAGTTTGCATTGGCTTTAGAATTGGTGTGTTCTTATCAAAGATTAGAATTGACATAAACCGAGCTCACACATTTAAAAGACGTTCCACTTATGGGTTCGAGCTTCAAACTCTTGTGCACTGAACCCTAATGCACGATGTCCATTTCGCAATATAAGTGGAAAACTTGGTTTAGTACACAAAACACGCTTTTGTAATTTAGTAGTGTCGTCTTGGTTTTGAGTAGAGCTTTTGTTTTGAGGTCGAATATAATTCAATATTAGCAGGAGAGCAACTAAATAAATGAGCAAAAAATTGAGAATCAAGTGGTGTTTAGACTTGGAGTTAGCTTTGTCAGAGATTTGGCAAACAAAGATTGAAAATCTACAAAAGCAGAAACGGAATGCTCATGTTTACTGTGAGAGGGCAGCATTTCTAACATGCAGTCCCGCTTGCAACAAAATTAATACTTCAATTGATGAAAATGACAAAAAGTAAAATATGCAACTTTACCCAACGTTACAGGTATAATTTTTATGAATCATATGCATTATGTATTTATTTTATTACAGAAATGAAAAGAAATGCGTTGGCCCCTCATAATTTATTTGTATACAAGCTATATATTACATAATATTGTTCTTAATTAGCAGACTACTGAACAAGGGCCATTTCATTCTCCGGCAAGCACATCATCATCATCGGTCTCAGTATCATCTCCAACATTTCCAGCAGCTACAAGAACAAAAAAGTATTAAAGCGTAAAATGCCGCATGATTTTGATAAGGACCTCTTAAAAGACTTACAAAGGTGAAACAACTTATCCGAAAAAAAGTTGATAAAGAATAATATATTTTCACAAAAACAAATGCAAGTTTTAAAAATTATTGAAAAAACATCAAATTCACTTTTCAAATATAAGGAAAATGAAAAATTTGACTAAATGTATGATGTTTAATTTTTTTATATGTAAATAAATAAGTAGTTACCAAAATATGTTTTGACTGTATTTCAAATATTCACACGAGATGGCAGATTTTTCTTATTGCTGTTGTACAGGTTGGGTGTTATCGTTTGTTCGCTGTTTCTTCTGCTAATTAAAGATCTAGAACCACATCTTTATTTGCAATACAGAAATTGTGAAGAATATAGCATGCCTTAATAAGTATTGGAGCATTTTTGATGTATACCTCTAAATTTTTTACAAGTTTTCTAAATCCTGCTTTTAACTATCTAAATGCATTTTCAACTACTTGTCTGCATTTGAAGAACCGATAGTTAAATATTTTTTCACATACAGATTAATTAAAACTATATGGATAAGAATTCATTTTATACTAAGATAATGAAAAAGCAGAATAACCAATCAATAAAACTGGTACAAATGTATGTTGTATAGTGCAAGCATCATTAGTTCTTCCAAGTGATCCAATATTCAGAGATGTGAAATTGCATCTACAAAAATTAATTAACTGTAGTTATTATATGTAAGCTATATGAATATACCTAAAACCTGCAACAGCTAATAGAACAATGGAATACCACTCTTTGTAAGGTAAAGGCGCCAGTAGTTGACCGTGCACTAGTAGTTGACCATTTTGACACTTAAAAGCTATTAATAAGGTCCGAACTAGCAATATTTTGACTGATACTGGTCTCTATTGATCATGGTTAGAAGAACTAAATATGCTGTGAATTGTTGGTAAAAATGGCTACCGTTTGTTTACAGAAGTGTTAGTAGTTTGATGGTCTTACGTGAATTTGTCAGCTTTTTACCTAAGAACAGCTGTGTGTTGTTATTAAAGGGAAACATCTTCAACGAAGAATATTGGATAAGTAGTTAATTTGATTTATTCTTATAATGTTTTATCTGCAATAAATCATGGGATTCTGATGTCATAACCTTGCTCTGGCCTTATTGTGGGGTGGTCAACTACTAAATCCACAATTCACGATTGCTCTAGAGTTTGACCGTGGTGGACAATTACTAAATAAATGGACTCTTTCATAATTTACTTATTTATACACATTTTCTTGGTTCCCAGGTGTAGGGAAGAGCTTGTCTCTGACTATTTTGTTCTTAGAGTGTCTCGTTTCAGTAGTTGACCGCACGGTCAATTACTGATACAAGCTATGGTCAACTTTTGACACATCATTTTTTTACATTTAAGTAATTATTAGGTGGATTAGGTTAATTGAACGCTGTGGGTGCTAGACTTTTTTAATTTGTCCTTAAAGTGCTAATGATTTTGTCATTTTACCTAAAAATTCTAAGGTAAAACCAATCAGTATTTAAAGTTTAAAATAAAAAACATTTTAGTTTTATAAGATTTTGGCCTGGAACCTTTTTTGTTTTGTATAAGTTACTTAGTATAGTTCAATCTATTATGAAACATGTTAAGGGTTAAATAAAATGCAATGTTTATGCTACTTATTTTTCAGGTCTGCTGTAAAATAGTAAAGAAGATGCCTGAAGCCAAGCGCTCAATTCTGAGCTATTCAAAAGAAGCCATGAAAGTTGTGATGAAGACGTCCGGCTTCACCAAACACCGATAAGGACAGCAGCGAAAAAGTTCGGTGTCCAAAGGACAACTTTAAAATATAAAGTCGAACGGAAGAGTCTAGCTCAAAGGAAGATGGGGGCCTGCTTCTACTCTTAGCAAAGAAGAGGAGGCGGAAATATGCAAGTGGGTCGAAAAGACGACAAGAGCTGGTTTCCCGGTAACAGTGAATGAGCTTACCATTAGTGTGCAAAGGGCGATAAAGGAAATGGGACGTCCACATCCATTTAAAGACGGGAGACCCGGTAAAACATTCTAAAAAGAAACAGTAGTATATCTAAAAGAATCTCCCAAAACGTGACTGTGTCTAGATCAGCAGTCACAGGTGTGAATATACTGCACCGGTTTACAGAGGCCAATGCATACTTGACAGAAAACAGTTACGACCATATATTAGATAACCCTTCTCGCTTATTTAACTGCGACGAGACAACATTTTTCTTAAACCCAAAGGGGCAGAAAGTCCTCGCAAGAAATGGGGACAAGACCGTATACCAACAAGTCAATGCAGATGAAAAAGAATGTGTCACCGTCTTAATGACCGGCAATGCTGGTGGTGTATTAGCTCCAACCACCGTTGTATTTAAATACAAATGTGTACCGCAGGAAATAGCTGACAATTTTCCTCCAGAATGGGGTCTAGGCCAAACCGACTCCGGATGGATGACGTGTGGAGCTTTTTACAAATTCATTGCGGATATATTTTATCCATGGCTAATGGAAATGGAAGTAAGCCTACCTGTGATTCTCTTCGTTGATGGTCATGTTTGTTACATGCCGAAAATCGGCACGTAAACATTTCTGTAAGTTTCTAATTTGCAAGTGAATTCGAGCCAATATTTTAAGACTTGTGTGCGCATTTCCGTGCCTTTTGATAGTTGCGTCTGCGCAAGAGATTGCGCGGACGCGGAGTAAAAAGAGGTGGCGATTTCCATCACGTCAAGACTAGTCAACCAGACGTCGAACGGAGTGGTTATCTGTGTGCCGTTATCTTGTCTTCTCTTTCAGATATGTAGGTTTCCTTTCATCTCTACCTGACATCGTTATTCCTACCTGTATTCCTTTCGTCCCTCTACGCAAGAAGAGAGAAGACAAATTTAAATTTGGTTTCGACAAGGGGGCAAAGGAAGACCCACGCCCAGAACGCTCAACCAACGCGGAAAGCCCAACGCGAGAATAGCAGCCATATGTGAAGAGCTCTACAGTTTTACGTGAGTACCTTTATCTTTTTTGTATGTGATAATAATTTGTAACATAAGTATGACATAACCGCTTATTGCGCAACATTTTGCAAATATCTATTGTGTTACCAACTGTCGTAGTGGCTCTCATACATTACCCGTCGGGACTTTAAAAGTTTACCTTAGAGGTTAGAACTCAAAGTATAACTTTTTTAACATCTGAGCCTACAAACCAGCCAATTTTGCAACAGTAAAGGAATTATTTTAGTGGCATTGTATCCAAATGCCACCCACATCCTACAGCCCTAAAAGAGGGATGGAAAAAAAGTTTATCAGTGGAGAATTGAAAATATTATGAAAGAAGAGTCTCCTCTCCTAAAGAAAAGGGACTTCGCAAAGCAGCTGCGAGAAGTTATCCAAGAAAATGTCACAAAATCGATTCTATCAAACGGATTTCGTAAATGTGGCCTTTGCCCGTGGGATCCACAGGCAGTTAAGGTACCTAGGCAGCAATTAAAAGAACAGATCGACAGCCATCCAGAGAAGCAGCAGATGATAGATTTAAGCTTCAGCCTTCGTTTTCTTAATGAAAATATTGGCAAAAAAAAGTTGCAAGCTTTTCGTGCAGCATTAGAATTGGACACATGGTCAGGAAATCAACATGACACTTCCCTTTTTGCATTGTGGAAGAGCACGAAAACGAAGCTTGATCAAATCGTTTCTGGTTCTGAGCCTTGTGGGGTAGCACACACTTTGGAAGCTGACTGTAGAGGATGCCGATTTTCCTCCAACTGACCTAGGAGATTTTCAAGACTTTTCCAATCTCAACATTCCTCCACCAGAGATTCAAGCTGAACCAAGGCAGTCACAACAGCTAGCACCACTAACACTGCTAGATCCATCCATAGAAGAATCATAGCCTCAAATAACAATTCTCTGTTACACCACCCAGCAAAGTTCCAATTTCGACTGTCAGGAATAAAGAGGAAATGTCAGATGGTGTACCTGGGAGCGCTGTAAGTGTAGCTGGACCTTCTCAAGGGATACCATCACCTTTTAAGAGACACTTTTATTTCCCGGCATCAGCAACTCAGAACAATAAAACCAAAAGCTTTATAAAGAAAGAATGCCTACCATTGTGTCTGGTAAAGTATGTCAGGAATATTTCATAAAAAAAATTAAAAAGAAAGAAGAACAAGAACAGCTGAAGATAAAAAGAGCTACAGGGAGAAAACGAAAAAAAGGAAGAGAAAGAAAACTGGAAGAAGGATCTGAAGCGGAAATTGAAACAGGCAAAAAGAAAGGTGCAGTTGTCGTCAGAAAGTTCTGACTCAGATGTTGCAGTTTCCTCCAGGGAGAGCGATGTATCTGAATTTATGAAAGAAGAGAATTCTGATGAAGGTCACAACTGGAAACCTGTGATAAAATATGTCGGGGAATATGTTGTTTTCAAGTACAAGGGTTCATTCTTTCCAGGGAAAATTGAAAAGCTAGATAAAGATGGAGCCTTTGTAACTTTAATGGAGAAATGTGGCCGGTTGTGGAAGAAAGACCTGATGTGCTCGATTATCCTCGGGCATCCATACTAGGTAAGATTAACGAGCCACGAAAAACAAGTAGGACCCGTAATGTCTATTCCGTTCGAGAGATAGATTTTCTTTGGGACTGAGAACCAAATAAGTTAATCTCAGGTATATATTGTTTTATTTTATGTATTTTTTTGCTGAGTTATTGTAAAATATACAATAAAGTGTAAATAACTTGATGGATTTAAAATAACCCCATGTGGCAAATTAGAAGCGTTTGTAATGGTCAGTAAATCTATCTTAGTGCACGGCATCCATAACATTTTAATTTAAAGTTCACGCCGGATCGCCTTATCTAGTGCTGTTCAATTCCTTTGGAATTGGCTTTTGCATGGAAGGAATGAAGAGAGAGGTTTCTTAGTTCAAGACGCGGTCGGTTACGGTTAAACGTGATAGCAATAAAACTAATTGTTAATCCTTTAAATATTATGTATTTTCATGTTCACATTATGCACTAACGTACGTAATTCATACTGTTTATGTTACATATATTAGTTATTCTTAAATTCAACAAAATGCCAAAATTTAGTTATCAACATATTGGTTTATTGTGTAAAAATGGAGTCGATGTTAAACAAGCTGCTGCTAACCTTGATATGTAGGTCACGAGTATAACAACTTTGTTAACAACCAACATTTTAACAGCCTCTTTTCTACAAAAATATTATACACTTTCATCCCTATAATAAACGAGTCGAACAGTGGTGACCCCGACGTGAGTTTACAGGAAATGTGTTAACTTTAATATGAACCGTATATAACTTGCACCGACGCAATTATTTCTATAAACATTAAAGTTTACACGTTAAAAATACAGTAAACTCGTTAAATTAAACTAAATTTATTAAGTACAATTTAATTTCACGCGATAAACAATTGCTTTAGTGTGTAAGTGCATTGTTTACAATGGTGATGAAGTGAGTAAAATGTCTATTAAACCACCACCATTCTGGAAAACTGATCCTAAAATATGGTTTCTGCAGTTAGAAGCTCAATTTTCCAATTCCAATATTACAACAGATTTAACTAAATACAACATCGTAGTAAGAGCAATCGAAACAGAAATTCTAGTGCAAGTTTCTGACATTGTGCTAAACCTACCGTCTACAGGTAAATACGATATTTTAAAACAGCGTTTAATAGACAATTTTATTGATAGCGAAGAGCGTTGCATTCGTAAATTATTAACCGAAGTAGAAATTCGTAATCTTAAACCCTCACAATTACTACAACGGCTTAGAAATTTAAGTTCCGGCACAATATCCGATGATTTTTAAAATCATTGTGGCTACAATGTTTGCCTACTCAAATTCAAACAATTTTGACTGCTAATTCTGCTAGTTTGGACAAACTTTCAATTATAGCTGATAAATTTGCAGATGTTATATCACCGAACATTTCACTTATTAATCAATCTGCAAATGATGTAATACAACGATTACAAAAATCATATAGATTCAGTGAAAGAGGTTAAGCAGGCTGTGGCTGCCAAGATCCCCAACACTTAGACATTTGTCGAATTAATAGTTTTCCAGTAAATCCTTTCACAGAATTAACATTCGAGAATATTGCCCAACCAATACTTTTAGTTGCTTATAATAATCATCATGTTTAAGTACATTTACTTTTTTCGTCATTAGTTTATCCATCTTGGTACTGGTTGGATGCGTACCTCCATTGATTTCTTTTCTGAGCTAGCCTACACATTTCCCTGAAATTCCCACAGCCTACATCTTTCACTATCTGTGTGAAGTAGTCTAACCTAGGTCTACCTCTACCTCTCTTTTTTCCCATCTCTGCTTCTAATATATTCTGCACTCTTCCCTCATGTCTTAGTATGTGGCCTATCATCCTATCTCTCCTATTTTTTACCGTTTTCCACATATTTCTTTCTTCCCCTACCATTTTAGTACCTCTTCGTACTTAACTTTGTTTGTCCATGATATCTTCATCATACGCCTGTAACACCACATTTCAAAGGCTTCTACCTTTTTCTTGTCCGCTTCTCCTACTGTCCAGGCTTCACAACCGTGCAGTGCTGTGCTCCACACATATGTTTTAAGCAATCTTTTCCTTGTTTCTATGTTTGTTGTCTTTAAACACAGTAGTTGCTTTTGCTTGTTAAATGTAGCATGACCTTGTGCTAATTTTTATATCTTTTGCACTTTTCCCATCTTGCATTATTTGGCTTCCTAGGTAGCAGAAATTCTTAAACTCTTGTAAGTTCTTGTCACATATTTGTGTTCTTGTTTTTGATTTATTTTCCCCTCCTTTGCATACTATAGTCCATTCCAAATAAGAATAAAGTAGATGACCTTGTACGCAAGGTGGATTTACACAGCAAGTTGATTATAATTTTTATATATACATACAGAATAATTATTAATTCCATATTTGAGTGATTATAAATCATGACTAGCCTAAATTAATTTCCATAACCCGTTTTTATTGCAAATTTGAAAATTGCGCACTATATATATTTTAAATACAAATTTTAAAATTAAGCTGTGCAAATCAGCATCATGTTTTAACCAATCAAATCGAAGGCTAAACCTTCCCTATACTTTTCATCGCTTTATTCTTAGCTGGAATGGACTATAGTACTTTAGTTTTGTTAATTTTCATACCGTATCTCTGTTAGAAACGTTGCCATTTCATTACGAGCATTCTAACTCTTCCTTGCTAGATGCTAATACTGCTATATCATCTGCAAATCTAAGCATATCAATTTTTGGCCCTGCATAGTAATTCCAAATGTCTTCCTGTATTTGACAGTATTCTTTGCCTCTTCAATGTACAAGTTAAAAATTAATGGAGATAGGGCACATCCCTGTCTCACCCCTTTCCTAATGTTTACTTCTCTACGTTCCTGCTCTAATTCTATTACTGCTGTTTGCTTTTTGTATAAGCTATGTACTATTCGTCTATCCCTATAACTCATTCCAATTTTTTTGAGTATTTAGAACTTTTTTTCCATTTTACATTGTCGAATGTTTTTCCAGATCTAAACCCTATATACACGCTTTCCCCTTTTTCTATTGTTTTTTCCATTATCACTCCCAGAGCTAAAATAGCCTCCCGTGTTCCCCTGTTTCGCCTAAACCCAAATTGGTCTTCTAGTATTTCTTCATATTGTTTTGCCATTCGTCTTTGTACAATTCTAGTTAATATTTTTGACAAGTGTGCTGTCAAGCTTGTTCGAAAATTTTCACATCTATCCGCGCCTTTCTTTTTTGGTATAGTTACTATGATGTTACGTTTGAAATCTTTGGGTATCTCGCCTGTCTCATACATATAGCTTACAAGTTGGAAGAGACATTCTGTTACTGCTTGTCCAGCGGCTTTTACAGTTTCTGCTTGCACCTTATCTATACCCGGCGCCTTACCATTTTTCAGACCCTTTAATGCTAATTCAAACTCATCTCAGTATAGGATATCCCAAGTCACCATTTGCAATGTCTGATTACTATTCTAATGCTGTTAGTTCCTCTCCTGCATATAAATTCCCTATATATTCTTGCCATCTACCCACACTCTCTACATTTTCTATAATGACATTTCCTCCCACGTCCCTTATATTTTTGCCATACGGTTTTATATCCCTAAAATTAATTTTAATTAGTTTGTATGCTTCATCTGTCTTTCCTACTTCCATCTTAGTTTGTGCTTCTTTGCGCTTTTCATCAATCCATTGTTCTATAGCTTTCCTGCATTTGCGAATTTCCCATTTTATGGCTTTGTATCTCTGTTTTCCTGTTTCGTCTGATTCATTTTTGTATTTTCGTCTTTCGTCTATTAAATTCAGGATATCCTTTGTTATCCATGGTTTCTTATTTTCCTTTTGTGTATACCCCAGAATATCTCTGGCCGCCATGTCTAGGCTGGATTTAATGTTATTCCATTCTGTTTATACTTCCTTAGTATCAGATATTTTCCCGATATCTTTCAGCAATTCATTTGACTTTTTCAGATCTTTCTTTCTTGCTTAAGGTCATTTAAGGAAATTTAAATTGATTTAAAACAAGATTTAAGGTGACTAAACGCCAATATGTACATAGATGAAAAGTAGTTAGCTGCCTCTCGCAAAATAGTATAATACCTACCTGTTAAGATATTGAAACAAGATTCATCACAATAACACTAGAAAATCACTTTTCATCTTTTCATTATGCCTACTTACCACCAAGAACTAATGCTTTGGTAGGTTTTTGCAAGTTAAGCAGTAGATGTAATTTATTGTAATGCACAGTTTGTACATGTAATTTAGAGTAATGCATATGTAATTAATTATAATGTATACATAATTTATTGTAATGCATAGGTAATGTAATGTATGAGTAATTTATAGTAATGCACATATAATTTATGGTAGTGCATATGGTAATGTACAAAATGTGTACCAGTAATGTAGAAAGTGGAACATCCCTAGCTAGATCGCTTGCGTAATAGTATATTACATACCAAGCAGGGAAGTAGAGCATTACAGCCGAGTGCCAGTTAGATATCCAAGGTACACAGCACCGAGAGTAGGTATATGAGGTGGAATGATTCTTCCGGCGAGGTATGTATAATATTTTACTCACAATTTATTGGTATATATAGATAAGTTTCAAATAATTTTAATTTTTATACAATTTGATAAATTATTTCAAGAAAAACAGCTGTGAGAGACCATTGCTAGGGAACAAACTGTTTGTTGATTTTAATATAATATTGCATAGAGTAACTTTCAGAGTGTTATCTTAATAGGAAAATTTGTCCGGACGCTATAAAAATCTATCTCACTTCATTATATAGATTGAAGGATGATATTATCTTTATCCATCAATATGTCAAGTGAGCTGAGAGGTCGCACAACGCAATCATAAATTTTACAGATTTCTAGATGATTTCCGGCGCACAACTGTCAGGTTGACAGCTATCGGAGTTTAGAAAGTTAAACCAGCTTATAAACAAAATGATTCCTGCTGTTTATTACGTTTTTGTGTTTATATTTAACGTTTATGTTAATTTTTTCGTTTATGTTTATGTTATTCTTTAGCGTAGTTTGTTGTATTGAACTAAATAACAGCGCCTTAATATTTTCCCTAGAAAAGTGCGTTTAAATTTAACTGCAGGTTGTTATATTTTTGGCCCATTAAGAATTTTATATGAACTAACAACGTATTATCATTATAGTTGAATTGGTAAGTATATATTATTATTGATTTTACATCACTATTAAAAAGTTTGTAACCCTTTACTAGATTTGGAATTTTTGGTGAACGGTTAGACACCTAAACCATATAATGTTATTCATTCTAACTATTGCTTGTTTTTAAATATAAATTTGTCAAATATGCTATAATTTTTAAAATATGTATATGTCTTTACAGATTAATTTTATATAATTGGTTTTCTGTTTGGTGTATGGAAATGCTGACACAGAAGTCGAGCGCATGCATAATTTCCCTCAAAATCTCAAAAAGTGAGTGTTTTTGTATTTAAATAACTATATACAGGGTGTCCCAAATTGAGTAGGATAGCATGGGTATCTTTCTTATTATTAATGATAGAGGTCTGCTTAAATGGGCAAAGTTGTGTCATTTGGATAGCTTATTTAAATTCTGCATAGATACATTCGAAATTCCAAATGGTTTAGAAATTATTTTAAAAAACTAAAAACTGACAATTTCTTCGAAGTAGAATATTTTTGTTATAATAAAAGATACGAAAAAATGTTTCTTATAAAAGTTACTTAGTTCAATTGTGTGCACTTAAAAGTGATATTAAAATTAAATTAAGATGGCGGTTATCGAGATATTAGCATCAACTTTCATATTTTAAATGGACGCCATATTGGATTTTTAGATGGTTAGATAGCATATTTTTTCTCTTTTCAACGATGTATTACAACATATGTTTAAATAAAAAAATTTACTGAAAATAATAATTTTAATTTTTTATCAAGTAGACATCATCAGATTTCTCTTAAACAAATGAAATTATAACAAACTGTCATGTTGAATTAGTGTATCTGTTGTACTAATAATTGGCATTTGTGTATTCTCTTTCCCAGTTATAAGTTGTGATATACTTATTCTATAAAATATTCAAATGGCAAATTTTTCAACAAGCAAACAATATCATATGTTTTGTACATACATAAAATGTAATAAGAACAGTCGCCTTGCTGCCGAAACATACTTAACAAACTTTCCCAAAAAAAGACAGCCAAACATTAAAATCTTTCAAAGATTGGACACAAATATGCAGCAGTATAGATGTTTAAAAAAACCTACTCGAAACATAAATGGAGACATTGCAGATGAGATGTTGACACTGGCCTGTGTGGAAGCTAATCCAAACATTTCAACACGGGAAATAGAAACCCAAGTAAACGTATCCAAGTCTCAAGCATTAAGAATTTTAAAAAGCATAAATATCACCCTTACAGGTTTCACATTGCTCAAAACTTACAACCAAACGACTATCTCCGCAGATCAACATTTTGCAGATGGTTTATCAATCAAGTTAGGGAGAATGATGATTTTATCAATCGCGTTTTGTGGACCGATGAGTCTTATTTTTCAAACTGTGGAATATTTAATCGTCATAATGAACACTATTGGGCACAGGAAAACCCACGCATAACAGTTCCATGCTGCAATCAAATTCGATTTGGATGTAATGTTTTTTGTGGTATATTGGGAAACCGTTTACTTGGTCCTATAATATTCGATTGTACCTTAACCTCTCAACGTTATTTGAAAATGCTTCAAACATCTTTAGAAGATTTATTAGACGACCTACCTTTGGCAGAAAATAATCAAATTTGGTATCAACAAGATGGCGCACCTCTACACAACGCTAGAGATGTTATCACCTACTTAAGTAACCGTTTTGATGGCAGGGCAATCACGACCCACACACCTGTAAAATGGTCGCCTAGATCAGCAGACTTAACACCCCTGGATTTTTATTTATGGGGTACTTTTAAAGATAATGTATATGGAAGTAATTTCCAGTACAATAATGTAGATGAACTACGGGAAGCGGTTATGCAGGCAATAAACGGTCTTAATGGGAATACATTACGACGCATAACAAAAAGTGTTCTAAAACGTTGCCGATTGTGTTTAAATAATAACGGTCAACATTTTGAACAATTGCTACGATTTATTAGTTGGTGTTTAATGTTATTCTAATGTTTTTTTTCGTTTATTTGTTTTAAAACTGATTTGTGTTGATGCCTACTTGATCAAAAAATTTAAATTATTATTTTCAGTAAATTTTTTCATTTAAACATATGTTGTGATACATCGTTGAAAAGAGAAAAAAATATGCTATCTAACCATCTAAAAATCCAATATAGCGTCCATTTAAAATATGAAAGTTAATGCTAATATCTCGATAACCGCCATCTTGAATTTAATTTTAATATCACTTTTAAGTGCACACAATTGAACTAAGTAACTTTTATAAGAAACATTTTTTCGTATCTTTTATTATAACAAAAATATTCTACTTCGAAGAAATTTGCAGTTTTCAGTTTTTTTTTAAATAATTTCTAAACCGTTTGGAATTTTGAATGTATCTATGCGGAATTTAAATAAGCTATTCAAATGACACAACTTTGCCCATTTAAGCAGACCTCTATCATTAATAATAAGAAAGATACCCATGCTATCCTACTCAATTTGGGACACCCTGTATAAGTAGTTGAATTCTTTTGTAGATCAAAATTGTGGCTGGAAGCTGTAGACATACACTATAATGGGGACTCATTACACACCTCTTTTATTTGTAGCCAACACTTCATAAATCCTTTATTATATCTGTAATAACAAAATCTGTCTGTCGTATTGGTATCCCTTGGTTCTGTACTCGACGCCAATCGTTCACATCAACATGCAAAGAAAAATTCCACAGCGCTAGCACGTAAATTAAAAAAATTCCACCATTTGTGATTTAAACATTGATTTATTTCTGTGTAGAAACTGTGCTTTTTTATTAGTTATTTATGACGCTAAAGCTAAAATACATTAAGAAACGTAAGGGAGTGACCAACTGTTTATAAGCATGTAATCTATATTATAAAATGTAGAATTATAATATACATTCACTATACATTTTCCAAATTGTGTCTTTTAAAAAATAGTTTTGCATTAAAATATACATTGAAGACCACGTAAAATTATTTTTTATTAAGTTTGTTCAACGCTAGAGTTTATCATTTTGTTACGTGCCGAAATCGGCCGTAAGCATTTCGAATTTTAGTTTTAATTTGTAAGGATTTCACGCCAATAATTTTGAAAAGACGTGTGTGTATTTCCGTCACTTCAGACAGTGCGTTTGCGCGAGATTGCGCCGACGCGGTGTGCCAAAAAGGGATGTGGGGGATTTCCGGGAGACGTGTCTGGACTGGTGACCGAGACGTGGACGAATGTAGTTATCTTTGTGTCTTATCGTGTCTTCTTTTTTGTTATGTAGGTTCCTTTGCCTTATCTCTGATTATCGTTCCTTATACCCGTTTCCTGTCGCTCTCTACATAGCAACGAAGAAGACAAATTGGAGTTTAGTTTCAACCGGGCCCAACGAACACCCACACCCGAAAAGGATCAACGAAACCCCGCTGTCGGCATCATGGAGTAATGCTGTGAGAAGCCCTACAGTTTACGTAAGTAATTTTTGGGTTTTTATGTGATGGAGTAATTTTATATAATTACGTGACGTAATATCTTATTTGCGCATCATTTTTGCAATTAATTCGCATTGCTACCAACTGACTGTAGTGGCTCGCGTACCGCACCGGCGGGGGTATAATAATTTGTAGTGTTAAAATTGACTGAGTAAAGTTGAAAACAACAAATTGTTGAAACGTTAGATACAATTCGAGACCAAATCACCATATATAAAATTTTAATAATTAATATAAAACGGAAATTAAAATTTTACATTGCATGGTGATTTGATCTTGAGTTGTGTTTGAAGTTTGAAATAATTTTTTTCCTACAGCTTATTTGAATTTCCCGTCAAATTCCGTGTCTAATAATTTGAATTAAAGCGTTTCCCGCCATTTCCTCCCATGGACATTTGTGACGCCCCCTCAGTACACTTTGAAACTGTGTAAGAAAGATAAAAGTACATAAAAATTGCTATCTCTGTCTCTCTTGCAGTGGATAAAAAATTAGCATTAAGTTGACTCTCTGAAGGTTACTCTATGTAGTATTATATCTGTTACTTCTACCACATCGTTAAAGGTTGTTTTTGTATTTTTACGCAAAATGTGTTCGATAGTGACATTGATTTTACTCCATTTAACAGTTAATAATACTCAGAATTCTAATGTAACAATTCCAAGTAGGTTTTATTTTTATATTAAATAATTACAAATGGTTGTTTGTTCTTAATTAATCTTAGAAATAATTTAATGCAACTAGATTTACAAAAATGACAGCGACACTTGCTAATAGAAAATGACACTTGCTAGCTGGGACAGTAACTTTCCTGGCTAGTTGGGAAAGTGAAGTAAGTAATGAGTTGCTTCCAGATCGCTTTGAAGGGTATAAATGGACATATTACTAACTGATTGTGATTAAAAGATTTTTCAAACACATCATTTTATTCTATTTGATTCATGTAATTCATTAATGCTTTTTTTTACACTATTTTCTATCAGTATGATAAATACTAAATGCTAGAAAAAACAAGTAGCAGCTTCGTTTTTTATTATTCAAACATCAATATAATTATATTATTTCGTGGATACCCTTGTACGTCTATCCCATAAAAAGTTGTTTGCATATGATTTGGGTTTTTGCTCCTTTTTGGGAATGTCTGGCTGAACAAACCATCGCCATCCATTTTTTTCACAGAACTCGATAGCGTCATTCTTATCTGTAAACTTTACATTCATGTTGGAAAGTGGGTCACCGCTGTAAAAATAAAATTCTGTAAATCAAACATGAATGAGTATCTTTTTTAAATAGCAAAATACTGTATTTAATTTACATACACAATATCACATTCTTTTAATTTTCAAACTTAGGAAAAATACCCTAACTTTAGAATACCTACACAGAGTGTATTAGCTTTGAATCTGTTAAATTTCTAAACATTTTACAAAGCGTAACTATTAGACTACTTCCATAAGCATACAACAAAAAATTGACCTCAAATTTGAAATGTGCAATAGAACTTGCAGAATACATATTTTTTGTGTTGGTTTGTTGTTGTTATTATTAATATTATAATTATTATTATTTCATCAAATTAAGTAATATCACATAATAATGCACATATTAAGCCATTCAAATATAAAACAAATGTTACATTAATAGATAGCAAGATTTTAAAAAATAACAAAACTATATGTCTCATTCATTAACTGTCTGGTGTCATTAATGATGAGATGCAGTCTTTTTTATTATTAATATGGACCACATACTGAGATGCAACATTCCTTTGAAAATGTTATAGTTAAATTTTAATTTTATAAAATACATATTGAAGAAACTCCAAAACCTGTGTAATGTGTTGCATTATGCTAGAAATAAATTGGAAGGAAAAGAAAATTTTTTAAAATATTAATGAACACAGTAAAATATGGATGTGCTGGTATAATAGATTTCAGAAATATTTATTCCTAATTAAGCATCATATTTCAAATGTTGGTGCAATAAATATAATTCAGATAAGAAAGTACAATGTTCCTCTTTTAAATGCATTGTACTGTAATATAGGACGATAACATTATAAAAACTGCAAGCAGACATCGGAATGTGACAAACATTGCATATACAGTTCCATCTATAAATACATTGTGATAGATATACTGTTGCGTGATGACAACTTGTGTAGTAAACATAGATTAAGCTCGATACATTTATTGACCAGATGCTGAACGTAATTAATATGATTTACAGAAAACATCCCAAGATGTAGTGATACAAAAACGTAATATAGTGGTGACCCATGCGGTCAGAGGTCGAAAAGTTTTGAAAAGTAAAAATGTAGTAAGATAAATAAAGATTGATTTCCCGCTGGATCAACAAAAATGCGGCCTATGGCAGAATATGTGAACATACTTTTGCATATGGTAAAGTATTTTCCATGCACCTGTGGGTGGTATTATTGTCATTGTGATCAAATAGAGTGATTGAAACTGAGATTGCTCATCTCACCATTAAGTTGGAGAATTTTGGATTGTATTATGTAAATGGTAGACTTCGTTTTAAAGATGGAAAAAAAGACACTATTAAAAAACTGGAAAGTCGATGTGGTCTGGAAATTCTGAATCTTTTTAAGTGAATCACACTGTAAGTAATATTGTAGACTTGTTTATGATTCTGTATAATTTATGTGTGAGTCTTGGATGTAAACATGGTTGGCATTTTATGATATAAGACATTAATTGAACCTAACAAAAATTATTTTTTTTATTCATTGATTAATGTTTGAATGATTGGTGATTAAATTTAAACAAAATGTTATTAGTTAAATTATTAAGGAATGTGTGGTGTTGATACGAAAGTATTTTGGAGAAGAGAATGAACAGACTATGAAAAGCTAGTATTTAACTGTTTTCGGTGTTGGTATTAAAGGCATTTCTGCTAAATGGAATTTACAAATGCCATTATTGAATATTATTGGAAACAGGAAGAATGCCAAAGTGGCAAAAAATGTCATACTATCCCAATAACACCTTATAAAAATGTAATTTGCTTTAATAAAAATTAAGTGCATTATTGTTATTTAAAATGTTAAATTTCATATTTACTACTTAAATACAGAATAAACCGTGCTTTTCAACAAAACGTTTCATCACGTTTGTATTAGATACTTCCAGCAATGAAATTTATATGTCCTTCTTGATCATTATAAAAATAAATGTTACTCACCAAAGTTTGATGACAAAAACATTTAAGCATTAACAAAAGAAATACTGAACACCTGTCACTTCAGAACATTACGATCCAACAATCTTCTTTACAAAACGACAAACAACCAAACAACAACAACTAATAATTAAATCTTGTCCATTTTTAATTTGTATTAGTATCAACTCCTGCTTTTAAATTCCTGTTCCATAAATTCTACTAGCTTGCCTAAACTTCGAAACCTTTTTTAAAAAAAGAAGACGCCATATTTAATAACGAACCGTTTTATAGATATCACTACACTCAATTAGAACTGTGTTGTAACTGAAGAATGGATGTCTAGCACCAACCTCAGGCTATACGAACCTTCCATTTTAAATATTAACTACTATGTTTTTATATTCTGTTTTTGCTAATGTATATTTCTTTGACTATTTTAGTGGTGTAATTATTCTGTATATTTTTTGACCAGTAGTTTTAGTTTTAATTTTAATTATAAATGTTATTTGACTATTACAATTAGGTATTACTCCATAATTGGATTGATTTGTATATCTGTGTAATATGTATTAAATAAATAAATATTTTTGTTGATCGCTTAGATTTGAGGTCATTTTAGGATACTTTTCTTTTAGCAATACCTGGCCCGATTTGAAGTTAAGAAAATTTTTTGGAAAGTAGTATATACTTATGTTAAAATTATTTTATGTTAAAAGAGTTTAGCTTAGGTTGAATTTTATTTCAGTTTATTTAGGAACTAGGTAAAGTCGGTGAATTGTAAAGGGTATTCAGCTAACCCAGTAATAGAATCTTATTTGGAAAGCACATTTTACAAGTTTATTTAATTATAACAGAATTAATGTGGCAAGGTATATTTGATCAAAGTAAATATGAGGTGAGAAAATTTAGGATACCGAAGCAAGGGAGATTTATGCAGAAAAACAGTCTTCCCTACAGAAATATTATCATAAAAAATTGCTGACAAGACGGTTTGGCACCCCTCGATTTTGACAAAAGTAGAAAAATCTTTGAGGGCAAATATGAATGTAACAGAATTTTTTTTCAATTATTCTTTTATTATTTTTATTTAGAATCTTTATTTTCTTTTATAATTTTTCCACAGCAATCCACTCGCACCACTGTAGTTAGCTGATACACCCATATATTGTTAAGAGATCCCCCACCCATTTAGGGCAAATCAAAACTTATTAACTTCGTGCATATTTACCCATAACACCAGGCTTTGTTGGAATTTCATATAAACTCTTCATATTTATAAATTCAAAACGTTTCCTTTAAAAATAATTTAATTCTAAAAATGCAGGTTTACTATCTTATTGGGTTTACCAGCATTAATTTCTATCTACTCTATTCGACAAACAGAAAGATAACATTTGGCACGCGCGACCTTGTGATCTCACTCAAGTTCTTATACAAAAACAAAAAGTAGTCTGTCAGTAACCCTGTTCATGTTAACACGATACACCATGAATAGTGCAGGTTAATTCTCAATGTAATGTTGGCAACGCAGCCCTTTATCATTAATTTTTTTATTAGAAATTAGTTAAAATTTGTTCCAAGTTATGAAAAGATTGATGCTTTTCATAATTATTCTTTTGTAAAAATTACGATATACTTCAAAATGAAGTAGTCAACATTTCTATTAATTTCTGTTTATTCTTAAAACAAGCGTGTTTTGAAATGCAAGTCCAAGTGTGTGATTTATAACTTTGGGTGATAGAAACGTATACAATAACCCTCAATTCCGATCATTATACAATCGAAAACATTTTTGTTATTGTACTGTTGTTATTGCAATTGACAATCACACGCTTCTTTCGGTTTCCGTACAAGTTTTTGGTGTACTTGCCTGGTACTAATAAAATGAATCCCATTACCATAAAAATGTCACTGAATTTTGAGCAGTTAAATGTTTGTAATATTTGTAAAAATTTTGTTAAAAAAAGGGCATCTCGCAAATAAATTAAGTAATGTTCTGATAAGTTAAAGGTGTTGTAAAAATTGTGCATACAGCAAACTGTAAATTAGATTCCGAATTATTAAGTATAATCCTAGTACGGTGTGCGATTAATTGGTTTACTCAGTTACTTAATAAAGCACATCCCTATTGCAAGTACTTTATTTTCATAACAGTGTTTTCAGACGGGTCCTTCTTACTTTCGCTAGTATCTTCACACACCTTATACCCTAAATTACAGTTCAATGTTGTAGTGGAGTATTCAGCCCTGCCTGTTAAACTGCACACCACCTCATCACCACTAGCTCTTCATATGGACAGCTTTGACAGGATTTCTAGCATACTCATAGTGTGGAACATTTCTCCCTAATAGGTTTATCATTATTATTTTTGAAAGGCATTTCTATCATGCGAGACATTTCATAGTATATATGAAACAATAAAATACATTTTGTTAAAGTAATTATCTTCTGATTCATTATTTCGCTAGTCGTTCAAGGTTACACATATTGGATAGAGCTAATTTTATAACAGGATATAAAATTAATAGTTTACTTTTAATCTTTTTACGAATGGATCATTATCCGATTTTTTTATTGCAGTTGGCATATTAAGTTTTCTCACATTGTAATTATGCTGAGATCAGCAAAATAATGTGGGGTTACATAGTTTATACAATATCCGGTGAGATGATGTTTGTGTAACCTAACTAGTGAGGTTGGGTAATAGATACTCAGTGTTTAATTTGCCCTACTACACGAATAAAAGTCTGAAATGAAAAAACAATATCATTGTATATAATGTAAATTAATTTTATTGGGGGTATTGAACACTTGTTGTAACAGAAATGTAATTGGGACTAACATTACAAAACAATTTGCACATTATTACAAAAAAATATAAAAAACATTTTAATGAACACTAAATGTTTTTGAAATTTTTTGTTAAGAAAATTTTAACAAAATACATACATTATAAAGTTATTAAAACTGAAAAAAAATTATTTTATTTTAAAAAAATTATAAATGATGATAAATTACGAGCCGTCATTCGGCAGATTAGTGACACATCGGAAGGATGCAATCCCACAAATCGGTACTTTGCATTTACTACAATTTTTTTGTTTTACTGTCAGAGCACACTGGTCAGTTCCTGCATCTTTGTTTATTCAACTCATGTGTGGCTTCCTGCAGAAATGATTATTGTAGTATTACACTACTGTTCAGTCGCAGCTCACATGGCAGCCTGGTGTTCAGAAGTTGATAATTCATATGAGGGTCTGTAAGTTCTTTGGCAAGCATTTTGATGTAATTCAACCTCTTTACTTTTGTGTTTCCAGGAACTGCAGAATAGATTATGAGTTTACAATATTAATATTTATGTAATTTATGTAAAATATGGTCAATGGCTATCGCTTTGTTCGCCAATTTCTTGAATACACTTCTTGTCTAATGCATCGACCCACCTTTCGTGAGCTTGTAAAATGCAATAATTTTAGGCCTTTGCATTTCTGTATCAGCTGACTGAGTATGGTGCATTGAGGATAAAAGAACCACAGTATTACTATTTCTTGGCACAAATGATAATAATGTCATGTCATTCCTAAAGCCATATACATAGAGGACATTTCATTCTATTCGCTTTGCCTAGCAGGTAGAAATTCTCTAGGAATTTCTCTTTTATTTTTACGCAATGCTCCTATATATGGCAAGTCTCTTTTCTGGATCTCTTTGACGAGATCTATGGATGAGAACCAACATCAACAGTGATGTTTCATACATTCAAAACCGACATCGGCTACAAAATCCAACCAGCATTTCATCCATGCACGCGTACTTGTCAATGGAACACTACATTTGATTTTCCAATACTCAACCTGCAGGTACTATATTGGCCACAAAGCGAGTTTTTTACCTGAAAATTTTGAATTTTGCCGAACCCTTGGTGTTCCAAGCAAGATAGAGATCTTTAATGTGTGCGACAACACTCACAGACGAGACCTCCATTTTACCTTTCATCTGAACGAGGGCGTATTTTTATGAAAAATGCTTGCCTAACATTTTTCAAGTGGATCGTGTCGGAATTCAAACCCGGGACCTTGGCGCATAGTAGTCACACGCATATGCCATGAAGTCACCTCCCCAATTGAACAGCAAGTGTGACAGTTTTTAATACACTTTTCAAACATACATATTGGAGCAGTTGCATCATTCTTTTTCCTTTCATCTCTATTTGAGCTATCATCAAAATGTAGACAGTAGTAGAGTATAGACTCTCTTCAGAAACATTGTATAACAAAACAATCTTGTCTGGTCCCGTGAATTTCAAACTTGCTTAAAAATCTTCATCATTTGATTTGAAAATTGCCATTAACATAGGGATCCCCACAAATGCTTTGAACTCGATAAGATCAGTGCCTTTATAATCAGTAAACTTATCATCAGAAAACTTTTTCCTCGTCAGGACCAGTTTCTCATTGGTTCGTAGTATGATATCGTTCAGTATTTCCTCAGTGAAAAGAATTGTCCAAGGTGACTTGGTGTTACAAATCGGAACAAGGTCTTTAGAAGGACAAATTAATCCTGGAAGATGTGTGATGATATTGTTACCTTGTGCACATAGGTGCTGGAGGTTGTATCACCTATACAAATCGTTCTTACTATGGTATTTGGTTGGCTTGCATTAACGTTTTTGCTTCTTTGCAAGTAGCTCCTCATCTGACGACGTACTTTCTGATTCAAAAATGTGTGAGAGTGGTTCCAAACATGGCACAGACAAAAGTATAATATGCATGCTTGCGCACATGTAAGATATCTATTTGTATGATTGCCGTCGATTGAGGTCATTCGAACGCAGTATGTAACTTAAAACGCAACAGTTATTGGTTTTCGTAATATTCATGGAATAATATTATATTCATATTACTTGTGCGTTTTATTTAATAATGGTAACATTACAAAAAGACTAACAGGAACAGGTACAGGTTCATTCATTCTCATTATCCAATGCTTCTTGTTCTGAACTGTTTTCATGATCACTATCGAAACCAGCTGCTACGATGCCTCCATCACCACTGAATTGACTTTCATTAAGTATACTTCTTAGCCAGTCATCAAACCCAGGATCACATGGTTTCGTACTTCATCGTTTACGTGTTATTGAAAGGAAAACATAATATCAAGAAAAAAACATAAAAGTGTTACATAACTAGTAAGTTTGAGTCAGAAACGCCCAAAAGAACACAAAATCGCATATAAAACTAACAATTCGCTGATATTAAGAGATATGCACCATGAGCCATCAGACAATAAACTTGTTTGAAAGTACCTGAATGCACGAAGTTCTCACCTCACGCCTCTCTTGTTCTTAAAGCTTCAAAGTTTTACCTCGATATTTGACATCCAACCTCACCAGTAACAGGTTAAATTAGTATATTGAAATACCTTAAAAACCACCGCATTTAAAGCTCAGTATAGTGCTATTTACCTCATATAATCTCAAATTTACATGGGGGTTAAATTCTCCAGGATTACCAAGTGTATCGTTAAATTATTATAACTAACACTTATCTGCAGTATCTTGCTCCCGATGCAGCAGCTTCTTAAGCTCTGCAGGAATTTCGTGGTGGGCCCTGTTGTCCCAGTGTTTGCCTGTCTGTAGCTCTCTATGACAAAGCGCCGATATATGTTGAATGATAGGGTAGGAACGGAAGGAGGGAATCACTTGTCGAAGAGTCAAAGCACTACTACACACGTCTACACTCGAGGGAAGTTGGTAGTCAGGTCCTTTGTTTCGATACATTTGCTCCCACAAAATGTCTACCCCCTCCAGAAGAGGTTAAAGTTCTCTGACGCACATTGGTGAGTACAATGGCATACAAGGCGTGAGAAATACACTCTTGACATTCTCTTAGGCCACAAAATAATAAGTCGACCACTGGACTTCTGTGAGAACTAAAACTTTGGGTGGTTTTCACATATGCCTGCATCTAACGTTAATGTGCTGGAAATGTACCGGTGCGGGATTTAAAAAAATCCCTGGAACCTAACTAATACAGTAAACATTAAAGCTTTAAAAAAACGTAACAATATCCTTTATAACTTTCAAAGGTATTACGAAAGAAGGTATAAACAAGGTCAAGTTCATTTACGAATTTCATTCAATTTCTGATTTTAGACAAGGTTCCTTTTTTTTGTCCACAAGATAATTTTATTTCACTTTATACATGTTCGTGATATCATCGACATGTATTAGTGCACTCTTGCTAAAATCTCAAGATAAAGAAGAACTAGAACGTAGCAGTTAATAGTCCAGAGAGTTGATAGTGAATCCTGTGTGTACAATTCTTCTTATTTCTAGAAAGAGTAGTGGTTTCTAGAACTAGAACAATATACATCGGAAGAATGTACAACATGTTAGAAATATAGTAACATCAGAAACCGACTCCATATATATTGGCAAGAAATAAATAACAGGTTAGAAGTACAAGAACATCTAAAGCTTGCTCCATAGGTGCATACAATAAAGCATCTGGTGGTCTTCTTGAACAGTCACACATTAAATTGACCTCACGTATTTATGTAAAAAAAATATAAAGAACTTCGATGTATAGTAACAGACCAATATAACGTGTGGACATTAGGGTAAATAAAAACCAGATCAAAAGGTGGAAAATTAATCTCTCACAGACAATTCAATATTGAAGCACCCGGTATAATACCGATTTCATGTATAGTAGTGTTCAGTAAGCATGTCATTACAACAAATAGTTAGTTCTATTAAAATCATAAACTTAAAAACCACAAAAGCATCCCTTTAACTTTGTTAAACACATTGAAATTGAACTTAGGGTCATAAATTATTTTAAATAACCAAAAGGGTAACGAAATATTCATTTATGTAAATTTTCATAAAGGAATCATGTCATTTTAAGAAAGCATTAGAATTATAAAATAAATAACAGCGAACTCATTAATATTTATCTCAAATATAGGAGAGCTTATTACAAATTTTAAATAAATTAAATTTAATGTTACGTAGTTGCAATACAATGTAAAAACACAGACGCTGAGTAGTAAATTCACAGATATCAAATTGTAGATATAATTTAATCATTTCAATACAATACAATGTATTCATTTTATGTGGTTGAACAGAAGAAAACACGAACATTAACTGAAGTAAATTACATGACACCACAAGTACTTTCCTGAGATTAATTTCATAAACCCAATAGGAAGACTTCCATGACAAAACTCCCCGACTGAACATAAAAAAGAGAGGCAAATTAATTGACACGACGGTAAAAACATTAGAATTAATTATTCGCGAGCCGGTAATAAGATAACATCAAAAATGTAGGCATACAAAGATGTGACGAGTCAGAAGTGACTGCGGGGTTGGGGGTTGATATGAGGTTAAGTTAAAAATAATGTTGAAAAAACCAGTTCTAGTATGTAACATTATCTTCTGCACGGGGAAAAATTTAAAGTGTGCAAGCTGTTGTAAGACATTGCTTACAGATTTCGCAAGGAAGTTAACCATGTGTGTAACTTTGAACACTCCTGTGTGCCATAATAAAAGGGCTGCCTGTGAGTATAACTCAAACAAATAGGTTGTGTATGTTAAGGGAGCTGTGCTTTTTTTGAAAAGCAAGTAAGAAATAAATGTACTAGTGGTTTTTAAAAATTCTTAATCCTTTTTAAAATAATGAAATGTAAAACAGCAAGTAAAATTTTAAGCTTTTAAGTCTATACCTTTTAATTATGTGCATGCGAATTTTTAATATGAAATGGTTAGTATTTATGAAATAGGAAATTAATCAAACATGAAAGTGATTATTCTGTTGAACAATGATCTAGCGACAGAACAAGTGTTGGTTAAATTTAAGCATAACGTTATAATCTTAAAATATTAAAAAATGTGTATGTATCGATTTTAAATTATTTGGAATGGGCAATGAGAAAATAGAACGAAAAAGCTGGTAGTTAACTGTTTGCTATGTTTGTTATTAACGACATTTCCAGTAATTGGGAAAAATTGGAGTGAAGATAGGATAGTTGATGAATTAATGTCTTTTGGGATTTCTTTTAGCAATACCTGGCCAGAGTTAGGTTAAGAAATCTAGGTTCTTTTAAGGAAACTATATTATGTAGTTATACAGAAATTATTTAATGTTAATAGAACTTAAGTTTAGGTTGAATGTTATGACTATATTTAAAAAATATGTAACCAAACAAATTTGTAAAGGACTTACAGCTACTCCATCGTATTTGGAAGAGGCATTTCATATTTTTAATTTTATTTAATGTGACCAGAAAATTTAATAAATGTTTTAAGGTATTTAGAGAATGGTAAAGTATAATGTAATAGTTTAGGTAACTGTGGAGTAACTATGTTCCATGTAGGAATAATTAAAAATGAATTACTGCGAAAGACGGTTTGGCATCCCTCACTTATGACAAAGAGAAGAAGCCTTTCGGAGGAAGTGATTATTGTAATGTAGTTATTGCATTCCACCTATATTATTATTTTTATTTCAAATTTATTATTTTCTTTTATAATTGCTTTCATAGGAACTCGCCCCTGTACCACTGCAGTTAGCCAATGCACCCTTCAGGACAAATTAAAATTGATTAACTCACCGCTCTTTTTACCGTAACAAAAATTATTGCCAGAAAAATTAGAAGCAACAGAATTTTATTTAAGGAACATGCTGAAACTTAAACCTGTATATCTAAATTCAGTATTGTCAGTTAAAAAGTTCAAGATTTCATAACTTGTTGTTAAAACTTTAGCTAATCAGAATATTAATGCGAGTACCAACTCCTTTTGTGGCTTAATAATCTACATGGTTTCCATTGAATTCTATATATAGATACAAAAACATGATCCCAGGTCTGTTATACAGTAAACTAGAAAAAGACAAATAGGCATTATAGGAGTGAGAAAGAGACCTAACTTTAATGACGATACCATTTGTATATATTGCATGAAGACCTACAAAACACATATTGAATTAATACATATGAAAATTCAAAGGTCGTGGCTTAGCGAATAATGTGATTATATGCAATACAATAGGTGATCCATTTCTTCCCAAGGATGATTTTTATTTTCAGTTTATTTTTATCAAATGTAAAATAGTATGAATCTTACATCACACTTCAACGACCACATCCAAAGTAAATAAATCAGTTGAAATGATATTGAAAATCCACATATGTTGTTACATGCCGAAAATCGGCTATGTATCATATTTAGATTAAGTATAAATATGTGAATGAATTCCCACCACTATTTTAAAATAGACTTGTTCATTTCCGTCATTTCGGACAGTTGCGTTTGCGCAAAAGAATGTGCAGGTACGGAGTGATGGGGAAGTGCGCGGTTTGCAACACGACAGGACATGAGTATTATTAGCCACAAGACGTCGAACGGTGACGTTTGCCTGTATCGTATTTTTTTGTCTTTTCTCTTTTTTAGGATGTAGGTTTCCTTTTATCTCTACCTTCTATCGTTGCCTCTACCTATATCCTTGCCGCTCCCCTACAAACGAATAAGGAAGATAAATCAATTTGGTTTCAACGATGGCATGAAGTAACCCACACCCGAACGAGATGCCCTGAGATTAACTGCCAGGCGCGTTTTAAGTGAGCACTTCGCTTTATTTTCATTTTACAGTGCAACTTGTATCATTGTAAACGTATTTGGTATGTGATACAATTTGACACGTAAACATGTCATAATATCATTATTGTGCAATATTGTGAACGTGGATCGTATCAGTGTGCCAACTGTAGCAGTGGCGCTGAATACGGACGCCGGGGTTATAACAATGTTTAAAATTAAAACACTTTTCTGACAAACAAAATTCCTGTAATTTTATCATTCCCTTCATTAATATTGGCTAACACTGTTTTTACTTATGATTTGTTGAATATAGGAAAGCTTATAATTTTCTGAATATTAGAACTCATAAATATGGTTTTAAATCATCCCTTACACAACAATCTTAATGATAGTAGTTAGAATCAGAGCAGTGGTACAAAATACTTACTGAAACTATACTAAAAAGCTGTATAGTAATGAAGATTTTCGGTGATTTAATTTTAATCACAAAATACTAATTTTCTAAAATTTCCCCAACAATGCCTCAGATTTATCCGATATTGTTGCACAACTAAATACACTAAAATTTGTTTAAACCAATCAACTAAATATTAAAAACCCTAATAAACAATATACACAAGACAGCCCTGGCATGATAACAGAAAATATTTACTTACGTGGAACACCATCCCATTAAAGGATTCTCCCACCTCTCTCGAGTTTCAAACTCAATTTCCCAATGACCTATGTTATCAGTTCCACTTTGCATCGCATTTTTAGAAGGCATAAATATTCGCACTCGTCGAGTTTTCACATGTTCTTCGGGAACTCCACTTATCGGAATAATCTTACTCTAAAAAATTAATAAAAAAATATGCTTAAACGATATAAAGATACTAAAATTAAACATTAAAAGCTACTCATTTAACACATACAAACACATATGCCATTAATGCCATTCTCTCTACAAGGTTATCAAAAATTTATATTTATTTACCATATTCACATTATTTCTGTGTGTCTTACTATTCAGATTTCTCTTTTGATTCAACAATAGTTGTAATTTGGTTCATACAAGCTCTTTGTTAAAACTTGTTTGTTTGTTCTTTCGGGTATTCATATACCCGCTTTTAAGGGAAAGTCTTAATATTCACTCCTTTCATTTATCCTTATAGCTTTCAATTATTCTATTTTTGCTCATTCACTCAACATGACCAAATCAATGCAAAACATTTTTTTTATATGAACCCAATAGACGTATTTCTAACATTCAGTCATTTCTAATTTTATGAACACTTCCCAACATGAAAAGTTTATTTATACAAGTTTTTGAGGGCACTACCAGTCACAGTCATCAGACAGTTCAACAAAACAGTTATCAGGCAAATAATACAAGTACAAAGACCTACCACTATTATCAGATAAAGATAATAGACAGTTGCCAAAATCCTTAACAATTGTAAATCCGATTTACATTTTTATTTTCACTCACGAAAATCAAGGAAATGAATTGTTTGCGTACAGAATACTAAGCTTTAATACATGAAAAAATATTTCTGGTATTTTTGTATCGCACAAAAATAGTAAATCGTATACAAAATTCTCAACGCTCTAACAAAGAAAATCAAATAGTTAAAGGAATCAAACAAAAATTAAAAGTAAACTTCTTTGTTCTTAACTTTGTCTGTTCATGATATCTTCATCATACATCAGTAGCACCACATTTCAAGACTTCTTTTTCCTTTCTGCTTCTTGTAACAGTTCACCCCCTTATTCTGACCTATCTATATCAGTCAAAGAAACAAAGAACGAGTTACCTAATACATATATAATCAAATGCCAATTCTATATCACTTTTTATGGTTCTAAATTGCAATATAAGGGTCCACTTACCTATTTCAATAGTATTTACTCTTACTTTCTTCAAACGCCTCGGCTACTCTACAGCGGAGAGGACATGGACATGTCCCGGGTGTGTAGGCCTAGAATTCTGAAACCGATACTGGTGAGTTAACTTACCCAAAAGTTTACAAAGTATCTGTACCTTAAATGTATTTCAACAAACCTCTTTAAATTATAGATCTCAAAATTATCAAATAAGGAATTTAATAACCTTAAATGTGGTGGTATAATTATATACATTTACTATATTGACATACTTGAATGCAATAAAATTCGTATTTCTTATTTAACTAAAGCCCCCTTAAATCGGGTAATTACATTCTACTAAACATTGCAAATTTGACATTTAAACAGATTGGCTTCCAACTGAAACATAGCCAATAACTCTTAATATTCTCTATAAACTCATAACAAAAAAAGTAATAACGTTAATAAAGTCCAAGAATTCCGACCTTAATCTAGCAACTTAACATATTCATGGAAAATATATATATATATATATATATATATATATATATATATATATATATTGCTGTGAATCATACAAAAAGCCTCACCAGAGTAAAAAAAAATATTCGAGCCTCTCAAACTGGGCACCAAGATTTGCTGTGATTCTCGCCCTGTTGAATCTCTTCTGATAATCGCCTCTGTACTCTTTCCACTTCGGCTGCTCCCCTAGATAACTTTCATCCTCATTCATAAAAAAAAAAAACACATTCCTACCACAAACATCAACGTTAAATCTATTTACATCAATATTCATAATACATTAAAATTTCAAAATTAAATTTCAGCATAAATTTCAGTATCATAAAATTTCAAGTTTAAATTTGTCATCAGTTTTAATTTGCATCCAGAATTAAAGTCCTGGTAGGATGCATACTAATTAAGTTACAATATGTGCAGACCTAAGTCTGAGTACAAAGGGAGCATCTCCCACCCCTTTACGTTAATTAAACAGGTTAGTCTAATTGAGCTCAAAGACTGACCCAAATTTTCATCATAATCAAAACATAAACTGCTAAATACTCCTTTCTACTTAAACAAGAAAATTTTACCTTAAATTCAAAATTTGTTGTTTATACAAATTCACTACTGTCCATTTTTTATCAAATAAATTATAAAGATATCCAACACACACCAAAACATCAAAGTTCGAACAAAATTGTATAATTTACCTGAAGGTTACTGCACTAGTGGCTTCAATGTACACCGTCCTTGCTAATTTCACCATTCCAACTGGGCTATGTTTCCGTCCTCAGATTCCTGGTCGCCTTTTAAAATTCATCTACAACACCATTCGTTTAAAAAGTTTCAGGGCTTCTCAGGAACGCATCTATGTATATCTAAATCTTGTTTTGTGGATCCAATCACGTTTACGAATAACATTTGATTATTAACACCCCCGAAAAATAGCACTGAAATTCATAATTCTTTCATGCTATACCCAAAACTGCCTACTTTTGTTTATTCATTTATCGTTACAAATTTGGATAATTGGTACAGTAATACTCGCAAATATAACTAGACTTTATTACCTTGTATCTTCTTTTCTAAGTGCACTAATGCATAATAACTTGTATCGTAGCACGTAAAGAGCAAACTGTTTTAAAGTATTCAATAATCACAAAATATAAGAGCAAACTGTTTAAAGTATTGAATCAAAATCGAAAATCTAAGAGAGCGAAACTGTTTAAAGTCCGGGTTTATATAACAGCCTTGCTTGCACGTCGGTTTTGTCCCCCAACGGACAATTCTCAGAATTTCGCATTCTCTGTTCCCTTTTCGACAGTCCGGCACGCGGTTCTACAAAATTTGCACTCGCGCCAGTTGAAAATATAAGAAATTTTCACACGTCTCGCCACGCGTCTGCGAATAACTAATTAATTTTATCTAGAAATTGTTGG
Organism: Platerodrilus igneus; assembly: GCA_036346225.1. NCBI lineage: Eukaryota > Metazoa > Arthropoda > Insecta > Coleoptera > Lycidae > Platerodrilus > Platerodrilus igneus. The sequence goes on along the minus strand of JARFIW010000500.1, from coordinate 3,716,586 downwards.
TCCCACCTCTCATATCTGCATCTTATATCAACCAATCGTAGCCCTCGTGACGTTGCTCAAATCACGCCTTTTATTATCTGTGTCTCAGCCTTGCGCATTTTATGTCTTTTTCTAATTTGGTCCTAGTGGTGCAAATCGATACTCTTTACTATCGGTTATTTCAATCCACGTGGATTCTTATTTTAATTATAAGCTACGGTTTATCCAACCGTTTGCAATATACGCAGAATTTTCATGTTTATCCAAACAAATTAAACAGAAATTGACTTTTAAAAATACGCAGGTGTTCTCATCGTAACATTTTAACCTTCTAGATATATTTGTATGCTAGCAACGCGTCTCATATTTGGTATTATTGAGTTTTTCAAAGCATTTATGCATATAATACCTTAATAATCGTTCAATTAACTCCAATTAAAATAATAATGAATGGCATTGACTTCTACCCTTTAATTTTTAGTGAATACAAATTAAATATTAATTATTATTTGTACACTTTGTTTAATACCCGTTACTTAGAACTTGAATCAATTAATATAAATTTTGCACGTAATTTCTATTTGTTTTAATACTTGGAACAATTAAATTACATACAATTTGAGCATTTTAATTCTGCTTCTTTTTATAGAAAGCGTCTAGTGAATAATTTAAATCCCTTATTTTTAATAAAACAAATAAATTTTTATGCTCCACGGTTTTGATAACGCGTATTATCTAATAAAATTCTATACAAACTTTACATTCTAATTGAATGATTTAAATCTTCACACTAGGCATTTTAATTACGTGTACTTTTTCCCAAAGCTTCCTTATACACGGTGATTAAAATTATTTGATGTAATTAATTAATTTTCTACCCTGGTCTAAATACGGCGACAAGGATTTTGAGCCAGCAGTTAGAGCGGCCAAGAACGAAGTATAGACCAGGTGAGTGCTGAGATATCTTAAAACGTCAAAAACAGTCATATAATTTTGGTAGTAATTTAATTTGGCACAAAGCAACTTTGATCGTAGTAAAATTTTGGCATATTAAAAAGTAGAGTAAAAATTTTGTACTAAAACAAAAGAGGTGCACTTTGGTTGGACTTTGCACATCTACTTATAACAGAACTCACTATAAGTAGTTGAACACCCTGAGATTTAAGAGCTTAAATAGTCGAGGCATTGAAATAAAAAGTTTAATTAAAGAACCAACCAAACGTTGCAAGTACGGGGCGTGCATTCGGTGTGCACATTACAAAAAAAGGCGCGACAAAAAGGGGTAAAATAAAATAAAAAATTTTAAGAATATAGAATTGAGAGTGACTGAACAGACAGTAAGTGAGTAAGTAAAAGAAGTGGGAAAAGTGATACCAGAAGAAATGTTAATTCTTCAGCACTTTCAACGCATGTTATAGAAGCAGGCCACAAAATGAACTATACTGATGCAGTAATTTTAGATGTAGAAAAGGACACTACAAAAAGGAAATTCATAGAAATGGTTAGAATTGCACAAGAACCAGAAGCACTAAATTTAAAAAAAGATATAGATAATCTTAGCTGCATATACGCGTATCTACTGGAAATAGACACCAAAATAAGAACAAGAACTGTACCACAGACATAATTACTAAATCTCATTAGTGCTTATATTCTTAGCTTTGTTTTTTGTTTTGTTTATGTGTCTGTGTATGTGTATGTGTGTTGTGTGTTTGTTTGTTGGTGTTTGTGTGTCTGTTGGTTGTATGTTTACGTTTATACTTACGTGTATTCTTGCACATGTTCTTTCTTTTTGTTTTATTTATTTTTGTATGTGAATTGTTTGCATGTGTACATGCACACACATATATGTATTTCTATACATTTATATATGTTTATATGATAAAATGAATGTGATTCTATTGCTTCTACATCTTCCTACTACTTGTACAAATTTCTCATACAGACGTACATACTCTTGCGTTTTAGTTTATGTTTGTTAGTTAATTAATTATTTTAATACTTGTTTAATATTTAAAATTTATCCAAGGAATTATTATTTTGTATCACTAATTTTAATTTTGTAGTACCCATTGACATTGACACTTACTTTTACCTTCAAAATTCTGAAACATATTTTGTAATTTAAAATTAATATTTTAAATCTAAGTCAAACCTCACATTCGTAAGTATTTAACTTTTAAAATTTATTTATTTGTTTACCATTGTATTTATTTAGTTACTCCTGAGGAAGAGAAAAATAAAATCTCGAAAGCTTGAGTTAAAGAAAAAAGAGTAGACTTTCTTAATTTGCTGCAATCCCCAATAAATTGAATTATTTTATATATATATATATATATATATATATATATATATAAAAACACATACTTGCAAACCCCCATGTATGCATGCAAATACACGTCCGTTCTCAATACCTGTGTTGGGTATATAATACCCACTATTTCTTCATCCTAAACCAATGGCCTCTAAGGTAATTTATTCTCACCAGGTTTGGAACTGTTAATACGGTTATTGGAAACTTTAGTACTTGGAACTCTGGATATCTCGCTACTTCTGTACCAACCCCCAGTTTGGGAGTCAAACTTCCAAAATACAAACGTCCATCAAATAATCAAAATTGAACCATAAAAGTATGTTGAGTTATCATATTCTATGCCGTTAACAAGCCGGCGTCTCTAACCATTACCCGCTCTACAACTTAAACCTGTCGTCGTCTAATTATATTGTTCTGTATTCATTGTTTAACTCCACTAATCGTCCCGTAATACCCATATTTACTTCTTATATATATTTTTTTTATTTATACTTATATATATATATATTATGTATATATATTTATACTTTAATTTCTATGCGGTTACATAACCACGATAGTTACGCGCCATTGCCGTGTAACTGGCCCTAACTATGGGCGTATTACTTTTATTTAATATATCTGTTGCCTTTGTGTATTGTCTTTGTGGGTTGAATATTTTTCGCGTGTGTCTTAATTTCTTCGTTCCCTTATTTATATACCTTTTATCATGTGATTGTTCTGGCCAATTACGAACCTTCCATATTGCACAATTATATATCATCCTACACGTGTTTTCAGGTTAATGGTTAAATCCATTTTTATTATTGCAATTGCTAATTGAACCTGTCCTATAATTAAATTTAAGTTATTTTGCAATATTTTGAACTATTTCCTGTTAATATTTTTATAGATATCACAAAAAATAACATTTTATTACGTGTTTCCGGTTTTAGAATTTTCTAGAACAAATGAGTATTTCCCTTTGGCGCCTAATTTAAAATCTTCTACATTTCACGGGATGTTAGAGTGTAGTTAATAGATTATGTGAATTTAAAGTGTCAATTGTCACACCAAAGTCGAACTAGGATTGGTTAATTGTATTAATTACTGGTTATTGATAGGTTATATTTTAGATAGGATTATTTATGATTGGCCGAAAATATTATTTGAAAATTAAATTAATTTAAAAAGGTTCTTGGGTGTTACATTCTCCTACTGTCCAAGTTTCACAACAGTACAGTGCTGTACTCCATGCATATGCTTTCAACAATTTTTCCTTGTTTCTGTTTGTTGTCTTCGAACGAAGCAGCTGCCTTTTCTTGTTAAATACACCACGGCCTTGTGTTAATCTTTTTTTATATCTTTTGCACTTTCCACCTTGTTTTACTTGGCTTCCTAGGTAGCAGAAATCCTTAACCTTTTGTAAATTCTAGCTTCCTATTCTTTATCCTTTTTTTAAACTTATTTTCCACTTTTTTACATACTAGTACTTTAGTTTTCTTTTTGTCGATTTTTCATCCATATCTATCTGTTTGTATAATTTCCATTTCATTAGGAGCTGCTTTTAACTCTTCCTTGCTAGATGCTAATGCCACTATATTATCTGTAAATCTAAACATATCAATCGTTTGTCATCATCATTAGATCTTCAGTCCTGAAACTGGTTAGGCACGTACCCTCATTGTTTCCTATTCTGAACTAACCTGCACATTTCCCTAAAATTTGCACAGTCTGCATGTATCACTATCTGGGTATGAAAGTCTGATCGCGGTCTATATCTACCTCTCTTTTCCTATCTCTGCTTGTACAATCGTTTGTCACTACACAATAATTGCAAATGTCTTCCTGCATTTGACAGTATTCATTGTCTTGCCGAACTACTGAAGTGCTTGGTGGTATCTTAAACGAATTCGGTAATACAAAAAAACACTTTGGATTGTTGGCGATCTAAATATAGATTTTCAAGAACCCAGTATCCAGCAGCGATCGCTCAGCAGCACAATTGAATCAAGCGGCTTTCATATTATAAATAGTTCAACTCGCATGCGACATTCAAGTCACTCCAGCACCCTTTTAGACTACGTTATATCAAACTGTATTAATTCAAATGTACAACTGACCATAGTAGATCATCCCATAAAGACCATAGGCTACAACTTATAACTTTAAATCGTTTCAGAATATTTCGACTGCTAAATTGTATGCAACATCTGTGTTAAATAAAGTCAATTCAAACAAAAGCTTGGTGGTATGAGCAATCAGCATTGGTCGGACCCAAATATTCTATATTATGAGATTAAAAAAGTACACTCAAATAATATTACTACAAAAAATAAAAAGATAGGTTTAGAACTAAATCTGCTCCATGGTTTAATAGAAAGCTGCACGAGCTACTACTATGTAAAGATTTTTAATTTTTTTAATTTTTATTTTACATGAATGTGATCACAGTGATTACACTTATTCAAACAAAAATAATAAAAATTAATAAAAATAATTGGTGCGAAAGGTCGTTTAGAGGCACAGACCAAAACAAGATAGTATGTCTAGAATCCACTACAGGCTTCAAGCATGCCAACATTGTTTTAAAATCAGAAAAGTTATAGAAAGCACATTTGATTAGATAATTTTTAATTAATATCTTGAAATGATTTAAAGGCAAGTCTTGTACACTGTTGTGGAAAGCATTAAAGACTATAATGCCAAAGTAATTATGTCCAAATCTACTTTCCTTTATTCTATAAGGTTTTATAAGTTTTCCTTTCCCACAAGTATCAAAGTTATGATTTCCATTATGTTGTCGAACTGCAAGCAGTTCTTTGTTGTAAATAGTAAGCATTCCAAAATAAAGATACATGGAAATTTTAAAATTTTTTGAGAAACAAATTAGTTTTGGCAATCTTCTAGATATCTGAGATTTGCAATCACTCAAATAGACTGCCTCTGTAATTGGAAAACACGTTTGTAAGCACTAGCATAACACCACACTAGTACTGCATATTAGCTATGGCAATGAAAGTAGGCAAAATAAACCTGCCTTATTACCTCCAATGAAGCTAAGTTTCTTTAAGAACTTTATAAAATATATAGACCAACAGAGTTTTTTATTGATATTATCACAGTGAACATCTCATCATAATAATGAATTTGGGGTATTCCTAATAATTGACAACTTAGGATGGATTCAAAGATTTCTGAAATTACAGGTACCAGTGAAATTGGTCCTAAATTTCTTAGCTCTGTCTGATGATCCCTTTTTATGTACTGGAATATTTTCGCTAGCTTAAGCGCATCAGAAAAGTTGGGAGTTTTTAATGGCTCGGTTACAAATGTCATAGTGACATATATAATGCTACAAGCAGTTTTAATTAAGGAAATGTTCAAACTATGGGCACCCCTAGCTTTTATATTTTTCTTAGACACTATTGTCTCTCATTTCATTATTGATATCTCATGAAATTTAGTGCTATTGATATAACTTCGTTCGTTTCCCCGACCTATCAAGGGGCTTAGAGACAAACATTGTTGTTGCACGTAAGTTTGCAATAATTGTGCTTACTGAGTTTACAAAAAAATCATTAAAGTCATTAGCATTTAAAGTTGAAACCGGGTTGTCCTTCGTGCTTACTTCTTTCTCATTATTTATTAATTTCCAGGTAATCCTATTTTTATTGCCAGAATTTTTAATAAAATTATCGTACACCTTCCTTTTGGCAAATCGTTTTCACATGGGCTAAGTAGTTTATTTGCATTAGCTTCAATTCCCTAGTGAACCATTTTACAACAATCGTTTGTGAGGTAAGATTAGACGACTAAGAGTAATATTTTCATGAATTGATTAAAACTGTCATTGAAAGTTAACAACTTACTATCTGTGAAACTCCAATTCACTTCTTGTAAGTAGTTATAAAAATTAAATTTATCCATTGCAGTAAATTGCTGGAACAGTTTTGCCAAAGAGGTGACACTTTTAATAGGACAATGGACTTGCGTCAGTAGTCCTAGGTGGTGGTCAGATAGATCTGTGTTAATTACATACTATTACATATTAAGTTGGCATTATTAGAGAATATGTTGTTCAGATAATTTTGCATTCGTGTGGCTTTTGAGCTTAATGGGTAGAAGCCATACATAGCGAAAAAATCAGCTAACCATACTGCCTCATTTACTTAAGGGCCAAAGTGTACGTTAAAATCACTACAGACAATTACCTTTCTATAAAGCATATTTCCCATTATGTTGAAGACTATCAAAAGTTTCACAAAAAATATTGATAGATCCACGATTTGGAGATATATAAGTTGTAATTATAGTAAGATCATGGTACTTGATCTATATTGCTGAAAGTTCAGCATGAATTTCAACTGAGAGTTTATTTACCATACGAAGGGATGAAGCACCTTTAGTAGTTCGTTTGTTTATCAGGAAAGCCACCCCACCCCAAGACTGATTTTGTTTCCCATAAGATGCAATATGATACAAGATTGTTAACCTTTAAAAATTTGAACTCTTCACCGTTTAAGTTTAACTCATTGAAACGGACAATATCACATTTACAATTTGCAGGATAAAAGAAAAGCTTCCAAATCAAGCAATTTATTCTAATAGATTGAATATTCAAGGAGAAAATGTTTAGTATAAAGCCTGTGGTGGATTTCAAATTGTGTAATAGCACACTTATACCTCCACCATGGATGTACATAGCCACAACACTAGACAGTGTACAACCCTACAAACTACTGCTATGAGAACAAGATTCGGCCAAACGAGTATACTCTTCCAAGGTTTGTGCCACTACAAGCTTTCTAAGGACTTAAAATACTGTGAAAAACCTACAGTTAAAGAGATTGTTTACAACAAATATTTTAAGTGTGATACTTAACATCTGCAAAGTTTCAGTTCATACGTATTTTTATTCTTTTTTCTCAACAATAATTTATAAATTTATGTTTGTGGGACACTATATAACATGATGAATTCCACTATTACTTTCTACTGCATCACTATTATGTATTAGCTAGTAATAATTGTATGTTACATCTTAAATCTAAAACTCCTTTTATAATGCTGTATAATATGACCCAAATAGTGTAAATGGTTCTGGGTCTTATGATGTATTCTTCATTAATGACTTGTTTGCTAATATTGTTATTTAATTGCAAAATAATAATAATATATAAGTTAAAAATAAATATCGACAGCGTACATTCCTATCTCCATTTCCTAATCCCTTATCATCATTAATGCTAAAATGGCCTCCCGTGTTCCTGTTTCGTCTAAACCCAAATAGATCTTCTTCTAATATTACTTTGGCCCCATTTTCTATCCATCTTTGTACAATTCTAGTTAATATTTATGACACGTGTGCTGTTAAACTTATTGTTCAAAAATTTTCACATCTATCTGCACAACTTCTTTTTTGTAATAGTGACTATGATTTTACATTCGAAATCTTTAGGTATCTCACCTGTCCCATACATATAGCTTACAAGCTGGAAGTTACTGCTTGCCCAGTGACTTTTAACGTTTCTGCTTGTATCTTATCTATACATGGTGCCTTATTATTTTTCAGACCCTTCAACGCTAGTTCAAACTCATCTCTAAGTAATCCAAGTAATCCTTTTCAATGTCTTGAGTCCTGTTTTAGCGCTTCTAATCCTTGTCCTCCATATAAATTCCTTATACATTTTAACCAGGCGACGTATATTTTTGCTATATGATTTTATATCCCTAAAATTCATTCTAATTAGTTTGTACGTTTCATTTGTTTTTCCTATTTCCATCTTAGTTTGTACCTAGTTGCACTTTTCCCCAATTCATCGTTTTGTTTTCCTGCTTCGATGTAATAAACGTCCAGTTTCCTACTGTCCGCCACCGCTGTGTTTTTCTAATATTCTAATTTTAATTATGCCACGGCTAGCCCCCATTTAGAATGGACCTGCACCTTGCCGAAGTTCTAAATTACTAGAACAGGTGAAATGGCTTGCGTGTTCTAATGAGCTAAAGAGCCAAACTACAGGTCCAACCAAAGTAGTAGGGTCGTTAGTGAGGAACCAGACTAAGACAGGTCCCCGAAAGAGGGCAGCGGCTCTTTCGGTACTTAGATTGGCAGAGACCATAGGGGTCGGTATGGCAGTCTAAGACACACTACCGCGAGGTGGAAGACAACGGGAAACCACCACATTATCTCCCAAGTACACAGCGTACTTAAATTGTTACAAACATGATGGCATTCTTTGGGGTAAAAGATTCCGGAGTTAAAATAGTCCCCCATTCGGATCTCCGGGACGGGACTACTTCGGAGGATGCGATCGGAAAGTTAAAAATAAGAGTTGGGAACATTCTGCGAGTCGGAGCATGGAATGTTAGAAGTATGAAGCAAGTAGGTAAGCTAGAGAACATAAAAATCGAAATGAATAGGTTATCACTAGACATAGTAGGGATCAGCGAAGTTCGGTAGCCAGAGGCGGGGGATTTTTGGAGTGGAGACTTCAGGGTAATTCATACAGGAGCAGAGGAAGGAAATTTGGGTGTGGGGATAGTTATGCAGAAAAAGATAGGATACTGTGTAGAAAATTACTTACAAAAGAACGAAAGAGTACTCATGGTTAGATTAGAATCTAAACCGGTAAACACAGTAATAATACAAGTATACATGCCCACCTCTAGCTACAGTGACGAAGAGGTAGAAGCCATCTACAAAGATATCGAAGACATATTAAGATACGTAAAAGGACATGAAAATTTAATAATTACGGAGGATTTTAATGCCGTGGTAGGTGAGGGGAGGGAAGGAGCGGTAGTAGGTTTATTTGGATCCATAATGTGAGAAAAGAATTATTACTCCAAATGGGGTTCTTATATGATGAAATAAATGAATAGAATGACTCAAAATCTCCCCATGTGTCAATTTAATAAAATAAACAAATTATTATGGTACAAAAAGTTTCGCTACATGTTTCAGGCTTATAATTCTTAGCCCATCTTCAAGCGCTTGAAAGTATCAAAGAAATATTTTTATATATGAAGTACAAAATAAACCTAATTGTTATTTTGTACTTCATATATAAAAATATTTCTTTGATACTTTCAAGCGCCTGAAGATGGGCTAAGACTTATAAGCCTGAAACATGTAGCGAAACTTTTTGTACCATTATAATTTGTTTATTTTATTAAATTGACACATGGGGAGATTTTGAGTCATTCTATTAATTTATTTCAGGTTTATTTGGTTTAGGCACGAGAAACGACAGGGAAAATAGGCTGGTAGAATTTTGCGACAAGAACAATTTAATCATCACAAACACATTATTTCAACATCATGCTAGAAGACGATATACGTGGAAGATGCCAGGAGATATAGGAAGATATCAAATAGATTACATTCTTGTTAGACAACGGTTTAGGAATCAAGTAAAAGACTGTAGAAGCTACCCAGAAGCAGATATAGATACTGACCACAACATCGTAATTATGAAGGCCGCACTTAAATTTAAAAATTTGAAAAAAAGGAACGGAAAAAGGCACTTGGACTTAGAGAAACTAAAAGATAAAGATATTCAAGTAAGATTCGAAAAAAAGTCAAATGAATTGCTGAATGATATCGGGAAAATATCTGAAACTAAGGAAGTAGAAACAGAATGGAATAACATTAAATCCAGCCTAGACATGGCGGCCAGAGATATTCTGGGGTATACACAAAAAGAAAATAAGAAACCATGGATAACAAAGGATATCATGAATTTAATAGAAGAAAGACGAAAATACAAAAATAAATCAGACGAAACAGGAAAACAGAGATACAAAGCCATAAAATGGGAAATTATTCGAAAATGCAGGAAAACTAAAGAACAATGGATTGATGAAAAGTGCAAAGAGGTACAAACTAAAATGGAAATAGGAAAGACAGACGAAGCATACAAATTAATTAGAATGAATTTTAGGGATATAAAACCGTATAGCAAAAATATAAGGAACGCACAAGGAAACGTCATTATAGAAAACGTACAGAAAGTGAGTAGATGGCAAGAATATATAGGGAATTTATATGCAGGAGAGGAACTAACTGCATTAGAACAGGAATCAGACATTGAAAATGATGACTTGGGATATCCTATACTTCGAGACGAGTTTGAATTAGCATTAAAGAGTCTGAAAAATGGTAAGGCGCCGGGTACAGATAAGGTGCAAGCAGAAACTCTAAAAGCCGCTGGACAAGCAGTAACAGAACGTCTCTTCCAACTTGTAAGCTATATGTATGAGACAGGCGAGATACCCAAAGATTTCAAACGTAACATCATAGTAACAAAAATGAGAAAGGAAAAGCTGGACATTTTAGGTATTAGTGAGGTAAGATGACCAGATAGTAATGACTTTTGGCAAGATAATTATAGAATAATTACAACTTCTTCAACTAATGGACAGGCAGGGGTAGGAATAGTGTTAGGTAAAAGATTAGGGCATAAAGTTAAAGAGTACTTACAATTTAGTGATGGAATAATTATGGTTAGATTGAGTACAAAACCCACAGACACTGTTTTAGTACAGGTTTACATGCCAACAACTCAGTACGAGGATGAGGAAGTAGAAAAGGTATACGAGGATATAAATAGTATAGTGAGAAAAGTAAAAGGAGATGAGAATTTAATAGTTATGGGCGATTTTAATGCGTCAGTGGGAGAAGGTAGTGAGGTAGTACGAAAATTTGGGTATCGCAGACGAAATGATAGAGGAGAAAGATTAGTTGAGTTTTGCCAGGAACATAGATTAGTAACTGTAAACACCCTATTCGAACAACACGTTAGGAGAAGATATACCTGGAAAGCGCCAGGTGATAGGGCTAGATACCAAATAGATTATATTTTAGTTAAACAAAGATTTACAAACCAAGTTAAAAATTGTCGTAGTTATCCAGGGGCTGACATAGATAGCGATCATAACTTAGTTAAAATGAAGTGTAAACTAAAATTCAAAAAATTGAGAAAGGTTAAAAGAGAGGGATGGGATCTAGGTAAGCTTAATGATAGTAGGGTAAAAGAGGAATATAAACAAGTATTAGATAATAAGAGCAAAGAGATAGCTGAAGGAGGGAACGTAGAAAATAGATGGAAAGAAATAAAACTGACTGTACATGATACAGCAACGCAGACTATAGGTAAGAAAAAAATAGAAGCGAGAAAACCCTGGGTAACAAAGGAGATATTAGATTTAATAGAGAATAGAAGAAAGCTTAAACTTTTCAGAGAAGTGGATAGTGAAAGTAAGCAAAAATATAATACAGTTAGATATAAGATAGTACATGAGTGTAGAAAAGCTTGAAATAAATGGCTGGAGGAGAAGTGTAAGGGAATACAAGATGATTTGAGAGTAGGTAAGACAGACAAGGCTTACAGGGCAGTTAAAAAGTTTTTTGGGGAAGATAGGAAAAAATATAATGGTATTAGAGACGAGAATAATGAGCTTCTAATAAATAAAGTTGAGGTAGCAGATAGATGGAAAAGATATTTAGAAGATTTATATAAGGGAGACGATATGGATGAGTTAGAGTACGACCAACAAGAAGATGTAGAAATAGGGTTCTCAATATTAAGAGAGGAATTTGATAGAGCTGTTCGGAATCTTAAACTAAATAAAGCACCAGGGATAGACGATATTCCCGCAGAATTAATAAAATATGCAAGTCAGAAAACTTTAGACAGATTATATGAACTAGTAAAAGTAATATATGACATAGGTGAGGTTCCAATAGATTTCGAAAAAAATATTATTATCCCAATCCCAAAAAGTCAGGAGCTGATAGGTGTGAGAATTTTAGAACGGTTAGTTTAACTTCTCATGCTTCCAAAATACTAACAATAATAATTAAAAATAGAGTAGAAGCTTTGACTGAGAATTATTTAGGCGAAGACCAATATGGTTTTCGTAAAGACAGAGGGACGAGAGAACCGATACTAATGATTAGGGTAATTATCGAAAAAAGGTTACAAAAAAATAAAAAGACTCATTTCGCGTTTGTAGATTTAGAAAAAGCATTTGATAGGGTTAACTGAATTGTTATGTTCAGGGTTTTGCAAAAAATAGGAATCTCTCATAGGGATAGAAAAATTATTTACAGTCAATATAAAACCAAAGCGTAATAATTAGATTTGATGAAATAGAAAAGGAAGCTAACATTAGAAATGGTGTTAGACAGGGTTGTTTGCTGTCTCCCTTGATTTTTAATGTTTATATTGAGGAAGCTTTAAACTTAGCTAGAGAGAGAAAAGAGATAGGTATTAGTGTACAGGGACAGAAAATAGACATGTTACATTTTGCAGATGATATAGCCATTATAGCAGAGTCTAGAAAAGAGTTAGGAGAGTTTTTAAATATTTTAGATGAGATACTACAGAGTAACTATAGTATGAGACTTAACTCAGTAAAGACAAAGATAATGACAAGCGAGTTATAGCCTAGTTCTAAACCAAAATTAAAAATAGGTAATACCAAGTTAGAGGAGGTAGATGAATTTTGCTATTTAGGTAGTATAATTACAAAGGATGGACGTAGCAGAAGGGATATAATAGCTAGACTAGCTCAAGCTAGAAAAATGTTTTTAAAAAAGAAAAACTTACTAATAGCTAATAGTATTAGTTTAGATAATAGAAAAAGTTTCTTAAAGTCGTACGTGTGGAGCATTCTACTATACGGTAGTGAGACTTGGACAATTAAAGAAGTAGATAAGAAAAAGATAGAAGCTTTTGAAACTTGGTGTTATAGGATAATGTTAAAGATTAGTTGGACAGATAGAGTAACAAACGAGGAAGTTTATAGAAGGATAGGTGAGGAACCCTGTATGTGGAAACAATTGAAGGTCAGGAGAGATAGAATGATAGGGCACCAGTTAAGACATGAGGGACTATTTAGTAAAGTCTTAGATTATAGACTACCAAATAAAAATAGAGTAGGAAAGCCTAGATAAAGCTATATTAGTCAAATTATTAGAGATTTATGATTAAACCTTACCATAACATAGAATTTAATGAACGTCAACATGACATAACTCACAATTAGGTAGCGGTTTGGCATGTTGGCAGCGATTCGTTGCTTAAGCCTTACCATAACATATAATTTAACACTTTTCCTTTTTTGAAGCGGATAACCAGGTTATATTTCACTTCCTTATAAATGGTAATCATGCAAACATATTAGAGTTCTTTAACAACCATCAGGTTGCTAATATCTATGTAGAGCCAGGTGGCTAGGAAAAAGATAGAAGGATATAGGAAGACCTAGACCAAACTATATTAGTCAAATTATTAGAAATTTAGGTTGTGAAGGGTATGTAGAACTTTTTAGATTGGCACAGAATAGAAAAGAAATTAGAGCTGCGTCAAACCGACCTTAAGTAAGGCCGAAAACAAAATGATGATGATGATTAATAAAGTCTGTAAATTTAGATGCTACTTCAGGGGAAGTAAACAATGAGATTTACAGTTCTCTGCAGACACATGTCTTACTGACGTTGATGAGATTGCTTATGCTGCTGAGGTGTATTTTTGTGTTACCAATTTCAACAGGTATGTACAATGCCCGTTAATGACCGCAAAAGCAAAAGTGACCTCTTTAAAATATACAACGCCTCAATTAGAGTTGATGGTTGCAGTTTTGGGCAAACGACTGATTTCATGCAATCAAAAGTCACTCGATTTCATCACACCACTTTTTCTACACGGATTCTAATACTGTCTTATTAATGTTGATTATGCGTACATTGTAGATACATACAGTTCATAGCATGCTGAACGGGAGAAATTTTGATTTCCACTTCCAAACAAGATTGGAAATGTGTTCCCAGTTTACTTAATGTTGCTAACAAAGCAGCTAAATGAGGAAAGGGGTCTAGTTTTCATACGAACCGATGGTATTGAGGGTAAGACTTTTTGTACCTAGCTGAAGAATAGTGGGCGAAGTCCAAACATGATGTACAAAGAAGAATTGAGAACATGTATACACGGCAGCATCTTAGAGCCACCTCCGTTAATACAGTTTCAACGGTTTTCCAAGTAGAATCGCCTGTTGCAAACGATGGCCTTTGTATTGAGACTTGTTCAATATTGACAAAGAAGTATGGCTTGGTTAAAACTCACTCAGGAAAGGCTTCACAATGCGAAATTACAGATTTAGAGGCTTGTGCAAGTGGATGCATATTCAAAAGAATTATTAGTTCTGCTAAAGAAGAGACACTCGCCAAATGCAGGAAAAGTAATAGTGAAATCTAGTCCCCCTCTATAAGGTCATTACAATGTTGGATGAAGAAGAAGTTTTAAGAAATGATGGATATGTATCGGTGCTGCTCAATGGACAGTATATGACACCAAGAACCCACCTATATTACCTAACTAACTGATCATCCATCACTACCACATGGATACATCCATGGCAATTCATAAACTGTCGTCAATGAACTACAGCTGCCTTACTATATTCCTTACATTTGATTTTCCAATGCTCCAACCGAAGGTACTACAGTGACCAGAAAGCCAGTTTTTTTTTAACCTGGAAATTTTGAATTTTGCCAAACCTTTGCTTTTCCAAGCAAAGACCTACATTTTATTTCTCATTCGAACAAGGATGTATTTTTGTGAAATACGTTCGTTTAACATTTTTCAAGCAGTCTGTGTTGGGACCGTCCTGATAAGACAACTTTGCAAGAAATGTCAATGGTGCAAAGTCTATACAACAGATCAGAAGTTCCCAAAATGGAGCCATTACATGCAGCACGATTACCCCTAATTTCAGCTCATTCAGTTTTATTGGTTTATATTACTTTGGACCCATGATCGTAAAAGAAGCACGAGAGAATGCCAAAAGATTAATTGTTTTATTCACATGCCTAACATAGGTACAGTACATCTAGAAGTTGCTTTTGACCTACCAACGCAATCTTATACAATGTGTGTATGCAGATTAATCTGTCATCCTGGAACATCGTTAGAAATATATTCAGACAAAGGAAGCGATTTTATTGGAGCTCATCGCATACTGAAACAACAAACAATACAGATTGAGACAAAAACAACTGCAACGTTCACTAACGCTAGAATGAAATGGCCATTTATTCCTCCATCAACTACACATATAGGTGGTACATGGGAACGTATGGTTCACTCAGTAGAGAATGATATTCTTGACCTATTGAAAGAATGTAAACTAAATAATGTGTCGCAAACAGTAATTGTGGAAGTAGAGTCCATAGTTAACTCACGACTGCTTACTTACCTGTCATTAGATTCAACAGAACAAGAAGCCCTTACACTGAATCATTTTCTATTGGGGAGCTCAAGCAGAAATAAACAATCAACTGTAACCATGTTTGATTCCACGAGAACTGTACACAATAGTCGGAACATAATTGAGTTCAATATAAATCACTTTAGAAGGCGGTGGATTTAAGAATGTCTACTTTAACCAAACAGACAAAGTGGTTTGGTAATACAAAACCAATTGAGCCTGTGGATCTTGTAGTCATTATTGACACTGCATTTGATTTTCCAATGCTCCACCCGCACATACTACATTGGCCAAGAACCGATTCTTTTTACCTGGAAAATTTGAAATTTTGCTGAACCTTTGCTATTCCAAGCAAGGTAGGGACTTTAACGTGTGTAACAGCACTCGTACATGGGGCCTACATTTTACCCCCATCCAAACGAGAGCATATTTTTGTGAAAAATGCTCGGCTAACATTTTTCAATCAGACCATATCGGGATTCAAACCTGGGATCTTGGGCATTGTAGTCACATGCATATAAACTACACCACCAGATATTATTGACAACAGCATGTTATATATATTTTTTTACTTTTTGGTTAATATTATGCAGAGGGTGGCTTTAATTAAGATGACATAGAGCCAAGCAGTGTTTCCAAAAAGAATTATATAAGCTCGCGGACTAGTCTCGGGGTCTATCCCTGCGGAGGCATGAGGTGGGGGGGGGGTCTTTTCCATTAATTAACCTGTCTTTGTACAATTTTAGGGTGCCACTACGTCAAACAAAAAAATAATCTTCTTAAGGAAAAATGTAGATAAACCTTAAGGGAATTAACTTAAGTCTGAAGATAGATACTCAACAACATAACTGTGTTTCTTTAACACTTAAACATTGTAACTAGAATTTCAGAAATAAAACTATTACCTTAGTTTGCAGATAAGTAATAAAGTTATTTCGAGTTCTTGTATATACAAAAAAATAAATCAAGTAAATTAAAGACAACCAAAATTATAAGAACATGAAGTGAAAAGGTCTTATCGATGCTAAATTGACAAGTTAGCAGTTACTAATGGGCGAAGCCCATCATAAAAATAATATTTCATTACATTAAACAAATGCTTCAAGCAAAGATCTTTGTTCTCGGCTCACAAGGATAAGTCAAAGATTAGCTTATCATACAATTCATTTGTACGACATACATTTAACTTGTTTGAGTAAACATGCAAGTGCAGATGTTTATCTGACAGATGTTAAACCAAAAATGTGCCCTAATCAAGTATTTAAATTTAACAATTAATACAAAAAATTTATCCAGATTATTTAACATATTCTAAATAAGGTGATTTTATTTTTACTGGAAACTTTCTAATTCTGTATTCAAAACACTAAAACTATTTTTAAATCGTTAAGCAAATTATTTTATATATATTCTGTGGCACAATTTATTTTAATAGGAAAGCTTTTACACCTTAGTATATGAAAATATGCTACAATTTTAAAATCGTTTAACAGAAAACTTTAATATATTTAATTGGTAGAAATGTATTGAATTTTTAAAAAAATCATTTAGGAAATTATGTATCCTCTAAGTCGACATGTTGCACAATAAGCTTAATTCTTGTTTAGGTCGGTGTTTGATACAACAAATAATAGCGTACTCACCGCACTGAAGTGTTCAGAGACTTACAACACCTGCAGATTGCAACCACGTGCCAACCTAGCTACATTACGAACGAATGAAACAACATCTCCAAAGTTTATCGACTTCTATACGGCCCAAAATTATGCTAATCAATTCAGAAATTCATTACATATTTATTGTAAAGGTGAAACTTATAGATGAAACTACTTGCTAAAAATTCAAATAAATTATTCTCTATAAAGACACCATATTGTCATGCTTACGAACCATTTTATAGACCTTGTTTATCTTGCTGATTGTCTTCAATATTCGTCTTTAGTTGACTACATCTGATACAAGAATAATGGATCAAGTACATCGGGCAGACGCCTTGAACCCCACACGCATGACGGCGCGGACCGATAAACAAGTCGACTACATATTTACGCCTGGATCGCTGCAATACATCGAACATATAGCAGTTTAGTACTTGCCTATATGCGAAATGTTACAAGCAGAAGAGAAAGGACTGAGTTCGAGAATAAATTCGAACGGTAAGATATGCAAGGGCGGCTCTGTGACTTCTAGTTAGTTCATGTGTAACTAATAAGACGAAAGTCTACAGTTCGATTACTGACACGGACCGCTTGAAAAATGTTAGGTGAGCATTTTTCACAAATATATGCCCTCATTCGGATGAGAGATAAAATAGAAATCCAATGTGTGAGTGTTGTCACGCACATTGAAGATTACTACCTTGCTTGGAACAGCAAGGGATTGGCAAAATTCAAAATTTTCAGGTAAAAAACTCGCTTCCTGGCCAAAGTAGTCATTCGGGTAAAACATTGCAAAATCCCATATAAGGTTACATATGGACGATGGCCACGCATGTCAAGCATTAATGCAAACCCTGTAGTTGGTATATTTCACCAAGCAGTGACAAAGTTAACACTGTTAGAAGTAAACAAAAATGGTAAAAATGATAATGATCATCTTTACAATTGTACTGAGAAGCCCATCAGAATCAACTTGGATTATCTTATTATGTATTTGTAATACGATCATCTTCAAACATAGGTACATTCTTCCATGATCCACAATAATTCACACACTACCATTTCATTATACTGCTTATCAGCAAACACTATCCACTTTACACACATCAGATATTAAAGGAGTGAAGATTACTATTTGTAGAAGAACAAACAAACGCTTTAAGAGTAATTTACTGCATCACTTAGACTTTTAAACCAAATAATCAAAATATAGTCAAAGTAACGAAAATGCCAAAGCAAATGCATGCTTTGAACATTCTTGATAAAATACTGAATGCTTTGTTACTATCAAATATTTATTTCGTCATAATTTTTCGAATTAGTATGTGTAACATCACACATTCAACACATAGTAATTAGTTCTAAAATTGAAAATCCAACTTTGAAAATAATATGAAACAAAACCTCTTGTACCTCTTTTTAAAAAGCTCTTAAAATTCCTGTTTTTAATTGTAATAAATTTGAAATAATACTTATAAATACAAATGCCAGTCCGTTAAACCAAATAAATTAAGCATACACCCACGAATCCCAAAAAATTTGAATTGCAAGAACAAATGGATGACCTGCATTATTTAAAAACCATAACTATGCCTTACACAAATTAACGTAAAGTAGCATTTTTCTCAGAAAATTTCTTACCGGTTCTTGAATGTCTATATATCCTTCATGTAGACGAAGCTGCTCTAATTGATCAGGACTTAGAACTGCTACTTCGTTTTTTATTAAATTTGCCTCCATTGACTTATTAGTTCCTTTATCATTTTTAAATCTTGCTCCATTGGTTGATAAACTAACACATAGTCTAGAAATAAAATTATGTTACCATATTAGAGATGTAAAGATACAAACAAAGCTACAACATACGGGTGCAAATATGTTCGAGCTAAAACTACAGAACGAACAACAGCAAAACTCATAATGATAAACCACCCCTTTTCATAAAAATATAATACTTCAAACAATGTTATATAAATCAGACAAATGTCAAATATAAACAGCTGACAAAGTAGGGTTAGGTTACAATTACAGTTGTAGCCTATATAACCATAGAGTAAAAACTGGACTAGATCTACCACCTAAAACGCATTCTGAAACAAGGCCATGATGAGTTGGTGTAAACTAATTGTGGAATTAGCTCTCTATTCAAGATCAAATTTAAATGATTTTTTACAATTACAATAACGCATGCAGATAAATTTATTTTAGCACTAAATTCGATAGTGTTAATAATTAATTCAAAGCCACTAGTATTTCAACCAATGAATTATTAATAAATATTAAATATAGTGCCAGAAACAAATTTATTTGCACGTGTTTACTTTTAATAATATGGCATTAGTTTAAGTAAAATAAAAAATTATACAATGACAATGCACAATTAAAACTTTTAATAGGGAAGAAATATTTAGCATTAATCAATCTTCAAACACAATTGGGTAGTATTCATATAGTAAACAAATACAAACAAAGAAAATTCAAATACAAGTTAGTACACTAAAATCTGCAATGTTTAATTGTTTATATATTACATAACATAATAACATTCAAGAGCCATAACAACGTGTGTTAGTGCAACACAATATTACAGCTCCATGTTCAAAATTCAAAATTCAATTGTCTATAACAAGAAGTAAAGTTTGAAATTTATATTAAAGTAAACATAAAGATAACCTCTATCAACTGAACATAAAACAAAGAGGACTAAATAACAAATGCAGTAGTTATTTACAAAAATAGTAATGTAAGTAGTGGAAATGTTCGAACATTTACAATTGCATATGGTTGATAAGAAAAGATATACAATTTAAATTAATTTTGGAAACTATAAGCACTGCAGGTGATCTTCATAAACAATGTCTGAATGTGCAAGTAAAGCGTTTTATAAATTAAGGATTCCTATCTGTTCTAAATAAATTTACAACTGTGAATTTGTTACGTGAATTTCCTGCATTTGAGTATTTCCATTCTTAATTAATTAAATTTCACATTCCTTACTTTATTCACAGTCATTTGAGTATTTAATTAACGATTTCGATTACTTTTTCAATTTAAATGGTTGCTTATCTATCAACTATAATTTTAAATACTTTAAATATATCCTATTTTAATATAGCATTAAAAATGTGGTGTTCATTATCATCAATGGCGCTTTCTTAAATACTACAATAATTTTATGTAATGTTTTATCAAGGTTATTTTCGAATTTCGATTCATTAAAATGTCTGGTTTGTTTATCCCTACACCTTACTTAATACAAATTACTAATTGGTTAATGTTACGTTTCTATAATTTCAATGCGGGAAGTTAGACAAACTATTCTACGCGTCCTTCAAAGTTCCACAAATTTGGCTGTATATATTTCTTATCTCGTATCTACATACCTTGATGTATATTCGTTGTACTTTAGAACGTTACAACCCGTTCTATTGGATAAAGCGTTAACTAGGTTTCCAATTAAGGGCTGTAGTTTCGTTTGTCAAAATAATATAATAAATTTTGAAGTACGAGGTTACCGAAAGGCATTCCAAAATAATTTCGATTCATTTAGTTTTCTGGTTCCCCTATCCGCATATGGATGTTTTAAGGAAAATACCATTAATATTATTTAATCTACACATGGGTGTTTTCGAGGGAAGATGCGATTTAAATGGATTCATAGTTATATTATGCAGACCTTTTTTACTTGAGTGGAATAGAACCCAGCAGGGGGATGGATAAGCAATCGTTTAAATTGAGAAGGCTGTCGAAATCGTTAATAAATACTCAAATGTCTGTGAATAAAGTAAGGAATGTGAAATTTGATTAAGTAAGAACGGTAATATTCAAATGCAGGAACTGCACGTAGCACTGTGCTCCACACATATATTTTCAACAACTTCTTTCTTGTTTTTACGTTAGCTGTCTTCAAACATAGCAACTGCTTTTTTTGCTAAATACAGTACATCCTCGTGCTCTTTTGCAATTTTCCCTCTTGAATTGTTTTCTAAAATATACCCTACTTTACCGATATTCTGTGGTATGCGAAGTGGATTAAGCAACCCGACGGCTACCAAGATCCCACCACTTAGACATTTGCTCAACCAATAGTTTTCCAAATACTCATTTCGCGCAATCAACATTTGTTGAGAATATTGCAAACCCAACACCTGTAACTGTTTATTATAATCATCGGGTTTAAATACCATTACTTTTTCATCATTGACTTTTTTGTCCTTGAACTGCTTAGATACGTACTTCTTTTGACTTCTACTTAAGCTAACCTACACATTTCCCTGAAATTCTTACAGCCTACATCTTTCACTGTGTGCAATAGTCTAATCTAGGTCTACCTCCCTTTCTTCCTTTTTCTGCTTCTAATATAATCCGCACTACTTCCTCATGCCTTAGTATGTTTCCTATCATCCTATTTTTCACTGTTTTCCACATATTTGCTTTTTCGTCCACCATTTTTAAAAGCTCTTTGTTCTTAACTTTGTCTCTATATATATTCAAACGTCTGAAGCATCACATTTTAAAGCCTTCTATCTTTCCTGTCTGCTTCTCCTACCGTCCAGATTTCATAGCTATTCAGTGCTATGCTCGACACATGCTTTTAGCAATATTTTCCTTATTTCTTTGTTTGTTATCTTTAAACATGGTAGTTTCTTTTTCTTATTAAATGTAGCACTACCTTGTGCTAATCTTTGTTTTATATATTTTACACTTTTCCCATCTTGTGGTATTTGGCTTTCTAGGTAGCAGAACTCCTTAATCTCTTGTAAGTCTTCGTTTCCTATTTGTATTCTGGTTATTGACTTATTTCCCCTTTCTTTACATACTGGTACTTCAGTTTTATGTATGTATTATGTATGTATGTCTATGTTAATACCGTTTCCATTTCATTAAGAACTTGTTACACTACATTTGAATGTTTATCTGGTCGGTAAAACAGTTTACAAAATATTACACTTAGATGGTGGTACATTGAAATGGCGATAGATGGCTCTTAAAAGCCTGTAATACAGTTACCAAAGTTCAAAAGATACATCGCGCAAGCGCAATGGTTAAAAGCGATGCTACGCCCTGGCGGCCGGTAATGCAAACCCCTTTTACAGGTTTCACGTAGCCAAACACCATGACGTCATCGACAATTTATATTGCGCCGTAATTAGGAAAATTTACATAAAATTAAAACAATAAAATTTAGAGAATCTACTCACGTGAAGGATCCGGTAACCGGCAGGAAATCACGCTACGGTAGCCTCGGCACCGCTGCTGCGGGTAGAGCTGGACATCGGGCGTGGGCTGCTCCAATGGCCTCGAGGTGCTGCAAAATTTAACCTATCTATGTAGGGAAAAGACAGGAACAGGTTAATTAGGAACGACAACAAGATAACTGAGACAAGGGAATCTACATAGATACGATAAGGTATCACACCCGGCACAACTGTCACACTTGAAGGTAGAAAGGAAACAGCCTCGATTCCAGGGCGTCACGGAAACACGACCCCACTCTTTTTTTACTATTGTCCTAACCCTCTAGGGATAAAAACACTACGCAAACTCACTACTATGACGCGCCGGAAGCACCGCCCAGTCTATTTAAAAATGTTCCCGCGTCTTGCGTATTTGAAAATATGGCGGGAAACTTCCGTACATCAAGAAAACTAAACCTAACATAAAATGTTAAAGTGCAAATTCGATTTGCACGTAACAATCGCGACAAAGCCACAAAAGAAAAAACTTAAAAAAAGAAAAAGTCTGTTAGCACAGTAACAGCTTAAAATCTAAGTCCTAACTACCCTACATAAACCCTAACTTAAAACCTACAAAATGTTTATATAAGGCGCCACCTGGTTTTTCGACCGATAACACGTCTACCGAAGTACCAGGAAACGGAATAGGTAGCCCGATAGTCTGTGACTACACTAATTACCGACAGCACAAATTTGTCGGGGAGCATGAAACACTACTTAAACTAAAACGGGTGCGACAAGTCGCCTAACCTATCTAAACTTATCTAACTAAAGCTAACATAGAGTTCTTATATGCAAACACACATGAGTGTCGCATCAAACTATTCTTCTTTTTTGGCAAGAAGTGCCCAAATTTAAAAATGTTCATGAGAGTGCGTCACCTTGCACTCTGGCAAATTTTGTTACTGGTACTTTGGTTTCCTCCGATGCACATTTAACTTGTCCATGACACAGTTGTGAATCCACAAATTTACCAAAAGTACCGCCTACTAAATCCTTATATGCTAACCTGACAAATTACATTTCTAAATTGGGTTAGCTTTTCACTTAATTTTCAGGAAAAATAATTCCCACGTCTGGTCATATATACCACACGTTAGGACGATAAAAGATAAGATAAGATCTCAAATTGATGTTAAAGATAATAGATAAGGTAAAGATATTAAGCTTAAGTTGTTATCCTCAAAGGTAATGAATAAGATAACGGTATTAAGCTTTAGTTATATATTTTTTTTGAGATACTCAATAAGATAACACGATATTAAGTTAAAGTGATTATAAGAGATAGTAGGTAACATGAATTTAAACAGAAGTTATTACTAAAGATAACCGGTAAGATAACGCGAAATAAGTCGAAGTCCTTCCTAACGGTAGTCGGTAAGATAACGATAAATTAAACCAAAATTATTACTAACGGTAGTCAGTAAGATAACGATAATAAACTAAAGTTATTATTAAAGGTAATCAATAAGATAACGATATTAAACCTAAGGGGTATTATCGAAGATAATAAAGAAGACAAAGATATTGGCCTAGTTATTACCCAAGACAATGATAACAACAAAAGAGTGGCTCCAGTAGAGCCGTTTAAATGGGATTGACCCGTGCCCTCTAAAAAGAGAAACCTGTGAAGCAGGTCCGTTCGCAAGAACAGCACGGGGGACCGGCAAAGACCTTTGGGTGCATTCCTGCACCCAGCGTTGATCGATATCGGTGAACTATCACCCGATATCCACTCGGTATATAACGATATACACATTCACTCACACATTCACACACTCATACATACCTTCACTGCCAGAGCCTATGCACTGACAGCGGCACCGCATGACCCCACGAAAGATTCGCAGAGACATGGTCCAGGTGTCTGTGGAAACCTCCCGCGCAACCACACGGTGACTAACAGAAATGAAAAGGCAGTAGAAATAGGAAAGGTAAAAGAAGGAGGTTGGTTTTGGAGTGCATAAGAGGCACCTCCAGGTAGAAGAAAGTAGAGGAAGGGCTCGCATTGAGCAAAAGCGACAGAGGGAAAGGTGGATAGCAAAGCGCTACTCAACCAACCAGTGTGGTCAGCAGCTCGGAATGAGGGAACATCATTCTTATGTGGCAGACGGGTGTTCCGGGACAAGAACAGGTCCACCGAGAGAAGAATAAGGCATAGCGGAGATAGCGGGTTAAGAAAAAGTATAGTTTTTGGACAAGCGTCCGAGAGAAAGTAGAGAGTTGTCCCTATAAAACACAGCGCAGTCTGAAGGACCACCTGCGATATTAATCCGACAAGATAAGATATACACATTTTTAAAATTCACTAGACTCCAAAGAGAACTAGTACGATCATTTTCCTAACGAGTGCTTCAACTACGATAAGAAAATCAGACAAAAGTTGACACAACAACTTACAAGTATCATTATAGATACAAACACACAAAAACAACTGTTTTAAGGTAGTTTTTCAAAACGGTAGCACCCTAAACACACAAAAATGCCCAATTATAAGCAGTTAAATACAGATACACTGTCCCAATATGCTAAAACAACCGGGAATTTAATAAGATAACAATAAAAAGCAATAGCACCTCACCACAAAGTTCAATAAAAAACAACGAAAAAAAAAATGTTTATAAGTTATGTAGATTTAGTAGAAAAAGAAGGGAATAATGATTCAGTATAATGTGGGCGACTGCAATAATTCAGAAGAAAAACACATGGAATAGACAATCCTAGCTTTTGCAACTGCGAATATGGACTATTTCTTTCAATGGCATAGACTGCGCATGTTCTATGTGAGCCCAAAGAAGAAAGCATTCACTCAACATCAGCTAAAACCAATCATAAAAATTCAATGAGTTATTACAACCAAAGTTACGACAATTACCACACAATTAAACCATATAAGAGAAATACTAAAGACCGAACAATATGCAGTAGGAAAATTTCGAGGGTTGATTAAATAAAACGACAGGGTTATATTTGGGGGTGTAGAGAATGAAGTGATATATGAGTAACGGTATGGTCAAGGAAAAGTCAACCAGAAGCAAAGGGTTTAAGGTAAATGAGTTAAACGTATAAAACGTAGGTGTATAAGAGAAGGAATAAGTAATTAAAGATACTAATTGATGGTGAAAACAGAAAAATATTAGGAAAATCGTGAGGAGAATGGAACGTGAAAAACTTAATTAGCATTTGGGTCGGCAGAGAATGGCTTAAGGTCTTTAATATGCCACCTGCCTTGGCGTTTTCCTTCAGTATCCTGAAGTTCGTAGATAAGGGGACTAATAACACGAGTGACTTGACAAAGAATGAATTTAGGGGCTAATTTTGAAGAAAATTTCTTAGATGCATCCGATAAGACATAGGTCTTCTTCCAAACTTGTTCGCCCAAGGCAAAGGAAATATTTCGTTTACGTAAGTTATAATGGTCCTTACTCTTTTCGTAAGCTTTTAACAAATTTTTTCTAACGTCGTTAAAGATAGAAGGTAGTGACTGTTGGTCTTTGTCCCAACGTACTTTATCGTCAAATTCAATTACGTTAGTATCGTCAGGCACTAACCCATAGTAACTCCCATCGATTGGGGTATATCTTCCAAAAACAAGAAAAGACGGAGTGAATTGGGTTGCTTCGTGTTTAGATGTACGTAAAGCTTGAGCAATTTCAAAGATATGTTCATCCCATGTGGTATGGTCTGAATTAATATAGGAAGAGATAGCGGTAATTAACACTCGATTTACTCTCTCGGTAGGGTTTACTTGGGGGTGATATTTTGCGTTAAACCAAATTTTTTGTACTTTGTAACTTTTAACGAAATTCTGAAAATCTTTAGAGATAAATTGTGCACCATTGTCACAAAGGATAATCTGGGGGACACCAAAGATAAGAAAGACATTCTGTTCTAGAAATTTAATTATTGCTGCGGAAGTAGCTTTACGTAAGGGTTGTACCATAACAAATTTAGAAAACCAATCGGTAACGACTAAAAGATATTGATTGCCTCTTTTCGATCGAGGGAGAGGTCCTAATAAGTCAAGCGATATTAATTGAAAGGGATAAGATACACGCTTAAAGTTACCCATTAAACCGGGACGAGCATCTTGTGAACTCTTATGGGAACCACAAATTTTGCAGCTTTTTATGTAGCGACAAACAGATTGCTTA
This sequence comes from Platerodrilus igneus, assembly GCA_036346225.1. Classification (NCBI taxonomy): domain Eukaryota; kingdom Metazoa; phylum Arthropoda; class Insecta; order Coleoptera; family Lycidae; genus Platerodrilus; species Platerodrilus igneus. The sequence goes on along the minus strand of JARFIW010000500.1, from coordinate 3,689,990 downwards.
AGTGTGGGCCAGTAATACAATTTAGATATTTTCGCGAGAGTTTTTGTAACACCAAGGTGTGCAGCAATGGGATCGTCGTGACATAATTTGAGCACCTCACTGCGATTTGCAGTGGGCACGACCAGTTTCCATTCAGGTATATTCGATATTTTATGTGGGGACGAGGATACAAATTTATACAGTCTATTATTAGTTACTCGAAAGGTAGGAAATTTGTCGGGATTATCGGAAACTTTTTTAATCATATTGAGGTACCAGGTATCCAGAATTAAATTTGGAAGGTTTAGAGAAACAACATCTCGAGATAACGCATCAGGTACGATATTTAATTTGCCAGGCCTATGCCTAACATCAAAAGTAAATTGAGATATACGCAAGTTCCATCTTGCCAAACGACCTGCGGGTTGTTTCAAGTTATTAAGCCACGTGAGAGCTGCACAGTCAGTGATTACGGTAAAGTGTGTACCTTCGACATATCCTCTAAATTTCTCGATGCCAAAGATAACGCCCAATAATTCTCGTTCGGTAGCAGAGTATTTTTGTTCGGCAGAAGTTAAGGCACGGCTCGCATATGCGATTGGATGTTCTAAACCATTGCTTACCTGGAATAACATTGCACCTAACCCAGTAAGTGAGGCATCGGTTTGTATAAAAAACTTATCATCGAAATTTGGAGAGATTAAGATAGGTGCTGAAGTGATTAATGTTTTAATTTGTTCGAAAGCCTGTTGGGATTCTAAATTCCACTCGATAGTTTGGGATTTCTTTTTATTTTTAATTAAAGCGGTAATGGGTGCAGATATAGTTGAAAGATTGGGTAGAAAAATGCGATAATAGCTAATCATTCCAATTAAACGTTTGATTTCGGTAACAGTTTTAGGTGTTTTAAATTTAGTAATGGCATCAACTTTAGCAGGATCGGCTCGTAAGCCAGTCCCATCGACAATAAAACCAAGAAATGTGAGGGAAGAACGACAAAATTGAGACTTTTCCCAGTTTATCTTAAAACCTGCTGCATTTAAACGTTCTGCAACTTCATCTAATGTGGCGATATGTTCATCGAAAGAACTTGAGATAACTAAGATATCATCTAAAAATACAAAGGCACGTTCTTGATGTAAGATAGGACCTAACGTTTGATCCATAGTACGTTGTAAAGTTTGTGGAGCGTTACAGAGACCAAATGGCAAAAAATTATATTCGAAAAGACCTCGGCCTGGGACACAAAAAGCAGTTTTTGACGAGAAGATAAGTCGAGAGGTATCTGATAAAAAGCTTGTCTAAGGTCGATAGATGAGATAAATTTTGCATTACGAAGCCTGCTTAAAATCGAGTCAGTTCTAGGTAGAGGGTAAGCGTCTGGAACAGTAACAGAATTTAGCTTCCTGCCATCAAAACAGACACGCCATTCGTCATTCTTTTTCCGAACTAGTAATACAGGAGAGGTCCATGGTGAATTTGAAGGAGAGATAACACCAGATACTAACATTTTGTCTATTTCAGCATGTAAATGCTTTTGTAAGGCAGGCGATAAGGGATATTGACGTTGCTTAAAGGGAAGGGCATCACCTGTAGAGATAACGTGTGTTGCCGTTGTAACACAACCAAGTTCAGAGGTATTAAGTTTGCGAAATTTGTCGATTGTAGCGTTAAGGGTTACATTTTGGGAATCAGTAAGAGAGATTTTGTTAGATATTCCTGTAGATGCACAAGAATTCGTTTTAATGGAGGTTTGCCATGAAAGTTTGCCTGAAAGTAAAGTGACAGATTAAAAAGTTTACAGAAATCAACGCCTAGTAGAAAAGGATACGCTAATGCAGGGACAATCAAAATAAAACGTCACGTTCAAGAGATTCTACTGAATTTTTAACTTAAGGGAGCCGGTTACATGTATTTGATTATCGTCAGCTAAATTTATGGAAGTTTTTTCGGGAATAATTTGAATTTTAATATTTTGTTGAGATAATTGATGTAAACCTTCGTTATTTATAAGAGAACATGAAGAACCTGTATCCAATAAAGCAATTACATTTAAGGAACCTATTGAGATAGATAAGTGTGGACGGTTATCGAAGGGTTTTTTAACAAATTGTGAAACGGTAGCAGTCTTTTTATGATAAAAGGAATTGACAGTTTGTAACCACTTAGACCACTCGGCTGGAGTAGTATAGCATAGTTCCTCTAATGAAGGTAAGGTATTTTGTACATTAATAGTAGCGGTATTATTATTAGATAAATTTAATGACGGTACAACGTTAGAAGTGGTTTTATAATTTAAATTTATTGGCGTCTGGGTCCGTTGGATGATTGGTGTTGAGGGCGATTTTGGTTTCTTGAGATATTCACACCCTGATTTGAAATATCTCGACGGGAGTTTCCCGATACGTTAGGATTACAGTTGGTGCAGTTAGATTTGTAGATATTTGAGCGACCACAACCATAACAAAAAATATTTCTAGGGTATGTGCAGACAGTATAGCTATGTCCACTTCGCTTGCAGTTCCAACAGGTAAGTGAGTTATTAGTTACGGTAGGAGGAACGTTAAGTGTAGATAGTTTACGGGAAGGTCGAACTTGGCAAGCTAAATCAGGTTCTAAAAGACCAGATAGTTTCTCGGGCGGTGGCCGATATTTGTCAATTCTTGACCTCACTTCTTGAAGAGAACGACATAGGTCTTTAAAGTGAGCTAGCGAAGATATGGGCTGTAATGCCAAACGTTCTGAGAAATAGGGGTTTAAATTTCTAAGTAATTGATCGATAATTTCGGATTCGGAAGGTTTTTTGTCGAGTCTGCTATATAAAGCTTCTAATGAGGTAATAAAAGAAACAACATTTTCGTCGGGACCTTGGGTTCGGTTACGTATTTCGTTCCAAAGGTCGTTAATGTAGCCATAAGGTAGGAAATCTCGTTTTAAACAGGCAACTAATTCCTCCCAGGTAGAAATTTGGTGTCATATGTTTCTGTACCATATTAATGCTGGGCCTGCGAACAAATCACCAGCTGAGATAAATAGGTCCTGGTCGGTACACCCGCGAGAAATTTTAAAATCATTAATCCGGTCAAGAAAGGATGATAAAGAAACCTTCGAATCAAACCCTTCAAAAGTGAGACCCCACTTGTATACAGGTATAGGTTTTCCTAATGGTTTAGGTTCGGCAAGCGCAAGATTTGAAAAAGGTAACAATATATCTACGTCTGCATTAGGATTAAGTCTTTCTAAAACAATCCCTTCAAGCAATAACACCTCGGACAACAAACCTTGTTTAGCTTGAGTCGCTTGGTCATCGTTATATAAAGATAATGATTCGACACGGTGTTTGACGTGGGTTATTCTTGAAGTCAATCTCCCTAATTCGATATTAGTGGCACTAGGATCCGTCCTATGTATTATATTCGATATGTCATCTAAAGATAATTTAATTTCCGCTACGTTAAGTGGCCAGTCGCCAACGGGGTTCTTTAAGATAGCGACGCCTTTGGTTTCCTGTGCCAAAATAGCTCTGAGTTGAGATCGCCTATCATTCTGATTGCTAGCTGCTATGATACTCCTACACTCCAGCTCGTAGATTAATTCGAGGGATTTTAAATGTGATACGTTCATTGTGGATACAATATTCAAGACACGATATATAAGGTATACGATATTAACGGAAATCAAGAAGTTTAACCACAAGGTTTTCTTGTGAAGGTAATTAAGATATTATTAGTTCAATATGTAAATCCATAATGCAGTTTTTTAGAAAGTAACATAAAAGTTTCAAAAAACCTGTCTTCTAAAGTTAAGAAAGCAACCAAAGTTATATTTATAATAGATAATCTTGTAATAACTGTATTTAAAGACATAAGGTCAGGTAAATACTTATTTGTAATACTTACATGAATAAAAGTATGTTTCCTTAAGTGATAAAGCTGTTTAAATAACATCTGTTAAAACATTGCTTGCTTATAACTGAAATTAACATAACCTAAAAACAAAGAAGAAACCCCTAAAGTTCATAGCCTCAACATGTTGAAGGCGCCATCTGTTACACTACATTTGAATGTTTATCTGGTCGGTAAAACAGTTTACAAAATATTACACTTAGATGGTGGTACATTGAAATGGCGATAGATGGCTCTTAAAAGCCTGTAATACAGTTACCAAAGTTCAAAAGATACATCGCGCAAGCGCAATGGTTAAAAGCGATGCTACGCCCTGGCGGCCGGTAATGCAAACCCCTTTTACAGGTTTCACGTAGCCAAACACCATGACGTCATCGACAATTTATATTGCGCCGTAATTAGGAAAATTTACATAAAATTAAAACAATAAAAATTAGAGAATCTACTCACGTGAAGGATCCGGTAACCGGCAGGAAATCACGCTACGGTAGCCTCGGCACCGCTGCTGCGGGTAGAGCTGGACATCGGGCGTGGGCTGCTCCAATGGCCTCGAGGTGCTGCAAAATTTAACCTACCTATGTAGGGAAAAGACAGGAACAGGTTAATTAGGAACGACAACAAGATAACTGAGACAAGGGAATCTACATAGATACGATAAGGTATCACACCCGGCACAACTGTCACACTTGAAGGTAGAAAGGAAACAGCCTCGATTCCAGGGCGTCACGGAAACACGACCCCACTCTTTTTACTATTGTCCTAACCTCTAGGGATAAAACACTACGCAAACTCACTACTATGACGCGCCGGAAGCACCGCCCAGTCTATTTAAAAATGTTCCCGCGTCTTGCGTATTTGAAAATATGGCGGGAAACTTCCGTACATCAAGAAAACTAAACCTAACATAAAATGTTAAAGTGCAAATTCGATTTGCACGTAACAAACTGCTTCTAAGTATTCCTTGCTAGATGCTAGTACCGCTATATTATTAGCGTATTTAAGCATATCAATTGTTTGTTCCAGCACTATAATTCCGAATGTCTGCCTACATTTGACAGTATTCATTGCCTCTTCGATGTACAAGTTGTTATACTCCCGGCGCAATTGTTATAACCCTGCGCGCGCGTGTTCAGAGCCACTTCCACCCACAGTTGGCAACACGGATACTATCCACGTTCACATTATTGCACAACAAGATATTACGACATAATTTCGTGTTAAATTGTATCACATTCCAAATATGTTTACAGTGATACAAGATGCACCCTAAAAAAGATATAAGACACTCACCCAAAAATGTGGAACTCTTCACGATTTCGCGGTCATCCTTGCGCAGGAGATCATGCTGATTTCCATGGATCTCGTTTGGGCGCTGTTTGGGCGTTGTTTGAGCGTGAGCTACGTTATGCCATCGTTGAATCCAGATTTAATGTCTTCCCTCTTCTTCTGTTTGTAGGCAGGACGAACGAATAAGGTGAAGGCAACGATAGAAGATAGAGGTAAAGGAAAACCTACATTCTGAAAGAGAAAAGACAAAGGAACGACACAGGTAAACGTCACTGTTCGACGTCTCGTTGGCTAAAAATGTCCTGTTCAAACCGCGCACTTTCCCACTCCGCGCCTGCGCAAACGCAACTGTCCGAAATGACGGAAATGCACAAATCTATTTTAAAAAATAATGGCGGGAATTTAGTCACATATTAAAAAGGTGTACATGTCCAATTTTGGCATGTAACAAAGTTAAAAATTAACTGGGTAGGGCACCTTTTTGTCTCACTCCTTATTTCCTAATATTTACTACTCTACGTTCCTGCTCTAATTCTATTCCAACTGTTTACCTTTGTATAAGCTATGTACTATCCGTATATCCCTAAAACTCATTCCGATCTTTTCTAGTATTTCAAACACTTTTTTCCATTTTACATTGTCGAATGCATTTTCCATATCTACAAACCCTACATACATATTTATTCCTTTTTTCAATTGTTTTCTCCATTATCACTCTAAAAGCTAATAATGGCTATCCGTGTTTCCCGTATCGCCAAAACCCAGATTGATCTTTTCCTAGTACATCTTCAACCCGTTGTTCCATTCTTCTTTGTATAATTTTAGTTAATATTTTTACACGTGTGCCGTCAAACTCATTATTTGAAAATTTTCACAGCTATCTGTGCCTCTTTTTTTCTGGTATAATAACTATGGTGTTGCGTTTGAAATTTTTGGGTATTTCGCTTGTCTCATACATATAGCTTACAAGTTGAAAGAGACGTTCTGTTGTTGTTTGTTCAGAGGTATTTAGAATTTCTGCTTGCACCTTATCTTCACCCGGTGCCTTATTATTTATCAGATCCTTTAAAGATAATTTAAACTTATCTCTAAGTATAGGATATCTCAAGTCATCTTTTTCAATGTCTGATTCCTGGTCTAGTGCTTCTAGTTCCTGTCTTGCACATAAATTCCTTGTATGTTCTTGCCTTCTAACTATTTTATCTACATTTTCTATAATGACGTCTCCTTCTGCGCCTCCTATATTTTTACTCCGAAGTAATCCCTTTTTGGAGATCCGATTGGGGAACTATTTTACCTCCGGAATTTTTTACTCTCGAGAATACCATATTGTTTAAACGATTTTAGTTCGCTGTGTACTTGAGAGGCAGTGTGGAGGTTTTCCGTTATCTTCCACATCGTATTAGTTTGTCTGAGAATATCATACCGACCCAAGTGATCTCTGTCACTCTAAGTACCGAAAGAGCGGCTGCCATCTTTAAGGGATCTGTCTAGTCTGGTTCCTCATTAAAGTCCCCACTAATTTGGTTAAACCTATAGTTCGGCTCTTTAGCTCACTGAAACACGTAGCCTTTCTACCTGTTGGTATACGAATTTGGGGTTGATATCTAGAAAGTGTCCATTGTCACGTTTCTCAAATTAAAATACTATGTTATGATAAATATTTGCCACAAAAATATGTAATTTTTGTTTTCTTAATTACTACATGTTATTTATAAATTATGTTTTTAATTGTTAGAAAAATTGTCATATTTATTATTCCAGTACCATGTAGGGCAAAGATATCTACTTCTATGATCCACATTACAGATGAAGTACAAAATTATAGATTTCTGTATTACCACTGAAAAATTTTGTATGTATTTCAAACTATCCTTCACACGCCACAAAAAAACTTGGTCTATTGAAAATCAGATGACTCCATAAGCGTTCATATACCACCACGTCTCATAGTAATTCACACAGTTTTAAGTTCTGTGTTGTGTCCGTTTTCTGTAATAAGCAGTACTTAAACAGAGTGTACAGCGGCCTCCAGCGGTGTAGTACAAACTTAGTTTAAAATTCTCGTTAGTTCTCTATTTTTATTATTGTGTGCATGGGAAGCTTAGTAATGGCGCTAAGATGCTCACTTGAAATAGTTTGTAGCGTCGGTATTTAAATTTGCGTTTATTACCTTTAATCTTGGGAATATGCGTTACGGATTATACTTAGCATCGTCTGTACACGTTTTATATTATTAGCAAGTTAGTTCTCGTGAAAAAACTATGATGTTAGCAAGTGTTAGTTTGAGTAATTGTGACAAGAACAAGTAAGGTTTTATCATAATCAACAAATTTACTTCTTTCTCAAAATTTTAGTCGCTATATTAAATCATACCAGCGTACAGGAGATGTGCAGTTTAAACTATGAGGAGAGAAGTTTTATTAGACATTTGCCTTGTTTATATACTATGTATAGTTGTTCAACCGTCACTTATTACCTGGCATTGTTATAAGGTATTACAGGGGGGCAAATGGAAATCTAACCCTCAATTTTTAATTAACTCCAATACCATGTAAGTGTTTGCTATTTGAAACTAGATGTCATATATGTACATGTAATGACAGACCAACCTTGAAGCTTCTATTTAGAATTTCCTCCATATCCCTTTTGTCTTACCGATGTGATGATGTGTTTATTTCACACCTAAAATTAAGTTCGTCTGTATTTACTAGCTTTTGAACTATTTACATAATTGATATGTTTTTATTAAAGCTCTATCTATCCAAACTATTAAACAATTACGTGCACGAGAGAAAGGTATTAGCTTAATAATACAATTTCAGCACGCACTCCCAATTATATTTTATAACCTTAAAAATGACGAGGTTTCAAAAATCAAATTAATCTTGTACTAAATTAGTTATTTGTACTACTAGCGACTATGTTTGCAAAGCAGTGAGAGTAGGTAAGACAGACAGGGCTTAAAGGGCAGTGAAAAATTTTTTCGGAAAAAATATGATGGTGTTAAAGATGAGAATAATGAGCTTCTAATAAATAAAGTTGAGGTAGCAGATAGATGGAAAAGATATTTAAAAGATTTATATAAGGGAGACGATGTGGACGAGTTACAGAATGGCCAAGAAGAGGATGTAGAAATAGGGTTCTCAATATTAAGGGAGGAATTTGATAGAGCTGTTAGGAATCTTAAACTAAATAAAGTGCCGGTGATAGACGTTATACCTAGGGCTGGGTCGGCGTATCGATATATCGATACGTATCGATACGACCCCCGTATCGACCCCCCGATACAGCGAAAAATAAATATCGATATATAGATACTCGATATATATCGATACGTATCGATATTCGATACGCCAAATCCCGTATTGCCCACCCCTATATATATATATATATATATATATATATATATATATACTTATGTCGCAAATATTAAACATGAAACTTCAATTATTTTGATAACAAACAATCTTTTAAGTGAAAGACTGAATTGTCAGTAAATGCATTATTTTTCAACGATCTTGTCATTTTATTCCCAAAGAAAGAGTAGATAAATTATCGATGCCTAATCGATTCGTACCGATACGTATCGCTAAGTTTCGATATGTATACTTAATCTACACATCTAAACGTTCCGATACGAATCGCTACATATATCTATACTTATCGATACACATCGATACGTATCGATACGAATCGATACGTATCGATACATATCGATACGCACCAATACGCACCGATACGTATCGATACGAATCAATACGTATCGATATGTATCGATACGCACCGATACGCATACGTGTTACTTTGCACTTGCACTGTGTTTTTTAGGGGTTTATCGATAAAGTCGGCGACACTATTGACAAACTCACGTTACCGAACGAAAAACCGCCTGGTCTGCTTCGATATCGATGAGAGAGTTTGTTCACTACTACCGTTAGTCCCACTTATTTACACATGCACAAGGAATTTTACGACAGGATATAAGGGAACAAGGGATGACAGTTTTACTATTAGATTTACAACTACAAATTTACGACTTAAAATTAAACACGACAACGTGCGACCAAGAGACCGAACATCCCGCCCACCAAAATAAGTATTAACTAACTTATTTTATATTTATAAATAATTAGAGCTGTTAACTAAGAAACCTAACCGACAAAATAAGTGAATATATGTGTACATACCATTAAATATCAAGTAACTGTCAGTAAACATAGTTTCACTAGGGGGCGTTTAACTAACCCTTGAGCTGTCTTGATGGTAGCTACCCGAACGATACCGTCCCTACCAGGATGAACATTTACTACTCTTCCTAAACGCCACTGTAACGGGGGGGGGGGGTATTTTCTTCCTTTAAGAGGACAAGCGAATCAATAAGTAGGGTAGCGGAATTCCTCAACCACTTACCTTTCTGCAGCAACGTGTGCAGGTATTCAGCACTCCATTTCTTCCAAAACCCTTGTTGCATTTGCTGCAACAGTTGCCAGCGATTCAAACGAGAGGGGTTTATGGACAACAAATCTGGATCTGGTAACACCGAGACTGGTACAACATTAAGAAAATGACCCGGAGTCAAATACGAAAAGTCATGCGGTTCGCAACTCAGCGCGCATAGTGGACGTGAGTTGAAAATCGCTTCGATTTGAATCAATACCGTCGAGAATTCTTCAAACGACAAAATTTGTTCACCGATAATTCTTTTTAAATGGGATTTTACTGATTTAATCCCGGCCTCCCACAACCCACCAAAATGAGGAGCAGCAGGAAGATTAAACACAAATTCGATTCCTTCAACGCCTGCCGAATGGCGCATCAATTGAAAGATTTCACGAGAGGCCCCAACGAAACTAGTACCATTATCACTACATTTGCCTCTTCGAGCAATAAATCGACGTAAAGCACCCACGAAAGCGTCTGTCGACAAGTTAGACACTAGTTCCAAATGGATGACCTTAGTGCTGAAACAAATAAATAAGCAAATGTACGCTTTCAATGATTTTGCGCCATGACATCGATTCATCGTGACAAAGAAAGGTCCTCCAAAGTCGACTCCCGTATGTAAAAACGCCTTACCTGGAGTTAACCGAGAAGCTGGTAAATCCCCCATAAGGGGACATAAAGCCACAGGGTTTACACGAAAATAACGAATGCAGGATTTCAAACATTGCCGAGTAGCCCTCTTGGCGGACAAGATCCAATAATTTTGAATTAGTAAAAATTGAGTTATTCGATTTCCAGGATGTAAATGTCTTTCATGACAATCTAATATAATAATTTCAGTCAAGCGAGGAAGCAAAATTGGAAATTTTGCATCATGCGATAACTCTGAGTTACGTAGGCGACCGCCCACCCTCAATAAATCACGACTATCTAGAAACGAACTAAGGCTACGAAGTTGTTTACTAACAAGTTTTCCAGTTTTAATATTTGCAATGTCTTGAGCAAAAACATTTGTTTGAACTCTCTTAATCAATAAATGTATAGCCTCTTGCTGCTGAGCTAGAGACAAACGATCAGAATACTTTGAACGCAAATCTGCCGGACATTGAACATTACGAATGAAATGACGCATAGATGTAATAATCCTACAAATTTTCTGCAGGTTTGAAAATTTATCCAACAACAAATCTAAGACATTGTCAGACATAACGACTGTTAACGACAGAGTGCGATATTCGATGTCCATCTGAGATGAGTCGATAAGTCTTGGCAGCGACGTTACTGGCCATTCTTCGCTACGACGCACTAACCAGGAAGGTCCTGTCCACCATAATGGATGAAGAACCAACTCTGAAGCCAAAAGTCCACGTGAGGCACAATCCGCAGGGTTATCCTGGGACTTAACATGACACCACGAAGATGGAGGAATACGTTCTTGAATATGCGAAATGCGATTGCTAACGAATGTCTTCCACTTATACGAGGAAGACCGAATCCAAGACAAAACAACAGTAGAATCTCACCACGCGAAAATATTACTAAATGATAAACTATCTATATAAGTACTTTTGACGAAATCTACTAAATCTGCCAAGAGTACGGCAGCACACAATTCGAGACGGGGCAATGAAACGCGATTAGTAGGAGCAACCTTCGATTTTGCGCATACTAATGAAGTGGTAATATTACCTTCTAAATCGAACGAACGAAAGTAGACGACAGTTGCATACCCGGCTTCAGAAGCATCACAGAATCCATGCAACTCCACCTTTTAAAATTATGACATACGATGCGACGCGAAATCTCAATATTCGAAACCGCTGGCAATTCACCCAAAAAATGTTTCCATTTTTGTATGACTTCCAATGGAGGCTCTTGGTCCCAACCGAGACCTAAAAGCAAAAGATCTTGAACTAAACGTTTAGCGAACAGTACTAAAGGTGCTATCAAACCGAGAGGATCAAAAATTTTTGTGATAGCCGACAAAATATTACGCTTAGTGCAAGTGCACTCTTCAACGTCTAAGTTGTATAAAAATGCATCTGTAAGAGCGCGCCACGAAAGGCCCAAAATTTATATTGAACCACTATCTTTATCTTGAAATGTAATTGCGTCCGAACTGGACAGGGATTCCCTCAAGTTGGACATCACTTCCGAGCAATTACTACTCCATTTTCTTAACTGAAAACCACCACTAGTGCAAATACTACTCAATTCACCAATTAATTGATTAGCAGCTTCAATCGAATTGCATCCAGTGACTAAGTCATCAACATAGGTATCGCTCGCCAATATCGATGACGCGAAAGGAAAATTAATCGATTCTAACCTTGCCAATTCTTGAACAGTACGCAAGGCCAAAAAAGACGACGACGAAACTCCATAAGTCACAGTATTTAATTTAAAGTCCATAATAGGATCTGACGGAGAAAATCTCCAGACGATACGTTGATAATCACGATGAGTATCTTTAACCAAAATCTGCCGATACATTTGTTTGATGTCAGCTGTAATTACGATAGGATGTACACGAAAGTGCAATAACAAAACTGCAATGTCCTTTTGCAAAGCAGGACCAATAGCCAAGCTATCATTTAACGCCTTTCCAGATTGATCCTGACACGAAGCATCGAAAACCACACGCAATTTGGTGGTAGTGCTATCACGCTTATGTACTGCATGATGGGGAATGTAATACATTTTCTCATAAACCGACGAATTTATAGGCGATTTCACTTGAACCATGTGACCGCTTTCCAAATAATCCTCCATAAATTTTTTTATAATCCGAATACAATTCAGGATTTTTAGCAAACGACGTTCTAACGACAAAAATCTTTTAATACAAATTGATCTCATACCCACGAATGAGGGTTCCGAAATTTTAAAGGGCATGGACACTACAAAACGACCGTCCTTGTTACGTCTATAATTTTCCACAAATTGATTGTCACACCTTTTTTCTTCAGGAGAAATGTGTTTCTTAAAGGGAATATTTTCTAATTCCCAAAATCAACGAATGTCGCTGTCTAAGGTCTCAACGAAAGCACACAACGACTTAATAGAACTATTCGGGGAAACGACCTTTCCCGTTAAAACCCAACCAAAGGTTGTTTTAATAGCAACTGGCTCGTTAGCGACACCCCAACGAGATTCGTTCATCAAAACTTGAGCAAAGATTTCCGCTCCGAGTAGAATGTCAATTTTACCAGGAATATTAAACTTCGGATCAGCTAAGGCCAAATCTCGAGTAGGCGACCATTCCTTGACCCCTATCGACGACGAAGGTAATTAATTACAAATGTTAGGTAAAATATAACAATCAATTCCATATGCTGGAGATCTTGCTCTCGATGGGATGACTACACACGATAGTGTACCAGACACCAACGACGAATTCAAGCCAAGTCCTTGAACAGTAACATTAGCCTTCCGTTTCCTTAAACCTAATTTCTGACGACACCTTTCAGTCATAAAACTTTCCATGCATCTGTTATCTAAAATTACACGAACAGGTTGCAATTTTCCTGTATAATCAAGCACCGACACCATTGCCGTAGCTAACAGCGTGGTTGTGTGTTCTAATGACGTCGAAATCAACGAGCTAGTGGCAGGTTGTTCATGCGCAACCGACGACGACAGATTGTCTTCACTGGGTCTACTAGTAGCAGTAAGTCTAGGCGCCGCTCTCCAAGGAGACGCTGACCTTTGACGATGAGTTTGTCTGCGTGGAGACATCGATTTTTCTCGTTTATCGAAGTGGAGTAACGAATTGTGCGACTGATGACATTTTCTACACGACCAATCTAACTTACAATTTTTCATCGAATGTGAAGGATTTAAACATTTAATACAAAGATTTTTAAGCTTTACCACCTCAAATCTTTCTTGAGGGGTTTTATCGAGAAACTGCTTACATCTATAAATAGGATGCACAGCTTGACATAAACTACAATTTTTACCATCATTGTTGGTACCAACTAAAGAAGTTTTAGCCGAAGTGCTAACAAACCTTCCTTTTTCCCTTTCTTTCACGGAATTTCGAGATTCTAAGCATGTTCCTGAAGCAATGTCATTTATTTCCAACACTTTACATTGTTTTTCAATGTACGACCTTAAATCTTTAAACGAGGGAATCTCGTCACTATTTCTTAATTCAAAACGCTTTAAAATGTTTGTATCTAATTTTTTCGATAACAGATTAAACAACATGAAATCTAATAAATCTATTTCCATCTGCTTTAACGCGAATATATTTTCATCAAAACAACTAATTAATTGCCGGAGTTCCGTATGCGAGTCTGAGGAACTGACCGTAGGGCATATTTCAAGAGCACTAAAATATGTTGAAAGTAATAACCTCTTGGACTGAAAACAATTAGTTATGATTTTATATGCTTCCTCGTATGCATAATCATTTAATGGCAAGTGTTCTATTAAGGCATGCGACGACTCATCTAGTGTATCAACGAGATGGCAAAATTTTTCTACAGGGGACAAACCGACATTATCGTGAATCAACCGCTTATAAATTGCATTATAACTCTCAAAATCCGAAATGCATCACGAGAACCGCTGGACAGAAAGATGTTTCAAGCGTATCCCACTATTCACGGACAAAGAATTATTTATATTTCCACCGTTGGCTTATTTTCTACGCGATCTAATTCGCATTGTTTAGCGATAATACGAATATCTAATAGATAATCATCGATTTTCACCCTAAGGACCGAGAATTCACCCAATTGTTCACTCTCTTCATCAAAGAAAATATCCTTGCAAAAAGACTTGGAATGGGTTTCAATTTGCTCGACGCTTTTAATCGATGCTCTAATTAAAGCAATCGATACATTTTCCGGTTGATTAATTTTACTGTATATATGATCCAACCTTTTAACTACAAATCTAGCTTCAAGAATAGCTTTATCAATTGATATAACCATATTGATTAATGATTAATGAACGACAATAAAAATTAATGTAAAAACAATGCGTACTCAAATACGCTACAACTAATTAATATACGAAATTAAATTATTAATAGACAAATGCAACTAATTATAGTGTTCGCCCGACAAAAAACTGTTTAACGTTTTCCACAAATTCCAACCCCTTTGTTATACAAGTTGCATGAACCCGAATGGTTCCTCGAACTTGAGACGACAAATAAGGTAAAGATTTACAATACAATAACCCCTTATAAATTTAGTTTACCTAAAGTAAACTGTTCGACCACTAGTTTTTGCAACAAAGGATAAGGGATATATTGTAAAATCTACCGTTATAACCAGATGTTACTACCATTAAATGTGTAAGCAGGATGTTATTTTCTTCGTAACACGTTTAAACATACTCAAAACTACGACAATTATTAAAGTAAAGTATAAATAAGGAGCTTAATGGATAGGAACTAATTAATTAATTAAATAATCCGGTGATGAAGGCCATTTGTTCAGCGCGGGGGGGTCTTATAAATTTATATATCGACTTACCTCCGCGGTTTTTTTGTTGTTCTAAGCTGCAGTTCCATGCTCGTCAACTAAGTGGACTGTATTGGAGATTATAGTACGTGTTACTTTGCACTTGCACTGTGTTTTTTAGGGGTTTATCGATAAAGCCGGCGACACTATTGACAAACTCACGTTACCGAACGAAAAACCGACTGGTCTGCTTCGACATCGATGAGAGAGTTTGTTCACTACTATCCTTAGTCCCACTTATTTACACATGCACAAGGAATTTTTACGACAGGATATAAGGGAACAAGGGATGACAGGTTTACTATTAGATTTACAACTACAAATTTACGACTTAAAATTAAACACGACAACGTGCGACAAAGAGACCGAACCCACACAACAATATCCTTTTATCTGTGAATGTAATTCACTGGAAGTCATCACAACATTTCCATGAGCGGGGAAGTTTCCAGTTCTAGCTCTCTGACGATGCTGCAGCTAATGAAGCTTTCAGAGCTCCCTGTATCTATTAGGACATACGTCTTAGCCCCACATACTTTAACTTAAAGTGTTGCTTTTGACAGGGATTTAGGAGCTAATGCAGATATTATCGCTTGCACTATTGCTGATCTTTGGCTAGAACAGCTAGCGCTTTTGCAAACCTTTGAAGAGTGTCCCCTTTTTGCACAGTTACGACAGCGTTTTTAGCAAGACAGGCGTGACGTGGGTGTCTATTATATCCACAAAATAGCATTTCGACGTTATCGCCGTATTAGTTGGTGAATTTCTTGATTGTGTTTGTATTTCGCCTTGTTCGTCGTTTTCATTTAAGTGGTAAGCTTGAAGTATAACTTTCAGAATGATGTTGCGCCATTTCTAGTGTACTAGCTTTATCGAAAGCTTCTTGCAGTGTAAGTGACGTACTTTCCAGAAGACGCAGCCTAATTTGCGGCGAAGCTAGGCCACCAATAAACGAATCCCTTATAAAGGAGTCTCTGTTTTGATCCGCGGTAACAGGTTTAAATTCGCAGTCTTTGCTTAGTCGTTTTAAAACTTGTAAATATTCATCGATAGCTTCTCCAGCTTGTTGGCGTCGAGTCGATAAAGTATCTTGCAAATATTTCATTCCTAAGCTTGATGTAAGTTTTACGCAAACTGTCGATAGCTTCGTTGAACGTAGTTCGTTCGCTTATATATTCATAAACTTTAGGCCCCACATGACTAATTAGTAAGTTTAGTTTCCCAGTAATATCCTTTACTTCAGCAGTTTCTATAAATTTTCGAAGACTATGCCAATGCTACCATTATTGGCCGGCGGAGTTAGATGTTGCTTCGGCATTAAACCGCTCAGGTTTTAGAAGTTTATCCATGAATTTTTGTCGGTTAAATTGATGTGAAAGTAAGAGTAATTTATTAGCCTTTAAACGACATAATTCTACGCACACACTCACCGTCCACACACCCACCGTACCATTGAACAAAGCTAGCAGCGACACGTGAAAGGGCGCCAAGCCCCAACCATAGATTCAACTAACAAGCCACAGAAACCGTTTATTACTTAATAATGTACAGCTAGAGTAGAGCGTTATTAAGAATCCACCTGCCTCATTTCCTCCAGAATCCCTCATTTCCTCACTCATTTTCTCCTGCCTCCCAAGCTCATCTTTCGAGATAAATCTATATCGTTTGGTGTCAATTAATATTAGATTTTTCTCAGCTACCCGAATTTCTAGGAATTTTTCAGATAGCATCATCCCCAGGGAGCTACCTTCATTTTAAGATTTTTTGCTGGTTGCGATTTTTGGGCCGTCCGCATAAATTTTTTAGCTATCCCACATCAAATTAGTCTAAAATTTTACGCAGAATCCGAATCTGCAAACAGATTTTAAATAGGACCACTCTTACCGTTTTACACACATACCCTCTAGCGAACATTATAAGATTATTTATGTTTCTTTTAAGATAAATATATCTTGTTTGGTATCAATTAATATTAGATTTCTCTCAGCTACCCGAATTTCTAGGAATTTTTCAGATAGTATCACTTCCTAAGGCGGCATCCCAAACAGATTTTAAATAGGACCGCTCTTTACAAAGTTGCACTTTAAAGCTCCCAAACCTCTAAATTTTTGCTCATCTACGACGTATGCTTTAACCAACCATTCCTGAAAATCTAAAACCGTGGAAATTTTAGAAATGAACCCTTTATAAGCCATAAGTGTTTAATATTTAAAACCATTTTCAAATAGTAATGTTCTGTTTTTAGATAATGTAAAACATTCCAATGTAATGTCTTTTTAATATATAAATGGGAAGGTTGAGTTTAACGTCATCATCGCCCGAATTACATGTGAAATTGGTATATAATTTCTTTCTAGTAGTCTTCCTTGACTACGTATTTAGGAAAATACAAATACTGTAGTTAAAGCACTAGCAATTACCAACACTTTCTATTAATTATTTTATTGACTACATGTTTTGAGAAACACAAGAAATATGTGTCTAATTTGTTTTAAATACATGACGAGGTCAGTTTTGTAAATTATTTAGAAGTGAAACTCGAATATTCCTACGAGACGATTAATTGTATTTACCAGAATTAAAAATTGTCGTCGGCATTACTGCTTATTTTGAAAAAATTCCCATTCAACTTTCCATACTATTAACCACATATTTGGTGATGCTAAAAGGAATGCAGTTATCGTTTACACCACTTTAAACCTTAGAATAAAAAACAAGAGAGTTTAATACGTCTATTAATAATTGTTGCTAATGTTGGCGATAAAAAATGTAAAACAAACTTTATCAAGAAATATAATGTTTTTAATAAAATATATACATGTATTGATAACATCTATAAACCGCTGTGGTAACCAGAGTCTGGCGAATCTGGGAAAGTCAAATCTCTAACCATTTGCGCAAGCGATTGCCTTGCAGTCGCATCTTTTAAGTATTGGAAGGGGTAACATTTAATAATTTCCAACACTGTCAAGTAATTTAAATTGCTGCAATCAATAGACAGAGAAATACTGGCACGCACGGCTTTCTTCCTTTAATAACGTTTGAACCCTTTCTTCGTCCTTAGATTTCCACATACATTTTTTATATCACCTACAAATTTTTCGTAAAATTCTAGAAAATTTCTACACCTCAACTCAGCCATTTTAAAACAATAACATTCCGATCTTTCGTAAATTCTATATTATATAAATTCTCTTCTTCAAAATTGTTCAACAGCCATATACTTCTATTAAAGGCTGTGGTCAGCTGCAATTTGAAATCTTGATCCAATTGTATGTCAATAACGTCGTCTCCAGTAGTAAAACCATTTAATCTAACTTGTTTTGAGTCTTGAGCGAATTGGTGAATTTGAAATTCCACTTGAAAAGTACACAATTTCTTCCAATCGAAGTATGAGAATGATATCGTAGAATCTGCACACATACCACTACAGCAAATAACTTGGATGACAGGTTGAAGACCACCATATAAATCAAAACCAATTTCTATTATATGGTGGTGAGAATTTGGTGGAAATTCGCCTAACCTATAGCTTGTCCTACCAATTAGTTGGTTGATATTTAATTGTGGTACTCGCACATCACTTGTAACGTCAACACAAGAAAAATTCATCTTTAACTTGTAATTTTGATCAAACTCGACGATACTTTGACAACTAGTGCACTGGAACGTGGCTCCCTCGCCTTTATGCCGTTGGTCGAGCGTGCGCAGCTCCTTATTATGTTAATTGGCGTTATATGCAAGTCTTGACTGTGAAAGTGACGCTTATTAGTGTTTTACAGTGGGTTTTACCTGTTTGTATTTAACCACCAACACCATTTTTGGAATTTGTATAAAAAAAATTACTCTTAGCAGTATTTTTAATATAACTCCGTCGTGTAAAATATCAATTGTTATTGTGTTTTTCCTCAGGTTCTCAAATCCTTTGGAATTTTTTCAAATCGAACGATTTACAGATTTACAGATCAACCTTTTACAAACCATATGGCGTTTATCTTTAATCTATTTGTAAACAATATTGCTCTGTATTTTGAGATAAACCCATCGTGTAACCTATCAAATTAGCATAGAGTTTTCCTGGGGAATCGAAATCAATTATCACATCTTTTAAAATTAGCTCCAAGAAAGACCCGCATAGTGTTTTAATATTCAAAAACCTAACAGCAAAACACCTTTGCATTTTTATTTAGATTTAACTTAATAATAGAGTTAAACTCAAAAAATATTTATTAGTATCTAGGATTGTTAAAATTTTCAATTAGCGCATCCACATTCAAATAATTAAACCAAAAGGTATAATATATATTAATTCTGCACGGTGGGCTAGAAAGTGGTTCGATAATCTATTTTAAATATAGTTCAAAATAAGACGTATTTTCTAAATAAATTTAGTGAAATGTATGATCATCAGCCTTGCATTGTTTTGTCAATGACGTCTGACTATTAATTTAATAAAAGTGCCTTTCACAATTTTAGTTAATATATGGGAATACGCATTCTATAATTTGATTTAATTTGGGTGAATGTAAGGACAAATTATGCTTATACTTTCTCTATGTACATAAATACAGGGAAATGATACCAAAAGTTAATTTTAAGTTTATTTTTGTAAAACGTAAAGTCGTTCAAAATGTAATTTTCCGTCTTTGAAAATTTTGTGTGCGGACTATCGACAAAGAAGAGTAAGTCTTAGTTTGAATTTTGCAAACGTAGAAGAAATTAATATTTACATGTATAATTCAAAAACTGTTAATCATTAATTTTTTTCTAGAATGAACATCTTAAGTATCGCATGCAGTGTATGTGAATGCGTTTTTACTGGATGTGACGCCATAAAAAACACAACGAGAGGCACATCGAGATGGTTTATTTCCAGGAGGAACTAAAAATTACAGACAATGAGTGGGAACAAATTAAGGATTTGGAAAACCAGTCGACCGCAGCGCATAAAGAATGTATAAACGCCGCAATTCAGTTAGATCTAACCAAGTTGCTATTTAAAAAATCATACGCCATAACAAAATCTGCTTCCAAAATCATAATTGTAGGCCTGAACCCGTTCGACAACTATAAAATAATTTTCAGATTTGTTGACATCATTTCGCAGACCGTACTTGATGTATCTCTTAATGTATTTAGGAAGTTAATATCAAATCTTCAATACATTATACACACTATGGAAGTTGGCATGCGAAATCAGATATGCAAATTCGACAACTTGCGTTTTTATTTAAATAAGAATTGTTTAGTGAAGATGGTGACATTTGATGAGAATTATATGTTATTTACCAAAGGAACTTTAGAGCACTTTTTAGGGGTATCACAGATCGTTCTCAACCATGCTAATACTTTAAAAGAACTAACGGAAAACGGTACTCTTAATATAGATCTGCTTCTGTTAGATGTAGCAATGGAAAGATATAAAAGGAATGAGATCTTACAGAATCTCGCACATGATGTAATTAAAAGCAGATACAGGAACAGATATAGGAACCTACCCAAGATTATTTGAAAACAGTATTTGTAGACAAATTAAGTATATGGAAGACTACGACAAGTTTCCATTCCACGCATTTATGAGCTGTGTTTAAATTTTAAGCAATAGATTTTAGAGAAAATTCTGTAACACTATTAATTACACTTTGTTCTCTTATAAGTTTCTAAATTGTTGTATTTCAACTACAGATATTAATAGCTGTAAATAAAATTATGTTATAGTTTTAAATAAAACGATTCTGAATAATAATTTTGTAAAACGTTTATAACACCCTTTTAAAAATACACATCTTTGTTATAATTCTTATCAAAAAGAACTTAGATATCCATTTCAGTTATGTGAACATTTTAAAAATTAAACAATACCAATGTATACTTTATATTTTATAACATAAATAAGCTAATATATACAAAAATAATTTCTAAATTCACATCATTCATTTCTTATGATAATAGTTGAGGTGGTTAAATTTTTACTTTAAAACTTACAATTTAGTATATATTCCATCTGAATATCTGCCAACAGTTTTATAAACCCAATCTCCTCGATTATGAACTAATTCATTACATTCCTTAGGAAAATGCCAAGGACTTCAAAAATAATTATAACTCTTTAGACCTCTAGTGTCCGGATAAACGCTATATATTTAAGGTTGTGTCACTGTTTTCTGGATCAATTTCCTACACAGTTTTTCCCAAACTATGCGTATTAGATTGGGGATTATACTTTACTATATAAACCGACTTGTTTATATTTTCGTCTTCATTTTTTAAATTTTAATACCGAATAGAATAATCCTGTATGCAGATAAAACTTTGGAAGAAGAAGCCTCAGACAATTTTTACTAATTACAGTTTAAATTTTGTAAACCACATTTCTAAATACATATACACAGTTTTATTCTTAAGACTCCAATATTTGTTTATGAGCTTCTTTGAATTCTTGTTGAGAAGTAGTATATCCTTTTTGTGTTCCACAAACTTTTTTCGTACGACATCCTGGATAAGATGAAGCTTACGTTTATTTGCAATAAAGTCTTTAACATCCATCATCATGAAACTTCGGATTGGGGCTAACCATTGAACGTCTTTTGCGCATGGGCAGGGTTGCGCACAGACAGGGGTGCGCATGGGCAGGGTGCACACGCGCAGGGATGCGCATGGGCAGGGTTGTGCCTAGGCGTACACCGGGGTGCGTGAGGAACTGTGTTCGATCGTTATTAATCAAATTTTAAAGACACATTCGATAAAAATAATACAATCACGTTTTACAAAACAACTACTTTCTAGGGCTGGTAAATTTGTCTAGATATTAAGATGAGAAGATTAAAGCGTCGACAGCATCGACCGCTGGATACCAACATCCTTTTGCTAGATCATGTTCGCCATGTTGGACTCAGAATCGCCATCTGGATCTTTTTTAGCATCCTCTGTCCCAATAACGTCTTTACAATTACCAAACTCGCGTCCACAATTTTTACTCTTAACCAAGAATTCCTCACATCGGTTTATAATTATTAATATTTATTTCTAAATAGAGCACTTTTTCCAAAGACGAACCGGACCCACGTGATTCAAATTCCTCTGATTTTGTTCTCATAGTTTCGCTTAGAACTCGTACATATTTTCCAGATTACTAGAAGATGTTAACAAAAGAAAATCCAAAAACCATCCTTAAAAATTTCTATTGCAGACAATTTTTACTAATACAGTATAAATTTTCTAAACCTTATTTCTAAATACTTCTTTCGTACGGCATCCTGCATAAGATGAAGCTTACTTTTATTTGCAATAAAATCTTTAACGTTCGTCATCATGAAACTTCGGAGTGGGGCTAACCATTAACGACTTCTTCTATATTTATATACTCGCCGAAATTTTTCCTATATCGCCCCTTATCAAAATCAAAATCTTTTGCAATAGTAATAAAAATATGTTTCGAGTCACCACCATGACAGTGTTGCTGACAAATTTGTTTAAATTTTAGATGTCATGTCACCACTTATATGATTTAAAAACATATGTCTGAGGTTGGTTTCGTCCTGCTTTCATATTGAAATAACATTAGCGTTATCTCTAAGCCCGGGCTTTACTGCGCTGGCATACGTTTGACATAAGTAAAAGGAATCAAGCGACGGTCCATTATGGCTAAACAATAAAAAAATTAAATCCGACCTAGGTCGGACTGGGCAGGGGCGCGCATCGACATATGTCCGGATGTATGTCGGATATATGTAGGATGCTAGGATAGAGTGAAATTGCCTCATAGGGTGAAATGGCCTAATAGGGTGAAATTGCCTTATAGGATAAAATTGCCGTATAGGGTGAAATTGCCCTCGACCTAGGTCGGATGAAAATTCGATCTAGATCGGATTAATCCGACCTAGGTCGGATTTATTCCGAATGTTGGACATATATCGGACATTTGGCGGACATGGCTGATATATGTTGGATGCATGTTGGACATATGTTGAACATATGTCGGATGTATGTCGGATATATGTAGGATGTATACTGGACATATGTTGGATGTATGTCAGATGTATGTCATACGGATGCGAGAGGAGAGAAAGGACAAAGTAGGGTGGAGGGTTTGGGTTAGTTTAAGTTGTTTGGAGTTAGGTTAGTCGGTGTTGTCTGGAGTTAGTTTAGGTTAGTTGGACTTGTGTGGACTTAGGTTAGATAGAAGGAAAAATCTAATATTAATTGACACCAAACAATATAGATTTATTTCAAAAGATGAGCTAGGGAGGCAGGAGGAATGAGTGAGGAAGTGAGAGATTCTGGAGGAAATGAGGTAGGTGGATTCTTAATAATGCGCTACTAGCTAGGTAGAGCCTAGGCCTATGCAGCGCCGTGCGGTGCTATGATGTAAAGAGGCGACCGCATCAGGCGGCACTTTCAGGGGGGCGGCAAAATCACTGGACTACATTTTACAAAAAATTGAAATGCATCGATTTCATTCCTATGTATATTACTCATCTGCGCTTATTTGCAAAGGTGAGCGTTCGGCGTCGTTAGATTTTTTATCTGAGAACGCAAAGTGTTTGTGATATAGCGCATGCGACACCGCGGCCACTCTTAATAAGAGCTTGGCGGTAGACGGCATGTATCACAAAAGACAATTGCACGTGATAAGTTTTTTTACTGATTCTTTGAGATGGCGATATTTGATCTTCATGTTAGTGATAGCAATAGCAGTGAGTTCCACCAAATAGACAAGATCTCTGACGATCCTGCACTATAGAATATTTTCTGCATGTCATCCAAAACTCGTCAGATACTGGTTGAGAGAGGTCCACATCAAATTAAAGAACTGGAATTTCCTATCAACACAGGAAGGCACAAATTTTCACCTTCTCATTATTACAATGGTGAAATTATTGAGAGAAATTAGTTAATTTACTCGGTTACAACTGATGCCATTTTTTGCTTTTGCTGCATATTATTTGATAATTCGTCTTCCTATGATTGGTTTAAAAAATGTTATTCTGACTGGAGAAATCTTGTACGTGCGTTCACAGTGTACGAAAATCACAGAAGCTCTTTCAGACAATGGAAAAAATTTGACACTAGTTCAAAAAAGAACAAACTATTGATGCTGAATATAAAAAAATTAGGGATTTGGAAATTCGACACTGGAGAGGAGTTCTAAAAAGAATTATTGCAATAATTAGACTACTGGCTTCACAATGCTTAGCCTTTCGAGGAACAAGTGAACATTTGTTTCAACCTAATAACGAAAATTTTCTAAAGCTGGCTGAATTGCTTGCCGAGTTTGATCCAGTTATGAAAGAACATGTCAGAAGAGTTCAACGAGTCTGATAAATGATCTGTGACTTATCTAAGCAATAATATACGAGAACTTATAAATTTGATGGGAAATGAAATTTTACGTAAAATTGTAGAAATAACAGAAAAAGCTAAATATTTTTCCACAATTGCTGACTGTACTCCAGATGTAAGTCATATTGAACAGTTATCATTAACAATAAGAGTTGTCACGTGCAACCTAATTGAAAATAAGTACAAAATTGACGAATTCTTTATTTTTTGAAGCAACTAATTCAACAGGAGAGGATTTAATAAAATTTTTTTTTGTCTTTTTTGAAAAAATCGGTCTTGAGTTGAAGTGGCTTAGAGGGCGAGGCTATGACAATGGAGCTAATATGAAAGGAGCCAGAGAGGGTGTACAAAACAGAATCCTTGAAAAGTATTCGCGGGCGTTGTATGTTCCTTGTGCATGTCACTCTTTAAACCTAGTTATGAATGATGCAACTTCTTCTACAGAAACAATAATATGCTTTTCTGTTGTACAAGAATTATATAATTTCTTTTCTGGTTCTACAAAGCGCTGGGAGATGCTGAAAAAACATGTTTCACATTTAACTCTCAAACCGCTGAGTGCTGCTAGGTGGGCAATCAGAATCGATGCACTAAAACCTTTGCGGTATCAATTTTGTGAAATATATGATGCATTATTCGAAATAGTGGAAGACAGACAGAAACTAGAGTTAAAGCAAGAGTGTTGGCATCTAGTTAAAAAAAATATAAGTTTATATGCGGTGCAATTCTTCAGCACGACATTTTATTTGCAATTAATTCTCGAAGCTATTGCAGTCTGGAACTATGAATATATCGGATTGCACAAGGATGCTAGCGGAAACAATAGAAAACGTGAAAAGTTACAGGCAACTCAAATTTAAACAGATGAGAATTGCTGCTAATGAAATTGCTGAGAATCTTGAGTGTAGCACTGATTTTCCGGCTGAAAGTGAAGTTAAAGCTAGAAAGAAAAAGCTGCGGACAAACCCTTAACGGAGAAAGATAAATTTAGGATATACTTTTTCGATTATACTTTGGACATAGCACTTAATTCCTTAAACGAACGATTTACCTTTTTGGAAACCCACAGCACAAATTTTCAGTTTTTATACGACATCTTCTAACTCGGCGATGGAACTGATGAAATACTTGAAAATCATTGCACTAGCCTACAGTCAATTCTTTCGGACGACACTGAGTCAGATGTAGATAGCTGATAAATGCACCACAAATTTCTTTTTTTTTTTAGGATAAACTTTATTTTGTTTGCAGATGTTTGCTCGGCATCACAAAGGTCGCAAATTTTAACCAACACTATATTGTCACAAAATGGTTCTGTAATTGGTGTGTCTAGTCCACCAGTCAGCATCTGTTCGCCTTTGACATAACAAATATTGCCACTATCTGTCACCAGATTATTGTTGCACAAATTTTCTACCAACAGCCACAATCCAAATCGCTCATTTGTTGGTTTCACTTTATTCCGAATATGTTGGACACCGCCATATCGCTTACATTCCCTTGTTTAGGAACAGTTATGTTATCCGACCTAGGTCGGATTTAATCCGACCTAAGTCGGACTGGGCAAGGGTGCGCATCGACCTATGTCCGGATATATGTCGGATATATGTAGGATGTTAGGTTAGGGTGAAATTGCCTTATATGGTGAAATTGCCTTATAGGACGAAATTGCCTTCAACCTAGGTCGGGGGGGCCTAACAACCTATTACGATCATATATTCTCAAAAGTGGTAAACGTGCAACTACGCAACAGTGAATGGGAGAATATGGATTCCCTACCATACCGACAAGAAGAAGTCAATCAAGCTAACAAGATACGTATGCAGGATATAGTGCGAAAGCTGCGATTAAAATATTGTCATAAGCTGCAACAATTACACGAAGGAATGGATCTGGTTATCGGTGGAATCAAATACTTTATATATGGAGAAAAAACTTTGGTACATTTTGCAATTCGAAAACCTAGACGGTCTCTATGTATCAAACTATTGGCTAGAAAACGAGATAGAGGAATTGGGTGTCGATTTAAATTTTAAGCTGCGAATACAATTAAATAAAATTCAAACTATTCCAAACAAAGAAAGGACTGTCTTCTGTGTATAACTTTGTATTAAAATTAAGTTTAAATGGCTCCATGCTTGGTATTAAATATTTTTAAATTTTTTTATGTATAATGTCAGAATAAAAATTTTAGAATAGTATTACATTGCTCTTTATTTACAAAAGGCTATGACGTCACCACGAAATAGCAGTCACACAGAGAGGGGTGCGCATGGGTAGGGGTGCGCATGGGCAGGGATGTGCATGGGCAGGGGTGCGCATGGACGAGGGTGCGCATGGTTAATGATGCGCATGGAGTGGGATGTGTCTGGGCGTACACGAGGGAAGTGGAAGTTAACAGTCACAAGTATCTAATTCCTATTTGGTATGGAGTACTTGCCGGCGTATGAATCCTGAGTAAAAACACGATTTGCACACGCAGCTTATTAATAAAACTAGTTTATCGAGCGAAGATGACAAGCGGAACGTTATCCCTGGAAGCATATCATTCTACACATGGGGACATAAAGATATAAATCTAAGATAGTTGTTTATATTTGTATGGATTTTGTAAATCTATTGTATATATTAGTTTTAAGATTCCATAATTTGTAGGTTCTTCTTCCACCTTCCCTTCTTCCAAATCCTTCCTGCTTCTATCCTGGTGGACAGAGTATACGTGTTATCCCCACGTGGTGTTCGCGGGACACATCGGTTTTAGATTTCTCGGAAAATGGTTGGTTAAAGCATATGTCTTGGGTAGCGAAAAAAAGGTTCTAAAGATGGAGTTAAATAAAGATGGGCAAAAATTAGATGTTTGGGTCTTTAAAAGGCGTAACTTTGTAAGGGGTGGTCCTATTTAAAATCTATTTACAGATTTGGGCTCCCCATAAAAATCAAACATTAGTTGATACCAAACAAAATATAGTCATCTTAAAAGAGTGACTACCTATAACAATCATGTATTCCGAAAAGTGGTGGGCATGCAACTACGCAACAGTGCGTGGGAGAATAAAGATTCTCTCCAATAAGAAATTAAAGTTTCCATGTACGTAGCACCAGTCATTGGGAAATGGTAGAAATGTTAAACCTATAAAAGCGATTATTAATTGTGGTTTAGATAATAGTTTTCGTGGACTAAATAAAATAGCTTAGACTGATTAATGTATATGGTTACATATTTTTGTACACATCCACAAACATCTGCTTGCGTCCACATACGGACATGGCGATGCCGGTAGTTTTTGTTTAACAAATAGTAGTAAAAATACGTTAGGTGTTAGTGTTGAAGCCCATCGGATTGTTGGATTCAAAAAAACGGTGCGGCGGACTGTATGGCGGTTTCCGTTAGAATAATCGAAAGTGGTTAATCGATCGTATTAGATGTTTAAATATGGGAAAGTGTAAAAGCCTACATAAGCAAAATTTAATTATCAGACAAAAAGGTGCGCGATGTGCTATACTTATAAAGAAAGTACAGAATGATGCTTTGCAGCGGTCCTAGCAGTAAAAAGACGACTGACTTTTTCAAGCAACTACAACAATAGCAGTAGCGCAGAGAAGGGGTATGCATGTATTATACAGCGCACTGTTGCAATAAAATATATTAGTTTACCGGTAGCTCGAACGTGTAATTGATCACGACTTATAGATCCCTTGCAGGTTTAAAATTCTGAGACCATTGTCGTTTGAAAAATGTTTGGAAATTATCAGAACGGGATCGGGTCGAAGTATAAGTTAGATGGATGAATGACTGAGCTTTTTCTACCTTTTACGAGGGAATCGGAAGTAACAGACATCGCGCATCTAATCCTCTATTTGGGTGGTATTGAGTACTTGCCGGCTCTAGAAATAATTACGTGCTACCGACCGCTATGTGGAAGATTTGGTTCTAGGAAATGAGCAACCTACGAAAGTACGGAATACTTGGTATTAATGCTAATTGGTTTAGTGACCGTGCTTGTGCACTCTTCGAGTGTCTTAAGCAATCTTTGATTGTTTCCAAAATGTATATAAACCATGGCGCTATCCATGGAAGTTGGTCGAAGAAAAAGTCATCCGAAAATATTTTTAATTACAACTCTTGCGGTGCTTCCTATACCTGGAAAAATGATCTCAAACGGCACCAGAACAAATGTTGTGGTGTAACATCGTCCACGGCTAAGCTTATACATCCGTCAGCATCAAAGTACTTAAATTGTGTGTCTTGTGGTATCGTTTTTACGAGAATGGACAACTTACTGCGACAGAAGAAAAAACAGCACGGTATGTCATTAAGTCGTAAACGTTCAGCTCCACCAACTGTTAAAGGGTCTTGTAAGAAACAACCACACATTCTGTGTAAAGTATGCGATTTCGAAATGGAAAAGACTGCGTACGCCGCACACTCGAGGAGCAACAGACACAAAAATGCAACAGTTACCGCTACTTGCGAAGATGGCGTAGAAATGGTTAGCACAGCGTTTAACAACCGTATGGCTAGCTATCGCATAAAGAACGCCAATGTCGACGATGGGGTGTCCGAGTTTTTTTAGAAGCAGAAAGAGCGGTTTATTCGATTACTTAATGAAAAAAGAACACAACATACAGCAATAAAAGTTAATTACGAACTCTACGGCGTCTACACAAAAATGGGAGAAGAGACTACCGATGTGAAATCCTTTAACACAAAAAAATGGTTATAACATATTCTAGTAATCTGAAAAATATGTACGAGGTCTTAAGCGAGACCGTGAGAACAAAATCAGAGCGAATTGAAATACGTGGGTTCGGTTGGTCTTTGGAAAAGGTGATCTATTTAGAAATAAATATTAATAAGTATAAGTCGATATGAGAAGTTCTAGGTTGAAAATAAAAAATTGTGAATATGTATTTAGAAATGTGGTTTACAAAATTTAAACTGTATTAGTAAAAATTGTCTGTAATAAAAAGTTTTAAGAATGGCTTTTAGATTTCGTTTTAGGTATGAGCTGCAGGAAAGTTATAATTTAGAGGGTATGTGCGTAAAACGGTAAGGGTGGTCCGATTTTAAATCTGTTTACAGATTTAGATTCTGCGTAAAATTTTATACTAATTTGATGTGTCTCATGGCTAAAAAATTTATAAGGACGGTCAGAAATCGTTGCTGGTAAAAATCTTAAAATGAGGGTAGCTTCCTGGAGGATGATGTAATCTAAAAATTCCTAGAAATTCAGATAGCTGAGAAAATTCTAATATTAATTGATACCAAACAAGTTACATTTATCTCGTGGGTGGAAATGGCTAGTTGAAGAAAACTATTTGGTTCAGAATGTTAGCGGTAAAAATCTTAAAATGAGGGTAGTTCCTTGGGGCGTGATGCTATTTAAAAAGTCCTAGAAATTCAGGTAGCTGAGAAAAATCTAATATTAACTGATACCAAACAAGGTACATTTATCTCCAAAGATTAAATGGCTAGTCGAAGGAAACTATTTGGTCCAGAATGAGGGAGCAAATGAGGATGCTGGAGCAAATGAGGGGCTGATTACACCAATTACCCTCTACTGTGGCTGTTGGTATAAAAGTAACCTGAATTAACCCTCAATTCCTCCTTATGGGGATTTCAATGCTTTGTACAAAAATGACCAGAATGGACCTTGAGCCTCCTTATGGGATTTAACATGGGAAAATGGGTGGTTTTGTTTTAGAAGTAACCTAGCTAATCTACTTATTTGTACCAAAATAATTTAAACATATTGTATCCTAACACCTGTATAACACTAAGAATTCTATTAACATTCCCTGTCTCTGTAGCAAGTGGAGAAATAAGTTTTTCCAAATTAAAATTAATAAAAAACTATTTACCCATTTCTATAAGTTAGTCAAAGCTTACAATGCGGCATTAATTTCTATTGAATGTACATTAGCTGTCTCTCTTGACTATACAGGGTGTCCGGAAAATACGTGTACAACGTAAGAACAGAGATTCTTTGGCTCGAAATAGATCGATTTGAGCCAACTTACCTATTATACAAGTTGCTTCATTTAGCCACTAGAGAGCTTCAAAAATCGTGAAAAATATTTGATATTTTAAAATAACTCGAAAACGCGTCGATAGATTTTGACTATTTTTGGGGTGCGAGTTTCTACTTTCAATTGACATCTTTTGGTGGTGTACACAATAATTTTAAAAGCATACGAGTGTTCCAAAAATGATGTATTGTATAAATATCCTACCATTACCTTTTTGCTGTTTATGCAATGACTACCAATTTTTTTATGAGTAGCCGACTTAATTTGGAAACTTTTTTGTCTATTGTAAAATTTTGATTAGACGAGCGGTTTGACAAAAAATAATAATTTCAAATGTTTGTTTTTTTATTTTTTGTTTTGTTTATTTTTTATTACTATCATTGAAAATTAACATCGCGGTACAAGTGTTAGACCATTACAATAAATTTTCAAAATGGCCGCCATTTTCTTCAATGCACAAATTAACTCTTCGTAAGAAGTTTAACTGAACCCTCTGCATTGTTTGTGCATTATTTTTTAAAGAGTTGACTGCATTTAAAATTCGTCTATACAATTCTTCTTCGCTATCAAGTGGAGACGAATAAACCTTAGATTTTAAGGTACCCCACAAAAAATAATCACAGGGCGTCAAGTCCGGCGATCGTGCTGGCCAATTTGTAGGAGCATCATATCCCCTTCCGATCCATCGATCCGGATATTTTTCGTGTAAATGTTGTCGAACAGCTAGAGTAAAGTGGGGAGGAGCACTATCGTGCATGAACCACATGTCTTGGCGAAGTAACACTGGCAGATCTTCCAATAAATTCCGCAATGTTTGTTGTAGAAAGTTGAAGTAATTGTCTCCGTTTAATCGATTTGGTATCACAACAGGACCGATAATAAAATTATCAATAACTCCAGCCCAGACATTAATCTTAAATTCATGTTGGTAGTGAGCCGCTTTAGTTGCATGAGGATTTTCTACAGCGTAAACATGTTCATTATGTATGTTAGTAATACTAGATCTTGTAAAAAAAGCTTCGTCTGTAAATATAATTTTGCGACTGAAACTTGCATTTTGAATTCTCTGATCTTGAATAAATTGACAGAAAGCTAGACGTTTCTCAGGATCGATGGGCAAAAGGTCTTGTACCTGTTGAACGTGGTATGGGTGTAATAACTGTTCCTTTAAAACGTCATGAACAATACTTTTAGGAACTTGTAATTCATGTCCTAAGCGTCTGGTGCTTATTTTTGGGTCTTCTCCAACTCTATCCAAAATTTGTTTCTTCAGATCCGCAGTTCTTGTGGTACGTTGACGTCCTCGATCCGCATTTCTTGACTTAAAGCTACCATTTTCACGAATACGTCTTTCAATATTTGCGAATGTTTGGTGGTTTGGCATTCGGCAATTAGTAAATCTTTCCCTACAGACTCTGACGCTTTCACGACCATTGCCTTGACAAAATCCGAAAACCAAAAGCATATCCACCTGTTCGTTGTTTGTATAAGTACTCATAATGTAAGATGAAAGATGCAAACTTTTATTGAATTAAGCAGAAATTCACGACTTGACAGGTAAACTGAGGTTCAATGATAGTCAAATTAAATAACAAATAAAAAGCAAAACCAACTACTAAACTATGCTTTTTGATTTGCCCCGTTTTATACTTAATGCAGCAATGATGAGGAAAGTATGCAGACATTTGAAATTATTTTTTTCTGTCAAACCGCTCGTCTAATCAAAATTTTACAAGAGACAAAAAAGTTTCCAAATTAAGTCGGCTACTCATAAAACAAATTGGTAGTCATTGCATAAACAGGAAAAAAGTAATGGTCAGATATTTATACAATACATCATTTTTGGGACACTCGTATGCTTTTAAAATTATTGCGTACACCACCAAAAGATGACAATTGAAAGTAGAAACTCGCACCTTAAAAATTGTCAAAATCTTGCGACGCGTTTTCGAGTTATTTTAAAATATCAAATATTTGTTACGATTTTTGAAGCCCTCTAGCGGCTAAATGAAGCAATTTGTATAATAGGTAAGTTGGCTCAAATCGATCTATTTCGAGCCAAAGAATCTCTGTTCTTACGTTGTACACGTATTTTTCGGACACCCTGTATATCTTGTATTCAGGAATTTTCAAAATTTAGAGTGAAATTATAGTCTATGTATGTTTATGTTCAAGTTTATACGAGTTTATATTTATAGAAAATTGTTACGTTTGAAAATATATTATATAAATATATTATTTTCACATTTTTCCGTAGTTTTTTTTAATCACAAATATGGTGGCGACATTTCGAAGACTTGCATCATACTGACAAAGTACACCGCACGGCACTGGGCCTATGTATAGTTATAAATAAATATATATGATGATGATATTATAATT
Organism: Platerodrilus igneus; assembly: GCA_036346225.1. Classification (NCBI taxonomy): domain Eukaryota; kingdom Metazoa; phylum Arthropoda; class Insecta; order Coleoptera; family Lycidae; genus Platerodrilus; species Platerodrilus igneus. Next base: position 3,657,139 of record JARFIW010000500.1, on the reverse strand, counting down.
TTACTTGCAGATATCCTTATTAAAACTAATTTCAGTTTTCTAAGTTGAGAAATGGACCTGCAACAACAAAAATGTTGTTTTAAAACGATGTGTAAATGCGGAATTATGTAAATCTATAAACCTTTTCGTGGTATTACAAAATCATGCAACCTAGTTTCTGGTTCTTCTATGTGAAGTAGCGTGAGAATTTACTGTGTGTATAGCTGTAATTATGAATTTCTTGTTTATTTATTAATTTCCGATTCATATATAGTTTTATAGTAGGGAACGCATTTTAGTAGTAGAGAATAATAAACGCATGTACCTACGTTATTATTACCTGATTGGAAATTGAATATCAATTAAACAAGCAGCGAGTTCACTTCACGTTAAATACGTCTTCGTAGCTTCCTAGAGGTTCACAAGATATTATACATTCCAACAGTACACAACGTGGCACGCGTCTTCGACTAGTTCCTCATAAGCACAAGAGTATTAACTGAGTTTAAAACTGAAACCAACCTGCCTTTGTTAGATATAATTTGTATCAGCATGATCACTATTATAATAGGTATATCTGTATAACAGATCAGAATTGGAGTCGATCGTTCAGCAGCCGCATTCATCTCAGGTTACCCGATTATAAAAGAATTTCAAGTGGAAGGTCTTCATTTGAAGTCGCTCGGCGGATTTAAATAAAGCCACGGTGTTCTCGAAAGATTTGTTGTTTGAGTGGTAATTAGCGGGTTTAAGTAACTCATTCAGGTTGTTTATATTGGCGGGTCTTTTGTTAGCGTATTAGTCGTATAAACAATGAATGAGATTTAGTGTGATATTCATGTAAGTACAAAATACTAAATCACAAAATAGTCTCGTAGGGCACAAAAATGATAATCATAGTTGCATATAAATGAAAGGACACCCCTGTGAAGTTGGCACGACATTCTTTAAATTAAAAAAAAAACAATGATAGTTCTAGTAGCACTTTTCATAGTTCTAGAGTTCCTGATAGAAAATAAAAAACGTTCCGCATTTTTAATACCAAAAAATAGCAAATGAAAAATTGTCGTGCTAACTTCGCGAATCTAGCACAACACTTACTTCTCTAACCTATAAGAAACCAATACATATCTTAACTTTTAGCAAGAGTTCCCGTTAGTTCTAATCAAGTTCCATCTCTCTATGCAATTAAAATAAAAAATTGCAATAATTAGGTTATTTAGATAAATAACGCACATTGTACCCAGCACGACACTCGGCGAAAAAGTGCGGTGTGATAATTTCTAGCGCATTTTTTGATATACATCGACAGTTCTACATGAGTTCTAACAACTACGATCACTTTTAGCCCGAGTTCCAGTGGCTAACCATTTTTAAATAATTTTTAATTTTCTGTCTAGCACGACACTCGGAAAAAAGTGTCGTGCTGATCATTTCTAACGAATTTTTCGATATACAGGGTTTTTAGTGTGGCAACGGTCGATAACTCCGTTATTATAAAAGCTACGTACACCAAATTTGGAGGCATATTAGGCATGCCTAAAGTGCACATTTTAAAAATATTTGGAAGCATACAGGGTGTTTCATAATTCCAGGGCATATTAAACTTATATTTTTTTTAAATAGAACACCCTATATATTATTACATTTTTGAAAAGTCCATAAAAAGAGCTTTAATTTGATAGCAAATTGTATCTGTCTATTCCTTTTAGTTTTTGAGATATTCAACTGTTTTTAAAAAAAAATGACCCCGATTAGATACATTGCCACTCCACTAATACACAACTTATGTTAATTTTCAAGATGCAGAAAATTTTACCATATACCATAGTATATTTGTTAATATCACTTTTTTGAAATTTCTTCACAGTATACAGGGTGTGTCAGGTTTCGCAAAATGCAATTTAAAAATTTTTTTCAAATGGCACCCTACGAATTTTATTGCTACAATGGATAGTTCATTAAGTGTCCTTTCATTTTTGTTAAGCATTCCCTATACCTAAATCCGTTACTTTCTGAGATATTTTTGATTTTCTTCAAATTTTAAGAATGCTTTTAATTTACATAACTAAAAATAACTTACTATTGGAGAATATTATAAAACAATTGATACATTTTGATTAACAATCAACTACACTTATCCAATAACAATTTTCTCTAAAGATATAACAACCTACAATAATACGCTATCAACAGAATTCTGCCAGATCAACAATATGCATTTTATAGAAAATGTTCAAGCAGGAAATCAGGCACGCTTCCTTGCAATTGAAGTGTGGGATTCACGAGGTCCTGCACTAACGAAGCACTTCACCCTTGACTGTGAGGGTGTTGATGGAATTTCTTACACTTTACACTAATCACACCTACGTATTTCACTGGTGTTAGCAGCAGACATTATCAGGCTGATGGAACTATGTAGCATTGATAAATTTATTGTTAATTCTATTTCCTGAGACAATAATGTCGAAATATTTGGTAACACAAATCGAAAAAAAAAGGTAATAAAAATTTAGAATCACGGACTTTCAAGGCACGATGTAATGCATTAAAACTAACAGTAACGTGAGGTGTTTTATTTGCTACCTATGGTAACAAAGAAAAATCTAAGGCTTTAAAAAAAAAGGACCACGAAGACTAGATCGCACACACAGTTTAAATAGCAAAAGACAAAGCACCAACAAAAAAACACAATGAGTAAAGCAACGCGTATCACTAAGTCAATCTTCCGTAGAACGCACGACAAGTTGTACTACTTTTATTTCCAACAGAAAAGCAACAAAAACCAATTAGTAAAGCAACGCGCATCACTAAGTCAATGTTCCGTAAACAAGCACGTGCGGTCGAGTAAAAAAAACGTTCGCCTATAAAGCATCTTTCCTTCAATGTAATCAGAACTACACTGCTACAGTTAATATACAACTTTATTTCACAGGAAAAACCACTGAAAATCGTGTCGTGTTTGTTCATGAACAATTCGAAAAATTTATACCGCATTCTTACTATTTTCAAAGCAACAAGGAAAACGTATTTTTAAAGTACTTAATGTATAGGAACAAAGAACAAAACTCCGACTTTTAAAGCAAACAGGACACAGTATTATCCACGTAAACAATATATAGGAACGAAGAACAAACGACAACTGCTAGTCTGTAGATATAAAATCGTTGTTATTACAACCGCTTATCGCCTATCAACTCGACTTGTACCTAAACTTGTATATCCACATAAGGAACATCCAATAAATGAATGCAGCTATCATATCTACTAATTAATTACAGCGGTTTATCATTTCCGACAAGCTGGAAAGTACTTTACGAATAATCCAATTTACAATTCTTTCTTGCAATTTATTTATTAATGAAAATCAATCTTCAAATTATCTACTTTTAAAGTAATACCGACGAGTTAAATTGCATACAAATCTGAATTATTCTGAAGTATTTCCTTTATACAAACAGCGATCTCAAAGAAACGATGTATTTTTAAGTACGTTAACAGAAAGGAAGCGAAAAATGTTAAACTACAAAAATGCCCGTTACAAAGAATTTAAAAATGTAGCGAAACGCATTGAAATTAAATCAATGAAAAACCTGTATAAATTGGCTAGATAAATATTCAAAAGTGCGTCAATATATCATCATAAACGCTGGCAGAAATTATGCATTATTTGAAAAGCGTACGTGATAGAAAAGTATTACATTTGTTCAAGAATCCAATTTAACTAGGAAATAAACAAACACCAAATTTATTCCATTCAGATTTGAATAAAGCCAACAACAATAGTACGTGATTTTATGAACGAAGATTCCTGGGATTTCTGAATTAAATGTGAGGTATAAGAATGAATTACGTAACAAATTGAGCATCCTACATGCAATTAAACTACACAATTGGTAACGTTTCGCAAAATAACAAGAGATAAGACACTTAGTATCGCCCAGCACGTGGAGTCAACGAATCGCAAACAAAAAGGGCCGGGCCTATAAATATGATGACAATTGAACAACGAGTGAGTATACTTTTGAAACTGTGCAGTCACTATACTCGAAAGTGCTAAATATTCACGCAAATAGTAATTAAATTAAAGTGAAAATCATTTTAAAGAGTGTTAAATTGTGTAAGCGAGCCGTACTTCTACAGACGGCTCTTAATAAAGATCTTGTTACGACTACTGTTAAAACTCTTAATAACGATCTTAAATACAATCTTTCGATACGAGTCAGGAAGACTCTGGAGAATGCTGCCTGTTAAATCAATTTGGTAATCTCTGAAGATGGTAAATATTCATTAATTACGGAGATGAAAAACCTTTTATTGGAACAAACTCACCAATAACGATTTGGATACTATTTTGGTTGGATGTTGACCTTTAAATTCGACTCAGAGCATTCAGACTAGACACGAAAATTCTTGGGGATGCAGAGAACCTACTGAACCAATCCAGGTTAGATATTTTGATATGATTTATTTATATAAACTGTTTTATTTCAAGAATAATTCAAAATGTAAGAGCCGACAAACTGGGGTTTCTTGGATAAATTTATGAAACGTTTCAATAGATCTCTAAATATAACAATAAAAAGCTCGTTTTGCTGGCTTCATTTTCTAAAAATCTGACAGATGTAAATAATTTAAAAGGGGGAAGATATTTGAAAAGGTTGTAAATATTTAATCTTTATACTGTGTATTGTAAAATTGCTTTATTTATTTAATTAGCTAGTTGAGGCAAAGAGATTAACAAAGAGAATAACAGGAGTATATCACAGCATTATATGCTCGACCCAATCGTGGGGCTAAATATTAATATAATAACAAGGGGCTAACAGGGGTGAACACAGCAATATATGTGTGTGTGTGCGTGTGCGTGTGCGTGTGCGTGTGCGTGTGCGTGTGCGTGTGCGTGTGCGTGTGCGTGTGTGTGTGTATACATCGACAGTTCTACATGAGTTTTAACAACTACGATCACTTTTAGCCTGAGTTTCAGTGGCTAAAATTTTTTCCGAGTGTCGTGCTAGACTGAAATTTAAAAAATTATTTAAATATGGTTAGCCACTGGAACTCAGGCTAGAAGTGGTTGTAGTTACGAGAACTCATGTAAAACTGTCAACATGTATCGAAAAATGCGCTAGAAATGAACAGCACGACAAGACCTTTTTCCGTGTGTTGTGCTAGATCGAAAATTAAAAAATTATTTAAAAATAGTTAGTCACTGGAACTCAGGCTAAAAGTGATCGTAGTTGTTAGAACTCATGTATAACTGTCGATATATATCGAAAAATGCGCTAGAAATGAACAGCACTACACTTTTTTCCGAGTGTCGTGCTAAACCAAAAATTAAAAAATTATTTAAAAATGGTTAGCCAATGGAACTCGGCTAAAAGTTATCGTAGTTGTTAAAACTCAGTAAAACTGTCAATATATGTCAAAAATGCGCTAGAAATGATCAGCACTATACGTTTTCGTCGAGTGCCGTGCTGGGTACAATATACGTGGCTTATGCCAATAATCTAATTATTATAATTACATAGAGAGATTGAACTCAATTAGAACTAACGGGTAATCTTGCTAAAAGTTGTTATATTTATCGGTTTCTTATAGATTATAGGAGGAAGTGTCGTGCTAGATTCGCGAAGTTAGCACGACAATTTTCATTTGCCTTTTTTGGTATTAAAATGCGGAACTCTTTTTATTTTCTATCAGGAACTCTTAGTAGATATCGAATGTAGGAAATAAACTGTTAGAAAAATATCGCTTAGTGAAAGTAAAATTTTTAAAAATTTTATTATAGATACAAAAGACAAATTCTGAACCAATGGTCAAGATTTTTGTAAATAAAATTATTAATTCTTCCATCATGTAAAATACTACCATAAAATGCATGAGTGTCTTTTGAAAGAACATATTTAAGTTCTTGCAGATTTTTGGAATAGTTGAGGATTACTTAAAATAGGAGTTAGCTTTGGATCTACAAACTGAATGTAATTTTCATTGTAATCGCATTTGATCTCTGTTGCACCACATATATCATATTTAATACATTTCACATCGTTAATAACTCGGTCAGTAGCTTTCGTTCTTGGTTTTATTGACGAGTGTACCTCAAATGCTGGGAGTGTTGCGTCCAGTTTCTACATTGACATATTTCCGTTCTTACCTAATTAAATTTCACACTCTTTACTTGATTCACAGTCATTTGAGTATTTATTAACAATTTCGACTGTCTGCTAAATTTAAACGGTTGCTTATCCATCACCCTGTATTATGTTATTAGAATATTTAGGTATAATTTAAATACTTAAATCTATTCTATTTTGATACACGTTAAAAACGTGTTGTTTTGTTTTCAACTACGTTCGCGTTCTTAATATTGCAATGACTTTAAGTACGTGTTTCATTAGATTATTTTCAATCACAAATTCCGATTCATTAAAAATGACTGGTTCGCTTATTTCTATCCCTTACTCACTATAAATTATTAATTGATTTAGTTAACATAGTTTGGTTCATTTATTTGATAAACAAAATGTGTGTGCAAGCAATCTGGTAAATTTTAATTGCTTTGGTTTAATGTTATGAATATGCTAATGACGACAGTTTTTATTGTTTAGGTATTAATTATAAAATAAGATTAGCATTGACTCATTATTGTTTAGGTGTGACGTTATTACATAACTCTTTACCGCTGTTGTGTAATGCATTTCGTCTAGTAGATGGTTTTCGTTTCTTTATTGCTATTGTCTACTATTACATTATTTTCTTGGTCTGTACTTATCAAGAGTTGTTTTTAAGAAATGCTTATGGATACTATGTAATATATATATATATATATATATATATATATATATATAAATAGTTATTAAAATGAAATGAAACCCCAACTTTGTATTTGAAGTTGAATTACCATTTCAAATCGAACTAGTAATTGAAAACCACTAAAAGAACGGCTACAACAGGACTTGAACCTGCAACCTCTGATTTTCCGGATCAGTGCTCTAACCAATTGAGCTATCTAGCCTAATTGTTTAGATGATGTTATACTTGATACTACTGAAGCTTGGCTCTTGTTAACGAGTTTCAATTACGTCTTGCATTTAAGGAAATTGAATCTAGTTATATACATAATTCATGTACTAATAACTTGATCATCCCATTTTGCAACGTTCGGAATAATACAAACATGTAATTATATTATTATTAATAGAGAAGAATAATCCACATTTGGAATGCAAATGAATGCTTAATATATATTAATAGTTATTAAGATGAAATGAAAACCCAACTTTGTATTTAAAGTTTAATTACCATTTCAAATCGAACTAGTAATTGAAAACCACTAAAGAACGGCTACAGCAGGATTTGAACCTGCAACCTCTGATTTTCCGGATCAGTGCTCTAACCAATTGAGTTATCTAGCCTAATTGTTTAGATGATGTTATACTTAATACTACTGAAGCTTGGCTCTTGTTATTAGTACATGAATTATGTATATAACTAGATTCGATTTCCTTAAATGCAAGACGTAATTGAAAATCGTTAACAAGAGCCAAGCTTCAGTAGTATTAAGTATAACATCATCTAAACAATTAGGCTAGATAGCTCAATTGGTTAGAGCACTGATCCAAAAAATCAGAGGTTGCAGGTTCAAGTCCTGCTGTAGCCGTTCTTTAGTGGTTTTCAATTACTAGTTCGATTTGAAATGGTAATTCAACTTTAAATACAAAGTTGTGTTCATTTCATCTTAATAACTATTAATATATATTAAGCATTCATTTGCATTCCAAATGTGGATTATTCTTCTCTATTAATATATATATATATATATATATATATATATATATATTGTTATGGATTCAAAGGGTTAAATTGCAATTTCAACCACCCTGTATAGAGAAACGAACAAAATATGTACGCGCAAAATTTATTTAATTTATTTAATTTAAACGGACAAGTATTGACGTAATTTTATAAGTAATAATTGAAAAGTTAGAAGTACATAAAGAAAACCAGTTTTAAACAACAAATAGAAACGCATAATTAATTTAATTTATTTTAATTTAACATATAAAAGCATTGGAAAACACACCAGGGTATATAAAATCAATAATCTCAAGGCAAAAGGTGTCTTGGTTACAAACAAGGGCGTCAGTTTTATCGGATAGCGTGAAATAGAGACTCCAAGAATTGTTGTTTTAAACGGTCTATAAGTAAGAACACCTGCATGTTTAAAAGGTTACCTTCTTCGAAATTATCAGCATAATAAAGCGGGCTTCATAGAAAATAGTGTTCAACCGTCAGTTGCTTTGAATAAACAAGCTAACAAAGTTTCTTAAAGAGTAGGTGAGATGCACGATCAGTAATATGCTACAGATAGAGACAGATATAAAAGCATTGGTTTCAAAACGCAGGTACTGAATCCACGTGGAGTGATGAGACGCTGTCAGCAATATCGATTTTCTACAACTCAAGTGGGGTTTGGAACGCGACATCAAATATGCATAAGACAGAGATAAAAATAGTACACCTAGAGGTGACATTTTAAAGATATAAATACTCTGAGAGAATTGGGAGCTTTCTCTCTTTTATCTCTTTGTATTTTCATCGTCGGAAGGGATAGAGGCTTGAAGCATTCTTCAGGTAACTTATTTGAATTTTCTGTTATCTGATAAACTTTTGGTGATGTGTGAGTGAATATTGGAGTTATTTATAGTTATTAACGCAAGATACGTGTACTGGAGAATTATTGGGGTTATTTAAATTATTGAAAAAGGGTGTATTGAAAACTTATTGAATTTTGTTATGAATATAAATTGGATTGTTAGGGGTACATGAGTTTATTAGTTTTGTAGTAATTTTATGCAAGGTGAAAGACATACATTAATAAACTGGGTTATTATGAGCTCACCATACTCCAGTGTGCAATAAATATAGGGTATTATGCCAATAATCTAATTATTATAATTACATAGAGAGATTGAACTCAATTAGAACTAACGGGTAATCTTGCTAAAAGTTGTTATATTTATCGGTTTCTTATAGATTATAGGAGGAAGTGTCGTGCTAGATTCGCGAAGTTAGCACGACAATTTTTCATTTGCCTTTTTTTGGTATTAAAAATGCGGAACTCTTTTTATTTTCTATCAGGAACTCTACAACTATAAAAAGTGCTACTAGAACTATCATTGTTTTTTTTTAAATTTAAAGAATGTCGTGCCAACTTCACATGGGTTGAAAGGACGACGATAACTTTTGATTTAAAATAAAAGCATCACAGCTAAAATGTGAATAGCTTAATATAGCGGGCGACTTGAAAAAATCTCCTAAGTGAGTTGATGCACTTTTTAAGAACAAAACAAAAGACTTTTAGAAACTGTCAAAATATGGCTTATTGTTGCTATTATATAACGGGGATTTACTGATTGCGAGCAACTATTATTAATGTTTTGTAATATGATTGTTTTTATTTTAGATAGGAGATCTATGTTGTTAGGTTGTCACTCTTAGTAGATATCGAATGTAGGAAATAAACTGTTAGAAAAAAATATCGCTTAGTGAAAGTAAAAATTTTTAAAAAATTTTTATTATAGATACAAAAGACAAATTCTGAACCAATGGTCAAGATTTTTGTAAATAAAAATTATTAATTCTTCCATCATGTAAAATACTACCATAAAATGCATGAGTGTCTTTTGAAAGAACATATTTAAGTTCTTGCAGATTTTTGGAATAGTTGAGGATTACTTAAAATAGGAGTTAGCTTTGGATCTACAAACTGAATGTAATTTTCATTGTAATCGCATTTGATCTCTGTTGCACCACATATATCATATTTAATACATTTCACATCGTTAATAACTCGGTCAGTAGCTTTCGTTCTTGGTTTTATTGACGAGTGTACCTCAAATGCTGGGAGTGTTGCGTCCAGTTTCTACATTGACATATTTCCGTTCTTACCTAATTAAATTTCACACTCTTTACTTGATTCACAGTCATTTGAGTATTTATTAACAATTTCGACTGTCTGCTAAATTTAAACGGTTGCTTATCCATCACCCTGTATTATGTTATTAGAATATTTAGGTATAATTTAAATACTTAAATCTATTCTATTTTGATACACGTTAAAAACGTGTTGTTTTGTTTTCAACTACGTTCGCGTTCTTAATATTGCAATGACTTTAAGTACGTGTTTCATTAGATTATTTTCAATCACAAATTCCGATTCATTAAAAATGACTGGTTCGCTTATTTCTATCCCTTACTCACTATAAATTATTAATTGATTTAGTTAACATAGTTTGGTTCATTTATTTGATAAACAAAATGTGTGCAAGCAATCTGGTAAATTTTAATTGCTTTGGTTTAATGTTATGAATATGCTAATGACGACAGTTTTTATTGTTTAGGTATTAATTATAAAATAAGATTAGCATTGACTCATTATTGTTTAGGTGTGACGTTATTACATAACTCTTTACCGCTGTTGTGTAATGCATTTCGTCTAGTAGATGGTTTTCGTTTCTTTATTGCTATTGTCTACTATTACATTATTTTCTTGGTCTGTACTTATCAAGAGTTGTTTTTAAGAAATGCTTATGGATACTATGTAAGTATATATATATATATATATATATATATATATATATATATATATAAATAGTTATTAAAATTAAATGAAAACCCAACTTTGTATTTAAAGTTGAATTATCATTTCAAATCGAACTAGTAATTGAAAACCACTAAAAGAACGGCTACAGCAGGACTTGAACCTGCAACCTCTGATTTTCCGGATCAGTGCTCTAACCAATTGAGCTATCTAGCCTAATTGTTTAGATGATGTTATACTTAATACTACTGAAGCTTGGCTCTTGTTAACGATTTTCAATTACGTCTTGCATTTAAGGAAATTGAATCTAGTTATATACATAATTCATGTACTAATAACTTGATCATCCCATTTTGCAACGTTCGGAATAATACAAACATGTAATTATATTATTATTAATAGAGAAGAATAATCCACATTTGGAATGCAAATGAATGCTTAATATATATTAATAGTTATTAAGATGAAATGAAAACCCAACTTTGTATTTAAAGTTGAATTACCATTTCAAATCGAACTAGTAATTGAAAACCACTAAAGAACGGCTACAGCAGGATTTGAACCTGCAACCTCTGATTTTCCGGATCAGTGCTCTAACCAATTGAGTTATCTAGCCTAATTGTTTAGATGATGTTATACTTAATACTACTGAAGCTTGGCTCTTGTTATTAGTACATGAATTATGTATATAACTAGATTCGATTTCCTTAAATGCAAGACGTAATTGAAAATCGTTAACAAGAGCCAAGCTTCAGTAGTATTAAGTATAACATCATCTAAACAATTAGGCTAGATAGCTCAATTGGTTAGAGCACTGATCCAAAAAATCAGAGGTTGCAGGTTCAAGTCCTGCTGTAGCCGTTCTTTTAGTGGTTTTCAATTACTAGTTCGATTTGAAATGGTAATTCAACTTTAAATACAAAGTTGGGTGTTCATTTCATCTTAATAACTATTAATATATATTAAGCATTCATTTGCATTCCAAATGTGGATTATTCTTCTCTATTAATATATATATATATATATATATATATATATATATATATATTGTTATGGATTCAAAGGGTTAAATTGCAATTTCAACCACCCTGTATAGAGAAACGAACAAATTATGTACGCGCAAAATTTATTTAATTTATTTAATTTAAACGGACAAGTATTGACGTAATTTTATAAGTAATAATTGAAAAGTTAGAAGTACATAAAGAAAACCAGTTTTAAACAACAAATAGAAACGCATAATTAATTTAATTTATTTTAATTTAACATATAAAAGCATTGGAAAACACACCAGGGTATATAAAATCAATAATCTCAAGGCAAAAGGTGTCTTGGTTACAAACAAGGGCGTCAGTTTTATCGGATAGCGTGAAATAGAGACTCCAAGAATTGTTGTTTTAAACGGTCTATAAGTAAGAACACCTGCATGTTTAAAAGGTTACCTTCTTCGAAATTATCAGCATAATAAAGCGGGCTTCATAGAAAATAGTGTTCAACCGTCAGTTGCTTTGAATAAACAAGCTAACAAAGTTTCTTAAAGAGTAGGTGAGATGCACGATCAGTAATATGCTACAGATAGAGACAGATATAAAAGCATTGGTTTCAAAACGCAGGTACTGAATCCACGTGGAGTGATGAGACGCTGTCAGCAATATCGATTTTCTACAACTCAAGTGGGGTTTGGAACGCGACATCAAATATGCATAAGACAGAGATAAAAATAGTACACCTAGAGGTGACATTTTAAAGATATAAATACTCTGAGAGAATTGGGAGCTTTCTCTCTTTTATCTCTTTGTATTTTCATCGTCGGAAGGGATAGAGGCTTGAAGCATTCTTCAGGTAACTTATTTGAATTTTCTGTTATCTGATAAACTTTTGGTGATGTGTGAGTGAATATTGGAGTTATTTATAGTTATTAACGCAAGATACGTGTACTGGAAAATTATTGGGGTTATTTAAATTATTGAAAAAGGGTGTATTGAAAACTTATTGAATTTTGTTATGAATATAAATTGGATTGTTAGGGGTACATGAGTTTATTAGTTTTGTAGTAATTTTATGCAAGGTGAAAGACATACATTAATAAACTGGGTTATTATGAGCTCACCATACTCCAGTGTGCAATAAATATAGGGTATTATTTGCGGCCCATCTACTCATATTGTATTAAATGTGTTTGCAAATAATAATTTAAAACAAGGACTTTTAAACATATCACTTATTGAGTTGTAATTAGTGTACCAAACTGTGTATACCTGTGAATAATTTGGCTGTAAATAGCGTAAATAAAAGATTGTACGATTGTTGTATTATTGGTTTTATTGAATGGTGTGCGAGTGAGAAGAAAAAATGATTGTAAATTTAGGTATCCGACAAGAGGCACAGCTGAGCTAGCCAGAGAAGCTGCTGAAGATATTTTGAAGCAGAAATAAACGGGTAAGAATATTTTCATAAATTTTTAATTTTTTTTTGAAAATCAGTGTTGACACTGGCGATGTCAAACCCGTAAGTCCCCGATCACAGCAATCTTATGACGGCCCAACGTTGGGGCTTGAATGATTTTTAGGGAGTTCCAGAGCAAAGTCCACGATCCACAGCAATATATATATATATATATATATATATATATATAATTAAGATTAGATTTTGGGTTTTACAGTATATGCCTTATTTATATATTTTCAGTCCAATTAACAATGAAGGACTAACACAATAATGCTATTTACAAGCACTAATATTTTCTTAAACTAAATCCTTAACCATAAGTCTTCTTAACAACACTAAGACTACTATAATTTATTTATTACCCTTTTCTCTATTTATGAACAAGCTTGTGGTACAATAGCACGTTCGCATAACACAAATTTATACTTACTATAGGACCTTCAAAACGTAATGGCCAACTAACTATACACGATATGATTTATATACGACATGGATATAGACTAACTAAAGTACACCCATCACGATCTTATATATATATATATATATATATATATATATATATATAAAATACCCTAAAATTATTAACTAGATGATTCATAGTCTGGTGTTTGCTCGAATGTTCTAGACTTCTGTAGAATACACTTCGGTTATGTAACTGCGTGTTTGACGGGGTGCCTAATAGTTCGTAACACTACCCCCTGTTTGAAACCGTTACTCCCGTAACTGGAAAAATATTTTGACGCCAATTTGATGACTGATGACGGTATCGGCAGCTATCGCCTCTGGTGCATTCACCGCGTCGTTGGAAATAACAGTTAACACTCTTTGCGTGGTCTTGGTAGGCAGCCGGTTGATACCAACAAACAGGGACCTGGATGTTGGTTTCCTGGAAAATTACTTCTAACATATTTTAGACAAGATGGCCGAAAATGAAGTATTAGGAGAATGTTGCTCTCTAAATATAAAATATTTATGCTGTAAAAAGAAGGATGTGAACTGTTATATTTGTAAAGTGTGTTATGGAGTGCTACATAGAAGCTGTGCAATTAGATTAGAATCAAATAGATTTGTGCGTGATAACATTAGAGTGTGTTATAAATGTGAATATATGCAAAATGTGGATATGTCAGATGACAAGGACATGTTAATAAATGAACTTGAAAAGCAGATCGTAGAACATAAAGCAGATTACATTTTAAAAGATAACTACATTTATAAGGTCAAAGAAGAGTTTAATAGTTTTATGAATGAAGCTATAATCAGTGAAGAACACATGTTGAATGAAGTTAAGCTATCCAATCAGAAAATAAAATCTCTTGAAAAAATAGTCCAGGAAGGTAAATTATCTCCACATGTAGCTGATAAAAAAATACAAACTGAACCTGAATCAAAAAAGAGCCAGAAAAATTAAACAAACCTTTCAGGAAAAAGTCTGCATTATGTGTCAAGGATATTAATAACAAAACTAATGCACAAAGTTATGTGAAAACTACTACTAACATTACTGCACTACTAGAAACTCTAACTAATAAAGACATCACTAAAGAAGTCCTGGAGAAGACACTTGACTCTGAAGCGATTACAATAAAGGGTGAACATGACACATCTACAATGGCGAAATGTGCAAATAAATAATGTTTTCACAAATTTTTACCATGATACGGAGTTTAATTTAAATATTGATAAGTTGAGAACTTTGCTTTCAGACCATGACGGGATCACTATGACATTGCCCCCTATCAGTTGTAATGAAACTAGAACGTCCTTGTAAAATAGTTAGATCCTTTACTACACAAGGAAAAATTGCAATGTATAATGGTTTATGTAATTCTGACTGGGATTTCATAAAAAATGATAGCTTGGATTATAACAAAATATTTGATTGTTTTTTACACATCATTATTGATAATCTGATAAAAAAATTTCCCACAAAAAAATTTTATAATAATCAAAAATATCCAAAAATACCAAACTTAAAGTTCAGTAAACATTTATTGTGGTTACAACAATCTGTGGATATTGGTGGTTAGCATTGTAAAAAAGAAAGGTAATGAAAATACTCGATTACTAAGAAATAAACTTATGACATTCTATCGTCAGGAACTGAGAAAAACCAAAATTGAAGCAACTAATCAATTTATTAAAAATTCATCTAATCCCATTAAAAGTATGTGGAGTTTAATAAATAACAATCGAACAAAAATCCA
Organism: Platerodrilus igneus; assembly: GCA_036346225.1. Classification (NCBI taxonomy): domain Eukaryota; kingdom Metazoa; phylum Arthropoda; class Insecta; order Coleoptera; family Lycidae; genus Platerodrilus; species Platerodrilus igneus. Next base: position 3,641,899 of record JARFIW010000500.1, on the reverse strand, counting down.
ATGCAGTGACAATATAGTACTCAAATCCAGTGATTTCAAAGCTCACTTTACTAACATTGCGCTGCAAGTTGTGAAAAATCACTCGTTGTCTCGTTTAAGTCCAGTAACGTTACTTAATTCAATAGAAATACCCCAGTGATGTACATTTTGCATTTAGATCAGTAACTGTGTCGGAAGTTAGAGATGTCATAAATTCTCTAAAAAACTCTGCATGCCGTGACATCTACGAATTGAACTCGTATCTTATTAAATCAATCAAATATACTATAATTTCTCCTTTTACAAAGATTATAAACAATTGCTTTCAAAACAATATTTTCCCGGACTCATTCAAAATAGCTAAAGTACTTCCATTACATAATAAAGGTGATAAAAATAATGTAAACATCTATAGACCTATTTCCATTTTAACAATTTTCTCAAAAATTTTTGAAAAGTTTATGCAAATACAAATTGTTGACTATTTTGAAACTAACGAATTGTTCCATTGTTCGCAATTTGGGTTCCGTTGAAAAAAATCTACATTAAATGCTGTTTTATTACTGTTGAATACAATTTCACAGTGTTATGAAAGTAAAGAATTTTGTCGAGTTACCTTTTTAGATGTCACCAGACCAAAGCTTTCGACTGCATTTTCCATTCTATATTGATTGACAAATTAGTCTTTTATAAATTTAATTCGAGCAGTTGCTTATTATTGAAATCATTTTTAATAAAGAGAAAACAATATGTTGCTTTTCAAGATTCATTTTCAACTGTTTAGAATCTGTACTATGGTGTTCTCCAAAGATCCATTCTGGGTTCTTTACTGTTTTTAATATACATTAACGATTTACCTTATAACTTAAATTCAAAATCGATTCTATTTGCAGATGACACCACTTCGATTGATTCCTCAGTGAACATAACATCTTTCCATAAATCACATCTAATATCTAATACATGGGCAATGTGCACAGTCTTCGTTTTCTTTAAATGAAAGTAAAAACGAAAAAGTAAATGTTCTCATTAAGAGACTATGATTTTAAAAATCCAGATTATGTCAAATTTTTAGGTTTGTACGTATAGATGCTGATCTGTCTTGGACTAAGTATGTAGATCACTTAGCAAATCATTTAAATTCTGTGGTCAATTTGTAACGGGCATTTTTGTAGTTTTAACATTTCACACTGTTTCCCAATTTATAAATACATTTCTACAAATTACTATTTCTATATTTAATATTTATTAACTCGTGTGTATTACTTTAAACGTGTATTAATTTGAAGATTGATTTTCATTAATAAATTACTGTCCAACTTATGGAAAATGATAAACAGCTCGCAATTAATTAGTAGATATAAATTTTGTTCCTTATGTGGATATACGAGTCGAGTTGATAGGCGATAAGCGGTTGGAATAACAACGATTTTATATCTACAGACTAGCAGTTGTCGTTTGTTCTTCGTTCCTATATATTGTTTACGTGGATAATACTGTGTGCTGTTTGCTTTGAGAGTCGGAGTTTTGTTCTTTGGTTCCGATACACTAAGTACGTTGAAAATACTGCTTTTTTCTGCTTTTGACAATAGTGAGAATTGATGCGGGATTAATTTTTCGTATTGTTCCTGTACGAGCACGGCACGGTTTTTAGTTGTTTTTCTTGTGAGACAAATGCTCTAAGGAACATTTGACGGACCTACTTTAGTGATACGCGTACTTTACTAATTTGTGGTTTTAGTTGTTTGTCTTGTGAAATAGGAGCCGTAGAACTTGCTAAACTGACCGATTCTTTCTTTAGGATTAATGTGTGTGCGATCTAGTCTAGTGTCCCTTGGTTTTATCAGATTAATGCATACTTTGGCTTACTTAAATACAGTGGATACTGTAGTTTCTGCATTTTTCTAACACCAAAGAATCTAAAATAGATCATTGTTTGCGCAACTTTCGTTATTCAAAAGCATTAGATTTTCTTTGTTACCATAGGTAGCAAATAAAACACCTCACGGTATTTTTAGTTTAATGCATTACATCGTGTCTTGGAGGCCCGTGATTCTAAATTTTTATTACCATTTTTTTTCGATTTGTGTTACAAAATATTTCGAAATTATTGTCTCAGGAAATGGAATTAACAAGAAATTTATCAATGCTACATAGTTCCGTCAGCATGATAATGTCTGCTGCTAACACTAGTGAAATACGTAGGTGTGATTAGTGTAAAGTGTGAGGTATTCCATCCACACCCTCACAGTCAAGGGTGCAGTGCTTCGTTAGTGCAGGACAACGGGAATCCCACATTCAATTGCGAGGAAGCGTTGCTGAAGGACTGTTTGTAAGTTGAACTATTTCCTACTTGCTTTTACTTTTAATACCTGTCCGTTGCTTTGCCATACCTTTGGCGTTCTGATACCTTTTACCATAGACTTGCATGCTATTTTAAATTAAAAAAAAAGAAGAAAAATCAATACTACTGGACTACTCATATTAATTGTGTTTACCTATTTATATTTTATTAAAATTTTATCTGCTTTATGTCTAATTGGTGTGTGAGGAAACGTTTCTGCTACTCCCCAATATTACCTCACTTTGTACTAAAAAGTTTTCTGTATTGCTTTTACCGTTGTTATATTATATAGTTTATCTAAACAGTTTTTTTTTTCTACAAAGTACTGAATAATTATACTTGATCCGTATGCTATGCTTTTTCTTTGTTTCAGGTTTGCAGGACTAATTTGTTTTTTTTCAGGTTTACTATTCTAATTTTTCTATTGCAGGTACTGTTACTAATTCCTTGCAGCCGCGTACCTTATATGTTGGTCGGCTTTCTACAACCCCCCCTACTCTCCGATTGAGCCGGGTCATTTCTTTGTTTTTCTTTGTGTTACGTACGGCCACGAGCCAGCGTAGCATAAATTTGGCGCCCAACGTGATTGCCACGAAATAACGTAACATATTTAATTCGAAATCTTAAAAATTCTGTTTCACATACGACAATAATAACAGCTTATTTTGCCTTATTTCTTTCTGTGATCCCATATTGTCCCTTAGCCTCGCGACTCGCATCTTCAGCAAGGAGAATCTTTTCAATCCAACCGCGACTCATAAGAGTGATTGCAAATCTAGGTTTTCGAGACGATTGCCGCACTTTCTTTAGCACCCTCAATATTAATACATTTCCATCAATATATATTTATCAATGCCTCTTGTATATTAAAAATAATCTATCACAATACCTATCACATAACCAAATCCACACTATAAGCTAAACATCTGTCATCTGTCCCAAAAAAAAACAACGTTTGAATGTATCCCGCAATAGTGCAAACTACTACTGTGTAAAATTTTACCTTAGTGGAGCTAGCGGCCACTATCTACCGTTCAAATCCCGACACGGCCGACTGCTTGAAAAATGGCAGGTGAGCATTTTTCACAAATATTAGGCCCTCGTTCGGATGAGAGGTTAAATGGAGGTCCCGTGTGTGAGTGTTGTCACGCACGTTAAAGATCCCTACCTTGCCTGGAACGGTAAGGGTTCGGCAAAATTCTAAATTTCCAGGTAACAAAAAACTCGCCTCCTGGCCAATGTAGTACCTACGGGTGGAGCATTGGAAATATAAATGAACGGCCACTATCTACCGACCGCTAAATATGGATACACTTACCAATCTCCATCACTACAAAACCAGGCCTACTGAACTGAATAAGCATTTCTATTGTTCAGTTATGTTTCTTATATTGACCCAATTATCTTTACGCATTTTAAATCTTTCAATCTAAATAACTTTGAGTCTCTATATTATTCTTTCGTGTATATTTTAAGCAGTTGCTCGTTTAAATTGAAATACATGTAATTTTCTTAACTTGTGTAAAACCTGCGCTCTTAAAACTTGTTAGACAGCTGTGTAGATATACTAAAACAACACATACCTTTTGCAAAAACGTCATCGACTCGGTTCACAAATTTTTTGGAATTTGCAATAACATCATAAGAAAATTAAAAAATTTCTTTCTTTGCTTCTGTTAGATCTGCGCTCCTTGAACTTGGTAGAAAGCTATTAGTGTGGGTGTACCAAAACAACACATACCTTTTATAGAAACGCGTTCATCCCGGTTAACTAACTTTTTGTAATTTGCTTAATGACACCATAAGAAAATTAAAAAATTGGTTTCTTAGTTTCTGTAATACCTGCGCTCTTGAGACTTGGTGGGCAGTTAGTGTAAGTGTACCAACACAACACATACCATTTACAGAAACGTGTTCGCCCTGGTTCACTAATTTTTTGAAATGTGTGTAATGACACCATAAGAAAATCAATTTTTTTTTCTTAACTTCTGTAAGACTTGCGCTCTTGAAACTTGCTAAGCAGCTGGTGTAGATGTACTAAAACAACCCATATCTTTTACAAAAACGAGTTCGCCCCGTTTCACTAACTTTTTGAAATTTGCGTAATGACACCATAAAAAATTAAAATTTTTTTTCTTAGCTTCTGTAGTACCTGCGTTCTTGAAACTTGATAGTCAGCTAGGGTAGGTATACTAAAATAACGCATCCCTTTTACAGAAACGTGTTCACCCCGAGGTTCACAAATTGTTCAGAATCTACGTAGGGACATATTAAAAAATTAAAAAATTTATTTCCTAGCTTCTGTAAGACCTGCGCTCTTGAAACTTGGTAGGCAGCTAGTGTAAGTGGACTAAAACAACCCGTATCTTTTACAGAAACGTGTTCGCGCTGATTCACTAACTTTTTTGGAATTTGCGTAGTTAGTGAACCAGGGCGAACACGTTTCTGTAAATGATATGTGTTGTGTAGGTACACTTACACTAGCTGCTCACCAAGGTTGGGCGCAGGTCTTACAGGAGCTAAAAAAATTTTTTTTTAATTTTTTGATTGTGTCATTAAGCAAATTCCAAAAAAGTTAGTGAACCAGGGCGAACACGTCTCTGTAAAAGAAATGGGTTGTGTTTAGTACACCTACACTGGCTGCCTACCAAGTTTGAAGAGCGCAGGTCTTACAGAAGCTAAGAAAAATTTTTTAAATTTTCTTAAGGTGTCATTACACACAAATTCCAAAAAATTAGTGAAGCAGGGCGAACACGTTTCTGTAAATGGTATGTGTTGTGTTGGTACACTTACACTAGCTGCGCACCAAGTTACAAGAGCGCAGGTATAACAGAAGCTACGAAAATTTTTTTTTAATTTGCTTAAGTTGTCCTTACGCAAATTCCAAAAAATTTGTGAACCGGCGCGAACAGGTTTCTGTAAAAGGTATGTGATATTTTAGTACACTTACCATAGCTGACTACCATGTTGCATAAGCGCAGGTCTTACAGAAGCTAAGAAATGAATTTTTAAATTTTCTTAAGATGTCCCTAGATAAATTCGGAACAATTTGTGAACCGGGGTGAACATGTTTCTGTAAAAGGTGTGTGTTGTTTTAGTACACCTACCCTAGCTGCTTACCAAGTTTCTAGAGTGCAGGTTTTACAGAACCTAAGAAAAATTTTTTAAGTTTTCTTATGGTGTCATTACGCAAATTCTACAAAATTAGTGAAACAGAGCAAACACGTTTCTGTAAATGGTATGTGTTGTGTTGGTACACTTACACTAACTGCCCACCAAGTTTCAGGAGCGCAGGTATAACAGAAGCTAAGAAGAAAATTAAATTTGTGAACCGGCGCGAACATGTTTCTGTAAAAGGTATGTGTTGTTTTAGTACACCTACCATAGCTGACTACCAAGTTGCAAAAGCGCAGGTCTTACAGAACCTAAGAAATGAATTTTTAAATTTTTTAAAGATGTCCCTTGATAAATTTGGTAGAATTTGTGAACCGGGGTGAACACGTTTCTGTAAAGGGTATGTGTTGTTTTAGTACACTTACCCTAGCTGTCTACCAAGTTTCAAGAGCGCAGATCTTACAGAAGCTAAGAAAAAATTTTTAAATGTTCTTATGGTGTCATTACGCAAATTCCAAAAAACTAGTGAACCAGGGCGAACACGTTTCTATAAATGGTATGAATTGTGTTGGTACCGGCTCGAACAAGTTTCTGTAAAAGGAATGTATTATTTTAGTACACCTACCATAGCTAACTACCAAGTTTCAAAAGCGCAGGTGTTATAGAAGCTAAGAACTGAATTTTTAAATGTTCTTAAGATGTCTCTAGATAGATTCGGAACAATTTGTAAACCGGGGCGAACACGTTTCTGTAAAAGGTATGCCTTGTTTTAGTACACCTACCCTAACTGCCTACCAAGTTTCAAGAGCGCAGGTGTTACAGAAGCTAAGAAAAAAAATTTCTTATGGTGCCATTACGCAAATTCCAAAAAAATTGTAAACCGGGTCGAACACGTTTCTGTAAAAGGTATGTGTGGTTTTAGTATACCTACACTAGCTGTCTAACAAGTTTTAAGAGCGCAGGTTTTACACAAGTTAAGAAAATTACATGTATTTCAATTTAAAAGGGCAACTGGTTAAAATATACACGTAAGAATAATATAGGAATCTCAAACTTATTTATTTTCAATCACCCTTAGATTTAAAATGCGTAAAGATAATTGGGTCAATATAAGAAACATAACTGAACAATAGAAATGCTTGTTCAGTTCAATAGGCGTGGTTTTGTACTAATGGAGATTGGTAGGTGTATCCATATTTAGCGGCCGGTAGATAGTGGCCTCTAACTTCCCTAACGTAAAATTTTATAATGTATTACCAGCTCCCTTTCAAAATTTGCCGTACCGTCAATATAAAGTAAATTAGTTTAAGTGAACTGCAGGATCATGAACTGATCTTTGCTACCTTGAGCTTTTAATGTAATTTATTATTGACTCACTTTAAAGTGTACCTGCTGATTGCAATAGCTTCACTAGTACATGTACGGTTTTATAATTGCTTCTTTAGTACATGTGTTTATCCAATGTTTATGTTATATATTATATAACAGGACTTGTGCATAATGTTTATACATTCTGAGCACCAATAAAGAATTCATTCATTCAATAATTCAATATTCTACAATCTAAGCGATCTAGTCCACAGCCTAGCTTGGACATCGCTAGTCTCGTTACTCCATTTTCCATCATCTGAGCCTTAAGACTCAGCAAAGCCTCCCATAGATGTCCATAACTAGGTCTCTGTCATGAAGAATTTTTGGTGACCAGATAGTAAACCTAACAATTTCCTTCTTGAAGAACCAAGGCTTTTCTTACAATTGGTTGCTGTTGTACTAATTTATCCACACATTCAAACTTTTTCTTGAAAACAACAACTACTCCTCTTGACATTTGCAGATCTTGAGCTACGCAATGTGCAAGGGAAACCCTTCTGGTGTTCTAAACAGATCTTGCTGTTTTTCAACAACAACGTCAAATCTCGTCTTAGCGGAACCACCATACGCCGCCATGAAACTCTCAAAATCTACATTTGGCTTACGATTAATAACCCTTTGAATACCATTTCCATTACTCCAGTCTTCCTGGTTTGTGCCAGCGAAAGATGTTAAACGGTCAATGTGTACCGCTTTCGGTTTACCACGGAGAAATCTTCTGATCCGGTACACTACATCATTAGCTCTTTTTAACACTTTGCAGGGGCCTTCCCATTGCCTGTGTAATTTTGGTGACAATCCACGCATTCTTTGTAGATTGTACAACCACACTAAATCTCCAGGTTGGTAACCACCTTCTTGTGCTTTCGTGTCATATTGTGATTTCGTTCGATCGCTTACCGCGTGGATATTCTTTCGTGAATGCTATTTGATCTTTCGCGAAGCTTACTAACGTTATCTTCACCTGCCACCTCTTCTCCAGGTTCAAATCCAAACTGAAGATCACATGGTAACCGCAATTTCTAACATCACGCAAGCGGGAGAGTATCCTGTGCTGTCATGAACCGAAAATCGGTACGCCAGTAGGAACAAATGTAAATATTGGTCTCAGTCTCGTTGATGTTCCCAGGCAACTTTGGCTAGGTATTTTCCTAACGTTCTGTTCATTCTTTCAACCATTCCATCCGATGTAAGATAAAGTGGCGTGGTTCTAGTCTTCCTGATTCCAAGATGCTTGCAGACGTTCTGAAACAACGCTGATTCAAAGTTTCGACCTAGATCGGAGTGTAATTCCAACGGAACTCCAAAGCGACAAAACAACTCCCTCACTAGTACATCTGCAACCGTCTCGGCTTCTTGCTTAGATATAGCATACGCCTCCGGGCATTTGGTAAAATAATCCATTGAAATCAAAATGTATTTATTTGCTTTCTCTGATTCAGGAAACGGACCAGCTATATCAATGGCTACCCTCTCAAAAGGATTCCTCACGTTATACTGTCTCATTGGAGCTCTCTGTTTTGTGACCGGGCCATTTCCAGAGGCACACAACTCACATTTCCGGCACTACTCCTTCACATCTTTTTTGCAGTTCACCGACTAGAATTTTTCTCTCACTCTTTCGAGAGTTCTTTTCACGCCAAAGTGCCCTCCGGAAATATTATCGTGCAAGTGCTGCAACACTTCCGCTACTCTGCTTCTCGGCACTATCACTTAAAGTCGTCTCTGTGCCATCTTCACACTCCAAGCGTCGTTTCAAGATTTTATTTTCAATCACCAAGGAGTCTCACTGTGCCCAGTATAACTTCAGGCTCCTACTTGAAATACTAATTTTTTCCCAAGCTAGTCGCCGTCTTCTACTTTTTCACTCAATAATACATCCCAATTCGGTGTCATTCTCCTGATCTTCTCGTATTCTTTCGAGTTGCCAAGTATCATCAGTTACCGTCATTCTATGGATGACACTTATTTTCTCTTCCATCTTGGAGCAATGATTGCAGTCTAGCGGACACAATCTTTTCGACAGCACGTCTGCATTCCGATGGCTAGTTCCTACACGATGTTCTGTGTCAAAGTCATATTCCTGCAGCCGTTCTATCCACCTTGCAACTTGCCCTTCAAGATTTCGAAACTGATGTAACCATTTTAATGCTTCATGGTCTGTTCTTAGCAAGAATTTGCGGCCGTATAAGTACTTATAAAAGTGCTCTACGGATGTGGCGACGACCAACAGTTCCCTTCTTGTCACACAATAGTTCCTTTCTGGCCGCGACAAGACCATGCTGAAATACCCAATAACTTTTTCTTGTCCGTCCTGCATCTGAGAAAGAACGTTTATTACAGCTGTGTTGCTGGCATCGGTATCCAACACAAATTTACCCTTCATCCGTGGATAACTCAAAATCGGCGCTGTAACTAGTAGCCGTTTCAGTTGTTCAAATGCGCTGTGGCGGTCATTATTCCAATTATATTCTTGTCTATTGGATTAATTTTGTTAACGGTTTGGCAATGTTCGCAAACCATAAAATACAACGTCGGTAATATGTACACAATTCCAGAAATCTGCGTAGTTGGTGTATACCTGCTGGTGTAAGCCACTCTTGCACATTTTTATCTTGTCAGGGTCGGTTCTTATTCCGGTTTCCGAAACGACATATCCTAGGTATTTCACCTCTTTTCCAAATAGGTGACATTTCTTAGGGCTCAAGGTAAGTTTTGCGCCGCGTAATCTTTGGAATATCCCCTCTAGGTTCTTAAGATGTTCTTCAAAAGACCCGCCTAACACTATCACATTGTTTAGGTACACCAGATATGTTTTCCAGAATAGTCCACGCAGTATCGACTTCATCAAACGTCAAAAGTAGCAGGCGCATTACATAATCCAATGGGCATGACCTTGAACTGCCATAATCCAGTTCTAATTGTAAACGCAGTGTTTCTTTTATCGTTTGGCTCCAAGCCTACCTACCAGTATCCGCTTTTCAAGTGCAAGGTCGAAAACCATTTAGATCCGAATAGAGTGCCGAAGGTGTCATCAATTCTGGGCAAAGGATAGCTGTCTTTCTTGGTGACATTGTTTAACCGCCGGTAGCCTACACAAAACCTTGTCGACCCATCCTTTTTGTTGTGTTGCACCACATTCGTCCTTTCTTTCTCACTATCATCCAGTGCAAACACACCTCGATATCGTCTGGCCAGTTCTTTTACCTTGCCCAGTTAGTCGCCGTTTAATCCTTGACACGAAGGTATCAACATATGCAGCAATTTCTGTGAGCAACCGTTGGCTGGTTTATATTTTGTGTCATTCACACAACGTTTAATGTATGTAGCATACTGGAATGCAACTTTCCACAATCATGTTTTTCTTCTGGGTCACCGTATGCGGATTAATGTTTAGCATCCTTATCCTTATTGGTATTGTATTTCGAGACTTTACTAGTGTTCTTCCAATTAGTAATCCCCCCCGACCCATTCCCTATTCAGTTGCTTCCATCATGCATGCTTGTCCTTCCCGGAGAGTACCATCCGGGCGTCCCATCACGATCATTTCCGTCTTCTAGGGTATTTTCATATTACAAATCATTCGAACTTGCATCGTCTGGTTGCTCGAACCTTGAAATGGAATCTCATCATCATGTATCCGAAGTACTTTTTCTTTCATGTTCACATAAAACCCATATTCTCTTATGACATCCATTCCTAAGATAACTTCTTCTGTAGTTTCAGATACCAACACCCGATGATTAATTAGTTTTTCTCCAATTTCCAACGTTACGGCAGTCTCTCCGTGAGTAGAAATTTTCTCACCGCTTGCCGTTCGAAGACATACCGATGCAGGTAGCACTTTTCCACGCCCAACCAAATGTGGTCTCACAATAGTCCTTGTCGCTCCTGTATCTACGAGTAATTGGACAACCCTATCATTAATTCTACCATCAATATAAATGCTGTCCAGACTTCCCATCGACGATGCAGCACGGATGATAATGTCTGGGGCACTACGTTGTGCTGTCGACGTTCTCCCCCTTACGTCGACTTGCTTTAGTTTTCTTGCTGCTTAATCGGTTGTCTTTTTGGTTGAGTATAGTTCCAGCATCGCAGACCCCATCGCCGCGATCGTTGTCTTTCCAGCTTTTTCGCCTTTTGTTTTCAAACACACGGTTGATTGTTTCTTCTATTCTGTTCTGCGATTGATCAGGTTCTTCTAAGGCAGACCGAACTTTGTGACACCCTGTGTGATGTTTGCTTAGCTGCTTCAAACTCAAGCGCATGAGTCAGTGCATCATCTAACATTTTTGGCCGTGCCAATCTTAGCGCTTGGTGTATTTCGCCATCTTTAACGGTATCCACAAATATTTGAATAACCAGTTGTTCGAGGAAGCTATCTGGTGCCGTTGGGTATGCCAATCTAACTAATATAGCAATGTCAGCTTGGAATTCTTGCAGGCTTTCATTTGTCTTTTGCGAGCGGGTCTTAACTTGTGCATGGTAAACCTGTTGAAGGTGAGCGTCTTCATATCTCATCTCCAGCCTTGATGTTAAGAGGCCGTAATTATTCTGTTGGTAATCTGGAATCGTTTGCAAAATGTTAAGAGGTTGGCCCCGTAGGGTCACGATTAAGGAGATAGCCTTCTCTTTGTTGCACCAACTGTTGGCTATTGCAGCAGCTTCAAATTGTTTCAAATATGTGGGTCAAGGTGTTTTACCATCGAATGTAGGTGGTTTTACTTTAAATTTAGACGGAATTGACTCGCTTCTTTCCATGCTTCTTACATGCTTCTTATTTCAGGGATGTTCTGATTTACAACTTGGTTTGCTAATTCAAGTGTCCGCGTTGTTAGTGAAATTATTTGTTCTTGCAGCTTCATCACATCTCCTTCCATTTTTACCAATTTACTGTCCTACTTTTGCTCAACTGTTTTTACCTGTTCAGTGAAATCTTCTTTCAATGCAATAGGGCTTTCCATTAATCTTTGGTCTAGCGTGGCTGTATTTTCATTCAACTTTTCTTTCATTTTCGCAGCATTTTCACTAAGTGTTACTTCTAGTTTAGCCAACCTCTCTTCCATACCGGATTTAAAATCCTTAAAGAAATTCATTAAAATTTCTGCGTCCATTTTACTTTGGCTTCTTGTAACAGGCATATACAAAGTACTCAAATGTTTTTAGACATTTTTTTAATTAATCACTATACACCCAACACAGTCTAACACCAGTGTATCGGGCTATTATTCACTATTCACAAGTTTAATTAACAGTATTATAGATGTTTTCAGTCTAATTAACAATGAATCACTATCACACTAATGCTATTTACAAGCACTATCTTCTTTAACCAAACCCTTAACCATAATTCTTTTTAACAACACTAACACTACTATCATTTATTTATTACCCTTTTGTCTATTTAGGCACAAACTAGCGGTACAATATGCATTTTTACATAACGCAAATTTATATTTACTATAGAACTTTCAAAACGTAATGACCAACTAACTACACACGATATGATTTATATACGACATTTGGATATAGACTAACTGATGTACACTCATCGCCGATCTTATATATACCCTAAAATTAACTAGATGATTCATAGTCTGGTGTTTGCTCGAATGTTCTTGATTTGTGTACAATACACTTCGGTTATGCAACTTGCGTGTTTGACGGGTTGCCTAATAGTTTGTAACACTATATTAGATTTTTGTTTGATATGCGCATACTATAGTTTACTTTCAAGTATTTCTTGTACCTGGCATAGCTACTTATACTGATATATATATATATATATATATATATATATATATATATGCTCAACAGTTTTATGGCGATCATTGAGCTACTAATAACAAGAAAATTCATCAATTGGTTTTTAATTGTGTTTAATACTGGTTTTCTTTACATAAAATTAATTTAACTTGCTCTTATTTTTCCTTACTATTAATGTTCAATGTACTGTACCTAAAACAATATAACTAACGGATGGTCTATATTTAATAACAAATCGGTATAAAAAATGTTTACGTCTTTTTCAGTAAAACACTTGCTAGAAGATGTTGTTCTATACAGAACCGTAGATAAGGACATGTCGAAATTCAAAGTTTAACAAATGGCAGATGTGACGTAGTTAAAAAATGGTGGAAGTGACATTTTACAAAAAAATTGAATGGCCGTCAGTCATAAGTTAGAAAGAGAAATTTGTAAAAATCAGTGGGTCTAGAACCAGCAAACTCGTAACAAAATTGAGCAGAGGAGTATATAAGGTAACAGGAAATACAATTATTCGCAACTAATCGAAATATCAATACACACACACACACACGTGATAGATAGTAGATATATATATATATATATATATATATATATATATATATATATATCATATATATTTGTAGATAGATACATCAATAGAAATCTAATTAAATTTAAAAACGTGTGCATGACCTCTCCGGAAGTATCTGTTTACAACCTTGATGCTTAAAACTGAATTCTGCTGTCTTTGGTTATATCTAGATTTAAATTTGGGACCCCCTAAATCATGCAGTTATATTACATGCTTCTGCAATACCTTGCAAGTACATTTGTAAGCCTCCTGTAGTAACGCCCTGCCCTAGTGATTAGATTATATAATGAAATTAAATATAATTGTACTGTTTTAAATAACAGCGTTGAATGTGGTTAGAATTCATTCGGTAGTCATAATTCAAAAATAGTAATGTGACGACTTACTGCAGGTGGTGCAAGCAATAAATTTACTGGTGCAAGGTGGTGCAAGCTTGACTCTAACTGGTGCTCATATCATTTATTTGAAATTCAAAGAGAGGAGGGTTGGCGTCGTTCTAGCCTCCCTACCCTGTATATGTTTTCAGAACTGGTGCAAGATCTAAATTTACTGGTGCTAGGTGGTGCTAACTGGTGCACATACATTTTTTTTTAAATTTAAAGAGAGAGACTAGCGTCATCCTAGTCCCCCTCATAAACAAATTACCGCAAATGTTTTTACAGCATGGTGCAAGCTATTATTTTGGTTGTACAAGGTTGTGCAAGACTAGTACTTACTGGTGCACATGAAGGAGGGCCAAGTTGACTGACCTCCTGTTTAGTATTATTTTAATTGAAACCGAAGCTTTTTTGAAGAACATTAACCAATACACCCTATTATGTTGAAGACTTTAGACGATATAATAAGAACTAAAATCCTCAAAAAAATATTCGATATTTTCGTTATCAAAACATGTAAAATACTTTAAACGCAGATTTAATGTTAAAAGTATCTGCATTAATCAACCCCTAGGTTTATGCATAAATTGACATATACTTCCTATGTGATTTAAACATTCAAGACTATAACTCTGCACATGTACACTATATTTTTCCGTCGCCGAAACAGGTGGCGCCAAAACGGCCCACGCCGAAACAATCCGCGCCGAAACGGTCCGCGCCGAAAAGGCGGCGCCGAAACGATCGCGTCGAAACAGACGCGCCGAATCGTACCAGGTCCTAGCCGTGAACAAGCAATAAAGTAAAGGTGAACTTTTAAAGATATTTTCAGACATTTGTCACCAAGTTGCATATTTTCGTGAATATTTTGTTAGTGTAAATAAATCAATTATTACGTGCAGAAATTATTATTAAAACTAATTTGAACCTTTTAAGTACCCAAGAGGCCCAAAGTAACAAAAAAATTTAGTTTCTAAATGATGTGTAAATATAAAAGTATGTAATTTACAGATCTCTTCACGGTGTTATAAATTTATGCAAAGAAGTTTCTGGTTTTATCTGTATAGAGTGGGGATTTACTGGGTGTACAGTTATGTTCATTAATTTATTTTCGATTTATTAATTTCCAATTTATACATGGTTTTATAGAAGGTATATACTTTAGTAGTAGAGAATAAGAATATGCACACATTCGTTTGTATTAAGTATTTGTTTGAAATTTGGAGATCCCTCAGCCGAATTCATTTCAAAATTAAATTAGAGATTCATGATGGCCCACAGCTCGCAAATTTATTGTACATTTTAACGGTACCCTATACAGCATGTCGTTCACTAGTTCCTCAATGTACGATTATCAATTGGATATTACAATGAAATAAACCTACCTTTGTTATATATAACAGCACCAGCTTGAACTTCTAGTGTAATAGGTATATTTGTATAAAATATCAGATTTTGATCCAGTGGTTCTGCGGTTATACTCTTCACAGGTTACGCGGTTATAAAGGAATTTCAAGTGCAAGGTCTTCTTGTGCAGTCTTCTCTCCGCTGATTTAAATAAAGCCACTGTCTTCTTGAAAGATTTGTTGCTTATGTACCAATTAGCGGGTTGAAGTACCTCATTCAAGTTCTGTAAATTGACGGGTCTTTTGTTATGGTTTAGTCTTATGAACAACGAACGTGAACTAGTGAACTATAAATACGGGTAAGTTAAATTAATTTTGTAAGCATAAAACTTCTAATATTAGTCATGTGTAAGAAAATAATGGCGGTAACTCGGCTTAGAATGATTGAATCTCAGAAGGGGGGGATGTGAATAGTTTAACGTAGTGTTGGTTTGAAAACCTGAAAAGCATAACCTTTACCCTTGTCATTTGTGACAAAACTGGAATACTTGAAAACTTGAATAGCAGGAATCGATTAGAAAATTTTTGCAAATTTAATTATTTATTAAATAAATACGCTTTTGAAATACACGAAATCGAATTATTCAATCTTTAAAATCTTCAACTTTAAACCATGTTCTTAGATCTTAAATGTTATTGATGTGTCTTTGGTTTGTATATGCCGTAATCATGATAATTTATTGTTGTGCAGTATTAAAGATCTTATTTGATACATGTCAATTCTATTTGCTATTGTAACGAAAAATCTTTTCAATAACAACAGTTCTTTATTATCGACTGATTACACAAGCCATTTCAACTACTCGTAGCTACAGTGAAATTTTAATGTATTCAGAACAGTTATTCCAGTTAATCACTAACAATACTGATACCAACTTCTTTAAAGCTACAATACTATCTTCTTAATTACTATCGAAGCACTATAATTAACTATCGAACCACTAAGTGTTAATTCACATCCATCACTACATTAATCTATATGACGTAGAGCTATTTATTTTAACAGTGTGTTACCATTGATTTATTTCATATTACTTTATGAATTAAAACTCGAATAAAAACTATCATTATAATCAAAGCTTGAATTAGAACTATACTAAAACCCTTAAACGGACAATTTATATACTTAATTCTATTATTCTAGAGCATTCGAAGAGCGCACCAGAATTGCATAAATAACATCTAGAAGGTTCCTATTGTAAGCTTAATAAAGTTTTTAAATGCAACTTTTGTAAACTTTAAATCAAGTCCATCTGAATATATTACGCCACAGGGCGGCTATCAATTATTCTTCGTGTACAGATGTCTCGTTTACTTTAGGCTGTATTATTCTACTAAAGGATAGAGTAAATGATGTCTCGTTAAACTATAATTATAAAAATACCCATAATTTAATATATGAAGTAACTTTGAATACAAATTCCAGTATTTTAAAAAATGTTTCTACTACATAACGTACAGTAAGAAATAATTAACTAGAAATCCAACGAGGATTACAACTTTATCTATACCCAATTCGTAATAGTAAGAGTACCATTTATTATTAAAACAAATTTGCAATTCATTTAAAATTAGGGTTATAATACATTCCTCTTTACATCGAGGTTATACGAAATATATGTTAAATCAACTAAATAAAATTACGAAAATATAAAGGGGGGGGGGGCTGAAAATTTAAAGTATAGAAAATTCTAAAACTATATAGTGAACTTTTATTAAATATAAAATACTATAAAAAGTATAAAAAAACACTATAGAATAATGTACAAATATTACATTAAAGAATTCGAGATTAAAAGATTTAAGACTAGTTTCTGTAGTTCTACCTAACTTAAAAATTAAAGTAGGTATTAGCGGTTTCCTACAGTTTGAAAAGGTATTATATTGTAATCTACTTCAATTTAAACTTCTAATCGGTGTGCCAATTAAGTCGTTTTTGGTATATTTGTAACGTGGATCGATAATAATACAAACCTCTATTTTTTTCTAAAAAGTCACGCGACTGATTTGCTTGGCCGTGGTTTTGGTTGAACAACTCGCTTAGATGGTTTAAAATATATTTTGCTTTCCCATGCGAACAACGAACAACGAATTCAATAGGATTAATTATTGTATTTTGCCTTCATTATTGCGTGCATTCTACGAATGTTTTCGCCGTTGTTGTCTGGAACATTTTGCTTGCTTTCGTAGAACATGTAACATTCTATTGCTGGGAATGCTTTTATGTTATTGAAGTTGTATAAATAAAAGTCCAACTTTGAAAAAGCTCTCATACTTCTTTGTTTTCTTACTTATTTCGTCGTGCTTACTTATTTCGTCCTCTGACTATTCGACTCTTTTGTATAGTTACGATTTTAAAATGTGTTTTGTGCTAGTATAGTTAAGTTGATGGTTCCAGCATTCAGCCGCATTTCCTCATCTTAACATGGTACCAGAGAGACGATAGCTTAAGGTACACTGAGTTTTTCTGTTTGCTTTATTTGTGTTGCTGTTTTCGAAGATAGACACTTCTGTTTGGTCGATTCCGCAATAAAGTGCAAACCGTACGTTACCAAACGCACGCTCACAACACGAACAATTATGTACCTTATTCTTAGAACTTGCTGTTTAAAATTTTAATGCGTTAGAGCACTTTCGTACTGTTCACCATTCTGTATAAATTAATGTTAACATCAACAACTTGCTGTTTAAAATTGTAATGTTTTAGAGCACTTTCTACTGTTTACTGTTCTGCATAAATTAATGTTAACGTCCACAATTTGCTGTTTAAAATTTTAAGGTTACGTTTTTAAATCCTAGGAGCGTTTCCTAAAGCAGATGTTACTGTATTCCTTTTTTATTTCTTGTACATATTTAGGGCTAGAATATGTTGTAGGTATTCTTGTATTTAAATAATAAGATTTTATTCTCGATATTTTAAAATGATCAGGTTTATATACTGTACTATTTGTAAAGTGACGCTTTGTGTACATCACGTTGTAACGGACGATTACATAAATATGTGTTTTCGATGTTTGTAAATATTCTTTTGGGACTGTATGTTTTCCTATATGTTGGTAATATAGTTCTCTACTGAGGTTTACAATTCTTTTCTTTCTAGATCACCCACCCCGCTCTACGACGTTTTTGAGCCAGCCCGAACTTTAATCCTTTTGGAGTTCGATTCTACCATTCTGTCCTTGTTTTTGTTGAGGTATTTGGTGTAAGCGATTTTCTCTACTTACTTTACTGCTTTCTTTCTTGTCTGCACGGAATACTGTAACAAATAGATCAGGTAGGAATGGACGGGTAAACTCCACACACCAAGGCACTACTGCAAAATGTCTTTCAGGTAAGGTAGTTACGAAGATAATTCTCATAGTCGACGTTGTTTTTTTTAACTGTCCACCACTACTTGTGCGTATCACCATCCTATTGATCGAAACAATGACGTATATTTATTTCGAAGCCTAGAAAACATTTACATCGCAAAGTTCATAATAATAATTATAATTAATTCCCCCAGCAGTGCTGGTGCGAACTATACAGCGCATTTACTTAACAATAACAACTAACTCTAAAAAGCCCCGAAAATAATTAAACGACCTATTTTCGTCGGAATTACATGTGTATTACCCCTATGATTAATTATCAGAATTTAATTGTTGTGGAGCCAAATGAGGCGTAACCATCGCGACGCTTCAAAAAGAAAAACAAAACAAAAAAAGTATCTTTGTACGAGAATTCATATTTACCGAAAACTTATATTTTAAATAATGCCTTTACGTGTCACCTGGTTTATCAACCGTAGCAATCTTTGCCATACCAGGAAACGGAAATAAGTAGCCACCTGATCATCTCGTTACATCATCTGAGCACGCAAAAGTCCTGTTTGTCGCCACATCGACCTCATCAAATTAGTCAGAGAGTACGAGAGTTGAATACTTAAAACTAATACTTAAATTCACTGTAAAACGAAATACAAGATTAATGTTTCTTACATTACATATAGATTCATACAAATTTTCAAATTGCCGTGGTCTCTGAGACCCCTCCGGAACACTCGAGCGTTTTCTAAAAACCATTCAAGCCCCACGAATTGGGCGTCATAAGTGCCGAAGTAGGTCAGTAAAATCGTGCCCCACCTGGACCCCACATAAAAAATTCAAAAAAACTAAAAAAATTCCTTACCCTTTATTTTGGACGCCTTCGAATTTCTCTGGTCACCCTGGCTAGCTCAGCAATCGGCCTCTTCTTGAATACCTATTTTTGCGTACATACCTTGCTCACACTCGCACACCATCAAATGAAATTACCAAAATAATACAACAACCATACAACCTTTTATTTACACATATTAACAGATAAAATATTTACACATGAGTACAAACAGTTTGGTACAATTATTACCGGCTCAATTTATAGAATGCTTTAAAGTCCGTGATTTTAAAATGATTTTAAACAAATTCGAGTAGATATGAGTAGATGGGCCCCACATGTAACCCTAATTTGACTTCATACTGATGTATTGTGAGCTCATTATAACCCAGTTTTGTTTGTATATGCTTTTTAACCTTGCATTATTGAACACAAAATTCACAGACCCGTTTACCCCTTACAACCACAATTTATGACCTGAATAAATTTTTATATATCCTGAATAAACCTTTTTACAATACTCAAAATTAGTAAATTGTCCTGCACATGTACCTTTTTAAACAAGTTTTTAAAACAATAAATACGCCACCAATAAGTCAACCACACAAACACAATATATCCACAAATGTTTATATAAAAACAGAAATTTCAAATTTATTACCTGGAGACACCTTCACTCTTCGTCACCGCTGGAGATTGCTACCAGAAACCCCTCGTCGTTGTCCATCTACTACGCTGATTCCAGAATTCACAGATCCCCACCATCTAATATCTGCTACCACTCCTGTTCTTCGCAAGATATTCGCTTCGTCTCAACAGTAACATTCCATACCAGATATATCACGCATACAAATTGCTTTCAGGTCTGCTTACCCCAAATATCATCCATCCATTTAATAACTTGGCCGCAGTAACGGTACCTTTTATTTAAATAAGCACTGACTTGTGCAAACACTTTACTAACTTACGGTCCGCTACTACAACTTTTATAATTTCAAATAAGATGTTAATGTAACATTACTAAACACACAAATTCTAACCAAAAGCTTTTACTATTATGTAGGTCTGAACTCGTATTCAGAACTCGATGAAAGGAAAGAGAACTTTAATATCTTTCGCCGGGGTATTTATATTGTTCTCCAATCCCCCTAGTGAAACCCGTTTCATGAGAAAAGCTTGTTTCAAAGCGGCTTCTTAAAATTTTGAACGTAACCGAAAACTGATGGCTATCAAATGATATAATTTCCTGTCGTCACAATGCTCCACCTATCCGCTATCCATCTCTGTTCTATGCATGTTTGTTGTCTCTTTTTAAACCCCACTTGAGTTACAGAAAATCGCTATTGTAGACGTCCTTCACCAAAACCACGTGTATATCCTACCTGACTTCTATCCAACGCTTGCTTTATCTGCTCCTCTATCTGTCTTACATTATCGATTGTTCATTCCACTCACTCCTTAAGGTATTTGTTATTGTGGTTGATTATACCAATTGACCGTTGAAAACAATTTCTATGGAATTCTATATTAAAGTTCGTTTAATATTCTCTGAACGTAACATTTAACCAACAGGTGTTTCTTGAAATTATTGACCGTTTGAAAATAACAATTCCTAGATTTTCCCCTTTGTAGTATCTGTGTAAATGAACGTTGGCTTTTTAAACGAATACATTTGCGTTAGAAAATATTGATTTTCTTGTAGAAGCACGCTCCCTTTTGCTTTCATGCGTTTGATTAAAAGAAATTATAATTAAATATGCGTATCCTTGAGCTTTTATGTACTTTAAAGCTTTTCTTCCCTTATGCAATTTTCTCATTCCAAATTAAATATAAAAATACCTCAATACCCGTCCGTTTCCATTATATGACTTAAATTAATTTGGCGCGTAAATAATTTGCTCTTATTTCTATACACACGGTTGCTAAAATTTTATTGTTTACACCTATTTACCCTTTAAATCCACAAATATATATATATATATATATATATATATATATATATATATATATACATATCGCTTCGAATTGTTAAAAGGGATTTTTCTCATGCTTTCCAGAAGGCGAAGTTCCGTAAATCGGCCTGTGTCGGGAATCGAACCCGGGACCTTGGACTTAGTATTCACACGCCAACCAACTAATCCACAGAACCGCATTCAGAAGGTCAGTCCCTACATTTGATTTTTTCCAATCCTCTACGCGAAGGTACATTGACCAGGAAGCGAATTTCTCCTACTCGAAAATTTCAAACCGCTCGTGTCGGGTATCAAACTTCGGACCTTTGACTTAGTAGTCATACGTCAACCAACTAAGCTACGGAGCCGCATCCAGAGGATCAGCACCTACATTTGATTTTTCAATGCTGCACTCGAAAACACTACATTGGTCAAGAAGCGAGTTTTTTCTTGGAAATTTTGAATTTGGCCGAATCTTTCCTGTTCCAAACAAGATAGGGATCTTGAAGTTTATGACAACACTCACATACGGGACTTCCATTTCACCTCTTATCCGAACGAGGGTGTATTTTTGTGAAAAAAGCTCACCTAACATATTTCAAGTGAACCGCATCGGGAATCGAATCCGGGACCTTGGGCGTAGTAGTCACACGCATATCAGCTACGCCACAGAGCCGCCAACCAAAATGTAGTCAACAACATGGGGTGGGGGCACTCTTATTTAATTGATGGTTGTTTCGGGGCAAAACAGGTTCAACGAAGGAAAAACAAGACTGAAACAGATCAGATCGGTCTGGAGGGCCATTTGCACGTTAGCGATCAAATAGGTGCCCTAAACTAATACTTCAATAACTAAAAATAACTAGGCTCCAGATGGTACCTAGACAGATTATCTTCCTACCGAGTGCATCTACTGTAATAAGAAAACCAGACAAAAGCGACCAAATTAAATGTACTCACATAGTAGTTTCAAAAACAGTAGCTACCATAGACATACAGAAATAATTTATACGAGGGACAGTTAATCAAGGATAAAAGCAGAAGCTTTTCAATATGTTGAAAACCAATAAGAGATTAGCGCAGAATACGATAAAAGGACGACAGACCCTCACCAATACGTTTAAGAAAGACAGGAAAAATGTACAAACGCCCTATAATATAGAGAAACAGTTGATGGCGAAATTTGTAACGGGCATTTTTGTAGTTTAGCATTTTACGCTTCCTTTCTGTTAACGTACTTAAAAATACATCGTTTCTTTGGGATCGCTGTTTGTATAAAGGAAATACTTCAGAATAATTCAGATTTGTATGCAATTTAAGTGCGGTTGTATGGTCATTGACGGACGGTTTTAGTGATGCGTGTTGCTCTACTAATTGTTTTTTGTTGCTTTCCTGTTGGAAATAAAAGTAGTAGGACTTGTCGTGCGTTTTACGGAACATTGACTTAGTGATGCGCGTTGCTTTACTAATTGGTTGTTTTTGTTGCTTTTCTGTTGGAAATAAAAGTGGTGGAACTTGTTGTACTCGACCTGCACGTGTGTTTTACGGAACATTGACTTAGTGATACGCGTTGCTTTATTGATTGTGTTTTTTTTAGTTGATTTGTCTTTTTATATTTGAACTGTGTGTGCGATCTAGTCTTCGTGGTCCTTTATATCAGAGTAGTGCATACTTTGGATTATCCAAATACAGTTTTAAGCTTGAGTGTTTCTAAACAAAAAAACAATGATGATACAGTTGTAGCAGGTTTAGTAGAAATAAAAAGGTTGCTCCTTATAAACATGTATCTCATTCACATGTAAAGACAGTTGGTACTGTAGTTCCTGAATTTTCTAACCCCAAAGAATCTAAAATAAATCATTGTTTGCGCAAATTTCGTTATTCAAAAGCATTAGATTTTTTTTGTTACCATAGGTAGCAAATAGAACACCTCACGTTACTGTTAGTTTAATGCATTACGTCGTGCCTTGAAGGCCCGTGATTCTAAATTTTTATTACCATTTTTTTCGATTTGTGTTACAAAATATTTCGAAATTATTGTCTCAGGAAATAGAATTAACAAGAAATTTATCAATGCTACATAGCTTCATCAGCATGATAATGTCTGCTGCTAACACTAGTGAAATACGTAGGTGTGATTAGGGTAAAGTGTAAGAAATTCCATCAACACCCTCACAGTCAAGGGTGAAGTGCTTCGTTAGTTCAGGACATCGTGAATCCCACACTTCAATTGCAAGGAAGCGTTATTGAAGGACTTTTTGTAAGTTGAACTATTTCCTACTTGTTATTACTTTAAATATCTATCCGTTGTTTTGCCATGTCTTCGTCGTTCTGATGCCTTTTACAATAGACTTGCCTGCTATTGAAAAAAAAAAGAAAGAAAAAAAAACAATCAATACTACTGAATTACTCATATCAATTGTGACTTACCTATTTATCTTTTGTTAACATTTTGTCTGATTTATGTTTAATTGGTGTGTGAGGAAACGTTTCTGCTACTCCCCAATATTACATCACTTTGTACTAAAAATTTTTATATTGCTTTTACCGTTGTTATATTATATAGAATATATAAACAGTTTTTTTTACATTCTACAAAGTACTGAACAATCTATGCTCGATCAGCATGCTATGCTTTTTCTTTATTTCAGGTTTACTATTCTAATTTTTTTTCTGCAGGTATTGTTACTAACTCCTTACAGCCGCGTACATTATATGTTGGTCTGCTTTCTACAACCCCTCCTAATCTCCGATTGAGCCCGGTCATTTCTTTGATTTTGTTGGTGTTACGTACGGCTACGAGCCAACGTAGCATAAATTTAGCGCCCAACGTGGCTGCCTCGAAGTAACGTAACAAATTTGTAAAAAGTGATTGAGATATTTACGAAAGAAAACACTTCGCACAGAAATTCTTTGTAGTTGCAACTTTGGATATAGATTTTTTACTACAGAGGCATAGTTCTTGAGTACTATGTGTGTTCAAAGGGTAAATCAATAATCCGTCATCAGCTAGTATAAGTCTTATAGATTCGCTGAGTTGTTCAAACGGAAGTTATGTCAATCACGGCAAAAGAATGAGGTGAGTTGCGTGATAACAAGAATAATGAAGAAATAAAGGATGAAATTTCAAGAACAATAAAAATGATTTAAGTGCAGCGACAGGTAAATTTTTACAAAAACAATGATCGGGAAAACTATATGACTTTGAGATGAATAAAATATCTGAAAAATGAAAACGTTTGAAATGATTCAAGGTTCAAGAGGTACGTGCATTTATACACGAAAAATGATATCGGAATATAAGAATTCAATTTAGATAATTTTAAAGAAAACAGGGTATATTTAATTAAAGGTAGGAAGACAGGTGTTATTATTTGTAAGGGATAAACAGAAAAGATTTTAGAACTATAGTGTGCCATGATTCTCGAAATTTATCATCAAAATCTTGTAATTTATAAGTTAATGCAGGAACTATATGATATACCCTACATAAAGCATAATCAAAGGTTGAGTTTATAGAGAAATTCTTAATTGTATTAGATAAGGAATAATTTAATTTCTTCTTTAATTGTAGAAGCTCAAAGATAATTTAGCTTGATTTTATTTGTAAGTAATTCATGCCAGTAACCAAAATATACAGGGAGTGTATATACTTACTTTTCAAAAGAATTTAATGCATTTTCCATACAAAACAATTATAAGACACTTTACATGTATGTAATTCATAATGGTATGGTTAAAGTAAAATCAAACCTGGATGATTATAAGAAAAAATTGATATAGATATTTGTTTCTGATTTTTAGTAATTCAGAATAAATGGTTTATTCAATTAAAAAAACAAGCTTCAAGCATCTGATAAAAATAAACAATTAGAGGAATTTTATAATTGCATTTCGATAACACCAGTTTATTTAGTTAACGATACAAGTAACTAACTTTTTTTTTTACTATAAAGCACTATCAGACTTTTATTTAAACGTAAATGATTAAGGAATTTAATAAAATAATTTACTAGAGATCAATTAGACACAGCCTCTTTAAGTGGAAATGCTTTTAGGAAGTCTCATAAAGTGAGATTATAAAGTAATTCCGACGAGTTTTTAATTAAATTCCTATTTTTAAGATTAAGTTATTAGTTTTTTAAACTAAATCTACCGACATAGAAAGCTTATTTTAAAATACAAAAGTTACTTGCCATTTCTATAAATAGGATATCCAAATTAGTTTTTAAAACACTAGACTCTTAGGTAACTTGGCATGGTAAACACAGAACCAATAATGATTTATCTCAATATAGCAGGTAATTTAATGAACAACGATTTCTATAGCTAGAAATTATAAATTATGTCCGTTTAATTAAAATACACATAGCGATTAGCCATCTTTTTTGGAGGGGATAACTAGGTAATATTTCATTTCCTTATAAATGGGAATCATGTAAACATGTTGGAGTTCTTTAACAACCATCAGGTTGCTAATATCTATGTAGAGCCAGGTAGATAAGAAAAAGATAGAAGAGTATAGGAAGACCTAGACCAAACTAAATTAGTCAAATTATTAGAAATTTAGGTTGTGAAGGGTATGTAGAACTTTTTAGATTAGCACAGAATAGAAAAGAAGTTAGAGCTGCGTCAAACCGACCTTAACTAAGGTCGAAAACAAAATGGTGATAAATTAAATAAAAAAAGCAATAGCGCTTTACCACGTTTCTGACTTTTTTGTCTGGTTTAATATGAGCTCATAGTAAAACCTTACCTTTCGTGTTAATTTCTGCACATCAATTATCAAAAAGACCCTCTTACCTTGTACATAAATTAAATATTACAGTTTATACACATATACAATGGAAAAATATCAGTTACCTGGATTCTATAACTGCAAACGAATCTGCTATCATACCATCAAAAACTGCGGTATTCAGGAGCGCCCCAATCTTGACTGCAATAACCTCGACTGCAAGCTGCAACCATATTACCACGAATTCACCTCATCTACCAATTCGATAGTGCATCCAAACTCTCCAGACTCTATTGATACCATTAGTTGTTGGTAATTATTAAATCGACCAAACACTGACATCTACTCCTTTTTCCAATCGCATACTTTGCATACTCATTGCAACTTAAAGCAAACTGTTTCTACTTACTTAAAATTTCATGCAAAACGTAAAAGCATTTTTTTGTATGGAGCCGTCAGCTTGTTGAGCATTAATAGCAACTAAGAGAGCTTTACGCTGTTTGAAGACTAAGAGCTAAGAGCACTAAGAGGCCCTTCCAACCATGTCCTCCAGTTTATATTCTGTTTCTTACTTTACAAAAGGCTGTTCAATTCCAGCAATTTCTAGCATACAAACACTGCACCACTCAAACAAACTCCAACGCCCACAGTGCACAAACATTCCAGAAATTCTTTCTCTAACCGAAAACATTTCCTTGAAAATCACTCACCGGTAACAAACACGCGTGCTTTACTAACGATTATGTACGAAATCTTTGATTGTGATACTCTACTTTAAAACAACCTTGTCCGAACACCAATCAACAAACGCTATGGTTTTATACTACGCCCTCATGCAACAAATGCTATCTCCAATTTACTCACTCCAGCTCATCGAACTCTAACGTTCAAACTATATCTAAGTTAACACGTGTTATATCTATCCTACTTATATCCATGCTGTAATTAGCCCTTTTTGTTTCTTTGTTGGCAAGCTTCATCGTAACGGTCAACGGTTTTTACCCATTCCAATTAACGGTCAAACTATGCCTACGTTAACACGTGTTATCCTATTTCGCTCTAACATACACGCTAAATCCACTATCTCTCTTTGTCCCGTGCTATCAAGTTTCGTTGTAACCAACAACTCCTGAAATTTCTGTTATTTGTTCAATCTTATCGCTCCTCATACCAGGAAACATGCGACGGTTACGTTCGTTTACTATTTTGATGATACTAGGAAAGGTTTCTTCAAAACAACACGTTTAAAACTTCTCGTTAATATAATATAACTGCCAGTTTGCTTGTAAACTAAACGGTTTTAAATCTTAGAACTGAAGCTAAAAGCTTTTCAGAAATTATTCCTATAATTAAATATTTGATTTTGAAAAACGTTCCAAAATTGTTTGTTGTTCTTTCACATGCTGAATCACGAAATAAATTACAACATGAATAAATAATGCCCTTTTAACCCTCAACTATCACAGTAATATATATATATATATATGTATATATATGTATATATATATATATGTATATATATATATATATATTTATATATATATACATATATATATATATATATATATATATTGCCTTCTTCATTCGAGCCCCACGAATTGGGCGTCATAAGATTGCCGTGGAATCGGGGATTAAGCTTTTATGCTTCACCAGTGTCATCAAATTATTTTCAAAAATGCAAAAATTAAAAAAAAAAAATTCCTTACCCTTTTATTTCTGCTTCAAAAACCTTCTGCAGCTTCCCTGGCTAGCTCAGCTGTGCCTCTTCTCGGATACCTAAATTTACAACCATTCCTTCTTCACACTCGCACACCATTCAATAAAATCACCAAATAATACAACAATCATACAACCTTTTATTTACAGCTATTAACAGATAAATTATTCATATGTATAAAAAACAGTTCGATACACTAATTACAAAACTCAAAATATGGTAAGTTTTAAAGTCCTTGATTTTTCTAATTATTTTCAAACAAATTCAATGAAATATGAGTAGATGGGCCCCACAGATTACCCTAAATTGACTGTACACTGGAGTATGGTGAGTTCATAATAACCCAGTTTAGTTTGTATATGCCTTATACACCTTGCATAAATTAAAACAAAATTTATAGACCTGTTTACCCTTTACAATCCAATTTATATCCAGAATAAAATTTTGTAGGTTTTAAATACCCCATTTTTCAATATTTAACCTTAATAAATTGTCCAGTACATGTATCTTTTCTAATCAGTTTCTACAACCATAAATAAGTCTCAACAAGTCAAGCACACAGCACAAAATTTCACAAATGTTTATCAAACAACAGAAATTTCAAATAAATTACCTGAAGAATTCTTCAGGCTTCCATTCCTTCGAAGATGATCGCTAGAACACCTCGGCCTCGTTACCATTCGCTGTGCTACTCAGCGGATCTACCGACGATAACACCATTTGCGAGCCAAGTGCCTTGTCTCCCAGTACCATTCCATATATCAGCGTACAATTTTGGTTATTTGTGAAGCTTACCCCACATATATCATGCTTCCATTTATTGATTTTCGTGCTTTGTATTGTAGTAGCCGAACCTCCATTAATTTCATATACACTACACGTACATCGCGTCAATAATAAGATGCCCGCTACTACTGTGTTTTACACTTGCAAGCACTATATTTATTGTATTAACAACATATACAATACTCACAAAAAAGCTTTGCTGTTATGTTGGTCAGCAGTCAGTACTTTATCGTAGTAAAGTAATATAGAAGCGAAGAGAAAACAAGAGAACGTTCATACTTTTGATCGAGTATTTATATCGTTTCAAAACACTACTCCTGGACGCACTTCAAGTGAAAAGTTTATTTTCAAATCTAAATTCTAAAAATTTTGAATACAACCGTCTTGAAAATTTCTAAAATTTACTCCCGTCTACATGCCATATCCGAAAGCGCTCGCAACCTTCGCGTGTGTCTACGTATGGGAAACTGTCTGTTTTTAACCAATGATAAAATCCTCTGTCATCACAAACCCCGCCTGAACTATATTCATCTCTGTCTTATGCATGTCTGCTGTCGCGTTCAAAACCCCACTTGAGTTACAGAAATCGATATTGATGACAGCTTATCTCCACTCCACGTGGATGCCTACGTGCATTTTCAACCTCAACGCTTTTGTACCTGTCTCTATCTGTTGTATATAACCGATCGTGCATTTCCCTTGCTCTTTAAGAAGTTTGTTAAATTGGAAAATTATTAATTCGACAAAGGTTCAAGTGCTGGGGGAACTTGACAGCCAAAGGCTGCCTAGGCCCCTTTCACATACCACTCAATATCGGGGAAACAGGATATGTAGCAGTAAAACAATAGAAAGTGACCGAACTGCATCAAACAAGAAAAAACAGCAGCTATGTTCAAAGACAACGAACATAGATTCAAGAAGAAAACTGTTCAAAGCATAGTGTGAAGCACAGCACAGTACATCTATGAAATAGGGGTAGTAGGAAAAGCAGACAGAAAGAGATAGAAACCTTCTGGAATGTTGTGCTTCAGATGTTTGAGGATGGTAGCATAAACAGACAAAGTTAATAACAAATAGGTTGTAGAAATAGTAGAGGAATAAAGATCTCTGTGGAAAACGAAAATAGGAGAAATAGAAGGACAAGATACGTCTAAGGCATTTCTGGGGAATAGTACGGGATATATTACAAGCACAGATAGGAAAAGAGAGGTAAAGGTAGACCGAGATCAGACTTTCGCACACAGATAATGATAGATGCAGACTGTGCAAATTTCAGGGAAATGTGTGTGTTGGTTCAGACCAGGAAACAATGAGGGTACGCGTCCAACCAGTTCTAGGACTGAAGACCTAATGATGATGACAAGGTACATATATAATTTCTGTTAATTTTTCTTAATTTACGCATTCCTATTCCTTCCTAAACGGCCAGGCGAGTGGTGGTGCCGTTGAACTTATATGTGTAGTGAAGAAGCCGTCAAGCGAATTGAAAAAACGGCGATTTTTGTCTTTTACGGTACTCTAATCACCCTTATCCATACCTATCTCACTAGTATTTGAATGTTTCTTAAACAGTATCCATTAGGCTTATACAAAAAGTATTTCAAACGAGCCCGATAATTATATATTCAAGTGCGCCATAAACTACAAGGTAATTTTCAAAAATTTAAATAAAATTAACAACGGCTCGTCCCTGATTGCTCAATTTTAGATGCTCTAAATTCATAATATAATGTAAGCGTCAAGAAGTGCAATCAAACTACCTGCTCTTTATCTTACATGTTTATCGCATATGCGCTTTATAAATGTTCGATGACAATATGTTACATTCAATTGTACCCTGCTAAATATTTTCGTTCGTTTGAGGATTTTTTTTTTAAATATCCCCACACTTCCACTTCGATATTTTGTGTAACTAGCGGTTATAGTAGATGCCCCTGAAAACCTTTTATAATTTAATAAATCGGTTGTGTTCCTATAGAACTAACTCATCCTAACACAGTTGAAACAAGCATTTGTTCAACACTCTGTAGAATGTTAGTAGTGCATTTAGTTTGTACCTCACTTTATCTTTAATATTTGATAAAAATGCCGCAAATCTAGTCGTTTATCTACCATCCTTGTTTTCTGAAAGAATATGTTCGCTTTATTTATGAGTAGTAATAAAGTTTGAATAGCATAGATTTTTTACAAAAGCAATTGTAGTCAAATTTGCCTGTTTTCGTTATCTATTTATGCATTACAGCGACTTGGAAGTGTTTCTTTGACATGTGTTACTCAAATATTTGAATCGGTTATCATTTTGTTTCCTAATTTGACGTTCATTTTGATCCCGCTTTCCGTGCTAGCATGTACTTTATGTGTAGCTGAGTTTATTACTCCGAGAGCAATGCACGCTTCTTTGGATAGATTATATCCCCTGTGCATTACTTTTCTACGTAGGCAGTGCTCTTTTGCGTAGGCATAATTGTTCTTACACGTAGGCCAATTGTTCTTTTATGTAGACCCAAATGATCTCTGGCATCGGCCCGCTGTTGTAGTTATGATCGCAGCACTATTAATCCTGACTACCGTGGCGATGTTTTGCTGATTCACATCCGATGATCTGGGTGCAAGATAAGTATCTCGGCATGTGAAGGTATGTTACCTTGCTTTCTGTCTCTGTAAGTCGTGATGCGTAAACTTAAGTAACATCACTCCTACGGGCGCAAACAATTTAAAACCCATTTTGAAATTAGCTTCGCTAATGTTTCCTGTTAAGTTAAAATCTTTACTAAAAATGATTCTAAATTTTATGCTTTTAATTTAACACGCTTGCTATTGGGAAAATCTAAGCATAATTTTTACAGATTACTTTTCTTTACATGTAGCAATACGAAATGCGCACTTCGTACATCAAATATTAAAATTGTCCGTAGAATATAATTCTTTTTTAAAACAGAAAGTTTTATATTTATTGTAAATAAAAACTCGTTGGCGATGTACTTCTTTTCTCTATGCGAACCATCCCACTCTCCGCATTTGTAGTTAGCCCGGTCTGGCTTTTGCGTATGCTAGGCCCAAGTTGCGGTGAACCTAAACCTGTCCAACAGGCGTGGGCTCATCACTTTGCTGTTTTCCGTTTATTAACTCAATGCACGTCGAGGCATAAACCATTATGCACATCGTCATCTGCTTCACCGCTAGTGAAAACTTGTCATTTTCTTATTGCTTCAAATTTTCGAAATTAGAAAACGATAGAGGAGCGGTTCGTGATACCTTACAATTATCAAATAAAAATAGGTCCACGTATTTGTTTCTGTCACCCTGTTACTAATTCACATAAATATTTTTGTACGTTTTATAAAATGTCTAGTTATTGTGGTATTTTTAGCAGTATATTTCTAAAATACTTTATTCGCAGAAATTTGTAAATTTTTAAGCGGTGCCGCTGGTGCGTTAAGGGTTCAACTCACCGGGCATTTTCCCAGTGTACCATATGACCCATTCGCCTCTGATCGAAAGCTAATTTATGCAATACGGTGCATATTACCTCACTTACAGATCATAGCCTTCAATATTTTGAGTACGAGCAGAACATAGCATGAGAAGGAAACACAGTAAAATGCGTGTTTATATTATTTAAAATTAATGCACTTACATCTCAAATAAAATCCGGCTATAATGATGTAACTATGGATACATTTAAAAACTCTTGGAAGTATTCGGAAAATCCCTTCAAGGAAAAAAGAAAGTCTATGAGGGTTTAATATAAAAAGTCAAGCATTCCAAACCACGAGCAAGATTGAAGACAGTGAAAAATGTTCGAATAATGAAGCTGTAAGTGATTTCCCAATTTTTCATTAACTAATATATTAGTACTTTAATAGGTTATATTTTGTCCAAATTGCACAAATGTTTTGGTAAATTTTTGAAAATTACGTAATTTCTTTTACGTCTAATATAAAGTTGTGTAATACCCTCAAAATAAAATCTCGTTTTTAAGTTTATTTTGAACCCACTTGTGATTTGTACGCTATAAAATGGAACTTTAAGCGTTGTAATTCGGTATGGGTTGCTCCAATTTGGATATTCTAAAATATTTAAGTCTTTAGCGTCTTGGAGTGACTTTAAATAGAAATCGGGTGCAGAAAAAAGGAAAATTAATTTTAAATAGACAACTTAATACTGATATAGTTTGCATGTTCTGATTTCATAAATAGTAATGTTCATTAGGCAAGATATTTCAATACAAATTTACGTTTTTTCTATTTCATGTAAAAAATAACTAATAATTTTAATACATTTTAAACTTAAAAAACTCGCACCCAAAGTATGAAAATTATTATGAAATATTTAAAATAAAAGAACCCGGCCTCAAAAGTTGAGCGTCACAAGTTGGTTATGGGTGAATAAAACGTTAAATTCTTAAATTTGGAATTACCCAAAAAGGGTCGGGAATGTTGAAACAAATTGAAGGTGCACCGGCTAACTGCAGTGACGTAGGAGTGGATCTCTATAGAAATAATACAAAAAAAGGAAAAGAATGCAACAATTCACCAGCTGCGACTTCAAGCTATGTGACCAATAACACTTATCTTAAAAAGCATTCAACACTGTTAAATTTATAGACTTCAACTCATCTAGTTTAGTGAGAATCCATTGGACGACGAGTATTCCTGTAAGTTTTAATCACGTTAACTTCCTGGTGAAATGAAGTTCCTTTTACAAAATGCTACCTATATGTTTAAGTAAATAAAACAACAAATTTCAACTAACCACGTCACTTAAATCTATTTTACTATAACATATTCCATCGTTCCTGTAAACAAGCATACATACAATAATTTTAAAGTTACTTACATCAGTATAAACGTCATCGACAAAACGATGTTCCTGTAAATAAATATACAAACAGAATTGTAAAATTTCATAATCAGTTCATCTTTAATTAATTATAATAATTTGCAACACGTCTCTAATTTTCAATTAAAACTTGCAATATCTAGATTTTATTCATCTAATAATTTAACACTATAATTTAAATAAAAGTGGACCTTGTATAAGTTTATCGATATTTTATGACATAAAACAGCATGCATAAATGCATAATGAAAAAATAAACAACAATTTCTAACGAAGTTATAACTTACAGTTTACACCTTCGTGCGAACAAAGAATTCCATTTTAGCCAAGAGTAAATTCATTTGCCATCGAAATCAAATCGTTTCAATCTGTTAATGTTGTGGGTCTGTCGAAAATCCACGGCATCCATCACGTTACCGTTCAATTGTTTCTTCATAACTCACGGTGTATACTCGCCTACCCTTTCACGTTCACCCGTACATGTGTTCTTTTGTATGACTTGCGAATAATTAAATTAATTGCTTCCTGTCCACTGTCTAGCGTTCGTCCTCCTTTCCCTACTCTTTCCTGCGTTCAGGTGGGATTGTCATTCTGTAACATTTTTATCACTTGAATCAAGCATGAGTATCTTGGTACCATCATACAAAAGCCACCTGACCGCGGCTACTTCATTGTTCTAGCAGGTTGAATAAATACATTGGAAACCTTTTTACTTTGTATTGAATTAAATAATTAATTATCTGTAACTTGATATTAGTTAGTTTCACTGCTGAACGTTTGTGTTTTTAAATAATTACATTGTCAAAATATGCTTTGGAGGCCTACGCTTACTTTGTATTATATTATAATTACGCGTGTTTCTATAAAATTAATTCTACTAATTAACTAAAATTTGTGAAGAGTTCTCCTGTATTTGGAATAATTATAATATGACACATGAATATTAGTCATTTCACTGTTATTTATTTCATAATTCTATAGTTTTCTTAAAATAACATGTACACGCTATGAAAATTCACTGCTATAATTATTGTACTTGTCCTTTTTGTAGTTTTGAAATAATTTATAAACACTAGTTGCGTTTAAATATGCATTCAACAGAAAGGAAACGAGGCTCTTGTGGTTTTTAAGCTTATTATCTTTAATGAAACTAAATTTTTTTTGAAATATCTTGCTTAATGAACGTTACTATTTGTGAAATCAGAATATGCAGGGTATATCAGTATTAATTTATCCGTTTAAAATTAATTCTCATCCTTTTATGCACCCGGTTTTGATTTGACGTCAAGGCGTTACAAGCTCTGCGAAGTTTTATATTAAATACGTGCTTTAAATGCCTAGAACGTATTTTAAATTTCGAGATATAAGTCGGGATTTGGTTTTTAAGTGATTTTTATTTTAATGCTTATTGCTCGATAAGAATTTGTCCGATTTGAAAACTTGTGAAAGATTTGAATTCCCTGTGAAATTTTAGATTAAATGCATGTCATCGGCGCTTTAAAAAGTGGCCCAAAACCGAGATAAACCTAATTGATAAAAAATATCGGTGTTTAAGTTTTAAAGAGATTGCATTTCTGTAAGGGTTGATACGATTTGAAAATTTCAAAGAGGTTTAGATTTACCACGAAAACCTAGATTAAGGTCCGTGTTTTCGCGTCTAAAAACGTTCTGGAATTGAAGTTCAATGTAGATGTGTAAAAAATAGGGGTTCGGCTTTTATAAGAAATGTAACACCATGTTCGATCCGATTTCAAAAATTCTAAAAGATTTAGATTTCCCGGCAAATCCTGAATAAAATGCACGTCTTTGTATCTAAAGCCACTATAAGAATGGAGTTAAATCTTGATGTGCAGCAAATCTTGGGGTTTAGGTCTAAAAATGTCTCTAATTCAGCAGGGGTTGATTGGAATTTCAAAAATTAAAAAATTAGAATCTCCAGGAAAGTCTTTTAAATTAATATGTTGTCTCTGTCCTGTTAATCTTTCTCTACTTACTCAATTTGTTAATTGCTTTCGATTTTATGTTAATTAAGGTAACTAACTTGCTCGTATAAACATATTGTTTATAGCCACACACTCGCTAATTCCTTAAGCGAAGCGAATTTTTTTGGCCTATTTGAATAAAATTTTAATTTAAGAACATAAAACAATTCATAAATTTGCATGATCATGCAAGGTTCTGTTTTATATATTACACATGAAAAATTTGATTACATTTTAAGTGAAATCCTGAAATTGTAATAACATCATCATTTTGTTCTTATAAAATCTTTCATTTGAAACTATGTGAAAGGTAGATGACATTTGAATCAATACAATTAATTTCGTTATTTGTTTACAGGAGTGGCAGTGGCGTGCGTGACATATGGGAGCACGTGGGAGCACGACACATACGTGGGTTATCCATTCTAGGTCTTCTTACAATTCAACGGATCTCGGAGATCTTCACGACATTTCCATATCTGGTAAGATCGACCTTCCTTATTGGAGAACCTTGCTACTGTGTTTGAATTGCTTTGTATCAAATTTATTACTTCTATAGTCAATTTGTTTATTTAAGAGGGTTACGAGTGGTTTCATTCTGCACAGTTTGTATATTTAAATGTATAAGAATAGCCGCAGCTATGCAGTTCTTGTAAAGGTAGGAAAAAAGCAATTAGTTTAAATGGCAATAGTAGGAAGCCGTCGTTTTTCATCAACCAATATTTTTGCCGAAGAACGGTCTTTGCATTTTTTCTTAAAAAAATTACAAAAATTGAACGAAATTCAACCGCTACGTTCATTATTTAAAATTGAATTTAGCTTGAGTAATTCTGCAATAATTGTGATATATATATATATATATATATATATATATATATATATATATATATATTTAAATATTATAAGTATTTTTACACAAGGTAAGTTGATAAATACTAACGTATTACAATTAATAAGATGAAATAATAACTTAGACTTTTAAGTAAAGCCCAAATGATCATTTCAAATCGAGCTAGTAATTGAAAGAAGGAAAATATAAGGCCTTGGACAGGATTTGAAACGGCATATCTATATATATATATATATATATATATATATATATATATATATATATATATATATACTAGGTTATCATAAAGTAAGGGATATATTTTAAATCATTACAACTTTTAATAAATTAAGTTAGTAACATAAAATAAACGAAATCTAGTTGCTTAATGAATGGGATTTTACCGTATCTATGAGAAACAAAAGCGTTGTCATAACAATTGTTGACACTAGTGTCAAAACGACATTATTCAATTTGAAGTTTTATTTTGACATTAAAACTCAAGTAAACGTTGAGTTCAAACGACTCAACTGTAATAACATGGATTTACAAACAAGAATTGGTTTAGTTCAGTGCTATTATGAATCCGGCAGAAATTACACCGCTGGATTACGAAGATTTCGCACGAGAATGGGTTTGAGAGCGGGACCCTGTCAAATGAAAGCGTACCGCAATTTGATACAAAATTTGAAAGAACAGGGTCTGTAACTGACTTACCAAGATCAGGAAGACCAATAATTAGTGATGTCCAAGTTGCAGAGGTTCTTCATGAAAATCAAGACATAGCCAGAAACAATTCACTCGCAATCAGCAGTGCAAATGCGATATCCAAGCGATTGCAAATGCCGTATACCACGGTTTGGAAAATTTTACGCAAAATTCTAAACATGTATCCATATAAACTGAAAATGCTGTTTGAATTAAAGGACGCAGATTTGGCTACTAGGTACGATTTTTCTTTGCGAGTAATGGCTCAGATGGAAATTGAACCCGAATGGTTATCCCGTATTTTATGGACAGATGAGGCACATTTTACTCTGAATGGTGGAGTCAATACTCAAAACTGTAGAATCTGGTCTGCAGAAAATCCGCAACAAATCGTTCAAAAGGTCTTCATGACAAGAAAGTCACCGTTTGGTGCGGTTTTACAGCTGATTTTATTATTGGTCCGTATTTCTACGAGGAAATGCAGAATGGACAAGCCGTATCTGTAACTGTAAATGGTGAACGATACTTGCAAATGTTACAAAATTATGTTATTCCACAGCTGCAAAACGAGCACTACGGAATTGAAAACATCATTTTATGCAGGATGGAGCACCCCGCACATTTTTCGACCAGTCAAAGAATTGTTAACCAACGTTTTCAAGATCGCGTGTTAAGCATACATTTCGTAAATTCATGGCCACCAAGATCACCTGATCTAAACCCAGCGGATTACTGGCTGTGGGGTTATTTAAAAAGTTTAGTGTTTAGAAGACGACCAACTACGCTACAAAAATTAAAAGACAGTATTACGGAGCAAATTGGTACAATTCAACCAGAAATGTTACGAAATGCTGTGTACAATTTGGAGGTAAGGATGGTGATCTTACAACAACAAAATGGAGGTCATATTGAGCAATTGCCGTAACCTGTTTTGGGCATACTAAATCCCATTTCATAAGCAATTAGATTTCATTTATTTCTTGTTATTAACTTAATTTGTTGAAAAGTTATCATAATTTAAAATATATCCCTTACTTTATGATAACCTTATATATAAAAAATTTCTTTTCTTGGGAAATAGGTCATTTATTAAAACATTTATTCTTCTCACTTAAATAATATGTAATACTAACATAACGCGTTTCGGTTATCATAAACCTTGGTCACATGTAATTAAAATACCTGTAGATTTCTAAAATATCTTAAACTATTAAAATGTATTATAATTAAAACTTACTTGGTAACATTATTTTGAAATCTATTTGCATGGTGTAAAATCTAATAACTAATAGCTAGACTAATCAATTTTATTACATATATCCTAGGCAGTTAAACAAGTTATCAAATAACCTTAGTGTTATCTGAAGTGATCCGAATTTATATTAATTATTCTATACTTTACTTAATAATAAATCTTAATATTTTTATATACAGAGTGAATGTTAGAATAAGTACCTCTTTAAGATGATTTACCATTAAGCAAGAAATAAGCACCAAAATACAGTATATTAACTATGTAATTATTAATTATAAATAATATTGTTATAAATTTTAGTGAAATGTTCAATGTCCGTTTTATTATTTATACTGTTTATGTTCCGTTGAATGTGAATAATTTCTAATGTACTACGTTTATTTTCATTTTGTTCTACGTTAATTACACTTGGATTTTCAAAATCAAAGTTATGCATGTGGTCCAATGCATGAGTTTTAAAACTCATAAAAGAAACACAGCACTGGCAAATCATGCATTGGACCACATGCATAACTTTGATTTTGAAAATCCAAGTGTAATTAACGTAGAACAAAATGAAAATAAACGTAGTACATTAGAAATTATTCACATTCAACGGAACATAAACAGTATAAATAATAAAACGGACATTGAACATTTCACTAAAATTTATAACAATATTATTTATAATTAATAATTACATAGTTAATATACTGTATTTTGGTGCTTATTTCTTGCTTAATGGTAAATCATCTTAAAGAGGTACTTATTCTAACATTCACTCTGTATATAAAAATATTAAGATTTATTATTAAGTAAAGTATAGAATAATTAATATAAATTCGGATCACTTCAGATAACACTAAGGTTATTTGATAACTTGTTTAACTGCCTAGGATATATGTAATAAAATTGATTAGTCTAGCTATTAGTTATTAGATTTTACACCATGCAAATAGATTTCAAAATAATGTTACCAAGTAAGTTTTAATTATAATACATTTTAATAGTTTAAGATATTTTAGAAATCTACAGGTATTTTAATTACATGTGACCAAGGTTTATGATAACCGAAACGCGTTATGTTAGTATTACATATTATTTAAGTGAGAAGAATAAATGTTTTAATAAATGACCTATTTCCCAAGAAAAGAAAATTTTTATATTTTAAATAAAGGTCAAGAAATATCAATATATATATATATATATATTGGAATCCCCACTCCATTCCTAAACTATTATGTTTAGAACTCTAGTACCAACTTAAACAAAACCAGCATTAGATAGCAACAAATTTGGAAATGCCGTACTAAAGCCATTTTAGAGCGGTGCTCTGTTATTAAGATTAAGACCAAATTGACGCTTAACGCAGCACTTGTCCAATTATCACCAAACCTAGTACTATTCATTAAACTTCGTAACATCCTCTTGAAGATTTTGGATTACAGATACAGAGTTTCAAAAGTTGCTAGAAGACAACGCAAAACATTACTTATAATTGATTTTAGTATCTTTAGTTCAGTGATTTTCCGATTGTTTGTTTTATTCGAGGAATCGGAATTCCCCTCACTTTATAAGAGTCCGGTGAAGTGTATACATCGTCTAAAACCACGCGTAGGTAATGTTTGGTAAAGGAGTCATAGAACCGAGTAACTTCGCTGGAAGGTTTAAAATAACCTAGAACGTTAATTCTCCTATTGTTATGGAAAAATAGTGGCTCTTCAAACAGGCCTAATGTTTGATCAAAAGAACATTTTAGACAAAGTGTCATATTTTCCGTTGTTTACTGTTGAAAATTATATAGGTATTTTAACTTTTTATAACATCGCTTAAAATCTCGAAAAACAATGAACTAGGGTAGTAAAGTGAATTGCGAACTTTTCTAGCAGCTTTAGAAAGTCTTTTCACGATTTGGGGATAATTGCACCATCTATCGTGAAATAACACAAGCTTTCCAATGATATACTTAGTTTGCCTGTAAGAAATCTCTAGGTACATTATTTTAGGTTGTGCAAATTTAAAATCTACCTAATTTTCCATGCAAGAAGTCCCCAAGTGCCGGGATTCCCGGTTTTCTGTGTAAAAAGTCCCTAAGTTCGGCACGCAACAACTGTTTATTGTAGCAGTGCTGTTAAATGGCAGATGGTTAAGTGTATTACATTAGTGTTATTAAATAATTTCGTGTGTTTTGTAATGTCCGATAGCGAAGAAAGTATTATTGGTAAGTAATTTTTGGCAAGTCTAGAACGCTTAAAATAACATGATTACGCCTTGTAGAGCCATTCTCTGCCAGGGAGGATGAATGGTTACCGCCAAGCGGTAATGATAGTGTGGATGAAGACGAATCTCTTATTCAAGTTATTAAAAATGAAATACATTTAAGTAACATTAAGTCTAGTGATCAAATGTCAAGCATTAATGAAGTTGCCCAAAACGTTAAAGTACATTCAGGTAAAAAAAGAAGATCGAACCCTTATCAAAGGCGTCGATCTAAGAAAAAGGTTGAAAGACACCTAGGAAGACGTCAGTTACACATTCCAACATGTCGCTGTAAGTGCAAGGAAAATATTTCAGAGGAAATTAACAAAAAAACATTTCAAACTTTTCAAAACATGAACCACAATGAACAAATTATTTATCTACGAGGTTGCGTTTCTTTGGGAAGCGCTAAGAGACACGTTAATAAAAATAAACAACAACGAAAAGTTTTCGTATATAACGTATTATTAGTGAACACTAAAAAAATAGACGTTTGCCAAAAAATATTTCTTCATTTATATGGTATCAAGAAGGACAGATTAAAGAAAAAGATTCTTAATTTTGAAGTGGAAGACGTAAGAGACTATCGAGGTAAACATACTAATAGGCAGAACAGAATCCCAGAAAAAACAATTCAAAATGTTAATTCATTCCTAAAAAACCTTCCCGTGGTGGGATCACACTACAGTCGAAGTCAAAATAAATATAAAAAATACCTATCCTCAGACCTGACCGTTGCCTCCCTACACAAACGGTATTGTACTAATATCCTGAACGTCCAATGAAATATAGATATTTTCATAAGATTTTTCTGAACGATTATACCTATTCATTCGCACATTCCAAAAAAGATATATGCACAACATGCATAAAATTTATGGCCGATCTACATTCAGCAATATTTGCGAAAGACGAAAATAAAATAAGTCAGCTTAAAATTCAGAAAGAGTTGCACCTTCGTAAAGCGCAAACCTTTTTCGACAAACTTAAAGAAAAGCGAGAAAATTCAAATCAAGATGAGCTTGTCATTTGTTTTGATTTTCAAAAAAATTTGCCGTTGCCAGTCACCAACATTACTGAGGAACATTACAAACGACAACTTTGGTTACACAATTTTGGGATAAACAATGTTGTTGTAACAATTTTATTTTTGATTAATAAATCCCTTCAGTAGTGTATTTATGGTGTAATCAGACCCTCATTTCCTCCAGAATCCCTCATTTCCTCACTCATCTGGACCAAATTTACATGTAAATTCGCACTATAAAGTCTTATTTTTTAAGAATCTCCTCCTGGCTCCTCCTTGCTCTCCTCCTTGCTTGGACACCCCACAACCATTTTGATTACATCACACCCGCATTCTTTCCACCCGCGAGATAAATCTTTCTCCACATTTTCACCCACGAGATAAACCTATCTTGTTTGGTATCAATTAATATTAGATTTTTCTCAGCTACCCAAATCTCTAGGAATTTTTTAGATAGCATCATCCCCAAGGGAGCTACCCCAATTTTAAGATTTTTTACCTGTAGCGACTTTTGAGCGTTCTTATAAATTTTTTTATACATGCAATACATCTTGTTAGTCTAAAATTTTACGCACATCCCGAATCTGCAAACAGATTTGCAATAGGACCACGCCCTGCGCAGTTATACCCCTTTAAAGTCCTGATCTTCTAATTTTGCTATTTGCTCTATAAGCAAACCTAACAAATAGTTTTCTTTGTCTAGCCATTGCATCTTTCGAGATAAACCTATCTTGTTTGGTATTAATCAATATTAGAATTTTCTCAGCTACCCAAATCTCTAGGAATTTTTCAGATTGCACCATCCCCAAGGAGCTACCCTAATTTTAAGATTTCTTACCTGTAGCGACTTTTGAGCGTTCTTATAAATTTTTTATACATGCAATACATTAAATTAGTCTACAATTTTACGCACAACCCGAATCTGCAAACAGATTTGAAATCGGACCACGCCCTGCAAAGTTACACATATACCCTCTGCGAGATAAATCTTTCTCCACATTTCCACCCACGAGATAAACCTACCTTGTTTGGTATCAATCAATATTAGAATTTTCTAAGCTATCCAAATCTCTTTAAATTTTCACATAGCACCATCCCCAGAGAGCTACCCCATTTTAAGATTTCTTACCTGTAGCAACTTTTGAGCGTTCTAATAAATTTTTATACATGTAGCACATCTTGTTAGTCTAGAATTTTATGCACAATCCGAATCTCTAAATAGATTTAAAATCGAACGACCCTTACCATTTTACACACACCCGTTAAATTATAAATTTCCTGCGGCTCATACATAAAAGAAAATCTAAAACAATTCTTAAAACTTTTTATTACAGACAATTTTACTAATACAGTTTAAATTTTGTAAAACCACATTTCAAAATACATATTTACAATTTTTATTTTTAACCTAGAACTTCTCATATCGGCTTATACTTATTAATATTTATTTCTAAATAGAGCACCTTTTCCAAAGACCAACCGGACCCGCATGTTTCAAATTCCTCTGATTTTGTTCTTATGGTTTCGCTTAAGACCTCGTACATATTTTCCAGATTACTAGAAGACGTTATAACCACATTTTTGTGTTAAAGGATTTCACATCGGTAGTCTCTTCCCCATTTTGGTGTAAACGCCGTAGAGTTCGCAGTAGACTTTTATTGCTGTATGTTGTATTCTTTTTCATTTATTAATCGAATAAATCGCTCTTTTTGCTTCCAAAGAAACTCGGGCACTCCATCGTCGACACTGGCGTTCTTTATGCGATAGCTAGCCATACGGTTGTTAAACGCTGTACTAACCATTTCTACACCATCGTCGTTAGTAGCGGTAACTGATGCATTTTTATGTCTGTTGCTCCTTAAGTGTGCGGCATAGGTAGTCTTTTCCATTTCGAAATCGCATACTTTACACATAATTCGTGGTTGTTTCGTACAAGTCCCTTTAACAGCTAGCGGGGCTGAACGTGTAAGGCTTAATGACATACCGTGCTGTTTTTCCTTGTGTCGCAGTAAGTTGTCCATTCTCGTAAAAGCGAAACCGCAAGACCCACAGTTTAAGTACTTTGCTGCGGGCGGATGTATAAGCTTAACCGTGGACGATGTTGCACCACGACATTTGTTCTGGTGCCGTTTGAGAGCATTTTCCAGGTATAGGAAGCACCGCAAGAGTTGCATTTAAAACGTTTGCAGATACCATTTTAGTACAAAACAAAATCCGCACTATAAGACTTTGGTTAAACTTGTAAGCGAACTAACTTATAACTAAAGAGTTTATTCTTGCACACCTGCTTTATGTACCCTATAGAATGCAAACCGAAGGTTTCCGAAGACACCCGAACGAAGTTGAGGATTCAGCGGGGAACTAAATGACGTCATAATCCTTGCTGCTCGTCCAATACATTTAGCGCCAATGCATGCACCTGGTTCGCTTCGTCGATGGTGCGAATGCCGTTAGTAAAAACATCGGAAACGTCTTCCATGTTATACGGATCGCGTGTATATTAAAAATCCAAAAGGGTGGTAGCACACGCACACAAATTGTGTGCAAGTCGTGCTGTAGAAGATGCAGTTCTACTATAACCAAAAACACTTTAAACCTTTGCTAAGGGAATACCAAACTTGTCTACAGAATACTTACTAATAAAGCAATTTAATTTTAAATAACTTCTACGTCATACTTTAGGAAATGGTGGGCTTGAATATTTTCCAAATGAATCACCGAGCAAAAGTATATGCTTAGCAGTATTTAAATTAACCATTAATTTCCCATTTTTACGATCATGGTTAATTATAGATTAAAATTTAATTTGTGCACGTTCGAGCTTCTCGTAAACTAACAATGCGTTGTATAATACATGCATACCCCTTCGCCGCGCTACTGCTATTCTTGTAATTGCTAGAAAAAGTCACTCTCCTTTTTACTGTTAGGACCGATGCAAAGCACCATTTTTTTGTATACTTTCTATAGCACATCGCGCACTTTTT
Organism: Platerodrilus igneus; assembly: GCA_036346225.1. Classification (NCBI taxonomy): domain Eukaryota; kingdom Metazoa; phylum Arthropoda; class Insecta; order Coleoptera; family Lycidae; genus Platerodrilus; species Platerodrilus igneus. The sequence continues at coordinate 3,597,770 of JARFIW010000500.1, read as the reverse complement.
CGTCTGATAATTATGCTTCTGTAGGCTTTTACACTTTCGCATAGCGGTCAATCGCACGTAATGATTTCTAGAACCGGTAAGTACTTGATATCGTCCAAATAAAGAATTAGATGCTCGATGTCTGTCAACTTCCAATTCCCTCGTAAAGGTAGAAAAACTCAGTCAATAATCCATTATACTTCGACCCGCTCCTGTTCTGATAATTTACAAACATTTTTCAAACGACAATGGGCCGAAAATTTTAAACCTCCGAGGATCTTTAAGTTGTGATCAATTACACATCCGAGCTACGCGTAAACTAACATATTTTGCAGCAACTGTATAATACATGCATACCCCTTCTCTGCGCTACTGCTATTCTTGTAGTTGCTTGGAAAAGTCAGTCGCCCTTTTTATTGTTAGGACCGATGCAAAGCACCATTCCATACTTTCTTTATAAGTGTAGCACATCGCGCACTTTTTGTCGGATAATTAAATTTTTGTTTATGTAGGCCTTTACACTTTCGCTTATTTAAACATCTAATACAATTGATTAACCACTTTCGATTATTCTAACGGAGACCACCATACGCACCGTTCTTTTTGATTCCAACGATCCTATGGGCTTCCACGCACTAACACCTAACGTATCTTTCCTACTATTTGTTAAACAAAAACTACCGGTATTGCCATTGTAGACGTAAGCAGATGTTTGTGGATGTGTACGAGAGTATGTATCCATATACATTAACCAGTCTAAGCTATTTTATTTAGTCCACGAAAACTACTATTTTTCTAAACCACAATTAATAATCGCCTTTATAGGTTTAACATTTCTACCATTACCCAATGACTGGTGCTACGTACATGGAAACTTTAATTTCTTATTGGAGAGAATTCTTATTCTCCCACACACTGCAGCGTAGTTGCATGCCTACCCCTTTTGGAGGTATATGCTCGTTATAGGTTGTAAGACCCTCGGTTTTACTTAACTACAATTCGTGAGACCCCTTTAATCTTTTTAATCGTATCTTTCTCGCCTACAATACAGTAGGACTTAACATTACTACCAACAAATTCTAATACTGGACACCCATTAAATACGTCTTTAAATTTCCCTACAACTTTTTTGTTGACAAGTGTTATATTGTATTTATTATACGCGGGGTAGTCACTCTTTTAAGATAAATATATTTTGCTAGGTATCAACTAATATTAAATTTTTCTAGGGACCCCAAATCTGTAAACAGATTTTAAATAGGACCACCCCATACAAAGTTATGCGTTTTAAAGACCCAAATCACTAATTTTTGCTCATCTTTATTTAACACCATTTTTAAAACCTTTTCGCTACCCAAGACATATGCCTTAGCCAACCGTTTCCCAAGAAATCTAAAACCCCCGTGTCCCGCGAATACCACGTGGAGATAACACGTATACTCTGTCAACCAGGATAGAAGCCGGAAGGATTTGGAAGGTGGGAGAAGAACTTAAAAATTATGGAATCTTAAAACTAATATATACAATAGATTTACAAAATCTAAACAACTATCTTATATCTTTACACCCCCCATGCGTAGATTGTTGTACTATTAGGAATGATGTACCTTTTGTCATCTTCCCTCGATAAACTAATTTTATTAATAAGCTGCGTATGCAAATCGTATTCTTTTACTCCGGATACATACGCAGACAAGTACTCGATACCATCCAAATAAAGAATTGGATGCTTGGTGACTGTTAACATCCGCTTCCCTCGTGTACGCCCAGACACATCCCAGCCCATGAGCACCCCTGCGCATGCACACCTTGCCCATGCGCACCCCTGCGCGTACGCACCCCTGCCCATGCGCGCTGCCCATGCGCACCCTCTCTGTGCGACTGCTATTTCGGGGTAACGTCACAGCCTTTTATAAATAAAGAACAATGTTATATACTATTATAAAATGTTTATTCTGACATTATACATAACAAATTTAAAAATATTTAATGCCAAGCATGGGGTCATTTAAACTTAATTTTAATACAAAGTTATACACAGAAGACAGTCCTTTCTTTATGCTTGTTTGGAGTGGCTTTAATTTTATCTAATTTTATTCGCAGCTTAAAATTTAAATCGATACCCAAGTCCTCTATCTCCTTTTCTAACCAATAGTTTGATACATAGAGACCGTCTAGGTTTTCGAATTGTAAAATGTACCGAAGTTTGCCTCTATATTTAAAGTCTTTGATTCCGCCGACAACCAGATCCATTCCTTCGTGTAATTCTTCCAGCTTGTGACAATCTTTTAATCGCAGCTTTCCCACAATATCCTGCATACGTATCTTGTTAGCTTGATCGACTTCTTCTTGTCGGTATTGGAGGAAATCCTTATTCTCCCACAGACTGTTGCGTAGTTGCATGTCCACCACTTTTGGGAATATATGGTTGTTATAGGTTGTAAGACCCTCGGTTTTAAATGATCCGAGAGGTTCTTTACTAGGCAAATATACAATGTTTTAGCGGAACCCCTTTTGCGTGTGGTGTACGCAAAGATTACGAAACCCGAATTCCTTAGTTCGTCTTTGTTATCTGCCATTTTGATAAATACGTTTTTAGAATAACCTTTTAAAAAGTATACGGATTTAGTACCATCCTTTTCTGCAAGAACGTCTACATAACTAAAAGAGTCTTTCTTACTAACCGCAAATGCATACAGCTTGTACAACCCGGATGTATCTAAGTCAGTCCATCGACACAAAATAATCTTTTAATTCTTCCTCATTTTCTCTAATAAGATGTTCTTTGTCTAACACATCTTTGTATTGTTCGCGTATTGTCGCAGTGTTTTCCATGTAGTCCAATTTTCGCCTTTTTGCATCCATTTCCTCTAATTCCAGTTGTCTTTTCCTTCCACTTACAGCATAAGGCATACATAATGGGGCAATTTCCTTTAGCGTAAACGAATAGAGTTTACTACCAATATTTGCGCGTTGTCGTACAACCTCTGGGCGAATGTTAGGTGTATTTATCAATCCCAATTCCGAAATGACTATTTCTTTTGGAATTGTAGAATAGGGTGTTGCAGATTGTGTAAAATATGTACTACCTGCTTTAATGTAGCACTTGTGTAAGATTTTATTTTATCTTGGCTGTCTTGCTCCTCTACTATCTCCAAATAATTTACGGGTAAATAGTTAAAACTAAAAGCCGAAAGCACATACTTTATCAATGTTTCCCTTTCTTTGGTTTTCGGACAACTTAATTTGCAAGCCCGTCAATTTCTTTGTATTGCCATTCCCCCAATACACGTACTGTAGCAGGTTATTATTCGCTAAACAGCAGTTATTTTGTAGCTTGTCCGATAGCCTACTCCACATTTTGGCAAGTGGTACCGAGTACATTGGCGCCTTTAGGAAGTATAACTTACTATCTTCCAATAAGGTTAAACAGTCTTTTAAGGGTGTATACATTCGTTCCGCACTGACATAGCTTCCAATTGCACAGTTGTATATTGTCGCTTCCAATCGCGTAATACCATGTTCTTTGACCAAAGTAGACGCAAATGTTTCCCTTAAACGTACATCTGGACAACGTAAAAATCTAGTATATGATTGCCAAGTTGTTTATTAACACCAGGACTTGTTATCTGACACACAAATTTGTTGTATATCTTAATTCTTGCATTGGTTGTTAGCCATGTTAAACAATCAATCCCGCAGTTTTATCGTTGTCAACTATAATATTACACTTTTCTTCGTATTTTCCCTTATAGCAAAAGTTATGCTTTGTAGTTAAATAATTACACATCTCCATCTTGCTAAATATGCCCGCAAAATCTTGGGTTACATCCATGTCAAAAAAGATAGAAATAATATTTTTCGACTTCGTCTAATATATCTGGTAGTTCCTCCAATAAAGTTTCCAACTTAACATCTGCTAGTTCCACTTTGTATGGAACACATATAGGATTTTGGAATTTTTTATTAATGCATTCGAGGTCTTCTTTTTCCGATAATTTCTTTTACTCTCTAGCCCATCTTGTTAGTGCTTTCCAGAGAAAACGGAAGCTTAGCTTTAACACCATGCCTAGCGGAAACAAATCGGTTGAACTTTCTTCGTAGATAGCTGTTAAATGCACCACAAATTTCTTTTTTAGGATAAACATCCTTTTGTTTGCAGATGCTTGTTCGGTGTCAGAAAGGTCGCAAATTTTAACCAACATTATATTGTCACAAAATGGTTCTGTAATTGGTGTGTGTAGTCCACCAGTCAGCATCTGTTCGCCTTCGACATAACAAATATTACCAATATCTTTTACCAGATTATTGTTGCACATATTTTCTGTCAACAGCCATAATCCAAATCGCTCATTTGCCGGTTTCACTTTATTCCCAAGAAGTTGAGAAACGTTAATCACCTTGGAGACGCTCATGTTTACCGTTCTAGCTACTATCGAATACTAAATTGAATACGAAAAAATTGTTCTCTTACGTATTCTACAGAGTGAGGACGTATATTGCCGAAGATAGTCGAATATGTTGTTATCCAACCTAAGCCGACAGGGATGCGCATCGACATATATCCGGATATATGTAGGATGTTAAGTTAGGGTGAAATTGCCCCATAGGGTGAAATTACCCCCACATGACCACATGGCCGTATGACCACATGACCATATGACCACATGACCACATGACCACATGACCATATGACCACATGACCATATGACCTAATTGCTTATTAATGAGTTTTCTCGTTAAAAACCCATTAGCACTAATTGCATTTTAATGAGTTTTTTCCATTAAAAAAACAAGTGTGGACCTAGGTTAGATAAAAGGAAAAATTAATAGGTTAGGTCAGCGCCGCGGCGCTGACCTAACCTATTAATTCTATTCATTTCATCTTAATAACTATAAATATATATATATATATATATATATATATATATTGTTGTGATACTGTAGCACATAACCCGGTGCGCCCTTTTTGTGAATTGAAAAGGTTAAAATTTTTATTCTGTCAATTTTTGATTATTAATATATAATTTTAATTACCTCGGCTAGCTCAGTTTTTAATTATGCACGGAGCTTGCGAAAATACGACAAACAAAGACTTTAAATTTACCTTGTATCTCTACTTTCTGTTTCTTTAAACCAAAACACCATTAAGCACAAATTATTATAATATTCTCAAAAGTATTTACAATGTATGAAATGTTTAAGAATTCTCTAAATAGAACTTTCTTTTAATAATTGAATAAAATTTAATAATTATTATTCCCAAAGTTAATTAAAAATCCAGTAAAAATCACCCTTATCATTATTATCTGAAGCCCCATGAACGTTTATTCAACTTCTTTAAAAATTTACGTAATTTAATAGCGTGTATTAAAAAAAAAGATCTTTGTTGACTCTCACATAAAATTTTCATGAAAGCAATTTTTAAATTATTCAAATTAGAAATGTACAACGAAATAGTAATTTTTAAATTATTCAGATTAGAGATATACAACGAAATATTCACAAATAAAAATAATAAAACATTCAGATTGGTTAACCTGTTGTTCCAACATTGAATCCAGATCTGCTTCCCAGTAATTAATAATTGAATTAAATGCTTGTTGCATTTTCTCATTGGATCCAGTAATTAATCAGAGTCCTTTTTATTAATGTTAATATTAGAATTTAAATTAAACAGTCTTTGGTTACTTACGTTTTTAAAGAGTTACAACGACAAACCACCCTTAATTTTTACAATTACCATTGTACGATTTATGGCTTCTCAATAAATCACTTCACGTAAATATTTTCTTTTCAGTGATGTGAACTAAGCCTTAATTCATGTTGATTGATTTGTTTACAAATCCGGTCGTATGTAAAAGAATCGCTTATCTATTGACAAGCGCAAAGTTCGCTATTATTCGTGATTCTTACATACCAGGTTTTGGGTCTTTCTATTGTGTTTTGTTGTTTATTAAAACCGACGCGCTGATTTCGGCATGTAGCATTTCGAGTTATTATTATATTTATATATTAAATTATATGCGTTTGCTGTCTTACGCATTTTTAAACCTGCTTGTTTTAATTCGTGTTCTTCGCGTAATAATTATGCGTTATCCATGCGTGTCGCGTTTCAGCTTGCGTTTATGTTGTTTTACGACTTGCGAATTTGTTTATTCAAATAAATCTTCTAAAATATTTTTCATTAACTAAATTAATTATGATTATGGTTTATATACAGAGCGTTGTCATTTACTTTCCAGCCTAATCATCGTATTTTTTGTTTTCTTTAGAAAACTGTCTCGTTTTCTGAGCCCTTATGTATTTTACATGAATTGCGCTATACTATTGGTCCTAACTACCCCTAAATGACTTTATTAACGCAGCATTATATATATATATATATATATATTGCTGTGTATCCTCTCATATCTGCAGGTACTGGTCCTTTCAAAAAAAACATTCGAGCCCCACAATTTGGGCGTCAAGAATGCTGTGAAACCTTTTAAATCACCTGGTCCGTTGATTCCTTCTGTTAATCGCCTCGGCTGCTCCTCTAGATAACTTCCATCCTCAATCATAAAAATTAAACAACACATTCCTACCACAAACATCAACGTTAACTCTATTTACATCAATATTCAGAATACATTAAATTTTCAAATTAAATTTCAGCATAAAATTCAGTTTTAAAAAGAATTTCAGGATTAATTTTATTATCATTTTACTGTGCATCCAAAATTAAAGTCCTTGTTGGATGCCTACTAATTAATATAACAATATAAGCAGACCGAGTCTGAGTATAAAGGAGCATCTACCACCCTTTACGTTAATTAACCAGGTTTGTCTAATTGAGCTCAAAGACATACCCAAAGTTTCATCATATTCCCGAACATCAAAACAAAATACCCTTTTACTTAAACAAGCAAATTTCATCTTAAAATTAAACTTTTATGGTTAGAACAATTTCACTAATGTCCATTTAAAGTAAATCAATTATAAAGTCATTCAATACACACAAAAAATGTCAAACAAAATAGTATAATTTACCTGAAGGTTACTGTCCTCGTAGCTTCAAAGTATCGTTTCTTTAGTTAATCACACCATTCACCAGGATTATATTTACGGCTTCTGATTCTCTACGCTTTTAAATTTTCTCCATCACCATCCATTCAAAGTCGTTTCTGGACCTTTCCGGAACTCATCTGTGTTTATCTGACCCTTGTTTCATGGATCCAGACACGTATTTGAACCATTTAATTACTAACACCCCCGAAAAATAGCAAAGAAATTCATGCTTCTGTCACCAATATACGCCAAAACTGCCTACTTTTGTGTATACATTCGTCGTTGTAAATTTTGCTAATTGGTACAGTGAAACTAAATTTTATTACCTTGTATCTAAGTGCACTTAAGTACATTCATGTTAGCACGTAAATAACAAGCTATTTTGAATCACTAAAATATACTAGCAAACTTTAAATTATTTAATCAAACTAAAATGCACGGTTTAATATCTTCAATCAAGTCGCGTATGTACGAGCTTTTAACGCATCGAATCGTCAAAAGTCTAAGAGGGCTTGTTTATATTCATCTCGGTATATATAGCAAAAAGCCTGTCTGTTGGTCTGTTCCCCAAAACGGGTAATTCTAAAGAATTTCTCATGCCATGTTCCCAGTCTGTCGCTCGCACGTCGTTTTTTACGAATTTTCACTCGCCCCATTTAAATCTCAGAAAATTTCCACACGGCACGCAAGCATGTCCGAGAAAACTAATTAATTTTGTACAGAAATTGTTGTTCTACCTCTGATATTTGCATCCTATTTTCAACCAATTGTGACCCTCGTGACGTTGTTTAAATCCGCCTTTTACAATATGTGTCTTTGCTTGACGCATTTTCTCTTTCCTTCTCTAACCTGTTCGTATTGGTGCAAATTGATATTCTTTATTATCGATTATTTTAGTCCACATGGAGTGTGAAATAACCCAGCTTTAGCAATTCTCGTAACTATTATGCGACGTTTTCCCCAAGATTCTTTGAAACATTAATTATCTGCAAACTTTACGCCGAATGTGACATTTAAACTACGCAGGTGTTCAAATATAATATTAATTCTCAGAGTCTTATTCCGTGGTATTTTAATCTTGGATTTTCACAAGTTTTTATAGGTATTATATGTTACTAACGGTTTAATTAACTCCAATTAAATTGATTTCTATCCTTTCATTTTTAGCGAATACAACTTAAATATTAATTATTATGTGTACACTTTGTTTTACTACCGGTTACTTAAAATAGGTTAATTAAGATAAATTTTGCACGTAATTTCTCTTTGTTTAGGAATAATTACATTACACGCAGAGCTTTTCAATACTGCTTCTTTTGATATAAAGCGTCTTATAAATAATTTAAATTTCTTAATTTTACTGAGACGACCGAGTTTATTTATGCTTCAAGGTTTTAATAAAGCGTATTATTTAATACAATTCCTTATACACGGTGATTAAAATTATTTGATGTGATTATTTAATTTTCTACCCTGGTCTAAATATGAGTAATATATATATATATATATATATATATATATATATATATATATATCCCTAAAAATTCGTGCCCCACACTTTGGGCGACATATTGGTATGGATCTTCCTTTCCATCAAGTTCCAGCGTTGGGCCGCCAAATTAGTATGTAGCTTACCTGGATGGAACTCCCCCTAAATTTTTAAGTCGTCACAAATTTTTGCACCTTCCTGAAAATGAAACCCTACCACCTAGACTTGCACCCTATAGCAATATCCTCTGAAGATGCTTTCCAATTCGGACGCCAAAACATCCAGCTTCCTCAGGGATATACGCCACGGCTGCTCACTTCTCCACTGAAAATCCTATCCTACTATTTCAATAAAAGTTGACTTCCAAAAGTACATCACGATTTATTTGCACATCCAATTACTATTCAAAATTTGCGATTATATTCGTCATATATTTTAAATATTTAAAAAAAATATTAGCAAATTTTGAAAGAAAAATCATTTTAAAGAAATTAATTTAAAAATTTTTCTAAATACATAAATAATAAACCAAAAGTAACTGGGCTTATCCCCAAACTTTACTTTAAATCCCCAGTTCTAATACGAGCTCATACTAAAAACCTTTCTTTACCTATGTGCTGACTAGGGCACTGAAATTATTAAAAACCCTTTTACTTTGTACAAAAATTCAAAATTACACTTTCATTTTATACCACCAAAATATTACATAAATACGTCTTCATATATTCTGTTTTTAAGGTAAATCTTCAAATAAAATGTCCGTACAATATGATAAAATACATCAAAAATCACCACATTGTCGAAATCACCCACAAAATCACAAAAAACAAAAGTTTTACACAGATAAAGTTACCTGGATTGTAGCACCGTCAGCTCTTTACGTGGAAACCATCTCTAACGTAATCGTCCCTCTAGACTGCACGTTCAAAATCTTTCTCCAGGTAGTCTCTCACCATCTGGAACAGCACGCTTCTACCCAGATTCCTCCATTCAAATCCACGGTACTTCCATGCTCTGCTACTGGTCCATCCATATACTCGCCATGTACCCAGAGTACACAAAGCGCCTCCAACCACAAGTAGTATAATTGTACTTACTTTGTACTTAGTTTCAATTATTTACAGCATTTTATTTACTTCAGAATTGCCATATACTTTAGCACCCACTTGTGCTTATTAAATTTTAATGCAATCAAAACTTACTTTAATTTTACTTGCACTTGTAAGTAACTTGGTTGGCGATGGAAAGTACAAGTACAAGAGAGAAGAGCAAGCCTTTACCACCTCCTTCGTGTTTATATAGCCTCTAAAACTACCTCCCCGCATCTATTCTCACCACCCCTATAACATACTTTCTCGGTAACGTTTCCTACCGTCCACCGGTACCAGAAACTAATACACAGCACAAACAACAAACGGTCGCTCACTTCCACAAACACACAATTATCCTTGAATTATTCTACGTAAAACTTCTTAACCGTCGCAGAAATCCCAGAATTTTCAATAACAAACAAGAGGTTTACGAAGAAATGCTCAATAAAAATTGTCAACGGCCTCCGCTTTCCGTGAAATCGTCCGATAACTGTCGTTTATTCTAGCTTCCAAAATACGCACCTAATGCACGCGCATATTTGTCCTTTCCTCTAACCTGCATTTAAAATCTTCCATCTATTGCCATTCTCCCTTACTTCATTTGCAACATTAGTTGTGCCTTTCTCTTATCTTCGTGTAACCTGCATGTTATATCTAGTTGTTCTTATCTCCCCTATTCATAAACTCTGTTCTACCTAACCGATCGATACGATCGTCTATTTTGTTTTTGTTCACCTAATCTAACAATCCTACTTTGTTTGTACCCCTCAACTAATTTCTCATTCCTATTTCAACCAATATCTTCAGAAAACACATCGCGTCCTTGTTTCGCTCGTATGCCTCTAAACTTCCTTTTCTAACAGACGTTTCATAGTCAATGATCACTAAACATATGCAATTGTCCTTCCTTTGCTACCTCGTTTAAAATATAGTCTTTCTCTTTATATTATCGATCTGTTTTACGTACGTGCGTGTATTTGTTGCTCAACCGTCTTTTTCCAACAAGTATAATACTTGTTGGCAAGCTTTATATTCGATACCTAAAACCTGTTTACAATGCTAAATCTTCCTAGAAATGTATACGTGCTCAAACTTAATATTTTTTGTTACACAAATAAATAGCTGACGCTTTGAATCTGCGTTTACTAAATAATTAAACCCTCTTTCATTAACGATTTTTATGCTACAAACAAAGCTTTCCTATTAACACATTTATACACCATTTCATAATAAATCTTAACTATGCTTTACGGACTTACGTTTCCTATATATTTATAAAACTATACTCTACGAAATCAAGTTTCATACCTAATTGTAATTAATATTTACAGTGAATTTTACCACTACGTACAATTAACCCTAATATTTAATTAAAATTTGTCAATTATTATCCGATCTTTCTGAAAAATGTCTCAAACTTTGCTTGACCCTTATATACACGCTATACCTTGCAATAACTAATTATTTGACCTTGCTAATCCTTCTTATAACCTATAAATCCACAGTAATATATATATATATATATATATATATATATATATATATATACATAATCTTCAAACTTCTTGGATGTCAGTTATTAAATACAATACAACAACATCCTTTTGGTTATATCATGTCAGAAAGTTTATCATAACTTAATATGTAATAATTGATTTCATTAATCGACTTAATGTACTCTAATATACATGTATTTGTTCCTGTTTGTGCTTGTTAACACGCACACGTGTTATCTTGTAAATAATTAGTTATAGTGTTCTATATTAAGTGCCAGTATGTTTTGTTGCTTGTGTATATATTGACCTATATATATATATTGCAGTAGTGTGTCCTGCTAGATACCACCATCCGCTCTGGTATCAAGCTAACACGTTTAACCAATATCGCAAATGGCTTACCTTGTATTTATGAATCAACACGAAATTCGCAGTCTGCATCTATCACTATCTGTGTGCGAAAGTCTGGTCTCGATCTACCGTTCTTCCTATTTCTGCTTGTAATATATCCCGTACTATTCCCCAGAAATGCCTCAGAACGTATCGTGTCCTTCTATTTCTCCTATTTTTTTCGTTTTCCACAATTATCTTTATTCCTTTACTATTTCTACAACCTATTTGTTATTAATTTTGTCTGTCCATGCTACCATCCTCATACATCTAAAGTACAACATTCCAGTAGGCTTTTACGTTTTTTTTCGTGGCATCCACGTTGGGCGCCAAATTTATGTTACGTTGGCTCGTAGCCGTGCGTAACCCAAAGAAAATCCAAGAAATGACCGGGCTCAATCGGAGAGTAGGGGGGTGTAGAAAGCAGACTGACATATAATGTATGCGGCGGTAAGGAGTTAGTAACAATACCTGTAAGAAAATTAGTTAAGCAAACCTGAAAAAAAAAGAATAAGCATAGCAGCAATGAAAAGTCTAAGTTATTCAATATTTTGTAGAATGTAAATAAAACTGTTTAGATAAACTATATAATATAATCACGATAAAAGCATTACAAAATGTTTTATCACAAAGTGAGGTAATAATGGGGAGTAGCAGAAACGTTTCCTCACACACCAATTAAACATAAATCAGACAAAATGTTAACAAAAGATAAATAGGTAAGTCACAATTGATATGAGTAATTCAGTAGTATTGATTGTTTTTTTTCTTTCTTTTTTTTTCCTTAATAGCAGGCAAGTCTATTGTAAAAGGTATCAGAACGACGAAGACATGGCAAAACAACGGATAGATATTTAAAGTAATAACAAGTAGGAAATAGTTCAACTTACAAAAAGTCCTTCAGTAACGCTTTCTGGCAATTGAAGTGTGGGATTCACGATGTCCTGCACTAATGAAGCACTTCACCCTTGACTGTGAGGGTGTTGATAGAATTTCTTACACTTTACACTAATCACACCTACGTATTTCACTAGTGTTAGCAGCAGACATTATCATGCTGATGGAACTATGTAGCATTGATAAATTTCTTGTTAATTCTATTTCCTGAGACAATAATTTCGAAATATTTTGTAACACAAATCGAAAAAATGGTAATAAAAATTTAGAATCACGGGCCTTTCAAGGCACGATGTAATGCATTAAACTAACAGTAACGTGAGATGTTCTATTTGCTACCTATGGTAACAAAGAAAATCTAATGCTTTTGAATAACGAAATTTGCGCAAACAATGATCTATTTTAGATTCTTTGGGGTTAGAAAATTCAGAAACTACCGTATCAACTGTCTTTACATGTGAATGAAATACATGTTTATAAGAAGCAACCTTGTTTTCCTACTAAACCTGCTACAACTGTATCATCGTTGTTTTTTTTTTGTTTAGAAACACTCAAGCTTAAAACTGTATTTGGATAATCCAAAGTATGCACTACTCTGATAAAAAGGACCACGAAGACTAGATCGCACACACAGTTCAAATATAAAAAGACAAATCAACTAAAAAAACACAATCAATAAAGCAACGCGTATCACTAAGTCAATGTTCCGTAAAATGCACGTGCAGGTCGAGTACAACAAGTTCTACCACTTTTATTTCCAACAGAAAAGCAACAAAAAAAAACCAATTAGTAAAACAACGCGCATCACTAAGTCAATGTTCCGCAAAACGCACGACAAGTCTTACTACTTTTATTTCCAACAGAAAAGCAACAAAAAAAAGCAATTAGTAGAGCAACGCGCATCACTAAAACCCCGTCCGTCAATGACCTTACAACCGCACTCAATCAGACACGTTAACTATAAAGCATCCTTCCTTCAAATGTCCTCAGAACTACATTCTCTACAGATAATATACAACTCAAATCGTGTCGTGCTTGTTCATGAACCATTCGAAAATTTATCCCGCATTAATTCTCACTATTTTCAAAGCAAAAAGGAAAACAGTATTTTTACCGTAATTAATATATAGGAACAAAGAACGAACTACCACTCACGTTTCAAAGGACCGCGCAGGAATCATGTTTTCCCAGGTGTTGGTTTTAACGACCTCCTATCGATAACTAGAAAATCAATAATATCCACTCATTATAGTACGACGCATTCACCTAAGGATGTGTTTCAATCTCGCTCACCTAACCACACTATCGAATCGTGGAGAGTGAAAGTCGATAATCGCGTAATATAATATAAAGAGATTATTCGCAAACGAGTTAATAAATATAAAATATAGAAATAATAGTTACCGAAATGTATTTACTAATTGGGAAAAAGCGTAAAATGTTAAACTATAAAAATGCCCGTTACAGGCTTCTATCTCTTTCTGTCTGCTTTTCCTACTGCCCCTATTTCATAGACGTACTGCGCTGTGTTCCACACTATGCTTTGAACAGTTTTCTTCTTGTATCTATGTTCGTTGTCTTTGAACATAGCTGCTGTGCTTTTTTGTTTGATGTAGTTCGGTAACCTTCTATTGTTTTGCAGTTATATACCCTATTTCCCCGATATTCAGTGGTATGTAAAGGGGGGTAAGCAGCCTTTGGCTGCCAAGTTTCCCCAGCACTTGAACCTTCGTCGAATTAATAGTTTTTCCAATTTATCCTTTCGCACAATCAACATTAGTTGAAAATATTTCACAACCAACACCTGTAGTTTATAATAATCATCAGATTTAAGGTACTTTTAATTTTACCTGCATATTTTCCCATACTTCATCTGTCAAAATGGAAAGAAATTTCTTATCTTTAGTTAACAATAGAACTGTTTCTTTTATTATCTCTGTTAGTTTTTTCTTTGATCGCGTATGAAGGGCATGTTAATTATAATAATAATATTAAACCAATTGATTATTAATTACTAATGTAAACTAAACCACAGGTAAGTTGGTGCAAATTAAGTTATAAATTCTTTCGGTTTTGCTAAGAGTAGGTAAAATATGTCTCTAACTACCACACATTCTAATTGAGTATATCTTAGATTTTCTACTAGATATAGATTTTTTAATTTTAAATTTGTGGAGGTAAGAGGCGCTGGAAACTACAAAGAAAAAACACTAAATACTGAACTTAAACCTGTATACATAAGGTGCCAAAAACACGTCCAAACATATGTGTCGTACATTCCCCCGGATGTGTTCCTCCTGCCCATTCCTAACCTCATAACAAACATAAATAGCTTAGGTTTTTCTAAATGTAGTGCACCAAAGTACTCTAAAATGACCAGGATCGCTACATATTCTCATTTCTTTATCATAGATATTCTCATGAAATCGTTAATAATAAACGTTAAATAATGTTATTAACACGAATGCGTAATCAACCATCAAGTCAAGAGAAGAATATATTAAGCCGGATATTTATGCAAATTAAAATTATAAAGAACCCACGATTTTGCTAAAATAAAAATGTTGTAAGATGCTGTGTTAGTTCTTGAATGAATCCTGTTTCTACCACATCATCAACATGTATCCAACATTCTTTTAAATACCGCGTGTCGTTGTTCTTATAAATCAAGATGCAGGTGCATGAATCCTTCTATTTTATCTCTTTAATGCAATCTTGTATATTTTACAATCAAATGAGCGTATGTAAGTTTCTCTTGAAGATGGAAAGGTTTACTGGTTATTTGAGATGTAATAAAGTAGCATTCTAAGAATGTTTTATAATTTTTGTTGCGAAATGTATACGATAATAACAAAATATAATATCTTTTTGTGAAAATATTATATTTGCTAAGTGAAGTTCGAGGTAAAGGACTAGGGACGAAAAGAAAAATCAGAACCGCAACAAAAGGTCACTCATTATAGTTCCCTTGCCTTTAAAGACACGTATAAGATATTATCAATAGCTTCTTTAGTATATTACAAAATATTCTTTTGATTGGTACGCTAGAAGTTTGTCATAGTTCTTAAATTATACTCCCCTTTTTCTTTCTTTGATATTTGCAAATAAAAACTAGTCACAGGGGCAGATGTGGAGAATAAGGCGGATGTCAATTTATACGAAACCACATTATGCACCAGCAATTTTTGAAAGTCCTGATTTGTGTGCTGGTGCATTATCGGGGAGCAACTTAATACCTTGCATCAGTTTTGCGAGCCTTTTCACAAGTGAGATGATGGATTAAGCTTGTATAATATACACTTTCAAATATCAGATATCGATCATTACAATTCACTCCCAATCGCACAAAATTGTTATCATTATTTTTCCGGCAGAGAAGGTGATTTTAAACTTTGAGAAGGGCTAGAGCGTTTCACATACCACTGTATCAGATCAAAATAATGAACTTAAGTTTCATCTACGGCAGTGGTGTTCAAACTTTGTAAATTTAAGGAACACTTATGGGATCACCCGGGATCATAAATATTAACATTCACAGTATAAGTAGCGCTAATTAATGGTACACAGAAAAACTGCAGATTCCTTGGGTAAAAATATTGAGATTTGGCCGAACTTACCTCAGTCCAAAAGTTGATAATGACCGAGATAGAGCCTGTCAAAATTTTTAATTTGCATTTCGCATTTTCTTAATAATTCATCAACTGGTTACAACAATAACAACAACGAGAAAACAACAACACTTAATAAAAAAAAGAGGACATATTTCGATAATAAATGTTCAAAATTACCATTCATTTCAATACATTTGACAGCCCATTTGCTGGAAGATCGTCTTATCTGAAATAACAATTGATCGTCTCGAAACCAGCTCACAGAATTTACAATGTTGTCATAATTCTTCTCGTGTATTCACGCAGAAAATATAGGTATATTTCGCCGTTTAAATTAGAAGGTAATTCGACAGGACCCAATACATGATTATCAATAATGCCACCCCCAACGTTAATTTTGAATTCATGTTGGAACTGACGTTCGGTTACTAACTGCTGATTTTCTAAATCCCACACATGTTTATTCCTAAAGTTGAAAACACCTCTACGTGAAACGTTACTTCATCTGCAAATAATATTATGTTTAAAAACAAAGAGTCGGCAATGTGCTGGGTACGACAGAAACGTACGAATGCCAGTATAACTGACAAATCAGCTGGCAGTAGGTTCTGTACTGACGTGAAGTGAAATGGATACAGTACCTCTTCATGAAGAACTTTGCAAATGGTGGACTTGCCTACACCAGTTCTCGCAGCGAGATATCTTGTGCTTAATTCAGCGTTTGTAGGTACGCGGACCATAATTTCTTTTTCCTGAACAGTAATTACAATCTTAGGTCGTCCTGAAGAATCTCATTTGTGAGGAAAGAGCCTGTTTCGCTCAGTCTGTCAAAGAGATTCTTGAAAATCTTAAAATCTGGGTACTTCGTCCGTTAAACTTTTACTGCGCGTATACACATACCATATCCCACATCGTTAAGTAAATGTATAGCGTTTGTTATTGCATCTGATTTAGTCACAGCCTACTTAAATAAAATTTTTACTTTAGCGAATTTAAAATGGTGTACTTACTAATTGATACGGAGATATCTGAAAAACGGTCACTCGAAGAGACATTTATAAGGTATACCGTTTTTGCGTAAAAGGAATGAAAAATACATAATCTTTAACATTGAGACTATTACAGCGTGCCACAAAAAAGTTAGGTCATTTTTAAGAGATTTAATGTACCGTAAGTGGCGCCCTCCACAAGTGGCATCCAAAATAGGAAGTAATTTGAATTTCTCGCCTTAGAAAAACCCTAAATGCCTAATTTCGTGCCATTATGTCGCTCTATTGATGAATTAATAAGAACAAACGAAATGCAAATTAAAACTTTGACATTCTGTATCTCCGTTATTATCTACTTTTGGACTGAGGTAAGTTTAGTTGAATCTCAATATTTGCAGTTTTGCTGTGTACTATTAATTACTAGACAAGGAAAAATGTTTTAATAATCTTCTAAGATATTATAATAAAAGTTTAAAGAGTATTATAAAATATACAGCCAGTGCATAGCCATAGAATAGACGATGCCGGCTCGTTCGGTCAATTCAGAATGCCTTTTTTATTGTTTTTATCATTTTGATGAATATTTTCTGTGTGTACGAATATTTTATGTATGTATGATTTTATGTATGTTTGTGGAATCCTTTAAGACATTTTGTGGAACCCAAGGTTCTATGGAACATGGTTTAAATACCGCTGATCTACGGTGACAAGTTGTTTGACGACTAAAATCTGGTTTCTCACCACAAAACGTCAAAAATTGTTCACATATCTTCATTCGGAATGGTGAAAGTGTTCATAGAAATCGTTTCACACTAACCTTTATCATTCCAAGATATTTGTGTATAATTCTGAAAATTCTAATTATCGCTTCTTTAAGCTTGCATTTTCCACTACAAACATTTGGTTTTTGCAATATTAATATTAGAGGTGATCACGTCAGCAGGTCGACCTGGACTTCTATCATTACCATGTGACCAATGATTCTCGATAATGTTTAAACTATTTCGACCATTCACAAATAGTTAACTTGGACGGACAATCATCCCCACACCTATTTATATACAGCTAAGGTTCGTTCACGAATGTTTTTTTTGAAATTTTATAACAGCACGATATTTCAGTTTATTCATTTTGATACGTGTGACAACTCAAACTGACGGTATTACGCCTCATTCGGTTACAGAACGATTTTATTTTAATAATTATCTTAGTGGACCCTTTCTTGTAGAATTAAGTTCCCAGCATGGATAGGAGGATAACCTATAATTTATTACTGTATTTTGCGGAATAGACGTGTTCTCATGCTTTGGAGAAAATGCATCATTGCTTTGTCAATATACGATGTGTTTACAAGTTGGTGGAATCGAGCGCCATGATTTCAAACTACTCTGATTGTATAAGGGATTGTATAAGGGATGGAATTAATTTAATGTCGTTTGGTTTGTTTGTTCGGGTGATAACGGATGATTTTGTGGGGCGGATACTTTAGATGTTGAGATTTGGGAGTGATGACAAAAGTGAGTTTTTAGTACTTTTAGTAGTTCATTCGAGGTGGAGTTTAGAGTTTATAGGTTTCAGGATTATGGGTTCCGAGGGTGATCCGATGAGAAACGCGTGTTGGGGTGTATATGCTGTAGAAGTTGCGGAAGAGTAACACAGTGTAGATGGTGGTTGTGTAGGTACTGTAGTGTGAAGGCATCGTTAAGGGTATTCCATGTGATTGTTTGGCCAATCTTATGCCACCGAGTGATGTGGGCTTCATTATTATTCAACAGTAATACGGATGACCAAATATACCATTTTAAATACGTGTATCATAAAAAGTGTGTGAGATATCACTCTCCGGTTTTTATTGGACTCCTTTTAAAATTGATTAATTTTTTTGACATATCGCATTTGTACTACAACTTCCATTTATACTGAAAATAAGTCTTCTTTTCAGATATGAGACAATTTCAGATGGACTGCCATGTATACTTTTTGTTGTCCAGAAGGTTAATCTTTCCCTTTTCTTAAAAGGTAACATTTATAACGCTTTATTATTTTTGTATAGAAATTACAGTGGTTTAGAACCATTGTTACGATTCTTTAAAGTAAACTATTTATTTAGTAACAGCGCCAACAAATTTAGTACTGCAGTCTCTATAAATAAGAATATACACCTTCTGCGACAAGAAATGAATCGACAGAAAACTTCTAAAAATACTTTCTTTGAAAATCAAATTTGAAACGAATTGTAGACGGGGCTGGCTTAGTGCTGACGCAGACAAGGAGACAAAGATATACCTTTAAAGTTTCTGCATCTCGTATACTACCCATTCTTGGAGGGGAAAAAAGAGGTTGCTCGGATTATGAATTTTATATATTGGATGCAACAACAGCGGAGTTCCTATTCAATTTTTTATGTTTAAAACCACCATACTTACATAATTTAGTCAGTTCTTGAACTACCATTCCGCATTCGCTGATGACTTCGTCAGAGTATGAGTTCGACGCAAAAACAAGTAAAGCACTGGCCACTGGGGTATCGAACCGCATTTAATTTAGCCAATTCTTGGATTAGTACGAAGAGCAAGAAAAAGCAAAGCTTTTATACCAAAAGTAACTGTATTTAATGGGTAATTAACAAGAGTTTCAGAGGATTAAATCTGCATACAATATATCGGTATACTCAGTATTCGGGTATTACATTGAAATGGCGATACAACTCTTTTGATGTTCGCAGTTGAAGCAATGTTATAAACCCGAAACCGTGTAACGGGTAAATTGGGGTTAAGTTATTGATTCGCCCTGAAGGGGCAGAGATCCCGTAACTATTAACTACACTGCTGCGGGAGTGGATTCCTATGAAAGAAATTATAAGGGAAAATACCAAAATTCGAAATAAAAATAATAAAATGGCTGGAATGAAAACAATTACGTAAAAAGTCACACTTACCCGAAAAGGCTTTTCGTCTTGTTATAATTATCTGGCCCCAAACCGTCTGTTTCTGCAATTCCTTTGATGTTATACCTTATATATCACATCATACGTTACCTTTTTATAAAATATCTTAAAACACGTATTAAATTGTAGGTCAAATAAATAAAATTGAAAAATAAAATGCCTTCTAAATACGATTTCATCACTGGGGCGACTGAATATTTTTTTACAAATTAGCCTGTTTACATAGCTCCTAAATAAATTCAACTAAAATTCAACCTAAATTTAACCTCTATGAACATTAAATAATTTCAATAAAATACAAACATGCGTTCCAAAAAACCTAACCTGACCAGGTATTACTAACAAAAATCTTAAGAAAAATTATTAAATTATATCCATCAATAATAATATCACTTCATATTTTCCCCGTTTCCCATATTAAATTACATGACACTCTAAATACCAATGTCTGGTTAATATCCAACATAAAAAGTTAAATACCAATTTTTTCATTAACCGTTTCAGTGTCCATCCAAAATACTAAGGTTTCGTGCTTTAACTAGTACTAAATTTTACACATCAAACTTATATTTAAACATTTGTTAATTTCCTACTACACAAATACCAATCCGTTTACATCTAAACATTCATATGTATATAATTATAAAGTATCCACATTAAAGCTCATATTTACTCACTACATCGTTATTATAAAAGATTTCCAGAAATCATCAGTATTTCCATTTCCCGCTTGCTTTACAACAAACACGGATCACTTAACACACACAAACCTCTTGTTTGAGCTATACTTTTATTACGGCACACGAGTTTTCAAAATCCCGTGCACAGAAAAAACGTTCCTTGCCAAAGTTGCAAGCGTAATTCCTTAATAGCTCGTGTGCTGTTTAAATTTACCCCTATGGAGATTCATGTTACATACTTGAAGCTGGTTTCGTTTAACTTAATTTTAACTTAACCTCATACCAACTCCAACCACGCGGCAACTTCCGTCTTATTACATTCTCATATGACCACATTTCAACCATTTTCATTCCCTGTTTGTGAATAATTTTTTCTAGTAATTTTCTTGTCTGATTCAACTACTCTTGGATTCTCCTACTATAAAAATTCATTCAATTGTAGCCAGCAACCGCTACTTCTACTTCTTTATTTCTCGCGTGTTAATTAATTTTATTAATGTATACTAGGTGGTTCTTGTTTATTTCATGACACTCTGCATCTATTACATATTTTATTTCAGCGGTTTTTATCGTCGAGACGTTTATCCTATTCAATAACTAATGCGCTATCTTAGTATTATACTAAATTGTATCAATTAATTTTTTAAAAATTCATTTTTTATCTTGCTTTAATTATACTGCCTTAATTGAAATTATATTTATTAAAAACAAAGGAATTAAAATATCATACTTAATTAGTATTAACTACTTTACAGGGTGCATGAATATTAATTTGTCCGTTTAAGATTGTTTTCTCATTTTATATCTTTCTGTTTAACGTAACGACAAGGCGTTGCAACTGCAATACAAGTTTAGAAATATCTTTTTGTAAGGGTTCACTTTGTAACGAAGTGTCATTTAGTGAAATACCGTCTGATATTCTTGCACTTGCATCGAAAACAACTCTTAATTTAGTTGTTGTTCTCTCAGGTTTTATTACAGTATGTTGCAAAATGGAATACACAGCGTTGTTATCCAGCGAAGAAAGTGGTACCGTGCTCATATGGTCTGCGTTTAAATAATCTTAAAGATTATAAGATTGTAGCGTATTTTTTTACTCAGTTACACTTTCCTTATTAATATAATATAATGTTTCAATAAAATAAAAATATAATTTATAAATGTCGGATCACTTAAAATAATTCATAAAATATATAATAGATTACGCGCTCCTTCGCTTTTGATGTCTAAGTTTCTACAATACAAATCGTTTGTCTGTCATTTCGTGTCACTTTTCGATCAGCGCTTGAACAAGTAAGCTGCTCTGCGGAGCCTTGAAAGGTCAATATGATCAGGCACGTGGCCTGCAATAAGGTTCGTAAGAAAGTTTAATTAGTTCAACCTTCGTGTCTGAATGTGGTTCCTGACAGCTTATGGGTGATGGTTTTATTCTGTATTTCACTATCAGCAAAGTTAGTTGATTCCTGCAGACCGAAGACGATAGAACTGTACTTCGGCACGTGAGTGACATTTAACCTTTAATTCCAGTTATATTTATTTAAATGTTTTACGAATGTTCGTAGGTTGAAATTTCACTTTGATTTAGTTATCTTAAAATTTATTTGGAAAAAGAAAAATCCCGTACTACCCTTGTAACTTTACAAAATTTTAAAGATGGCTACGTAGTTTGACTAACGTATTAGTTCCACAAGCAGACAGTAGTGGCTACACTAAAAAAAGTTGTCATTGACATAGAATGTCAAAAATATCTAGTTATTCAACATAATTACCACATGTAATATTGCGTTACTTTAAAAATATCTTTGGTTATTTTGAGGTCATGTAATTTAAGTTTAAAGAACATGATGAATTTTTTTATATGATATAAAGTAAAGCTAACTCTTTGTTTGAATGATACATTTTTATAAGTCGTAAAATAATCTAATTTCTCACTTGTAAAGTCGACCGTAGTACTACAGATGACTACAATTAAAATTTGAAATATGAGTTATTAAGAAAGCATAAACCTGATAGTAAACTTATGTAGAAGTATTCAATTTAGAGATCTTTGTGGTGTTTTTTTTTAAGACAGAACCATACTAGTTTCTTTTTATGTAAATTTTTGTTGAAAAAGTGAATGCTGAAACAAGCTAAGACAATTTAATTGAATAGAATTTATTTTTTGCTTAACTCTTTTATTATTAAACATTCAAGTAAAATTTATTGGTTCTTAATAAGCAAAAGGTTAACTGTGTCTAATGATTACAAATACCCTGGGTGTATATTTTTAAAACATAAATTCAATTATATTATTTTTGGTGAATATTTTTAAGGACACAAACGATGTCCATGTTGTGCATTTGTTTGTTCACAGGTTAAGTCGAGACATCTGTAATACATCTGGCAATTGATATTTTGGTAAGTGCTTTGCAAGGTTGATATATAGGTTTTGTGGCTATATAAACGGTGTAGATTTCAGGTTTCCGCATTCCCCTAATACAAAGTACATGTATCTTCGTATGTTGTTGTATTGAAAAATACGGTGGTGCTCTTTATCTATATTTTTGGTCAACAGACAACCCATGACCCAAGCTCATGATCTACCCAGAGCTAACACTCTACTAGCCGTTTATCTCTAAAGAGTTTTTCTTTTCCTCAAGCCGTTTTCCATCCAACTTTACCTTGGGCTTCCTTCATTAATAAGAAATTCTCGACCTTGTGATATCAGGTAAGGTAGTCGTTTATGTTTTATGGAGGTCCAATTTGCTATCTGATATCCCTAAGGAATAATTATTTTTTACAAGATGATCGCAAATTTCATACATCGTGCAAACGCTTTTCTTATAACAAACAGTGATTTCACAAGAAATGCTGAAAATTGATTATAGTCCGTTAGAGGGCAATAAAGAATCACGACCTATCCGTTTTGTTTCTGGAGTAAGTTTTAACACAGGTTTATCACACAATGGATTTTGTGTATTTTCCTGTATTTTAGCAGGAACGCTTTCCAATGACCAGAAACGAGTTAAAGTTTAATAGATGGACTTCGCATAAGCACACAGCTAATAGAAATGGTTTCTGAACACCAAATTTGCTGCCAATTGTAACCGATTCATATGATTGCACAGTACGAGATTTATTTAATAAAACTTGGAAAAAATGTATGTCCTTAATAAATCCATTTTTGAAAGAATAAGGAAATTCGGATCAGAGATTATAACTCATTGAAGTGGTTCCACTTGTATTTTGACAAAGGTGAGGGCGGCAATCGACCACATATTTCTGATGACCAAACCATTACACATTTAAGTTTAATTGAGTTGCAGTTTCAATACAAGAATTAATACGATACGACCCTGATGTAAATTAAATCTAAATAAATTCTTTAATCAACAACAACACGGCTTACAAATTATGATTGACATTCAATATCTACAACCATGTTACAATTCATAAGAGCACAAACTAGATCATCAATCTCTCAAAACTAATCACATCATTCTCCCAACCTTAATAACAACAGTAATCATTTAAATAACGAAGGCGCCTACGAGTTCTAGTAGACGACTCTGTTGAGGATGTCTCCTCATCGCTAAAATTGCAAACTACCCGGGGCGAGCGACACCTATCGATAGGGGTCGCAGGAGGATTTTCTACTACATGTTTCGTTTTCATTTCAGAAACATCACAAACTTCAGTCGGGGTATGTTCAACACTAGCGTCGCCCACCGAAGCTGGAACTCCTACAGTAGGGTAAAATGGGGGCATCTGGGACTACCGCCACAGCACTCTGCACTTTCCACCTTCCAATTCTACCTACCATTTTCCACCTTTCACCTTCCACCTGACGCTATAGCTGTCGCTTTGGCAATCCGCCATTTTGACAGCTGTCACTTTGATAGCTTAAACGTACAACTATTACTGCGAACACTGTGGTGTTGCCTTTACCAGAGTGAATAAAGGAACCGGGTCGAACAGCACGGTGTAACCTCGACTACATCGAAGGACAAACGTTTGACTTTGTCGACGATTGCAGAATCTGCCTCCAAATAACAGGGGTCAGCATCTGGTGCAACGTGTGCGATGTGGATGTGATTAAGCCTGCGTATGGTGGTCACTTACGGAGCAATAGACATAAGAATGCCACCGAGGGAGACGCTACCATCCACATGATTAAAAAGTACCTTGTTAGCTATCTGGTAAAGAACGTCAACACCGACGGCGGCGGAATGCCAGAGTTTTTCCATCTACAAAAGGAACAAATTATTTGTATAGTCCGTATATTGTTAACAAACTATACGGCGATAAGCTTAATTGCGAGTTTTATGGCTCCTATACCAAAATGTGTATTTATCCGAAGACTACCGATGTAAAATTGTTTATCGCGATAAATGTGATATCACATCTGGAAGTATTCGGTAAAATGAACACTGGAACTTGTGCGCAGTTATGTAATAAAAATCATAAGAATTTGAGCACCGCGAGCTGGAATGGATATATAGAAAGTGCATTACTTGGAAATCAATGTTAACAAGTATAATCGACTGTAATGACCAGCGTGTATCATCTAATGGATTTAAGAGAAGAAATCTGTTGAACGAGAATATAGACTTGATTTTTATACTTAAATTAGGCTAGAAAAATTTTGTCTGTAAATATGTAGACGAATTAAAATACATGGTGAATGCAAATAGGTAGTAGTGTAAACTACATATTTATAAGAAATTAAAAGTTTTTAGAAAGAATGTAAACTACTTTTTTGAGAATCTTTAGGTCTTGTCTACGGGTAGGTCAAATGCTAAATAAATTGTAGATTCGGACCCCTAAGGAAATTTGTACCAATCAAATGCTTTACACGCCAAGAAAACGTTTATAAATGTGAAGGTAGTTAATTATGGATGTCTGGAATAACATAAAGAATGGAAGCTTTACCCAGGAAGAGGTGGACGAATATTTTTTTTGGCATGGATATAATACAAGATTTTGTTAACACATTTAACAACAAGAAGACAGGCGTGTTTAACTACTAACCATAACGTTTGCTAAACGTTTTACTTCTATATTTATCAGCTAGTAGCATTTTCCATTTTAACAAAAAAATCTCAGCTTAAAAGGTTTTTATAAAGATCTAAACTTAAAATTGATTCTTATAGCTGCTTCCGCATTTTCCTTTCACATTATACTTTTCACCTTCCAATGTACACCTTTCATATTTCACCTTCCACCTTACACATATTTAAATCTCACATTATACCTTTCACTTTTGGTATTTTTCAAGTTGGGCCACTCCTTACTGATTTAGACATTAACCTTTTACAAACCATACTTTGTTTATTTATAAATTATTTCTAAACATCCTTGCTATGTCTTTTGAGATAAATCCATCCTATAGCCGATCCAATTAGTATAGCACTTCTTGGGAGATCCGAATATGTAAAAAAATTTTAAATCGAAGTAACCCCTATGGAGTTACCCCTATTTTTAGATTTTTGCCGAAATCAATTGTTTGCGGTATTTTAAAGATATATCCATTGTTCAGCCTATTAAATTATGGCGGCCACAATAAAAAAACATCTACACCATTTCCATTACCCCTATCCGATAAACATATTGTGTTTCAATTTTATTCCAGCAAATTTCTTAAAATCTTTTTATTATCCCGTCTTTTATAGCAATCAGCAAAAAGACCCGCATACTGCTTAATGTCCAAAACATAACAACAAAACACATCTACATCTTTATTTAGATTTAATTCGATAAAATTCACAAAAGGATAAACACAAAAATATTTATTAATATCCTGGATTGTGTAAATTATCGTATTACGTACCATACATGTAGTTAAATCAAGGTTATAGTGTGTAGAAACATTAAACGGTTATTATATTCAGTACTTAAGTTTCAATTCTGCATTGTTCTAGCTAGAAGGTAGATCTATAATCGATTTCAATGTACATTCAATTTACAATAAAAACATTAAGGCGTACTTTCTGAATAGTATAGTCATAATGCTCATTAAGATTTTGAAGGTATTTTCCCAGCATTACTAACAACTCAACATGACGATTAGTTTTACTTGCCTAAGGCGTTTAAAAAAAAAATAGGTGAACGTAGAAACCATTGCTCATACTTTCTCTATTTGTGGATACGTAAAAACTATTACACTCGTTTACTAAATGACGTTTAAACTGATTAATAACCAATTTTAATATATTTTTCTAAAAGTGCTTGCACGCACTCCGATTACGACTCATCATGGAAACTTCCCAGCAATAGTCATACAGGACCTGCCCTTAAGCGAGTTGTACCCCCTCAATCCTAATTTACAGTTTTTGTATTAATAAAGATTTTCTATGCTAGTTTTTATGGATTTTTTTAATTTTAAATAATGACTAATGCTTGGTTGCTTTTCAACAAATCATATGGTAATGCTGACTGCTGATCGTCATCAATAAGAAAGATGTTTTTAGCATCTAATTTATGTTGGTCAGGAGATTTTGAACCGAATGCATAGAATTCTTTTGTGTTAAGGTAAAATTGTTTAATTATATTACTTTCAACAAATTTCCCTATTCCTAATTGAGAATTGACAAATTAACCCTAAGTTATAAATTTATTACAATCTAGTTCATAGAATATTAATGGTTTAAGTCATTTTTAATTTTTGGAACACGTAGTTTTAACAATAAATTTTATTTTAGTTTTCTATGTCTTTATTAGTTTTTTTTTTACAAAGAATGTGTATTTTTATTGCGGTTTATCAATAAATAATTATTTTGTGAATTTTTTAATACGTATTTTAGGTAAAGCAGTTAATATATTTAAGGTGACTTAATTTTAGCTTCATGTAGAGTCGATTGAAATTAATTAAACAGAAATTTATTCAAATTTAATATAAATCCGCGTGTTTTTGATATAATTCAGAAAATCTTTTATTTTTCGAGTCCACTTTTTCAATTCAATCCATTTTATCAGATTATAGAAATCTCCAGTAAAATTTTAAATCGGTCTTAATTCTCTGCAGCTTAATAACTAAAACGCTTCCCAATTCGAATTAGGTATCTGTTTAATTATAAAAGTATACCAGATGCATCTTTATCTAGTCTAAAACATTCGACGAAAATCTGATTTTTGTTTTAAAAATTATATATAGCTAAGGGTTGCTTGGTTTAACGGTTATTAAATTCTGTATTAAGTACATATCTAAGAATATATAGAAATCTACGGGTAAAGAATTTCTAAACGTTTAAGCCCATAACCCAGAAAGAGCGATAAATGCAGGTAGAGGTTAGTCTTAACCTAAAATAAATAGTCAATTTGTAATTTTCGGAAAATCTAGATCAAACTTATGCTTTATTCTTTGAAAATCTAAATACAAAAGCTATAAAATTGGGATTGAGGGCTACAACTCGATTAGGAGCAGGTCTTGTTGTTGGATTTGAATTACCCAAAAAAAGTTAGATCAGTGATATGTTTTACATTTTAGAGAAATGACTATAAATAAACGTTGGATTAGTCCGATGCTTTATAAACGCATAGAAAATCTTTATAAATACAAAAGCTGTAAATTGTGATTGAAGGGGTACAGCTCGGTTAGGGGCAGGTCCTGTATGACTATCGATGGGAAGTTTCCATCATGAGTCGTAAACTAGAGTGTGTGCAAGCGTTTGTAGGAAAATACCTTTAAATTGACTTTTAATCAGTTCAATCAGTAAACGAGTGTAATATTTCTTTGGTATGTACAAATAGAAAAAGGGTTTCTACGTTCGCCTGTTAGCATGCTTGGAAAATACCTTCAAAATCATAATGTTTATTATGACTCTATAATATTCGGAAAGAACGCCTTAATGTTTTTACAGCAAATTGAATGTACATTGAAAATCGATTACAGATTCACTTTCTAGCTAGAACAATACAGAATTGGAACTTAAATACTGAACAGAATAACCGTTTAATGCTTCTATACACTATAACCTTGATTAAAGTACATGCATGGTATGTAATACGAAAATTTTCACAATCCAAGATATTAATAAATATTTTTTGTGTTTTATACTTTTGTTAATTTTATCGAGTTAAATCTAAATAAAAATGCAGGTGTGTTTTGTTGTTATGTTTTGGATATTAAACAGTATGCGGGTCTTTGTTGCTGATACTTTTAAATAAAAAGGTTTTAAGAAATTTGCTGGAATAAAAATTGAAACACAATATGTTTATCAGATAGGGGTAATGGGAAGAGTGTCGATGTTTTTTATTATGACCACCATAATTCTTTGGTAAATTCCGATATAATTTAATAGGTTGAACAATGAATTTATCTTTAAAATATTGCTAACAATTGATTTCGGTGAAAAATCTAAAAATAGGGGTTGCTTCGATTTAAAAATTCTTTACAGATTTGAAGGTATCAAGAAATGCTATAACTAATTTGATAGGTTATATGATGAATTTATCTTAAAAGGCAGAGCAGTGCTGTTTAAAAATGGATTATAAATAAACACGGTATGTGTGCATTAAACAATAATACGAGATGTGCACGTAATAAATTCGAATGACTCGATGGTGTGGCGGTAAAGGTACCTACTGTGCATGTGTGCAGCAAGGGTTCGAATGCCGCTTGAGCCGATCTTTTTCTCTAAGAACTTGCGGTAAAATGTAGAAATTGGATGGAGCAAAAGTGGATATATACAGAGTAAGTCAAAAATTGTGATGTATGAAAAAATGGCAGATTGACGTAAGAAAAATGACGTATAACAGATGTGACATAAGATGGTGGAGGTCGAAGTGGAGTTGGAGATGGAGGTGAAGGTGGAGATGGTGGTGAAGGAGGAGGAAGAGGTGTAGGTGGAGCAGTAGAAGAAAGGATGTTACATGCCAACCGGCATGTTCACGTTAGATTTAATTTGTAAATAAATTCCCGCGTATATTTTTAAATAAATACGTCTACTTCCGTCGTCCCTGACAGCTGCGTCTGCGCAAAAGTAAGGCAGAGTGCGCGCGTGGTGTAAAAGGACGCCATTAAGTTACGAGCCCTTGATGAAGCAACAACTATCTTGAGTGGTGGTGTGTCTTTTCTTTTTAGGTATGTAGGTTCCTTCTAGCTTTATCTTCTATTGTGCCTGTTATCTTAAATCCTGTCGTTCCCCTACGAGTACAGAAGTTACAGAAAGGACGGATGGTAATTTGATTCAACATGGCGTAACTGTGAACCCAACCGGCAAATCATCGTGGGACCCTGAGATTAAGTTCCGAAATGCCACCACATAAGTAATTTCTTTTGATTTAAATTGTGCTTGCTAATTGACTTAAAAAGCGGTTGCATCATTTTTAAAGCATGGTCGGTATAAGTTCAATACGGCGGGTAAAATTGCCGCGTAATTATGCATTAAATTATGACAATGACGTGTAGTTATCGCGACTATAACAATTGCGCAGTATAACAAATGTCCTACAGTAACAAGGAGTAAGAGGAAAGGTGCCTCGTCTCTCAATGCCCTCAAACATTCTACTATAAGTGCACAGCCGTTTGTACACTTTACACATTTGTGCACCTACGATGCACTAACAATGGACACTATGAAGCAATATGAAATTAAATTGTGTTGGTGGTGGTGGGGAGACTGCCGACATTCGATGTGCATACGATTTTCTCTAAAAACTCTGAAATTGCTTTGATGAGGGGTTGGGCTGTCGTTTCTACAGCCCCCACACCCCTAAATTGATTTCTTCATATCCTTGTATGGAAAAGTGCACAAACGTTCGTACAGTGTGCATATTTGTAAACCTACGATGCACAAACAATTGACACCAAAACAATATGAAATTAAATTGTGAGGGGAGGCTTTTTACCACCCCACCAGTTTAATTTCTTCGTATCCTTGTACAGAGAAGTGCACAAACGTTCCTTCCCTGTGCACATTTGAGAAACCTTCAATACACATACGATTGCCTCTGAAAAATCTAAAATTGTTTTGATAAGGGGAGGCTGCCTTAATACAGCCTCCCAAAATTAATTTCTTCCATCTTTGTATAGAGAAGTGCACAATCGTTCGTACAGTGTGTACATTTGTGAACCTACAATGCACAAACAATTGACACTAGAAAGATATGAAATTAAATTGTGTTGGAAGGGGGAGGGGGCTTTCTACGGCCCAGCAGTTTAATTTCTTGGTTGCTTTGTACAGAGAACTGCACAAACGTTCGTTCACTGTGCACATTTGAGCACCTTCGATGCACATACGATTGCCTCTAAAAAATTGTTAGATAAGGGGGGAGGGTTGCCGGTTCTACAGCCCCTTAGATTAATTTCTTCATATCTTTGTATGGAGAAGCGCACAAACGTTCGGGCATTGTGCAAATTTGTGCACTTATACGATGAACAAACGAATGATTTAAAGAAAGTATACATTTTATGTGGGGTGAAATTGGACGTATTTTGTATCTCTTTAGTAAAATAGCTGAATGTATCAGGTAAATTGTATGGAAAGCGGTTGGCCATTATTTATGAAAAGTAAATTAGTAATAATGCAAATACGCCACGTGGTATTTCGATATTGACAAAACACACTGATATTATAAGTGCTCGGCGGATGATTAAACAAAAGTGTATATAATGAATTAAAATTAATGAAAAGCACAGTACACCCATAGATAAACATTAGATCTTAATAGATCTTACATGGTAACTTTTATCCTATGAAGCGCCATCTAGGTGTAGGGAAGAAATTATTACTGCATATGTGATTGGTTACTTGATACGAATTTTGATTGGTCATTAATAAAACCGGGAATGGGTAATTTTCATATTTATGTTTGAAGTTAAATTTTTAAATCAACAAACAAATAAGTCTTTCTGCAATGTCGATACTACACTAAAGAGATATTTGTTTATGGATTTATGTGCTTCAAAATTTTTGTTCACCTTTGTTGACTTCTACTGTTGAATCATTGTTTTAGTAAATAAACTAATACAAGGTTCAATACATGCCCCTTCAATTTGATAACGTCATAAGTTTCCTGAAGGCAATGGTTGTAAAAATTTTGTTGTAGTATTTCATGCCTAAGAAAAAAAGGGAATAGTTTAAACAAGATATGTATTTATAATATATATAATAATAATACAAATAAACACAAATTTTAAGCATCAAACCAGAGGCTTGTTTGTGCACTATACAATTACATATATAAGTGTAAAAAATAAGGGGCTTACACAAGCAAAATAAAAATATTGTTTTAAAAATATAATTTTTAAATTAAAAACATATATCCTAATGTAAACTATTTTTAAGATTCCATAAACATACAAACGAAAACATTGAGATAATATTCAAACTACAAAATGTAGCTTACTATTCACAATATTTGCAACGACGATACATATTGCAAACCAGTATTCAAAAAACATAACATTAACAAAAAATTTAATAAATGCTTTTATAATACAAAAGCTGTTATGGTGTTTTAAAAATATGGCGATTTTTTCATCTCATTGATAGATTTTAATACTTTTAACATCGAGATTTTTTTATTAAATCGCAGCTGTATAAGAGCGTTTAGAAAAATACAATCACGATATTCTGTTCAATTCTAACTCAGTAAATAGCATTCATCTGAAGTTTAGGGGCATTATTTTTGTATAAAATTAATCGAATTAATTTGTATTTTGAAAATTTTCCCATTTCTCTTGTACCTACATTTGCATACCACTGAAATATAGTCTCCCTATAGTACGGGACAATGAATACTACTATAGTAAGCCTGCTTATCATAAAAGGCGATTAAAAGGCGCAGCAAGGGGCTCTTTAAAAACTGCATTGTGGAAAGATATGGGAACTTACCACAATATTTCCCAGGTATGCGTGGCCTAAAACACGAACTATGTATGATGGAGAGCTCACGAGTAAAATTGTTATCCAGAGGTAAATACCCCCTCATTAGGATCTCCAGGAGGGGATACTTGGGGCTCGTCATCGTAAGAATTTAAAACAACGGCTCGATTTAGTGATAGGGACTTGAAATAAGGTCATTACTTAAGAGTAGATAAGTTAACGAATTTATTAGTCGAAATGAGAAAAGGAAAGTTGGACATTTTAGGTATTAGTGAGGTGAAATGGCCAGATAGTATTGATTTTTGGAAAGATAATTATAGAATAATTACAACTTCTTCAACTAATGGACAGGCAGGGGTAGGAATAGTGTTAGGTAAAAGATTAGGACGTAAAGTTAAAGAGTATTTACAATTTAGTGATGTAATAATTATGGTTCGATTGAGTACGAAACCCACAGACACTGTTTTAGTACAGATTTACATGGCAACAACTCAGTATGAGGATGAGGAAGTAGAAAAGGTATATGAGGATATAAATAGTATAGTGAGAAAAGTAAAGGGAGATGAGACTTTAATAGTTATGGGCGATTTTAATGCGTCAGTCGGAGAAGGTAGTGAGGGAAAAATAGAAAGAAAATTTGGATATGGTAGACGAAATGATAAAGGAGAAAGATTAGTTGAGTTTTATCAGGAACATAGATTAGTAACTGTAAACACCCTATTCGAACAACATGTTAGAAGAAAATATACCTGGAAAGCGCCATATGATAGGGCTAGATACCAAATAGATTATATTTTAGTTAAACAAAGATTTAGAAACCAAGTTAAAAACTGTCGTAGTTATCCAGGGACTGACATAAATAGCGATCATAACTTAGTTAAAATGAAGTGTAATCTAAAATTAAAAAAATTGAGAAAGGTTAAAAGAGATGCATGGGATCTAGATAAGCTTAATGCTTGTGAGGTAAAGGAGGAATATAAACAAATATTAGATAATAACATCAAGGAGATAGCTATAGGAGGGAACGTAGAAAATAGATTGAAAGAAATAAAAAGGGCTGTATATGATACAGCAACACAGACTATAGGTAAGAAAAAAGTAGAAGCGAGAAAACCCTGGGTAACAAAGGAGATATTAGATTTAGTAGAGAATAGAAGAATGCTTAAAACCTTTCAGAGAATTGGATAGTGAAAGTAAGTAAAAATATAATAGAGTTAGAAATAAGACAGTACATGAGTGTAGAAAAGCTAGAAATAAATGAATGGAGGAGAATTGTAAGGGAACACAAGATGATTTGAGAGTAGGCAAGACAGATAGGGCTTACAGGACAGTGAAATAGTTTTTCGGGGAAGATAGGAAAAATATAATGGTATTAAACATGAGAATAATGGGCTTCTAATAAATAAAGTTGAGGTAGCAGATAGATGGAGAAGATATTTCGAAGATTTATATAAGGGAGACAATATGGATGAGATAGAGAACGACCAAGAAGAGGATGTAGAAATATGGTTCTCAAAACAAATTTGATAGAGCTGTTAGGGATCTTAAACTAAATAAAGTGCCGGGGATAGACGATATACCTGCAGAATTAATAAAATATACAAGTCGGAAAACTTTAAACAGATTATATGAACTAGTAAAAGTAATATACGACACAGGTGAGCTCCCAATAGCTTTCGAAAAAAATATTATTCTCCCAATCCCAAAAAAGTCAGGAGCTGATAGGCGTGAAAACTTTAGAACGGTTAGTTTAACTTCCCCACGCTTCCAAAATACTAACAATAATAATTAATAATAGAGTAGAAGCTTTGACTGAAAACTATTTAGGCGAAGATCGATATGGTTTTCGTAAAGACAGAGGGACTAGAGAACCGATACTAATGATTAGAGTAATTATTGAAAAAAGGAGACAAAACATAAAAAGACTCATTTCGTGTTTGTAGATTTAGAAAAAGCATTTGATAGGGTTAATTGAATTGTTATGTTCAGGGTTTTGCGATAAATAGGAATCTCTCATAGGGATAGAAAAATTATTTACAGTCTATATAAAAACCAAAGCGCAGTAATTAGATTTGATGAAATAGAAAAGAAAGCTAAGACTAGATATGGTGTTAGACAGGGCTGTATACTATCTCCCTTAATTTTTAATGTTTATATTGAGAAAGCTTTAAACTTAGCTAGAGAGAGAAAAGAGATAGGCATTAGTGTACAGTGACAGAAAATAGACATGTTACGTTTTGCAGATGATATCGCCATTATAGCAGAGTCTAGAAAACAGTTAGGGGAGTTTTTAAATATTTTAGATGAGATACTACAGAGTAACTACAGTATGAGAGTTAACTCAGGAAAGACAAAAATAATGACAAGTGAGTTACAGTCTAGTTCTAAACCAAAATTAAAAATAGGTAATACTGAGTTAGAGGAGGTAGATGAATTTTGCTATTTAGGTAGTATAATTACAAAGGACGGATATAGTAGCTAGAATAGCTCAAGCTAGAAAAATGTTTTTAAAAAAGAAAGACTTACTAAAAGCTAATAGTATTATTTTAGATAATAGTAAAAGTTTCTTAAAGTCGTACGTATGGAACGTTCAATTATACGGTAGTGAGACTTGGACAATTAAAAAGGTAGATAAGAAAAAAGATAAAAGCTTTTGAAACTTGATGTTGTAGGAGAATGTTAAAGATCAGTTGGACAGACAGAGTAACAAATGAGGAAGTTTATCGAAGGATAGGTGAGGAACCCTGTATGTGGAAACAGTTAAAGGTCGGGAGAGACAGAATGATAGGGCACCAGTTAAGACATGAGGGACTATTTAGTAAGGTCTTAGATTATAGACTACCAAATAAAAATAGAGTAGGAAGACCTAGACAAAGCTATATTAGTCAAATTATTAGAGATTTAAGTTGTGAAAGGTATGTAGACCTTTTTAGACTAGCTCAGAATAGAAAACCATTTAGAGCTGCATCAAACCGACTTTAAGGAAATTCGAAAGCAAAACAAAAAAATAAATAAATAAAAATCAGTTAACTAAATGTTACCATGAAATAACTCACAATTAGTTAGCGGTCTGGCATGTTGGTAGCGATTCATTGCTTAAGCCTTACCGTAACATATAACTTAATAAACGTCTCCATGACATATAGTAGAAACCACGAAAGAAGTCCTCTGCGTTATAGGTTCCTAACTCAATTCAAAACATACGTTTAAGATTATTTAAAAGCTTAACTAATATATATGATAAAGACAGTAATACAATTTGTACGTGTTTTAAATTAAGGCATACGTGAACACGTTCATCTGGGAAAACGACAGAGACGAGTATGTGTCCGTATGTTTTGAACTTTATACTTAAGAGGCGAACCTTTGGTAAAATTATGGTCAACTAGACAAAATGTTAATTTTTCCGTAAAGCAAGGTTGCCAAACTTATCGTACGGGGAAAGATTACAATACAACTGCCGTAAATAGTTTATATTACAGTTATTGTGTGTTTCTATTGAGATCAATATATGTAACTCAATTTATGAAAATGCGTTTTATTTTAACTGAGTTCATTAAACTCGTAAAACAAGAGGACGCCAATTTAAAAATAGTTAAAGCAACTACCTCTATGAAAATAAAATATTATTGACAACCATGCTTTAATACGGTTTGTATATGTGCGAAACTTGACGGAAACTTCCGAATCGGAATATTTATTGGGTATTAAAATTTTCAACTTAACCCTCTATAGGGCAGATATCTACAAGCAAAAAATTACACATTTTAATTCAAAAGTATGTTTATTGGGACATACAAAAATAGTATCCATAGCTAGTTTTACAAAGAAATAAAAATTTTCCATTTTTTTTCACTGGTCGCTTTTTAGACCAGTATCCATTTAGAACCATCAACTTTATTAAATATTTTTATTATGGAAAGGCGCGAAACATGGAATGCACAAAGCAACTTTGCACTCAGAACACTGCACATTGGATCTTTGCGGCTTTTGCAGTGTGCTGCACCTAGCGCATCTACGAGAAGTAGTTGACTGAGGTAAGTGATCTCAGTCGGACCGTATTCTCGACGCTGATTGCACGTCCATCAGTTTTCTTCATCTTGTTCTTTCCTGTGATCAACCATGAAGTCTGATGTTTGCGGCTAGAATAATCTCCTATAAGCTGATTGACTAGTATGCTTCTGAATCTAATATGAAAATTTGGTGTTTTGTTGGCCTTCGTCGATGCAGCTTTATAAATTATATATGAATTGACAACAGCACATTCGAAGAAATGGTAGAACAGTTTCAACCACCATCGTCGTGATTTCCATGCTATATTATAGCAGTCATGGAGCTGGTCAAACATATCTAGGCCCCCCATATTCTTGTTATAATCAGCTATAGACAAGGGACATCCAACTGAGATCCTTTCAAAACATTTGTTCAAGCGCAAAACTGTAGAAGTTTCGGTAATATTGTGCATTGTACTTGCAACAACTACGCACTTTTTTCCTCTGTCTCTCCACTTTGCAACCGAAATATTACCACAATTTACAGAATCATGTTCTCCAGAAGCTAATCTCTTATCGTCAGCAAGACTATTCTTCGGGAAATTCTTCCTATTCGTACGAATAGTCCCACACCCATATAAAGATCTTTCTAGAAGCTTGCTTAGCAATGTGAAACCCGTGAAAAAGTTATCAAAAAAGATACAGTAATGTTTTCCTTGGAACGATTTCGTAAGTTCGAGAACAACTCTCTCACCTAGAGGTCCATCGTGCTCACTCTCCTTTTTACCTTCGTATACCGAAAACTGCAGAAGATATCCTGTCGTAGCACATGCTATAGCCCAGATTTTGAAACCTCTCTTTATCGGTTTCAGCGGCATATATTGCTTCAAGCTAGTTCTACCTTTGAATGCAACCGTGCTTTCGTCCACTGATAAATTTCTTCCCGGGCTAAAAGCTGCCAAGAAATTTGTATTCATTATTTTTATCATGGGTGCTATTTTGTACAATTTATCGTAGTTGGGTTCTCCTTTCTTTGGCATTTTGGAATTGTCATTTATATGTAAGAAACGTATTATTTTCAAGAAATTCTTCATGGGTATTACGTCTGCAATTCTAGTCTTATGGAAGTTTATATCTGTTGACCAATAGAGTCGAATACTGGGTATGGTGTCAAGATTCATCAGGATGAATATTCCCAAAACAGCCCTTATTTCAGTTTCGGTCAAATCTAGCTTAGTACCTTTTTGTTCGCTATTCAGGTTTGACTGGGTAACAATTAGATCAATCAATTCTTGGTCGAACACACTTGTAAATATTTCTATACGTGAATCAGTATCAGCAGTAACTTTCGGTCCAAAGTTTTCAGTAAATGTGGACTTTTCAAATTTATTCGCAAATGTTGTAGGTATAATTCGTCTTGCGGTTTGCGAAATTTATGAGGAATATCGTCCTCATCATCGTCACTGGATTCCTGTTGAATTTGGTCAATTGGTACAAAATTTGGATCGATTATTGAGTCGTCGTCAAAGTCTTCGAAATGAAGAACATCACCCGTACGGCTTGCACGCTTGGGCGTGGAGGTTGATGTCTCGCGAATAGGAAGATCATCATCCGCATCAGAATCGCCTCCAATATCAGAATCTAAAGCTTGCTCATCCGTTATACTATCTATGAGATCGTAAAAACTGTCGGGGTCCATAGATTCTAAATCAGAAAACGCGAATCGACGCTCCATTATCGCCCTATAAAGGAAGAAGGCACTAAATTTTAATGGAATGCACCTATTCAGCACAGTATTTTAGGTTATGTCAAATTTAAATAACTATAACATGTAAGCCGGAAGTGTTAGGGATAAACTAATACATCCACTGCATTCAACATACATTTCTTTATAAACTTACCAAGTTTCGTGGTTTACTTATTACGGATACGCAAATTATACCGCACTTTGCAAAAACATATGCCGCACGTGGTGCTGAAACTGCACACACAAAGCCGAATACTGGTTGACAATCCAACCACTTCCCCCACTTCTCGCCAGTTAACACATATGTGGCGCAAATAACCACCACAATCCGTTCACGGCACGCTCTTATACAGAACTGGTCGAAAATTAAACCTTAAATTTTATTTTATCTATATTTTTTAGCCTTGGTTGAAATTAGGGCTGGCAAAATTCGAAAAAGTTGTATTCGATTATTCGAATTTTGCAGTATTCGCAAACCGATTAAACCGATTAATCGATTTTCTATCGAATATTCTTCTAATCGAATATTCGATTAATCGGTTAATCGAATATTCGATTAATCGATTAATCGATTATTCGATTAACTGATTAATGGAATAATCGGTTAATCGAATATTCGATTAACCGATTATTCGATTGTTAACAAATTTTTTAGTTAACTAATTGGCTAGTTCATTAATCGGTTAGTCAATCAATCGTATGGTTGTCTAGATAATCTATTAATCGACTAACCGTTTAATCGACTAATCAACTAGTCAAACATATTATTTCTAACCAAATAATCGTTTGTCTGATTAATTCACTATCGTGCGGGGTAGTCAATTACAAAATCCATCAAGTCGTGTTTTATTTCATTTTCAAGTATCCTCCGTCCAATAGCAAGATCTTGTCCTGAACTTGTACTATGTATGGTTGTATTTTTGTCTTCCTTCACGTAATAGCTTGTACACATAGGAAAAAGAGAACTTGGGCTCTATATACGTAATACAAATAATACGGCTATAATTTAGTTAGGTATTATAAGTTCAAGTTAGAAACAAACTTACAAAATAATTTTAAAATTCTGAACTTGCAGTTTAATAAGCAACAACTAAATTATAAACTATAATAGTGGACCCACTCAGGTAATCGGAAATCGAACAGTTATTAATACAGGCGTTTCCTTACTATATTATTGTACACTTACGTATAATACATAATCGATTTGTTAATTTTTAATAACCGCGATTTTCGATTAATCGATTAATCGAATAATCGATTAATCGAATTTTATTGCCAGCACTAGTTGAAATATCGACCAGTAACCTATAAAGGGTTAATTCATACGAATACAATCGATGACGCAGCGACTTCTTTCCTGGTTTCGACTATAACTCACAATTAGTTAGTAGTCTGGCTATTGGTAGCGATTCGTTGCTGAAGCCTTACCATAACATATAATTTAACACGTTTCCTTTTTTGAAGGGGATAACCAGGTAATATTTCATTCCCTTATAAATGGGAATCGTGTAAACATTTTGAAGTCTTTAACAACCATCAGGTTGCTAATATCAATGTAGAGCCAGGTAGATAAGAAAAAGATAGAAGAGTATAAGAAGACCTAGACAAAGCTATATTAGTCAAATTATTAGAAATTTAGGTTGTGAAGGATATGTAGAACTTTTTTAATTAGCACAGAATACAAAAGAAGTTAGAGCTGCGTCAAACCGACTTAAGTAAGGTCGAAAACAAAATGATGATGATTATTTGATTTTGTACACATTTGAACATCAGGGAGCACTTTATTGTGCATGTAAACTATATAAAATTTAAAAAAATCTTTTGCCTAAATCAGCACTCACTTACGTGGAATTAAAATAAAAAAGACAAAATCACGTACCAGACAAAGCTTTTCATGGAAATAATA
Organism: Platerodrilus igneus; assembly: GCA_036346225.1. Taxonomy (NCBI): domain Eukaryota; kingdom Metazoa; phylum Arthropoda; class Insecta; order Coleoptera; family Lycidae; genus Platerodrilus; species Platerodrilus igneus. Next base: position 3,557,699 of record JARFIW010000500.1, on the reverse strand, counting down.
CAAGAGATTATTTCAATGTCGTACAACAAAATCAAAACAATTTCTCAAAATCCATCCTAAACTGATTTTGATGTACAAAACAAATTCTATTGAACTTGCAATGGACCTTTTCTTTTTCTGCGTGGATCATTTTTTCAAAGTTTTTATAAGTGTTTTTGTTTATTTCTTTTGTCCACAATTTTGAAGATGATTGAAAAGTGTTTTTTATTTAAGCAGTTGAGTAATATCCTGGATTGTAGAAACAGTGGATTCGTAATCGCTTGTTTCTATTATAAAAGAAATTGGCAATACACAAATTAGTCATTTTTACTCTAGTCCACCAAAACATGTTTAATAGTTAATTACTTATAATCTAACATTTCTTAATTTTTCTAAATTTTTTTAAAGCAATGCTCTTTGCCTTGTGAAAAATAATAGGTGCAGCAGAAGTTAATTGTCGAGTATCTTTGTTTTGTCTATGAGTACACCTCCTTGGAGTCGTAGCAAACAAACGTGTAGTATTTGTATATTTGAAGGATATATTTCTACTTCATTGAACAATACTATATGCTTTATTCTGCCAATTCAATACATCTCCAATTACTCTAATTTACACTTCTTTCAAAGTCCCCTTAGCTCCTCTGATCTCGTATATCAATCCGTAACCTTGGCAACACCACAATCCCCCCCTTGGTTTGAACTAAAAGAATCTAACACCTAATTGCAAACATAATCATCCAACCATTTTGGCGGGCGTACCGAACGTTGACAACGACGAGCAACTGGTTCCCTTGAACTATTCGAACTGGAAGTAGCAGTGACATCTTCAGGGACCGGATCGTCAACAGTAGTAACAGGCGACGGATCCCGTGGAGCATACTTTTCAACATCATTTTTATGTCGTCGAATTTCACGCGACGGTGTTTGTATTGCCACTACTGGATCATTGATACTAGTGACCACACCTGTCTCCTCCTCGAATTTGGATTGAAATTTATTTTTAGAAAAGGGTCTTTTAATAAGAACTTCATCACCCAATGCGATTTGTTTTCTTGGAAATTCATTGGGGATACAAGATTTCGCTTTGTTGAATGAATCTCGATCACGAACACCTTGTTCCCAAACCCTTTCACGTATTGATGGCAATTTATCACGAATAACACGTCCAAAAAATAATTCGGCTGGACTTTTACCCGTAACAGTATGGGGTGTAGAGCGATACATTAGCAAGTACTCCAATATTTCTTCTCTACAAGCATTATGTTGTTTTAAACAAGCTATCTGAATAATTTTCTGCAAACACCGATTCTGCCTTTCCACTTGTCCATTGGCTTGAGCCTAGTACGGTTCCGTTGTATAATGAAGAATTCCAAATGACTTACAGAACGTCGTAAATTCTGATCGGAACTGTGGACCGTTGTTTGCTGTAATTGAGTTCGGAATGCCATACCTAGCGAACAGCTTTTTTAAGTAGGAAATTGTATCAAACGCAGTACATCTCTTCATCACTTTGATTTCAAAAAACTTACTAAAATAATCAGTTACGATACACGTGGTCGTTAGCGGTAAAGCCTTGAAATCAACGGCTATGTCTTGACACGGACCATCTGGAAGTTGGCGTCTGGACATAGGTTCCATGATTATTTCCTTACCAACTTTTTGACAATAGTCGCAGGAACGAACAAATTTTTCAGCTTCTTTGTCAATTCCAGGCCACCACACTTTCGATCGCAACCTATCCTTCATTTTAGTAATACCAGGATTTCCTTCATGTGCAATCTGTAGAACACGGTCTCGAAGAGCAGTAGGAACTACGATGCGAGCTCCTCTTAGCAATACCTCATCTACTACACAAAGTTCAGACGCCAGGAAAGAATAAGGTTTAAACTTAGGTGTTATACCTAACTGTAAATCTAAACAAATCCTTGCTAATTCGGCATCTTCCACTGTAGACTTCTTTACCTCGTGTAAAGTAACTGCTATCGGTACCAGTTGTTGTACAAACATAACTAAATTTCTTTCATACATCTCATTTATTGTAGTAATTGACTCATCCACTTGAAGTAAACGAGACAATGGATCTGCAATGTTATTTTTGCCTTTAGCATACCTAACAACGAATTTGAAGCTTTGGAGTCTAAGAATCCATCTTTCTAACCGAGCACACGGTTTCGAACGTGGTCCGAAAATTGTTTGTAGAGGTTTATGATCCGTAACCAATTCGAACTCCCGTCCAAGTAAGTATATTCGAAGTCTTTCTACTGCAAAAACTAGTGCAAGTGCCTCTTTTTCAGTCTGTGAATATCGACGTTCAACTGAAGAAAGCGAGCGACTAACGTAGCAAATCGTATGAATATCATCTCCTTTTCTTTGTAATAATACTGCCCCTAATCCCACGGGACTAGCATCTGCAATAACTATGGTAGGTAGATCCGGGTCAAAAAATTCTAAGCTGCTTTCATTAGACAGCAGTGACTGGACATGTATAAAATCTTGTTCCGCCCTACCAGTCCATTGAAATGGTGAAAAACGAGCAGTTTGTTGCTAATAATCTAATTCCGTAGAAAGGTTAGGAATAAATTTTCCGACGTAAGTTACCAGACCCAGAAATGACCGAAGCTCCTCTGCTGTAGCTGGCAAACGAAATTCTTTAAGTGCTTGAATTTTATTAAATGTAGGTCGTAGTGAATTGTGACTAATAATGTGTCCTAAAAATGAGACGGCGTCCTTTCGAAATTTTGACTTCCCAGGATTAATAACTAGACCCAGTTTTTGTAAACGACGGAGTACTGCTTGTAAATTAGCATCGTGTTCTTCTGTCGTTCCTCCAAAAATTAGCAAATCGTCTAAATAATTAAAAACGCCCAAAAGCCCAGACAAAACGCTTTCAAGAATTCTTTGAAACATTTCAGGTGCACATTTAAGTCCGAACATTAACCTACGATACCGGAAAAGACCAATATGTGTACTAAAAGTAGTTAATTCACGTGACTGCTGATCCAATTCAATCTGATGATAAACCTGACGGAGATCTATCTTGCTAAACACTTTTGCATCCTTCAGTAATGGGGCAACATCCTCAATCATAGGTATGGGATGCTTTTCGTTAAGTACAGCTTCATTGACACGACGCATATCTACACAAATGCGTAAAGTGTTGTCCGACTTAGGAACAGGAACTACAGGCGATACCCATTTGCTTGCTCCTTCGACCTTCTCGATAATTTCTAGATGTAATAGCTCTGTAATTTGGTCTTCGATTCGCTTTCGTAAGCTGTATGGTACTCGACGAAGGGGTTGAATGCATGGTGCAACACTTGAATCAATAGGAATACTCAGTTGAAAATCTTTAAGCTTACCTAAAGGCGCAGTTGGGGTCATAGAAATTGTTTGTACCCGAACTTCTGTACATGCATCCAAACCAACACGTAAAACTTTAAACTTCTTCGCATCATTACGACCAAGAATTGTAGTAAAATTCTCTTCAATGACAACGACAGAAACCCTATGCGAGATATTATTACAAACTACATCTACACTCGCCGTAAACAATACAGTATACTGAAGTTGACCAGAACCATCAAAGAAATTTAAATCAGGACTAGGTTCGTAACAGTAAAATTGTAAGCCATTTAGACGCAGGTTTTCCCAGTTTTCTTTCGACATCATAGTATGTAGTGCACCAGAATCCACGAATGCGGAATGTATTACTCCTCCGAATTTACATGCAACTATTTCTTCTGGTTGATTACCAGTTTCCGAGTTAAGTACGCAAAAAATGGATTCATCTGTCACTTGCTTGACAGTCGAACTTTTACCTGTGCCCAAATTTGAATTACCGCTTGAGCGACACATACGTGCAAAATGGCCAGTCTTTTTGCATTTATTACACACAGCGTTAAACGCCGGACACCTACTGTCTTTTGAAACATGACCATCGGTTCCACAGCAACCGCATATTAGTGTTTTAGATTCACCAGATGAAAATTTATTTTGCTTAGACTTAACTAAATTTGCCTTCTCTCCCATCTTCTTCTTCTTATGCCGTTCTGTAGTTTTGCACACGGAAGTCGAATTTGTAGAAAATGGTGAATTACCAGAAACAATTAAGTTATTAGCCATTATTCCAGCTTGTGATAACACTGTTTCAAATGTACGTGCAAGCCTTTCAGCTTCGTCCAAGGTCAGAGAATCTTTTTCCATAAGCCGGGAACGGAGTTCATTCGATGAAATGCCATTAATTAACTGACCTAGGATAGCTTCGTCAACAGCTGGTCCATTAAAACTACCCCGTTGAACTTGCTTTCGAATACGAGTAAGAAATGCGGTAATGTTTTCGTCCTTTCCTTGGCGCACTTGAGATAAAACATACCGTTCATACCACTTTGTACTTCTAAGCCCAATTTTTGACTCTAAACATTCTAAAGTGTATGTGTAAGCATCAGTACCATCAGCAAACTCGGTAACTGTAGGTAGAGAAAAATAAACATCTTGAAGAGCCGGACCGCCTAACAGTAAAAGTTTTGCCTGTTTGACCTTCGCATCAGTTATCTTTTCACTGATGAAGTAAAATTCAAGAGTCTGTTTCCATCTCTGCCAGTCATGTTGCAGTTTGAAGTGCAAATGACGGAATATGCATTTTCTCCATGTTGCAATAATTTTTCAAATTATTTTACATGAACCCAAAATCCTCGTCGCCAATTGTAGTATTTGTATATTTGAAGGATATATTTCTACTTCATTGAACAATACTATATGCTTTATTCTGCCAATTCAATACATCTCCAATTACTCTAATTTACACTTCTTTCAAAGTCCCCCTAGCTCCTCTGATCTCGTATATCACTCCGTAACCTTGGCAACACCACAATCCGTCACCTGTGTTTAGTCACAGGCAGTCAATGGGTTTGAATGTTTCTTATTGACCGAAAGGTGGTGAAATTGTGCTTCAGTGTCACGGCATCGTTTTTACTAGCGACGATGCTGCTAGAAAATACCACATATTTTGTTACGCTACTGATTGTAGATGATCTTACGCCACGCCACGCAAACTATTAATCAGTACCATTAAACAATAATTTCAATCATTATTACTATAACTAGTTTATTATTACTCCAATTTTTAAATTTATACTACAATTATTAGCCACCAATGGTTTTTTCAGTACACGAAAAAATAATCGAAAAAACAGTACATTAAATTTATATTAATATAGTGAACGTATAACGACCGCTACGACATAAACGACCTTGTTGATGAAATGTTTGCATACGAATGTAATAAAGTCGCTTGGGTTTTTATTGGAGCTCGATTTCTTGATTAGTTACACCAAGTCGGTCGTTTATTTAACAACTTGCTAATTTTTAAACAGCTAAAATCGAAAGTTGTATATTTTAGTTAAATCTTAATTTATCCTAAATTACTTAATACGATTAGGTTAATGAGAGTGCGAGTGAGACGTAGTCCAAATTAAAAAAGGGTGGACTACTAAGCAAGGTAGAAAAAGTGCGGTTAGTGTTAAACTTTTGGAAGATAACTATATTGATATTTATAACCAGGGGATTAATTTTCAGAATAGGTTGAGGTAAAGGTTAATACTGTCTTGAAGGGATAGAGAAATACAGTATATCACAATGTTATTATTCCTGTTACGTACAACGACGTCTTATAAAAATGTATACCTATAGGTTAGCAAACAATGTAAGTAAACAACGCTATCGCATAAGTAGGTAAACTGAAACTATGTCAGGATGCAGACGCGACTTGTTTTGCGTCACGATAGATTACTTTGAAATATAACTAAGTTAAAAACCTTGCATTTCACTGTATTTATTGCACAAATACTTTGTAAAAGCTTGGGAAATTATGTATTGGAATGGTTGAATCTTGAAAAATTCCCGTCGACAAAGAATTGTCAAATGCAAAGTTCAAAATAAAATTCGTAGTTTTTTAAATGGACAGCGTTCATTTCCTATGTTATTTTACTGCAAAAATTTGCATGCATTGGAATAATTAATTTTGTTTTTGTAATATATTCCATTCCCAATGCTTTCCTCCATTGATCAATAAAATGCATTTCCTTGTTCGAAACTAAACTGCATGGAGTCCAAAATTGACGGTCCAATTAGCAGAACTATCAAGTTTTCGTCTGTACATTTTTAAAATATCAAATTTATCTTTGCTTTTTGTCTGTATATGGAAAGGTTGCCGAATATATGATTCGTGTTCTTGCAATTATAAAAAAACATTTTAATCAACTAGTAGGCTATATGTTTATTTTGAAACATACTTTAATATTTTCTGTAAAAGATTAGCAGTTTGCGATGAATTAACCACTTTTACTAATTGTGTTTCCTTATAGTAGGGGATAAAGAATACTACTATAGTAAGCCTGCTTATCGTAAAAGGCGATTAAAAGGCGCAGCAAGGGGCAGCAGCCTTGCTGGCTAAAAGATATTGGAGGAGGGTCGGTTGGTCTCGGGCGATCCTCAATAATTTACAAGCTTGTTGGGGTTGGCCGTGACGGATACGGCTTTTGCTAAAATCTTTAAAACTGCGTTGTGGAAAGATATGGGAGCCTACCACAATATTTCCCAGGTGTGCGTGGCCTAAAACACGAAATAGATATGATGGAGAGCTCACAAGTAAAATTCTTGTCCGGAGGTGAAATACTCCCTCATTCGGATCTCCGGGAGGGGTACTTGGGGCTGGTCATCGTAAGAATATAAAACAACAGTTTGATTTAGTGATAGGGACTTGGAATGTAAGGTCATTACTCAGAGTAGATAAGTTAACGAATTTATTAGTCGAAATGAGAAAGCAAAAGCTGGACATTTTAGGTATTAGTGAGGTGAGATGGCCAGATAGTAATGACTTTTGGAAGGATAATTATAGAATAATTACAACTTCTTCAACTAATGCACAGGCAGGCGTAGGAATAGTGTTAGATAAAAGATTAGGGCATAAAGTTAAAGAGTACTTACAATTTAGTGATAGAATAATTATGGTTAGATTGAGTACAAAACCCACAGACACTGTTTTAGTACAGGTTTACATGCCAACAACTCAGTACGAGGATGAGGAAGTAGAAAAGGTATACGAGGATATAAATAATATAGTGAGAAAAGTAAAAGGAGATGAGAATTTAATAGTTATGGGCGATTTTAATGCATCAGTGGGAGAAGGTAGTGAGGGAAAAATGGTAGGAAAATTTGGGTATGGCAGACGAAATGATAGAGGAGAAAGATTAGTTGAGTTTTGCCAGGAACATAGATTAGTAACTGTAAACACCCTATTCGAACAACATGTTAGGAGAAGATATACCTGGAAAGCCCCAGGTGATAGAGCTAGATACCAAATAGATTATATTTTAGTTAAACAAAGATTTAGAAACCAAGTTAAAACTGTCGTAGTTATCCAGGGGCTGACATAGATAGCGATCATAACTTAGTTAAAATGAAGTGTAAACTAAAATTCAAAAATTGAGAAAGGTGAAAAGAGAGGGATGGGATCTAGGTAAGATTAATGATAGTAGGGTAAAGAGGAATATAAACAAGTATTAGATAATAAGAGCAAAGAGATAGCTGTAGGAGGAACGTAGAAAATAGATGGAAAGAAATAAAACTGACGGTACATGATACAGCAACACAGACTATAGGTAAGAAAAAATAGAAGCTAGAAAACCGTGGGTAACAAAGGAGATATTAGATTTAATAGAGAATAGAAGAAAGCTTAAACCTTTCAGAGAAGTGGATAGTGAAAGGAAGCAAAATATAATACAGTTAGAAATAAGATAGTACATGAGTGTAGAAAAGCTAGAAATAAATGGATGGAGGAGAATTGTAAGGAATACAAGATGATTTGAGAGTAGGTAAGACAGACAGGGCTTACAGGGCAGTTAAAAAGTTTTTGGGAAGATAGGAAAAATATAATGGTATTAGAGACGAGAATAATGAGCTTCTAATAAATAAAGTTGAGGTAGCTGATAGATGGAAAAGATATTTAGAAGATTTATATAAGGGAGACGATATGGATGAGTTAGAGAACGACCAAGAAGAGGATGTAGAAATAGGGTTCTCAATATTAAGAGAGGAATTTGATAGAGCTATTCGGAATCTTAAATTAAATAAAGCGCCAGGGATAGACGATATTCCCGCAGAATTAATAAAATATGCAAGTCAGAAAACTTTGGACAGATTATATGAACTAATAAATGTAATATATGACACAGGTGAGGTTCCAATAGATTTCGAAAAAAATATTATTATCCCAATCCCAAAAAGTCAGGAGCTGATAGGTGTGAGAATTTTAGAACGGTTAGTTTAACTTCTCATGCTTCCAAAATACTAACAATAATAATTAAAAATAGAGTAGAAGCTTTGACTGAGAATTATTTAGGCGAAGACCAATATGGTTTTCGTAAAGACAGAGGACTAGAGAACCGATACTAATGATTAGAGTAATTATCGAAAAAGGTTACAAAAAATAAAAGACTCATTTCGCGTTTGTAGATTTAGAAAAAGCATTTGATAGGGTTAATTGGATTGTTATGTTCAGGGTTTTGCAAAAATAGGAATCTCTCATAAAGATAGAAAAATTATTTACAGTCTATATAAAAACCAAAGCGTAGTAATTAGATTTGATGAAATAGAAAAGGAAGCTAAGATTAGAAATGGTGTTAGACAGGGTTGTATACTGTCTCCTTGATTTTAATGTTTATGTTGAGGAAGCCTTAAACTTAGCCAGAGAGAGAAAAGAGATAGGTATTAGTGTACAGGGACAGAAAATAGACATGTTACGTTTTGCAGATGATATAGCCATTATATCAGAGTCTAGAAAAGAGTTAGGAGAGTTTTAAATATTTTAGATGAGATACTACGGAGTAACTATAGTATGAGAATTAACTCGGTAAAGACAAAGATAATGACAAGTGAGTTACAGCCTAGTTCTAAACCAAAATTAAAAATAGGTAATACCGAGTTAGAGGAGGTAGATGAATTTTGCTATTTAGGTAGTATAATTACAAAGGATGGACGTAGCAGAAGGGATATAGTAGCTAGAATAGCTCAAGCTAGAAAAATGTTTTTAAAAAAGAAAAACTTACTAATAGCTAATAGCATTAGTTTAGATAATAGAAAAAGTTTCTTAAAGTCGTACGTATGGAGCGTTCTACTGTACGGTAGTGAGACTTGGACAATTAAAGAAGTAGATAAGAAAAAGATAGAAGATTTTGAAACTTGGTGTTATAGGAGAATGTTAAAGATTAGTTGGACAGATAGAGTAACAAACGAGGAAGTTTATAGAAGGATAGGTGAGGATCCCTGTATGTGGAAACAATTGAAGGTCAGGAGAGATAGAATGATAGGGCACCAGTTAAGACATGAGGGACTATTTAGTAAAGTCTTAGATTATAGACTACCAAATAAAAATAGAGTAGGAAGGCCTAGACAAAGCTATATTAGTCAAATTATTAGAGATTTAGGTTGTGAAGGGTATGTAGACCTTTTTAGACTAGCTCAGAATAGAAAAGAATTTAGAGCTGCGTCAAACCGACTTTAAGTAAGTTCGAAAACAAAACAAAAAAAATAAAAATCAGTTAACTAAATGTCACCAGGACATAACTCACAATTAGTTAGCGGTCTGGCATGTTGGTAGCGTTTCGTTGCTTAAGCCTTACCATAACATATAATTTAATAAACGTCACCATGACATAACTCACAATTAGGTAGCGGTCTGGCATGTTGGCAGCGATTCGTTGCTTAAGTCTTACCATAACATATTATTTAACACTTTTCATTTTTGAAGCGGATAACCAGGTTATATTTCATTTCCTTATAAATGGTGATCATGTAAACATGTTAGAGTTCTTTAACAACCATCAGGTTGCTAATATCTATGTAGAGTCAGCTGGATAGGAAAAAGATAGAAGGATTTAGGAAGATCTAGACCAAACTATATTAGTCAAATTATTAGAAATTTAGGTTGTGAAGGGTATGTAGAGCTTTTTTAGATTAGCACAGATTAGAAAAGAAGTTAGAGCTGCGTCAAACCGACCTTAAGTAAGGTCGAAAACAAAATGATGATGACTAATTGTGTACACTTATTTAACATTTGAAATATTGAAACGAACTCTAATTGTCCTTTGCCCTTTAATTCCAATAAACACAAGCCTAATAATTATTCTTTACAAGTATTTATATACTTGTTTACAATAGCACTAACTTAATTGCTATTGGTAAGCACTAATGTAATCTTCGAGAAACACGAATTAAACACTGTTGTAGCACTAATTTTCCTGATAATTTATTTATCTAATACATTTACATCACATAAGTGAATTTATATTTACATTAACTTATTAGGACATAGTTTAAACTAAAACTAAACTGTCGCAACGGGGGTCACAGATTCTTTATTCCGGAGAAATAGAGAGAAATCTAGAATATACGTCACCAAACCTTTCGAGAACAACCCTACTGTATTGCAATACCTATCAATCATCCTTTTTTATCGCTAAACAGATATGAGGCCGCTTTAGTAAAAACCGAATAATCTGTTACGTTCAAAACCTTACAAACAATTTTTCCTGCATTTGTTTTAAAATGCCCTAAAATTCCTCAACAAGCTCGATTTCCCGCCATTTGAATTAGTAGCATTTAACAAAATTTCTCAAGTAATTACTCTGTATAAAAGTTTGCTTTATAGAATCCAACATCTGCTTAGGAAACATTGCGTTACAAAGTAGTTGCAATACTTCCTAGCACCTGCAGTGATTACATTTTAATTAAAAACTGCATGCAAATGCACAGCTTTCCTCTAAAAGATAAGACCTCACCACCTGCCTACATCTGCTTACAATGGACTTGTTATCTGGTATTCTGCAGCTGCTAAGGTGTTACAAAGTAACAAAATTCTTCTCCTTTGTCTAAAAATCTTTGATATTGCGTTATCTGCTTGTTGGCAAGCTGTTACAGTTTGTATTTTGGCAGCTGTTGTCTGGAAATTCTGCACACTTGGTTCTTCGGCGATACCTTTAAAAGTCAAATACCCTACCCCCATACATGATTCTGGCCTTATAAAATAGAGACCGTGCTTTGAAAGAGATTATTAAAGATTAAAGATTGAATACAACATCCTCTTACCGGAGATACCTGTTGTAAAGTCGCGCTATTAGAAATGCTTTCTGTGCTTGTAAAAGTGAAGTTGGTGGTTCCAGCATTCAGCCAATAGAGAAATGCAGCCGCATTTTTCCCGCCTTAAGATGAGACCAGCACGAAGCTGATTGTTCAAGGTACAGTTTCTCTTTTCGTAATTCTTTTATGCTGCTGTGAAAAATAGACTTTTCATTTGCTGCTATTGCTTATAATTATCCGATAAATTGGCACCACCCCGTTACAAAACTTACATGCACGATGCACGAACAACTATGTTATTATTCTATCAATTAAAAATTAATTAATCAATGTTTATGTTGAAATCCGTTTTTACTGTTTCTTTTGTCTTTTTAACGTAAACCACTTACTTATAAATTTAAAACTAGTTGACACTTGAGTAATTTAAATTATTGTGTCTAATTTTTATGTTGTACTATTTCTTGAGGTTGCACTCCACAAAGCAGCATGTATGTATATATAATTTAGGTATATTTCTTTTCTAGATTTACTGTACAGTCTATACTTAATTTTCTTTTATATGTAGTTAAGGTGAACCATTAAGTAGGTATTTAGATTATAAGATGTTATATTTGCTTACTAATTTTTATATGTTATGACGCTTTGTTTACAATCACGATTACGCAAAATTTATTTTATTGTTTTGTAAATAGTCTTCCAAGATTCGATGTTATCAATATAGTTTCACCGAGGTTTCCAATGTGTTTTTTTCTATTTCACCCACGCCCCTCTCCGACATTTTTGAGCTAGCCCAACTTCTACCATTCTATCCCCCGTTCTGTTGCGGTATTCGGCGTAAACGGTTTCTTTACTTTTACTGTTTTTTTTTGTGTTTGCGCGGAATACCGTAACACATATTTTTGGCGCCCAACGTGGACTCGAAAAATATATATTACGGTATTTCGCGCAAACACAAAAGAAAACAGTAAAAGTAAGTAGAGAAACCGTTTACGCCAAATACCGCAACAGAACGCTAGCTCAAAAACGTCGGAGAGGGGCGTGGGTGAAAACAAAAACACATTGGAAACCTCTGAGATACTCTATTGGTAACATCGAATCTTGGAAGATTATTTACAAAGCAATAAAATAAATAAGTTGCGTAATCGTGATTGTGTCATAACATATAAAAATTGGTAATCAAATATAACATCTTATAATCTAAATACTTACTTAATGGTTCACTTTAACTACATATAAAAGAAAATTAAGCATAAACTGTACAGTAAATCTAGAAAAAGAAACATACCTAAATTATATGTACATGCTGCTTTGTGAAGTGCACCTCCTCAGAAATAATATAATATTAAAATTAGACACCCTAACTTTAATTAATCAAATATTAATCTACTTTTAAAGTGATTCGTAAGTTCTTTTAGTTAGGGTTTATACAGAAATACAAAATAAACAGTGAAACGGACTCTAACAAAAACTTTGAATAATTAAATTTTTCATTTAAAGAATAATAACCTAGTTGTTCGTGCATTGTGCATGCAAGTTTTGTAACGGGGTGGTGCCAATTTATCGGATAATTATAAGCAATAGCAGCAAATGAAAAGTCTATTCTTCACAGCAGCATAAAAGAATTATGGAAATAGAAAACTGTACCTTGCACAATCAGCTTCATGCTGGTCTCATCTTCAGGCTGGAAAAATGCGGCTGCATTTCTCTATGGGCTGGCTGGATGCTGGAACCACCAACTTCACTTATACTAGCACAGAAAGCATTTCTAATAGCGCGACTTTACATCATGTATCTTTGCGGTAATTGGCCTCTTTCAAAGCACGGTCTCTATTTTATAAGGCCAGAATCATGTATGGGGGTAGGGTATTTGATTTTCAAAGATATCGCCGAATTACTATGTGTGCAGAATTTCCAGACAACAGCTGCCGAAATACAAACTGTAGCAGCTTGCCAACAAGCAGATAACGCAATTATCAAAGGGTTTTAAACAAAGGAGAACAATTTTGTTACTTTGTAACATCTTAACAGCTGCAGAATACCAGATAACAAGTCCATTGTAAGCAGATGTAGGCAGGTGGTGAGTGGTCTTATCTTTTAGAAGAAAACTGCAGCTTTTAATTAAAATGTAATCACTGCAGGTGCTAGGAAATATTGCAACTACTTTGTAACGTAAAGTATCCTAAGTAGCTGTTTGATTTTATAAAGCAAACTTTTGTATAGAGTAATTACTTGAGAAATTTTATTAAATAATACTAATTCAAATAGCGGTAATTTGAGCTTGTTGAGGAATTTTAGGGCATTTTAAAAATAAATGCAGGAAAAATTGTTTGCAGGATATTGAACATAACAAACTGTCCTTTTCAGAATATTCCCTATATTTCTAAATTACCGTTACACTGCTTTCATCTTAAAACTGTTCGCTACCAGAACATTTTGTGAATCGCAAGCTGGATGTCCTTGTTATGATAAGAATAACCAGAGCCATTCTTACATTTTTCATAATTGATGGAAGTAGCAATCCATCTTAATAGCGGGTGCCGTTCCATTTGGGTTAAAGCCGCATACCAAGATTTGAACAGCGGTTTTCTGGAATAGTACTTCCAGCATGTTTTGTACTATCCTTCAGTCCAATTTATTGACCTGACAACTAATCTTAGATATGACCAACTCCTTGTCTTCAAAACTCCATCATCTGATTTTTGAGATCCACTAATGCCCTCCATTATTCCTGATAAGTGGGTTTACCAGAGGACACTTGTTTTGTCACTAGGTAATAAATGCGAGGACGTTAATCTCTGGTTGTTGTTGGTGAACTTGTTCTAGATCACCAAGTTTACTTTTGAACACCGTGGTAATCCCTCAGGTCATATTTAAATCCGCCGCTACGTAGTGTATAAGAGAGTATTTCGACGGCACATCAAATAAATCCCTGTTGGTCTCTTCGGTAATCCTATAGCTCGTTTTGCCGATACCCCTACATTTGATTATCCAATGGTCCAAGCGAAGCTACTACATTGGGCAGGAAACGAGTTTTCTGGAACTGGAAATTTTTAATTTTGCCAAACCCTTGCTGTTCCAAGCAAGGTAGGGATCTTTAACGTGCGTAACAACACCCACACACGGGACCTAGATTTTACATCTCATCCGAATGAGGGCATATTTTTGTGGAAAATACTCGTCTAACATTTTTCAAATGATCTGTTTTGGGAATAGAACCCGGACCCACTTTGCCGGTACCGTTAGTCACGGACATGTACCATTCATAATTTGAACCAAACCTTGGTTCATCGTCCTTGCTCCCTACTAGCTTCGTTTTACCATGTCCTCCGACATTGTTATACTCGTCACTGTTGTAAGGTGCCAGTCTATTAATGTGCACTACTATTATTCTTCCTTTTGGGAGCTCACGAAGCTTTTATACTACATCGTTGATTCGTTTCAGTACTTCGTAAGGACCCTTTCGATTTATTTGTAACTTTGGCAACAATCAACGCTCTCGGTCTAGGATTGTACAGCTATACGCGATTTCCCGTTTGAAAACAAGACTGTTCCGTCTTGATGGCATACTGGGTCTTTACAATCTAAATATTCTTTCTTACGTTTCCATGGATGTCATGCATTTCCACTTGAGCCTTACGACATAACTTTCGCATACGTCTACTGTCGAACTCAAGGCCACATAGTTAACGTATCTGGCGTCCCAACATAACATATGCAGAGTCTGTCTAATACTCTCAAGAAGCGTGGATCGGTAGGCCAATAAAAATATGTGTATGTATCGGTACCGATTCCTTTGATATTCAGAGACTACCTTGTAGAAATACGTTCCCAAGGTGCGGTTCATGCATTCTGCCATACATTCGATTAAAGAGACAATGTTGTTCTGGTCTTTCTCATCTCCAGCAACCGACAAACTTCTTGAAATAGCCTTGACTTAAAACTTCTGCCCTCGTCAACATGCAGCCTTAAAAGTATGCCAATATGGCAGAAAGGCTTTTTAAGTAATACGTCAGCGACGGCTGCTGCTTCCTGATAGAGTATGACATACGCCTGAGTCCATTTTGTAAAGTAGCATGGCCATCAAGATGTATTTCTTTCCAGAGTCAGTTTCGAGGAATGAGACTGCAATGTTAATCGCCACGTTCTCAAACGGGTTTTCTTCTTTTATGGACGCTTTATGGGCTTTATGGGCGTTTTCCCTTTACCCAACAGCGCACATAGCTGACACTTTTTGCACCATACCCTGGCGCCTATTCTTTTATGGGTTTCCTCTAGAGTTTTCTTGAGGCCTTCGTGTCATCCCGACATCCCATTATGTAGATCTTCTAAAATCACAGACACCCACCTCTGAGGAACCACTATCTGAAGCGTACTCACTGAGCCATCTTTAATTTGCAGGGTTCGCACCAAGATATTGTTCTCTGATTTCAAGAAATCCCACTGTGCCCAGTACAATTTCAGCGTGCTACTTAGCGGACTAGGATGGGTGCTCTCCTCTGATTTTCGAATCTATAATGACGCTTAGGTCTGAGCCATTCTCTTGTTTAGTTCGCAGCTGCTATAACTGCCAATCGTCGTTAATCACGATTGTCTGGCGAAAAGACCATATTTTGTCTCTAGCTGTGAACAATTGCTACAATCTACATAATAAAGACAGTTCGACAACGCATCTGGGTTACGGGGACTTATGCCCACTCGATATTCAGTGTCGAAATCGTACTCCTGTAGCCTTTCAATCCATCTGGCGACTTGTCCTTTCGGGCCCTTGAACTGCAGTAGCCACTTTATACTGCACGACCTGTTTTCAAGTGAAACTTTCGACCATAGAAGTACTTCTAAAAATGTTCTGCCGATTTCACTGCAGCCAACAGTTCTGTTCTTGTAACGAAGCAGTTTCTTTCCAATTTCGAAAGCACATTACTAAAATAACCAATCACTTCCTTTTGTTTGTCCTCTATTTGCGACAACACATTGCCGATGGCAACATTACTTGCATTCGTTTCTAATATGAATTTATCTTCCGACCGAGGGTAACTTACTATTGGAGCTGCCGTCAATAAATGCCTTAATAATTGTTACGCATTTTGACAATCTTCTTCTGTTAATTTAGTCAATGGCTTGGCAATATTCTCAAATCCACAAACAAATATTATATACTAATTCACGATTCCAGAAAACTGCGTAGTTTGTATTAGTATTTTGGTGTTGGTCACTCTTCCACCACCTAGCTTTCTTCGGCTCCACTCAGCCCTCTTTACCTCATTAAAAACTCTTATACTAACACAGACGCTTACCTGGATTGCTGAATCCAAAAACACCGCCTCACTGCTACCATGGTATAACCTAAAAGAAAATTTACTCTACATTCACACTCAAAATAACGCAATTCACAAATACAACACACTCTATTTACAGTCAATAAATATTACATTCTCATAAGATTTTTCATTATGTACACTTGGATACTTCGGACTAACAACAATTTTATTTTTAAGGAAATTTTTCACTTTGATAACCTTATTAAACAATTATCCTGTTAAAGTGAGAGGTAATTCCTTATACCTGACTTTATCCCTTCGTCTTAACATGAGCTCATCGTAAAACGTTTTAACCATGAGTGCAAATTTACAGCACTACCAAACAAAATTAAATAAGCCCTCTATACTTTTTACAATATATCCTGGTTGTCTATAAATCACTACTCCTTGACAACCTAAATAGTTTTAATTCACCTCGAAAGTCCCATAAATTTATAGTTCAATAAATACGATTAAAAAAATACACCAAAGCACAAAAGTAAAAAGAATCATTGTAAATGGTCACCACACAATGTTTGAATAAAAGTCGTTACCTGGTAACTATCTTCAACAGGTTTCCTCCAATTAGCCCTTGCAGATGATGCCGTCGAGTATAACTCTAGTTCATGGAACCGCTATCCGCTTGCATCAATGTCGCTCTCTGCATGCTGCTACCTCAAAATTTCTCTTCATTAAAAATAATCATCCACATCCAACTTCCAAAATTTCCAATTTATAACGAGTTAATTATTGATTGCTGCCTTCACCATTCATTTCCAAATTCTAATATATTCCAAAACCAAAATAGAGATCGTAGTACTTACATATACCATCTACGTTCCGTTTCTAATTCTTTATTTAACTTCAAGCTTTTATATAACTGGACATTATACCTTACACCCACTCGTGTGTAATTATCTTAATAAACAAAATATAACTTCACTAAATATTTCACTGTAAGTAACTTTGTAGAACGTAGGAACCACGAAAAATTCAAGAGAGCGTCACCCTTCCATTCGAGTGATTATATAGCCTCGGTCGCCCCCCCCCTTGTTGAAATTTAGCACCTAAACCTCCAACGGACAACAACAATTCCCGGTAAAACTGTAACGGACTCTCAATTCCGGTGAAAAGCTCCAACCGTTTTCGTTTTCTTTGAATATCGTTCGACAAACATCCCAAAATAATCGGAAAATCTCACAAAACCGTCAACCGACTCTATCCTTCCGCGAAAACTAGTCTGAACGAACTTTCAATTCTGGCTACGTCCACGCCTTCCACTTAAAACATATAGCGTCCCTTCACATTTATGCTTTTCTCCGATTGATATTTACCCTTCCGAAGACCAACTTGTTGCGCGTCTACCTTTAATATCAAATCACTCAAACTCTCTCCCTTGCTTTTAACCGATTCGTGTCTGCTATTAAAATTCTTAGAACTTATTGATTTTTCTACCCTCTCCCAACCATACTACTTCTCTAATTAAATTCTAAAAATATAGTGCTTCTCTTTCACATTCATACGTTCTGCATCGCCCATTTTCCTCTATAACCGCTTGGTTCTGGTTCCCTACTGTACTGCCTTCATGATTACCTTGATATATTATGTTGTTTCTCTGTCATAATTGTATTCTTCGATTCATCTTTGTTTATCTGCTCATTCAAAAGTCAACCAACTAACCAACACCAGTTATCTACTCTCCCTTACTAACACATACGAAATTGCTATCTTTCTTTGTAAAATATCGATTCGTATTCTTTAACGGCCACATGCCTTTGCTGTATATTGCTTACACAAATATCCAACGGTCTGTCTTTTTTGGAACATATTAAATTTTATAGCCTCGTTCGTTAAGATAAAGTTCCCACCTGTTTGTTGTAGGGTTTGAAATGTTTCTGGTTTTACCCTATATTAACGGATACAAAAAGCTTTTAATAAATAAAAGTGGTATTTATTTCGTGTTGCTTTTAAACCCTTATTATCCCAATTAAATAAATACACCTACAATTACATTAACCCTGAACTATCTTACGTTGCCTAAGCTCCATTTACCTATTTAAAATACCTAATTATCTTACTACTAAATTTATCAAAGACCCTTTACCTTGACCCATGATCTTCTGTATGTCTTGTTAACCTCCAATTAGCTTCTAATTACACAATATTATATATATTACTCATATTTAGACTAGGGTAAAAAATTAAATAATCACATCAAATAATTTTAATCACCGTGTATAATGAATATTATTAGATAATACGCGTTATTAAAACCGTGAAGCATAAAAATTTATTAGTTTCATTAAACATAAGAGATTTAAATCATGTACAAGACGCTTTATATCAAAAGAAGCAGTATTAAAAAGCTCTGCGTGTAATGTAATTATTCCTAAACAAATGGAAATTACGTGCAAAATTTATCTTAATTAACTCTATTTCAAGTAACCGGTATTGAACAAAACGTACAGATAATATCTATAGAAACTTGTAAAAACCCAATAAAATGCAAATCCTAGAAGTGTTAGTTAGAAGTAGGATGTTTGAACACACCTGCGTATTTTAAAAGGCAATTTCAGTTTAATTTGTTTAGATAAACATGTCGATTCTAAGGATATTGGAAACGGTCAGATGCTTTAGCACGAAATACAAAACAGGGTTTATTTAAAAAGCTCTGAGAATTAATATTATTTTGAACACCTGCGTAGTTTAAATATCACGTACGGCGAAAATTGTGTAGATAACAAATGGTTTCAAAGAATCTTGGAGAAACCGGGGCTTAATATTCACGAGAAGGTGCGATACGGGGTTATTAAACCCAGATAGTCCACATGGACTAAAATATAATCGATAATAAAGAATATCAATTTGCACCAATACGAACAGGTTAGAAAAGGAAAGAGAAATGCGTCAAGCAAAGACATATAGTAAAAGGCGTGATTTAAGCAACGTCACGAGGGTCACAATTGGTTGAAAATAGGATGCAAATATCAGAGGTAGAAACAACAATTTCTGTACAAAATTAATTAGTTTTTCTCGGACATGTTTGCGTGCCGTGTGAGAATTTCTGATATTTAAATGGGGCAAGTGAAAAATTCGTAAAAACCGACGCGCGAGCGACGGACTGGGAACATAGAATGAGAAATTCTTAAGAATTGTCTGTTTTGGGAACAGACCGACAGACAGGCTTTTGCTATATATACCGGTGGTAATATGAATTTCGGCCTCTTAGACTTTTGACTATTCGATGCGTTAAAAACTCTTACATCCGCGACTTGATTCAAGATGTTAAACAGTGCATTTTAGTTTGATAAAATAATTTAAAATTTTGCTCGTATATTTTAGTGATTCAAAATAGTTTGTTATTTACGTGCTAACATGAATGTACTTCAGTGCACTTAGATACAAGGTAATAAAATTTAGTATCACTGTACCAATTAGCAAAATTTACAACGACAAATGTATACACAAAAGTAGGCAGTTTTGGCGTATATTGGTGAAAGAAGTATGAATTTCTTTGTTATTTTTCGGGGTGTTAATAATTAAATGGTTCAAATACGTGTCTGGATCCACAAAACCAGGGTCAGATATACACAGATGAGTTCCGGAAAAGCCCAGAAACAACTTTAAATAAATGGTGATGGAGAAAATTTTAAAAGCGTTGAGAATTAGAAGCCGTAAATATAATCCTGTTGGAATGGTGTGATTAACTAAAGGGACGATGTACATTGAAGCTACGAGGACAGTAACCTTCAGGTAAATTATACTATTTTGTTTGACATTTTTGTGTGTGTTGAATAACTTTATAATTGATTTACTTTAAATGGACATTAGTGAAATTGTACTAACCATAAAATTTTAATTTTAAGATGAAATTTGCTTGTTTAAGTAGAAAGGGGTATTAGTATTGATGTTCTGAATTATGATGAAACTTTGGGTATGTCTTTGAGCTCAATTAGACGAACCTGGTTAATTAACGTAAAGGGGTGGTAGATGCTCCCTTTATACTCAGACTCCGGTCTGCTTATATTGTTATATTAATTAGTAGGCATCCAACAAGGACTTTCATTCTGGATGCACATTACAATGATAATAAAATTAATCTTGAAATTCTTTTTAAAACTGAATTTTATGCTGAAATTTAATTTGAAAATTTAATGTATTCTGAATATTGATGTAAATAGAGTTAACGTTGATGTTTGTGGTAGGAATGTGTTGTTTAATTTAATTTTATGAATGAGGAGGTTTATAAAATTAGGTGAGCAGCCGAGGCGAAAACAGGATCACAGCAGTTTATGACGCCCAATCGGTGGGACTAGAATTTTTTTGTTGAAAGGACCCAGTTCCCGCATTCAAAGGAGTATATCACAGCAATATATATATATATATATATATATATATATATATACCGGGTGTTCCATTAAGCGTATCGCGCGGCTGTAGATCATAAAGTATAAGGCCTAGAGCTTTGCGGAAAAAAATTTATTAAGTAAAGTGGCCAAGAGAAATTGCTGGAAATTATTTTTAAGTTTCAATTTCTACCGCAAGAGGGAGTATTTGCTAAAGTCAACAACAAAATTCAATTTTTCTCCCAAAATTTAAGCACAAGGTATTATGCTCAAAACGCGAATAGGCAGTTATCTTTATTATTCACAACTTTTATTTGAAACTTTTTTCTGTAGGTCGCACAAGGACAGCTGCAGGTCCTGGTGAATTGGTTTACATGTAAATAGGGTTATCTCACAATGCCCATGTTGGAATTTAATAATCTTAGAATCGTTTGAAAGAGAACTTCTCAGGGATATAAAAAAACGACTAAATTGATTTTTCTAATGTTTTCTAAATTTGTTAGAGGGCGCTTTTTTCAATCATGCCAGTTTTTGTTCATTTACTTAAAAAAATTAAATGGAAAGACATATTTATCAAAGCGGAATTGAATAAAGGGTAAAAAAACAAAGATTTTAGTGAAAATCGCACCTCGATATCTTTAATGGTTCTTAAGTTATTGCAAAAAGTATGTGCATTTTAGAGATCTATCCCAGTACTAATTAGAATTTTCCTGAATTTTCGGATCAAATATTTGAAATTATTTAGTCATAAATATTATTATAGCAGATGTTCAAAAGTGCCTTTCATTTAGTGACGATGTTTATAAACATTAATAATATGTCGCTAATAGATCGCTTTAAAATGCATCAAGTAGGCGATGAAAACAAAAACATCCATATCTGTCAACAGGTATAACTCAGTCATACTAGTTATTGTTATAGTAGTTAAATTGTGTATGCTCTGTGTGTAAGTTTGTTTGTTAATTTTGAACTACAGAAATGTCTTTCCTAATGCTGAAGCTTATGACATGTTTAGAATTTACTCCTCCATCGCTACTAAAGGTAGCTTCATCTGTCCATAATATGCGGGACAAGAATAAGGGATATTCGGTGCACATATCTTTCAACCAATGGCAATGATTCGATCTTCTGTCGGTATCGATATCTAAAAGGTTCTGGTGCAAAACTGTATGATATGGATGCAATTTGTGGTTTATTAGAATACGATGCACCGATGTCGTAGGTATCCCTAAATTTGCAGAAAGTTGCCTGGTACTTACATGCGGATCTGCTTCAACGCACGCAAGAACATTTATAACACTGTCTTCATTTGTAATTGTACGGTTTCTTGTGAGCATTTTAATTTGATGCACACGCCCTGTTTCTCTTAAACGTTTTGCCAATCGTGTAAATACCATTTTGGTATAATGTTTTCATTCAGGATATGCCATTGCATATTCACGCTCAGCAATAGTCGCGTTTTCAAAACTTTGAAAGTAAATTCTAAGCATGTCATAAGCTTCAGCATTAGAGAAAGACATTTCTGTAGTTCAAAATTAACAAACAAACTTACACACTGAGCATACACGATTTAACTACTATAACAATAACTAGTATGACTGAGTTATACCTGTTGACAGATATGGATGTTTTTGTTATCATCGCCTACTTGATGCATTTTAAAGGGATCTATTAGCGACATATTATTAATGTTTATAAACATCGTCACTAAATGAAAGGCACTTTTGAACATATGCTATAATAATATTTATGACTAAATAATTTCAAATATTTGATCTGAAAATTCAGGTAATTAGTACTGGGATAGTACTGGGATAGATCTATAAAATGCACATACTTTTTGCAATAACTTAAGAACCATTAAAGATATCGAGGTGCGATTTTCACTAAAATCTTTGTTTTTTGACCCTTCATTCAATTCCGCTTTGATAAATATGTCTTTCCATTTAATTTTTTTAAGTAAATTAACAAAAACTGGCATGATTGGAAAAAGCGCCCTCTAACATATTTAGAAAACATTAGAAAAATCAATTTAGTCGTTATTCTTGATCCCTGAGAAATTCTCTTTCAAACGATTCTAAGATTATTAAATTCCAACATGGGCATTGTGAGATAACCCTATTTACATGTAAACCAATTCACCAGGTCCTGCAGCTGTCCTTGTGCGACCTACAGAAAAAAATTTCGAATAAAAGTTGTGAATAATAAAAATAACTGCCTATTCGCGTTTTGAGCATAATACCTTGTGCTTAAATTTTGGGAGAAAAATTGAATTTTGTTGTTGACTTTAGCAAATACTCTTGCGGTAGAAATTGAAACTTAAAAATAATTTCCAGCAATTTCTCTTGGCCACTTTACTTAATAAATTTTTTCCCGCAAAGCTCTAGGCCTTATACTTTATGATATACAGCCGCGCGATACGCTTAATGGAACACCCGGTATATAAGTATATATATAAAATTAAAAAATTATCACTTTATTTACTTCCCGAAATGCTAGTTCAGACTAGAGATCATATAATTCATTACCTTTATACCAGGCGAAATAAACAAACTGTAATAACCTATAAAATAATCGTTTGTATTCAGATAAAAATTTTTTACTAGTATATGAAGCTTGCTTATTTTGCTAATTTGCAAGATACCATTAAATCAAATTGTAATGCACTTAGTCATTACTAACAAGCTCGTCTTTTAAAGTAAATTATGTATAAACGCTGTTTAAGGTTGTCAATATTATCTCCCTGTTCCAACCAATTCTTCTTTTTAAATTATATATCAAACAAAGAACTTAAATTAATAATCTATCATTTCAATACTGCAACTTCGACCCCACCGTTTTAAAAATTGTACCATGATTGATTTGTGATAAGTACTTCCAATTTTAGTTATTAAAAATGCAGTATTTGTATAATTTGCTTTCTCTTGTCTATTAACCACAGTGTTAAAATTTTACAACATGCTATTAAATTTTGTTGTAAGCCAAAATAAACATTTAAAATTACACTATGCTACACATTTGATGTTTTATGTACACATTTTATATCTTTAATAACAGATGTAAACTAACCTCAAAAAGATAGCTTCCGGAAAATCGTTTAACTGGCTGTTGACTAAAAAATAAACTCCTTGTGATACTGCTTCATATGAACAAGTTTTCTACTTTTCTTTTTAAATGTAGTAAACCCAGCATTTATCTTTAGTAATTCAGTAACTCATAATATGATAACTAAGTTATAGTTGCAAGCCACAAATAAGAAATAGTATTATATACGCATTAACCAGAAGTGTATGATTATTTGTTACAGCAAAAAATGTGGTATCTAAAAATGTATCGCTATTTACGGTACGCAAAATTCACGCTTAGAAAAATGTCTGAAATACGTATAATACACTGCGCTTTCAAGTTTTACTGTATTTACTACAACCGTATTATAACAATAAACCTACATGATGAATTCAAAACAAACTAATAGTCAAGTGTATATCTAGAGTATTAAAGAAAGAGTCGCCCTTTACGTCTGTAGTTCGCTACTGATATATTTTTAAGGTAACTACGCGCTCAAACAAACTGACATAAAAATGAAGCATACACCGTAAATTTCAACTTGCCTCTTTATTATAAAATTAGCTTGGCAACACTAAATTAAGTATTTTCCATGAATATGACGTTGTATAATGCTTAGAAATCCAATATTATAAAACACTACTAGTATTTTTGAATTTTAAATACAAACAAATTTACACAATTGAAAATCATTAATTAATATAAAATTAATGAAATAAAAGTAGATTTTTGTTTTGCTTAACGTTCTAATTAATTTTAACTTGATTAATTATGAAATATTTTACTTTGATGCGCGTTTTAGATGGTTCAAGGTTGAATTATCTGAAAATCGATTATCCATCGTTCTGAATGAACCTGCACCTTGAAGAAGGTCTAGATTACTAAAACGGGTGAAATGGCTTGAGTATTTCAGTGAATTAAAGAGCCAAATTATAAGTTTAACCAAATTAGCGGGGTCTTTGGCGAGGAATAAGACTAAGACAGGTCCCCGAAAGACTGCAGCTGCTCTTTCGGTACTTAGAGTGGCAGAGACCGTAGGGGTCAGTATGCCATTCTAAGACACACTACTGCGATATGGAAGGCAACAGAAAAATACCATATTACCTCCCAAATACACAGCGTACTACAAATGTTTTTAAAAAGATGGCAACCTCTGTGGTAAAAGATTTCGGAGTTAAAATAGTTCCCCATTAGAATTTCCGGAAGGGGACTACTTCGGGGGGTATGATCAGCAAGTTTAAAAGAAGAACCGGGAACATTTTGCGAGGCGGAGCATAAAGTGTTAGAAGCATGAAGCAAGCAGGTAATCTAGAGAATTTGAAAATTGAAATGGATAGGTTAGCATTAGACATAGTAGGGATTAGCGAAGTTCGGTGGTCAGAGGCGGGGAAAGCGGAAACTTTAGGGTAACTCATACAGGACAGGAGGGAGGAAATGCGGGTGTGGGGTTAGCTATGTGGGAAAAGCTAGGATATTGTATAGAAAACTACTTAGAAAAGAACGAATGATTAGAATCCATACCAGTAAATACGGTAACAATACAAGTTTACATGCCCACCTCTAACTACTGTAATGAGGAGGTAGAAGTGATCTACAAAGATGTCGAAGACATATTAAGATTCGTGAAAGGGTACGAAAATTTAATAATCATCAGAGAATTTAACTCAGTGGCAGGTGTAGGTAGAGAAGCGGTAGTAGGTTTATTTGGTCTAGGAACGAGAATCGACAAAGGAAATAGGCTGGTAGAATTTTGTGACTGTAGTAATGTAGTTTGTTTGAGGGTGAATGGTGTCCATCCTTACGTTGAATGCAATGCGATGCCTGACAGCGGTGATTGGAATGAGATTTCCATGCTTCGGTATCATGCGGCTGGTAGGCGGAGGGCGACATCCTTGGTTGGTAGAAACTGTAACAAGCTGATGGATGAATGTCCCCAATTCTGGCGCGCATGTAGGCGTCACGTACTCTAGGAGGTGGTCCTGATGACTTCGGAGGTGGAGCGGATACAGGCTGTGCTATCGCGGCCTCCTGCGTCCGTAGTGTGGTTAAATAGTTTACTCAATTTATTCCGTTAGATTTGGTGGTCATAACGAAATAATCTGTAGGAAAACCCTTAGTACACGAGGAGGTTGGTGACTTCCGTCTTGCGCTATCTTAAGTTCTCTCCAAGAAGTTTGGTGACGATGGCATAGGGTTATTAGTGCGATATTAGAAAATGATAATTACCCATTTCGGCCAGATATTACGGGTGGTTCGCATTGTATACTAGTTACATAATGCTGGACAATCACTCTAAAACGCCGTCATATAGTACTTCAATTCAGCTGAAGGCCCAAATGCCGAGACAACGAAGAGGCAAAGAAGAGAATGATTAAGACGTAATGCGCTCTAGTCTTTGGAGTTCTTTTTATATCCTGGGTTTGCTTGTGTTGTACGTTCAGACGGTTCTGTTATGTATTTCGTGGGATGTCCGGCGAGTCCACTATTGTTTGAGAGGTGTTTTAAGCGTGCATACAATTTATTTGTATGTTGCGTTTTTATTGGTCAGCTAGTTAGGAGTACGGTTGGTTGCAGACTCCTACATGATAAAAACAATTTACCCATCGCAAGTACATTATTTCAACACAGTGCTAGAAGACCATACACGTGGAAGATGCCAGGAGACAGGGAGATTCCAAATAGATTACATTCTTGTTAGATAGCGGTATAAGAATCAAGTAAAATATTGTAGAGGCCATCGGGAAGCTGATGTAGACACTGACCACAACGTAGTAATTATGAAAGCTACGTTTGAATTAAAAAATTTGAAAAAAAGGTGCACTTTGACCTTGATAAACTAAAAGATGAACAACCCACAAAAGATTTGGAAAAAATTCAAACGAATTGTTGAAAGATTCCTAGAGACAAACAGAGACAAACAAAAAGAAAATAGGAAACCATGGGCAACAAACCATATTCTGAATTTAATAGAAAAAAGGCGAAAATACAAAAACGGACCAGACGAAGCAGTCAAGCACAGATACAAAGCCATAAAATTGGAAATTAGTCACAAATGCAGTAAAGTTAAAAACAGTGGCTTGAGGAAAAGTGTAAAGAGGTACAAACTAAGATAAAAATTGGAAAGATAGACGAAGCATTCAAACTAATTAAAATAAGGTATGTGGGAGAATACACCATTACTGAAAAATTGAGGAAATGGATAGATGGCTAGAATATATAGGGAGTTTTATGCAAAGCCGGAACTAGAACAGGAAACAGACATTGAAAAGGATGACTTGGGATATTCTATACTTAGAGACGAGTTTGAAATAGCATAAAAACGTCTGAAAAACAATGAGACGCCGGTTACAGATAGAGTACAAGCAGAAACTCTAAAAACTGCTGGACAAGCAGTAACAGGACGTATTTTCCAACTTGTCGGCTATGTGTATGAAACAGGCGAGATACCAAAAGATTTAAAAATTTTCGAATGATAGGTTTAACTGCACACGTGCTAAAAATATTAACTAAAATAGTACAAAGACGGATAGAAAAATGGGCTAAAGAAATACTAGGAGAAGATCAATTTGGATATAGGCAAAACAGGTGGAAACGAGAGGCCATTTTAGCTTGAAGAGTGATACTAGAGAAAACAATAGACAAAGGAGAAACCGTGTATATAGGTTTGTAGATTTGGAAAAGCATTCGACAATGCAAAATGGGAAAAATATTCGAAATACTAAAAAAGATAGGATTGAGTTATAGGTACAGACGGATAGTACATAGCTTGTACAAAGAGCAAACAACTGTAATAGAATTAAAGCAGGAACGTAGAGAAGTAAATGTTATAAAAGAGGCAAGGTAGGAATGTGCGCTATTCCCGTTAATTTCTAACTTGTATGCCGAAGAAACAAAGAATACTGTCAAATGCAGAAGAAATTTGGAATTATTATGCAGGGACAAACGATTAATATGCTCAGATTTGCAGACGATATAGCGGTATTTGCATCCAGCAAGGAGCAGTTAGAAGCAGCTCTTATTGAACTGGAAGCAGTACTAACAGAGAAATACGTTATGAAAATTAACAAAAAAAAACCAAGGAACATAAGTCAAAAACCAGAAAGGTTAAGGATTTCTTCTACCTAGGAAATTAAATCACGCAAGATGGGAAAAGTGCAAAAGATATAAAACAATGATTCGCACAGGGCTGTGCTACATTTAACAATAATAAGCTACTACTATGTTCGAAGACAACAAACCTGGAACTAAAGACAAATTCGAGCTACTGCACTAGACTGCACTGTTGTGCACTTCTTTACTCCGACGTGTTCAATCGAACTTTTTAAGTGCGCACTTTTTTAGTTTTGTCGTGTTCGAGCAGTAAGCGGTGCAATTCAGTTCTGCACGCGCTCTGGGTAGCTAGTGCTACTTAGTGCAAATATAGCTGCTTTCGATTATGGAGTTTTAAAACCCAAAGGTGATCTGTACTGGGGAGCCCATAATCGAGTACACCAAAGTTAGTGTTTTACAGGTCGTTATAACCTGAGAGAGCAATAAATGTTTTTTCATCTACATCCAATTGGAATTGTATATCCCCATTTACACAAATATAAATTCTTTTCATCACGATTAAAAGGTTAGGTTTACTACAAGTTAAGCTGCTAAAGCGGAAGGCCAAACTGAACTTAAATTTGTGTTCCTACTCAAACAGCACTCGCACTAACACCATACAAACCTCGTGGAGTGCATGACGTCATCGTCGTGCAAATAGTGCTGGTAGCTCGAATTCGCTATAAAAAACGACTGCTGAAAGCATACGTGTGGAGCACAACACTGTAAAACTGAAACGTGGACAGTAGGAGAAGCAGACAATAAAAATGTAGAAGCCTTTGAAATGTGGTGCTACAGACGTATGATGAAGATATCATGGACAGTTAAGAGAACAAAGAGGTACAAGAAATGGCAGGGGACGAAAAAAATACGTGAAAAACAGTAAAAATTAGGAGAGATAGAATAATAGGACACGGTCTAAGGCATGAGGGATATATTGGGAGCAGAGAAAGGAAAAAGGAGAAGTAGGGACAGACCTAGTTTATACTATTGCGCACAGATAGTGAAAGATGTAGGCTGAGGGAATTTCAGGGTAATGTGTAGATTAGCGCAGAAAAGGAAACAATGGAGGTACGCCTCCAACCAGTTCCAGGACTAAAAACCTAATGATGATGACAATTACTTAATTTTGTATAGAATTTTATGAAATTTTTTATTACATCTTGCAGGTTCAACTTGATATTAGTTCATTATAACTGTTTTATAATTAAAAATTGCATTGTAAAGTAATCAAATGATGCACCAAATAACTAATTTAACATTTATTTGCTCTCTTTAATTGATTTGATTTTCTAAAAATTATTGATGTTATGTTTATTCCAGTTAATTATAAAATTGATGACTACTAAATAAATTTAAATTGTTTATTGGTTGCTTTTGAGTTTAAAAGATTACAATTAAAAGGCTTAATTATTACTAATGGCTATTTACATGTGTATTATTTATCCACGCTGTTCGAATGAACGGAAAATTGTCTTTGTACAATTTAATGAAATTGAGAACCTAATAGTACTAATTAACTGTTATACTTGATCTATTACATGTTTGAAATTTGTAGGATTTGATAAGGATCAAAAATGGAAGATTGGCCACTTTTTTTGAAGTTCTTTTTGCCTATTAACCAATAATCAAGACAGTTATAACAATTATTCTAACATTTGTACTAGCTCACTTGGAGAAGTTAGACTAATGAAAATAAAAAACAAGGCTATATCGTCTAGAAAACGAGGTAAAACGAAGAAACAGGTCATTTATATTTTAATGAATTTACGTAAGTGTTAAATACTCTTTCAATTTAAAATAATCCAACCTTGATAGATGATGTAATAGCGCAAAATAAAAGTATGGTATTGAACGTTGTTTAATTCCTGAACTATCTCTATCAAATTTAATTGATAGATAGTCCAGTTATTTAATGAGAGTTAACAAAGAGTCTCTTAGACTTTACGCAATATAGCAGACCTATTTAACTTAAATGCGATTAGATTATGACCTACTGCATTAGTAAACCATTTATAAACATGCAAATCGGTCGAAATATTTATGTATTAAAAAGGTCAGTAACTCTCAATTAGATATTCATTTATAAGTTCTTCGATATCAACTTGGTTATTAATACAATGTTATAGTGAAACGTTGTCATTAGTGCGTTCTCATATCCTTGAAATACATATAGAGAGTACACACTAGAAATGACCACATAGTTTCTGCGTAATTCAAAGAACATCCATTAGATAACAGGCATTCAGAATCTTATTAAAAATATTATCTAGCAATATAATTTAACTATTTAATTATCACTGGATAATAGTACACCAATTACTAGAGAAATGCTGCAAAATGCCAAAGAAGTAACTAGAAATAGACTTTTTTCTGCCAAGAAGTTAACGAAGAACATTTTCAACATAAAAAATAGTTATGAAACATTTCTGAAGATGTGATATTAACAATAAAAGAGAATTGTCCTTAAGACTAAAAACTACGTAATTTATAATATCTGTGAAACTGCTTAAGCAGAACCAAACATGATCTGCGTTCTTATTGGTTGTTTGGCCAATAGGAAAAGCAAGCATAAAGAAGACCCTTTATCAGTATTTAGGAGGAGTCTATTGTGCACAATTATTTTAATTGATCCATATGCCTTAAGTGAGGAAGCAGGGTAGATGGTGGCTGCTTGAGATTTTCGTATCTACAATATATAGAATGATAAATAAGCTCATTAAATCTAGTTTTCCATTTCTCTCATTCTAAACAATATACTTTTGAAAACACGCTAACTCTGAATAACTAATCTCATAAATCCCCAGCCTTTGCAATTTATGTACGTTGTTACGGTATTCCGCACGGACAAGACAGAAAAGCAAAGTAAGCATGGAAAATCTCCCGCACCGAGTACTGCAACAAAAAGAAGAAAAGGAATCCAAATAAGTAATGCCGGGCTAACTAGAATGTCGTAGAGTGGGATAGGTCACACAGAAAGGAAAAGGAAACCTCAAGAAAGTAACTTTATTTATAAAACCTCTAATTAAAAACATGTTATAACACGAAAGGAAAACTAACCCGCGACGAAAACAATATTTTTTACAAAATATCCGGAAGAATTTACATAGTACCAAAAATCGAAGCAAAAGTAATTAATACATTTCTGACTTACCTTACACTAATTGTTACTCTCAATCATAATATTTACATAAAACAACAATTAAAAAGGAATACAGTGAGTTATTTTATTTACCTTGTTATAAGTTTTATCCCTTTATGTAAAATGCTATTATCGACACTTAGGGTTTCTAACAATCATAGCTGAGCCTAAATATAAAAAGTTAAAGGGTGGCTACAATATTATAGGAACGCCTATAATTTGCACGCTTAGTTTAAGAAGTACCTTATGCGGAGAGACACGTGTTAGGGTCATGGGCGATTTTGTTGATAAAAAAATTTTAGGCGCCACTGCGTTTAAGAAAAATGTCAGCTAAAAAAACCACAAGGGAAACGCAAAAAATTCATAAGTAACCTACCTCATAAATAGACCCACGACTTGAAAACATGCAACGGCATATCAAGTTAAACCTGAAACGTAAAACAATTAAGTTATCTCAAAGAGGAACACCATATGTGTCCTCACAACAAATGTGCACCTGTATTTTTCAAAAATCTGTGAAGCTCATTGAAAAAAAATGTTTTTAATATTTGAAGTCAAAAGTATAATGTCCATTAGAGTACAAACAAGTTTAAAGATCAAAAATCCTTTAAGGTATTTACAAAAAAGTTATCTCGAACTCCAATCGGACAGGCCTGGCGTGTTTGGATCTTAATTCTATTATTTATCTACACATGTTTAACAAATGAACTTCGACCTATATGAAACAAACAGATCTTTATGTTTTATATAAAACTTTGAATTCTAAATTTGATATATAAAAAAATTTTTAGCCAAAATTTTCAAAAGACTATCATATTTTTAAACTGAAGTTAAATTAAAAAGTAATGCTCCTGCTTAGAACAATTTCAATAATGATAGTGGCATTTTAATATTATGATTTTTAGACTAAAGTTAAATTAAAAGGTTCATGCTCTTACATAGAATAATTTCAATAATAGTAATAGCATATTCATATGATGATACGCACAATGGTAAAAATGTCAAACAATATAATGAAAGTCAATCACTCGCCGGTATTAATTTTCATGGTAACAAAGGTTTTTGAAATACCTGGTTTCCATAAATGGAAAAACTTC
Organism: Platerodrilus igneus; assembly: GCA_036346225.1. Classification (NCBI taxonomy): domain Eukaryota; kingdom Metazoa; phylum Arthropoda; class Insecta; order Coleoptera; family Lycidae; genus Platerodrilus; species Platerodrilus igneus. The sequence goes on along the minus strand of JARFIW010000500.1, from coordinate 3,525,550 downwards.
TTTCTTTACAACAACCATTCCAAAGCAGAAGTAATAATCTTTACCACACGGGCAAAATTCCTTTCATTAAACTTAAATAAAACAGCTGACGGCATGACGTATGTAATCCCAGTTGAATAAACACGATTTGTGCACGTTTACTATTTCTTGATACATAAATTTTAATATATTACTAAAAAGAACATTGATGAATACTGAAATTCTATAATTATATTGAACATTATTTAAGTGGTAACGACAAAACCTAGAAAGATTAGACGGACATTATATCTAATTTCAACCAATTCTTCAATGACTAGAAAAACTCTCCCTCATTGCAAATAGCGATCCTCAAACAACACTTGGCACAAATTTGTGCCCACATCTTTTCACCACGTTTTACTTATATCACCGCATTGAAGTCAAAATGGCTAATCTCGTTTAGAACCAAGTCTTATCTTTTTATTAAATGAAGCTCACTCTGTGCGCCGGCACTAACCTATCGACACACAAGTCGAAAGCAACAATCTTTAACGCATTTTCAAACACACCCGACTTGAGATGCGTCACACTTAAATAATATTATATTCTAAATTTTATATAGATGGAAAATCGTATTGTATAATTAATAACCAGAAAGGAAAAGCTGTTTTCATTAGCATATTCCGACAGTTTGAGTAAGGTAAATTTAATTGCAACACCGTAGCACCTGTAGTTATGCGATGAGTAACCTAATAAACTTAACAAAAAATCAGACACGATTCTTCCTTATGGAGGTCATCAAAGCGACGCAGAAAAGAAACAGGGGTTCTTACAGCTTAGCATGACGTTCCGTTGCGGCCCAACAACTAATTGTAGCCGACATCTGCTGGATCACAGGATACACTATACCAAATTCTTTTCTTTTCAATTTTTTCGACCAATAGCTAATAGTAAATCATTATCTGACAGAATTTATGTATATACATGTTACATAGTGTTGGGTTGAATTAATTGAAAGTAAATTAGCGCCAATTGCAGTAGATAATTTGGTTGTTGGAAAAATTCCATCTCTCAAAGAAACAGCTTCATATAAACTAATTTCAGAACCCATATTATAAATTTATTAGCTGTAGGAACCTACAAATTACTAATTTTGCAGACAGTTACACATTTTTTGCAGCGCATGTTTATCCGCGATTACTGATAAGGTTAGGTAGATTCGACACAAAGTTTATTCAACTTGGCGACTAGAACGTACTACTTCTGTCTTATCACGAAATCCATGTTAAATATATCGATAAATTTTTCTAGGAATATCTCGTAATTCGGACCGTTACAAGTCATGAGGTGGATCTAAAATAACAGTTCAATAACAAATCCTGGAATATGCCACATTAGAAAATCAAGCGCCAACAATTATCGATAACGGGAAACCCAATTGATAATTTGTATTCCATTGCAATGTATGTACTTTTCAAGAAACATCCATATATAGATAAAGAAACTGGCAAATTCGACTTGAATTGAACTCATTAATCACAAGAAAACTCATTTCATATAAAACGCGTTGTAATACTTTTAAATAAATCAACCATATTATTTCAGAAAGTAAACGTTGCTGATAACCAAATACATTTTCAATGCTATATCATAAATAGAGATAGATTGAAGTACTTAAAATTGTACTAAACATACTAATAAAATTCTACAGAGTGATGAATAAGTAATCATTTGAATTTAGAAGTCTATCGAAAAGGTAATGAAAATTCGGAAATAACCGCAAATACAGTAAGAAAGATGAAATTTAATTACATAAGAACGAAAATATTTACGTGCAGGGACGGCACGTAACAACTGGTCTTTTGAATTACGTTATTACTAAAAGCAATTTTGTGATAGTCTTGTTTAAATAATTCATTAGGTTTAAGTAGTACGATGAACAGGAAATTTGACATATCGAGCACTGTCCTTAGTGGTGATTGGACGAAAAGTTGTTGATTTACGAATGTTAATTGTACGTTATTTTTCTAATAATATTCCTTACTCAGTATGTCTTCACTCAAAAGAAAATTAAATAATCGATTGACCAAAGAATTAAAAGATACTAGTTTAGGCTATAATTTTTGATCAGAGGAGGATAAAATGAATCATTTTGAACATGGTAGATACGTAAGATCTCAAAACGTCAAATATATTGTTGAAGTCAGCCATTCTGTTAAACGATTAAAAAGGGCGCCAACGTCTAAAGGCATATACATCAATTGAAATAATTAAACACAAATTACCGTTCCTAAATACCGATAAGGAGTCCATAGCTCGAACGTGTTTGCTTTTCTTATTTGCCACAAAAAACCAATGAAAACTCAAAGCACGTTTGGTCTCACTTAAGTAGTTTCACAGGCAGTTTTTAGTCTAGAGTCACTATTCGCATCTTAATGTGGAGAATATCCTCGTGTGTTCAAAAACCACATTAATTAATTGTAGGTTTAAAAGGCTGTTTTTTTAGCCTACGTGGTAATGAGAATATTTTCAGATGTGTTCCTTTTATACCGGTGGTTCATTTTTTACTGATGACGACCACTTAGTCATCGAAATAAGTAGGTAGCATTTAATTATTTTTGTGGTTAAGAGCTTATAATTACAATGAAAATGATTTCAAAATAACGATTATATGTGGAATTACGAGCCTTTTCAAATAAGCCATCGCTTAACCTCGGTTGCTATTAAAAAATTTTATGCTGGTGATTACATCTTGTGTAAGGGTTGCAATTATGAAAGAAAAATCTTAGAACGAAAATGACAAAAATAAAATCGATGTGTATACAAGTTTTTTCAATTATTTTACTTAATAGGAGAAAAACGCTTAAATTCCACGCAGTATAGTCTGTAGTGGCCTCTACTGCTAGATCAGCTGCAATTTTGTTTGACGTTTGTAAATTGAGCTTCGTTGCACTACATTACGTTTGAAATAAACTTAAGTCTCGACTGTTCTTATTGACGAACCAGTGACTATAATTTACTCAAGAACATAAATCTTGAGACTACAGACGTGGAACATTATAAAGGTACATTTCTTTTCGGAGGACCATTGAAACAAAATTTTGAGAAAGGTTTAATTGCGTTGCTAGATATCGAGAACCAATTCTTTCTAACTGCATCAACTACATTCATTACAGCAAGAACCCCTCTATGGTATTGTATTGGTGTGCTACCAGTTTCTTTTACCTTTAGGAAGGTTCTAGCAAACATTCAAATAATGGTTTACGCTTATTTAGGAATATACGCCAATATGCCCAACTGTACCTTTATCATTTCAATTGCAGTAGCCGCGGAGATATACAATATCTGTTATTCTTCGACCCACTGAACTTAAAATATTTTCATAGTGTAATAAACTGTCACTACATAAATTAATGCATTGTTTTAAAAAACAACCAGCCATACAGTTAAATTTGCGATAATTTAGATAGCTACTGATGGTAGAGAAAAGTGGCCATGTATACGAAATAACATTAAAATAAACAAACAACCAATTACTTCAAACACTTACCTTTGCGGTTATAACGAAGCGAAGCACATTTATTTTATTCGGCCGTACAAACGGATAACGATAGAAACAAACTGTAGAATGCGTCCGTCTTTTACGGGAAACAAAAATCGACTCTTCTATGTGGTTCTACGTAGAACATCTAGAGATGCGGCCTTCTACAATGAAAAATCGATACTACCATGCTTCGTGTTTTCCAAGGTGATAAGAATGTTCTCGCACATGCAAAGAGCAGAGTTTATATCGCCGCACTTTGTACAGGCACGTGCTTGAAGTAATACACGGTATTTTTGAATAACAATTAATATACCGGGCGGATGCAAATAATCAACAAATTTCAAGGGAAAATAAATTTAGCTGTAAATTATGTACAATATAAACGAAACATAACCTTAAGCGGTAAATTATATACAATATAAACGGAATGTACATTAAGCGGTAAATTACATACACTATAAACGGAACACATAGTTTACTTCATTTATTGTAGATATTACCGTAATTAATTATGTTTAATATTATTTAAAAAAGAAATTTTGCAAGTTACATATTTTTAACCACGCAGTATTCCAACAGCAGGCCCCGCCTCCGGGCGAAACAAGGTGAGCAGCGGAATGGTGACAACTCGAGGAGGTTTTCCAACTATGCGGAGCGCCAAAGAATGGGGACACAAGCGAAATCGTTGGGGTGCACATCCGTCAGTCCTGTTCGACGAGCTACCCGACGATGGAGCGGCTTGTGACGAATAGCCATCCTGTCGGTCGAAAACCATAGGCCGGTGGACCCAGGATTTGGATATCGTATAGTTGGAGAGCAACCAAGATCAGGTCAGTTACTCACCCCATCTACCAACCGCAAAAACACAACAAAATCTGAGACAACAGAGATCAACGAGACAGTCAGAATCAATTAGATTAACTCTGTGAAAGAAAGTTGTACTTTAGAGGTCCAGGATCGACTAAGCTGAACCACGCAGTATGGAGTGGCGGTGGCACTCTCTGTCTATAGAGTATGTGGAGTTTTCAGTTTAGTATCTCATTTAAACAGTTTATAAAAGCGGATGACTGTATAACTGCTTCTAAACTTTGCACTCTATAATTAATTTCGGTGTGATTATTTGAAAAATTATTTTTTAACTGTTCGTAGTAGTGATCCTTAAGGAGTTAAGCGAACTAAGTATGCTTAGGTGGTTTGGACATATGACAAGAATGAACGAGGATAGACTTACCAAACGTATATATGCAAGCAAGGTGAGTTGTAGAGCTGCAAGCGGCAAACCACGTAAAAGATGGTTGGATGTAGCAGAGGAGGTTCTGAAAGAACGACAGGTGAGAAGTATGAGGAATAAAAGAGCATTCCAAAAGCAATGTATGAATGTTACAGAGGCAAAGGAAGTGTATAGGGACCGAGGATGTGGAGAAAGATTGTGAATGGTGCTGGGAGTAAAAGTAATGTAGTACTCTAAAGTTATACCGTGCATATTTTCCCAGTAAGAAGTGCTAGGTTTGGTTACCCAGGAAGAGAATATCGTAATTGGTGTTGTTGTTGTTGTTGTTAGATTTTGAATTTGCGTTCATTAAATCGAGTAATTAGAAGTTAGGTTGATGTATGATAGGATATACATTTAGATCGGTCTATATTTGTAATTGAAATCAGCGGTACCGATCGCGGCTCAATTGGTTAACGCGTCGGTTATCAAAACCGAAGGTTACAGGTTCGAATCCTGTTCGAGACCATATATTATCCATCTTTCAATTACTAGTTCACTTTGAAATGATCATTTAGGGTTTACATATAAGTTTAAGTTATTATTTCATCTTGTTAAGTAATATTATGGTATTAATAATCAACGTGCTTTGTGCAGTTACCTAATTCTTTGTATTTAATAGTCGGTCTATAGCTGCGAATTTGAACGTAATTTCTTGTCTATATCTGGCATAAGCTAAAACTTGTCACTGTCTATGATTGACAAAAATGCCAAACGTAATTGAAATATAGGTCAATGTATAGTTGTCTCCGTTCTGAATGAACCTGCACCTTGAAGAAGTTCTAGATTACTAGAACGGGTGGAACGGCTTGCGTGTTCCAATGAGCTAAAGAGCCGAAGCAAAGGTTTTACCAAATTGATGGGGTCTTTAGATTAAGAGACGTCCACGAAAGAGCAGCAGCTCTTTCGGTAGTTAGAGTTGTGAAGACCATAGGAGTCGGTATGACATTCTAAGACACACTACTGTGACGCGGAAGGCAACGGGAAACCACCACATTACTCCCAAGTACACAGCATACTTAAATTGTTATTTAAGATGGTGGATCCTCTGGGGCAAAAGATTTCGGAGTTAAAATAGTCCCCCATTCGAATCTGAAGGAGGGGTCTACTTCGGAGGATGTGACCGGAAAGTATAAAGGAAGAGCCGGAAACATTCTGCGAGTCGGAGCATGGAATGTCAGAAGTATCAAGCAAATAGGTAAGCTAGAGAACTTGAAAGTTGAAATGGATAGGTTAGCAGGGATTAGTGGAGTTCGGTGGCCAGAGGCAGGGGATTTTTGGAGCGGAGACTTTAGGGTAATTCATACAAGATCAGAGGAAAGAAATTCGGGTGTGGGTATAGTCATTTGAAAAGAGATAAGACACTGTAGAAAACTACTTACAAAAGAACGAAAGGGTACTCATGGTTAGATTAGAATCTAAACCGGTCAATACAGTAAATAATACAAGTATATGATGCCCACCTCTAGCTACAGTGAGGAAGTAAGGAAGCGATCTACAAAAATATCCAAGACATACTAAAATGCGTAAAAAGACATGAAAATCTAATAATCACGGGGGATTTTAATGCAGTGGTTGGTGAGGGTAAGGAAAGCGCGGTAGTAGATGTATTTGGATTAGGCACGAGAAACGACAGGGGAAATATGCTGGTACAATTCTGCGACAAAAATAATTTAACCATCACAAACACATTATTTCAACACCATGCTAGAAGACGATCCACGTGGAAGATGTCAGGGATATAGGAAGTTATCAAATAGATTACATTCATGTTAGACAACGGTTTAGGAGTCAAGTAAAAGACTGTAGAAAATACCCAGAGCAGATATAGACCTGATCACAACATAGTAATTATAAAGACCGCACTTAAAATTAAAAATTTGAAAAAGTGAACGGAAAAAGGCACTTTGACTTCGTCAAACTAAAAGATAAAGATATTCAATACAAAAACAGACCAGAAGTAGAGGAAAATCAAGAAACCCAGAACCTCATTTCCACACGAATCCCTCATTTCCACACACATTTACATGTAAATTCGCGCTATAAAGTCTTATTATAAAGGACTCTCCGCCTTGCTCTCCGCCTTGCTCGGACACCCCCCAAAACCATTTTGATTACGTCACACCCGCATTCTTTCCACCCGCGAGATAAATCTTTCTCCACATTTCCACCCACAAGATAAATCTATATTGTTTGGTATCAATTAATTTTAGATTTTTCTCAGCTACCCGAATCTCCAAGAATTTTTTAGATTACATCATCCCCCGGGGGGCTACCCTCATTTTAAGATTTTTGTACCGCTAACATTCTGAACCAAATAGTTTTCTTCGACTAGCCATTGCATCTTTTGAGATAAACCTATCTTGTTTGGTATCAATTAATATTAGAATTTTCTCAGCTACCCGAATTTCTAGGAATTTTTTAGATAGCATATTCCCCCAGGGAACTACCCCCATTTTAAGATTTTTTACCGGCAGCGATTTCTAACCGTCCTTATAAATTTTTTAGTCATGCAATACATCAAATTAGTCTAAAATTTTATGCAGAATCCGAATCTGTAAACAGATTTAAAATCGAACGACCCCTTACCATTTTACACACACCTCTAAATTATAACTTTCCTGCAGCTCATACCTAAAAGAAAATCTAAAAGCAATTCTTAAAACTTTTTATTACAGACAACTTTTACTAATACAGTTTAAATTTTGTAAACCACATTTCTAAATACATATTCACAATTTTTTATTCTTAACCTAGAACTCCTCATATCAGCTTATACTTATTAATATTTATTTCTAAATAGAGCACCTTTTCCAAGGACCAACCGGACTCACATGTTTCAAATTCCTCTGATTTTGTTCTCATTGTTTCGCTTAAGACCTCGTACATATTTTCCAGATTACTAGAAGACGTTATAATCATATTTTTTGTGTTAAAAGATTTCACATCGGTAGTCTCTTTTCCCATTTTGGTGTAAACGCCGTCGAGTTTGCAATAGACTTTTATTGCTGTATGTTGTATTCTTTTTTCATTAAGTAATCGAATAAACCGCTCTTTCTGCTTCCAAAGAAACTCGGAGACTCCATCGTCGACACTGGCGTTCTTTATGCGATAGCTAGCCATACGGTTGTTAAACGCTGTGCTAACCATTTCTACGCCATCTTCGCCAGTAGCGGCAACTGTTGCATTATGTCTGTTGCTTCTCAAGTGTGCGGCATAGGTAGTCTTTTCCATTTCGAAATCGCATACTTTACACATAATTCGTGGTTGTTTCCGTACAAAGCTTTTTAACAGCTGTCGGAGCTGAACGTTTACGGCTTAATGATATACCGTGCTGTGTCGCAGTAAGTTGCCCGTTCTGTGTAAGAGCTATACCGCAAGACATACAGTTTAAGTACTTTGCTGCTGACGGATGTATAAGCTTAACCGTGGACGATGTTTCACCACGACATTTGTTCTGGTACCGTTTGAGAGCATCCCTTCTGGTAAAGTAGACGTGACAGGGTTCGCATTTAAAAACGTTTGCAGGTACTGTTTTCCTCCTCTACTATCTCCAAATAATTTACAGGTAAATAGTTAAAACTAAAAGCCGAAAGCACGTATTTAATCAATTTTTCCTTTTCCTTTGGTTTTTCGGACAACTTAATTTGCAAGCCCGTCAATTTCTTTGTATTGCCATTCCCCCAATACACGTACTGTAGCAGGTTATTATACACTAAACAGCAGCTATTTTGTAGCTTGTCCGATAGCTTACTCCACATTTTGGCAAGTGGTACCGAGTACATTGGCGCCTTTAGAAAGTATAACTTACTATCTTCCAATAAGGTTAAACAGTCTTTTAAGGGTTTATACATCCGTTCCGCACTGACATAGCTTCCAATTGTACAGTTGTATATTGTCGCTTCCAATCGCGTAATACCATGTTCTTTGGCCAAAGTGGATGCAAATGTTTCCCTTAAACGTACATCTAAACAATGTAAAAAATCTAGTATATGATTGCCAAGTTGTTTATTAACACCAGGACTTGTTATTTGACACACAAATTTGTTGTATATCTTAATTCTTGCATTGGTTGTTAGCCATGTTAATCCCCGCAGTTTTATCGTTGTCAACTATAATATTCCACTTTTCTTCGTATTCGCCCTTATAGCAAAAGTTATGGTTTGTAATTAAATAACTACATCTCCATCTTGCTAAATATGCCAGCAAAATCTTGGATTACATCCATGTCAAAAAGATAGAAATAATCTTTTCCGAGTTCGTCTAATATATCTGGTGGTTCCTCCAATAAAGTTTCCAACTTAACATCTGCTAGTTCCACTTTGTATGGAATACATATAGGATTTTGGAATTTTTTATTAATGCATTCGAGGTCTTTTTTCCCGATAATTTCTTTTACTCTCTGGCCCATCTTGTTAGTGCTTTCCAGAGAAAACGGAAGCTTAGCTTTAACACCATGCCTAGCGGAAACAAATCGGTCGAACTTTCTTCGTAGATAGCTGTTAAATGCACCACAAATTTCTTTTTTTAGGATAAACATCCTTTTGTTTGCATATGTTTGTTCGGCGTCAGAAAGGTCGCAAATTTTAACCAACATTATATTGTCACAAAATGGTTCTGTAATTTGTGTGTGTAGTCCGCCAGTCAGCTTCTGTTCGCCTTCGACATAACAAATATTACCAATATGTCACCAGATTATTGTTGCACATACTTTCTGCCAACAGCCACAATCCAAATCGCTCATTTGTTGGTTTCACTTTATTCCCAAGAAGTTGAGAACGTTAATCACCTTGGAGATGCTCATGTTTACCGTTCTAGCTACTGTCGAATACTAAATTGAATACTAAAAAATTGTCCCCTTATGTATCCTACAGAAAGGGGGCGTATATTGCCGAAGATAGTCGAATATGACGGACACCGCCATATCGCTTACATTCTTTGGTTTAGGAACTGTTTTGTTATCCGACCTAGGTCGGCAGAGATGCGCATCGACATATGGATATATGTAGGATGATAGGTTAGAGTGAAATTGCCCCATAGGATGAAATTGCCCCATAGGCTGAAGTTGCCCCATAGGGTGAAATTACCCCATAGGGTGAAATTGCCTCCGACCTAGGTTGGATCTGGACTTGTCCGGAGTTAGGTTAGGTTAGTTGGACTTGTGTGGACTTAGGTTTGATAAAAGGAAAAATTGATAGGTTAGGTCAGCGCCGAAAACTGGTCTACAACATACAACGGTCGCGAGCTTCTTTGTTATTTTCCTAGCACTCAGCCAATCACAAACATTTCACCTATTCTTATGTTCAGCCTTCACTATCTTACCCTTGTCTAACACATATTTGTTTTCTCTTTTACAATTCCACTCAAGCAACAGAAGATCGATATTGTGGTTGACCTCCAAACTTGTCGCGTACTTTAAACGAGTGTTCTACCCAACGTATATTATATGTGATCTCTGTTTGCTTTACGCTATCGATATTCCGTCTCACTTTGCTTTCAAACCATCTGTTGTTTTCATAGCTTTTGTATCGACCGTTAACTAAATTTCTACAGAATTATATTCCAACGTTCATTTAGTTTCCTGGAACTTGTTTATTTATCTGTCAGGCTTTTCTATGAAGCAACTGTCCATTTGAAATCGTATTTTTCAAGATGTTCCACTTATAGAATTTCTTAGGATTTGTATTTAACGAACGCTTTACATTATTGATTTTATATACCCAAAAGCTCTCTTTATTATTTGATGTACTTGATTTACAACTTTTAAAATATTAAAGCTAATTATATTAGTATCCTTGTATTTTCACGTACTACCAAGCTTCTACACTTATGCAAATTTAACATTCCGATTTATAAATACAAAAGTATGCTATTATCCGTCCGTTTTCAATGTCAAAACTAATTAATTTGGCGCGTAAATAAATTATCCTTATTTCCTATATACACGGTTGTTACAAAATCATCCTCTTGACTTATCTATACCTCTTAAACTATAACTAACACGATAATATATATATATATATATATATATATATATATTGCCGTGGAACCTCAGAAAAATTCGTGCCCCACCAGGATCAACATATAATTTTCAAAAATTAAAATTTTTTTTTTTAAAATTCCTTACCCTTTTATTTTGCCTTCCAACTCCTTCAGCTTCCCTGGCTAGCACAGCTGTGGCTCTTCTCGAATACCTAAATTTACAACCATACTTCTTTCACACTTGCACACCATTCAATAAAATCACCAAATAATACAACAATCATACAACCTTTTATTTACAGCTATTAACAGATAAATTATATTCACATGTGTTAAAAACAGTTTGATGCACTAATTATAAAACTCAAAATATGGTATGTTTTTAAAGTCCTTGATTTTTCTAATTATTTTCAAACAAATTCAATGAGATATGAGTAGGTGGGCCCCACATGTTACCCTAAATTGACTGCACACTGGAGTATGGTGAGCTCATAATAACCCAGTTTAGTTTGTATATGCCTTTTACACCTTGCATAAATTAACAGACCCGTTTACCCTTTACAAACCAATTTATAGCCTGAATAAAATTTTGAATGTTTTAAATACACCCCTTTTCAATATTTAACCTCAATAAATTTTCCAGTACATGTATCTTTTTCAATAAGTTTCTACAACCATAAATATACCCCAAAAAAAGTCAACCACACAGCACAAAATTTCTTCAATTTTGTTAATCAAACAACTGAAATTTCAAATAAATTACCTGGAGAATTCTTCAGGCTTCATTTCTTTCAAAGATGATTGCCAGAACACCTCGGCTTTGTTTCTATTCACCGTGCTACTCAGCGGATCCATAGGCCTCCATCATCTGTCACCTCTGCGAGCCATGCGCCTCACAGTACCATTCCATATATCATGCATACAAATTTGATTATTTGTAATGCTTACCCCCAAATATCATGCTTCCATTTATTGATTTTCGTGCTTTGTATTGTATTAGCCGAACCTTTATTAATTAAATATGCACTACTCGTACTTCACGTCAATAATTAGAGGTCCGCTACTACGGTTTTACACTTGCAACCACTATATTTACGGTAATATAATCACATAAAATACTCACAGAAAGCTTTACTGTTATAGTGGTCGGCATTCAGTACTTTATCGAAGTAAAGTAGAATAGCAGCGAAGAGAAGAGAAGAGGAGCCTCTATAACCTAGGTTTAGTATTTTTTATGCTTTCAAAACCCCCTTTAGTGGACTCACTTCAGCGAAAAGCTTATTTTCAAATCTAATTCTACAAATTTTGAATATAACCGTCGCTTGATTCCTAAAATTTTTAGCGTGCTACATGCTGTATCAACCTCGATTCGTTTTGACCTTCACGTGTATTTACGTTCGGAACACTGTCCACTTTCAACCAATGACAAAATTCTCTGCCCTCATAAACTCCACCTAAGTTCTGTTTATCCTTGTTTGATACATGTTTGCTGTCTCGTTCAAAACCCCACTTGCGTTACAGAAAATCGATATTGTTGACATCCAATCTCAACTCCACGTGTATATGGTACGTGCATTTTCAATCCCAACGCATTTATATCTGTCTCTATCTGTTGTGTATAACCGATTGTGCATTTCCCTCGCTCTTTAAGATGTTTGTTAGCCTTGTTGTTTATATCAAACTAACGGTTGAAAATATTTTCTATGAAATCCTATCTTAACACACGCTCGACTTCTTCAAATGTAACCTTTTAAAACGCAGGTGTTTCTGTTAATTATCGATCGTTTTGAACATAACAACTTCTTGGACTTTATGCTTCTTGGTATCTGTATAAAACGAATACATTTGCCTTGGAATTATTGATTTTCTTACACAGCACGTTCCCTTATGCTTATACGTGTTGAATTCAAATAACTTATTATTAATTATGCGTATCTTTGAACTTTTATTTGCTTTAAAACTGTTTTTTCTTTATGTAATTTTACCATTTCAATTATTAAATATATAAATACGTTAATACTCGTCCGTTTTCCCTAAATGAATTAAATTAATTTTGCGCGTAAATAATTTGTTCTTTTCTATATACAGGGTTGTTGAAATTTTATTGTTTCCCTTTGAACCCACAACATATATATATATATATATATATATACATATATGTGTGTGTGTGTGTGTGTCTGTGTGTGTATGAGTGTGTGTGCGTGCGTGCGTGTGTGCGTGCGTGCGTGCTTGCGTGCGTGCTTGTGTGCGCGCGTTTGTGTGTGCGCATGCGTGCGTGGCGTGCGTGCGTGCATGCGTGCGTGCATGCGTGTGTGTGTAATTAATAATTGGTTAATAAATAAAATGTTCGGTAACCTCGTTCTTAGTCTAAAAGAAGACTAAAATCACTTTAACTTTTAAATAAAATATAATTCTTCGTATGTTAGTACGTATTTTTCATCGTAAAATGGAATTCACTTTTCTTTCCTAAACTTGCAAAGATTCTAGTGAGTCACTTAGTACCTTTCATTCAACCTATGTGAGCAATTTGACTAATTCTTTAAGGTGCAAGATTCCCATAAAACCCAGTTTCAAATCACCAGAAACACGAGATTTTGTATTGGTACCCTATAAAATTGAGCAAACTGAGATAAGAAGGATAAGATAACTATTTGAACAGTGTGACAGTCCTAAAAAAGATAAACCGTGTGTCAAGGTAGAGAGGTGTTTAAACGTAGCTTAGTTGTTTAATAATGCCAGGTAGTACGGTGAGATTGTATAATTATAACCAAAACGAGAGTAAGTTTATATCACAGCTTAAAATACTTTTTACTTACTGTATAAAATCCCTCCTTCAACTTGACTACCAAACATCAACTATACTATTGTCTTGTTTCAACATTTCTGAGACACTTTATCACTATTAAAATCTTGGAACAAGAACGTTGTGTACATACCAACACTTCCATATTACTTACATTTTCCGCAGACGCTATCGCAAGATACATTCATTCAGTAGCCAACGTGCCCTGCATATGGGAAGTGCAATGAGAATACATAATTAAACAGGAATAATAACATTGCATATAGGTTTAACTTAACCTCTCTGAAGGACAGTGATTTTACATTTTTTGCAGAGTCGTTAGTTGTATGATATGATATCTAAAAATACCTGTTTTGCTTAGCTAGATTGCGTGGATTCTCGCCTTCTACGATTCCTATAGCGACCGTGTTTACCTTCGGACGGAAACAACGGAAGAACATCGCTAATTGTAAAATAAACTAACCTCAAAACGAGAAAGGAACTGGCAGATATTAATTGTAAAAGTATATATGTAAACAATGTATCAGCACGCAAATTCCTTGAGGTGCCTGTAACCTATTTATTGTGGTACTGCGTCATATTGTTGTGTAAATTTGTGTATTAATAATTGACTTGTATTTGAATAGTGTTTTTGTGTATAAAAGTACGTGTTTTAATGAACAGTGTTTGACTGAACAGGATATAAAAACATGGGAAAGGCTTCCAGTAAACTAAAAAAGAAGAGGAAACAATCTGATGGAAACATGTGTATGTATAATTTTTTTACAATTATTTTGTAGTAAGTAACTAAGGTTATATTATCATTATAATTTTTAAGGATCTAAATACAGTATATGGTTGCATTAGATAAGGTGATCTCTATGAAATCGTTACCTCATTTTCAAAAATATTTGGATATTTATAAATAGTCCTTATTATTCAAATAGAAAAAGTAATACCTTGAAATTATTTTAATCACACATTTATACCGATTTTTAAAATAATAATGCAGTTCTTCATGAAATTTAACAATTTACTTAGGGCTGTCTTGGCTGTCAAAACGTTTTAAGACGCTCTTCTTACAAATAAGGGTTCCATTTCTTTAATCCAGCTTATGTGAAATTAGTTGAAATTTTGGTCACAACAAAAGTGTTCATTCTCCGAATAAATTTAATTACATAACTTTCTTAGAGATAAAAGGAATTCTCAAATGATGTAGTGAGAGAAGATTTCATTTTTTACTTATATTCATCATCATTAGGTCCTCAGTCCTAGACTGGTTGGACGTGTACCCTCATTGTCTCCTAGTCTGAACCAACCTACACATTTCCCTGAAATTTGCACAGTCTGCATCTATCACTATCTATGTGTAAAAGTCTGATCTCGGTCTACCTCTACCACTCTTTTCCTATCTCTGCTTGTAGTATATCCCGTACTATTCCCCAGAAATTCCTTAGAACGTATCCTGTCCTTCTATTTCTCCTATTTTTTTCATTTTCCACAAATATCTTTATTCCTCTACTATTGCTACAACCTATTTGTTATTAACTTTGTCTGTCCATGCTACCATTCTCATACATCTGAAGCACAACATTTCAGAAGGCTTCTATCTCTTCTGTCTGCTTTTCCTACTGCCTCTATTTCATAGATGTACTGTGCTGTGCTCCACACTGGCGGCTCCGTGGCGTAGTGGTATGTGTGTGACTACTACGCCCTAGGTCCTGGGTTCGAATCCCGACACGGTCCGCTTGAAAAATGTTAAGCGAGCATTTTTCGCAAAAATACACCCTCGTTCGGATGAGAGGTAAAATGGAGGTCCCGTGTGTGAGTGTTGTCACGCACGTTAAAGATCCCTACCTTGCTTGGAACAGCAAGGATTCGGCAAAATTCAAAATTTTTCAGGTAAAAAAAAAAACTCGCTTCCCGGCCAATGTAGTACCTTCGGGTGGAGCATTGGAAAAAAAATCACATGTAATGTGCTCCACACTATGCTCTGAGCAGTTTTCTTCTTATATCTATGTTCGTTGTCTTTGAACATAGCTGCTGTTCTTTCTGTTTGATGCAGTTCGGTCGCCTTCTATTGTTTTACAGTTATATACCTTATTTCCCCGATATTCAGTTGTATACGAAGGGGAATAAACAGCCTTTGGTTGCCAAGTTTCCCCAGCACCTGAACCTTTGTCGAGTTAATAGTTTTTCCAATTTATCTTTTCGCACAATCAACATTAGTTGAAAATATTTCACGACCAACACTTAGGTGTTTATAATAATCATCAGATTTAAGAGCACTTATTTTTTCGTCATTGGGTTTTACATCTTGAAACTGGTTGGACTTGTACCTCAGCTTATTTATTTTTGAGCTAGCCTACACCGTTCCCTGCAACTCTCACAAAAGCCGATATACAACTCAATTCTCTTCTATTGTTTTCTAATTATATGCCCTATTTCACTGAGATTCAGTGGTATGTGAAGGGGGTTAAGCAGCCTGTGGCTGCCAAGGTTCCCCCAACACTTAGACATTTGCCGTATTAATAGTTTTCAAATAAATCTTTTCGCACAAATAACATTAGTTGAGAGTATTGCAAAACCAATATCTGTAGTTGTTTATCATAATCACCATGTTTAAGTACAGTTACTATTTTTGTCATTCATTTTTCCATCTTGCGGCTGGTTGAAAGCGTACCTCCATTGATTTCTATTCTGAGCTAGCCTACACATTTCCCTGAAATTCTCACAACCTACATCTTTCAATATCTGTGTGCAGTAGTCTAACCTAGAACTATCTCTACTTCTCTTTTTTCCTATCTCTGCTTCTAATATATTCCGCACTATTCCCTCATGTCTTAGGATGTGGCCTATCACCCTATCTCTTCTATTTTTTACAGTTTTCCACATAGTTCTTTTTTCCCCTACCATTTCTAGTACCTCTTCGTTCTTAACTTTGCCGGTCCATGGTATCTTCATCATACGTCTGTAGTACCACATTTCAAAAGCTTCCACTTTTTTTTTGTCTGCTTCTCCTACTGTCCAGGCTTCACAGCCATACAGTGCTGTGCTCCACACATATGTTTTAAGCAATCTTTTCCTTGTTTCTATGTTTGTGGTCTTTGAACACGGTAGTTGTTTTTTCTTGTTAAATGTAGCACGACCTTGTGCTAATCTTTGTTTTATATCTTTGTGCTTTTCCCATCTTGCGTTATTTGACTTCCTAGGTAGCAGAAATCCTTCACCTCTTGTAGGTTCTCGTTAACTATTTGTATTCTTGTTTTTGATTTATTATCCCGTCTTTTGCATACTAGAACTTTAGTTTTATTTTTGTTAATTTTCATTCCATATCTCTCCGTTAGAATTGTTTCCATTTCATTAAGAGTAACTTCTAACTCTTCCTTGCTATATGCTAATGCCTCTATATCATTTGCAAATCTAAACATATCAATCTTTTGTCCTTGCATATTAATTCCAAATGTCTTCCTGCATTTGACAGTATTCATTGCTTCTTCTATGTACAAGTTCTTTAGCCTTCCTGCATTTGCGAATAATTTCCCATTTTATGGCTTTGTATCTCTGTGTTCCTGTTTCGTCTGATCTATTTTTGTATTTTCGTCTTTCTTCTATTAAATTCAGGATATCCTTTGTTATCCATGGTTTCTTATTTTCTTTTTGTGAATACCCCAGAATGTCTCTAGCCGCCATGTCTAAGCTGGATTTAATATTATTCCATTCTGTTTCTACTTCCTTAGTATCAGAAATTTTCCCGATCTCTTTCAGCAATTCATTTGACTTTTTATCAAATCTTTCGTGGATATCTTTATCTTTTAGCTTCTCAAAGTCGAAGTGCCTTTTTCCGTTCCTCTTTTTCAGATTTTTAAATTTAAGCGCAGCCTTCATAATTACGATGTTGTAGTCAGTGTCTATATCTGCTTCCTGGTAGCTGGTTTAGAAATCAAGTAAAAGACTGTAGTCTTTTACTTGATTTCTAAACCGTTGCCTAACAATAATGTAATCTATTTGATATTTTCCTATATCTCCTGGCATCTTCCACGTGCATCGTCTTCTAGCATATTGTTGAAATAATGTATTTGTGATGGTTAAGTTGATCTTGTCGCAAAATTCTACCAGCCTATTTTCCAAATATTTCCCAAATAAACCTACTATCACTCTTTCCCTACCCTCACCTACCACTGAATTAAAATCCTCCGCAATTATTAAATTTTCATGTTCTTTTACGTATCTTAGTATGTCTTTGATATCTTTGTAGATCGCCTCTACCTCTTCCTTATTGTAGCTAGAGGTGAGCATGTATACTTGTATTATTACTGTATTTACTGGTTTAGTTTCAAATCTAAACATGAATACTTTTTCGTTCTTTTGTAGGTAGTTTTCTACACGTTGTCCTATTTTTTTTCGCATAACTATCCCCACACGCGAATTTCCTTCCTCTGATCCTGTATTGATTACCCTGAATTCTCCACTCCAAAAACCCCCGCTTCTGGCCAGCGGACTTCGCTAATTCCTACTATGTCTTGTGCAAACCTATCCATTTCGAGTTTCAGGTTCTCTAGGTACCTACTTGTTTCATACTTCTGACATTCCACGCTCCGACTCGCAGAATGTTCACGGATTTTTTTTATGCTTTCGGATCACATCCCCAGAAGTAGTCGGAGATTCGAATGGGGGACTATTTCACCTTCGGAATTTTTTACCCCAGAGGATGCCATCATGTTTAACAATTTCTGTACGCAGTGTTCTTGGGAGGTAATGCGGTGGTTTCCAGTTGCCTTCCACATCGCAGTAGTATGGTCTCTGCCACTCTATGTATCGAAAAAGCTGCTGCCCTCTTTCGGGGACCTGTCTTAGTCTGGTTCCTCACTAAAGACCCCGCTAATTTCGGCTCTTTAGCTCATTGAAACGCGCAAGCCATTCTACCTGTTCTAGTATTTTAGAACGTCGTCAAGGTGCAGGTCCGTTCAGAATGGTTACTTATATTATGTATTGTTAAAGGGAAGGGTTAGTTAATTATTAAACATGATATGCGTAGTAATTAAATTAATAAAGAATAACATTTCATCATCATTAGGTATTTAGTCTTGGAACTGATTAGACGAGTACCTTCATTGTTTCCTACATATTTTCCCTGAAATTCCCACAGTCTGCATCTTTCACTATCTGCGTGCAATAGTCTGTTTTAGGTCCACCCCTACCTCTCTTTTTCCTATCTCTACTTGTTATATATCCCGCACTATTCCCCAAATGCTTTAGAATGTGTCCTGCCCTTATATTTCTCCTATATTTTTTTTGTTCTCCACAGATATCTTTCTTCCCCTAATATTTATAGAACTTCTTTATCATTAACTTTGTCTGTCCATGCTATCATCCTCATACATCTGAAGCACAACACTCCAATAGGCTTATATTTTTTTCCTGTCTACTTCTCCTACTGTATTCCATAGCCGTACAGTGCTGTGCTCAACACACAGATGCTTTCAATCATTTTTTCCGTGTTTCTAGGTTTGTTGTTTTCGAACATAGCCGCTACTTTTTCTTGTTAGATACAGCTCGATTTCCTTTCTACTGTTTTCTATGTATATACCCTATTTCACCCATATTCTTTGGAATGTGAAGGGAGTTAAGCAACCTGCGGCTACCAAGATTCCCCAACACTTGAACATTTGCCGAACTAATAATTTTGCAATTAATCCTTTTGCACAATCAACAACAGTTGAAAATACTGCAAAACCAACACATGTAGTTTATAATAATCATCAGATTTAAATCATGATCATCATTAGGTCTTCATCCCTAGAACTGGTTGGACGCGTACCCTCATTGTTTCCTAGTCTGAACCAACCTATACATTTTTCTGAAATTTGCAGTCTGCATCTATCACTATCTGTGTGCGAAAGTCTGATCTCGGTCTACCTCTGCCTCTCTTTTCCTATCTCTGCTTGTAATATATACCGTCCTGTCCTTCTATTTCTCTTATTTTTTTTCGTTTTCCACAGATATCTTTATTCCTCTACTATTTCTACATTTGTTATTAACTTTGTTTGTCCATGCTACCATCCTCATACATCTGAAGTACAACATTCCAGAGAGCTTCTGTCTCTTTCTGTCTGCTTTTCCTACTGTCCCTATTTCATAGACGTACTGTGCTGTGCTCCACACTATGCTTTGAACAGTTTTCTTCTTGTATCTTTGAACATAGCTGCTGTTCTTTCTTGTTTGATGCACTTTCTATTGTTTTACAGTTATATACTCTATTTCCCCGATATTCAGTGGTATGTGAAGGGGGGTTAGCAGCCAAAGGCTGCTAAGTTCTCCCAGCACTTGAACCTTTGTCGAATTAATATTTTTCCAATTTATCTTTTCGCATAATCAACATTAGTTGAAAATATTTCACAGCTAACACTTGTAGTTACAATTATATTTTTTGTTATTAGATTTTCTGTCTTGGAACTGGTTGGTCGCGTACCTCCACTGATTTCTACTCTGAGTTAGCCTACACTTTCCACTGAAATTCCCAGAGTCTAGATACAGCTCGATTCTCCTTCTATTGTTTTTAAATATATACCCAATTTCATCGATATTCAGTGGTATGTAAAGGGGGTAAGCATCCTGCAACTACCAAGACCCCAAATACTTTAACGTTTACCGAATTAATAGTTTCCAATAAATTCTTTTGCACAAACAACATTAGTTGAAAATATTGCAAAACTAACATCTGTAGTTGCTTATAATAATCGTCAGGTTTAAGTACAACTATTTTTTGTTGCTATATTTTTAGTATTGCAACTCGTTGGACGCGTACTTCCCTTGGTTTCTATTCTGAGCTAGCCTACACACTTTCCTGAAATTTTCACAGCATAGATACAGCTCGCTTTTTTTTATTGTTTTCTAAATATACACCTTATTTCACGGATCTTCAATAGTATGTGAAGGGGGTTAAGCAACCTGTGGCTACCAAGATCCTCCAACACTTAGACATTTGCCGAATGAATATTTTTCCAGTAAATCCTCTCTCACCATTAACATTGTTTAGAATATTGCTTAAACCAACACCTGTAGTTGCTTATAATAATCATCAGGTTTAAGTACAATCATTTTTTTCGTCATTAGGTTTCCGTCTTGAAACTGGTTGGACGCGTACCTTCCTTGATTTCTGTTCTGAGCTAGCCTACACATTTCTGTGAAATTTCCACACCCTGCGTCTTTGACTATCTGTGTGCAATAGTCTAACCTAGGTCTGCCTCTACTTCTCTTTTTTTCATATCTCTGCTTCTAATATATTCCACACTATTCCCTCATGTCTTAATCTGTGACCTATCATTTTATCTCTCCGATTTTTTTTACTATTTTCTACATATTTTTTTCTTCCCCACCCATTTTTAGAACCTCTATGTTCTTAACTTTGTCTGTCCATGATATCTTCATCATACATCTGTAGCACCACGTTTCAAAGGCTTATACCTTTTTCCGGTCTGATTTTTCTCTGTCCAAGTTTTACAGCCGTACAGTGCTGTGCTCCACACATATGCTTTGAGCAATCTTTTCCTTGTTTCTGTTTGTTGTCTTTGAACAGAGTAGTTGCTCTTTCTTGTTAATATAGCACACCTTGTGCTAATTTTTGTTTTATATCTTATGTGCTTTTCCCATCTTGCGTTATTTGGGTTCCTAGGTATCAGAAATCTTTAACCTCTTTTAACAATTTAACAAATATTAAATTTTCTTGAATTCACATATTAGCTTGCATTAAATCATTTCTGTTACAGAACTTCATTACCCTATCACCTCTTTTATTTTTTACTGACTGACTGTCTCGACTTTGACCTAGAAATGCATTAAACCAACCTCTTATAACTAGCAATCCTTGTCCGTTTCTAACGTCCTGAAAAATCTTTCGAGTTTAATCATATTCTTCCTCGACCTCATAATGGTTGGGCATGCACATCTGAATTATCATTTTGTCTACTTGTTTATAATACTTTATCTTACCTGTCTTTATTCTATCACTCATTATCCTATCTCTAATCTGTCGAACATCTTTTACTTTTTCTACTGTTTTCTCATTATATCACAATGCACACCAGCATGATAATTATCTGAGCCTGAGTGGATGGCCCAAAATTATAATCAAAAGTCCCTGTGTGTCAGTCACCTTTATTCACTAAGTCTTGTCAAATCTAGTTTTAACTTTGCCATTTTTAACTTTAAATTTTTAACTCCCTGATCCTTAAAAGACTGCACTTACCACGCTTTGATTCACAGAGCATTCTTTCTTATTGATGTTTTCTTTCTTTCTCTTTCTTCTAAATCTCCTCTAGCGATTTTTATCCCTATTCAGAATGTTTCTTTCCACCTGTGGTTAAGTCTCCTTTGCATTTATCGATATTTGTTCTCTTTAGATATGTATTTCCTGGGAAAATAAACTAGTAATTGTTTGTCACGGAAAAATTCGAAAAGAACGGAAAAATTTTTAGAATAATATGTTTCTTTAGGGTCGGTACCAAGTAATAGCTGTGAAGTAGCTTGTACGAAACTTGACTGAGTAGGTTCGAATAAATCATCCACTAGACCACTAGGTACGACCACAAAATTCTAATATACTTAAAATTTTACTTTTTATAAATTTAACACGGGCCTGAAACTCCTTACACTGGTAGGTCAAAGAAACATTACCTACCGCAAAACAGAGCGTAGGTGACAGATGGAATACGGCTTAGAATAATGTAAAAAAAGGACACCAGGGCCTGCTCGAGCATGATCCTTGCAGTAAGCACGAGACTGGTCTTAGGTATATGACTAGCTAGCAAATGTATGGGTAAAGGGAGGGCACCACTATCTCTAATACTCTTATATTATTAGATGAAACAATGCACAAGAGGAGAAGTAGAATCCCTTATGCTTAGGACAACAAGACAAACACCCTGAAAGCACTCAATAGCGGTTCCCACTAAGAAGAACTGCACCTGAAAATGAAATCTACAATAAGTAAAATACAAAAGGAATCACTATTTGTGACTCAAGATAAGTAATTAGAAAAGTTGTTACTTTCTAACTTTCAATATCTTGTTTAAAATATCAAAAAATTATAAAAATATTACCCAATAAAGTATTTCTATTTCTCAAATAAAAATAAAAATTTTTATTTTCAATTACAGGTTTGTATACAATATGTACAAAGTTCAGGCTAAATTTGAAATAACGGCTGAGTTGATTCATATGATTTAATTATTAACATCTAAGAGGTACATATCGTTTGTATTCTTGTATTCTTAAATGTCATTGTACTTGTAGCAGCTGCTTCAATATTAAAGAATTTATGTGATCTTACATACTAAGTAACTAACTAAGACTCACTTAGACTATTTCGTAGTGCAATTCTTAAATTGCTTCCCTCCTTAAATTGGAACATCTTTTCGGGATTTGAAAAGAGTACTCAAATTGTCATAAATTTTCGTAGAGAGCCCAAGCGTGAAAGGACACTTTTCCCACGGTGTTTCGAACGACTCACACTTGTAAATAATAAAGAGTTTTAGCGCCTGCAATTCACACAACCCATGATACTCGCGAATATAACGAAAGTTTATAATCT
This sequence comes from Platerodrilus igneus, assembly GCA_036346225.1. Classification (NCBI taxonomy): domain Eukaryota; kingdom Metazoa; phylum Arthropoda; class Insecta; order Coleoptera; family Lycidae; genus Platerodrilus; species Platerodrilus igneus. Next base: position 3,502,419 of record JARFIW010000500.1, on the reverse strand, counting down.
GTCTTAGCTAATAATAGGATCTTTAAAGGTGTAAAGTACGAAATACCATAATTAAATCAAAATTATTGCAAATATAAAGAGTGCGGCAATTAAACTTGCTACATATACATAGCTTCTTCCCAAAAAATGACAACAATTTTAAATAAGAAAACGCCATAACTTACAATAGGAAATATTTTTTTACAACTCATACTCTGGATAATTTATTATGAAATTCCTCGACCTCTACTAATGGTAAAGTGGACCAAAATCATACAGTAAATCTGTAGTTTTAATTCAGCTACTCAAAATTATAAACGGCCAAATAAGTCACAGTGAAAACAAATAGCAACTGAGTGAGTGAGTTACTTTTGTGTACTACACGTCTGAGTGGAAGTCAACTTCGGGGAGACACTTTTCCGTAGGGGATCAAAACATGTAGAAATAATATCAAGTAATCGAGCACTCAGTGGCATAAAAATGACAAAACAACAAAGGTCTTATTTTACTACTATCTAAATTAGTAAATATTTCCTATAAGCAGGAATCTACATCTAACACAAAGCAAATTTAAACAACTCTACATAAAAGTTCTAATCTACATTCACCTCGTATGAGCATCGACTGCGTCTCAAAAAAGACACATTTACGAAGCTAACGTCCTACTTTAAACAGACGTCTTTGGCTAGCAGCAGAGTACTAATCTAAAAGAAATTGCCTTACCGAAACACATACCTACTCTAAAATTTATGGCCAATTACACCAATAGCGTGACTAATTACGCACCATAAACCAACTCAAATCCACTAAACGGAAGCACTTGCTACACTATTGCACTTAAGCAATAACCAAAGATCTGATGCAGTATTTCCCGTAACTTTCCCGTAACTAGAGGTCTCACTAACGTCAAACTATCAATAATACCTGCCCAGACTAGCAGTCACCTAATTAAATTCGAACCGTGGTCAAACCTTCTTTAACTACTAATAATCATAAACACGTCCAAACCGCCTAAGTCTCTACATGGAACTAACAACGCTTGGACACAAAAAACGACCACACAACAAACAAGCTAGGAAACTAGTAGAGTTAGTTCGATCTATTGGGAATAATAATCATCCACATAGGTCTATACTTGACTCACTACTCTTCGTTAACGCGAGTTAAAGTTCGGGCCTTGGGAGCTGCCTTTTTAAAAACCAGTTCCAAAACTTCTTAACAAATTTATTTATTAATACAGAAATTGAATGTGGAATTTTGACAAGTTGAAATTAAACATTACTTTAAATCGAAATTAATTAATAAAGGTACAATTTTGAGTAGTAAGTAAACTGCAATGCAAAAGCGGATCACTTGACTGACTGTCGGGTCCTTGAGCTCCCGGGTTTTTTAGAATGTTCCTACCCCCTCACATGGCTGTGGGGACTTGCAGATCTCATGTCTGCTTATTCTTAATACTATTCATAATTAACAAATTAACAAATTTATTTATTAATACAGAAATTGAATGTGGAATTTTGACAAGTTGAAATTAAACATTACTTTAAATCGAAATTAATTAATAAAGGTACAATTTTGAGTAGTAAGTAAACTGCAATGCAAAAGCGGATCACTTGACTGACTGTCGGGTCCTTGAGCTCCCGGGTTTTTTAGAATGTTCCTACCCCCTCACATGGCTGTGGGGACTTGCAGATCTCATGTCTGCTTATTCTTAATACTATTCATAATTACATTGTTGTAATCTTAATTTCTAAGTAGTCACGGTACCTGACCGTCTGTGACCTGACATCTGCAGTGTCACTATCATCTGCGATACAAAGTAGCGCATCCGTTCTCATGAACGTTAATAAACTTTACAAATTGTTTTTGTATTTACTTTGTTGCACTTCACTTAACATTTTATTATACTTTCTAATAATTTCCTAATTATTCTATTTTAATATGTATACATCAATTGGGGGATACATAACTCCGATAACTCAAAAGTACACTAAATACGAAATATGAAACAGCCTTAATTTCTAATATTTTTACTAGGAGTACTACAGAAAAATCCTTTATTAACATAACTCGAACTAAATCACAACAAATTAATATCCGTAGTAACTGTCCATACACGATGACTATAACATCGACCTAATTTCAAGCTAAATAGCACCTCTAACTACTTTAACAAATCTAAAATTTAAACCTTTCCCACTAGCGGAATCACTAATGCGAGAACCTATGACGGAAAACGGTTTCAAATCCTTCATGTAGCATTTGCCAGCATGAGTGCCATCAACATTATTATCTAACTCTATACTTGAATGTCTTTTTCTAACTCTAGTTAGTACGAACTTTGGCGCTAACTTTGCGGAAAACTTATCGCGGGCACTAGAGAGTACCTTTTTAGCTCTCCCAACACGATCACCAACCTCAACAGAAGCATACTGCCTACTCAAGTTATATTGTCAGTGTGAACGTTTGTATGCCAGATGTAGGTTCGTACGAGCATCTTTAAAAACTTTTAAAATACCTTGGCGATATATAAAGTCTAGGCGGCTCCGTGGCGTAGTTGGTATGTGTGTGACTGTGTCCGCTTGAAAATACACCCTTTTTCGGATGAAAGGTAAAATGGAGGTCCCGTGTGTGAGTGTTGTCATGCACTTTAAAGATCCCTACCTTGCTTGCAACAGCAAGGGTTCGGCAAAATTCCAAATTTTCCAGGTAAAAAAACTTGCTTCTTGGCCAATGTAGTATCTTCGAGTGGAGTATTGGAAAATCACATGTAGGATATATAAAGTCTTATTACCAGGTGTGACTTTGGCATCCTTTGGGATTCAACTTCTGTACCATAAAGGAAAACCTAGGAAAAACTTGCAATGCTACCTAGATATTGAAGGCATTTTATTTCCATTTGTAATTTCTTTTGTTATTTCTTTTAGTATTGGAATCCATTGTTTATTAAAAGTTACAGATTCGTTTGCTACGCAGTTATTTTTATGTATGGTTATATAAACAGCTTCTTTGGTTTTTCGTTTTTGGTGGTTTTCTTCTTTGTCAATAATTATTGCGTCTTCCCATTTTATTTTATGATTGAAGTTTCATGCATGTTGGCAAATTATGGATTTTTCAAATTTCCTATTTTTTATATATGATTTATGTTTTTTTAATCTAACGTCAAATGGTCTGGAACTTTCCCCTATGTAAAGCTTGTTACATTCGCACGGTGTTTTGTAGATGCAGTTTTTTGAACTTTGTATTGCGTTTTTGAGTTTTGTTTGTGTTAGTTGTGTTCTTAGCGTATTGTTGGTTCTAAATACTTTTTGATTTTAAATTTGTTTCCTATTCTTTGGATTTTTTCGGAGAATCCTTTTATGTATGGTATTGAGAGCATTTTTTGTTGGGCATCGTTGATTCCTTTTTTTCTTTTTTATTTTTTGGGACTTTATTCATTTCTTTTTCTATTATTCTTTTAGGATACTTGTTTTTTATTAGTGTACTTCTAATTAGATCTTTCTCTTATTTTTAAATTTTTCGTTTGATAATATTAATTTTGCTGTATAATACATGTTTTTGATAATTCCTCGTTTGACACAGTGTCATCGAAGTTTAAGTATCTGTTTTGTGTGTTGGTTTTCTATATACTGATGTATTAATTGTTGAACCGTTTTTACTAACTAGAATATCTAAAAACGGAAGTTTTCCATGTTGTTCTAATTCATAAGTGAATTTAATAGTTGGTTCTATTTTGTTAATTGAATCTACAAAGTTTTTAACCAGTTCTGTATTATGATGCCAAATAGCATAGACATCATCTACGTATCTCCACCAGATTAGTGGTTTCAATTCTTGTGTAAATATTACATCTTCTTCGAATTCCTCCATGAATATATTACTAAAAATTGGTGATAGTGGACTTCCCATTGCCATTTCGAAGCTCTGTTTGTAGAACTGGTCATTTATTTGAAAATATGTGGTATTGGCGCATAAACCAAGTAATTCCATAATTGATGATATACTTAGTTTTGTTTTTCTTTAAGGTTGCCATCTTTTTCTAGTTTGTTTTTTTACAATATTAAGCGTTTTGTTTACAGGGACATTTGTGAAGAGATTTACTACATCAAAACTTACCATTGTGTGTATATTTGCAATTTTTATGTTTGATAACTTTTCTAAAAAGTGTTGGTTGTTTTTTATGAAAGAGTCCGTTTTGTCTGCTGATGGATTTATAATTTTTAGGAGAAATTTTGCTAAATTTTGGCATGGTGAATCTATGGAGCTTACGATAGGTCTTAAAGGAATGTCTTTTTTATGAATTTTTTTAGATTGCGAATTGCTTTTATTTCGTTACTGCTTACATTTGGTTTTATTTTGTGATTCTTTTTTTTCAATTTTGCATCGTACTCTAAATTCGTTTGCTTGATTTTTTTCAAGTTGGTTTGCTGTTTTTTCAATACAGCTGATTATTTCAAATGTTGGTATCGATTTTGGTGTTACCGCAAAGTTCGTGCTTTTTGAAAGAATTAACTTTTCTGTGTCGTCAATAGTTCTGTTTGATAAATTTATGACGGTGTTTAGCATGGTGTTGTTGTTTTCTAACGTTTTATTTGGGTGTTATTTTTCTCTATCAATAGATTATTAAATTTTTTTATGTGGATTTCCTTTTTGTTTGGAAAATTCTGAATCGTAGTAGGTTTTTGCACTAACGAGAATTTTATCAAAATCATATTTTGTTTCCGTTATTCGTATGAAATTAATAATGCCCTCGATATCTTGTTTTAACTTATAAATAATGTGTCGGTGGTTTTGTAGTCTTTTCCTCATCATACTGTAACTTGCTCTTTCAAGAATTCTTGACAGTTTTTGCTTGTCTGACCAAATTTTATTCTGAATCCTTTTGGTATTATTTCATTGTTTCTGCAATTTATTAGGAACGTGAGTGAATTTTTGGAATGAGATAGCTTTAGGTTTGGATTGTGTAAGTGTCTAAAACAAAATACAAATTTCAGGCCCATACCTGACTTGTAAATACTCCCTGGTTTGTTAACTATTCTTTTTAATCTTTCTTGGGAATAAAACCACTTATATTTGTTAAAATGATTAAAATTATCGTTGTCAAAATAATAAAAAATTTTACGTTTGACATTTATGACACAAATTGAAGGTGACTTTGTGTTATTAATTTTTGATTTGAATACATTAGGTGAAAATTTTAAAGTTTAGAAGAATGAGTACTATCAATTTGTGTTGCGTCCTGGGAACGGCTTATTAAGGTAGCCAATACGCTTAACGTGAAATCAGCTGATTAATTTTTATATAGTCAAATTTCATATAAATTCAATAACTTGATGATTGGAACATTTTTTAACATGTTTCTACTTATACGGTTGAGGGAGTGGTTATTAAAGAAGTGTGTGACTACGTTACCGTAAGGCTTAAGCAGCCGGGGGCTGCTAATATGCCGGACATTTTTTCAATTTTCAAAGAAGTTTTATTCCGTAACTAAACGCCAATTAGACGCCATTTTGCGTTGGTGCAACAAGGCATATTAGCAGCCCCCGGCTGCTTAAGCCTTACGGCAACGTAATTACACACTTCTTTAATAACCATCCCCTCAACCGTATAAATAAAAACATGTTAAAAAATGTTTTCCCATCCTCAAGTTATTGAATTTATATGAAATTTAACTATAAAAAAATTAATCAACTGATTTCACGTTAAGCGTATTGGATACCTTAAAAAGCCGTTCCCAGGACGCAACATTGAAAGTACTCATTCTTCTAAACTTTAAAATTTTCACCTAATGTATTCAAATCAATTATTAATTAATCAAAATCAACTTCAATTTGTGTCATAAATGTCAAACTTAAAATTTTTTATTATTTTGACAACTATCCTAGGCCATAGATCGATACGTAAATATAGATCATTTTAACAAATATAAGTGGTTTTAGTCCCAAGAAAGATTAAAAAGAACACGTGATCCTGGTTTTTAGCGCTTCGTCGGCTTAAACGATCAGGTGCGTGTGCCTGCAACTTTTTGAATTTTCCAAAAATTATTGTGTTATTATTAGACGCACGGTAGGCGCAATGTTGGGCCACTACAACTAAATTATTCGTTTTCTTGGAAAACAAGTTATTTGAAATGAGAGATTTTTCGTCAAAGTTTACGAGGCCGCACATTTTTTCAATTTTCAAAAAAATTTAATTCCGTAAGTAAACGTCAATTAGACGCCATTTTGCGTTGTTGAAGCAAGATTTTGCGCCCCCTTATGTAACAAATTATTTGAAAAAAGCTATTTCTCCGAACCACTTAAAAGCGTGAAGTATGACAAAACCTTTTTGAATTTTCTGTAGATTGTTATATCATCATTAAGCGCCAATTAGGCGCCATTTTGTACCGTTGAAACATAATTTCGCGACCTCCCTTGATGAAACAAGTTATTAGAAACAAACAATTATTCAGAGCTACCTTGAAACGAAATTTTTTTTCTAAAGGCACCAGCCCCACATTGGGTGGCAGTGAAACGTTTTTTCTTAATACATCTGCCCCACGTTGCCGCCAGTGAAACGAATTTTCTTAATACATCTGCCCCACTCATGGGCGCTAGTGTAACGAAATCTTCCGACATAACTAGGGGTCTATTCCTTGGGTAGAGCTATGAGAAATGGGGGGGTAAGTCGAAATCTGTTTGTAGGTCAAACTTAATCTCAGACAAATAGGCGCCACCAAGTCCGGACTTATTCAGGATAATAGCATGGCATATTTCTAAGGGCGGACGTGGAGACCCAAAGAAAAAAAGATCGCCTTCGATGACAAAAACCTGTCTTAATAAAATAAGACGCTGTTCCTGTAAGAAATTATAATAGTTAGGTTAATAAAAAAGTGGAACACTATTTGTGTCCCGCAAATATATATAAAGAAGTATTAAAAGGATATTTTCTATATAAAGTTGGCATCAAAATTCTACTCTTAAAGATGTTAGCTTTCTGTGGTTAGGTTTGATCATATTTGATCATAATAAAAAACTTTAATCTTGAACCAATTATTTACTAAAAAGAATCTCTTTTAAAATAAAATGACTTGCAACAAAATTTAATTAATAACTGAATTACTTCGTGAATTTTAATTTCAGGTTTATCTAAATTATTCATAATCAAACATTTTACAGTAAATTGTAAACTTGTTACACAAAAAAACTCCGACCCGTGCAGATCTGTTCAGGCAGGTTACATCTAAAAATGTTACTTCTCAAGTTTTTCTTTCTTAAGTTACATGTACTAGTTTTAGTTTCTAAAAAAGCAGATCACAAAAATATTCTTGTTTACATAACTTGTACTAAAGCTGTTCGAAGCATTTGCTTTCAAAAACACATCTGTCAGCAGTATACTACAGAAAAATAAGTGACGTCAGTAACACCTGTTGTTGTAACTAACGATTCCTACTGAACCACGCGTGTTGTTTCTTAAAACATCAAATTAGTGAATTTTAATTTCTACACTGGAAATCCAGCTCAGCAATAGTTGTAACTTTTATAATATTCATGCTTTTACACATAAGAACAAATTAGCATGTTTCTAATGTGAAACACCAAAAAAGTACTTAAAGCTAACTACGAACCAAAAGCTGCTTTTCTCGCCTTGATGAGGTACTTGTTATATCATGCGAAGTTTATTGCGTGTAGTGTGAACCAAGCTCGTACTAAACAGCTTCTACCAAATGGAGTTGTTCCAGGTGTAGAAATACATTCGGCATCTGCTGCAATCTGGATGTTGAATCACACCGCCTCACCAAAGTAGCATCGTTACGCTGTATAACAAAGGGATCTTCTTCTAATTGGTTAAACTTTCTATTATCAAAGTTGCATTCTTCACGTCGTATAACAAAGTGATCTTCTTAATAAAATTGGTTAAACTTTCAATCTTCTAAGTTGCATTTTTAATAGTTGCTTTCATTACATCGTACGCGCTAAATAAATTATCTCAAATTAAACAAGTTAATAACCTTCATACTATACCAACCGCTATTCAAAGATGTGTCCCGACTCCTCAAAGTGGATACGCAAATTGCCGGCCTGCAGCCTTTGGTACATCTTATCTCTTCTTCCACGTATGGCCGACTGATCACAAAACTAGCTCGGGCGACCGGAGCGTCCGAGGAGGGGTCTGTCAAACCGAAACGCGCCTGCGAATAGCTGTAGAAGACACAGATATTCCACCACAAATAGAATACCAAAGTACGATGCTGCTTTAACGTATTACCTTAGTTGTTAAATGTATTTAACCATTATTTTAATAAAAGTGTTTTATTATTCTCGCACTTTGATGAAGGGATTTATTAATCAAAAATAAAATTGTTACAACCTAAAAACGTGAAGTTGGCCGCAACTTTTTTTCAATTTTTTCTAAATTCTTGTATTATAATTAATCACTATTTTGCACCGCTAAAACAGAATTTCGCGCCTTCGCGTGCAACAAGTATTTGAAAAACTATTAATCAGACCTACATGAAAGTGTGAAGTCGGCCTTACATTTGATTGTTTAATAAAATTTACATCATGATGAAGCACCAATCAGGCGCTATTTTGCGCCATTGAAATAAAATTTTGAGCACTCTCGTGTAACAAATTATATGAAAAAACTCGAGTTACATAAAAGCGTGAAGTTGTCGCAACTTTTGAATTTTTTAAAAAATGTATCATAATTAAGCGCCAATTAGGCACTACTTCGCCTTTGAAACAAATGGTTTTTCAAATAATTTTTTACGCGCCAGACCAAAATGGCATCCAATTACTTTTCAAAATTTTTAGAAAATTCAAAAAAGTTGCGGTTAATACACGATTTTTCGGTAGCTCGGGAAATTGTTTTTTTTTTTTTCAAATAACCTGTTACATGGGAGAATGCAAAATGTTTTTCAACGGCGCAAAATGGTTCCTAATTGGCGATTATTTTGATACAAAAGTTTTTACAAAAATAAAAATGATACGACTAATTTCAAGCTTTTAGGTAGCTCGGACACATAGTTTTCAAAGCGCGCAAAATTTCGCAAAATTTCGTTTCAACGGCGCCTAATTGGCGTTTAATTATGTTACAAAATTTTTTTAAGAAATTTAAAAACTTGTGGCCAGTTCACGTCAGCGTTGTGGCGACCATTATTTAAATACTAACTTTAGCTTAAGTTCATCAATTATATTTAACGATCAATTAGTTTTGAAGTCAGATTTATATGAAGCGCGCAATTATTCGCGTTTAAGCAGTACGTCCCTTCGAGTGGAGTGAGTATTGGGGACGTGGCCGCAAGTGTAGTGGTCCTTACTTAAATTATACGCCAGCTTCGCGTTTTTAGGTAGCTCGGAGAAATAGTTTTCTTTCAATAACTTGTTAGACGGGAGGGCGCGAAAATTTGTTTCTACGGAGCAAAATAGTATTTAATTAACGTTTAACTATGATACCAAAAATTTTGTGAAAATTCAAAAAGTTACAGCCAACTTCACGTATTCAGGTAGCTCTGACACATAGTTTCTGATAAATAACTTGTTTGTTACACGGACGGACGCAAAATTTTGTTTCAACGGCGCACGATGGCACTTGATTATGATAAAAACATTTGGAGAAAATTCAAAAAAGTTGCGGCCAATTTCGCTCACCAAGAGGAAAATTGCTTTGTTTTCTAAGGGGGCACAATATTTTATTTGAGTGACGCAAAACGGTGCCTAATTAGCACTTAATTATGGATCAAAACTTTTTGGAAAATAAAAAGTTCAGCTTCGTGAACTTGGTCGAAAAATCTTTTTTTAAAATAATTGTTTGCCAAGAGGTCGCTAAACTTAATTTTCGCTGCGCAAAATGGCGTCTAATTATAACACAAATATTTTTGGAGAATTGGAAAATGTTACGACAACTTCACGCACTTAAAAGTTCACCCATAAAACTAGAACTTTTTACTTCGATTAATTTATTACTCAAAAAATATGATGTACGGAGTGACGTACCTATGTTGTATGAAAAAATAATGGTGCTTGTCATTTGTGTACCTTTTCGTAACTTTTGGTTTGAAAATCGGGAGATAATTGCAAAATTTTTAGCACTAACTACCGCTAATGACGTACTAATTCCTTGTGATAAAATTGATTGATGCGCCTAATCGGTATACTGCAATTTTATTTGTCTAGTACTTATAATATTATCCTGAAAAAATGTTTATTTTTATTTATTGATCCAGTAGTAGTCACGCCTATTAACTAATGGTAAAACAGCTATTAAATGGAATGTTCAAACGGTTTATTCTAATAAACGTGCCATTAAGACTGTATAAATACCTTGTTCGATTGAACCTTTAAATGTCAATGTATCAGGTAGTTATATAGTTGTATACATAAAAATTTCGTAACCGTACGTAGTTTATTATTAACTTTCACCGTGAATTGAACGAGACAGCTGTTCTTCCATTCATAAATCTAAATATAGAAATAAATTCTATTCTTTTCATATGCGTTCAAACCACTATGCCACCATATGTTTTGGAGACCTAAATTAACAATCTAGGAAGTGGCTGCTGGCTGACATGTGATAGTAAAAATACTGTTATGTATTGTTGTAACCATTATGGTTATTATTAATGATTGTTGACATACCAATAACAAAAAACTGGAGAGGAGCGTTAATGCTCTTAATTTGCTACTGCTTTTAACAATTTCATAAACTTGGAATGTGATGATTCACAGAGGATGTACTTTTTCTTGTCTTGAACATGGACGAATGGAAACTCCAAAATATACCAGGCGTAATTGAAGCAGTGGCGGCGGCATTCGGGGAAAAATTTTTAAACACTTCTTTCCTAGACCCCGTAAGCATGGGTGCAAAGAAGCAGCACATAGTCTCTGGGCCACGGTACATGTTTCATTTCCATAACTTAATTTAAAACACCAATATTAATACATTTAACAAAAATTGTAATATTTTGTTACATATTTCTTCTTAAGCATAAAAAGAATATTATATTATCTTCAAATTTCTAAACAATTTTATTTCTTTGTTATTCAAGGCATGAAGAATTTGCATACCTTGTGTCTTAGGTATCGGCGCGCACTGCGTCTGTATTTTTTTCTGTTAATTGATGTTGACTTTTGTATCGATTCTTGCACAAATGCTAGCCTATAAAAGCTATTACATTTTAAATTAGACAAGGTATTTCGTTCGTGCTTACGTACGCTGTGTACTGAAATTCAATGTTAAATTTGCAACAAATATGTTAATGAAGTGAGAGGTTGCATTTGTTGTAAATTACTGCTAATATAAATTTACATAAAATGGTAAGTTTATTATAGGTCGGTATGGCATGCCAAGATACACTACCGCGATATAGAAGGCAACAGGAAACCACCACATTACCTCCCACGTACAAGGCGTACTTAAAATGATGGCATTCTCTGAGGTTAAAGATTCCTGAGTGAAATAGTTCCCCATTCGGATGACCCAATGACCCAAATAAGTATGTGACTCACGACCCATTGACCCACTGACCCAAGTTGACCCGGTGACCCAAATTGGCCCGGTGACCCAAATTGACCCGGTGACCCTGTTATAGCCCGTCGTCGAGGTACGCGTGCCACTACGTCAGTTGGTAACAATGTTAGATAATTGTAAAAATGACGCACAAATTATAGATGACGTCACACAATATACGAATTATTGCAACACAATTGAACAGTTATGCAAATTTTAAAGAAAACCCCAACGGGGTACTCACGTGAACATGTAGGGCTCCTTGCAGAATTACTCCATAATGTCGGCAGCGGCTTGGCTAATTTTTCTCGGGCGTCGGCTGCTTCGTTGATCTTTCGGGCGTGGGAATTTTTGAGCCCGGTTGAATGCAAATTCAAATTGTCTTCTCTCTATATGTTGATACAAATAAGGTAAGGGAGACAGGTAAAGGCACGATAATTTGGAGTCACAGGAAACCTACATATCAAAACAAGACACGATACGATACCAGTCAACTACACTTGTTAACGTCTCGGAGGCTAGTCCTCACACGTATCCGGAAATTCACCACTTCCTCCTTGGCCCACCGCGTCGGCGCAAATCTCGCGCAATGCACTATCTGAAGTGACGGAAATACGCACACGTCCTTTCAAATTTATGGCGCGAAAGTCTTACAAATTAAAACTTAATTGGGATGTTTACTGCCGAATTTTTCGGCGACAAAGCCATAAAAGAAAAAACTTAAAAAAAAAGAAAATGACTGTTAGCACAGTAACAGCTTAAAATCTAGATCCTAACTAACCTACATAAATCCTAACTAACCTACATGAATCCTAACTTAAATCCTACAAAATGTTTATTTGAGGCGCCACCTGGTTTTTTCGACCGATAACGCGTCTTCTGGATTACCAGGAAACGGAAAAGTGCACACACGAGTCTTTAATGTGGCGCAGTTATAATCGACTGCACAAATTTGTCGGGGAGCATAAAACACTACTTAAACTAAAACAAATGCGACAAGTCGCCTAACCTATATACTAACCTAAAGCTAACATTGGAGTTTCTTACGTGCAGACGCACATGAGCGTTGCATCTAGACTGTTTCTTCGTTGTCAAAAAAATTCCCAAATTTAAAAATGTTCAAAAGAGTGAGTTACTCTACACTCTAGCAAATTTTTTAGTTACTGGTACTCTGGTTTAATAAACAATACACATTAAAACTTGACCATGACATGGCTGTGAATCAACAAATTTACCAAACGTACCACCTTACTAATTCCTTACGTTGCTAACCTAACAAATTACATTTCTACCATCAGGTTAGCTTTTCACTTAATATTCCAAAAAAAATAATTCCCATGTCTGGTCATAAATACCAAACGTTAGGAAGATAAAAAGATAAAACAAAATCTCAAGTTATTATCGAAGATAATAGATAAGATAACGATATTGAGCTTAAGTTATTATCAAAGGTAATAGGTAAGATAACGATATTAAGCTTTAGTTATTATTAAGGTAATAGGTAAGATAACGCGATATTGAACTAAAGTTATTATTAAAGGTAATAGGTAAGATAACGATATTAAACTAAAGTTATTATCAAAGATAATAGGTAAGATAGCGATAGACTGGCTCCTTGGATCCGTTAAATGGGAATTTCTCGTACCCCCTAAAAATAGCGACCTGTGAAGCAGGCCTGTTTGTAGTAAACGGTACGAGGGACCGGCGTTAATTGATATTGGTGATATAATCACCCGAAATCCACACGATATATAACGATACTTATATATTCATGCACTCACACATTCACACACTCATACATACCTTCACTGTTAGCGACCATGTGTGCTGACAGCGTCATCGCATGACCTCACGAAAGATTCCCCGGGTGTCTGTGAAAACCCCCCGCGCAACCACACGGTGACTAACGGAAATGAAAAGGCAGTAGAAATAGGAACGGTAGAAAGAGGGAGATAGGTATTTGGAATGCATAAGAGGCACTTCCAGGTAGAAAAAAAAGGAAGGGCTCACATTGAGCTAAAGAGAGAGAAAAGGTGGATAGCAAAGCACTACTCAACCAGCCAATGTAGTCAGTAGCCCGGAGTGAGGGAAAAATCACTCTTATGTGGTAGACGGGTGTTCCGGGACGAGAACAGGTCTACCGAAAGAAAGATAAGGCAGAAACGGAGACAACAGGATAAGAAAAATATAGTTTTTGGACAAGCGTCCGAGAGAAGGTAGAGAGTTGTCCCTATAAAACACGGGTCGGTCTGAAGGACCACCTGCGATATTAATCCGACAAGTTAAAGTATACCATAAGTTAAAAAATTCACTAGACTCTTAAGAGAACTAGTACGATCATTTTCCTAACGAGTGCATCCACTGCGATAAGAAAATCAGACAAAAGTTGACACAACAACTTAAAGGTATCACTACAGATACATTCACACAAAAACAAACTGTTTCAAGGTAATTTTTAAAACGGTAACGCCCTAAACACACAAAAATGCCTAATTATAAGCCGTTAAGTACAGACACACTGTCCCAATATGCTAAAGCAACCGAGAATTTGATAAGATATCAATAAAAAGCGATAGCACCTCACCACGAAGTACAATAAAAAACAACGAAAAAAATGTTTATATGATATGATGATTTAGTAGAAAAAGAAACAAATAGTAGTATAGGATAATGTGGGCAGCTGTAATAATTCAGAGGAAAAACACATGGAATAGAAAGTTCTAGTTTTTTGCAACTGCGAATATGAACTATTTCTTACAATGGCATAGGCCGCGGCTCCTATGTGAGCCCAAAGAAGAAAGCATCCACTCTAACATCAGCTAAAACCAATCATAAAAATTCAATGAGTCATTACAACCAAAGTTACGACAATTACCACACAATTAAACGATGTAAGATAAATACTGAAAACTAAATAATATGTTGTATGAAAAGTTCGAGGATTAATTAAATGAAACGACAGAGTTATACTGGGTAATCTAGAGAATAGCCGGATATATAACTAACGATAAGTTCAAGGAAAAGTCAACCAGAAGCAAAAAGTTTAAGGTAAATAAGTTAAACGTATAAAAGATATATGGTGTATAAGAGAAGGAATAAGTAATTAAAGTTAATTAATTGATAGTAAGAACAAAAACCATTCGGTAAATTGTTAAGGAAATGAAACGTGAAAAAATTTTGAATGTACGTAGGGTTGAACGATTTTAAAGATAATTTTATGCCAACTAGTGTAGTTTAAATCGATATGTGAAGAGATAACAGTAATCAAAACTGGATTTACTGATAAAATTGTTGAAAAACAGAAAGGTATCTTGTAACACATATACTTGCTAGGACGAGAAGCTTTCGTTTGAGTTTCTCCCAGACTAATGAAGAAAAATTCCAACGTCATTCTTAAAAAAATGATTCACAATTGCTAAAGCGACAAATTTACCAAGTAAATTCTCGTCTAGAGTTACGTAATGCTGAGCGACCGGCCCTTCTTGGGTCTCGTCTAGACTTATATACAGCTGGGCGACCAAATTCGACAGTAAATCTCGCTTAATAGATCTTAAAATGTTGCGTTGGAATATCGATATATCTAAAAAATATGCTATCAAGACAAAATCATACTCGCTATACAAAAGAAATATTCTACAATACATGTATAAAGAAACAGTATTCCAAATTATTAAAATATTTCTTCGATATCGCGGAAATTATCAACAACTATCATAAATGAGCTTAAATATAAAACGTTAACAACAACTTCATTATTGCAGTGTTTAAAGGAGCAGATATAAAGAGATCCAGTGTATTACAGCATTTTAAAAGGTAAAAGGTATAGTTAGATAATTGCGTTAACTGTGTTTGAAGGATATTTCTTTAAAAAGGGATTTGTAGGTTACAGCTGTTTAAATTACTAAGAAAACACTTTTAGCACGATATGAGAGCAAGATAATGTTTAAGGGAACAAGTTTAACAAGATTACGTTACTATAACGTTTTAAAAGATGTACTAAAAACTCAGTTAATTACAAAATCTACATTTTAAAAGGAAATTTTCTTTATTAAGGTAATTGCAATTTATAGTTAATTATTTAAGTTATAAAGAGACACTCAAAATCATAGAAAAATACATTATATGTGTTATTTAAACGGTACCTTAAAAAAATTAACCCAAAAAGAAGTTTAGATAGGCTAAGGAAAATTTCATAAGTAAAATAATTATTTTAACCACAGTTAACGGCAATTTAAAAGATTTTTTTTTCTTCTTGTTCATAATGAATGGGAAATAAAGCTATTTATTACAGTTAGAATACTTACACACAAAATTATATAATCCAAACATGTTTTTAAGTGAGGTTATGTTATGTAATAGACAGACCTGAAAGATATGCACTTTTAATTTTATTCCAAACCGAATTAGGTACTTATTTAAGAGAATTTAAGTTAGAAACATACTATTTTTTTAATATTACGAGAAATACTTGGATTTGCAATACATTGTAAAAAAAATACCAGAAAAATCAATGTCAATATGGCCACTGATGTTGAATTAGCATTACAGCTGTCATTTCACTTCAGATGAATATATAGTAATTTTCAGTGCTACCACTCTAAATTTTATGAGTTAATAGTTAATATAATATAGTTAATTAATACATTATTTGGTATAAAAAGATAAGAAAACAAATGATTATCAACCTAATCACGTTTTGGGCGTCACTATTATCGCCCCGTTGCGCGGGTACGCGAGCCACTACGGCAGTTGGTATCAATATTAGATAATTGTAAAAATGACGCGCAAATTATAGATGACGTCACACAATATACAAATTATTGCAACACAATTGAACAGTTATGCAAATTTTAAAGAAAACCCCAACGGGATACTCACGTGAACATGTAGGGCTCCTTGCAGAATTACTCCATAATGTCGGCAGCGGCTTGGCTAATTTTTCTCGGGCGTCGGCTGCTTCGCTGATCTTTCGGGCGTGGGAATTCTTGAGCCCGGTTGAGTGCAAATTCAAATTGCCTCTTCTCTATATGTAGATACAAATAAGGTAAGGGAGACAGGTAAAGGCACGATAATTTGGAGTCACAGGAAACCTACATATCAAAAAAAGACACGATGCGATACCAGCCAACTACACTTGTTCACGTCTCGGAGTCTAGTCCCACACTTATCCGGAAATCCACCACTTCCTCCTCGACCCACCGCGTCGGCGCAAATCTCGCGCAACGCACTATCTGAAGTAACGGAAATACGCACACGTCCTTTCAAATTTATGGCGCCAAATTCTTACAAATTAAAACTTAATTGGGATGTTTAGTGCCGAATTTTTCAGCACGTAACAACTCAAATTGACCAATGGGCCCAAGATAATTTACGTCTACGCTTATCAAATATTGTCATGAACAAAATACTTTATTTATTTTAAATAATCACATAAAATGTATACAAAAGCACAAAAAAGAAAAAAAATTATAATATATAAATACAAATTATCTTATAAACCTACGTAATAAAAGAAGGTTACATCACTTATGAATTTATGATGACTAGGCTATATTTTAAAATTCCGTTTTTTAAAGATTCTGAAACAATAAGTACGAGAAAACATACGTGTTTGTTTGTTTGTTTATTCATTTATTGTTTGACACTATACCTAGACCAAAGGCCTATCCTAGTGAATCGATACATAAATTCTTATTTACAAAATCCTAAAATCATAAACAAGTTTACAATATATACAATTTTCCATGCGTGTACGGGAAGAGCATTTACTTTATATTGGAAGATATTATGAATTTATTTATGCAGATTATTACATTTCAAAGCGGAATTGAGGAGTGGCCAAAAAATATTTGCCTACTGGCAGCAAATTTCAAAAGCCAGCCCTGGGAAGAGAGGGTTCAACCTAAGGAAAACGTAACAATATCGCAACTTGTAATACGCGTTTCATATAATTTTAACCATTGTATTTGCTTTATAACTTCACCTCTCAGAGATTTACAAAAGTTTATAATTCAACCAAGGTGATGCCTACTTCTACAAATTACTAAAGTAATGAAATGTTATGAAAATAAAGAGATAATATGTAAATTTTTGACCACAAACTACGTCAGTGGAAAAAATTCTATTGGCAAACTAATTTAGGTGTTTATATTTGATACTATGACGATTACTAACCCTGATGTTAGTTCTTAATTGTCATTGTTTTTTTTAAGTCCAACTACAATCCAGAATGATGCAAATTTTGAAATCTTTTAGTATTATTGCTACAATGCGAGAGGAGAAGCTAGAAACAGAAATTTTTTAATTTATTAAGATTATAACATACAAAATTCTATAAGTTTATAACACCGCATTGTGTGAAAAGAAAGGCGCTGTACTCTTATCGCATTCATAAATTATTTTGGCGCTTACTTCAAATTCATAAAATGAGTGCAAGTAACTAACTGAACCAATAACTTTATGTACAATTCTATGAACATACTTAATAAACTGACCTGAAAGTTCAGTAAACTATGGCTTTACCTAGAGAAAGCCAATCTGTCACTTTATTAATTTGGATCACTGGATCAATTTCGATCACCGGATAAATTTAGGTTACCGGATCAATATGGGTCGCCGGGTCAATTTGGGTCGCTGGGTCAATTTGGGTCACCAGGTCAATTTGGGTCGATACACATGACCCATTGACCCGGTGACCCAAACAAAAAGTGACCACTTGGACCCACTGACCCACTTGACCCATGACCGTCTCTGGTTAGCACTAGACATAGTAGTGAGCAGCAAAGTTCGGTGGCCGGGGGGGATTGGGAGTGGAGACTTTAGAGTAATTCATACACGATCAGAGGAAGGAATTTTGAGTGTGGGGATAGTTATGCGAAAAAAGATAAGATACTGTGTAGAAAACTACTTACAAAAGAACGATAGAGTACTCATAGTTAGATTAGGATCTAAATCGGTAAATACAGTAATAATACAAGTATACATGCTCACCTCCGACCACAGTGAGGAAGTGGTAGAAGCGATCTACATACTAAGATACGTAAAAGGACATGAAACTTTAATAATTATGGGAGATTTTAATGCAGTGGTAGGTGAGGATAGGGAAGGAGCGGTAGTAGGTTTATTTGGTTTAAGCGCAGGAAACGACAGAAGAAATAGGTTGGTACAATTTTGCGACAAAAACAATTTAACCATCACAAACACATTATTTCAACATCATGCTAGAAGACGATACGCGTGGAAGATGCCAGTGGATATAGGAAGATATCAAATAGATTACACTCTTATTAGACAACGGTTTAGGAATCAAGTTAAAAAACTGCAGAAGCTATCCAGAAGCAGATATAGACACTGACCACAGCATCGTAATTATGAAGGCCGCTCTTAAATTTAAAAATTTGAAAAAGGAATGGTGAAGACTAAAAGATAAAGATATCCACGAAAGATTTGAAAAACAGTAAAATGAATTGCTGAAAGATATCGGGAAAATTTCTGATACTAAGGAAGTAGAAACAAAATGGAATAACATTAAATACAAAATACAAAAAGAGATCAGACGAAACGGGAAAAAAAGAGACACAAAGCCATAAAATGGGAAATTATTCGCGAATGCAGGAAAACTAAAGCACAATGGATTGATGAAAAGTGGAAAGAAGTACAAACTAAGATAGAAATAGGAAAGACAGACGAAGCATACAAACTAATTAGAATGAATTTTAGGGATATAAAACCGTAGAGCAAAAATTTAAGGGACGCGACAGGAAACGTCATTATAGAAAATGTTGAGAAAGCGATTAGATGGCAGGAATATATAGGAAATTTATATGCAGGAGAGAAACTAACAGCAATAGAACAGGAATCCGACATTGAAAATGAAGACTTGGGATATCCTATACTTAGAGATTACTTTGAATTAGCATTAAAGGGTCTGAAAAATTATAAGGCTCCAGTTACAGATAAGGTGCAAGCAGAAACTCTAAAAGCCGTTGGACAAGCAGTAACAGAACGTCTCTTCCAACTACATGTATGAAACAGGCCAGATACCCAAAGATTTCAAACAACATCATAGTAACTATACCAAAAAGGGCAGGCGCGGATAGATGTGAAAATTTTCGAACAATAAGTTTGACAGCACACGTGTCAAAAATATTAACTAGACTTGTACAAAGATGAATGCAAAAACGATCTGAAGAAATACTAGAAGATCAATTTGGGTTTAGGCGAAACAGGGGAACACGGTAAGCTATTTTAGCTCTGAGGGTGATAATGGAGAAAACAATAGAAAGGGCGGAAAGCGTGTATATAGAGTTTGTAAATCTGGAAAAGGCATCCGACAATGCAAAATGTAAAAAAATGTTCGAAATACTCAAAAAGATTGGAATGAGTTTAAGAGATAGACGGATAGTACATAGCTTATACAAAGAACAAACAGGAGTAATAGAATTAGAGCAGGAACGTAGAGAAATAAATACAGTATTGCCCGAAATAAACAGTACTGAAACTAAGTTGGCGGTGTTTTTATGCGTGCGCTGTCACACTCAAGTTAGCTAGTATAGACCTGTCAAGTAAACCTCAAACAAGTAATTAGTAGGGCCTAATTGTTAAAAATGGTGTTAAGTACAGAGAAGAAAGTGTTTCTGGTAGAGCATTATTTTCGTTCATACGGAATCGGCCGACATAATGGTGCAAGTTTGCTATACGTGTCTGATCAATTCACACAAAGGTTTAATAAACGTTCTCCAAGTAATGCTGTAATTTTGAAGGTTATTGAAAAGTTTAGAAATACAGGTAGTGTATTGTGCCAACGAAAAGGAAACTCAGGGCGTCCCAGGACAGTTAACAACAACAATAACCATGAACGTGTTTTTGAGCAAATCTTAGAAAATCCGAAAGTCAGCCAGGCAAGGACAGCGTTACAACTTGATTTAAAAGAACTTCCTTTCAAAGAATCCTGAAGGAGCTGGGTACATTTTCGTATGTGATTCAGGTACATCAACAACTACATCCTCGGGATTATCGCAGTAGAGTGGAATATTGCGCCAGAATTCTCGCGTTACAGTATGAAAATTCTGAATTTTTGAAAATGTTTGGTTTTCAGACGAAGCACATTTTCACTTGTCAGGCTATGTGAATCGTCGCACAAATCGATTTCTGGGCTTTGCCAGACCCGATGAGGTTCAAGAGGTTCCTTTACATAGTGAAAAGTGAGTGTCTGGTGTGCTGTTTCCGGACACGGAATCATTGGTCCGTACTTTATCGAAGAGAATGGTAGGCAAGTCACACTTAATCAACAGAGGTACAGACAAATTTTAACACGATTTATCCCTGATCTACGTCAATTCTGTCGTGCACGTAACTTGGCATTTCGAAACCAATTTTTTCAGCAGGACGGGGCAACTTGCCATACTGCTGCCGCAATTCGTCAATTTCTTCAAGAACATTTTCCAAGCAAATTCATATCACGATTTACTGACTTCCTTATCCTTCACATTCTCCAGACCTCACACCTCCAGACGCATACATTTGGGGCATGGTTAAAAATGCCGTTTTCAAACGGGCACCACAAACCATCGATGAATTAAAGGATGCCGTTAGAGTCTTCTTCGCAGCCCTGAGACAACCCTTATTCAATAATATGACCAGAAACTTAGAACATCGTTATGAAGTCTGTCTCGAACGAGGAGGTGCACATTTAGAACATATAATAAAGTGTCAATAATATGTATTTTTTAAATATACAAAACAATTACAATTTCAGTACTGTTTATTTCGGGCAATACTGTATTAGGAAAGGGGTGACACAGGGATGTGCCTTATCCCCATTAGTTTTAACTTGTACATAGAAGAGGCAATGAATACTGTCAAATGCAGGAAGACATTTGGAATTACTATACAGGGACAAAAGATTGATATGCTTAGATTTGCAGATGATATAGCGGTACTAGCATCTAGCAAAGAAGAGTTAGAAGCCGCTTTTAATGAAATGGAAACAGTTCTAACAGAGAGATACAGTATAAAAATTAACAAAATTATACCAAAGGTTCTGGTATGCACAGGAGGGAAAAATAAACAAAAAACAAGAATACAAATAGGTAACGAGAACTTACATGAGGTTGAATTTTTGCTACTTAGGAAGCCAAATAGCGCAAGATGGGAAAAACACAAAAGATATAAAACAAAGATTAGCTCAAGGCTGTGCTACATTTAACAAGAGAAAGCAACTACTGTGTTTAAAGACAAGAAACATAGAAACAAGGAAAAGATTTCTTAAAACATATGTGTGAAGCACAGCACTGTACGTCTGTGAAGGAGAAGCGGACGAGAAAAAGGTAAGAAGCCTTTGAAATGTGGTGCTACAGACGTATGATGAAGATATCATGGACATATAAAGTTAAACACAAAGAGGTACTAGAAATGGTAGGGGAAGAAAGAAATATGCGGAAAACAGTAAAAAATA
Source organism: Platerodrilus igneus (assembly GCA_036346225.1). NCBI lineage: Eukaryota > Metazoa > Arthropoda > Insecta > Coleoptera > Lycidae > Platerodrilus > Platerodrilus igneus. The sequence goes on along the minus strand of JARFIW010000500.1, from coordinate 3,480,494 downwards.
GGAGAGATAGGTCACATACTAAGACATGAGGGATTTGTGCGGAATATATTAGAAGCAGAGATAGGAAAAAGGGAAGTAGATGTAGACCTAGGTTATACTATTGCACACAGATAGTGAAAGATGTAGGATGTGGAAATATCAGAGAAATGTATAGGCTAACTCAGAATAGCATTCAATGGAGGTACGCATCCAACCAGTCCCAAGATGGAAACTAAGGACGCAAAACTAAATGTACTTAAACATGATGATTATTATAAACAACTACAGGTATTGGTCTTGCAAAATTCTCAAGTAATGTAAATTGTACGAAAGTATTTACTGGAAAACTATTAATTCGGCAAATGTCTACGTGTTGGGGGATCCTTGGCAGCCACAGACAGCTTAACCCCCTTCACATACCTTCCATTTGAGTTTCCAATCCTCCCCCCGAAGGTACTACATTGGCCAGAAAGCGAGTTTTTTATCTGGAAAATTTTGAATCTTGCCGAACCCTTGCTGTTCCAAGCAAGGTAGGGATCTTTAACGTGCATAACAACACTCGCACACGGGACCTGCATTTTACCTCTCATCCGAACGAGAATGTATTTTTGTGAGAAATGCTCGCCTAACATTTTTCAAGCAGACCGTGTCAAGATTTGAACCCGGGACCTTGGGTATAGTAGTCACACATACCAACTACGCCACGGAGCCGCCCATCTTTCACATACCATTGCATATCGGTGAATTACGGCATATAACTGTTAAACAAACCGCATCTAACTAGAAAGAACAGCGAATATGTTCAAAGACAGCAAACTTAGAGACAAGAGAAAATTGTTCAAAGCATATGTGTGGAGCACATCACAGTACGTCTATGAATTAGGAGCAGTAGAAAAAGCAGACAGAAAGAGATAGAAGCCTTCTCGAATGTTGTGCTTCAGATATATAAGGATGAGCATGGACAGGCAAGTTTAATAACAAATAGGTTATAGGAATAGTAGAGGAATAAAGATATCTGTAGAAAACAAAACAAATTTGAGAAATAGAATGGCCGGATACGTTGTAAGGTATTTTTGGGGAATAGTACTGGAAAAAAAAAGACGTAGAGGCAGACCGAGATCAGAGTTTTGCACTCAGATAGTGTGTTACGTGCCAAAAATTTGGCACTAGACATTTTTAAATAAGTGCGGAAATTTCGCGCCATAAATTTGAAAGACTTGTTGCGCGTATTTCCGGCACTACAGAGTGCGTTTGCGCCAGATCGGGCCGACGCGTGTGGGAGAAGAAAAGTGGGGAATTTCCACAAGACGCTGGCACTGGGAACTTTGCTGCGGAACATCGACAAGAGTGGTTGGGTATCGTATCGTACCGTATCTTATCTTTTTCTATGTACATTCCCTTTGCCTTTTGTTTGATTATCGTTCCTTGTAAACCCGTTCCCGTCGTTACCTCTACATGTAGGAAGAAGATATGAATCTGGAAACAACCTGGAAGCAGCCCACGCCCTGCAGTCGCTAGCTGGAACAACCCTGATGGAAGCCGCAGCCGCCATCTTTAAATTATCCTGAAAAAAGTCACGAGCTGCCATCAGGAAGTGATTATGTAGGAAGCTTTACCTATTCATGTGAGTACTCCGTTTTTTATAATACATTTTATGAATTTTACATATTTCGTCATTTACGTGTAATAATTTGCATATTGTGTGACGTCATTGACAGATGGGCGCGCTAATTTCCACATCATGGATTAGCGTTACCAACTGCCGTTGTGTCGCGTATACCGCGTCGACGGTAATATAAGGATGACGCGTTAAATGTAAGAAGTTAGATGCAGACTGTGCAAATTTTAGGGAAATGTGTAGGTTAGTTCAGAATAGGAAACAAGGATACGCGTCTAACCAGTTCCAGGACTGAAGATCTAATGCTGATGGTAAGTTTCTTCTTAACTGAATACTTGTGGCACAGTTAATTAATTCATGGTTTTTATTTCATTTCTGCATTCCCAAAAAAGAAAAACTTTCTGGTGCAAAATTTCGACAAAAAAAAGCAATCAGAAAGAGAAAAATGGCTAATAGTTTATACAAGGTTTTTGCACATTTAAGACGAAACAGTTGAAATTATTATAAATGCGTCGATTAATTAAAACACAAGCCTTTGTCGTCGACGCTGATATGATAGTACCATCCCATCAACGTTATTACAATTCAAACAAAAATTTTGAAAAAGAAAAACGAATCAGCAGTATCTAGCAATTCGCCCATCTGCAAAAGTTTCAATTCAGATGAAAATGTTGCGGTTCAAACAAATAACACTAATTCATGAATAAACGAATTAACAGGACGCGAATACGGTGATTTCTGATGATCCAGACTTATTGTATAACTTAATAACAAATGAAATTTCAAGAATTCTATTAGAACATAAACCTGTGCAATTAAAGGAACGTGATTATTCTGTTAACGACACGTGACTTAGTCTACCTGTGTTCAGAATAATAAAACTGAACGTAAACGAGGGGTCTGCACATAAGAGATCATGGATTACCACACTGTAGGGCTGCATCTTCAGATGGACTTGGTGAATTTACAGGAGGTTGCGTTTAAGAACTTTATTAAGTTTACAATAGGAACATTATAGGTATTATTGCATAATTCTAGAATATCCCAGAATTATTGATTGTGTATGTAAACTATGTTCAACATATGTTGTTTTTCGTTTCCCTTGAAAGTTGCCGGCTATGAGACGTATTTTAGGGGTATCACACATTTTAAATAGAAATAAAGCACTAACGGCGGTACAACAATTAACCTCTTTTTTGTGAAATTTCGCTTGCCAACTTTGACAGTTCTCTTAATACAACCAAAAAACATTTCATTTCTTTAACTTTTTGCAAGGTTGTCAAATTATGTATAAGCCTAATAAAATCTGTATGTTTATTTTACGGTACATAATGGCTGAAGCTTAAATATTTAAACCAGCTTAACTAAGTTTAGTTTAATGATAATACGGCATTCGGCCCCTAATCTTGTAATTTGGCTCTTGTCGTTGGTTATTTACTATTCCATATTTCACATCAGATATTCATAAAACCATTCTTACAAATAATGAAGATATGTTTTCATTAAAATTTACATTATAATTCGCATTTACGGTTTTTATTTAAAAGTTGCGCATCAATTGAAGGTAGTCTGAGCAAGTACTTTAATCTAGCACACACGATTGACCAAAATGTCAAGCGTAATTTAAAGTTAGGTTTATATATGTTTGTGTACATGATTTAGATTTCTGTATGTTTCTAATTGAACTCGCCTGTCCTGGTGGCTCAATTGGTTAGCGCGTCGGCGTACAAAGCCAAAGGCTACAGGTTATTACATTTCAAATTTGGAGATGTACACTTTTAAATTTGTGAGTGAATTCCCGCCATTATTTCAAATAGACTTGTGCATTTCCGTCATTTCGGACAGTTGCGTTTGCGCAAAAGGAATGCGTAGACACGGAGTGATGGTGCAAGTGCGCGGTGTGTGACACGACATTATTAGCCAACACGTCGAACAGTGACGTTTACCTGTGTCGTTCTTTTGTCTTTTCTCTTTCAGAATGTAGGTTTCCTTTTGCCTATACCATCTATCGTTGCCTTCACTTTATTCCTTCGTCTTGCTTCAAACAGAAGAGAGGGAAGACGTTAAATCTAGATTCAACGATGGCATAACGTAACCCACTCCCAAACAACCCCCAAACAACGCCTTAACGCCTAAACGAGATACATGGAAATCAACATGGCCCCTGCGCAAGGATGACCGCAAAATCGTGAAGAGTTCCACATTTTTAAGTGAGTACCTTTTATCTTATTAAAGTGCGACTTGTATCACTGTAAACATATTTGGTATGTGATACAATTTGAGACGAAATTATGTCGTAATATCTTTGTTGTGCAATATTGCGAACGTGGATAATATCAGTGTTGCCAACTGTGGAAGTGGCTCTGAACACGCGGGCGCGGGGTTATAACAAGGTCCGAATTCTGTCAGAGAGCTTATATTTTCCTTCTTTTAAGTACTAGCTCAATTTGACATGATCATTTAGACTTTGCAGAAAAATCTAAATTTATTTCATCTTATTAACTAATATTACATTTTTCACAACTACCGACTGGATACCAACCTTTTCCGTATGGATTTTTTAGTGATGTATGGCATTGACAGCTGAGGTTATTAGCCGTTATAAAACCACCAAAGTATAAATGTAATATGTGCAAACATCTCCGATCCGTTAGGTTTTCGAATTTTGCTTGTAGATTTTACACACAATAAATTTATTTACTGGGGTTCAAAGCGTTGCTTTTATATATCAATATCTCCAGACTTTCTATCATCGATCTCATCTTCTTGTTGCTGTCAAGATTGAGTAGGGTATGGAATCAAAGATACATTAATCTAACTTCAATAGATTCACGGATATATTCTTTGGTATATTCCAAAATTTGATACTGGATTTAATGAATTTGAGAGAGTTGCCCAGAGGATTTGATATATTCAAGTCTATATTGGCTGACGTCCGCTGGTTGTGTAAGGTGTTAAATAAGAGAACGTGCTGAACAATTAAATATTCTCCGCAATTTGAATATATGGGTTGCTGGACTCCATATAAAAAATATGAGGATCTAAAGTGTGTGTCATAATCTTAACCGAATAATAACCACTTCTCGTCTACCTAGGTCACATCGAAATTACCATGGGTGTATGTCAGGTTTAATTTTTTTAAATTTAGCTTCGTAGTGTGACCAATCACTATTCCACTTTTTGAGGATGCTTCTTTTGACATGCTCTCTGATGTCGTCTATTCTCTTAATAACAATTTCGGACGTCCGATAGTTAGCTGCTGAGTGTTCCGCTTTACCTACTAGTTCATTCCTCGATTCCTGCATATTCTGGTATCCAAATTAGGATAGTTTGTTTTCCAAGTTTCGTCGAACTCTTGTATAAAATGATAATCTATTGAATTAGTGTGTCCAGTGTAAATGGATTTTTAAGATTTTCTAAAGCTCTAAGTGAGCTTGTAGATATCAGGTAGTGCTGTGGGTCTGCATAGTGATAGTATAAGAGGGCCTGCCATGAAGCATAGATTTCGTCAGCAGAGATACTAGAAACATTACTAAGTCCACGAATGGGGTTGTCCTTGTACTACGATTGATGTGTATTCGAAATACTGTACTATACCACAGTATAGTAAAGTTTATTATACTGTGACTATACAGCACCGTATCCTTAAAAAAATAAATATCATGGGGGATCGATATCTCAGTATACGCAACCCGTATTACACGAGTTCGGTTGTTGTGCTGCTCATATTCCAGGCGTGATGACATTCTCATTATATATTTCAAAGTATGTTTATAGGTAAGGAATGTTTATGCGCCATGTCTTAGTGGTTGACAAATTAAGATCTTTAAAGGCATGGAAAATAAGAAATGCGATATTGTAGTGCTTCCTACACGTTAATTGACTACAAACGTCCCTGAAAGAGAATAAAACGCAAATCTTAAACATATACTTGCAATTTGCAAATGGTTCCCTCGTCAGTTGTCATTGAGTTAGTAAATGTTTTAACGAAAATAACCAACAGCCTTTTGTTTATGGATATTTTCGAGTTCTTTCAGATTGAATAAGTAAAAATTCAATCACCAGAAAAAAAAAGCGTTTTCTTATACGCAGAACAGTCACATGAAGTGTTCTATTTTGTAGCTATGATTTGGTAAATAGCTGTTCATTCTAGAAAAGTCAAAAAATCTTTGTGCAACTGAGATAGATAGTAATTAGTGGTTATTTTTGTCTTTTAAATAGTTGGTGAGTACTTTGCTATTGTGCATGCAAAATTCCTTTTAGTTGCGAATTCAGAGCTTTACCATCATATGTCGGACGTGAGTTTTTTGTATGCTGAATATAAAACCTATATACAGGGTTACTACTACTTCTTTAATTCTTTAATTTCCAACTGAACTTAATAAAATTGGGTATGGGTGCATAAGTCGATATGGCCTCTCTGCCGAAGTTGTTAAAAAATTTCCAGGTCTACTATATTGCGTTCGCCCGAAGTTAACTATTGTGTTTCTTATCTCTGGCATATTGAATTAGCTTGAAAAATTACGATTTTAATGATGCTACACATGATATTTTATTTTGACAATAAGTAACATTTATTCAAAGAACTTAAATTCCGCTCTTTTCATCATGGTTGCCATGGAAAGTCAGTTTTGACAGATTGACTAACTTTAAAGTTTTGTTGTCGTTACGAGACTTTAGTTTAGTTGTTTTAAATTCTATCTGAATAATTGTTTTTTTTTATTGGATTTGTACGATGTATATATCCGTAATGATCGGAACTCAGTTCTTACTTCTGAACAATAGGAACTATTCTATCGTTCTGTGCTGCGGTTGGCACAACCGCAGCACAGAACGATTTTTAAAAAATTGGAAAGAAGTCTCATAAATAATGGTGGCTTTTTGAAAAAGCGAGATAAATACAATGTACAACGTGGAATAAACAATGCCATAAATGTCTTGGCTCAAGTTCACGCTAATCATAATTCATCGATTAAACAAATATCCCATGAATATGGAATTAGTCAACAAAGTGCTTTCAAGATATTGAGAAAAAATAAGTCACCCTTACAAATACCAGGTCGTTCAAAAATTAAGGTAAGAGAATTCTCAACATAGGTTGCATTTCTGCCATTGGTTTTCTACGTAACTGGAAGAAAATCCTGAGTTTGATCAAAATGTACTGTTTACGAACGAATGTACGTTTAGGAATAATGGATTGCTTAACTACAAGAATTTTCATTATTGAGAGTAATGAAAATCCTCATCTTACTTTTGATTCAGGAAACCAAACACGATTTAATGTAAATGTGTGCTGTGGTTTACTAAAAAACAAAATTTTGGTACCATATTTGTAAACAGGATCCTTAATTGTTATTTACGATTTCTAGAAAATGATTTAGAAAACATGATAGATATGCTTCCTTTACTTTATCTACAAAACTTGTGGCTACAGCAGAATGCTACGCCAGCACTCAACGCTGCAGCTGTATCAGAATATTTAAATCGGCGATTTGATGAGCAGTGGATTTAAAATAAAAGTCCTATTCACTGACCTGCAAGATCATCCGATCTAAATCCACTTGATTACTTTTTTGAGGATACGTTGAAGATCAAGTTCATATTCGTAGTTACAATAATGTAGGCGGCTCCGTGGCATAGTTGGTATGTGTGTGACTACTACGCCCAAGGTCCCGGGTTCGAATCCCGACACGGTCCGCTTGAAAAATGTTAGGCGAGCATTTTTCACAAAAATACACCCTCGTTCGAATGAGAGGTAAAATGGAGGTCCCGTGTGTGTGTGTTGTCACGCACGTTAAAGATTCCTACCTTGCTTGGAACAGCAAGAGTCCGGCAAAATTTCAAATTTTCGAGGTGAAAAAAACTCGCTAACTGCTCAATGTAGCACCTTCGGGTGAAGCGTTGGAAAATCACATGTAAGTTACAATAATGTAGAGGAATTGCAAAAAAGAATTGTTTATGTTATACGTTCAATACCACTAAACATGATAGCTAGGTCAACCCACGATATTTTTGTATGAACATTAGAATGCATTGCTAATAACTGATTTCATTTTGAACATTTAAACATATAGGTTTTTATGAATAGTGAATTATTAATATTATTAGTTTAGGTTTTAATTGTGTTCGGTACTTTGTTTATTTTTACAACTATAATAAATTAGCGTCTTTATTTAACATATTCTATGATTTACTTAAAAAATTTCAAAAATAAATACATAATTTGAAGCCAGTCTGTCAGGACTAGCGTTATTTAAAAAGTAACGAACCAAATCATGGCACTTTGTTTTTGTACTAAATAACAAACCGACCAAAACAGCGAAATTTAAGTTTTTAATAAATTATACTTTTAGTTAAAAAAAATTTAAAGTATGTGATATCATTGAAATCGCAATTTTTCGAACTAACTAATGGTACAGAAATCCAATATGTTGGCCATAAGAAAAACAAAAGTTGACTTCGGACGCGCGCAACATAGTAGGTCTAGAATTTTTTTAATAACTTCGGTGGAAAGGGCATGTCGATTATGTACCCATACCCAATTTTATTATGTTCCATAGGAAATTAAAGAAGTTATTAAACATAAAGGAAAATGCAGTTATCGAGGTAAATCATTTTTTATTTTGTAACATACAAACCAAAAGATATGTCCATTAATTAAAATGTTTAAAATGCAAAATTATGTCAGACGGGCTTGTCAAATACACATCATCATCATCATTTTGTTTTCGACCTTACTTAAGATCGGTTTGACGCAGCTCTAACTTCTTTTCTATTCTGTGCTAATCTAAAAAGTTCTACATACCCTTCACAACCTAAATTTCTAATAATTTGACTAATATAGCTTGGTCTAGGTCTTCCCATACTCTTCTATCTTTTTCCTATCTACCTGGCTCTATATAGATATTAGCAACCTGATGGTTGTTAAAGAACTCCAACATGTTTACATGATTCTCATTTATAAGGAAATGAAATATTACTGGTTATCCCCTCCAAAAAAAGGGAAAATGTTAAATTATATGTTATGGTAAGGCTTAAGCAGCGAATTGCTGCCAACATGCCAGACCGCTAACTAATTGTGAGATATGTAATGGAGACATTTAGTTAACTGATTTTTATTTATTTTTTTTTGTTTTGTTTTCGAACTTACTTAAGGTCGGTTTGATGCAGCTCTAAATTCTTTTCTATTTTGAACTAGTCTAAAAAGGTCGACATACCTTTCACAACCTAAATCTCTAATAATTTGACTAATATAACTTTGTCTAGGCCTTCCTATTCTATTTTTATGTGGTAGTCTATAATCTAAGACCTTACTAAATAGTCCCTCATGTCTTAACTGGTGCCCTATCATTCTATCTCTCCCGAGCTTTAATTGTTTCCACATACAGGGTTCCTCACCTATCCTTCTATAAACTTTCTCATTTGTTACTCTATCTGTCCAACTAATCTTTAACATTCTTCTATAACACCAAGTTTCAAAAGCTTCTATCTTTTTCTTATCTACCTCTTTAATTGTCCAAGTTTCACTACCGTATAATAGAACGCACCACACGTACGACTTTAAGAAACTTTTTCTATTATCTAAACTAATGCTTTTAGCTATTAGTAAGTCTTTCTTTTTAAAAACTTTTTTTTTGCTTGAGCTATTCTAGCTACTATATCCCTTCTGCTACATCTGTCCTTTGTAATTATACTACCTAAATAGCAAAATGCATCTACTTCCTCTAACTCGGTATTACCTATTTTTAATTTTGATTTAGAACTAGGCTGTAACTAACTTGTCATTATCTTTGTCTTTCCTGAGTTAATTCTCATACTATAGTTACTCTGTAGTATCTCATCTAAAATATTTAAAAACTCTCCTAACTCTTTTCTAGACTCTACTGTAATGGCTATATCATCTGCAAAACGTAACATGTCTATTTTCTGTCCCTGTACACTAATACTTATCTCTTTTCTCTCTCTAGCTAAGTTTAAAGCTTCCTCAATATAAACATTAAAAATCAAAGGAGATGGTATACAGCCCTGTCTAACACCATTTCTTATCTTAGCTTCGTTTTTTATTTCATCAAATCTAATGACTATGCTTTGATTTTTATATAGACTGTAAATAATTCTTTTATCCCTGAGAGATTCCTATTTTTTGCAAAATCCTGAACATAACAATCCAATTAACCCTATCAAATGCTTTTTCTAAATCTACAAACGCGAAATGAGTCTTTTTATTTTTTTTTGTAACCTTTTTTCGATAGTTACCCTAATCATTAGTATCGGTTCTCTAGTCCCTCTGTCTTTATGAAAACCATATTGGTGTTTGCCTAAATAATTCTCAGTCAAAGCTTCTACTCTATTTTTAATTATTATTGTTAGTATTTTGGAAGCGTGGGAAGTTAAACTAACCGTTCTAAAATTCTCACACCTATCAGCTCTTGACTTTTTTGGGATTGGGATAATAATATTATTTTTGAAATTTATTGGCACCTCACCTGTGTCATATATTACTTTTACTAGTTGATATAATTTTTCTAAAGTTTTCTGACTTGCATATTTTATTAATTCTGCGGGTATATCGTCTATCCCTGACGCTTTATTTAGTTTAAGATCCCTAACAGCTCTATCAAATTCCTCCCTTATATAAATCTTTTAAATATCTTTTCCATCTATCTGCTACCTCAACTTTATTTATTAGAAGCTCATTATTCTTATCTTTAATACCATTATATTTTTTCCTATCTTTTCCGAAAAACCTTTTAACTGCCCTGTAAGCCCTGTCTGTCTTACCTACTCTCAAATCATCTTGTATTCCCTTACAATTCATCTCCATCCATTTATTTCCAGCTTTTCTACACTCATGTACTTTCACTATCCAATTCTCTGAAAGGATGTAGCTTTTTTCTATTCTCTATTAAATCTAATATCTCCTTTGTTACCCAGGGTTTCCGCGCTTCTATTTTTTTCTTACCTATAGTCTGTGTTGCTGTATCATGTACAGCTCTTTTTATTTCTTTCAATTTATTTTCTACATTCCCTCCTATAGCTATCTCTTTGATCTTATTATCTAATACTTGTTTATATTCCTCTTTTACCTCACTATCATTAAGCTTACCTAGATCCCATCCCTTTCTTTTAGCCTTTCTCAATTTTTGAATTTTAGCTTACACTTCATTTTAACTAAGTTATGATTGCTATCTATGTCAGCTTCTGAATAACTACGACAATTTTGAACTTGGTTTCTAAATCTTTGTTTAACTAAAATATAATCTATTTGGCATCTAACGCTATCACCTGGCGCTTTCCAGGTATATCTTTTCCTAACATGTTGTTCGAATAGGGTGTTTACAGTTACTAATCTATGTTCCTGGCAAAACTCAACTAATCTTTCTCCTCTCTCTTTTCGTCTGCCACACCCAAATTTTCCTATCATTTTTCCCTCACTACCTTCTCTTACTGACGCATTAAAATCGCCCATAACTATTAAATTCTCAGCTCCCTTTACTTTTCTCATTATACTATTTATATCTTCGTATACCTTTTCTACTTCCTCATTCTCGTACTGAGTTGTTGGCATGTAAACTTGTACTAAAATAGTGTCTGTGGGTTTTGTACTCAATCTAACCATAATTATTCTATCACTAAATTGTAAGTACTCTTTAACTTTACGTCCTCATCTTTTACCTAACATTATTCCTGCCCCTGCTTGCCCATTAGTTGAAGAAGTTGTAATTATTCTATAATTATCTTTCCAAAAGTCGTTACTATCTGGCCATCTCACCTCACTAATACCTAAAATGTTCAGCTATCCTTTTCTCATTTCGACTAATAAATTTGTTAACTTATTTACTCTAAGTAATGACCTTACATTCCAAGTCCCTATCACTAAATTGAACCGTTGTTTCAAATTCTTACAATGACGAGCCCTAAGTACCCCATTCCGGAGATTCGATTGAGGGGGTATTTTACCTCCGGACAAGAATTTTACTTGTGAGCTCTCCATCATACATATTTCGTGTTTTAGGTCACGCATACCTGGGAAATATTGTGGTAGGTTCCCATATCTTTCCACAACGCAGTTTTTAAAGATTTTAGCAGAAGGCCATCTCTGTCACGGCCAATCCCCAACAATCTTGTAAATTATTGAGGATCGCCCGAGACCAACCGACTCTCCTCCAATATCTTTTAGCCAGCAAGGCTGCTGTCCCTTGCTGCGCCTTTTAATCGCCTTTTACGATAAGCAGGCTTACTATAGTAGTATTCTTTGTCCCCTACTAAGGGATCGTCAAATACACAAAGTTTCTATTTTTTATTTTATTGTAAGAAGGAAAACTTCAATGTAGTTCATGCTAAACAATGGATATCTTCTAGTAATGAAAACATTGTGATTAGACTAATATTTTGATTTTCAATTAGTAGTTTCTAACAGGCAAATCAATGATCTTTGCTTAATACTTAGGAATTTCAGTAAAAGTTGAGAATAATGTAAGTACATATTTTTATTGTACGAATATACTTACAAATTCAATAAATTATGAAAATTGAGACTCGTGATGAATTGGAAAGCACGAAAATTTTAATTATTTGATTTTTAATACTTTCTGTAATTGTAAAGATAGTCTAAAAGACAAAGAGGTTACTATTTAATTTCAAACATATTGAACCTTAACCAAAATGAAATATTTTTAATGGTTATTACTGTCAAATGACAACTACAAATAAACGTACTTAGTACGAGGCGTGGCTCCACAGAGGGCGCAGCATTGCACAAACTTTAATATAAGACAGAATAATAATTAACCATCTGAAGCAGCTTGCCTTTATTCATATACATATTTACGGTCAGTAGAGCTTGTTATGGCCTTTACGTAATCGAATGACGTTTCCCTAAATGTAATTTCGGTTTTTTGTTAGGTCAACGTTGTTTTCTACTGATTGCAGTGAGGTTGGTTGTTAATCTACAACATTTTATTATCACAGATAATCAGACATTGGTACAGGAAGGGAGGAGGAATTCACAGGTAAAATTCACCGAGTATTTAACACATTAACTGAAAACGTCGGGTCGGTAAGGTTGTTCAAGATATTTTATCAACCGTCGAACGTTTTCATTGGGTAAGGCAATAACCCATACATTCTTCAATGCATGTGAAAAAGCTTATTTGACGGTTTACCTGCAATAAACTGTAGGTTCTTCACCTATAGTGAATGACAACTTAGCAATCGCAATTTTATTATTTTTAACCTAATTAAATTAATGATAGTGATGATGATAGTGATGCTTTTCATTACGAATTAAAAAATTCCCTATACCTAAATTAAAATAAGCTTGCAAAGGAGGAATATGGTTATGCTTAAAAGAATTTCAAGTGCTATGATGTTAGTGATAAATTTGTTGGGACACAAATCGTGTTCCTTTTGTCATCATCATTATTAACAATTTATGAGCATTTGTTTCAGGTCGTGATTTTTACCAGGGTTTAGCGTAAACCAAACATCGAATTCTTCTTAATCTTCTTTGGGGATTAAACCACTCATAGTTTTTTAAATTATCTTTATTAACGTTTCGATCCATGACCTAGGATCGTTTTCAAAATTTATTTTGAAAACGATCCTAGGTCAAAATTTATTTTGAAAACGATCCTAGGTCATGGATCGAAACGTTAATAAAGATAATTTTAAAAACTATGAGTGGTTTAATCTCCAAAGAAGATTAAGAAGAATACTAAACAAACCACAACAAACATACAGGGAGTACAAACATCGAATATTATTAACTTCAAAACTTAACATAAGGGTTTTTTGCGTCCTTTCTATACTGTTTAAATTAGACGTAATGGTGCCTAGGACGGTTTTTTTTTGTTTTGTATAGAGTATTTATGAGTAATGACTCACCCCTGTATTGTCATTGCCTACTACAGAAATTGACTCCAAGCCTAGTTGGAAGAAATCCCTTACCCTTGCCTTGAGTCGCGCGAAAATGACAAACCAGTTCTACCCTTTTACTCCAAGGGGAAGAATACAGTTCACGGGAGCGCAGTCCACACACCAATCAGTTTTTAATCTGTCAGTATAAATATGTACTGCACAAGGGCTGTAGCCTTAGCTGCGAACTTTTGAAGTTGATGATTCCAATTAAAAAACATTTATTTTTAAATGAACTGTTATTACAATTCGTATATAGCTATTAATACAGTTATTTTCATTAACTTTAATTACAAAGTTCAGCAATGACTAATTGCTGTTGTTTATTACTTTGGGTTTTTATGCAATTGTTATCTGAATAAAAGGCAATAGAATGTTATATCAGGTCCGTTCCATAACTTTTTACCATTAACCTAAATATTAACTGTAATGAGGAAAATAAATCTCAGTGAAATAGGTCATAATATTAGAAAACAATAGAAGAAACATGATATTTATTATAAGCAACTACAAGCATTGGATGGGCAATATTCTCGAATTATGGTAATTGCGTGAAAGCATTTACTGGAAAACTATTATTTCGGCAAATGTCTAAGTGTTGGGGATCTTGGCAGCCACAGGTTGCTTAACCCCCCTGAATAAATCTCAGTGAAATAGATCATAATATTAGAAAACAATAGAAGAAACACGATATTTATTATAAGCAACTACAAGCATTGGATGGGCAATATTCTCGAATAATGGTAATTGCGTGAAAGCATTTACTGGAAATCTATTATTTCGGCAAATGTCTAAGTGTTGGGGGATCTTGGCAGCCACAGGTTGTTTAACCCCCTTCAATAAATCTCAGTGAAATAGGTCATAATATTAGAAAACAATAGAAGAAACATGATATTTATTATAAGCAACTAAAAGCATTGGATGGGCAATATTCTCGAATAATGGTAATTGCGTGAAAGCATTTACTGGAAATCTATTATTTCGGCAAATGTCTAAGTGTTGGGGAATCTTGGCAGCCACAGGTTGTTTAACCCCCTTCAATAAATCTCAGTGAAATAGGTCATAATATTAGAAAACAATAGAAGAAACACGATATTTATTATAAGCAACTACAAGCATTGGATGGGCAATATTCTCGAATAATGGTAATTGCGTGAAAGCATTTACTGGAAATCTATTATTTCGGCAAATGTCTAACGTGTTGGGGATCTTGGCAGCCACAGGTTGTTTATATTCTCGAATAATGGTAATTGCGTGAAAGCATTTACTGGAACTATTATTTCGGCAAATGTCTAAGTGTTGGGGATCTTGGCAGCCACAGGTTGTTAACCCCTTAATAAATCTCAGTGAAATAGGTCATAATATTAGAAAACAATAGAAGAAACAGATATTTATTATAAGCAACTACAAGCATTGGATGGGCAATATTCTCAATAATGTAATTGCGTGAAAGCATTTATGAAACTATTATTTCGGCAAATGTCTAAGTGTTGGGATCTTGGCAGCCACGGTTGTTTAACCCCTAATAAATCTCAGTGAAATAGGTCATAATATTAGAAAACAATAGAAGAAACAGATATTTATTATAAGCAACTACAAGCATTGGATGGGCAATATTCTCGAATAATGGTAATTGCGTGAAAGCATTTACTGGAAATCTATTATTTCGGCAAATGTCTAAGTGTTGGGGAATCTTGGCAGCCACAGGTTGTTTAACCCCCTTCAATAAATCTCAGTGAAATAGGTCATAATATTAGAAAACAATAGAAGAAACAGATATTTATTATAAGCAACTAAAGCATTGGATGGGCAATATTCTCGAATAATGGTAATTGCGTGAAAGCATTTACTGGAAATCTATTATTTCGGCAAATGTCTAAGTGTTGGGGGATCTTGGCAGCCACAGGTTGTTTAACCCCCTTCAATAAATCTCAGTGAAATAGGTCATAATATTAGAAAACAATAGAAGAAACAGATATTTATTATAAGCAACTAAAGCATTGGATGGGCAATATTCTCAAATAATGGTAATTGCGTGAAAGCATTTATGGAAATCTATTATTTCGGCAAATGTCTAGTGTTGGGGAATCTTGGCAGCCACAGGTTGTTTAACCCCTTCAATAAATCTCAGTGAAATAGGTCATAATATTAGAAAACAATAGAAGAAACATGATATTTATTATAAGCAACTACAAGCATTGGATGGGCAATATTCTCAAATAATAGTAATTGCGTGAAAGCATTTATTGAAATCTATTATTTCGGCAAATGTCTAAGTGTTGGGGATCTTGGCAGCCACAGGTTGTTTAACCCCTTCAATAAATCTCAGTGAAATAGGTCATAATATTAGAAAACAATAGAAGAAACAGATATTTATTATAAGCAACTACAAGCATTGGATGGGCAATATTCTCGAAATAATGGTAATTGCGTGAAAGCATTTACTGAAATCTATTATTTCGGCAAATGTCTAAGTGTTGGGGAATCTTGGCAGCCACAGGTTGTTTAACCCCTTCAATAAATCTCAGTGAAATAGGTCATAATATTAGAAAACAATAGAAGAAACATGATATTTATTATAAGCAACTACAAGCATTGGATGGGCAATATTCTCGAATAATGGTAATTGCGTGAAAGCATTTACTGTACCCTAAAATCCAGTAATAGCATAATGAAAACATGAAGAACAGATATTTTATAAGCAACTACATTGGAGGCAATATCCAATAATTAATGCGTGAAAGCATTTACGGAACTATATTCGAATTCTACTTTGGGACTTGCACCAAGTTTTAACCCTAATAAATTATGAATAGGTATATATAGAAACATAGAAAAATTATTATAAAAAAAAGCTTGAGGATGAATATGGTATGCTAAAGATTTCGAATCTATATTTGGAAATTTAGTTGGGAATCTGCGCCACAGTTTTAACCCTTATAATTGTAATAGGTCTATTTAAAAATAGAAAACACGAATTTTTAAATCACTTGTGGAATCCAAATAATAGTATTTAAAATTTATGAAACTTTATTTCGGCAAAGTCAGTTTGGGAATTTGGCAGCACGGTTTTTAACCCTTAAAAATCTAGGAAATGGTATAAATTAAAAAAATAAAAACATGATTTTATTAAAGAATAAGATTGATGGCAAATCCAAAATGAATGGTAAACATTTCGGAAATTATTATTTCGAAATTCTAAGGTTGGGGATCTTGCACACGGTTTTTAACCTTCATAAATTTGAATGGTATAATATTAGAAAAAATGAAAAACCGTATTTATTATAAGAATACAAGCATTGGAGGGAATATCTGATATGAATTGCGGAAAATTTACGAAATCTATTTTTCGCAAAGAAGTGTTGGGGATCTTGGCAGCCACAGGTTGTTTAACCCCTTCAATAAATTTCAGTGAAATAGGTCATAATATTAGAAAACAATAGAAGAAACATATATTTATTATAAGCAACTACAAGCATTGGATGGGCAATATTCTCGAATAATGGAATTGCGTGAAAGCATTTACTGGAAATCTATTATTTCGGCAAATGTCTAAGTGTTGGGGAATCTTGGCAGCCACAGGTTGTTTAACCCCCTTCAATAAATCTCAGTGAAATAGGTCATAATAAAAAAATTTAAATGGGATAATAATAATTTGAATTTGAAATGGGTGCGTTTACCCTAAAAAGATAAAAAAATTTAAATGGGATAAGATAAGCATTTACTGAAATCTATTATTTCGGCAAATGTCTAAGTGTTGGGGATCTTGGCAGCCGTTTACCCTAAAAAGATAAAAAAATTTAAAATGGGATAAGATAAAGCATTTACTGGAAATCTATTATTTCGGCAAATGTCTAGTGTTGGGGATCTTGGCAGCCACAGGTTGTTTAACCCCTTCAATAAATCTCAGTGAAATAGGTCATAATATTAGAAAACAATAGAAGAAACATGATATTTATTATAAGCAACTACAAGCATTGGATGGGCAATATTCTCGAATAATGGAATTGCGTGAAAGCATTTACTGAAATCTATTATTTCGGCAAATGTCTAAGTGTTGGGGAATCTTGGCAGCCACAGGTTGTTTAACCCCTTCAATAAATCTCAGTGAAATAGGTCATAATATTAGAAAACAATAGAAGAAACAGATATTTATTATAAGCAACTACAAGCATTGGATGGGCAATATTCTCAAATAATAGTAATTGCGTGAAAGCATTTATGAAATCTATTATTTCGGCAAATGTCTAGTGTTGGGGATCTTGGCAGCCACAGGTTGTTTAACCCCTTCAATAAATCTCAGTGAAATAGGTATATATTAGAAAACAATAGAAGAAACATGATATTTATTATAAGCAACTACAAGCATTGGATGGGCAATATTCTCGAATAATGGAATTGCGTGAAAGCATTTACTGGAAATCTATTATTTCGGCAAATGTCTAAGTGTTGGGGATCTTGGCAGCCACAGGTTGTTTAACCCCTTCAATAAATCTCAGTGAAATAGGTCATAATATTAGAAAACAATAGAAGAAACAGATATTTATTATAAGCAACTACAAGCATTGGATGGGCAATATTCTCAATAATGTAATTGCGTGAAAGCATTTACTGGAAATCTATTATTTCGGCAAATGTCTAGTGTTGGGGATCTTGGCAGCCACAGGTTGTTTAACCCCTTCAATAAATTCAGTGAAATAGGTCATAATATTAGAAAACAATAGAAGAAACATATATTTATTATAAGCAACTACAAGCATTGGATGGGCAATATTCTCGAATAATGGTAATTGCGTGAAAGCATTTACTGGAAATCTATTATTTCGGCAAATGTCTAAGTGTTGGGGAATCTTGGCAGCCACAGGTTGTTTAACCCCTTCAATAAATCTCAGTGAAATAGGTCATAATATTAGAAAACAATAGAAGAAACAGATATTTATTATAAGCAACTACAAGCATTGGATGGGCAATATTCTCAAATAATAGTAATTGCGTGAAAGCATTTATGGAAATCTATTATTTCGGCAAATGTCTAAGTGTTGGGGATCTTGGCAGCCACAGGTTGTTTAACCCCTTCAATAAATCTCAGTGAAATAGGTATAATATTAAAAACAATAGAAAACGATATTTATTATAAGCAACTACAAGCATTGGATGGGCAATATTCTCGAATAATGGAATTGCGTGAAAGCATTTACTGAAATCTATTATTTCGGCAAATGTCTAAGTGTTGGGATCTTGGCAGCCACAGGTTGTTTAACCCTTCAATAAATCTCAGTGAAATAGGTCATAATATTAGAAACAATAGAAGAAACAGATATTTATTATAAGCAACTACAAGCATTGGATGGGCAATATTCTCGAATAATGTAATTGCGTGAAAGCATTTATTGGAAATCTATTATTTCGGCAAATGTCTACGTGTTGGGGATCTTGGCAGCCACAGGTTGTTTAACCCCTTCAATAAATCTCAGTGAAATAGGTCATAATATTAGAAAACAATAGAAGAAACATGATATTTATTATAAGCAACTACAAGCATTGGATGGGCAATATTCTCGAATAATGGTAATTGAATTAATTTGAAATGGGTGCGTTACCAAAAAATAAAAAAATTTAAATGGGATAAATAATTGAATTTGAAATGGGTGCGTTTACCCTAAATAAGATAAAAAAAATTTAAATGGGATAAATAATTAATTTGAATGGGTGCGTTTACCCTAAAAAGATAAAAAATTTAAATGGGATAAGATAATTGAATTTGAAATGGGATGCGTTTACCCTAAAAAGATAAAAAAATTTTAAATGGGATAAGATAATTGAATTTGAAATGGGTGCGTTTACCCTAAAAAGATAAAAAAATTTAAATGGGATAAGATAATTGAATTTGAAATGGGATGCGTTTACCCTAAAAAGATAAAAAAATTTAAATGGGATAAAATAATTAATTTGAAATGGGATGCGTTTACCCTAAAAAGATAAAAAAATTTAAATGGGATAAGATAATTGAATTTGAAATGGGATGCGTTTACCCTAAAAAGATAAAAAAATTTAAATGGGATAAGATAATTGAATTTGAAATGGGATGCGTTTACCCTAAAAAGATAAAAAAATTTAAATGGGATAAGATAATTGAATTTGAAATGGGATGCGTTTACCCTAAAAAGATAAAAAAATTTAAATGGGATAAATAATTGAATTTGAAATGGGCTTGGAGCAGTTTTACCCCTGAAATAAATTTCGGAAAGTCTAATTTGGGGAACATGAAGCACAGGTTTTATACTCAATAAACATTGGATGGGCAATATTGAAAAATAATGAAAGATTTATGAAACATTATTCGGAAATGCAATTTGGAATTTGGAACCGGATGCTTTAACCCTAATAAATTTCGGAAATGTCAATTTGGAAACTGAAGCACAGTTTTAACCCTTCAATAAACATTGGATGGGCAATATTTGAAAAATAATGAAAGATTTATGAAACATTATTCGGAAATGCAATTTGGAATACTTGGAGCCAGGTGTTTAACCCCTTAATAAATTTCGGAAATGGTCAATTTGGGAAACATGAAGAAACAGGTTTTATTTAAAAACTCAAGATTGATGGCAATATTTGAAAAATAGAATCTGAATTTATGAATCAAATTTGGGCAATATTCTAATTTGGATCTTGGAGCCAAGTTTTTACCCTTAATAAATTTCGAAATGGTCTAATTTGGGAACATTGAAGAAGTTTTTACCCTTAAAACTCAAGATTGGATGGAATATTAAAATGGAATACTGAAAATTTAGGAATCAAATTTGGGCAATATTCTAATTTGGAATTTGCGAAAGGTTTTTGACCCTTCATTAATTCGAAATGGTCTAATTTAGGGAATTGAAGAAATGTTACCCTTAATAATTCAGGAATGGTAATATTCTGAAAATGAATACTGAAATCTATTATGAACTTACTTGGCAAGGTCTAAGTGTGGAATCTTGGCAGCCACAGGTTGTTTAACCCTAATAAATCTCAGTGAAATGGTCATAATATTAGAAAAAGAGCAACAGGTTTTTTAACACTTCAAATATGGAATGGGCATATTCTCGAAAAAAGTAATTGCGTGAAAGATTTATTGGAAATCTATTATTTCGGCAAATGTCTAAGTTTGGGGAATCTTGGCAATCGTTGTTTAACCTAATAAATTCTTGAAATGGTCATAATATTAGAAAACAATAGAAGAAAAGTTTTAACCCTGCAAAAACATTGGATGGGCAATATTCTCAGAAAATAGTAATTGCGTGAAAGATTTATTGAAACTTTATTCGGCAAATGTCTAAGTTGGAATCTTGGCAATCGTTGTTTAACCCTTAATAAATCTTCGGAAAAGGTCTAATATTAGGAAAACAATAAAGAAACATGTTTTTTAAAGCTAACACAAGCATTGGATGGGCAATATTCTCAGAAAATAGTAATTGCGTGAAAGCATTTACTGAACAACTAATCATTGATGGGCAATATTCTAATATTGGAATTCTGGAAAGCATTTACCAATCATTCTTTCGGCAAATGTCTAAGTGTTGGAAATCATAGAAGCCACAGGTTGTTTAACCCTAATAAATCTCAGTGAAATAGGTCATAATATTAGAAAACAATAGAAGAAACACGATATTTATTATAAGCAACTACAAGCATTGGATGGGCAATATTCTCAATAATGTAATTGCGTGAAAGCATTTATTGGAAATCTATTATTTCGGCAAATGTCTAGTGTTGGGGATCTTGGCAGCCACAGGTTGTTTAACCCCCTTCAATAAATCTCAGTGAAATAGGTCATAATATTAGAAAACAATAGAAGAAACATGATATTTATTATAAGCAACTACAAGCATTGGATGGGCAATATTCTCGAATAATGGTAATTGCGTGAAAGCATTTACTGGAAATCTATTATTTCGGCAAATGTCTAAGTGTTGGGGAATCTTGGCAGCCACAGGTTGTTTAACCCCCTTCAATAAATCTCAGTGAAATAGGTCATAATATTAGAAAACAATAGAAGAAACACGATATTTATTATAAGCAACTACAAGCATTGGATGGGCAATATTCTCAAATAATAGTAATTGCGTGAAAGCATTTACTGGAAATCTATTATTTCGGCAAATGTCTAAGTGTTGGGGAATCTTGGCAGCCACAGGTTGTTTAACCCCCTTCAATAAATCTCAGTGAAATAGGTCATAATATTAGAAAACAATAGAAGAAACATGATATTTATTATAAGCAACTACAAGCATTGGATGGGCAATATTCTCGAATAATGGTAATTGCGTGAAAGCATTTACTGGAAATCTATTATTTCGGCAAATGTCTAAGTGTTGGGGAATCTTGGCAACCACAGGTTGTTTAATAGGTCATAATATTAGAAAACAATAGAAGAAACACGATATTTATTATAAGCAACTACAAGCATTGGATGGGCAATATTCTCAAATAATAGTAATTGCGTGAAAGCATTTACTGGAAATCTATTATTTCGGCAAATGTCTAAGTGTTGGGGAATCTTGGCAGCCACAGGTTGTTTAACCCCCTTCAATAAATCTCAGTGAAATAGGTCATAATATTAGAAAACAATAGAAGAAACATGATATTTATTATAAGCAACTACAAGCATTGGATGGGCAATATTCTCGAATAATGGAATTGCGTGAAAGCATTTACTGGAAATCTATTATTTCGGCAAATGTCTAAGTGTTGGGGGATCTTGGCAGCCACAGGTTGTTTAACCCCCTTCAATAAATCTCAGTGAAATAGGTCATAATATTAGAAAACAATAGAAGAAACAGATATTTATTATAAGCAACTACAAGCATTGGATGGGCAATATTCTCAAATAATAGTAATTGCGTGAAAGCATTTATTGAAATCTATTATTTCGGCAAATGTCTAAGTGTTGGGGATCTTGGCAGCCACAGGTTGTTTAACCCCTTCAATAAATCTCAGTGAAATAGGTCATAATATTAGAAAACAATAGAAGAAACATGATTTTATTATAAGCAACTACAAGCATTGGATGGGCATAAAATAATTGAATTTGAAATGGGATGCGTTTACCCTAAAAAGATAAAAAAATTTAAATGGGATAAAGATAATTGAATTTGAAATGGGATGCGTTTACCCTAAAAAGATAAAAAAATTTAAATGGGATAAAGATAATTGAATTTGAAATGGGATGCGTTTACCCTAAAAAGATAAAAAAATTTAAATGGGATAAGATAATTGAATTTGAAATGGGATGACGTTTACCCTAAAAAGATAAAAAAATTTAAATGGGATAAAGATAATTGAATTTGAAATGGGATGCGTTTACCCTAAAAAGATAAAAAAATTTAAATGGGATAAGATAATTGAATTTGAAATGGGATGCGTTTACCCTAAAAAGATAAAAAAATTTAAATGGGATAAAATAATTTGAATTTGAATGGGTGCGTTTACCCTAAAAAGATAAAAAAATTTAAATGGGATAAGATAATTGAATTTGAAATGGGATGCGTTTACCCTAAAAAGATAAAAAAATTTAAATGGGATAAAATAATTTGAATTTGAAATGGGATGCGTTTACCCTAAAAAGATAAAAAAATTTAAATGGGATAAAGATAATTGAATTTGAAATGGGATGCGTTTACCCTAAAAAGATAAAAAAATTTAAATGGGATAAGATAATTTGAATTTGAAATGGGATGACGTTTACCCTAAAAAGATAAAAAAATTTAAATGGGATAAAATAATTGAATTTGAAATGGGATGCGTTTACCCTAAATAAATAGTCTAATTAGAAAAATAGAGAAAAATATTTATAAACAATAAAGCATTGGATGGAATATTTAAATAAGAATTGCGTGAAAGCATTTATGGAAATCTATTATTTCGGCAAATGTCTAAGTGTTGGGGATCTTGGCAGCCACAGGTTGTTTAACCCCTTCAATAAATCTCAGTGAAATAGGTCATAATATTAGAAAACAATAGAAGAAACAGATATTTATTATAAGCAACTACAAGCATTGGATGGGCAATATTCTCAAATAATAGTAATTGCGTGAAAGCATTTATGGAAATCTATTATTTCGGCAAATGTCTAAGTGTTGGGGATCTTGGCAGCCACAGGTTGTTTAACCCCTTCAATAAATCTCAGTGAAATAGGTCATAATATTAGAAAACAATAGAAGAAACATGATATTTATTATAAGCAACTACAAGCATTGGATGGGCAATATTCTCAAATAATAGTAATTGCGTGAAAGCATTTACTGGAAATCTATTATTTCGGCAAATGTCTAAGTGTTGGGGAATCTTGGCAGCCACAGGTTGTTTAACCCCCTTCAATAAATCTCAGTGAAATAGGTCATAATATTAGAAAACAATAGAAGAAACACGATATTTATTATAAGCAACTACAAGCATTGGATGGGCAATATTCTCAAATAATGGTAATTGCGTGAAAGCATTTACTGGAAATCTATTATTTCGGCAAATGTCTAAGTGTTGGGGAATCTTGGCAGCCACAGGTTGTTTAACCCCCTTCAATAAATCTCAGTGAAATAGGTCATAATATTAGAAAACAATAGAAGAAACAGATATTTATTATAAGCAACTACAAGCATTGGATGGGCAATATTCTCAAATAATAGTAATTGCGTGAAAGCATTTACTGGAAATCTATTATTTCGGCAAATGTCTAAGTGTTGGGGAATCTTGGCAGCCACAGGTTGTTTAACCCCCTTCAATAAATCTCAGTGAAATAGGTCATAATATTAGAAAACAATAGAAGAAACAGATATTTATTATAAGCAACTACAAGCATTGGATGGGCAATATTCTCAATAATGTAATTGCGTGAAAGCATTTACTGGAAATCTATTATTTCGGCAAATGTCTAAGTGTTGGGGAATCTTGGCACCACAGGTTGTTTAACCCCTTCAATAAATCTCAGTGAAATAGGTCATAATATTAGAAAACAATAGAAGAAACATGATATTTATTATAAGCAACTACAAGCATTGGATGGGCAATATTCTCGAATAATGGAATTGCGTGAAAGCATTTACTGGAAATCTATTATTTCGGCAAATGTCTAAGTGTTGGGGGATCTTGGCAGCCACAGGTTGTTTAACCCCCTTCAATAAATCTCAGTGAAATAGGTCATAATATTAGAAAACAATAGAAGAAACATGATATTTATTATAAGCAACTACAAGCATTGGATGGGCAATATTCTCAAATAATAGTAATTGCGTGAAAGCATTTATTGGAAATCTATTATTTCGGCAAATGTCTAAGTGTTGGGGGATCTTGGCAGCCACAGGTTGTTTAACCCCCTTCAATAAATCTCAGTGAAATAGGTCATAATATTAGAAAACAATAGAAGAAACACGATATTTATTATAAGCAACTACAAGCATTGGATGGGCAATATTCTCAAATAATAGTAATTGCGTGAAAGCATTTACTGGAAATCTATTATTTCGGCAAATGTCTAAGTGTTGGGGAATCTTGGCAGCCACAGGTTGTTTAACCCCCTTCAATAAATCTCAGTGAAATAGGTCATAATATTAGAAAACAATAGAAGAAACACGATATTTATTATAAGCAACTACAAGCATTGGATGGGCAATATTCTCAAATAATAGTAATTGCGTGAAAGCATTTATTGGAAATCTATTATTTCGGCAAATGTCTACGTGTTGGGGGATCTTGGCAGCCACAGGTTGTTTAACCCCCTTCAATAAATCTCAGTGAAATAGGTCATAATATTAGAAAACAATAGAAGAAACATGATATTTATTATAAGCAACTACAAGCATTGGATGGGCAATATTCTCGAATAATGGTAATTGCGTGAAAGCATTTACTGGAAATCTATTATTTCGGCAAATGTCTAAGTGTTGGGGAATCTTGGCAGCCACAGGTTGTTTAACCCCCTTCAATAAATCTCAGTGAAATAGGTCATAATATTAGAAAACAATAGAAGAAACACGATATTTATTATAAGCAACTACAAGCATTGGATGGGCAATATTCTCGAATAATGGAATTGCGTGAAAGCATTTACTGGAAATCTATTATTTCGGCAAATGTCTAAGTGTTGGGGGATCTTGGCAGCCACAGGTTGTTTAACCCCTTCAATAAATCTCAGTGAAATAGGTCATAATATTAGAAAACAATAGAAGAAACATATATTTATTATAAGCAACTACAAGCATTGGATGGGCAATATTCTCATAATGAATTGCGTGAAAGCATTTATGAAATCTATTATTTCGGCAAATGTCTAAGTGTTGGGGGATCTTGGCAGCCACAGGTTGTTTAACTCCCTTCAATAAATCTCAGTGAAATAGGTCATAATATTAGAAAACAATAGAAGAAACACGATATTTATTATAAGCAACTACAAGCATTGGATGGGCAATATTCTCGAATAATAGTAATTGCGTGAAAGCATTTACTGGAAATCTATTATTTCGGCAAATGTCTAAGTGTTGGGGGATCTTGGCAGCCACAGGTTGTTTAACCCCCTTCAATAAATTTCAGTGAAATAGGTCATAATATTAGAAAACAATAGAAGAAACATTATATTTATTATAAGCAACTACAAGCATTGGATGGGCAATATTCTCGAATAATGGTAATTGCGTGAAAGCATTTACTGGAAATCTATTATTTCGGCAAATGTCTAAGTGTTGGGGAATCTTGGCAGCCACAGGTTGTTTAACCCCCTTCAATAAATCTCAGTGAAATAGGTCATAATATTAGAAAACAATAGAAGAAACACGATATTTATTATAAGCAACTACAAGCATTGGATGGGCAATATTCTCAAATAATAGTAATTGCGTGAAAGCATTTATTGGAAATCTATTATTTCGGCAAATGTCTACGTGTTGGGGGATCTTGGCAGCCACAGGTTGTTTAACCCCCTTCAATAAATCTCAGTGAAATAGGTCATAATATTAGAAAACAATAGAAGAAACATGATATTTATTATAAGCAACTACAAGCATTGGATGGGCAATATTCTCGAATAATGGTAATTGCGTGAAAGCATTTACTGGAAATCTATTATTTCGGCAAATGTCTAAGTGTTGGGGATCTTGGCAGCCACAGGTTGCTTAACCCCCCTGAATAAATCTCAGTGAAATAGATCATAATATTAGAAAACAATAGAAGAAACACGATATTTATTATAAGCAACTACAAGCATTGGATGGGCAATATTCTCGAATAATGGTAATTGCGTGAAAGCATTTACTGGAAATCTATTATTTCGGCAAATGTCTAAGTGTTGGCCGTTTACCCTAAAAAGATAAAAAAACTTTAAATGGGATAAGATAATTGAATTTGAAATGGGTGCGTTTACCCTAAAAAGATAAAAAAATTTAAATGGGATAAGATAATTGAATTTGAAATGGGATGCGTTTACCCTAAAAAGATAAAAAAACTTTAAATGGGATAAGATAATTGAATTTGGAAATCTAGTGGGCAGCCACAGGTTGTTTAACCCCTTCAATAAATTCAGTGAAATAGGTCATAATATTAGAAAACAATAGAAGAAACAGATATTTATTATAAGCAACTACAAGCATTGGATGGGCAATATTCTCAAATAATAGTAATTGCGTGAAAGCATTTATGGAAATCTATTATTTCGGCAAATGTCTAAGTGTTGGGGAATCTTGGCAGCCACAGGTTGTTTAACCCCTTCAATAAATCTCAGTGAAATAGGTCATAATATTAGAAAACAATAGAAGAAACATGATATTTATTATAAGCAACTACAAGCATTGGATGGGCAATATTCTCAATAATGGTAATTGCGTGAAAGCATTTACTGGAAATCTATTATTTCGGCAAATGTCTAAGTGTTGGGGAATCTTGGCACCACAGGTTGTTTAACCCTTAAAAGGAATGCATAATATTAGAAAACAATAGAAGAAACAGATATTTATTATAAGCAACTACAAGCATTGGATGGGCAATATTCTCAAATAATGTAATTGCGTGAAAGCATTTACTGAAATCTATTATTTCGGCAAATGTCTAAGTGTTGGGGAATCTTGGCAGCCACAGGTTGTTTAACCCCTTCAATAAATCTCAGTGAAATAGGTCATAATATTAGAAAACAATAGAAGAAACAGATATTTATTATAAGCAACTACAAGCATTGGATGGGCAATATTCTCAAATAATGAATTGCGTGAAAGCATTTACTGGAAATCTATTATTTCGGCAAATGTCTAAGTGTTGGGGAATCTTGGCAGCCACAGGTTGTTTAACCCCTTCAATAAATCTCAGTGAAATAGGTCATAATATTAGAAAACAATAGAAGAAACAGATATTTATTATAAGCAACTACAAGCATTGGATGGGCAATATTCTCAAATAATGTAATTGCGTGAAAGCATTTATGGAAATCTATTATTTCGGCAAATGTCTAAGTGTTGGGGAATCTTGGCACCACAGGTTGTTTAACCCTTAAAAGGAATGCATAATATTAGAAAACAATAGAAGAAACAGATATTTATTATAAGCAACTACAAGCATTGGATGGGCAATATTCTCAAATAATGTAATTGCGTGAAAGCATTTACTGGAAATCTATTATTTCGGCAAATGTCTAAGTGTTGGGGAATCTTGGCAGCCACAGGTTGTTTAACCCCTTCAATAAATCTCAGTGAAATAGGTCATAATATTAGAAAACAATAGAAGAAACATGATATTTATTATAAGCAACTACAAGCATTGGATGGGCAATATTCTCAAATAATGGTAATTGCGTGAAAGCATTTACTGGAAATCTATTATTTCGGCAAATGTCTAAGTGTTGGGGATCTTGGCAGCCACAGGTTGTTTAACCCCTTCAATAAATCTCAGTGAAATAGGTCATAATATTAGAAAACAATAGAAGAAACAGATATTTATTATAAGCAACTACAAGCATTGGATGGGCAATATTCTCAAATAATGTAATTGCGTGAAAGCATTTATGGAAATCTATTATTTCGGCAAATGTCTAGTGTTGGGGATCTTGGCAGCCACAGGTTGTTTAACCCCTTCAATAAATCTCAGTGAAATAGGTCATAATATTAGAAAACAATAGAAGAAACAGATATTTATTATAAGCAACTACAAGCATTGGATGGGCAATATTCTCAAATAATAGTAATTGCGTGAAAGCATTTACTGGAAATCTATTATTTCGGCAAATGTCTAAGTGTTGGGGAATCTTGGCAGCCACAGGTTGTTTAACCCCCTTCAATAAATCTCAGTGAAATAGGTCATAATATTAGAAAACAATAGAAGAAACAGATATTTATTATAAGCAACTACAAGCATTGGATGGGCAATATTCTCAAATAATAGTAATTGCGTGAAAGCATTTACTGGAAATCTATTATTTCGGCAAATGTCTAAGTGTTGGGGAATCTTGGCAGCCACAGGTTGTTTAACCCCCTTCAATAAATCTCAGTGAAATAGGTCATAATATTAGAAAACAATAGAAGAAACATGATATTTATTATAAGCAACTACAAGCATTGGATGGGCAATATTCTCAAATAATGTAATTGCGTGAAAGCATTTATGGAAATCTATTATTTCGGCAAATGTCTAAGTGTTGGGGAATCTTGGCAGCCACAGGTTGTTTAACCCCTTCAATAAATCTCAGTGAAATAGGTCATAATATTAGAAAACAATAGAAGAAACAGATTTTATTATAAGCAACTACAAGCATTGGATGGGCAATATTCTCAAATAATGGTAATTGCGTGAAAGCATTTACTGGAAATCTATTATTTCGGCAAATGTCTAAGTGTTGGGGAATCTTGGCAGCCACAGGTTGTTTAACCCCCTTCAATAAATCTCAGTGAAATAGGTCATAATATTAGAAAACAATAGAAGAAACACGATATTTATTATAAGCAACTACAAGCATTGGATGGGCAATATTCTCAAATAATGGTAATTGCGTGAAAGCATTTACTGGAAATCTATTATTTCGGCAAATGTCTAAGTGTTGGGGGATCTTGGCAGCCACAGGTTGTTTAACCCCCTTCAATAAATCTCAGTGAAATAGGTCATAATATTAGAAAACAATAGAAGAAACAGATTTTATTATAAGCAACTACAAGCATTGGATGGGCAATATTCTCAAATAATGAATTGCGTGAAAGCATTTACTGGAAATCTATTATTTCGGCAAATGTCTAAGTGTTGGGGATCTTGGCAGCCACAGGTTGTTTAACCCCTTCAATAAATCTCAGTGAAATAGGTCATAATATTAGAAAACAATAGAAGAAACAGATATTTATTATAAGCAACTACAAGCATTGGATGGGCAATATTCTCAAATAATGTAATTGCGTGAAAGCATTTATGGAAATCTATTATTTCGGCAAATGTCTAAGTGTTGGGGATCTTGGCAGCCACAGGTTGTTTAACCCCTTCAATAAATCTCAGTGAAATAGGTCATAATATTAGAAAACAATAGAAGAAACAGATTTTATTATAAGCAACTACAAGCATTGGATGGGCAATATTCTCAAATAATAGTAATTGCGTGAAAGCATTTACTGGAAATCTATTATTTCGGCAAATGTCTAAGTGTTGGGGAATCTTGGCAGCCACAGGTTGTTTAACCCCTTCAATAAATCTCAGTGAAATAGGTCATAATATTAGAAAACAATAGAAGAAACACGATATTTATTATAAGCAACTACAAGCATTGGATGGGCAATATTCTCAATAATGGTAATTGCGTGAAAGCATTTACTGGAAATCTATTATTTCGGCAAATGTCTAAGTGTTGGGGAATCTTGGCAGCCACAGGTTGTTTAACCCCTTCAATAAATCTCAGTGAAATAGGTCATAATATTAGAAAACAATAGAAGAAACACGATTTTATTATAAGCAACTACAAGCATTGGATGGGCAATATTCTCAAATAATAGTAATTGCGTGAAAGCATTTATTGGAAATCTATTATTTCGGCAAATGTCTACGTGTTGGGGGATCTTGGCAGCCACAGGTTGTTTAACCCCCTTCAATAAATCTCAGTGAAATAGGTCATAATATTAGAAAACAATAGAAGAAACATGATATTTATTATAAGCAACTACAAGCATTGGATGGGCAATATTCTCAAATAATAGTAATTGCGTGAAAGCATTTACTGGAAATCTATTATTTCGGCAAATGTCTAAGTGTTGGGGAATCTTGGCAGCCACAGGTTGTTTAACCCCCTTCAATAAATCTCAGTGAAATAGGTCATAATATTAGAAAACAATAGAAGAAACACGATATTTATTATAAGCAACTACAAGCATTGGATGGGCAATATTCTCAAATAATGGTAATTGCGTGAAAGCATTTACTGGAAATCTATTATTTCGGCAAATGTCTAAGTGTTGGGGAATCTTGGCAGCCACAGGTTGTTTAACCCCCTTCAATAAATCTCAGTGAAATAGGTCATAATATTAGAAAACAATAGAAGAAACACGATATTTATTATAAGCAACTACAAGCATTGGATGGGCAATATTCTCGAATAATGGTAATTGCGTGAAAGCATTTACTGGAAATCTATTATTTCGGCAAATGTCTAAGTGTTGGGGAATCTTGGCAGCCACAGGTTGTTTAACCCCCTTCAATAAATCTCAGTGAAATAGGTCATAATATTAGAAAACAATAGAAGAAACACGATGTTTATTATAAGCAACTACAAGCATTGGATGGGCAATATTCTCAAATAATAGTAATTGCGTGAAAGCATTTACTGAAATCTATTATTTCGGCAAATGTCTAAGTGTTGGGGGATCTTGGCAGCCACAGGTTGTTTAACCCCCTTCAATAAATCTCAGTGAAATAGGTCATAATATTAGAAAACAATAGAAGAAACATGATATTTATTATAAGCAACTACAAGCATTGGATGGGCAATATTCTCGAATAATGGAATTGCGTGAAAGCATTTACTGGAAATCTATTATTTCGGCAAATGTCTAAGTGTTGGGGGATCTTGGCAGCCACAGGTTGTTTAACTCCCTTCAATAAATCTCAGTGAAATAGGTCATAATATTAGAAAACAATAGAAGAAACACGATTTTATTATAAGCAACTACAAGCATTGGATGGGCAATATTCTCAAATAATAGTAATTGCGTGAAAGCATTTACTGGAAATCTATTATTTCGGCAAATGTCTAAGTGTTGGGGAATCTTGGCAGCCACAGGTTGTTTAACCCCCTTCAATAAATCTCAGTGAAATAGGTCATAATATTAGAAAACAATAGAAGAAACATGATATTTATTATAAGCAACTACAAGCATTGGATGGGCAATATTCTCGAATAATGGTAATTGCGTGAAAGCATTTACTGGAAATCTATTATTTCGGCAAATGTCTAAGTGTTGGGGAATCTTGGCAGCCACAGGTTGTTTAACCCCCTTCAATAAATCTCAGTGAAATAGGTCATAATATTAGAAAACAATAGAAGAAACACGATGTTTATTATAAGCAACTACAAGCATTGGATGGGCAATATTCTCAAATAATAGTAATTGCGTGAAAGCATTTACTGGAAATCTATTATTTCGGCAAATGTCTAAGTGTTGGGGAATCTTGGCAGCCACAGGTTGTTTAACCCCCTTCAATAAATCTCAGTGAAATAGGTCATAATATTAGAAAACAATAGAAGAAACATGATATTTATTATAAGCAACTACAAGCATTGGATGGGCAATATTCTCGAATAATGGAATTGCGTGAAAGCATTTACTGGAAATCTATTATTTCGGCAAATGTCTAAGTGTTGGGGGATCTTGGCAGCCACAGGTTGTTTAACTCCCTTCAATAAATCTCAGTGAAATAGGTCATAATATTAGAAAACAATAGAAGAAACACGATATTTATTATAAGCAACTACAAGCATTGGATGGGCAATATTCTCGAATAATAGTAATTGCGTGAAAGCATTTACTGGAAATCTATTATTTCGGCAAATGTCTAAGTGTTGGGGGATCTTGGCAGCCACAGGTTGTTTAACCCCCTTCAATAAATTTCAGTGAAATAGGTCATAATATTAGAAAACAATAGAAGAAACATTATATTTATTATAAGCAACTACAAGCATTGGATGGGCAATATTCTCGTATAATGGTAATTGCGTGAAAGCATTTACTGGAAATCTATTATTTCGGCAAATGTCTAAGTGTTGGGGGATCTTGGCAGCCACAAGTTGTTGAATCCCCTTCAATAAATCTCAGTGAAATAGGGCATTATATTACAAAACAATATAAGGGGAACCGAGCTGTATTGCTGTGTGAGAATTTCAGGGAACTATGTAGGTTAGTTTAGAAAATAAATAAGTGCAGGTACATGTCCAACTAGTTTTGAGACGGGAAACCCAATGACAAAATAATAAGCGCAGATAAATCTTATGATTAGTATAAACAACTAGTTGTTTGTTGTGAAATATCTGCAACTAATGTTGACTGTGCGAAAATATATATTGGAAAAATATTAAATCAGTAAATGTTCAAGTGCGGGGGGAACTTGGCAGCCACAGGCTGCTTACCCCCCTTCGCAACCACTGAATGTCGGAGAAATAGGGTATATAATTGTAAAACAATAGAAAGGGACCGAACTGCATCTAACAAGAAAGAACGGCGCCTATGATGAAAGACAACAAACATAGAACAAAAAGTTGTTGAAAGCGTATGTGTGGAGCACAGCACAGACAGTATGCCTACGAAATACGAGCAGTCTGAAAAGCAGACAGAAGAACAGTAGCAGCCTTTGAAATGCCGTGCTTCAGATGTATGAGGATGGACAGACAAAGGTAATAACAAATAGGTTATAGAAACAGTAAGGGAACAAGGATATCTTTGGGAAAAATATGAGAAATAGAAAGGCAGAATACGTTCTAAGGCATTTTTGGGGAATAGTATGGGATATATGACAAGCAGAGATAGGAAAAAAGAGGTGGATGTAGACCTAGATTAGATAGTGATAGATGCAGACTGTGCAAATTTCGGGGAAATCTGTAGGTTAGTTCAGAATAGGAAACAATGATGGTACGCGTCTAACCAGTTTCAGGACTGAAGACCCAATGATGATGATGAGTAAAATACAAATAATTAGTCGATAGTGCTTTTTAATTACATATGTAGGATTCCTGCAATATCACTCCTCCCTCCTAAGTTAGAAAATAGGGATACTTCTATTTTCGTAGTTGTAATTTTGGTTGTTCTAGGTTTAAAAATTTTAAGATAATTCACCCTAAAAATAAAACTTATGAATAACAATATAGATGTTGTATTAATTGAAGTAATTGAAGTCTGCACTGGATCTTCAAGTGTTGTTGTTTGTAGGTTTTCGGTGATTATCTTCAGGTGTTTAATTTTATCGCTGTCAATTTCTTGTGGTTGAATCGTATGCTGTTCTCTTTTTCTTCTTTAAACAATGCCCTAAATTTGGGTAGTTGATAAATGAATTCTTCGTATATGGTTTCTTTAGAGAAAATATGATTTTCCGTTTATTTTCATAGGACATTTTCCTAATGTGATTACACTAGGTACTTTTATTTTGAAAAGTCTCTCATTATTGCATTGGAGTTATATAATTATGGGCTTGGCAGTTATTACTAAAATATTGCCAGCGCTGATCCGAGTTATTCTAGATTCTAGGAATTGAATTGCTGTGCAGGTTTAGTTACCGTAGTTCATGATTAAACTACATTCGTCTTTTGTTTATTTCTATACCGGGTGTAACAAAATAAGTGTAAAACATTTCAGGGGGTGATTCCTCATTGTCAAAGAGATAGGATCTTTCATATAAAGAAACTTCATTAAAGCATCCCTTGTTAAGATACAGCCCCTTAAAGGGGGTACATAAAATTTGTTTTTTATTTTTTTACAAACACTAAAAAGTTACAAAATTGAAATTAAGGTCACATTTTTTACTATCAAAAATACACTTACTCAGAAATTTGTTTGGTTTACCCCGTGGTTGTAAGGGGTGGAAAACGCAACCCCTAAAATTTATTTCCAATGTAACTTTTTGTCTTATTATTTGTTTGCCATTTAAAAATTTATTTCCAATAGCTTATTTTATTCTAAACAAAAAATGTCTCGAATTTTTTGCCCAAAATTAACCAGTTTGCACAAAAAGATTATTTTACAAACAACTACAGAGATACATCGTCATAAATGCGAAATGGATTATCATTGTTATTTTGTAGTTACTACCTTCATCAAAGTATGATTGAAGAAGAATAAACAAAACTAATTTATTAATAACAAAACATACAACATGTAGAAATCATAGTAAATGTTCAATATGTCCACCTTCAGTTATTATACATGCGTCTAGACGTCAGCGCATTGAGCCACGTACTCGCTTAAATATTCCTGGAGTCTCCCTAATTACTCTGTACGCATCGATGATGCGGTTTCTTAAGTCCTCTACATCGCGAACAGGAGTAAGATAAACCAAACTCTGTAAATAGCCCTAAGTAGAGAAATCGAGAGGATTCGAATCCGAGGATCGAGCGGGCCAATTCTGGGGTCCTCCTCGACCTATCCAATGATTTGGATATGTTTGAGTTAAATGCTGACGTGCTGCCTGACTAAAATGGGCGGGAGCCGCATCATGCATAAAAAACATAACCCTTCTGATACCACCAGGAACTTCCTCCAGCAGTACTGGATGCACTTTTCTTAAAAATTGAGTGTATGCCTCACCATTTAATCGAGGAGGTAGAAAATGAGGGCCAATTAAATAATCCCCAATAACTTCGTCCCACACGTTATGACAAAAATGTTCTTGATGGTTAACTTGGACAATAGCGTGAGGGTTTTCATCAGCCCATATGTGGTTATTATGAAAATTAATAATCTTGTCCCGAGAAAAAGTACATTCGTCTGTAAATCCTATCGTCTTCAGAAAGTCAGGATTTCTTCTAAACATTTCCAGCATCCAATTGGAAAATTCAAGACGGTTCGGAAAATCCCGCGGTAACAGTGCCTGTACTCGTTGTAGATGGTAGGGGTATAAGAGTTGTTCCTTTAAAATTCGAAATATCGTCATATGATCAACATTTAACTCGAAAGCAATCTTTCTAGTACTGCTAGTGGGTTGTTCTTCAACCAAATTAAGTACCGCTTCTTCAAGCTGTGGTGTTCTAACTTCTCGATGGCGACCACAATCCTGCGTTCCTTTTTTGAATGAACCATATTCTCGTAATCGTTCATGAACTTGGGCAAATATTCTATGCGAAGGAAGCTACCGTAGAGGATACATTTCAGCATACCTTCTACAAGCTTCTAACCCATTACCCTGCAACAGACCGTAAACGTAATGCATATCAGCCATTTCCGCATTTGTGTATGCCATTTTAATAACAAGTGAATTATTAAACTAACAAATTAAGAACAGAACAACGACACACAATTATTAATTCAATTTCAAAAATTTACAAACTGACAGCGTGATAACAATTTAATTGTCACTATCACTAATAGCGGCCTACTAGATAAATTAGTTTCGCATTTTCGTCTTATGACGATGTATCTCTGTAGTTGTTTGTAAAATAATCTTTTTCTGCGAACTGGTTAATTTTGGGCAAAAAATTCAAGGGACATTTTTTGTTTAGAATGAAATAAGCTATTGGAAATAAATTTTCAAATGGCAAACAAATAATAAGACAAAAAGTTACATTGGAAATAAATTTTAGGGGTTGCGTTTTCCATCCCTTACAACCATGGGGTAAACCAAATAAATTACTGAGTAAGTGTATTTTTGATAGTAAAAAATGTCACCTTAATTTCAATTTTGTAACTTTTTAGTGTTTGTAAAAAAAAATGAAAAACAAATTTTATGTACCCCCTTTAAGGGGCTGTATCTTAACAAGGGATGCTTCAATGAAGTTTCTTTATATGAAAGACCCTATCTCTTTTACGATGAGGAATCACTCCCTGAAATGTTTTACACTTATTTTGTTACACCCGGTATACGCGTGCAATTCATTTACATTTAAGAAATATCTTGAAATGCCAGTTGTTTCTTCGCTACGATTTTATAGCAAAGCGGACATTTGTTGAGTGATTTTAACCACTGGTGGGTTAACTCTACACTCATGGTAGTTTGAATTTGCTTAGTGACGATAGTAGAGCACCCTATAATAAAATGGAACTATTAATGTTTCTTTGGGTATTGTAGAACAGTTGATAAATGTAATAATAATGTAATAATAATTATATTTTTAGCAAGCAAGTTTTTATTAAACTGTCTGATATGGGAGTGATCGTCTGGCAAAATATTAAAAAAAATGGCTCGAGCGCGTGTTCTATAAGGGTATTTGTTTCTTTTTATGTTCATGATCACTATAACTTTTGAAAATTTATGTTGGTTGTTAATTTGAAACTACCATATGGTGCGTACGTATTTCCATCATGTTTGATTTAATCAAAGTCCGATGAGTATAATTTTCACTTTTGTTATGCACGCAATCAGGCATCTATAAGGGTTATTGCCAGAAATAATTTGTATAACAAAATCAAGAAATATGTACAATTTGCACTTCTACAACCTTCGTACTATTTTTTGCTATTTAAAGCCCTTGAATCAAAGTATAAATCTAAATCTGTTCAACGCCAAATTATAACCCTACTAAAAATATATAAAGCCAGCAAAAATAACTCTGTATCATATTGGAAGCCTCGTTGAACTTTCAATTACTCTTCGTTCTCTTAACGTAATTTCTACGTATCAATCAAAACTTTGATGACCCTTCATATAAATATCTAAGTACTGTTACGGTTCAATTTTGCGTTTCCCAATTTTTAGATATACTTCGTTCCCAAATACGACGCCTATGATTTATTTCCTTATTGTAATTTATCAAGTCTCGTTCATAAATTCAAGTTTTAATTCTTGTATGTTGATAGCGTGCATAAAACTAATTCTTATCACTTCAATACGAGTCGTGATTATTTATTCTTCTCTTGAATTCTTATCCTGGATGCTTGGTAACGTGCATCTTATTGTGAACTAATTTGTAGTTCCGCTCTTATTATTTTAATTGGGGAATTGATGATCCGTTGTTTTAGAGCGATTTATTAGTGGAAATTTTATATTTGCTCTGCTCATTTGAGAATTTTATAGAAGTTTGAAGGCACACATTTGAAAACTCGTTTATTACATCGAGTTTCGTTGTTATGATTTAAGCCTGTTTTGTAAAGGAACCGCAAAACGGGTTGCAGTTTGTAGTTTTGCAGTTTGTAGTTTTGCACTTTTTTGGTGTTTTGCAGTCTTGTGGTGTGATACCGTTATGTGTTGAAGATACTAACTCAGGCGTACCTGCAAGATACGATATCCGCGCTCAGGACCTGTTCTAGTAAGATCTTTCCATATTATATTTTGATTGTACGTGCCGCTAATTTGGTACCCATGCTAGCATTTCCACCTTCAGAGAATATTATAGAGCCATCTCACATTATAACTGATATTGTAATTTATTTTAATATCATTTTTGTAATAGTTGTGCGTCGGAATTAATTTAACCAACGAATTATTGTACACATTCGTTTGATAGACGTTTTTATCTGCATAATCGTACGCACAAGCGTTGGTACCACCGCGAGCAGCGTTTGACTGATTTTAAAGTTTTGCAAAGTGAACATAATGAAAATATACTGCAGCTATTTAATGTCTTATAAGTGTAAGTTACATATTGAAAAGTATGTTGATTTCATTAACCCAAGCGCTGGAATTTAAGTCTAGTTATGTTGTAAAATTGATGTTTATGTTAATTCTATGAATATTTGAAACCATAACTTGTGTCAGTAAACGATTATATGCTATTTGTAGTTCCTTGTTGTCGAGTTTTATGTCCGTTAGGCATCTACAGAGTGCGTGAGAAATTTCCTAGATTGATTTCGCGTGAGGCGTACAGTTCCGATTTAGGTGGCGCTCTCCAAGACTCTGTACACCGTGACGACCTTAGGTTATTTGTATCTTGGTGCAAATACCCACTCCCCCTCACCGACCAGAATCTAGTTCTGGTAAAATACGGGTACTCCTGCGGTTAACGGTGTGTATGTTTTTTTTTGTGTTAGGAAACCGTGTTAGTACATGCAAGTTTTATATGTTCAAAGAAATTAAGTCTTATGCTATTAATTAATTATCATTAACCCGGTATTTTTGTACGTTCATTCCCTGGTTCGAATGTGTAGTTCTGCGACACCCCAAATCCTTTGATCTGCCGCCACGTGCTGCTAACCACTGCCCTTGGATTGCTTTCAGCTTAACGTTCGGATTCAGAATTTTCCTCTTTGTTATATCTGTTACTCGTAGTATTAGATTTTTACGTTACATTTCTTATTGAATTGTTTATTGAATCGCTTCGTAAATATCTCGGTATATTTTTAGTAGATTTTTTTCAATTTTCTTAGATTTCTTAGAGCCCTATGTTAATAAATGTTAAAGATCATATTTACCTTAATTAAAATTTGAACTTACGTCTTATGTCGACGGCGAATTTGTATATTTGAACGTGCACTTGTACTTGAAAATTTTAATTGTGAACTTTCACTTATAAATCGTGGTTTTAATTCACACTTGAACTTTGCGTAATATTTTTGTTCAAACTAGTAAAGCTTGTGCTTCAGTTATGTAGACTGACCATTGCCCGCTTGGTGTAATATATAAAGGCAAGCCCTTCTCCGTGTTGTCATTGGCTTGATTGCGTATTATCATGGTTGAAGCGTTGCACTTGTCTTATCATGAAAGCCTTCGAATTTTACATATAGTTACGTATCCTAAATTTTATTGTAATGCTTCCCAAATCACGTAGACATCGAAACTTTACACTATAGAGTTCGTTGACTTTGTAACGTCCAATATCACGTTTTCGTATTTTATATAGGAAATTATTCAAATTTTCCTTTTAATTCCGCACGTATACAAACTTTTTGTTCCATATTTTGTTTCTCCAATATGCTGGGTTTTATTCGAAAATGTAGCGATTTCTACATTTAAAACATCACGTAGGCTAAATTTCATAAATGGATTCTTTAACAGGTAACGTAAATTAGATGCGTTTTTATTGACTTTTTACGTTCTGAAACATGCTTGTTTTGAAAGACATGTTTGTTGTGAGCACACATGATTATTAATGCGTCGAGTTTAAAAAAATTTGTTTCATGTTTGTTTAACTTTAGATACTTCTAATTTGTATTTATTTAAAGTTTCTGAATGTATTCTTGTTTCTAAAATGAATCGGATTGCGTCTAGAGTTATCTATTCTAATAAATGTGGTTAAATTATTAAAGAATGAGTTATCTTTCATTGTCTAAGGTTATTTGTAGATTTTATACAGTGTGTTTGACATTTGCTTTTTGCACAATTAACGAATTGTGTATTTTTTTATGATTCAAATGTTTAGTTTCTTTCACTTTGGTGTTGTTTGCATGAAGTATACTTGTGACCCTATATAACCCTAAATAACCCTATTATCATAGCAATGTATATATATATATATATATATATATATATATATATTACAGTGAATAAGATGAAATAATAACTTAGACTTTTATGCAAAGCCTTATGATCATTTCAAATCGTGCTAGTAATTGAAAGATGGAAAATATAAGGTCTTGGACAGGACTTGAACCTGTATCCTGGTTTTGCCGGAACTATGCGCTTACCAATTACGCCACCGAGACCGATGACACAATTGGGAAATTTTACAAATTTAAATCGTGCACAACAACTATACATAAACCTAAATTTCAATTACGTTTGGCATTTTTGTCAATCATATCTGACATTGTCAAGTTTTGACTTATGTCAGTTATAGACAGGAAGCTACGCTCAAAATTAGGGCTATAAGCCAAATATTAAATATATAAATATTTTAGATAGTTAATTACACAAGGTAAGTTGATAAATACTATAGTATTACAGGATACAGGTTCAAGTCCTGTCCAAGACCTTATATTTTCCATCTTTCAATTACTAGCTCGATTTGAAATGATCATTTGGGCTTTGCATAAAAGTCTAAGTTATTATTTCATCTTATTCACTGACCAGGGTAGAAAATTAATTAACGACATCAAATAATTTTAATTACCGTGTATAAGGAATTTTATTAGATAATACGCGTTATTAAAACTGTGAAGCATAAAAATTCATTCGTTTCATTAAAAATAAGGGATTTAAATTATTCACTAAACGCTTTCTATAAAAAGAAGCAGAATTAAAATGCTCAAAAGTAACCGGTATTAAACAAAATGTACAAATAATAATTAATATTTAATTAGGATTCACTAAAAATTAAAGGGTAGAAGTCAATGCCATTCATTATTATTTTAATTGGAGTTAATTGAACGGTTATTAAGGTATAATAAGCATAAAAGTCTGTGGAAAGTCCAAAGTTGATAAACAAATCGCTAATAGGAAGGTTAAAATAAGTGGAATATCCCAAATCGTAGAAGTGTTATTTAGAAGTATTACGATTGAACACCTGCGTATTTTTAAGTCACGTTCTGCTTAAATTTTGTAGATAACAAATGGTTACAGAGAATGTTGGAGAAACCGTCGCTTAATATTCACGGGAAATGCTAATAAAGTGGGTTATTTAACAGTCCACGTGGATTTAAATAACCGATAATAAAGAATATCGATTTGCACCACTAAGGCCAAGTTAGAAAAAGACAGATAAAATGCGCAAGGCAGAGACACCTATAGTAAAAGGCGTGATTTGAGCAACGTCACGAGGAAACGATTGGTTGTAATAAGATGCAGATATGAGAGGTGTAAAAATAACATTTCTGTATAAAATTTAATTAGTTGTTCTCAGACGTTGCGTGCCGTGTGGAAAATTTCTGAGATTTAACTGGCGCGAGTGCAAATTTAATAAGAATCACTGTGCCCGACTGTCGAAAGGGAACATAGTATGCGAAATTCTGGAAATTGTCCGTTTGCGGGACAAAACCGACGTACGGGCGGGCTCTTATATAAACCGGTGATAATATGAGTTTCGCTCTCTTAGATTTTTGAGTATTCGATGCTTTAAACAGTGCTCTCTTAGATTTTCGATTTTGATTGAATACTTTAAACAGTTTGCTCTTATATTGTTGGTGATTATTGAATACTTTAAAACAGTTTGCTATTTACGTGCTACGATACAAATTAGTATGCGTTAGTGCACTTAGAAAAGAAGATACAAGGTAACAAAGTCTAGTTATATTTGCGAGTATTACTGTACTAAGTATCCAAATTTGTAACGATAAATGAATAAACAAAAGTAGGCAGTTTTGGGTATAGCGTGAAAGAAGTATGAATTTCTTTGCTATTTTTCCGGGGTGTTAATAATCAAATGTTATTCGTAATCGTGAGTGGATCCACAAAACAAGTTTTTGGATATACTTAGATGAGTTCCGGAGAAGCTCTGAAACAACTTTAGATGAATGGTGGTGTAGAGAAGTTTAAAAGGCGACCAGGAATCTGAGGACGGAAACATAACCCAGTTGGAATGGTAAAATTAGCAAGGACGATGTACATTGAAGCCACGAGTGCAGTAATCTTCAGGTAAATTATACAATTTTGTTCGAGCTTTGATGTTTTTGGTGTGTGTTGAATAACTTTATAATTTGTTTTAAAAAAAAATGGACAGTAGTGAATTTGTACCAACAACAAATTTTTAATTTTAAGGTGAAATTTTCTTGTTTAAGTAGAAAGGAGTATTTAGTATTTATGTTCTTGATTATGATGAAAATTTGGGTCTGTCTTTGAGCTCAATTAGACGAACCTGTTAAATTAACGTAAAGGGGTGGGAGATGCTCCCTTTTATTCAGACTCAGGTCTGCAAATATTGTTAAATTAATTAGTAGGCATCCTACAAGGACTTTAATTCTAGATGCAAATTAAAATGATGACAAATTTAATCTTGAAATTTTATGATACTGAAATTTATGCTACAATTTAATTTTGAAATTTTAATGTATTATAAATATTGATGTAAATAGAGTTAACGTTGATGTTTGTGGTAGGAATGTGTCTGTTTTTTTTTATGAATGAGGATGAGAGTTTTAACTAGGTAAGCAGCCGAGGCGGAAAGAGTAAAGAGGCGATTATCAGAAGAGAATCACAGCAAATCGTAGCGCCCAAAATTGAGGCTCGAGTTCAAAATAAAATTTTTGTGATTTTATTCCAGGAACCTGGCGAGGCTTTTTGTACATTTTACAGCAATATATATATATATATATATATATATATATATATTAACAGTTTTAAGATGAAATGAAAACCCAACTTTTTATGTAAAGTTGAATTACCATTTCAAATCGAACTAGTAATTGAAAACCGCTAAAAGAACGGCTACAGCAGGATTTGAACCTGCGACCATTGATTTTCCGAATAATCCGCTCTAACCAACTGAGGGACTGAGGCTATGCAGCCAATTGTTTAGATGGTGTTATAATTTATACTACGGAAGCTTATTCTTGTTATCGATTTTCAATTACGTTTTGCATTTAAGGATATATGTATATAACTAGAATCAATTTCCTTAAATGCAAGACGTATTTGAAAATCGGTAACAAGAATAAGCTTCAGTAGTATAAATTATAACATCATCTAAACAATTGGCTGCAAAGCTCAGTTGGTTAGAGTATTGATCTGGAAAATCAATGGTCGCAGGTTCAAATCCTGCTGTAGCCGTTCTTTTAGCGGTTTTCACTTACTAGTTCGATTTGAAATGGTAATTTAACTTTACATAAAAAGTTGGGTTTTCATTTCATCTTAAAACTGTTAATATATATTAATAAACATGTATTTGCACTCCAAATGTGGATTATTCTTCTTCACTATATATATATTATA
This sequence comes from Platerodrilus igneus, assembly GCA_036346225.1. Classification (NCBI taxonomy): domain Eukaryota; kingdom Metazoa; phylum Arthropoda; class Insecta; order Coleoptera; family Lycidae; genus Platerodrilus; species Platerodrilus igneus. The sequence goes on along the minus strand of JARFIW010000500.1, from coordinate 3,437,062 downwards.
TATATATATATATATATACATATATATATATATATATATATATATATATATATATATATATGTATATATATTACAAGGAGCGGACAAGTAATTTGGATAGCAAAGCATAGTAGTGTATAATTTGTCTGAAGAGTGCATTTGGCATGGAGTCATCATTGGTACTTTTGTTGAATTTATAAGAGGAGTTTCATTTTGACGTTTAAATAGATGGTATAAAGGTATAATTGTAAACGAATTTATAAATATTAGGAACTGTAGGGTATTTATTGATATAAAGTAATTTGGGTCAGTTAAAAAGATAAAGCTTAGCTTTTGGCAATTTCATTCAATTTGTTAGTTTTCTAAATTCTCAAAGAGGGCTGTTCTTGTCTTCTGTCAGTGGGTTTTTAATAATCATTTTATATATTTGCAACAAAATTACTAGCGTAAGTTACGGCAGCGATATTTACAGGATTCGTGCGTTACTGGACCTTCGGCGTACGTATGTGAACCATCGTTTGTTGGCGTATTTGGATACCCTAAGGTAAAGGAATAGCCGTGATAGTAAGGAATAAACTGGGACCAGCATCCAACGAAATTTTAAATAACGATTTCGCTCCGTCGGAGAGGATTGCTTAGCGGGGTGGTTGGGTCGTATATGATTGTAGTACTATATGCGATTATTGCAAATAGTTTTTTTACTTCTTATTTTACGACAATTTGTATATGTCATTACTTTTAGGGATTGCCAATAAATGATTAACACTAGATACCGAAAGTGGTTTAAAGTGTGATGAGATAGTGTGCTGATATTTTGCGATATTCCAAATTATCTGCAGGCCATCTTAATCGGGTAAGTCACTTATTTCCTAAAGGTTAAAAAACTCATTTAAGTTTGTTTTAACTTTCTAATAATTTAGTATATGACAACATATACATTTTGCTCAAACTTAGTGAAAGTTTTTATTCTACAGTGTTTTTATTTATTTCTTTTATGTATTTTTTTAAAACTTGTATTCCAAATTACCCTCTGTCCTCTACTATTAATTTGCAGTTTTGGTTGTCTAGTTTTATGATATGTTGTGATTAAGTTTTAGTGTGGAAATTTAATAACATATACATTACAAGTTCTTTAAGTGTTATTATTATTTTGAAAATAATACAATGGGTTACGTGCTGATTTGACTTTATATTTCTGGATTAATTGTTCTCTACAGGGGCCGGAGTGACGTAACAGTTAATCGATGCACCGGCTAGCTTTTAGTGCTGCGGGACGTGTTCTAGGAGTATACAAGTTGTAACACTTCTACTAAATATTTTTTCGCTTACCCTGAAAGATCTTTGAACTAGCTTGTCTCTGTAAAGCCTTTGAACATCAACCCACATGAATAAAACCAACACAAATAAAACCTACTCGGAAGCTGGGTGTCCTGAGTTACTGGGCGGTTTCTACTGCAGTTAGAGGTTGATGGAGCTTTGATTACAGTTTTTTCACCTTCTTCCGTTAGTTTAAAATAAACACAAATAAAACTCCACGTTTTGTATACCTATCCTATATTGTAAAACGTGATTATAACAATGAATAACAACAAAGAAAACTGAACTACGATCTACCTCTAATTGAATTAATATGTATATCGCTTAAAAAGCAACTTAATATTATCAACGATAGAAATTCAATCAATTTAAGTTTTATGTGCTTCTAAAATAACGAACTTCTTTATATGAAAATTCTATGTTTACAATGCGCTTTAAATAAGCGTGCACCAACGTTAATAGTCTTTCTTAATTACAATAAGCTCCACACATTATTATTATTATTATTATTATTATTACCATCAAACACAATTATTAAATACAACAAGCCTGTTTGTGACCTGTATAAGATGGATAGCAAAAATTCAATCGGTTTACAGTTTTTTGTTCTCATCAAATCTCCGTCGACACCCAGTGCGGAATCGTTGCAGGTAAAATCCAACTCGTCGTTGCACAAAAGAACCCAACACGAACAACTTACGCGTTAACGGTATATTTACATCCGCGTTTTCTTACTCGCGTTCCTGTTTTCACTAACAGTTCCGGGATTTAGATACCGTCACGTTAACTACCTGACTCTCAACCTCGACCCGCAACGCGATGGTGGTCCGAGTGTCGATCGAATTCGGCCGAATGATGTCTGGTATCAAATAACTGATAAATGAATGAATCATATCTTTTACTGTCCGTGGATTTTTAAGTTTTAACATTTTATGGTTATTGCACGCCGTCCTCGTTCTCACTGAGGGTGCGTCTAGACTGTCCTAATTTCGGGATCAATGTTGTTCTGTTGTGCGAACCCTTATTTTGTTCCCACGCTTTAACATTTAATACCGATTGCTACGTCATTCGTGCGTTTCCAATGCATTTATTTTATGGCTGTTTTTATGAGTTTTTGAGAATGTATCTTTCGTAGTTGATGGTTTCTTGAACTGAATTGGTTATTTCTCGATTTCTATCTGTAATTTTTGAATTTAATACGAAGGGCTTTGAAATACCGATATTTACTACCGTATTTAATGTACTAGATACTTTCCTATACTTATTCTTCATCATACTTTTATTATTTTATTGAAATAGCAACGTTTTTAAATGTAAATACCAAAGCTTCTAAATTTTACAAGGGGTTTTCGTGATAATAGCTTATGTAACTAACTTATTTTAATATTTCTTCTCTACTACTTAATGTTTGCTTATGTAACACGCCAGGGTTACAAAGGTCTTCGTATTTATAAAAAGCGCATATATACAAATCTATTTAATACATTGGGATGTGGCGATATGAGGCGATACCTCAATTTCTCCTTAATTATGTTACCTTTTTAAAATTTTTATTACGCTTTCTTTTTTTTAAATAAAATATTTTATATTCACTAATTTTCAGATTTTACATGGCCTCGACTAGGCACATTGGGTCACATCAAAACAAAAGCACGTCCTAGTCAAAGTAATATAGACGATGGAAGACGAAAAGCTCATAAGCATCTTGAAATACGAGAGTGGCTTAAAGTTCTAGAACTAGAACAATATGAAACGAACTTCGAGAAGTTCGACGGAGTGGAGGAATTACTGGAATATACAGAAACAAATATTAAAGATTTAGGGGTGAAGATAGCATCTCACAGGGCGAGAATTATGTCGAGTCTTACTGCGTTGAGTGCGAAATACAATAATAATTGTACGTATTTCATATAAAATATATTGTTACGTCTTTAATGCTATATTTTGTTACAGCGTTTATTAAAAGAGATGCCCCTACAAGGCACAGTGTTGCTGTGGACACCCAGAATAAAATTCAGCTGACTGACACAATGTGAGTAGAATATTATATTGCGTTTATCTAAATTGGATTGTGATTCTATTAATCTTTTCGCAATTTATGAGTATAAACAAGTCATTATTTTTGTATAAAAAAATTAATAATCATTTAAGCTTTGTGTGAAACCCAACTTTTAATTTCATCTTGGTACTAATTTCGTAGTATTGGGAATCAATTTGCTTGGTGTAACTATTTTTATATTTATGTTTAATTGTTGGCTTTACCCATGAATTGAATGCGATTTTCTGTCTATATCTGAAACAACATAAAAAACCTGACACTATCAGATTGACAAAGATGCCAAAAGAAATTGAAAGTTATGTTGATATAATAATGGTGTGCGCGATTTAAATTTATCCATCTTTCTCATTACCGGCCTCGATGACTCATTAATAGAGCATCCTATTACAAATTAGAAGGTTACAAATTCAAATCCTGTCCATGACCTTACATTTTTCTTCTGTCAATGACTTACTTTATTTGGAATATTTATTTAGGTTTTGTATAAAAATATAGGTTATGGTTTTAGCTTAATAACCAAAACTAAAATTTAAGAAAGTGACTCAGAAAGATTTAAAGGTCATCTTGTTGATCCGCTTTGTTCTTGTTGAGGCTTACCAGGATAAGAGTAGCAAAGTTGTTATTCACGTATAGGCACACTATACAAAGTTCAGCCTCTAGCTCGCATTTTGTGTCTTTTTGGTTTGTACCTGACATCGCAGGTTTTAACAACAGTGTACATGGCGTAAATCCGATTCAAAAATTTTTGTATAATCACAGAATTAATTATACAAAGAAGGTCCGAAATTAAGAAAAGCAAGAAAATTTAAGAGCAAATGACTTAAGAGAACCGCAAGAACATCTTTTGATGCGTTCTGCTCCTATTGGAGCTTATCAGGACGGAGATTGCAAAGTTGTGAGTCAAAATACTGCACTGCATATCCCTGTTGTTTGTAGTCTACCTCTATTCCCCGTTATGCAAGTACTAATATTCCCCTATTGCGGTTGGTGTTTATATGTCGTGTTCGTACTCTGAAGTTACGTCTCGCTAGTTATTTTCACGGTTATACGTTGGATGCTCCTTGTATCGGCCGAATAAATACATTGGTTTGTTATCGTTCGAGTGGGCGGTGTCTGAAACTATGTAGGCTTGGCACTATTATTTGTTTAATAGGTATAAGCAAAATAATTATAAAGTTCATAAATATATACAAATATGAAAGTTAAATAGTTAAAAATGAATGATTTGTACAATTTGAAGCAGTTCGGAAGTCTTCGGTAATCTTCGGAATTTTTTTGGAAGGCTTCGTTGTTTTTCGTGGAACCAAGTAAAACTTAAACACTTACTGAATGAATATATATATATATATATATATATATATATGCAGTTTGAAGAGGTATAAAAGTCTTCGGTAGTGTTCGGAACTCTTCGAAAGGCTTCGGAATTGGCTTGTGAGGTCGAGTAAGAACTTGAATAACGATAGTTAGAAAATATTTACAGTTTGAAGACGTTCAGGCGTCTTTGCCGATCTTCGGAATGCTTCATGATTTACTGGTGGGACAACGTTAGAGTATAATGAATTATGATATGAATATAAGAACGACAAATTGAACATATATACAAGCATAGAGGGTTTCAGAAGTCTTCGAAAGTCTTCGGAATGTACTTGTAAAGCCAAATAAGAACTTGAATAGTTAGAAAATATTTACAGTTTTAAGAGGTCCAGACGTCTTCAGCAGTCTTCGGAACTCCTCGGAAGGCTTCGTGTTTTACTTGTGAGACAACGTGAGAGTGTAAAGAATTATGGTATGGACGTATGTACAGCTTGGAGTATTTCGGAAGTCTTCGGTGATCTTCGGAACTCTTCGGAAGACGTCGTGATAGAGGTGCCTTAGGCCTCGTCGAGTACGTCGCCGTAGAATTCTACAGGGGTGTTGTCTCAGAGGTAGAGTTGACAGACGCAATCGGTGTCATCACAATAAACGACTTCTCGGAACGTAGTTGATTAACTATTATTGATGAGTTACAGTGGCCTGCCCCAGGTACGGCGGCGGACAGCGTCACTGTCGGAGAATAAGCAGGCTATAGGAAGCACTGCTCGCTGAAGTTTTAGCAGGTTATGGAGAGCGCTGCTCGGTAAAGTGTTCGCAGGCTATGGTGAGCACTGCCAGTTGATTCTTTAGGCTATGGGGAGCACTAAGGAATGTCTTTCGAAAAATTTGTAATTGTATTTATACACTTCCATTTCCTATGCTGTCTGTGTTGAAAAACGTTAATAATAATGTCTTTAACCAATGAAATTGTGTGCAGCAATTTTTGAGTGTAAAAGAATCTCCAAATTTTGTTTGTCCGATGAGCGTACAGATTTTTGAGTAACACAAAAAATGAGTTGAGAAATTCTCAGGGTTCTTTGGTTTGTTCTGTGTTCAACTCGTGTACTTTGATATAGTCAACATCTTCGGATCGTTTACTCATTTTTTAGTTAAGTATTTGTTTCCAGGCGAACGGTAGCCGCTCTGTGCCATCATGAGTATTCATGTTGTTTGGCCGTTTCTCAACTTCAATTAATTTCACTAGCTATCCAATTTATCTTTATTTTAGCCCTTTTTATGCTAGCCACCATATGCGTGTTCCTTACATCAATTCTGTAGAATTATGTATCTACAGCTTGTATCAGAGACGCGGTGATTTCCTTCTTGCGTACCGTGTTCTCGTGTTCTTTCTCTTTACGTTAATCCTGCGGTTGATTTGGCTTAAATATACTTTGTCGCACGGTATTCGCTATATGGCAAAGGCGACCTATGCGGAATAAACGTCTTTTGCGAAGGGATAATATCAAATGGATTACATTGACAGAAAGTTTGGCACCCTTAATTATGACGTGAGAAAAAGCTTTTCAGGGTAAGCGATTAATGTAACGTAGCTTGTTTGCATTTCAGTCATGTTTATTATTATTATTTCGAATTTTTCTATTTTCTTTTATAATTTCTTCTATAGGAATCCACTCCCGCACCACTACAGTTAGCCGGCGCACTCTTATATTGTTATGGGGTTCCTGCCCCTTCAGAGCCAATCAAAATTTATTAACATAACGCTCATCTTACCCGAACATATCATCGAAACCAAACACCGTAATATTTCCTTTGTTTTATGCATAATTGAAACATTCCTGTTTCACTGTAGTATGCAGTTAATTTTTGATTAACTTCATTTTGAAAAAGAACGTCCGACTTCGGCAACTGATACATATAAAGTCCCATAAAGACTGAGAACTATGTCAAAGTTTCGAAAAGCTGTAGCTGCATACTTTTGACGCAATAATTTCAAAAAGTATACCTATTTTTTTAAATTTTCAAAAAGCAGGTACTGTTAAATACACCACCACCATGGTCATGGTCATAAAAATGGTCCATTTTTGGAACTAGCTAGCTACTTAGAACCTCTTCGTTAAAACAAAATTCCTGTATAAGAGTTCTGTAGCATACCGCGTTCTTTTTGTAGAACTTTATCACGCTTTCTATCAAATATAGTTCATCTAAAACTCCAAATCAGCGAGAGTTACATATCCCCCAAATTAGGATATATATGTAATCAAACAGAATTATTGAAACTTAAATTAGATTGTTACAATATATAAATTGAAGGACATATTTGAAAGAGGTTAATGAAAGTTCACAAGCCAGACAACGAGAACGGAAACAGACATTGTATTCCAGACGCAACATGATACTGGAGGTGCAGGTCACAGTAGGTTATAAGACAGCAATTATTAGAATTAAGATTACTAAGAAGTAATAGATTGTATTAAATACAGAAATAAGCAACATGAGCTTTGCAGTTCCCATAAGCAATGTGAAGGGCAGGGATAGCATAAATACCCTCAGGAGCCCAAGATGGCCAGTCAGTCTAGAGCTTCACAACTTTAACATTGTTGGTAGTTCAGCTACTCACCGTAATTTCAGTTTAATTAAAATAGTAAAAGTCAATTTAGAGTTATTTCGATCTCCACACGTTACTGCATATAACGTACTTGTAAATTAAAATTAATATTGTAATTTCTGATTTAAATAAATTGATAGAAGAGTTTTTTGAAGAAGCTTTTTTAAAAAGCCGCTCCAAGAAGCCCAAAACCTATCTCGGGCAGTATAATATGGTGCAACTTGCAAAAAAATTTTCGAACGTGTAGGCAGATCATAAAAGTACCAATGATAACATTGAAGTTTTAATTTGAAACTGCTCTTGTCCTTGTTTGCAATTTTATCAAAAAATATAATTTCCCTACATTTTCTACCAAATTTGTATACATTTTCAAGGAAAATTTGTTTAACAGCTGATTCAAATTCCTCAAAATCGATTTCGAAAGCAACAATAAATGTTGTAAGACTTTCTAATAAAAAAAATTTGCGGTACACAGCATAATGAACTTTAACTGCAAGTACGCACTAACTTTATTAGTTCTTTACATAGAATTGTATGTTCTAATGAGCTGAATTATTTATGCTTTTTGAAGGGTTTCCGCAGTAATACTAATGTAATTTTGATTTAATACTTTTACTACGCCTGCATGGCTGGATTACTTAGTAATACATATTTTCTTCACCATCAAGATCTTTCCTTTTGCATTTAGCTCTAAAAATCGAATATTAATTCCCAACGATGGCTTGCGGCAGTCTAAGACACACCACCGCGATGTGGAAGGCAACGAAAAACCACCACATTACCTCCCAAGTACATAGCGTACTTAAATTGTAGTAAATATGATGGCATTATCTGGGGTAGAAGATTCTGGAGTTAAAATAGTACCCCATTCGGAACTCCGGGAGGGGACTACTTCAAAGGATGCGATTGGAAAGTGCAGAATAAGAGTCGGGAACATTTTGCGAGTCGGAGCGTGGAATGCTAGAAGTATGAAGCAAGTAGGGAAGCTAGAAAACCTGAAAATTGAAATGAGTAGGTTAGCACTAGACATAATAGGGATCACCGAAGTTCGGTGGCCAGAGGCGGGGGATTTTTAGAGTGGAGACTTCAGGGTAATTCATACAAGAGCAGAGGATGGAAATTCGGGTGTGGGGATAGTTATCCGAAAAAATATAGGGCACTGTGTAAAAATTACTTACAAAAGAACGAAAGAGTACTCATGGTTAGATAGAATCTAAACCGGTAAACACAGTAATAATAGAAGTATACATGCCCACCTCTAGCTACAGTGACGAAGATGCAGAAGCCATCTACAAAGATATTGAAGACATATTAAGATACGTAAAAGGACATGAAAATTTAATAATTACGGAGGATTTTAATGCAGTGGTAGGTGAAGGAAGGGAAGAAGCGGTAGTAGGTTTATTTGGTTTAGGCACGAGAAACGACAGGGGAAATAGGTTGGTAGAATTTTGCGACAAGAACAGTTTAATCATCACAAACACATTATTTCAACATCATGCTAGAAGACGATATACGTGGAAGATGCCAGGAAATATAGGAAGATATCAAATTGATTTCGTTCTTGTTAGACAACGGTTTAGGAATCAAGTAAAAGACTGTAGAAGCTATCCAGGAGCAGGTATAGACACTGACCACAACATCGTAATTATGAAGGCCCCACTTAAATTTAAAAATTTGAAAAAGAAACGGAAAAGACACTTTAACTTGGAGAAACTAATAGATAAGATATTCAAGTAAGACTCGAAAAAAGTCAGATGAATTGTTGAAAGATACCGGAAAAATATCTGATACTAAGGAAGTAGAAACAGGATGGAATAACATTAAATCCAGCTTAGACATTGCAACCAGAGATATTCTGGGGTATATACAAAAAGAAAATAAGAAACCTTGAATAACAAAGGAAATCCTGAATTTAATAGAAGAAAGACGAAAATACAAAAATTAATCAGACGAAACAAGGAAACAGACATACAAAACCATAAAATGGGATATTATTCGCATACGCAGGAAAGCTAAAAGAACAATGGATTGTTGAAAAGTGCAAAGAGGTACAAACTAAGATGGAAATAGGAAAGACAGATGAAGCATACAAACCAATTAGAATCAATTTTTAGGATATAAAATCTTATAATAAAAATATAAAGAACGCGGGAGAAAACGTCATTATACAAAATGTAGAGAAAGTGGGTAGATGGCAAGAATATATAGAGAATTGATATGCAGGAGAGGAGCTAACTGCATTAGAACAGGAATCAGACATTGAGAATGATGACTTGGCATATCCCATACTTAGAGATGAGTTTGAATTAGCATTAAAGGGTCTGAAAAATGATAAGGCGCCAGGTACAGATAAGTTGCAAGCAGAAATTCTAAAAGCCGCTGGACAAGCAGTAGCAGAACCTCTCTTTCAACTTGTAAGCTATAATTGAGAGAGGCGAGATACCCAAAGATTTCAAACCTAACATCATAGCAACTATACCAAAAAAGAAAGGTGGGGATAGATGTGAAAATTTTTGAACACCAAGTTTGACAGCACGCGTGTCAAAAGTATTAACTAGAATTGTACAAAGACTAATGAAAAACGAGCTGAAGAAATACTAGGAGATCAATTTGAGTTTAGGCGAAACAGGGGAACACGGGAGGCTATTTTAGCTGTGAGGGTAGTAATGGAGAAAATAATAGAAAAAGGGGAAAGCGTGTACATAGGGTTTGGAGATCTGGAAAAAGCATTCGACAATGTAAAATGGAGAAAAATGTTCGAAATACTCAAAAAGATTGGAATGAGTTATAGGGGTAGATGAATAGTACATAGCTTATATAAAGCGCAAACAGCAGTAACAGAATTAGAGCAGTAATCTAGAGAAGTAAACATTAGGAAAGGGGTGAAACAGGAATGTGCCCTATCCCTATTAATTTTTAACTTGTACATTGAAGAAGCAATGACTACTGTCAAATTCAGGAAGGCATTTGGAATTACTATGCAAAGACAAAAAATTGATATGCTTAGATTTGCAGATATAGCGGTATTAGCATCTAGAAAGGAAGAGTTAGAAGCTGCTCTTAATAATGAAATGGAAACTGTTCTAACAGAGAGATACGGTATGAAAATTAACAAAAATAAAACTAAAGTACTAGTATGCAAAGGAGGAGAAAATAAATCAAGAACAAGAATACAATTAGGTAACAAGAACTTACAAGTGGTTAAGGATTTCTGCTACCTATGAAGCCCAATAACGCAAGATAAGAAAAGCGCAAAAGACATAAAACAAAGATTAGCACAAGCCATGCTACATTTAACAAAAAAAAGCAACTACTGTGTTCAAAGAGAACAAACATAGAAACAAGGAAAAGATTGTTTAAAACATATGTGTGGAGCACAGCACTGTACGGCTGTGAAGCCTGGAGAATAGGAGAAGCGGACAACAAAAAGGTAGAAGCCTTTGAAATGTGGTGCTTCAGACGAATGATGAAGATATCATGGACAGACAAAGTTAAGAACAAAGAGGTACTAAAAATGGTAGGGGAAGAAAGAAATATGTGGAAGACGATAAAAAATAGGAGAGATAGGAGGATAGGCCACATACTACGGCATGAGGGAATGGTGCGGAATATATTAGAAGCAGAGATGGGAAAAAGAGAAGAAGCGGTAGAGGTAGGTTAGACTATTGCACACAGATAGTGAAAGATGTATGCTGTAGGAATTTCGGGGACATGTGTAAGCTAGCTTAGAATAGAAATCAATGGAGGTACGCATCCAACCAGTCCCAAGATGGATAAACTAATGACGAAAAAGTAACTGTACTTAAACATGATGATTATTATAAGAAACTACAAGTATTGATTGTGCAATATCTGCAACTAATGTTGACTGTGCGAAAAGATATCTTGGAAAAGATGCCGGAGAAATAGGGTATATAATTGTAAAACAACAGAAGACTGAACTGCACCTAACAAGAAAGAACAGCGCCTATTATCAAAGACAACAAACATAGAAACAAGAAGAAAATTGTTGAAAGCATATGTGTGGAGCACAGCACAGTATGCCTATAAAATACGGGCAGTTGGAAAAGCAGACAGAAAAACGGTTGCAGACTTTTGAAATGTCGTGCTTTAGATGTATGAGGATGATAGCATGGACAGACAAAGTTAATAACAAATAGGTTATAGAAATAGTAGGGGAATAAAGATATCTGTGAAAAAAAATAGGAGAAATAGACAGGCACAATACGTTCTACGGTATTTTTAGGGAATAGTATGGGATATATTACACGCAGAGATAGAAAATAAGAGGTAGATGTAGACCTAGATCAGATAGTGATAGATGCAGACTGTGCAAATTTCAGGGAAATGTGTAGGTTAGTTCAAAATAGGAAACAATGAGGGTACGCGTCTAACCAGTTTCAGGACTGAAGACCTATTGATGAAGAATAAATACAATAATGCCATTAATGTTGAATATTAATAACCTAACCTTACAAATTGACAAATAAAAGCTTTCTACTTTGAGTGTATTTCTTAGCAGGCAGTGACCTCAAGAACGCGCCTCCCAGGTTGTATGTTTGCTTGATGGCACTATAGTTCAGTTTGCAAGCGTCCATGAGCAGCTACGGCGTAGTTGTTCGTTCGATCAGCTCCGTTTAGTGTACGCTGGTACACATTCCACATTCCTTAGGGGAATAAAGGAGGACGGTGACCGTTTCCACGCCTGTTCCTTCGCCAGACGTAGTTATTCTCTAGCCAATCAAATTACTTCTAGTTCATCGGGTAAAATTTCTGACAATGACTGAATTGCTTCATCCAAATCAGATATTGGAACAAACGCCAAAGCAGTTATCATTCTTGCGTTTAAAGCAAATTCCGCATCATTGTTATAATTATTTATTAAGTGCACTAAACATAGATGTTTTTTCATATTGGAAACCAAAGGAAAGAAACATCCGTGCAACTGTGCACCAGGATAGTGAAGAGATATACTTTGAATTACTGCAATCTCAAAATCACATGTTACGGTATCCGGCTGTAATTCCGGGTTCAAAGCTCGTAACATACCAAACAGTTGGACATACGTGGCTTTTTGTTTACTTGGTAGTAGAGCGTTGAAAATTGGGTGCGCTCCTCTATTTTTATTGACAAAATCACGTACATTTGTAAAAATAACATAGGAGCTATTTTAAATGTCGAATCCACAAACCAAACCTTGCAATTTCGAAACTCTTGGAGATTCCTTTATCTACCAAATAAAAGTATTCTATTTGGTCGTTAACCACTGTCAGAAAGAAAAAAATTTTCTTGTACGCCTCTTCTGCTTTCAAAAATTTTGTTACGTTCGGGAATTACTAATGACAGCAAATCTCTTGGATTTACTGGTGCGACAGTAAATGCTGTTTTTTCCGCCGTATGGTTTTATTTCAATGCTGCTTGATTTGGAAGTTTCAGATATATTGTTAACACACACCTTAATAACCTGAGACGTAGTTTCTAATGTTTTTCGGATTGGTGTTTTATTCTGGTAATTACCTTGTCCCCTTCAATTTTAGCAGAATTTGTACCATAAGAATGGAGATTGATTGCTCTAATAACTTCCCCATTAGCAATATGAACTCTAGTTTTGCACTGACCTATTCGTTCACAACGCCAAAATTGTATCAAACTATCTGATGATGCTTTATCAAATATATATATAAAAACCCATCATGTATGTATTTTGCTTTACCTCGTTGATACACAATATCTGCTTCCATATTTTGACAGAAAAAAGCAACTGTTTGATAATTTCAAACTAAATCGTTTTATACTTTTACCGAAGTATTCAGATACGTTTAATACTGTTTTTAAGGGAAAAAACATTAAATTACATGTCTTCGTTTAAAGTGAATTATTTACAAGAGATTTCTGCTGGTATAAAAATTCCGGCTTTGCTATCTTCAAATTCATTTAAAAGAACGTCATCTAGATCTTCTTCATTCGAAAACTGTAGATTTTCCTCTAAAGTAGCTGCTGACTTCGACCTAGGGCTACCCCTGCCTCTTTTCACTTTAACAGAAGTACAAGCAGTATCTAAAAATTGCCCAGCTCTTTGAACATCAATCTAATGATAATCTTCCATGTGACCCCTAAAATATGGATTATCTGGCGAACTAGCAAAACTCATTTGATCTGGTTCAGCTATAGCATAATTTTCTTCGTCGACACCAAGCCACGTGTGGTCTTCATCTTAGTAGGCTTGATCTGAAGCTAAAGCAATTTTTGCTTCTAATTGAGTTAGGTGCTCATCATGCTCAGACAATGTAAACTTACAGATGTGTACTAATGTTTCCGCTTTTTGAGTAAATGGTGAATCTTTACCATTATACGAAATGCAATTTTCTAAAATCTGTTATACATCATTTAAAAACTCTTGCCGGCTATGGTATTTATGCATGGATACTTTTTTAGATATCGTCTGCAAATCCATTGGCCTTCTAACCACTGTATAATAATCTTTCACTAACTTTTTGTTTACGGGTTTTAGGAAAGGCCATGACTCCGACATTGCTTTCAATTTATAATTAAGTACATTGTCCAAAATATATGTTAACGCAACTTGATCACTATCTAACAAAAGATTGATTGCTTTTTCCAGTCGTATTAGTCTATCCTCTTTTTCTTCTAATCTTTCGATACATTTATTTAACATACGCTGTGCGGCTACAGTTAGACTACTATTTTCACCGTTATAGCAAGCAGAATTTTTAAAAATTTGATCTATATCAACCAAAAATTCTTCACGACTATGGTATTTCTTTTGGTACAAGTTATCTCGAATTGTCTGTAAATCCATGGGTCGTTGGATAATATTTTGATAGTCTACGACTAAATTAGCATTAACAGGAAATAAGAATCGTTGTACATCTAGCATATCACGAAGTTCATTTAAGATTTCTTCAAGAATACTATATAGTATAACAACTGGATCGGTTGTTCGTCTATTGGCAGGTTTATTATTCTTTTCAGATAATCGCAATATAGTTCAGAATTATGCCGATACAGGTTTCTTGCATGAATTGTATCACTAGGAACTTTCGAAACTAAGGTGCGCCGTTTCATTTCTTCAGAATGCATTTCGTAGATTAGAACATATGCTTCTGCTTTTACTAGTGTTTTAGGTATTGTATTGTAACAGGACAAGTTTGAAAGAAATGTTTTTATCAGAAGTAAAATTTACAAGTTTTAAAGTGACTACACTTTCAAAATAACAAAATAATCTCTTTCTTGTCTTCGTACAGTTAAACGATTACAGTAAAATATTCAGTAAAAGAATTCATTTACTCTTATTTATGTTAAGACCACCTATGGCTACAGTTTTCAATGCGTTGATAAGTATGATTGACAGATTCTTGCTTTCCAAGTAGGATTACTATTTCTGTTGATGCTTTTATTGCTTTGTATGAAGAGAACCAGCATCGAAACCTAACAGTAACGAAAATACGAATACAATAATATTTCCTACAATATTAAGTGAATAATGGTTTAGCTAGGAACTACTTTTATTTGTACATTACCAAATTTGTCACGTCTGAACTGCAATTGTTTGTTGTAAATCTTTTGTGACATTATGTTTCACTTAAATTTTTAATGTTGGAAATCTTTTTCGTATCATTGATATCGTTAGTTTTAAGGAATCATTAGTCAAATGCATTTAGTTAAAAATTTCAGGAATCTGTTTAACGATAACACTTTATCTAATACACACATAATTCTGAGTATTTTAATTTGGTAAAAAGTAATATAACAAATTTTACTAACAAAGAATTGACCACTCAAAAGAAATAAAAGCTCTAAAATATAGATATTTCCAAAAACTCAAAACATCAGAGAAAATTGTGAAGCAAGCACAAAGTGATGTCGTATGCATAAATGTAAATAATGTGTTTTATTGAAGAATACTATAATGTTAATGTTTCCAATCATTGATATAAATAATATAGCATTTCCTAAATTTCAGTGTTAGTTTAATTGCATACTCAAAACCAACGTTCTTACATCATTATTATCAATTCTAACAATCCGCAATAATTAATAACCGCCTCATTTGTTGTTCCTTAAAATTTCAACAAATAATTTAATTTTTAAATGGGACGGCGGCGAATGGACACGGCGGCGAGTTGGCACAGCGGCGAGTTGGCACGGCGGCAAGTTAACACGGCGGCGAGTCGGCCGGCGGCGAGTCGACCGCGGCAAGCCGGTCGCAGCGATCCGGTCGCGTCGACTTATCCTAGACCCTACATACCCCTTCTGGATGGCATGTGTAAGAAACTCCCAAATTTAAAGCCCCCCGTGTTTTGTTATTACATTTATAGGTGGTGCGGTGTATCGAGAAAGAAAACCAAAATTAAGTTTTACGTCTCGAAAAATTTCTTTTATCGTAACATTATATCGTACCTTAAATTTTAGGTTAAATCATAAATGTCTAGTACCTATCGTTTATTATAGAGTGCTTTAAAGATTTTATTCTACCGACTTATTATGTAACTATGATTGGTTAATTATCTTTTTTTCCCGAAAATATGTTGGAGACATTATCGTATCTTATCTAATGCTTTAACTTATAGATGTTTAGGTGTTTATCGTTATCTTTGCCTTTATCTCTGAGATGTTATCTTTACCGTACCGTTAACGATAAGTCAATTACTGATAACTTTTTTTTAATATATAATAACTTGAGAAATCACTTTATTAATTTATTGTCCTAAACCTTTGGTATTCAGGACCAAAGGTAGGATTTATTATTATTGTGTAAAGGAGCAAACTCGCGCCTTAGTATTGTATTTGATAGAACGGGTTAAGAAATTAGGTATTATAACTGCAGTAGCATTGTTAATTTGTTAACGTAACGATACAGCTGCCGCATTATACCTGCTTTATTTTGCTGAAGCTACGTTTAATTTGTTTAGCTTTTGAAAAGGTTTTTAACAAGACAGATCAAATTTGCACGCATACATAAATAAAGATGCAAGCAACACTTTTGTATTTAGCTTTATAGTGTAGTAATAAGTATGCGAGTCTCAGCTTCCGATGAAATTTGTGCAGTCGGTGGTGCAACAAACAAGATCTGTGCGCACTCAGTTCAAATAAGCCTTAACATTGAGTGGCTGCTTAATTCCGTTTCCTGGTATTGCAACTTTTAATATGGTTTAAAAAATCAGGTAGCGCCGATAAAGCAAAGTAGCTTAGATCCCCGTGAACATGTAAGCTCTCGTACAAACAAACTTTTTTGTTTTTTGTTTTTTTTAAGCTTTATGGCTATTGTTACATTTTATTTTAAAGTGTTTTGAATTAGATTTATTAATTTAGAAGTTAGGAACTTTATTTTACCCGTTAATTAGTGCAATTTTGTTGGCGTTGTGAAATCCCGGCATTAGTAACGTTCACATGGATCTCGACGTGAGTTGCTTATTTTGCAATTGTAAGTACTAACGTCGGGTTCTGGGGTAAAACGAAGTTCATCTTCCCACGAACGCAGGCGGAAGCACGCCAATCTTGGTTGACGGGAGAAGACATGTAAGGTGAGGACCACCACTTAGTTGGACAGACTTTTTCGTACCTTCAGATCTACCTTACCGATAGACTTATCGTACCATTACCGGACAGTGATGACGCGAGTGCGTTCATTCCCGCCTGTTTACCTATCCTATCGTATCGGTAGTGAAGCCCTACCTGCAGAAGCCGGCGCAACGACTCCAACAACCCAACAGGATAAAAAAATTTTATCTCGAAACTAAGCGAATTACGGAGTTTTTACAAGAGTCAAAAATGAAGATGATGGGTAAGTCTTTCTGTTAAAAGTCTTAGAACGGTATTACCACCCCTAAGAAAAGTATAACAAAAATTCAGAGGGGTGAAGGTGCTTTTAACCCTTCTACAATTTCCTTTGGATTTCTTTGATTACTGAACGTAGGGTAATCCTCTAAAATGCACTTTTGCCAAATTTCAATAATTTTGTTTCACACATTTCTGAACAACGTACAAAAATGTGATTTCTGAAGTAAACTTTGAATTCTTCTCACGGACACACGTGTACATTTTGGTATATAGATAAATTGGATCCAATCGACTTATTTTGACATCTACAATAAGTGGTATCGTTATTTCCCAGCAATTTTGGGACACTTGTATATAATATGATCTCGAAAAGAAAATTTACATCACGCAATTTAGACAAACATTAGCAATTAGCCTTGCTATTCAGTGCAATATTGAAAATGTACAGCCCATGAAACGCACACGTACATTTATTAAGCCATCTAGACAACGTCGACAAAACTCAAGCAATGTAGAGAATGCTACAAAGAACTAAGAAAAACATCGAATAATATTGAAACAATCAAGAAAGTTAGAAAAGTAACCAGTTTCTGCCAAGACTGTAAAGGTCAACTTGGATTCTGCTTGCAGTGTTTTAATACATTTTACAAATAAACATGTGAAAATAGAATGAATAAATTTTATTTCAGTTTTTATTGTAGTTTGTGGCAAATTTGAT
This sequence comes from Platerodrilus igneus, assembly GCA_036346225.1. Classification (NCBI taxonomy): domain Eukaryota; kingdom Metazoa; phylum Arthropoda; class Insecta; order Coleoptera; family Lycidae; genus Platerodrilus; species Platerodrilus igneus. Next base: position 3,419,266 of record JARFIW010000500.1, on the reverse strand, counting down.
TTTTTCTTGCACTAAAAAATTTCTTTCTTAAAAATCAACATCGGACCCCAGAATCCGATACTGCTTCAAATAATTATCATATAAGTGCATATTACAGATACCAGCAGTAAATATGTAGAGTTAGATTGTGATTTCCTTAAAAGATGGCATTTTATATCAAATGGTACATAGTATAACGGCGATCTGTGCTGTCATTAACTTAAAATTGCCTATGGGATGTCTGGGACCGACAATTTTGAGTAAATTACATAGTAAATTATTGGCTTCGCAGCTAACGTGTAAAGGTTTTTAAAATAGAACTGCAACAATCCCAAATTTAAAAAATTCTAGATTGACATACTGTAAGTAGCTTCTCAAATTGCTTTCTTAATAGATTTAGTATGGAGATAAAAAAACCGCATTTGTTTGAAATTATAACTGTGTACCCATCTTCATCCCACTTTGAAACTTTCTGTATCATTTAGTATAGTATAAACTATTTCTGTCAATTTTTGAAAATTTTAAAAACTGCTTTTTTTTGGAATTCAAACTTGAAATTTTAACTTAAAAATTAAAAAACAAATTTTTCCGCAAATCGTTCAGAAATGTTGACATTTCTGATAAAATTTCTTAAAGAAAAGTTGAGTATTTCCAAGTGTTTAGTCGTTGCCAAGCAACGACAAATCACTGTAAAGAAATATTCATTACTGTACTGTACAGAAATAATATGTGTATACATATGGACTACAAAAATGACTGAGAACATGCTTTCATGGTAAGTTCTATTTAAACAATCTTCACAGATTATGTAAATATAACAAACAATTAACATCAGAATGTATTTGATTCTGAAGTAAGTTGTGTGTGATATTTTCAGGTATTTTACAATTAGTACAATTATAGAATTTGTATTGTTACTTTCAAAAATATAGTCCTTGCAATTTCTAAATAGACTGCGTCATCGATGTTTGTGACGTCACATACTGGCGACGTTGTCACTACCAAAAACTGTTACCACGTAAATATAATAACGCTATCGGTAGCATACGGTCGTTGAAAATATATTAAATAGTGGGTGAGAAATGTGATTTAAGACTTTTTAAAATGTATTTTTAGAACGATTTTCTATTGACAATATTGCAATTTAAACTTTTTAAATTAATTATGAATGTGATTAACCGGTGAATTATTATTATTAAGCATATTTTAAATACGTGTAATTTAGTATATTTACCTACCGCGTGAGGGTATCCAATTAACAATAAATAATAAATGACAGGACCTTTAGCACTATCGTACCCTCACGTTTCGGGACGTTGCCTCGCAAGCTGCAGCAGTCGGTGAGAAGGGGAGTTCATTAAACAAACACACTGAGACGAAATTCCGATTGTTTTATTAAATGAGCTACTAACTAAAACTTCAACTAATTACATATGCATAACAAAAATATACAGTAAATAACATTATTTACAATAGGGCGCCACCATGGAAATTAAACGGCCCATGGACCAATCGCGGTAATAGCTCTCGTCGCACTTTGTTCGTGGGCGATGAACCAAGATTGCAGGACAGAAAATAAGTCACTTCACAGGGGCTAATCTTTTAAAGTCTCCGGCTAGCACAAACACAACTTAACTAAACTAAACTAAGATCCTTATTTTATGAATATTAATAACAGTTCTGGGTGAAACCACCCCAATACAATAATTAATTAATTCTACCGTAGTCTACTTAACTTGCTTATGGCGACGATCCTCTTTTAACCACGGGGTCATCAACACCAGGAAAAATACGACCTTCTCAAGGGTCAAATAGTACAGTAACGTGACTCCTGACCTGAGCTCTGCATACTCAGGTAGTCTCGTGGCTTAGTGATTAACGGCCTCTGACACCGTCGAAACACAATATAATAGAAGACCCTTCTAAAACGATGCGGTCTCCAAAACAATAATCTAACGGATCAATTTACTTGAACTGAGCTTTAACCCGGAGTTGTATTTTATGGAAGTCGACAAATACTGTATTTAAACAAATAACTGACTTATGCTGCATAACACAGCCTTGAGTTCATGGTAATACCACATATACTAATTACTTGCTCTCAGAAATAATTAACTTAGAACATAACGGCACGCACTTGACTTCAGAGAAATAAAACACTTCACTCAATCTGGCAAATAACAGCCAGCTTCAACCTCTAACGCGTCTGGAAATAAACAACCCCGATTACCACCGGCTGGCATCCTTACATGCATTTAAGTTAATTGAAAAATAACCCCTTTCTTGGCTCTCATACTCGACTTAGGATACGCCGGTCGTAAATCTTTAAGATTAATTAAACTGCCAATTGCACTAAGATAGCCACACAAGTAGATCTCGGAACTAATTTTGAGTCGAGTACTCCGCTAATTGAAAAATTCTTTCCGACCACCCTGACATAAATAGGATCCTAGAACATGATTGACATCTAATCATAGATAGCAACTAGTCTGACATGTTTAGTGCCTTTGAAGTAAAGTGCCTTTAGAAAAATTAATTAACTCTTGGATTATATCTTCCTGGAACTTCGCTAGGAAGCTACTTGGGTGATCTTGCAGCTGCTTACAATTGCAGACATATTTATGCTACAAGACCTTCATTCTAATAATTAGAATGCTAAAATTAAACTAGAAAATAACTATTTTTAGAAATAATAGAACTATTAGAGCATATTAAAACAGTATGTTACACACGATTGCTAAATTCTATTTGACCTTAATTTTATAGCCACATGCATATTTTACCAGACAATAGCCACAGACATTCAAGAGGTTATGCTATTGAATTATAAATTGCACTACTCATTAAACATGGATGTATTAACTATGATTTAACATATATAATATTCCTCAAAAAGTAACAGAAGGGATTAAAAGCTTGTAATTTAGCATTAAAACATATGCAGGTATCCTTGTTTATTGTACAAAAGAGTAAAGATACATCAATCATGTAAAAAGTTTCTTTAATTGGATTGAAAATCTGTATTTGTTATTGCTATCACCAATGTTACTAATTAGAGGTGCAATGTACCCTTGATCGAATTTGATCTCACTTTCCAATTTGCTCATTCACTTCTCTGTAGTAATTTGAGTTTTTTTGTGGAAGAAGAAAAATCAATTCAGTCCCATTCACCATTTAGTACATTTACACTTCGGCCATGTAATACTATATACCTAAAAGACTAATTACATTTTACTGTATTAAGGGTAAGTAGGTATGACACCAACCTTTTTCGATCAATTTGTGTGCCCTTAACTGTTCTTAAATCGCCTCTTTGCTAGGAACGGCTTACGGCACCATTCTGATAAAGCCATGTTTCGTCTAAAAACACAAAACTAGTACAGATTTTCTTCTTTTAGTTTCATATATCTTCAAGAATCGAATTCCATTTATCCATAATATTTAGCAGTTCCATTAGACCTCTTCGTGGATTATCTTTCAGCCATTTAAATACAATACTGTGTAAGACTGTATTCAGGGATCGTTCACTACTATTAAAAAGCTCATCATGCTTTAAATTCTACCATTAAGTATGAACAGAAACATGATAAATCTAAAAATAATTACATATTGCACTATAAACTTAACTGGAAAATAAATATTGACGATATTCCTACAACCTATAAAGACTATCAAACCAGCAACAAGTAGCTTCTGGGTCTAAATGAATCTCGCTGATCGTCTTCGGTGATTAAAGTTCAGTTTAATACTAATATGAGTTCTAAAAAGAACTGTTTGAATCAAAAACCAGCCAAATATCAATGTATAAAAACAGAAAAATTCACGAGGTCGTTGACACTATCTAAACAACGAATGACATATAACCTAAAACTTAAACGTCAACATTTAATATTTGGCTTTAAGATTATTGGCAACGTCGTGCATTGCTACTATTCAAACCAAAACTGTAACATAAATATTGTACGGTATTAAATTGACAAACATCTATATAAATAGTTAGTACTTGTGTGACGTTGCGAATGACAATGTCTATTTAGAAATTGCGAGCACTTTACCAGCAATCATATTCAATATCTTGATAGGAACGTTTCCATGGTCACGCAAAACTTTTTACTAAAAATTTGACGGCACCATTTATTTATAAATAAAATTAAGCAGGTTTTTTGTATTTTAATTTCTGTCGTTTTTAACGATTTGCGGAAAAATAGTATGTATACCACGTAGGAAAAGCAACATTCCCGGACTCCGTGTTAAGCAACTCCGTGTTGCTTGTCTCGTCCGAAATGTTGAACTTTTCCTACTGGGTATACAATATACTATTGTTAGAACCCCTATCTAGTTGTAAATCATTAGAAAGATAATAAAAATAGCTGTAAAGTGATACCTCTCCCAACATTCTAGCTTAATTAGGAGAGGTGCTAGGGCAATTTAAAGGTATGCGAGTGGTGGAATTGTTGGCTTTTTTTTGCAACTTTACATGCCAATATTTTCAAAATGGGTTAACATCATTTCATCATTTTATTTTAAACCTTACTTAAGGTCGGTTTGACGCAGCTCTAACTTCTTTTCTATTCTGTACTAATTTAAAAAGTTCTTCTATACCCTTCTATTTTTTCTTATCAACCTGGCTCTACATAGATATTAGCAACCTGATGGTTGTTAAAGAACTCCAATATGTTTACATGATTCTCATTTATAAGGAAATAAAATACTACCTGGTTATCCCCTCCAAAAAAGGAAAACTGTTAAATTATATGTTATGGTAAGGCTTAAGCAGCGAACCGCTGCCAACATGCCAGACCGCTAACTAATTGTGAGTTATGTCATGGTGACATTTAGTTAACTGATTTTTATTTATTTTTTTTTGTTTTGTTTTCGAATTTACTTAAGGTTGGTTTGACGCAGCTCTAAATTCTTTTTTATTCTGAGCTAGTCTAAAAAGGTCTACATACCCTTGACAACCTAAATTTCTAATAATTTGACTAATATAGCTTTGTCTAGGTTTTCCTACTCTATTTTTATTTGGTAGTCTATAATCTATGACCTTACTAAATAGCCCCTCATGTTTTAACTTGTTCCCTATCATTCTATCTCTTGTAACAATTACGATTTTCTGTTATTCAAATATACAATTTTATTCAATACACCTTATAAATAAATATCAAATTTCTTTTGAAACCTTTTATTATAAATTCATACATAGTACGCCATCTACATTAGAATAGCAAAAGTACACTTTAAGTGAACTTCTAGTTGTTTGTATTTTGATTCGATATCTCCTTTCCCGGCGCATGCTTGTATAGCCAAGATTGCCTCGTGGAAAAGGCCATTTTGATATGGGATGTAGTCCGAAAACCAGTATTATCCAGGGCCTGCACGTATTTAATTAAACATGCCGTCCCAAAAATTAGTTAAGTGGAGCCAACGTGTGCCATAAGTTTAGTCTTGGTAACAGCATCGACCTAAAAATGGTTGTAGATATCTTTTTACGGTAAGAAAATATTTCACAAGCTTACCCCAAAATTCTATTCTCTCGTTTGATTTCAGCGCAAGTTCTTTTTTTATTAGTTTAGAGTTTAAAGAATTAAGATATTAATTATGGAATATGGAGACAATTTAGTTCTGAGTTTTAAAATGTTAAATTCAAGTAACACGTTATTAAACAATGGAAATTGTGTATTATAAAAAAAACAATCGTTAATCTTAAAGCAAGCACAAAATTGAAAGGCCGCTTTAATCGTTGCTAGGCAGGAAGGTGGGAACCCCTACATGGAATTGGTTTGAATCAAGGTCAACTCCGGACCCCCGCGTCAGTCACGTTCAACGGTAAGAGTAGGAACGCAGATGTTAAAAAAAGATCTTTAAAAGAAAGAAAACCGGCAGACAAACGGATAGCCAGCGGTGAGTCATCCTCCATTTTTATACCTATACTATTCCGAAGGAACTTTCATTTAAAAAACAGAAATAATTTTCGAAGTAGCTATACACAAGTTCATTTAAAATTAATTCTTGATATTTTTTGCAAAAGTGCATAGCTCAATTTATTTGCTTCAAATAAAATTTAGTTAAAAATGTAGTATTTAGATAAGGCATATTTGACCTTAATATTTACAAAGTGTTTTTGTAAGATTGTGTTCGAAGTTACAAAGTTGTAGTAAAAGGTTTGCTTTACAAAACATATGATGTGATAAGAATTGTTTGCCGAAGCATTGGGTAAAACCCATTGTCTTAGTACACCTGAAGTATAGTTCAATGTCGACAACAAGTATTTTTCTTAGACCTTTGAGTTTATTAGAGATAACTATTAAAACTATAGAGCCATAACCTGCGAATTTTTTTTTGAATATGCAATTTGTTTATTGTACACTGAACAGGATCCTATTCCAGTAGCATGAAATCACTGTAATATAAAATGAAAGTCATATAGTTCTTGTGGAGAACTGAAGTAATGTATGTAACTAAATAATAAATAAAAAAAATCATTCCACGAATGTTTAGAGATTTCTATTAAACTGTAATAACAAAACTATTTCAAAAAGTCTCCATATAGATATGTTTATATAAACGATGTACATAGACATTTTTTTTAAGAAATCAATAGAAAATTTTTAAGTTGTCGTAAAATTTTCTGTCTTTAAAGTCAACAGTAATTGTCCTACAGAAGCAAACAGTTTAGCAATATGAAATTGTAGTATTGAAAAAAGTATTATTGGTGTTAAAGTTAAAAGTTTTTTTGAGCAATAATTTTGACTAGTACATTTTTTTATAATTTTTTGTGATAAAGTGACTGGACTCTAACGAAGTCCTAGTTTGAACATGTTTAGGTGTGGTTAAATTTTCAGATGGCACGAGATCGTCGTTCCCATTCCAGGTTGCAGAGATTAATGTAAGTATTTTTGTTTACGTTGCTCGTCGTAAATTTTTTTTCTTTTTCCGAAGATTTCCGTATCTGATCTTCGGATAGTTTTGTATTATAACATTCATTAAGATACGGTGGCGTCCAATAAAATTTCTTTTGTTTTATCGTATACCATTCTACGACCCTAGCTCATAGCTCTGCCCTAAGCTGAAGAAGCTTAGCTGGCTGGAAGATGTTTTTAGAGGGACCCTTTTTTCTGAAAGCCATTCAACATCCTTTTTACCCTGGGCTTGACCGTCAAACAGGAACCCCTCATAATCTATCGAGGCTCTGCCGCCTATATGGTAGAGCAGACATACTATATTCTTTAAGAAGAATATATAGTTAACAAAAATAGTTTAACACTCTTCTGACCTTTAATTGTCTCCACATACAGGATTCTTCACCTATCCTTCTATAAATTTCCTCATTTGTTACTCTGTCTGTCCAACTAATCTTTAACATTCTCCTATAACACCAAGTTTCAAAAACTTCTTCCTTTTTCTTATCAACCTCTTTAATTGTTCAAGTCTCACTACCGTATAATAGAACGCTCCATACGTACGACTTTAAGAAACTTTTTCTATTATCTAAGCTAATACTATCAGCTATTAGTAAGTCTTTCTTTTTTAAAAACATTTTTCTAGCTACTATATCCCTTCTAGTACGTCCGTACTTTACAATTATATTACCTAAATAGCAAAATTCATCTACCTCCTATTTTTTGCAAAACCCTGAACATAACAATCTAATTAACTCTATCAAATGCTTTTTCTAGATCTATAAACGCGAAATGAGTCTTTTTATTTTTGTAACCTTTTTTCGATAATTACTCTAATCATTAGTATCGCTTCTCTAGTTTCTCTGACTTTACGAAAACCATATTGGTCTTCGCCTAAATAATTCTCAGTCAAAGCTTCTACTCTATTTTTAATTATTATTGTTAGTATTTTGGAAGCGTTGGAAGTTAAACTAACCGTTCTATAATTCTCACACCTATGAGCTCCTGACTTTTTTGGGATTGGGATAATAATATTTTTTTCGAAATCTGTTGGGACCTCACCTGTGTCATATATTACTTTTACTAGTTCACATAATCTGTCTAAAGTTTTCTGACTTGCATATTTTATTAATTCTGCGGTATATCGTCTATCCCCTGGGCTTTATTTAGTTTAAGATACCTAACAGCTTTATCAAATTCCTCTCTTAATATTGAGAACCTTATTTCTACATCCTCTTCTTGGTCGTTCTCTAACTCATCCATATCGTCTCCCTTATATAAATCGTCTAAATATCTTTCTACTACCTCAACTTTATTTATTAGAAGCTCATTATTTTCATCTTTAATACCATTATATTTTTTCCTATCTTCACCGAAAAACTTTTTAACTGCCCTGTAAGCCCTGTCTGTCTTACCTACTCTTAAATCATCTTGTATTCCCGTACAATTCTCCTCCATCCATTTATTTCTAGCTTTTCTACACTCATGCACTTTCTTATTTCTAACTCTATTATATTTTTGCTTACTTTCACTATCTAATTCTCTGAAGGGTTTAAGCTTGCTTCTATACTCTATTAAATTTAATATCTCCTTTGTTACCCCAGGTTTGCTCGCTTCTACTTTTTTCTTACCTATAGTCTGTGTTGATGTATCATGTACAGCCTTTTTTATTTCTTTCCACTTATTTTCTACGTTGCCTCCTACAGCTATCTCTTTGATCTTATTATCTAATACTTGTTTATATTCCTCTTTTACTTCACTATCATTAAGCTTACCTAGATCCCATCCCTCTCTTTTAGACTTTCTCAATTTTTTGAATTTTAGATTACACTTCATTTTAACGAAGTCATTATCGCTATCTATGTCAGCCCCTGGATAAGTACGACAGTTTTTAACTTGGTTTCTAAATCTTTGTTTAACTAAAATATAATCTATTTGGTATCTAACCCTATCACCCACCCGGTGCTTTCCAGGTATATCTTCTTCTAACATATTGTTCGAATAGGGTGTTTACAGTTACTAATTTATGTTCCTAGCAAAACTCAACTAATCTTTCTCTATATCATTTCGTCTACCATACCCAAATTTTCCTACCATTTTTCCCTCACTATCTTCTCCCACTGACGCATTAAAATCGCCCATAACTATTAAATTCTCATTTCCCTTTACTTTTCTCTCACTATACTCGTATACTTTTTCTACTTTCTCATCCTCGCACTGAGTTGTTGGCATGTAAACCTGTACTAAAACAGTGTCTTTAGGTTTTGTACTCAATCTAACCATAATTAATTATTCTTTCACTAAATTGTAAGTACTCTTTAACTTTACGTCCTAATCTTTTACCTAACACTATTCTTACCCCTGCCTGTCTATTAGTTGAAGAAGTTGTAATTATTCTATAATGATCTTTCCAAAAATCATTACTATCTGGCCATCTCACCTCACTAATACCTAAAATGTCCAGCTTTTCTTTTCTCATTTCGACCAATAAATTCATTGACTTTTCTACTCTAAGTAATGACCTTACATTTCAAGCCCCTATCACTAAATCGAACCGTTGTTTTAAATTCTTACGATGACGAGCCCCAGGTACCTCCTCCCGGTAATCCGAATGAGGGGGTATTGTACCTTCGGACAAGAATTTTACTTGTGAACTCTCCATCATACATATTTCGTGTTTTAGGCCCGTATACCTGGGAAATATTGTGGTAGGTTCCCATATCTTTCCACATATTTTAATAAATTTTTCTTTTGTTCTTAGTCTATATAAAGATTACCTTTGCACAAAATTTGATCAAAATTTGAGATGGTGAGGTTAAGTGGGTGTGTTGATTTGACCCATAAATTTGATATAAATTAATCATAGTGATTAGTGCTTCAGACATAAATTAATTGTAGTGTTTCGAGATTGAGTTCATTAAGAAGATAGAAGATTATACTTGTACTGTTAGTTAAAGCTCTGAAAATAAATTGCTGCGAGCTTTTAGAAATTTTGTAGTACGAGTCGCTGTTGTAAATGCTTGTGTAACAGTTGGAAAATAAAGAACTGTTGTTATTGCAAATAGACGTTTGTTTTCGTTACAATATATACAAATAGTGTAATGTGATATGTATACTTTAAACAGTTTTTGTAAATGACATTTTTTATATGTGTACCCTTCTGATATAAATCCCTGCATCCAGCACCTTGCCATGGCCTGATGATTTTGTGAATAAGATTTAATGAGATGTATGTTTTATAGACTGTATCAAATGCATGATATTCGTTTAAGAATATACCCTTTTAACGTTGTTCTGATACTTTAGAGGTGCTAGCTTATTACCATAATATTAAAATCCTACACATTTTAACAAGCAAACGCAATTCCGTCCTTTTGGTATGCAAATGACACATCAACACTTAAATAAATAGACCTTTCTGTTAGCGTTGTGTTTCATAACACTGAATATTTTTTGCGTGTGAGAAAGAAGTATTTCGCTAAAGCGAGAACGCGTAATAATATACCCTCATGTGTTACTATCATTGTTATCTACCCCCACACCTTCGCCGAAAAGCTTGCTCGTACTTCACGCAGTCTCGCATCAAACCTAAACCTAAAGCATAGTAATCTGTGAACAAAACACGCTTTAAAAGTGCACAAGTGCTGCAATGTCTTTAACACAAGTGGCGTAAAATAAAATTTGATTGTATTTGAACAACTACTTCAAGTCTTTATTTTTCCACAACAGTGGAGCGACTGCGCTTTCAGCCAATCAATACTCCGGGTCCCGGAGTTCCCTATCGCTGGGGGTGTATTTGTATTTCAATGTAGACAGAAAAGAAATTCACCGTTTGTTCGAGAATTGCAAGTACAAACAGCGTACTAGGGCAGTGTCCAGTCGCGATGTTGTTAATTTTATGAATTAATGGGAAGTGGTAAATTAACGGGGCCCGCAGTGTTCGTGTGTTTTACTTACAATGTGTGTATTAGTGTAGTTTTATAGTACACTTGAACTTCCTTGTCAACGAATCTGATGTAACTTACTGTAAACGCACTTTTGTACGTAGATGATATAAACAAAGAAAGCGCTATAAATCAACGAAAACACCAAAGCTCAAAAATCAAAATTGCAAGCCTTAATTATACTGCCAGTGAAATCAAAAGTTTTTAATACGCCTTTACATAATAATAGTCTTAATTTTATACGTGTGTTTAATTGTGAAACTATTTTAATTAGGACTTTACAAATGATTGCACAAGTGCTATCACATTCTCTCATATAATTATAAAAATGATGAGAACTGTTCTGTTTGGTGATGCTGAAGTCAAGACGCTACGATGTGCTCGTAAACCTCGGATTTTTAACGTTAAAATTATTTTTGGTAAGTTTTATTTATTATTTATGATATTTTATAAGATACTGCATATATCAACAATCCATACGTTTTTTAGTAAGTCACTATTCATAGAAACGGTTGAAGAACGTTTGGGCTTGGTCTGTTTTGCATAATTTTTGAACCTGTTAATAATTTTATAATAATTACATCGCTCAACTAAGATTGCATGTCTTCGTTCTTTAAATACCAACATAATACTATCTAATTTTCAAAAACTGTGTCGATAATGTACAAAAGCAGGGTTCTAAATATTTTTGGATTTAGTTCAAACTTGTGATTTTAATGTAAACGCTCTAATTTATCTCATACGAAAGCTGTGTATTTACCCATGACTCAAATAACGAATAGAAAAGTATTGTAATTAGGGAAAAATCATCAGTAACGACACGTATTTTGTTGCAATGCAAAGCAAATGTGCATGGATGGCAATAAAGCACTCACAAAGCCCAGTACTTTACTAACTGCTCAACTCACTTTATCTACAAAACAAAATTAAATAAGGGGCTGTAAGGAAATAGTGACACAGTAAGACGGGACGAGATGGGTGAATCCTATTTTATCAAGTCTTACGCGGTATGATGATCTCTGTGAGAATGGCATTTTTCTCGCATGACGGAGTTCTTACAACTCCTCCTGCTTTATATACAGAAGTAATGTGAACAGACTAGAAAACTATTTAAAAAATATGCTCTAAAGTGTTCAAAAGTCTGTTCGTATAAGGAATGCTGGAGGTAAATCGACCCATGCCGGCACAATTTGGGTGCGGCATTCGTGCTTACAAAAAATAAAAATAGTATAATTATAAATTTCCTGGAAATTTTTCTATGGTTTCCCTTTCTATTCAATTTAAGTTAGCCTTGATATAAACAGATTGAACAACTTGTTATTGTCCGAAAACTGTAGTCGAAAGAAAAATCATCCTGAAAAGTGTAGCCTTTTAGTGCGCTGAAGAACAGTAAATAGTACGATGCTGAAAGATTAAGACATGAAAGTAACCATAACTTGTTCATTTTGCATTCATATTTCAAACGATAAGCCCTTTACTGAATAATATTTAAAAAATATTAGTAGTTATTAAAAAAAGCACGCTCGAGATTATTCTCGTCACCGCGCAAACTTAATAAAAGTCTGAAATAAAGCGAGAATTTCTATATTTATAGTGAAATTCTTTTGAATAGTTATTGTCTATACTTCTTGTATGTTTGTTGTGGTTGTGTTGTGGTTATGTATTCTTTTTTATCTTTCTTAAGAATGAAACCACGTGTAGTTTTAATTATATATTTATATACGTTTCAATCCATGACCTAGGATCGTTGTCAAAATAATAAAAACTTCAAGTTTGACATCTATTACATAAATTGAAGCAACTTTGATTATCAACGGTTGAAATTTTTGATATAGATGATCATTCTGGGTGACTTGGTTTACTTTGCGTAAATCAATGCAGAACTTATGGGAGTTGTCTTTTTTCACTAGGACACTAGGACTAGACCAAGGACTGGTGGAAGGTTCGACAACTCCAATACGGAGGATATCGTCGAGTTCGGGATCGGCTATCTTAAGAAAAGGAAGAGAAAGAGGATAGTAACGTTGTTTGATAAGTTGTGCGTACGTACAGATATGGTGTTGGACTAAGTTAGTGCAACCCAGACCAGGTAGTGGAAATAAGGGAATCTAACTGATGTCGATGTGCGACAGTAAGGTCGGACACAATGTGGATAGGATCGAAAGTAGTGATAACCAAGGAGGAAGAAAAAGCAAAGGTCCATTGACCATCGCGAAAATTGGGAACACATTGTACCTACTTCCAAAAGTCGAAACCCAGAATCAGTTGAGGATAGTGACGGAAATTGGAGAGTAATGGAAAGGGGAACGGAACCTAGAATGGTACAGTTAGAATTGTCAGCCAGGCTACAAAAAGAAGAAAAGAAAGCATGAAGAGGAAGGTGTAGAGAACGTAAGCTGTGCCAACCGGGACCACCAACAATAGTACGCATGGCTCTGGAGTTTAGAAGACCAGTAAAAGAAATTTGAAAAATTGGGACTGGTAGATATGGGCGTTCGTCGCCACGAACATTGGCGCACAAGAAGTCAGCAAAATCGGGAGTGATCGTGCAGACCCTGAAAGGAAAATCTAAGACCAAGGACAGTAGGGATTTCGTCTCGGTTCGAAAATCCTACCGACGATTTAATGGATTCTCACATTAATGCGGGCAGCTGCGTCGGGTTACTCCTTTGCGGTCGCATCCGTAGCAAACCAAAACTTGGGGACGGAAACAAGTAGAAGAAATATACCCAATTTGATCACAGTTCCAACATCTAAAGACAGAATTTGGAATAAATAACGCCTTATCCAGTAGAATTGATTGTAACGTTCTAAACTACAACGAATATACATCAACGTGTGTAAATACGAGATAAGAAATATATACCACCAAATTAGTGTAATTATGAAGAACGCGTAGGATGGGTTATCTAACTTCCCGCATTGAAATTTTAGAAAGGTAACATAAACTAGTTAATAATTTTATTAGATACGATGTAAAGTTAAGCGAACTCGAAATTTTAATGAAATTTGCGATTAAAAATATTGTTTAAGAAAGCGAATGTTGTTGATAACAGAACATTATATTTTTAACGCTATATCAAAATAGAATAGATTGCAGTACTTAAATTATAACTAAATATTCTAGTAGAATCATACAGAGGAATGGATAAGCAACCGCTTGAATTGAGAAGGCTGTCCAAATCGGTAATAAATACTCGAATGATTGTGAATAAAGTAAGGAATGCGAAATTTAATTAGGTAAGGACGGAAATATTCAAATGCAGGAACTACAGGTAACAACATTATATCAGCAGCTTCTTTAATTTGCGATTTCGATCGTTTTCTTCTTTATCAATTATTTTACCATCTTATTACACTACTCTTGGTGATAGTTTATATGGTCGATAAAACAGTTAACAAAGTATTACACTTTAGATGGTAATACATTTATATGGTGATAGATCTTAAAAGTCGGTAATACAGTTAGCAGCCGATAAATACAGTTCAAAAGTTCATAAAATACATCGCGCAAGCGCAATGTATACGGAAGCAGGCTTCGCCTCTAGCGGATGAAAGCGCGAACCTTATTACAGATTTGTGCGCGGTCATCTACCATGACGTCACCACTGCCAAATTACATTGCGTAATAACCGGAAATATAAAAAGTTAAATAAACAGGTAACACATAATTTACTCACCCGGAAATCCAAACCAAAGTTGGCCTCTATCAGGGTTGCTCCATGTCGGAGGGATTAAAGATGGTGATTCCTCCGGAGCTGCTGGCGGAGCATGTACCTCAGGGTCGTGGAGTCCAGTTTGCCGAAGGTTGCTGTAAATTTACCTACCTATGTAGGGAATAGACAGGAACATGGTAAGGGAGCGACAACAAAGACAAGCAAACAAGGAAATCTACATAGATACGATAACGATACGTTACCCAAAGAAACGTCCACTTCACTCCAAGAACCAAGGCAAAAGGCCTCGATTCAGAGCGTCCCCAAAACCTCTCACCACTTTGTCCCCACTCTTTGTCTTTTTCACATCCGCACGAAGTTATTCATCTACCCCTCTAGTGTTGTGCGATCTGCGCAAACTCACTACTATGACGTACGGAAGTACCGCCTAGTCTATTTAAAATTCCCGCGCACCGCGTATTTGAAATTATGGCGCGAAACTCCCGTATATCAAAACTTAACCTAGAAACAATGTTTAAGTGCAAATTCGATTTGCACGTAACAATCTTCCTATTGTATTTTATGGTTAAAGTCTAAAGTATGTTGGCAAATCATGTTTCAAGTTTTCCATTTTTTATATATGATTATGTTCTTTTAATTTAACTTTAAATGATTACAGTCGCATGGTATTTTGTAGATGCAATTATTCGTTCTGTATTTTATTTTCGGGTTTTAGTTTTTGTCAGTTGTATTCTTAATGTATTATTGGTTTAAAGTACTGTTTTTATTTTGAATTTGTTTTCTATTCTTTGGATTTTTCGAAGAATCCTTTTATGCACGGTATAGAGTGTATTTTTTGAAATTGTTCCCTGTTTTGGTTTTCTTCTTTATTTTTTGTAGTTTTGTTCATTTCTTTTTCTATTATGCTTTTAGGATATTTACTTTTATATACTTTGTATTTTATTAGGTCTTTTCTTCTTTTAGAAATTCTTGGTTTGATGATGTCAGTTTTGCTCTATCATAACTGGTTTTGATAATGATAGATAGATAGATATATTTATTTAGCTGAAGCTATTTAACACAATATACAGTTTGAAAACATAAAATTGGTAGCAACTTCTTTATCCTATTAATAATATCTTATGGATAATCTTAAACATGTTCCTTAACATAGCTTACACATAATCTCTTGTATTCCATAGAATTAGTACACTTTTTTATTAGATTCGACAATCCATTATACAAACAAAGGCGTCATAAAATATTGGATGTTTATTTCTCTTTGTATTTATTAACTTTATGAAAAATAATTATTTTGTCCCTTAGTTTGATAATGATGAATCTCTCTAACATACGTAAAGCTATTTATATATAAAGGTAAAAGTTTGACCTTGAATTTGTAAACAAATAGTATCATGTTAAAAGTTAGTCCTTTTTTAATACTCGTAAACCACAGGGCATTTAACGTATCTCCAATCAACAAAAGTTTTGAGGATGCTATAATTCTGAACGTGCCCCAGGTTGGGAGTTCAATAAAAGTTGTTATGGACTGGTCAAATGATGGACATCTAAAGAAGTGTTGGAAATTGACTGAATGATTTCTAATTGCCTGATTAATAAAACCACAGTAACCATATATTAGATTTATAATAATACAATATATATATATATATATATATATATATATATATATATACAGGGTGCCCACAATCTATCTCCGTATATGGGTAACTTTTTTATTATAGAAGATACAATGTTGGTTAAATTAGCAAAGTTGAAGAGAAATTTACGAGTAGTATGATGCTTTTTTGAAAACTCACCTAGATGCTCAACTTTTTTAGATATTTGAAAAAAACTGAAATTTGCCATTTTCTTCAAACACTAATAACTTTTTAACGGTTTAACCTATAGAGAAAATAAAAACTGCTTGTAAGGTAACTTTTTACGTAGAATTCAATAGCGTATATGACAATTTTAATTGGAAATGGGTTTTCAAGCTACAAACATAACCTCACTTTTTTTAAATGGAAACCATAGTTCAATATAACCCAAATGGAAAGGTTTTTCTTTTCTGATTACCCTGATGTAAGGGTTGATGTACTTATTTTCAGTAGTTTCTTCATAATAAAGAAAAAACGATTTATTGATTTGCGGGCATCAAGGAGTCCATGGATACATATTACAAACAAACAAAATGTGTAAAAATCAATAATGGAAACTCAAGTTTATTGTAACTAAATTTATTATAAACTAAGAAAAATAAAATACTTAAAAAATAAACTATCCATACAATACAAATAACTTAATCAAAGGAAACAAAAATTAATTAATGCGATTAATTAATTAATTAACCAATATTGTATCTTCTATAATAAAAAAGTTACCCATATACGGAGATAGATTGTGGGCACCCTGTATATATATATATATATATATATATATATATATAAGCTAGAAAACTAAACAATTTTATCATGAAAAGTACGTAATTTGCAAATTATGCAAGAAACTAATATTTAATACCCTGTGTAAGGATCACAGTTAACTTTAATTTTTGCCGGGAAGCTCATTCTTCAATAATACAACCACATTCAGTAAAATAAATAACTCTGTACGCAATCCAACTTATTTTAAACCAGAAAAGCATTCATAAATTCTAAATAAATACGCATTAAAAACATTGAAAGCTAGAAAATCATGATACGAATTCTGTTAAAATAGTGCAAAGAAATAACAGAGCTTTCTCGTTTCTCGGAAACGCAGGATATAAATAAACGCATTTCAATTTACGTCATTATAGAAATTTCGCCTACGTGATTTTTAACATGAAGTAAATTTAAAACCCAAAATATTATCTTGACAAAAATAAAGCCATAACTTTGTCTACGTGAGAAGTCGAGTTAAAATTTCCTACAACAACACAAACAGACGGGTGAAAGTACATCCACTATATAGAACTTGAATACTACGTGACTGACAGCATTATTTCGGCGGGCTATTATCAAATTCACACCTGAGAAAGCTCAAAGCGTTGACAATATCCTATAGCATGCCTTAAACTTTGACCGAAGGACGTCGATAACCAATGGTGTCAGATGGAGGCGTTGCTTTATGTATCACTCATATTTGATAAACAAGCAGTTTTTCTTCAACCTGAGCACGCTTCACATCAGTTCAAATTAAAAATTTACGTAATGTGACCATAGAAAAGTTAAATAATTATATTTTGTGGAAGTCGTGATAGAAAAATTTTGAAATTAAAATATTAGTGAAAAATGTACGAGATAAGTTTTGCCGTTAACTGAAAAACGGCTCTGGGAAAACTTGGGAAATTCTGGGAAAACTATAGATTGGTACATAAGTTTGCAAATAAATCCGAATTTAAATCTATCTAAAATTACATACAAATATTGGTTTGCATCTACGCATCGGACCACACAACGGAGGATTGTTCTAAGCATTGAATGGGGTTTGACCAAGCGGCACTATAAAATCAACAAGTGAACTCAACTGAAAGCAATCCAGGGGTACTGGTGAACAGCACGCAGTAGCAGATCCAAGAATAAGCAGAACAAAAGGACACGCAAGGAAATCTACAGGTCAGAACGTTATCTAAATAGCATAAGGCATTATTTTCTTTTTTATTGAACATTTTACTATAATATTTATGTAAAGGGTCATCAAAAATCTTTTTATACGTGAAAATTTACGTAAACGGGAAAAGTCATAGAACGTTCAAGGGTGTTTCCAATAGTGTACACTGTCATTTTTGCTGGCTTTAAACTAACTAAAGGAGCTATAATTTTGGGGATAAACAAAT
Organism: Platerodrilus igneus; assembly: GCA_036346225.1. Taxonomy (NCBI): domain Eukaryota; kingdom Metazoa; phylum Arthropoda; class Insecta; order Coleoptera; family Lycidae; genus Platerodrilus; species Platerodrilus igneus. The sequence goes on along the minus strand of JARFIW010000500.1, from coordinate 3,400,968 downwards.
TGATATTATTATTATTTGATTCAGGGGTTTATTTTGTCGAATAGTGAATCATATTAAACTGTAAAGTGTATATATATATATATATATATATATATATATATATATATTTGTCATTATACAAATCTTGGTCAATTTCGTTTGTCCCATTCAATTAGGAAGGAAGGTATTAGATAAAAAGAGAGGTAAATTCTTTCTTATCGTAACGTTGTGCACTCTGTATGAATTACACCAGCTTGCAGCGTTATCATAGCAATATATATATATATATATATATATATATATATATATATATTCTTCAACACTCATTATTTAAAAGATTACTTACACACGAGCATTAAAACTTACAAATACAATTTACAACTTAAGTCTAAAAATATCATTTCATAACTACTAAACAATTAATATAGAATTTACCTAATTCTGGTTTATAATTAGTAATCTCAAAACTTTTCTTATGCAAGTCACAAAAATTTTCTTTTCTAAATGGGTATGGATAATTTGTATACTCTTCAATTAACCTTTCTAAGTGTAACTGATCGGTGACCCTTAAGATAAACTTTTTTAAATGATTAAAGTAACTCAAAATTTGACCTAAAAAAGCTGAAAATTATCCATTCAGAAATAACATTTATACGCCCAAAATCGTATGCAAGCATAATCTACTTAAATTAATTATAGCACGAAATGTCTTTCTAAAGAAATACTTACGCTTAGACCATTAAATTATGCAGGATACAAATCGTTGATTAATTTCATTTCCATATCGCACCATCATACCTGCATCGGAAAATCTATTTTCAATTTTTCGTTTATGTTTCATTTATCGTATTAATCAACTCCATTACTTTTCTTCCGACTTGAGTTGTTCTTACTTCAATAAAGTTGACTTCTGAACATTGAACTTTATTCTATAGGTTTTAAAAACATATTGTTTTAACAATTACTTTAAACATTAACGTGACCTTGCTTGTAGTTTACAACTCTTAGTCAACCAACAATTTATCGACAAGTGCCTTTATAAACAGATTATTAGTAACTGACTAACCGTAAAACTAGTAAGTGACGTTCCATAATTATTTACCAGCTTTTATATAATAATCTTTCCTACCTTATTATCTCTGGAATCTTCTATACGTTTCTGTTTGATATGAATCATAAAGCTAATGTAATCATTTTATTTTACACGTGTATTAGGTCGTTTATCATATCTAAATACTAAATGTATGAAGTCTTAAAAATAATTCCATAATTGATGCATTTCCAAGAATGAATGGAAATGCTTGTCGGTACTTCTTTGATTATCGCTAGAATCTTATTCATTTTATGGGGCGTAAAAGCTTTAACTCGCTAATTGGAATGTTTTCATTCATGGTATGTGTTATCGTAACGATAATTATCTGCCACCTATGATTTGTGGGCGTATTAGTTGTTCTTGCTACGGATTAAACTATAATTAAGAGTCTAGAATAAAGTAGCCTTGATCAAAATTTGGTTTTACGTTACGCATTAAAATTAAAAGAAATTTTTAGAATAATAAACGCAATATTGGAAAATACCTGCTTCTTGAAAAGTGAAGTTGTAAATGCTTTTTTGGCGTTATTATTATTATTATTTTCAATGAAGAACGCACTTATATAAGTAGGTAAATAAGGCCGGTCCTAATTCAAAACGCGACAGACGTATTTTCCATGTGTAAAATACGTCTGTCACGTTTTGAATTAGGATCGGCCCTATATAATTTCAATGTAAAATAGTTGTGAAAACATTTGAATGTAAAATAGTTGTGAAAACATGAATTCTTCTATACTTTCAATGTAAAATACTTGTGGGCACGTTTTGAATTAGGATCGGCTTTATATTACTTTCAATGAAACACACACGTATGTTGAAAAAAATGTAAGTGCAGAGAAGAATGTGTGTAGCTGTTTTGAATTCGGTTTTCTAGCGAGAAGTTACACGTGCACCGTTTTGAATTAGGATCGGCGTTATATACTTTTAATGTAAAATGTGAAAACCTGAATTCTTTTCAAATGTAAAATACTTGTGGGCACGTTTTGAATTAGGATCGGCTTTATATTACTTTCAATGTAACACACGTATGTTGAAAAATGTAAGTGCAGAGAAAATGTGTGTAGATGTTTTGAATTTGGTTTTCTAGCGAGACAGTATGACAGATGCAAAAAAATATCGCATTCAAGTCAATTGTGTTTTAATTAAAGTGGATTCTGATTTATGTTTAGAGGCTGCAAATACACATGGGCCGGTTTTAATTCTAAATGAGTTCACTCTTGTGATAGGTTGAAAAGTGGGTTGGCAAAGTACGCAGATGGTCGTAATCTGCTGTATAAGGAGATTGCTCCTAATATTAATTTAATTAGTCGAAGTTTACTGCATATATTTACATACAAACATGTATATAATTGATATTCAGGGATTTAAATACAAGAAAAACGAGTTTGTGTGTAAAGAAATTGCGGTTTTGGACTTGTTGAAAGGTGATGTTTGGCATCAAATTTTTAAACTGCCAATGCAGTCCAGTTGTTTGAGTCAAGATCATATAAAACATAACGACTGGGTGACAAGGAATATTCATGGTATTTCTTGGGATGAATCTTCAACGGCTGGAATGGTGTCATCATATATAGCGCTTTATTTGAAGCAAATTATCCGACCCGGTGAAGAAGTATTTGTGAAGGGTCTAGAAAAGAAGAAATTGATTGAAATATATATAATGCAAAACTTTGTAACTGATATGCTTGCACTAGGTTGTCCTAAGCTATCGGAGTTAAAAATCAACAATCGTATAAAATATAACATCCATTGTTGTAGACACAGCAATAATAATTTGCAATGCGCAAAACAAAATATCTTTTATTAAAAGAATGGCTTGATAATAATAAAAACAATAGAAAGATTTTGTCTGTATTATTTATTTTAATATAATTTTACAATGTTAGCCTTACAAAATTCCTTTATAATAATAATAAAAACAATAGAAAGATTTTGTCTGTATTATTTATTTTAATATAATTTACAATGTTAGCCTTATTAACTATTATTATAACAACTTCTAGCAAACATTATTTTTATCGATCCAGCTATTGTGTACGTTAGAGAAGCCTAACCATTTTACAAATACTTTATTTCCACTCTTTCTTAGTACTTTTCTACCAGGTAAATGCCTGGATGTTTAACCTTTGCAACTCCGTTTCATAAAATGCACCTTTGATTTCTTTCTCATCTTGATCTTCTAATATATATGTTGTAGGATTGGTTACGTTTACCTTTTTAATCTTAAAAATTTCATTTGACCAGTTTGGCGTGTAACCTTTCGTAAATGCTTCCTGTGTTTACTAATCCTCACACTGTCTTTTATTGAATATTTTGGTATTTTGGTTGCAAGTTTGATGTGGGTAAATGATGATTTAAGAATAGTTTTTCATTTGATTTATCAACTTTTACAGGTTTGACTCCGATAGTATTGTGAACTGTATTGTTGTATTGTTTCACAATATCGCTTAAATTTTTATCCAATTGTAAGAACCGTTCAGGTTAAACAAGCGCCACATTTTTCCCTTTAAAGTTCTAATTACACGTTCTACAATGCATGCTTTCTTTGTAGAAAAACACTATAATGGTTTATGCCATATGTCTGCATTAAGGATTGAAAGTGTTTGTTATAATATTCTTTACCAAAATCAGACTGCAAATTTCTTGGCGGATTTTTAAATTTATTTAAAATTGTTTTCATTGCAGCAGTAACATCAATACCCGTTTTACTTTTAAGTGGTACAGCCCATACGTATTTGGAGAAACAATCAATAACTACTAAAATGTATTTAAATCCTTTGTTTGTTTGCGAATATGGTAGCATTTCAATCAAATCGGTCTGAAGAAGGTCATTTAAACCTTTTACTATCACTTTGCGTCTCTTGAAATTTATTCTTGCTGGTTTATTAAGTTCATTTACTATATCCTCTTTCACTTTTGATTGAGTAACTATCATAATACTTTTTTTATAATCAGGATTTATTAAATACAATTAATGAAATACTTCTATGTTTGAATGTCGTGGGCTCCACTTGCTTTGAAAGGAACTTTTAATATAAAATCAAGAAACATTGTGGTATTGTTTATGATAGCACCGCTGTCACGAAAGCTGATTACATCCATACGTTTAAGCAAAAATCCTTGTAACTGTGCAATTACATAACTTTTTTCGTTTATAAGAATTTCAATGTCTTGCGGGTATCCTTTAATATTCTCAATGGCTGCTTCCTCATAAGGAAATTCATAATTATGTTTAATGTTGAAAATAAGGAATGTCTTGTCACCGTCAAGAAATGTATTAGAGTAAAACGTTGCTACTACCGTGTAATGTAGCATATGTAACTTGTACTCAATCAAGGTTTCAAAACCTTCACTTTTATTTTTATATTCCTGTTCAGTTATATCTATTTTACGGTTATGTAAGTGCCTTCCAAATTTGTCAATTGTCATATCATCTAATTACTTTCGCCTCACGCAATTCTTCAATGATCGAATTTATTTCGTTGCCGTGACCTGTGTGTCCAGCAGTCTGAGATGAAACTAAAAGTCGTAATCTATCAACAAGTTCATTGGGATCATTCCAATATAAATAATCTATAGCGTTATTTGATACTTCCATTGTCATACCGTCTCCAAGACGCTTTCTATAGGGTAATGTTCTAGGTCTACGGAGTGTTTGGGGAAGTATGTTTAATGTAGATATTATACTTTTGTACTTATATGAAGTATTACCCTGAATTTGTTCTGTTTCAGAATAATATCTTCTATTAGCATTTGTTCTTTTACAATATCAAGGTACGACTTTAGATCTTGATGACTGTACCCGACAGGATATTTTTAAACAGTAGTTCGTATAATCCAGGAGTACCTTTATATTTCAAATCATTTATTAGAACATTTTCATCATCCAACGCGAAATTCGAATTGCCTATCATAAGACCATTTGAATCAGGGTTAAACCTAATACCATATTTATGATCAAATTCGTTCTTAACATCTTTAAACATATTGTAAATATATTCTCGAGGTAGCGGATGTAGCTGTTCGAGATAATGTGTCATACCAGGTGAATCGGCAAAGCTTTGAATATATTCCTGGGCTTCTTGTGCATTTCGATTAATTTCTGCTTCATATTCATTCTCAACATCGTCATCATCATCATCTACCTCTATGGCATCATTTTTATATTTGGTATATGCTGAGCAATAACCGGGAATCAATATAGTCAACGTTCCTTTCTAGCAATTTAGGTTTAATTTTTTACACTGCTATGAGGCAGTTCTTCTTCTTCTTTAAATTTTTCTTTCTTTACCGCACTTTCCCCATCCAGTTTATTAGCAATAGTTTCTAATCGTGATGTTATGGGTAAGATTGATTCCACTTGGACGACTTCATTATCTTTTAACTGACGCAATTTGTTTTTACAATGTTTCTTTTCTTAATTAAAATTCTTTTAAGTTTTATCGCCTCCTTGTTCATTGCGTAAAAGTTTATTGTAGTAAAAAATTCTTCGATACTAACGATACTTGCGTCTCTCAAGGTTTAAATATATATGAAGTGATCAAAACCTATTCGGTACCTTCCTTGATCTGGATCACTATCTTTGTCTACAACTAAGAAACCGTATTTGTCTTGCCAACAAGCAGCACATATTTCACGGAATTTATCATACTTCATGTCAGTATTGACGTGATCGTCATATATGTGTTTTAAGTTTAAATCATCTTGTTTAAATAAAACTAAAAGATTAGCATTATCACGTAGTAAGTGCTTAGGTATACGAGTATAACTTTGACAAAGGTAAAACTGTCTACTTGTTTATGACGTCCCATACTAAAGTATTCCCTAATGATACCTTGTTTATCGCAAGCTACATCATCAAAAACAAATATAGAATTATTTCGAGCATCAGATGGTGATATAATATTATCAGAACTGGAAAATGTATAATATTTGATCCCTTTATTGGTTGCAGTAGACTTTCAAGGTATTGATACTTTGGTTGATAAAGTGATTTAGAATAAACATATACGTTTTCAAACTTTAAACCATTAGGATGTTCTATCAGCCCAATCATAACGTTGGTTTTACCGCAATTTGATGGACCAACAACTAGACATCGAATAGATGAAGGCAGAAGAACACTATGTTTTTCTTTTTAGCTAAGGATTGCATGCCAATGTCATTATTGTTTATGGTTAAAGGTGTTGATTGTTTCACAACACGCATGTTTGCAAGTACTAAATTCGATTTGTAAAAAAAGTGGAATTATATATATATATATATATATATATATATATATATAAGAAACGGCGAGTATATAAAGAATCATTAATTCATAATATTTTATTTATTTACTGCACAGCTTGAGAGGATAGTTGTCCACTAATGATTACATATAATAATAATTCTAAAACTACTGGGAACGGACTATTAAATACTGTAATTAACAATTTACCATTTGAAGCGCATATTCCGGGTTACAAATTTTGCGGTCCGGGTACAAAACTAATCGAACGGTTAGCTCGGGGAGACAAGGGAATAAACAAGTTAGACGAGGCTTGTAAGGAGCACGATATTGCATACACCAAAGAAAAGGATCTATCTAAACGTCATCAAGCAGATTCGAAGTTAGCTCAGTTAGCTACAGAAAGACTAAATTCTGGTGACTCGTCTTTAGGTGAAAAGTAGCAGCATTTGGAGTAGCTACCGCAATGAAAGCTAAAGTAAAACTTGGTATGGGTGCTTGTGCATCACTGAGAACAAAAATATCAATAAAATAAGAAAACTGATAAAGAAACGTAAAATAAGAAGTACGCTAGGTATTAAAAGTATTATCAAACAAGCACGTACAGCTTTAAAAAGACTAAAGGATCTAATATTATGGATGCAATCAACATAGCAATTAAGGCCGCCAATACAGCAAAACAAAAGAAGCATATTAAATCAGCTCGTATTATATCAATTCTTAAAACAGGAGGTTTTCTACCACTAATACCAATTTTTGCAGGCCTAAGCGCTCTTGGTACTCTTACTGGAGGTGCAGCTGCTGTTGCAAAAGCAGTTTCAGATACTAAAATAGCTAAGGAACAACTAGCGGAAAAACAACGTCATAACAAGGCAATGGAGGACATTGCAGTCGGAAACGGCATGTACATCAAACCTTATAAAAAAGGTTTTGGTCTTTTTTTAGCCCCTGCAAAACCTCAAAGGAACGCAACTTGATTTTACCTATTCGAGCACTAAGCAATGTAGAATTAATAAAGTTTGTTAAGCAATTAGAAGTACCATATTTCCGTGGAGTGTTCATGAGAAACAATCTTCCCGAGAAAGTTAATTTAAAAGAATGTGGTATAATTAATTTAGATGGAATAGAAGGTTTAGGCACGCATTGGACCTCTTACAAAAAGTACGGTAGTAGCGCTATTTACTACGACAGCTACGGAAACCTGCGACCGCCAACAGAGTTGATAAGTTATTTGAATAGCGGGGGTAAATGTAAAATTCTTTATAACATTAACCAAGAACAATCGTACGGTACTGTGTTTTGCGGTCATTTATGTTTACAATTTCTAAGTAGTGCATAGAACTGCGTACGAAGTTGTTATGTCGTACACTTTTACTCTAACGGGAAACACTTCAGTTTTAACAAGCAATTTTAATCCGCCTATAAACTTGGATAATGATTCGGAGTACGTATTAGGATTAACAAATTTTGAGTCTTATAACACAATTCCAAACATAGAAAAGGAATAAATAATAAATTTTATTATGGATCTAACGGAGAATTCATAGAAATACCTGAAGGTGCTTATGAGATTAGAGAAATTAATAAATATCTTCAAAAGCTTTAGGTGATAAAAGATGGCGTGGTCGTATGGATCAATCACGAAGCGCTAGAAAGACGCCAGTGTATATAGAAATTACAGCTGACAATAATACACTTAAATGTAGTATTAAATGTAGTCTAGATGTGGATTTTACCAAAAGGATTCAATTGGTTCTCTACTTGGTTTCAATCCGCGAAAATTGCTAGCATTTGTCACGCATCAAGCAGACTACGCGATCAACATTTGTAAAGTGAATGCAGTTTTAATCGATTGTAATATTGCAAGTGGATCCTATTTAAATAGTAAACCAGCCCATGTAATACACGAATTTTTTCCTCAAGTACCTGCAGGTTTTAAAATTGTCGAGTGTCCACCTACGATTATATATCTACCAATCAGGTCACGTATAATAAATGAAATAATAGTTAAAGTGTTAGATCAAGATGGAAATTTAGTTAATTTCAGAGGAGAACTGCTAACTGTAAGGTTGCATTTAAAAAATCTGCAATAGCCATGGGTATTAAGTATAATGCACGCAACATGTCAAGAATTGATATAAATGCTGGAAATTTCAAAGCAATCGACACTCGATTGATTGTTTCAAGACCGCTAACAACACAAAACCGGCAGTTTCTACAATCGTTAGGACTGCATTTAATTAAAAAAGTAGAATGAATAGTGAAATACTGAACGTGCGTGAAAAAGTTTACTTCGACAATGCAATTGTTAATATTGAAAACATACTCATCAACCTTATGCTAACACATCTTTAAACAATAATGATGAAATTCGAATCCCTATACAACAACAAGATGTATACACCTTACCATAGAAGAGCATGCTGTACATAGAAGGCAAATTAATTAAAACAGATGGAACACCGTCTCAGACAGCAAAGTTTGTAAATAATGGAATTTTGCTGCTTTTGATGAAATTAGATATGAGATTGGTGGTATCATTGTAGATCGTGTTCGGAATCCTGGATTAACGTCTATAATGAAGGGATATGTTTCATATAATAGCAATCAAAGTAAACATTTACAAAACGCTGGGTGGTTTCCTATGGATGATTCACAAATAGTTGATGCTAATGGGAATTTTAATGTTGCAATAAACCTTTCAATGGTTCTCGGATTATGCGAAGATTTTAAAAAAATTATTTTAAACCTCCGTCATGAGTTAGTCTTACTACGTTCTAGTTTTGATACTAATGCTATAATTAATCCTACACCCGATGAAGAAATAAAAGTTGTTTTAAACAAAGTTTTATGGAAAATGCCGCATGTAGCCGTTGATGATACTCAACGAATTAATTTAATAGAATGCGTTGCACAAAATCAGGATTTGCATATTCCGTTTAGAGGATGGGAGTTGCATGAATATCAACTTCTACAAGAAACGCAACGTCATACATGGAACATTAAAACAACAACACAATTAGAAAAACCAAGATTTGTGATTGTTGGTTTCAAACCAACCGAAAAATAGATACATGAGCAACTACAGTCGTTTTGATCATTGCTATTTAACCAACATGAAACTATATTTAAATTCAGAAATTTTCCCGTACGATAACTTAAATTTGAGGTTCGAGAATAAACAGACTGCGTTGTTATATGAGATGTATGCTCAGTTTCAGCAATCATACTACGAAAAGGAAAATGAGCCACTTTTTAATCCTGAAGATTTACGAAGTATTGCACCATTAGTAGTCATAGATTGTTCTAGACAAAACGAAGCGTTAAAATCTGGTACTGTCGATATTAGATTAGAATTTGAAACTAGCAGAAACGTTTTGCCAAGTACATCTTGTCATTTCCTTATACTTCATGATAAGATAGTCAAATACAATCCACTCTCAAACAGCATAAGAATATTATAATTACTTTATTATTATTATTACTGTACCTTTACAAATTATGAAAAAACAATAAATCATTTAGCAATCACAGTCTATTTATTAATATTTTTTACATGTTTTTACAATATCTTTTACATGTTTGAATTATTAAGTGATTTAGTAAACAGCCATAAACATTGACAATTTTAAATAAAAGTTTTGTTATACATTTCTCAAATAAACTAACTGGTATGTTAGTAACAAACTGGATTTTTTTAAACAGAACGGTTACTACTACTACTATATATAGTTCAAAACTCGGGCAGATTGAAAGGTATCCTATTTTTAGATACATCCAAAACGAAAATCGGTGTACTTGTGCAGGTATAAACATAACACTGAAGTTTTATAACTAAAAATATTATATGTTAATCTAGATAAAATAAATTGCATTCTTTATTTGAGCCAGTGGTTGAAGCTTTACAAGTCATCTCTGTATGTATAGTTATACCCCAAGGTTTAGTATCAGTGGTTAAGGTACTAAGAATTCTTTTATCATCACTTGGATTAAGAACAATTTTGTTTTGTTTAATAGTACAGACATCATGTTTGACTGATCTAATTAAACATTGCTGTTTCTGTACAGTCTGTTTATAAAACAAAGCATTCTTATAATCATCAAAAGAAATTTGCTTAATACTTGCTAAGGAAGATCCCTTTGACTTTTTTATTATCCTATCCTGAACTCTGTAAGTGTACATTTTAGATCTAAGTCCTACAAACTCTAGCATGATGTCACCATTGTTTTCATTTTTCATAATACCAGGAACTTTTTTATTTGATAATGGAATATGATATTTGTTATGAGGGTCGTAATCGGAAGTATCAAATCTATGAATATCTTGTTTGATATAAGAGTAAATATCTTCAACGCTAAACTCGTATATCAAACTATCCGTATCTGTGTACAGCAGCTTTGCTTTGTTAGCAAATTGCGATTTTATATAACTATAGTGAAATTCATATAAATAGGTTTTTGAAATATCTAGAATAGAGAAACCTACATAAATGGGTTTGTTTAAGTAAACCTCTAATTTATTCATTTCTATTAAGACTAGATCTTTGTCTAACACAGTGCAACTATGAAAATTAGGCTTCGCTATGTAACTACGAGCTCCAAACCGTCCTTCCCATTTGGTCACTAATTTCACATCTTTCCTTTTCCGTACGTTTTCCATCATCTTTCCATAAACCGAATTTATCATATTTTTATAAAAGCATATATCGAAACTGTTTTTGACTGTTGTCTTAATTTCGTATTCAATTCAATGTATTCTTTTAACCAAGGAGCTTGTTTAAACCGAAGAACCTTATGAATCTTTTTCAGTTCTAAACCGTAGCTTAAATACATTTTAAATTCTTGTAGTGAATAATATAGTTGAGTTTTGGATATAAAGTTGTAAGTAATTTCTTTAAGTTTGATTTATTAGAAGGTACTGGTGGTATCATATGTTCAGGCGCTAAAGGTAAGTCACTGTGAATTTCATGTAAAGATACTGGATAGTGTAAATCGCATTCAAAAATATATCCTACATCAGAATCATCGGGAATATTAAGTATGTCTAAACGTACTATATCTGGACTGGTACCATCTAAAAATTCAAATTCTCCATATGGAAGATATTCAGACATTGCAGCCCCATATAAATTATTAACATCAAAATACATTAAATATTTAGAATCGAAATTTGGATCATAATCTGCATTCATATATTTGTTATTTGCTTTAGCATATCTATTCGAACATTGAGAAACACCGCCACGAATTCCCCGTTCTAAAACATTATTTTTCAATATCAGTAAGCAGCTCGAGTTTAACGTTCGTCGTTTTTAACATCGCATCTAGAGCTAAACCAGGAGCCGTAAAGTAGTGAAGCGGATCTAACTTATACGTGAACATACAAGTTTTTCTAAAGTTTTCAAATATATCAGTCAAGAGCAGTACATCTGTTTTTAAATATAGGTCTGAATAGTCCCTAGTGTTTTTATATTAAATGTTTGCCAAACGTGTTTAGCATGATTGTAGTCTTCATCTGAGATTTCTTCATTGCGCAAACGATTAAAGAGTGCTGTTTTACAGGGTAAATCGGTTTCATTGAGCCTATCCCAAGAGTTAATGTAATCATAGGAAATATACCTTTACGCGTAAGTAACTGAAACTCATTATCGGTGTTACAATTTTCCTGGTGATGGATTTTTTATTATCATCTAAGTATGAAGCTAATTTTTCGATGCTAGATGCCATAAACCTAAATGAATCGATAAATCTAAAAGCAACTTTCGTACCATTTACATATTTTGTAAAAGATATGTATTTTTCCTTATTTATTGGTAGCATACTTAACAAACCTGAAAACCCTAACGCAATTTTTTTAATAATGAAATGCGAATCGTAGCCTGATAAGTTATGAAAAACTACCGGTATCATATAAAAATTATGATAATTGATGTTGCAATCTTGATGAGCCGCTCCTCGAAATTCACCTGTAAAGTGACAGTGATCGCGAACTCTAATATCATCTATACTAAAAGGTTTATTGCAAATGTGACAGTGAAGGGCAAATTTAAATGCTAACTTTTGTTCTTCTGTTAAAGGATTCATAGGTTTTGGGTTAAAGAAAATTTTATTAGTCGTTTCTGAAATCAGTTTCAATTGAGCAACAAATCATTCTATACAATCCTTTCCGCGATACAATTGAAATTTGGAATATTTATTATCATACGAGCATTTCAAATAATACGCTACACTAAAGGGTATATGCCTTTGGTAAGAGACTGTGTTTAGTATTACCTCCGACTCATTGCATGGTTCTAATATACATTCGAGATCTGCATAAACTACAAATGATACTTTTTCTTGATAGTGGAAATGTTTAAACGTTAGATACTTTTCGGATTCTTCGGGTAATCTTATTGAGCAAGTATTCTGTTTTTCGCAATAATTCGAATGACGCTTAAGTAATGCTGCTGTACTAAAATTATTTAAACATCTATAACAAAAATTTTCTATGTTCATGTGAAGACAACTGTTTTGCAAATAATTTTGACATATCCTTAATCCAAGTAAAATGAAAGTGATTCTCATCAGCATTTGTCGGACGAGAATATTGTAAGGAATCATTATTTAAAACTAACAGATTAATAGGTTCAATTTTTTTAAAATTTTCACTTAAACAAAATGGTAGTATTTTAGTATTTTCTATACAATATAGGTTAATTGCGAGATTGTTAAGCTTCTCAATTTTTTTTATGTCTTTTAATGCGATTGGAAACTGAATTGAATTGTAGCGTAATACTGTATCAAAATGTGGATAGCTAGATATTCTCTGACTATTTTGTTTAGCAGGATATAAAGCGGAAACCAAGCTCCAAAGAATGCAATGTTGATCGTTATTTATTACATTTACCACAGCTTTTTTCTTTTTTATAAACGTACAAACGTACAAACGTTGAACACCCTCCTTTAAGTGGATCATGATTGTTTATATTTACCTTCAAGTGTAAAACTTCTTGGATTGCCCAACCAGAATCTTTCTCGCAAAATTCTTCTAATCGCTTCGAAATCTTGTTCAATACGTTCTCCTTATACCACAGCTTGAGATTGGTATTTATATCGATGTGACGATTTGCAGTAGGAAACGTTTTCAAATCTATTTCACCAGTTGTAGGCTTAACAAAGTTAGCGGCAGATATTACATTAACTTTCAACATTGACTTTTTTAAGCAAGCAACAATCTTGCGTTTAAAACTAGCGAACGCCTTGTCTAAGAACACTAGAGGATCTCTATAATTTAAATTGGTAATAAGTCCCGTAATTATTCGACTTCCAAAACATGATTGTACATCATGCCAAATCAAATTTTTTCGAGTATGACCTCTAGTAAGCGTTGCATCAACACCTTTACCACGATATTCCAAAGTACGTTTCAAGTGCCTCAATCGTACAAGGTAGCTTTTAAGATTTGCTAAATTAGATTCCAGCCTACTAGGATTTTCTTGTTGATTGTCTTCGTATACCTTATTTTTAATAGCAAGCTTTAATATACTAATATTTGCTTTGATAATTAAAATGTGTTTCGTTATTTCATTCACTGATTTAATTAGATTCACGCATTTTACAGTTAATCTCCAAATTGAGCTACTAATCTCGGATACGGTTTCAGCATTCATGATTCTATATAAAATCAAAATACACTACTTAATAATACAAGTATTTTCTCTATTTATTATTTATATAAAATATCATCTGACGTAAGCAAAACAACTGCAAAAAAGGTTCATTCATCTGAGTTTACGGAAAACGCGTAAGCAAAACAACTGTAAAAGAAAATAGCATACAAATCGAAATAATTGCATAACGAATTGCTTGAATGCAATTGTTAAAAAATCGCCTTTATTTACGTTTTTTTATTCAAGACGATTTTCAAGCTTGAGTTGTGCATGCGGTCTAAAAATTGCAGAGTTGCCTTCAGTACGTGTCTATAACAAATAATTCGCTATGCAAGCGTTTCCAATATTTACATACTGAATGCGACTCTCAGCAAAACAACTGCAAAAGGAATGCATTCAACATCATTTTTCATTTCCGTATGCGTTTACTACAAAAATGTTTTTATACGACCTTTGATTTATTATGTGTACAGAAAATACATTATCATTACAGCGCTATTTTTTATGATTACATTGAAATATTTTTAAATAAAAACAAAGCAAATTTGAAAAAAAATGTCTCAGATTAAACCGTCTTGTTTAATAATGTACACGCACTCATGGTTTTTAAAAAACCCAGTATTAAAAAAAAACATTCTGCAGTTTTATTATATAACAGTACCTTTAAAGAATTTTCACACAATTTACCCATATATATGCATGTAAATTGTGTTAGCGGTAATCTAAAAAACTTATTCTATAAATATTACTACTTAAAGGGATTTATTTGCATTGCATTATTTTTAAACGAAAAATTAATCTGAAGAAAAATACCATAATTTACACGCACTCATGGTTTTTTTTTAAAACCCGTTATTAAGAAAAAACATTTTCCAGTGTGTGAATTTTTGTTAATTTATTATGGAAAATAAATTATGCTAGCAGTAATATAAAACGAAATTAATCTAATTTAGGTTTTTATTATGCGCCTTCTTGCAATTTTCTGTTTTCAGTCAATGAATGTAATTCATTATATCTGCTAAGCAGTACCTTTAAAAAAATTTCTTATACAGCATATAAATTATATCAGCGGTAATCTAAACGAAATTAATCTAATTTAGGTATTTATTATGTGCATTCATTGCAATTTCTTTTTCAGACAATGAATCTAATTCATTATTTCTGCTGAGCAGTACCTTTAAAAAAATTTCTTATACAGCATATAAATTATGTCAGCGGTAATCTAAACGAAATTAATCTAATTTAGGTTTTTTATTATGTGCATTCATTGCAATTTCTTTTTCAGTCAATGAATGTAATTCATTATTTCTGCTGAGCAGTACCTTTAAAAAAATTTCTTATACAGCATAAGTTATGTCAGCGGTAATCTAAAACGAAATTAATTAATTTAGGGTTTTATTATGTGCATTCATTTCAATTTCTTTTTCAGACAATGAAACTAATTCATTATTTCTGCTGAGGTATAATTATATTCGCTTACATACTGTTTTGTTCATTAGAATAGATTACAGAGCTGAATTTTTTTCAGAAAACGATGCAAATTTTTAATTTTTTCTAACAGATCAGTTTATTATTTAATATAAATACTTCACGTAGATTTTTACCAACAGTATTCAATCAGATCTCTTGTATAATTATTAGTTACTATTACTAGCAACTTTTAAAAAAAATGAGTAACTTGTCATCAATCAAAATTGTAATAATACCAACGTAAAAGTTCTAGAGCAATTTATATTACATTCTGACGAAGACGTGATTAAAGAAGTTTTTGGCTGTTCTTCGCCTCAATTCAACACTGCTGCTATTTTTGATAGTGACGTAATAGATATATCACGGTAAGTGCTTTTTTCACATTTATACATGTGTTTTTAAAACAGTACTAATTTATAAGTTACATTAGATCAAAAAACCATTCTGGAAATTCTGAGGCTATCGTAGGATCGTTGACACACTCTGATCCTCTCAGAAACATCAGGTAGTATACAAAAGAAAAGGTGAACCTACAATAATCTTTTATGTTATGCTCACAGATCAGGCAAAAACATGTCGACTATGAAAAAGTTATGTACAGAATCTAATATGGCTGTTTGCTGTGAAGATGACAAATCCTACGAAGATGACACAGTAGAGTTGCTTAACGCATTTAAAAAGCGTGGAGAGAAGCTACTGCGTCGTATAGATTTGGAACTAGAAATAATAAAGCAAAAAAGAGAGGAACTAACAGCGAGGAGCAGCAGATACTTCAAGAACGGGAGTTAATAAATACTTTTTCATTTATAAATAGTTAGATCAAAATATTCAACAATTTGTAAAATAAAAAAGTATTTTATAAAAGTTTCTCTTTTGAAACAAGACTTTCTCTAAACAAGGTAGTAAACTCAAAGTAAAACGCACATAAATCAGAACCCACTTTAATTTGATACATCATTCTTTATACAATCGACTTAGATGTGTTATAATAATAAACTAATTTCTTAAATTAGTGACATATTATTATGAAAATTCTATGTTGACAGTTAGACCGATCGATCCCTTACTAGTTATGTATACGTGTTTGTTCGAGCCAATACTTTCATTTAATTGTTTCACTCCATGTGCTTGAAGGTATTCAAAATATCTCAATGGCAATATACTCTTGAACTCTTCTGTTTCCACTAATACTCTTTCTCCATATTTTGTCTTGATTGTTTCCACTTTTAAAACTTCAAACCTCTTATTCACTACCAGATCTTTTGAATTTACATAAGGTTTGCGATATGTGGTTTTATTAAGAGTATTAAAATCCATATTGCTTTTCTTTGACTAATTAAATTAATATTAGGAGCAATCTCCTTATATAGCAGATTACCACCATCTGCGTACTTTGCCAACCCACTTTTCAACCTATCACAAGAGTGAACTCATTTTGAATTAAAACCGGCCCATGTGTATTTGCAGCCTCTAAACATAAATCAGAATCCACTTTAATTAAAACACAATTGACTTGAATGCGATATTTTTTTGCATCTGTCATACTGTCTCGCTAGAAAACCAAATTTAAAACATCTACACACATTTTCTCTGCACTTACATTTTTCAACATACGTGTGTTACATTGAAAGTAATATAAAGCCGATCCTAATTCAAAACGTGCCCACAAGTATTTTACATTTGAAAAGAATTCAGGTTTTCACATTTTACATTAAAAGTATATAACGCCGATCCTAATTCAAAACGGTGCACGTGTAACTTCTCGCTAGAAAACCGAATTCAAAACAGCTACACACATTCTTCTCTGCACTTACATTTTTTTTTCAACATACGTGTGTGTTTCATTGAAAGTAATATAAAGCCGATCCTAATTCAAAACGCGCCCACAAGTATTTTACATTGAAAGTATAGAAGAATTCATGTTTTCACAACTATTTTACATTCAAATGTTTTCACAACTATTTTACATTGAAATTATATAGGGCCGATCCTAATTCAAAACGTGACAGACGTATTTTACACATGGAAAATACGTCTGTTGCGTTTTGAATTAGGACCGGCCTTATTTACCTACTTATATAGAACGTGTTTTAAAATTGGAATTTAGTACTCGAAATCATGTTTGCAGTAGGAAAATTCTGCTGTGTAAGTTACGCACCGCATTTTTAAATGTTATTTAATATTTTAAGAGGACCGTATATTTACATAGTAGAACTCATGTTTAAAATTACGGGTTTTTCAATTTACATAATATGCATTTAAAATGGTATTTCGTAACAAAGAATGATTTGTATGTTTGCGGATATTACTTACGTTCTAGGAAATACTATTATGCTAGACCTATCCGTACTACGGAATATTATACATTGAGTTTCTTCATAGAAATTATGTATTAGAAAATTTTAATTTTCTCTGGTTTTTGAGTTGTTTTATGTACGGAATATGAAATTTAGTGACCGCTATATGACCTTCTATCACATCAATATAACATACAGATTCGAATTCTGTCCGGTACCTTATATTTTCCATCTTTCAATTATATATATTGCCGTGTACTCTCAGGAGCAAGCTTTTAACATCGAGCCCCAAGAATCGGGCGTCATAAAAGTGCCGTGGAACTCTTAACGTGCCCCAGCCTTTGGGCGTCGATAAAGTGCCGTGGAACTCTTTTAAATTTCGTGCCCACGCTTTGGGCCAACATAAAAATTTAAAAAAAAAATTAAAAAAACTTTCTTACCCCTTTATTTTGGACGCCTTCGTATATTTCTGTGCTCACCCAGGCTAGCTCAGCAATCGGCTTCTTCTTGAATACCTACGATTTTAAATACATACCTCTCTCACACGCACACAGTCAAATGAAATTACCAAAATAATACAACAACCCTACAACCTCTTATTTACACATCTTAACAAGTTTCCATTATAAATACAATATTTACACCTTGGTACAACCAGTTTGTTCCAACTGTTATCAGTTCAATCATTAAATATTTTGAAGTCCTTGGTTTTAGTATAGTTGCACAAATTCTATATAATGCGAATAGATGGGTCCCACATGCTACCCTAGTTTGACTTTATTCTAGTTTATTTTGAGCTCATTATAACCCAGTTTCTGTAAATGCTTTCTACACCTAGCAGTTTATTGAAAACAAATTTAAAAGACCCGTTTACTCCTTACAACAACAATTTATAGCATGAATAAATCTTTATATCATCAATAAACCCTTTTTTAATAATCAGAATTAATTGTCCAGCACATATACCTCTTTAAAGAAGTTTTATGGTAATAAATACGCCGCCAATACGTTAAAACACATAAACACTAAAAATATCAACGAAAATGTTCATACAAAAACAGGAATATAAATTTCGTTACCTGGAGTCGCCTTCATTCTTCGTCACCAGTGAAGATGATTTCCAAAGCCCTCGTCGTTGTGTCCATCTACTACGATGATGCCTGGCTTCACAGATCCCCACCATTCAAATATCCGCTAATGCAGGTTTACTGAACACACAATAATTGATTACGGTAAAAGCATTTACTATTATGTTGTAGATCTAAACCCGTATTCAGATCTAAATGGAAAGAAAAAGAGAACTTTAATATCTTCGTTCGTTTTTTTATATCATTTTCAAACACTCCACCTCCCCCCCCCGTGGAAGCTTTTCACTTAAAAAGCTTGTTTTCGAAGCGGCTTCTTTTATGAACAAGCCCCCGTCCGTCGTGTTGTTTACATAGAATTTTGTTTCCTAACGTAACGCACGCGTACTTCTTGAAAACTGCAGGCCATCGACCAATGATAGAATTTTTCCTCATTCAGACGCTCCACCTATCAGCTATCCATCTCCGTTCCACGCATATCTGTTGTCTCCTTTAGAACCTCTCTTAAGTTACAGAAAATCGATATCGTAGTCGTCCTTCACTTTTACCCGTGTATGTCGACGTGACTTCTATCCAACGCTTTATTGATACGTTTCTCTGTCTGTTTTATATTATCGATCGTTTATTCCACTCCATCCTTAAGGCATTTGATATTTAACACCTTATACAAATTGACCGTTGCAAACAATTTCTATGGAATTCTGTGCTAACGTACATATAAAATTCACTGACCCTGAAATTTAACAAGCAGGTATTTCTTGAAACAACCGACCGTTTATAAAATAACAATTCTTAGTTTCTTCCCTTCCGAGTATTTGTATAACGAACGTTGGCTTTTAAAATGAACACATTTGCGTTTAAAATTATTGATTTTCTTATGCATGCAAGCTCCCTTCTTGCTTCCATGCGTTTGATTAAATTATTATAATTACTTATGCGTATCTTTGAGTTGTTTATGTACTCTAAAACTTTTCTTCCCTTATGTAATTTTAACATTCCAATTTAATTAGAAAAATACCTTATTACCCGTTCGTTTTCACAATATAAGTTAATTAATTTGGCGCGTAAATAATTTGCTCTTATTTCTATATACATGGTTGCTAAAATTTTATTGTCTACACCTATTTACCCTCTAAATCCACAACAATATATATATATATATATATATATATATATTGATATGATAACGCCGTACTCGGTGTTATGAACGTTTTACTTAACGCCACCGCTCTGTGTTTCTCACAAATTAATCCTTTAATTTATTATTATGCCACGGTTTGCCCTTTTTAATCTACACAGAGTAAACAACGTGACGATGATCAACTTTCTCTTTTCACCCCTTTATGATTTCCCATTTGAATTGATAAAACGAAGTCAATTAATTTCATATATTGAACGGAAATAATAATTAGAATTTTTGAAATTCTTTAAATACACCCTTCAATCAATTAATATCATATGGATTATTTATCCCAAAATTTATATACTCATAATTCAACATAAAGTCACCAAAAACTACCTCTTTACAAAGGAATCTGGAACGTTCTAGATCTCTTTATGATTTATTACGTAAGTTTAACGTATGCAAATGTTTCTTGTTGACTTCATTACAAGTGTGAATAAATTGCATAAATTCAGTATTAAAATTTTAATTGAAAAATTGTTACGGTTTAAATTTTCACTACACTTCAAATTAATTTTATTGCAGACACTTATCTTACATACATGTTATTTACAAGAACCTAATTCATTTTGGCTCTGGCATTATAAACTTTTAATTGTATATTTCTTATTTAAAAATATAAACAGCATTAATTACATTAATTTTCATTCTGACCAATTGAATTCATTTAGTAATTTGTTGTTTTGAAACTTCATCTTAATTGAAATAATTTCTATTATTGATTATTATCCACTAAGAAAATAAGTTGGCAGTTTTGATGTGTTGATTAATTTAGAAGAATAAATACAGGTCTGCATTCATAACTTGAATGTATTACATTTTAATAAATATATCTTAAAATAAAAGGGATATATCATAAAATTGATTTTAAATGGTTATTGAATTGCTACATGTACTTAACAATAATTCTTTTGTTTTTTAAAAAAGGGAGTTACTCAATGTTATTAATTGTTTAGCATGTGAAATGCTGCCCTGTCTTATTGCTTTTTAATTATTGGAATTTAATTTCTTTGTGTTGCATTCCTGATTTGATTTTGATTATCTGAGAAGAATGTATTTCCTTTTTGATTATTTTGTGAACAGCTTGGAAAAGCATGGTGTATGCCAGTGCGAATTTTCTGACTATATCATAGTAAAAGAAAGTCATCCAAATATTGGGATTTATCGCCTTGCATGAACAGAAAGAATATTTTTGAAGATTAGAATATTTTTTTGAACAGTTGAGCTGGATCTTATATTCAACCTTGTTTATTTGGTAGCACATGGTAGCGTGCATTATTTATTAATTATGCATTTCTTTCATCCTGGTTTCCAGGGTAAATAAATCCATAAGTAAATTACAAAAGTAAAACACAATTAATATTACAGATTTTTATTTTCATTTTTGTTTGGAGTTTTGTTTCTGTCTTGGGTATATGTTCTACGATAAGGAACCAAGTTTTTGGAACACTCAGTTCTTATGGTTGAATGTATTTATTCTTTTGTCTTGGATACTGGCCTCAGGACAAGCACATTTTGGAATGGAGTTTAAAGGCTGCAAGTTGTGGTTGCAGAAATGTTTAAGGATGCTGATGGCGTGCCGTCCCGTGTCATTATCGACAAGCCCCATATGTATCTAGATGAGTATAAATAATTAGGATTAATAGTTTAGAGTGTGGATCTCTAACCCGTAAATTACCTTATTTGTGTTGAAGTTAAATTGGGATTCAGGGGAATATTAAATTAGCTTAATTCTTAGAATATCATTCTTGTTTATTTAAAACGGAAATGAATTGATCTATATATATTATATGTGATTTATATGTAAATTGTGAGCTTCGAGCAATTGCTTAAAGTGAGACAAGAAAAGGGCTTCCTTAAAATTTGTATTAAGAACAAGTAAACAAAAGTACGTTTAATTATGTCATGCATTTATTTCTTTTTGTAAATGTACAAACAGTAACTGGGAAGATTTTACAATAAAGATCATTGTGTTAGATTGATTTATTTGTGGATTATCTTTTGCCATTAATTATTGTACACTTAGAATTGTGGATACATTGCTATATTTACTTGTCGAGTATATTGGCTAATTAAGGTAACATTTATTCAATTATAACGCAACGGGTAAGTTTGTTGGATTCAGTCCTATACTCTGTGGTGGCATGGTAAGTCTTATCCCCTATACAAAGTGTATAAATAGTTATATTACGTTACTGAGTCTCATGTCTATATTTATATATTATAGCGTAATAAAAGTAGTATGGAAAAAGCACGATAAATTGTGATTGAAAAATATAACGTAATAAAATATCTTAAAATTGAATAGATCTGACCTGTGATACGTTGTTCGTGTTGTGGATCAACACCCCTTTACTGTCTTTAATCGTCTACCAATGCTCTGCTTAGTTGAACCAGTATTTGAGTACAGTTACCCCTTGTTTTCCAAAAATCACCTCGTGCTTCTTTATTTTATATTTGTCTGCATATGCCTTGCATCTCTTCCCTTAAATGCTTTCGACGCAGCTTTGAATTGCCCAGAAATATACCAGAAGTATTATTGTCAACACAGACTTGAGGCCCTATCATTATAAATATTTAATTTTAATCAATTACCCAATTTCTACTCCGTTTTCTATAAAAAACGGCAAAAACTCTTCATATATGATTGACGTAATTGTTGCACTATTTTCACTGTACCTAAATCTGATATATTCTACTTTATTAGGTGTGGATTTCTGGTTAACAGTGTCGTAGCTTCGACGTGCATCAGTTGTGAACTGAGTTGTGTTATCACCGCTGTATGTTAAATAGCCTTTTCCCTTTACCTCTGGGATGGGTTTCCAAGCAGTTTTGCAGATTATTTCAACCAACCAGGTTTTGTCTTTAATATTTTCTGTATTTTGAAGCTGTTTCTGATGTAATTAATTCGGATTTCCGTGTAATGTTGTTTATTTGCTATTGATACATTATTATTTGTTATCTTTGCCATACGTTGTTTTGTGTAGATATCGCTTTTTGGATAATTGTACAAAATAAATGACGTATCTCTAATGCTGTTTTCGTTCATGTATTTATGCATCTTTGAAACTGCGTTTTCTTATCAAAGCGCTTATTGTTCCAGCGTAATTGCTGAAGCTTTGTTAGGTTTTATCTTTTATCTTCGGCGTCTTTATTTTATAAATTGTAGAACACTTCTCAATTACATGCACGATCATTTCTCTTCTGAATACGCGTTCTACTGTTGAAAGATGTTCTTACTGGCATTACTTAAAATTAATAACGGTCTATATACAGGGTGTTAAATGCTTGCTATTTACATAATGTATGAATTACCTAATTTTCTGCTAAATACGCGTTCTATTGTTGTAAGATATTTTTACTTGCATCGTTTAAAGTTAATTACGGTCTATATACAGAGTGTTAGATGCTTGCTATTTACATAATGTACGAATTACTTATTTTTCTGCTAAATAAATGCAGTTTTCTTATTCCTATTGCTATTTATTGTTACTACACGACCCTTACTACTCAATACACCCCTAAACAACGGACCGCGTTGGGCGTCATTAAATTAGGACTGTGATAGCGCTCGTGTTGGGCGCCACTAAAAGAATGATATGACAACGGCCGCTAAAAGAGTACTGTGATAACGTTTGTGCGTAGAAACGTCGCTAAAAGTGCTGTCGCGTAGGTACAAGAAAGGAAAATTTGAAATTACTGACTTATTTTCCTTTCTAACATTTCTTTGCCTGAGTAGCTCAACGGAAGCTATGAAATTTACAAAATGAAATCACACGGCAATATCAACGCATCTATATATTCAAAAACAATTTTCTCTCCTACAAAAGCATACAGAAAGAACATTTATAGCAGATTTTTTTTTAAATATAAAATTATATTTAAGAAGTACCTTTTTACTTAATTATTAAAGTGTTCTTCAGCTAACTTTTGTTAAATATTACAGAACTCAAATCTTTTCTCTTGTGGATAGTTTACCTGTCTTATTCCCGCGCTTGTAAGATTGTTTGGCCAAAACTCCATGGAATATACCACAAATTATGGTAACAGTAACAAATAAATTTGGCAACGGTTGTGATCACACAATTTTATATAGTAATCAAGTATAACAGCCTTGCTGGAACCTTGTTTTCAGAGCGATATGGTGCGATCCATACATAATGTAATTAAACGACTTTTGGGTTTGTCCGTTTGTCTTTGAAATAATAGTCCACTAAGTAGTGTCAAATGTCAGTATGCGGTCAGGGTCAGTGGTTATACTATTGTTTAAAAATAAACTCAACCTAAATGTTGAGCTTACATTACAGGTATATCTATTGTCTGACTATAAATAGATCGACTTTGTATGTCATTTTGAGCAGAAAATGCGATTACTTTACAATAGTAACCGCGTATAGCGAAACTATTAATTTCATTCTTTATATATTTACCCTGAATGTTTCTATTCAAACGAAATATAAATAAAGGCTCTCATAATGGTTTCTTATTCTACAGGTACTCTAAAACTAAAGCACCGGGATGTTTTACAAATGTTTCATTGTGTCCTATTTCGAGAATGAGAAACAATATATTCTTTACCTATCAGTAAAGTACGTCTATATTTTCAGTGACTTCAGTTTGTATTCAGTGTTCCTTGAATGCGGTGTACTTTCAATTTGTGTAATCTTAGTAAACTGTACCTGACTGTTAAATTAGTAGAAGACGTGTATGTTGATAAACAATGATTGGTCATTTTCCTTGTAGTTATTGTTATTAGTGTTAATAAGTAGTTACTGGTTCTTGTTTTTAAAGAAGCCCGAAAATTGCAGTTACGGATAGGATAGCAGTAAGTACTAATGTAATGCGTGAGCATACATATTTAAAAATTATATACATTTGCTATTGCGACTTACAAGATTCTTATTTTTTCTTCTTCAAAGTCTAATGCTAATATTAACTATTTGATTAAAAAATCTCTTCTTTCGAACTTCGAAGTATCAGAAAAGTAAACTTTGATTGCTAATAAAGCGTATTATTTTCCCTTCAGATCAGTAAAATGGATATTAGAAAAATTTTCAAACTAAATGAACTAAAAGAACCATCTAGCATAGGCTGTAGTGGTGGTGGTGCTGTAATGCTATTTTTGAGTGTAATAGTATGGAACTTAATAGTGCTAATGATGTAAATGAAGCTAACAGTTCATCGCATAATACTTCAAAATCTCTCACACGTGACTATTTCTCCAATCCTTCAACTGATAAGGAGGAGTACATGCACGATTTGGGCAATTTTGTTTACTCGAATAAAACATCTTCCGACAATGTTCACTTTTCAGTTTTAACAATTCGTTACAAACCAGATACTAAATATAATTTCAAAAATGATTCCAAAAAAGGAAAACGAGCTTTTTAGATATGACTGACTTCAACAATACGCATGGCTTGCCTATTTTCCAATTAACACAAAGGCGTGCTTTGCAAATATTGCCTGTTTTTTGTGCAACTGTTAAAAGAGGGGATGGTAATTTTTTCAAAATTTTTTACAAAATAGCATGACTTTGTAGATTCTGCAAAAACACATGCTACAACCGAATGGTATCGTGATTCAACTATAAAAGCTTCTAATTTTACAAAAATTATTGAAGGTAAAGGTCCATCAATTACCTCTCAAATAAACGAAGCTGATCAGGATTTGATTGAATCTAATCGCAAAAACCTTATACCAATAATATCAGCCACCATTTTTTGTGGTATGCACGATTTGCAGTTACGAGGTGATAAAAAAAGGTAATTTTGAGGAACTGTCACAATTCAGAGTATGTTATTACCCCCGTCGCCGCGTGTTCAGAGCCACTACCACAGTTGGCAACACTGGTACTATCCACGTTCACATTATTGCACAACAAAGATATTACAACATAATTACGTGTCAAATTGTATCGCATGCCAAATATGTTTACAATGATACAAGTTGCACCTTAAAAAGATAAAAAGTACTCACTTAAAAATGTGAAACTTTTCACGATTTTGCGGGTCATCCTTGCGCAGGGGCCATGCTAATCTCCGGGTATCTCGTTTGGGTGTGGGTTACGTCATGCCCTCGAGACAGCAGGATAAGAAAAAGTAGAGTTTTTGGACAAGCGTCCGAGAGAAGGTAGAGAGTTGTCCCCATTAAATTCAGGTCGGTCTGAAGGACCACCTGCTATATTAATCAGACAAGTTAAGGCAGCTAATAAGTTAAAAAATACTAGACTCCTGATGAGAACTAGTACAATCATTTTCCTAACGAGTGCATCCACTACGATAAGAAAATCAGATAAAAGTTGAAACAACAACTTAAAAGTATCACTATAGATACTTTCCCACAAAAAACTAACTGTTTCAAAGTAATTTTTAGAAACGGTAACGCCTTAAACACACTGTCCCAATATGCTGAAAAACCGAGAATTTGATAAGATGTCAATAAAAAGCGATAGCACCTCACCACGAAGTTCAATAAAAAACAACAAAAAAATGTTTATGTGTTCTGGTAACTTAATAGAAAAAGAAAACAAGTAATGATAAAAGATAAGGTGGGCGACTGTAATAATTCAGAAGAAAAACGCATGGAATAGAAACTCCTAGTTTTTTGCAACTGCGAATATGGACTATTTTTTACAATGGCATATGCCGCGGTTCCTATGGGAGTCCAAAGAAAAAAACATCCACTCGACATCAGCTAAAGCCAATCATAAAAATTCAACGAGTTATTGCAACCAAAGTTACGATAATCACCACAAAATTAAACAATGTAAGGTAAATGCTAAAAACAAAATAATCTGTTGTAGAAAAGGTGCGATGATTAATTAAATGAAGCAACAAAGTTATACTGGGGAATCTAGAAAATAAACGAATATGTGGCTAACAATAAATTCAAGGGAAAGTTAACAGGTAGCAAAAAGATAGCTAGTTTAATGTAAATAAGGCAAAAGTGTAGAAGGTAAGTGCTGTATAAGATAAGAAATGGCTGAATAAAGTTAACTAATTCACAGTAGGGACAGAAACATTAGGTAAATCGTTAAAGAAATGAAACGTGAAAAATTTTGGATGTACGCAAAGCTTGAGCGATTTTAAAGATATTTTCATCCCACCTAGTGTGGTCTGAATCGATATATGAAGAGATAGCGGTAATTAAGACTCGATTTACTGATAACAAAATTGTTGAAGAACACAAAAAAAAATATCTTACAACGCATATAATTGCTAGGGTGACAGGCCCTCATTTGAGCCTCACCTAGACTAATAAACAAAAACTTCAACAACATCCTCAAAAAATGATTCAAAAATTACTAGAGCGACAAACTTACCACGAGTCTCGTCTAGACTTATGTAATGCTGAGCGACCAACTCTTCATGAGTCTCGTTTAGACTAACATATTACTGAGTGACCAACCACGATGACAAGTCTCGTCTAGACCAAATAGATCTTAAAATGCTGCGTTGCAATACCGATATAAATAAAAAATTTGCTATCAAAACAAAATCATGCTTACTACACAAAAGCAATATTATTGCGATACATCTACAGAAAAAAGCAGTATACCAAATTATTAAAGTATTACTTTTATATCGAGAAATTTATCAAGCCACCATCGTAGCTAAAGGGGATAGTAAATGAACTTAAATACAAAACATTATCATCAACCTCACTATTGTAGTGTTTAAGAAAGCAGATATAACGAAATCAAGTTTACTATAGTGTTTTAGAAGGTATAGATATACTAAGATAAGAATTCAGCTGTATTAAAAGCCAAATTTTCAGTGAGAAAGAATTCGTAACCTATAGTTAATTATTTAGATTGTAAGGGAACACTTTAGAATCATGGCAAACTAAGATAATGTAATAGATTTTTAAACTAAAAACAGGTTTCAATAAACTAAAGGAATTTGAGGTTTAAAATAATTATTTAACCAGACCTCGTGTCATTTTAAGGGATTTTTTTTCTTCATAATGAATGGTAAATAAAGCTATTTATGACTAAGAATACTTACAGAAAGAATTATTTAATCCAAAGCACATGTTTAAAGTGAGGTTATGTAATTTGCTAAACACATTTGAAAGTTATATGCTTTAGTTTCATCCTAAATTAGGTTAGGTAATTATTTGAGAGAATTTAAAATATACACTGTTTTTATAAGGGAAAATGCCAATTAATTAAGTTAGAAATAACATATATGAGGTAAACAATCACTGTTCAAACATGGCCGACTTAATCCTTCATATTGACATTTCAACTGCATTCAATGTCACGCAAACATAAAATAAAAGTTACCAAATGCAATGTTGTCAGATTGTATTTCTTCTATCCAAAAGCCATTAAAAATTTAAAAAATTATTATTTTTTATTATATTTGATTATATTTGAGTGAAAAAGATATTCCAAAGTAACACCTTATAAGATAAATGAGAGGTGAAGACAAATTTCCAACACACGTTTAGGCGACACTGTTATAACCCCGCGTCGCGTGTTCAGAGCCACTACCACAGTTGGCAACACTGGTACTATCCACGTTCACATTATTGCACAACAAAGATATTACGACATAATTACGTGTCAAATTGTATCACATGCCAAATACGTTTACAATGATACACGTTGCACCTTAAAAAGATAAAAAGTACTCACTTAAAAATGTGGAACTCTTCACGATTTTGTTGGTCATCTTTGCGCAGGGGTCATGCTAATCTCCGGGTATCTCGTTTGGGTGTGGGTTACGTCATGCCCTCGTTGAAACAAAATTTATCGTCTTGCCACTTTTTCGTTCGTAGGCAGAGCGAAGGAACAACCAGGTAAGAAACGATAAGGCAAGATAATGAAAAAACCTACATCCTAAAAGACAAAAGACGAAAAAGACACAGGCAAACGTCACCGTTTGACGTCTCGTTGGCTAATAATGTCGTGGCACACACCGCACACTTGCGCCATCACTCCGCGTCTGCGCATTCTTTTGCGCCGACGCAACTGTCCGAAATGACGGAAATGAACAAGTCTATTTTAAAAATAATGGCGGGAAGTCACCTACAAATTTAAAAGTGGACATCTCCAAATTTGGAATGTAACAAGTAGAAAATGAGGACCACATTCAAAACGAGCGCCTAAAGTGTTGCAAGGAGAACTCAAAATGCACCTCTCACAGAATACAAAATCAAATAATTTCAATTTGTGGAACATTATTTAAGGAAAATTGTGAAAGATGTAAATTTAAGTGAAGCATTTTCAATTCTAGCTGAAGGTATAAGAAGGTATAACTGTTGCAATTTTAAACTTTTGTGATAAATGTGGTCTTTGCATGGATATATTAGTTGGACTAGGGTTTGGTGGTTGCTCCACGATGGCAGGTCAGAGCAGGGGGGTATAGAAACTTATTAAACATAATATCCAAAAGCGGTATATTTTCACTGCGCGTCCCATAGATTATCCTTAGTGATACATGATTTGAGCAAGATTCCGGAAATTGGAAATTCGGCAGGTACCATTAAAGAAATAATTAAATTCTTTCGTGATAGTCCGTGAAGGCGTAGTTGTGTCTCTAGTATTTGGCATCATATTCCATTTATAGTCAAAGGTTATAAAAATGCATATGTCGGTTTGTTAGAAAGATTATTCATGATGTCATCTTGGCAATTAAAATAGTTGGATTTGTTTTGATAGAATGGCACCGGTGATCTCATCCAAAATGTGTCATATGCAGTTTTCTGCCGATTCAGATTATACGATCCGAAATACGGAAGTTAAAATGATATAAGCAGAAATAGAGTTACCAACTTTAAACGAAATCCCATTTTGATCCACCCGTCCAAAGGTTGCCGAGAAAGCCACGTGTGGTTTACAAAGAGCAGCTTTTTTGTTCAAAAGGAAGACTCTGTTTATAACATCCCGACTCTCAACAGGCCCCTTTGGTAGGGTAAATACTTTGAGTAGAAGCTTGCGATCGAAGCCAAGTGGGTTTTGATGATGGGATAATCCGATATCAAGCGGTTCAGGTCCTTCTTTAGGAAGATTGATCCCAAATAGGTCAGCCCGTGGGTGAAAATTAAGTTGAGATGCCCAAGCCTTAACGGAGGAAAAGAAAACCTCCCGATGGTCATTTAAAAAGCAAATCAATGAGAAAAGAATCAGTGAAAAAATAGTACCGTACTATATTATTGATTAACGTACTTGGAAGTGCGTCTGTGATTATTTTAAGTTTTAGCTAATAGGTTATCGTTTTTGGATAATAGATTTAGGACGTATGTGACTTTTTATATTTGTATAAGTTGAAACGGTGTGAAATCACATGTCATAGAATTAATAAGTTTTAGAAAAATGTTGTATTCTGTTCATTATTGTAAACGGTATAGTAACAGTTTTGTCAAAATAAATTAACTTTTGAATTTTGTTTGAAGCGTGATTCAATATTTTAGGTATTATTTCGTGGCAGTTAGCAGTTATAAATAGGTCTACGTGGTTAGGTTTGGTTTAGATTTAAAACAATGGTTGTTTCGATGAATTTTCATGTATATTTGTAGGGCCGAATCACAAGATTTTGAACATCCCCTTCTGTTATTCATTCTAGGACTTTTCCCCAACATCCCTGCGAGATTAGGCGACGTCCAAGGTATTTTTCCGATCAAGAGCATGTTTCATATCCGATAGCATTTTGGAACCCTCGTCAAACACTTACACCACCCGTTCCACTGAGTTAGTCAGCGGAACAACCACTTATTTTGTTCGTACAGTCGAGGTTTCGGTATTTTACCGGCACGGAATTTTTACCGGAGTAATTCACTGAATTCTGTGTGAATTACTTGCTAGATATTTATAGGGCCAACAACTGTACGTAACTAGTTTCTTCTACCCAGCTTTGACTATATAAACCAACACTTTCGATGTATTGCGCATATCTTAAACCTGTCTATTCAAGCTATGTTGAAAAACTTGAACCTGAACTGTACAGAAGGAGAAACCGAAACCGAAGGCGAAGAAAGTGGAAATGATGGAAATGATTTTGATAACGATGAAACAAAAATGCAAGCAATTGTGTAGCAAAAGTTCGTCGTTTACTCAAGATAATAAGAAAATCCGAACAGTTTAATACTCGTTTCAGAGGTGCTTGCGAGGTTATAGAGGGGCACTGATTGGAATAACCCCAAATCTGACGTAATCACCAGGTGGAATTCCACGCATGATATGTTAGAGGTCGCACTAAAATTAAAACCAGATATTGTGTGTTTGTATAGTAGTGACAGTGCTTTGACAATTTTTAATTTAAGTGAAAATGAGTGGCAAATTGTAGCATTGTTATTAAATTTTTTAAAAAGTTATTCAACTATTAGGGGTTAATAAGCACGTTGCACTTCCTTCTGTAGTAATTGGCATCAACATGATTGTAGATAAAGTTGAAGCCACCACAATGACATTAAATGATAAAATAGATCGTTCTACTATCGATGCACAACTATTAATTGCTTACCAAGCCGCAAGAGATAAGTTATTGAAACATTATGGGCTCACTAATTGGCTTTATTGTTTTGTATTAGTTTTAGATCCACGACATGAAATGGAAATTTTCGACCTTACAGTTTGGGGTAAACCTTTAAAGTAAGAATCGTTTTCTACTTTTGAAAATTTATTAAGTCAATATGAAATGGGTAGAAATTCCACAAATATTTTGCCACTTTCGGAGTCTTTGGAAGATAGTGACCAAGACGATTTTGATATTAACGCTTTATACATTTCAAGCAGCGAATTACGTAATTATTTGAATGCTCCTCGTTGAGATGGCCGCAAGATATTTTGAAGTGGTACAAAAATAATGAAGAGCAATATCTTTCCAGTATTACAGCTGCGTCGTCAGTTCCGGCGGTGTTTTCAAAAACAGGATTAGTGATTAGAAAACAACGGAATTAGCTTAATAATGAATTCGCAAAAATCTTGTTGTGTCTGAACTCTTGGTTCTGAGGCAAATTTTTAAAAACTTTTGAAATTAATTAGAGATTTGTACCAAACTAGTGCTATATGTAATCATTTTTAGGGTTTTGATTTAGGTTAATTAAACTTTTATACATACAGGGCGTTATTTAATTCATGGCTGTAAATGCAGGGTATTATTCCTTGACCTATTTTAATTTTTAAGACTAAAAGTTTATTTAGCCAGCGCTTGTCCTAAACTGCTTCGCTTTTGAAATACAGGGTGTTAAATTTTTTTTTTGTTTTCTTGAGATAGCGGTCTTAAATTTGAAAGGTATGATTTTTCTAATATTAGCCTTACTGACTTTTAACATTTTGGACAAATGGCAAATACTATAATTTTACATCACCGCAAGTATTACGTTTAGGTAAATGCACGAACATGAATAGGTAACTATTTTGCAAATATCTACGCGAATAATGATAAAAAGAAGATATAGATTCTAAACGTGCCAGACAAAAAGTTCAGTGTCGATACTAAATAAAGTGTGTGGGGGTAGTTGAGCCTCACCAAGGAAAAACCTTTTGATTATTTTAAAACCTATAAAGGCTAGGTTGTTTCATAGCGAAAATTGGAATAACCATATCTTTCAAATTTGAGAACGTCATCTTTAGTAGACGAGAAATTACAGAGAAACAAATTAAAAACTAATAATAAATAATATTTCAACACCTTGTATTTCAAAAGTGAAGCAGTTTAGAACATGTGTTGATAAAAAATTTTAGTCTTATCAAATAGGCCAGCGAATCACATCCTGCATCTTTAGCCATCAATTAAATTACACCCTGTATTTAATAAAATTATTGTCAAATATTCAGCAGCAAATTCTTCAATTATATCTTGCAAATTTTGCCCAACCGTATTTTTTGTAATAAAAATGCACTGTATAACGTCGTCAAATAAATGTAAATATACCATTTTGCGCAAATAAAATGTATAACTGCTCTATATTTGTCATTATATACGATATTGATATCTCTCATAGTTTTTTATGAAGACCTTATAATATTGAAGTTTTCTGGACCGTGCTACTCTAGTATCATAATTTGGATTAAAAAAGTTACTGTAAAGCAATAAAAGAAACAGAAATTAGCATTAGCTCGACTCGGCTCGATTGGAATTCGAGCCGAGTTTAAGGAAAAATTCTCGAGCCGAGCTCGAGGCTACTACTTTCGGCTCAAATGCATCACTGATTAGAAAAAGTCAATTCAATTTTCAATTAGTGCATGTTAATGTAAAATCCAATTCTTTCCATTTGCTACCCTGTGTCAGCAAGTCAAAAGAATTGATAGCCTGCACCAGTAAATAATTCACAAGATTGGTAGTGACTCTACACTTTTATGAAAGTTAGATTAATCACAGTATGTCATGTTTATTAAGGAACTATCAATCCTACGTATTTCTTTTAATTTCAGATACTATTTAAAAACGCTCCATTATCGGTGACCTCAACCGCTTTTGAGCTTCTCGGAGGAAATAAGATTTAATGACTTACATTACTTTCCATTACATCTGGTAACGGGGTTGTATTAACAGTGTTCATCTTTTGTTTAACTAATAACAAATAACTAACATTTTTGAAAGTTGTTTTGATCCCCCTTCTCCTGCCCTGCAAATTATTCTGCAGCCGGCTTTGCAATGAAATGACTTGTTCAAGAGCTCACTTATAGGAATTGCATTAAGAAAACCCTTTATTAAGCAGTATGTTAAACTTAAATGTCAGTGCATGGCTGTGGCCGCTGCAATTCAACCCTAATATTATTTTATATTTATGAATACATTCAATTTTTTGTTATACTTTTAATTGTTACAGATCCGATTTAAAGACAGTATCAAATGCAATCCAGAGTAAAAGCTTAAGCAATCTTCTAATGGTAAGTGATTTTGTTTGCTTGTACACATTTATATTTGTTGATGAATACTATTATATTTGAAGTAGTTATCATAGAGTCAATTCTCTGAAAAAAGAAGTGTTCATATTGTAACAATTTTTTTTTAAAATGAAAAATTGTTGGTTAAAACAAATTAGAAGTCTATAAAAAAATTGAAGAAATCCGTCCAGACCACTTATTTACAGCAATAGATGATATTCAATTTTTAATAAGTCCTTGGTCCCATATGGAAAACAACAAGCTTGTTATTTTTTAATTTGATTCAATCCCAAGGTTAAGTTCAACATTTGGTATCTACAATCTTGCAGAATACAATTCAGCTGTTATGAAACCTGGTTTCTAAAGTCAGAAATAGCAATTTAATCTTTCAAAAGCCCGTGTAAACAACTTATGGTTAAGAAAATACCTCATAGTTTCCAACCACTTTCATGCACACGACGCGTAGGTATTGCAAGTTTTGTTCTGATAGGATTTCCGCTCTTGAACTGTCTTCGAGGCAAGTGGACTAGAAAGTCGCTGATGCGCAAAACCCCTGTAGGGTTAACCATCCCAATGGTGAGACAACAGATCGCAATTGTTGAACAAAGTCTATCCCATACCGCATTAGCTTGTGGCTGAAGCCTTGTGACCATTCAACCGGGACCTGTGCCAGACCAACTTGAAGGCCGCCGCCAACCACTAGTGGTTAAGGGTGAGCGACTTTTGGCTGGACCCCAAAAGGGTCTATATATTGTTTTAGCAACCCTCTTTCCTACTAGGGCTAAGTCCCGAACCACATGTTAGTAGTCCGTAAGACTCGACACCCCATAGTTAAGTTGTAACCTATTATTTAAGTACATTTTCTCATCCAAAGCATTTGATTTTTTAGAAGTGATATTTGATAAAAAATTTATATTTAAGAATTTTCAGGTGTAACTATTGTAAAAAGATTTAAATTAAAATACGTACGTGATTATCAGATCTGATGCTCATCCAAGCCTTAAGAGACAAAAATGTTTTATAAATATTAATTTTGTTTCATGTCACCAAACTTTGTGAATTGAGTTTATTTTTTTTTTTTGATAAAAGTTATTTGTTATACTGAAAACAAAAAAGTTTTACGTTCGTAAATATCAGATAACAAATTGCACCTTTATATTTCCTAAATTCTTACCTGATATCACAAGGTTGAGAATTTCTTATTAACAATGAAAACCCAAGGTAAAGTTGGATGGAAAACGGCTTGACAAAAAGAAAAACTCTTTAGACATAAACGGCTAGTAGAGTGTTAGCTCTGGATAGATCATGAGCTGGGGTCATGGGTTGTCAAATGACCAAAAATATAAATAATGAGCGCCACCGTATTTTTCAATACAACCTACAAAAATTATCTGTGCTTGTATTAGGGGAATGCGGAAATCTTATATCAACACCACTAATATAGCCATAAAACCTGAATTTCACTTTTTTAAAACACTTACCAAAATCTCAATTACCAGATGTCATACAGATGTCTCGACTTGACATGTGAACAAAAAAATGCACAACACGGACGCCGTTTGTGTCCTTAAAAATATTTAACAAAAATAAAATAATAGAATTTAAGTTCCAAAAATATATACCCAGGGAATTTGTTATCATTACACACAATTACTGATCAAGAATGAACTGTAAGTTTTACTTGTATTTTAAATAATAAAAGAGTCATGCAAAAATAGATTCAATTTGATTAAATTCCTTGATTTGTTTTAATATAATATTTTTCAACTAATAATTTTTTATAGAACAGAAATATAATAAGGATTTGTATTCAAAAACATAAAGATCTCTAAATTGAATCTTTCTTAATAAATTTTATAAAAAGTTTGAGCTCACTTAATAATTCATATTACATATTCTTCAGCCATAGTAGTACTACATTGACTTAACAATCAAAATTAATTACTTAAGTTCAGATAAAATAGCATGTTTCAACATAGAGTTAGTTTTACTTAATATGTATAAAAGAATTCGTCACGTTGATTAAGAATCAAAGTACATGACCTCAAAATTAATAAATATATTTTTGAATTAGCGTAACATAACATGTGATGTCTAAATTGGACAGCTGAATATTTTTTTATTTGACATTATATGCCACTAACAACTTTTTAGTTTAGTTAACGTTATCTGTTTGTGCAATATTTATGACAAGCAAACAGCATAGCCATCTTTAAAATTTATGCAAGGTTATAAATGTATTACGGAATTCTTTCTTTCCTTAAACGATTTTTTAAGTGACTTTAGTATAAGTAAAGTTTCAACTTTATATTTTCTTATTACGATTTACATAATTATGAAAGTGATTAAATGCTAAATAACACTCACGTGTGGAATACAGTACGACCAAAAGAAATCGAACTATAACCTCAGCTGTCGGAAATTTCATTTACATCTGCGTTCTTTGATGCACAAATAGAAGCCACGTGAATACGTACGAATTTATTGCTGGAATTTTGAGAACTCTTCTGAATAAAACAGTATTTAACGAAACCAATTTCTCCTTGATTACATCCTATAAAATTTAGTATTCCAAATCCCAAACTAAATTTTCTTGAAATTAACTGCATGATATAAACTGTATCCAACAAATTTTCTAGATCCAACATATTATCTACTTCCGTGATGTTACTTACTTGATATTATATACTTCCGTGATATTACACTAAGAGGAAAATATTAATAAAATTTATTTACTTGATTATACCAACTGTTTTAATGATGAGGGGCAGCTTCTATCTCCTTTGGCCTGCAGGAAACAACTGAGCTGCTCTAGGTGGAACATATAAATGAATACCATCACGCTAAAGCCGCTGGGAACTACCTTCAGACACGAAGATTCAATCAATTAAATATTCTTTTTCGGACCGTGTTACAGGCCACGTGCTTACACACGACCATCTTGACTTTACTACACCGCCGATAGCAGCTTACCTCTTCAAACGCTGATAGCAAAGTGATTGAATTGACAACTCGACAAAGCTTAGTAACGAAACTTAGACCTCAAAAGTAAAGGAGTCTATATACCATTATAAATTTTATGTATTATTTTTATTGTACCGAAATTTACAAATTATATTTTTATATTATTGCTGTTTTATTTTATATCAATAGACGAAGTGTAACTACGTAAAAAAATACGTTACAATACAATAGATATTTTTTGATTCTAACAGGTTTAATTTTCTATGTAAAGTAAATTAAAAATTTTTTAAAATTCATTCGAATAGGGTTTCTGTATCTACCCTAAAACACACTTTTTAGTACGTGCTAGATGCAGTGACGTCCAACTTTAGTTTATTTAGTTTTTGGTTTAACGAAGAATATATCAACCCTGCCCTTTCTCATGATCTCCCGGGGGTAGTAGTCAAGTTAGCGGCAGAAGCTGCAAGTTTTTATAGTTTCAGCTTCTCATTATTTAATTTCCCTATATTGACGCTTAAAACGAGGGGCCCGAGATTGAGAAGAATAAAAATAACCCGTTACATTGACGCCCAACGTCGTGGGGTTAAAAATTAATCCGCTACATTGGCATTCCCAAAGTGGGGGTCGAAGTGTGTAACAAGTTTGGTTAGCTATAAAAATTAATTCACTACAATATAAAGAGACTCTTATAAATTAATTTTACTGAAATAGCAGTTCATCTGGTAGACGTAGTGTATTCTTTAGAAATTACTGAGTTTCATTGTTTATATAAAAGATATGCTAGGTAACTAGTCGTAATCGTAGTCAATAGAGATCACTTGCGTCTTTACCTATGATAATATTGTCAATTTAATAACTAAAATGATGTAGAAATTCGAAATTCATTACTTTTTGTACAGTTCACACTTAAAAATAAATTTTCAGTAATAACTATTTATATTCAAAAATTTATATACATATAAAAATATATAAACTAATTTACACGATAAATAACTTTCAATTTATTTTATTAATTTATGTGCACACTACTACAAACTTATCCTACCATGGAATACGCTATTTAAATGTTCTTGTAACGTGACTTCTGATAAACTGGCGTAGATATTTCAAAGATATTCAAAATAACTAGTTTTTTAATTATAGTCAATAGAGAGCTATATAAATTGGAAGAGAAATCTTGAAACTCGAAAAAGGGTTATCAGAAATGAACAAAATTTGGGATGTGGAGGTTCAAGGATATGACGGTTTTCGTTTTGTTATTTATACTGTTGCCAGATTGATCGTTTTTCCGAAAACGTGGGTCACTTTGGTATTTTAAATACAACACCCTGTATGTTGTTTTAATTTTGGAATCTACTCTTAAATACGAGTTCAACGATATGTCACACTTACGATTTGAAGTATGTTACATGCCAAAATGGTCATGTATCATGTTTTAGGTTAAGAGATACTTCGTAGGTTAATTGCCGCGTTTTTTTTTTAAATGATACGCTAACTTCCGCCGTTGGTAACGGTTAAGTCTGTGCAGAAGGGATGCGGGAGTGCGCGAGTCAAGGAAGCGGGATTAAGTAACTTGACATGGACGAAGCAACAAGTGTGGAAGTGCGGTGTAGTTTGTATAAGAAGGTATGTAGTTTCTTTTTATCTTCCCTTACCTTATCGTACCCACTACCTATTTCCCTCCGAATCCCCTACAAGAAGCAATAAGAAGATCACCAACGGATAATAATTTGATGTTCAACCCGGCGAACTACGAAAACCATCCCACGTGGTGAATCCTGTGATGAGATTCCGCGATATACATATCACGTAATTAATTTGAACATTACCTAAAATGTGCATGTAAATTGACATATACTTTGCTATTGCATCATCCGGTAAAAACGTGGTGTGTATAGGTTATATAAAATTAAATAAAAACCCTTAACCACAAAAAATATTTAAATTACTAGATACGTATTTCGACCACTATGTGGTCATCATCAGTAGAAAAAAAAAAAAAATTGTGACAATTCACTTGTTTGTTGTTGAGAACACCAGCCTGCGGGTGAGGAGAATATCCTCGATAGTGTTTAAAGCAACAATATAGTAAATTATACAGCTAATTTATTTATTTTTTTTTTTTTTTCTACTGATGATGACCACATAGTGGTCGAAATACGTATCTAGTAATTTAAATATTTTTTGTGGTTAAGGGTTTTTATTTAATTTTATTTAAATCGTGCCACAGTGTTTCTATAGATTATTATAGGTTATATGTTGAAAGTAGGTAAGTAAGGCCGGTGTGACTTAAGGATGCAGAATATGCAAAATATGCTAAGGCCGGTTTGAATTCTAAGTGCGACCACTCTGCAAATACACACATAGGCCGGTTTCAATTCAAAAGGTGTTCATTCTTGTGATAGATTGAAAAGTAGGTTAGCAAAGTATGCAGATGGTGGTAATCTGCTATATAAGGAGATTGCTCCTAATATTAATTTAATTAGTCGAAGTTTACTGCATATTTACATACCTACATATACAAACATGTATATAATTGATATTCAGGGATTTAAATACAAGAAAAACGAGTTTCTGTGCAAAGAAATTGCGGTTTTGGACTTGTTGGAAGGCGTTGTTTGGCATGAAATTTTTAAACTGCCAATGCAGTCTAATTGTTTGAGCCAAGATCATATAAAACATAACGACTGGGTGACAAGGAATATTCATGGTATTTCTTGCGATGAATCTTCAACGGCTGGAATGGTGTCATCATATATAGCGCTTTATTTGAAGCAAATTATCAGACCCGGTGAAGAAGTTTGTGTGAAGGGTCTAGAAAAGAAGAAATGGAAAAACCTATCTAATGCAAAACGTTGTAACTGATATGCTTACACTAGGTTGTCCTAAGCTATCGGAGTTAAAATCAACAATCGTTTACTATGTAACATTTATTGTTATAGACACAGCAATAATAGTCTGCAATGTGCAAAACAAAATACTTGTTATTAAAAGAATGGTTTAATAATAATAATAATAAAAAACAATAGAAAGATTGTGTCTGTATTATTTATTTTAATATAATTTTACAATGTTAGCCTTATTAACTATTATTATTATAACAACTTCTAGCAAACATTATTTTTATCGATCCAGCTATTGTGTACGTTAGAGAAGCCTAACCATTTTACAAATACTTTATTTCCATTCTTTCTTAGGACTTTTTCTACCAGGTAAATTTCTGGATGTTTAACCTTTTGCAACTCCATACCTCGATAATTTTCCCAACATCGGTAACCCAACAGCAGTTGCTTTCGACACAATTTTGCTCAAGTTGTTCAGACAAATGACGTCTTGACAAGCATACCTGCTCTTTGATATATTTCTAAAGATTATATATAATCTCAGGACGTTGGCTATGAATAATTTTTTTAGAATTGCTCATAATTTATCTAAAACAAAACAATAAATATTCCAAAAATATGAAATTAAAAAGTTTTATTTACAGTTTCAAAATAAATAACGAAGGGAGACAGGTTTTAGGCCTCTTGGAGCGGCTTTTTAAAAAAGCTTTCTCAAAAACTCTTCTATCAATTTTATTTTATACAGAAATTATAATTAATTTTAATTTACAAGTACGTTATATGCAGTAACGTGTGGAGATCGAAATAATTCTAAGTTGAAATTCATTTTAATTAAATAAACTAAAATTACGGTGAGTAGCTGAACTACCAACAATGTTAAAGTTGTGAAGCTCTAGACTGACTGGCTATCTTGGGCTCTCGAGGATATTTATGCTATCCCTGCCCCTCACATTACTTGTGGGAACTGCAGAGCTCATGTCTGCTTATTTCTGTATTTAATACAATATATAACTTCTTAGTAATCTTAATTCTAATAATTGCTGTTTTATAACCTGCTGTGACCTGCACCTACAGTATCATGTTGCATCTGGAATACAATGTCTGTTTCCGTTCTCATCGTCTGGCTTGTGAACTTTCATTAACCTCTTTCAAATATGTTCTTCAATTTATACATTGTAACAATCTAAGTTAAGTTTTAATAATTCTGTTTGATTACATATATATATTCTAATTTGGGGGGTATGTAACTAGCGTAGTCTTGAAAAAGCTGGTTTATAACACCACTTAAACGAAATACACAAAACATATACAAAGGAGCGGGATTCGTAAATGTCAAAATCAAAGTGTGTACAGTATCGGCTTGACGGTAAGTTAAGGATGTGTAAAGAAGCACTACACCGCAGCTATAGCCATTATTTAAATTAATTATTTAGTCATATTTTTGCTTTATACATAGTAACAGTTGTCATATAAAGAAGTTAGTAAAAGTTATAAAACGCTCACCAGTTGTTTCAGTACGAAAAATGTAAAGAAAATATTCATATGGTAACATAAATTTTTAAATTATACTGGAGTGACGCCATCGCTATTGTAAGCATTACTATCATGTCACAACTATAGCTTCAGTTTGGTCTTTAGTATTTTCAGTAATATTTGTGGATATACCCAAGTCGCTGAGAGTTTAAAACACCTATATATTGTTCATTTCTAACAATAAACTTCTTAGTCATTAAAGCCAAACGACACTTATAGGAAGTTATACAATTATCAACAGTACAAAAGTATCTACAACGCAGCATATTTTGTTAAGTATATGGTTTTTAGCAAGGTAATGTTAAATGTGCGGTAATTATATAAATTTCTATAGTTCATTGCCTATACATTTAATACAATCTTATTCTTTATATCTTGAATTATGTTAAAACTGATTATAATTTAAACTTTGTTTGTTGACCGAAAATAGTGACAGTAGTACAAAATAACCAACACTACCCCAAAACTGATCCTTATGTAAAATTCAATGTATACGTCATAGCATGATCTTTATGGGATTTAACATGCAATTTTCTTTATATGGACCATATGCCAGTGGAAGAGAGATAGACATACACCAATCTTGCTAATTACACTAACTTGTCTGATTTACAAGAATGAAGGCGTTATTTTTCAACTTACTTTTTTAACATGTTATTGTCTCTTCACAGTATTAGCACAAAGTAATCTTTTAAAGCTTTGGTCCGTTTAGTACCTATATGAGAGATAGACTTAGCACATATAGTTTTGAATTAACTCTACTTGCATATCCTTTTTTCCCGCCCATTACAAATACATAAGCAAATTCTTTTGCAATATTGATACATATATTCTTAATTAACCCTAGAGTATGCAACATCTGCTTTACCAAATTTTAGCACATCTATTAACATTATATGGATGTACTACATTTTGGATGCTTAACTTGTTAATACGAAAATTTTGTACATACTTGGAGATGAAGAATTTTTTAGGGCTATTCTTTTTAATTTATAAAAGTGACAATATGTGTGGTACTATTTATTTTGCGCATTTTGTTACATATAGTGCGAAATACATTGACTTAAATTTATAAAAATAGATTGAATTGAAAAGCGTATAATCAATTTACTGCGTGAACTAAAATTAGATACGTTCAAATAAACATTTGGTTAATGATATTTGTATTATGTCGTATACTAATTGCAGGTTTTACCATTCATAAATTGTAATATTAATAAATTAGCACGGTGAAGGTTTTTTCTAAATAATGTAATTATCTGATATTCCCCGAATAGAAATTTACCATCTGAAGTAGTTGAACGGAAAAAACAATTATGAGTAGATTGCATCATTTAGGACAGGTATAAAAACACTAGAACATCATGTGAAAATTAGTAAATTATCACGTTATCAAGAATATAAAACTTGTTAATTTAGCGTTGTCAACGCTATTATGAATCTGAAATAGTGAGTAGAATTTTTATATTTGTTTACTTGTGCAACTTGAAAGTGAACTATATATGCGCATGATTGAACCTGAAAACTTGTTCCTTCGCTATGTTGCAACAATTTTTTTGACGATTATAAAAGCTTATAAATTTAGTTATAAAATACACTGCACAGTTTATTCAAATAAACAATTAATTTTATTATGTTAATAAAAGTTCAGATTAGTACCGTGTAGCCCAATCACGAGACGTATATTAATTAATAATAATAGTATAAGCTCCGTTCGTAAACATTTGTTATTTGAATTGCACTTCCAATGTCAGACGATTCTTGTGTCTTGTGCGCAACCCGTCGACAGTACAGCCAGTCTGGCTCGATCATTCGTTGCAGTTACAAGTATCATGAAGACCATTAAGGTCCGAGCTAGCAATCTACGCGTGGCCATAAATGTGGCGGCGTAATCAAGTGCTGAATGCACTTGACTTTTATTTGTTTCTAATAACGGTAAGCCAGTTAAATAATTATTAAAGTAGATTAAATGATTTTATTATAGCGCTCACACTCACCCTCATCTATACCGATTTTTAATTTCACTAATTCACAATTTATAAAGTTACGATCCTGCAAGTTCAAATATCATGTTTAATTTCTCAATTTACCGTTAATTAATCTCGCTGTACCGAAAGTTAAAGAAGAGTGAAAAATGATGCACATTGAATAGTTCGTTTTATGGATTGATTTTGTTTCGATTTACTTTGATGGATTGCACAACAAATTGATGAAAATGGTTCCCAGTAATGGTCCAGTACAATACGCAGTAATGCATTCAATTCGTCATCAGTTCAAAAGAAAAAAACTCA
The DNA here is from genome assembly GCA_036346225.1 of Platerodrilus igneus. Lineage (NCBI taxonomy): Eukaryota > Metazoa > Arthropoda > Insecta > Coleoptera > Lycidae > Platerodrilus > Platerodrilus igneus. The sequence goes on along the minus strand of JARFIW010000500.1, from coordinate 3,357,512 downwards.
AGCTTACGCTTTGCAAAACGCAGATGTGGAAAGTTCGCTGACGTCACTTGTTTGTTGAAGAATTGCAGGCTAATGCATGTGGTCTCGACAAGGTATTTGTTACAATGAAGTTCAAAGTACATCCAAGTTGCTGAGGTAAGCGTTAGTATAAGGACATGACCTGGCAATAGCTGTTTTAAAACTTGACAGCTAGGCGATTATTTGAAACTTAAATGGTAGCGTTTTTTAATTTGTTTTACAAGGAAGTCGATTAAACTTTTATAGTTTAGATTTCATCATTGTATAAATTATTGCTTACATTTGGTATCACTGCTAATAATTAAGATTATGAATCTCTTTATTTAATCCGGAAAAATATTTCTTTCGAGTTCAATAACACACATAAAGTAATTATGAGAACTAATTTTACTTAGCTTTGAATATATAACACATATTTATAAACCAAGGTAAACAGATCTGTGTATTTTGGGTATGTAAAACCTTTACGCTCATATTTAAATTATTGCTAACAGTTTGATTCCTAGTACAAATGATCAAAATTCTCATATTTAGATAAATGAGTCTAAAAGATTAGATGCCTTATTGTTGTACATTTTTGTATATAAAATTTTACTACAGAAAAAGATAAATTTAATTAAAGAACCATTATTTGATTTAATTGCGCAACTGTTTTATTTTGGACAAGTGCGTCCAAAAGGTAGAGATAAATGAGTTAAATGGTAAAAGAAAATATATCTTTTTATAAAAAATAGGTTATTGGCTGTGACTCAATGAAGAAGTACCAAACAGCGTTTTTCAGAAGTTAAATATCTAGATTTCTTTTTTCTATTTATACTTAAATTTTTGGTATTAATAACTACTCTTTTTTTTTATTGTATAAGATAGCAAAAGTGTATCTCTTACGTCCTTCATTATTATAATGACATTGTTTTTTCAGATCCCGTGTTTAGCAGTAAAAGCGATGTTTCCCTCTGAGAATATCCAAGTTCTCCCTTAGGGTAACCCGTGCTTTATTTATTTAAGGACTTGGTGGCGCCCCTTTTGCACCCCTATTTTGTATTTTAGAGTCAGTACAGAAAACAATAATTTTGTTGTGAAACCCACGACCACTCCTCATAAGCTCTACTCGAGGAATAGACCCCTAGCTTAGTCAAAAAACTGTCGATTTCGCTTCATTATTGGGGAATCGAATAAAAAGCTATAAATGGTAAACGCATGGTTCCGGAAAAACCAGAATACAGGTTCAAGTCCTGTCCAAGACCTTATATTTTTCATCTTTCAATTACTAGCTCGATTTGAAATGATCATTTGGGCTTTGCATAAAAAGTCTAAGTTATTATTTCATCTTATTCACTATTATACGATAGTATTTATCAACTTACCTTGTGTAATTAACTATCTAAAATATATATATATATATATATGTAGAAAATTAATGAATTACATAAAATAATTTTAAACACCGTGTATAAGGAATTTTATTAGATAATACGCTTTATTAAAACACCGTGGAGAATAAAAATTCATTCGTTTCAGTAAAAATAAGAGATTTAAATCATGTACAAGACGCTTTATATCAAAAGAAACAGTATTAACAAGCTCTACCTTTAATGTATTTATTCCGAGGAAAGAAACAAATGGAAATTACGTGCAAAATTTATATTAATTAACCTTATTTTAAGTAACCGGTATTAATCAAAACGTACAGATAATAATTGTAATTGAAGTTAATTGAACCGTTAGTAACATATAATATCTATAAAAACTTGAAAAACCCAATAAAATACCATGAAATCAAGCTCTGAGAATTAATAGTATGTTTAAACACCTGCGTATTTTTAAAAAGCTCATTCTGCGTAAATGTTGCAGATAATTAATAGTTACAAAGAATCTTGGAGAAACCGGGGCTTAATATTCACGAGAAGGTGCGATACGGGGTTATTTAACCCAGATAGTCCACATGGACTGAAATAATCGATAATAAGGAATATCAATTTGCACTAATAAGAACAGGGTAGATAGAGACAGATAATATGCGCAAGACCGAGACACATATAATGAAAAGGCGTGAGTAGAGCAACGTCATGGGGTTGCGATTGGTTGAAAGTAAAAGGCAAAATTGAGAGGTAGAAATAACATTTCTGTATAAAATTTAATTAGGTATTCTCAGACGTTGCGTGCCGTGTGGAAATTTTCTGAGATTTAAATGGGGCGAGTACAAAATTCGTAAAAATCGCATGCCAGGCTACGGAATGGGAACATAGAATGACGAAATTCTAGAAACTGGCCGTTTTGGGGAACAGACCGACAGACAGGCTAACCGCTATATATACGGAGGTGAATATGAGGAAGCTCTCTTAGATCTTCGACTTGATTGAACGCGTTATACAGTGCTTTTTAGTTTTCCGGTTTTAATATTAAATAATTTAAACAGTTTGCTCGAATATTATGTGATTTAAACAGCTTGTTCTTTACGTGCTACAATGAATGTACGTTAGTGCACTTAGAAAAGAAGATACAAGGTAATAAAGTTTAGTATCACTGTACCAATTGGTAAAATTTACTATGACAAATAAATACACAAAAGTAGGCAGTTTTGGCGTATCTTGGTGAAAGAAGTATGAATTTCTTTGTTATTTTTCGGGGGTATTAATACTTAAATGGTGCATAAACGTGTCTGGATCCACGAAACAAGGTCAGATATACACAGAGGAGTTCCGGAAAAGCCTTGAAACAACTTTAAATAAATGGTGATGGAGAAAATTTTTAAAGCGTTGAGAATCAGAAGCCGTAAATATAACCCAGTTGGAATGGTGTGATTAACAAAAGGGACGATGTACATTGAAGCTTCGAGTGCAAGTAACCTTCAGGTAAATTATACTATTTTGTTTGAACTTTGATATTTTTGTGTGTGTTGAATAACTTTATAATTGATTTACTCAAAATGGACAGTAGTGAAATTGTACTAGCAATAAAATTTTAATTTTAAGGTGAAATTTGCTTGTTTAAGTAGAAAGGGTATTTAGTATTGATGTTCTGGATTATGATGAAAATTTGGGTATGTCTTTGAGCTCAATTAGACGAACCTGGTTAATTAACGTAAAGGGTGGTAGATGCTCCTTTGTACTCTGCATATATTGTTATAGTAATTAGTAGGCATCCTACAAGGACTTTAATTCTGGATGCACATTAAAATGATAATAAATTTAATTTTGAAATTTTCCGATATTAAAATTTATGCTGAATATTAATTTTGAAATTTTAATGAATTGTGAATATTGATGTAAATAGAGTTGACGTTGATGTTTGTGGTAGGAAGGTGTTTGTTTTTTATGTATGAGGATGAAAGCTATCTAGAGTAGCAGCCGAGGCGATTAACAGAAGAAAGTCAATGGACCAACACAGTTAAGGTAATGAATAGCTTTTTGTAGGATTCACAGCATTCTTTGACGCCCAATTCGTAGGGGCTCGATTCGAAAAGCGGAGTACCCGGATTTTGGTGGTATCACAGCAAATTTGGCGACCCAAAAGTGAGGCTCGAGTTCCAAATAAAATTTTTGTGATTTTATTCCAGGAAACTGGCGATCTGAGAGAGAGAGTTTCTGTGTGTGTATAAATTTAAGAGTATTTTAGAGTGTGTGAGAGTGATTAGAACGTATGCAGAGAAAAGAGTGGTTAAGGAGTCAAGGAGTGGAAATTGGAAGTGACGATAGTGCATTGTGTGGGAAAAATTCGAAAATGGAAGAAGCTGGAGGCAGTAGAGATCAGTCGAGGACGGAATCAGGGGATCAAGGAAATGAGTTAATGATGAGAATGTTAGAGGAAATGCGATTAGCTAGGGAGGAGTCCAACAGAAAATTAGAACTGCTAAGCGAAGAATCTAATAGAGCGAGGGAGGAGTCCAACCAAAAATTAGAGCAGATAAGCGGGAAAATTGAACAAAATACTAAAGAATTTACAGAATTTAAAGATAGTCTTACCGTGAAACTGGGGGAAGTAGAAAATAGGGTTGAAAAAAATGAGCGTGATATTACAGGTCTTCGACAGGAAATGGGACATTTAAGGTCCGAAGTACGCATTTTTTGTGAAGAAGAGATTAATATAAAATGACTGAAGTGACAGACTCATGTAGGGATCAGTTAGGCAGGGTAGAACGCGAAGTTAGTAGTATCAAATACAACATGTCAAATTTAACGGGGGATGGTCCCAGATTTTATACAGGTGGAGGATCATTGGACCAACACATGAAGTTTTATGGCGATAACAGGGTAAATCCACAAATTTGTATTAATAGTGTACGAAATCTAGTGGGAAATTTATTTGACGAACAGACTAAACTGAATACGATAAAAGCTTTATTGAAAGACAACGCGGAAGCATGGTACAATTTAGTAGGACAGGACATAGACACCTACACGGAGTTTGAAGACAGATTTTAAAGCACTACTGGAGTGACCACAGACAAGACCAGGTACGAGACGACTTAATCACAGGGAAATTTAAGGGAGAATTTTCAGGAAGTAGAGCAATATGCTATACGCAAGTATAGCATAGCAAAGCAACTGAACCCACCACTGACGGACCGACAAATTATCAAGTATTTATCACGACACTTCGAGGTAGAAGTAAGACAACACGTAGCACTACAGAACATAGTGGACAGAGAAATGTTTTAGAATACCTGCAGAGGTACGACGACGTAAGTAGTGGACGACCTCGGATAATAGGGAAAGACAGATCAACACAGTTAGGTTTGACAATAGACGGGACAACTATGCTAGAAGGGGAATAGTTACGGATACCAGCGACCGAATTGGGAACAGAGACGACCATACGTTAGAGTAATAGTTTAGGAAGGGGACCTGCACCGAGACCGGAACCTACCAGAAGGAATAGTTCACCGGGCATGAGGGGGACAGCTAATACAGACACGGAACGAGTGGAAACGGCTAGGACATACGCTGAGGTGACGGCTAGACCAGGACCAAGTAGGGAAAACAGACCTGGACAGGATTTTTAGAACGCGACAGACCACTAGATTTCAGCGTGAATGTATATGAACATCCACGTGAATTTTTCAAAATTGAGGAGGAAGTAGAGCCAGAAACTGAGGAAAAATTATGTTTGCCAATTATTAATATAGAAATTTTTGAGAATAATGTAGAAGTATTACTTGATACAGGGGCAGAGGCGAGTTTAATATCGGATTAATTCGTCAGCAAAATTAGGGATAAGGTTTGTGATAGAATTATGCCTATAAAGCGTAGCCATTTAGTAGCTCCAAATAAAAAGAAGTTTGCTGTAGTAAATAGTGTTGTGGTGCTTAGGATAGATATAGGAGGTTTAAGCTGTGAACAGGAGTTTGTAATTGTACCTGGACTGAAGTTTCAGAACATTTTAGGTGTTGACTGTATGATGAAGTTAGGGGTTTTGATAGATATGGAACGGAAGGTAATAAGGATTAAGGATAGGGTAGTGCCATGGAAGGGCAGTTATGAAGTCACAGAGGATGACACGGGGTTTAGTATTAATGTAGTAGAGGTAGAGGATGATGAAGGTAAACAGATCAACACGATAAGATGTCCAGAGGATAGGAGAGTAGAGGTTCAAGCTTTAGTACAAAAACATGCAGAATTAGTGGGGTAGAAGCAACAGCAGCATATCGGGAGCAGGTGAAGGCAGAATTATTTTGACGAGGTTAAGTGGCAAGTTTGTTTTTAATAAAGTAAATTTAAGGAATTCATTCTGGCGGATTCCATTACATAAGAATTCTAGAAGGTACATAGGATTTTCCATAGAGGGAAAAATCGATAATTTTAAAGTAGTATCGTTTGGTTTGTCGGCAGAAAGGGAAACAACAATAAATGAGAAACAGACAAGTGTAGGGACTGAAGAAGAAGTAATATTTAAGAGTCAGGATAAGAGGGATGATAAGTTTATTGTATGTGAGATAATAGAGATGTTAAGTATAGGTATAGAAGGGGGAGAAATAGGGATGAAGAGTATTAGGTTGGTGAGAAGAAAGACTTGGAGGGTCAAGAAGAGAGTTAGATTTAAATAGGATAGGGATAGAATAGGTGTAGATAGAAGAGTAGAAGTAAGTGTTTATAGAAAATAAAGCTAGGTATAGGATAAATATGGGAGATAATTAGGAATAGGTTTAGGATGAGAATAAAGAGTAAATGTAGGAACAAAATAAGATAGGTTAAGTATAGATATTTCATATAAGATTAGTGGAGAGTTAGGAATAGAGTAAAAGTAGGATAGGCATATAGGATTAGGTAGGGGGAAGTAAAGTATAGTGAAGATTAGTTAAAAGTTAGGAATAGGATAGGTATATAGGATGTATATAGGATTAGATGGATAAGTAGGATGAAGTTAGGGATAATTTCAGTTTATAAAATTAAGTGAGAGTTAGGAATAGGATAGGGATATAGGGTAGGTGTAAATATTTTTTGGATTGGAGACAAAGTAGGTAAGATAGATAGATAAGGATAGAGAGATAGGCAATTTTTTTTCTAAATATTTTTTGGCAGTCTAAATGCTTTATATTTGCATTCAAATAAGTGGGATTATTTGTATTCAAATAGGGGGAAAATACTCATATTTAGACCAGGGTAGAAAATTAATGAATTACATAAAATAATTTTAAACACCGTGTATAAGGAATTTTATTAGATAATACGCTTTATTAAAACACCGTGGAGAATAAAAATTCATTCGTTTCAGTAAAAATAAGAGATTTAAATCATGTACAAGACGCTTTATATCAAAAGAAACAGTATTAACAAGCTCTACGTGTAATGTATTTATTCCGAGGAAAGAAACAAATGGAAATTACGTGCAAAATTTATATTAATTAACCTTATTTTAAGTAACCGGTATTAATCAAAACGTACAGATAATAATTGTAATTGAAGTTAATTGAACCGTTAGTAACATATAATATCTATAAAAACTTGAAAAACCCAATAAAATACCATGAAATCAAGCTCTGAGAATTAATAGTATGTTTAAACACCTGCGTATTTTTAAAAATCTCATTCTGCGTAAATGTTGCAGATAATTAATAGTTACAAAGAATCTTGGAGAAACCGGGGCTTAATATTCACGAGAAGGTGCGATACGGGGTTATTTAACCCAGATAGTCCACATGGACTGAAATAATCGATAATAAGGAATATCAATTTGCACTAATAAGAACAGGGTAGATAGAGACAGATAATATGCGCAAGACCGAGACACATATAGTGAAAAGGCGTGAGTAGAGCAACGTCATGGGGTTGCGATTGGTTGAAAGTAAAAGGCAAAATTGAGAGGTAGAAATAACATTTCTGTATAAAATTTAATTAGGTATTCTCAGACGTTGCGTGCCGTGTGGAAATTTTCTGAGATTTAAATGGGGCGAGTACAAAATTCGTAAAATCGCATGCCAGGCTACGGAATGGGAACATAGAATGACGAAATTCTAGAAACTGGCCGTTTTGGGGAACAGACCGACAGACAGGCTAACCGCTATATATACGGAGGTGAATATGAGGAAGCTCTCTTAGATCTTCGACTTGATTGAACGCGTTATACAGTGCTTTTAGTTTTCCGGTTTTAATATTAAATAATTTAAACAGTTTGCTCGAATATTATGTGATTTAAACAGCTTGTTCTTTACGTGCTACAATGAATGTACGTTAGTGCACTTAGAAAAGAAGATACAAGGTAATAAAGTTTAGTATCACTGTACCAATTGGTAAAATTTACTATGACAAATAAATACACAAAAGTAGGCAGTTTTGGCGTATCTTGGTGAAAGAAGTATGAATTTCTTTGTTATTTTCGGGGTATTAATACTTAAATGGTGCATAAACGTGTCTGGATCCACGAAACAAGGTCAGATATACACAGAGGAGTTCCGGAAAAGCCTTGAAACAACTTTAAATAAATGGTGATGGAGAAAATTTTTAAAGCGTTGAGAATCAGAAGCCGTAAATATAACCCAGTTGGAATGGTGTGATTAACAAAAGGGACGATGTACATTGAAGCTTCGAGTGCAAGTAACCTTCAGGTAAATTATACTATTTTGTTTGAACTTTGATATTTTTGTGTGTTGAATAACTTTATAATTGATTTACTCAAAATGGACAGTAGTGAAATTGTACTAGCAATAAAATTTTAATTTTAAGGTGAAATTTGCTTGTTTAAGTAGAAAGGGGTATTTAGTATTGATGTTCTGGATTATGATGAAAATTTGGGTATGTCTTTGAGCTCAATTAGACGAACCTGGTTAATTAACGTAAAGGGGTGGTAGATGCTCCCTTTGTACTCTGCATATATTGTTATAGTAATTAGTAGGCATCCTACAAGGACTTTAATTCTGGATGCACATTAAAATGATAATAAATTTAATTTTGAAATTTTCCGATATTAAAATTTATGCTGAATATTAATTTTGAAATTTTAATGAATTGTGAATATTGATGTAAATAGAGTTGACGTTGATGTTTGTGGTAGGAAGGTGTTTGTTTTTTATGTATGAGGATGAAAGCTATCTAGAGTAGCAGCCGAGGCGATTAACAGAAGAAAGTCAATGGACCAACACAGTTAAGGTAATGAATAGCTTTTTGTAGGATTCACAGCATTCTTTGACGCCCAATTCGTAGGGGCTCGATTCGAAAAGCGGAGTACCCGGATTTTGGTGGTATCACAGCAAATTTGGCGACCCAAAAGTGAGGCTCGAGTTCCAAATAAAATTTTTGTGATTTTATTCCAGGAAACTGGCGATCTGAGAGAGAGAGTTTCTGTGTGTATAAATTTAAGAGTATTTTAGAGTGTGTGAGAGTGATTAGAACGTATGCAGAGAAAGGAGTGGTTAAGGAGTCAAGGAGTGGAAATTGGAAGTGACGATAGTGCATTGTGTGGGAAAAATTCGAAAATGGAAGAAGCTGGAGGCAGTAGAGATCAGTCGAGGACGGAATCAGGGGATCAAGGAAATGAGTTAATGATGAGAATGTTAGAGGAAATGCGATTAGCTAGGAGGAGTCCAACAGAAAATTAGAACTGCTAAGCGAAGAATCTAATAGAGCGAGGGAGGAGTCCAACCAAAATTAGAGCAGATAAGCGGGAAAATTGAACAAAATACTAAAGAATTTACAGAATTTAAAGATAGTCTTACCGTGAAACTGGGGGAAGTAGAAAATAGGGTTGAACAAAATGAGCGTGATATTACAGGTCTTCGACAGGAAATGGGACATTTAAGGTCCGAAGTACGCATTTTTTGTGAAGAAGAGATTAATATAAAAATGACTGAAGTGACAGACTCATGTAGGGATCAGTTAGGCAGGGTAGAACGCGAAGTTAGTAGTATCAAATACAACATGTCAAATTTAACGGGGGATGGTCCCAGATTTTATACAGGTGGAGGATCATTGGACCAACACATGAAGTTTTATGGCGATAACAGGGTAAATCCACAAATTTTTATTAATAGTGTACGAAATCTAGTGGGAAATTTATTTGACGAACAGACTAAACTGAATACGATAAAAGCTTTATTGAAAGACAACGCGGAAGCATGGTACAATTTAGTAGGACAGGACATAGACACCTACACGGAGTTTGAAGACAGATTTTAAAGCACTACTGGAGTGACCACAGACAAGACCAGGTACGAGACGACTTAATCACAGGAAATTTAAGGAGAATTTTCAGGAAGTAGGAGCAATATGCTATACGCAAGTATAGCATAGCAAAGCAACTGAACCCACCACTGACGGACCGACAAATTATCAAGTATTTATCACGACACTTCGAGGTAGAAGTAAGACAACACGTAGCACTACAGAACATAGTGGACAGAGAAATGTTTTAGAATACCTGCAGAGGTACGACGACGTAAGTAGTGGACGACCTCGGATAATAGGGAAAGACAGATCAACACAGTTAGGTTTGACAATAGACGGGACAACTATGCTAGAAGGGGGAATAGTTACGGATACCAGCGACCGAATTGGGAACAGAGACGACCATACGTTAGGAGTAATAGTTTAGGAAGGGGACCTGCACCGAGACCGGAACCTACCAGAAGGAATAGTTCACCGGGCATGAGGGGGACAGCTAATACAGACACGGAACGAGTGGAAACGGCTAGGACATACGCTGAGGTGACGGCTAGACCAGGACCAAGTAGGGAAAACAGACCTGGACAGGATTTTTAGAACGCGACAGACCACTAGATTTCAGCGTGAATGTATATGAACATCCACGTGAATTTTTCAAAATTGAGGAGGAAGTAGAGCCAGAAACTGAGGAAAAATTATGTTTGCCAATTATTAATATAGAAATTTTTGAGAATAATGTAGAAGTATTACTTGATACAGGGGCAGAGGCGAGTTTAATATCGGATTAATTCGTCAGCAAAATTAGGGATAAGGTTTGTGATAGAATTATGCCTATAAAGCGTAGCCATTTAGTAGCTCCAAATAAAAAGAAGTTTGCTGTAGTAAATAGTGTTGTGGTGCTTAGGATAGATATAGGAGGTTTAAGCTGTGAACAGGAGTTTGTAATTGTACCTGGACTGAAGTTTCAGAACATTTTAGGTGTTGACTGTATGATGAAGTTAGGGGTTTTGATAGATATGGAACGGAAGGTAATAAGGATTAAGGATAGGGTAGTGCCATGGAAGGGCAGTTATGAAGTCACAGAGGATGACACGGGGTTTAGTATTAATGTAGTAGAGGTAGAGGATGATGAAGGTAAACAGATCAACACGATAAGATGTCCAGAGGATAGGAGAGTAGAGGTTCAAGCTTTAGTACAAAAACATGCAGAATTAGTGGGGGTAGAAGCAACAGCAGCATATCGGGAGCAGGTGAAGGCAGAATTATTTTTGACGAGGTTAAGTGGCAAGTTTGTTTTTAATAAAGTAAATTTAAGGAATTCATTCTGGCGGATTCCATTACATAAGAATTCTAGAAGGTACATAGGATTTTCCATAGAGGGAAAAATCGATAATTTTAAAGTAGTATCGTTTGGTTTGTCGGCAGAAAGGGAAACAACAATAAATGAGAAACAGACAAGTGTAGGGACTGAAGAAGAAGTAATATTTAAGAGTCAGGATAAGAGGGATGATAAGTTTATTGTATGTGAGATAATAGAGATGTTAAGTATAGGTATAGAAGGGGGAGAAATAGGGATGAAGAGTATTAGGTTGGTGAGAAGAAAGACTTGGAGGGTCAAGAAGAGAGTTAGATTTAAATAGGATAGGGATAGAATAGGTGTAGATAGAAGAGTAGAAGTAAGTGTTTATAGAAAATAAAGCTAGGTATAGGATAAATATGGGAGATAATTAGGAATAGGTTTAGGATGAGAATAAAGAGTAAATGTAGGAACAAAATAAGATAGGTTAAGTATAGATATTTCATATAAGATTAGTGGAGAGTTAGGAATAGAGTAAAAGTAGGATAGGCATATAGGATTAGGTAGGGGGAAGTAAAGTATAGTGAAGATTAGTTAAAAGTTAGGAATAGGATAGGTATATAGGATGTATATAGGATTAGATGGATAAGTAGGATGAAGTTAGGGATAATTTCAGTTTATAAAATTAAGTGAGAGTTAGGAATAGGATAGGGATATAGGGTAGGTGTAAATATTTTTTTTGGATTGGAGACAAAGTAGGTAAGATAGATAGATAAGGGTAGAGAGAGATAGGCAATTTTTTTTTCTAAATATTTTTTTGGCAGTCTAAATGCTTTATATTTGCATTCAAATAAGTGGGATTATTTGTATTCAAATAGGGGGAAAATACTCATATTTAGACCAGGGTAGAAAATTAATGAATTACATAAAATAATTTTAAACACCGTGTATAAGGAATTTTATTAGATAATACGCTTTATTAAAACACCGTGGAGAATAAAAATTCATTCGTTTCAGTAAAAATAAGAGATTTAAATCATGTACAAGACGCTTTATATCAAAAGAAACAGTATTAACAAGCTCTACGTGTAATGTATTTATTCCGAGGAAAGAAACAAATGGAAATTACGTGCAAAATTTATATTAATTAACCTTATTTTAAGTAACCGGTATTAATCAAAACGTACAGATAATAATTGTAATTGAAGTTAATTGAACCGTTAGTAACATATAATATCTATAAAAACTTGAAAAAACCCAATAAAATACCATGAAATCAAGCTCTGAGAATTAATAGTATGTTTAAACACCTGCGTATTTTTAAAAATCTCATTCTGCGTAAATGTTGCAGATAATTAATAGTTACAAAGAATCTTGGAGAAACCGGGGCTTAATATTCACGAGAAGGTGCGATACGGGGTTATTTAACCCAGATAGTCCACATGGACTGAAATAATCGATAATAAGGAATATCAATTTGCACTAATAAGAACAGGGTAGATAGAGACAGATAATATGCGCAAGACCGAGACACATATAATGAAAAGGCGTGAGTAGAGCAACGTCATGGGGTTGCGATTGGTTGAAATAAAAGGCAAAATTGAGAGGTAGAAATAACATTTCTGTATAAAATTTAATTAGTATTCTCAGACGTTGCGTGCCGTGTGGAAATTTTCTGAGATTTAAATGGGGCGAGTACAAAATTTAAAAATCGCATGCCAGGCTACGGAATGGGAACATAGAATGACGAAATTCTAGAAACTGGCCGTTTTGGGGAACAGACCGACAGACAGGCTAACCGCTATATATACGGAGGTGAATATGAAAGCTCTTTAGATCTTCGACTTGATTGAACGCGTTATACAGTGCTTTTAGTTTTCCGGTTTTAATATTAAATAATTTAAACAGTTTGCTCGAATATTATGTGATTTAAACAGCTTGTTCTTTACGTGCTACAATGAATGTACGTTAGTGCATTAGAAAAGAAGATACAAGGTAATAAAGTTTAGTATCACTGTACCAATTGGTAAAATTTATTGACAAATAAATACACAAAAGTAGGCATTTTGGCGTATCTTGGTGAAAGAAGTATGAATTTCTTTGTTATTTTCGGGGTTTAATACTTAAATGGTCATAAACGTGTCTGGATCCACGAAACAAGGTCAGATATACACAGAGGAGTTCCGGAAAAGCCTTGAAACAACTTTAAATAAATGGTGATGGAGAAAATTTTAAAGCGTTGAGAATCAGAAGCCGTAAATATAACCCAGTTGGAATGGTGTGATTAACAAAAGGGACGATGTACATTGAAGCTTGAGTGCAAGTAACCTTCAGGTAAATTATACTATTTTGTTTGAACTTTGATATTTTTTGTGTGTTGAATAACTTTATAATTGATTTACTCAAAATGGACAGTAGTGAAATTGTACTAAATAAAATTTTAATTTTAAGGTGAAATTTGCTTGTTTAAGTAGAAAGGGTATTTAGTATTGATGTTCTGGATTATGATGAAAATTTGGGTATGTCTTTGAGCTCAATTAGACGAACCTGGTTAATTAACGTAAAGGGGTGGTAGATGCCCTTTGTACTCTGCATATATTGTTATAGTAATTAGTAGGCATCCTACAAGGACTTTAATTCTGGATGCACATTAAAATGATAATAAATTTAATTTTGAAATTTTCCGATATTAAAATTTATGCTGAATATTAATTTTGAAATTTTAATGAATTGTGAATATTGATGTAAATAGAGTTGACGTTGATGTTTGTGGTAGGAAGGTGTTTTTTTTTATGTATGAGGATGAAAGCTATCTAGAGTAGCAGCCGAGGCGATTAACAGAAGAAAGTCAATGGACCAACACAGTTAAGGTAATGAATAGCTTTTGTAGGATTCACAGCATTCTTTGACGCCCAATTCGTAGGGGCTCGATTCGAAAAGCGGAGTACCCGGATTTTGGTGGTATCACAGCAAATTTGGCGACCCAAAAGTGAGGCTCGAGTTCCAAATAAAATTTTGTGATTTTATTCCAGGAAACTGGCGATCTGAGAGAGAGGTTTCTGTGTGTATAAATTTAAGAGTATTTTGAGTGTGTGAGTGATTAGAACGTATGCAGAGAAAAGAGTGGTTAAGGAGTCAAGGGTGGAAATTGGAAGTGACGATAGTGCATTGTGTGGGAAAAATTGAAAATGGAAGAAGCTGGAGGCAGTAGAGATCAGTCGAGGACGGAATCAGGGATCAAGGAAATGAGTTAATGATGAGAATGTTAGAGGAAATGCGATTAGCTAGGAGGAGTCCAACAGAAAATTAGAACTGCTAAGCGAAGAATCTAATAGAGCGAGGGAGGAGTCCAACCAAAAATTAGAGCAGATAAGCGGGAAAATTGAACAAAATACTAAAGAATTTACAGAATTTAAAGATAGTCTTACCGTGAAACTGGGGGAAGTAGAAAATAGGGTTGAACAAAATGAGCGTGATATTACAGGTCTTCGACAGGAAATGGGACATTTAAGGTCCGAAGTACGCATTTTTGTGAAGAAGAGATTAATATAAAATGACTGAAGTGACAGACTCATGTAGGGATCAGTTAGGCAGGGTAGAACCGAAGTTAGTAGTATCAAATACAACATGTCAAATTTAACGGGGATGGTCCCAGATTTTATACAGGTGGAGGATCATTGGACCAACACATGAAGTTTTATGGCGATAACAGGGTAAATCCACAAATTTTTATTAATAGTGTACGAAATCTAGTGGGAAATTTATTTGACGAACAGACTAAACTGAATACGATAAAAGCTTTATTGAAAGACAACGCGGAAGCATGGTACAATTTAGTAGGACAGGACATAGACACCTACACGGATTTGAAGACAGATTTTTAAAGCACTACTGGAGTGACCACAGACAAGACCAGGTACGAGACGACTTAATCACAGGAAATTTAAGGAGAATTTTCAGGAAGTAGGAGCAATATGCTATACGCAAGTATAGCATAAAAGCAACTGAACCCACCACTGACGGACCGACAAATTATCAAGTATTTATCACGACACTTCGAGGTAGAAGTAAGACAACACGTAGCACTACAGAACATAGTGGACAGAGAAATGTTTTAGAATACCTGCAGAGGTACGACGACGTAAGTAGTGGACGACCTCGGATAATAGGGAAAGACAGATCAACACAGTTAGGTTTGACAATAGACGGGACAACTATGCTAGAAGGGGAATAGTTACGGATACCAGCGACCGAATTGGGAACAGAGACGACCATACGTTAGGAGTAATAGTTTAGGAAGGGGACCTGCACCGAGACCGGAACCTACCAGAAGGAATAGTTCACCGGGCATGAGGGGACAGCTAATACAGACACGGAACGAGTGGAAACGCTAGGACATACGCTGAGGTGACGGCTAGACCAGGACCAAGTAGGGAAAACAGACCTGGACAGGATTTTAGAACGCGACAGACCACTAGATTTCAGGTGAATGTATATGAACATCCACGTGAATTTTTCAAAATTGAGGAGGAAGTAGAGCCAGAAACTGAGGAAAAATTATGTTTGCCAATTATTAATATAGAAATTTTGAGAATAATGTAAAGTATTACTTGATACAGGGGCAGAGGCGAGTTTAATATCGGATTAATTCGTCAGCAAAATTAGGGATAAGGTTTGTGATAGAATTATGCCTATAAAGGAGCCATTTAGTAGCTCCAAATAAAAAGAAGTTTGCTGTAGTAAATAGTGTTGTGGTGCTTAGGATAGATATAGGAGGTTTAAGCTGTGAACAGGAGTTTGTAATTGTACCTGGACTGAAGTTTCAGAACATTTTAGGTGTTGACTGTATGATGAAGTTAGGGTTTTGATAGATATGGAACGGAAGGTAATAAGGATTAAGGATAGGGTAGTGCCATGGAAGGGCAGTTATGAAGTCACAGAGGATGACACGGGGTTTAGTATTAATGTAGTAGAGGTAGAGGATGATGAAGGTAAACAGATCAACACGATAAGATGTCCAGAGGATAGGGAGTAGAGGTTCAAGCTTTAGTACAAAAACATGCAGAATTAGTGGGGGTAGAAGCAACAGCAGCATATCGGGAGCAGGTGAAGGCAGAATTATTTTTGACGAGGTTAAGTGGCAAGTTTGTTTTAATAAAGTAAATTTAAGGAATTCATTCTGGGGATTCCATTACATAAGAATTCTAGAAGGTACATAGGATTTTCCATAGAGGAAAAATCGATAATTTTAAAGTAGTATCGTTTGGTTTGTCGGCAGAAAGGGAAAAACAATAAATGAGAAACAGACAAGTGTAGGGACTGAAGAAGAAGTAATATTTAAGAGTCAGGATAAAGGGATGATAAGTTTATTGTATGTGAGATAATAGAGATGTTAAGTATAGGTATAGAAGGGGGAGAAATAGGGATGAAGAGTATTAGGTTGGTGAGAAGAAAGACTTGGAGGGTCAAGAAGAGAGTTAGATTTAAATAGGATAGGGATAGAATAGGTGTAGATAGAAGAGTAGAAGTAAGTGTTTATAGAAAATAAAGCTAGGTATAGGATAAATATGGGAGATAATTAGGAATAGGTTTAGGATGAGAATAAAGAGTAAATGTAGGAACAAAATAAGATAGGTTAAGTATAGATATTTCATATAAGATTAGTGGAGAGTTAGGAATAGAGTAAAAGTAGGATAGGCATATAGGATTAGGTAGGGGGAAGTAAAGTATAGTGAAGATTAGTTAAAAGTTAGGAATAGGATAGGTATATAGGATGTATATAGGATTAGATGGATAAGTAGGATGAAGTTAGGGATAATTTCAGTTTATAAAATTAAGTGAGAGTTAGGAATAGGATAGGGATATAGGGTAGGTGTAAATATTTTTTTGGATTGGAGACAAAGTAGGTAAGTTAGATAGATAAGGGTAGAGAGAGATAGGCAATTTTTTTTCTAAATATTTTTTGGCAGTCTAAATGCTTTATATTTGCATTCAAATAAGTGGGATTATTTGTATTCAAATAGGGGGAAAATACTCATATTTAGACCAGGGTAGAAAATTAATGAATTACATAAAATAATTTTAAACACCGTGTATAAGGAATTTTATTAGATAATACGCTTTATTAAAACACCGTGGAGAATAAAAATTCATTCGTTTCAGTAAAAATAAGAGATTTAAATCATGTACAAGACGCTTTATATCAAAAGAAACAGTATTAACAAGCTCTACGTGTAATGTATTTATTCCGAGGAAAGAAACAAATGGAAATTACGTGCAAAATTTATATTAATTAACCTTATTTTAAGTAACCGGTATTAATCAAAACGTACAGATAATAATTGTAATTGAAGTTAATTTAACCGTTAGTAACATATAATATCTATAAAAACTTGAAAACCCAATAAAATACCATGAAATCAAGCTCTGAGAATTAATAGTATGTTTAAACACCTGCGTATTTTTAAAATCTCATTCTGCGTAAATGTTGCAGATAATTAATAGTTACAAAGAATCTTGGAGAAACCGGGGCTTAATATTCACGAGAAGGTGCGATACGGGGTTATTTAACCCAGATAGTCCACATGGACTGAAATAATCGATAATAAGGAATATCAATTTGCACTAATAAGAACAGGGTAGATAGAGACAGATAATATGCGCAAGACCGAGACACATATAGTGAAAAGGCGTGAGTAGAGCAACGTCATGGGGTTGCGATTGGTTGAAAGTAAAAGGCAAAATTGAGAGGTAGAAATAACATTTCTGTATAAAATTTAATTAGGTATTCTCAGACGTTGCGTGCCGTGTGGAAATTTTCTGAGATTTAAATGGGGCGAGTACAAAATTCGTAAAATCGCATGCCAGGCTACGGAATGGGAACATAGAATGACGAAATTCTAGAAACTGGCCGTTTTGGGGAACAGACCGACAGACAGGCTAACCGCTATATATACGGAGGTGAATATGAGGAAGCTCTCTTAGATCTTCGACTTGATTGAACGCGTTATACAGTGCTTTTAGTTTTCCGGTTTTAATATTAAATAATTTAAACAGTTTGCTCGAATATTATGTGATTTAAACAGCTTGTTCTTTACGTGCTACAATGAATGTACGTTAGTGCACTTAGAAAAGAAGATACAAGGTAATAAAGTTTAGTATCACAGTACCAATTGGTAAAATTTACTATGACAAATAAATACACAAAAGTAGGCAGTTTTGGCGTATCTTGGTGAAAGAAGTATGAATTTCTTTGTTATTTTCGGGGTATTAATACTTAAATGGTGCATAAACGTGTCTGGATCCACGAAACAAGGGTCAGATATACACAGATTAGTTCCGGAAAAGCCCTGAAACAACTTTAAATAAATGGTGATGGAGAAGATTTTAAAAGCGTTGAGAATCAGAAGCCATAAATATAACCCAGTTGGAATGGTGTGATTAACAAAAGGGACGATGTACATTGAAGCTACGAGTGCAGTAACCTTCAGGTAAATTATACTATTTTGTTTGAACTTTGATATTTTTGTGTGTGTTGAATAACTTTATAATTGATTTACTCAAAATGGACAGTAGTGAAATTGTACTAGCAATAAAATTTTAATTTTAAGGTGAAATTTGCTTGTTTAAGTAGAAAGGGGTATTTAGTATTGATGTTCTGGATTATGATGAAAATTTGGGTATGTCTTTGAGCTCAATTAGACGAACCTGGTTAATTAACGTAAAGGGGTGGTAGATGCTCCCTTTGTACTCTGCATATATTGTTATAGTAATTAGTAGGCATCCTACAAGGACTTTAATTCTGGATGCACATTAAAATGATAATAAATTTAATTTTGCAATTTTCCGATATTAAAATTTATGCTGAATTTTAATTTTGAAATTTTAATGAATTGTGAATATTGACGTAAATAGAGTTGACGTTGATGTTTGTGGTAGGAAGGTGTTTGTTTTTTTATGTATGAGGATGAAAGCTATCTAGAGGAGCAGCCGAGGCGATTAACAGAAGAAAGTCAATAGACCAACACAGTTAAGGTAATGAATAGCTTTTTGTAGGATTCACAGCATTCTTTGACGCCCAATTCGTAGGGGCTCGATTCGAAAAGCGGAGTACCCGGATTTTGGTGGTATCACAGCAATATATATAAGCAATTTTGTTATAATGTTTAAGACACATAATTGAAATCAACAATGGTACACTGGTTTATTTAAAAATAACAATACAGTTTTTAACAAAAATACATTATATCTAGAACAAGTTAAACATTTTTTGCATGCAACAAACAGTGGCAGTATATGACCCCACTTCTTCTCAACTGCTTCGAATTTAGAACGCCAAATTCGTCCATATTTCAACATTATTGGCAGGAAAATACTTAGAGATAATACGTTTTTTCAGCAACCTTTTAACAGAAACTACACCATTAATCATTGAAGTAAATGCATGTTGCATTTCCTCATTTGTTCCAGTAATAATCGCTTCAGCATTTATTTAAACTTGTTCTCGTATTTATGTAGACTGGACTCCCGTAATTATTTAAATTTGTCTCCCGTAATTGTTTAGTGCTGTTTCCCGTAATCATTTGGACTTGACTCCAGTGATTCTTTAGAGTCCTTTTTATTAAGGTTAATATTAGAATTTACATTAAAACACCTTTTGCTTACTTACGTTTTTCTATTTAAGGAGAAAACGACAAACCCATCAATCCTACATATTCAGCGGTATTATTTTACACGTCACAATTACTCACTTTACGTGGATATTTTTGTTTTAGAGACGTGAACTATACTTCATGATGAACTGATTTGTTTACAAATCTGGTCATATTTAAATGCACCGTCCATCTATTGACAAGCGCAAAGTTCGTTGTTTGTATAAACTTTCATACCAGGTTTTTGGATATCCCATGGTATTGTTGTTGTATATTAACATCAACGCGTTCCTCTTGTCACGTACGATTTCAAGTTAATAGCATTGATTCGCTTGGATTTTCATACTTCTAGATAAGTAAACCACTGTTTGTTCAAATAAATTTGGTGAACTTTGATTTTTAATTACCATGCCTTGCTTGTTTTAATAAATCAGGTGTCGATTTTAATTCTCTAGTCACGTAGACGAATACAATGTATGCATTAAATTATATGCGTTTGCTATCCTACGCATTATTAAACCTGCTTGTTTTAATTAGGATTCTTGATGTAATAATGATGTCTTATCCATGCATGTCGCATTTCAGCTTGCATTTATCTTATTTAACGACTTGCGGATTTGTTTTATTCAAATAAATCTTCAAAATATTTTTCATTAACTGAATTAATTATGATTATTATTTATATATAGGGCGTTGTCATTTACTTTCCAGTTTCATCATCGTATTTCTTGTTTTCTCTAGAAAACTGTGTCGTTTTCTGAGCCCTTATGAATTTTGTGTGGAGTGCGCTATACTCTTGGTCCTAACTACCCCTAAATGACTCTATTAACACAGCAATATATATATATATATATATATATATATATATATATATGTCTAGTGAATTCGTAACCTGAAGCTCTTCCTTGTAGAAGACGCCCGAAATTGGTTTATCGTTTAAATCCTGAAGCAAATAAGTGACAGGTTTTGCTTGTTGAATTTGCGTCACTTGAAATAATTCAGTAGTTCATTAGGTAAAAACCCTTTTATCAAAAACAGTGTTATATTTAAATATTCGCACTACATCTCCAATTCTAAGGAAGTTATCAAGTTATCAAGAATTAAAAAATATTACGTTATCAACACTATTTCAATTCTGTAAAGGTGAATAGAATTTTTATATTTGTTTACTTGTGCAACATTATAAATGAACTTTTTATGCGCATGACTGATCTTGAAAACTTGTTTCTTCGTTATGTTCAAGACACAATTAAAAATAATAAATGGTACACTGGTTTATTTAAAAATAACAATATACTTTTTAACAAAAATACATTATATCTAGAACAAGTTAAAAAATGTTTGCATGCAACAAACGATGGCATGATTTGATCTCAACTGCTTCAAATTTATAAAGTCAAGTTTGTTGATATTCACCACGTTATTGGCTGGAGAATACTTAGCGATAATACGTTTTTTCAGCAACCCTCTAACATAAACTACAACGTTCACAGGTATCATCCCTTGTAAATATAAATTCAAAAATGGAGTCTTCATCCCACTAGTGGAAGGCGTATCCCAGTCCAGACCATGTAGATGATTTTAAGAAAAATTGTTGTGCCTGGAATTCATCGCTTAACTGCTCACTCGTTAAAGACATGTCTAAAATATCATGCTTATCATACTTATCGCCTTCAGTATTCAAAATAGCAATCTCTTACACAAAAAAATCGCTTATATTCAAAACCTTGGATGTCCACAATATAAGTCATGTTCACTCGTTAGCAATTGTTTCACAAATGTCCAAAAAATTGGTAAACGCATGGTCCGCGAAAGACCAAGATACAGGTTCGAGTCCTGTCCGTGACCTTATATTTTCTATCTTTCGATTACTAGCTCGATTTGAAATGATCGTTTGGGCTTTGCATAAAAGGCTAAGTTATTATTTTATCTTAATAATTGTAATACGTTAGTATTTATCAACTTACCTTGTGTAATTAACTATCTAAAATATTTATATATTTAATACTTGGCTTATAGCCCTAGTTTTGAGCGTCACTTCCTGTCTATAACTGACATAAGTCAATATTAGATATGATTGACAAAAATGCCAAACGTAATTGAAGTTAGGTTGATGTATGGTTGTGTACATGATTTAGATTTGTAAATTTTCCTATTGTCGTCATTGGTCTCGGTGGCGTAATTGGGAAATGCGCTACATTTTTGATTTTCTATGAAGCTCGGATCAGAAAAATGTTGCTTTGTACTGATTTGGAATATCTGAATAATTTCTATAAATTATTATTATCAATCAAATAGTAAATATAACCATTTTAAATGAAACCTAAGGCAGAATTTAACACATGCCAAGTTTGTTTAGTTATTGATCGGGTTTATAATTACCTAAGTAATTTTATATAACGCCCACGCATTTACGGTTTAGTATATGCCTACCACGTTTGTTTATTGTAGGAACAACATGTTACGATAGCTAGAAAGCAATCGACTTCTGGCTTATTACTTTCCACTTCCTATGTCAAAATAATAGAGATCTAAGGCGTTTCTATTAACTATTCATGGGTCTATAGGGGGATTCTTTGATTCAACTGTACAAAATGTTATTATTTCAGTAGAAAGGTCTTACGGGATTTTAACTTTTACTTTTGATCAGAAGAAATAGGAAATTTATTGCTTTAGACGTAATAGAGTGTACCTTAATTAGTATAGAAAGTGGAAAATTTAATTGGTATAAGAAGAATTTTAACGGATTTGGAGTTTATTGAGCTTGGAAATTAATCAATACGGACCTTGGAAATTGTAATTGGCAAAGATATGTAGCTAAGATATGTCTAAAAATACGCTTCAAAGAATTTAATATGGCGCTTTTATTGTAAGCTTACTATAATCTCTAATAATTGTAATCTTTTTATAAAGGAATTTTTATTGAATGCAATTACAAGGTATGGCCATTATTTCATTCTGTAACAATGAATTTCATACTCGTAGCGTTTACAAACCTGCTATTTCGATATCTACATCAAAAACATGTATTGCTTGAAGTTATGGTGGGGAAAAGAAGGTGTTGTATCACCCCGAAAATTCACAGGATCTTTAAGTTAAATTTTTATTTATATTTCTGCATATCAGATAAAAGTTGTAACTGTACTACATAAAAAATTTAAATAAAAAAACACCTTTTGTATTTTAAAAAAAGAAAAACTTTAAGAGCTAATTACACACATATAGGTAATTCAGACAGGGCCAGAATTATCCCCCTCACAAATATTTGGAAACACCCGTCACAAATAAATTATTTGCTTTCAAAGCTTGCACACTTCCTTTGGATCTGCTTGCGTCCATATTTTTCCCATTTGTCTGGTATTATTTTTTTGAAATATGCTGCAGTAGAAGTAACTAAAAAACACCTTGAGGTGGGACTAATTGCAACAAAAATGATTTTTTTGTAAATGGTAAGTATCACGCACCTAATCAACATACTAAAAATATACATCAGTTCTATCGCACAAAATGCGTTTCTTTAGCCGCCTTCTAGGAAAAAACATCAAAAATGAAAAAAAAATCATAGAAAATCATATATAGTATCAAATTATAGGAAATTTCGTGCTGAAAAAGAATATGATACTGGTTTCTAAAAATCAAATCAAATAACAAAGTAGTAACCGACAAACTGAAAGGTTTTGTAATACAGAAACCATATTTTTACTATTTTTAACACACATTCTAAAAACATTTTTTAACTTTAACTTCGCTCACAATTTAAAAAAATGTTAAATTAAAAAAAAAATTACTATTTGATTATTTAAAGTTTTTTACATTAAACTCTATAATTTCAAAAAATTACACAAAATCATATCTCATTATGATTTTCATGTAACTCAAAATTGTCTCTTGTGTTTGTATAGTCCTTTCCACAATAGTTTTTGTAAACTACGGAACATGAAAGTTCATATCGACGGCATGTACATTTCATGGTGATGGTTCGTCAACTGTAATTTAACGGACACATTTATACGTATATATAGTAAAAATAGTGCTGTATAAAGATTGTGTTAAGAATATATGAAAAGTTTTTGCCGTTCTTTTAGAAAACGTGAGTAGAAATTGGGTAATTAATTTAAATTAAATATTTATAATGATATAGGGCTTCTAATCGACTTCCAGGCAAATTCTGGACTATTTCTGGTTTAATTCTAATCTGCGTTGAAAACAATTTTAATCTTTATTCTGAGATAATTCATAATACTAAGTAACCCACGAATGCAAGTGGTATTTAAGGGAAGAGATTCAAAGCATATGAAGAGAAATATAGAATAAAGCGAGAGGTGATTTTAGAAACAAGGGGTAACAGTACTTAAATATTGGTTCGATTGAAGACAGTAAGGGAGTGTTGATCCACAACACGAAGCAATATATCAAGATATCACAGGTCAGCTCTACTTAATTTTAAGGAATTTTTTCGATTTAAATTTTAATACTGAATTTATTCAATTTTTTCAAAACTTGTAAAGAGTCAACAGAAACATTGCATACGTTTAAACTTACGTAATAAATCATAAAGAGGTCTCGAACGTTCCACATTTTTTTGTAAAGGGTGTTGTTTTTGGTGACTTTAATTTAAATTGGAAGAATATAAATTTTGGGATAAATAATCCATATGATATTAATTGATTGAAAGGTGTAGGTAATCAAACAGGTAATCATAAAAGGGGTGAAAAAAAATTAATCATTGTAACGTTGTGCACTCTGTGTAGATTAGAAAGGGCTAGCCATGGCATAATAATAAGTAAAAGATTAAAGTAAGAAGACAGAGCGGTGGCGTTCAGTAAAACGTTTATTACACCGAGTACGCCGTTATCATATCAATATATATCCAAATGCAAGATATGTTTATTGTGCTAGCCACCGATTAAATCTTGCACTGTCAAATACCATGACAGTTTCCTCAGGTAGAAACTGTCTTGGTGCTGTCAATGAATTAGCCAACTTTTTTAGAAATCATCCTAATGCGTACAATACTCTTCACGATTGTTATAAATAAGCGACATATTTACCCGCCATATTGTAACATATACCGACCACGTTTTATCGGGTGATGCAATCGCTATCTAAGACAAATTTACATGCACAATTTAAGTAAAATCAAATTACTCACGTGATGGGTATCTCGGAACTTAATCTCAGGATCTAGCGGTGGGTTGTAGGTTACGCCATGTTGACCATCAAATTTGCTATCCGTCCGTCACGTAACTTTTATTACACTTGTAGGGCGTCGGAAGGAATAAGTACCAGGTACAACAAAGGTAAGGTACAGGAAACCTAAATACTTATTTCTAAAGAAAAAACACACACCAGTCAGATAGCTGTTGCCTGGTTCAGGTATCTTCGTTTAAATCCCGGCTTTTGACACTCGCGCACATCCGCATTCCCTCTGCGCAAACGCGACTGTCAGCGGCGACTGAAGTTAACGTTATTAATTTAAAAATGCTACATAGCCAGTTTGGCATGTAACAAGATGCTATTTTAGTATATGCTCCAGACAGCAGAAAAAAAGACTTCTCCATCTATGTGAAACCAGATTCATTGAAAGACATTTGTTGCGCTGTTCGAACCCATTTGCGTCAGCTTGGAAGAAATTTCTAAAAAATCGTGGAGAGTATCTTCTACAGCCTCAACTTTATTGGCGGCTGTTGTAAAAAGTGACTTCTTAATTAGCCTACTTGTATGTGACAAGATATTTAGCTTGACCCACCCATTGTCTGTGTTTCTTCAAAAACAACATTTAGATGTAGCGGCAGCTGTTGACCACGCAAAAATTGTTATAGCTAGTCTTGTAAAGCAGCGCGAAGATGCAGATATTGTTTTGAAGCAGATATTTATTTCTGCATCACATCTTGCACAAGAGATTTTTCAATCGAGCTTAAAGTTTCCAGACTGGCATCAAGGCAGAGTGCACGTACGAACCCTCAGGTTACTAATGTTTAAGAATATTACAAAGTGACTGTGTTCATTCCTTGCATTGACCACCTTATTCAAAATTTCTCAGCGCGATTCATTTCAAAAGAAGACATACTACAGACTTTTCAAGTGCTTCTTCCAACGTATGTTTCACTTGACAACGCAATTAAATTGGAGAGTTTAGCTTCTTATTTTGATGACAAAGTATCACTTTCTGTATAAAAGCAGAATATTTACTATGGTATGAAAGAGCTGCCACTATCGACACAAACTTTGAGGTTTTACGTGTATTGGAAAATTGTAATGCAATATATTTTCGGACAATAAACACCTCATCAGCTTTTTGGCTACATTGCCAGTGAGTACTGCAAGTGTAGAGTGATCTTTTTTTACGATAAAAAGAGTAAAATCGTTTTCTTGCAGTTTGATGAATGATGACCGTCTTAGTGCACTTGCCATGGTATCCTCTCACTGGGATATAGATGTTGACCATCATCGTGGCAAAAAATCAAGACTACTGCTTTTGTAAAAGAATTTGCCGAAATATAGTTTCACAAAAACTGTTTTATTTCATCGAATTCCAACAAGCCTCCCCCCCGCCCCCAACAATAGTCTGGCTACTTCCGAGGAGCTGATGTAACATTTGTTCGAAATTTGCCCGATTTAGAGATTCCATTGCTTGCTTTTGTTTATTGGATCTTAGCATAACACCATGCACGCCATTATTTCTTATGAATAAGAAACACTTAACAACCGTACCTTTTTTTCATAGACCGTTTAGTTTATTTGGTGTATGGTTCAACTCAGTTAATATCGACCGAAATTCTCCATCAACCAACTGCCAACCCCTTATAGTAGGATCAGGATTTTTCCAAATAAAAGCCTGCAAATGTACTCGAAGTAGATGTTATTTTGCTGCATTTAGTGTTGGAGGCAAACGAGCAATATCAAATTCTATTTTAGCAGAAGCTGTTTTCCTAATATACTGTTCATAATGAAGCACGTTTAGGTTGCTTGTGTCGATATTACCTCCATATAGTGACGCAATAAGTTTAAAACCAATTTCGACCAAATCTTCCTTAGAAACATATTCAGATGATCCAAAATGGGAAGCCCTTTTGCATAAGATTTTGGATTTTGAGATATTCTTGAAAGCGGAAGATTTACTATTGCCAAAACACACTAGTGATGTCACCCCCTATTAATGATTGAACAAAAAGTAAAGTTTTGCAAGCCTCGTGTCCGATAGAACGTTGCATGACTTGAATGTCGCGAATTTTATCTGACTGTTTGTAGGCTGCATTAAAATGTTTTTAGAAGAATGATATAGCAATAAGATTAAAATATCATCCCAAATAAAATTTGTGTTTTTCTTTAGTAAAACAGTTAATGATGCAACGATTGTACTATAATTGGGTATAAATTTACGATACCAACTTGCCATGCTCATAAGTCTTCGAAAATCTTTAACGGTCGGGGTAGGTATTTCTAAAATGGCTTTAATTTTTTTCAGGATCTACTAATAATCCATTCTCATTAACAACGTAAACTAAATATTTTAATTCCTTGTTACAAAAATGACATTTATCTTTACTTAACGTTAAACCTATTTTTAATAATTTTGTAAGTTTTTGTAAAATTTCTAAATGTGTTTCAAATGAGTCTGTTACGATTTTTATGTCGTCTAAATAATAAAATACAAACGGTTCTAATTCTGGGCCTAAAACAGTATCAGTAAGTCTCGACCAGATGCTTGGTAAATTTGAAAGTCCCATAGCTAAACGTGTAAATTCAAAAAGTCCTATTTGGTACAGTAAATGCAGTATATTTATATGAATCTTTATCAAATAGTATTTGAAAATATGCGGCTATGTCGAAATCTATCTTTCATCACGTAACTTATCTAAATTGAAGCTACGTAGGGAATGGGTTATGCATCTTTTTTATTACTTTATTTAATTTACAACAATCTACTACAATTATTATATTTGTTCTTGACCAGAAAAATTGGATTACTCCATGAAGAAGTACTTGTTTGAACAACACCTCATTTCAGCAAGTTATCTAACTTTTGATCCATATGTTTTGCGTAACTGGATAATATCTGTATTTGATTGATTCACTATTAACTTTAATTTTGTGTTTTACTAAATTTGTCCATCCTAATTTTGATAAATTACGAAAATAATTCGCTTTACTAATATCTAATTTTGATCTTTGTTCGGCTGTTAAATATAAGGTTGATTTGAGAACAGGTTCTTATCGTTCTATACTATCTAACTTTGAAGAAATAAATTCTTCTTTAAATATGTTGGAAACTATTCCCATTTCTTTCCAAAAGTCTCTCCCTAATACTATTGAGTATTGAACATCGTGTATTACTAAACCTTCAAAAATTACAAATTCTTCGTTTAATTTTATCGGTAATGAAACAGTTCCTAAAACATCTAAAATTTGTCCATTTGCTAATTGACATTGTTCCTCGGTTTTACGTGTTAATTTAAGTCCTACTTTTGATAATATTTCCCAAGCATGGTGTCCCAAAATAGTATCGGTTGCTCCTCAGTCTAACAATGCCAAAAACTCCAATCTTAATATATTTAACGTTACATGAGAACGTTCGTCTTATTCCTTTGATTGTTCTATTACATAACCGAGAGCATTATTTTATACTTCTGAAAGGTGTCAGTTTTTTCTTCGATTAAATTTCTCAGTTTCATAGTCGAAGTATAAAAAATACGAAAGCTTACACGACCTACATCTACAACAATATAATTTCCTCCTTGCATTTCTACACTGAGCTCGGTAATGTCCTAC
This sequence comes from Platerodrilus igneus, assembly GCA_036346225.1. Classification (NCBI taxonomy): domain Eukaryota; kingdom Metazoa; phylum Arthropoda; class Insecta; order Coleoptera; family Lycidae; genus Platerodrilus; species Platerodrilus igneus. The sequence continues at coordinate 3,329,181 of JARFIW010000500.1, read as the reverse complement.
TTGACCACTTTGTCAATTGGTTAAGTTTGAAGTACTGGGATTTTGATAATGTTTAAATTTCAAAATTTGGAGTCTAATTATCTGCCCAGTTTGTGTACTTTAGGAGGTTTCTGATATGCCAGATCTGTTTCTAAAGTGTTTGCATTTCAAGTTGGGGAGAAAAATTTTTATGAATACTTTATGTTTCGCTAATTTCGTTCCTAATTTAATTAATTCTTGTATGGAGTTTATATTCACTAAACATAACGATGATTGGTAAAATGGTAATATATTTTTCCATAAGACTTTAAGTTTGATTTTCACACTTAACGGTTCAGTTAAACGAGAACACATATTTGTTATAATGGATTCATGTTGTTTTTGAGTACGCGCCTTAATTTAAGTCAACAATTTTTCTTCATAATCTGGTGGAAGAAATTCATCTTGTAAAGCAATTTTTAACTCGTTCCAGTTATTTACTTAATGTGTATTAGCGCGATACCCTATTCATGCTTTACCAGAAAAAAGATCACATGCTTCGGAAAATAATTGAATATCTGACATATTTCGTGCTATTTTTAATTCTTCTACACTTTCCAAAAATGCGTTTACAGACATATCTCGTTGAAAAGTGATTGCCCATTTAGCAACAGGTGTAACTTTTTATATTACTGAATTATTTGAATCGGTATTTAAATTTGTATTTTCTATTCCTTAATTTTTCAAAATAATGGTTCTGGTTTTACGGAGGGTAGTTGAAGATTTAATTTTTCTTCAAAATTTCTTAATTCTGTTTCTAATTCTTTAAAAAAATCTATTTTATTGTCAATATCTACGTCTAAGGTGAAGCTTTTTTGTAATTTTACTTTTAGTTTGTAACGAATACGATTATCTGCTTCTTAAATATACGCTTTTGTTCCCTATACCTATTCAATAAATATTAAATTCCAATAGAAACAATATATTACGAATTCATACATAGAGCTCCATCTATATTTAAATATTCAAAGTAAAATTTAAGAACTCTTCTATTTGTATGTATCTTGATACAATATCCCCCTTCCTGCGTGTGATCGGATAAGCAACGTAGCCTCGTGGTCAAGCTTCATTTTGATATCGGGATGTAATCAGAATACAAGTGTTAACGTAGGCCTGCATGTTTTCAATAAAACATGCCGTCCCAAAAAGTAGTGAAGTGGAGTCGACGAATACCATGGCTTCATTTTTAGTTGTAGTATCGACCTAAGATAGTCCAGAATACATATCTACGGTAGGTGGATAATTCTCAAATTTACCTTTAAAATCGTTTGTTTTTCCCCATTTCTTTTCAGCGCAAGTAAGAATAAGTAGGAACTTATAATGAAGTACGAACTTATAACGAAAGTAGGAATTAATACGAATTTATATCGAAGTAAAGTAACGCAAGTATGAATTTATATTGAAATTAAGTAAAAACATATGGATATGCAAACACGTAATAAATTCTTTTGGATATTGGTTGTGCTGTAAATGCAGTTTTAAATGTTGCTATGCGAGAGGGTGGAAATTTCCACATATGCTTGGTTAGTATAGAGGTCAAGCTCGGACACATGTATCAGCTGCACACACCTATCATTGTAGGTACGTAGATGTTTAAAGAATTTGGTTGCCTAGCAGATATATAGCGGTGAGTCATCCTCAATTTTATAGCTATATCCATTTCAAGGAACAATCATTTACGGGGTACAAATAATTTTTGAAAATTCTATATATGTTTACTTAAATTTGATACACGAAATTTTTATGAAATTTTTATGGTCATTTAAATTGATACACTTATAATTTTATTCAAAATTTAATAAACGAATAGTGCATAAATGTTCTTATTATTTCCAAGGCATTTCTATAAGATAATTTTGTAGTTACAAGGTTATACCAAAATGTTCGTATAACTAAACATGTGATAGGTTGATATTTGTTTGCCACATTATAGTGTATAACATATTTTGACAATACACCTGAAGTACAGCTTAATACAGAATAAGTGTTTTTTGACCTTTGATTCTTTCAAATATATCAATTAAAAATATAGCTCTGTAATCTATATAAAAAAGGCTGAGCATTTAACTTAATTTTTGTAAACTCGAACAGGATCCTATTCAAGTATCATGATTAAACTGTAATATAAAAATGAAAACCATATATTTCTTATAGAGAATTAACGTGACTTATTCAATTATAAATATCCTATAAGTATTCAGAGATTAATGCTAGATCTTAATAAATTAATTGTTTCGAAAGTCTCCGTACAGATAACTTTGTACAAGCGATGAATATATATTTTTTTAAATTAATAGAAAGAATTATAAGTTGTCGTAAAGCTTTCTTTCATTGAAGTCAGCAGTAATTATTCCATAGAAGCAACCAACCACATTTATAAATTTTTTGTAGAGAAGAGAGATATATTATTGGCGTTGGTTTAAATTTTTTTGAAGCATAATTTTCGCTATTTGATCTTTCTTTACTTTAATTTTTTTGTGATAAAGTGACTAGGCTCTAACGTAGCCCTAGTCTAAAATTATTTAGAAGTGATTAAATTTTCAGGTTGTACGAGGAAGTCATTCCCATTTCAGATTGCAGAGTCAAAAGTAAGTATTTTTTTTAAATGTTGCTCGTCTTAAGGATTTTTTTTGTTGAAAATTTCCGTATCTGATCTTCGGATAGATTCTCTTTATAACATTCATCAAGATAATACGGTGGCGTCCAATAAAATCTCTTTTTTTCGTATACCATCCTACGACCCTAGCTCATAGCTCTGCCCTAAGTTGAAGAAGCTTAGCTGTCTGGAAGATCTCATTAGAGGGACCTTTTTCTCTCAAAGCCATTTATCATCCTTTTTACCCTGGGCTTAAACGTTAAACAGGAACCCCTCATAATCTATCGAGGCTCTGCCGCCTATAAGGTAAAGCAGACACACTATTTACCTTTTGAGGAATTTAGTATGTAACAAGTTTCTTCCTTAACCTTTAAAATATCTCTTTCCTTTTTATAATTTTCAATTAAATTTTCTAGCTCTATCTGTAACTGATTTCTATATTCGTCATCATCTTCATCATTGAGACTACGTGATAACTGAGAATAACAATATGCTATCTTGGATTCGATCTTTTCATAATTCCCCTGCAAATTAATTTGGGTTAATTCTAAAATATTCTCCTAATACGGTCTTTACCGCTGTAATGTCATCTATAAATTCAAAAAATGTTCATCTACCTTTGTTTGTATTTTAATAATTTTCCTCAACATTTTTCGTTATTTCGTTACTGACAAATTTTCTATGGATACGTTCCTAGCTTGTAATTCGTAAATCAATTTAGTTTTTAATAAACGATCTATATTATATGCAAATTTCATTTTTAAATCTTTACATTTTGTCGTGTCTAGTCACAATTGGTCAATTTTTTAAAAATCTTACAAGTTAATTTTTCTTACAACAAAATACTTGCAAGGAAATTTTCGTTTTGTTTGCTCAATAAAAAAATGACAACTAATTTAAAAAATTTTAAACTCACAAAGCTCGCAGCTAAAGTGTAAAAATTATTATAAAACATTTAAAATCAAAATCAATTTCACGTTGGACACTAACATTTATGTTACGGGTGTTTGAAGCATTAAATTTATACATTTGCAATTGCCCAAAAGGGACGGGATTGCCGTAACAAAATAAGGGTGCACCGGTCAACTACAGTGTTGCAAGAGTGAGTTCTTATAGTATTAATTACAGTAGTAGTAGCATATCGCTATCACTACAACAATGTGCATGTACGAGGGCCATTTTTTTTCAACCACTGATCGCTCCGTGCAGACGCTACGCGGGTAGCAGAAAGCGCTGTAGGCGACTGCGCAGCTCTTGCACTACATACTCCGCCATTGTTGACATTCAGGCGTCAGTCGGCGTTGTGCTACAGCCACGTAAACATGTCCGCTATTATTGATGTTCCCGCCAAGTGTGAAGTGCGAAGTGTGATTTGTTTTCTACAGGCTGAAGGCCATAGTGCTGCAGAAATCCATCGAAGAATGAGTCGTGTGTATGGAGAAAACTTTATGAGTGATGGTGTTGTGCGTGAATGGTGTCAAAAGTTTAAAGATGGCCGTAATGATGTGCATGATGAAGGGGGCCAAGGGCGCAAATCTGTCGTTTCAGATGACCTGGTTCAACGTGTTGACAGAATGGTTAAAGAAAACCGCAGATTCACCATTACTGTTTTGGCTACGGAATTTCCAGAAGTTTCAAGGCCTGTTTTGTTCTCTATTGTTACTGAACGGTTAGGCTACAAAAAACTTTGTGCACGTTGGGTCCCAAAAATGCTGACGGACGGCCACAAAACTCGACGAATGGCGTCAGCGTTGGACTTCCTTGAGCATTATCATGATGAAGGAGACAACTTTTTGAAATCAATCGTGACTGGGGATAAAACCTGGATTCAATACGACACACCGGAAACAAAACGACAATCACTACTATGTATGCATTCAACTTTTCCAGTCAAACCAAAGAAATTCAAACAAACCTTCAACAATAGAAAGACCATGTCTACTGTGTTTTGGGACCAACAAGGTGTGTTGCTTGTGGAGTTTATGAAGCCCGGAACCACAATCACTGCAGCTGTTTATTGTGAAACTTTACGACGGTTGCGTAGAGCCATTCAGAACAAACTAAGAGAAAGCTGACCGTTGGAGTTGTTCTGATCTACGACAATGCCCGTCCACACACAGCTGGACCAACTCAACGGCTTCTCGAACAATTTGGATGGGACATTTTCGATCATCCGCTATACAGTCCTGACTTAGCACCAAGCGATTTTCATCTTTTTCCTGACCTGAAGACGTGGCTTGGTAGGTAGAAGCGCTTTCAAACCAATGAGGACTTTCAAACCAACGTCAAGGACTACTTGAATTCATTGACGGCAACTTTCTTTGAACAGGGTATTGAAAAGCTTGTCCACAGATATGACAAATGTCTTAATCTCTTCGGTGATTATGTCGAAAAGTAACCGTAATGTGTACCAATCTTTTGGTAATAAAATTATTGTTTTATATGAACTTGTCTTTTATTTATAGCCTATCGGAGGTTAAAAAAAAGGCCCTCGTATTAAACAAAATTGTTAAAATTCTATAGAAGTTCATTCTTCATCCAATTAATCTTATATTCACTTACAGTTCTAGTTTCACAGTTATTTCCTTTAACAGTGTTACCTTGCAGATTCTAATTTTATTTAACCAAGAAATCCTCTCCTCCTTTAGGGTCTCGAATTCCAAAATATTCTACTGGAAAACAAACCGTCCCAAACTAAATTTGTTCGTTGGTTATGTCGAAAATCCTTGTACCCTCATTATTATTTCATAATTAGTAGGATATTTACGACAAACCCAAATTTCTACTTTTTAGTTTAACCCCTTATCTATTTGTATTGATCACTCGGTATGAAAATTAAACTAAAAATCAAATCATATAAAACTTTATTAAGAATACAGAAATATTTGCATTTATAACCGTACATAAATATACATTAGATGTTCTAACGACTTATATCCTAACATTATTATATCTTCAGTATCCCTTAATCGAGTTATGTCTAATCGGCAATGTTAAATATGACCCAGGAATTAAGTGAGTTTTCTCTCTGCGGAGCAAAGCTTCTCCTTAACGATAGTGTAGACATGGTGCTTGGGACACTGAATTAAGTTCTAACTTATAAATACACCCTTAAAGTCTTTTACGCAGCCGCATAATCATCAAGGGAAATTTTATTACTTATTATGGATATCTTAATTGTTTTTGTCTTCTTGGTAACATTGAAGTCATGGATAACAAATGATTGTTCTTCTTCTTCGGCTATCTTTAAAATCCTCGTCGCATACATCTTTAATCGGAATCCAATAAAGTCTGTCATAAGTCGTCCATTATTTTCATGCTTCATCACTTCAATACTTTCTGGTTAACCAATGGAATTCCATAAATGTTGTTGCAACGATATTCCGTTGCGTCAAGGTATCCAATACAGTCCCGTCTCGTTAAGGATTGTGGTTTATCATTTTGTAGATCAGATTATCTGTATCTGTGTAGAAAACAGGGCATATCACTATATAGGCCTTTATAGTTTTGCACAAGCTTTACGTTGCAAGGTTTTGTATATTTTCCATCATTTTTTTGAAGACTGCATTATTCGTCAGTTTGAATAAGTTTTTCTCAAATTAATTTTTTGCACGTTTCCGAAGTTCAGTATTTGGATCGATAAAGGATTTTAATCAATATCATCATCATTAGGTCTTCAGTCATGCAACTGGTTAGACGCGTACCTCTATCGTTTCCTATACTGAGCTAAACTACACATTTCCCTGATATTCCCACAACCTACATCTTTCACTATCTGCGTGCAATAGTGTGATCTAGATCTACCTCTAACCCCCCCCCTTTCCTATATCTGTCTGTAATATAACCTGCATTATTCCCAGATGCCTTAGTACGTGTCCTATCCTTTCTATTTTTGATATTCTTTTTGTTTTCACGAATATCTTTCTTCCCCTACTATTTCTATAACCTCTTTGTTATTAACTTTGTCTGTCCATACTATCATCATCATCATACATATGAAACACCACATTCCAAAAGCGTTCTACCTTCTTCCTGTCAGCTTCTCATACTGCCCTCATTTTAACACCCCCATTTCAACCAACAGCTTAGTTTTCTCGTTAAGGTTGTGACTACAGGGTAAGTCTACAAATTGTACCAAGATGGCGTGAGAGAAATACAAAGATTATAATGGTTGTTATTGTGTAATGCGGAGGTTATGCTGTAGGCTGTTTCCTAATCATCCTAAAAAATTTTCATATTTAAATACACTCTTACGTTAATCTTTAAACGAAAATGGTATCTGTATATTCAACAATACTAATACCATTTTGGGAATTGTGACTTAATGGTTTTCATTAATAAAAAAATATATATATACAGGGTAAGTTCTAAAATTTGGGGTTGGTGCTTTTAAGTCAATTTCTAAAAATGGCCTCTATAGGCTGTTTCCTAATCAGATGCCTGCATTGTATTGTTTTATGGCTTGATTTAATTCGTTTGACGTTCTGTCGCCAATTTTTGGCCGCAGTATATATAAAAAAGAGGATATGTATATATAATATGTCAGTTAGGGAATGATAGGGAACGTTAGGGACAAATTTAGGATAAAATACTTAGATCAGGGAGGACGAATTTGTAAATTTATTAAAGCAGGCAAAATAGCTGGATTCACTATTAATACATTTGGCAAATGCTTAGAAATTTGAATCCATTTTAAATTAGCTAACTAGATTTGGATAGTTTTAAGTCAACCCTTCGGGTCGCACTGGTAAGCAGAGCCGGCGTCTGCTATCCCGTATTACGGATCCCTCCCCCTCCCCCTCTCATTTTTGCTCGTCTTGTTGATCGGGTACACTCTAAAGCCAACGCTTAGGGATACCTTTATTTAAATCCTGTTTTTAGTTTTTGTTTCAGTCTGTTAAATTTTTGGTTAGGGTGGATTAATTATGAAGTTAGAATAAATTAGAAGCACGTTTATTTTTCGCGTTTAAACCCAATGTAGGACCTTCGGGTGGAGCATTGGGGACGTGGCCGCAAGTATAGCGGCCCTTATTCAAATTATAATGTTTCCTAATCAGAAACAATCTTTTTCATATTTAAATGCACTCTTAAGTTAGTCTTTTAATTAAAATGGAATCTGTAAGCTGTTTCTTGATCATCTTGAAATTTTTCATATTTAAATGTAATCTGAAATTAATCTTTAATTTAAAATGGAATTTGCTCATTTAACAGTAATACGAGACGTGCAAGTATTAATTTCGATTGACTCGGTAATATAACGATTAAAGCACCTGCTTTGTATGCAGGCGACCTGGTTTCGAATCTGGCACGAGTCGAATTTTTTTTCTCTAAGAAACTGTGGAGATGTGAAATGGAAAGAGGTGAGGTAGGAGTTGGAAAGTGGTAAGAGATGAAAGGTGTGAGGTGGAAAGTTGTGAGGCGAGAGATGTGAGATGGGAAGTTATGAGGTTGGAGGTGAGGTGGCAAGTGGCGTGGTGGAATGCGGAGTGAGGTGGAGTAAGGTGGGTGGTGGGGTGAGGTGAGTAGTGGAGTAAGGCGGGAGGTGGAGTGATATGGGAGGACAGCACCGCCATACTGCGCCAGACTGCTTAAAAACACGCTACTATCGTGGCTCTGCATTGAGTGCTCCTTTATTTCTCACAAACCCCTTAAGTGGTAGAATAAGTTCAGTTTTGAAATACTAGAATGTTTGCCAAACTATTAAACCATGCAGTTCACTTTACTACAGCTTACGTTAAGTTTCTTTCTTTTATAAGGTGTCTATTTAACTTTATACAAAATATTCCCATTTTAAACGAGTAGTATGAAATAAAAACCAGTTCTCGTAAAAGTAATTCTGCCCTGAATGAATGAGTACCACTATACACTACTTCTTAAAAAAACTTTCCTAACCAAACAGTTGAAAGGGACAAGAGTGTATTAATAAAAAATGGTGTAAAAGAAGTTATACAGAAAAATATTTTCAAAATATTAAACTTTAAGGTACTATGTATAATCCGTAGAAACCGGCATTTCTTAAGTTCCATATTAAGATTATTTTATACATTAAACAATGCATTTATGTTTTGGGTTAACTTTGGATTAATTTCGAGGTATTGGTGGATGTCAATTGTCACAAAGACTAATAAAATCACACACATTGTGTAAACTCTCGAGCTTTTCGAATTCAATGTTGAGAAATTTTTTAAATCAGAAATTTGTTCAGGTATAATATTAGTTGAGTGCCCTCGATATATGCACTTACAAGAACATTTTAAACTTCACATAGTGATCTACATAATTTGTATTTTTTTCCGTATAGACGTATATCGATGTAGTTTTGTAGTTTAGTGTTTGTTTCGCATTCTGCTGTTTATTCAAAACTATCATTGATATCAATGTCACCTTATGATCATCATTATCATTAGGTCTTCAGTCCTGGAACTGGTTAGACGCGTACCCTCATTGTTTCCTATTCTGAGCTAACCAAAACATTTTCCTGAAATTAGCACAACCAATACCTGTAGTTGCTTATAATAATCATCACGTTTAAGCAAAGTTATTTCTTTTCGTCATTAATTTTGCACCTTGGGACTGGTTGGACGCGTACCGCCATTGATTTCTATTCTGCGCTAGCCTACACATTCCCTGAAATTCCCACAGTCTACATCTATCACTATCTGCATGCGATAGTCTGATCTAGGTCTACCTCTATCTCTACCTCTTTTCTCCTATCTCTGCTTGTAATATATCCCGTACTATTCCTCAAAAATGTTTTGGAACGTATTCTGCTCTTCTATTTCTCCTATTTTTTTTGTTTTCTACAAATATCTTTTCTCCTCTATTATTTCTATAATCTATTTGTTATTAACTTTGTCAGTTAATGCTATCATCCTCATACATCTGAAGCACAACATTGCAGAAGATTTCTATTTCTTTCTAACTGCTTTTTCTACTACCCGTATTTTATAGACATACTGTGCTGTGCTCCACACATGCTCTCAACAATTTTCCACACTATGCTAGGAACAGTTTTTTCTTGCATCTATGTTTGTTGTCTTTTATTTTATTTATTTATTTATTTATTTATAGAAAAAAAATACATCCGACAGACAAGCCAATTACAGGATGTATACCAAAAAAAAATAACAAAATAAGGTACATTTCATATGCAGCAACACAAATTATAATAAGTCCCTATATCTATAGCATACCAGCTTTTAATTGTGGCAAAGAGTCACAAAATAAATCAAAATTGTCCCGAATATCAAAATAATTTAGAACCATAACATTAACAGGAGAAAATTTCAATATATTTGTTCTAGGAGTTTTTACATAAAATAAAGACACTAAGCGAGTTTTAACGTTGGGTACATGAAAGTAAAGGTGACCTAATAAATTGGGACAGTTAATCAGATTATTAAGTAACTTATACAACATACTGACTGAGTAGAATTTTCTACGTGTACGTAGATCGTTTAATCCAAACCTATTTAAAAGAACATCCTGAGGAAGGCCACGCTGAGGATAAGTACCATCAGACTTAAACCACAGAAACTTAGCGTATCGTCTCTGAATTTTCTCTAACACCCAACTGTGTACTTCATATCCTGGGCTCCAAACAACAGAGGCATATTCCATCTTACTGCGCACAAATGCATTATACAGGGCAGAGATAGTTATAGATTGAGAAAGATGATAACCATTTCTGAGTACAAATCCCAAATTTTGTACGCTTCTTTTGAATGGTTGTAATGTGTTCAATAAAGGTAAGCTTTGAGTCAAATTTGACACCGAGGTCTTTTAAAACGCTACACTTACTAATTGAAACATTCTCAATGGTGTATGTGTAAGAAATAGGATTAATCTTACGTGTATAGCTAACGGTAAAGCACTTCGAGATATTTAAAGGTAGATTGTTGTTACTACACCAATAATACAAGCTAGCTAGATCATTTTGAAGTTTCCTGCAGTCATCTGTTGATAATATAGATGTAAACAATTTTAAATCATCAGCATAGAGAAGAGAACAACAAGACAAATGACGAACGATGTCATTAATGAAGATTATAAATAACAAAGGCCCAAGAACGGAGCCTTGAGGTACACCGGATGAAGCTACAAAGTCAAACGACTGATGACCATGATATTCCACGCACAGCTTACGATTACTTAAGTATGATTCAAAAAATCTTAGGAAAGATAACGTGAGTCCAACTTTAGAAAGTTTAGAGATTAAAATTCCGTGATCAATTCTATCAAAGGCTTTTGAAAAGTCAGTATACAAAACATCAACTTGACCTCCATTATCAAGTTGTTCTGCAACATATTGAGTGAAGCAAACAAGGTTAGTAACTGTAGATCTACCTGGTACAAATCCATGCTGCTCAGGGCATATTAGAGACTTAACATGAGATGCAAGTATATTATAAATAACAATTTCAAAGACTTTTCCAAAATTACACATAATTGTAATAGGCCTATAATTTTCAATTTGTAACTTTGAGCCTTTCTTATAAACCGGGCAAATTTTAGAGACCCTCCAACATTGCGGAAATTGTTTCATTTTAAAAGCTAAATTAAAGAGTAAGGTAAGTGGTTTAACAAAATCACTGCACAATCCTTTACTAAGAAGGCAGGTATATCATCCACTCCCTAGTGTCCTTAGGTTTTAGTTTCATTAGCGCCTTTAAAACATCAGCATCATTAAGAAATGGAATTCCGCAGCTAAGAGCATTAGTGGTATCGTCCAGTGAATTAGATTCAAAGTATGTGGACTTGATATAAGAAGCATGAAAACGAACCAAATGCATCAACTATGTGTTGCGGATTACTAAGAGATCTATTGCCATAGCTCATGGTATTAGGTATTCTGCTGGTTTTTTTTTGAGCATTTATATAGCTCCAGAAGCGATTGGGGTTACCTGGTATGCTACTTTCTATTTTTATTAAATAGTTTTGATTGCACACGGAAATGTCATGTTTAATTTTACTTCTCAAACAACTAAACTGATCATAAGCATTCCTGTCAAGAGTTCTTTTGTACAAACGTAAAAAACGATTTTTAATTTTGATATTCGAGACAATTTGTCGATTAAACCAGGGTGGTAGGTTAGCATTATCACGGTAACCTAATTTTGGTACATATGCAGCAATCACCGAATCTAAGAGTAAATAGAACATATTACAAGCTTCATCAATATCACTGAATTCAGATAAACTATCCCAATTTATGTTGCAAAGATCACTGTACAATTGAACTAAATTTGCCTTCTTATAGTTATATACAAGTTTATGTAACACAGGAAAATGTTTTTGCCCCTGAGACAGGGACAGCACTATGTCCAATGGTGGATGGTGACCATCTTCAGGAAGAAATGGGTCTAGCGACCGTGTGACAACAGTATTCAATTCACTGAGCACCAGGTCAAGCAGCCTACCGTTAGCATTGAGAATAGAATTAACTTGGTGTAAACCTAAATACGCACAAAAGTTGTCTAATGCAGTAATGTTGTAAGTACTCATTGATTTGTTTAAACGACTAGAGTAGAAAGTAGGTAAATTGAAATCACCTAATATTAATAATTTGTTTTCACAGTGAGTCCATTCAGAGTTATTAATAAAGCTATAGAATACATCGCGAGTTTCATAATTAGTAGCAGGAGGAAAATATACGACGAATATATATAAGTTACATGTTTGAATTAATAGTTTCAGACCTATTATGTCAACTGTAGGTATCAGAGAAGATAATTCAGATACCTCAATTGCGTAATAATATAATCCTTTTTAGTGCTAATAATACACCTCCTCCAGTTGCACGGTTAGTGAGCGCAAGCTTACGGTCGGAGCGAAACACCACCCAGTTTTCATGAAACATTTCAGCATCGTAAACAGATGGATTCAACCAGGTTTCAGAGAGTACTAAGACATCATAGTCAGCTTCAATCGAAAAATTAAAAGTGCTTGAAGCTTAGTATTTAAACCTCTAACGTTCTGATAAAGCACTCTAAACGATTTGTTTGGATCATAAGGATTACTTATTAATTGCTACTTACCCAACATAGAATTTCTGTGATGGGTAACCTTTTTTTGATAAACAGTGCAGTTGGTATGATCCCACGCACAGTGATCAGTATTTGCAATTCTAGCGTTAACACAGTTAATGCAACGTGTTTTGGAATTTGGGGGACAATCTTTAATTTGATGAGATAATGCGCATTTTGGACAAGCAATATTTCTCGTACATAGCTTTTGATGGTGATTGTAACCACAGCATTTATAGCATAGATCAAGATCAACTGCATCGAAGACAGAGCATACATCATAGCCAACAAAAGATGCTGTAATGCAATGACTCTGTTATAAGTCTCAGAATCAAGTTCCAATATAGCCTGAAAGATTTTCTCATTCTTCTTAGTAGCCCAAATTCTCTCAATCTTACAATTAGAGGACAAATGAAAACATCATTTTGTGACCTAAGTAATGACAATAGTTCATCTGCTTCATATTTTCAATCATCCCGACTACTCTAATTTTAGGAATATTAGCGCGTACACGTTTCACATCGTAGGATTCGGAAAGCCTAGCATTTGCAGCAGTTAGAAATTTGGCCGCATCATCAGCATTACTACAGCCAATAAGAATTCCCCATCTCTAGTGTTTTTAACCCTAGATACGTGTATATTCAGTTGACTAGGCTTTATATTGGTCATAAGATCAGTCTTAGTTTGCAAATTGTTCTGAGTAGAGTCCTTTGGTTTAACAATCACCATGGAATGAGGAACATTGTTAACTATTTGAGTGTATGATGGTTTCTCAGAACTAAGTGGAATCATTGTTTTAATTTATCATTAGCTAAAACCATGATTTCTTCTTTAACAACAGAAAACAGTGATTCAATGTTTTAACAACATCATTTAATTTCCATCAATAGATTCTGAGAGATATTTGTTAAAATTAGAAGCAGCAGAATAACAATCATTGCAGTACCATAAGAGTCCATACGATTTCAAATTTTTGAAAACATCAGGTGGAATACCTACACAGCTGATATGATAACTATTCTGACCACAAAAGCCGGCACAAATAACACCTGGTTTTGAGCGGCTAATCTGGGAATCACACGTTAACCAAACCATGGTATTAAATCCCGTTCATCATTTAAATAAATTCCTATTAACGATAACGTTAGGCTAACAAATAAATGGATGATTCTACAATTACAAGCCATATTGATGTCCCTGTGTTATTATATGGGTTAAGAGTATTTTTTAAAACCACTTTATTCTTATATTATTGTACATATCTTCAGTAATAGTGACTATGTTTTGAACATTTCTTAAACTTCCCATTATGTAATTAAAAAAAAAAATTTAATCAAATTGTCATTAGCGTGGCTGTCCCTCATGTGAACCTAAATTATGAAATGTTCAATATATATATTTATAGCTAAAACTGTTGTTACTGTATCATTTATATTAGTGAACTAATATAAATCAGAATAAGGGAAACCATTTTTGTGTTTATTTTACTCTATCTAGTGCCACAAATAGGGCACCAAGGATGTCCCTCAAGGTTTCTGTCATTAGCATGGACATTTTTTAAATATCAACCAAAGCTATGGAATTTATGTTTTAAGCTATATATCACTGCATATATCAGTCTTGTTCAACAACCATTCTGAAAGTGTAGTTGACCTGCTTGTTTGTTGTTCATTGTGGTCCTAGTTATAATAAATGTGTCAACAAGTTTGATAGTTCATAAATTAGGTGTCATTAGCATGGTCAAGTTTTAACAAAGTTGGAAAATAATTACAATCTACTACTGTGGCTAGGTAAGTACCATATGATACGTAAATAATCAACATGAATTTGTAGTTTCTTAAACATAACACCTGTGATTAAAATGCCTACTATCTTGATTTTTGTCATTAGCATGGGCAGATGCTTAGTCATTAGCATGGACGTACTATATCCATGCTAATAACTTGTGTCCATTCTAATGACACTGTTTCAGGATTTTGTTATTTGAAGTCCTTTGTTTAATGAAATATATATAGATATATATATATATATATATATATATATATATATATATATATATTGGCGACCCAAAAGTGAGGCTCGAGTTCCAAATAAAATTTTTGTGATTTTATTCCAGGAAACTGGCGATCTGAGAGAGAGTTTTGTGTGTGTATAAATTTAAGAGTATTTTAGAGTGTGTGAGTGATTAGAACGTATGCAGAGAAAAGAGTGGTTAAGGAGTCAAGGAGTGGAAATTGGAAGTGACGATAGTGCATTGTGTGAGAAAATTTCTAAAATGGAAGATGCTGGAGGCAGTAGAGATCAGTCGAGGACGGAATCAGGGGATCAAGGAAACGAGATGATATTGAGAATGTTAGAGAGGATGAGTGAAGAATCTAATAGAGCTAGGGAAGAATCGAATAGAGCGATGGAGGAGTCCAATAGAAAATTAGAACAGCTAAGCGATGAATCTAATAGAGCTAGGGAAGAATCGAGCAGGAAGTTAGAAGAGATTAGAGAAATGAGTGAGGAATCGAATCGTAAGTTTGAGCAAATTAGTCAGAAAATAGATAAGACGAATCAAGAAGTTTCAGAATTTAAAATAGTCTTACCGTAAAGATGGGGAAGTTGAAAATAGGGTTGAAAAAATGAACGTGATATTACAGGTCTTCGACAGGAAATGGGACATTTAAGGTCCGAAGTACGCATTTTTTGTGAAGAAGAGATTAATGTAAAAATGACTGAAGTAACGGACTCATGTAGGGATCAGTTAGGCAGGGTAGAACGTGAAGTTAGTAGTATTAAATACAACATGTCAAATTTAACGGGGATGGTCCCAGATTTTATACAGGTGGAGTATCATTGGACCAACACATGAAGTTTTATGGCGATAACAGGGTAAATCCACAAATTTTTATAAATAGTGTAAGAAATCTAGTGGGAAATTTATTTGACGAACAGACCAAACTAAATACGATAAAGGCTTTATTAAAGGACAACGCGGAAGCATGGTACAATTTGGTAGGACAGGACATAGACACGTATCACGACTTTGAAGACAAATTTTACAACATTACTGGAGTGATCACAAACAGGATCAGATTAGGGACGACTTGATTACAGGAAAATTTAAGGAGAGTTTGCAGGTTCTAGGAGCAATATGCCATCCGCAAGTACAGTGTGGCCAAACAACTGAATCCACCATTGACGGACAGACAGATTATTAAGTACCTATCACGACATTTTGAACTGGAAATTAGACAACACGTGGCCTTACAAAACATCACAGAACGGGAGACATTTTAGAGTATTTGCAGAGATATGACGATGTATGTGTAGGACGGACAAGAGATACGAGAACGAAACGTTAACACAGTTAGGTTTGACAACAGGACACCGAATTATCCGAGACGGCCTGACTACAGCAGAAATTTTCGACCGAATTGGGAACGACGAGGACAGGAATACAGGAGCAATAGTGCGACTAGGGGACCGACGCCAAGACCTAGTTACACGCGACAGAACAGTTTACCGGAAGTAAACAGGACTGTGACCAGCACGCCGAATAGAGACAGGGACACGGATATTAACACGAGGAGGACGTACGCACAGGTTGTAGAAGGACAACCAGGACCAAGCACGGAAAACAGGATGAGACAGGATTTTTAGAACGTGACAGACCACTAGATTTCTGTGTAAATGTATATGAACATCCACGTGAATTTTTCAAAATTGAGGAGGAAGTAGAGCCAGAAACTGTAGAAAAATTATATTTGCCAATTATTAATTTAGAAATTTTTGAAAATAATGTAGAAGTATTACTTGATACAGGGGCAGAGGCGAGTTTAATATCGGAGGAATTCGTCAGCAAAATTAGGGATAAGGTTTGTGATAGAATTATGCCTATAAAGCGTAGTCATTTAGTAGCTCCAAATAAAAAGAAGTTTGCTGTAGTAAATAGTGTTGTGGTGCTTAGGATAGATATAGGAGGTTTAAGCTGTGAACAGGAGTTTGTAATTGTACCTGGACTGAAGTTTCAGAGCATTTTAGGTGTTGACTGTATGATGAAGTTAGGGTTTTGATAGATATGGAACGGAAGGTAATAAGGATTAAGGATAGGGTAGTGCCATGGAAGGGCAGTTATGAAGTCACAGAGGATGACACTGGGTTTAGTATTAATGTAGTAGAGGTAGAGGATGATGAAGTAAAACAGATCAACACGATAAGATGTCCAGAGGATAGGAGAGTAGAGGTTCAAGCTTTATTACAAAAACATGCAGAATTAGTGGGGTAGAAGCAAGCACAGCGTTAGGCTATGAGCACAGATTGAAGTGGATAATTCAGAACCGTTCAACGCAAAGGTTTATCCAATTCCAGCAGCATATCGGGAGCAGGTGAAGGCAGAATTAAATAAAATGTTGGAAGATGGCATAATAGAGGTATCAAACACTCATTTCATAAATCCGTTGGTGGTAGTAAAGAAAAGGATGATAGCATTCGTTTATGTTTAGATGCACGAAAATTAACCAACGGACCAAACTGCAATTCCATTGTCCACCATCCATGGACACACTTTTGACGAGATTAAGTGGCAAATTTATTTTTAGTAAATTAGATTTAAGGAATTCATTCTGGCTGATTCCATTACACAAAGATTCTAGAAGGTACACAGGATTTTCCGTAGAGGGAAAAATCGATAATTTTAAAGTAGTATCGTTTGGTTTGTCGGCAGAAAAGGAAATAAGAATAAATAAGAAACAGACAAGTGTAGGGACTGAAGAAGAAGCAATATTTAAGAGTCAGGATAATAGGGATGATAAATTTATTGTATGTGAGATAATAGGGATGATAAGTATAGATATAGAAGGGGGAGAAATAGGGATGAAGAGTATTAGGATAGTGAGAAGAAAGACTTGGAGGGTGAAGAAGAGAGTTAGATTTAAATAACTTGATGAACAAAGGATGGAGATATGTGAATTTTAGTATAGATATAGGAATAGTAATAGAATAGGGATAGAATAGGTGTATATAGAAGAATAGAAGTAGGGGTTTATAGAAAATAAAACTAGGTATAGGATAAATATGGGAGATAATTAGGAATAGGTTTAGGATGAGAATAAAGAGTAAATGTAGGAAGAAAATAAGATAGGTTAAGTATAGATATTTCTTATAAGATTAGTGGCGAGTTAGGAATAGAGTAAGAGTAGGATAGGTATATAGGATTAGGTAGGGGGAAGTGAAGTATAGTGAAGATTAGTTAAAAGTTAGGAATAGGATAGGTAGATAGGATGTATATAGGATTAGATGGATGAGTAGGATGAAGTTAGGGATAATTTCAGTTTATAGAATTAGGTGAGAGTTAGGAATAGGATAGGGATATAGGTAGGTGTAAATATTTTCTTTTTAATTGGAAACAAAGTAGGTAAGTTAGATAGATAAGGGTAGAGAGTGATAGGCAATTTTTTTTGTAATTTTTTTTTGTCTAAATGTTTTATATTTGAAGTCAAATAAGTGGGATTATTTGTATTCAAATAGGGGGAAAATACTCATATTTAGACCAGGGTAGAAAATTAAATAATCACATCAAATAATTTTAATCACCGTGTATAAGGAATTTCATTAAATAATACGCGTTATTAAAACCATGAAGCATAAATAAACTCGGTTGTTTCAGTAAAAATAAGAAATTTAAATTATTTATAAGACGCTTTATATCAAAAGAAGCAGTATTGAAAAGCTCTGCGTGTAATGTAATTATTCCTAAACAAAGAGAAATTACGTGCAAAATTTATCTTAATTAACTCTATTTAAGTAACCGGTAGTAAAACAAAGTGTACCTATAATAATTAATATTTAAGTTGTATTCGCTAAAAATGAAAAGGATAGAAATCAATTTTAATTGGAGTTAATTAAACCGTTAATAACATATAATACCTATAGAAACTTGTAAAACCCAAGATTAAAATACCACGGAATAAAGCTCTGAGAATTAATATTATTTTGAACACCTGCGTAGTTTAAATATCACATTCGGCGTAAATTTTGCAGATAATTAATGTTTCAAAGAATCTTGGAGAAACCGGGGCTTAGTATTCACGAGAATGTGCGATACGGGTTTATTAAACCCAGATAACAGTCCGCGTGGACTGAAATAATCGATAATGAAGAGTGTCAATTTGCACCAATAAGAACACGGTAGAGAAGGAAAGAGAAAATGCGTCAAGCAAAGACACATATTGTAAAAGGCGGGATTCAAGCAACGTCACGGGGTCACAATTGGTTAAAATAGGATGCAAATATCAGAGGTAGAACAACAATTTCTGTACAAAATCAATTAGTTTTTCTCGGACATGCTTGCGTGCCGTGTGGAAATTTTCTGAGATTTAAATGGGGCGAGTGAAAATTTGTAAAAATCGACGTGCGAGCGACAGACTGGGAACATGGCATGAGAAATTCTTTAGAATTACCCGTTTTGGGGAACAGACCGATAGACGGGCTTTTTGCTATATATACCGGTGGTAATATGAATTTCGGCCTCTTAGACTCTCTGAGACTTTTGACGATTCGATGCGTTAAAAGCTCGTACATACGCGACTTGATTGAAAATGTTAAACCGTGCATTTTAGTTTGATTAAATAATTTAAAGTTTGCTAGTATATTTTAGTGATTCAAAATAGCTTGTTATTTACGTGTTAACATGAATGTACTTCAGTGCACTTAGATACAAGGTAATAAAATTTAGTTTCACTGTACCAATTAGCAAAATTTACAACGACGAATGTATACACAAAAGTAGGCAGTTTTGGCGTATATTGGTGACAGAAGCATGAAGTTATTTGCTATTTTTCGGGGGTGTTAATAATTAAATGGTTCAAATACGTGTCTGGATCCACGAAACAAGGGTCAGATATACATAGATGAGTTCCGGAAAAGCCCAGAAACAACTGGTGATGGAGAAAATTTTAAAAGCGTAGAGAATCAGAAGCCGTAATTATAATCCTGTTGAATGGTGTGATTAACTAAAGAAACGATACTTTGAAACGACGAGGACAGTAACCTTCAGGTAAATTATACTATTTTGTTTGACATTGTTGTGTGTATTGAATGACTTTATAATTGATTTACTTTAAATGGACATTAGTGAAATTGTTCTAACCATAAAAGTTTAATTTTAAGATGAAATTTGCTTGTTTAAGTAAAAGGGGTATTTTGTTTTGATGTTCGGGAATATGATGAAACTTTGGGTATGTCTTTGAGCTCAATTAGACAAACCTGGTTAATTAACGTAAAGGGTGGTAGATGCTCCTTTGTACTCAGACTCCGGTCTGCTTATATTGTTATATTAATTAGTAGGCATCCAACAAGGACTTGAATTCTGGATGCACGTTAAAGTGATAAAAAATTAATTTTGAAATTCCTTTTAAAAACTGAATTTTATGCTGAAATTTAATTTGAAAATTTAATGTATTCTGAATATTGATGTAAATAGAATTAACGTTGATGTTTGTGGTAGGAATGTGTTTAATTTTTATGAATGAGGAGATTTATAAAATTAGGTGAGCAGCCGAGGCGAAAAGCGTAGTTCACGGATGATGGAAGTTTCACAGCAATATATATATATATATATATATATATATATATATATATATATATCATAATACCTGAGCAGTGTTTAACAAAACTAATACTTGAGAACAATTTTCTTGCAGTATTAGAAAAATGGCTAACTGTAAAGTATTGAGTAATGAAGAAAGGGCGAAAAGAAAGAGAGAATGCGAGATGAAAAGAAGAGAGCGCATAAAAGCAGATAGTAAAAAGTTGCAGAACCTTAAAGAACAAAAACATGAAATATACCTGAAAGCAAAAAAGGCAGGACAGTTAAAATCAATTAATGATATGAACAACAGAGACCAACAAGCTCAACGTAAAAAGTGGAGGGACAACACTAGGAATAGACGAGAACGAATTAAAAATATGAATAAAGTTATCTGTACCATCAACTGTATGAGATAGTAGTCAGAAAAAAGGGGGACGGAAAGCAGTTAGGCGTGATAGAGCTAAGGCTTATAGAAAATTAGAATTCATGCAAAAGGAAAATGAAAAAATAAGAAAAATAGCAGCAAAGTATAAAAAACGTTGGCAAAGAATAGAAAAAAAAACCAAGTAAATTAAGGATTCGCTTTCACTGACACCTAACTCTAAAGTAAATAGATTATTGAACAAGAATTCAATTGATTCTACTATTATTAAAAAGAAACTTCTATTTGGGGAAGTTTTACAAACTGAGTTAAGTACTTCTTTCAATTCTTTCAAAACGCAATAAGAAAAACAAATCTTCACCAAGGCGATTAATGGGAGAATGCTAAAAGTATAAGCTGTTGAAAGAATGCCAATCTTTTCTTCCACATAAACTATTTATTGCTAACAAAAAACAAAGAAAATCTTTGACATTTGACAGAATGTTAACACCAAGAAAACAATATGTGAAAGGCAAGGTGGTTTCTTTTGGAATAGTGATGAAAATTCAATACTCTGTCCAGGAAAAAGATTTCAAAGTGAAACGAAGACTTGTGCAGCAAAAACGTTTCATGACAGACACCATGCGAAATCTGCATACTAAATTTATTCAATGTGAGAACTTGAAAATTAGCTATTCATTATTTTGTAGACTGCGTCCCTTCTGGGTAGTGAAACCAAAATTAAGTGCGTGCTCGAGACATTTGTTTATGCATTAAACGCGAAAATATCAGACTAAAAAGGTTTTACATTTTAAATGTTATTCGTGTAAACGATGCTGAAGACATGGTTAAAAGCCTAACATGTTCTACTCAAAATGAGGGTTGCCTTCAAAAATTCTGTGATAGATGTAAAAATAATATAGTTTTATACTTGGAGTTTAACTATAATCACAGTACAACTTATCAGAAGTTTAGTTTGCCACATTTGATTCTGTTAATAAAAAAAACCATTTCGCACATTCATTCCTATTTGCGTTAAGTTAAAAATAATAATATTACTATTAATAAAATTTTTGAAATTATTTTATTTATTCCGCTTATTATAGACACAGACACAGATAAATATGAATATGTGTCATTAGAATGGACATGTCATTAGCATGGCTGATTGAACTTTTTAAAATCCTCTAGATTTTGGAAAAATTTAAATTCAGCTCTGCTGACCATAAAATGTGATCAGGATCAAATATTTGTGCTATATACCAAGATTCAGGTTTTTCTAGAGATGTTTGACTATTTCCACATGCAATTGTCTAAATAGCTCATATTTGTAGAATCACCCAAATGTTTGTTTAAGTTAAAGTTTACGAACACTACTAAATACAGTAAATACGCACGTTACAGCAACCATAAAACATTTACATGACAAACCTTACTATAGGATTCACAAATAGTTCAAAGATAAATATCATTACTTCACTGAATATTTAATTTAATTTAATTACTTTCACTGCACTTAAACACGTCCGTACTTAGAACATAGCCGCTGTTCTTTCTTGTTAGATATCGCTCGGTCCCCGATATTCAGCTGTATGTGGGGGTGGGGGTGAGAGGGAAGCATAAGTAGCGGCCAAGTTCCGCCAACACTTGCACATTTCCAAATTAATAGTTTTTCCAATATATCTTTTCGCACAATCAACATTAGTTGAAAATATTTTACAACCAACACCTGTAGCTGTTTATAATAATCATCAGATTTAAGTGCACTTATTTTTTCGCGATTAGTTCTCCGTCTTGAAACTGGTTGGACGCGTACCTCCACTTATTTATATTTTGAGCTAGTTTACACAGTTCCCTAAAATCCCCACAACAGCCTATATATAGCTCGGTTCTCCTTCTATTGTGTTCTAATTATATGCCCTATTTCACCGAAATTCAGTGAAATGTGAAGGGGGTTAAGCAGTCTGTGGTTGCGAAGTTCTCTCAACACTTAGATATTTGCCGAATTAATAGTTTTCAGGTAAATCCTTTCGCACAATTAACATTATTCGAGAATATTGCACAACCAATACCTGTAGTTGCTTATAATAATCATCACATTTAAGCAAAGTTATTTCTTTTCGTCATTAATTTTTCCACCTTGGGACTGGTTGGACGCGTACCGCCATTGATTTCTATTCTGCGCTAGCCTACAGATTCCCCTGAAATTCCCACAGCCTACATCTTTCACTATCTGTGTGGAATAGTCTAACCTAGGTCTACCTCTACTTCCCTTTTACTATCTCTGCTTCTAATATATTCCGCACTATTCCCTCATGCCTTAGTATGTGGTATGTCATCCTATCTCTTTTATTTTTTAATGTTTTCCACATATTTCTTTCTTCCCCTACCATTTCTAGTACCTCTTTGTTCTTAACTTTGTCCGTCCTTGATATCTTCATCATACGTTTATAGTACCACATTTCAAAGAGCTCTACTTTTTTATTGTCCCCTTCGCCTACTGTTCAGGTTTCACAGCCGTACAGTGCTGTGCTCCCCACATATGTTTTAAGCAATCTTTTCCTTGTTTCTGTGTTTGTTGTCTTTGAACACAGTAGTTGCTTTTCTTCTTAAATCTTGCACGACCTTGTGCTAATCTTTGTTTTATATCTTATACGATTTTCCCATCTCGCGTTATTTGGCATCCTTGGTAGCAGAAAGCCTTAACCTCTTGTAAGTTCTCGTTACCTATTTGTATTCTTGTTTTTAATTTTTCCCCTCTTTTGCGTACTAGTACCTTAATTTTATTTTTGTTAATTTTCATACCATATCCCTCCGTTAGAACTGTTTCCATTTCATTAAGGGCAGCTTCTAGCTCTTATTTGCTAGATGCTAATACCGCTATATCATCTGCAAATCTAAGCATATCAATGTTTTATCCCTGCATAGTAATTCCAAATGTCTTCCTGCATTTGACAGTATTCATTGCCTCTTCAAATGTACAAGTCAAAAATTAGTGGGGATAGGGCACAGCCCTGTCTCGCCCCTTTTCTAATATTTACTGCTCCACGTTCCTGCTGTAATTTTATTACCGCTGTTTGCTCTTTGTATAAGCTATGTGCTATCCGCCTATCCTTAAAACTCATTCCAATCTTTTTGAGTATTTCGAACATTATTTTCCATTTTACATTGTCGAATGCTTTTTCCAGATCTACAAACCCTATATACACGCTTTCCCTTTTTTCGATTGTTTTCTCCATTATCACGTTTAGAGCTACAATAACCTCCCGTGTTTCCCTGTTTCGCCTAAACCCAAATTCATCTTTTAGTTCTTCAGATCGTTTTTCCATACGTCTTTGTACAATTCTAGGTAGTATTTTTGACACGTGTGCTGTCAAACTTATTGTTCGAAAATTTTTACATCTATCCGCGCCTCTCTTTTTTTGGTATAGTTATTATGATGTTATGTTTGAAATCTTTGGGTATCTCGTCTGTCTTATACATATAGCTTACAAGTTGAAAGAGACGTTCTGTTACTGCTTTGCCCAGCGGCATTTAGAGTTTCTGCTTGCACCTTACTGTACCCGGCGCTTTACCATTTTTCAGACCCTTTAATGCCAATTCAAGCTCATCTCTAAGTATAGGATACCCCAAGTCATCATTTTCAATGTCTGATTCCTGTTCTAATGCTGTTAGTTCCTCTACTGCATATAAATTCCTTATATATTCTTACCATCTAACCACTTTCTCTGCATTTTCTATAATGACGTTTCCTCCTGTGTTTCTGATATTTTTGCTATATGGTTTAATATCCCTAAAATTCATTGTAATTAGTTTGTATGCTTCGCCTGTCTTTCCTATTTCCATTTTAGTTTGTACCTTTTTGCACTTTTCATCAATCCATTGTTCTTTAGCTTTTTTGCATTTGCGAATAATTTCCCATGTAATGGCTTGGTATCTCTGTTTTCCAGTCTGGTTTGTTTTTGTATTTCGTGTTTGTTCTATTAAATTCAGGATCTCCTTTGTTATCCATGATTTCTTATTGTCTTTTTGTGTATACCCCCAGAATATTTCTTGTCGCCATATTTAAGCTGGATTTAATGTTATTCCATTCTGTTTCTACTTCCTTAGTGTCAGAAATTTTCCCGATATCTTTCAGCAATTCATTAGACTTTTTTTAAATCGTTCGTGGACATCTTTAGCTTTTAGTTTCTCAAAGTCAAAGTGCATTTTTCCGTTTCTTTTTTTTAAATTGTTAAATTGAAGAGCGGCCTTCATAATTACGATGTTTTGGTCAGTGTCAATATCTGCTTCTCGGTAGCTTCTACAGTCTTTTACTTGATTCCTAAACTGGTGTCTAACAAGAATGTAATCTGTTTGATATCTTCCTATACCGCCTGGCATCTTACACGTATATCGTCTTCTGGTATGATGTTGAAATAATGTGTTTCTGATGATTAAATTGTTCGTGTCGCAAAATTCTACCAACCTATTTCCCCTGTCGTTTCTCGTGCCTAAACCAAATAATCCTAATACCGCTCCTTCCCTACCATAACCTACTACTGCATTAAAATCTATCGTAACTATTAAATTTTTATGTGCTTTTACGTATCTTAGTATGTCTTCGATATCTTTGTAGATCACTTCTACCTCTTCGTCACTGTAACTAGAGGTGGGCATGAATACTTGTATTATTACTGTATTTATCGGTTTAGATTCTTGTCTAACTACGAGTACTCTTTCGTTTTTTGGTAAGTAATTTTCTACACAGTGCCCTATCTTTTTTTGTATAACTATTCCCACACCCGAATTTCCTTACTCTGCTCCTGTATGACCCTGGAGTCTCCACTCCAAAAATCCCCCGCCTCTGGCCACCGAACTTCGTTGATCTCTACTATGTCTAGTGCTAACCTATCCGTTTCAATTTTTAGGTTCTCTAGCCTACCTACTTGCCTCATACTTCTGACATTCCGCGCTCCGACTCGCAGAATGTTCCCGCCTCTTTTTATAAATTTTCTGATCACATCCTCCGAAGTAGTCCCCTCCCCGAGATTCGAATTACTATATTAACTCGGAAATTTTTTATTCCAGAGGATGTCATCATCTTTAATAACAACTTAAGTACGCTGGGTACTTGGGAAGTAATGTGGTGGTTTCTCGTTGCCTTCCACGTCGCAGTAGTGTGTCTTAGAATGCCATACCGACCCCTAGGGTCTTGCTAATCTAAGAACCGAAAGAGCTGCTGCCCTGTTTCGGGGACCTGTCTTAGTCTGGTTCCTCACTAAAGACCACACTAATTTGGTTAAACCTATAGTTCGGCTCTTAAGATCACTGGAACTTTGAAGCCGTTCTTTCCATTCTAATAATCTAGAACTTCTTTAAGGTGCAGATCCATTCAGAACGGCTATATGATCAATAGTATAAATTTAATGTGTGACCAGAAATGTTTTGATTTGTATTTTTATTCTTTAATCGGTTTTTCAACATGTGCGACGCCCACATAGTTCATTGCCAGACTATGCTACTGCACCCGCGCACTTAAGTTTGTAGTTTTCAGTATCGGAGGAGCGGGTTTAGTGAAGACTAAGACATAATATAATGACTTTCACGAACGTTTCTTCTGAAGTAGCAACCTGTCTCTGTAGATACAAGTACCTCGAAAAGAAAATACCGGAAATCATTGTAGAATTGAAATTACACTATGAACTAATTGTGTAAATAAAACTGTAAACTAGTTGTGTAAATAACCATATGAAGCATTCTTTTATTTTAGAGGGTTACAATTAATACATTAATATGTGACAGGGAGCAATAAACAATGCGCCAATGTCGTCAAAGGCACTGAAAATGTTAAACTGATAAAGGTTTAACACACTAGATTCACTCTATATTATTAGAAAAATTCATTTATTAACGAACGTGAAATAACATTAATATTGAGTTATTTGAATCTGGACAATTATTGTATTTTGTTTGGTACTTAGGAATCTGCATCGCTACCAACGAGTACCTTAAGGGCGCGATCGGATGTATGGTTGGCTGCCTAAAATCCATCAAAAAACAGGTTATTCTGTTTGGTAAATAACTTTTGTTGGATTGAAAATATGCAAAATGTAACTTCACCATTAGACTCACAAAACTTTGAACATTCTAACGAAGGTTTGCTTTTTTTTCTAAAGTGCAGTAATAAGCAAGAAATAGCTGTTAAAAGTAATGGTAAAAATTCACTTACTTTATTTTAGTTACTACATCTAACATAATCAATTTGTATATAAAAAAAAGCATTCGTTGGATAGCAGAATACATATATAATCGTTCTGTTAAAAAAAATTTCAAAAATATTGATTATGATAGCCGTAGTGTACTGAATGGATTTTATTGAATTATTACATTAAGTGTACGCCATTTTAATAGAAATTGTTCACGACTTCCTCCGAAGATGGCACTGTTAATGATGTGTAGAATAAGGTTTAAAACCAGAATATTTCAAATTGAATTATTTTGGACTTTGTTTTTATCGCATTGAAATGAAGTAAACTAATAATAGGTATATGGTGAATTACCATTTGATAAGTGTAATATAATAATGATTGGATTAATTGCGAATATTTATGAAGCCAAAATGACATAACCTCAACATCCATGGTTGTTTGTAAACTTTCATGTTTATGTTTACAAGCGATAAGTAAATTATTACACCAGTGTTACTTTGTGAAGCTTATACTATGTTATAATAGTTTTTAAAAGAAAGGGTAGTGTGCCGTATCCCAAAACGTAACTAGATACTCTACAATATTCAATATAAGCAAAATATTGCATCATGTTAGCAAGAGTAATGTTTATTAAAATATCTTAGTGGAACCATCGCAGGAAAATAGGATACATTTTGTTACAAAATAGGTTGAGAGTTTGGTACTCGGCAAAATGATTTACAAATTTGAACGATCTGGGGGAGGACGTTCTCAAAAAACGATAATTTTTCCTACATCATTTTACACTTCACTTTGGGAACGTTCATTGTCTTGTGTATCTTCACCAGGGGTTTGCAATGGTAATTATATTCTCCATTTGAAAAGTGTCAAAATCAGCTTTAAATATATAGGCAACTTATTAGTGTTCCCATTCTTTATCCCCACGTAGCAGACTTCCGTCATTTTTTGGTCATACAAAGTCCAAATGTAACGTCAAATAGATGTGATAATGAAATTTTCTCAAATTGTGCTGCCGGCAAAAATGGATTATAATAAACAATAAACTTCAAAACTCCCACTAATTATGAAATATATTTTAGGCTAAATTAAAAATAAAAATGGAAAAGTTTATTTAGGATTAAACAATTTACGAAACTAGACCTAACTTTAGGCATTAGAAATAAACCATAAAGAATTCCTTTTGGTTTATTCTGTCAAAAAATAGCTATTTTGTTACATTAAATCGACTCTGTCAAAAACGACTAAACGTTTATTTCAATAAATATTTCAAACTAATAGAATATTTGGGGTCTTCGGTTAATATTTTTCATCAAATGCTAATATCGAAAATATATTTCCAATACAAAAACTTTGAGTTGTTACCTGTTGTTAATATTACATTAAATATTAGTATATAAGGCATGTTTGTAGGTCCGTACAGGCAAAGTTTAGTCATACACTATCGTACACTTAACCTGCATAAACCACTACATATCTCTACAAGGAAAATGAGTGAAGCAAATGAATAATTACACAAAATTGAAAAATATACAATTAGGCTATGTTACTACTTATCCAAAATATGCGCCCTGATTTGAACCTTGAATGCAGTAAAAGTTAAAAAGATTTTTATATCCATCTGGAATTGCATTATAAGTAGAAACATCATTATAACCTGACATTTAAGTTCCTTCCTTACGTACACACCAACCCCACCCCCTGGACCTTTCCTTGTGGTAGCCAACACACTAAGCCGATTTAAAGTGTCACGTTAGTGGTATTGATGTAATGATTGTATCCTTTTAACTTTTGAAAGAAAAAGTTTTCTGTAAACGAGTCGATATAAATTTATTGCACAAATAATAATGACAATGAAACTTAAATCTAAATTTCTTGTATAAAAACTCTAGCAGGCCATGAATGGTTAAACATCAATCGCTAAACATTAATAATTTGTTAACATAAATATTGCACAATAAATAATGCAATTTGGTGACCGTTACCATACACTTGTGTATTGTGTTGGTCTCGTGCTAACAAAACCAACTAAAATTACCGTGTAGGTAATACTGGTTATTCTGATCAGTATCACAGCCACTGCTATCACTATTTGTATCACCCACTTTGATAATTAAAGGTTCGACAACATCAAACTGCTGTACTATAGCCCACCATTCCATCATACATTTTTCTGCATGTGTGATACATTTTGCTAATATGACCCATCTATTCTTTGCAAAGATTCTTGCCATATCAAGTTGACATTTGTGTCATTATAAAGTTGGTTAAGCCGTCCAACATTTTTATTGTAAGATTTTTACAGTTCGCCCATACCAACTCTATAGGATTAAACTCGCAGTGATACGGAGGTAGCCGCATAAAACTTTGTGTTCGTACATTTCTGCTAGGGTATCTATTTCATAAATTTTTGGTTGTGGATGTTTTTTAATTCATGATAATAGTTCCCTTTTTAACGTGTGACTGCCACAACTAACATTGTGTTTAATCAATTAATCAATGATATTTAGCATTGTCTAGAATAATTACACTGGGTTTGCTTAAATTAGGAATTAAACGTTCTTCAAACCATTTTGTAAATAATGCTGCATTCATGTCTCCATGATAGTCAGCACTTGGAGATTTTATAGAATGCAAAAGTGCTGCATTGGGGCTGAATCCAGTTTTGTTGCCTGCATGTACGACTATGAACCTGTAATAAAAAATATTTCTATTAAATGTAATTTTAACTTTAAAAACTAACCGTTTTCCTTCTCCAGGAGGTTTTCTCTTTACACTGAGCTTGGAACCATTATGCTAACTCTTCTTAACAGAACCTCGACTAAAAATCCACGTCTCATCCAAGAAAACAGGATCATAAAGTTACAATTGTTTGTACATTTCATATGCTCTTAAAAACTTCACTCGTGCAGCAGCAATATGTTCCTGTTCAAGCACAGCCCTTCTACCATCGTCCAATTTAAAAGAAAAACCAATTGTTGATAGAAGTCTCGTCAGACTAGACTGGCTGAAGTTAAAAATTTGAGCGGTTACAATTTCTTGTCGTAAAGATTTAACAGTTACATGGAGCCCTAAAAGCATAATACTAAAAAACACTAAATAAAATTGTTATGAAAACTATATTACATTTGGAATACATTTCGTAAATTTTTCGTTTAACCGCATCTATTACAAAACCATCTACATCAGACGATTTAGACTTGTTGAATTTTCGGTGCTTGCTCGGTGACTCAGAAACTTTATTTTCTTTTCGGGCTTCTAAAACTTTCTTTTTTTAATGGAACGAAGAGAACTCAGTCCTATCCCACAAGCCTCAGATGTTCGCTAACAATAAACAACAGTTAAAACACAACATATCACTTGAAAATTTGATTATACCTGCAATACTGACTCAAATGGGGCCAAGGTTCCATGATTATCACGTTCTCTTTCAAAAAATGTTAGAACATTCATCACCAACAACTGAGCTTGAAAGTTCAAATGTTTGTTACGAAGCGTGTTCATTTTGATAAGTGTTGACCAAACACTATTCAATGTGTAGAAGGTTCTTAGTTTAAAAAAAACTGTTTGTTGTATATCAGAATAACAAAGAACAAATTCTAACCTAACCTTAAAAATGTTTGACAATTAATTACAAACCGAAATATTTTATGGACATACCTTCAGAGTGGTTGCATTGAATTAAACAGCCGACGAATATTTTTCTAGCTATCCTTTTTAGATGGGGAAGAGCCAGGTAATAGAGTAGCATAACAATATAGTGTCTGTATTTTATTCATATGCGCAACGATGAGTCATGCTTGACTTTATTTGATTTCAACTATATCTAACGCTTTGCTTGCTGTTCAACAACTTCGAAATTGCTGAAGGTCATTTACGATGAATAGTTACAGAAATGGAGAAAAACCAGCATCGTACCGTATCCTAGCAACCGTTATTTGCCTAACTTGGAAACGAACCACTAAACTACTAAAGTTAAAACAAAGTAGTTCCCTCTATCGTGAGATAGCTATATCACAAACGCGGCTATTTTAAAATTAGTTCGTGTTATGAAAATAGAGGGATGCGATCGCGCCCTTAACAACTTCTTGAGAACAGCGATTGCATTTATAGAGAATGAAAGGTTGGACGGCATAGCTTGAAGTGCCAAAATTGAAGAATCTATTGAAATTGAACGATGTGTAGATATCAAAGGTTTATCTAGTACATCTTAAGATAAAGTTTAACCTTGCTCAGCCTAACACCTTATAAAACAGATACACAAAAAAGAAAACGTGTATTTAGAAAAGCGACGGTCTGAAACATCTTGTTAGAATTCAAACGAGCTAGGATAATTAATTTTAGATGGCGGCGCATACGGCAGGTTTTATTACCTGTGTTAGCTCGCAGACTAGAATATACCTGGATGATGCAAAGTGTTATCCGTATCTTTTAAGAGAAATCAGGACTTTTATCGTCCAGATACGAGTATGGCAGTCTGATAATAACTTCTATATTCAGAGAACTACAAGCTCATGTTAGAACGCACGTAACAATCGTTAAATGAGAAGCCTACGTTGTGGCGTAGCAATAACACACATGTACATATGCAAATGATTGGCATTGTTGTAGCCAATTACAAAATGTTGTGTTTTATCCTTTACAGAGGTTCCGAAACCCGCCAAATACTATCAAATAAACTTCAACATTTACACGATTAGGAAAGCTTTGAAGCTTTTAACGAAATACTCTGTTTTACAGGACGACCTGTATTTTTTTAAATGTAGCACGCGAAATAATTTTATAGTTGTAGGAAGAACGCCTTTCGAATCCAAGCAATCTAATTATCGTTTCACTTATAACTTCCTACTTCGTATGTCTAAATAATATACAGCAAAGGCGCTAATTTGTATTTATCTATTTTTGTGAGTACAAGGATTACTTGTTTCAGCTATAAAAAATGTTACATTTAAACGATTATTGGTATAAAACTTGCAGGATTTTATCTTTCACTTTTAATAAGAAAGTCGAAATCGGTAAGACGTTTATTGCTTTAGACGTAATAGAGTGTAAGTGAATTAGTCTGGAAGCGGAAATTTTAGTTGGTATAAGACAATTTTAGCATATCTGGGGTTGATTAAGTTTGGAAGTTAATCGATACGAACCTTGGAAATCATCATTTCCAGAGATACCGAAGTCTGGGAATAAAAGCTTTTATAAGATATTTACTAGCATTTGCATTAATTCTAATTTCCTTAATAAAGGAATTTCTATGGAGTAAAATTGCAAAATCTGTCATTGTTTTATTCTGTAACAAATTACAACGAACTAAATACTTGTAATATTTGAGTAAATAAGCTACCTTTGTACGGGACCGAAAAACCTGTTTTTTATGGGATTTAACATGGGAAAATATAAGGTTCGTTCGGGTCATTTTTGTATCCTTCAAGGTAATTCGTCTAAAGAACGAGCCCATTACTTTCACTTTCGCTTTTTCGTCGAATAGTATACTCTCTTTCTTATGAAAGGTACATCTGGAGGCTCCGAGTATTGAAACTGGACATGTGCGTTAAAGATCCACATTTTGCCTGGAGAGATTTAATGAATTTTAAGGCGTAGTTGGTCTAATTATCTGGTATCGATGATTAGACAACAGAAATAAGTCCATATAAATCATAAACACAAATTTATTGTATAATTATTTACAGTCCATTGACTATCAGCAACTATAATCAACTAATAGCGACCCAAGGAAGCAGACCAAGAAAGCGGCCCGACGGCCTACAACAACCCTCTATGTTTCTTGCATTAGAATTTTATTAAAATTAAATATATATTACTGTTATGTGATTCTTGCAATATTATTTAATCGCCATCCGACTTCTTAATCAAGCTAGTTAGATTAAATGGAACTACACATACTGTACATTTAGTTACATAAATTTATTCAAGGATGCCAGTTAAGGTTCGAGCCTTGGGAGCTGTGTTTTTAAAAAACACTTCCAAAACTTCTTAACAATTTATTTGATTAATACAGAATTGAATGTGGAATTTTACAAACTTGATTAAAATTACACTAAGTCGAAAAAAGAATTAATTGTACTATTTTGAGTAGCTTAAGCAACTGCAATGTTAAAGCTGAATACTTTGACTGACTGCCGGGGCTTGGGGCTCCCGGGCTATTTATAATGTCCCTACCCCCTCATATGGCTATGGGAACTTGCACACAAATTTAACCTAATGAAATGTTCATACGGGATTAATAATGATTTTTAATCCTAACAAAAATAATACTCAGACACTTAGGAAGTGGCTGAACTAGGGCTTTAACATCTCATTGAATTTATGTGGTACAACATTTATCGGTGATGAAAGACGTGGATCCGCTGGCAACACCTGGCTAGGGTTGACGGCGTCGTAGAGGTGGTGCCCTGGTATCTCCAGGTATAAATGAGTAGTGGATGGTAGTCAGGATAACAATCACTGACTATATAATTCTAAAATAGTAGTTATGTGCTCGTCAGAATAACAATCACTGATCGTATAAGGTTAGAATAGTGGCGTGTGAATCAAGATGACAACCACCTACTGTGTGTTAGTCATTATAACAATCACCGACCAAGTTGTGTTGTTTAAGTTAGCGTAGCTTGTACGCAGCGTACCCTTGGATAATAATCACAATAGACTTAGCAGTTAGTGGTCCTTGGATAACAATCGATAAGGGCTGACTTTCTGATATTTTTTTATTTTGTTACTGTAATAAAAGAATTTATATCTGCTACATGTGATTTTTCCTTGTCTAACAAAAACATGCCCACCAAACTTCCACTTTTGTGTCGACTCGAGATCCATTGTCGTTAGACGTTTATAGGAGTCCCGTACTAGCGTACCAGAACTATGTCTTTCGCCACCGTCGCGATTAGAAAAAAACCTGGCTTTGTGCGCGTTTATTTTTTTCCGACGTCTAAAAGAAAAGTACAGATTAGTTCTGGAGGATTGCTCTGTGGTGTGTATATCGCTACCAGCAGACATTTTCATAGATTCCCAGACTTGTATGAGCTAGTTTTTGTGATCTTCTAAAGATCTGTAAAACTTTTCTGCGTTCGATCGGAGCCATTCCCTAACGGGTGACTGGTTTGCTTCTGCGTGAAGTTGAGCGTTTCAAACTAACCAGGGAGCTCCGAAGGCTTCCCTTAGTGCTTTGTTTTGAATCACCTGTAGCTTGTGTATGTGCGTTTTCGCTGCGTTGCTCCATACCGCTGATGCGTATGCAAACGTCGGTCTGGGTATGACGTTCTGGTGGCTTCGGAGCTGCTTATATACGTTTTCTCCTTTTGATTATAGGCGAGACTATCGTAAAAGAGGCAAAAGGAACTATATTTTGAACAACTTTTACATGTACTGCTCTCAGAACAAAATTAATTAAGTTTGTTTGTGAGTTTTTATTTGGTAACACTGCAATTCTAGTAGATGATCATTTACACTAGTCGCATATGAAACACGATGCTTCATTTGATGTGGATACGCAGGATCAATAAATGAAGTGTCCAAAATAGTAGTAATAACCAACCTAACACCCTAGAACCATAGCTGTACAAAACTATTACGCAAAATGAAAATCGTTCGTTAAAAATGGGCGTCTAGAACGTTTAAGTTCAAACTAAACATATTGTTTTTGGTTCTGGTTAGCAGTTTTTTTTTGTTAGCAAACCAGCTGAAAATCAGCTTGCCGATGCTACTACTAGTTACTCATCAATATTCTTATGATGCACAAAAATTTATAATTCATCAGAACCAGAACTGCTTTTAAGGACGAAACTTGCAAATAAATTATTTATGATACAATTTATAAAAATTGCTAGATATATTCTATTTTACTCAAAAATATTTTTCTATCACTATACCGACATCATATTTATTCATTTACTAAACTATTTATAATAAACTACAATACTTGTTTGTTACAAAGGTATATGTTCCGCATTCTTGCCATTATGTCGACTACCAATTGTTATTTCTTTGGATGAAGAGATATTTCTCAAGAATATTAGTCTGTAACACAAGGATCCGACAACCGACGCTGTCATTGGTGCTAGCCAGTAAATCTAAAACAAAATTTTGCATTAATACATATAAAGCATAGTAACACTTGAAATTTCAATGCAACACTGACAATTAAGTGCAGCTTATTGACACAAATTAAATATAAGGACCCTTTAACCACAAATTATTTACGTATGTTACATTCCATTTCGTACTTGTAAATTTTCTTGCCTTCATTTCAGTTTTTACTTATTTAAATATACTGGTTCACTACACTTCTATTGTTTCAAGTTTGTGATAATTCAGTCAGGCAACCAACTTTGATAGTCCTTTTCTTTAATTTACGAGTCCGTATTTGATATATTAAACTTTCTGTTTCCTTATCTAGGAATGTGCTTAATAATCAAGAATTTCTTGAATGTTGCTATTTTAAAAATAAAACTAAAAATCGATTTTTGGATCTCTTATTGCTGTATTTTCTAGTGTTGGTTTTGCCATCATTTTTCCTACTAATATGTTATCAATTTTTTTTATAATACTTAAAAACGTTATAAAATATACTACTGAAAATCGAGATACAGTTGTCAACCGATTTCAAAAATATGGTTTAGGTTTTAATATTAATACTTTGTGTTTCCTTTTGGTGTAACAGTTCATTATTTCTGGAAGAGGTGCCTAAACTATTACCTCTGTTCATGAGTAAACAGTGTGGCCAACTGCTGACTTTTACTTTACCCTTTTACGGCACTAGGTTGCTTGCATTCTAGATATGTTAAGAGTTTGATGAGTGAACTATTGTTCAATATTTATTGCTGCAAGATTTGTTCCATTATTGGTGCTAGTTTGATGATCGTATCTAAATGTACTATTGTACATATGTGTTTTTGTTTATGCTTTAGTAGTTTCTAGTTGTGCCGGGCTCGTCAGCGGCAATCTAATAAGTAATTAGGTAAGATTCTGGCAATATTTATACTTACATTTACGCTCTATGTATATTTATTTTTATAGTTAGCTAAGCTTATTGGTGTATTTAATATTTGAAATTGCTGTACACTTGTTGTCGTGCTTTCCACGTATTAGCCAGTTCAATAGACGCAATCTGAATTCGGCATGTTATTATGTTTTAACCGTTGTGTAATTGTAATTAATTAGTTGTTTTCTGTTCTATTGTAGAATGTTATTAATTACAATTGTTAGATGCTACTTCGCGTTGTCATCCTAAAGTATGCGCAATATTTAAGGTGTGTATATTGGCGTGGTTCTTTTATTATCAAACACTTTTTAGTTTAATTGTTACTTAGATATAAGTAATATTTTATATTAGTACGTGAGGAGTGAAGAATTCAGATGTTCGTCCTTAAACCAACGGCTTAATATTGATTGCTAACTAAATTTATGTAAGTTACTTATTATAATTATATTTTACATGATTTTTGTTTATAATTATCATTTAATGATGTTCTAAAAAGGTGAGTTGATTCGTGCTCTGTTGTTTCGTTCTTTAGACCCCCCTACGACTGTGTTAGTGTGGTATTCGTTTTCTTTCTTTTCCTCCTTTTAATACCGTAATTCGGATGAGCATTCCATTACTGATTTCGTACTGGCCCCGTTCATCCTACTGGTAACATGTATTTCGATTACTAAGTGGTCATCTCCAATAGCAAATCTTAAAAAATTAATTATTAAAGATGTTGTACAAGAACCCTCTTGGGAATATTAATTAAAATAAATAAAATAAAATAAAAACAGCATAGTGGACCTGCGAAGACATAGATGTTGCTCCTTCTTGCAACCCAGTGAAACGACAACATTACAATTGATTTTCTAATACTGTACCCGAAGATACTGCATTGGCAAGGAAGCGAGTTTCTTCACCTGGAAATTTTGAATTTTGCCAAACCCTTGCTGTTCCAAGCAAAATAGATATCTTCAACGCACGTGAAACACTCACTCACGGGACCTCGATTTTACTTCTCACCCGAACGAGTGTGAATTTTAGCGAAAGATGCTCGCCTGAATTTTTCAGGCGGACCGTGTCGTTATTCGAACCCGGAACCTTGTGTAGTAGTCATACGCATACTAACTACGCCACAGAGCCGCCTGGCGAAAACGTTTAACTGCCGAATCATATTACAGGATGATTACATTTATGTAAAATAACGGTAGAACGCACATATCACAATTGATCGTGAAAAACCTGTTTGAATTAGGAGAAGTTTTTGATTATCTACTGAAGCATGTTTAATTTGATCAGTATTTATTCGCATTGAATTACAAGTATAATGCGCCAAGCGTGCCTTATTCTTTATTAATGTTCCATATAGTACATAATGGAACGCTTCTTTTTAATAATCTTCTTGTAGTAAAATATCTGTGTGACATAAAGTTATTTTGTCGAGCATCTCTAGCAATCTTGTTGCTTTCGTATTTCCCCACCTCTAACGGCGAGTCTTTGAATCGTCGCTATCGTTCGTTTCTCGTTTGTTCGTTAGTCGCAGCCAAGCTATCAATTGCTCAAGATGTTTTCCAGACTAGAGGCTTGCGACCTTCGATTAAATTATTTGTGTGAGTGGTTCAAGTCATGGTAGACTTGAATAAATATCAATAACTTCTACTAACGGTTTGTAATTTACACATTTTACGAACTTAATTTAATTTTGTTTCATTTATTTATCGCGCCTACTAAAAACAATAGAAAAATACAAGTGAGAATTTTGTTTTGTAAGTTGTATTGTTCTGTACAAGGATTGGAGTTTGCGGACATGTGGTCGTGAGTGCTGTTACCCCAAGAAATGGTTACGGCTTCCTAAGTTTGAAATGGTTTATGGTGTTGTTTGGAGCTGATGAAATTTCTGATGGGATTTGTCTATGAAAATCAGATGCAGTTTGGTTTGTTATTAAATTTAAGAAATTTTGCATGTGTTTAGAACGGTTAGTCTTTGATAAACAGACGGTCATTAAAAAACACGAAATTTGCTATCATGCTTATGACCATATGACCTGTTTCACTTTCGGTTATTGTTAAACTGGTTTTACAAACCGCAGAAAGAAATTTTTGTTTGGTTAGGTTTGTATATTTGTAGGCTTTGTTTACATTCGAACTTCGGATAAGTTTCGAAGTATATTTTCTACGTTATATTTTTTTTTGTGATGTAGTAACATTTTATTGATATATGCCGTGAAAGCAGATGCTTCGTGTAGCTTCCCTAAAATTCAAATTAAACATTCTTCAATCTTGAAGTTAGCTTTTATTCACATATATATTATAAAAACTTAGTATAAAAATTTAAATTCGTTTAGTGACAATTGCAAAGTGTTTGCATTTGTGTTCGTACAAAATTTTGAGGTTATGAAATGAAACTGTAATCTACCTGATAAGATCTGCCCAGGAGAGAAATGATAGTTCAATGCATTGTGTTTACAAATTTTTTTGATTAAATATTTAAAACAAGCTTATGTTTAGAAAGCAATCTCTTGCTTTAAAAAGACAAAATTTTGATTTTGTTATAAACATTATTGTTGAGAATTTTTCATGTTAAAAAGTTATGAATTTTTAGAAAAAAGTTTTTTACTTCAGTAAACAATTAGTTAAACTTTGAGACTTTTATTTTGATCAAATGCAATCAAATCTGATAACATAAAGGTAGAATTTTTGGGTAATAATTTTGTGCCAATATCATATTGGATATACATTTTTTATTTTTGATACTTTTATAGGACACAAATGGTGTTCTACATTTTTTTTATTTAATCTTTGTAATTTCTTACAGGAGCTGCGTCTTATTTTTATAAGACAGGTTTTTGTTAACGAAGGCGATCGTTTTATCTTTGGGTTTCCACGTGCGCCCTTAAAATTGTGCTTTGCTCTTATCGTGATTATCTCAGGACTTGGTGACGCCTATTTAACTTTGTTTAGTTTTTGTTTGATAACAAAATTCGACTTACCCTCCCACTTCTTATTGCTCTACCCAGGAATAGACCCCTAGCTATGTCGGAAAATGGCACTTTCTTCGATTCTCTGTGAAGAAAGCGGAAGATTTTTGTGCACTGGCGCCCATTTATAAAATTACGTTTCACTGGCGCCCATCCTACAATAAAATACGTTTCACTACTATATTCCCTACGATTACCATTTTTTCTTAAACATCGGAAACCAATTGTAAAATTAGTGGTTTATAAGTTGAAACTTTGTAATTGAGGCATTGGACGAATTTTCGGATCATGAAGGACAAAGACATATTTTAATGAAAATGCTTTTGAATCAATATGTATGGAGGTTTATTATTATCTGAAAAAGCGGACATTTCATATGCAGAGACTTGATGGTTTAAGTTTTATATTTTCTGTTGTATGACGACGCTATGATTTACAGCCATGACGAAAAGAATTAAATTATAATCGAAAACCATCAAAACAAGTTAGACAATGTTAATTGTACAAGGCAGATTGATTGTTAATGTTATATTAGTTAATAAGATGGAATAAAAACTTAGATTTCAAATCGAACTAGTAATTTAAAAATAGCAAATATAAGATCCCCGGCTGGATTCGAACCTGTAGCTTCGGCTTTCATCGCCGATGCGCTAACCAAATGCGCCACCCAAATGGGTGATTACAATTCGAAAGATATACAAATCTAAATCGTGTTTGCAACCACACATCAAACTAACTTTCAATTATGTTTGTCAATCATATTTGACATCATCATTAGGTCTTCAGTCCTAGAACTGGTTGGACGCGTACCTCCATTACTTTCTATTCTGACAGCGTCGAGTTTTTTTATTTATGTTAGATATAGATTGGAAATGATGCTCAAATTGATATATAAGGCGATTGGTCGTTGATGTAGTCTATTTTTTCAAAATTTCATCAATAGCAACCTGATACTGTAAACCAATTACTTTTATATGTAAATGCGTAATTTTAAATTAAATTCCTCAAATATTAGGATTTTATGTATATTATTTTAGTCGGGGATACTCCCTATATTATTAATTTCTTGTATTTTAATGCATTTTATTATCGCAATGTTGTCTAAAATAAAGATTTCCGTTCGCATCAGTTTTTATAAATTAGGTCTATATTTAAATGAATTTAGTATTTTCACTAAGAATTAAAAAGATGGCAACGCGAATACATTAATTAAGTGTATATTTATAAATAGAAAAGCATGTATTAATTTAAGTTAGTCTAAATTAGCTGAAGCGCATATCTTCTCTTAAATTTTTTATTTACAATTTACTAACATGGCTATTTCGTCATAATATTAAAATAGGACCTGTATAGTAAAATACCTAGTACATTCTTTTACAATCAGTAATTAAAACCACGACTTTACAGTAGACATATTAAACTAGATAAAAACGACACATTCCGTAAATTACCAAACTTAAAAAGTGAATTTGTAAACCTTCTCACGCACTGAAAGATGCAGAAACTCATAAAAATACTATAAAATTTTGTGTGTGCTGACCCACTTAATGACACAGATGTCAATATTAAATACAAACTATGGGAATACATATATTCTTATGCATCGAAAACCCTTAACCTCAACTTTAAGACAGTTCAAATCGTACAAACCGTGTGAACAGGCATCTTCAGCAAAGCTCTAAAATAATATAACTTATAAATACCGACATAGTATAATGGAAGGAATCATATTCATTTTTCAATACAAGCTTTTATTGTGAGTTAGTTAAGAAACAAGCACCATTGTCGGGAGGATGAACTGATTTAAGTAATTTGTAAGGATAGCTTTGAATTCGAATTTTGTAGTGAAACAAGTCGCAAACGCGAAAGAAATCGCGGATTCGATAGAAGTGCCCTTACATTGTGAAAGTTTCTGGAGTGGATACTTTCCGTCAACGAAAGTTGAATAAATAGATTACTGAGATCCAAGTTTGTCCTGCACGAAAAGGTCGCTTGAGCCTTGTTTTTTACCTGCTATATATTTTATTGATGTAAATTATCAGCGTAATGTAATAGCAATTGCTAATATAAACAAGCACCTCCATTATATTCCTATAAATTTATATGCACCGATCAAGTTGGTTGGATAACTAGAATTGAATAAATTTAAGATGTTCCTTTTCTTTTAGTTACACACACACATACTTGGCCAATTAGAATAGAGCTTAATTTATTTGTGTTGGTTGTGGTTGTTAAATACTGTGATATTCATGTTTGATAATACAGGTTAGATGAACGTCTTGCAATTTTATTATTGTTTTTGATAAATTTAAATTAGTAGGTGAAAAAAAAAGCGTACATAAGGCTCCATTAACCTGTGTCGCAGAAATAAATAATCATTTAGTCGTCTTTTAGACGACCCATCGTCTGAACGAAACGGAAGCCCAAGAGAGTTGACGTTCAACAAATTATATGAGACAGAAAGCTCAGAGAGCTTTCCAGGTAGGTGTAAGTGAACGTATTTCTGTATACCCCTAAACATTTGCATTCGTTTTAATAGAACGTACCCATCACCATTGAAAGCTAGCTGGTGCATTACTTACTGTTATATCGCCGTGGTACAGTAAACTTCAGTTAGGCAATGAGCATCAATTTAACACGTAACAAGATTTTCAAGAACTTATCGAGTACAAGAAGCGCCGGTCTGCGGCACAGCATGATCACAAAGAATGTTGCATTTTGCGTAAACTTCTTGTTTTGAAGTTTCTTCGTCTAGTAAAGTATAGGTGTGCTGCAGTTATATATAGCCGTTCAACAGATAGATGGAATTCCCAAGCAATTATTTTCATTGTTTTTAGATCAATATTAATTCAGTTTAGTAAAATTATATGTAATTGAAAATAAAGTTAAATTATTAAATTAGTATAGATACGATTAACAAAACATGTGGAAGTCAAAATATGTTGATATATAATTTGCGTACGCTTTTTAAATTTGTTCATCTTTCCAATTGAATTACTACTATTCTTATCGGTTGTGAGTGGTTTAATTAGTAAAAGCATCAGAGTTCAAATCGTGTATGCGACTTTATTTTCCTACTCTCAGTATTAGCTCGATTTGAAATCTTCATTTATGTTTACATAAAAACCTAAGTTGTAGTTATGTATTGATTTCTGTTCCTATAGTTTTAGATTTCTACAATCCGCAAAATGATCTACCTCTGTGGCAATTATTTCTTACATGAGATACATATCGCCATCTTAACTTTTAATACAACTCTCATTTAAACTATCCACCAACATGCATATGTTGTACTTTACATATCGTCATCATTTTGTTTTCGACCGTACTTAAGGTCGGTTTGACTCAGCTCTAACTTCTTTTCTATTATGTGCTAATCTAAAAAGTTCTACATACCCTTCACAACCTAAATTTCTAACAATTTGACTAATATAGCTTAGTCTAGGTCTTCCTATACTTTTATATCTTTTCTTATCTACCTGGCTCTACATAGATACAGTATTGCCCGAAATAAACAGTACTGAAACTAAGTTGGCGGTGTTTTTATGCGTGCACTGTCACACTCAAGTTAGCTAGTATAGACCTGTCAAGTAAACCTCAAACAAATAATTAGTAGGGCCTAATTGTTAAAAATGGTGTTAAGTAC
This sequence comes from Platerodrilus igneus, assembly GCA_036346225.1. NCBI lineage: Eukaryota > Metazoa > Arthropoda > Insecta > Coleoptera > Lycidae > Platerodrilus > Platerodrilus igneus. The sequence goes on along the minus strand of JARFIW010000500.1, from coordinate 3,286,816 downwards.
AGAGGAGAAAGTGTTTCTGGTAGAGCATTATTTTCGTTCATACGGAATCGGCCGTCATAATGGTGCAAGTTTGCTATACGTGTCTGATCAATTCACACAAAGGTTTAATAAACGTTCTCCAAGTAATGCTGTAATTTTGAAGGTTATTGAAAAGTTTAGAAATACAGGTAGTGTATTGTGCCAACGAAAAGGAAACTCAGGGCGTCCCAGGACAGTTAACAACAACAATAACCATGAACGTGTTTTTGAGCAAATCTTAGAAAATCCGAAAGTCAGCCAGGCAAGGACAGCGTTACAACTTGATTTAAAAGAACTGCCTTTCAAAGAATCCTGAAGGAGCTGGGTACATTTTCGTATGTGATTCAGGTACATCAACAACTACATCCTCGGGATTATCGCAGTAGAGTGGAATATTGCGCCAGAATTCTCGCGTTACAGTATGAAAATCCTGAATTTTTGAAAAATGTTTGGTTTTCAGACGAAGCACATTTTCACTTGTCAGGCTATGTGAATCGTCGCACAAATCGATTTCTGGGCTTTGCCAGACCCAATGAGGTTCAAGAGGTTCCTTTACATAGTGAAAAAGTGAGTGTCTGGTGTGCTGTTTTCGGACACGGAATCATTGGTCCGTACTTTATCGAAGAGAATGGTAGGCAAGTCACACTTAATCAACAGAGGTACAGACAAATTTTAACACGATTTATCCCTGATCTACGTCAATTCTGTCGTGCACGTAACTTGGCATTTCGAAACCAATTTTTTCAGCAGGACGGGGCAACTTGCCATACTGCTGCCGCAATTCGTCAATTTCTTCAAGAACATTTTCCAAGCAAATTCATATCACGATTTACTGACTTCCCTTATCCTTCACATTCTCCAGACCTCACACCTCCAGACGCATACATTTGGGGCATGGCTAAAAATGCCGTTTTCAAACGGGCACCACAAACCATCGATGAATTAAAGGATGCCGTTAGAGTCTTCTTCGCAGCCCTGAGACAACCCTTATTCAATAACATGACCAGAAACTTAGAACATCGTTATGAAGTCTGTCTCGAACGAGGAGGTGCACATTTAGAACATATAATAAAGTGTCAATAATATGTATTTTTTAAATATACAAAACAATTACAATTTCAGTACTGTTTATTTCGGGCAATACTGTATTAGCAACTTGATGGTTGTTAAAGAACTCCAACATGTTTACATGATTCCCATTTATAAGGAAATGAAATATTACCTGGTTAACCCCTCCAAAAAAGGAAAAGTTTTAAATTATATGTTATGGTAAGGCTTAAGCAACGAATCGCTACCAACGTGCCAGACCGCTAACTAATTGTGGGTTATGTCATGGAGACGTAATCTAAAATTCAAATAATTGAGAAAAGCTAAAAGAGAGGTAAACTTAATGATAGTGAGGTAAAAGAGGAATATAAACAAGTAGTAGATAATAAGATCAAAGAGATAGCTATAGGAGGGAACGTAGAAAATACATGGAAAGAAATAAAAAGGGCTGTACATGATACAGCAACACAGCCTATAGGTAAGAAAAAAGTAGAAGCGAGAAAACCCTGGGTGACAAAGGAGATATTAGATTTAATAGAGAATAGAAGAAAGCTTAAACCTTTCAGAGAATTGGATAGTGAAGGTAAGCAAAAATATAATAGAGTTAGAAATAAGATAGTACATGAGTGTAGAATACAAAATGATTTGAGAGTAGGTAAGGCAGACAGGGCTTACAGGGTAGTTAAAAATTTTTTCGGGAAAGATAGGAAAAAATATAATGGTATTAAAGATGAGAATAATGAGCTTCTAATAAACAAAGTTGAGGTAGCAGATAGATGGAAAAGATATTTAGAAGATTTATATAAGGGAGACGATATGGATGTTTTAGAGAACAACCAGGAAGAGTATGTAGAAATAGGGTTCTCAATATTAAGAGAGGAATTTGATAGAACTGTTAGGGATCTTAAACTAAATAAAGAGCCGGGGATAGACGATATACCCGTAGAATTAATAAAATGTGTAAGTCAGAAAACTTGAGACAGATTGTATGAACTAGTAAAAGTAATATATGACACAGGTGAGATCCCAAAAGATTTCGAAAAAAAATATTATCCCAATCTCAAAAAAGGCAGGAGAATTTTAGAACAGTTAGTTTAACTTCCTACGCTTCCAAAATACTAACAATAATAATTAAAAATAGAGTAGAAGCTTTGACTGAGAACTATTTAGGCGAAGACCAATATGGTTGTCGTAAAGGCCTAGAGACTAGAGAGCCGATACTAATGATTAGGGTAATTATCGAAAACAAGTTACAAAAAATAATAAGTCTCATTTCGCGTTTGTAGATTTAGAAAAAGCATTTAATAGGGTTAATTGGATTGATATGTTCAGAGTTTTGCGAAAAATAGTAATCTCCCATAGGGATAGAAAAATTATTAACAGTCTATATAAAAATCAAAGCGTAGTAATTAAATTTGATGAAATAGAAAAGGAAGCTAAGATTAGAAATGGTGTTAGTCAGGGCTGTATACTATCTCCCTTGATTTTTAATGTTTATATTGAGGTAGCTTTAAACTCAGCTAGAGAGAGAAAAGAAATAGGTATTAGTGTACAGGGACAGAAAATAGACATGTTACGTTTTTCAGATGATATAGCCATTATAGCAAAATCTAGAAAAGAGTTAAGAGAGCTTTTAAATATTTTAGATCAGATACTACAGAGTAACTATAGTATGAGAATTAACTCAGGAAAGACAAAGATAATGACAAGTGAATTACATTCTAGTTCTAAACCAAAACTAAAAATAGGTAATATCAAGTTAGAGAATGTCAATGAATTTTGCTATATAGGTAGTACAATTACAAAGGACGGACGTAGCAGAAGGGATATAGTAGCTAGAATAGCTCAAGCTAGAAAAATGTTTTTAAAAAAGAAAGACTTACTAATAGCTAATAGTATTAGTTTGGATAATAGAAAGAGTTTCTTAAAGTCGTACGTATGAAGCGTTCTATTATACGATAGTGAAACTTGGACAATTAAAGAAGTAGATAAGAAAAAGATAGAAACTTTTGAAACTTGGTGTTATAGGAGAATGTTAAAGATTAGTTGGACAGATAGAGTAACGAATGCGGAAGTTTATTAAAGGATAGGTGAGGAACCCTGTATGTGGAAGCAATTAAAGGTCAGGAGAGATAGAATGATAGGGCACCAGTTAAGACATGAGGGACTATTTAGTAAGGTCTTAGATTATAGACTACCAAAAAAAATAGAGTAGGAAGACTTAGACAAAGCTATATTAGTCAAATTATTAGAGATTTAGGTTGTGAAGGGTATGTAGACCTTTTTAGACTAGCTCAGAATAGAAAAGCATTTAGAGCTGCATCAAACCGACCTTAAGGAAGTTCGAAAGCAAAACAAAAAAGAAATAAATGAATAAAAATCAGTTAACTAAATGTCACCCTTGTAATAACTCACAATTAGTTAGCAGTCTGGCATATTGGCAGCGATTCGCTGCTTAAGTCTTAACAGTAATGATTCACCTACGTTTGAGGGTCATAGAGGCAGCAGTTTTGTAGATATTATTGCAGCCTCACACGAGATGTTAGAGTTGATTTGTAATTGGGAATTAAAGTCAGACGAGATAACGTTCTCTGATCATAAATTAATTACATGGGATATTGAAACCAAAGCAAGCGCAAACGAGCAGCTAACTATATTTTTTGTAATGAAAACGCTAATTGGGAGCGGTTTAAAGAAAAATTTGGCGAAAGCATCCCTGAGCTTCAGAACGAGCTATTAAAGTACCGCGAGGCCGTTCGAATAGAAACATTCGCGAAAAAATTAAACGACGCAGTAGTAGACGCGTCTTCGTACTCCATGCGAAAGAAAACGTTTAAAGACAGCGTACTCTGGTGGACCCGGGAGCTAACCACCAAGCGGACAGAAACGCGTAACCTAAGGCGCCATTATCAACGCGCTTAGGAGAAATAAAAGAACAACGAAGGAATTGAATATAATCAAAGCAACCGCGAATATAATATATTAATAGAAGAAACGCGATTAAATAAATTTAAAGAATTTTGCACACGAAACTCCGAGAAGGAACCCTGGAGAACCGCATACCGCGTAATAAGGGATAAATAACAAAAAACCGCGCTCGGTAATATAAGGAAGACAAATGGCGAATACACGGACGGTTTTAAAACCACAGCAGAATATCTGCTACAGAAATTCTTCCCATCGGATAATCCCGAGGAGGATGGGGGATCGTACGATTTAGTACGTCGGGAAGCTACAGATGCGCAAGGGACAGGTGCCGATAAGGCAATCCTAGCTCACGAGGTCGTAAGAGCTTTTAGGGGGATGAACCCTAAGAAGGCACCAGGGTATGACGGAATCACTTCAGATGCAGCACTGGAGGCGTGCCTGTTAGCCTCGTGTGTCTTTGTCGGGTTATTTAATCTTTGTTTAGGAAGGGGCGTATTTCCCCGTTGCTGGAAAATCCAGAACGTGAAATTTATATCTAAATCCAAAAAGCGGATGCGTCAGACCCAGACAGCTATCGTCCAATTAGCTTGCTACCGGTTTTATGGAAGGAAAGTCAACTATCGGCGAATTAGAGTTCGTTGTCGGGGAAATTAAGCAGGCGAGAGATGCAAAGGAGCATTGTGTCGTTGTTGTTTTGGACATTTCAGGAGCATTTGATGCTGTCTGGTGGCCATTGATCGTTTACGAATTGAAAAGTAGGGGTTGTCCGCGAAACTCGATGTCTGTGGTCAGTTATTTTTCGGGCGATTGGCACAGGTTGAAATTCTGGGTGAAATTTTGTCGCGCGAAGTGGAAAGGGGATGCCCGCAGGGGTAATGCTTTGGCCCCACACTTTGGAAGTTGTTATAATGAAAGCATTTTTAGGGTCAGGTTGCCCACAGAATGCTCAATCGTTGGGATTGCGGATGATACACTTTTAATTGTCAGATCGCGATTACTAATGGATACGCGCACAAAACCGAACGAGGCGCTTAATAGGTTACACAAATGATTGCAGCAGACAAAGTTAAAATTTAACACGTTGAAATCAGAGGCGCTTTATTTTGGGACAAAACCTGGACAGCGACCCCCTAGGCTAGAGCTAGGAGGGGAGAAAATCCCGTTTAAGGATGCTATCACATACCTCGGTGTCAAGATCGACAATAACTTAAATTGGAAAGCACATACAGTACGTAAAACGTAAGGGTAGCGAAATATCAAATAAAATGATGGCGGTGGCGAAAATAAATTGGGGTCTCAGGGGCGAATCGCTTAGGACAGTTTACGCCGGAGCAATAGAGCCCGCGATGCTGTACGCAACATGCGTTTGGGCGGAGGGTTGTAAAGTATGGGAAACTCGAGAGCTAACGAGCATGCAATACATAACCGCTCTCAAGGCTGCGAGAGCGTACAGGACCACCTCCACGGAGGCGGTCCTGGTGATCAGTAGACCTCTCCCTATCGAATATGTTGTTAGGGAGATCAGAGATAGGAGATTAGTTAATACAGGGAAAGGACAGGAAATTATAGAAAGTAGGAATCTTGCAAATAGGGAAGCTGAGAGGAAAATTGTCGTATCAGAGTTAGGGCACCCGGCTGATGTTAGAGGTATCGAATTTGTCGAAGGTGATGGGGACGCGGTAGGGATCAGGATTTACACGGACGGTTTGCGTATGAATGATGAGCAAGCAGGCGCGGCGTTTGTCGTATATAATGAACAAAGGGAAGTGTTTCGGTTTTAGACCAAACTCGCGAACTGGAGCACTATCTTCCAGTGCGAATTGCTTGCTATACGGGGAGCTATCGATTATGTGATAAATTACACGATAGAAACGTGTATTACATCATCAGCGACAGTAAATCAGCGCTGACGGCCCTAACAAATATGAACACCTCGTCAGACCTCCAAGCGGACGTCTGGAGGGTAGCACGTACGGCGCTCCGGTTTCGACATTTAAAGTTCTGTTGGGTTATATCGCACGATGGTAGCGTAGAAAATGATAGGGCTAATGAATTAGCTAAAGAGGCCGCGAAGGGCGACTTCTGGATATCGCACTCGTCGATACCAAGGTCTCTGATTAAAAGAAAGCTACGAAAAAGATCAATACGACAATGGGAAGAGAGGTGAAACAACGCTGCCACGGGCAGGTTGACACATAAATTTATACCAAGTATAGTAGCTAGAGCTAAGGTCGAGGTGAGCTCGACCATAAAATGGTGCAGCTAATAACAGGACATGGAGCCTTGAAGGCGTATTTGCAAAGATTCGGTTTAACCGACAACGACCGCTGCGAATGCGGTGAGAGCGCAGAAAACGCAGAGCACGTGCTCTTCGACTGCCCGCTCGAGGTGGCAAATCGAGGGTTAGCTAAGTAGGACTAGCATGACCAAAGAGCCTAGAAGAAGTCGGGGAAGTGGTTAACCAAAAGGCGTTCTGGACAGCCTTTACAGAATTTGCGGGAAGGGTCGCGAGATTGGACGGTGATAACCGCGCGTAAATCGGGGCTAACGAGGGACGAAGGGAGGATTGGAAAACTAGGATTTGACTTGGCACGATATATGAGCACGATTTAAAACCTGTTATATAAAAAGAAAATAAAAATAAAAATAATAAAAAAAAATTAAAAGTAAAAACAAAAGTAGAAATTCAATAACCAAAAATCTATTATGCACGACAAACCCCCCACACCACTAAAACAGTCACTGTCGAACTTTAAACGCGCGGAAAATCGGGAATAAATCAAACGTAAATAAATAATAACAAACTAAAACAGAAAACCCTCATTAATTTAAATCAGTAAAACAAATATAGAAAATAAAATAGAGTGAAACCGCGCATCCTCCCTGGACTTTTACAGTGATAGTGATTGTGAACCCCCTTAGAACGTTTAGTGCATACTCACCAGGACTTTAACAACTCCCCTCATAAGTAAGATATCAATAGACGTAAGAAGACGACCAGATTTTCGGATGCTGGAAAAATTTATATGCGAGGTAGGAATAAAATTGTGGCGGCTGTACTCGCATAAGCATTGATTTGTATTAATAAGAAGATTTTGAAATAATTTAATGAGCACATTCTTTGAGTGTAATGGCGCTAGCCATCATAATGCTTATGCGAGTGTAACTGATAATTTGGGTGATGCTTTTGCTAATTTATGCACTGTTACATGCTTCTGTTTATTTAGATATTTATTTATGTATTTATTTTATGTTTATTTATATATTTATATTTATTTTAATATTTATATTTTTGCCTGCATTGTATTGTTTTGTAGCTTGATATAATTCGTTTAACGTTCTGCCGCCTATTTTTTGGGCGCAGTTATTTATAGGAGAGAAGAATGTAATTAGAATATGTCAAGTTAGGGAACGTTAGGGACGAATATAGGATTTACTTAGAATTAAATACTTAGACCAGGGAGCACGAATTTGTAAATTTATAGAGTAGGCAAAATAGCTGGATTCACTATTAAAATATTTGGCGAATGCTTAGAAAATTTGAATTCATTTTTAAAATTAGCTAGCTAGCTTTGGATAGTTTTAAGACAACCCTTTCTGGCCACTGCTATCCGGTATTACGGAGCCCTCCCATTTCACTTTTGCTTTTGTCTTGTTGATCGGGCACACTCCAAAATGAACGCTAGGGATACCATTACTCAAACCCTGTTTCTAGTTTTTGTTTTAGTTTACTAGATTTTTATTTAGGATTGATTAATTTTGAAGCTAGATTACATTTGAAGCACGTTTATATTTTCGCGTTTAAACCCAATGTAATACCTTCGGGTGGAGCATTGGGGACGTGGCCGCAGGTATAGCGGTCCCTTATTCAAATTATAATGTTTAAGCCTTATTATAACATAAAACTTAATAAACTTTACATATATTATTTCGATATATTTTTGTGTTAAATACAATTATATCTGTAAATGAATTTTTGTGTAATACAAACGACATGTAGACGTATAATTTTATTAGATATTGTAAAGTATTTTAACGTATGTAATGAAAATACATATCTTTTAAATTTGGATTAATTAATTAATTAAGTGAACCTGCAAATCTCGTATTTACCATCCAATCGTTCTTCATGTTTACTAAAAGAATATTTTCTGCAAAATTCAACGACTAATTTTTGTCGTAAAATGTTTGTGCTAATATTTTAAAACAATAGCCCATAATTATTTTTAGTGCAACTTTAAAAAATAAATTACCAATAGATACTATCGAACAATTGTTTATAACTTACCCAGTGATCTTTCCATATATTGTTCCACAGCGCTGCTGCAAAACTTTTTGCAGGATTCATGCCAGCGCCAGTGTAGGGTCCCTAAAAGTAACGTTTCAAATAAAACCTTCATACACATAGAGTTTAAAAATATACCCCAGTCATTATTAAAGTAGCGACTATAAATCCATAGTTTATGGAAGCTGTATTTGCATTATCTTTGTTTCTGATATCAAAACCTGAACAATTTGAGAGTGTAAGTACCAACGATAATAAGAATTCTGCGATTATCGCCTAAAAAGATAATTTAGATGTACTATAAAAGCTGAAGAATGCCTACCTGTGTTATTGTTAATGCCGGGTTAGGTAAGGTAACACAAACTTTGGTAGTACTATTCAAGTGAACAGAAGGGTGATTGCCTAAAAAAAAAGAAAATTGTCCAAAATTTTAATTACATTACGTAACAGAAAAAACATTTATGAACATCGAAAATTTGTTTGAATGGAGTTAAAACAGATTAACAATAAAAATCTTGTTTGCTAGTGTAGTTACTAAGAAACTTCAGACGCGTACTAAAAGATGGTCGAACGTCCCTTCTAAACAATACTTGTTCCCAAAATTTATTTCAAAGCGATGTCCGAAAAGGTGCATGTTCTTTTACACCTAAAAGCTTTTGTCAGATTTCGACACTTATTAACAGTCCTTTTGGTTTAATATTACAACGGAAATGGTTTTCAATATTTTGATAATTAGCATAATTAGCATAATGTTAGTCTAACTATTACAAATCTTTTACATGAGCACGATATAGACGTTTGAAAATGTCATTAGCAAAGTATACCATTTTGGACACTCAGAAGAATTTTCGATAACTTTAAATACATCGATAGTTTCTATTATTGGTCTAATATTTATAGTTAAAATTGGCTTTGGGAGTTATTAACTTGTATTTTAGACCTTCAAATTTACGATAAATCAAAACATCTCGGGAACTTCAATGTTTAGGTATAGGCCTTGTTTAATGGAGTTTATCTCATTTTTTACGTACAATCCAAAAATGCAATAAAATAGTGTTCTATAAAAAACATAATTTTAATACGTTACACTTGTTTGGGGCACCCTGTATATTTAAAATATAGCCATTAATAACGCACATATCGTTGCACAGGCAAAAATTTTAAATTTTTTACCGTTTATCCATAATGGACCGTCGCGTCAACGGAGACTCGCTCTGTATAGGCGTTGGTGTAGAATTTAAAATTTTCATAAATGATAATTTATACATTATTCCTTTTTGAATCTTCATAAAACCACTTGACTCCTTTAGTTATGACTTATATTTGAACCTTACTTTTTGTCATTTTGAAATAGCATCGCTTTAATGTCTGCGATCAAGGATTAAGCTAGTCTGAAAATTTAAACATTTAAAAAGGGTTTATGTGAATTTTTCCAACAAATCTAAATACTCTAGAAAAAGTACTTTTATATTGCTGGAGAGTACGTTATATAAGTTTATTTAAAATATATATATATATATATATATATATATATATATATATATATATTGTTGTGGATTTAAAGGGTAAATAGGTGTAGACAAGGAAATTTTAACAACCGTGTATATAGAAATAAGAGCAAATTATGTACGCGCCAAATTAATTTAAGTCATAGTGAAAACGGACGGGAGTAAGGTATTTGTATATTTAAATTGGAATGTGAAAATTACATAAGGGATGAAAAGCTTTAAAGTACATAAAAGTTCAAGGATAGTCATAATTAATTATAATTTCTTTTAATCAAACGCATGAAAAAAGAAAGGGAAGCTTGCATGCATAAGAAAATCAATAATTTCTAACGCAAATGTATTAAAAGCCAACGTTCATTTACATCGATACTACGAAGCAGAGAATCTAGGAATTGTTATTTTCAAACGGTCGATAATTTCAAGAAACACCTGTTGGTTAAATGTTACGTTCAGAGAATTGGAAACGGACGTTAATATAGAATTTCATAGAAATTGTTTTCAACGGTCGATTTGTATAAGCTGGTAAATAACCCGTACCTTAGGAAGTGAGTGGAATGAACGATCGATAGTGTAAGACTGATAGAGAAGCAGATATAGCAAGCGTTGGATAGAAGGCACGTAAGGTATACACGTGGACTAGGCGAAGCACGTCTACAATATCGATTTTCTGTAGCCCAAGTGGGGTTTGAAAAAAGACAACAAACATGCATAGAACAGAGATGTATAGCGGATAGGTGGAGTATTGGGACGACAGGAAATTATATCATTGGTTGATATCCAACAGTTTTCGAAAAGTGCGCGTACGTGTAAGGTAGGAGAGGATTTCTATGTAAACAGCACGACGGACGGGAGAAATTTTTCGGAATTTAGAATCGGTTACGTTCAAAATTTTAAGAAGCCGCTTTGAAAACAAGCTTTTCTCATGAAACGGGTTCCACGGGGTTTAGGAAGAATATAAATACCCAGGAGAATATATTAAAGCTCTCTTTCCTTTCATCAAGTTCTGAATACGGGTTCAGACCTACATAATAGCTTTCCGTTAGAATTTGTGTGTTCAGTAATGTTACATTAAACATTTTATTTGAAATTATAAAAGTTGTAGTAGCGGACCGTAAGATAGTAAAGTGATGCACCAGTTAGTGCTTATTTAAATAAAAGGTACCGTTACTACGACTAAGTTATTATATGGATGGATGATTTTGGGGTAAGCAGAACTGAGAAGGATTTGTATGCGTAATATCTGGAATGGAATGTTACTGTTGAGACGAAGCTAGTATCTTGGGAGAAGTACAGTTATTGTATGGTGGGGATCGGTGGATCCTGGAATCAGCGTAGTAGTTGGACACAACGACGAGGGGTTTCTGGTAGCCATCTCCAGCGGTGTCGAAGAGTGAAAGTGTCTCCAGGTAATAAATTTGAAATTTCTGTTTTTATATAAACATTTGTGGATATTTTGTGTTGTGTGGTTGACTTATTGGTGGCGTACTTAAAAACTGGGTTAAAAAGGTACATGTGCAGGACAATTTAATAATTTCGAGTATTGAAAAAGGGTTTATTGAAGATACATAAAAATTTATTTAGGCTATAAATTGTAGTTGTAAGGAGTAAACGGGTCTGTAAATTTGTTGTCAAAAATGCAAGGTTTGAAAAGCATTTATAAACAAAACTGGGTTATAATGAGCTCACAATACACCAGTCTGAAGTCAAATTAGGGTTACATGTGGGGCCCTTCTACTCATATCTACTTGAATTTGTTTAAAATCATTTAAAAATCAAGGACTTTAAAACATTTAATAAATTGAGCTGGTATAATTGTACCAAAACGTTTGTACTCATGTGTAAATATTTTATCTGTTAATATGTGTAAATAAAAGGTGGTATGGTTGTTGTATTTTGGTAATTTCATTTGATGGTGTGTGAGTGTGAGAGAGCTATGTACGTAAAAATAGGTATTCAATAAGAGGCCGATTGCTAGGGTGAGCAGAGAAATTCGAAGGCATCTTAATAAAAGGGTGCCGTGGAACCAGGAACACTCCAGATTTCCCTAAAAACCATTCAAGCCCTTTTATTTACACATATTAACAAGTTTCATTATTATAAATAAAATATTTACACCTTGGTACAGACAATTTGTTACAACAGTTACCAGTTCACACATTACATACTCTAAAGTCTTTGGTTTTTAATATATTTTAACAAATTCTATATAATACGAGTAGATGGGCTCCCACATGCAACCCTAGTTTGACTTTATTCTGGTCTATTTTGAGCTCATTATAACCCAGTTTCCGCAAATGCTTTTTAAACCTTGCATTGTATTGAAAAAAAATTTAAAGACCCGTTTACTCCTTACAACAACAATTTATAGCATGAATAAACCTTTATATATCATCAATAAACCATTTTTTAATAATCAAAATTAATTGTCCTGCACATGTACTTCTTTAAACAAGTTTTATGGTAATACATACGCCACCAATAAGTCAAAACACACAAACACAAAAATATCAACACAAATGTTTATACAAAAACAGGAATTTAAGTTTCGTTACCTGGAGTCGCCTTCGTTCCTCGTCACCACTGATGATGGTTACCAGAAACCCTCGTCGTTGTGTGCATCTACTTCGATTGTGCCAGGATCCACTGATCCCCCACCATCCAAATCTCGGCCACCAATATTGTTCTTCTCCCCAGATATTAGCTTTGTCTCAAACGTAACATTCCATATCTAATATACGTCATGCATACAAATTAGGCTTTAGGCTTCGCTTACCCAAATATCATCCCTTCATTTAATCGCTTCGTTGTAGTAACGGCACCTTTTATCTAAACAATAGCACCAACTCGTGCAATATCACTTTTACAACCTTTTGCGGTACGTTACTACAGCTTTCATAATTTCTAAACAGGATGTTATATGCAACTTTACTGAACACACAATAATTAATAACCGTAAGAGCATTTACTGTTATTACGTTGCAGATCCAAGCACGGTCTCAGATCTAAATGGAAAAGAGAGCTTTACTATTTTTCTCCGTGTATTTATATCATTTTCAAACCCCCCCGGTGGAACCTATTTCGCTTGAAAATCTTATTTTCAAAGCTGCTTTTTAAAATTTCGAATGTAACGAACTCTAACTTCTGAAAATCCCACTTTCGTCGTGCTGTTACATAGAATTTTGTTTACTACCTTAACGGACGCGTTCTTCTTGAAAACTGCTGGCCATCAACCAATGATATAATTTTCCCTCGTCACAACGCTCCACCTATCCGCTATCTATCTCCGTTCCTTGCATGTTTGTTGTCTCCTTTAGAATCCCTCTTAAGTTACAGAACATCGATATCGTAGTCGTCCTTCACATTCACCCGTGTATTTCGTACGTGACTTGTACCCAACGCTTTCTTTACCTGCTTCTCTGTCTGTCTTACATTATCGATCGTTTATTCCACTCACTCTTCAAGGCATTTGTTATTTAAAGCAGTTGGTCAAACCAACCGTTGCAAACAATTTCATAGAAATTCTGTCTTAACGTTTATTTAAGTTCCCTGAACGTGACATTTAATCAACATGTGTTTCTTGAAACAACCGACCGTTTAAAATAACAATTTTTGGTTTCTTCCCTTCTTATTATTTGTATAAACGAACGTTGGCTTTTAAAATGGAAACATTTGCCTTTAAAATTATTGATTTTCTATGCATGCAAGCTCCCTTTTTGCTTTCAAGCGTTTGATTAAAATTATTATAATTACTTATGCGTATCCTTGAGCTTTTATGTACTCAAAAGCTTCTTCACGTATGCAATTTTAACATTCCAATTTAAATATAGAAAATTACCTTAATAACCGTCCGTTTTCACTATATAAATTAACTAATTTGGTGCGTAACTAATTTGCTCCTATTTCCTTTATACACGGTGTTTAAAATTTTATTATCTGAACCTATTTGACCTCTAATTCCACAACAATATATATATTTATGTTTATATAGTATATAGTTAATCTCGAGGTTTGTAACGCGTCGGCGCGACGTTAAATAGAAACCGGATGCAAAAGGAGGAAAATTAATCTTAAATGGATAAATTCATATTGACGCAATGTATACAATTCTGATTTTATAAATAATAGTGTTCGGTAAGCAATATTTTACCGTTTAAAACGCTTCCTTTGAATTTGTTTTAATTTCACTTGTGCTTTTTTTATTTCAACTGTTACATTTGCGTGGATATAAACTTTCTTGTATTGTGATTGTTTTGAGTGTAAAACAACACTCACTACTTTTACGCTACAGAAGCTGGACACGACGCTCTCAGCGTCGTTAAAAGAGCCTTACAACTTGGTTGGTTGGCTTGTTGATGTTTTGTTTCTTGAATTTCTTGAATTGATGTCGTGTTTCTGACAAGTTGATGTTTTTAAATAAATAAATATGTAGGACTGGATCCCAGGAGACCTGCTCCTGGAATCCTCTTGATTTTCTGCAGCGGGCAGTTTCCCGGATCTTCCCCTTAGTTGTCCTCCAACTACACAGTATTCCGGATCCTGGGTCCACTGGCCTGTGGTTTTCGCCTAACAGGACTGGCTACTCGCCACAGGCCGCTCCATCGTCAGGTAGCTCGTCTAAACAGGACTGACGGATGTGCATCCCCGACGACTTCACTTGTGTACCCATTCCTCGGCACCCCGCATAGCTGGAGAACTCCCTCAGGACGTCACCGTTCCGCTTCCCACTTTTGATCGCCCGAAGGCGGTGGTCGGAATACGTGAGCTGCTGCCTCGTCGGCGTCTGGGCAACAACTCCCTCACTACTTTTGCTCGTGCTTCTCTTATATAAACGTGGTTACCGCCACTTACTAACCATGTTCCAGAATGCTTTCGTTTTAGAGGGCCAAGAGTGGTAGAGTTTTTGTCCTATGCACTGATGATTATAAACTAATTTGCGTCATACCCTGTTTAAATCACACCTGCAGCACTGTAAATTCACGGACACTTGAAAATCCCAAACAATGGTCTAACATATATCACTTAACAACAACCAAATAAATCATTTGTTCAGTTCTAACGGCATTTGATGCTCGAAAACTGCAAATAATATCAAAAGTTATTAATTTTTAATACTTATTGATTAAATTCTCGATTTAAATTTTTGAAAATTACTATGTGTTTTAAATTGAATTAATTAGGAACTGCTTATGAATTTAGGATTTTAAATTATATGACTTTGCATGCTGTCTAAAGATTGATTACCTATGAATACTGACTACTTATTTAAGCACTTTAAATTATTAAAAGTAGCGCAATGATTTTGAATTTGGATAGGTCTGAATTATTTTTGGTTATTAAAGAATTTACATTATTAAAAACAAAGAATGACGTATACATTTGATTACTTGTGAATTGTTTTCTGTTAAGTGATTGGAGGTGATAGTGAATTACAAACAGCTTGTAATTTTAGTCAATTATAAAATGCGGTTGCTTAAGAGCTTTTTAGATCCCTGTAATTGATTTCACGCATGAGAACCCTCAGTGATTAATTTTGATTTGCTCTTTAATGTAGCTTCGGGGTAGGTGCCATCAATTTTGGCTATTCATCAATTTTTGGTATTTCATTACCCATATGTTTTCTCTAGTGATGGAAAATTAGTTCACTGCAAGTTTATTCTAGGACATATTTGCATGAATTATTAGAGTCAATATTAAGTTAATTCTGATAAGATTTGTGATGTAAATGCGTAGTGTGCAATCAAGTTATAACTCAAGTTTATTGTAGGAAATTTGTATTTTAGACATTGTAAATTCCTAGCTGTTTAAAATTTAACACTTGGTTGAATTTCGTATGCAATACTGTAAATTTATAAGCAAAGAAAAAAACTATAATGTGGATGTTTTGTTGGTCGTTCGTCCAAAATTAATATTATGACAAATTAGTTATAGTTGCTGTGAATAAAATCACACGAACATCCAAATAAATAAAGAAATACATTAAAACTAGTAACGAACGCTATTCTTATACGTTACATGAATAATAATTAAAAAATTTTTCTCTCAGAATAAATTTCATGTAGTAGTATTTACTTTAATTTGATAACGATCGAAAAATAAACATTGCAAAAAATCACAGAGTTTTATCTATAATCTATGTTGTCTTTCAAGTACTTATTTGTAAATAAAATTATAAAACTTTTCCCTACTGTACATGTTTTGCACTTGGACAATTTTGATCACATGTATGACCGTTTTGCATGGCCGTAAAACTGCTCAGCGAGAGAGTCAGTCCTGAGAAAAAGTATTTAAAAATATCAAATTTTTAAAAATCAGTGTTAAAACTTGTGTTTTCCTTGTGAAGAATGTTTCCACAGCTGTGTTGAGTTTTAAAGAACATCTGTGAGGTGGGCGAAAAATGTTGTACAGACAGTATAGAAGCGTACTCTGATTAGGTGTTTCTGTGCACCATTTTTTGTTGAGATTTTATGCATTCTCTACGAACATCTTCCTTTAGTTCCAAAAAATTTTCACTCGATTCTAGTTTCTTATAAAGAGTTCAAGTATTCAGTTTTCAACTTTATTCAGTTTCTTAAAACGAGTATCTATTTAGTTTTGGAGTCTCTTTAAGAAAATAATTTTTTGCATAACTGCTACAAATACGAATTTAAGTCGAACTTTTATTCATACTGCTCTCAGGCTTAAGCGAAGAGGGCTGAGTGTTGGTGTGTATTTGGTGAGTCCGGTAAAAGCGCTGAAGATTAACGGTCAGGTTGATTGATGCGCGTTTAAAGCAAGGAGTTGTTTTACGCCTCTGACTGCACAAAGTTTTCGTTTTAATATTAGGAATACGGGATGTAATTCCATCATTATTGTATGTATAAATTAGGTCAGTACGTATAAATTGTGTGGTTATATCTTTTTACGAACCAGAGGTGAAAATCCTCTAATTTATTGATGTTCTGCTAAGCACACATTTTCCAGGCAAAAAGTAATATGTGGTCATCGCGCTTAGCCACTGAGAACCGTTTGATGATGGGGACACCAACGAGTTCGTGAAAACGAGGCGTTTTAAACAAGGACTTAACTTACAACTACTGGAAAATATCGTCGTATTAAACGCAAATGCGCGTTAATTGCAGAAAGTGTGCCCTTGAAATCCTTTACCTATCCAGAGTTACCTTAATAATGTCGTGCGTTCCCTAAAAGTGTAAGTTCAACACACTTTGCTACCGAAATCTGAACAAACGAACCCTCACACAATCTGATCTACCCGAGGATATCCGCGGAAGATGTCTTAGCTGCAGTTATTAACTAAGGTGAGCGAACCTTTTGCTTAGTTTTTAATAGCTTCCTTAGCTTGTGAATCTTTAACCGGTTGACGGAAATAATTTGCGACCAAATTTGGAGGCGTAATAAATTACACCTAGGGTTAACGTAATAATTGACGTCAAACGGGGAAAGTAGTAATTCGTAACAAGGAACACGTCTCCGTTACGCCACGTATCTTTAATTTTTTGCCACGAGAAGCGATAAAACCGGCCGAAATCCTGCGCTGACGAGAATACCCTCTCGAGAACTCAAGTGTACGATTGGCATAAGTAATTGACAAGTAGCTGAGATAGTTATAAACGGGAGTGATGCACATTGGCCACAGACAAGTTTTACTGAAACAAACCTTTAAACGAACCATGATTTGATTAAAAGTGGATCGGCATATCACAATAGCAGAATTGATGCACAGATAAAAATGTCGTATGAAGTGCATAAACCATTATTACTGATAAGTTAGATCACCGTAAATTGTCGGAAGGATAGGTTTCTTGTTTATTAACACAGATCAAATAGCACATCACTTTGCCGTGTGCAAAAGATTGTCAGTACAATACAAAAGGGCGATGATTTTTTGGGTCGTATTATCACGTGCAATGAAATACGAATGCGAAATAGCTTTTCAAAATTAAAACTGGTTACCACGGAGTGGCGAAAACACGAAGAATCACCCCCTCGAACAGCTAAGACCCATCTTTCTATATTGACTAAAGAAAAATTGGCAACTCGACCATCCACCCTACAGCCCAGAAGATTTATCATCATGCGATTACCTCTCAAAGAAGTACGAGAAGGACGCCGCTTTCACGATAGTAAAAGTGTCTAATCATTCGTACAAAATTAGCTACAGACATGTGTAACGCTAACGATAAATTAGATAGGGAAGAAAAAAATTTAGTAAATTTGAATGGACAGATTAAATATGACGCACCATATATGATAGATTTTATGAATATTTATTCTTAGTTAAACATTATATTTCAAATTTGATTTCTATAAAAATGATCCCGATAATAAGGTATAACGTTGGAAGACCTATGCGGAATAAATGCCTTGGATGTTTGGATAATATCAAAAGAATTGCTGTGACAGACGGTATGGTGCTCCTCAGCTATGGCAAGTAGAAAAAACCTTTCAGGCTAAGTAATAGTGTAACGTAGCTTTTCTTGTATTTCAGCCATCTTTTTATCATTAATTTTTTAATTTCTTTAATTTTTCTCTTTTTTTTATAATTCTTCAAAAGGAACCCACTCCTGCACCACTGCAGTTAGCCGATGATACCTTATATTGTTACTAGGTCCCCGTCCATTCAGGGCAAATCAAAATGTGGTAACCTATCGCTCGTTTTACCCGTAACACGGCCAGCTTCACTTTTCGAAAAAGTACTCAAAAATTATTAATTCAGTGGAGAAAATGCTTAACTAAAAGAGGATATTATATAGAAAATTAGTTTCTAGGTGAATTTTTCTTTCACCCCTCCAACAAAGAATCCGTTTTATATTTGATTTATATTATATATAAAATTTGATAGAAAGTAATTGTAAAGCAAAGTATGCTGCACCTATGAGAAATAAATATTTTGGTCAAAAAGAAATCTTTTATAAGATTTATTAACAAGCACAGCAAACACAAGACTTAAACTAAAAGTTTTATAGTTAACATAAGTCGCTTCAATTAGCACGAAAGAATAGTCTACTTCCATAATTTCCGGTGGAAAATACTACAAATATTATTGAAATGGTAAAAAATAGCGTTTCTTAATTTCACCGCTTCTGATTCAATTCGGAAACGACAAAAAAATCTTTGAGAAATTTAATAACCAAACAAATTTTTTTCTTGGCCATTGCCAAGATTTCATTAATTGTAACTACATTATCATTAAATTCGTAATCGGGTAATATGTCGTCATCGTTAAAAAAAGGATTACTTTCCAACCTCACAAACAGGCATCTGTCTTACTAAGGAATTAGTTTTACTTCCCATTTCTTGTATTTCGCTTTTTGTATCAAACTCTCAGAATAATCTTCAGTAAAATTTGAACTCCTTTCTGTAACTCGAACGTTGCTTTCCTTCTCAAACTCTGCTTCTTCAGTTATTATACCAGTGTCAAGTACACTTCTACCAGGAGAAATATTCGTCTTCTTTCTTCAATCTATAGTGGAATTTGTAAATTCTGCTCCTTTGTCTTTAATAGTTTGAAGAAACGAAGCTTGAATATCAATTTTCGTTGAATCGCCCAGATTTCTACGCAGGCGTTCTAAAAGTAAACCAACATCCAATGGCAGTATTCCCCACTTTTTTAAAGCCTGATTTAAAATTTTTGAAGATATTCGGAGCCACGTTAGTAAGAATTATCGCAAACAAAACCGGAAAAATGTTGCTTTTGAGTTTTTGTGTTTCTTACGCCAGTTTTCTTACACTTAGAGAAAACTTTCCGTCGTGCTATCTTTATTAACCTAACAAATGCTACATCGAGAAATGAACATTGTTCGGTGGAAAACACACCAATGTTATGGAGTTATCACAACTAAGCTTCAGTGTGGGAACAGTGTTGTGCGATGATAGATTGTCACGCAGCAGAACCCTTTTTCCATCAAATTTCTGACTTCGAAACCAATCGGTAAACATTACAGTATGAAACCAACCACTGCTACTGATATTTCGACCATCCTAGGGGTCCATTTTCCGTCAAAGTTGTCCACATGTGGTTTGATTTATAAATCGGTCTAATAAAGACAAAAAAATCATTATTCTTAAGCTGACAATAGCTTTTTATTTGATAAATTATCACCAATCGTTTAGGAGCTCAGATTGTGTATCAAAATTATATGATAATGTTCGAGGACTAAAATAGCTTAAAAGTTCTAAAGTGAGGGATCAAAAACAATACCGTAATTAAAAATATATTAGCGTTATATACCGTTTAAATACTTTCCCCAAATTTTATAAGTATTAATTTCTTTAAACTCTCCATTGATGTATCAATCACAAATCAGTCAAAATGTTTATACTATTTACACATTATTTTATAGAACATAAAGGTATTAAAGTAAAAATTTGCTACACGTTAAATACCCCTTAATACCCCACAATAAATTTTATGAATTAGGCATGCAAATTTCTATGCCAAGGTTATAAAAGGTTTTTACTTACATTTGCATTCCCCGACGACAGAGTCGAAATCTTAGGGAGCCGCGGTTCAAGTTTTCATCAGATTTTTGTGACATGGATCTTTCAATTCTAACATGCTAAGGTAAAAAGAAGTGGGGACGGTAATTAGGTCAGTACATTGAAAAATATGGCACCCCGACCAAAACACAACAACTCTAGTTGTCACAGTACTAAAGTAAAGCCTGTAATTCTCAGCAAAAATAGTTATAGGTACCATAAAGTTCCTCATTTTTTCGAGCGCGATAAAAAATCCCCGAGACAAGCTTAGCATATTTATACTTATTTGATTATTTTAAACTTACAACATAACTAATAATTTATAACCTACTCAAGATCAGATCTAAGAAACAAGGACATTACTTTTACTTTTAATATAAAAAATAATAGATTTATTAAATATAAGAAAATAGAAACTGGTTATCCGATAAATAGAAATTAATTCACTTAACACGTAACGAATTGTTAAAGTAGAGTATTTAAGAGATGGATTGTCCAATAGTATTGTTGTTTATATTCTTAAGACTATGAAAGGAAATACCATGCTGTTAAATAAATGCAATACTTTTGGAGCAGATAACATAAATTGCAATTTCGGTGGATTAAAAAGAAAGGGCGTTGAGAATATTTTTTATAAACTTAAACAAAATTACTGAACATTGGGAGCGCTGGTTGCTTAAGCTTACGTTTTACATAACAGCGCACGAAAAGCGTGTGAATCACCTGTCGTGAAAGTAGAATTGTAGTTAAAAAAATATTTTCATTTTTAATCATTTACTCTGAACGGGCTGATTAAAAGAATCCTGTAAATTAATTGATATAGAATATCATTCTCTTTCCAACTCACAAATTTATCGGCTATAATTAACTCCGATCGCTGAGAGAACGATAAAAATTTATGGAAGCTGCAATCCTTTCTTTTATCAACGGAAAATGCTTCTAATTTTCTTACTAATTTTTATACAAACCCACTTGGCGAAGCAAATTTATGGAAAGTACGCAAGCTCTTTAACTGTTTTAACAGTCAGTTATTAAAAATTGAAAAAGAAAATCCCAATCGAAATCGGAGCAGACGTTTGATAGTGGTGACATCGACGAGTTCACGACAAAGACGAGTTTTAATCTTGGCACTTTACCGTCAACTACCAAACTATGTTAATGTATTAAACGCGAGTGCGTGGTAAGTGTAGCGAAGTGTTCTCCTAAATTCCTTTACCGTTCTTTCATAATATATTTTGTGTTCCCTAAAGTTGCAGGTTCAACTTTGCCGCAAGAATCTGAAGAAACGGATCTTCACGAAACCCCTACCTACCTGAAGACGTTAACAGTAATTTCCGGCTGCAAGTCACTAGCAAAAGCCTTTGTTATAGTTATTAATTAAAGTAGGTCCCTTCACTGCGTGAATTCGTAACCGTTTGACGGTGATAATTTGCGACCAAATTTGGAGCATAATAAATTTCGCTCGGGGTTAGCGTAATAATTGACACCAAACGAAGAACGTAATAATGCGTAATAAACAACAGATTGCGTTTCTGTGATTGTCAACTATGTATTTTTTATTTATAGGCTGGATAATCATACAGTAAATGCTGTAAATTGTGTATTTAAATGCGAAAAAGAAGTGTACTGAGTTTTGAAAGAAATGACAGCTAGTAAGGAACTACGGCAGAGTTCTGAAAAGGACTCGAGGTACAACAAAAAAAAACAGTAGGTACATTTTTTTATACCTTATGGTATTATTATTTCTTTCGCGATTCTTACAATTATTCAAGTTATAATAATAAATACATTTTTATTAATGTATTATTGGCTTTCCTATTTTTCTGATTTATATTTTTTGCTCTTGTGTTTTTTTATTATATTGTAATATCGACTAAAATATATAGTGCAATAATCTAATACTACCTTTACAAATTATTGTTCGTTTTGGTGAAAATGATTGTTTCATTAGTTTTCTATTCAATATATTAATTTGAATTCTACTTTAAACAACTTTTTTATTTATTAAATATTTTGTAACAAATTACCGACAGCTGCAGTTGTTTCTAGATTGCATTTTAATATGTTCCGAAGTTGTTTAATTTTTCATAACTGTTCTTTTCCAATGTGTTTTAGTTTATATAACTATTAGCGCTTCTAATCAAAATAGAACTTATGAACACTTTATGAAAAGATACGAACATATTTTCTACTTTTTCGACAGCTTGATCTTCTTAGAAACGTTAAACAATAAATAAATGGAGGATTTACTTCTACTTACATTAACCTGGCGTCTTCACAACAATTTCAGGGCGTGGTGGTCCTTGATGTCTGGCAAACTTTCACTTCAGAAGAAAACTCTTCCCCCCTCACACTATGAAACACCGGTAAAAAGTGTTATATTTTCTTCCGAAATTTCCAGTGATCAATATTCCATTTCCTCTCTTTTCACTTCTTATTGACGGACGGACATCAAATGATGGTAAACAACCAACCACACAATTCCCAACAGGAAATTATAAAAAGGCGTTTATTGTAAACTTAAAATAATAATGAAGATTTATACAATTGTTAAGCCCAAAGTAACTTGATACGCGTCAAAATGGCACGTAATTACTTTTAATATTGAAGAGATTGAATGGAATTGATGTCACCTAAATCCCGTAGTTAGGAAGTTGATAAGTTAAGATAATATTCCATCGGTTCTTATGTCCAAGTTTTATAATTGCAGGATTATTAATTTTAGCATGAGGATGAACGTTATCTTATTGTACCTTAATTTCCACAGATTATTTTACGAGCATTTGGTTTTTGTTAAAGGAACCGCCTCACTTTTTCTATAATGAGTTTTGTATAAATCTTGCGAGTTATTTCAATTGGTTTTACCGGGAGTGTGTCTTATGGCTTATTTTTGGAATTGCGTTGTGTGGATTAATATTCAAAACATTTTTTAATTAAATTTAGTTTTTTCAGAATTATCCCACCCTTGTGTTACCAAATTAATGAATCATACTTTTAACAATGAACCGTTTACTTTGCACTATATGATGGGTTGTTTCTTTATGGGGAAGTTGATAAAAATACATTTTATCTTTTGAAAGATAAAGCCGTTTGTCATCCACATGGGTTGTGTTTTCTATTCATTTGAAATAATTTGTGGTTACGTCAATTTTTGGTAAATCAAACTGTAAACGCTCTTTCTTATTTTGTGATGTCAGTAATAGTTTGAGCAAATTACTGTGTCGCCTGAGTGTCTTCTCCTTTGTTATATTACATAGTGTTTACCATGAAATTCAGATTTTTATCATTTGTTGATTTCATGGTAGTTTCGTCATATTTGGAAGTTGTTGTGCCTTTTGGCTGCATCAAGTTTCATTTTTATAGTAAGATTAGAGGGTTTTTGAATCCAGCAAGGAAACGTTTTTTCCTATTCTAAATTTAAATAAGTTCTCACATGTAAAGTTGTACGATTATAGCTTCCCACGAGCCAAAGGACAATAACCCCCTAACTTATTACATGTAGTTCTGCTGAGGACACATTTCTCAGGGAAAGGAATGTGCGGTTAACGCGGTTAACCGTAATCAGCGTTGTATGGAGGGAATACCAACAGGTTTATGGAAAAAGGCATTTTAAAGCAAGGACTTATTTACCGGCTGTTGAACAGATCGAACGCGGGTGCGCGTTAATTCCAGGCGAAGTTTTCATTTCGTGTCTTTGCACTTTTTGCTTTAAATACCTAATAAACATCCCGTGTTCTGTAAAGGTGTAAGTTTACGCACTACACCGCCAGAATTTGTGTAAACATAGAATAAACTAATCTCACGCAATCCCGATCCTTTGAAGACGAGCGGAGACTGCTTTTGGCTACAGCGAATAAGCAGGCAAACGCTTGGCATATTTTTGTATCGTTAGCTTTACTCGTGACTGTAATAATTGCAACCAAATTTGAGGACGTAATAAATTACGTCCAGCGTTATGCAGTGAGTGATGTTGCGGATAAAACATAATAAAGTGCTAAAATCTTACTCTAAAGCGCTCGTCGACTGAGTGTTTGCCGAACATCTCCTTTATTGCCACTTGCGTTATTCAGAGCATTGGATTTCCGTAGTTTAAGAATATTTGAGTCGCTAAAAAAATTGCAGCTTGTTACTTTGTGAGTCGGGCGAAAATTACGAATATCAGGGATTAACTTAGGATAAGCAAAATTATCAAGACTGTACTTTTACTATCAGAATGATTCGTGCGCTGCAAACGAGTAAAAGGCACGCCAAATTATAAAGTTATGTTTGCAAACAATCTGAATAATTTTTGAACAGAGGTAGTATTTTTTTGTCGTGTGCCCCGGTTAGAACCTGGAAAAATACAGACACCTTACTGAAGGAGTAAAGTAACTCCTGGTCACGGTAACCCAGAAAAATATTTTTACACCTTTGATTTGCTACACCTTGCTCACACATGCCAGATGTTTGCTTACCATTAACAATCCATATCCAGTGACGGCCCCCAAAATTTGTGGAGTTACATAAACTGGCAGTAAAGGAAGTTTAATTTCTCCAACAATTACTGCAGCTACTGAAGTCAGAGGATTAACATGCGCTTTTGATACATGTCCAAAAATCTACGTAAACCCATGTGATTTAAATACACTTCAACATTGATCTTTAGTACTTACAAAAATAACAATCAGAACTGCCAGTCCTGATGTTAGGGCCGATTGTTGTGTAATATATCCTTCACTGTGAAATCCAGGAACGCATCCCATACAAGCTATAAAGACCATAATTGCTGTCGCTAAAAACTCTGCCACGGCTATTGTAACTTTATCCATGAAACTTCTTGGATGTTCATTACTTTCTAGAAATGATTCTTGTCGAAATATTAAATATGTATTGGTAAATTGTTATATTTACCTCTCTGATCAAAGTTCATTTTTCTCTATCTGTGTTCGTCTGTATTTACAGCCTACACATTCTAGTAGACCTCTTGTAACTAATCTTATTTTTTTAAAGTACATGAAAACATAATTACCGTTGCAATAAAATGTGATATCTTTAAGTAAACAGAAATCTTCTAATTTATGCTAATTTGCCGTTTTTGTAAGAAATTTAATTAACAAGTTCATAAAATTTGAAATAATTGTGTTTTTTGAATATGAATACTTTGTAAAAGCTGTGTATAAGTTAATTTTCAAGAAATAATTGAGGTTATAATGAATACACGACAACGCTAACTGTGAATAATGATAACACTATTTACAATGCGTTTCGTAATACCATTGTTGTCTTAGAAGAAAAATACCAGCATGATTATTATGATACCGATCATAAGAAAAAACAGGATGTTTTTAAATATTAAAGCTGCGATTAAAGGCATGCATATTTTATTAATCATCATCATTTTGTTTTCGACCTTACTTAAGCTCTGACTTCTTTTCTATTCTTTGCTAATCTAAAAAGTTCTACATACCCTTCACAACCTAAATTTCTAATAATTTGACTAATATAGCTTGCTCTAGGTCTTCCTATACTGTTCTATCTTTTTCTTATCTACCTGGCTCTACATAGATATTAGCAACCTGATGGTTGTTAAAGAACTCCAACATGTTTACATGATTCCCATTTATAAGGAAATGAAATATTACCTGGTTATCCCCTCCAAAAAAGGAAATGTGTTAAATTATATGTTATGGTAAGGCTCAAGCAACGCATCGCTGGCAACATGCCAGACCGCTAACTTTTATTAATTTTATTTTAACTTTATTAATAATTTTCTCTAATTGTATACGCTCTTAGCAAGTTATTTAATTAACTGCATTCTTTACTTAAGGCAAAGAAAGTAGTACAGCCAGTGAATTCGTTTTTGGACATTCGGATGGCACATGAAATTTTGAATGAAAGAAGTATTTCAATTTTATTGTCTCACAATAAAATATTGAATTGTATCTTCTTAGTCGAGTCACTATGTACAAAAAAAATGCAATATGAAAGACATAATTAGAGTACAAGATTTTTCTTTTGGAGGTTGTATGAGAGGTCAAAAAAAGCTTAACTTGAAGTTTTCGACCTCTTTTAGTGTCTGCTGTTTTTAGGAGAGCATCAAACGCGAAAAAAATATTTTTTCGTGATAAATCTTGGTCTTATAAAGTCACAAGGACGACGCGGAGCTCATTTTGAAAGGTTTTTGTGCTCTACAAGTTAGATTCTATAACTTTTTTACATAATGATCTAGGGATTCGAACGATAAAACTGAATTGAAAAGTATTAATTTTAGTTTGTTTTTTTTACTCATTATTATCGTCCGAAATTGCAAAAACTGCTTCAAATAAAGGTTATAGAGGACAAAAAACATGCAATTTTCGTTTGTTATTCGTTTCATTTCATTGAAAATACTCCTTGTAAATTACCTCAAAGTGGAGAGTCGGCGTCAGCGCGTGGTCACGACGATCGCGACACCGAATAGCTTTTGGTAAGATGTTCGACTTCAATGACGCAAAAATAACCTAATATAAGGTTTTTGTAGGTTTTTACGCTCTACAAGTTTGTCATGTGACATTTTGGCGTATGAAGGATCGTTTTCGTGATATTGAACGATAAAAAAAGTTCAGCATTTTTGTTGGTTTTTTTTTTGTTTTATCGTTTTTGTCACACGAATGTATATAAATACTTACAACAAAACTGGTACAGCAATGAAAATGGTAAAATTGTCTTTTTTATGACTTTAATATGACTGCAAATTCCATTGGAGAAATAGTAAACGTTCTAAGCCTTTACTTTCTCCCGTGAATCGGAAATAACTTTTTACCTTCGATAAGTAAAATGTAACAACCATAAGCGGCTCAGTTTATAATTAATTTTAAGACTCGGAAAGCACCTTTTGACACTATTTTTATTTAGCACAAAACAAATTTATAAACACATACAAATTAATTACAGTCAATTACTCAAAACTGCGTTGGTGGCGATTCCTCAAGTGAATAATAATTACTTATCAGAACAAATAATACACATACAATTTATACCTGTTGAATGTCGGCTTGTTTCACCCTTCTAACATGGAATTCACACATAATAAGGATCGTTACAAGAAAAATGCGGTCGCCTGTGCGAACCGCTTGGAAAATTCAATCGAACAACAACGCAAATAATGCGGACGGATGGGTCTGGGTTGTAAAGTGAAGCAACGGGGGGTGATCGTCTTAGGAAGGGATGCTAAAACGTGTACGCAAGGACGAATCATGTGAGTGGAACCCGAACATACCCCCCTGTGGACAATCTGGGATTTCCACACGTGAAGAGAACATAATAGAGAAAACAAAAAAAATAAAAGTAATGAAACACAAAAAGAAAAACTAGAAATGGTTTATGTTGAATAGTCTGAAATTGGCAATGGACACACCATGGTGATGGGTCTAGTAAAGATCCCATTTTTAGTGTAAGCCTTAACTGCCCGTACCTTATTGTCAAGACCGGGAATTACCTCGATAATTCTCGCTAACGGCCAATTTAACGGAAGAACGTTGTCATCCTTCAGAAGAACCAATTCATTAACTTGCAGATTTTTGGTAGGAGATAACCACTTGGGTTTGCCTTGGAGGCGGTTTAAATATTCAATTGACCATCGCTTCCAAAACAATTGTTGCAGTTGGCTGCATTTCTGCCAGAAGGAAAGTCTGTTTTCAGGAATCGAAGTCCAAACGTGCCCTGGATAAGCACATAAGCTTTTGCCAATCAGAAAATGGCCTGAAGTCAACGCCTTTAAATCGGTTGGATCGTTTGACAAAGGGCATAACGGACGCGAATTTAAAATGGCTTCTATTCTTGCGAGGACAGTGCTTAATTCTTCGAAGAAAGTAAGTTGGGCATTGCCCATCAGTCGGTACAAATGATACTTGGCACTTTTTATTGAAGACTCCCAAAGCCCACCCCAATGAGGGCTCTGAGGAGGAATAAACTTCCAGTCGATACCAGTTTCCGCAGCAAACGATTTTAATTGATTGGCCACGTTAGCGGTTTTGAAAAAGTCACGCAACTCTTTAAGCTGGTTGCGGTCTCCTAGGAAATTTGTAGCGTTGTCGCTATAAATGGTCAAAGGATTTCCCCTTCGGGATATAAATCGATTAAGAGTCAACATGAATGCTTTGGTGCTTAAATTAGAGACTAGTTCAATGTGAACGGCCTTCGTGGCAATACACACAAACATAGCCATGTAGCATTTAGTAATGGCTGCTTTACGGAGTCTGGACGACTTAATGAAAAGAGGACCCCCATAGTCTAGTCCTACCTTTTCAAGGGGTTTGAAAATGGAAATTCTGTCCTTTGGCAAATTTGCCATGATTTGTTGCGCAGGCTGCGCACGAAACCGCAAACAAATAATACAATTTCGTATGATGGTCTTAATGACTCTAAGCCCATTCAATGGCCAATACTTGAGCCGGAAATTAGACAATACACATTGAGCGCCAGCGTGCCCTAAGCGCACGTGTTCATGTCGTAACATAAGCAACACCACATGTTGCTTGGAAGGAAGGAGCAATGGATGTTTTTGTGACTCGCTGATTTTGTCCTGCAGCAATCGACCACCAACACAAAGGAATCCCTCTTCGTTAATAAAAGGATTTAATGACAAAATATGTCTGTTGGAAACAGGTTTTGACGATTTAAGTTCGAAAATTTCATTGTGAAAGGATTGAAACTGAATTTCACGAAGGACCAGCGCCAAGGCGGAATTTATTTCTTGAATACTCAAGGGACCAACCAATTTATTGTAGGTACCTTTGGAATTGGAAGAAAATCGTAGCACATAAGCTACAGGGTGGAGTAATCGGTGAAGTTGGGAAAATTTGTCGAACAATGAATTCCAAAATATTTATCTTGACCTCAGTCCGGAATGAAGCACGTTCAGTTTGATGATTTTTTGCTCAGGAAGCACTGCAGGTGGATATACTGGCAAATCAAGATTGACCAACTTTGTCTATATTGGATAGGAACTCTGGCCCATGCCACCTTATGTCGGATTGAATGAGTTTAGGGGCCAACACTCCCCGGGATAATAAATCGGCAGGATTATTTGAAGAACTGATGTGTCTCCAATTTGCCTTAAAGGAAGCACGTTGGATCATGGATACCCTGTTGGCTACGAATGTTTGCCAACGAGATCGATATGAATTTATCCAATAAAGCGCTATTTGCGAATCAGTCCATAAGTTAATGGACTCAAAATCTAATTTATTTCTACACACCTCAACCACTTTTTTAGTAAGTTTGACTAGTAACACCATTGCACTCAATTCAAGCCGCGGAAGCGAAACTGTTTTTAAAGAAGCTATTCTGGACTTGGAAGTTACTAGATTTGAAGATACAGTACCATCTGAATTTACAGCTCTAAAATAAATACAGCAACCAAAGGCCTTTTGGCTGCTGTCGGCAAATTTCATGAAGTTCAATTCGAGTTACGGGCTTGCCTAGGAAAAGGAAACGTGGAATCTTCAGTTGGACTAGTGCAGGGATAGAGTCAAGAAATTGCTTCCAATGCTTACTTAAATGAATATCCAAAGCTTCATCCCAGGACAACTTGGATTGCCACGACTTCTGCATGAAGATTTTTCCTATGACTATGATTGGCCCAAGGAAACCTAGGGGTCAAACATCTGGGCAATAATGGACAAGATCTTGCGTTTGGTAAAGGTGTCATTTAAAGGAATCTTGGGTAATGAAATGGAACAGTAATCGGTGGATGGATTCCAAGTGAAACCAATGACCTTGCTAGGACTGTGATTTATGTTTACTTCAAATTCAGTAAGATCCCTCAAGTCGCAATATTGCTTTCTGAACTGTAAGGAATTAGAGGACCATTTATGCAAATGAAAACCTGCAGAATTTAGTAGACTGGATAATTCCTTATATAAAGTTTCTAAATCGGATATGGAAGTACAGCCGTATAAAATGCCATCGACATAGGTTTGGGTTAATAATGCATGCTTAGCAAGTGGATGTTTATCATCGGGACTGGAAGCTAATTCTTTTAAAACTCTCGTAGCTAGAAATCAGGAACAAGTAACCCCGTAAGTTACCGTGGAAAGCTGTATGCACTGAAGATCATGTTGTGGAGAATCTCGCTCAGAATATCGTTTAGAGCCACCCCCGTGGAACTTTTACTAGAAGCGTCGAAAACCACTCTCAGTTTAGTGGTTTCACTAGACGCCTTTATCACCGGATGGTGAGAAAGAAAATACTTAATTTCGGAATTAGTATTGTTCAGATCAAATGGAATAACAAAAGCATGATTCACGTAAATGTACTCGTCTATAAAATTCTTATATTCAACGAACAATTCCGGATCGGAAGAAAAACGTTGTTCTAATTGAAACAATCGCTTTTTAGCTATATGGAATGAATCGCCGAGATCACGATGCCCTTTAAGAATTTTTAATGGAAGGTCTATTTGAAAAACACCGAATTCGTCGCGCTTATGAGTTTGCAAAAAATTATTTTCAGCTCGCTCACCATCTGAAGGAATAAATTTGGACTCTGGAACATTTTCTGTTTCCCAGAATTTCGGAAGGAAGTTCTGAAGAAAGTCATCTTCAGCGACGCTCTTACAAAACA
Organism: Platerodrilus igneus; assembly: GCA_036346225.1. Taxonomy (NCBI): domain Eukaryota; kingdom Metazoa; phylum Arthropoda; class Insecta; order Coleoptera; family Lycidae; genus Platerodrilus; species Platerodrilus igneus. Next base: position 3,255,970 of record JARFIW010000500.1, on the reverse strand, counting down.
AGAGCACCCTTTTCGACGGACCGGGATTCTGAAAGGTTATTTGGCCTCCAACTGTCCATCCAAATTGTGTCAATTGGAGGGTTGGAAGTTTTGGACCAATTTTGTGTACGTTTGGAAGAATAATGTCATAATAGCCATCGGCACCAATTAACATATCGACATCAGACGGAATATGAAATTCAGGATCTGCGAGTTTAAATTCGGAAGGAATTTTCAATTGCTCTATATTTATCTGAACCCTAAGCAATTTGGAAGTAATTACTGGAAGAACCACACAGGACAAATTCATTTTAAAATCCCTGTTTGTATGAGAATGAATTTCAACGTTTGCCATTTTATTTGAAACAGGAATAGTGCATTCAATGCCCGAAAATTTTAAGACATTATCGTACGGTTTTATTTTAAGCAAGGAAACCATTCGCTGGGATATGAAGAAAGTTTGGCTCCCATTATCGAGAACAATTCTTGCATTTATGGTATTGCCGTAACGAGACACAAGAGTAACTAAGGCAGTTGCAAGGAGAACTTCAGGACTGTCCAGTCACGCAAATAGCGAGGACGAAACTAAGGAAGCAGGAGGAAGTGCCTTAGCTTCACTTCGACCTGGGTGAACATCATTAGGATTGTGCGTAGCAACAGTTTCTTGCGGAGATTGAGGGGGACGGTGCCAATTGTGGGTGGAAGAAGAATTAGTGGCCTGGAAATTTCGAAATCGAACTCCCGGGTTGTATGATGCACTTTTGGGTATAGTACCCGTGTTAATTAGAGCACGGGATGCTCCTGTGACATTAGCTGAGCTTGCATCAACCGTTGGTTGTGCTTGCTTGTGGAGAATAGTGTGGTGCTTTTTGCCACACAGAGAACAACATTTGGATTTGCACTCCATTATTGAGTGCCTCGCCCCAATACAATTGAAACACAAGGACTGCTCTCTCAAAAAATTGTATTTTTCGTCAATCGGTAATTCTCTAAATTTAGCACAGCTATAAATGTCGTGATTGGATGTTTCGCAAAGCTAACAAGACCTTTTGCTACTTGTCGAAAAATTGCGCACAGATGCGCTCACATGAAGGGAAGTTTTGTCGTTGGGTTTTGGTGGATATTGTTTACTTTCTTTATAGGTGGAAGCACCAAAGGCATTTAAGGACTCGAGTGTATTGCACCGTAATTCTATTATTTTATAGAATTCTTCCAAAGTAGGAAGTTTATCAACATCTCTGCTAGATTGATACTCCCTTTTAGTGCCATAATCTAATTTACGCAAAAGAATGTTTACCAGGATTAAGTCCCAATGCTCGGTTGTACATTTCAGATTTTTTAAAGACTCTAAGTCTTTTTTAATATTAACTATAAAATCCCTCAATGGTGTAGCAGTACATTTTTGAAAATTTTTAGCATCAACTATGGAATATAAATGCGCGTTTATTATTGCCAAGTTATTTTCGTACCTTTTTCCAGTATATTTATGGCAACCAGAAAGTTGTCATTACTAATTTCTAATGACTCTATGAGAGACAAAGGTTCCGTCCTCAAGTAGGATTTTAAATAGATCAGTTTCTGGATATTGGTTAAGTCGCTATTGTCTTTAATTAATGCACAAAAGAGCTGATAAAAACCAGTCCATTTTTGGTAGTCTCCAGAAAACGGAGAAATTGAAATTTGTGGAAGCTTTACTCCTATTTTTTGAGTAAAGGAATTGATTGAATTATCATGAGCTTGCGAATTCAGAAGCTGAGGAACAGAAATTTGATTAATTCTTTCAAGGATTTGAACAATTAACTCATAATATTTATCTTCGAAGTCTTCCCTATTTTCCGTATCAGTACCGTTAACGTCCAAGTCTTCGATACTGTTTTGAACAAACGTATACTCTTCGAACTTTCCTTTCAAAGCGTCTAATTTTACTTGGAAGGTGAATAGTTTAGTTTCAGAATCGGATTTATTTTTTATCCAATTAGAAATCCGGGAAATTGCGGATTTTGCATGAGCTCTTGAACTTTTAAGAGCGTCCATTTTTTAGAAATGTGAAACAAGTGCAGTTTCTTGTAAAACAATAACAGCGAACCGCTTGGAAAACTCAATCGAACAACAACGCAAATAGTGCGGACGGATGGGTCTGGGTTGTAAAGTGAAGCAACTGGGGGATGACCGTCTTAGGAAGGGATGCTAGAACGTGTACGCAAGAACGAATCATGTGAGTGGAACCCGAACATCCATGTTGTACTTCGTCTCATTGTTTGAAATTAATCTCGCAAAGCCATCAAAAGTGTTGAAATTTACGACATGTGGAAATGAGCGACAAATGATTTTTTTATATATTGAAATGAAATTGTAAACATTAAAAAGTATATACATAACAACATTAACGAGAATAATACAATGCGAATATTGTCTATCATTTTAAATAGTAATGAAAATTTATTATTATTCTTCTGAAATTAATTTACGCAGAAAATTGCGTACACAAAATTCTATCGGTGCATGCTTACTCACGAGCAATTCGGGCTCACATTTTGACACATTTGGTTCTAGTAAAAATTATCTTTGGCACAGTCGATTTAACTGCGGAGGAACGCGATGTCTTAGATGATTTCACAGAAGTTCTTGTTCGACCTGCTGTGCTGGAAGCTTATAAAAACAAAGACGTTGTAAAAATAACGCAGAAATTACGCGAGAAACTAAAAACCGCGAAGAACAGAAGTCCAACATCGACTTGTGGATTCAATACTATAAAATGGTTACGCTGGTAAAGAATTTCATTGAAGCTGAACGTACCGGTAATTGAAGCCTTCACCTGAATACAATTCAAAAAATATTGCCATATTTTCATGCAAGCGAACATTTTTTTGTACGTCTGGTCGTGTCATCTACACCTACAACAAATGAGAACGTTGCACGAAGAAGTACCTGCTGACAAATTTGTTAAATTTACGGCAAAAAGGTACTTTACAATTCGGAGAATGTACAAGTTCTGGTCCGGCATCATGTCGGACCATACTATTAAGCAGGTTTTAATGCGTGCATTTAAGACAACTGGAGGGTTAATAACAGACAGTCCGACTGCTCGATCCTGGACGTCGGGAATGATTTCTCTTCAAAACATCTGCGAACGAATAGAAAACTATTCAGAGCAACATGTCGACATACGCTCGACTAGAATTTCAGGAGACAATTTAGGCATAGAAAAGTTTGATTTCCATTCCCTGAAGGACAGACTTTAATTTCGATTGGCACTGGGGTTGTTGGAAATGACAGTATCAGTTGCCATCGAGCTGACGAAATCAGTTATGACATGATGTCAACCATCATTGGCAAACAGTTCGACTCTGTTAGCTTTAAGCAAAAAAGCAAAGTTCTGCCACTGGCTATCATAAACAGCTCTATTAAAATCGATTCTGCCCGTATTCCGATCGATCCGCTGCTATTATTTCAGAGAACGTGCATCACCAAACATTCTGAAAGTGATATTCAGAGGTATTTGGCGTCTGACCGTGCGCCATTACCCCTCACTTTGTTTTCAAAAGGGGGAATGCGCAAAGGTATCAAATCATCGTTGTATAATGCATTTACGCCGTTGTAAAATGTGCAATTCGGAGTCAATCATATACAAGTAATAGACGACGGACTCCTATTGCACAAAATTGTGTGGGGCAGAGTCACAAGTTTCCAACTTGTGTGCCAAGTATGTGACGTACGTCCAGAGGAACTTTGGGAGTAATGTTTGTATTGTCTTTGGCGGCTACACGAACGATGTAACAATAGCAGGGATGAAATCGTCGGAGAGATTACAGCGCCTTAGAATAAACCGAAGCCCAGATTTTGATTTCAACGAAACAACAAAGCCAACAATCAGTCAATACAAATTTCTATCGAACGAGATAAACAAAGAGAAGTTCATAAATAGGGTTTGTATTCATTTCGAGACAGCTGGTATCGAAATTCGACAAGTAATCGAAGATGCATATACACTAATTGTGAATACATCCGGAGAAAAATTGAACATTTATGTCTGCAGAAATAGTTGGAGAAGATATCGACCTCCTTATCCTACTGATTGGACTCGCCCCAGATACGCCCAACATTTTTTTCAAAAAACCTGCAAAAGGTAAAACTAGATAAATAATTTTTGGTTGAACAAGCTTCAAATATGGTATCTGTGTACGTGACAACATCCTTTTTCTCCATACGTCCTGTATGTTCAACGTAAGAAAATTGAAATTTATAAGTGCATTGATACATGATCCGGAACTGCAGTCCACAGTAGAGCTATTGAAAGTAAAAGCCATGGACCAGGAAATCCTTGTGTCGACTGGAGAAGTGTTTCTTGTCGCTTTATACGGCAGTGCTGAACAAAAAAAATGTTTAGACACACTTCGATTTAAACGTTTTTTAAAAGCCGCCTCGAACACAAAATTAAATTTGTCTGTGCTAACTCTAACGAAAACCTCGGCACGAGAGCATATTTTATACACATAGCAACACGAGCAAACTTGACTCGATAATTATAAAGATCCGGAAGAATGGGGCTCGACAAGAATGTGTGCAGGTTTGCAGTCAATAGCAACTCGAGCCCCACCTGCGCCTGCTGAGCTACTACAGTTTATTTCATGTAAATGCAAAGGAAACTGCAGTGGTTCATGTGAATGTCGAAAAGCAGGCATTAAATGTTCGACGATTTGCCCACTGTTCCGGACAAACCTGTCATAATTCAATAACTCCAGCCGAAATTCTGAACGAATTTGATGACAATATCGACGACGAAGATTACTACCACGAAGTTTTTGACGATGATGACGACGACGATAAGCAGCCACAAGAACAAATATTTTTCACAATATGAACAAAAGAATATCTTTAAGTAAAAAAACTTCGTGAAATTTTTAGGAAGTCCGTTCTAAGTTACCTTCAGCCTATGCCCGCTTTAAGGGTCCTTATGATATGAAAACAAGAGATGTATCTTTTCAGGTTGGTGATAAAGTTTGGCGAGCGAATAGAATTTTCTCGTCTGCTGGAAAAAAGTTTTCTGCTAAACTTGTATAACGCTTCGGGGCGCTCGCAATACAATGACAACGAGCAAGGGGGTATTTCAAATTGAATTCTAATTTACAACTAAAATCGCTAATGAGGTAAGCAAAGTAAATGCCTATCGGGGCAGCGGAGCAAGCAGCTTCAATGTACCCTGAGCTAACCCAGTACCGAGGCGGGGAGTGGGGTAAACCATCAACCAAACCTCTTACCAAAAATGAGCGCCACCTAACTCTAACAGCTGGGCTCCGACGGAACTGAGATAGGAAATTCCTCACGGCCACAAATAATGCCCACACAGCAATTTGAGATCAAGACAGTCTTTGCTAATTAACTTTTTATTTAGAATTCAAGTTTTTAGTTTTTTTAGTTATTGTGTTTGTTTTAATACCACCCCTATCTGCCTTTTTGATACCATCGGCAGTTACTTTTTGTTTGAATTTTGGATCATCGAGTGTTAGGCTTATCCGATTTAGACATTTCCCGATTTGTGACTTCTGGCATTTTGGCCGCACCCTTGGCATTTTGTACGCATTGTTACAGCCACACTCATTTATCCTCGAATGGATTTAATTTTTTTGAATTAATAAGATTCTGACACCCTTAGGCTGTCTATTTTATTGTTTTTTTTAGTGTTTAGTTGCTATGTGTTATTGATAGATGTTTTTCTAGAACTTTTTATTTTTGGGTTTATTATTTCTTAGAAACTATAAGTTTTTGTATTTAAAGAATATATTTTTATTTTATAGTTCTTAAGGTGAACGCACACCGAAAGCAACACTAACCAACATTTTGTTTCGAAACAAAACAGTCTTGTCGGTCGACGTCGCCTTTGCCTTGTTAGTAGGCGGAGGGCCGCACATTGGCCGCGACGCGATGCGACATTGTCTCGAAACAAAACAATCTTGTTACAGAGTGTCTGTCGATGTCTCTTCCAATTCTTACCTTGAGGCAAAACGCTTGCAACACAGTCAACTGCGCATGCGATGACTGTATATCAAGTGTTTGCTACTTTCTCATCAAAAATTTGTATAGGTTTGTTATTATTATTGCTCGTTTAGTTTTTTCAATGAGCATATTTTATTACAAGACCATCAATTGCAAGTAGATTTGACAAATTGATTGTTTTAGTAGAATCACAGCCAGAAATTTACGATATAACATTAAAATATCATCATTTTGTCACAAGGTATCGCAAATCATCGTCCACTGGACGCGACACCGCGCAACATTTTGTTTCGAGGCAAAACTGTCTCGAAACAAAATGTTCTGTCGTGCTACATTCGGTGTGCGCCCAGCGAAACCATCTCTTTAAACGTTTTTGCTTTTTGGAAGGAGTCTGTGTAACGATTTAATTTTCCTAAGGCAATATTATTGAGTGATCTTCATTTGATTAGGTGTACCCCTCTTTTAAGGTGGTATTCTTAACAGTTTCGTTTTAATTCTTTTCGTACCGTATTTCTGTGTGTGTATGTGTGTGTGTGTGTGTGTGTGTGCGCGCGCGCGCGCGTGTGCGTGCGTGCGTGCGTGTGATTGTGTGCACGTGTGCGCGTGTGTGTGGATAAGAATGGACAGACTCAATTTTTGAAAATGCCACCTTGGGAACCAAAATATTGTTCCGCGTAAAAAAAGCATTCTTAAAAAATAATAAAAGGAATAATATTTTAGCTACCAAGGATATTTTCAAAAATTCAGCCTGTACATTCACATCTGCACGCGCACGTGAACACTATACAAAAAGCATTAAAACAATAAACAATACATAAAAAAGTTAGAGCTTCGGCTTGGAAAATATTCTGAATTAGCTTTTAACTTAATTGTTGTTATTGATGGAAACGGCAATACGCTATGATTATAATTTGGAGATTAAGACGCTTTAACAGTGTAAATAGAATGTGCCTACTAGCCGCAATGGCGTGGGAGAGGTTTCTATAAAAGAAGAACAATGCGGGGATATACAATTAGCAAAAAACTACCTTATTATACGAGAAAAAAATATCAGCTAAAATTTTGGTTGACTCACTTACCCTGAAAGACTTTGAATTCTAAAGTCACTAAACCACTAATTATCTAGGCAAACATATCCTGTGATGTTACTCCTCTACTCGAACGGTGGCTGCTTTAAATTGGTCGCTTTGCCGCATGTTTTCCTAACTCTTTCTTCAATTAACAAATCACTCCATTTTCCCTAAATCCTTTTTTCCCCTTTTTGATTAAAGAAACTCCCTGTCACATCCCGAAAGAAACCAAATTTATTTAGCCAATAGTTTAAATAGGAACAAAAAAAAATAGGATGCAGGGCTCTGGAGTTCCCTAACACCCGCTACTGATTTTACTTCGAAACTGAAGTTTCTGGATTTTCTGTTACAAGTATCGTGATCGTATTGTTCTTATTCTGTAAATAAAATTCAAGAAGCAAATTACACTTAACCTATATTAATACATGGAATATTTGAAATATTGATTCAAGCTCAGTTTATAATCAGTTTCCCTTCACAAAAAGGACGAACCTAATTCTTTGTTTTCCTACATTGGATTTTCCCATGCTCTACTCGAAGATATTGCATTGGCCATGAAGCGAGTTTTTACCTTTAAATTTAGAATTTTGCCTAACCTTTGCTATTCCAAGCAAGGTAGGGATCTTTAATGTGCGTGACAACACTCACACACGGGACCTACATTTTACCTATCATCCGAACGAGGGCGTATTTTTGTGAAAAATGCTCGCCCAATATTTTTCAAGCGGTCTGTGTCGAGAATCGAACCCGGCACCTTGGGATCAGCAGGCTTATGAGAAGTTGTTTGATCTACGGGGCCGCCTGTGCAATTCCATCTTACATTTGGTTTTTCAATGCTCCACATTGGCCAGGAAGCGAATTCTTTTACCTTTAAATTTTGAATTTTGCCGAACCTTTGCTACTCCAAGCAAGGTAGGGATCTTTAACGTGCGCTACAACACTAACACGCGGGACCTACATTTTACCTCTCATGCTAACGAGGGCGTATTTTTGTGAAAAATGCTCGCCTAATATTTTTCAAGCGGTCCGTGTTGAGAATCGAATCCGGGACCTTGGGATCAGCAGGATTACGAACATGTTTGATCTATGGGGCCGCCTGTGCAATTACATCTTACATTTGATTTTTCAATTCTCCACATTGGTCAGGAAGCGATTTTTTTTTACTTGGAAATTTTGGATTTTGCCGCACCATTGCTTTTTTGAGCAAGGTAGGGACCTTCAACGTATGTGAAAACACACACAGGATCTGCTCGCGTAACATTTTTCAAGCGATTTCGTCAGGAATCGAATCCGGGACCTTGGGATCAGCAAGCTTATGCGAACCTGTCTGATCCACGGAGCCGTCTGTGCAATTACACCTTACATTTGATTTTTCAGTGCTCCACCCAAATATACTACATTGGCCTGAAAGCGATTTTTTCAATTTGGAAATTTTGGATTTTGCAGAACCTTTGCTATCCCAAATGCACCCTACCTTTTTCCAGGTGTATTAAAAATGATAGGTGCACGACAGGGTATAAATAAATAACCCGGGCAAAGCTAAATTCGGCCGTTTTTGGTTACGGAGACTGCAAAAGACTTAGAATCTCGGGGAAAAAATAAGAAAACGTTGAAAAGCTCCCCGCCTACCGCAGTTAAATTACAGTTTTATATTTATCACATGTTGCAATATTGTGCTTTTAAATAAAACCGTTGACGCAATCTTTATACTTCGTATCTCCAGGTTTGTCTAGAATATTTTATTTCGTAGTTAATTATTAATACGTTCTTTGTACATTTTTTTCACGTTTAAATGCATATCTTTTCGGTATGTATTTCAAGAAAATATTATTATTGCTTTCCAATACTGGTTATAAAAACTACTTCCCCATTCGATGCAATTATGTGAACTACATTTCTGTTTCAGGAAAAGGAATTTGAAATCTCAAGGCTAACGGTCACAAATACTTTTTAAATTCTTAATATACAGGGCGCGAGTTACATATCCCCCATATTAATATGTATATAAAATTAAACGTAATTATTATGTCTTAGTAATAGCATGACACATTGTATTAAATGAAGGTTATATATTAAGTGACAACAGAGATCATATGAGCAATAAGAATAAGAAACGACTACTTTGTATTTCAGACGCAACCTGATACCACAGGTGAAGAAACATTGAACTGCAATCAAGCAGACTCATTTATAATTACTTAGAATTAGACAATGTATGATTTATCAAGAAACAGCAGACAGCAAAATCTGAACTTTCCCACAAAATGATGTGAGACCAAAGGCTTCATGTTAAATGTAAGAAGCCCTGATCGCCACTCAGTCTTCGAACTTCATAACTTTAACATTGTTAGGTGTTCAAGCTACTTTTTCGTAATTATTAATTATTTATTTATTTAAATATTAACTTAGAATATTTTTTCAATTGCTTTACGTTTAATGAACATAAGCGTTCAAATTGTTGTCAAAGAAAATAAAGCATTTTTGTAATTACAGAATTAAAACAAATGTGATAGAAGTGTTTTTGGAAATAAACTTTTTAAAAAGAAGCTCCCAACGACTCAAAATCTATCTCGCGTCCTCACTAAAAATATAGACTACCAATCTTAATTCAAGAATACGCTCTTACTACTTTTTCTGTAGCTAAAATAACACAACGCATTACAGTGTGAATTTTGTAATTCAAATACTAACTTTTCCTGACGTTGTCAATCACTTAGCAATTATCGGCTCGCAAATTGATTAACTTCTATTATCAGATAGGTCTCACCATAAATAAAGCAATTCTCTTTATACCAAATCAATGCACTTGCCAGACATCTGAAAACAGCTTTCTTATAAGACACAACATGCACTGGTCAAATAACTCACTTCTCAATTTCCTACACAGAAAACAAATACAAAATAACTATGGCGAAGTAAAATCAAAATATTTATTAATTTTTTTCCCTATTTGTGATTTAAATGATATAATAAAAAACTTACACAAAAGGAATTTGCAGCGCGGAAATTCAGAACAATTAGTCTTTATATGTCAGTGCTTGTGTTGTTACACGTGGTTTTACAAGTCCGAACATGTAGTATTACATATTGTTTGGAACATGTTGAATTAATGATGGAATTAGTTAAAAAACGTGATGTTAGCAAGTCAACTGCAAATTAGTTGTTTTATGTAACCTAACATTTTTTGGTATTGTGAGGAAATACAATTTTCTTGTTTCGTATTATTATCTAATTATTGCTATGCCACACCTCGAATAAACCTGTTTATTTTTCCAATATTTTTACCTAAATTAAGTTCACGTTTTAAAATAATGTACTGCGTTTAACAGTTTGTTCCTATTTGTGCACAATCTTACCTTGACGATTAAAAATGCCGTTATGATTATGTAATTTAAATTGATGCTCTTATACGTATGACTACCTAAGAGATGCTGTTTATTCCTTGCAATTGCAACTTTCCTTGCCTTGGAATTTTCGATTTGTTTGTTCAGTTAATACCAAACGTTCAGTAAATGCATATTTTCTATTAATAATATTAACACCTTCGTTTGGATTTATTTTATGGCTTGTTTTACATGCTTTTATAAAGTAGTTTAATTTCAATTATTTGGGATGTTTTATTTCTTCGAATTGTCTTACTATATAAGTGTTCTTGATTTAATTAATATAAGCTTCTAAAGAAAGCTCAAAATTTAATATTTTTAGAGTCTCTTTGTTAAGGCTTATGTATCATTTTTGTTATGCCTAAAAACTATCTGCGTGCAAAAGTCTGATCTCAGTCTACTTCTACTTCTTTTTTCCTATCTCTGCTTGTAATATATCTATACACTAAAATCTTAAGCAATCTTAATCTATTTAAAATAATTGTAGTTCGTAATGTCTATCTAAAGATCTGAACAATGAAATATTGCGTTTTCACCGCAGGATTCAAAAATTCTTTATCGAGGAGCTGTTGATTAAATTTTCATCTCCATATTGTACCATAATAACTGCATCGGAAAATCAATTTTCAATTGCTCCTTTTTATGTTTACATTTATCGTATTCCTTAACTTTATAATTATGTCTTCTATTTAAGTTGTTCAGATCTCAATAAAATTTATTTTTGTACGTCGAATTTTACTCCATAGGTTTTAAAAAACATTGTTTAACAAATATATAAAATATTTAACGTGACCTTACACGTAATTTAAGATACAACCCTTAGTTGATCGACAAACACATTATCGGCAAGTGCATTTATAAACAGAGCATTAGTAACTGCCTGATTAATAGTTGACCGATAAATGGACAATCGGTCATTCATCTATAAACAGACCATTGGTAACTGAGTTCGTTCTAATTGTTTCAGGTTTATATAATAAAATCTTTACTACTTCATTATCTTTGGAATTTTTTATACGTTACTCGTTGATATGAATCATAAAGCTGATATAATTAGGTCGTTATAAACGTTTATCTTATCTAAATAGTTAATTTATGAGGTCATAAAAACTTTACTATTTCTGTTAACTAGTGCCTCTCAAAGAATGAATGGAAAGCCTTGCTTGTTATTGCGCTTCTTATATAATTTGTGGTCGTTAAACGTCTTATCGCTTTCTACTATCTTGCTAATAGAAATGTTTTCATTCATGTTATAAAGATAATTATCTGTCATCTGTGATTTACAATCGTTAATTTATGGGTTTATTCTCGCTACCGAATGAATTTTAATCATAAGAAGAATAAAATGCAGTTTCAAAGCCAAAATAACGCGCTTCTAGTTAAATATTTGCAAAAATAAAGTTGTAAAATGATGAGTACTTTGTTGTTTCTTACACGCAACGCGTAATTAAATGTATTTGTTCTTACTTTTGGGTGAAGAAAGTATTTATTTAGAACGTGTTTTAAATGGTATTTAGTACTTTTGAAGAGGACGAGCATTTACATATTAGAACTCGGATTTATAACGCGGATTCCTAAAAGATTTGGTGATGTTGGCTCCGGTAAGACATCCTACTTATCACCTACAATTTACGAAGAGTTGATAATGATATTAGCGGAACATGTTCAGGAAAATATAGTAAATGATATCATGGAAAATAAAGATTATTCATTTGTTGTTGACGGAATTCCCGACATTTCCCACGTGAATCAGTTATCAGTTATAGTGCGTTTTTTCCAAGTGATGGATGTCCTGAAGAACATTTTTTGCAGTTTATTCCAAACGCAAATCATCAAGGGAAAGAACTAGAAGACGCGTTCTCACTTTCCTTACTCTCTTGGATATCGATATCAGAAACTGGAGAGAGCAAAGTTACGAGAATGCCTCGAATATATCGGGGAAATATGCTGGGTTTCAAAGTCCTATTAAAAAATTCTATTCCTGGGGCACATTAAGTGCCCCGTGCTGCTCATTTATTGAACCTTATAGCTAAAAAATTTGCAGAAGTTTGCTTAGAAGCGACTAAATTTTTCAGCTTATAATAAGAACTATACAATTTCTTTCTGACAGCACGGATTGCTGGAAAATTTTGATATCTGAATTGAAAGACTAAGATGGGAGTAGAAATAAAGCTGTTCTAAAAAATTTAAGTAAAACCAGATGGTCAAATCAAAGAAATACAATTGATGTCGTAAATAAAAGATGGGTCAGTATTGCAACAGTCTGCACGTTTATGGGAAACTCAAGACTGAGATTTCTAATACTAAGCTGGATGCAAAAAATCTAAAGAAAATGTTGCAGAAGCTCGAGATGTCGTTAATGATCGTTATATGGGATTTTCTTTTGGAAAGGATAAACGAAACCAGCAAGAGGTTGCAAGTTGTAGAAAAGGATCTAAGTATAGGTGTCAACTTATATAACTCCCCTATTTGACTTTGTACAAGTCACTAGAACGGAAGAAAATGTTAAACGTTTTGAAGAAAGATTCAAACAAAAAGCAGAGTGCGATTATGAAAAATATACGAGAACAATTCGAAAAAAAAGACTATTTGATGATGTGAAACAGAGAAACTATTCATTTTGCTGATTCTGATAATTTTACAATCAATATAATTCTGGACAATTTAAAAACCAATCTTGAAGAAAAACGTGGGGCATACGCTGTTCTTAATGACGAATTCTGTGTTTTGTCATACCTTTTTATCTAGGATGTAAATGATGTGTCCGTTACTGTATTGAACACCGCATTGCACTATTAAAAGCGTACCCAAATGACTTTTGAAGATTTTTCCAGGAGTGTGCTTACAGTTGCGAACCGCTCATTTGCAGAGTGAAAATGAAGAGTTGCGTCCGAAAAACGCAATTCAATTGTGCCGATGGATTCGACAAGATTTTGTAAAATTATATCTTAATATTGATACTCTGTTACGTTTATTTCTGTATAAGGCAATTACTAGTTGCACTGCAGAGGATCGTTTTCTAAATTAATGAACAGAAACACTCGACCGAGCGTCCATGACCCAAGAACGCTTAAATGCTTTATACACTTGATATACCGAAAACCGAAAATAAACTAGAGAACAAGTTCTCGTTTGAAACTATTATTGAGGTATTTGCTCAGAATAAGACTAGACGTATGATTTTGTATTCTTTAAATAATTCATAAAAAACAAGTTGAAAATGCAAGGCATTGTCGCAACGAACTTCCAAATGTAGACTTACTTTAAAACAATTTAAAGAAATTAAAATTATTATGTTGTAATAATTATAAGTATTCAGATAAAATAAAATTAATTCCCCGGGGGTCGGGTATCCGTGGTCAGATTTTGTGGGGGGTACCATATTTCGACTCAGCTATGTTAGGGGAGTCCAAATATGTATCGCACATTAATTTTGGACCTATTTGAAATTTTAATTTTCCCGACGGAATATCGCGGGGGCACGGCGTCCCCGTGGCCCGATTTCAACTGACATCAAAACTTAAGCTCAGGACACCGAGCTGAATCGATTGATGTATCACACATTGATGTCCGACCATTAGAAAGGCCTCGGACGGACAGACGGACAGACAGACGGACGACAAATCGATTTCATAAACGAACGAAGTTCGTTGAAAATTGCACCGCAAGTACGGCTCACAACCAAACTTACGAATATTATGTTATTAAATACATTTACAATAAAAATTGAATTTAAGTTATAATTATTTTTATTAACAAAAACTTTCAATGGTTGTAAAATTTCGATTTTAAAGTCGAATAACTCGAAAAGTAAATGAAATATCGAATAGTGTATAATTCGTAATCAGCGTAAAAAACTGAATAAGATTCATATATGATATACGGTGACGGCGGCGACGACGGCGGTGGACAGACATTGAGATTCCATTAACCAAACTAAGTTTGGTTGAAAAGTACTTGTTTTATAACTGTTCTAAAAAATAATTGTGAGTGGAACAGTCTCCCTCTTAGTAACTTTAATTATTTAATTTTGTTTACTAAGCGTTGTCTTTATTTCTTATGTTAGAAGCAAAACGTTTTAATTTTTTATTATTCTTTGAAAGTACTTGTTTTGTAGTACTGCTGTAAAAATTTTTTTGTATTACAGTGTGTTTATTTTTTTATATTATCTATTATGTTCGTTAATTTTAGGAGTATCTGTGGGTGGCGAACCAGGGGGCAATAGAGTTCGAAAGGGCGTCAAAAATAGTATTACCCATAAGCAATGAATAATTAAATCCAGGACTGATTTCATCGTGATATAAAAAGGGCTGAGGATCAAAAATTTTACAAAAAGATCACCACAAGCAATGTACAATTGATCTACAAACAAAAACATACTAAAAGATTTTTAACTTACTCAGGCTAATCCTTCTCATTTTGTTTTCTTACCGTTAATAGTCCATAACCAGCCAGGGCACCTATAAATTGGGGCAACACATAAAATGGCAGCAAAGGCAGATTTATTTCTCCTATAATTATAGCTGCAACTGAAGTCATTGGATTAACATGCGCTTTTGATATGTGGCCGAAGATCTGCATGAATTTGGTTTTTAATAAAATTTATGTCTGTATCCTACGACTTACAAAAATTACAATCAACACCGCTAAACCTGACGACAAAGCTGCTTGTTGCGTAAGATATCCCTCACTGTGGAAACCAGGAACACATCCCATGCACGCGACGAAAACTAATATTGCCGTTGCTAAAAACTCTGATGCAGCTATAGTAGTCTTATCCATCATGCATCGGTAATACTCATTTCCTTCTAGAAGCAATTTTTTCACAAATACTAGAAAACTATTTTGAAATAAAGTTACCTGTTTTCTCTAGATTCATTGTTTCTAACTGTTTTAATATTATAGGCGTTGCCACTATTAATACTTGGTTTTGTTAGAGATAATGTTTCATAACCAACTAATCTAGTTTCATTTATCATATGGTTGTCAATCTCTCTACACATACTTAGTCCAATTAGTAATACAGGGGGGGCTTAAGATATTGACTGATTAAATGGTAAGACCGTATGGAAAACGAGATCAACTTAAACTTTTGATATAATGGAGATTAATTATGTATTTTAGAAAGTTAATATCGCCACATACGCTATCAATGTGAAACGTTGTTATTTATGAATTGTGGAAACTTAAAAGCCTTGCCGCGTGCTAGTGCAATACAAAATCCATATACCAGCCTTACAACTTTTAAGATTTGTTATATTAATTTTAGTCGAGGTGGCTGCTCGCATCCTGAGAGTTTTACAATTGTTAACAAACTTAAAGATTTAGTTTCTACATAAATACTAATTATTGCATTTTAAGTATAAACGACTTTATACAACATTCCTATCTTTGCGATACGAGGAACCTATTATGAAACACCGATACCGGGGGCCGTTTCGATATGATGGATATGAAGCCGCATACCTTACATGTAATTTTCCAATGCTGCACCCTAAGGTACTACATTGGCCAGGAAGCGATTTTTTTTTATCTGGAAAATTTGGAATTTTGCCGAACCCTTGCTGTTCCAAGCAAGCTAGGGATCTTTAACGTGCGTGACAACACTCACATACGGGACCTCTCATCCGAACGAGGGTGTATTTTTGTGAAAAATGCTCGCCTAACATTGTTCAAGCGGACCGTGTCGGGATTCGAACCCGGTACCTTGGGCGTAGTAGTCACACACATACCACTACGCCACGAAGCCGCATACCACTGAATATCGGTAAAGTAAGGTATATTTTTAGAAAACAGTAGAAGAGGAAAGTAGAAAAGATAAAAAAAAATACTAGACAAGTGTTCAGCGCGGGGGGTCTTATAACTTTGTACATCGACGTACCTCCGCGGTTTTTTGTTGTTCTAAGCTGCAGTTCCTATTCCTTTCAACTAAGTGAACTGTATGCGAAATTTAGTCCGTGTTACGTTGCACTTGCACTGTGTTTTTTAAGGGTTTATCGATAAAGTCGGTGGCACAAGACTAACTTACGTTACCGAACGAAAAACCGACGACTGTTCTGCTTTATACGACAGGATATGAGGGAACAAGGGATGACAATTTTACTATTAGATTTACAACTACACATTTACGACTTAAAATTAAACACGACAACGTGCGACAAAGAGACCGAACAACAAGGTCGTGCTGTATCTAACAAGAAAAAGCAGCCGGTATGTTCGAAGACATCAAACTTAGAAACATGGGAAAAAATGTTGAAAGCATATGTGTGGAGTACAGTACTGAACGGCTGTAAAACGTGGACAGTAGGAGAAGCAGACAGGAAAAAGATACAAACCTTTGAAATGTGGTACTCAGATGTGTAATGAAGACATCATGGAAAGACAAAGTTAAGAACTAAGAACAAAGGGGTTCTAGAAAAAGTACGAAAAGGAAGATATCTGTGCAAAAGGAAAAAAGGAGATATGGTTAGACCTAAATTGGATTATTACACACAAATAGTGAAAGTGTAGACTGTGGAAATTTCTGGTAAATGTATAGATTAACTTACAGTGCGAAACAATGGAGGTACGCGTCTAACCAGTTTCAGGACGAAAATTAATGGTGATGGATATGAAAAACAAACCACATAAAAATTTAGACTTACTGATAAAAAATAAATATTGATTATAATAAAAACAAAAATACTATGTTTATTGTGTGTGTTTGTGTGTGTGCGCGTGTATGTCTATATATATATATATATATATATATATATATATATATATATATATATATATATATTATTAATAACGACCTCCTTTATTCTAATTTTCCAAAAGTATTGTGGATTTTAGGTTGGCTGGTTATTTAAGAAAACTTTTTTATAAACCTGAGCTTTCGGATTTATTTTAATCTTTTTTCAAAGGTACTACAATTACAAAATTGATAAATAAACAGTAAATCATATTTTATACTTACTAAGGTGAGCTTACATAATAAATTGGCAATAAACATAAAAAGTTATTTTCGTTTTAAATTTTTAAATGTAAATAATAACGCCAAATTACAACAAGAGGTAAAATTATTATGTATATAAAATATTGATAATAAATAAAAGTCAAAAGTTTGATAGAAATTGTTATTAAAAGGCAACCTTAAAAAATGTTTATTATAACTATGTATGTACTTGCGTGTAACACTGTGATTGTATGTATGAGTCTGTATGTGTGTGTATGTGTATGTGGGTGTGTGTGTGTGTGTTTTGTAATATTATTAAGAGAAATTCATCTTATAGATCCATTGACAGATTTGTTGTTGAATGGTTGTTTTTATATTTGATATTTAGAAGATACGTGTAGATACAATTTAAGTCATTAACATCTGTTCTTTTGTTTATGGTATTTTTTTGTTGGTAGATGTGGCACATTTTTAGAAACTCTCTTTTTGATTTTTTGTCTTCCATCTGTAATATAATTGGAATGTTAAAATATATTTTCTGTTTTTTGGTATTAACGTGTACACATAGGGCACAAGTATTTGGTTTTATACGTATATCGCTCTTATGTTGGGCTATTCGTTGTTTAAGGGTTTGTTTGCTTTGCCCTACGTAACATTCATTGCAATCTAGACAATTGATCTTATATATTATGTTTCTTTTATTTAAAATAGGAATTTTGTCTTTAATTTTAGAGAAAAGATAATTTAAGATTAAAGTATTTTTAGAAGTTATTTTTATGTTAAATGTATTAAATACATTAGTTAGTTTTGGTGTAAGGTGTTTAATGTATGGAAGAGATTTGAATGTAAATGTACTGTCTATTTGTTTATTATTATTATTTGTGTTGTTATGTGTATTATTATCCATAATTTCTGCATTGTGGTTAAATAAAAGACGTTTTATTAATTTTGCAGGATAGTTGTTTAAATTTTTTTGATAAAATGTATGGTGACTTATTGTTTTAATTCTGTTTTTTAGTGTTAAAATAAAATTTATTTTTATTTTGTAAGAGTGATATGAGAAGTAATTAAAGTAC
Source organism: Platerodrilus igneus (assembly GCA_036346225.1). Lineage (NCBI taxonomy): Eukaryota > Metazoa > Arthropoda > Insecta > Coleoptera > Lycidae > Platerodrilus > Platerodrilus igneus. The sequence continues at coordinate 3,237,531 of JARFIW010000500.1, read as the reverse complement.
CTATCAGAGTTGGTTGGTTTTTGATACCAATCTAATAAAATAATATTATTTGTATTTCTAATATTTCTCTTAATAATATTACAAAAAAAAACACACACAAACACACACCCACATACACACACACACACACCCACATACACACACACACACACACAACACACACATACACACACATACAGACTCATACATACACTGACAGTGTTACACGCAGGTACATACATAGTTATAATAAACATGTATTAAGGTTGCCTTTTAATAACAATTTCTATCAAACTTTTGACTTTTATTTATTATCAATATTTTATATACATAATAATTTTACCTCTTGTTGTATTTTGGCGTTGTTATATACATTTTAGAAAATTTATAACGAAAATAACTTTTTATGTTAATTGCCAATTTATTATATAAGCTCACCTTAGTAAGTATAAAATATGATTTACTGCTTATTTATCAATTTCGTAATTGTAGTACCTTTGAAAAAGGATTAAAATAAATCCGAAAGCTCAGGTTTATAAAAAGAGTTTTCTTAAATAATCCAGCCGACCTAAAACCCACAACATTTTTGAAACATATATAGATATATATATATATATATATATATATATATATATATATATATATTACTCATATTTAGACCAGGGTAGAAAATTAAATAATCACATCAAATAATTTTAATCACCGTGTATAAGGAATTTCATTAAATAATACGCGTTATTAAAACCATGAAGCATAAATAAACTCGGTTGTTTCAGTAAAAATAAGAAATTTAAATTATTTATAAGACGAAGCAGTATTGAAAAGCTCTGCGTGTAATGTAATTATTCCTAAACAAAGAGAAATTACGTGCAAAGTTTATATTAATTAACTCTATTTAAGTAACCGGTAGTAAAACAAAGTGTACCTATAATAATTAATATTTAAGTTGTATTCGCTAAAAATGAAAAGGATAGAAATCAATTTTAATTGGAGTTAATTAAACCGTTAATAACATATAATACCTATAGAAACTTGTAAAAACCCAAGATTAAAATACCACGGATTAAAGCTCTGAGAATTAATATTATGTTGAACACCTGCGTAGTTTAAATAACACATTCGGCGTAAATTTTGCAGATAATTAATGTTTCAAAGAATCTTGGGGAAAACGTCGCATAATAGTTACGAGAATTGCTAAGGCTGGGTATTTCACACTCCATGTGGACTAAAATAATCGATAATAAAGTATATCAAGTTGCACCAATAAGAACACGGTAGAGAAGGAAAGAGAAATGCGTCAAGCAAAGACACATATTGTAAAAGGCGGATTTAAGCAACGTCACGGGGTCACAATTGGTTAAAAATAGGATGCAAATATCAGAGGTAGAACAACAATTTCTGTACAAAATCAATTAGTTTTTCTCGGACATGCTTGCGTGCCGTGTGGAAATTTTCTGAGATTTGAATGGGGCGAGTGAAAATTCGTAAAAATCGACGTGCGAGCAACAGACTGGGAACATAGAATGAGGAATTCTTTAGAATTACCCGTTTTGGGGAACAGACCGATAGACAGGCTTTTTGCTATATATACCGAGATGAATATAAACAAGCTCTCTTAGACTCTTAGACTTTTGACGATTCGATGCGTTAAAAGCTCGTACATACGCGACTTGATTAAAGATGGTAAACCGTGCATTTTAGTTTGATTAAATAATTTAAAGTTTGCTAGTATATTTTAGTGATTCAAAATAGCTTGTTATTTACGTGATAACATGAATGTACTTCAGTGCACTTAGATACAAGGTAATAAAATTTAGTTTCACTGTACCAATCAGCAAAATTTACAACGACGAATGTATACACAAAAGTAGGCAGTTTTGGCGTATTTTGGTGACAGAAGCATGAATTCTTTGCTATTTTTCGGGGGTGTTAATAATTAAATGGTTCAAATACGTGTCTGGATCCATGAAACAAGGGTCAGATAAACACAGATGAGTTCCGGAAAGGCCCAGAAACGACTTTGAATGGATGGTGATGGAGAAAATTTTAAAAGCGTAGAGAATCAGAAGCCGTAAATATAATCCTGTTGAATGGTGTGATTAACTAAAGAAACGATACTTGGAAGCTACGAGGACAGTAACCTTCAGGTAAATTATACTATTTTGTTTGACATTTTGTGTGTATTGAATGACTTTATAATTGATTTACTTTAAATGGACATTAGTGAAATTGTTCTAACCATAAAAGTTTAATTTTAAGATGAAATTTGCTTGTTTAAGTTAAAGGGTATTTTGTTTTGATGTTCGGGAATATGATGAAACTTTGGGTATGTCTTTGAGCTCAATTAGACAAACCTGGTTAATTAACGTAAAGGGTGGTAGATGCTCCTTTATACTCAGACTCCGGTCTGCTTATATTGTTATATTAATTAGTAGGCATCCAACAAGGACTTTAATTTTGGATGCACAGTAAAATGATAATAAAATTAATCCTGAAATTCTTTTTAAAACTGAATTTTATGCTGAAATTTAAATTGAAAATTTAATGTATTCTGAATATTGATGTAAATAGAGTTAACGTTGATGTTTGTGGTAGGAATGTGTTGTTTTTTTTTATGAATGAGGAGGTTTATAACATTAGGTGAGCAGCCGAGGCGAAAAGCGTAGTTCACGGATTTTAAAGGAAACACAGCATTCTTGACGCCCAAACTGTGGGGCTCGAATGTTTTTTTTGGAAGGGCCAGTACCTGCAGATATGAGAAGATTCACAGCATTCTATATATATATTACTCATATTTAGACCAGGGTAGAAAATTAAATAATCACATCAAATAATTTTAATCACCGTGTATAAGGAATTTTATTAAATAATACGCTTTATTAAAACCTTGAAGCATAAATAAATTCGGTCGTTTCAGTAAAAATAAGAAATTTAAATTATGTACAAGACGCTTTATATCAAAAGAAACAGTATTAAAAAGCTCTGCGTGTAATTTAATTATTCCTAATAAAAAAACAAATGGAAATTACGTGCAAAATTTATATTAATTAACCCTATTTTAAGTAACAAGTAGTAGACAAAGCGTACAGATAATAATTAATATTTAGGTAGGATTCACTAAAATGAAAGGATAGAAGTAAATTTTAATTGGAGTTAATTAAACCATTATTAATAATAAGCATAAAAGTCTGTGAAAATCCAGGATTATAATACCAGAAAATAAAGCTCTGAGAATTGATATTATTTTGAACACCTGCGTAGTTTAAATATCACGTACGGCGAAAATTGTGTAGATAACAAATGGTTTCAAAGAATCTTGGAGAAACCGGGGCTTAATATTCACGAGAATGTGCGATACGGGGTTATTTAACCCAGATAGTCCACATGGACTAAAATATAATCGATAATAAAGAATATCAATTTGCACCAATACGAACAGGTTAGAAAAGGAAAGAGAAAATGCGTCAAGCAAAGACACATATAGTAAAAGGCGTGATTTAAGCAACGTCACGAGGGTCACAATTGGTTGAAAATAGGATGCAAATATCAGAGGTAGAAACAACAATTTCTGTACAAAATTAATTAGTTTTTCTCGGACATGTTTGCGTGCCGTGTGAGAATTTCTGAGATTTAAATGGGGCGAGTGAAAATTTAGTAAAAACCGACGCGCGAGCTACGGACTGGGAACATAGCATGAGAAATTCTTTAGAATTACCCGTTTTGGGGAACAGACCGACAGACAGGCTTTTTGCTATATATACCGGTGGTAATATGAATTTCGGCCTCTTAGACTTTTGACTATTCGATGCGTTAAAAGCTCTTAAATCCGCGACTTGATTCAAGATGTTAAACAGTCCATTTTAGTTTGATAAAATAATTTAAAGTTTGCTCGTATATTTTAGTGATTCAAAATAGTTTGTTATTTACGTGCTAACATGAATGTACTTCAGTGCACTTAGATACAAGGTAATAAAATTTAGTATCACTGTACCAATTAGCAAAATTTACAACGACAAATGTATACACAAAAGTAGGCAGTTTTGGCGTATATTGGTGAAAGACGCATGAATTTCTTTGCTATTTTTCGGGGTGTTAATAATTAAATGGTTCAAATACGTGTCTGGATCCACGAAACAAGGGTCAGATATACACAGATGAGTTCCGGAAAAGCCCAGAAACAACTTTAAATAAATGGTGATGGAGAAAATTTTAAAAGCGTTGAGAATTAGAAGCCGTAAATATAATCCTGTTGGAATGGTGTGATTAACTAAAGGGACGATGTACATTGAAGCTTCGAGGACAGTAACCTTCAGGTAAATTATACTATTTTGTTTGACATTTTGTGTGTGTTGAATAACTTTATAATTGATTTACTTTAAATGGACATTAGTGAAATTGTACTAACCATAAAATTTTAATTTTAAGATGAAATTAGCTTGTTTAAGTAGAAAGGGGTATTTAGTATTGATGTTCGGGAATATGATGAAACTTTGGGTATGTCTTTGAGCTCAATTAGACGAACCTGGTTAATTAACGTAAAGGGGTGGTAGATGCTCCCTTTATACTCAGACTCCGGTCTGCTTATATTGTTATATTAATTAGTAGGCATCCAACAAGGACTTTAATTCTGGATGCACGTTAATGTGATAATAAAATTAATCTTGAAATTCTTTTTAAAACTGAATTTTATGCTGAAATTTAATTTGAAAATTTAATGTATTCTGAATATTGATGTAAATAGAGTTAACGTTGATGTTGTGTTGTTTAATTTTATGAATGAGGAGGTTTATAAAATTAGGTGAGCAGCCGAGGCGAAACAGGATCACAGCAGTTTATGACGCCCAATCGGTGGGACTAGAATTTTTTTTGTTGAAAGGACCCAGTTCCCGCATTCACAGGAGTATATCACAGCAATATATATATAAAATACTCAAATTTAGACCAGGGTAGAAAATTAATTAATTACATCAAATAATTTTAATCACCGTGTATAAGGAATTTTATTAGATAATACGCGTTATTAAAACGTGGAGCATACAAATTTATTCGTTTCATTAAAAATAAGGGATTTAAATTATTCACTGGACGCTTTCTATAAAAAGAAGCAGAATTAAAATGCTCAACGTGTATTTAATTTAATTGTTCCAAGAAACAAATAGAAATTACGTGCAAAATTTATATTAATTAATTCAATTTTTAAGTAATGGGTATTAAACAAAGTGTACAAATAATAAATTAATATTTAGTGCGTATTCGGTAAAAATTAAAGGGTAGAAGTCAATGCCATTCATTATTATTTTAGTTGGAGTTAATTGAACCATTATTAATAATATAATAAGCATAAAAGCCTGTGAAAATCCAAGGTTAAAATACCATGAAATAAAAGCTCTGAGAATTATATTAAAACGTTAATTAGGAGCACACACCTGCGTATTTTTAAAAGTCAATTTCAGTTTAATTTGTTTGGATAAACATGAAAATTCTGCGTATATTGGAAACGGTCGGATAAACCGTAGCTTATATTAACGGGAAGGTTAGATGTGGTTTATTTAACTCAAATACGAATCCACGTGGATTGAAATAGCCCATAATACAGAGTATTGATTTGTACCACTCAGGCCAAGGTAGAAAAGGAAGGATAAAATGCTTCAAGCAGAGACACTAATAATTAAAGGCGTGATTTGTGTAGCGTCACGAGGGCTACGATTGGTTGTAATAAGATGCAGATATGAGAGGTGTAAACGTAACGATTTCTATACAAAATTAATTAGTTATTCTCGGACGTGTTTGCGAGCCGTGTGAAAATTTCTTAGATTTTCAACTGGCGCGTGTGCAAATTTAATAGAACCGCGTGCCAGACTGTCGAAAAGGGAACATAGTATGCGAAATTCTGAAAACTGGCCGTCGCGGGACAAAACCGACATACAGGCGAGCTATTATATAAACCCGGACTTTAAACAGTTTCGCTCTCTTAGATTTTCGATTTTGATTGAATACTTTAAAACAGTTTGCTCTTTACGTGCTACGATACAAGTTATTATGCATTAATGCACTTAGAAAAGAAGATACAAGGTAATAAAGTCTAGTTATATTTGCGAGTATTACTGTACCAATTATCGAAATTAGTAACGATAAATGAATAAACAAAAGTAGGCAGTTTTGGGGTATAGCGTGAAAGAATTAGGAATTTCTTTGCTATTTTTCGGGGGTGTTAATAATCAAATGTTATTAGTAAACGTGATTGAATCTACAAACAAGATTTAGATATACATAGATGCGTTCATGAGAAGCCCTGAAACAACTTTAGATGAATGGTGGTGTAGAAAATTTTAAAAGCGTTCAGAATCAGAAGCCGTAAACATAACCCAGTTGGAATGGTGTGATTAACAAAGGACGATGTACATTGGAGCCACGAGTGCATTAACCTTCAGGTAACTTATGCTTTGTTGTTCGATTTTTGATGTTTTGGTGTGTGTTGAATAAGTTTATAATTTGTTTGCTAAAAAAATGGACAGTAGTGAATTTGTACAAACAACAAAATTTTAATTTTAAGGTGAAATTTTCTTGTTTAAGTAGAAAGGAGTATTTAGCAGTTTATGTTCTTGATTATGATGAAAATTTGGGTCTGTCTTTCAGCTCAATTAGACTAACCTGTTTGATTAACGTAAAGGGGTGGGAGATGCTCCCTTGTATTCAGACTTAGGTCTGCACATATTGTTCAATTAATTAGTAGGCATCCTACAAGGACTTTAATTCTGGATGCAAATTAAAATGATAACAAATTTAATCTTGAAATTTTATGATACTGAAATTTATACTGAATTTTAATTTTGAAATTTTAATGTATTGTGAATATTGATGTAAATAGAGTTAACGTTGATGTTTGTGGTAGGAATGTGTTTGTTTTTTTAATGAATGAGGATGAAAGTTTTAACTAGGTGAGCAGCCGAGGCGGAAAGAGTAAAAAGGCGACTATCAGAAGAGATTCAACAGGGCGAGAATCACAGCAAATCTTGGTGCCCAGTTTGAGAGGCTCGAATATTTTTTACTCTGGTGGGGCTTTTTGTAGGTTACACAGCAATATATATATATATATATATATATTTCTCCGAGTTCTACCTGAAATAGGCCGCATCACTAATTCGAGCCCCACTGTTGGGTCGACATAAAATTCTCTGTATTAGCCCCCTGAGAGGACACCATAAAATTCTTTGAAACTAAGCTGGATCGAAGTCCCTCACTTGGACTGCCATAAATGCTGCGGAGTTAACCTGCAAACAAGTGTTGGATCACCTAACTGGTCGCCTAACTTATCTTGTTCTGCGAAGTTCGCCACGGCTGCTCTGCTACTTATACCTAAAATCCTATTTTCTACCAAAGGACTACCAAACATTCAACACAATTTATTACAACAGAAAATTCTATACATAAAAAAAATTATCTAATAATTATTTCACACATAATTACATTACAATCGTCCTCATTTCATAATAATTCATTTTCAATCTAATATTTGTACTACAACTCTACATCCATAAATTCAGTAAAGTAACTGGGCTTAACCATAAACCTTACTTTAAATCCCTGGTCTAATAAGAGCTCATAGTATACCTTTTTGTACATGTGTGCTGATTTTCGCACTAAACATCATCTATAACCCGTTTACTTTTTACATAAGCAGATATTACTCAATTATTTTATAATACAAATTTTTACATAAACATATTTTCAAATAATTTATTATAAATATTAAATAATCAATTTTTTTGTCTAGAGAACTCGACAAAATACACTCCAAAAAGCACAGAATGTCATAACACCAAATAATCGCAAAAGACGAATGTTTTACAAAATTCAGTTACCTGGAATGGAACACAAACAGGTATCTGCCATTAAACTATCGCTGACGTAGCCCTCATCAACGACTGCACGTACAGGAATCACCCCAAGTTGACTCAAACCATCGAGGACAGCAATCATCTACCCAAATTTCTATTCATCCAATGTATGGTAATTCCAATTCTCCATACATCGGCTAAGTTCCAACAACATCCACTACTCCATTTAAGTGCTCAACAAGCACCAACAACCTAAATAAGAAAGTAGTCTCTACTTACAGTTCAGTATGCCCTGCTTTTTCAAAATATATTTTATAAAATTTAAAACTGCTATTTCAACATTATACCAACTTGTGCGTGTTTAATTGATATCAATTACAATATCAAACTCACTAGTCGCTTAACTCATTTACTAATGTTGTCGAAGCTTGGATGAAAATTAAAAGAGAGCTTCTCACCGCCTCGCGGTGATTTATATAGACCCAAAATCCCCCAACTAGTATCACCATCACCACAAACTAGCTTCTTTGTAAATTTGTACAACGGTCAACACAATTCCAAAAACCAATATGCACGAACAACACTCAACTGTCGTCGATTCTAAAAATCCCACCGTTAACCTTCAGCAATTCATTGGAAAATTGGCAGTCGTATGCCAACCGTCTAGAAAATCTAAGAATTTTGAACACAAAATAACCGCTTTACTTCGAAAATCTAATTAAAATTTACAACAGCTATCGAATTCGTTGAAATCTCCCGTTAACTGACACAAACACAAGCATCTAAAACACGCCTCTCGAATACGCATATATACGGTCACCTCACTCTAACTTACATACAAAAATGTTCCGTCTTCTATTTTGTACCCTTCCTTTATTTTCTATGTCTGTTACCAGTTTATTGTATCATTGTCTAATCCGTATTTTATATCTCTTTTCTTTATATTCCTGTTTGCAAGACCAATAATATGTTAACAACATCTACCCTCTCTTGAGTATCGTCTATGCCCTTTCTATATGTGGAGTCCAACCAACTATCTCCGTTTCTCATATACCCATTATTATTAGTCCTTGTAGAAGTGAACCACTCTGCATTTTAAACCTAACACGCTGCATCTTCCTTCTATTTTTCCTTGTCTCCCTTAGTCGCTTCAAAGTCAACGAACACCTAGATTTCGTCTCATTTTAATACATGCTAAAATACGGCCTCTCTATCTCATATCGATCCATATTCGTATTCAACCTTCAACGCCCTACCTCAAATATACTTGTTGTTTATTTATAACTATCCTTTACGTCGAAAACCTTGACAATTATCTTCCATCTATTAAATTAACTTCGAACATATTTTCAACGTTCAATTTTACTAGAAATGTTTTGTTTGCTTGCACGGTCTTTTCCTCGAACCCTTGGCCGTTATAACTTGTTTATCGACAACACTTCCTATCTTATGCTATAACTTTGCAAGGTTAACCAATGTTAACGTTTTATACTACACTATGCTAAATTATGTACACAAAGAATATGTACGCTTTGAATAACAGTTACTTTATGCAATTAAACAATTCATCCTCCTAAATTATTGATTTTCACTATATACCTATTGCTTTCTATTTGCCCAAAAACTAGGATAATCTAACCTAAGTTAAAATAATCTTAGTTGTGGACATGTTCTTTTTACTACTAAGGAACTTAGCTAAAGTTAGATCTTTTGCATTTCCCTTACCCCAGATAAGGTGTCTTTAGATCTACCTTAGATACTAACTTCCTTTCCTAAATTTATATTGAGGTTTTATTTTTCGTGTTGTGTATGATATAAATTTTTATTGCACATTTCTAAAAGCAAATATAACATAACAGTTAATATCAAGTTGATTCTTAACAAGAATCAATTGATGTTAATATTATTTTCAAACCCTTTACAGGTTAGTTAGCTAAAATACTAAGCTGTACCTTCTAATAATCAAATGCAAATGAAGTTAGGTAAGGTTAGATTTTCACCCAACCTAATTTTAAGCCATTCTTAGCTAAGGTGTAAATAGAAAGCAACAACTGAATCTGAAAACTTTCGGATTAATAAACCTACACGATACTTTTTTAAGAAGTCTTTACACTACCCTACCCTTTACGGTACTACATTTTCTATCTAATATTTGTAATTAATATTACAGTCATATCACAACGACGCAAAATTAACCCTAAAGTTTATTGTAAATTGTAAATCCTATACTATCGTTTAGAAAAACGTCTTAAATTTTAATTGACTTGTATATTCATGGGGTACCCTGCCATAAATAATTATCTGACTTATCTAACATCCATTATAACCTATAAATCCACAGATATATATATATATATATATATATATATTTATATATATTGTAACGGGCTAATACTACCGCGTTTCTTTAATTTAAAACAAGTAATAACAAACGTCTTTATTACTTACTGTTCACAAGTCTAATTAACAGTATATGCCTTATTTATAGATGTTTTCAGTCCGCTTAACAATGAAGCACTACTACACTAATGAATCGACAAGCACTAATATCTTCTTAAACTAACTTCTACCATAGGTCCATTAACCACTAACACAACTATTTGTTTATACACTTCTATTTATTTATGTATACTACAAGCTGCATGCACATTAGACACAGCATATCACATTTATATACACCTTTAAAAGCTCAAAACTACTACTACTTTACAACGTTATAATTTATATACGACATTCTAGTATAGATAGACTCTTGCATTCATTAGCGGTCTTATATATACTCTGGATTACATGGATGACTCATGCTCCCGTAATTTCTAGAAGAATTCTGGAATCCTTGAGAAGGCGCTGTGCCCCGAGCGTTTGTATGTTTGACGGGTTGCCTAATAGTGGATCGCAACACTGCCCCCTCTTTAAAACCGTTACGTCTCGTAACTGTAAATCCATCTTGACGCCAATTCGATGACTGGTGACGGTATCGGCAGCTATCTCCTCTGGTGCATCCACCGCGTCGTTGGAAGTAACAGTCAACACTCTTTTCCTGGTCTTGGTAGGCAACCGGTTGATAACAACAAACAAGAACCTGGACGTTGGTTCCTGGAAAACTACTTCTAGCATATTTCGGACTATCCTCCAGTCTAAGCGATCCAGTCCACAGCCCAGCTTGGGCACCGCTAGTCTCGTTACTCCATTTTCCATCATCTGCGCTTTAAGATTTAACAAAGCCTCCCATAGATGTCCATAACTAGGTCTCTGCCATGAAGAATTTTTGGTGACCAGATAGTAAACATAACGATTTTTATCTTGAAGGACCAACGATTTTCCTACAGTTGGCTGCTGTTGTACTAATTCATCCACACATCCAAACTTTTCTTGAAAACAACAGCTATTCCCTTGACATTGCCAAATCTTGAGCTACGCAATGTGCAAGAGAATACTCTTCTGGTGCTCTAAACAGATCTTGCTGTTTTTCAACAACAACGCCAAATCTCGCTTTAGCGGAACCACCATACGCCGCCATAAAGCTCTCAAAATCTACATTTGGCTCATGATTAATAACTTGCCGAACACCATTATCATTATTCGAGTCTTCCTGGTTGTTGCCAGCGTAGGATGTTAAACGGTCAAAGTGTACCACTTTCGGTTTACCACGAGGGGATCTTCTGATCCGGTACACTACATCATTAATCCTTTTAACACTTCGTACGGCCCTTCCCATTGTCTTTGTAGTTTTGGCGACAATCCACGTTTTCTTTGTGGATTGTACAACCACACTAAATCTCCAGGTTGATAACCACCTTCTTGTGCTCTCGTGTCATATTGTGATTTCATTCGATCGCTTGCTGCCTGTATATTCTTTCGGACGTTTTCGTGAATACTATTTGATCTTTCACGAAGCTTACTAACATAATCTTCACCTGTGATCTCTTCTCCAGGTTTAAATCCAAACGAAGATCACATGGTAGCCGCAACCACGTCCTAGCATTACGCAAGCGGGCGAGTACCCTGTGCTGTCATGTACCGAAGATCGGTACGCCAGTAGGAACAAATGCAGATATTGGTCCCAGTCTCGTTGATGTTCAGAGACAACTTTGGCCAGGTACTTCCTAACGTCCTGTTCATTCTTTCAACCATTCCATCCGATTGGGGATGAAGTGGCGTGGTTCTAGTCTTCCTGATTCCAAGATGCTTGCAGACATTTTGAAACAATGCTGATTCGAAGTTTCGACCTTGATCGGAGTGTAATTCCAACGGAACTCCAAAACGACAAAACAACTCCTGACTAGTACATCTGCAACCGTCTCGGCTTCTTGGTTAGGTATAGCATATGCCTCCGGCCATTTGGTAAAATAATCCATTGCAACCAAGATGTATTTATTCCTTTCTCTGATTCAGGAAACGGACCAGCTATATCAATGGCTACCCTCTCAAAAGGATTCCCCACGTTGTACTGTTTCATTTGGGCTTTCCGTTTTGTGACCGGGCCATTTGCAGAGGCACACAATTCACATTTCCGGCACCACTCCTTCACATCTTCTTTGCAGTTCACCCAATAGAATCTTTCTCTCACTCTTTCGAGAGTTCTTTTCACGCCAAAGTGCCCTCCGGAAATACCGTCGTGCAAGTGCTGCAACACTTCCGGCACTCTGCTTCTCGGCACTATCACTTGAAGTCTCTCAGTTCCATCTTCAAAGTTCCAGGCGTCGTTTCAAGATTCTATTTTCCATCATCAAGGAGTCCCACTGTGCCCAGTATGCCTTCAGGCTCCTACTTAAAATACTAATTTCTTCCCAAGCTGGTCGTTGTCCTCTATTTTTCCACTCAATAATACGTCCCAATTCGGCGTCATTTTCCTGGTCTTCTCGCATTCTTTCGGGTTGCCAAGTATCATCGGTTACTGTCATTCTATGGATGACACTTATTTTCTCTTCCATCTTGGAGCAATGATTGCAGTCCACCGGACAAGGTCTCCTTGATAGAGCGTCTGCATTCCGATAGCTAGTTCCTACACGATGTTCTGTATGAAAGTCATATTCCTGCAGCCGCTCTATCCACCTTGCCACTTGCCCTTCAGGATTTCGAAACTGCAATAACCATTTCAGTGCAGCATGGTCTGTTCTCAACAGGAATTTACGGCCGTATAAGTACTTATAAAAGTGCTCTACGGATTTGACGACGGCCAACAGCTCCTTCTTGTCACACAATAGTTCCTTTCTGGCCGCGACAAGACCTTGCTGAAATACCCAATAACTTTTTCTTGTCCGTCCTGCACTTGAGAAAGAACGCCTCCTATAGCTGTGTTACTGGCATCGGTATCCAACACAAATTTCCCTCCATCCGTGGATAACTCAAAATTGGTGCTGTAACCAGTAGCCGTTTCAGTTGTTCAAATGCACTGTGGCAGTCGTCATTCCAATCATATTCTTGTCCATCTTCGGTTAATTTCGTTAACGGTTTGGCAATGTTCGCAAACCCAGTATAAAACGTCGGTAATATGTGCACAATCCTAGAAAACTGCGTAGTTGATGTATATCTGCTGGTGTAGGCCACTCTTGTACCGTTTTTATTTTGTCAGGGTCAGCTCTTATTCCGGTCTCCGAAACGACATGTCCTAGGTATTTCACCTCTTTTCCAAACAGGTGACACTTCTTGGGGCTCAATGTAAGGTTTGCCCCCCGTAATCTTTGGAATATCTCCTCTAGGTTCTTAAGGTGTTCTTCAAAAGACCGCCCTAACACTATTACGTCGTCTAGGTACACCAGACAAGTCTTCCAAGACAGTCCACGCAGTATCGACTCCATCAATCGTTCAAAAGTAGCAGGGCATTGCATAATCCAAATGGCATGACCTTGAACTGCCATAATCCAGTTCCAATTGTAAAGGCAGTCTTTTCTTTATCGTTTGGCTCCAGGCCTACCTGCCAGTATCCGCTTTTCAAGTCCAAGGTCGAAAACCATTTAGATCCGGATAGAGTATCCAAGGTGTCATCAATTCTGGGCAAAGGATAGCTGTCTTTCTTTGTCACATTGTTAAGCCGCCGGTAGTCTACACAAAACCTTGTCGACCCGTCCTTTTTCTTGACAAGCACTACCGGGGATGCCCATGGACTATTCGAGGTTCAATCACCCCAAGTTGACTCAAACCATCGAGGACAGCAATCATCTACCCAAATTTCTATTCGTCCAATGTATGGTAATTCCACCTCCATACATCGGCTAAGTTCCAACAACATCCACTACTCCATTTAAGTGCTCAACAAGCACCAACAACCTAAATAAGAAAGTAGTCTCTACTTACAGTTCAGTATGCCCTGCTTTTTCAAAATATATTTTATAAAATTTAAAACTGCTATTTCAACATTATACCAACTTGTGCGTGTTTAATTGATATCAATTACAATATCAAACTCACTAGTCGCTTAACTCATTTACTAATGTTGTCGAAGCTTGATGAAAATTAAAGAGAGCTTCTCACCGCCTCGCGGTGATTTATATAGACCCAAAATCCCCAACTAGTATCACCATCACCACAAACTAGCTTTTTAAATTTGTACAACGGTCAACACAATTCCAAAAACCAATATGCACGAACAACACTCAACTGTCGTCGATTCTAAAAATCCCACCGTTAACCTTCAGCAATTCATTGGAAAATTGGCAGTCGTATGCCAACCGTCTAGAAAATCTAAGAATTTTGAACACAAAATAACCGCTTTACTTCGAAAATCTAATTAAAATTTACAACAGCTATCGAATTCGTTGAAATCTCCCGTTAACTGACACAAACACAAGCATCTAAAACACGCCTCTCGAATACGCATATATACGGTCACCTCACTCTAACTTACATACAAAAATGTTCCGTCTTCTATTTTGTACCCTTCCTTTATTTTCTATGTCTGTTACCAGTTTATTGTATCATTGTCTAATCCGTATTTTATATCTCTTTTTCTTTATATTCCCTGTTTGCAAGACCAATAATATGTTAACAACATCTACCCTCTCTTGAGTATCGTCTATGCCCTTTCTATATGTGGAGTCCAACCAACTATCTCCGTTTCTCATATACCCATTATTATTAGTCCTTGTAGAAGTGAACCACTCTGCATTTTAAACCTAACACGCTGCATCTTCCTTCTATTTTTCCTTGTCTCCCTTAGTCGCTTCAAAGTCAACGAACACCTAGATTTCGTCTCATTTTAATACATGCTAAAATACGGCCTCTCTATCTCATATCGATCCATATTCGTATTCAACCTTCAACGCCCTACCTCAAATATACTTGTTGTTTATTTATAACTATCCTTTACGTCGAAAACCTTGACAATTATCTTCCATCTATTAAATTAACTTCGCGAACATATTTTCAACGTTCAATTTTTACTAGAAATGTTTTGTTTGCTTGCACGGTCTTTTCCTCGAACCCTTGGCCGTTATAACTTGTTTATCGACAACACTTCCTATCTTATGCTATAACTTTGCAAGGTTAACCAATGTTAACGTTTTATACTACACTATGCTAAATTATGTACACAAAGAATATGTACGCTTTGAATAACAGTTACTTTATGCAATTAAACAATTCATCCTCCTAAATTATTGATTTTCACTATATACCTATTGCTTTCTATTTGCCCAAAACTAGGATAATCTAACCTAAGTTAAAATAATCTTAGTTGTGGACATGTTCTTTACTACTAAGGAACTTAGCTAAAGTTAGATCTTTGCATTTCCTTACCCCAGATAAGGTGTCTTTAGATCTACCTTAGATACTAACTTCCTTTCCTAAATTTATATTGAGGTTTTATTTTCGTGTTGTGTATGATATAAATTTTTATTGCACATTTCTAAAAGCAAATATAACATAACAGTTAATATCAAGTTGATTCTTAACAAGAATCAATTGATGTTAATATTATTTTCAAACCCTTTACAGGTTAGTTAGCTAAAATACTAAGCTGTACCTTCTAATAATCAAATGCAAATGAAGTTAGGTAAGGTTAGATTTTCACCCAACCTAATTTTAAGCCATTCTTAGCTAAGGTGTAAAAAAGCAACAACTGAATCTGAAAACTTTCGGATTAATAAACCTACACGATACTTTTTAAGAAGTCTTTACACTACCCTACCCTTTACGGTACTACATTTTCTATCTAATATTTGTAATTAATATTACAGTCATATCACAACGACGAAAATTAACCCTAAAGTTTATTGTAAATTGTAAATCCTATACTATCGTTTAGAAAAACGTCTTAAATTTTAATTGACTTGTATATTCATGGGGTACCCTGCCATAAATAATTATCTGACTTATCTAACATCCATTATAACCTATAAATCCACAGAAAAATATATATATATATATATATATATATATATATATATATATATATATATATTGTAACGGGCTAATACTACCCGTTTCTTTAATTTAAAACAAGTAATAACAAACGTCTTTATTACTTACTGTTCACAAGTCTAATTAACAGTATATGCCTTATTTATAGATGTTTTCAGTCCGCTTAACAATGAAGCACTACTACACTAATGAATCGACAAGCACTAATATCTTCTTAAACTAACTTTCTACCATAGGTCCATTAACCACTAACACAACTATTTGTTTATACACTTCTTTTATTTATGTATACTACAAGCTGCATGCACATTAGACACAGCATATCACATTTATATACACCTTTAAAAGCTCAAAACTACTACTACTTTACAACGTTATAATTTATATACGACATTCTAGTATAGATAGACTCTTGCATTCATTAGCGGTCTTATATATACTCTGGATTACATGGATGACTCATGCTCCCGTAATTTCTAGAAGAATTCTGGAATCCTTGAGAAGGCGCTGTGCCCCGAGCGTTTGTATGTTTGACGGGTTGCCTAATAGTGGATCGCAACACTGCCCCTCTTTAAAACCGTTACGTCTCGTAACTGTAAATCCATCTTGACGCCAATTCGATGACTGGTGACGGTATCGGCAGCTATCTCCTCTGGTGCATCCACCGCGTCGTTGGGTAACAATCAACACTCTTTTCCTGGTCTTGGTAGGCAACCGGTTGATAACAACAAACAAGAACCTGGACGTTGGTTCCTGGAAAACTACTTCTAGCATATTTCGGACTATCCTCCAGTCTAAGCGATCCAGTCCACAGCCCAGCTTGGGCACCGCTAGTCTCGTTACTCCATTTTCCATCATCTGCGCTTTAAGATTTAACAAAGCCTCCCATAGATGTCCATAACTAGGTCTCTGCCATGAAGAATTTTTGGTGACCAGATAGTAAGATTGTATTACCTACCTCGGCGTCAAGATCGACAATAAATTAAATTGGAAAGCGCACGTACAATACGTAAAAAGTAAGGGCGGCGAAATATCAAATAAAATGATGGCGGCGGCTAAAATAAAGTGGGGTTTCAGGGAGAATCGCTGAGGACGGTTTATGCCGGAGCAATTGAGCCGGCAATACTGTACGCAGCTTCTGTATGGGCAGAAGGTTGTAAAGTCCGGGAGATGCGTCAATTGACGAGCGTACAACGCATAACCGCGGTAAAAGCGGCGAGGGCGTACAGGACCACCTCCACGGAGGCTGTCCTGGTGATCAGTAGGACTCTCCTATCGAATATGTCGTTAGAGATTAGAGATAGACGATTAATAAATATAGGAAAAGGGCGCGAAATTATCGAAGATCTTAATCTTGGTAATAGGGAAATTGCAAGAAAGATTGTTGTATCTGAGTTAGGGCACCCGGCTGATATTAGAGGGATCGAGTTTGTCGAAGGTGATGAGGACGCGATGGGTATCAGAATTTATACGGACGGTTCACGTATGGACGATGGGCAAGCAGGCGCGGCGTTTGTCGTGTATAAGCAGGAAAGGGAGGTGTTTCGGTTTCAAACCAAACTCGCGAACTGGAGCACAATTTTCCAGTGCGAATTGGTAGCCATACGAGAGGCTATCGATTACGTAATAAACCATACGGGCAGAGACGAGTATTATATAATCAGTGATAGTAAATCGGCGCTAACGGCTTTAACAAACATGAACACCTCGACAGATCTCCAAGCGGACGTCTGGAGGATAGCGCGTACGGCGCTAGGGTTTCGACGTTTAAAGTTCTGTTGGGTCAGGTCGCACAATGGTAACGTAGGAAACGATAGGGCTGACGAATTAGCTAAAGAGGCCGCGACGGGCGACTTTCGAATATCACATTCGTCGATACCGAGGTCTTTAATCAAAAGAAAGCTGCGCGAAAAATCAATTCGACAATGGGAAGAGAGGTGGAACAACGCTGCCACGGGCAGGTTGACCCACAAATTCATACCGAGCATAGAAGCCAGAGGTAAGATCGAGGTTAAGCTCGATCACAAAATGGTGCAGTTGATAACAGGGCACGGCGCCCTGAAGGCGTATTTACAAAGGTTCGGTCTAACCAATAGCGACCGCTGCGAATGCGGTGAGGGCGCGGAAAGCGCAGAGCACGTGCTCTTCGACTGCCCGCTTGAGGCGGGAAATCGAGGGTTGGCTGATAGCAAACTAGCTATCCTAGGTCTGGCATGGCCAAAGAGCCTAGAGGAAGTCGGGAAGTGGTTAACCAGAAGGCGTTCTGGACAGCCTTAAAAGAATTCGCGGGAAGGGTCGCGAGATTAGACAATCAATGACGACCGCGTGTAAAAATTCGGTGGGGTTGGTGGGAGGATTGAAAATTTTTAGATTGACTTGGCGTGAGTAAGGATACGAGCATAACCAAAACCTGATATTTAAAAAAAAAAAAAAAAGATAATTATACCAAAATGTCCAATATGCACGAGAAACCCCCACTCCATTAATACAATCACTGCCTATCTTCATAATTATGTGCGGAAAATCGGGAATAAATAATACCAAATAAACAATAACAAATAAATCATAAACCCTCATTAAATTAAATCAATAAAGTAAACAAGGATAATAAAACAGAGTGCAACCGCGCATCCCCAGGACTTGAAAGTGAAGTGATAGTGATAGTGATTGTGATCCCCAAAACATTTAGTGCATACCCACCAGGACTTTAGCTGTGCACCCGTCCCACCTTTAGAAGTAAGTTACAGACGACCAGATCTTCGGATGCTGGAGAATTTTATTATCGAGGTAAGACTTAAATTGTGGCGGCTGTACTCGCACAAGCATTGATTTACATTAATTAGTAGTTTTCGAAATAATATAACAAGCACGTTTGGTGTGTAAAGGCGCTAGCCGACATAATGCTTGTGCGAGTGCACCTGATAAATAGGGTGATGCTTTCGCTATTTTGTGCACTGCTATATGCTTAACGCTTATTAAACATTTATTTATATATTTACATAATTATATTTATTTATATTTTATATTTACACTTTATATTTATTTATATATAGCATGTATTATGTGGCTTATTTGTTTTGTTTGACGTTCTGTCGCCATTTTGGTTGCAGTATATATTTGGGAAGGACGAGCAGAATTGCGAAGATTGTAATCATAATGTAAATCAGTTAGGAAACGATAGGAAAGCTAGGGATGGATTTAAATTAGATTTGGATAGTTTTAAGACGACCCTTCAGGTCGCACTGGTAAGCAGAACCGGCGTCTGCTCTCCGGTATTACGGATCCCTCCCCCTCTCATTTTTGCTTGTTGATCGGGTACACTCGAAAGTCAGCGCTAGGGATACCATTATTTACAACCCTGTTTTTAGTTTTGTTTTGTTTTGTTCCAGTTTTGTCAGATTTTTAGGTTTGTTAGATTGTTAGAGTTTGTTAGGTTTGTTAGATTTTTAGGTTTGTTAGATTTTTATTTAGTTTTTATTTAGGGTGAATCAACTATGAAGTAAGAATAAATTAGGAGCACGACTATTTTTCGCGTTTAAACCCAATGTAGTACCTCCGGGTGGAGCATTGGGGACGTGGCCGCAAGTATAGCGGCCCTAATTCAAATTATAATGACCAGATAGTAAACATAACGATTTTTATCTTGAAGGACCAACGATTTTCCTACAGTTGGCTGCTGTTGTACTAATTCATCCACACATCCAAACTTTTTCTTGAAAACAACAGCTATTCCCCTTGACATTGCCAAATCTTGAGCTACGCAATGTGCAAGAGAATACTCTTCTGGTGCTCTAAACAGATCTTGCTGTTTTTCAACAACAACGCCAAATCTCGCTTTAGCGGAACCACCATACGCCGCCATAAAGCTCTCAAAATCTACATTTGGCTCATGATTAATAACTTGCCGAACACCATTATCATTATTCGAGTCTTCCTGGTTGTTGCCAGCGTAGGATGTTAAACGGTCAAAGTGTACCACTTTCGGTTTACCACGAGGGATCTTCTGATCCGGTACACTACATCATTAATCCTTTTAACACTTCGTACGGCCCTTCCCATTGTCTTTGTA
This sequence comes from Platerodrilus igneus, assembly GCA_036346225.1. Classification (NCBI taxonomy): domain Eukaryota; kingdom Metazoa; phylum Arthropoda; class Insecta; order Coleoptera; family Lycidae; genus Platerodrilus; species Platerodrilus igneus. The sequence goes on along the minus strand of JARFIW010000500.1, from coordinate 3,217,284 downwards.
GTTTTGGCGACAATCCACGTTTTCTTTGTGGATTGTACAACCACACTAAATCTCCAGGTTGATAACCACCTTCTTGTGCTCTCGTGTCATATTGTGATTTCATTCGATCGCTTGCTGCCTGTATATTCTTTCGGACGTTTTCGTGAATACTATTTGATCTTTCACGAAGCTTACTAACATAATCTTCACCTGTGATCTCTTCTCCAGGTTTAAATCCAAACCGAAGATCACATGGTAGCCGCAATTCACGTCCTAGCATTACGCAAGCGGGCGAGTACCCTGTGCTGTCATGTACCGAAGATCGGTACGCCAGTAGGAACAAATGCAGATATTGGTCCCAGTCTCGTTGATGTTCAGAGACAACTTTGGCCAGGTACTTCCTAACGTCCTGTTCATTCTTTCAACCATTCCATCCGATTGGGGATGAAGTGGCGTGGTTCTAGTCTTCCTGATTCCAAGATGCTTGCAGACATTTTGAAACAATGCTGATTCGAAGTTTCGACCTTGATCGGAGTGTAATTCCAACGGAACTCCAAAACGACAAAACAACTCCTGACTAGTACATCTGCAACCGTCTCGGCTTCTTGGTTAGGTATAGCATATGCCTCCGGCCATTTGGTAAAATAATCCATTGCAACCAAGATGTATTTATTCCCTTTCTCTGATTCAGGAAACGGACCAGCTATATCAATGGCTACCCTCTCAAAAGGATTCCCCACGTTGTACTGTTTCATTTGGGCTTTCCGTTTTGTGACCGGGCCATTTGCAGAGGCACACAATTCACATTTCCGGCACCACTCCTTCACATCTTCTTTGCAGTTCACCCAATAGAATCTTTCTCTCACTCTTTCGAGAGTTCTTTTCACGCCAAAGTGCCCTCCGGAAATACCGTCGTGCAAGTGCTGCAACACTTCCGGCACTCTGCTTCTCGGCACTATCACTTGAAGTCTCTCAGTTCCATCTTCAAGTTCCAGGCGTCGTTTCAAGATTCTATTTTCCATCATCAAGGAGTCCCACTGTGCCCAGTATGCCTTCAGGCTCCTACTTAAAATACTAATTTCTTCCCAAGCTGGTCGTTGTCCTCTATTTTCCACTCAATAATACGTCCCAATTCGGCGTCATTTTCCTGGTCTTTTCGCATTCTTTCGGGTTGCCAAGTATCATCGGTTACTGTCATTCTATGGATGACACTTATTTTCTCTTCCATCTTGGAGCAATGATTGCAGTCCACCGGACAAGGTCTCCTTGATAGAGCGTCTGCATTCCGATAGCTAGTTCCTACACGATGTTCTGTATGAAAGTCATATTCCTGCAGCCGCTCTATCCACCTTGCCACTTGCCCTTCAGGATTTCGAAACTGCAATAACCATTTCAGTGCAGCATGGTCTGTTCTCAACAGGAATTTACGGCCGTATAAGTACTTATAAAAGTGCTCTACGGATTTGACGACGGCCAACAGCTCCCTTCTTGTCACACAATAGTTCCTTTCTGGCCGCGACAAGACCTTGCTGAAATACCCAATAACTTTTTCTTGTCCGTCCTGCACTTGAGAAAGAACGCCTCCTATAGCTGTGTTACTGGCATCGGTATCCAACACAAATTTTCCTCCATCCGTGGATAACTCAAAATTGGTGCTGTAACCAGTAGCCGTTTCAGTTGTTCAAATGCACTGTGGCAGTCGTCATTCCAATCATATTCTTGTCCATCTTCGGTTAATTTCGTTAACGGTTTGGCAATGTTCGCAAACCCCAGTATAAAACGTCGGTAATATGTGCACAATCCTAGAAAACTCCGTAGTTGATGTATATCTGCTGGTGTAGGCCACTCTTGTACCGTTTTTATTTTGTCAGGGTCAGCTCTTATTCCGGTCTCCGAAACGACATGTCCTAGGTATTTCACCTCTTTTCCAAACAGGTGACACTTCTTGGGGCTCAATGTAAGGTTTGCCCCCCGTAATCTTTGGAATATCTCCTCTAGGTTCTTAAGGTGTTCTTCAAAAGACCGCCCTAACACTATTACGTCGTCTAGGTACACCAGACAAGTCTTCCAAGACAGTCCACGCAGTATCGACTCCATCAATCGTTCAAAAGTAGCAGGGGCATTGCATAATCCAAATGGCATGACCTTGAACTGCCATAACCCAGTTCCAATTGTAAAGGCAGTCTTTTCTTTATCGTTTGGCTCCAGGCCTACCTGCCAGTATCCGCTTTTCAAGTCCAAGGTCGAAAACCATTTAGATCCGGATAGAGTATCCAAGGTGTCATCAATTCTGGGCAAAGGATAGCTGTCTTTCTTTGTCACATTGTTAAGCCGCCGGTAGTCTACACAAAACCTTGTCGACCCGTCCTTTTCTTGACAAGCACTACCGGGGATGCCCATGGACTATTCGAGGTTCAATCACCCCTGTTCTTCCATATCGGTGATAATTTGCTCGGCTTCTTTACGTTTTGCCAAAGGAAGCCGCCTGGGGTGTTGTCTTATCGGTTGCGCATCTCCAGTGTTAATCTTGTGTTGCACAACATTCGTCCTTCCTTTCTCACTATCATCCAGTGCAAACACACCTCGATATCGTCCGACCAGTTCTTTTACCTTGCCCAGTTGGTCGCCATTTAATCCTTGACACGAGGGTATCAACATATCCAGCAATTTCTGTGAGCAACCGTTGGCTGGTTTATTTTCGTGTCGTCTACACAACGTTTAATATGGCATACTGGAATGCAACTTCCTACAATCATGCCTTTCTTCAGGGCCACTGTATGGGGATTAATGTTCAGCACCCTTACTGGTACCATATTTCGAGACTTTACCAGCGTTCTTCCAATCAGAAGTCCCTCCTGACCCATTCCCGATTCAGTTGCCTCCATCATGCATACTTGTCCTTCCCGGAGCGTACCATCCGGGCGTCCCATTACTATCATTTCCGCCTTCTCGGGTATTTTCATATCGCAAATCATTCGAACTTGCATCGTCTGGTTACTCCTACCTTGAAATGGAATCTCATCATCATCTATCCGAAGCACATTTTCTTTCATGTTTACATGAAACCCATATTCTCTCATGAGATCCATTCCCAAGAACACTTCTTCTGTAATTTCAGCTACCAACACTCGATGATTACTTAATTTGTCCCCAATTGTCAACATAACGGCAGTCTCTCCGTGAGTACAAATTTTCTCACCACTTGCCGTTCGAAGACACACCGATACAGGTAGCACTTTTCCACGACCAACCAAATCTGGTCTCACAATAGTTTTTGTCGCTCCTGTATCCACGAGTAATCCGACACCCCTACCATTAATTCTTCCATCGATATAAATGCTGTCCAGACTCCCCATCGACGATGCAGCACGGATGATAATCTCCGGGGCACTACGTTGTGCTGTCGACGTTCGCCCCCTTACGTCGACTTGCTTTAGTTTTCCTGCTGCTCAACCGGTTGTTTTTTTGGTTGAGTGCAGCGTCTCTGTATATGACCAACTTCGCCGCAGTTCCAGCATCGCAAACCCCATTTCCGCGGTCTTTTTTTTTTTTTTTTTAGGCGGCTCCGTGGCGTAGTGGTATGTGTGTGACTACTACGCCCAAGGTCCCGGGTTCGAATCCCGACACGGTCCGCTTGAAAAATGTTAGGCGAGCATTTTTCGCAAAAATACACCCTCGTTCGGATGAGAGGTAAAATGGAGGTCCCGTGTGTGAGTGTTGTCACGCACGTTAAAGATCCCTACCTTGCTTGGAACAGCAAGGGTTCGGCAAAATTCCAAATTTTCCAGGTAAAAAAAAAAAACTCGCTTCCTGGCCAATGTAGTACCTTCGGGTGGAGCATTGGAAAATCACATGTAAGGTCGTTGTCTTTCCAGCTTTTCCACACGGTTGATTATTTCATCTATGCTGTTCTGGGCTTGATCAGGTTCCACTAAGGCAGACCGAACTTTGTGACTCATTCTGTGTGATGTCTGCTTAGCTGCTTCAAATTTAAGCGCATGAGCCAGTGCGTCATCTAACATTTTTGGCCGTGCTAATCTTAGCGCTTGCTGTATTTCGCCATCTTTAACGCCATCCACAAATGTTTGTACAGCCAGTTGTTCGAGGAAACCGTTGGATATGCCAATCTAACTAATCTGGCGATGTCAGCTTCGAATTCTTGCAGACTTTCACTTGTCTTTTGCGAGCGGTTCTTAACTTGTGCGTGGTAAACCTGTTGAAGGTGAGCATCTCCATATCTCATCTCAAGCTTCGATGTTAAAAGGCCGTAATCATTCTGCTGGTGATCAGGAATCGTTTGTAAGATGTTAAGAGCTTCCCCCCCGTAGGGCCACTATTAAGGAGATAGCCTTCTCTTTGTTGCACCAACCGTTGGCTATTGCCGCAGCTTCAAATTGTTTCAAATATGTGGGCCAAGGTGTTTTGCCATCGAAAGTGGGTGGTTTCACTTTAAATTTAGACGGTATGGACTCGTCTTTCCATGGTTCTTATTTCTGGAATGTTCTCATTTACAACTTGATTTACTAATTCAAGTGGCCGTGTTGTTAGTGAAATAACTTGCTCTTGCAGTCTCATCACATCTTCTTCCATTTTTATCAATTTACTGTCCAACTTTTGCTCAACTGTTTTACCTGTTCAGTGACATCTTCTTTCAATGCAATGGAGCTTTCCATTAATCTTTGTTCTAACGTGGCTGTTTTTCATTCAACTTTTCTTCTAATTTCGCAGCATTTTCGCTTAACTTTTCTTCTATTTTCTCAGCATTCTCACTAAACTTTATTTCCATTTTCGCAGCATTTTCACTCAACTTTTCCTCTATTTTCTCGGCATTTTCACTGAGTGTCACTTCTAGTTTAGCCGACCTCTCCTCCATACCGGATTTAAAATCCTTGAGGAAATTCATTAAACCTTCTGCGTCCATCTTATTTTGACTTCTTGTAACTGGCATATATAAACTACTTAAACGGCTTTAGACTTGTGTGCTTTCCTTTTAATTAATCACTATATACCCCACAAATGCCTGACACCAGTGTAACGGGCTAATACTACCGCGTTTCTTTAATTTAAAACAAGTAATAACAAACGTCTTTATTACTTACTGTTCACAAGTCTAATTAACAGTATATGCCTTATTTATAGATGTTTTCAGTCCGCTTAACAATGAAGCACTACTACACTAATGAATCGACAAGCACTAATATCTTCTTAAACTAACTTCTCTACCATAGGTCCATTAACCACTAACACAACTATTTGTTTATACACTTCTATTTATTTATGTATACTACAAGCTGCATGCACATTAGACACAGCATATCACATTTATGTACACCTTTAAAAGCTCAAAACTACTACTACTTTACAACGTTATAATTTATATACGACATTCTAGTATAGATAGACTCTTGCATTCATTAGCGGTCTTATATATACTCTGGATTACATGGATGACTCATGCTCCCGTAGTTTCTAGAAGAATTCTGGAATCCTTGAGAAGGCGCTGTGCCCCGAGCGTTTGTATGTTTGACGGGTTGCCTAATAGTGGATCGCAACAATATATATATATATATATATATATATATATATATATATAAAAGACAGGTTATTTGCAGTGCGCAATAAGAAATTTTGTAGAACAATATATAAAATAAGATGAATCTGTAAACAAACTCTATGAAAATAATAGAGCCTATTGACGAATACAAATCGGGCTGGTAGTTATATAGCCATTAACAAAACATTAGCTTATTACTTCATAGGGGAGGAAACATCCACTGACCGAGGTAACATTCCGCAAATCTCAAATGGCCACACGTACTTGTATAGCCATCTATAGGATTTACTATGTGGTTTCGATTCAATTTTTGTACTACCACGCTTAGTAGTGTTGATGTTTATCACCTGATGGCGGTTTTATTTACTTTTGCCATAGTACAGAGATTGTTTCGAAATTATACCAGTATAATAGCTTCGATTACTTCATAGGGTTCTTGGAGACTATTTCACTCTGAGGAGGCTTAATAAAGCCGAAACCGTTGGTCAGTGGATGTTTCCTCCCCTATGAAGTAATAAGCTAATGTTTTGTTAATGGCTATATAACTACCAGCCCGATTTGTATTCGTCAATAGGCTCTAATATTTTCATAGAGTTTGTTTACAGATACATCTTATTTTATATATATATATATATATATATATATATATATATATATATATACTATATATCACACATTTTCAAAAATATTACTTACACACAACACTAGAACCTACAAATGTAATTTACCATTGTCTAAAAACAACAATATTTCATAACTACTAAATATTAATATATGTTTCACACAGTCCTTGTTTATAATTAGTAATCCCAAAACTTTTCTTATGTAAGTCACCGTGTACAAAAATCTTTTAGAGAGATAAACAATTTGAATATTCTTGTTTAATCCGTTTGATAAGTGTAACTGATTAGTGATCCTTAAAAAACCTTCATGTAATGGCAAAATCAACTCGAAATTTCACCTCAAGAAAATTTGAAATTTTACATTTACGAAGAAAAAACACCTATATGCCAAAATCTTATACAAGTTAAACTACTTAAAATAACTAGGACACGCAAATGTCGTATTAAAGATTTAAACAAAGATATACTTGAGTTCTTTGTCACGATTGTTGATTAAATTTTCATGTCGTTTTATTTTTAAAAGCAATTTATCAATCAATGCACTAAAAACCATAGCATGTCTTTTTTCCATGTCGTATTTTTCTATTCCAATGCATTTGAAAACCATACCATGCTTTTCTATGTTGTATTTTTCTATTTAAGTTTATCGTACCGGCATATACTTCATTAAAACTGGCTGTGATATTTTACTTTCAATCAGAGTTATTCTTATTTTTCACAAAATCTACTTTGCACATCGAACGTTATACTCAGTCAATTTTTAATACATTGTTACTGTCAAATATAAAATGTCTAGAATGTATTTATAATTCGTAATTGACTGATAAACGAACAATCGGTCATTCCTCCTTGTTGCGATTATTTACGGGCTTTTATATCTAATAAATTCCTACGTCATTAACTCCGGAAAGATCTATACGTTTCTCATTGAGCTGATGTAGTTTCTTCGAAAATATGTTCATTTTACATGTTATAAATAGCTGTTATTTTAATTTATTAGGTTGTAGAAATCTGTTTGTTCATTAATTGAAAAAATGACTTATAATGGTTATCAAACTGCTTGCCATGCCACTACATTTATCTAATTTATTAGGTCGTTAAATGTCTTATCGCATCTAATTTATGGGTCGTAAAAATACTATAACTTGGTAATTGGAGTGTTCATTTATATTACCTGTCACCTGCTTATTCACAATCGTAATTATGAATTTACTCTCGCTATGGAATTAAATTCAACTTTCAAGAAAATCTAGAAGGATAAAATGCAAAAAATATACGATTTTTTTGTATTAAAATTGCTTTTAATGGGAAAAAGCTTTAGAAATCACCTAAGCTGGTTTTTAAATAACGTTTTCAGGAAGAGTGCCTTAATGTTTAAGTTACGCAACGCGTTATTAAATTGCATTTCCATTGCTACTTTTCAGTGGAGGATGTACTTAGTTAGAACGCGTTTTAGAGGGATGATTTGTATTTTCGCCGACTTCTTAACTTACATATTATACTATTTAAAGATACTATTATAAATCTTTTTAAAGTACTACATACAGAGCGTTTTTGCAGTGAAAGGTATTAGAAAAATTTGTTTCTCTCGGGGACAGAGACAGAGAGAGTGTGAGGGTGGGAGGGGGGAGCGATTTAATGCATTAAGAAAAGATGCTAAACTTTTTACGACAGCCATAAATTTTTTCACTGACATCTCATTATAAATAAAACGCAAAATCGCGGTGGATTATTACATCATGCAGTGACTATCGAGAATATAATAGAACTTCGAAAAAGGATGACGTATTGATATTATTTATTATATAAACGACTTTAATGAGGAAAGGGTCGTTCAAGATTTGTATTTCTTCCTAATTGCATGCAACATGTAAGTTTCGAGTAATTTGTAATTCATTCAAGATTGGTAATCCATTCTGTCGGCGTTCACAATGTAACATAGAAGTTTGAACATAAGTTATGAAGCATAATTATTTTAACACGTACAACGAAGATTTATCGCTTCAATATAAATAACCTTGGTACAAGGTCAACCGCTAGTTCGAATCTATTTTAAAAAAAATGCGCTCAAAGACGTATACTTCAAAGGATGTAAAATTAATTTAAAACGGAAATTTGAAATGGAACCAGGAATTTTTCGATACAGTTAAATTCCAATGGAAACAATATTTTGATAGGCATAAAGAAGAATTTAACGATCCAAACTGCAAGTATCCCTTTGTTTTGTAACCTTAAGGAGTGTGTAAGTATTATTAAGTAGATTAAGATATATTAAGTTTCTATTTGGCGTATAAAAGCAACTTTGAGATTAGAGCTCTAAGAATTTTAACCCCCACAAAATTTTCCGTTCACGAATGTTTCTTGCAATTGATATATGTATATATATATATATATATATATATATATATATATATATAATATAGTATAATAATAATAAAATGTTGTTAGTTATTTTTGGGATGTTATTTGTTAAAAACATACAAAGTTACTTAATCATTTGTTTTAATATTTGGCGTTTCGGTTGAACTTTGCAACCTTAATCATAATTCTGAAACATGCCACATGTAAACAGTCAATAACATATAAATTGATACATACTTAAAACTTGATCTTGTCTAGTATGTATCCAATTTATATGTAATTGACTGTTTACATGTGGCATGTTTCAGAATTATGATTAAGGTTGCAAAGTTCAACTGAAACGCCAAATATTAAAACAAATGATCAAGTAACTTTGTATGTTTTTTAACAATATATATATATATATATATATATATATATATATATATAATAATGAATAAGATGAAATAATAACTTAGACTTTTATGCAAAGCCCAAATGATCATTTCAAATCGAGCTAGTAATTGAAAGATGGAAAATATAAGGTCTTGGACAGGACTTGAACCTGTATCCTGGTTTTGCCGGAACCATGCGTTTACCAATTACGCCACCGAGACCGATGACACAATTGGGAAATTTACAAATTTAAATCGTGTACAACAACTATACATAAACCTAACTTTCAATTACGTTTGGCATTTTTGTCAATCATAATTGACATTGTCAAGTTTTAACTTATGTCAGTTATAGACAGGAAGCTACTCTCAAAATTACGGCTATAAGCCAAATATTAAATATATAAATATTTTAGATAGTTAATTACACAAGGTAAGTTAGTAAATACTATCGTATTACAGTGAATAAGATGAAATAATAACTTAGACTTTTATGCAAAGCCCAAATGATCATTTCAAATCGAGCTAGTAATTGAAAGATGGAAAATATAAGGTCTTGGACAGGACTTGAACCTGTATCTTGGTTTTGCCGGAGAGCGGTGCATTTTTTGTTATTATTGTTACTAGCAACCCATGTCTTAGAACATTTACACAAATTTGATTTTAATAATGTAGAAATTTTAAGTTCTGAAATGAAAGATAGTAAAAGAGGATTTTTAGAAACTATACAAATCCAAAGAAATTCAAAAGCAATAAATTCAAAAAACGATCAAGACAATTTCACACATTTCTACCAAAATTTAATAGCCTAATTGCACTTTGTTACAAATATCCTATTGCACATATTTCATATATATACCACCACTATTAAACAAGTTTACGTATCACCACACACTACAATTTATATTATTTAACAGTTTATACTAAATAATTAATGTTATTACATTCGTATATTTTAAGTGTTCTTCGTTCTTGTATTTTTAAATGTAAAACATCATTTTATTTTTATGAAGTGACAATTTTTAGCGAATTTTATATCCGTGACAAATGTTTAAATGTTTTACTTTAGCTTAGATACACAATCTACAATTCAGTTTTAGGTATGTAATTATTAAAAATATTTTTCATATTCTATAGGTAATGTTTTGTAGAACATAATTGATAATGGTCCTGATGACCGAAACGCGTCTTAAAAATAAAAATAATAAACGCAATTACAAATTGTTATAGGTATTCTACCTACTTTTAGAAATAACTATAGGTATACATTGACCAACGTCCAAGAAATTACAATGTTATATCTAATACAGATGGTCAAGAAATTAAAATAATGTTTATATATATATATATATATATATATATATATATATATATATATATATATAGTAACAGGTTTTTAGGTCTGCTGGATAATGAAGTGTACACTTTAAGCTTTCGGTTTATTTTTAAACCATTATCAAAGATACTAATAATTGAGAAACGTTAGTATGGGCTTAAAATAGTTAGAAGTTTACTAATGTGATGTTTTACATTGAAATTGTCGATATAGATAAATTTTTAAATATAAATAAATAGTGCGGTAAAATGCTTAAAGAAAACAGTAATGTAGTTTGCTTAATACCTAATACCACATATATATATATATATATATATATATATATATATATATATAGAAATATGTGAAAAATATTCTGGAAATGACGCTTATTCAGTTATTACTAAACTAGCTCCATATCTATCCACCGATAGGAAACGATGATTGACAGGTATCGTAATAAAATAGGATTGTTCTCGAAAGGTTGGATGACGCACATTCTAGATATTTATCTTGTTTTCTTGAATAAAGGATTATCATATATAAGTGTGAACTCGAGACAGTGTAGTTGTAGTTTGAACTCGGTTCTAATAAACGTTCGATATGCATAAATTAATATAATGATAAATTCGCCTATGTGATATAAATAAATTACAGTAAGATTAATGCTATAATAGTGTTTAATTCTTCGTATTTAAAAGATTAAATTAGTCCGTACAAATAATGATTAAGCTAGTGCCAATGTAAGCAAGACCCTGTAAATATATGCGACTGTGAAGAATAATTAGTAGACATATTTCTTGGAAGTAAAGACCAAATGACAATTAGAGAATTCGTTTCAATATAATGTACAAATATACAACACGTAATTTGAGTTTTTTTCTTGATTTTCTGTACAAATAACTTAATAATTTTATTTAAATCTAGCTGACGCGCAGCTTCATATTTTATTGATAACATTGCCTTGGAACAACGTATTTTAAAACTTCTCTTTAAATTTGTGCTTCTTTAAGATGCATGTATATATGTATAGCTGTTTCAATCAAACATTAGCCCCGGACAGGTGTGGCATGGTGACAATTATGCTAGTAGAATATACTCTACGTAAGAACTTGTCACATTAAAATTATTTTCAAAGTTAGATATTATGAATATTTTAATAAATTAATGTAATCTTACTATCAACAAATGGTACTTAAATCGATATACTTAATAAATCAATAAATATTAAACTCCAATCATAATAAATTTAAAGCAAGGAATACTCCCACCAATTAATAAACAGAAATAAGAAGAATTGTATTTTAAAGACATTACAGTTTTTGTTGAAAGTCTTTTTACATATTTAAACACACTTCTGTACAGCACCTAAATTTCAAGATATACCTATAAAAATTAACATTATTATGGCTTTTTGCACAAAATTTCTTGTGCTAGGTACCATCGCTGTCGTTAGTTGCAGTTTTATCATTTTCTGATAATTATTCCAGGAATTATGCTAACGTTCGCGAGATTTCGTATTGTAATTTAAATAACCCTTAAATGTCAATCATCTTTATTTGAAGATGTCACATCATGGGGTGACTGCAAATTTTTTTTTGTATTCAAACCATTGGTATGCGTTCTAATGTAATTATTGTGGCCAGAAGCAGACCGATTGGCGCTACATTACTAATAATTCAGTTTTGCGCAATTTATTGATTGTTGGAACACCTTGATTTGCCAACCAATCCCGAATAACTTCCTTTCGTGATGCTTGTGTAGACTTCCTTACGTTTTCGTCCACCAGTGATTTTGTCTTTCATTTTTCTGACTAAAATAATTTGCTTATCAGCAGTGTGCAATTCGCGAACAGTAAGGCTTAATACTCTTAAACTCAAAATCTCCGAGGTTAATTCTGTTAGAATCACTGCTACATTGCCACCTCAATGGAGATTTTCACGCCTGATTCTCAGATATTGAAGTTTTCTTTCTTATTTTATAAAGGCACACGATTTGCTAGTTGCGGCAGCAACAAGTGTAGTTGTTTTTTTATAGGGAATGACCATACACCCGCATCTTTCTGTTTATCGACAAAATGCTCCTTTCTGATTGTTTAACGATGCCTAGATCAGTAATTGGTTGCATATTATCGACTTAACTCAGCAACATATATTTTACCTTCAACAAACAACGCTACAGACAAGTTGAAGAAGCACCTATGGGATTACCATTATTACCTTACCAGTGATTGTGCTACGTACATTGACGCAGCCTAAAAGACAAAGAAAAGGATGCCGGGACTCAGTTGGCGAGTAGGCAGGGTATTATAAATACCAAAAAATATAATTATGAAGGACGGCCTGAGATAAAAATAAGAAGTTAACAAAACGTATTAATACATATAATTAATCTAAATGACATTAAATGGACATAGCATAGTAGTATAACCAGCAAACCAAAAAACAAACAAACAAAGCAATAAACAGCCAACAGTGCTGAATCACCATCATGAGTATGCAATTAACTAGGTGGAATGGTCCTCCTACGTACAATATTAATATTAACTAGCCCCTCCCGTAAAGATAACCATGCTCCCAGGAACAAAAAAAACACCAAGTTTAGACGTCAAGTCGACCTTGATAAGCATATTGTTGTGACTATTTCACGAGGTCAATGCCCCAATAAAAAAAATCGTAAATTAACACTCACCGACATGTCCCAGGCGCAGGCGGTCTGTGGGTGTCCCCCCATAACAACAGGAGCGGCAAGCCAACAAGTCTTTAGGGTCACCGCAAGAAGCTAGAATAATTACAGGGAAATTAATTTTATTGCCGCCGAAAAGTATAAGTTTGTAAAACCACCATTACTTACCACGCTGTATTGCGTGCGTGAAATTCCAAAAAGAAATCGGAAACAAAAAAAATATAATAATACCGAGGAATGTTTTCGTCGTATATATGGAAAGAAAGTGAATCTTGATTCCTTTTAAAATAAAAAGAAGCCAACTCAATGTTAGGGTTATCAAAAACATACTAGGTGATTAGGAAACTCGAAACACGGTTTATCGGACAATTCAATACGTTATTTCAACGAGTTTTTAGATTGAAACAACAGAGTAAGTATCTACATGCTATCCTAAAGTGTAGCAAGTTCACGGATACCTAAAACAGGGTATTGACTATTTCATTTATAGAATAAACTTTTCGTCTCCAAGTAAATAGGTTTAAAATGAAAATTATTAGGAAGCATACTTATTGTGAACAGGTAAAATATACAGGTTGTTGTTGGTGGATTTGAGCAGAATCTAAGTAAATGAATAATGGAATACCAAAAAGGGGTAAGTTTTAACTGATCGTCGTAAAGTAAACGTAACAGTTGGTAATTTAATCAGGGAAGATATTGAGATGCGTGAATTAGAAACAACTATATATAAACCCAATTTACGGCTAAAATATGTTGACGACACGTTTGCGGTCCGGACACATGGAAGAGAACAACTCAATGGTTTTGTATTTTCGCCTTTCTTCTATTAAATTCACAATATCCTTTGTTACCCACGGTTGCTTATTTTATTTTTGTTTGTACCCTAGAACATCTCTGGCTGCAATGTCTAAGCTGCATTTAATGTTATTCCATAATATTAGAAATTTTCTCAGTCTTTCAACAATTTGTTTTACTTTTTCCTAAGTCTTTTGTGTGTATGTTTATTTTTTAGATTCTCAAGATCAAAGAGCATTTTCCATTCTTTTTTTTCAAGTGGATTGCATAATTACTATGTTGTGGTCAGTGTCTATATCTGCTTCTCGATAGCTTCTACAATCTTTTACTTGATTCTTATACCGTTATCTAACAAGTAAGTAATCTATTTGAAATCTTCCTGCCTCTTGGCATCTTTCACGTGTATCGTCTTCTAGCATATGTTGAAATAATTTATTGTGGTGGTTAAATTTTTTTGTCGCAAAATTCTCTAACCTATTTCCCCTGTCGTTTCTCATTCCTAAACTAAATAAATCTACTAAATAAATTTTTGGTTGTGCCATAAGTTCTCCGATATTAAGCATTATTGCCCAGATAGTTAGTTCTTGAACACATAGAAGAAGCAATTATACCTAAACTAAAGTTTAATAGTTTATTTTTTTAAATGATACGTAGATGATTGTATAACTGCAATAGAAAATCGTAATATCCGAAATAATTAAACTTTCTGTCAAAAACTTCAATGTCCGGACACATGGAAGAGAACAACTCAATGGTTTCTTAGAACACCTTAACGGTATACATCCAAAAATAAAGTTTACCACAGAAGTAGAAGAGAATAACCATTTACCGTTTCTGGATGTATTAATGAAGAAAAAAGGTAACGAACAACTTAGTCACATGGTCTACAGAAAGGAAACTCACACGGATGATACTTAAACGCCAAGTCACATCATCACTCGACACAACTCTACTCTGTTGTGAAAACCTTAGTTACACGGTCCCAGAGACTAGCTGACGACAAAAACAAACAATAGGAAATACGTAAGTTACGAGAAGCACTCCAGCAGAATGGCCACTCACATCAAACCATTCAGAAGTCACTATCAGCCAGAAAACCCAAACAAGAGCCGGAATCACCACTAATTACAGCATACTTACCATTCATTAACGTGACAACAGACAAAATCAGCAGAGTTCTACGAAAATACAAAATAGCTATCACATTCAACACTCATAGAAAAATCGGTGCAATCCTAAGGAATCCCATTAGAAGTTCAATGAGTCTACGAAATCCCATGCTCAGACTGCAACAAATCTTACATTGGGCAGACAAACAGAACAATTTGTGTTAGGAAGGAAGAACATAAAAACGCAATAAAGAAGAACGAAAAGATATTATCGCTAACTCAGCACTTCACCACTATAGGTCACAACATCGACTTCGAGAATACTAGAACACTAGCTAAGATTGAACACTACACCTCGAGAATAATCCGAGAAGCCATTGAAATAGAGGAACACCCACCAATCTTTGTTAAAATTTACAAAACTCAATCTCTTCTCTTATGGATAATTCGCCTGTTGTTTACTCCCACGCCCGTAAGGGTGTTTGGCCAAAAATCCTTGACAGATAGTCTATTTGAAAAGTAAAAATATTTCGAACTCTGATCTCAAAACCTTCTGGTAAATATCCCTACAAAAAATATTATATGATTAAGACTTATTCTACCTTAAATTCAAATGACAAATACTTAAATATCAGTTACAAACAAAGGAATCTAAAATTAATACTTGCGAAATTCAATAGCGCCTTTTTTTCGTAATTAACGGTAGTAGATACCTTCTGATTCCATTTTTAATTTGACGCTAAAGACTCAATTTACCAGTTTTGTTCATATAATTTTAAATCTCCTTTTAAAATCTTACTTTTCAAAGTGCATTTTCTATTTTTAATTAATTAGCTTTTAGTTTCTGTATTGAAGAACGTTTCATCTTTATAAAACAAATGATACTTCAAACTTCCATGCTTGGAATTATTTAAACGTATCAACTTCATACAATTCTGCATATTATTTTGGCTTTGTAATCAATTTTACATATTGCTTAGTTTTGAATCGCGAATTTATAAATTTTACGTTGTCGATCACTTTTATAAAGTTCCCGCTTATATACAAATTATCTAACTACGTCATGGTTCTCCAGAGTTTTCGGGATTTAATTCGTATCTTAGTTCCATACGTGATATAATATTTCTGGGAATTCCACAGTTTTAATGGCCTAGTTAGTGTCAAACCGTCTCAGCCGAATGTTTTACGAGCATAGCAAGGCGTTGTCGATTTTTCTGATTAAACAAAGTTAATGCGCGTCGCATTATATCTTAAATTTTTCGTCGTGTATATGGAAAGAAAGTGAATCTTGATTCCTTTTAAAATAACAAGTAGCCAACTCAATGTTAGTGTTATCAAAAACATACTAGGTGATTAGGAAACTCGAAACACGGATTATCGGATAGTTCAATACGTTATTACGAGTTTTAGATTGAAACAACAGAGAAAGTAATTTCACGCTATCCTAAAGTGTAGCAAGTTCACGGATACCTAAAACAGGGTATTGACTATTTCATTTATAGAATAAACTGTTCGTCTCGAAGTAAATAGGTTTAAAATGAAAATTATTAGGAAGCGTACTTATTGTGAACAGGTAAAATATACAGGTTATTATTGGTGGATTTGAGCAGAATCTAAGTAAATGAATAATGGAATACCAAAAAGGGGTAAGTTTTAACTGATCATCGTAAAGTAAACATAACAGTTGCTAATTTAATCAGGGAAGATATTGAGATGCGTGAATTAGAAACAACTATATATAAACCCAATTTACGGCTAAGATATGTTGACGACACGTTTGCGGTCCGGACACATGGAAGAGAACAACTCAATGGTTTCTTAGAACACCTTAACTGTATACATCCAAAAATAAAGTTTACCATAGAAGTAGAAGAGAATAACCATTTACCGTTTCTGGATGTATTAGTGAAGAAAAAAGATAACGAACAACTTAGTCAATTGGTCTACAGAAAGGAAACTCACACGGATAGATACTTAAACGCCAAGTCACATCATCACTCGACACAACTCTACTCTGTTGTGAAAACCTTAGTTACACGGTCCCAGAGACTAGCTGACGACAAAAACAAACAATAGGAAATACGTAAGTTACGAGAAGCACTCCAGCAGAATGGCCACTCACATCAAACCATTCAGAAGTCACTATCAGCCAGAAAACCCAAACAAGAGCCGGAATCACCACTAATTACAGCATACTTACTGTTTACGCCTTGCCTAATATAAATTAAAAGCATGCTCCTCTGATGTCTCGACTACGATTTGTTATTCGCGCATCGTCAAAGGTAAGCGCTGGTTACAAACTATAAGATAAGAAAGTCGACACAGCTCTCTCTGAGAACACAGTCCATTGTTCAAATAACACATTCGCGCCGGTTTGTCGGCATTAATTATTAATTAATTAACAACGTGAGCACCTCTATTTCCCTTCCTTCACCAACCCTCTCCTGTCTAACCAATTATGTATTTAGTGGTGAGTGTAAAGTGATAATTGAACACGGGGTAAGTTTTTTATGCAACCACATTTTATTACACATATAATTTTTGTTATTATGAACCAGCTGTTCCGCTTAGGCGCGAACATACCTTATTTTTTGGCCTCTTCGACCCGTATGCGTGATAGAATTGTCGTCGTGGTTGTAGGGGAGCTTGCTTTATGTTAAATTATTACAATTACAATTATTAAAAGTATTTGAAATAAATTCACTCTTATCGAATTGTAATGTTAACCTCGTAATTGAGTTTGACCTGCATGTTGATAAACGGTTATCAGCACAGGTGTGTTTGTTTATATTTGGATTCAATTTTAATTATAAAATACACTTCAATTCAATTACATATTTACGTATAGTTTATGCCATTCTGAAAATGTCTTTCGATAGCATTTCTTTGCAAGCTCAACAAGAAGCCTTATTTGGTCGCTTGCAAGGCATTTGGGATTATGCTATTTCCGCAAATGTAAGTAAATTAAACTTATTAGAAGCAAAAATGCAAAGGCTTCCGATTATTGAAAATGCTCTCGAAAAACTACAGGTAGCAATAATAGAATTTAACGCTACTAAACCCGACCCGAAAGTACATGTAAAATTAAATCTAGCGTCTTTCGACGACCTATTTGACGTAGTTCGTGCAAAATATTTAGAATTGAAAGAAAATTCTACAAAATCGGTTTCTGCGGATGCTCTGGCTTTTAAGGGCCCATCCGTTGAATGTTTAAAACCCCTAGAAATTCCTGTTTTTGATGGTTCCATTGATAAATGGTATAATTTCATTACTACTTATCGCAGTGTTGTACACGAAAACAAATCTATTCCAGTTTCATTAAAATATTTATATTTTAGATCGTATCTCGATAAGGAAGCATTAAGTGTCGTCTCTGATCTAGCGTTAGATCCCAATTTGTATGAGCAAGCATTTAAAAAACTTGTAGACCGCTACGACTCTCCACGCAGAATTGTTAATTTTTATTTGAATAAAATTCTTCAATTTAAATCTACTGGTTCCTTATCAAATTTCATAAATACACATTTCAACGCAGTAAGCACTTTGAAATCTGCCCCCGACGTTGAAGATTTATCGGACTTTATTTTATTTTCTCTATGTTATCGTAATTTGGATCCTAAATTACAACATGCATTTGATGCACGCGCGGATTCTAATGTGCCGACTTGTGCTAAGTTGTTCGAATTTTTAACCGCGCAGAATAAAACCTCAGAAATGCACGAAGATGTTCAAACTTTAAAACCCGTCAACGTAAATATGCCACCGCGCTTCAAATATAATCTAAATAAGTCTTTTTTTGTAAAAGAATCCACTAACGATGGGCAAGTAAAATGCGATCGTAATTCGTGTCCCTATTGTAATGAAGGGCATACAATTTACGCGTGCAAAAACTTTCAAAAATTAAATGTTTCCGATAGATACACCGCGGTAAAAAGAATGTTGCGTTGTTTTAAATGTTTAGGCAATCATATTAAGGGCTGCAACTCTAAAGGAAGATGCGGGTTATGTAGCTCGAGATATCATCACACCTTTTGCATAATGCGTCGCCTGTCTCGACTTCAGGACCGATAACCCCTGTGACCCTTCCACATCCGATATGAAAGAGACAGTTTCTACATGCAATGTGTCTAATAATCCTAAAAATTATACAGTGCTTTTAGGAACGATTCAAGCTAAGATTCGTGACATCAATGGCGATTTTCAACCTGTAAGGTGCGTTCTTGATTCAGGGTCCCAAATCAATGCGATCACTTCTGCTTGCGTGCAACGGTTGGGTCTTAAATATGTTCGCAATCACAGTAAAGTGTGTGGACTAGCCAATACCGCTGTTAATTCTAAAGGGCTAGTCGATTGTTTTCTATTTTCCAATTATGCAGATCAACGAATAAATTTTTGTGCCTCTATTCTTCAAAAACTTACAGGTAATATCCCTGGTTGTTCTTTACCACGTGGAATTTATGAACGATTTAAACATTTACCCTTAGCTGACCCTAATTTCCATGTATCCGCTCCGGTAGAAATATTATTAGGAGCGGACATATGTTGTAGAATATTATTTTCGGATAACGCAAATAACCGTCTTGGTAAACCTCTAGCGATTGACACTATTTTTGGATACGTGTTATTGGGACAGGTGCCTTCTCCGCAAGGACCGTCAAACGCTACTTCGCTTTGTATAATGTCGCAACCTCTTGAAAGCGAAGTAAAAAATTTTTGGGCGCTCGAAGAAGTCTCGCAACCTCCTGCTGTGAATATTGACGACAATTATTGTGAAGCACATTTTGTTAGTACCCACTCTCGCGATGAAACTTGTCGTTACATTGTAGCCCTACCCTTCAAGGATAATGCCGAACCTCTAGGGCGCAATCGTGAAATTGCTTATAACAGTTATCTAAATTTAGAACGGCGACTTCGAATTCAACCGAAAATCAAAGGTTTATGATTCATTTCTCAAGGAATATTTATCTCTAAATCACATGAATGTTGCTCTGCAACCCTCCGATTATATTTTACCACACCACGGCATTCATAAAACCACAAGCAGTACTACCAAACTACGAGTGGTGTTTAACGGATCTGCTAATGATTCGACCGCTAAGTCCCTCAATCAACGTCTTTACGCTGGTCCGAAACTGCAATCAAGTTTGCCCGAAATAATATTTTTATTTCGTTCCCACAAAATAGCGCTTTGTGCTGACATACGAATGATGTACCGCCAAATTTTAGTACGTGCGCAAGATAGAATATACCAACATATATTCTGGCGACCCTCCCTCGACAGCGGAGTTCAAGAGTACGAATTGAACACGCTTACTTATGGTCTTACTCCATCCTCTTTCATTGCGCAACGCGTGTTAAAACAATTGGTGATCGACGAAGGACAACAATTTCCTCTAGCATCTGTGGCCTTGCTGAATCACACGTATATGGACGATGTGATTTCAGGAGCCATGTCCGTTGCGGCAGCTCAGCAGCTGCAATCTGAATTAATAAAATTGCTGTCTCTTGGCCAATTTCAATTAAGAAAATGGTCCAGCAATGACAACTCTCTTTTAAATCAATTCCAGGAATCTGAATTAGAACCCTCCGTAGCATTTTCTGATGAAATCTCTGGTATCAAAATATTGGGACTAGTTTGGAACCCGAATTCTGATAATTTCACCTACTATGTTGTTCCTTTCGAAGGGAATATTTCAAAACGTTCCGTTCTTTCATATATGGCTAAAATTTTCGACCCTCTCGGCTGGTTGACTCCGGTGGTGTTCTTAATAAAACATTTTTTACAACAATTATGGTTACAACGTTTAGCTGGGACGACACGCCGGACACCGACTGGTGTTTGAAGTGGGAGAAAATTTGTTCCCGCCTTACTGAATTATCAAATTTGAAAATTCCTCGCTGTTTGTTTTTAGACTCGGGACAGTACCGACTTTTGGGGTTTTGCGATGCCAGTGAGAAGGGTTATGCTGCATGTGTTTTTCTACATGGCACGACTTCAGATAACACGAATTGCCATCTCCTACAAGCTAAAAGTAAAATTTCACCCTTAAAATTTCTTTCAATGCCCCGTATGGAATTATTAGGTGCTGTTTTGTTATCTCGTCTAGTATATTCTATAATCTCAAATAAATTTCCTTATCCCTTAAAGGAAATAAAATTATTCACCGATTCTCAAGTGGTACTAGCGTGGATTAACACTCCTTCTTATTTATTAAAAACATTTGTTGCCAACCGCGTGGAAATTATTTTAGAATACACTGCCATTCAACAGTGGTACCATATTTCTGGTGAAAACAACCCCGCCGATATGGCTTCTCGTGGTCTTATTGCGCACCAGTTGATTGACAACGATATCTGGTGGCATGGCCCATCTAACTGTAGCGATCTGATTACGGCTTCCAGGCATTTGGAATCTCCCCCTTCTCTAGAAATTCTTCCAGAAATAAAATCTCCCCCTAATATATTAGTTACTTCTACACAAAAAAATTGCACTCAATTTTTGGATAAATTTTCTTCTCTCACCTTGCTTCAGCGTACTGTTGCATATGTAAACCGTTTTATTTACAATTGCAAGAACTCTGATAAAAAATTATCAGGCTCTCTTTCTTCTGATGAATTACATATTTCATTGATAACTATCATAAGAGTTACGCAACAGCAGTTCTACGCCGAAGAAATAAATCAACTAAATTTAAACAAGGGTTGTTCTAAACAACTCCAAAAATTGTCCCCCTTTATTGATTCGCTAGGTCTTGTTAGGGTGGGCGGACGTTTGCGTCACTCCCTGTTGTCTTATGATAACAGACATCCCTTTCTATTACCGAAACAAGCCACTTTATCGCGATTATTGTGTGATAATTATCACCTTTATCTATGCATTCAGGTGCATTCATGACGCAATCACTTATTCAGCGAAAATTCTGGATTATTGGAATACGTTCCTTAGTTCGTCAGAGGATCCACAAATGCGTTGTTTGTTCGCGCTTCCGTGCGACAACTGCTCAACCGTTCATGGCCGATTTACCCCCTTTCCGTGTTCAACTGTCCAGAACATTTACTCATGTGGAGTAGATTTCGCCGGCCCATTTTGATCAAGTCTTCTAATCGTCGTAATGGCCCGGTGTCTAAAACTTATTTATGCATATTTATTTGTATGTGCACCAGAGCGGTGCACCTCGAGGTAGTGTCAGAGTTATCTACCGAAGCATTTTTAGCTTGTCTGACAAGGTTTACAGCTCGTAGAGGAATTCCTGATGTTGTTTACTCAGATCAGGGTAGAAACTTTCTTGTTGCCTCGCGGTCCCTCAAGGAAGCTATCATATTCCTTAAATCCAACAACGATAAAATTTTCGCCGCTTTAGCCTCCCGCCATATCAAGTGGCAATTTAATCCTCGACACGAGTACAAAAGTGGAAAATTTGAAATTACTGACTTACCTTCCTTTCTAACTCTTTTTTGCCTGTCTAACTCAACGGAAGTAATAGAATATACAAATGAAATCAAACACAACAATATCATGAAGTTTCTATACATTCAAAAACAATTTTCTCTCTTACAGCATAATCTTTAAACATACAATTATTCCTAATAAGTACTTATTTACTTAATAATTATAATGTTCCTCGCCTAATCTTGGTAAAAATTTACAGAACTTAAATCCTTCTCTTGTGGATAATTTACTTGGTTTTTATTCCCGCGTTTGTAAGGTGTTTGGCCAAAAAATCCTTAACAGATAGCCTATTTAAAAGTCAAAGTGTTTCGAACTCCGACCACAAACTTTCTGGTAAATATCCTTACAAAAAAATTATATGATTAAGATTTATTCTACTTTAAATTCAAATGACAAAAAAACCGAAATCTCAGTTACAAACAAAGCAATCTAAAATTTTATACTTATGGTTATATGTTACAGAGCGCTTATCCAAATCTTCTTTTCATTATCCTCAACGGTATATTAAATCCTTCCTAGTTTTATTTTAAACTGACGTTCAAATTTCAGTTTACAAAATCATCCATATTTGCTTAAATCTCAATTTAGAACATCAATTACCAAAAGTGCATCCTCCTTTTAATTAATTAATTCAAAGTAGCCTTTGTATCAAAGAATTTTCAATTTTCATGGTATTTTACAAAATAATCATGTTTCACCAAATAACTGCATTCGATAATTTTTATATTTGAAATTACTCAACGTATAAATTTCATTGTAATTCTGCATATTATTTTGGCTTTATAATCAACGTTAGATTTTACTATGTTTATGAAGAAATTTTGAATTTTACATTGTCGACCGCATAAATTGTAATGAATTGAATTACTCTATTGAAGATTGCTTCTGATTATATATAAAATTATCTCCATTCTAAACTTCTCCTGTTCCATTTGGAACATAATATAGCGTAATGATGTCAAATTTCTGGGATTAATTGTTTATCACTTCATTAGTGTTGGGCGACACGTGCTGTTTGTTCTTGTCTAACACAATCGCATTCCTTCACTAACACATAAGGCTATTAAACCACATTTTATCGATTTTACGACATTTTTATTACATTTTAATGTTCATGCGACTTCTTAGAATAAACATTTATTTATTTAATTAATTTATAGGATTTCTTAGTAATTGACGTATTCTCTTTGTTGATCCCAAAGCTTCTGGAACATGTTTTATTTAAAATGTTGTAGTTAATTAATTAAAGCTTTAATTACTTTATTATGCAAAAGATTTGCATTCTTAACAATTGTAAAAAGAAAATATTTTTAATACACAAAATTATTTATTTTATGCACAGAACGTGCATTTTTATAAATGGCTTTGTATTTATAATACGCTTAAAAATGATTGATTTGCATAAGGTATAAAGTTTATATCTTTTAAAGATTGAAATTCGTTTTTACAGTATTTCTTAATGATTAATTATTTTTACAAATACGGCTTGAATTTGTACACACGGCTGTATTATTGATTTAAAATTGAGGCTTTTAAATACACGGGAAGTGTGTTTTGCTTTGCACTTTAATGGCTATATATTTACAATATGCTTATATTATTTATATACAGGGTGGAACAATTTATCTTCAGAAATTTCTATTCCTTCCGGTTTCTTGTATATTTGATGGATTTTATCTGTAGACTTTGGGTAAATAACAATATAAAGTACATTAACAAAACGTGTTTGAAGTATAATCATTCTAAAGGATTTAGTTATGTTTAAAATAACTTGTAGGAACAAAAATTATCATGACGTGCTTACTCACACCATTCACCTACTGTCGTATAGAGCTGTGCTTCACACATATTCCCACGTTTGTTGCCTTCGAAAATTAGTAGTTACTTTTTCTTGGTAAATGTAGCAAGGTCTTGTACTAATCTTTGTTTGATACCTATTGCAATTTTTCCTCTTGCTTTATTTTGCTTCCAAGTAGCAGAAATCCTTAACCTCTTGTAAATTCTAATTTTCTATTTGTTTTCCGATTTCTGCCTCCTGTAGTTTTATTTTTGTTAATTTTCATACCGTATCTCGCTGTTAGTACTGTTCATTTTATTAAGAGCTGCTTCTAACTCTTCCTTGCTAGATGCTAATACCACTACATCATCTGCAAATCTAAACATATTCATCGTTTGTTCCTGCATAACAATTCCAATTGTCTTTCTGCATTTGACACTATTCATTGCCCTTTTGATACACAAGTTAGAAATTAATGAGAATTCCACACATCCCTGTCTCTCCCCTTTCCAAATATTTACTTCACTACATTCCTGCTCTAATTCTATTATCAGTGTTTGCTCTTTGTATAACCTATGTACTATCCGCCTATCTTTATAACTTACTCCTATCTTTTTTAGTATTTCAAATGCTTTTTCCAGATTTACAAACCCTACATACACGCATTCTCCCCTTTCTATTGTTTTCTCTATTCTCACCCTTAAAGCTAAAATGACCTCCAGTGTTACCCTGATTTGCCTAAACCCAAGTTGATCTTCTACTAGTATTATTTTAGATAGTTTTTCCATACGTCTTTGTACAATTCTGGTTAATAGTTTTGAAATGTGTGAAGTTAAACTTATTGTTCGAAAATTTTCACATCTATCTGTACCTCTTCTTTTTACTATAGTGACTGTGGTGTTACATTTGAAATCTTTGGGTATCTTGCCTCTCTCATACACATAGCTGGAAGTGACATTCTGCACTACTTGTTCAGCAGTTTTTAGAGTTTCTTCTTGCACTTTATCTGTACCCAGCATCTTATTATTTTTCAAGCACTTTAATGCTAGTCAAACTCGTCTTTAAGTATGGGATATCCCAAACCATCCTTTTCAATATCTGCTTCCTGTTATAGATCTTTTAGTTCCAATACTGCATATAAATTCCCTATATATTCTTGTCATCTATCCACTTTCTCTACATTTTCTATAATGATGTCTTCTCGTGCACCCCTAATATTTTTGCTATATGGCTTTATATCCCTAAAATTTGTATGCTTTGTCTGTTTTTACAATTTCCATCTTAATTTGTACCTCTTTGCATTTTCCCTCAATCCATCGTTCTTTAGCTTTCCTGCATTTGCGAGCAATTTCCCAATTTATGGTTTTGTATCTTTATTTCCTTGTTTCATAGGGTCTGCTTTTGTATTCGCCTTTCTTCTATTAAATTCAGAATATCCTTTGTTACCCATGGTTGCTTACTTTCTTTTTGTTTGTACCCTAGAACATCTCTGGTTGCAATGTCTAAGCTGGATTTAATGTTATTCCATTTCGCTTCTACTTAGTATTAGAAATTTTCCCGGAGTCTTTCAACAATTCGTTTGACTTTTTCCCAAATCTTTTGTGTATATGTTTATCTTTTAGTTTCTCAAGGTCAAAGAACATTTTCCGTTCCTTCTTTTCAAATTTTTTAATTCAAGCGTGGCTTCCATAATTACTATGTTGTGGTTAGTGTCTATATCTGCTTCTCGATAGCTTCTACAATCTTTTACTTGATTCTTATACCGTTATCTAACAAGAATGTAATCTATTTGAAATCTCCTTGTTTCCTGACATCTTCAACGTGTATAGTCTTCTAGCATGATGTTGATATAATCTATTTGTGATGGTTAATTTTTTTTGTCGCAAAATTCTCTAGCCTATTTCCCCAGTCGTTTCTCAGTCCTAAACTAAATAAACCTACTCAACAAATTTGTGGTTGTGCCATAGGTTCTCCGATATCAAGCATTATTGCCCAGATAGTGCTTGAACACTAAGAAGAAGTTTAATAGTTTATTTTTTAAAAGATACGTAGATGATTGTGCACCTGCGATAGAAAATCGTAATATACCCGAAATAATTAAACATTTTAACTGTTTCCGTCCAAAACTTCAATTTACGATAAAAAAGGAAAAAAATAGTATTAATTTTTTTAGATGTGCCATTAATAAAAAATAAAATATTAACCGAATGGAACACAAAGCCCTCCTGGTCTGGTCACTACTTAAATTTTTATTCTGCACAACCCTCGTCACATATGAAAAACGTAATTTCAAATCTTACTGATTGCACTATCGAGCTAACTAATCCAATCTACAAACCAGAAGCAATAAAGAAAGCATACAATACACTAATAAAAAATAATTACTCTTAAAGGTTTAATAGGAAGAATTTTTAAAAGCAGAATTTTTTCAGCATATAACAACATAATTAATCAAAAATGAAAAAAACACACATTTATTCAAAATTAATTTATGTACCACATTTATCAGAAAAAAATAATCACATCATTAAACACTACAAATTAATAGCAACACCTCAAAATTTAAATAACCTTAAATCTACTATTTACACTAGCTTAAAACCCATTCTCATAAAAAGAAGAAATCACATCGTCCATGAAATACCCTGTAAACAATGTAAGTGCACATACATGGAAGGGAGGCATCAGTACCTATCCTATAATATCTGCACAAACTCCGAATATCTTATCATAATAAAGTAAATAATCTTCCAAGTATCCCGTGTTTATCTAATACAAAAACATGGTGTTTATTATTCAGCACTTAATATCGTGACCTCAAGCAACGGTTCTGTGCATAATCGACATAATATTCTGTCAGTCACTGCACAAGTATTTGATCCGATTGGCCTCGTAGCACCCATCATTATGGTTGCTGTTATTTATTCAAGAACTCGACATCTAAATTTAAGTTGGGACTATTTCACATAATATTCATATACAATGGGTTTTTTCAAAAAACAGTTACCATTGATAAATCAACTCACTATACCCAGGTGTATCATTCTACAAGCAGTATATGAAATTCGTGGATTTGCTGATGCCTCTGAAGGGGCATATGGTGCTTGCATTTATGTAAAATCATGTGAAATTAATAAGCAACGTATTATCAGATTAGTAGCTGCAAAATCTAGGGTAGCTCCTTTAAAGGTTGTATCGGTACCCAGATTCTAAAATTGTTTTGAATTGGATACACGAGTCCTAGTAAATGAACTACGTTTGTTGCAAATAAAGTAGCTTTAATACAGGAGCTTTCGAATATCAGTAACTGGTACCATGTCAAGTCCGTGGAAAATCCAACAGTTTTATCACGCAGCATAATGCCTAACAAATTAATCAATTGTCACATGTGGTGAAATGGTCCACATTGGTTGATAACCATGGATAATTACATTACTGAAAATTATAGCACAATTGAAACCATGCCAGAACGAAAGCAGGTGATAAATACATTTGTCTGCGCAATTCAAATTACGAATCTTCTCTTCGAAAGATTGTTTAAAACCCGTCACTAGCTATACTATTTCGGGCAATTGTTATACTATTGCACAATTGTATAGCTAGTGACCGGTTAGTGACCCACGTTGGGCGCCATTGTTAAAAACCGGTCACTACCTATACTATTGCGGGCAATTGTTATACTATTGCGCAATTGTTAAAGCCGCGTAATTCTTATAACACGTATCACTACGTTGTAAGTATGACGCAATAGTCAAATTTTCGTGCACATTTAAAGTCAAATTACCTACACAATATAAGTAAAACAGGTTACTCACGTGGATGGTATTTCGTAGCTAAATCTCAGGGTCCATGTTTGTGGGTTAGGTTACGCCATTGCTGAGTTTCAAATTGCCAATCCGTCTATCCTAAAACTCTATGCTCGTAGAGGAATGAGGGAACACCAGGTAGAGGTACACGGAGGTAAAGATAAACTAACCTACATGCCTAAAAAGAGATGACACACACACAACACAGGTAGATGTTCTTGACTTCAGGTCTCGTCGCTCAATCCCCGCTTTCGACACTACCCGCCCCTGCGCTTTCTTTTGCGCAAACGCAACTGTCCGGAATGACGGAAGTTGACAAGTTTTAATTTAAAAAAAAAACGCAGGAATTTCCTTATAAATTATAACTAAACCTAAGACATGTACAGTGCCAATTTTGGCATGTAACAAGATATTCATCACTAAAGACACTTAGACGAGTAACAGCATTATGTTTACGATTTAAATTCAACTGTAAAAATCCTAAACTTAAGAAAATAGGTTTGATCACAGTCAACGAACTAAATGAAGCAAAGTGATCAGGATTGCCCAAGTTCAGTCGTTTTCTAGGGAGTATGAGGATTTGAAAAAATATAAATCGAAGAAGTGATCTCTTAAGTTTAAGTCCTTTTATGGACGAAGAAGGTTTAATTAGCATAGGGGACCACTTATGGAATTTAATGTTCAAATTTGAAAAACGGCATCCTATTGTGTTGTCAAAAATCATATTTTAACAAAATTGATTTATGAAATTCAGCATGTGTTATCACTATACCCAGGTGCAAATATGTTATTAAGCACAGTGAAAGAAAAGTATTGGCCTATTTCCGGTAAGGTTACTGCTAAATACACGGTTAAACATTGCATTAAATGTTGTAGATATAATCGTGTAAAGAAACTGCCATAATGGGTGAATTACATAAATTGCAAGTAACGACAATGGCTTCATTTTATACTGTAGGTATAGACTATGCGGGTTCGCATAAACGGATAAACATGGGAGAGGTAGCAAAACAACAAATTATAAATAGGTGTTTTTATTTGCTTCCTAACAAAATCAGTACGTATGAACCAATTACTTCGTTAACTACAGACACATTTCTTGTGGCATTTAGACCATTTATTTCTAGGCGAGGTAAACCATTGCATGTTTTTAGCGACAATGGCAAATCCTTTCAAGATACGAAATCTGAAATTAAAAAAATTTACACATTTGTAAAAGAAAATAATGATGACATTTACCGGGAGTATTGTTGATCAGAACATCAGTTGGCATTTTATTCCCCCAAATGCTCCGCATTTGAGTGGTCTCTGAGGGAGTCGGCTGTAAAAAGTATGAAACATGATCTTACCAGAGTAATGTCGAAGGCAAATTTAAATTACGAGGAATTATACACAATCCTGACACAGATTGAATCCATCTTAAATTCATAACCTCTAACTCCTGCTACGGATCTCACGATCTTCAAGCATTGACACCAGCTCATTTCTTAAATGGATGTGCACTCACAGCATCACTGATCCAGACTTAACCGATATTCAGTTGAATTGATTAGAAAGATGCACCTTCAACAAATCAGTCGGCACAGTTGGAAACGTTGGTCTGTAGAGTACATTTCTCAACTTCAACAGCGTTACAAATGGAAAGATCATACAAATTCTTTGAAGGTTAGGGCCTTGGTCATCGTTAAGGAAAACAACTTACCTCCTAATTGGAAGCTTGGAAAAATTATTGAACTGCACCCAGGAAATGACGCTACTGTGTGTGTGTGTAGTGACTGTTAAATGCGTGAATGGCATTTTTAAATGACCTGTGCATAAGATTTATGTCCTTTTCATAGAACTTTAAAGAGAAAACATTTAAATGTAAAATATTAAGGTTCATATACTACATACTTACGTTATGTTTATTTTTCTATGTCCAATTATCGTTCTGTGTGTATTTTTTATTGTTCAAGTGTGTTTTACTTTGAAGTTTAAGTTTATTTGCTATTCTATTGTGTAATCAATGTTTGCTATATTTAACATTGTTTAAATATTAGGGATATTTGAAGGTGTGCAGTATATGTTAAACCTCTTTTAATATTTTTTAATATCTATTATTAATGCGCTGCATTCATGTTCATTTATCTAAGTAATATTTAGGTATATTAGAATTTTTATCGGAATGTCACGGAATTGTCAAGTTTAGTAAATATTATTCAATTTAATACAAAAACATGATTTACTGAGCATTTATATGTTATTTTCGACATTCTATAACCTCAGAAGAGTTTACAAAATAACACTATTGTAAGCCTTTGAAAAAAGGATAATAATTTTAAAAAGGGAAACAAATATTCTGCAAATGTTCTAAAAACTAAAGCAACATTTGCAAAATTTCATATGTATTGAATGTAACTAAACCCATAAAAAGCATGATTGAGATACAGATTGCTGGTATATCAAATTAATGATTATGTAGTGGCATCTGCAGTATATGGAAATAAGATTACAAAAAGTGTATAAATTAGAATAGCTGATAGTTACATTATAAGTTAATAATAATGGTATTAGGATTTAAGCATAGTCAAGTAGTAATGTAGTGTAAAGTTAATAATTTACGTGTTCACATATTAAAATACAAAGCTGTAAGTGCCAAATACATTGTGTTTTATTGTTAACCCCTTCTGCTCCAGGGCAGTTTTTTAGGTATAGGCGAATATGCCAGATCAAAATTTTTTGTTTGATTAATTTTTAGAACATGCACACTATTAATTAAAATGTATATTTAAATATTTGGCTCAAATATGAATGCTACAGTGTTTTTTTTTGGTTTAACAAAAATATCCGCTCTTGGATATGTGGGTATACTAAAGTATCCACATATGGATAGTATAAATCATGGTGTATTTACATTACCTGAAAAGTATTGATTATAAAAAATAATTATAAACATAAACATAAACTTCTTACAAGCTTAACTCTTACTCAATGGTGTGATTGGTTAATTAACGTAATCCGTGGATTCTTTAATATACTCAAATGAAACGAGTGAGCTTTAAGGAAGGATTTCCTTAAAATGATGGAGTGCAAATATCTGCCGACTATGCTAGGGTCTATTCCTCGGGTAGAGCTTATGAGGATTGGTCGCGGTTCTTTTTACAGAACATTATTTGCTTACTAGAGCTTGATTCTTACCAAAACAGGAGTTTAGTGAGGGCGCCACCAAGTCATTAAATTTTAAACACAGGGTTTCCCTAAGGGGGACTTGGAAGTCCTTAGAGAGGAATATCGTATTAACTGCTTATGCAGGAGCTGTAAAGAAAATTTAATTAACTTAGCAAAGTGAGGACACAAGAGGTATACTCTTGCTACCTCATAAAAAAACTGAAAAGATTAATTATGCACACAGTTTTATGAACACAAATATTTGGCTTCATATTCTGAAAGAGCAATTAAAGCTTCTTTGTTAAATCGGAGTTACCACTATCATTACCTCGAAGGTATTTATGCCTTTTGTTCATTGACCTCGTTACATTATTTCTTAACTCACTTGTTCAAAATAAAACAATTAATTAAGAGAATTAAATGTTGATTCTTTAATTAAAAGTTGTTTCTTCATAAAAAATTGCCTGTATAAAATTTACGTTTAAAAAGGATAATATAATTCCATCTACCCTGAGGTAGGACTATGAATTCGAAAGAAATATCAAAAACTTTAAGCGTTTCTTGTACTGCAAAAATTAACTCAAATCTATACCAAAAATATCAGATCTGCTATTCGGTTTACAAATATATATGAAAATATTTAAATTGTCTAATAATTTAGTGTTCAAAAGCTGTAATTAAAATTATGCATAAATGAAACTTTAATCAGAACTCTATTACGCTGCATTTATATTGGCAATAAAAATTTATCACAGTACTTTCTAGTTTGTTAAACAAAATTATAGTAATAGGTCATCATAAAGTTATTTTATGGTGCAGCCTTGTATCAAAGTTCGCCAGGTTCAGACGTGATGTAAGAATAATACAAATTTCTTACCTCGTTTCAACAGGTGTTGTTTGTGTGATGGCGCTACATCATGTTAGAACAGATGTTAATACATACGGTCCTTGGAGAAACAATTGACGTTGCCTCCTCCACGTGTTGTACTGCAAATAATCAGCTGCGTGGTTCTTGTACCTGACCATATCAGCTTAAAGCGTATTTCCTATACGCACCAACGGGACAAACCAGAATCCATTACAACGGTTATCACAAATATTCAAAACTTTGATGTACTACTATATGTAGATCGTTACCAAAATAATTATCATCATGTAGTTGTCCACATAGTTACTTGTAAATTCATACTAGCAATTTCAAAAAGACCATTATTATTAATTATCGGACGTTAGATTCAAACCATAAAATTGATATCCACTTTGCAGAACATTTCCTTAAAATTTAAAACATACAGTTTTTTCGCAGAACATTTCATTAAATCCAACTATTATAGTAAAGTTGAAGGACGGTCATGCTAGACCAATATTTTCTTATCGCTACGTTGAAGTAATTGAACTATAAACTCGATAATCGTAAATGCAAAGAAAGGATCCATATCATCTTGAATCACAACATTTAAACGGCCTAATTTTTATAAAACCAGATAAAACGGAATCATTCTAACAAAGGAATATACGAAGGAGTCTTCAAATGAATATACAAAAAGATTATTTAAAGGGTATTCATGAGAATATACAAAAGAATTTGTAAGAGAAATCTTAAAAGAATGATTATAGGAGTGTGTAAAAGAGCGCTACAACAGAATTATTTAGTTTGTCTAGTAAATAATATTTAATTTCTTACCATTATTAGAAAGCACTAAGTCAAGTGTTCATTACACTTGAGTTCAATTACGGCGTAAAGCCACATGCAAATTACTTGCTAGAACCTTCAGGTTCCCCATGGTATCTTCGTGTCAAGTGTTCTAGCTAAAGTGACCGCTGACACATTGTGCACGAAATAGGAAAGCTGTTTGGCCTTGATATATTTATACTAATAATTAACGCCTGATGTTAGCAACCAAACTAGCATCTCTGTATTGGGGTTAGACCACATGATTCCAATACAGATATTTATTTAATTGAAGATGTTTACTGGTATAATGGACTAGACAAAGGTGTATACAACTAATAATTTATTGGTGCTCTGCAGTGGTCAAAAAAATTTTACAAACTAATGCTTAAAAAAGTAATGCGTTCATAAACTACAAAAATGTTTTATGATAACTCTTAATGTTCCCCTGAGCACAGTCCAGGTTGATCTGGACAAACCATGCAACCTTTCCTTGTTAGTTTGCATATACCCCGACTTTTACAAATAACAAATACTATTCATAAAGCTCTTATTTTTCCAATGTCCCGTGAAAAGACAATCATTGTGTGTAACATTTTTGATTATGGTTAATTTTCATGTAACATTTGCCGGTATCCTGCAATGTACTTTATAAGTATACCCGGCAACATAGTGCTGAATATTTTATACATTGAAATCTGCTGATAATGAGCTCTGTTTTACAAAAGTCTTGAATTCAAAAGCATTTTATGTAAAACATGGAACTCACTTTCGAATGCCAAATGTATGATTTTCTCAACAGACTAATGGTTGACTATCTTGATCAACTGCGTCAATCGAACCCATATACTGAGATATACAGAGGTATGTGTGCTGGTCAGAAGATACATTTCTTTTTATCACTGAAGCGAACTAATAGAAGCATGGCTTTACAAATAAAGCAAAATTGATATTTAATTGAACTTCTGTCAACGCCTTCGGAACACCCCTATTTATTCTAATAGTCGGCCAAGTAAGTATTTTGTATTAATAAAAACTGGCAAAGACGGACTGGTGTATACCAGTTATCAAATATAATTTCGCAATTACTGTTGAGAAGTCTGGCAAAGATAAACAACTATTTTCTCAGAAAAAATGAGATTTTATTTTTATAAATTGTTGCATATCCAGTTGATCTTTATGTAACATTGGTTGTTTGTCTACAGCACAAACAGGATCTGAATTGACCAAGTTTTGGCAATTTTCTTTTATAAGAGCCATAAAAACTCCCAATCTGGTAAGGGGCTTGTCAGGTTTAGCAAGATCAGGCAGTGAAAATCAAACAACCTTCAAAATAGATATCAAACGATTATGGCTTATAGCAGATTTATGAAATACTGGGAGACCACTGCATAAAATATCTGCACTCCAATAGTCTGAAAATTAGCAGGATTATTCTCTTTATAATAGTAGCACTTACAAATAACTCGAAACATATTACTGGATCCTTGCATTCAATAGCTAGGTGAAATTCATAGAGTGGTATTCGGGAACACGCCTAGGAAGCATATCTTTAAATGGACCTACAATAATAGTCCAATCGTCTATTTGAACATCGTCAATGATTTTGCCCTCATTGATTGATGAATAATTGCTATTTGTTTTGCTACAGTTACTATACATCTCTTCCTTGCTCATGTCACTATCAAAATCATCATCACCATCCATGGTTATTACCAAAAATGAGTAAAACAAAAACTAAATTATATAAAAATGACTAAGTTATACTGTAACATATACATCCATACACAAACTAAAACCAGCAAACTTGGTATGCCTGTCATAGGTGCTTACCACCACAACTTTTGTAGATAATAACCTTGAGATTTCTCACTTCATAACGGATTTTAAAAGTTATTAAACAGTTTAGGTTTTAAAACCAGTATCTCTTACCATGACAGAAATGAAGTTACAAAGTAATTTACTAGGTTAAATATAATATTTGGTATTACATTAGTGAATATCCATATGTGGATAGGATAGGGTGGAAGGGTTTAATTAATTTATGTAACCTTAAAACTTATGTATTTAAGCTAGTAGTTTTCAAAATTTCTAAAAGCGGTTATTGATTAATTAAATTATACGTTGTTGCATTATTAAAATTTCTTATACCTTAGACAATTGCTACACCAAAATTATTTGGCAAATTTATTACAGAATTTTCCTCTTCATTCAGCAGTGGAAGCAGTTATTTTCATTATAAACTAAATTATGTAATAGTCATGACAGTGAGAGTTACTTGCATGATCTACTTTTACTCTTAGATTCATAGTAAGAACTGAAAATTATCTTTTCAATAGCCCCATCATATTCTTTATAGTTTTTGTTCCTATAAGCGACTTGTTAAACAAATTTCACTTTCAAGATTTGGGCGAGAAATAAAGTTATTGAATATTGTTTTATAGGATAGCCGCTACCAACTACTAGGAGGCTATCCTCATTCCATTTCAAAATGTGCATGTAACACAGATTCTAAATATACAGGAGCCAACTCGGCCACTTCGTCACCATATCTTACATTTTCAAAATTGCTTTGGCCACAATCTAAATATGTAACAAAATAAACCTCCCAATTTCAAAAAACCACAATCATTCCTCTAGGTGTTTGGATTTTTACTGGGGCCAGTCCAATGCACGCCAGGAATCTGAATGCATTATAAAAATTTTTCCTACATTCTCAGATTTCTCCAGCAATTAATGGCATTTTTATATATTGTGCTAAAAACAGAGTAACATCTTTTACAGTTTTACTAACACTAGAAAAAAATCTCCTGAAGTCATTCATATATGCTATTTACATAGTATCTTAAACTCTATAAAAGTTGTTGACTTATTATTAAACAATCATTGTCATAAATAAAAAACTGAATATACTAATTGTACATTAAGATTTGGTGCTCTGTGCATTATTTGTGGGATATTAAGTTATGTTTTCTATCTTACAGTAAATTTTCAGTGGTTCATACTATTAGTGGAAAAAGCAAAAAATTCTTTATTGTCATATTCATTGAAAAATAATCAGGTACATTGGTATTAGTTTTGGTCGTCTGGGCTCTTTATCATTACTACATATATTGACTATAATCCACATGAACTTCTTTACGTCTTTGTTCTCATTTGTTGCTTTAGCAAATACTTATCTAATAGAACTATTACTAGTAAGAATGACACTCTCGTTTTCTTATTATGCTCTGGCACAATTTCACACAAATTATTGAAGTAACAATTACAAACCATGTGATGTTCCTATTTGAAATGTTTATAAGCATATTTCATTTTAATAGTTTCTGTATTTGTAAATCCCACCAACAAGGTTAGATTATTTCCTTTAAGGAATATGATTTTTAGATTACATGCATTATTGATCTAAGGAAGAATTATTTTTTGTATATTACATTTTTCATACATTGTCAAATTCATCATGGCTACTTTGTATAAAATTATTAGTTTTATGATTCATTTGTTTTGATTAATAATGTATACTACCAACGCCTATGATCTCATCGTCTCAGTGCAAAAATAGTTCACATGCAATTTGTACTGATACGCAATATAAAAAAGTTCTTTTCTCTGACTTTAGTTAACCTTTTTGTAAGTTAATTTTACGTATACATTAGATCGAGAAAATGACACAAATATAACTTCAATTTGCAGTCTTAATTCCCTAGTTTCGAAGTCACAATAGATAAATGCTTTTAGTGGTGTCCAAGTTATCTCCAGGCAACAATCACTCATCAGGTATTTATGAAAACCTCTGAAACTATAACCTGGAAAAAATAGTAAACAAACATATTTAATTAATTACATGAAATTTATAAACGTACCCCCTTCCTCCCCGTACACTTTTTGTCATTAGGTTAATAGTGAAAGTATTTTCCAATAAACTAAGTGCCTTTTGATATATCTGATTTTTAATATTTTAAAATTGTCTGTCATGTACTAGCAATAAAAGCATTACTGTGTAATATAGTTGAAAACATAATCGTGTGATAGAGTAAACATTCTTCTATTGGTATTTTTCACATGTAAACGTAGTAGTTCCAGTTTTGCTGTAATAAATTATTTTGCAATTACCTAGAGGCATGATTAAACACTCAGGTCATTTAATATTTTAGAAACCTTTCTTTCAGCTAGCAGTTTTAAATACGCATATTTGTGTTCTTATGCTTAATGATTGTTTTATGTTTAAGTACAGTACTTAACAATTTCTCATGAAAATTTTAAATCAGAATCATTGTTCTAATGTCAGGTTTTGATACTCTATTGCTATTCCTTCTGGGACTTTTCCCTAGGAGCCCCTTGAGATTAGGTGGTGTTTATGATACTTCCAGATTAAGTTACACTCATTAGCATTCTAAAACCCTTTTCAAACACTTACATCATTCGTCCCACTAAATTAGCTGGCAACCATTTTTGTTATTACAGTTGAGATTTTTGGTACTTAACCGAAATAGGATTTTTAGTAGAGTACTACACCGAGTTCTTATGTGGGTTACCGGCTAGATTGTCTGGGGCTAAAAGTGTACGTAACAACCATTTATTATTTACCATGTACAATTGTTCATTAAAATCACAAATTAGATCCATATTCAGTTTTTTTAAATTTCTGTACAATTTTAAACTCAATTTACATAAACAAAGTTATAGGATCCTTATATGCATAATAGTCTAGAAAAATCGTAGCCTCCAAGGAGGCAGAAAGTAACTCCGAAGAGCTTCATTAAACCTAACCGCACCATAGGTTTAATATAATTACAAAAACCACTAAGGTCTAATTGTCCAACCCCAAGTTGTTTTGTTGGGTACAAAGTTACCGTTAAACATACAGAAATATATATATATATATATATATATATATATATATATATTACTCAAATTTAGACCAGGGTAGAAAATTAATTAATTTTATCAAATAATTTTAATCACCGTGTATAAGGAAGCTTTGGGAAAAAGTACGCGTAATTAAATGCCTAGTGTAAAGATTTAAATCATTCAATTAGAATGTAGGGTTTGTATAGAAGTTTATTAGATAATACGCGTTATTAAAACCGTGGAGCATAAAAATGTATTCGTTTCATTAAAAATAAGGGATTTAAATTATTCACTAGACGCTTTCTATAAAAAGAAGCAGAATTAAAATGCTCAACTTGTATGTAATTTAATTGTTACAAGTATAAAGAAACAAATAGAAATTACGTGCGAAATTTATATTAATTAATTCAAGTTTTAAGTAACGGGTATTAAACAAAGTGTACAAATAATAATTAATATTTAATTTGTATTCACTAAAAATTAAAGGGTAGAAGTCAATGCCATTCATCATTATTTTAATTGGAGTTAATTGAACGATTATTAAGGTATTATATGCATAAAAGCTTTTAAAAACCCAATAATACCAAATATGAGACGCGTTGCTAGCATACAAATATATCTAGAAAGTTAAAATGTTACGATTGAACACCTGCGTATTTTTAAAAATCAATTTCTGTTTAATTTGTTTGGATAAACATGAAAATTCTGCGTATATTGCAAACGGTCGGATAAACCGTAGCTTATATTAACGGGAAGGTTAGTTGAGGGGTTATTTAACTCAAGTAAGTCACGTCGCGTGTCCACGTGGATTCATATAGCCCATAATAAAGAATATCGATTTGTACCACTCAGGCCAGAGTAGAAAGAGACGAATAAAACGCGCAAGGCAGAGACACGAATAATAAAAGGCGTGATTTGCGAAGCTTCACTAGGGCTACGATTGGTTGATATAAGATGCAGATATGAGAGGTGGGAACAACAATTTCTAGATAAAATTAATTAGTTATTCGCAGACGCGTGGCGAGACGTGTGAAAATTTCTTAGATTTTCAACTGGCGCGAGTGCAAATTTTGTAGAACCGCGTGCCGAGCCGTCGAAAGGGGGAACAGAGAATGCGAAATTCTGAAAATTGTCCGTTGAGGGACAAATCCGACGTGCAAGCAAGACCGTTATATAAACCCGGAATTTAAACAGTTTCGCTCTCTTAGATTTTCGATTTTGATTCAATACTTTAAACAGTTTGGCTCTTAGATTTTCGATTTTTATTCAATACTTTAAACAGTTTGCTCTCTATTTTTTGATGTTATACGATACTGCAAGCAGAATACGTGCTACGATACAAGTTATTATGCATTAGTGCACTTAGAAAAGATAGATAAGTAGCGATAAATAAATACATTTAAGTATGCAGCTTTGTATAGCGTGAACGAATTATGAATTGCTTTGCTAATTTTCGGGATATACATAGATGAGTTCCTGAGAAGTCCTGAACCAATTTAGACGAATGGTGGTGTACAAAATTTTAAAAGTGTTCAGAATCTGAAGCCGTAAACATAAACCAGCTGGAATGGTGGAATTAGCAAGTCCGATGTGCATTGAAGCCACGAGTGCAGTAACCTTCAGGTAAATTATACTATTTTGTTCGAACTTTGATGTTTTGGTGTGTTGGATATCTTTATGATTTGTTTGATAAAATAGACAGTAGTGAATTTGTATAAACGACAAATTTTTAATTTTAAGGTGAAATTTTCTTGTATAAGTAGAAAGGAGTATTTAGCAGTTTATGTTTTGATTATGATGAAAATTTGGGTCTGTCTTTGAGCTCAATTAGACTAACCTGTTTAATTAACGTAAAGGGTGGGAGATGCTCCCTTTATTCAGACTTAGGTCTGCACATATTGTAACTTAATTAGTATGCATCCTACCAGGACTTTAATTCTGGATGCAAATTAAAATGATGACAAATTTTAACTTGAAATTTTATGATGGTGAAATTTATGCTACAATTTAATTTTGAAATTTTAATGTATTATGAATATTGATGTAAATAGAGTTAACGTTGATGTTTGTGGTAGGAATGTGTTTGTTTTTTATGAATGAGGATGAAAGTTTTAACTAGGTGAGCAGCCGAGGCGTAAAGAGTAAAGAGGCGATTATCAGAAGAGATTCACCAGGGCGAGAATCACAGCAAATCTTGGTGCCCAGTTCGAGAGGCTCGAATATTTTTTTTTACTCTGGTGAGGCTTTTTGTAGTAATCACAGCAATTTTGACGGCCCAACGCTGGGGCTGGATTCGAAAACCTTAGTTCACGAATAAAGGTGAGGTACCACAAATTTTGACGCCCAATCTGTGGGGCTCGATTCTAAGACGAGGATTCACACCAATATATATATATTTATATATATATATATATATATATATATATATATATATATATATATTTCTGAGGCTACGATTTTACTAGACTACTATGCATATATAAGGAACCTATAACTTTGTTTATGTAAATTGAGTTTAAAATTGTACAGCAATTTAAAAAGAAAACTGAATATGGATCTAATTTGTAGTTTTAATGAACACTCGTACATGGTAAATAATAAATGGTTGTTACATACAGTTTTAGCCCCAGGCAATCTAGCCGGTAACTCACAGAAAAACTCAGTGTTGTACTCTACTAAAAATTCTATTTCGGTAAAGTATTAAAAACCTCGCCTGTAATAACAAAAATGGTTGCTGACTAACTCAGTGAACGAATGATGTAACTGTTTGAAAAGGGTTCTAGAATGCTAATGGGTGTAACTTAATCGGAAGTATCATGAACACCACCTAATCTCCAGGGGTTCCTAGGGAAAACTCTCGGAAGGAATAACAAGAGAGTACCAAAACCTGGCATCAGAACAGTGATTCTGACTTAAAACTTTCATGAGAAATTGTTAAGTACACTATTTCTTAAACGTAAAACAAATATTAAGCATAAGAACACAAATATGCCTATTTAAAACTGCTTGCTGAAAGAAGGTTTCTAAAATATTAAATGACCTGAATGTTCAATCATGCCCCTAGGTAATTGCAAAATAATTTATTACATCAAAACGGGAACTATTACCTTTACATGTGAAAAACACCGATAGAAGAATGTTTACACTATCATACGATTATATTTTCAACTATATTACGCAGTAATGCTTTTATTGCAAGTACTTGATACAATTTTAAACAAATATTAAAAATCAGATATATCAAAAGGCACTTAGTTTATTGGAAAATACTTTCGATGAATAAAATTGTTATATAAAATATTAACTTAATGACAAAAGTGTACGGGGGGGGGGGGGGCGTTGCGGGTGCGTTTATAAATTTCATGTAATTAATTAAAAATGTTTATTTACAATTTTTCCCAGGTTATAGTTTCAGAGGTTTTCATAAATACCTGATGAGTGATTGTTGCCTGGAGATAACTCGGACACCACTAAAACCATTTATCTATTGTGACTTCGAAACTAGCGAATTAAGACTGCAAATTGAAGTTATATTTGTGTCATTTTCTCTATCTAATGTATACGTAAAATTAACTTACAGAAAGATTAACTAAAGTCAGAGAAAAGGACTTTTTTATATTGTGTATCAGTACAAATTGCATGTGAACTATTTTTGCACTCAGACGATGAGATCATAGGCGTTGGTGGTATACACTATTAATCAAAACAAATGAATCATAAAACTAATAATTTTATACAAAGTAGCCACGATGAATTTGACAACGTATGAAAAATGTAAGATACAAAAATAATTTTTCCTTAGATCAATAATGCATGTAATCTAAAAATCATATTTCTTGAAGGAAATAATGTAACCCTATTGGTGGGATTTACAAATTCAGAAACTATTAAAATGAAATATGCTTATAAACATTTCAAATAGGAAAGTCACATGGTTTGTAATTGTTACTTCAATAATTTGCGTGAAATTGTACCAGAGCATAATAAGAAAACCAGTAAAGTGTCATTCTTACTAGTAATAGTTCCATGGTTTTACATCCTTAGACAAGTTTTGTTGTAAACACCGCAAACGATTTAACTTCAGTAGTGTTTTATACTATACTGTAATAAACTATAAATTCTTTGTAATCTATCTAGAAAAATAAGAATCTGCAATCAATTGATATAAAAGAGCGTTTTTCTACTTACATTTTTGCATCACTTTGAAATAAGTGGTAATTAATGTCGGAAATTTTGTTATAGGAGCCGTATATGGATCCAGCAATGGATGCTTCTGCTTTACGAAAGGCGCTAGAATGGGAATTATCATTAGACTCACGAGACTTGCGTTCACATGCCTGGTATCATGGGGCTATTCCAAGACCTCGAGCAGAAGACATAGTAAGAGAAGAAGGAGGATTTTTGGTCCGAGATTGCACATCACAGCCAGGGAATTATGTTTTAACATGTCGAACGAAGCAGATTCCATTACATTTTGTAATCAGCAAAATTATTCTTCAAGCAGATACTGTATATGAACGGGTTCAATTTCAATTTGAAGACGAAGCTTTTGACACAGTTCCTGATTTAATAACCTTTTACGTAGGCTCCGGAAAACCAATAACTGCAGCTTCTGGTGCTAGAATTCAATTTCCTAAAAATCGCATGTATCCTCTATCATTTTATGCATCGAAATATCCAACCCCTATAATAAGCCGTACTGTATCACCTGCTACTACACCTATAGCAAATATTCAAATGCGCTGTAGTCCAATCAATTCATCGATTAATAAACCATCACCATCTCCTACAAGATTGTCAAGAGATGCACCTCCTAAACTACCTTCTAAGAAACAACGATCTCAGTCCCTAACACCTTCAGAAGTCAATCGGGTATCTCAAGAAAAATGTAACAGTGCTGATGGTGTTATTCAGTCTCCATTAATGACGCGTTCAGTTGGTGCGGACATTGTGCTTTCAGACTCCAAATTTTCAACGCATTCTCTTCCAAGAAGTCCTTGTACCAAACTATCCCTATCTCCCAGCACACTAGTTTTAGGTAGAAATAGTAAAAACATTCCAAGAGTTACCAGTGACCTATCACTCTCGCCCTGTGCAGAACGCAAGTTAATCACATCTGAAGACGAAACCAGCCTTCCTGAATCTCCACCTCCTAAGCCATCTCGTATTCCTTCTATTTTACGAAGTGATTCTAAAGAATATGATACTGTAGATATTAAACCTAATTTAGATGGATCATTTTTGCCTCATGGGAATCTGCACAGAATAACTTCATATCATGCATCGGGTTCCGATTCTGGTAATGGATCAGGGGATTCAGCTCTTAGCTCAGCAGCAGGAGATTTAATAGAGTGCAATAACAGAAATTCAGGAGTTATAATTAGGAACCCTAGGTATAATTTATCAAATTCAGAATCCACAACGACTCTTAAAAATCTAGATTTTGATTTCCATGAAGCCGAAGAAAAACTATTAAATAGCACCCAGCCCAATTTAAATTTATGTTCAAATTTTGATTTAGATAACTTC
Source organism: Platerodrilus igneus (assembly GCA_036346225.1). Lineage (NCBI taxonomy): Eukaryota > Metazoa > Arthropoda > Insecta > Coleoptera > Lycidae > Platerodrilus > Platerodrilus igneus. The sequence continues at coordinate 3,174,257 of JARFIW010000500.1, read as the reverse complement.
CAAACGTTATTGCTTCCAGTTAGTGAAAATAAACCCCTTGATAATCAAGCACTTAAAGGAATTAAACTTATTTTAAGAGAATCAGGATCTCGAATATTGGCAAATCATTTAACAAGAACTGACTTGGATGTAATTTTTGGAGCAAGGTCGGAAAATTCTGAAAAGCGATTTGGAACTGCCATTGAGTTATGCTCGTTGCCCCATGGGCACCAGCTACGACTAGACCTTATAGAAAGGTAAGTATTTTGTATAAACTTTGCATAGTAGTGCGTGGTTAAAACATTGTGTACATGAAATTAAACAATTAAGTTTTTATTCATTTACTGGTGAAATGTAAAAACTACAAGACATTAGTTTTGCCTGGTTATGTGCTAACCTATATCTCGTCTTTTCAACATGTTTGAAATGGCCAATCACACAAGAATTCTGTTTTACCATGTTTGAAGCTACTTTGAAGTGCAAGTTGTTTATTCTAATATGTTTTCGTGTCTAAATTTCCTTAACAGTTGATGCTTGTGTAACGTGAATAATTATTTTGAGGTTATAAAAAGGGTTGTTAATTAAATACAATATTCGCATACCCCTTTTTATTCAGACTTCTAAATTGGTAGGTAGGGTTATCTCAGGCGAATTTTCTCGTTGGTAAAAAGGCCCCTACATTTGACTTTCCAATGCTCCGCCGAGAATGTACAACATTGACTAGAAAGCGATTTTTTTTACCTGTAAATTCTGAATTTGGCCGAACCCTTGCTGTTCCAAGTAAGATTAAGGATCTTTAACGTGTATAACAACACACACATGGGACCTACATTTTACCTCTCATCCGAATAAAAAGGCGTATTTTTGTGAAAAATGCTTGCCTAACATTTTTCAAGTGGTCCGTGTCAGGAATTGAACCTGGAATCCTGGGATCAGCTGTCATACGTGAATCTGCTTAATCCATGGAGCCGCCTAGCTAAAAAGGCTACTGTAGATCATATTCCTTCTTGCTAAAACGTAATCAAAAAAGCATAGGAAAGATATAAAGGTGAGAGAGGTATATAAAGAAACACTTAACCACATCACTATAATGTACTACCCCAATAGTAGCTATAGGTAAAGATAACGTCCATCTCAAAACACTGCGACCCAAAAATGGTGACCACTAGATTACCCAACTTCGACAAGCTTGCTGCCTCGCGCATTCATCTCTTGCTGTCATTAGTCCATAAACATTACACGACATTACAAAGCTCGTGGAAAAATGTTTAAAACACATTATTACATAATTTAACAACTGATGGGTAACATGTTACGGGTTCTTTTTATCCCCTAATGTGACCAGTGATCTTTAAGGAAGAATTTCCTTAAAATGATGGAACGCAAATATCTTCCGACTATGCTAGGGGTCTATTCCTTGGGCAGAGCTTATGAGGATTGGTCGTGGTTCTTTTTACAAAGCATTATTTTCTTACTAGGGCTAGATTCTTAACAAAACAAGGGTTTAAATAGCGCGCCACCAAGTCATTAACTTTAAACACAGGGTTTCCCTAAGGGGGACTTGGGCGTCCTTAGAGAGGAATACCGTATTAATTGTTAACGCAGAAGCTGTAAAGAAAATTTAATTAAATTTGCAAAAATGAGGACACAAGAGGTATTCTCTTGTTACCTCATATAAAAAAAACAACAAAGATTAATCAGGCAACAATATTTTGAGCACAGATTTTATGCTTCCAAATCTGAAAAGGCTATTAAAGCTTCTTGTTAAATTGGGGTTACCACTTTACGCTATTTTATCTTATATCTGGTACTCTACTTCTGAACGTACTTGTTCAGAATAAAACAATTAATTAAGAAAATTAAATGTTGCTTCTTTAATTAAAATAGTTCCTTCATAAAAATTGTAAATATAAAATTCATATTTAAGAAAAGATAATACAAGTTTCATCTACTCATAAGGTAGGCTTATATGTTTAAAGGAAATATTAAAAACTTTAAATGTTGTTTTCGTTACAAAAATTTAACTTGAATTTATACCAGAAATATCAGATCTGTTTTTCTGTTTACATATTTATAAAAAGTTCACTACATTGTCTATATATTCATCATTCAGAAATTGTAAGTGAAATCATGCATATATGAAACATTAATAAGAACTCTTTAGGTTTGCTTAATTTCATCAAAATTAATAACTGTGATTACACTGCACTAGTATTGACAATAAAAATTTACTAAGGTCCTTTTCAGTTTGTTAAACGGGTTAATGATAATAAGTGGTTGCAAAGATATTTTCTGAAGCAGCCTCGTATCAAAGATCACCAAAGGTAGACTTGATGTAAGAATAATACTAATCTCTTACCTTGGTTCAGCAGGTGTTGTTTACGTGATGGTGTTACAGCATGTTAGGGCAGGTGTTAATACATACGCTCTTCAGAAAACAAGTGACGTAAAATCCACATGTTCTACAGGACACAAACAGCTGCGTGATCCTTGGACCAGACCATATGAACTTCGTGCGTTTTTCTTATACGCACAAACTGACCAACCAAACTCCAATATAAAACTTAGATGTTCTACGGTGTGTAGATCTTGACCAAAATAATTACCATCGTATAGTCGTCCTCCTAATTACTAAAAATTTCACACTCGCAACTTCAAAAATACCATTTCAATTCATCATCGGACTTTATTTCCAAACCATAAAAATTTCTACGTACTTTGTAAAACGTTTCCTTAAAATCCAAACTTATTGTTTTCTTGCATAACATTACATAAAATCCAACTATTCATCATACGGTTGAAGGACGTTCATCTTGGATCGATATTTTATATCACAAAGTTGACGTGAATGAACTATAACTTGATACTCGCAGGTGCGAAAGTAGAATTAATATCCTCTTGAAATACAGCATACAGACTGCCTTATTTTAATAAAACCAGATAAGGCGAGTTCATTCTAACAAAATGAGCATACGGAGAAGCCTTACAATTGATATACAAAACGGTTTCTTAAAAGGTTCTTTCTCTACATTTGCAGGAGAATTATAAGATAAATATTTAATCAAAGATTTGCCAGAACATTTAATTGAAGATTTTCTAATGAAGCATTGAAAGGCATATTTTATTGTAACTTTTACGAAATTATTAAAGGAATATTTTAAGTGCTATTTAAACAAATGTCCAAAGAATTATTAAATGAATTTATTAAAAGAATTATTCAAACGAAGTTATTAAAAGAATTTTTCAAAAGACATTATAAAAAGATATTATAAAAAGAAACTATCCCAAAACGTTATTAAAAGAGCGCTACAACAAAATTATTTAATTTATCTAATAACTTATTTTCAACTCTTACCATTGTTAAAACCACTACGCCTAGTGTTCAGCGCACTAGGACTCTACTACCGCACAAGGCCAGACGCAAATTAGATGCTAGAACCCTTTTGGTTTCCATGATGGTTCTCGACGAGAGCTCTAGCTAAAGTCAGTGCTGATGCAATATGCACGAAACTGGAAAGCTGCTTGGCCTTGATAATATTTATACTAACATGCGACGCCTGATGTTAGCAACCAAACTAGCATTTCTGTATGGCGGTTAGCACTCATAATACCAATACTGGTATTTATTTATTTAAAAATGGTTTACCTGATATAAATGACTAGACAAGAGTTTGTAAAACTAAAAATTCATTGACGTTCTGCAGTGGTCAAAAAAACTGTTACAACATTTCTTACAACATAGGAAATGGTTGCAAGAAAACACCAAAAAGGAAATCACAAGACCACATTTTTACTAAATTTATGTTGCACAATATGCGTAATAACCTAATATTAATTATTTACAAAAATAAATTGAGGAGCGATTTAGTACGTACCAATGTACACTGATGTCATTAGTCACCATTATAACCTTTTTTTTCCTCCAATGCACGTGAATCGTTTTCACAGACTTGATTTTAACCTTATTCTGCACAGGAATTTATAAGGCTGAAAACGCTTTTGTGGTACAAGAAAACATATTAAACAATTAATTTTATTTCTATTTATTAAGCATAGGTTACATAGAAAAGCAATAATTAGTATAAAAATATAAAACTGAAATATACGCTACAGTAAACAAATTGATAGGCTACCTGTTATTGCCTTATACTCCAGTAATATTTTTTTGCTGTTGTAATACTGATATGTTGTCATTTCTCAAAACATAGTGGCATCTAGCATACAGGACACGTTCAATGAATATGAATTTTTAAATCTTGAGTACGGCAAGCAGCACTTTTGGTTGTTTGAAATGGTTGATGAAAACTATTTTCAAGGTTGATACAACTTGCCCTTTTTGACTTGAATTGATATTTCCATTGGAATAGGCATTATACTAATGTTTGGATTTGTCATGTATTTAAGAATTACGTAATTAAACTTTTATAATGAGCAATTTGTTGTTGTTCTGTTACTCAGCATTGGTAAATGCTTTTGTAATATCTGCAATGTTGCATATTTGAACTAGTTAACACCTGCCATGTTTTTTTTTTTATTTATTCTAACATTACAATTAGTCTGCTACCTAAAAATTACAGCAAACCTGTTACTCCTAAGAAATCTAACAGAATTATTTTTGGGTAAAATTGTTTTTAAACTATTATGTAACAATTGTTTATGATTGCGAGATTGCACAAACATTATGCAGGTATTGTGAACAGTAAATAAAATGGAACTTACAGGTTTCAAATAAAACTTTAAACAGTTTTTTCATCTTCTGTAAAATTTGACATTCAGCACATGACAATGCACAACGACGATATAAGATATAATTCAATGCTAAAAATATAAATTCCACGATTTTCAAATATATTTCCGACTTCCCTGAAAGGCATGTTCCAGAAATTCCACGTATAAAAACAAATTTTATGATTTCTGTAGGAATTCTAAGATCACCTGAAAACCTGGCTCTGAACTCAATTTAATAAAACCGGTGTAATAACATCGGTAATTCTAATTCATATTTATCTGACTGAACTATGACTATTCAGACTAAGTACTGTTGAAAATATATATAATTAATGCTCATATTTTTATATTATAAAATGTATCCTACTGGAAAAGTATCGAAAATAATCAAAGGGCATTATCTTTAGTTACCAATTTGCTGAAAAAGTTTAATTTGGATAATGCATGTTTCAAGATGGCCACCAATGAACAGCAAGTTGTTGTTGATGTAGCCAATATTTGCAATTATTGTAATAAAAAGGTTTCAAATAAGTGTGTGGAGTGTATGAAATGTAAAGTTCATGTGCATCCATCATGTGGAGAAAGATATGGGGTGTTTTTGAGTGCTTCTGGCAAAAATATGGACTATCTGTGCAATAGATGCTATAAAAGTTATAAACATGGCAGCTTAAATGAGAATGATCAATCACTTATGGTTACCTGTGCTAACACTAATTCTAGTAGTGATTGTGACCCGAGGTATGAGGCTAATACTGTGGTGAATTTCCTTAAAAGCAACCTATACAAGGAGTTGATAAACTCTTTAATCACTCAGAACACTGAACCACTTTTAGCTGAACTCCTGGAATTAAGAACTGAGGTTGATAACCTCAAGAAAAGTAATATTGATCTTGTAAAGCTCCTTACCAAGGATTATAATTTAACAAATATTCATCAAAGTTTGAATTGTGAAAGAACATCTGGGATTAATAGCTTTGATAACATTCCTAATACCAATGTTTTGAATCAAGAATTATCTACAAACATATGTGTTAAGAGAAACATTAATTTCATTGATCCTGTTGTTGCAAGTTGTTCTAATCAGTTATCAAATATGGTGTCTTCTGATAATACATCAATTATTGTCTCTAATCATCACCTTCCTGAGCAGGTTGTTAATCACTCATCTGCTACTGCACCCAAGACTCCCTATGCAGAAGTTGTGAAGAATAAAGTACAATACGAACTTGCTAATAATCAACTAAGCAAAAGTAATGATGGTTTTTTAACAAGAAAAAGAATAATAATAAATTTATATATGACACCGGTATTAGTAGTAATTTCTCCTCTAAATTAACTGCGGTTGAAAAGAAAGTTTGGTTCTTTGTTGGCCGTATTAAGTCTGGGACCAAAAGCGAAACTGTTTCTGATCACCCTACGGAAATCATTCGAATAAAGAGTTTTCTTGTGATGTTCTGGAAACACGGGGTGTGTATGCATGTTTTCGCATAGGAGTTCATGTTGATGATAAAGCCATTGTTGAGAATCCTACTAACTGGCCTAGTGGCACTGAAATTCGACCATATATTTTTCGTAAAAAATCGGCCCCAGAAAACAATTTTTGACACTAAGATTAGTAGTCAAATTTTAAATGTGAACCAGTTTGGCAAATCTAGTATTCACTTTTATTATCAAAATGTGAGGGGTCTTCGTACTAAGACTATCACGACATTACTCAATATTAGTTCAGCTAACTTTGATTGCATAGTTTTACTGAGACTTGGTTATCCAGTGACATTTCTAATGGTGAAGTTATTCCTAAGAATTTTAATGTATTTCGATGCGACCGCAAGTGTGAACTGCTAAACAAACAAAGAGGAGGAGGAGTACTTATTGCCATTAAATCACACATTAAGTCTAATTTACTACCCAGGTCAGGGTCTCATTATTTTGAGGATATTTGGATCAAAATTTTTTACGGTCATACTACCTTATTAATAGGAGCGGTATATTTTCCTCCTAAATCGTCTCATGAGCTGTACCAAGTATTTGTTGATAAAGTGGATTATTTAAGAACCAGCAATAATACAGCTAAATTTTTAATTTTTGGGGACTTCAATGTACCCGAAATTACATGGGTTGATATAGATGGCTATTTTCTGCCCACTAAACTCACATCTTTGGTTAGCGAAGTTTTAATAAGTGGTATGCAGCTTACTGTCTTAAATCAGATTAATAGAATAGCTAATAATCAGGGTAAACACGTAGACTTACTTTTTTCTGATTTAGAATCACTTGAAGTTATTAGATCCCAGAATATTCTGGTCAAAGAGGATGGATATCACCCGGCTTTGGAATTAGTTTTACCTTTAAAAGTACCTGCAAGTATGCCATCTAACAATCAATCTGCGGTATTTCAGTTTAGAAAGGCATCTTACGAAGACATTATTAGATTTTTCAGGAAGTTGACTGGAATTTTGTCCATACTGATCACAATATTAATATTATTGTTAACAAGTTCTACGAACGAATTAATCTTGCTATTAATCTTTTTATTCCTAAAAAATATTCTAAACCTAGAAAATTTCCTAAATGGTACAATGAAAGACTAATTAAGCTAATTAAGTTAAAAAATAAATTGCACAGTAAATTCAAGAAATCTAAGTCAACGGAGGATTACAATGACTACTCAAATTTGCGTCGGCTAAGCAAAAATGAAATGAACATATGCTATAATCTTTTTATCAGGAACTTAGAAACTGAAATTAAAACAAATACTAAGAGCTTTTGGGCATACGTTAATTCTGCTAGAAAAGAAGTGGGTATTCCTGTTAGGATGAATTATGGTGGTAATTTGCTATCCTCGTCCCAAGAAATAGTTGATGCTTTCGCTGATCACTTCAGTTCTTGTTATCTAGCAAATCTGTATGCCAACAGAGGCTTATACAACTTTTCTGATGTGTGCGTTTCATCTGCCGGCTTGTTCAGTCATACATTCACAGCCAATGAAATCATAGATAAGTTAACTAGTCTAGATATTAACAAAGGGCTGGTCCCGATGGTATACCTCAATCTTTTGGAAACAATGCTGTATGATACTTGCTGAACCGTTACAAGTTATATTTCAAAAATCCTTTGATTCGGTATATTTCCGGAACAGTGGAAGAAGTCCTCCTTTATCCTGTGTACAAAAATGGAGATAAAGTGTTATAGAAAACTACAGAGGAATCTCATTACTCTCTACTGTAGCTAAAATTTTGAATCGATAGTTTGTGATGAATTATTTAACACATTTAAACATGCCTTGGTGAAGCAACAGCATGGTTTTTTAAAGGCCGATCAACATGCACTAATCTTGCTGTTTATCAGGATTTTCTAGTTAATGCACTGGAAGATGGCAACCAAGTTGATGTGATATATACTGATATATCTAAAGCATTTGATAGGGTGTGCCATAATTTGTTGGTGGAGAAGTTGTATGCTTTAGGAATTCAAGGTGTTTACCTAAAATGGATTTCTTCCTATTTGTCTGGCAGATCTCAATATGTACACATTCGAGGTGTTAAATCTAAAGGGATTACGGTGACCTCGGGAGTGCCGCAGGGGTCTCACCTTGGCCCTATATTATTTTTGTTTTTCATAAACGATGTCGTTTCTGTGTTCACATCTACTCAGTGCTTACTTTATGCGGATGACCTCAAGTTCTTTACTTATGCTAATTCTTACACGGATTGTTTACGTATTCAGCGCGACCTTGATAATTTAGTTTCTTATTGTGAACGAAATTTACTAAGTCAATGTTGCCAAGTGTAAAACAATTAGTTTTACAGATGTAAGAATCCGATCAGATTCATCTATCATATCAACAGTATTCCTCTGGAATTTGTTAACAGTATTTCTGACCTAGGTGTTGTATTTGATCGAATTGTCTTTTCTGATCATATAGATCATATACTGTTTAAATCATTCAGAATGTTAGGTTTCATCAAAAGAAACAGCATAGATCTATTTGACATATGTTCTTTGAAGTTGCTGTATAATGCATTAGTTTTAAATATTCTAGAATATAATTCTCTTATCTGGTCACCTTATTACAAATGTCACATAGATAGAATAGAGCGTGTACAAGATAAATTTATTAAATATCTACTGTGGAAACTTAAGTTTCCTTATGACAACCTTGACCATATAATCAGAAGAAAGTTAGTAGGAATGCTAAGCTTAGAACAGAGACGTAGAAATAATATGGCTTTCTTTATGTACAAGCTTTGGAATAACATGGTTGATAGTGTAGACTTATTAAGTATTATTGGTCTAAGGATAACTCGTAAGAACACAAGGTATAGTGCTGTATTTAGTGAAAGTATGCATAGAACTAACTATGGTTCAACTGATTGTGTTTCAAGGCTATGTAAGACTTACAATAGATTTTTTGTAGATGTCGACATTTTCAAGTGTAACTACACTGAATTTAAAAACAAAATTTTAGAATTATCTTAATTTAAGGCTTAGTGTACATGGTTTCATTTGTTTTATTTTTTTTCTATTATAGTGTGTATCAATTGGAATTATCTGTATATACACACAGATGTAAACAAATAAATAAATAAATAAATTTTAAGCATTTTTTTCATAATTTTTACTAAAAGAATTTTTCCTTTGTTCCAAATGTTTAGTTCTGTTTTTAGGGTGAACTAAAAATTCAGCCGATGCATGCTTTTTTAATCATTCCGACTTTCACAACTATGACCCGAGTGACGAGATAATGCAACATCCTTATAATACACTAAATATGCCAAATTAGCAATGCACCACAATGCATTTGGTAGTTAGTACTTCAATAGGAACTGATTCCAACATTTCCCTGTATTCAGAAAGCTTGTGATCTTAGTGATTAATAAGTTCAAGCTCCTTTTTTAACAGAAAGGTTCCTTTATAGTAACCTGGCTTATCACTAATACTTCCAATTACGTTATAAATACCATTCGCTTCACATTAATCATTAACAATATATCTAATATTAAGGCATTTCCATGTGTCTCCAAAAGAGAAACCTAAGCAGTCTTTATATTTAATAACTTTCCCAGGTAGGAAATCACTGTTGTGATCATAATGAGAAACATAATCAACACCAAGTGTTAATAAGTTGCTTCCATTTACAGGACAGTTGGGACAATTTTTATCTGCTGATAGTGCATCATACTGTTCAAACGTATCATTTTTAAATTTTTCACATAATGGGGTTTTTATTTCATCTGGATATAAAGTCATGCAGGTGTGATCAATCTTCCAATATGCACTGATATCTTCTACTTGTTTGAGACACGAGCAGGTGTATACATCAGCATCTATGTATAATACCACATCTAAGACCATAATGTAGATTTTGATGACAATGATATCTTAATGAAACGAGCATCAACTATAGGCATTCATATATATGAAAATAAAGTTTATTTTTAAATGTCCTTGTTCAAAAGCAGTTGTTTGCTATCCAAGATGTCAGTTCAGTCAACCTCAGGAAATTTATATATTTGAAAGAAATTCTTCAAAATTTCTTATTATCGCATCCCGTCAAAGAAGTAAAACATTGCACCGATATAAATTTTAAGCTAAAAATTTACAGGAAATGCCACTTTCTATCTATTTATATTATGCCCCTTCTAACATTCTCATTGACAGTTGTCACATTCAAGTAATTTAAATACTGTATTGAGCAAGGTGTCAAACATAAGTCTAATGACAGCTTATATGCTGTGCAATGTAAAATTGAATATAGATAATGAATGGGTAGGAACTTTATTATTGACAGAATTGCCCGACAAACATAAGTCAATGATAATGAGTCTAGAATCGTCTGGTTTATAGATTATGTCTGATCTGGTAAAAACAAAGGCACTGCAAGAAATTAAAGAAAGAGGGAACTTATCTGAGAGCGAGGCTACTGCTGTGTTTGGTAAACAAACATTCAAGTAAAAGCGTTTTAATGTCATAAATTAGAGCATATAGTTAAAAATTACCCAGCAAAACATAAAAAACGCAAGCAGTGAAATATTCAACCAGAAAAATTAAATTTTGTATCCTTTGCTGTGGGAAATTCTATGAATCAAAACATCGATTCATATTGTCCTATGTTTATCTTGTAGCGTAGATGCTTCTGGTCGACCTTTAACTCAACCTTATGTAATGACAAGGTGTGGACTATAATTATATCTTTCCCTCTTTTGTGGACTAGCTTGAAGTCATATTTTTGTAATTGTATGAACATCCTTTGTAACTAGATAAGACATTGGTTTAAGAGTTTTTAAAATACTCTTAGTAGCAGTTGATCCGTTTAGACTATTATCTCACTTTTACCGTAAATATAATCGTGAACTTTATTTAATTCAAAACAGATGGCAAGTACATTATTTTCTATTTGCGCACAGCCTTTCTGTGTGTCGGTTAGTGTTTTGGACGCATATGCTACCAGTAAGCTATTTTGTATTAAGGCCGCCCCTGTGTCCAACATCGAATTGTCTACTGGCATTTCTTTATTTACATCACAGTATTGTAGGATGGGTCTATCTCAGTCTTTCTTTTAGTTTAGTTAAGGCTGGTTCCCATTTGAAGGCAGAATTATTCTTAAACATTTTCTAATTGGTGTAGTGTTTGTCATAAAATTTTGAGATGAATTTACTTACGTAATGCTGGTTATCGTTAGTCTTAGGACTTAGTATTTCTCATAACGCTTTAATCGACTCTATGAGAGACTCCATTTTTCGAAATTTGTGACCCAAATATTTTATTTCCGTTTGGGCAAATTTGCATTTATTTAAGTTAAATGTTATATTGTTTTTTTGCAGTCTCTAAAACATTTTAGATTATCATGTTTGGCTTTTGATTTTCTAAATATCAAAGGTCGCCAACATAGACCGCTATGCCTATGAAATTAAACAGTTTATTGAATCTGTTTGCAAATATTTCTGGGGCCGAACTTATCCCATATAATAAATCTTTTTTTTTTGGGATTTTCGCAGCTCTTATAATTTAAGAATCTTGCTTTCTACATTTACCAGTTTTCTGCAATGTTCCCCGTTAAGTCTATTTCGGGTATTGCGTTCCAACGCATTTTGTAGGTTATTTGTTATTGAAATGATTGCAGTTCTCGTATTGTCATACACAGACTGGTTTCTTTCATTTTTTAACACGTTGGTACTTAATTCTTGTAATTGTACATCCTATCTATTAGGGTTTGATTTGGTGCCTGCGCTTTATGTCATATGTTTATCTCCTAAGGTAGGCACTTCTGGTTGAGCTTTAATCAATGAAACACCTCCACTTCATATAATGTGTTTATTACAGCTGGCCTGTCGGGTATGAACTTCATGATTATACCCGATAGATGTCATACAAATGCGATTGGATAGAAGATAGCACAGACATCGATTGTCAACACGTTTAAGTTACAGATAATACATGCTTAGCGGTTAGCTGCGTGGGTGACGTAGCTTTAAAAGTTACCGAAGGTAAAATAAATTACGTATATCAAATTTAAGAATCCTCTGTGTTCCTTTGTGTTAATCTTCTATCTGTCACTAAAACCACTACAGGTGGAAATGCAGTTAAATTTGATCCCAATAGTTGTAAAATATTGGACAAAAACTGTAATGTGATGGCAACAGCGAGCCTAGTTAATAGATTACACTGTTTAAAAATGCAACAGTGCATAGTAGTCTAGCGGTCAGAAAAGCGGGTAATGAAGATCTTTGGCATCGTCGCTTGTGTCATATCTACAAAAGTTAAAGTCGGGTTTAGTTGAAGGTGTGGATTTTAATTTTAATAGCGTGCATAAGGAAAGTACTTGTATAATTTGTCTTAAAGGAAAACAACATAGAAACCCTTAAATTACACGGTACTCATGCTAAAACAATTTTAGTGTTGGTTTATTCAGATGTTTGTGGACCTATGACAGTAAATTTACTTGGAGATTTTGGTTATTTTTTGGTGCTTTTAGATGGCTTTAATCGAAAAGTTTTTGTATACAGTATTAAAAGAAAGGATATAGTGTGTGAACAATTTGAGAATTTCAAAAAGCTTGTTGAAAATCAAACGGGTAAAGAGATTAAAGTATGAAGTACTAACAACCATAGCAAATACTGCAATGCAAAACTGGGTAAAGTATTAAGTGAATTTGGAATTCAGCATCGCTAAATTCCCCTAAATATGCCAAAATATAATGGCATGTTGAATGTGCATGTGGTATGTTATATAACACTGGTTTATTTCAAGAATATTCGGGTGAAACCGTTTCACATCAGTATACTTGGTTAACATATCACCACCATCTAAGGGCTCTGTTAAAACTACAGAGTAAGTGTGGTAAAAAATGCCCAACCAAATTAAACAAATTTGCACACTTTTGAAGGTAAAGCAATGATGCATGATCCTAAGGAAAAACGAAGAAAACTTGATGCAAATGCTGGGGAGTGCAGAATGATGGAATACATTGATCAATTTAGAGCATATCAATTATATAACTTGAAATATAATAGTCACTAATCAGTAGAGATGTGCAGTTTTTGGAAAACAATGCCTTCAGTATTAAAGCAAATAGTGATATACATAAAAGCTCTTTTCTTCCGGAGTGGAGTCCTCTAAAGAGATCATACGTGCAGATCACATTGTTGAAGCTGATCATCATGTGGAACGTGAATTTGCTAACGAATTTACAAGCAGTGGAGAATTTTATGACCAGCTTGTAGATGTTCATCGACCTATTCGACAGAATTGTCTCAGCAATTGGATCTTGATGTTGATTATGTACCCACCGCATGTATTCAGGAGTTTGGTCGTTTAGGAAGATCCTAACGTACTCCAAAACCAAGAAAAAGTGATGGCTACATAATGTGTGCATCCTAAGAAGTAAATGATCCTATTTCATTAATCAAAACTTTGTCGAGAAGCGACAATGCTTTGTAGTGTGAAGAGTATAAATCACTGAAAACAACTAATGACTTCTTGTTGAACTACCACCTATTCACAAAGCAATAAATTGCAAATGGGTCTTAAAGGCTAAATATAATAAAGATGACACTATTGCATGTTACTGGGCACGATTGTTAATCAAGGGATGTTCTGAACGGCAGGGTATTGATTATCAGAATACTTATTCACCTGAGATATTCTTCGATTAGGCTGTTGAGAGCATTAGCAGCAAAATGAGATCTTGTCATAAACCAAATGGATGCAATTTGTGCGTTTTTACAGTGCGACTTAAGTGAAGAAGTTTATATGCTTCAGCCATAGGCATGTTCAGACGGTAGTCCTAAAGTGTTTCATTATTGAAAACTTGCTTCAGTGTGTAAGCTTCATAAATCTGTTTGGTCTTAAACAGGCCAGTAGAGTTTTGAATTTTAAATTAAGCAAATGGTTAAAGGATTATGGTTGCCATAGTTGCAAAAGTGATTCTTGTGTATTCTAAGTTGAAAGAAACTAAATGGAAAAAGATATAACTGCAGATATATCGTGAACGGAAGGTCTGACAGACTTGGGACTACTGTCAAATGTCAATTTTTTATAAGAAAATTATCATAGTTGCCATATTTGTTGGCGATTTACTGATTTTTAGTAATGACGTTAACACTAAAAATGAATTTAATTCAAAATTATCAAGATTTAAAATCAAAGATCTGGAAAGAGCTATATATGTTTTAAGTATGATGATAGATGACAAGAATCAAGAATATTCAATAATCCAATAAAAATATATGTACAAAGATTAGGAATGTTTTAGTATGAGTGACTGCAAATGTGTTACAACTTACAGCAAAAAATCTCAAAGTTTGATGAAAATACTGAGAAATCGATTAACGTACCATACCAGGAAGTTGTGGGAAGTTTATAGCAGGAGTTTCAAAGCCGTTATCCTAAAGATACAATTAATGCAAAACTAAAGTTCAGTAAGAATACTGATTCTAAGTTTACTGTTTATAGTGATGCAAACTGGGCAAACAATTTGTAAAACAAGAAGATTCGCTACATGATACTTGTTTAGTATACAAGGTGGAGCTAATTCTTGTGCTTCTAAATTCACTGCTGAACCAGATAGCACTTATTAGGGAGAAAGTTAATAGTGGTTTAGTGAAATTCAATTATGTGACCTCATTGAAAATGGTTGTAGACTTCCTTACAAAAGTCTTTTCTACAAACAAGCATACGTTTTGTTTTGCGAATACTAGTTTACAAATTTAGATCAAATGGAGATGTTGGAATTGGTTATAATTAGTGATCTATTTGATACGGTAATCCGTGCAAACAAGAGAAAGCAAAGAAACAGTAAGTCCACACCGAATACCGCAACAAAACAAGGGGGAAATTTAGTGAAGTAATGCCATGCTATCTAAAAAGTCATAGAGTGGCGTGGGCCATTAAGAAAGAAAACCTCAAGAAAGGAATTTAGTTACAAACCTCTAGTTAAAATTATAATACAAAAGAACATTTACAAAACCTCTACTTAGAAAAACATGCTACAAAATAAAAGGAAAACCCAGCCCGTGGAGAAAACAATATCTTTACAAAATATCCCGACAGATTTTTAGTATAAAAATTTTCACAAAATAATAAATACATTCCTGATAGTTTTTCACAATATTCCGAAAGATTTTCACAGTACAAAAAAAATCGAAGTAAATATAATTATTAGCATCCTAAATTCCCTGCATAGTAATGTAAACGGTAACGTCTCATGTGCACAATAAACTAGAAAACTTTAAACAAAATCTAGAATGAAGTGCCTTCAGTCCTGCTATATTTACAAGTATTAAATCTTTGTTATCAAAATAGTCGTATAATATGTTTTAAGTTAAATTTCTAAGTCCAGAATTAAATAGACATGAGTAAAAGATAAGGTTCTAAATGCAACAAATTGCATTAATATAAACACATTATCGGGATTGATAAATAACCTGGGATCCTAGCTATTTAAGAATATCCTCAAAAATGTGAACACATGAATAAGTAAACGCATTCAAATATGTCATTATTAGAAAATGAATACGTGACTAGGAATATTATATTTACATGAAAATCCAACATATTTCAATTAAAAAAACAATAAATAACAGGCGGTTCGCTATACGATAAGCATTGGACTATAAATGACACAAATATGAAATATGTGACAAAATTGCAATGGATATTTGGAAATTCTAATAAGATACTGTGATATATTGAATGTCGACGTGCGAGATTGAATGAAAGTACAACAATTGAAACCAGGGAATTTGAGAAATACCAAGGTTCTACAGAGATAGGAGAAAATTACAAACGTTTATCAATAAACACGCAATGCGCGCCAATTAAAAACGCTGGAAGGAGGAGCTTCTAAATACAATGGGAAACTCGAAAACAGACAGTATATCTTCAACAGAGCACGAGTCACGTCGATTTAAAGTGAAAATTACGTACCAGTAACATTTAATGAAAGTAAAGAATTTATTAAAAGTGAAAAATTGAAAGTGCCAATATGTGCAAAAAATAGACCGTTTTCCGCGTAAACGTAAGATAAACTATTAATTGTATTTTATTTTAAATATTTAACAAATTTAGGGCTTTGAATAAAGATGCAAGTAAACGTATTCAAATAAAGATCCAAGAAAACGTATTCGAATAAAGGCATATTTAAATAATATGTCTGAAAACACGTCCAAATAAATTATTACATGGAAATATAAAATAAACGTGAAGATACTCCAAGTTACTCTAGAAATACAAGGGGAAAAATACAAGCAACCATTAATCCATCATTCTGGCCAATCAAGTGAAGCAAGTCAAGCTGTAACAATCAAGGGGTGCTAACCACAGACAGGCAATTCCAGTGACGAGCAAGGAAAACGTAGGTTAGAGATCTTAAAATTTTTATTAGTTAAAGACTGTTTCAATTTTAATCTTTGCTAAATATTATACATCTGTAAATTCAACAAAAAGGTCATTTGAGAATTTAAAAATAGGAAAATCATTTTTGAACGTTTGAAAGGTACTTTAGAGTAATTACAAAGATATTTTTGCTGGCCTTCAGGAAAATTAAATTTAGTGAATGTGAATAATTCATTCAGGGGCTAATTTTTGAATTGACATAAAATTGCACATATTATCAATCATTAGACTGTGTAATTTTAGATTGCTTCATTTAAATTATTACAACAGATAGAAAGAAAGAGGATTTCATAGCAATATTAATGGCACCCATCGTAGGGGCTTAAATCCTAAAAAGGGCTATTTCATAGCAATCTTAAGGGCACACCAACGTAGGGGCTATTTCATAGCAATTTTAATTGCGCACCAATCATGGGGCTTGTAAAAAGGCTAAATTTCATAGCTTTATATATATATATATATATATATATATATATATATATTATAATAAATGCAATAACGGGTTTATTGGTCCAATTTTTTAATCGAACTCTTTGTTTTTTCGCCAAGCTTTCGATTTATTTTTTAAATCTTCATCAGGCTCCTATGTAAGAGAAGTTATGAACATCAACTATACTAATAAATTACAAATACTTACAAAACAAGAGTACTAAATAGTTTATAAATAAATATACATTTAGCAGATTTAGGGTTTAGCTGACACTTCTAAATCTGCTAAATGTATATTTATTTATTTATAAACTATTTAGTACTCATATTTTGTAAGTATTTGTAATTTCTTAGTATAGTTGATGTACATAACTCCTCTTACATAGGACCCTGATGAAGATTTAAAAAATAAATCGAAAGCTTGGCAAAAAAACAAAGAGTTTGATTAAAAAATTGGACCAATAACCCATTATTGCATTTATTATAATTCAATCCTTGGTCATCACACGAACTATATATATATATATATATATATATATATATATATATATATATTTTACAAATTTATATGCACGACTTTTTGTCGTCGCCCCTAATTTTTAAGTATTCAATAATATGACTTCTATATGATGTGCTTTTGCAAAGTTTGGTTGGTTATCTATTTACTGTTCACTATATTTTATGCCTCGACTATATGAAACCTTTATCTCAGGGTGTTCACCTACTCACCGTGAGTTCAATCGTGAGTAGATGTGCACTGTCCAACCAAACTGCACACTCGTTTGTTTTACTACCTTTTTAATATGGAATTATTTACTGTATATGCCAAATTTTACTGATCAATGTTGCTTGGTGCCAAATTAATTTATGTATACTATTTCTGACTTTAATTTTGACGTTTTAAGATATTACACGGTACTTACCTGAACTATACTGCGCCGAATGCCTTCTTTAAATGTGGCTGGCTCTAGATCTTATTCACCGTACGCACCTTCACAAGGATTCACAATCGCTGTTCACTTGCGTATCGCCTCCAGGTGTTCTTAACAATTTTGCTGACCCCAAATCTGAAATAATTTACCCTAATTTTAGAATTTTGAATAAACCGTTGTATCTACTTCCCCTGCGTTAATTCTTCCTTATAATATGCTGCTCTCCTGTCTTCCTTCTTCGTGCTCCAATCAGTCCTCTCGCCTTTCCGTACTCAATCCAAATCTATCCTGCCGTACTGTTCCAAATCAACCTATTCCCTGCTATTCCTTCAATATCCACACTATGTCCTACTGCCTTTAATCTTTCCAAATCACTCCAAAATTATTAATATCGTCGTTGCTTTGTATATCCACTCGAATCTCCTGCTGCCGTTTAACCAATCGTCCCAAATCCAATACCAATCTCGTTCAAACCTAAATAATTCGTCGCTTTCCCGTCGCACTATTAACCACTCTAAATATTCTTTTATAATCGCCGCTTTTGTACTATCGATGCTTCTTATACTTTCACTTGACTAAATCAGACTATTTAACTCAAAAAACATTTATTTCATCAAAATATTATACAACTTTTTAACGCAGGTTTGCAAAACACGTCTTTATACTGAAAATAATCGAAAAAAAATCTCCTTATTTACTTCGCTAAGCAATAAGCATTACAACCTTAGCTCACTTAATCACATTTTTAAAAGCATAAAACATCCAATAACAATTCGTCTTTACTCTAGTGTCCAAAATACCTTCACTATAGTCTTTATATACATTCATAATTTCTACCATTGGTCCTAAACACTTCACAATTCTCCAATAATATTTTATGTTTCTATTCACTTATAATTTTGATTTTACAATTCGTCCAAAAGTTGATTCTATTTAAATGAAAAGCCAAAATATTTACACGAGACCTGGACGCTTGGTTGATTGTAGATATCCATAGACGCGTCCGGTTTTCAGACGGCAAATGTACTTTCAATGGCTTATAAAATATCAACTCAGTATAAAACCTTAAGTACCGTGCATTGTATCAACGTCATAAAGTCATTTTGTTTACCTTTGGCACATGCGTTTCAAACTAAATGGTAAATACTTTAGCATATGTAAAGTACAGCAAAATATAGTTTTTAACTTATGGATCTGATTTATGAATCATGTTGTTTGGCATACACCCTTTTTAACACAAATCTACCCTTAGAAGCCTTGTACCCCCCCCCCCTTACATTACATTGGCCCCACTGATTTTGAATGAAATTGGAAATTTCGTATGTTTTTTTCTCTTCCCCTGGTGTGCATAAATTTCTAATTTTTATTTAAAATCACCCTCTCGCATTTTTACATCTCAATTGGTCAACCCCTATTCGCCTTTCTCTCACATCTATCTTACTACGCTATATACTAACCTATACTATAAACAAAACAACAAAAAAAACAAAAACTAAACTTTCCGTTGCATGAACTACATAATAACTATCCTACTAAACCCTCTTCCTGTACAATTCTATATGGGTATAAATTCTCCAAGTGAAAACGCCCGCGATATCCCCCTGTCATATTATCTAGCTCAAACGTATTTCCTTCAGCAAAAATACGCGTGATCTTGTACGGCCCTTCATTAAACAAGCCTATATATTTATTAAACAATTCATCTAGCTTCACCCTAATTTCATTACTCACTTTCCCTATCTGTTCATCATTAATTAATCTCGCAAACATATTACATAATCTCACTTCAATCCGTCCATAATTATCCTCTTTTACCATTCCTAATCCTGTACTATCTATATCATTTCCATTCCTATATTCTGAACTAACCGTAGGCACCACCCATAACCTATCTTTATCAAATATCCTAATTGACCTATCCTTTCCATCTATATTCAACCCAAACTCTTCTATAAAATCCATTCCTAATATGAAATCTAGCTGCAACCCCTTTGTAATTAAAAACTCTGCATCTCCTGCTTCTTTATTCCCTATATATATCGGTACACGGATAACACTATAAATCGTCGTTAGCTTTTTGTTCATCGCTGACCATAAGTTAACCCCATCAATTGTTCCTATTCGTCCCTTTAAAAATTCTCCATGTTTTACTACCACATTCTCATTTACCAGCGATAACTGTGAACCACTATCAACTAATGCCACATATAAACAGTCACTTAAACTAATATTTATAAACAACAAGTTTTTTTTATTAAAGATATAACTATTTAACAATAAATCCCTTATACTATAACACACGTCGATATTTATTCCTAAGCCGTAGGTCGTCCAAAAATTCGCGTTTTTTTTTTGTTCCTGTGGCGCCTCGTGAATCTGCACCACCTCAATCCTATCTGGGTCCGTTGTAATCGCGCTCGTCGTCATATGCTGGACGTTTATGTCCCTGTCCGTCCGGCTGTTTCCATTGTGTATTCCGCCCCCAGTAGTCCGGCCGTCACCCTCGTGGTTGCCGTGCTGGTATCTGTTTTGTCCATTGTATTCATTTGCCCTGTGATCCCTATTGTAATAAGGTCGTCTATGTCCTTCGTGTCCCCATTGATTCCGATGTCCGTGGTTGAAATTGTCCTGTCTGTAATTAGGTCAGTGTTCGTGGTACGGTTGTCGTTGGCTGTCTTCCCTATAACCCCTGTTTTGCTCCCAATAGTTTGTCCGCGTTTTCGCCTCCAGTGCTGTCGCTAAATCAAAGTTTCTCATTACCCCTAAAAATTCCCTCAATGTCTTGACGTTCTGTACCACTACCACCTTTGTAACTTCCGATTCCATATGTCCTGCTAGTAGTAGTACAATGTCGTCCTCGCCCAATTTTGGTGTCAAGTGTTGTGCCTGATTAAACTTGTCAATCGCGTATTCTTCGCGTGTGCCGTGAGTCCTGCTGTAATGTCCGGTAATTAAATTCGTCCGTATGTCAGTCTGGTGTGTATTGCTCCAAAATTGCTCTATAAAAAGTCGTCTGAAATCGGCGTATGTGTCGTATTGTCTGCGGATGATATTATGCCATTTTTCGGCGTTGCCCGTCAAAGTCGCCCCCACGATCTGTAGTTTTGTTCTCTCATTTTCAGTCCCTACGATCTCGTCTAGTCGGTCTAAAAATCCCATGGGCTGTTCTGTCCTTCGTCCCTCAAACTTTGGTAATGCGTCCCGGTTTAATCTAACGTGCTGTCCGTAGTCTAGTCCAACGCGCCTTCTTTCTATTTCGTCCAACTTGTCCTGTATCTGTCTAACTTCCTGTCCGACCCTATTTTCCAATACTGTCGCGTTGTCTATCAGTTTTGCGTCCAGTTGCGTCCTAACGTTTATATTTTCATTTTGTATAGTCTCCAACGTCTGTCCTAAATTTCGGTAGTGCGTCGTATGTCTTTTGTCACATGTCTGTATTTCCGTATTGTGTCGAAAACCCGCTAATCATTGTCTCTTCTACTGTATCCACCCGTGTCTTAATTTCCGTTCTTAGGTCCGTCCGTGTCGCGTTCAAGTCTCCCTGAAAATGTATCCGTGTGTGTTCCAACTTGTCGTCAACCCTGTCTACTTGTTGTTGTACCTCTGTCCGCATGTCGTCCTTTACAATTTGTATTTGTGTTAGTAGATAGTCCTGCGTGTAGTTCATTTTTGCCGTCAGTTCCGCGTGCGCCGTCCTAAACTCGTTCCTTAATTCGTTATGTGATTCTGTAATTTTATCTGTCAAATTCGTTTGTAGTTCCGTGTTTGTCTCTGTAATTCTATCCGTCAGTTCCGTATGTGATTCTGTAATTTTATTAGCTAACGCTGCATTCGCCTCTTTTTGTTCCGTACGTGATTCTTCCATTTTGTTCGTTAAATTTGTCTGCAATTTTGTGTGTGATGCTGCCATTGTCTTTAAATCGTCTTTCATACTTATCAGAAATCTCATAATGTCCTGGTTTCCGTCGGCTTCTGCTACCCTCACCTCCGGTACCGTCGCCTGGTCCGTGTCCATGCCTGTCACCTCCGGCTCTGTCTGCCTCACGTCCGTCTCCTGTATGTCTCCCCCTGCATCTAACTCCATGTCCTGTGTCCCTATTTCCATTTCAACACCGTATATCCGTCCCGATCTCGTGATCCTTTTCGTGTCCGCGTCCGTCATCTCTGCTGCTTAGTTTTGAACTCGTTTTCTGCAAAATAATAAAGAAAAAAAACTACGGGCCCCACCTAATCTCGGGATCCCGTATCTTACTATCTTTCACTCTAGTACTTTTCTAGCCTTTTTTCGAGCCCCACGTTGGGCGCCAATTTATTTACAAATTTATATGCACGACTTTTTGTCGTCGCCCCTAATTTTTAAGTATTCAATAATATGACTTCTATATGATGTGCTTTTGCAAAGTTTGGTTGGTTATCTATTTACTGTTCACTATATTTTATGCCTCGACTATATGAAACCTTTATCTCAGGGTGTTCACCTACTCACCGTGAGTTCAATCGTGAGTAGATGTGCACTGTCCAACCAAACTGCACACTCGTTTGTTTTACTACCTTTTTAATATGGAATTATTTACTGTATATGCCAAATTTTACTGATCAATGTTGCTTGGTGCCAAATTAATTTATGTATACTATTTCTGACTTTAATTTTGACGTTTTAAGATATTCCACGGTACTCACCTGAACTATACTGCGCCGAATGCCTTCTTTAAATGTTGCTGGCTTTAGATCTTATTCACCGTACGCACCTTCACAAAGATTCACAATCGCTGTTCACTTGCGTATCGCCTCCAGGTGTTCTTAACAATTTTGCTGACCCCAAATCTGAAATAATTTACCCTAATTTTAGAATTTTGAATAAACCGTTGTATCTACTTCCCCTGCGTTAATTCTTCCTTATAATATGCTGCTCTCCTGTCTTCCTTCTTCGTGCTCCAATCAGTCCTCTCGCCTTTCCGTACTCAATCCAAATCTATCCTGCCGTACTGTTCCAAATCAACCTATTCCTGCTATTCCTTCAATATCCACACTATGTCCTACTGCCTTTAATCTTTTCAAATCACTCCAAAATTATTAATATCGTCGTTGCTTTGTATATCCACTCGAATCTCCTGCTGCCGTTTAACCAATCGTCCCAAATCCA
Source organism: Platerodrilus igneus (assembly GCA_036346225.1). Taxonomy (NCBI): domain Eukaryota; kingdom Metazoa; phylum Arthropoda; class Insecta; order Coleoptera; family Lycidae; genus Platerodrilus; species Platerodrilus igneus. Next base: position 3,151,151 of record JARFIW010000500.1, on the reverse strand, counting down.
ATACCAATCTCGTTCAAACCTAAATAATTCGTCGCTTTCCCGTCGCACTATTAACCACTCTAAATATTCTTTTATAATCGCCGCTTTTGTACTATCGATGCTTCTTATACTTTCACTTGACTAAATCAGACTATTTAACTCAAAAAACATTTATTTCATCAAAATATTATACAACTTTTTAACGCAGGTTTGCAAAACACGTCTTTATACTGAAAATAATCGAAAAAAAATCTCCTTATTTACTTCGCTAAGCAATAAGCATAACAACCTTAGCTCACTTAATCACATTTTTAAAAGCATAAAACATCCAATAACAATTCGTCTTTACTCTAGTGTCCAAAATACCTTCACTATAGTCTTTACATACATTCATAATTTCTACCATTGGTCCTAAACACTTCACAATTCTCCAATAATATTTTATGTTTCTATTCACTTATAATTTTGATTTTACAATTCGTCCAAAAGTTGATTCTATTTAAATGAAAAGCCAAAATATTTACACGAGACCTGGACGCTTGGTTGATTGTAGATATCCATAGACGCGTCCGGTTTTCAGACGGCAAATGTACTTTCAATGACTTATAAAATATCAACTCAGTATAAAACCTTAAGTACCGTGCATTGTATCAACGTCATAAAGTCATTTTGTTTACCTTTGGCACATGCGTTTCAAACTAAATGGTAAATACTTTAGCATATGTAAAGTACAGCAAAATATAGTTTTTAACTTATGGATCTGATTTATGAATCATGTTGTTTGGCATACACCCTTTTTAACACAAATCTACCCTTAGAAGCCTTGTACCCCCCCCTTACATTACAATATATATATATATATATATATATATATATATATATATATAAAATATCAATGCAAATAATTATGATTATGAATACCTTTATTTAATTCGAACAAAGTATTTCATTTAAATTCAATTATATCTCAAGTAATTACGAGAACTGATTTTTGTTTATCGAATATTTAATACACATTTGTAAACTGAGGTAACAGATCTGTGTATTTTGGGTAAGTTATTTGGAAAGCTTCATAAACATGTTTAATACATTATTAATATTTTTTTATTCCTAGTAGAAACAGTAGTGATTTTCATATTTAATATCTGTGTCTAAAAGATTTGACCAAATTATTCATGTATATTCTGTATATAAAGTTTGATTACAAAGAAAGCTAGACTTAATTAAAAAACAATCGTTAAATTCATTTGAGTAATTGTTTAATTTTGGACAAGTGAGTTCATTATATTAATACATTTTTTTACAACTCCTGCTTTAGCAGTAAATACGATATTTCTCTCTAAGGACTTCTAAGTCCTCCCTTAGGGGCAAACCCGTGTTTAAAAATTCAAGGACTTGGTAGCGCCCCTTTGCACCCTCTATTTTGCATTATTAGAGTCAGTAAGTATACAATATTTTGTTGTGAAACCCACGACCACTCCTCATAAGCTCTACCCGAGGAATATACCCCTAGCTTAGTCGGAAGATTGTCGAGATCTTTTAATCGTAAGGAGATCTAAATCTTCAGCATACAGAAGATTTGATATAATATACGTTTCCAAAATGCATACTTATCGTGCTACTTCCGTAAATGTACGTTTTATTATTTCAAAAATCTGTGTGTTGTCAGTAAATATACGTACGAGAAGCTTGCCTACTCCATTTTATAGTTGCTTATATGTACTTCGTAAATCACAAGTATTTTCGATTTTATTAGATTTAGTCGTGTTCAGATTTTGAATTGTGTCGCAAGTGCTTTCGTTGCTAAATAGTGTACAGGTATAAATTCTTGTAATGGCAAGATATGTCGGTTTAACTGATAAGGAAGCTGAGCAGTTACCGAAAAAAAGAAAGAACCGCTGATATTTTTGTAATGACTGTGACGTCGGATTTTGCATGGTATGTTTAGACTATTTCACAGATTAACAAGTTTTAAAATATTTAGCACAACGGATTTTTATTTACATAGTAAAAAGTATATTATTTATTTGCATTTTTTCAATATCTAAGTTTGACAGGTATGCTATGAACGTATGAACGCACCACAAATTATATAACACATATTGATGACATTGGAAACGCACTAAAAATAAACTACCTTCTATACTCAGACGATCTAAAACTTTACAAAGAAATTAATCCAGAAGAGGATTGTAGAAAATTGCAGACCAATTTGGACCTTTTAACTACCTGGTGCACTATCAATAATCTCCCGCTGAATGTTAAAAAGTGTTAGGTCATGACATTCTCCAGAATTGATAATCCTATTAGATTTTATTATTTGTTACATGATACAACTCTTCATAGACCACACCACCTCATGTTAAGGATGTGGGATAGATTTTTGACAGGAAATTGCACTTCATTGAACATGTTAACTATCTAGTTAAAAAAATCACATCAGGTAATGGGTTTCATTATCCGCAATTCAACTAGTTTCTCAAATCCTTCCACTTTTCTTACATTATATACTGCACATATATGTTCTCGTCTGGAATATGCTTCAATTATATGGTGCCCTCACTATGCTATACACTTTAACTTACTGGAAAATGTTCAGAGAAAATTTTCGAAGTTAGTTTTCTTGCGTATTCAAGGTATTTATCCACCTATTGGATATCTACATAACATTTTACTAGCTGCATTTAATGTTCATTTGTTACAAAACCGCCGTCTTCTGCACTCCATAATATTTCTGAAAAATATCCTTTCACTATCTCACTAGCCTACAATTCTCCATCAGATACAATTTTCTATACCTCGTCCAAATTCTCGCAAACCTATCACGTTTCATTGTATCACACCGCGTACTAATGTTCTTAAATTCTTCCAATACCAAAAACTTGAAAAGAAAGAAAATATCGAACCCAAATCTATTGCTGGTGAAATCATCGACCACGGTAGTGAATTTAACAACTGGTGATTATGTTCCGCATCTTCTTATATAATAGTAAAAGTAATTTTGATGTTTTAATGCCTCTTAGCTGCTCTATTTTCAACGTTCAATATCAAAGATGTGATTCACTTTAAGGACTGACACGACAAATTGCCTTATCTGTATTTAAAACGAATGTCAGAATTTACATCGCCAAGTTATAAACAAGTCAACGCGAATGCACTATATCAAGAAAATAACAGCTAAATAACACCTTTGTACACACTCGAGGAAAATCAGTACAGTAATAATTTTTATTTGTTGTAAAACTTCCCTTGTCGATAATATGTGGAGATAATCCACCAAAAGTAACGTAATTTTAAAAACATCACCTGCAGATAATAGAAACTAATAAAGTGAATGCCCTCAATAAACATAGAAAATTCGTCAAATAACGTCTGCTTGTAAACCAGTCGTGACTTTTTTAAAATAACACTTCAACCAGCTAGGTATATCTGTAATCAACCTGCATTTCGTATAGAAAGCATAAATTTGTAGCATAAACCGAATTAATAGCTATTGGCCAGAGATAACCTTGGAGAAGCAGGTACCCAAAATCTTTGAAATCAAATGCCCCAACAACCAAAACAACACTTTCCAATCCATTACTGCAAACACACACTGCCAGCCTTCCAACCTTTGACGGCTACAAGCCACGTTTCGTGCTATCCAAATAAAGATATTTCTAAGCAAGTGTTTTGGATAACCAAATATGTTCCTAACTTATTTGATAGATGCCGGATATTAAAACAAATTTCCACCTTATTAGAATGTTTCTGAAGCAAATGTTTTGGCCAGCTTTCGATATATAAACTTCCATACTTTGTAATAATAAAACCCTAGGTTTAACATATTATCAAAATAGAATAGATTCAAAATATTTAACTTTGTAACTGAATATTTAATAAAATTCTACCGGATGTTTAAACAAATGATCGTTTAAAATCGAAAGGGAGACAAACCCACTACTAAGCATGCAAAATAACCATGGAAACAATAAGAGATATGAAATTTAAATTAAGTATGGAAAAAATGATCTAGATATATGGACTGAATATAACATACTGCATATTTATGTATCTAATTTGTCCAAGTTGGGTTGTTATTTTTGATTTTTATAATAGAATGTCACTTCAGATATTAATGTATAAAATATAAAAATGTACACATTCCAGGCACTAATTTTAACATATAAATTTCACCAAACATTATTTCTTAATATCTTTAAAATTATGGATGTAGAACATCTGTATGACGTGAAACTTAACCTGATGAGTATGAAGATTTTCTTTAAACTATGCCAAGACAATATCTTCATTAAGAAATTCTCGATTTCCATTTTACCCACAGTCTAAGATTTTCTCACTGTAGAAAAACGTCCAAATGTTCATTGTCACATTTCGTTTGGCAAATGTATGATACACATCTCAGCTGTTTGTGAAAAAATTTTCTACACAAAATACACTTCCAGCATATTAACATGTTCTTCATTTGGAAACGAATTCATTATTTAGAGAACTACTTAACACAATTTTATTTTAAGACACTACACATTTGATTTGGATTCATTTCACGGCTCTGTGATTAGCTTCATATACTTAATCAGTATAATTGTTTCTATACAACTTAATTACATGTTCATATTTTGTAAGCATGTAATCTTTAGTTCAAAGTGATATTACTATGTAATTTTAAATGTTAGTATACCTTATTCACGATAAATATGGGATGATATCGTAAATAGTAATAAAATGTTAGTAATTGTATAATGTGGACGTAACTATGAACGCAGCTTTAATGATATTACAATTTAGTATGTTACAGTTGGCAGTTTTGTGTGGTGTTGTAACATTTTCTGCTTATGTATCCTTAGACGCAAAATTTGTTTACAGTGAAATTTTAAGAAACTGCTTTTATTATTTGAAAAATCTTACTTCTGCATCTTGAGTTGCATTGCTACCACAATTCACTACCATATAGAAAGAAGGTATTTTAAAAATAACCTTACAATTTAAAATATGCCAACTTTTAATAAACAAAAACTATACAAGTCTAATTATTAAATAGGCATAGAATAACTCAACCATGACAACGCAGCATTTATTTGTATTGTGACCTCATCCCATATTTATCGTGAATAGGGTGTAATATCACTAACTATGAACTTTAGGGGCATAAGCTGTTAGTAATTTTTGAAAGTTAATTAAATAATCTACAAGACAAAGTAAAATGTATAGGGTGTTTTAAGAAAATTTAAAAATCATTTAGCACTTGGTTTAAAGGAATCTATATATTATTTTAGATTCCTAAAATATTTAGCAATAAAAAATTAAAATTGTACAACTTCGACAGAATACAAATTTCTTGCATATCTCATAATAAAAAAAGGATATTCACCTGTCCCTAAGCATACATCACTTTGTATATGGATGCATTTTTGTGCATACATAAACTATTGCTTGCATGTACGCATTTGCCTATGTACATATGCATGCACGTGCAAATGTGTTTAAAAGTATGCATATATGTGTACAAAGACACAGTAACCCATACATGCATGCACATATAAATTCTTGCACACAAAGTCAGTCACATTTGTATTTCTCCACTATAAGAAAAGTTACATCCCATTAAGTATTAAAATTATTGTAAGGTTCCTATTTGTAGAAAAAATTACTGGAATTCAGTATATTTATTAATATCCAATATTAGATGTTGATGTAATTAGTGTTTTTATTACAGGACCGAGTGTATTAAATTATTGGTAGCAGTAACCATATTAACTTGTTCTGATGAATTGGAACGAGCAGAAATGTTAAATAAGTGGATAGAAATTGCAATTGATACAAAAACAGCATTAGGTAACTTATTTGGATTTTGTGGAATCATGCTAGGACTTTGTTTAGCTCAGGTAAGGCTCGTGAAAGGGTAGCACACTATATCTGCAAAAATGATGTTACTTAAGTATAGAGCTTTATGTTAGCAGCACAAATTTTGAATTTTGCACCGAACCTACTTAAATTGGACTAGTGTATTTTATGTCATACTAGTTTGTGTGCGTTAGCTAATCACTAAGAATAGGAGGCAAGAAATACTGTTACAGGTAAAATGAGTGTTACGTTAACAAAGTTTGAATTGCCCTAAAGGACCGAGACCCCATAACAATATAATAGTGTGTCGGCTAACTGCAGTGGTGCAGGAGTGGGTTTTTTGGGAAAATTATAAAAGAAAATAGAAAAATTCGAAATAAAAACAATAAAGAAATAAAAATAATAGATAAAAAGGCTAAAATATAAAAAACTATGCTATGCTAGTCACGTATTCTCAAAGGCTTTTTCTGTTTGTCATAATTAAGAGGTGCCAAACTGTCTACCTCAACTATTCCACAAACAGGCGAATTGAAAGTACCTTGCTCGTGCAAGCATAAGTTCAAAAATTAGTCACACGCCGCGTTTATTATTCCTGTTTGAACATCTATATTTATCTTGAAGCTGTGTTTCATTCTCTTTCGACTTTCCGCCCTACTGATCCTCTACCACACAGGTCTACCGCTGTATTACGCGCGAATGATTACATTTTGACCTGTTCTTATTAACAGCTTGCGAATAATTAATTTGTTTTTCCATTGATGTAACTATTGTCATTTAATCTTTCCTCTTTCTTACATTCAGTCGGGAGTTTTGTTATGGTACAGTATTCCTATTGGGTTCATGGAATGAATTCCGGAAAAGTACTTGTGATATCATGTCATTCACGTAGGTTAACATTTGTATTTCCTTCTGTGTTCAGCAATATAAAATGAATGCATTGTAACATTCAATTTTATGATGTTTTGTTTGCAATATAAATCTGTGGATTTCACTAACTCATCGACACTTTCTTTGTTTTTAACAACATTGAAATAATCTTATTATCTTAACTGGATACATTGTAACTTAAATCTGCAATTATTTCGGTATACTTTTAAATGGAATTATTTTTAATGACCTATGTACCGCTTTACAATGCATATCATATAATCATTAAATTAATAGCAAAACCTGAGTTAGTAAAATTGTACATTGACTTGGGTAAAATATTTGATTAGAATTGGTCATCGTCTTTATCTGTAGTTGTTATGACCGCAGTGATTAAATAACGTTGAACAAAAAAAAAATTTCTCGTAATACACCAATCGTATATTGTGCGCAAAAGAGTTGTAGAATATTTGATTCTATTTCAGCTTTAATTTCTAATTAGAAAATTTTAAATTCATCTGAGTATTTCACAGAAAATATAAACCCTTTAATATTTTGACCATAATGAAATTGTAAGCGAATGCAAAATAATTCAAATTAAATTAGAAGATTATAAATGAAAAGTGTAACAATGGAAACATATTCCTTATAATAAGATTTATAAAGGGTAAATTTATATCAAAATCAAAGCAAGTTATAAATTTAAGTAAGTTAAAGTGAAATATCAACTAGATAATATATAAATATACTTATGTAATCTAAATGTTATCTTCCATAAGATGCTGAAGCAGCAGTTACTAAAAATAACTTTTAAGAAATGCACTTACAAATAATAGTTTAAATTTCTTATTCGCTCAATATGAAAATCAAAAACTGAAACGAAAACTTGTGCAAAATCAGATATAGTCCTGTTTCACTATAACATATTTAAATTGATGAAATTACAATTTAAAGCTTGTAGACACCTATCTAACGTATCTGTCATAGGGTAATAATAAAAACCGTTTTTAATTAAAAAGCTTGGGATTTAATTATATGTTGGCAAATAATGAAATCAACACATATTCTATTATATTCCTAAGTATTTTTAGAGTTTTATTTAAAAACTGCAGAATATAATTAAATGACCAGTGACATCTAGGAATTTAATAAAATCCCGGCTGGTGTCTGTTGTTTTATTGATTTGAATTTCCATTAATTCCGAGCCTGGTGAAGCGACTGGGAAGTAACAAATAGTATGATCGTCTGTGCACAATCGTGCTCGCTTAACACATGTCCACTTTCCAGTTGTTCACTGGACATGTCGATGATGCCATGTTTCAGATTAAATAACTAGTTACTAGTGATTTTTGTTGCACCTATTTAATGCAGTGAGTGACTGTATCAATTTTATTAAAATTACTACGCAACAAGACGAAAACAAAGCGAGTACCAGTATTGATGTTTCAAATGTTGAATACAAGAAACAGTTGAATTTTTTTTACATACATCAATCTAAAAAATCACAAAAGTGTCAGTGGATAGTCGATCATGTTAAAAATATTATAAAGGTAATTGAAGAGTTCAAGTCATTTACAATTCTGCAGAAAAAGTAGACTGGGTCTCATATTTTCTTTGCACCAAAAAATACAATACATTTGGACGTCAGTTGTGAAAAGATTTTGATTTTAAAATGGAAAAGTCATTCTTCGCACATAGTGCAGGTGGCATCGACTGTACACTATTTCAACTATATTTCACAATATCACAAATCGATGAGTCATGGAGGGCGAGACAAAATTGTTTATACCTTGAAGAATATGTAATTCCCATTTCTGCAGTTAAAATATATTTAAAGTTATGTAAAACATGTACAGAGAAGAATGCATTTCCAAAACAGGAATTGCGATAAAGTAAATTATTACAAAAGATTTTAATAGCTATAGACAGATCGATTTAATCGATTTCCAATCTGCCTCGGATACTAAATACAAATGATTGCTTAATTATCAGATTCGTGAAACAAAGTTTTGCTTTTTAAGACCTCTGATTTCAAAATGCAGCTGAAGCGTTTTCAGAATTACTAAAATTTTTTTATGGAAGTAGGGTGTCCGGCCATTATCCAGAGTAATCAGCATGTGGCCCTAATGTACAATACTAAATATAAGAATATGCCACCCTTAGAGCCAGAGAACTATCGAGGGATGTAATCAGGATGTTGAAGTTATGATAAGAACCTTGATGGGGGATAATAATTCCATTTCTTGGTCTGTGGGATGTTACTTCATCCAGTTTCAAAAAGCTCCTCATATCATATGCACTAAAAAGATCGCCATATATAAAGCTTTATTCGAAAAGGATCTTGAAATTGGCGTTGCATCAACAAATTTACCATTGTCATTAATATCTAACCTTAGAACAGAAGAAGACTTAATGAGGACACTCGATGTGGAAAAAATGTATGATACAGAGTTGAACACTAATGATGAGAAACTACAGTCCCATCATGAACACGATTCCTCTTCCGAGACTCTTAAATCTTCACTACTTGAACAAGGTTCTAATTTTTGAATTGTTGTGTATGCGGAAGAATGTAGTGGGCACATCATTGCTGGAAATGCAAACGTGATGTCCGTACAATCTGCGGGCAAACTTATAAAATGACGAAGGGCTACCAATCGCAACTACTTTGTAGTTTATGCACCAAACAAGACACTATAAAAATAGAGCGTGAGAAAGTACATGAACATTTAAAAGGAGTAGCAAATAAAATGCAAACTAGCTCGAAGAAGTTTAAGGACATTGGAGTTGGGAACAGTGTATTAATTGAAGTACCTAAAAACGCGGCCCATTAGACTCCCGAAACTTTATAGGATAAATACTAAAGACACGTAATGGTCTCTATGATATTGGGATCTGTAAGGATATTGAAAGATTGGTTGCAAAGAAGTTCAATTCAGCTCTCTGTGGGTACATAAGTGACTGATTCAGTACCACAAGAAGAGTATACCTTTAAGGTAATTGTCTGCTAAATGTTTGGTGAGCAAGGTTTTAAAAATGTTCCTGTAAAAATAAGTGCCAAACAAACAGGTGCTTGTGCAAAAGAGAACATAGTATTGCGCAATTTGAAGTGTTATTCCTCATCATAGTGTAAAAATACATAAATTCTAATATTCATATTTCAAGATAATTTAAAGCCTTTGATTACGATTAAAAAATTTATTGTATGATTTGATGATGATTAATATAACAAAGAGAAAAAATCACTCATTATTCTATTTTATTCAATGAAAAGTTTGTATTTTGTTAATGCCTTAATTACTGAACACAAAAATTTATACGACGATTCGCACATTATTAATGCATTTAACTAGCATAAGAAAATTACTTCTAGCTATTTCAAAAATGAAAAATAATTACTGCATAATGACTCATTTCACTTCAAACCTAATCTTTCATATCATTTCAAACCTAATAATTTCTGTCATCATTCTAATTATAAAATTGCACCACCAATCTACCTACTAGAAATTCGTTGAATTATGTACTCATTCTTTTTACTCGAACCTGAAGTATCTGAAGTGTGTCAAGATTTTAATTAAATCCTTTAATTTCAAGTCATCATTTAACGAATTCCTGGTGAAGCCAGTATTTTAAATAAAAACTTAAAATCTTGAGGGAATATAATAGGAAACGTGTTGATTTCATTATTTGCTTGCATTTAATTAAATCTCTAGGTTTTCAACTAAAAAATGGTTTTCATTATTTCCCTGCAAGATATCCATTACGAAAGGCCGCTAAAATATGAAGAATCTGTGGATAATCAACGGTGGTAGTGGTAGGAACGTGTGGTTGTAGTTGACAATAATTAAAACACAATGATATCTTCTATGTTTATCCGTAATTTGTTGAAGTAACACACTGACGGCTTCGGAGGACAGCTTTGAACGTATCTAATAATAAAAACCGTTTTTAATTAAAAAGCTTGGGATTTAATTATATGTTGGCAAATAATGAAATCAACACATATTCTATTATATTCCTAAGTATTTTTAGAGTTTTATTTAAAACTGCAGAATATAATTAAATGACCAGTGACATCTAGGAATTTAATAAAATCCCGGCTGGTGTCTGTTGTTTTATTGATTTGAATTTCCATTAATTCCGAGCCTGGTGAAGCGACTGGGAAGTAACAAATAGTATGATCGTCTGTGCACAATCGTGCTCGCTTAACACATGTCCACTTTCCAGTTGTTCACTGGACATGTCGATGATGCCATGTTTCAGATTAAATAACTAGTTACTAGTGATTTTTGTTGCACCTATTTAATGCAGTGAGTGACTGTATCAATTTTATTAAAATTACTACGCAACAAGACGAAAACAAAGCGAGTACCAGTATTGATGTTTCAAATGTTGAATACAAGAAACAGTTGAATTTTTACATACATCAATCTAAAAATCACAAAAGTGTCAGTGGATAGTCGATCATGTTAAAAATATTATAAAGGTAATTGAAGAGTTCAAGTCATTTACAATTCTGCAGAAAAAGTAGACTGGGTCTCATATTTTCTTTGCACCAAAAAATACAATACATTTGGACGTCAGTTGTGAAAAGATTTTGATTTTAAAATGGAAAAGTCATTCTTCGCACATAGTGCAGGTGGCATCGACTGTACACTATTTCAACTATATTTCACAATATCACAAATCGATGAGTCATGGAGGGCGAGACAAAATTGTTTATACCTTGAAGAATATGTAATTCCCATTTCTGCAGTTAAAATATATTTAAAGTTATGTAAAACATGTACAGAGAAGAATGCATTTCCAAAACAGGAATTGCGATAAAGTAAATTATTACAAAAGATTTTAATAGCTATAGACAGATCGATTTAATCGATTTCAATCTGCCTCGGATACTAAATACAAATGATTGCTTAATTATCAGATTCGTGAAACAAAGTTTTGCTTTTTAAGACCTCTGATTTCAAAATGCAGCTGAAGCGTTTTCAGAATTACTAAAATTTTTTTATGGAAGTAGGGTGTCCGGCCATTATCCAGAGTAATCAGCATGTGGCCCTAATGTACAATACTAAATATAAGAATATGCCACCCTTAGAGCCAGAGAACTATCGAGGATGTAATCAGGATGTTGAAGTTATGATAAGAACCTTGATGGGGATAATAATTCCATTTCTTGGTCTGTGGGATGTTACTTCATCCAGTTTCAAAAGCTCCTCATATCATATGCACTAAAAAGATCGCCATATATAAAGCTTTATTCGAAAAGGATCTTGAAATTGGCGTTGCATCAACAAATTTACCATTGTCATTAATATCTAACCTTAGAACAGAAGAAGACTTAATGAGGACACTCGATGTGGAAAAATGTATGATACAGAGTTGAACACTAATGATGAGAAACTACAGTCCCATCATGAACACGATTCCTCTTCCGAGACTCTTAAATCTTCACTACTTGAACAAGGTTCTAATTTTGAATTGTTGTGTATGCGGAAGAATGTAGTGGGCACATCATTGCTGGAAATGCAAACGTGATGTCCGTACAATCTGCGGGCAAACTTATAAAATGACGAAGGGCTACCAATCGCAACTACTTTGTAGTTTATGCACCAAACAAGACACTATAAAAATAGAGCGTGAGAAAGTACATGAACATTTAAAAGGAGTAGCAAATAAAATGCAAACTAGCTCGAAGAAGTTTAAGGACATTGAGTTGGGAACAGTGTATTAATTGAAGTACCTAAAAACGCGGCCCATTAGACTCCCGAAACTTTATAGGATAAATACTAAAGACACGTAATGGTCTCTATGATATTGGGATCTGTAAGGATATTGAAAGATTGGTTGCAAAGAAGTTCAATTCAGCTCTCTGTGGGTACATAAGTGACTGATTCAGTACCACAAGAAGAGTATACCTTTAAGGTAATTGTCTGCTAAATGTTTGGTGAGCAAGGTTTTAAAAAATGTTCCTGTAAAAATAAGTGCCAAACAAACAGGTGCTTGTGCAAAAGAGAACATAGTATTGCGCAATTTGAAGTGTTATTCCTCATCATAGTGTAAAAATACATAAATTCTAATATTCATATTTCAAGATAATTTAAAGCCTTTGATTACGATTAAAAAATTTATTGTATGATTTGATGATGATTAATATAACAAAGAGAAAAAATCACTCATTATTCTATTTTATTCAATGAAAAGTTTGTATTTTGTTAATGCCTTAATTACTGAACACAAAAATTTATCTGACGATTCGCACATTATTAATGCATTTAACTAGCATAAGAAAATTACTTCTAGCTATTTCAAAATGAAAATAATTACTGCATAATGACTCATTTCACTTCAAACCTAATCTTTCATATCATTTCAAACCTAATAATTTCTGTCATCATTCTAATTATAAAATTGCACCACCAATCTACCTACTAGAAATTCGTTGAATTATGTACTCATTCTTTTTACTCGAACCTGAAGTATCTGAAGTGTGTCAAGATTTTAATTAAATCCTTTAATTTCAAGTCATCATTTAACGAATTCCTGGTGAAGCCAGTATTTTAAATAAAAACTTAAAATCTTGAGGGAATATAATAGGAAACGTGTTGATTTCATTATTTGCTTGCATTTAATTAAATCTCTAGGTTTTCAACTAAAAAATGGTTTTCATTATTTCCCTGCAAGATATCCATTACGAAAGGCCGCTAAAATATGAAGAATCTGTGGATAATCAACGGTGGTAGTGGTAGGAACGTGTGGTTGTAGTTGACAATAATTAAAACACAATGATATCTTCTATGTTTATCCGTAATTTGTTGAAGTAACACACTGACGGCTTCGGAGGACAGCTTTGAACTGGTACTGCTAGATGCAACCAATTAACAACTCAATAGTATGTAGCAGGGAACAAATAAGTTTAACTATACAGTGTGTACAGTATAAAATGCAGTACATGGGGATCTTGGAAACTGTAGGAGATACGATCTTGGTTAAATGGGACAAAAGTTGCATAATCATGAGGATATCTCAGATCGGTTTTCAAATTTCAAAAATTTTTCATAGGTTACTAGATAGAGGCAAAAAACACAAAATTGACGATTTCTTTATTTGCTCCTAGTTAGTCTATTAATTGAAATAGAATGTTCAAATTTGGTACATCATGGTAATTCCCCATTGCGCTTCACATTTTCGACTTAGATTTTGTCTAGGGCATCTAGATTTTGCGTGACGATGTTCAACTTTTTATTTTTAAATAGCCGCCATATTAGATTTTTACATGTTTGAAATGCTGATAAAAAACCCTTTCCAAAGAGGTATAACATGGCTATGTTTGATTGAATCACACTGTATAGTGTGAATGTTTCCAGCACTAACATTAAAATTAATTAATATATTAATTACAAGTGAACTGTGAAATGTTACATAAAATCTATAAATTTACTATTAATTAAATTATTTACCGATTATTAAAACAACAAATTGTTGTAAACACCATAATTAATGAAATAATGTAAAAAAGCATTTGTATGAAAATTATTATGTAATATAATTCAACTACAAGCTAAAGACTTTTAATATATCTTTGAGTACAAGATACAGATCGAATTTAAACTTTTACTATTTATTATAAAGAAAGCTACTTCCGAGTAGGTGTAAAATGACCCTATCAGGATACAAACCATCTTTATATTCCACGCACATATTACTTCTATATGGTGTGTTTATTAAGTATTCGTCTAAACTTCAGGATGATTTATTTTACTGAATTTTAAAGAAAAAAAATGTGTACAAACGTAGCTCCTAAGCAGCTTTTTACACTAAACTAGAAAAAAATATGCCAGGAGTATCTTTACTCTTAAACAATAAGCCAACCAATACATGATGAAATCTTTTCTAAGTAGAAAATGCAAAGTAGTACAGAAGGTTGCATAAATATTCTATTATTCAATTTGAAGCAACGTATTAGCGCTTAAGAAATATACAATGATGTCAATGTTAAAACTGCTAATACTACTAGTGTTATAATAATTTTGTTTATGTCTGTAATCTAGACTTTTTGCAGTTGTTTTGTGCTAGCAAACTAGTCCATAAACGCTTATTTACATTAATTAATATTTTTGCAGGTACAAAAACTACATTCTACGTGGCACATTCTTCGACAAAAGTATACTGATTCTACATTCAACTTTGAAGCAAAACTCCGCCCAACCTTAAAAAGTATGAATAATTGCTCAAACCCTCAAGCGCCTAATACAACAATTCCACACTTGCTTCCATTTATTTTATTGCTTGAAAGGAATTTAGATGATTTTTTAGTACCCAACGATCAACATGTTTTAACTTCATCTTGTTTAAGTATCTGGGAATCAAACACACAAGACTTTGGCCTTACTACTTTATTATCACATTTGGATAATGCAAGAAAATTTTTGGATTTAGTTACAACCTTTCAGCGTAATGCAGAAATTGTTCTTGGAGATGCTAGAATGGAAGATTTAACATTAGATATGTTTAAAACAGAATTTCAAATGAAATTTCTGTGGGGTAGTAGAGGTGCTCTTGCTCCTGCTATTGATCGGTACATCAAGTTTGAACAAGTACTTGATGTTATGGCTGAGAAGTATTGTAATACCATTCAGGAACAAAATGAAGTTTAAATCTTCATGTACGCTTTTACCTCATATTTACTATATGTGATTACTAGTGTTTGAGTATTTATTTATTCACTTTAATATTATGCAAAAACCAAATTTTAGTAGATCTTTATTACATATCAAAATTTTTGTAGAAACATGTTTATATACATTTGAAGAATGTTAACAAAGGACTGCAAACAGAAACTTTAAAATATTTTTCAAAATATATTGAATAATTATTTAACGAATATTGAAAACAAAGTAGGGAATATATTTGGTATTTTGATAATGTACTAAATATGATACACATTTTTGATACCAGACGTAAGCTTGTCAGACCTATTATGAGTATGGATAGAAAAAGTCGAGTCTGAATTTATTTTTGTAAGAAATAATATGCCGTTTGCAAAAGATGAGTTTAATTATTCTTATTTATACATGCTTATATATCATTTTCGTGTTAACTTCTGGTATTACTAATAAATTGACTCCAATTGATCTGGTTATAGAAAAAAGTGTGTGCCTTAGAATAAATGCAAAATAACTAACACCAGCAATGCATTGTACCTGAAGAATTTTAATTTGTCAGTCTTACTTATAAGCTACTTTTTGCAACATTGTTTCGCCATTTTTTAGTTGTAAATAGCGTCCATGTGCTTGGTTTAAATTAGTGTCTGGGATGATCAGGCCATGTGAATTGAAATATTTTTCCATCAAATTATGACTCACAAACTTAGGAGTCTAAACGACAAATTTTACTTTTTCACCAGTATTATTTTGTCACATCTTATATTAAGACTTCATTTGATCCAACAATTTGGAAAAGTGCAATGGTTGAATTTGACGATTTTATATCATGAGGCACATCGAAAACTTTGTCAAGGTTTACCCAAGGTTAACGTGTCTCATACTATTTCATACCTAAACTATACAAAAGATAATTTTTAAATTTTCCTTTTTTTAAATGATTGACAACCTCCTTTTTATTTTCAACCATTTTCTCAAAAAAATTTTAAATAAACATGTTTGATTAAATATTCAAACTGTTATTTCTTGATACACATATTGCACTAATGAAGTCACGCACACTGAAAAATTTTAAATTATTCTGATTCTTCTTCAATGGTATTTCTTAATTGTTTTAGGACGACTTACTAGTCACTCTATGCTGTTAGGCTGAACGTTAAAGACAAATGTGATGCTTTTTATTTTTCACGGTGAGAGTTTTTATTGAATCTATATCGAATGATTGGAGAATCTTGTTTTAACCATCAAAACTATTTCAAAGTGATGAAATTGCTGATCTTTGTCAAAACTCACCTGTTAGGTACTTGGCTGTTTTTCAAAATTTTTTTAACTTTAAATCATCAATGCTTGTAAGGTCCTTTTTTAAACTTTAAATTGATGCTTAATATCAGAAATAATGGCTTGCATAAGAAATTAAATCGGACCACTTATTTAGGACTACATATATGAAGTTTTAGATTTGCTACTTTGCGAATATAACATATAGACAAATGGATTTTAAAAATACTCAAAACTTATTTCTGAATAGCTGTACAAGAAGACGAAATGTGTGTTGGCTAAATTTTTTTAAATCCCAATATGCAACACCATAACTTACCCTATTTTTAGGGAGTTGATATAAAATCTGGGAATTATAATTTTTTCACTTATAAGTAAAGTAATTTATTTTATTGGTATGATCATATGACCAGCCCCGTTTATTTTTACAATTTTGGATATAAAATAAACAACTACATTCAGAAATATACACCTAATGTTCTTATTTATATTCTTAGCAATAGATGAGCAAAATAATGAAATCATGACCTAGAAACGGAATAATAATGCGATAATAGTTTCAATTTAGTATACAACATATTCAAAATATGCTGCATTCACCGAATTGTTCTTTTCATAGAATAAAATGTAATAATTCAAATTCCTGACAATACTCGAACCAAATGGGCAAAACAAAATATGTTTACCTTATTTTGTTTGCTTTGGGTGAAGCTAAATCTGTTAAATCGGCATGTCTATAGGAGTGGGCATGAACCCAATAAAATTTTTTTGTTTGAAATTGTAAAATGGTATTTATAGGTACGTTAGCCTTATCACCAATAAAGTGAAACCAATGACTGGACTGTAAGGCAAAATCTTTCTGGGTTTCACAATAAATTCTAAATAAAAAACATGTTAGCCAATGAACAATATTAATATATGTTAAAGATTTATGAATCTAAAATGCATAATAAGAAGACAATTTATTCGTATCAGAAGTCAACAGGAAAATATACAATTAATTAAAGAGCAGCAGTGAATAAATTTGCTACTATATAAATGATTCTGCTTGTCTGCTTAAGGAATAATAATAATAATAAGGAATTTATTGTTCAACAGAAAACATTCCACTTACAGAACAATAACAAATATCTAAAAGGATGATACAGACTAAGATACAATACAAAATATTAAAGTAAAATTTAGCTAATTATGTATGGGTTTGTTCATGCATAACATGCAGTATATGTTTAATGCTATGGAACATTATATCACTAACATTAGAAATTTTGTTATAATTATGGCACATAACATAAATAGGTGACTTAAGCAGTAAATTTGATCTTGAAGTGGCACATACGAATGTAACATTAACTCTCGCATTAAGCCTCGGTGTATGAAAATTAATTTTTGATAATAAATGTGGGCAGTCAACTGTATTGTGAAGCAAATTATATAAAAATTTGACAGAGGAGTCAATTCTACGATTCTCCAAAGATTGTATATCAAATATTTTAAGTAATTCATTTTGAGGATAGCCTCTCACAGGGTAGTAATTATTCACTCTAAAGTATATAAATTTTAAGAATTTTCGCTGTACACATTCTACTGCAATTTTATGCTTATTATAATATGGATACCATATTAATGAACAGTACTCAAGCTTTGACCGTACTAAAGAGAAGTAAAGTAATTTTAAGGTCTTCAGGTTGGTAAATGTTTTACAATTCCTAATAAGAAAACCTAAGATTTTAAATGAGGACACTGTGATATCTGCAACATGTTGCGAGAATCTCAATTTATCATCAAACTTAATTCCTAAATCTTTTACCATAAAATACCGTGGTATATCGATAGATTCAATGGTATAGTTAAAATATGTAATCTGCTTTTTACGAGAGAAAGTAACGATTTTGCATTTGGAAATATTCAGGTTAAGACTATTGTTATGACACCATAGTACAACTTTGTTTATGACACTCTGAAGTTTGGAACAATCATCTATAGTGGATATTTTTGTAAACATTTACACATCATCTGCAAAAAATAGATGTTCACTTGCAATTATTTTGGATAAGTCATTCACAAAAAGAATAAATAGTAAGGGTCCCAAATGAGAGCCTTGAGGAACTCCTGAAGTTATTAACACGAATTCTGATTGAAAACCATTATAAGCAACATACTGCTTCCTACAAGACAAATACGATTTGATAAACAACTGTAATGATTTATTGAAACCAAGGTTTTCCAACTTCCATGCAAGTATAACATGAGAGATACTATCAAATGCTTTACGGAAGTCCATATATATTGTATCTACTTGACCTTCTGCATCTAAAATCTCGGAAACATATTGAGTAAAAATAGCTAAATTGGATTGTGTTGATCGATCGTGCATAAAACCATGCTGGTTATCGGAGATAAGTACTTTAACAAGTGGATATATTTCTTTATAGCTACACAATTCAAATACTTTAGCAAAGTTTGATAAAATACTTATTGGACGATAGTTATTTATATAAGTTGTGTCTCCACCTTTATGGATAGGGCAAATTCTTGCAATTTTCCATTTGTCCGGAAATGTGTTAGTTTTAAGTGAAATATTAAAGAGACTACTCAGAGGTTTAGCTAAAATAGTGGCACAGTCCTTTACTAAGAAACAGGGAACTTGATCGAAGCCAGCTGTATTTTTATTCTTTAGTGTTTTAATAGAGGCCAGTACCATTTCCTCTGAAATAGTATTAACAATTATATTAGGTGTACTACATGGATTGATATTGTCAAAGAATTGAAATGAAGTTGTAACAGGTGAAAATACACTTGCAAAGTGACTGCTAAAGCCATCAACGATTTCTTTAGCTGAGTTATACATAGTATCGTCAAGTCTCATCTTGCCAGGGATTCATGAGTCAGATTTTTTTGACCTAATATAAGACCAAAATTCTTTTTGGTCTAGTATTATGGCATTTTGTATATTATATATGTATGCTTTATAACTTGTCCATATTTGAGATTTGATAAGTCTCCTTAGTTGTTTAAATTTGGTCAAATCACAAGTTAAGTGCAATTTGTTAAAACGTTTGAATTTGAACTTTAAGTAAATATTATTGATTATTTCTTTAGTAAACCATTTAGGGTAGTTACCAGGATGCTTAATATAGTATGGAACGTGTAAGTCAAAAACTCTATATATAGTTTTGTAAAATGCTGTACATGCCAAATTTGCATCCTCAATTTGTGATAGAAAATCCCAATTTATTTGAGATAAAGCATGATATAAATTAATTATATCTGCTTTCTTAAAATTGTATTTGCTACTCACAGACATGTTAACAGGAAATTTAGAAAACCGTGCTTGAGTCTCTAAGGTAACAACTAAAGGTGGGTGATGCATATCCTCTGGTACAATAGGACTATCATCATGAGAAACTGAACATATTACATTCGTCAGTACCAAATCAAGTAATTTATTATTTGTATTCAGAATGACGTTACATTGGTTTAGGCCTAAAATAGATAAAATTTTTTTTAAGATTGTTGATTTTGTATCAGTAGTATTTGTCCAAACAAAAAGTGGAATATTAAAATCACCTAGTATAAGTAAATGCGTACATGAAAAACATAGTTGTTCAAATGCTTCAAAAAAAGAAATAAAATCATTTACAGTTGTACTTGGTGGAATGTATAAAACAAAAATGGATAAAGTAATTGCTGTAAGTCTGCCCCTGCAGCCTACAACATCAATTGAAGGAACAACTTGTCGTAGGTTAGTGGTGTCGATTGGCTCGGAAAGTATTGATGTTTTTAGGGCAATGAATACTCCTTCGCCCCAAATTGTATTAGTCAAGTTATAGTTACGATCACACCTAAATAATGAATAGTTCAGTGGAACTACTTCATTTATATGTATGCCAGGAGTAAGAGCACTTTCAACAATTCCGATAAAATCAAATTCATTTTCACTAATTATCGAATAAAAACTTTGTAATTTGGTACGTAAGCCACGGACGTTCTGATATGCTACATCATTATCCACTAAGTTTCTTGAATTAAATCTGTTACCTTTTGAAAATCCTTTTCTACGATGGTATCGGTTTTAAGTTTTGAATAGAATTTCCTAATAGCTATTCCTTTTGGCCAGAATTCGGAGTTCATTAAAATAGGAACATAAATAGAATTCATTGTTAATTTAAATGAGCTATAATTATTAGGATAGCGTGACATTATCTTCTGAATTTTAAAGTTGTGAGGACCTTTTATTTCTAAATATGGTTGCAATTTTGCTTCGACATAGTTATTGATTTTGCTAATATCTACAGAGGGATTCACTCTCGTAAGGTGTAGATTTGAGTTTCTCAATTTTTTTCTATTGCAATGAAATCATCTAAACAGGGTTCATTAGTACCTCCTTGATTATTAATAGCTGTACCAATTACTAAGCCATTTTTTCTAAGATGATTTACTTGATTTCCAGTTTGATGCATAGGAGTGTAAGGTACTTTTGATACTGTTTTTGTCTTTATTTCTAACTCATTATTATTATTATTATTAGTTAGCAATGCAATATTTTTATCTAATGATAAAGATAAGTCCTTAACCTTATCTGCATATGATTGTGCATTATGAACATGTTTATCAATGTTATTGTTATTAGAAGATTTCACCTTATCTTGACTATGTTGTGTACCATCTGCAATTTTCTTTGCTTTTCTTGCTAGACCTAATGGTTGTGAAATTCCAGTTAGATCAATATCTTTAGTAAGTAGTTTAATTAATTCTTTATTACTTTCTGTTAGAATTATGATTTGCGTTTTTAAATCTTGGATTTCATTCAATAATATTTTGGTTTCCTGATTAATTAAAATTTTGACCATGTTTTGTAGTGTAAAATTCTCTTCTAAATTAGCTATACTTTCTACATCTTCCTTTAAAAACACTATCCAAATTGTAATTTTTGACAGATTGAGTATTGACACTATCAATAATATCATTTGAATTGGCTGAGGCTTCACATGTCTTACAAAAATATTTATTAATACCATCATTGGAACTTGTAAATACCCCCATACGTCTGATACATGATGTGTGACACCTTACAGAGCATTTACAACATTCCACAAATTTATTTACAGCATTTTCACTACAATAATAACAAACTTTCTTCAGCGAACTTTCATTATGATTTGACTTGGTAGCCATCTTGATGTAACAAAAAAAGGGTATATTTTATAAAATTATAAAACCCGTATTACAATTGGTAATAACGCAGGAAAATATTTGATGAATAATGTATGTCTAGAAAATTATAAAGACGTTTTCAAATAAATCAATAATAATGTGAGTAGCTTCTTCCGACGGCAAGACAAATCTTTCGTTAAATTTAATGTTTTTTAATCAAGAGTTAAAATAAGTATCTAATAATTGAAAAGGTATTTCGTATAAACTATAAATAAATAGTTTCTGATAAGTTACTTTAGCAACGATTTAGAATGAATAACTTCGAGGTATTTTGTTTGCACAATCAGTAAATTCAAATTAAGACTCAATACACTTACGAAATTCATACCAAAGTGGTGTAAGAAAGTAATTTCATACAAATTAAAATTTTGGCTTGCTTCTACAAAATAATTTAGACGCAGATCTAATTTTTCTTTGGGGTTTGTTGCATGCTTTTGTGATGTAGGAAAACTTTCTTTTCGGGTTCTCAGTCTTGATAAAACCAAGTATATGTATTCTTTCCAATGAAAATTTATAACGTTGGATAATATTCATTCAGAAGTTAATCGTCATCCGAGTTTACAAAAAATTGATTGGCCTTAACAAACTTGAATAAACATAATCAATTTTATTACAGAAGTATTCACAACCTTGATATCTTCACAAACTTGCAGTATGCAATGCGAAACACTAGAAACATGAAGCATAGGGAAAATTAAAAAGTAATTATCAGTAAGTAACACTATTAATACGAAAAGATGACCAACATTTACCAGCTACATTGTAATACAAATAAATAATTATGGGGATCCCTACTTGTCATCAGGCCATTTTTATTAAACTGCATCTACCACACAAATGTGCAAAATGGAAATTTATTTTGCATGGGTCGAATAAATTACACTACACATACAACGGAGAATAGATATTGTTATGCTATGCTTCTGAGATGGTTGTATTTACCAAACAATAAACTTTAAGAGAAAGTAGTGAAATAATAGGGAGTTACCGCAAGTACAACGCTAATGATCCGTTAAAGCTAAATGTCACGTGATGGTTGACATTAATGTATTTTATGTAGAAATACAAACTAGAGTTATCGCATCCTACTATATTACCGCACGAAAACCTAACCTTGAACGTGTGACAATTCATACTTATTTATTAATCATCTGCATATGAAAATCGCAACCGCGTGTTTGAAGTAGATGATGACGAATATATTTGTTGTATTGCGTTGGTATTCATTCATTTTAATGGCAATTCACAATTAAAAACACAATAATAAATTACAAGAATAAAGTCAAGTTTTCAAAACTAATGTCAAATAAAATAAATAGCGTCCGATATGTTGTACACGCTATTTTACGAAAATAGCTTATTTACCGAACATAATGTCTGTGCACATGCGCTTTTTGCTAAATTAGCAAAAATAGCATACGATAAATTTAGCGGTGGTTGTGCGATAACTCTCTAATAATTGATTCATAAAATTGTAAAAGTGTGTGAAAAACCTAATCAATAATATTAATAACAGAATATGCAGAAGTCGAGTGGAAGGCATGAGATAAATATATTACAATATAGGTACTTCTAGAAACAATAATCTTGGAAAACTATAACTGTCCGTTTCAAAATTGCTGCCAAAGTATATAATAAACTAAAGAAGTTACATCAATAGAATGGTCAAAGATATTAGCCAAAGAAATGTTAATTTTCAAAATTTCGAAAACCTACTAACTACAATACTTTTAATGATGAATATCTTTGCCAAATTGCGATTGTAATACTCTTTAACGAGTTATTGCAATATATATTAAAACTAGTCATCACATTGGAAGTCATCTTTTTCTTCTATCATTATTGTTATGTTCTGTTGTTGTTGCTTAGAATAAAAATATTTACTTGAACTTGTGACCTGTTCCAAAATACAGAAACAGTTTTGGTATGTAAGTTTATTTATAATGAACATTAACAGTTACCATTAAAATCACAAATTAAAAATGATTGTCCTTATACAAGGTGTATTTCAAAGTAAACAGGATTATTTCAAAATTAGAACAGATTTCTTTGGCAAAACTGTAGAGATGTCCTTGAAAATCTCGATGCAAGCCCTTTGAATGGCTTTTGCATTGGCATAACGCTTTTCTTTCTTTGGAAAATGCATTTTACCGAATAGGTAAAAATAATACTATGCTATATCGCAAATACAGCGAGCTGTTGATGGTTTAAATGCGATTTTTGATCAAAAAACCATTCACAGGTATAGATTGATTGAGATGGCGCAGTATTATGCAACAAGCGCCAATTTCCTTCTTCATGATATTCGAAGTGGATACAACAAAAAGTAACAATGCTGGTGATGTGATATTGGTGCGGTTGGTGTTGAAAATCTCTGAATAGAAAATCTTTTTGAGAACTTGAAGCAGCCAAAGATTTGTTATGCGACAAATTGTGATAGACTCTATTGTCGTAGTAGGTGCAATAATGCGTTGAATGAGCTAGTGGCTGCTGTTGCTTGATATCCTTCCAACAATGTGGACGATGCTACATTTGCATCAAATTGAATCTATCGACTGGAATAGGATGGCTTTATGTAAGCAAAATTTATCATTGAGCTGTAGTTTTGTATTAATTCAGAGTATGGAGACTATGGTGCTAGATATTTAATAACAATCTGCCGTTATAGTCACAAGATGATTAAAGAGATATAATTAAGTTTTACTTCCTTGTGTGGCTGCTTAAAATACATTTTGAAATTGTTTTAGACCATAATAGATCATGCAGTAGATCTTATTAGTTGGAGATGTTACGCTGATTCAAGTAACCAGCCATATTTTATTCATACATCTATTAGATATGTATGTTTTGTTTACTTTCATTGCTTGGGCATGTGCAAGAAGGTTTGCAAAAATTGCATTTTCACTTTCCACCAGAAATGTGTAAATAATTTAATTGCTTATTTACCGAAATCGTTTTGAAATAGAATTTATTTATTCCACTGTCTGATGATAATAAAGTATGCTGATGTATTTTTAACTGTGGTTCTTCATTTTGCACCTAAAATTATAAAACATTTCAGTATTAAATTTTTAAAAATATACTTACAACATCTGCAAATGCCAATGTATTCAACTGGTTTGGTTTTGAATACAATTTTTGTGCTAAATTTAAAATAAATTCGCCAGTAAAACAATTCATTATTCTGGGATTTTATGTTATATGTCAGTATAGAAAATTTTAGAAACTATCTTTGATTGCTCATTTAAGTACAGCTTTAAACATATTGTAAGAGTAACCCCTGAAATGTAATTATTTTAGGTAAAATTAATGCACAATAAATATAAATAATAATAGTACCATATAGTTGAGGACAAAGTAACATAACAAAACTGAGCCAAGATGTAGAAATTTTAAAAGACAGCAAATATGATACCATCAATGATATCATGTCCAAGGAACGCAATAAATTTGAAGTATTTGTGGAAAATGGAAAAATCACTACATAGAAACAAAAAATACTATCCTGGTGAAAACCTGTAACACAAAATTCTTAGCTGCTACTGAAGTAAGAAATCACACTTTGTATTTATACACTTATTTTTTTAAAATTTATATGCAAAAAGTAATGGAACCAACCACGATAATTAAATAAATTTCCTAAAACTAACGAAAAGTTTTGTATAGGAAAAAAGAGCATTATTTATTCAATTGTTGGAAAATTGGAAAGACTAACATGGGCTGTTAATGTATGACAGAAAAAACGTTCCTAAGATGCAAAAGAGCACCTTTGCACAAATAAACCTATTTTAATAATTTTTGTTGATTGGTAAAGGTAAAGAAGAATCCTTTTCCAAAGCTGCTTTAATAAATTTATACCACCAGTTGTTACGAGCTTTAGCTTTATCATAGAAGAGAAGTAAGATCCTGAAAACATTAAATAATAAAATGAAATACTTCCTCCCTAATACTTTGGCAGGAAAATGTATACAGCCAGAATGTTTAAAGTGCTGTGCTGAGTTGTGTGCAAACCTTGACACGTGCGTACCATATCTCACGTTTAATGTTCGAGATGGAAAAGTTTCAAACTTCACATACATTTCTATTTCATAAAAATTATACTTATTGAATTGGCTTAAGTATTACTACTTGTGAAAGTACAAATTTTTTAGCAAAATTAAATTGGAACACTAATGTATAAATGTTGGTAGGCACCCTTCATTGAGTTACACTTGCACTTGCGCCGATCAGCATATGTGCTGTACCTGTTGTGCAGAACCCACAGTCAACGCAGTTACCAGAGGGAAACCGAATCTTCAGTAGGAAACAAAGCTGTATGATAATGATAGCATAAAACCAGTTCGCATAAAGTTAAATGTGCTTAGTCAACTACAAAGATGTATTCCCTTAAACAGCAGTCAGAGAAAAGATTATTTCCACTAACAGTGGTAACATTGGTAGAACCGGGGAAGATAATAAAATGAAAAGAAGACAACGGGTTTTATATTAAAGGAAGCAGTAAAAATGATTAAGAAGAACCCCAATGACCTTGATAAAAGAACTGACAAGAATCCTAACGAAAAGATGGAAATAGATGAAATCTTATCAAGGTTGAATTAAAAGGATACGCTTCAGCAATGATTACATATACACCAGTGAATAAGTTACGATTCCTAAATATGTAGAAACCTAAGTAAACAAAGACCACCCAAAGAGGTTTCTGTGCACAAGCACCCATCTGCTGTAATGGTCAAGATCAAGTACTATCCCAAAGAGGGGTGACTACCATTAAAGACTACAACCTAGTTAAGTAAAGGTTCTTTGATGAAGAGGTTATTATAAACAGGGTCAAGATTGGAAATTCATTCATGTGGGATCGTGATAAGGTAGTACCAGTCGAATTAAATAACCCCAAGATGGAAATGTACACAGAAGATGTGTTAAACTGATTTCTGAAGACAGATAAAAACTCTGGGGATGCTGGAAAAAGCAATAAAAGTTAGTTCAAAGGATTCAAGCAAGCCAATAGGACAATTATATTAAACTTACTCTAAGCGGTACTTGGAAGATTTATAGGAAGAATTTTAAAAGGTTATGGTAGAAACTGGTGTAAGAGAACGGGTAACTATTTACTGCGTATCTATCCTGGAACTGCAAGAAAGATAATGGAGTACATATTTTATAACACAATGTATGTATTTTATCTACATAAAAAACTTTTAGATTTAAACAATGGTAATAGAGCCAAGGTGATGAGAATACATAAGCACTGGTAGTGGAAGAAAAGGGGAGACAAGTACAAAGAAATACTAAAAGATATGAAAGCTTCATTCAAAAACAGTCCACCAAATAACATCATACGAGAACTTAGCAACACTAAGGAAGAATAGTTAGTAGTCATCTTCAACTAAATCGACAAGGCAGTACATGAGCCACGCTGGGTAATACAGTTAAAACGTGGACAGGTAAAAGTGAGACACCTAAGGCCCGCATAAAAGCCAAAGTTTACATATAAACAAATTAAAGCAATGACATAAAAAATATATTATTCCAATTCTGGAGCAAAAAATTAGCGGTCTACAAAATGAATCAGCTTCAGTCAGGCATAAATAACACCTATGCAATAACACTTGTCACCAACTGAAAGATGCAGAGAAGTTTATTCAACATAAGCTTCCTATATTCTGTTATATACTGTATTAATAAAGGTTTCTGGTTATTCCCGGTTATTACTGAACTACTACAAGTTTACACCATACACAACAGAGAATTGACGACGAACTGCAAGATTACGAACCTACAAGAATGAACACAACCAATATATCAGAAGAATCAAGAAACTGGCTACTTACTACTTCAACCCATACAGTAGAAACATTCAATGCAAGATGGGCCAGATGGGTAAAAGATTAGAAGTTGCATTTATGGTATTTCAAATACCACAACATTTAAAACTACATTACTTACTGTATTTCGTGGAAGCAGAGTCATATGACACCCTGTCCGTTAAAATGGACTCAGATTTTCCAGAAATAATAACTTATAGTCAAGCGGTAAATGTTATGGATCAGTTTTACGATCCCGTACCATTGGAGATTGATGCATTCTTTAGATTTCAATGCAGGACGCAACAAGAAGGAGAACCGGTATATGAATTTTTACACTCATTACAAAGACTTTCCTTAAACTGTGTGGTACAAAAGCCAAGAAAATCTTAAACCTTAATGAAGTGGATGAATTACAAATTACAGAAAGCGAAGATATACAAGAACTATTTACCTTTGTGGATAAGGACGATTTTGGAAGTTTGAGGGACAAGTATTTTGTGAACCTAGCGGTAAATGAAAAGAAGAATGGAAGTAAATAGTGGCACACCTGTCAGCTTGATCAATGCAAATGCCTACAAAACTGAATTTCCAAATTAACACTACAAACTACTAAAATACAACTAATTTCTTACCATAACGCTATCCTGAAAGTTGTGAGGTACCTTAATACAAAAGTAGTGTACCATAAGGTGCTTTCTATTTACACCTTAGCTAAAAAAGGCTTAAAATTAGATTAGGTGAAAATCTAACCTTACCTTACTCATTTGCACTTGATTATTAGAACGTACAACATTTCAGCTAACTAACCTATAAAGGGTTTGAACATAATATCGAAATCAACTGATTCTTGTTAAGAATCAACTTGGTATTAACTGTTATGTTATAGTTGCTTTTATAAATGTGCAATGAAATTTTATATTATACACAACACGAAAAATATAACCTCAATATAAACTTAGGAAGGGAAGTTAGTATCTAAGGTAGATCTATTGGCACCTCATCTGGGGAATGCAAAAGATCTAACTTTGGCTAAGTTCCTTAGTAGTAAAAAGAACGTCCACAACTAAGATTATTTTAACTTAGATTAAATTATCTTAGTTCTTGGGCAAATAGAAAGCAACAATAATCTTACAACTACACTTAACTTACACATAGTACATGGAGTGAGGTACAGAATGGATACGAGTACTAAACATAAATTTGCAGGAGATTGACCACCAATCACGTTGAAAACAATTTTACAGAGGGGGAACTAGTTAAAGGACTGATTAATAAATAAATAAATTTTAAGCCTGATGTAGGTACAATCGAAGGAATACATGCTTCAATTTATGTAAAAGAGAGTATAAAACCGGTATCTATAAAGGCAAGGAGGGTCTGTTTTGCACTGCAAGATGCAATGAGCAAAGAAATTGATTCGTTAGTGGAACATGGCATTTTGGAGAAAGTTGATAATTCGAAATGGAATACGTCTGTTGTTCTAGTAGTAAAGACGAACGAATTCGTTTGTGCAGGGATTATAAAATAACAAACCCACGCATAATTATCGATGACCACCCTTTACCGACTATTGATGAACTGTTTTCACAGATGGCGGGAGACACTACATTTACCAAAATAGATTTCAACCAAGCATACTTACATTTAGAAATTAAACCGGAGATGAGGGAGACGTTGACATTAATATATATAAAAGTTGTATCGTCCTACACTTTTAATGTTTGGACTGTCCAGTGCACCTGCTATTTGGCAGCAGGTGATGGAACAGATATTAGGTATTTCTAGAAGTATCTGTATTTCTTGATGACATTAAGGTCACTGGCAGAGATACAAAATTGCACTTACATACCTTAGAATTAGTATTACAAACATTGAAAGACTATAACCTTAGAGTAAATATTAATAAAAGTATTTTTCTATCGGATGAAATACAATACTGTGGTTATGTAATAAATAAAAACAGGTTACAAAAAGTAAAAAATGTAGAGGCAATTCAAAACGTGCCTGTACCGAAAAATAAAACTCAAAAACTCAAGTAAGGGCTTTTGTAGGACGTATTTTATTACAGGAAGTACAATTTTACACCCTTTAAATAACTTTTTAAGGGACGATGTGAGTTTTAATTGAACACTATGCTATGTCACTTTGACCCATCATTACTATTCATTTTGGCTACTGATGCTTCACAATATGGGGTCGGGAAAGCTCTTTAGCCATATCTATCTGGATGGTACAGAAATATCATTACAATTCGCAAGTCAGGCATTAAATAAGATGGCAAAAATACTCTCAAATTAGCAAAGAAGATTATGGTATCATATATGGGATTAAAAAGTTTTGAGTGCAACCAGAATATAACATTATGTTACCTTTTTATAGCAATTTCTATGTGAAATAAAATACCAAAACAAGTCATTGCATGCAAGCACGGATTCCATGTCGCGTTTACCACAAACATCTACAAATTTGAGTGTGTTCGTTGAAGCAGATGTTTTAGAGATCAGTTAAATTGAAAACGTTACCTACAACCATTGAAGAGTTAGCTGTAGCTACTGCTTTAGATGAATCTCTTAAAAAGCTGTTAACGGGTTTAAAATCAGGAAAAGCGATTATAAACAAATAGCTTTTTAATATTGATGGAAAGAAGTATACCTTACAATCGGAATGCATCATGCGTGTCCACAGGTCATAATATCTAAAACATTACAAGAGAAGGTAGTTTCGGAACTACACACTGCCCATTTCGGTATTGTTAAAATGTAGAGTCTTGCCCACGGTTACTGTTGGTAGCCAGGAATCGTCGAAATCGAAAACCTACATGAGGATTACGCAGGACCGTTTAATAGTGGGTATTATTTTTTATTAGTGGACTTGTATAGTAAATGGTCAGAAATCCATTACACGAAAAACTAGAGTGCGGAAACTACTATCGAGATTTCAATAAAAATATTTTCAACTTTCGAATTTCTAGACTTTTAGTAAGTGAGAGTGGGTCAACTTTAAATCGTTTAAGTTTGAACAATTTTTGAGACAAAATGGAGTGATGGTTACTGCAGCATGCTAGCAATGGACAAATGGAATGGTATGTACAAATTTTTAAAAACCGCACAGAAGCACGAGTGAAATAAGTAGCAAAAATTTGGAATTGTGTAAATTATTATTATTATACCAACTTCTGGAGTAAGTCATGCAGAACTAATGTTTGGCACACTCTAGTGTTACTTTTTTTGTAGACACAAATAAAACGTACTTAAATAATAACAAGAAACGTCGTAATTTGGAAGTTGGCTTAGAAGTTGTATGTAAAGATTATAAATATGACAAATGGTATAAAAAGCATTTGTCGCCCTGGGGAATTCAACCCGTGTAAATTTGAGGGTATATGTGGTAAAACAACTTCGAACTTTAAATGCGGTTGCTTTTTATTTCACCATTTCACAGAACAAACAATGCTTTTTACAATACTTTAACAAGGTTATCGTATTTAGGGCTAGTTTTCAGTGGTACTGTTACAAATTCATGTAGAAATAATGTTAATTTGATTGTTAATCAACAACCTACAATGGTCTAATTGTACTATTACTACTGTTAGTGCCACTAGCAGAGACATTTTGTATATAGCATTATATTATTAGAAAAGAAATTGAAACATAAATAAATAAATATTAGTCGTAGTGCAAAACGACCTCTACCAATGACACTGGCCTCAAAGAAAGGCAATATTGAGAAACTCAACTAAGGACAAACTTGGAATTGGACTTGTAATTTTTAAAGTGGAATAAAGGATTTCAATACTGAGCTACAGTCTGTAAAGTTGCAGACAGATTCAGACTCTGTCGAAACTATAGCGAGTAAAAGAAGAGAATGTAGGCAGCGGTAAAAATGTTTGCTCTGCAATATGAAGCCCATACAGTTGATAATTTTAATAAAGCTCTGATTCTGGTTAGATAACAAACCTCGTGTTCATAATGTTTTGTTTTGATGAATTATTTTCAATGTTGTCTGGATGTGTGGTACGAAAGGAAATTATCAATGCAAAGTATAATATCAGCAGTGTAAACAGTCATTATGGTTGTAACGTTAGCATTTATTTTATTGCAAAAGGCGTTTTATAGTTAACAAATTATAATTATTATTTACAGAAACATGGACGTAACAAGCATTCAAATAAATGAAGGATGGCAAAACACAAGCTTGTGAAAGCTAACATAAGTGTGTTTTGCAATAAATTATATATTTAAAAAAAACAAATATCTCAAAAATAAATAATGTTTTCAAGTCACATTTTGCAAAGTAAACTAAGAATCTCAATTTTTCACATTACTACATTTAGGAGTTTATCAAAATCTAATCCTTATATCATGAAAAAAACTAAATAAATGTAACGAAACAGCTCAAAAATAATCAAATCATGCTCAACATCAAAATTTTTATATTTGTATCTACAACTATCAAGAGACTAACTTAAATATTCTGATTGCAGCCCTTTATAACGATAATATGATACGAAACTACTTAAAATAATTGGATGGTGCTTACATTAACCATTTTGGTACTACATTTAACCTCGTCTTATATAATTTTTAACTAGTTATACGACAATACAATTTAAAGACTGCCAAGTAATAAGAATTTTTTGTGTACAGTTGCATTTAGTTTTGTTATATATAAAATTTGTTTTTGTGTATCGTCAAGTAATAATCAGTAAAAAAACTAGATTACTTCAAGTATGTATACAATAGATTTTATTAACGGGTCTACATAATGTATTATATTAAGTAGATATTATATTAAAGATTTAGAAGACATGTATGTAATCATAGTGTGACAAACACATTTCCTACTATAAACTAAATAAACGAACAAAAACAAGCTTTTCTTATTATTATCTTTTTAGTTTAGTTTATATTACTTTCCTTCTATTGTTAATGCTTCCAATTCCTTGCAATTTTATATAGAACATATAGTGTGCATTTATTTTGCCCGTGGAAATTTTTATGCTTTGAGACCTCATCCCCTTGTTATCTTGTGTTTTAGAAATTACGGCAATTTGATATTTGTTGTGATGCTAAATGTGACTACATATCATACACACAAAAAGTTACCCCCAAAAAACCTAATCTAATATAAAAATCACTTCGAATATTTTGTAAGAAGTGGAAAGGCATTAATACAGAATGTTTGGGTGATGCACATTCAGCTATTCAATATTAGCTAGTTGGTAGCTTAACACAATGTAAGCCCATAAAAAAATGAAACTGCATCAAACCAGAACCAAAGTTCTGGTGCTGTTTCATTTTTTTTATGGGCTTACATTGTGTTAAGCTACCAACTAGCTAATATTGAATAACTGAATGTGCATCACCCAAACATGTCAAGGTTTTCCTAGTTGTTTTATAGACACGGCTGCCATTATTGGCATAAATTCCATGTAGATAGGGTTTTCCGGATCGAGTCATTTTTATAAATCGTCATTTCCATTCAATTCTCCGAAAAGTTCGAAATACGGTCGTTGATGCGAAAACCTAAAGACAATAATATATCGCCTTTTCCATAAGAAAAATTGACCTGTAGTAGTTTGTTCTGTTACCTAAAATAGACTACGAATATCAAGGAATACTTATGGTCTGAGCCTAGTTAAATCCTGTATCATGGGAGAATAGTTCTGTACGGTTGGCTATCTACAACTTGCTACTAAGGGCAAGGGATTTATTTAACGAATTCGACGTTGAATTTTTACAAGAAAACCTGTTTTATTAGACAACCTCCTTTAAAAACTAAAAACGTCAATCATCATTTCAGTCCATAGGATTCATCTCGCAAAACAATAATTATATTTAAAATTTTCGACTTTTTTTAGCTTCAGATATTTTGTTGAAAGAAAAGGACCTCTATAAAAATTTTGTAACAATTACAGCTTTCTCGTCTAAGAATGGCCGATCTAAAGAACTTATGTTAAAAGATACATTGTGTGATGATGTGTAACAAAACTAGTCTTGTATAAAAATAGAAAAACCACAATGTTCCTCTTTTATAAATAAAAATTTAGCTAATTTGAATATGTAAATGGAATGCCAGATCTAACACACCATGATTAAAATACTAAATGTGTGAATGCATAAACTATTTACAAATCCTTTTTGAGTAATTAAAGCTAAAAACCTGTGATATTATTTGATAACATTATTGAATATGAATTTTATAGACTTGTGATTAAAATTTTTATTTCTTGATAACAAAATAGATATAGTATGATGTTGGGAAGTTTTCTTTGTATCTTGTAATTTAAGAAGCACGTATGTTAAAATATTTTTTGTTGAGGAAGACTTCTAATTGATTGAGACATGATCTACCCTATATTTTATCAAAATATATTTATCCAAGAACATCAAGAAAAGGTAATTTATTATCAACTTCCATTTCATAAGTAAACTTAAAGTGTTCATTAAAATCATTAAATGTTGTTTGGTCAACATATTGAGCTGTAAACGAGCAATTGATGTCATCGAATGACATCTCATAAGGTAGTCTAGGTATAACAATAGACAGTAAGTTATTCATAATAATTTGAGCGATTATAGGTGACAAAGGTGACCCCATTGGAGTTCCAAATAGTTGTAGATAGAATTTATCTAGAAAAACAAAATAAGTGTTGTTAAATACCAGATTAACGGTAGCCAAAAACAAATCTTCTGACAGAAATATTCCTTTACCTTTAGTCAGTTAGAGCTGCGTCAAACCGACCTTAAGTAAGGTCGATAACAAAATGATGATGATGATTTAGTCATCCATATTATCTATGCTTTGTATCCAGTTATTTACAACAAAAAATCCATCCACTGCTCTTCTCAAAAATAACATGCTCCCTTCATTCCATATTTAATCTAAACAAAGACGAATACTGTATTGACCATAGCAGTTACATAAAAAAACATAGTTTAATCTTAAAGTAAAGGAACTAACCCTGATACTTATAAGGACGCAAAAAGTTATAAGTGGATTATAGATAAGACAAACAATACCGCTAAAGCTTAGACAGAATAACTACACCTATAATGGTCCTGTTAGTCAACTGGTCAGATTCGACAATGCATGTAAATTGGACTTCTTTAATCTTCCAATGAAACTGTTTAAAGCAAACTTAAAATGTTCATTGAAGCAATACCCAGATTAGTAAAATTTTGACATCTGTAGTTTATATTTCATGATTTATTTAGCTTTTATAACATTTAGTTTTTATTTTTTAAAAAAGGAAAAAAGTTCTTTTTTATTAAAATTTTCTATTCATCATCATTTTGTGTTCGACCTCACTTAAGATCGGTTTGACGCAGCTCTAAATTTTTCTATTCTGATCTAGTCTAAAAAGGTCTACATATCCTTCACAACCTTAATCTCTAATAATTTGACTAATATAGCTTTGTCTAGGCCTTCCTACTCTATTTTTATTTGGTAGTCTATAATCTAAGACTTTACTAAATAGTCCCACATGTCAAACTGGTGCCCTATCATTCAATCTCTCCTGACCTTTAATTGTTTCCACATATCCTTACCTATCCTTCTATAAACTTCCTCGTTTGTTACTCTTTCTGTCCCACTAATCTTTAACATTCTCCTATAACACTAAGTTTCAAAAGCTTCTACCTTTTTCTTAACTACCTCTTTAATTGTCCAGTCTCACTACCGTATAGTAGAATGCTCCATACGTACGACTTTAAGAAACTTTTTCTATTATCTAAACTAATACTATTAGCTATTAGTAAGTTTTTCTTTTTTAAAAACATTTTTCTAGCTTGAGCTATTCTAGCTACTATATCCTTTCTGCTACGTCCATCCTTTGTAATTATACTACCTAAATAGCAAAATTCATCTACCTCCTCTAACTCGGTATTACCTATTTTTAATTTTGGTTTAGAACTAGGCTGTAACTCACTTGTCATTATCTTTGTCTTTCCTGAGTTAATTCTCATCTATAGTTACTCTGTGGTGTCTCATCTAAAATATTTAAAAACTCTGCAACTCTTTTCTAGACTGCTATAAGGGCTATATCATCTGCAAAACATAACATGCCTATTTTCTGTACCTGTACACTAATACCTATCTCTTTTCTCCCTCTAGCTAAATTTAAAAGCTTCCTCAATATAAACACTAAAAATCAAGGGAGATAGTATACAGCCCTGTCTAACACCATTTCTAATCTTAGCTTCCTTTTCTATTTCATCAAATCTAAACTACGCTTTGGTTTTTATATAGACTGTAAATAATTTTTCTATCCCTATGAGGGATTCCTATTTTTCGCAAAACCCTGAACATAACAATCCAATTAACCTTATCAAATGCTTTTTCTAAATCTACAAATGCGAAATGAGTCTTTTTATTTTTTTGTAACCTTTTTTCGATAATTACCCTAATCATTAGTATCGGTTCTCTAGACCCTCTGTCTTATGAAAACCATATCGGTCTTCACCTAAATAATTCTCAAAGCTTCTGCTCTATTTTTAATTGTTATTGTTAGTATTTTGGAAGCGTGAGAAGTTAAACTAACCGTTCTAAAATTCTACACCTATCAGCTCCTGACATTTTTGGGATTGGGATAATAATATTTTTTTTGGAAATCTATTGGAACCTCACCTGTGTCATATACTCTATTAAATTTAATATCTCCTTTGTTACCCCAGGTTTTCTCGCTTCTACTTTTTTCTTACCTATAGTCTGTGTTGCTGTATCATGTATAGCCCTTTTTATTTCTTTCCATCTATTTTCTACGTTCCCTCCTATAGCTATCCGCTTTGATGTTATTATCTAATATTTGTTTATATTCCTCTTTTATCTCACTAGCATTAAGCTTACTTAGATCCCATCCCTCTCTTTTAACCTTTCTCAATTTTTTGAATCTTAGCTTACACTTCATTTTAACTAAGTTATGATTGCTATCTATGTCAGCCCCTGGATAACCATGAAAATTTTTAACTTGGTTTCTAAATCTTTGTTGAACTAAAATATAGTCTATTTGGTATCTAGCACTATCACCTGGTGCTTTCCAGGTATATCTTCTCCTAACATGTTGTTCGAATAGGTGTTTACAGTTACTAAACTATGTTCCTAATCTTTCTCCTCTTATCATTTCGTCTGTCATAGCCAAAATTTCCTACCATTTTCCCTCACTACCTTCTCCCACTGACACATTAAAATCACCCACAACTATTAAATTCTCATCTACTTTTACTTTTCTCACTATACTATTTATATCCTCGTATACCTTTTCTACTTCCTCATCCTCGTACTAAGTTGTTGGCATGTAAACCTGTACTAAAACATTGTCTGTGGGTTTTGTACTCAATCTAACCATAATTATTCTATCACTACATTCTAAGTACTCTTTAACTTTACGTCCTAATCTTTTACCTAACACTATTCCTACTCCCGCCTGTCCATTAGTTAAAGAAGTTGTAATTATTCTACGATTATCTTTCCAAAAGTGATTATTATCTTGCCATCTCACCTCACTAATAAATTCGTTAACTTATCTACTCTAAGTAATGACCTTACATTCCAAGTCCCTATCACTAAATCGAACTGTTGTTTTATATTCTTATGATGACGAGCCCCAAGTACCCCCTCCCAGAGATCTGAATTAGGGAGTATTTTACCTCCGGACAAGAATTTTACTTGTAATTTTTCTAGTAGTCTTACGTTATTCTTTATTAATTTTTTTTTGTTAATTTTTATTTTTTAATACTCCATTTATGTAGTAATTTTGTACATGTACATTGAACTACAAATACATATTGTTAATTCTGAAAATGGTGTTCCGTTAAATAAATAAATATTATTATTATTTCTTTGATACAGTCGCAGGTCATTATAAAAGTAACTGCTTCTTCTTAGATCTCTTATGAAAAAGAATGTTTATTAAAGGGATAATTTTTTCTTAATTTAGCTTATAAATTTAACACACTTTTGATGTAGATGGCCACAAGTAGTTCAACATTTTTGCGATCATTATAATTATGAAAACAGCTTTATTATTTATAGCTTGCAGCTGACATCAACACCACCCCATCTCTCTTTAAAAATGCAACGGAGCACTCATCTCAACCCCATTTCGTACAATAACAAAAAAGGAT
Organism: Platerodrilus igneus; assembly: GCA_036346225.1. Lineage (NCBI taxonomy): Eukaryota > Metazoa > Arthropoda > Insecta > Coleoptera > Lycidae > Platerodrilus > Platerodrilus igneus. Next base: position 3,113,369 of record JARFIW010000500.1, on the reverse strand, counting down.
AATAATGCTCTGTAATGCTCCAAAGTTTATCGATGATGCTCTCACGGTTTACAAAAAACAGAAAAGCCCGTAGGAATAACAGAAAAGCAGTCAATTTTCAGTATTTTAAAAAACAAAAATGAATATAGATAATGCATCGTTAGTGCTCTTTAATGCGTCAAACATCGTTTGTGCTCTCATGCTTTCTGAAAAAAATAAAAAATATCATGGCAGGGGAAAATTAACTGTCAACATAGGATTTTAAAAACTTCCTATGCCTATATATCGTGCTTCGTTAGTGCTGTTTTGTGCTTCAAAGAAGGCGAGATTTCAATTCTAGAACCAATATGAGTAAATAAAATTAATAAAAATGCAAAAATAGTCCGTGTAGATTTGGAATAGTGTTACAGTTGCAACTTTCACATATGAAGGTGTTGCAAGCGGTCACATTAATTGAAATTTAAGGGACTTCTAGTAAAGTTATTTTACTGAAGAAAATATCGCTAACTGATTTATTAACAAAAAATGAATTCATTTGCATTTCGTTTTAGTATTATTTCCACCTTATGTTTTAAATGTAATTGTTCATTACGTCTCCTTTAGTAAAAATATTAACGGTATTCGAGAAAAAATTACGACTGTATAAAACAACCTATGTTTGTAAATAAAAACGCATGCTTTGTTCTCGTGTATTGTTTTATTCTATATAAACTTTTATCATTACGGATTTATGTAGTCCTATGACTTGTTTGTTATTTCATTTTTTATATTATCTTGGGCAGCTGTTAATAAGAACACCTGACCGATTATTTTAAAGAATGCAGTTGAGTTTAGCTTAGTAGTACATGTGGTCAAAAGCATTACTAGCTTTGTTATGTTAACGATTTTAAGTGTGTGCAAACTATTTTATAAACACTACAATAGTGTTAAATACAGTTTATTTTATCAGAATTCCTATTATTTATATTCATTTATCCTGATTTATTGGCACTCAAGACATTGGTCAATGGGTAGGTACAGCTTTTTCTATACCAGGTCAAGGGCACTTCCAATTTAAAAGACTTCCCCTAGGATTAACTAATGCCCCATCAACTTTCCAGTCATTGGTAGACACAGTTTTTGGTCCAGAATTAAAACCTTTCATGTTTAAAGACTTAGACGATTTGGTAGTAGTTATACCAGACTTTAATACGCACATAGAAATTTTAAAAGTTTTTCAGAGATTAAAAATGGCAAATTAAATTTTAAATAAAGACAGATGTCACTTTTGTACAAGCGAATTAAAATTAGTAGGCTATATTATAAATAGATCAGATTTATCAGTAAATCCAGAAAAAGTCAATGCGATTGCTAAGATGGCAATACCTAAAACGCGTAAACAAGTACGTTCGTTTTTGGGTATGGTGTCATATTATCGTCGTTTTATTCCTAATTTATCTTCAATCGTAACCCCACTTACAAAATTACAAAAAAAATCTTCATTCAAATGGACTTCAAAATGTCAGCTAGCATATGAACAAATTAAAAATTACTTAATTTCAACACCTATTTTATCTCGTCCAAACAGTCATTTATCTTACATTGTGACGTGAGTAGTTATGAACTAGGAGTGGTCCTAAGAATACTGATAAAAAATTCATGTAATATGTTATTTATTGTGGACTTTAAATAAAAGAACTTAAATATTCAGTTACTGAAAAGGAATTATTGTGTTATTTGGTCAATCGAAAAATTAAGATGTTACTTAGAATTATAATAATTTGTAGTTGTAACCGACCACAGTAGCCTTACTTGGATTAATAATCTCACGAATCTACAAGGTCGTTTTAGTCATTGGATCTTACGTTTACAACAATATAATTTTACAGTAGTTCATAGACCAGGCAAAAATCATTTAGTTCCAGTTGTTTGTCTAGGGCACACCTTTTTGATATATAAATAGTCTAAACATTAAAAATTTGAATAAATGTCATTGGTATGAGAAAATGTGCGAAAACGTAAGGAAACATCCGTTACGTTATGGTTATTGGAGAGTAGATAATGACAATATCCTGTACAAATATATTAACGACAATAACTTTTATGAACCGTTTGATGAATGGAAAATTCTAGTACCAAAACCTCATAGAGCTCAAATCTTATATAACTCAACACAATGACCCAAAATCTGGTAACTTTGAAATTTACAAGACATCATAAAATACTTAGTAATTAGTTTTGGACTAAAATGAAATCAGATGTAGTTCACAAAATGTCATATTTGTGCAGAACAGAAACCAGAACAAAAGAAATCAGCTGGTCAAATGGAATCAAAACCAAATATTACCAAATGCTGGCAATATATATCAACCGATCTCATGAGACCACTTCCTAGAAGTACTGCAGGTCATCGTTTTCTATTAGTAGTCGTCGACTATTCAAGTAAATTTACATTATTATTTCCGTTACGCACCGCTACAGATAAGAAAGTAGATAAACTAATTGAAAAATATATATTTATGTTACTTGGAGTTCCTGAATTTTTGCATTCTGATAACGGTGGTCAATATAAATCAAAAGAATTTGAAAACCTTCTTAAACAATTCAATATCACATTTTTGATTAATCCATTACGTGATCCATCTCCAAATTTCACAAAATGCTATAACAGAACAATTAAAACAATGATTCGCTCTTATATTACAGATAATCAGAAATCATGGGATAATAAATTACCGAAACTAGGTTGTGCTTTACGAACTACTAAATCGGAAGTTACTAAAAATACTCCTTACTTTATTAATTTTGGTAACGAAATGATTACAGATAGTTCTTTAAAACACTTAGGAAAAAACAATCTTTAGATAATACCATTAAAAATTTTGTCGAAGATCAACAACCAATTGAAACCAATAATTTTAACAGTTTCTTCATCAAAAATCTTCCAACTTACAAAAATATTTTGCATAATTGTGTATTGTCGCAAATTTACGAGGCTTGTTCAATTGAAACCCATCTTTGGTTAACCTTGGAAACAATTGTAGTCACTCACCTGACGTTTTGCAACGTGGTGTTTGTAAACTTCCCACTGGTCAGTTTCTCTCAAATATATTTGACAGCCATTTTAAGTATTATGACTTTGAACTGACGTTTGTTGTCAACAATCCGGCCAAATGTGATCAGCGTGCGGTCATTCAATTTCTGTGAGCTGAAGGTTTGCAACCATTGAAAATTCATACACGAATGCAAGCAGTGTATGAAAACGCATGTTTTGCGTATCCAACTGTCGAAAATTTAAGAATGGACACGAAGGGACGAATGATAAGCTGTGACCAGGTGCAATGTGTACTGTGTCAACAGACAGGAATATGGCATGTGTGGAAGGCCTGATTAGAGAAAATCGTTTCAGAAAATGTTGGTGTGAGTATCAGATCTGTTCATAGCATCGTACACAAACTAGGCTACAGCAAAGTTAATAATAATAATAATAATATTTATTTAAAGTAGGTAATCCTAATATTAGTTTGTGCGTAATGGGTTCCTCGCCTTTTGTCAGAAAACCAAAAAGCTTGCGAATGGGCTTACTTTGCAACACCTCACGGAATACAGACAAAATGGTAATGATTTTCTCTCGTTAATAATTGCTGGTGATGAACCTTGGTGTCATTATTTTGAACCATCCAGTAATCTGTCATCGATGCAATGGAAACACGCAAATTCTCCGCCACCAAAGAAGTTTAAAGTTCAACCTTCTGCCGGTAAGGTCATGTTGACATTTTTTATCGACCATGAAGAACCCTTGTTGATGGAATTTACAGAACCTCAGATGCATATCAACGCAAACCTGTATATGAAACTTTGAACAAGCTCCATCAAGCAATAAGACGAAAATGTCCAGGGAAGCTTTCACATGGTGTCATTCTGCTTCACGATAATGCTCGACCTCATGTTGCTAACGTAGTGAAAGAAAATCTACAGCGAAAGAAGTGGAAGAGATCAGAGCATCCACCCACCCTATAGTCCCGCCTTGCCATTTTCACACCTTTGGGCCACTGAAAAAAGCGTTAAAAGGTAACCATTTTCAGTCGGATGAAGAAGTACAAAACGTCATGAAAGAATTCTTCGAGCAGCAGCCACAAGATTTCTTTAGGCAGGGTATACATAGGTTGACGAAACAATGGGATATGTGCCTTAATCGTAGTGGTAATTATTTAAATTTAGTTGTCAATAAATTTTTCCTGAACCAAAGATGGGTTTCAATTGAACAAGCCTCGTATTAAAAATTGTCGAAGTGATATTTCAGCGAGAGATTGTCGTATTTTTCAATTTGAATTAAGTTTCTCTTTAATTTTATTGGTAAAACATGTTCAATATGACGTTTTTACTAAGAAAATTGAGAATATTCGTAAAAATAACCTTGAGTCTAAGCGGATACGTCCATTTACAACTTGTTTGGATAGTACAGATTCCATGAGAGTTGGCGGTGGTCTTAGGAATTCCGAATTAGATTAGAATTTTCCTTTGTCAGAAAGGAAGTGCCAAGTGTCATAAATTGACTAATTCAATTATTAAAGATGCCACATAGGCATCTGCATCCAGGAAATCGCACTACTCAATTTTTGTTAGAACAAAATTTTTGGATATTATCTGGGAAAATAGCTATAACTCAGTGTTTGATGTGATGTATGAAATGTTTTCGTGTCAATCTTGTAATACTCGCCTCCCATGGGAGATTTGCCTAGTTCTCGGCTTATCCCAGGAAGAAGCTTTCTTACACTCAGGTCCGATTCCTATTGTTATGAGTCGTGCGTGAGGAGCAAAATCCATTAAACTTATGCATGCTTATTTGTGTATTTTAGCACGAAAGTGATACACCTGAAATTAGTGTATAATCTTTCTAAAGACGCTTTCATAGCAGCTTTATGTAGATTTATTGCCCATAGAGGAAAATGATCGAAGTTATATTCCGACAATGGAAGTAATTTTGTGGGCGTATCTCGTGAAACTCGTTTAATGACGGAATAGTAAGTTAATTAATTGTAATAATTTTAGCAAAGTAACAAACCTAGCCAATCTCAATTAATGCCTCCCTGCTGAGAATTATTTTTTTCTACTAGGATCCCAATGAAATCCCAACTTGAATTTTTGTAGATTTATAAATAAACACTTAAGAAATAAATAAGAATTTGTTGAAATTTCATAGCAGCTTTATGTAGATTTATTGCCCATAGAGGAAAATGATCGAAGTTATATTCCAACAATGGAAGTAATTTTGTGGACGTATCTCGTGAAACTCGTTTAATGTCGGAATCTTCTGATGTAGCGGGAATAGATGTTGTGTTTACAGCTCCCTCATCCCCACATTTTGGAGGTTTGTAGGAGACCGAATAAAGTTCATTAAATTCCATCTAAAAAGGGTAGGAGAACAAATTTTGTCGTACGAGGAATTTAATACCATGTTGAGTCAAATAGAATACGTCTTAAATTCTAGGCCTTTATGTCCTATGACAAATGATCCTGATGATTTTTCTTATTCAGGTCTAGTACATTTTTTAAATATTGAGTCAGTTTCAGTAGTACCTGATCCTGACTTAACGAATATCAAAATATCTAGATTGGACCGTTGGCAGTTAATTCAGCATATCCACCAATCGTTTTGGAAGCGATGGTGTATTGAATGCCGATATACGCTTTAACGGAATGGAACTTGGGTCGCATCGACAAATCATACTATGGTTCAGACAATATTTGTCTTGTGGCTTTAGTTAAAACCGCTAATAACATTATTAAAAAACCCTTGGTCAGATTATGCCCTCTGCCTTTGGAAGACTGTCCCAGAGAGGACGCTTTAAAAATAATTATTTATAATTAAGTTTTATATACTTATAAGGCTTTCTTTTAATTTTGCATTTTCATTTTGTTTATGAGGATTGAAATATTCAACCTACCTTTTATACTTATTTGGTTTTAGATTTATATCATTAATAGAAAATAAGTTTGTTTATACTTATTTTGGTGGGTGAAATGTCCGATTTTGTTATAATATATGTAATTTCAAATAAACATTATCTGGCATGATAAGGCACTCGTGATAACAAATGAAGAAAGGCAGTTGGTTGTTGACGTCGGTAGAGAAATGTTGCTAGATTAGCAGCATGTAACATTGCGGTCTCGCATTAATTCATTTATGAGAGTGATAGGACATGCTATCCTTAATTTTATTAATTATTATTAATTAATCTTTGCGATATCAAACTAATTGATATGCCGCTCCTTTGTAAGACAAATACGTAAAAATGCGTTAATGGAGTGAAATTCCTAATTTTTTCTTCCATTATTATCTGATCCTATAATTTTTAAAGATACTACGGCAAGAAGATATCAACCACTATATCAAAGAAACAATTAGGAAAAAAGAAGTAATACCAATCACCCTAAATGTCTGTTTGGTTGCTAAGTATTTCAGTTTTACGCTTTTTAGTTTCACATGTAACATTTTTTAAATATTACCTCTCCATTCAAACGCAAACACATTAACATCTGGTTCGATTCCTAACATGGACCGTTTGAAAAATATTAAGCGAGCATTTTTCACAAATTACGTCCTCGTTTGGATAAGAGGTCAAATGTAGGTCCAGTGTGTGACCATTGTCGTGCATATTAAAGATCCCTACCTTACTTGGAATAGCAAGGGTTCTGTGAAATCAAAATTTCCAGGTAAAGGAAACCTCACTTCTTGGCCAACATAATACCTTGTACGGAGCATTGGAAAATCAAATGCAGGGTATGTAAAGCACAACTTTTATCAAAAACACACAGTTACTGTCGACAGCAAAACAATCCGATTCATCATAGGTACTCCTGTAGTGGATTAAATATAAAGGGCTCTTTGTGACTTGTCAACACTTCAACCAGGCTGGCTAAGAAACATGATTTGCCAACATGCATGGGACTCCAGTCATAAAATAAAATGGGAAGACGCCAGAATTATTGACAAAGAAGAAAACCACCAAAAACGCAAAATCAAAGAAGCTGCTTATATAACGCTACATAAAAATAACTGCGTTGCAAACGAATCCGTGACTTTCAGTAAACAATGGATTCCATTACTAAAAGAAATAACAAATGAAGATCAAATGCCCACAATATCTAGGTAGCATTGCAAGTTTTTCCTGGGTTTTCCTTGCGATATTAACATGAAATACAGCCTACATACATGATTTCTATTTATACATACAATAACTAATTACATAACAATAAGCATATTAACTTGAAAACCATTATTTCGGCAAATTCTAAATGTTGTGGGATCTTGGTAGCCACAGGTTGGTTAACCCCCTTCACTGAATCTCGGTAAAATAAGACATAAAATTAGAAATCTCTCAATTGTATAAATAGAAACCTGTTAAAAAATGTTTTCCAATTCTCAAGTTATTGAATTTATATCAAATTCACCAATAAAAATTAATCAGCTGATTTCACGTTAAGCGTATTGGCTACCTAAGGAAAGCCGGTCCCAGGTCGCAACACAAATTGAAGGCAATCATTCTTTTAAACTTTAAAAATTTTTTGCTTAGTGTACTCAAACCAAATATTTCAAATATCAATAAATCAAAGTCACCTTCAATTTATGTCATAAATTGAAACTTGAAGTTTTTATTATTTTGACAACGATCCTAGGTCATGGATCGAAACGTAAATAAAGATGATTTTAAAAACTATGAGTGGTTAAATTCCCAAAGAAGATTAAGAAGAATTGTAGAGTTTGTTTGTTTTTAATATCCTCCAATGTTAAATATTTGCTTTCAGTAGTAAAGTTTACTTTCCTTTCTGAAGATTGTTGCAAAATGTAGTACAAAAGTGTATTATGTTTATGCTTACAAATTTTACAGCAAAAACAACTTTTGCAAGTTATTATTCGAAGTTGACTAAAACAATTAATACGTAGGTTTTTCTTCTTAATAATTTTACATCGCCCAACTGACGATATTAATAAAAATTTATTACATTGTGAAATAAAACGTTTAGCAGAACAAATCGAATACATTTTATCTACTGATTGCTTTGTTACAAAAAACAAATGTGATTTTGCTTTACTGCTACTAAAAGTGGCACCTTACCTCATAAATAAATGGTCGTCGTTACAAGAAACCTGCATACAAGACTTAAGTTTTCACAGTAAAGATTGTACTGTATGCTTTTGCCTAAACACATCTGACGGAATAGTAAGTTAATTAATTGTAATAATTTTAGCAAAGTAACAAACCTAGCCAATCTCAATTAGTGCCTCCCTGCTGAGAATTATTTTTTCTACTAGGATCCCAATGAAATCCCAATTTGAATTTTTGTAGATTTATAAATAAACACTTAAGAAATAAATAAGAATTTGTTGAAATTTTTATTCATACTCATTTTTTTGGAATCGTCTAAAAAAATTTAAGTTTGTTAATGAAAAATATTAATATTTCAAACACACCCTTATAATATGTCTAAAACTTGTAATATTCTGAAGAAAATCGTGTTTGTTTCACTCGTCTAGCTTTATCCTATGCTAAAATATCTCTATAAATGTAAAACCGTTCGATATGTATATGAATTACTATGTTGTGACTAGTGTCTATATATGCTTCTGGGTAGCTTCTGCAGTCTTTTATTCGATTCCTAAACCGTTGTTTAGCAAAAATGTAATCTATTTGATATTTCCCTATGTATCCTGGCATCTTCCACGCGTAGCATCTTCTAGCCTAATGTCAATATAATGTGTTGATGATGATTAAATTATTTTAGTCATAAAATTCTACCAGCTTATTTCCCATGTCGACTCTTGTGCCTAAACCAAAGAAACCTACTACCGCTGCTTCCCTACCCTCACCTATAATGGCATTAAAATCTCCCATAGCTAGAAGTGAACATGTAAACTTGTATTACTACTGTATTTACCGGTTTAGATTCTAATATAACCACGAGTACTTTTTCGTTCTGTTGTAAGTAGTTTTCTACACAATGTCCTATTTTTTTCCATATTAACTATCCACACACCCGAATTTCCGTCCTCCGATCCTGTACGAGTTATCCCAAAACCTCGGCTCCAAAAATATCTCGCCTCTGGCCACCAAACTTCGCCATTCCCTATTACATCTAATGCTAATCTATCCATTTCAATTTTAAAATTCTCTAGCTTACCTACTTGCTTCATGCTAACATTCCATGCCACAACTCTACATTCGATTTTCGAATGCTCCACCTGAATGTATTACATTGGCCAGGAAACAAGTTCCTTTTTATCTGGAAATTTTGAACATTGTCGAACCCTTGATGTTCCAAACTAGGGATCTTTAACGTGCATAACAACACTCACATATGGGACCTATATTTTACCTTTCATCCGGGACCCTGGACGTAGTAGTCACATGCATAAAAACTAAGCCACGGAGTCGCCCCAAGCCACAATTTACAAGATGTTACCAGTTTTATTTTCTTCTTATTGAGCTTACCGATCACATCCCCCGAAGAGTCCCCTCGTAGAGATATAAATGGAGGAACTATTTTAATTCCTGAATCTCCCCCCCCCCCGAGAATGCCATCATTTTTTAAACATTTTTGGTTTGCTGTGTACTTGGGAGGTAATGTGGTGGCTTCCCGTTGCCTTCCACATGTTAGATTGTCATACCGATGCCTATGGAATCTATCACTCTAAGTACCAAAAGAGCAGCTGTCCTTTTATAGGGTTCTTCACCAAAGACCCCACTAACTTGGTTAAATCTATAATTCGACTCTTTAGCTCACTGAAACACGCATTCCATTCTAGAATTTCTTCAAAATGGTTCGGTGTGCTATAGGGAGAGAGCCTAAAACTAGATGATATTTTTATATTTAATTATCAAAACAAAACACTATAAAAATATGATTACTTTCCAATAGAAAACAAATTCGCAATTTTTCAAGAATCAAGAATCGGAAATATTTGAAGAAACAAAAAATTGGCTATATTTAACAACGTTTTAGTTCACTACGATTCACAGCTTTCGATTCTGTTAACTTGTGATAGTAGTGATTATGGAGTAGGGGCCGTAGCTAGTCAGTTAGTAGACGGCAAAGAGCGTTCCATTTATGTTTGCATCAAGCAGACTGACAAACAGTAATCTTGAAAGAGAAGCATTGGCCTTATTGTTCAGCATTTGTAAGTTCCATAAGTATATTTACAGTCAATACTTCACTTAATTACCTACCATTATATTTGGTCATCATAAAGGTATTCTGATTTATTCATGTCTCGATTTACTAGGTGGGCTATAACCCTTTCAGCATACGATTATGATATAAAATATCATAAAGGACTAATTAATAGTTAATGCTAATGGTTTATCACGGCTTCCATTGGAATCATCTACTGAAGTTCCCAATACATTATATTCTTTTAGTCTTGTGGAAAGGATGCCAATTAGTAGAGCAAATGTTGCATTTACTTCAAAAAAGACACAGTTGTTGCTAAAGCAAAAGATTTCACTCGTTCAGGTTGGCCAAACAAAATTAGGGATCAGGAGTTACAACTATTCTTTAAAAAGAGAAACGAGCTTTCAGTGAAACATAACTGTTTACTGGTAGGGAGTAAAGTAGTCATTCCTGTTTCTCTACAGCAGCAGATCTTGGAATTGTTTCATGAACAACGTGTTAGCATTGTTCGTACTAAAATGTTGATCTGTGGCAATTGTTAGTGGCCTAATATTTGCAAGGATATTGAAGAGTTGATTCTGATTGTGAGATTTATCAGCAAACACAAGATTTCGTGTCAAGGAATCATTGTTCACCAGGGTTACCAGCTGCAATAAATTTCTACAGGGTTCACGTTGACTTTTTAGAAATATCTAACTATAGATTTTTGTTATTGGTTCATAGTAAATCAAATGGATTGATGTGAAGCTAATGCTTAAGAGTACAATATCAAAATGTAACATCCAATGTCTGAACAATATATTTAGTGTCTTTCGACTTCCACAAGAGCTTGTTTCGGACAAGGGTCCACCATTTAATCCAAAAGAATTTGGTACTTTCCTTACTGCAAATGGTATAAACCTTTAAAGGCACCACCTTATTATCCTACCAGCAATAGCGCAGCCGAACGTCAAGTTGACGTGGTTTAAAAAATTTAATTAGAATGTTACACGTTTCTAGTGATAATGCGGTTATTTAAAGTGACATTATAAGCTAAATTACAAATTTTTTTATTCATGCATATAAATACGCCTCCATCAGTGACAGGAATCTCACCTGCCGAAGCTATACTCAAAACTAGGCCACGACAAGATACGATTTACTTAAGCCACATCAATTTTTACATCAAAACTCTAGTAATGGAATTGAAATCACAGTTTCTTAATATAAATTATGAAGTACTAATTAAAAACGAAAAACTAAAATGTGGAGTAAAGGAAACGTGACAGTTCTGAATTACTACATATTTAGTTATGAGTAATAATAAAGTGCGTGTAGTTCATGCAGATTGTATTTGCTTACAACAGGATGTCAGTTCAAATTCAGGTAGCTCTGCTGACATTCCAATCATAATTTCTGAGGCGTCAACAAAACCACCTGTGGAACATGGCACCTCCAGTCAAAGCTCTGTTGATGAGATGGGAATCTTATCCAGTTACTACTTGTAATGCCATCTCTTTAAAGAGTAGTAGTTGTGTATCACCTACTGTAAGGTTCCGCAGAGAAAGTGATCATTCCAAAACCTGATACTATTGTAACCAAATCTGGTGGAATAATCAAACCACCCACAAGGTTGGATCTTTAGAAAGGGGTGCGTTGTTGTGTATTTTTAGATTATTTCATAATTAGTTTTATTAGTAGGCAATGATGTTTAATTGGGAGTGTTGTCCTAGTTACCTAGTATTAAATGATTTGTGAATGTTGTTTATATGAATAGAGTTGCAAACCAGTGTTTAGTTGGATACATATCATCAATGATTATTTAACAATGCATATGCCAGAACACACCAATTCTAAAGGCAACTGTAAACTTACTAACCTGATTTGTAGATTGGACTTCGAAAAAAACTTGCTGTCTACAGACCCGAATTCCACTTTGGCTCCCTGAGTTTTGCATGCAGAATTGACACTATTATTGTTTGTAAATGGCATAGACGAAGAAGTTACTCTGTAGGTTATCCTACCTTCCTACTTTATTAATTTCAGCTATTTGTTTATCAGGAATTATTCTAAACATTGTAATTTAAAAAGTTATATACAAAAAATACATCCTGGTATGTTAATTAGTGTAAAAAATATGTTGAAGGTACCTAGTTGAACTTAGTATCTTTGTAATTTATAGGTTTAAAATGAGATTGCACCAAAGAAAACATTTAAATGTTCGACCATATGCAACAAGTACTGGAAAACATTTTCAAAATAGTCTAACCTATAGAGACATGTGATGAAATTCCATCCTGGTATGTATGATCACTTAAATAATTATTTGTTAAAATGTGCAAAAAAATGTTTTAGATAAAATTTCTGGACCGACTGCGAAAGGCATATTGCCATCAATACAAAGAATGTAAAAATAATTTTTCAAGTATTACGCATTACAGATATCATAAAAAAAAGTTCAGGTTATATTTGTGTCTAAAGCAATTTTGTACAATCACTTCGATGGAAACCACCAATTAAAATTTCATCTAAAATTACATTTTTCAAATGTTGATGAATTTAAACTATGGAAGAATAGCTTTGGAACTGCAAACGCATTCTTTGTATATTGATAAACATGGTTCATATAAAACCTTAAATGATGTTGTAATGACTTACGTTTGCCAACGATATTACATTGCAAAGGGTTCTGGTAAAAGGCATTTAAAAACACAGGGCAGTAAAAAATATATACACAGTATATGTCCGCCTTACAATAAAGCTATTGAAAACACGGTTTATTCACAACATTTTGTAAGAATGTCAAAATTAAATAAACCTACTTTGGAAGAGGCAGATTTGACTGCTATACAGCTTATGAATGTAAATTTTAATGTTACTTTATTATACCTGATATTTAAAAAAAAACTTTTCAACACTCACCTTTTTAATATGTAGTTCAACATTCTACTTGTTAATATAAGCAGATCTAAAATCAATGGAATGGAATATACTATTATCCCTGTATTGTTTTATTTTATCATGGTCATATGTGGTTTGTGATTATGGTATTATCCAGTTTTTAATCTTGAAGACAGAGAAATCGCAAAAAGTTTATATCTACAACAGCAATTATTGTGGCATTATTATCATAGACAGTTTTTGTCTATGATTATTATATACTTATCCACAGATTTATTTAACCAATGAATTATATACTTCTTAATATTTTAAAATTTGCGCCGACGAAGGCGGACAGGATGCGCATGCGAAAATAAAACAGCCGAAAGTAATTCCTGTCTGTAGACATGAGTCCCAAAAAAAAAACCTGTTGGAGCTTGAGAGGAAAGAGCGGTTTGAATTTACGCGCCAAGCAAAAGAAACATGCATAACGAAAACGTACATACGACGCATCTGTGCACACAAATGCGCAATTGGATGTAACGGTAAAGCAAGGTTTATATAACCAATGAAAAGGGCTTTGTGAATGACATGAATACCGTTATTCTGTTTATATCATGTGATTAATGTTGTTTATAGGTTAAGCTAAGCCGTGTTAGGTGTTTAAACAGTAGTTACAAAACAATGTGTTATTGTTAGATGTCATAAACATTTTATTATCAGATGAATGTCTCATTGTTTTAATTTTTGCGATTAGCAAATATTTTGTCTTACGTGAGTGTACAGTATTTTATTCTAATAAAATTGTTGTGCGAGTATTTATTGAAATAGATGTTAATACACTAAAATGAATTCACAACTTATTACACCTAATGGCAAGCTTACACCAAGCCAAACATATATTCAAACGTTATTAGACGAGAATGAACAATTACTTAAACGATTGAAAGGACTTCAAAATCCAATTACAATTCAGGACATGATGCATTTTCTCAGATTGTTACATAGAAATCTGGTGTATCTTGCAGTGTTTTGTAATTACAAGAAATATCTTGATAGCCTGCCTGTAAGTATAGATTTCTTTGTATTTAAATCTTATCATAGTCTGTTGTCCGTTATCTATTTATGAGAATATTTTGTTTAATCACGCAGAGAAAATGTCAAATATCCTACCTTAAAATTCTCAATAACCTGATGCATCTTCCCTTGTATAATAAGCAGATTCATGTTTATCAATAAAAAATAAGGGACAACTCTAAAATGGTAACTTTAGTCTGATGAATAATAAGTAGAAAGCAGAAAACTAAGATCTTGTGCACTGAGAGAGACAGAGCTTTATTAATTATGTCACTGCAATACTCTGTTCTTTAAATGATTCTAAAGTGTAGCCCTACCCCCTGTGTGTAGTATATTGTTCCCTGCGCATTTAAATATTTGTGTTGATGGTTTAAATATATATAAAATACGACTAGATGTTTTATTGTTTTAAATGCATTAAAACTTTAAAGATCTTTATCTTCATCATAATCACTATTGTTTCCACTGAAATAATAAACTGTTTAATAAGGCTGTTCATGATACTATCCATATTACATATATTTTAGCTTGTTTAATAAGAGATCAGATTTTCGCATGCAGATAGTGATAGATGCAGACTGTGCAAATTTCAGGGAAATGTGAAGGTTAGTTCAAAATAGGAAACAATGAGGCTATCTAACCAGGTCTTCAGCCCTGGAACTGGTTAGACGCGTATCCTCAATGTTTCCTATTTTGAACTAACCTTCACATTTCCCTGAAATGCATCTACCACTATCTGCGTGCGAAAGTCTGATCTCAGTCTACCTCTTTTTTCCTATCTCTGCTTGTAATATATCCCGTGCTATTCTCCAGAAATACCTTAGAACGTATCACGTCCTTCTATTTTTCTTATTTTTTTTGTTTTCCATAGATATCTTTATTTCTCTACTATTTCGATAACCTATTTGTTATTAACATTGTCTGTCAATGCTACCATCCTCATACATCTGAAGCACAACATTCCCAAAGGCTTCTATCTCTTTCTGTCTCCTTTTCCTAGTACCCCTATTTCATAGACATACTGTGCTGTGCTCCACACATATGCTTTGAACAATTTTCTTCTTGTTTCTATGTTTGTTGTCTTTGAACATAGCTGCTGTTCTTTCTTGTTTGATGCAGTTCGATCAACTATTGTTTTACAGTTATATACTCTATTTCCGCAATATTCAGCGGTATGTGAAGGGGGAGGCAGCTCCGTGGCATAGCAGTATGTGTGTGACTACTACGCCTAAGATCCTTAGTTCGAATCCCCACATGGTCCGCTTGAAAAATGTTAGGCGAACATTTTTCACAAAAATACACCCTTGTTCGGATGAGAGGTAAAATGGAGGTCCGGTGTGTGTGTGTTGTCATGCACGTTAAAGATTCCTACCTTGCTTGGAACAGCAAGGGTTCGGCAAAATTTCAAATTTTCTAGGTAAAAAAAACTTCTTGGCCAATGTAGTACCTTCGGGTGGAGCAATGGAAAATTACATGTAAGGTATGTTAAGGGGGGTAAACAGCCTTTGGCTGCCAAGTTCCCCCTGCACTTGAACCTTTATCGAATTAATAGTTTTTTCTATATATCCTTTCGCACAATCATTAGTTAAAAATATTTCACAACCAACACCTGTAGTTGTTTATAATAATCATCAGATTTAAGTGCACTTATTTTTTCGTCATTAGGTTTTACATCTTGAAATTGGTTGGACCTGTATCTCAACTTATTTATGTTCTGAGCTAGCATACAAAGTTTTCCGAAATTCTCACAACAACCTATATACATTATATTTGATTTTCCAATGCTCCACCCAAAGGTACTGCATTGGCCAGGAAGCGAGTATTTTTTTACCTGGAAAATTTGGAATTTTGCCGAACCCTTGCTGTTTTAAGCAAGGTAGGGATCTTTAACGTGCATTACAACACTCACACACGGGACCTCCATTTTACCTCTCATCCGAATGAGGGTGTATTTTTGTGAAAAATGCTCGCCTTACATCTTTCAAGCGGACCGTGTCGGGATTTGAAGCCAGGACCTTGGGCATAGTAGTCACACACATACCAAATACGCCACGAAGTCGCCTACAACCTATATACATTACATGTGATTTTCCAATGCTCCACCTGAAGGTACTACATTGGCCAGGAAGCGAGTTTTTTTTACCTGGAAAATTTTGAATTTTGCCGAATTCTTGCTGTTCCAAGCAAGGTAGGGATCTTTAGCGTTAGTGACAACACTCACACACGGGACCTCCATTTTACCTCTCATCCGAACGAGGGTGTATTTTTGCGAAAAATGCTCGCCTAACATTTTTCAAGCGGACCGTGTCGGGATTCGAACCCGGGACCTAGGGCGTAGTAGTCACACACATACCACTACGCCACGGAGCCGCCTCTACAATCTATATACAGCTTGATTCCTTTTCTATTGTTTTCTAATTATATGTCCTATTTCACCGATATTCAGTGGTATGTGAAGGGTATTAAACAGCCTGCGACTGCCAAGGATCCCCAAACACTTAGACATTTGCCGTATTAATAGTTTTCCAGTAAATCCTTTTGCACAATTAACATTAGTTGAGAATATTACATGACCAATACCTGCAATTGTTTATAATAATCGCCATGTTTAAGTATAGTTATGTTTTTCATCATTTGTTTTTTTTCCATCTGGGACTTGTTGGATGCATACCTCCATTGATTTCTATTCTGAGTTAGCCTACACAATTCCCTGAAATTCCCACATCCTACATCTTTCACTATCTGTGTGCAATAGTCTAACCTAGGTCTATCTCCACTTCTCGTTTTCTTATCTCTGCTTCTAATATATTCCGCACTATTCTCTCATGTCTTAGTATGCGGCCTATTTTTTACTGTTTTCCACATATTTCTTTCTTCTCTTATCATTTCTAGCACCTCTTTGTTCTTAACTTTGTCTGTCCATGTTATCTTCATCATACGTCTCTAGCACCACATTTCAAAGGCTTCTATATTTTTCTTGTCTGCTTCTCCTACTGTCCAGCAGAGCCATACAGTGCTGTGCTCCAAACATATGTTTTAAGCAATCTTTTCCTTGTTTCTGTGTTTGTTGTCTTTGAACACAGTAGTTGCTTTTTTTTTGGTTAAATATGGCATGACCTTGAGCTAATCTTTGTTTTATATCTTTTGTGCTTTTCCCACCTTGTGTTATTTGGCTTCCTAGGTAGCAGAAATCCTTAACTTCTTGTAAGTTTTCGTTACCTATTTGTATTCTTGTTTTTGATTTATTTTCCCTTTTTTTGCATACTAGAGCTTTAGTTTTATTTTTGTTAATTTTCATACTGTATCTCCTCTCTGTTAGAGCTGTTTCCATTTCATTAGGAGCAGCGCTTCTAACTCTTCTTTGCTAGATGCTAATACCGCTATATCATTTGCAAATCTAAGCATATCGATCTTTTGTCCCTGCATAGTAATTCCAAATGTCCTCCTGCATTTGACAGTATTCATTGCCTCTTCAATGTAAAAGCTAAAAATTAATGGGGATAAGACACATCCTTGTCTCACCCCTTTCCTAATATTTACTTCTCTACTTTCCTGCTCTAATTCTATTACCGCTGTTTGCTCTTTGTATAAACTATGTACTATCCTTCTATCAAACTTCTTTGTACAATTCTAGTTAATATTTTTGAAACGTATGCTGTCAAACTTATTAGGCGGCTCCGTGGCATAGTGGTATGTGTGTGACTACTACGCCCTAGGTCCCGGGTTCGAATCCCGACACGGTCCGCTTGAAAAATGTTAGGCGAGCATTTTTCGTAAAAATACATCCTCGTTCGGATGAGAGGTAAAATGGAGGTCCCGTGTGTGAGTGTTGTCACGCACGTTAAAGATCCCTACCTTGCTTGGAACAGCAAGGATTCGGCAAAATTCAAAATTTTCCAGGTAAAAAAAAACTCGCTTGCTGGCCAATGTAGTACCTTCGGGTGGAGCATTGGAAAATCACATGTAATGTCAAACTTATTGTTTGGAAATTTTCACATCTATCCGCGCCTCTTTTTTTGGTATAGTTACTATGATGGATATCGCAAGTCATCATTTTCAATCTCTGATTCCAGTTCAAATGCTATTTGTTCCTCTTCTGCTCCTGCATATAAATTTCTTATATATTCTTGCCATCAAATCACTTTCTCTACATTTTCTATAATGACGTTTCATCCCACGTCCCTTATATTTTTGCTATATGGTTTTATATCCCTAAAATTCATTCTAATTAATTTGTATGCTTTGTCTATCTTTCCTATTTCCATCTTAGTTTGTACCTTTTTGCACTTTTCATCAATTCATTGTTCTTTAGCTTTGCTGTATTTACGAATAATTTCCCATTTTATGGCTTTGTATTTCTGTTTTCCTGTTTCGTCTGATCTATTTTTGTATTTTCGTCTTTCTACTATTAAATATAGGATATCCTTTGTTATCCATGGTTTCTTATTTTCTTTTTGTGTATACCCCAGAATATCTCTAGCCGCCATGTGTAAGCTGGATTTAATGTTATTCCATTCTGTTTCTACTTCCTTAGTATCAGAAATTTTTCAGAGATCTTTCAGCAATTTATTTGATTTTTTTTCAAATCGTTTATTAATATTTTTATCTTTTAGCTTCTCAAAGTCAAAGTGCCTTTTTCCGTTTCTTTTTTCAAATTTTTAAATATGAGAGCGGCGTTCATAATTACGATGTGTGGTCAGTGTCTATATTTGCTTCTGGGTAGCTCTTACAATCTTTTATTTGATTCCTAAACCGTTGCCTAACAATAATGTAATCTATTTGATTTCTTTCTAGATCTCCTGGCATCTTTCACGTGTATTGTCTTCTAGCATGATGTTGAAATAATGTATTTGTGATGGTTAAATTGTTCTTGTAGCAAAATTCTACCAGCCTATTTCCCCTGTCATTTCTCGTGCCTAAACCAAATTAACCTACTATCGCTCCTTCCCTACTCTCACCTATCACTGCATTATAATTTCCGTAATTATTAAATTTTTGTCCTTTTATGTATCTTAGTATGCGGTCTATATCTTTGTAGATCACCTCTACCTCTTCCTCATTATAGCTAGAGGTGGGCATGTATACTTGTATTATTACTGTATTTACCAGTTTAGATTCTAATCTAACCATGAGTACTCTATCGTTTTTTGTAAGTAGTTGTGTACACGGTGTCCTATCTTTTTTCTCATAACTATCCCCACATCCGAATTTCCTTCCTCTGATCCTGTATGAATTACCCTGAAGTCTCCACTCCAAAAATCCCCCGCCTCCGGCCAGCGGACTTTGCTGATCCCTACTATGTCTAGTGCTAACCTATCTATTTCAATTTTCAGGTTCTCTAGCTTACCTACTTGCTTCATACTTTTGACAATTCACATTCCGACTTGCAGAATGTTCACGGATCGTTTTTTATACTTTTGGATTATATCCCACGAAATAGTCGCCCTCCCGGAGATCCGAATGGAGGACTATTTTAGTAATAAATAATAATAAATATCATTTATTGGTAAATGTATATACAACACCAAAAGGAAAGGAATTCAGCATTGCTGATTTTAAATTCCCCTGTGTCCTGAATTTAACAAAATGCACCTTAGGCTAGAGAGCCTTTGCCAGTAGTAGCAATATTCTTAATGTTTATGAACTACTGTTTACCACCCTGATTATTTATTAACATTCTTAAGATCTGTTGCTTAAAACTTCTTACATTTACATTGTCAAAGATGGTTTTATGTTTGTTAACTATATGAGGAGCTATATAACCAAAACAAGATTGAAATTTTGATGTTGAGTGAAGTGGTATGCACAGATGATTGGCATTTCTGAAATTCGAAGTGTGAGCGAAGGCTCTGATGCATAACAATTAAAATAAGTAGTTAGGCTTATGTGTGTTGAGAATATTGTAGACAGACTTGCAAAGTTGAAGCTCCAGGCGCTTTTCATATTTCAGTATACCTTTTACATTATAATATAAAGTCACATGTTGAGTACGTTCAACACTGAAACTAAACCTAAATCACACATTTTGAAGTATTTGTATCCTATTCTTTAGATGCACTATTGAAAATTTGTAAAATACCACACAACAGTAGTCCATCTGACTCAACACTAAGCTGTTGCACAATCTCCATTCTAAATTTGGACTTAATAGCTGTTTATATTTGTAAAGTGTGCGCATTTTATAGTAACATAGTCTCATTTTGCATGTAATATGACTTTCAAACGTAAGGTGCCTATCAATGGTCACCCTTAGGTATTTTACGTTATTGACCAACTTAATAATGTTATTTATTTTAATGTCCACTGTACGAATCTCTTCCAATTTTACACCTTTTCTTGAACCAACACACATTGCTATAGTTTTTGATATATTCAGACTCAGACCGTTCTTTTGTATCCATATATCCACTATTGCAAGGATATCATTAAGCTTGTGTACTGTATAGTTGACATATAAAACATCTCTCGCAATATATAGCAGTATGTCATCAGCATATATATGATATTTAACTTGCGGTGGTAAAATTTACGAAAAGTTGACTGTAAATATTGCAAACAACAGTGGGCCTAAAATACTTCCCTGAGGAACCCCTTGCTTTACACTGCGTGTTGTTTATTTGTACCGATTGGCTTCTGTTTTGTAGGTAGCTTTTAAACCAGTCGATAACGTTTTCATTACATCCAATATAGTACAGTTTGGCTAGTAATAGCTGATGATTGATAGTATCAAATGCCTTACTGAAGTCTAAGAAAACCAGATACGTAACATTTGATTCATCAATTACGGAAATAAGATCATTAACTACTTTAGTTAGTGCTGTTGCAGTGCTATAAAGCGTTATTATGGTTTATAGTAAATAGGGGTTCTGTTGATAATTAGGAGGAATTAGTTCGTTTGTTGTGGTTTGAATTTCAGCTGATTAATTATAATGAGCGTCTGATGAAAGAGATTAAGCGTCGTACCCAAGGTTCTGAAGAGACTATGGGAATTCACATTGCCATTATGTTAAATATATTTAATAGATTACTTGAAACTATTTCTGAGGCAGTGCTTTTTTCTCGCGGAATTATGAATTGTATGCGTAATACACCAAGACGATTCGGATACGTTCGATAAACGAGAAGAGGCGAATGAAAAAAACAATAGTTGTGGAAGAAGCAGTCGAGAAGTGGGAAGCGACCGTCGAGTATTGATTTTGTATGTAAAATAATAAATGGAATATATATGTAATTCTTCGCTAGTTTTTGAACGTTTAAAAATTTCACAGTAATAAAGTAAAACAGATCTATAGTTTGTTTCTTTTAGTAAAAAGACGAACTATCACAACTTGGAGTTTTAAAACAAAAAATAATGCGCCCATAATGATTCTTTCTTTAAAGAGCTATCCTATAGAAACCCATTTTGTGTTGAATTAAATCATTATCAGCTACAAACTAAATTCTGTTCCTATCAGTGTTTTATAATCCAATAATCGTACGCTTAAGAGAAAGCTAACATAATAAGGACCAAAATAAACCTGCAAGATTTTAGGTACTATTAACTTTTAGTTAAATAAACGAAAAAACTGAAAGAATACTTTAAATGTACTTGAGTTGAAAAATAAAATCTAACCATAAAGTTCTTTAATTTCAGCTTCCATTTGGTCTTACTCCTATTCCTGAGCATCCCCCAGTGTTCGACTATGAAGTATCATCTCAATTAACATCAGATCAACATTCGCTTAATACACATAGCGGTCCACAACATGGGCATCAACAAGCACAATCACAGAATCGATACATGCCAAGTGGGACTTACCAGCAAACTAGACAAACTTGTCCGTCTACTCAACCTCCTAATTATGCTGCAGCTGTGCAGTCAACCCATGTTCAGTCTTCTAATTCTGGTAGTGCAACCCTACAAAATACTACAGGCAGGACATATTCCTCTGAAAATTCAGGCATTTACCAGTTGCCTTCGTATAATACAATTTTAAATGTGCCTACTCAAAATTATCCGATACAACAAAATTATTTATCTCAACAAGGATATGCTCCGTCTAAAAGTAATCAGCAACCACCACCTTATGGTACGTTTTTGACTTTGCCACCAGGCTATGCTGGTTCTGCATATGCTAATCAACCGAATACTAATACTATTCACTATGGCTTGCCAAACAACAAGCCTACTTCAGCTAATGTAGCTACTGCTATTAAGCCCGCTACTGTGCCATATTCATATTCTCAAAATCCTCAGTTACCTAATACCGGTTCATCTTACAGTTCAGTACACCAATTGAACCAATTTTATCCAGGAGCTCCTTATCCTTCACCAGCATATACTTCACAGCCACAATTAGGCACAATATCGCATAGCTATCAGCATGCACGATCTGTACCTACATTACATAATTCTAATTCTCAAACCAATCAGTTTGGTCGCAATTATTCATCAAACCAATCTTAGAATAAATAAATTGCCGTATAATGTATAATCTTATCCGTATTTCGATGAACAAATAATTATCGCACGAGAATAGTAATTTTGCCTATTACAAGAATTATTTCTTAATTTTTGTAAGACATTTCTCTTCTTCAAATTCATGCATAACTTTTACTTTTTACTTACAGTAGCATATTAAAATGTTGGCAGAAACTTGAAACCGTTCCCATATAAATGTATTTCGAAAAATTTCTATTGAAATGGAGAAAATGCACTAGAGGTTTTGATAAATAAACATGTACTAAATAGAATATTACATATTGGAATGTGTTGTTAATTTAAAGTAAAAGTTGAAATGGTAAATATTTGAAAATGTCAATAAGTTAGCATGCGGTGGGTTGCTACATGATGATTAATGTCAATATTAACAGTTAATAATGTATTCAGAGTAAAAATCTGATAAAACTAATGCAAACTGATTGAAGCTAAAGTGTATTAAGTGTTGTTATTAACCTTCAAAATGTTTAGAAAAAGTAAAAGTAATTTGTATTTTTAAACCTGACAAAACAATAACAGATGGTTTAATCTAGAAAGAATTACAAGAACTGCATTTAAGGAGGTATATAACTGATTTGTCAGATATAGGAATATGATCTTCGTTTTTTACTAATAAAGATTATGTGAAAACTGATGGGAAAAAAATTAAATAATATCGTATTTCTTATTTTATTTTGATATTTTTTTAGTAAAGTCCTATTTATACTTAAACACATTTTTGTCGGTTAATTTGGACTTAATATTCTCATAGTCATGTCAATTTATTTTTATTGTCAAATGTATACCCTTTAAAAATGTTTCAAATTTAGATTTCACTTTATATTTATTACTATGGTTATCTCAGCATAGTTGAACTCAACCCTAGTGAATTTGAACTCTATTTGAATCCCTTTATATCGAACAATCTACTTTGATTTATGTAAACAAATATATAGTTTCATCCATCTTCCAAATGTTTCTTTTGTTCCTGCGGAACGACATACTCACAAAAGTACTAAAGTACTTCATTGCATAGCCAGTAACTAGAATGAAGTCAGCAGCAAGCGTAACTCGATCCACTTTAGCAGTTTATGTCGTCAGTTTAAATCCTTAAACTCAGCTCAACCCATTTGTTGAAGGGACTTGAATTCACTGTTTCGATCAGGTTTGACAAAGTGTTTATATCGATCATTTCAACCTGCTAACTTCGATCATGTTGACTTCGATTAGATTGAGCACATTGAAATAGTAAATAATACCCTTTAATTTATTACATTCATTTAATTTAGCAATTGGTGATGATAAATGTTTACTGAAATAATTGTAGCATATTTTCTCTATTTTAGTAAAAACATTTTAAAGTATATTTATATGTGAAGACTAGGCTATTTACTATAAAACGTTTCCTGTGCAATAGAAAAATGTTAACTTTTTAAATGTGTTAACAATATCATCTAAAGTTTTGATGTCAGGATAATAACTAAAATTATCTTTACTTATATGAAAGTTTGAATAGTTTTGATATAAACATTATATAATAGTATTGCACTTGCCTCTGAAGTGTCAACAAAGTATAGAAGTATATTTTTGATGTACATAATATAAATAAATTTTTTTTTTGTGACGAGGAAAAAATTTGACATTTAATGGTTCTTGACAAGTAACAAAATGTCACTTTTTATGAATTTACTTTTTTCTCCGGCAAAAAAAAATGAGTACTTTTTTCCCGGGTATGTGCAAATAAGTAACCACTCTCAGAATTAAATTGACATATTTGATTACTTTAAAGGTTTCCTTAGCAACGCAAGTCTAACTATCCCTACAAGCATAACAGTCTACTTGTTTGAAACTTCAAATTTGACATCGATTGATTTTTTGCCTTTAATATATTGTAATATTTTTTTCAATATTAAATCATCGTTTTACCTGTTACAAAAAAAAATAGTGTATTATACACAGGTAAAAATGTAAGATTTTAACTCTCGCTTCGCTTGGTAGAGAAACACACCTCGAGCTAAAATCTAGTATTTTTTCCCTTGTATAATAAATAACTACTGTATTATCAAGTTGCTTATACCGTCCCTGTCCAGGTCAAGCAACGTATGCTACATTGAGATAACCTTTTTAGGAGAATAAAAAAACTTAATTATTTGTTTAGAGACCAATTAATAATTATTTTGATTGTTTTATATTTCTTAAGGCACTTACATTTACCTTCAATGTTAATTATATAAAAGTTTTTGATATCAGTTGAAATAAGTGGCGTTTCCGTTATTTTATAATTTCTTTTTAATACTCTGGAGGTTACCATTTTTTATGTTGCAAAACTACTTTAAATATAATTTTATAATAAAGTAAGCACCAAAGATAGGTATAATGCGCAACTTACTTCGTTTTCACATTATTTGTCTAAATAATAATAAATGTCTTTATTGACATACACAAGAAAAGAATAGAAACTCTGTTAACAAAAAACAATCAAAATGCCAAAAGAGGCAAAGTTCAGGTTTAAGTTACCTGCTTTACACTTAACCTAATTTAAACAACAGTAGAATAAGCGAGAACAGAAACATCGCATGTAAATATAAACTAGAGAAATGAAATATTTAAATTCAGCATTGAATTTATTTGTACTACAGTAACATTAAATCGGCATATAATAGAATATCAAAAGAAACGCTTAGCACTCTTTGATCTAAAACAAGCTTTCTTTTAGGTGCCTTTTAAACTGTACCATTGCTAATGTTGTCATTGTATCTTTGAGGGAGTTGTAGCATTCGACAAGATTGTAAACAAAATATCTTTGGAAGATACTGTGTTTATAAACCGGAATTGTCAACATTCCTTTTCTACAAATACTAAGGTTGTAGATATGAGTATGGAAGTATAATTTATTGTATAGGTAACTGGGGTTGTTTAGGAACATTGGTTTTTATGATAGGCATGCAAAGTAAAGATAACAATTATTTTTCATATTAACCCACTAAGCTGAGCAAATTTAACAGAAACATGATCAAATTTTCATAGACCAAAAATAAACCTAACACAAGCATTTTGCACACGTATTCCCTGTTGATTAGTACAGTAGAGACAAGGACCATAAGTGTAATTAAAGTTCGATAGGATCAATGCAGTAGCAAGTATTGTTTTAGTAGAGAAGTTGAGAGAACTCTGATGATTATATAACCTTAAATTGCTATAGGCTTTAATCATACATTGATTAATGTGTTTCTTAAACCTCAGATTTGAGTCAATTATCCAACCAAGGATTTTTGAGTCTTCAGTGACAGGTAGTGAGTAGTTATTAACGATAATATTGACAAAAGGCCAGGTTTTTGTCAAGTACTTTTCGAAGTAACGTCACGGTTAATTTGGAGATGTTGATTTGTAACGAAAATTTATTGGAGCCTGAAGCTAAATTGTTTAGATCTTCATTAATAATGGATATTGCTTCTTGGATATTCGAGGAATGAAATGAGTAATACAGTTGGGTATCATTTGCATATTGGTGCTATTTGCACCTTTTTATGTAAGTAACTAAATTGCTGGTGTAAATAGTGTATAATAACGGTTCTAGTATCGACCTCTGCTGTACTGTATACATCACCTCTCTTAAGGTGGATAATTTGCGAAATACCTTAATCTGCTGAAAACGATTACAAAGAAAGCTGCAAATAATTTCAACTGCATGTGAACTGAAGCCAAAAAATTTTAAAAGTGGTTTGTGATCTAACTACGAATGCCTTAGAATAATCAATTAGAACTAAAACGGTAAGGAGACTATTATCAATAGCAGTGATAATGTCATCGGTGACACTAACAAGAGCCGTTGTACAAATATAGCAACTTCTAAAGCCAGATTGTAAACTAGGTAAGATATAAGTAGTGTGTAGGAACATTCTGATGTCTCTCATGAACCTTTTCGGGGATCTTGGCAAGGACAGGTAAGCTACTAATCAGTCGCAACCAGATACTTGTTTTGTTTTAAGTAATGGTATTACGTGTGCAGTTTTCCAGTATTACCGAAAATATTGACTTCAATGTATATGCGCTAAGTATATTGACATCCTTAAATTAATCTGGAATAGTCGTAATATTAGATTTATTCCAAATCTCCATATCTTTAAGTGTTATTATTATTATTATTGTCTTTATTGAACATTTTCTGAAAATTCATATAAATTTGTACACATAAAATTATTTACAATTTTCACAGAAAAGAACAATCCCAAGAAGTTCAGCTTGCTCTATAAACAGAGCTCACTGCTCTACCACTTAATCCTTGCTAATATAAAATTAAAATTAAGACGTGTGTGAATAAATTAAGAATATTCCAACAATATCAAAACAAAAGTAACATAAAAGCTTTTAAACTAATTTTATTGGC
Organism: Platerodrilus igneus; assembly: GCA_036346225.1. Taxonomy (NCBI): domain Eukaryota; kingdom Metazoa; phylum Arthropoda; class Insecta; order Coleoptera; family Lycidae; genus Platerodrilus; species Platerodrilus igneus. The sequence continues at coordinate 3,086,457 of JARFIW010000500.1, read as the reverse complement.
CAGTATTGTATTTTAATAATAACCTCTTGTTTTTCATATATTTACATTAAAACGGGAATTCCATCAGTTGATTTTTTAGATTCAAGTTTGGAAATACGCTTTTTATATTTGTTGATTATTGATTTAAATTTATTATTTAAGGTATTAGTACTCGATTGTGTTTTGTATTAGATTGGTGTCAATAGGCTGATCATGTTTCTTGACATTGACTTGCATGATAATATCCTTTATCAATTCAACATATTCTTCATTTTGACCTTTAGTAAGAACCATTACGATTAGATTGTACATTTTTTAAAGTGCACACAACAATTAAATAGATAATTATAACATACAAGATTACAACCAATATCAATATTTAAAATGCCAGATTTATTCAGGATGCCAAAATAACTGTAGCTATAGAATAAAGTGAGGTACCTACCTGCACAAAGTTAGTTTGTGATAACAATTGGAATGTAAATAATTATGTGCTCCTCAATACCCTACCAAACATATTCTATGCAAACTGTAATACAAAAGACTAATTCAGCACTGAACAATACAATAATACATTTTAAAAAGCTACAGATTTTTTTATGAAAGTAAAAGTTTAGTTAAAAAAACTTTAAATTAATAAAATTTATCCCACAAATTCAGCTTATTTATCAATATCGGGTAGTAAATCATAACTGATTTGGATCGTGACAGAGATGCGTACTCGGCATGGTGGTCGCTTGGAATTGCTAACAGCACAAAGCTCCATCAAATCTGTATTTTGCAGCTGATATTGATAACAAGGAAATATAACATTTCTTTAGATTTTTATCATTGTCATGGAGAGCAGACTCTTGTTGATCAGCCAAATCATTGATATAACTACATCTCAGTCATGTTTGGATTTTCCGATTCTATTTCAATAATTTGAACTTCTGAATTTGAAGAGACTTGATTTTGACCACTTGATATTTAATTTGGACTCAATTTATTCAACTACTGTTTTGATTTTTGTTTTCTTGTTAATACTGCTCTTAGTTTTGTATTATATTCTATTCTGTTGCTTGTTTTTTAGCAATCGATAGAGATTTTTGGATAGGCATTAAAATTATAGTACCTTAGAACTAGGTGGCTTTGTGACATATTTAGAGGTTTTTATCAATCTTCTAATATATAAATTCAATCAAAAAAATGGGAAATGCATTAGACTTAAAATAACAATATTTGGCTATAGATTTAAAACAAATTTGTTTAAAACTACTTAAAAAGAAGAAAGTATTTTATAAAAAATTTTATCACTATTTGACCCCAGTTGAACTGGGTTGTCTTTGAGACAGTATTCAATTTGTATGAAAGCATAAAGTCAGCATTTCGCTGGGTTGAAATGTAACATAGATTGATACACTTCTATGTTTTGCATATAGAACCTGTCACAAATTCACCATATAGCATGTGACCATGTGGAAGTATCACAATATCCAAATAGAATTTTACTGAAACAAACAAATGTTTTATTTTTTTTAAAATACATTAAACTTTACATAAAAATACAAAAATAGAACACTAAAAATATTAAATTTATAAAATGACAAATGAGAAATGAAAATAAGTAAGTGAATAAATACTAAATAAACTTATCCATTTCAGGAACGCGAAAAATTTCTTGATGCAAAATTTGGATAGGATTATTAATTTTCTGCTGCAGTATATCCGAAAACTCATAGAAAAGTTTGTCCTTTCATGAAAGCTACTTCTAATGTGCACCCCATTTTTTTTCAATGGAACTCATTTAAACTCAGTTTTTTTTTATATTTGTGATGACATAGGGAAACATTTTCTTCATAGCGGATAATGATATAGTTCCATTTCTGCTTTGATGCAATCTTGAACAACTGCAATACGCTCTGATTGTTGACAGTTATATGCTTCATTAAATTTACTCATCGAAAACAAGTTACTTTTTCTGTATGTAAGGGCATCAGAATTTTTGCTTGTTTCAATATTACTTCCTCTGTCCTGTCCTCTTGACAGATTCTCAATTTTGCGCTTATTTTGTGATCGTGGTGGACTCTTTTTGATTGTTGATTGGTACTTGGTACTTATCAGCTAAAAAGTCTACGGCAGTTATGCTTTTTTCAGGACCTATGTGTATTTTCTTATATTTTCAGCGTTTAACTGCAGCCGTTGCCCTCTCTTGCTTTTTCTTCAGTTAAACTAAGCAGCTTTTGCCAAACACTTCTCTCACATCTGGATTGTCCAATATTTCCTGTCTTGCGACTTAATACTTCTGTATGGTTCAAAGGATATAAACCACATTTTTTGAAATCAGCTAGAAGAATTACAACTGTTGGATCATTCAGGATGCCCATTCACATTTTTAATATGGAAGGGTATCGTTCCATACCTACTACCAATTACTGTATCTTTCCATTCGTGCAAAATTCATCTTCAATTTCCTTTCATGGACATAAAAAAGGCAGCAACGAGCGGTTGAAGCAAGTGTGTAGCATTAGGTGACAATGCTATAAAAGATATATTATTAGCATTGCACTGATGAACGTATTACTTCCTGATACAAGTGCAAACTTAAATTGTCGCCAATCAGTATTTTCTTACCTTGCTGTTTTTAAAGTATAGGTAGCATTAAGGTAACAAATCAGTCATAACACTGATAGTCAAACCAGCCAGATTTAGTCCTATTATACTGGACATTATCAAGGCCATTTTCCGTCCAAGTTTGCCATATTTTTTCTATATACAACATATACGGATGTAATATCACCCACTGCATTTCCTGCAAACGTTATTGATGTACAAGCCTTGGTGGCGTTTCGAATTTGCCCTAGGTACATTGTGCCTTGTTGTATAAGTATTTTTGTCATGCAGGGATCGTCCCATAAATCTGTTTTGCCGTAGTTCCATACATTTGATGGAACTACATGTTCTAACTCTCTTTCCAATTATTAAAAATGAATTTACAGTTTTAGAATCGGCTGCAGCTTTTGCAATGCTAATATTGCGGACAATTCGATTAACCAACACTTTTTGTGTCTAACAAGAAATGAAATAATCCATTCTTTTCATGGGAATTAACTGTAAAACACAACTTTTTTCCCCTCTTATCCAAATAGACCTTTACTATGAACAGTGTTATGAGCAGCTACATGGAAACTATGTTGATACAGCAATTATGTCGGCAACGATTGACTGCTCTTCTTCTATGTTTAATGTGGTTTGGCCACCTATTTGTTCTTTTGTTCATAACTTTCTGTAGCAATCTGTATGGTTATGGTTTTTGTTCTAATTTTATGGAGGGCTTCTTGCAATGTTGATTCTGTATAATTCTATTTTGGCACGTTCCAGACTTTCTCATGTATTTTCGTGGCATCACTAGAAAGAAATATAGTTATCATAATTTCAACCCACTTTTTGTTAATTTCAGTATTGGCATGTCACAATTTAAACCTGCATTTTATTGAAATTTTATTTAACATGACGCCACTGATTTAGTAATGGAAACTTGAGGCACCATTACATCTACATCAAATCCTTGAAAGGCTTTAGAGTGCATAGATGAAAATATCACAACAAACTAAAATTTTACAAATATACGTTCTTGAAATAAATTGATAGCAAATCACACATACATTTCTGGCCAATCTACATTCGAGTGATAACAATATGCGGTCAGTTATATCTATTGAACCCTCAAACTTGGGAATATTTGTCAGATTCTTGAAATGCAATCTAGGTAGGTCAACAAATAAATCCTCTGCTTGTTGATAGTCAGGAGAAATATTTGCTTTCGAAGGAATTTCTTCCAAATTCCAGAATTATTTTAATGTGTCATTGAGATAAGATATTCTGTAGATATTAAAAATGAGTGAACTGGTGCGGGTGTGGACTCGGTTCCTAATAAAGCATAACCAAATACTGTATTTATACCTGCTGCATGAACACAATCGCCAGGAATATAATCATCTTTGATAGTATGTGTGAAAACATCTGCCCCTGACAATATATCAATTGGACCCGGCATAAACCATTGTGGATCTGCGAGTTTCAAATTAGTAAATGATTGCCAGGCAGGCAGTGAAATACTTAGCAAATCTGAACAAATGTTAAGTAGAACCATTGCGATGGCCAATAGGTGCAGAAGCTTGTTGAAGAGGCAATCCTAAACGTTTGCGGTAACGATTAGTTATAAAGTGATTGACTTGCCGAGTCACACATTGCTCTTACACGTTGAAAATTATCCCATTTATCTTTAACCTCAAAAACAACAGTAGCTATCAAAACTGTATGATTAGAATATAAATTTTCTAAGCCTCCTGCCTAAGACATTAAAATTTGTGCGGATTGCGAAGAAGTTTTTTCTGCAACATTCTCTGCAAGAGATGTGTTGGAAGCAACATTCAAAAAATGTAACAATGAATTATGTTTAGCCGATTCTCTATTATTTAAAAGAATAAAACCACATCTACTCAGGTTCTTTATTCTTAACATATTCTTAAGCCACACAATTACATACTGTCACAATTACCGTCACCGGTCTCTCTCTATTGACAACTTGTACTCTAAACTATATAACTTAAGAGTGACCAATCTGATTACATAACATCCTCCTTTCTAACAAACAAGTTATATATATTTTTTACAGATTTAATCTACTGGGTGGTTGTACTACGACCAAACCTAGTAGTGTATGCCTTGTTTGATGGTACCAATTGTTTGAACTCATCCTGTACATTGTTACTTATATTCTTAGTATCTGGTTGATTAGTAGAAATACAATTATACCAGTGATTGTTGTCTGTACCATCTAAACTTACATTAGTATCATCACCTGTGCTATACATATCTAACTTATTATAAGACGGGCGAATATCAATCGTATTTCTTCTCTTTACCTTACCCGTTTCATCAACTAAATTATAAGATCGTGGTGTTTTGTCAAATTTAGAGACAATCCGTGCAGGTTTCAAATTTTCTTTTGTGGTCCCTAAATACTACATTATCATGGTTATTGTAACAAACACCCTTTTAGCATGTCTATTGTAATAATATTCATTTCTTTTTGTTTTCAAAAGAAAATCTTTAAAATTGTTAATTACTTTGGGTTTCAATGAATTATTTAAGACTGGTATAATCGATCTTGTTGCGACTCATTAATAATTGAGCAGGTGAAAATTTTGATCCTAACACTGGTGTGTTTCGGTATTCTAAGAGCATTTTTCTTTTTCACAATTTGCTTCTTCGGATTTTTTAAGAATTTTCTTACAAATTCCTACAGCCTTTTCAGCTAAACCATTACTTTTTGGATACACTGGTGAAGATGTAATTATTTGAAAATTCCATGATTTTGCAAAATTTCTCATTGAATATGAATTAAATGGCATATTGTCAGCAATCATTATAAGTGGAATACCATGAATTGAAAATATTACTTTACACGCCTTAATAATTTCAACAGAGTCTTTACTAGACAGTTTCACTAATTCTATCCATTTTGAATAGTAGTCCATCATCACCAAATAATTTTTATTTCCAAGTTCTAATATATCACATCCTACTTTTTGAAAAGGTAGATCGGGTAGTTCGTGACTAATTAATGGTTCTTTGATATTACTAGCATTGAATTTTCACAGACCCTACATACTTTAATATATTCTTCTATTTCTTTGTTTATGTTTTGCCAATATAATAATGATTGCGCTCTGGCTTTTGTTTTAAAATGCCTTGATGTGACTCATGAAGTGATTCTAACATTTCCTTTTTAATGAAGAAGGAACAACTACTCTATGATCAAAAAACTAGACCATCTACTACAGATATCTTGTCCCTAACATTGTAAAAATTTAAGTTCATTTTTATTTGATGTTTCTGTGGCCATCCATTTTGTGAAATTTAATAATTTCGCCTAGCACCTCGTCTTTTAACGTTTCATGTACAAAATTCGAACGTCGTTCGTCACTCATATTTATAGAATGAACAACATCATTAGCATCCAAATCAATCGGCTCTTTATTATCACTACAAATTTTTGGGTGAGCTCTTGATATGGCATCGGCAATTAAATTATTTTTCCTTTAACATATTCAACTGTTATTTCATATTTTGATAATTTTAGTTTTATACATTGTAACCTACGGAGGGTATATTATTTATATCTTTTTCATAATATTTACTAATGGTAAATGATCAGTTTGAATCACAACTTTCCTACCGTAAATATATTGGTGAAACTTTTACATGCAAATAAAATTGCCAAAATTCTTTTCAATTATCCCATAATTTAATTCAGTTTGTGTTAAACATTTTGAACCGTAGCAAATAGGCTTATTATCTTGTAACATAACACAAGCTACAGAAGTGTTATTACTATCTGTTTGAATTACAATAGGTTTTTATTATCAAAATTTTGTAGAACTGGGTAATTGGTTATAGTCTCTTTTAACTTATTTATGGCATCTGAATGAGATTGATTCCATACAAATTCATTTTTCTTTCTTAAAAGCTGTCTTAATGGTTCAGTTAAATTTGCAAATTGCTTAATGAAATTTCTCAAGTACCCAACTAATCCTAAAAATCTTTGTAATTCACTTACATTTGCTGGCATACTATACTCTAAAATTGTTTTAATTCTATTTTCATCTGGCTTCATTTTGCCTTTTTCAAAATATGCCCTAGATACTTTACAGACTCAACTTGAAACTGAAATTTACTCTCATTAAACTTAATATTATATTTAGAAGCTCTTTCTAATAATTTAATAAGAATTTCGTTATGCTCTTCTATAGAATCAGCAAAATTAAAATATCATCGATATAAATGAAAATTCCTTTTATATCTCCAAACATAGTAGTGTTAAACTTTTGAAAGACTTCTGCGGAATAGGAAAGACCAAACGCTAACCTGTTGTACTTGTAAGTACCATATATTGTTCCAAAAGTACATAACTTTGAACTTTTTTCATCTAACGGATTTGCAAAAATCCGTCTTTGAGATCTAAAACCGAGAAATACTTTGCATCACCTATTTTTGCAGCTAAATCAGCTACTGTAGGTATTAAACAGTAATCCTTAATTATATATTTATTTAATTCTACTGGATCAAGACATATCCGTAACGTCTTGTTTGGTTTTCAACTACTACCAATTGATTAACCCATTCTGAAGTTTCATCTGTTTTACAATTATCCCTAAACTTTCTAATCTATCTAATTCTTTCTTTAAACGATCTCTCAAGTATATCCGAAAACTCATAGAAAAGTTTGTCCTTTCATGAAAGCTACTTCTAATGTGCACCCCATTTTTTCAATGGAACTCATTTAAACTCAGTTTTTTTATATTTGTGATGACATAGGAAACATTTTCTTCATAGCGGATAATGATATAGTTCCATTTCTGCTTTGATGCAATCTTGAACAACTGCAATACGCTCTGATTGTTGACAGTTATATGCTTCATTAAATTTACTCATCGAAAACAAGTTACTTTTTCTGTATGTAAGGGCATCAGAATTTTTGCTTGTTTCAATATTACTTCCTCTGTCCTGTCCTCTTGACAGATTCTCAATTTTGCGCTTATTTTGTGATCGTGGTGGACTCTTTTGATTGTTGATTGGTACTTGGTACTTATCAGCTAAAAAGTCTGCGGCAGTTATGCTTTTTTCAGGGACTATGTGTATTTTCTTATATTTCCAGCGTTTAACTGCAGCCGTTGCCCTCTCTTGCTTTTTCTTCAGTTAAACTAAGCAGCTTTTGCCAAACACTTCTCTCACATCTGGATTGTCCAATATTTCCTGTCTTGCGACTTAATACTTCTGTATGGTTCAAAGGATATAAACCACATTTTTTGAAATCAGCTAGAAGAATTACAACTGTTGGATCATTCAGGATGACCATTCACATTTTTAATATGGAAGGGTATCGTTCCATACCTACTACCAATTACTGTATCTTTCCATTCGTGCAAAATTCATCTTCAATTTCCTTTCATGGACATAAAAAAGGCAGCAACGAGCGGTTGAAGCAAGTGTGTAGCATTAGGTGACAATGCTATAAAAGATATATTATTAGCATTGCACTGATGAACGTATTACTTCCTGATACAAGTGCAAACTTAAATTGTCGCCAATCAGTATTTTCTTACCTTGCTGTTTTTAAAGTATAGGTAGCATTAAGGTAACAAATCAGTCATAACACTGATAGTCAAACCAGCCAGATTTAGTCCTATTATACTGGACATTATCAAGGCCATTTTCCGTCCAAGTTTGCCATATTTTTTCTATATACAACATATACGGATGTAATATCACCCACTGCATTTCCTGCAAACATTATTGATGTACAAGCCTTGGTGGCGTTCGAATTTGCCCTAGGTACATTGTGCCTTGTTGTATAAGTATTTTTGTCATGCAGGGATCGTCCCATAAATCTGTTTTGCCGTAGTTCCATACATTTGATGGAACTACATGTTCTAACTCTCTTCCAATTATTAAAATGAATTTACAGTTTTAGAATCGGCTGCAGCTTTTGCAATGCTAATATTGCGGACAATTCGATTAACCAACACTTTTTGTGTCTAACAAGAAATGAAATAATCCATTCTTTTCATGGGAATTAACTGTAAAACACAACTTTTTTCCCCTCTTATCCAAATAGACCTTTACTATGAACAGTGTTATGAGCAGCTACATGGAAACTATGTTGATACAGCAATTATGTCGGCAACGATTGACTGCTCTTCTTCTATGTTTAATGTGGTTTGGCCACCTATTTGTTCTTTTGTTCATAACTTTCTGTAGCAATCTGTATGGTTATGGTTTTTGTTCTAATTTTATGGAGGGCTTCTTGCAATGTTGATTCTGTATAATTCTATTTTGGCACGTTCCAGACTTTCTCATGTATTTTCGTGGCATCACTAGAAAGAAATATAGTTATCATAATTTCAACCCACTTTTTGTTAATTTCAGTATTGGCATGTCACAATTTAAACCTGCATTTTATTGAAATTTTATTTAACATGACGCCACTGATTTAGTAATGGAAACTTGAGGCACCATTACATCTACATCAAATCCTTGAAAGGCTTTAGAGTGCATAGATGAAAATATCACAACAAACTAAAATTTTACAAATATACGTTCTTGAAATAAATTGATAGCAAATCACACATACATTTCTGGCCAATCTGCATTCGAGTGATAACAATATGCGGTCAGTTATATCTATTGAACCCTCAAACTTGGGAATATTTGTCAGATTCTTGAAATGCAATCTAGGTAGGTCAACAAATAAATCCTCTGCTTGTTGATAGTCAGGAGAAATATTTGCTTTCGAAGGAATTTCTTCCAAATTCCAGAATTATTTTAATGTGTCATTGAGATAAGATATTCTGTAGATATTAAAAATGAGTGAACTGGTGCGGGTGTGGACTCGGTTCCTAATAAAGCATAACCAAATACTGTATTTATACCTGCTGCATGAACACAATCGCCAGGAATATAATCATCTTTGATAGTATGTGTGAAAACATCTGCCCTGACAATATATCAATTGGACCCGGCATAAACCATTGTGTTAAACTTTTGAAAGACTTCTGGAATAGGAAAGACCAAACGCTAACCTGTTGTACTTGTAAGTACCATATATTGTTCCAAAAGTACATAACTTTGAACTTTTTTCATCTAACGGATTTGCAAAAATCCGTCTTTGAGATCTAAAACCGAGAAATACTTTGCATCACCTATTTTTGCAGCTAAATCAGCTAATGTAGGTATTAAACAGTAATCCTTAATTATATATTTATTTAATTCTACTGGATCAAGACATATCCGTAACGTCTTGTTTGGTTTTCAACTACTACCAATTGATTAACCCATTCTGAAGTTTCATCTGTTTTTACAATTATCCCTAAACTTTCTAATCTATCTAATTCTTTCTTTAAACGATCTCTCAAATTTATAGGAATTCTTCGAGGGGGACATGATTTTGTTAAATAACCTTCTTTTAATTTAATACTATACTTATTTGGAAAACATCCTATACCTAGAAAAACATTTTTATACTCATTAATCACAGAGTTCTTTGACAACTCTTTTTACCAACTGAATTTCTTTTCTTTCAATTAAATTGAGTTTTTACAGCATTCTAAACCTAATAAGGGTTTGGCTTTATGTGGAACTATCACAAACACCTCATTAACATTTCTATTGTTAACCTTTAAATTTAATTTTGTGCAACCGATTGTTTCTAAATTTGAACCACCATACGTTTCTAAATTTAATCTACAATCATATATCTCTAACTCTTTGCCTAAATAGTCTATCAATAAATTTGCTGTATCAATAGGTAAAATATTTACCTCACTGCCTGAATCAAGCTTAAAATTAATATCAACACCTTCAACATTAATAGTTTGTGTCCAACTTAACATACATATTGCTTTGTTATTGATTGTATCACAAAATAATTTACCTGTTCATCGCTACCTTGAGTTTCAATCGCATTTATTTTGTTCCAACAACAAAACTAAAATGATTGAATTTTCCACAATTATTACATTTTTTCCTTGAGCTGGACATTTACCTTTATAAAAATGCTTTAGCCCACATGCTTTACATTTATTTATTTGCTCTTGGCCCCTAACCTGAAAATTACTGTTATTATTGTGTTGAAACTTATTATTATAATAATGTTGCGGTTTTCTTGGAACCATATTACTCCTTTCAGTATAGTTATTTCCATTCTGTTTGGGTTTTGCACCAACATTTCTTTTTATTACGTCCACCGCTTCTTTTTTCATATCACGTAGTTGACTTCGCTGAAGTTCTGCTAACCGGAAACTTTCTACTGCTGCTGCTAATGTAATTTCACCTTTACGTATGATACGATCTTGGGTTTCCTTGTCATTTGATGCTAATACAATTTTATCACGTAGCATTTCATCTTTATCACTAAATTCACAATCACTAATTAGTTTCTTGACATCCGTATAAAATAAATCAAAACTTTCTAGTTCTACCTGAGCCCTTTTATAAAATAAATATCGAGCATGCAAAATATTTTTCTTGGGATTGCAATATTCTTGAAAAGCTGCTACTACCTTATCGATGTTTTTGCATCTTTCGTATTCTTATAATTGAAAGTATTATGTACTTCAACTGCTTCTTGCCCAATTAAATTTAATAACATAGCAACCTGTCTTTGCGGCGGCAATTGGTTATGTCGTAGCTTCCATATAAATGTTATATGCTTGTTTAAACTTTTCCAGTTTTCTGCAAGGTTACCGGTTAATTGTAGCGGAATTGGTACATTAAAATTAGCTATTTGCATTGCCATTGTTAATATAAAATTTTTGTAACCACGAGGTTAACATAACCTATAAATTCTAGACTTCAGGATTCTTGTTGGTTTTCACTAATACAGTTTCTGGTTTCTAATTAGACCTATATTCGCAGCGCCATGTTATATACCCGATTCTCTATTATTTAAAAGAATAAAACCACATCTACTCAGGTTCTTTATTCTTAACATATTCTTTAGCCACACAATTACATACTGTCACAATTACCGTCACCGGTCTCTCTCTATTGACAACTTGTACTCTAAACTATATAACTTAAGAGTGACCAATCTGATTACATAACAGCGCCTACAGGTGGACTTCGACTTACATGCGTTTAACAAATGCGACAGACTAAGACAATTGATGCACAAACATGCTGATTTTATAATTGTAAAGCGTGCGGTTGTAGGCAATTGTAAAAAAGACCCTTGTTTATAAATGGAATGGGTTATGGCCTTGCAATGGGCACATTTTGATTTTGGAGCTCCACTGTCAGTAGAAGCTAAAAATACTTGAGGACGATCTTTAATATTTGGCCTATATAAAGATTTACTAGTTGTATTACTAGTACTGGAAGCACTAGTCAAAGAATTATTTTCTATTTCACGACATATGTCATAAAAAATGCCTCGTTTTCAAAAGTAGGAAATTCCACATCTGTGAATTTAATTTCAAAAGCTATGCGAGTAGTATTGTCTACCCTTTGTATTTACCAATTAAAAAGTGTAAATTCTCAAAAATCTATGTCTTTATACTGCAAAAGTGCAGCTGAAAGTGTTTAGCAAATTTCGCACTGATTGAACTGAACCATTGTTGCATTTTGGTGTGTTAAAAATTGATTGCCAATATATGGTTCCTAAAACACATTCATTTTGATATCTGGACAAGAGAGTCTTATATGCGATAAAATAATTATCGGTAGTCAAAGGCAAATGCTTGACAGACAAAGGCTCCTTAGACAAGGAGCGATTAAATATTGGAATTTAGCCATGGGCGATAAACTTTCATTATTGTGTATAAGTGCGTTGAATAAATTTATATATGGAGGCCACTCGCTATGCACACCTGAAAAACGAACCAATTCAATTTTAGGCAGTCTTACATTATTATTAGGAGTTGGAGCTTCCAAAGCCACTTATACGGAATTAAAACGTGAAACTGTCGCATTTGTTTCCGCCATTTGAGTTTGAACTGGATTCTGTAAATCTTGTTTCTGTAGACTAAGATTTATGATCATATACACTGCTTTTAATTCACAAAAGAGCAGATCAATTCCAAATATATATTACAGAAGTCAGTTCAAACATCAGATGATTCATCGATTATCATATTACGATTAATAGACTGAAAGTCATCATACAATTTTGTTACGATTTCAAAGGCAGCCATAACTTGAGACGATTTTGCATATGTTCAATATTGTTTTATAATGCTACAAAGGTGTTTAGACGCACACCAGTTTGTCTGGCAATAATCACTGATTTATCTAATGTATAGTTCATTATTACGTTTCAATAACAAAGTTGTGAAGTTGAAACAATACTACATGTTGCGGGTATTTTAATGCAAAAGCTTCACTAGAAACGAATCAAAATAAAATGCATGTGCTAAAGCAACATGAACAAAATTCACCTCTCAGCATTTATAAAATTATTGCTAAACTTCGAAAGTTTTCAGTATTTGAACAAAGCTAACAAAAGATGCGATACGGCTTGAAACTAGCAAACTCGGTTACTACCTGCAAATTCCCCGAAAGGGTTTACAAAATTCTTGCTACCTAGCTGTAAATAACACATGCAAGGGTTTGCAAATTAACTAGATTTGGAAACGTTATTTTACTAAATACGAACACGGAATTTGTGTAGATATACATGATGTTCATTTAAAAGCCAAATTCTGTGCATGATTAAAAATTATCACACTAATTAATTAGCTCTCCACGAAACGTATTCATTATATAAGAAGTGTGATTGAATATAATGTGGAGTTTGAATAATATACACATGTTTATTGGAGGACAAAATGACATGTTTATGAATGATGAAGCAAAAGTTCCATTAAGTACCTAATGAAACTTTGTTTGAGAACGTAACTGTGATTGTTTTAAAAGTGCTTGTAAACACTAAGTATTTTGAATGTTTTTAAAGAATGATAAGCATAAACAGTACCATTCCATCTGTCACTTAATACCCTATTGGCTATTAATACGGTAAGGTATTAATTTTGTACTGATACATTATTTATTGATGTGTCCTTGATAGAAATTATTATATACACAAATTCACTATGTCTTGGAATTGCCATATCCATACACTTCATTTAAATCTTTATTGAATATTTGTTCATTGTGTTTATCAGTTAGTGTATTGATAAATCATTTTGTATTTCAAAATTCTTAAGTTGTAATTGTCTAACATTAAACTTTATTTTAATAATTTTTAATTATAATGTTCAAATAGTTTACTACTTTTATGCGAGTTTGCTCAATGATATTTTAACAATTGCTTAATATGAATTTGTACTGTAATATATATTTGCTTTAAAATTAGTATTTTAAATATTTTTACGAATCCTTTCTAACCTGCACTTAATTTATGACATTTTAATTACGGTTTTACTATTTTGTATATAAATTTTGCTTTAAATTTATGGGTTGATACGTCAATATATTCTAGGTGAATCTTTTACATGTTAAAATCTTTATAACATTTTATGATTCTCGCTTTTCCATGCTATTATATCGAAACTCTTTGCTTTAACGATCTTTTATAGTCAAATTAAACTAATTATAACATTTTTTATTTTGTTCAAAACGTTTGCCTTTTACTGTGATCACTCAATGTATTTTTAATTAGATTTTATATACAATTTATTTGCTTCCTTAAACAAGATTATTTTATTACTAACTTAATATAAACATTTTAATTAATTTTGTTATCTTTTATGGATACTGATTTTGCTTAATTTAACTTGTTGGATCCGTCAATTATTTTATTATACTGTGATTACCTTACTTAATTTTTGACCTTACCATAACCGTTAGGTTTCTTACAATATTTTAATCTAATCAAACATTGATTTTGCTTTGGTTTACTACATTTTACCCTCATGCTTTTTGTCTTTTATTTTTTTAGACTTTTAATACGTTTTTGCTAGCCTATTAAAAGTCCAAAAAATTAAAAAGCAAGGGGGGAGGAGCACAATAAATGTTTGATAAGATTAAAATATTGTGAAAAACCTAACAGTGATTATGATAAGGCCATACAAAAATTAAGTAAGGTAAAATCACAGTATAATAAAATAATCTCCACATGAAAAAAACCTATTAAAAGTCTAAAAATATAAATAGCATCTGATAAAATACAGTAGTCAACCTAAAACAAAATACATGTTTGATAAGATTAGAATATTGTAAAAAAAACCAACAACCTATTACTGATAAGGCTGATATACAAAAACTGATTAAGGTATATGGCAGTATAATAAAATAATCTCCACACCATAGCAGAAAGGTATTAAAAATCTAATAAAAAAAATCCATCCATGAAAAAGGCAGGCAACCAAAACAAAAAAATGTTTAGATAAGATTAGAAAAGGAAACAAGAGTCGTTAATGTAGGGAAAGGAGATATTAAATATTAGTAATACTAAACTAAAACATTCACCTTATTGACGTGGTTTAACACAGTTAAATTTAAGCAAAATCATTAATAAAAGATATATAAAATTAATTAAAAATGTACAATATATGTGGGTTAGAGGTTTCATACTTATCTAAATTGGTTTTCGTTTAAGGTAAGCAAATCTATATAATATGAATGACTGAAACGTTTGGGGCATGCAATAGAAATACGTTTAATTTAACTTAAACCCAAGAACTTGAAATAGACTTATGATAAAGTGAAGGTCAAGAATAAAAAGTGTTTGTTCAATATATATTGTTTTTTTATTAGTAACATATATTTTTTGTTTAATGGTTTAACTAGCTTGTAAGTGTTTCTTTTGTAAGTTTGTTATTCTATTGTCAACAATCTCATTCAATATAAAATTGTTTGAATTGTAATATTTAAAAATGTTTACTGGATTTTGTTACGTATAAGCAAAGTTTTACATTAACTTTCAGACAGGTTTTAAGGTAAAGAATTTGCAGCTTGCAATATTTTTCCTAGTCTTCAGTGTGATGCTAGTGGTTGTTTTAATACCTGATAAGTGCCAGTTAACTGTAGTGAACAGCTTGTGTATTATTATTTACTATACATACATTAATAAATTAATGTATTTAACATGTTATATTTGTATTTAATTTGAATCAAAATATATATAAAAAATGCCACCATAAAAAGTAAAATAGTAAAAATTTATAATATACATCTTGAAATTAAAAAGGTCCTTAGTTCAGCTACAATGCTAATTTCCAAGCCGTGATTGTAGTTTCTATTGGTATTTATCAATGCAATATATGTTATTAGTGTTTTGATTATATATTTTGGCTTAGTATATATTTTTTGATTAAACTTTGTTAGTTTTAATGTTTTATACCATTTTTTTATAATCACATAAGTTTACTGTTTTTGTTGATATAGTTATGTTCATCGTGAACATTGTTCATTTAGATCTCATGGTCTGAATTATATAATGTTTAATCATATTTACTACTGTTTGTTATAATGTTTTGTAAACACATTAATGATATTTGAAATAAAATGTTTAAATGTACAAATGAAGAGCATTATTCCAAAACTAAGGAGATTTTATTTATTTATTTATTCACATATACGGATTACACCTTTAATATTGATAAATAATGCTATAAGTGCTATAAATAATTCAAAATATTAAAAATATTATAAAATGTATGTCAAATTCGTAAAATACTTACAAAAACTAGTGAAGCTCACTGTGGGTTTCTAAACAGCCCATTATACTCCCTTTTAAATTCTGATTGTGAAATTCCTATTACCCTATAATCATGCGCATTAGCAGACCTAACCATCCTAGCTAGGGGGCAGAAATAAGTATAATTAACTGTATGATAGGGCACAAAAAATAATGATGTATCTCTGGTATTACGCAGTGGTATCCTAAGACTAAACAGGCTAAGTAATTCGGAACAATCAATATCTCCTGCCAAAACTTTATACAAAACCAGAAGGTCATTATAATCACGTAGGGTTTCCAGAGGTGGTAATTGCAAAGCCTGGCGAATGAGGTCATAATCACAATTAAATTTACTGAATACTGTTCCAGCACAAAATCTTAGGAACCTATTCTACACCGCTTCAAGAGTTCGAATGTGTACATTATAATGGGGAGATCAGATCGAGAGGCATACATAAGTATACTCCGAACGTAACACAAATACAATTTTCTAATCGCTATCACTGAAAGGTCATGTGCATGCCTTGAAATAAATCCTAATGCTCCTAGAGATTTTGAAGTAATAGTATTAATATGAGGAACAAAAGATACCTTGCTATCAAAATAAACACCCAGATCGCGTACTGTATCAACACTTTTCAAATGTGCTCCATTGATAGAGTATACATACATAATGGGGTTTCTAGAAGATTAGAAAGTTATACTGCAGCATTTGGAAATATTAAGAAACATCCCATTATTCTCACACCAATTATAAAATGAATCGAGTTCTTTCTGAAGCTCATGACAATCAGATTCACTCCCAACTACTCTGAACAATTTACAATCATCAGCAAATAGTAAGAAATTGCTGCCGGGAAGAAACAAGCCAATGTCATTTACAAATAAGTTAAATAGCAGGGGTCCTAAGTGTGACCCCTGAGGCACTCCAGATAAAACTTCCATAGGTGCTGAAATAAAATTTTTAATCTTTACCGACTGTGACCTGCCACTGAGATAACTCTTTAGCCATTCAAGTGAGTAATGTGGAAATCCTATAGCTTTCAATTTTCCTAACAATATGGAATGGTTGATTTTATCGAAAGCTTTAGAGAAATCTGTATGTATTGATTCAACCTGCAACCCATTCTCCAAAGCAGTGGTAATTGTGTTTTGATAGACAAGTATGTTAGAAACTGTCGATCTTTTCTGAGTGAACCCATGCTGGTTATCACATATTAATTTACAACAATACCAATTTAAGTACACAATTAGTAACGTTTCAAGTAGTTTAGGTATAGAAGACAACAGACATATTGGCCGGTAGTTTCTAATATCCTCTTTATTGCCACTTTTAAAACAGGTATGACATAGCTTGTACTCCACATCGATGGAAATTTTTGAAGTTTAAATGTCAAGTTAAATAGGCATTGAAGCGGTTTACACAAAGTAAATATACACCTCTTTAGAAAAATAGGTGGAATCCCATCAGGACCCGTTGACAACCTATCAGGAAGGGATTTGATACCATTGAATACCTCCTTCAAGCAAAATTGTATAAATGGGATATCAACTTGTGAATCGGTCATAGAGAGATTAGTATCGAAAGCCATGGGGGTATCATTATAGTTTCCTACAAAGTGAGAAGCGAAGAGATTGGCAATATCATCGCCATTATTAGCAGTAATATCATCAAGAAACAAGCTCTCAGGTAAATGTTCCCCTTTTAAACTATTAACATAACCCCAGAATTGTTTTGGATTAGAACAAATCCCTTTATTTACATTAGACATATAAGTAAGATAACTGCGTTTTGTAGCCTGTTTATAAAGGTAACGTAAATTACTAAAACGTACATAATCAATCTGGGAACGGGTTTCCTTAAATATAGCATGTGCTCTCTTCTTCTCATGTATTAATGATATCAAGTCCCTGGAAAACCATCTGGGAAAGGTAGATAATCTACGGATGATTACTGGTACAAATCTAACAATGGCAACAATGATTGTTTCATAAAAAGTCCTAACAGACTCGTCAATATCCAAATTATTCAGGAGAGAATCCCATGCAATTTGCCCAAAATATTCATTTAATGCGATATCATCAGCATTTCTAAAATCTCTATACGTTTCATTGAATTGTAAGGTTCTACACTTAGTAGTAAGAGATAGTTCGCATTCGAGAGCCTTGTGGTGGTAATTGTTGGGCAAAAGACAATCGTTAGCAAGCGACACATCTATTGAGTTAGATACGTTAGCAAAAAATTAGGTCTAGAAATACATTGTGGTCATTAGGTATATTATTAAATTGTTTAAACCCCAAGAAATTGAAGTATTCTGTCACCTCAGTAGCTGGGTACCCCGGTTGGCAGTGTACTAATAATTCATCACGAGATTTTAATACTGCGGCTGGTAAGTTATAATCTCCAAAAATAAAGAAGGAAGAAGCAGGATACTTATCAACTACCGAGCAGTGGTAAATATACACCTCTGACGAGGATCCTGGAGGAATGTAAACACCACCCAGAACAAAATTAAATTTACCTTCCCAGAATTCGATAAACAAGTGCTCAACATTCAAGACTGTAGTAGAAATGGTTTTGACTACAAACGGTAAGTCTTTCTTGGTGGCAATAAGAACTCCACCACCACGTTCTTTGGTACTGGTTAGATAGGAACGATTCACTCGGTAGATTTCATAGTTAGAAAGTCGCAATTCTGCATTAGAAAAATCTTCATGCAGCCAAGTTTCTGTTAACACAATCACGTCATATTGGCAAACAAGAGCCGATAGAGCAAATTCAACAAATCTAGTACGCATACGTCCAACATTTTGGTAATAAACTGAGAGTGAGTAAGGAGTCGTGGATTTATTATTATTTAGTTTTTTGGGACATTTTTGACCACACTAGGTACTCCCTGTTTATGAATAATTCTTAGATTTAGTTCCCCATGCTTATAACGTTCCTTAAGTTCTTTAAGAGCAGATGCATATTGTTGCCTTTGTATATGTGTCAGATCCTGACTGACTGAATAACCATAGTTAGTGATGGCTCTTTTGGCTTTAAGTACTTGACCAACTCTACCAGAGCTACATAAAGTAACCTTCAAAGGACGAGGCTTATCACCAGCAACCTTTCCAAGGCGTATAACATTGATGAAATCACTTGACTGCACACCAGCAGCCTCCAAAATTTTAGATGCAATTTTATTATCATGTGAAATTTTCTCAGCTATTTGTGAAGATTTAGATTCACTTGCGTTAAAAACCATAAAATTGCAGGCACGCACTGTTCTCTCATGAACCTCTTTGTATATAGTTTCACTATTACTTGTACTGTCGTTATTTAAATCCATAGAATTCTTTTCTTGCTGTAGGACTGCCAAACTGCTGTTTTAAATTATCTAATTCTTTTTCCAGAGCAGTAAGCTTTTTCAATAACAGAGGAGCTTTTAATACTGTGGTTCTGAAATCCTCGCAAAAGAAAATAATTAATCTTTGAGATTTGAGTTGAATCGCTCTAACTTCGGTAACATTTAAAATAGAGCATTTTTTGATAGCATGAAATGTTGATCCACAACTATCGCAGCAGATGTAATTTTCATCATCTAGAATTTTTAAATTGCAAAAGTTGCAAGCCTCAAACATTTTTAGATTAATTAAAATTGAAAGTCTTCCTAGATCTTGTACTGCACAATTAAGAATTAGTACCTTAACATGTGTTCTCAATAGTTAGATATTTGTAGTAGTTATCTATTAAATTTATTAAATATGTTGATATCAGTTGTATTTGAACATATGTCATGCCTCAACAGATAAATACAGGAAAATTACTATAAAACAGCTTACAACTTCTGTTTAATGGATCCCTGATACCACTTAGATTGATCATTTCATAGCCCAGATTATACTGAGCAGACAGGTATAATTTTACAGAAAATATGTCCAAAAATAACCATTCAAATTAATTAAATCCACAGAGCTGTTAAAAACACACTGTTTATATTAAATACTTCAACTAAAAAGCACACTAATATGATTATCTAACAGCTGAAAATGTCTTGAACCATAATGTTATTATAAGTTTTAAAAAGTTAGCAAAGAGCAAGTCGAGCTCGCACTATTAGGGTTCGGTACCAATACTACAATGAGCAATCAATAAACTAAATTAAGCTGTTTTTATTTTTTATGTATTTTTAAATCTTATCCAAATTTGATTGTGATGACTGAAAAATTAATATATTGTCCCACATTATACTGGTACATTAGTAAATACGTTGTCTATTACTGTATTAAAAAAAATTTTTCCAGTAACTATTACACTGTCAAAAAAACCTGCAGTTTTCCGATAATCTATGACTCGATAGCTACTATCCCTATTAAAATCAAAATTTTAGCTTTGAAAATGTAGGTGTGGGGGTGTCATTTTTGGCACATTTTGAGTTATATCATGAAAACTATTAGACCGAAAATTATAAAAAAATATTTTTAGAAGCCTTTTAGAATCCTCTTTCAAATGATATCTCACACGATATATTTATTAAAACTTTTTTCTTTTGACCGAATTACCCCCGCCATTTTAATCTAAAAATATTTTTGCTATTTTCTGACTGTCGATATATGTGCGTGCCATAAAGACCTAGCATTGTGCCAAATTTCAAATTCCTACGTTACATAGTTTTTGAGAAAACCTCTGTGACAGAAGGACGGACGAACACGAGATGATTTTATAAAGGTTCCGTTATACCTTATAAGGTACGGAACCCTAAAAAAACTACATATTTAAAAGCGTTCCGTTACAAGAGATTGCTCCAAAAATCTATTCTAAGTTCAAAAATATTTTATTTCAAAGTTAACGTGGTCCTGTGTGCATGAGTTTTAAGGTATCAGTCGATGATGTGTTTGCACTTAACCTTACAGCATCAATGTATTTTGCATAGATCCACGTGTTTCTCTCATTTCTTAAAAGATTAATCAATTAGATATCATTATGGATGACAACATTCTAAACGGGCCTGCGCCGTTAAGTATTTCTAAATACTGGAATGGGCATAATGACTTGCGTGTTTCAGTGACGTAAAGAGCCGAACTGTAGGTTTAGCTAAATTAGTGGGGTCTTTAGTGAGGAGCCAGACTAAGACCAGTCCTCGAAAGAGGGTAGCATCTCTTTCGGTATTTAGAGTGTCAGAGACCTTGGGGGTCGGTATGACACTAAGATGCACTACTGCGATGTGGAAGGCAACGGGAAACCACTACTTTGGAGGCTGTGATCAGCAAGTTTATAAGAAGAGCAGGGCACATTTTGTGAGTCGGAAGAATGAAGCAAGTAGATAAGCTAGAGGATCTGAAAACTGAAATGAATAGGTTAGCAGCAGACATAGGAGGAACTAGTGAAGTTCTGTGGCCAGAGGCGGGGGATCTTTGGAGTGAAGATTTTACGATAATTCATACAGGATCTGAGGAAGGAAATTCGGGTGTGGGGGTAGTCATGTGGAAAAAGATAGAACACTGTAGAAAACTACATACAACAGAACGATAGCGTTCTCAAGGTTAGATTAAAATTAAACCTGTAAATACAGTAAGAATACAAATATACATGCCCACCTCTAGCTACAGTAAGGAGGAGCTAGAAGCAATCTAAAGAGATATTGAAGACATACTAAGATTCGTAAAAGAACGTGAAAATTGAATAAGTACGGGAGATTTTAATGCAGTGGTATGCGAGGGTAGGGAAGAAGCGGTAGTAGGTATATTTGGTTTAGGCATTAGAAATGACAATGGCAATAGGCTGGTAGAATTTTGCAATACATACAGTTTAATCATCGCAAACACGTTATTTCAACATCATCCTAGAAGACGATACATGTGAACTTACCAGGAGTCATAGGGAGATATAAAATGGATTACGTTCTTGTTAGACAGTGGTTTAGGAGTATCAAGTAAAACGCTGTAGAAGCTACCTGCAGATGTAGACATTGACCACAACATAGTATGTATTCTTAATTTTTGTTGGGAATTAAACCATGAGTGGTTTAATTCCCAAAGAAAATAAAGAAGAGTACAAAACAAACAACAACAAACGTATAGGGAGTATTTACAGCATAGTAATTATGCAAGTTGTGCTTAAATTTAAAAATTTGAAACAGGAACGGAAAAAAGCGCTTTGATTTTGAGAAACTATAAGATAAAGATATCCACAAAAGATTTGAGAAAAAGTCAAACGAATTACAGAAAAACATCAGGAAAATTTCTGATACTAAGAATGTAGAAACAATGGAATAACATTAAATCCAGCTTAGATATCGCGGCCAAAGATATTCTGGGGTATAAAGAAAATAAGAAGCCATATTCTGAATTTAATAGAAGAATTTCGAAAATACGAAAACACCAGAGGAAGCAGGAAAATAGTGATACAATGCCATAAATGGGAAATTATTCGCAAGTGCAAGAAAGCTAAAGAACAATGGAATGATGAACAGTATAGAGAGGTACAAACTAAGATGGAAATAGGCAAGAGAGACGAAGCATGCAAACTAATTAGAATGAATTTTTGGGATATAAAACCGTATATCAAAAATATGAGGCATGGAAGGAAACATCATTATAGACAATGTAGAGAAAGTGGTTAGATTGCAAGAATATATAGGGAATTTATATGCAGGACAGGAACTAGAAGCTCTAGAACGGGAATCAGACATTGAAATAGATGATTGAGATATCATATACTTAAAGATGAGTTTGAATTAGCATTAGAGTCTGAAAAATAATAAGGCACCAGGTATAGATAAAGGTGCAAGCAGAAACTCGAAAATCTGCTGGACAAGCTGTAACAAAAAACAATAGAAAAGAAAAAAGCGTGTATATAAGGTTTGGAAAAAGCATTCGACAATGTAAAATGGAAGAAAATGTTTGAAATACTCAAAAAGATTGGAATGAGTTATGGAGATTGACAAATAGTACACAGCTTATACAATGAGCAAACAGCAGTAATAGAATTAGAGTAGGAACATACAGAAGTAAATATTAGGAAAGGGGTGAGACAGGGATGTGCTCTATAACCTTGTACATAGGTTATAAAAATAGTAGGTAAACAAGAATATCTGGGGGAAAAAAATAGAAGAAATAAAAGGGCAGAATACGTTCTAAGGCATTTTTGGGGAATAGTATGGAATATATTACAAGCAGAGATAGGAAAAAAGAGGTAGATGGAGACCTAGATCAGATAGTGATAGATGCAGACTGTGCACATTTCAGGGAAATGTGTAGGTTAGTTCAGAATAGGAAACAATGAGGGTACATGTCTAACCAGTTCCAGGACTGAATACCTAATGATGATGAAAAGTAGTGAATATATTTTTATACCCACTGGCCAACGTATTAATAAAATAAAATTAGAATTATTAAATTTCAGGGAATATCTGGGGTTATTGGTGCTATAGATGAAAGCCATATAAATATTAAATGTCCAGTCACTAAATATTATCATGCATATTATAACAGATAAAGAGATTACAGCATTCTTATTCAAGGCATATGTGATCACTAAAAAAGGTTTATGAGTTTTTTCTGTGGTAAACCAGGATCTATTCATGATAGTCGCATGTTAAAGAAATCATGCTTGTACAAAAAATGCATTGATGGATTTCTGGGACCCAATTTCTTATTGGGAGATTCGGGGTATCCATGTTTAAACTGGCTGATCAGTCCTTTCAAAGATACTGACAATCTCACTCCAAATCAAAAATTATTCAATTACCGCCATTCTGCCACCAGGATTGTAATAAGAGCATGTTTTTGGATTATTCAAAGGAAGATTCAAAAGACTGAAATATTTTGAAAATAACAATTTGAATTTTTTACTTAATTGTATTGTGACCGCTGCTATGCTGCACAATTATTGTTTACAAAACAGGATGAACTTGATGTGAATGAAATAGAAAGTAACAACGATGATTATTTAATAGATGTTACAGGTGTATGTAGAAATACAGAAAATGACTCCAAGGGAAATGAAATCTTTCAAAATATGTTTAACTGAATATTTTTGTTTCTAAAGAATTAGAAAATGTAGTTTGAAGTAATCTAATAATAGGGTTTTATTTCTTACCTTTCATAAAACATATGTGACAATTAATAATAATATAAATAAATAATATACACAGTAAGGTATGAAAACCGATGGTGACCAGATAGCTTCCTACTGAAGGAGGAAGCCGCTGCTCTACCCCACCACCGCGTTTTGAATTTTCGCATAGCAGGTTTCACAAACCGTTTTGGTGATAATATTTATTAAGTTTAGGTTGAATACTTTCCAATTTTGTGAGCACCTGTCGCAATGCAAGCTATATCTTAAGCAATTGTTTCAATTATACAGTATATCCCTATTTATGTGATAAAGCACAACGTTATGATAAACTGACTGTAGTAACACAACCCACATAAGTAACTAATTAAAAACAAACAAAAAAATATATATTTTAGAAATAAAATATATTTTAAGGCTAATTTTGAAGTTTGAGCCATACCATCATATTATTTCGAAACGTACCGACCCTCATTTTTTTATAAATGAGTGGCATTGTATTGTAAACCCTGGACATATATGTAAATGAACGCTTATATAATTCCATGGGATGTCCAGGTATACTCAAAAGGTCTCTGTGGAGTAAATTTAAATGATGTTGATCGGTACGGAAACTAATTTTGTTATAAAGATATGGAGGTGATTTTAGTTGAACAATTTTGTGAAAAAATACAGCCGCGTGCAAGAAACGTCGTTTGTCCATACTAAGCCAGTTAGTTTCCATGAGTTTGTACGTTATGCGGTCTCGCCGTTGGATACCGTGCACCAATCTCAGACAACAGTTTTGCACCAATTGGATTTTCCTAGCTGTTGTCACATTAATGCACGGTCCATAAAGAACATCTATTATCATAAATTAATTTTAAACCACAGTACGATTTGCGTAGGCAAAGATTTATGTGTTCTCTAAACCTAAAGTCTTTATCCAAAACAATACCTAAATTTTTGTACGAATCCTTAATAGGAATTGTCATATTTTTAATTTTAATGCTTATTTTCTGTAGAGCTGCAGTTCTATTAATAACAGAAGCAAAGACTAAAACCGCCAACTTTAAGGGATTGATACTAAGTGAATGTAGTTCAGTCAACTCTGTTAACCTATTTAGATCTTCGTTGATAATATCACTTGCAGTTTGAAGTAAAGACGGATTGAACGACAGATAAATCTGTGTGTCATCTGCATATTGATGAAAGGGGCAGTGTTTAAGCGCAACATTGCATAAATTTATTGAATACGGTGTAAACAATAAAGGCTCTAGTACGGAACCTGGGGGGACACCACGTCAGACGGAGCATAGTCGTGAACGATTATCGTCTAATACAACACATTGAAATCTATCAGTAAGGTAACTTTTAATTAAGTTTATAGCACTATTTTCAAACCTGTAATGATTCAATGTAGCATAAAGTAATTTATGATCAATCGTATCGAAGGCCTTAGAAAAATCAATTACAACTGGCATGGTAAGGTTACCGTCGTCCGTGGCTCTCAGTATGTCATCAGAAATATTAAGTAAAGCCGATGTACAGCTAAAATTACGTCGAAAACCTGATTGATAGTCACCTGGAAGAGAATTTCTATCCATAAATTTGTCGTATTTTGGATTCTTTAACTTTTTTCAAGATCTTTGACACCACTGGCAAAATGCTGATCGGTCTTAAATCTTGCAAGCTTTTTGGATTTTTATTTTTTGCGATAGGTATAATGTTTGCAATTTTCCACGCTTGTGCAAAAATGCCCTGTATTATCGATGAATTAATTATGTGTGTAATAACGGGTATAAGAAATAGACAGCATAACCATATTAGAACTATATTTAAATTATCATTAACCGTTGCTTTAGTTTTGATAGAGTTAATAATTTTTCCTACTTCCCCCTCAGAAACAAGAGTAAATGAGAATGTCATACTTAAATTAGATTTTTATAGCTATACATTTTTAGTGTACTGTTTTTATTTTCCGCAACTCCATTTATTGAACTAAAATATGAGTTAATATCATTCACATTCTTTAAGTGACGGAAAATCACCCGTTCAGCTTGGAATATATTCCACAGCGTTGTAGATCTTTCCATAACGTTTTTGAATTACCCTTATTTAATGCATTGGTGAGATAAGCTTTTTTTTATTTCTAATCGAAAGTGTGGTTAGTTGCGAAGTGATTTATAGTATGACCATTGTTCTGGTTTGCGGTATTTTTTAAAACGTTTGTAGGCTGCATCCTTTATATTCATCAATAACTTCACAACATCATTTATCCATGAAGATTTCTGTTTCCTAAATACAGACGTTTTAAGGGGAGCATATATATCAAAGAGAGTAATTAGGTTTTCATTAAAGTATGTTATTTTTTCATCTACATTATTTAGGGAATGAATGAATGGCCAGTCAATATTTTGCAAGGAGGTTATCAAAATTTACAAAGTCAAATTGACGAAAATCTCTAAAGGTGTGTACTTAGACAATTGTTTATGCCTGACTAAGAAATTGCAGAAAACAA
Organism: Platerodrilus igneus; assembly: GCA_036346225.1. Classification (NCBI taxonomy): domain Eukaryota; kingdom Metazoa; phylum Arthropoda; class Insecta; order Coleoptera; family Lycidae; genus Platerodrilus; species Platerodrilus igneus. The sequence goes on along the minus strand of JARFIW010000500.1, from coordinate 3,059,691 downwards.
ATTTATGATCAGAAAATCCACTCAAATGTTTAATGCCTGATTCACCAATAGTGTCCGTATCAGTTACTTTTATGTGGTCTATTAGTGTATGACTATTGGATGTTATTCGTGTTGGATCTTTAATTAGTTGCGTAAATCCAAAACTATCGAGCATAGAGATATAATATGTTGATTCTGTAGTATCAGGTTTTAATAAGTCGATATTAAAATCGCCTACACATATCACTTGTTCATACAAAGGCAGTATGGTGCTACACACATGTTCAAAATTATCAATAAAAGTCCTATACTTATTCCTATGCGGCAAATATATTGTACCTAACGATATCTTTTGTTTGTTGCAATTAAACTCAATCCAGAGCTTCTCATAATCGGTAACATCCGGAACATGGATTTGCTTTATCTCTAAATATGACTTTGTACACAATGCAATACCGCCTCTAAACATTTGTCGATCCTTTCTCAGTAAATTATAGCCTGGTATTTCAATTATATTATTAGTAATGTTATTATTGAGAAATGTTTCAGTACCGGATATAATATCATATTCATTTAATAAAACATGTTCACGAAACAAATAAAAGTCATTAGTTATCGATTGTGCATTTATGTGAGACGCAGTCAATCCACTCCTAATTTTGCACCAGTAAATAACAGTAATAAACAATAAATTGCAATGACAAACAAAAGTAGAAACTTAGTTGCTAATAAATAATAGTAACCCAAAAAAAATAAAATAATTATTTATTACAAAACGTACAAACCAACTAAGACAGTATTTGCAGAAAATTTCCTTTTATTTATACTACCCACACATAGCCGCATCCTGTTGCAGCAATCAGTAATTAGTTTTAATATCAATTTTAAACCATATTTTACTAAAGAAAACAATAAAAGTATAAGAACTAGAACTTTAAATGAAAAACTTAAGGACGTGTTCATTTAAGCAAAACAGGTGTCCATTACTAGTTAAGCAGTAATAATACCAAACAATGTGTAATTATATTTATCAAAACTAAAAAAAAAGAGTTGCTTTATTTATGACCCCAAAGCAATGAGAAACACTGGTAACAGGGCCTAATAAATACAAAAAAAAGAACTAGTGATGAAGGCACAATCATTCAGTTAACTGTGTTACACTTCTAAAATAAGTACATGAGGACAATTTAAGTAATCAATTATGTTAATATACCTCTACATGACATTTAAAGCTTATCAAATATAATTCCAAACCAGTAATGTATACGGAATATTTAAATTTAAATTGTAAGATATGTTATTTTAGTAACTGATTCCTGATGCATACTCGACTTTTAACATATAACATTTAACACTCGTAAAGTGTAACACATCACGGATCTTTATAATCAGAGATATAACGCTTTAAAAGTTTGGTAAATATTGGTTTTTTAGACAATTTCAAAAATGCAGGCGTCTCATTGTATACCAACACACTGCAATAAATGGGCGATGTTTGACTTTTTGTAGTCTTTAATAGGTTTGTTCTAAATCTATTTGATATTCTAGTACTGTAGTTATGTATTTTGTCTCCTGTTATTAAGGCACAATTAGATTTTAAGTGTTTGTTTGAGATATTGTGTATTAGTTTTATCTGTTCTAACATATGCAATTTAAAAATAGGATTCAAATGACAAATTGCATAGACAAGTTCGGTAGGAGTGTAATATTCAATCCCGATTAACACTTTGATAACTTTATTTTACATTTGTTGCAGTGGATTAATTATACATTTTGAACAGTTTCCCCAGCATGTTATTAGATATCCAAAGAATGGTACTATATAACTATTATAAATTAATCTCTTGGTTGCAATATTAAAAACAAACTGATATCTTTTTATTGCTCCAGTCATAGAAGCGATCTTTTAATTATTGTCGTAACATGAGACTTCCAAGTTAGCTGGCTGTCTATAATTAGGCCAAGATAGTTATAAGATTCTACTCTTTGAATATGTACATTATTTAACGAAACTGAAATATAACCTTCTGGTTTATTATTTTGTTTTATCAGCATATATACCGTTTTATTTAAGTTAATACAAAGTTTATTATGGACTAGCCAGCTAGAGTATATTTTTAAATCTTCATTTATTAGATTTTGCAACTGAGACAAATCATACCCCGAATAGAGGATCGCAGTGTCATCTGCATACATAAAATATATGCCCCTTAGCTCCACAAATTGTAAACTGTGTACGTAAATCAGATACAGTAATGGGCCGAGAATAGAGCCCTGCAGCACATCTATACTAATGTTAGAAGTTATACTTTTGTGCCCTTCGTATACTGTAAAGTGATGCCTATTTATTAGATATGACTTTATTAAATCAAATGCAACACCTCTTATTCCCATTTTGTACAATTTTTCCATTAAGATAGGAATATTTACAGTATCAAAAGCCTTTTGTAAGTCAATAAATACCAGAATTGTGTATTTATTTTTATTTAGTTCTTTTATTATTAGTTCGATTCGTAAAGCAATAGAAAAATATTCAATATTTAGAGTTTGTTATGAGATTTCATTAATGAGTTCAATTGGCTTTGATTATTAATGGAATAAACTTTATTGCTTATTTTAATTTTTATTACTCCATCAAGCGTCCATACACATGTGTGACCAAATTTTGCACATGCCATCTTAAAAATCTCTAATTGACTTGCACAAATCCTCTTTAATAATTATACCCGTGTTTTCAAAATACTTACGATTGCTAATTACCAAGTACCTGTATTTGTAGCTAATAAATTTAATAATCACAGCACGAGGCTTGTTAATAATCGCACCAATTCTATGGCAGTGCTCTATGTGATCCATGCTGATAGACACATTTGCCTTTTCCGTTATCACCGCTATCATTTTTTCTTCTAGATTCTCGCCTGTACGTTCTTGTAGACCAAAGATACGTAATTATAACGGCTGGCCTATTGTTGAAGCTGTTCCACTTGATTAGTGAGTGCCTCATTTTCCTGTTTCAAGATAGTCAACGAGTTGTCCATCTGTTCCTTAATGCAATCTAGTTTATCTTCCGACTTTATCCATATATTGTCTATAATTTTTCGAACAAATTTAGCATCATTCATAAAGGTTGATATTGTTTCTTTTATTACATCAACCAGCTCAGATTTTTGCTCACACGTGATAAATGGCATTTTAATTTATACGTTATTGACTGCAACGGAGCAACTACAGAATACGTCTACACGACTCGCAAGCTCGACATAGAAAAAGCATTAGGCCATTTTCACTAGTTAAATATTCCAACAAAAGAATTCAAAGTTTATAATCTTGGTTTATTCCAGTTAGACATTTGTATCTAATATGTTAAATGATCTTTAATTCTCTAATACTAAACCTACATGTTTGTTTCTACTACAATCGATCTGTTGTTTTTATTTTGGAACAAACATATTTAATTAACGTATATACATAAAACAATGTACCATAAATATAAATGTAGGTAGTAATATTATTCTTATTCTGTAATACTAACCAAATTGTTCGTTAAAATAATAATATGAAGTAGTAGAATATACATTTAAAGCATATAATTATTGTCTATCCCTATTTATCAAGAACTAAAATTATAATTAATATTTCTTAATACCGTATTTGTTGCATTTTTGGGCAGACTACTTAATCTATAAACTGTGGGCGAAAAAGATACTCTTACAATAACTTTTTATTCTATACGTTCTCAACTCATTGCCCTTCCTCATCATCATTTTGTTTTCGACCTTACTTAAAGTCGATTTGATGCAGCTCTAACTTCTTTTCTATTCTGTGCTAATCTAAAATGTCTACATGCCCTTCACAACCTAAATTTCTAATAATTTGACTAATATATCTTGGTTTAAATCTTCCTATACTCTTTTCTGGCTCTACATAGATATTAGCAACCTGATGGTTGTTACAGAACTCCAACATGTTTACATGATTCCCATTTATAAGGAAATGAAATATTATAGTCGAAATCAGGAAAAATGAATGCACGTCATAGGTTTCTGAATTAAAAACCGACATACTTTTAAATGATCTATCGGAATATACTTAATGCATAAGATTTGAAAGTATGTCGTTTTTTAATTCAGAAACCTATGACGTGCATTCATTCTTTCCTGATTTCGACTATACCTGGTTATCCCCTCCAAAAAAGGAAAAGTGTTAAATTATATGTTATGGTAAGGTTTAAGCAATGAATCGCTACCAACATGCCAGACCGCTAACTAATTGTGAGTTATGTCATGGTGACATTTAGTTAACTGATTTTTATTTATTTATTTTTGTTTTGTTTTGTTTTCGAACTTAAGGCCGGGTTGACGCAGCTCTAAATTCTTTTCTATTGTGAGCTAGTCTAAAAAGATCCACATACCCTTCACAACCTAAATCTCTAATAATTTGACTAATATAGCTTTGTCTAGGTCTTACTACTCTATTTTTATTTGGTAGTCTATAATCTAAGACCTTACTAAATAGTCCCTCATGTCTTAATTGGTGCCCTATTATTCTCTCTCCTGACCTTTAATTGTTTCCACATACAGGATTCCTTACCTATTCTTCTATAAACTTCCTCATTTGTTACTCTATCTGTCCAACTAATCTTTAACATTCTCCTATAACACCAAGTTTCAAAAGCTTCTATCTTTTTCTTATCTACCTCTTTAATTGTCCAAGTCTCACTACCGTATAATAGAACGCACCATACGTACGACTTTAAGAAACTTTTTCTATTATCTAAACTAATACTATTATCTATTAGTAAGTCTTTCTTTTTTAAAAACATTTTTCTAGCGTGAGCTATTCTAGGTACTATATCCCTTCTACTATGTCCATCCTTTGTAATTATACTACCTAAATAGCAAAATTCATCTACCTTTTCTAACTCGGTATTACCAATTTTTAATTTTGGTTTAGAACTAGGCTGTAACTCACTTGTTATTATGTTTGCCTTTCCTGAGTTAATTCTCATACTATAGTTACTCTGTAGTATTTCATCTAAAATATTTAAAAACTCTCTTAACTCTTTTCTAGACTCTCTATAATGGCTATATCATTTGCAAAACGTATTATGTCTATTTTCTGTCTACTAATACCTATCTATTTTCTCTCTCTAGCTAAGTTCCTCAATATAAATATTAAAAATCAAGTTAGATAGTATACAGTCCTGTCTAACACCATTTCTAAACTTAGCTTCCTTTTCTACTTCATCAAATCTAATTACTACGCTTTGGTTTTTATATAGATTGTAAATAATTTTTCTATCCTTATGAGATTCCTATTTTTCGCAAAACCCCGAACATAACAATCCAATTAACATGCTTTTTCTAAATCTACAAATGCGAAATGAGTCTTTTTATTTTTGGCAATCTTTTTTCGATAATTACACTAATCATTAGTATCGGTTCTGTAGTTCTGTCTTTACGAAAACCATATTGGTCTTCGCCTAAGTAATTCTCAATCAAAGCTTCTACTCTAATTTTAATTATTATTGTTAGTATTTTGGAAGCATGGGAAGTTAAAGTAACCGTTCTAAAATTCTCACACCTATCAGCTCCTGACTTTTTTGGGATTGGGATAATAATTTTTTTTTCGAAATCTATTGGGACCTCACCTGTGTCATATATTACTTCATATAATCTGTCTAAAGTTTTCTGATTTGCATGTTTTATTAATTCTGCGGGTATATCGTCTATCCCCGGCGCTTTATTTAGTTTAGGATCCCTAACAGCTCTATCAAATTTTTCTCTTATTATTGAGAACCCTATTTCTACATCCTGTTCTTTGTCGTTCTCTAACTCATTCATATCGTATCCCTTATATAAATATTCTAAATATTTTTTCCATCTATCTGCTCATCATCATCATCATCATTAGGTCTTCAGTCCTAGAACTGATTAGACGCGTACCCTCATTGTTTCCTAGTCTGAGCCAACCTACACATTTTGGTGAAATTTGCTCAGTCTGCATCTATCCCTATCTCTGTGTGAAAGTCTGATCTCGGTCTACCCCTACCTATCTTTTCCTATCTCTGCTTGTAATATATCCCGTACCATTCCCCAAAAATGCCTTAGAACGTATCCTGTCATTCTATTTCTCCTATTTTTTAGTTTTCCACAGATATCTTTATTCCTCTACTATTTCTACAACCAATTTGTTATTAACTTTGTCTGTCCATGCTATCATCCTCATACATCTGAAGCACAACATTCCAGAAGGCTTCTATCTCTTTCTGTCTGCTTTTCTTACTGCCTCTATTTCATAGATGTACTGTGCTGTGCTCCACACTATGCTTTGAACAGTTTTCTTCTTGTATCTAAGTTCATTGTCTTTGAACATAGCTTCTGTTCTTTCTTGTTTGATGCAGTTCGGTCCTTCTATTGGTTTACAGTTTATACCCTATTTCCCTGATATTCAGTGGTATGTGAAGGGGGGTAAGCAGCCATTGGCTGCCAAGTTCCCCCAGCACCTGAACCTTTGTCGAATTAATAGTTTTTCCAATTTATTCTTTGGCACAATCAACATTAGTTGAAAATATTTCACAACCAACACCTGTAGTTGTTTATAGTAATCATCAGATTTAAGAGCACTTATTTTTTCATCATTGGGTTTTACGTCTTGAAACTAGTTGAACTTGTACCTCAGCTAACCTACCCAGTTCCCTGCAATCCTCACAACAGCCTATATACAACTCGATTCCCTTCCATTGTTTTCTAATTATATGCCCTATTAGACCGAGATTTAGTGGTATGTGAAGGGGGTTAAGCAGCCTGTGGCTACCAAGGATCCCCCAACACTTAGACATTCGCCGTATTAATAGTTCTCCAGTAAATCCTTTCGCACAATTAACATTAGTTGAGAGTATTGCAACACCAATAACTGTAGTTGTTTATAGTAATCACCATGTTTAAGTACAGTTATTTTGTCATTAGTTTTTCCATCTTGCGACTGGTTAGAAGCGTACCTCCATTGATTTCTATTCTGAGCTAGCCTACACATTTCCCTGAAATTCTCACAGCCTACATCTTTCACTATCTGTGTGCAGTAGTCTAACCTAGGTCTACCTCTACTTCTCCTTTTTCCTATCTCTGCTTCTAATATACTCTGCACTATTTCCTCATGTCTTAGTATGTGGCCTATCATCCTATCTCTCCTATTTTTTATTGTTTTCCACATACTTCTTTCTTCCCCTACCATTTCTAGTACCTTTTTGTTCTTAACTTTGTCTGTCCATGATATCTTCATCATATGTATGTAGCACCACATTTCAAAGGCTTCTACCTTTTTCTTATCTGATTCTCATACTGTCTAGGCTTCACAGCCATACAGTGCTGTGCTCCACACATATGGTTTAAGCAATCTTTTCCTTGTTTCTATGTTTGTGGTCTTTGAACACAGTAGTTGCTTTTTCTTGTTAAATGTAGCACGACCTTGTGCTAATCTTTGTTTTGTATCATTTGTGCTTTTCCCATCTTGCATTATTTGACTTCCTAGGTTGCAGAAATCCTTAACCTCTTGTAAGTTCTCGTTGCCTATTTGTATTCTTGTTTTCGATTTATTTTCCCCTCTTCTACATACTAGAACTTTAGTTTTATTTTTGTTAACTTTCATACCATATCTCTCTGTTAGAACTGTTTACATTTCATTAAGAGCAGCTTCTAACTCTTCTTTGCTAGATGTTAATACCGCTATATCATCTGCAAATCTAAGCATATCAATCTTTTGTCCCTGCATATTAATTCCTGCATTTGACAGTATTCATTGCCTCTTCTATGTACAAGTTAAAAATTAATGGGGATAAGACACATCCCTGTCTCACCCCTTTCCTACTTTCTTGCTCTAATTCTATTACCGCCGTTTGTATAAGCTATGTACTATCCGCCTGTCCTTAAAACTCATTCCAATCTTTTTGAGTATTTCGAACATTTTTTCCATTTTACATTATCGAATGCTTTTTCTAGATCTATAAACCCTATATATATACGATTTCTCCCTTCTCTATTGTTTTCTCCATTATCACCCTCTGAGCTAAAATAGCCTCCCGTGTTTCCCTGTTTCGCCTAAACCCAAATTGATCTTCTCCCAGTATTTCTTCAGCTCGTTTTTCCATTCGTCTTTGTACAATTGTAGTTAATATTTTTGAAACGTGTGCTGTCAAGCTTATTGTACGAAAATTTTCACATCTATCGGCGCCTCTTTTTTGGTATAGTTACTATGATGTTACGTTTGAAATCTTTGGGTATCTCGCCTGCCTCATACATATAGCTTATAAGTCGGAAGAGACGTTCTGTTACTGCTTGTCCAGCGGTTTTTAGAGTTTCTGCTTGCACCTTATCTGTACCCGGCGCCTTACCATTTTTCAGACTCTTTATTGCTAATTCAAGCTCATCTCTAAGTATAGGATATCTTAGGTCATCATTTTCAATGTCTGATTCCTGTTCTAGTTCTGTTAGTTCGTCTCCTGAATATAAATTCCCTGTATATTCCTGCCTTTGGTTTAACCAACAGCGACCGCTGCGAATGCGGCGAGGGCGCGGAAAGCGCAGACCACGTGCTCTTCGACTGCCCGCTTGAGGCGGGAAATCGAGGGTTGGCTGATAGCAAACTAGCTATCCTAGGTCTGGCATGGCCAAAGAGCCTAGAGGAAGTCGGGGAAGTGGTCAACTAGAAGGCGTTCTGGACAGCTTTAAAAGAATTTGTGGGAAGGGTCGCGAGATTAGACAATGACAACCGCATGTAAAATTCGGTGGGGTTGGTGGGAGAATTGGAAAATTTTAGATTGATTTGGCGTGAGTAAGAATACGAGCATAGATATAACCAAAACCGGATATTTAAAAAAAAACATTTTACATGATAATTATACCCAAGTGTCCAATATGCACGAGAAACCCCCACACCATTAATACAATCACTGCCTATCTTCATAATTATGTGCGGAAAATCGGGAATAAATAATAACAAATAAACAATAACAAATAAATCAGAGACCCTCATTAAATTAAATCAATAAAATAAACAAAGATAATAAAATAGAGTGAAACCGCACATCCCCCCAGGACTTGAAAGTGAAGTGATAGTGATTGTGATCCCCTCAGGACATTTAGTGCCTACCCACCAGGACTTTAGCAGTGCACCCTATCTTCCCCTTAGAAGTAAGTTTCTGTTAGATGTAGGCAGACGACCAGATCCTCGGATGCTGGAGAATTTTATTATCGAGGTAAAACTTAAATTGTGGCAGCTGTACTCGCACGAGCATTGATTTACATTAATTAGTTGTTTTGAAATAATTTAACAAGCACGTTTTGTGCGTAATGGCGCTAGCCGACATAATGCTTGTGCTGATAAATAGGGTGATGCTTTTGCTATTTTGTGCACTGCTATATATGCTTAACGCTTATTAGACATTTATTTATATATTTATATAATTATATTTATTTATATTTTATATTTACACTTTATATTTATTAGCATGTATTGTAGTATTTTGTGCAATATTTGTTTTGTTTGACGTTCTGTCGCCATTTTGGTTGCAGTATATTGTGGTAGGTTAGTATATCTTTCCACAATGCAGTTTTTAAAGATCTTAGCAAAAAGCCGTATCTGTCACGGCCAACCTCCAACAACCTTGTAAATTACCGAGGATCGCACGAGACCAATCGACTCTCCTCCAATATCTTTTAGCCAGCAAGGCTGCTGCCTCTTAATCGCCTTTTACGATAAGCAGGCTTACTATAGTAGTATTCTTTGTCCCCTACTATAGGGATGATATTTACAGTGTACTTGTCCTATTATATTATATATTGTACTAAAAAGAAAAAAGGATTATCCCGTTAAGGACGATGTTAAATAAATAGTGCTAAGTGGTGTAGGATCCACAACCAACGGAAAGTACCGATACCATGCTTGCGTCTTTTGAGAAGTCTGGTATCAGTGGCATGTTAATTTGCTGCCGTCTACGTATAAAAATCAAAAATCAGTATTTTGGGTAAATTCAACATAATGCTGGTGTATTCCACAGAAGAAAGAGTGCAAATTATTAAGTGGTAATATTCAGGCTGTACTGCACGAGATAATGGGCAGATTTGCTTTTTCCTTTGAAAACTGACTAATTGCATCAGAAAGTACATTCATGCGTATTATTTGTAAATTTGAAAAATATGGATGTTGTAGAACATGCGATAACATTGATATTAATAATAGTGAGCAACTTAAACAAAGTGCGAGAACTCCACTAAATCACAGAATGAAATTTATTTATCTATTTAATAATATGAAAGAATACGCAACATTCCAATTATCATTTTAACTGATTTAGTTTCTTTGGAAATGGTTGTTGAAATTTGATTTAAAAGTTTTGTCTTGTCTAGTTCACATTTTGTACCTACATGCAATATCTATAAGTGGAAACATCGGTAAAATTTTATCTCTCGCATTCCTATAATGTTTATTTGGGTCTCTTTCAAGCTTATTATAAGGCAGACCCGCGATAATATTTTTCCATAGTCAGAATAGTTACTCAAGATGTATTACGAGCATATTGACTTCCAACATGTCTCACATAAATTATAAGAATTGCAGCGGCATGAAAACAAGACATTTTTGCAGTTGACTTAAATTTTATCAAGGCATTGTCAAAAATAAGCACCGATGAACTTAATCCCAATCTAAAATGCAGAGGAAATTAATAAATATTCCATGATGTTCTTTTGCATATAATATACACAAGCTGTATAAAAATTTACAAAACGATTTGAAATTATGTATTACTGTATTTCAAATTCAAGGTGAAGCACTGATGGATCAATTCTCTTAACAGATCAAAATTTTTTAAAATTTAGCTCGATATGCTTTATAATTTTATATTTACTCACATTTAAATACCTTTCAGTCAAATTCACCATTTGTTATGTAAATCACAAGTTCGAGTCTAGAAAAGGTTTAAGTGTAAAACAGAAGAGCAAGTTTTTTTTCCATCTGTAGAGTTAATTTTAGTTTTATATGAATGTAATATTGCACGAAAATAAAATCCTTATTAACTTTCACTATAACTAAGAACAATGTCAGCCACCTTATCTTTGAATAATACAAAAGTTGCTCATGATTAGTTTTGACAAATTCACAAAATTCTTTTTCAGTTGTTACCTTTGTGGGGTTTATGCTAAACGATTAAAAAGTTTTAAAATTATACTTTCCAAAAGAACTAGCAATGTTACAACTTCTACATTCGCATTGTTATTAATATGTAAACGACGTCTAACACTTTTAGGGCGGTATTTCACCAGGAAGCTCAGTAAAATATGCTGCTTAAAATTCTGTAATTGTAAACAAGGTAAAGGTATCAACTCAGAGGAGGGATGAGGTAAGTGGTTGCAAAGGACTGAAAGTGTTATTGACTGGAAATACCATTCTCTATCTGTGCTTAAGTCAGATGCCATCTGATGTTTTATGGTTTTCCTAGGGAGTAACCATACCTCAAAAATACAGTGAATACCAGAACAAGAAATCATGAAAATAGTTCTTGTAATGCTCTACCAAGTTTAGGATGGTACAATAGTAAACGATAATGTTATATTCAAATTGTGACTATAACAAATGAAATCTCAAGTATTAGCCGCAATTAATTATGACCATTAAAATATATTTAGAATAGTAAATAAAAATGAATAATGCATCGTTAGTGCTAAAGTGAATAAATAAAAAGGCACTGTCACCTGTTATTGCTGGCATTTGGCTAGTTTCAGCGAGTCAATAAATCTCCAGATAAATAATAGTATGTTATACAACGAGGCTATAATGAAGGCTATTATTCCCGAGGATGAAAATTGCTACACGAGCGCGTGTAGTAATCATCCGAGGGAATAGTACCCTTCATTATAGCAAGTTGTATACTATACTTTATCTACAACTAAGTATCAATATAAGAGAGCATAATTTATATAACTTAACTTTCCAAATTATCTAAATTCTACAATAAATTAGCAAAAACTAACACAGCTAGTTGTTTGGATTTTGTATTGAGACATAGTATTTGATATTTGACATCTGACGTTTGTTTTAAATTTCAAAGGTATTGGGATTTAATATTATTTTCCAGTTGGTCTGTAAGCGAGAATAGCGAGCCATTATTTCCTCTGCTCTTCATTCTTCTCTAGCATGATTAATTTATAGCGTTACACTACAAAAACCACAGGTGTAATACATATATTATATATTAGTTGTAGATAAATTACATTACACCAGCACATCCAACTTACTAGAATCAGGTGCAAATTTACGTATCGACTGCATATAAGTTAGAAATTAAAGGCATCTCCTGATATTTATATTTACCTAGATGTTTTCATAAATTCGAGTTGGACATTCCCAAACACCCAAATGGCATGTCTGTAAAACTCAGGATTCATAGAAATCCTATTTGAAACTGATTTTTCTATATATTTTTGAAAGACAGTGGATTTTCACAATTTTGTCACTACTTCTAAAGATACCCTAAATAAAAGGCTAGTATTACTGTTTGCTAAAGTAAAGTCATATTATGCGATACAAAATAAAAAACAAGTAATTATTGTACACTTTTACTAACTGTTTTAAACAATTCTTCCTTTACATGTTTAGGTACTTTAATTCTTTTTCGTTTTTTCTTTTCTGTGTTACTCTCTTTCTTCTTTAAACTGCTTATAATTAGTCCAATTTTTTTCTTTTTCGTTTTACAGGATAAGGGATTCGGACCACCCTTTTTTCGTTTTTTCTTAGGTTTATCGACCAGCTCTATTATTCCATGTTCTTCTTTTAATTTTGATATGTTTTTTTGTTCTGCAATATTTAATGAAGTACCTATTGTCTTTGCTTGTGTAAGTGAGACTTGCGAGGGATGTTCTAAAACAGGAGTTTTCTGATGTAAGTATAATAATGGAACACCAGGAATTTGACGCAACTTATTTTGTAAATCGGCATCTTGTGTTGATACTATATAGTGGTTTATATTGTGATTACCGACCATCGAAAGCAGACAATCAGCAGCTGATATTGGAATTTTTTCATGTCCGCATTTATGCAAAGCAAACTTTTTAAGTATGATTAGTGCACCAGTAACCTTCTTTCCTAATTTCTCACTTTCAATTATAGCACATGAGGTTGTAAGAAATTTTACATCAGCTTGTAAGTATCTTGAAATATTATCTTCAATGTTGATTTGATTCTAGATATATTTGTTATTTGAGAATTGTTAAGACTACAATTGCAACTTACATTTAGCGCACTAAAGCAAAAGGTGCCATCCAGTAAAACTTGATAGGGTTGTCTAAAGTTATAATTATTTACATAAAAACTAATATTCTTCCAAACCTTTTTATATCGTCTTATCTTCATATTGTAATAAAGCCAAAATCAAAGTAACCTATAGGAAGGTTAACATAACCTATTCATAAACTTAAATAGCTGAATACGAATTGATGAAAGAGATGCTACACAAATGTTAAGCAAATATTGTTATTATTTGTCACCACTACTCAACAAATCGTACATTAAAGGTAGTAATTCAAAAAACCCTTGTTTATAAATAAACAAAAATGCAACTTATACATTCCGTCTTTCTGCATTTAGAATCCTTGAATGTACCTCATGATTCTAGACAGAGAACATTTTAGGATGGGCCGCGAAAAAAATTTACAGAAAATATTGGTCGCGTCAGAAATAATTAGAAGATGCTGACCTTAATAATGTGTATAATTATCTATTTTCGCGTCAGTAAATATCTGAAAAACGGCTATTAAATATAATATGGTAATTGAAAGCAGTTTAGTAAAGATTCTTAAAATTACAAAAGGTTCCATTTATTATAGGTATAAGGAACGACAGTGTGTCACTTGCAAACGATGGTTAAAGCGCTAAACAGAATACAACATAGTCATACGGCGTTAGATATCGGTCAAGAATTGGAATAGCTATATTGAATTATTGTACACAATGCGCGGTGTTTAATGTCGTTCGAGGTAAGCAGTTGGCAAAGTTTCCATAATCTATGGTTTCTATTACACGGTGTCATGTGTCAAGTTCGCTGAACTCATAACCTCAGTTACTTATTTCTTTGAATGATCCTCTATGATTGGGCGCACATAATGCGCTGCAGCGCTTTAGTGAAACGCTATGCTGCAGCATTACGCATTCGCTGGACGGTAGACGGAAACGTCACTAAACATATGACAGGTGACATATATAAATAAGCTGTTTTCCTTTTAAGTGCGTATAACACCAGGGTATGAAGCTCCGGAACAGTTCTAAGCTATTCCTAAAAGGAACTAGTATTTTTTTCGTTTAAGGACAGTTGTACCGCTTCTTGAGCTTGAAGCACGAACAAAATTGTTGGTGTTTGTAAGGGCAAGGGAAAAGTAAATTAGCAGCTCCTGAGTTTGAAACACTTTGTAAAAGGAATGCAAAACTTAATGCACCGAAGCAGTTCCGAGCTGCTCATTTATGTAAAAGGAACGTGACTTTAGAAAGCTGTTTTGGCTTAGGTATGGCCGAAAACTTATTCTTATTTGACGATGACGAGATTAATATTGGAGTAAGACTTAATAATATAATGCTGAATGGAATACGGTTGGTTTTGGCAGTTATACCTGTTCTGGAGTAACATTAATTATAAATGTTTGGCTATCAAATTCTAATTGCATTTTAATGAGCGCTTCCATTTTTATAAATAATATCAATAATAGAAAACAATACATCTTAACGCTAACTTGCAAAACATGACGGCTAATCTATAAAAATACGTTTTGTTTACATGCTATATTAAAGGGGCTTTATGCACCGAAATATTTATACGCTTTACTGATGGCGGACCGCTGCAGTGTAGCGCTTTAAAAAGTGACAATTAAAATGACCATTTAGGAAGATTCTTAAAGCGCTGCGTATAGCTGAATGCGCCCAATACAGCGCTGTACGTCAGAAGATTCCTGAATCGTCGTTTTAACTGTCGCTTTTTAAAGCGCTACGCTGCAGCGGTCCGCCATTAATAAAGCGTATAAATATTTCGCTGCAAAAAGCTGTTTTAATATAGCATGTAAACAAACCGTATTTTTATAGGTTAGCTGTCATATGTTTTTTTTGCAATGTAGTACCTTCGGGTGGAGCATTGGAAAAATCAAATGTAATGTCATATGTTTTGCAAGTTTAGCGTTAGAGTGTATTGGTTTCTATTATTGATATTATTTTTAAAAATGGACAGCGTTCTTGAAATTTATCAAATCTATACAGTAGCATTATGGCTGCCTTCTGTCAGCCACCCTGTTACATGCCGAAAATCGACTATGTAAACATTTCTGATTTTAGTTTTAAATATGTGATTGAAATCGCAATAATATTTTAAAAAATAAACTTGTGCGTGCATTTCCGTCACTGTAGAGAGTTGCGTCGGCGCCAGAGAATGCAAAGACGCGAAGTGTGGAAGGAAGTGCGCGTTTTTCCGACACGACGGGACTAGTCAACGGGACGTCGAAGAGTGACGTGACCTGCGTCGTGCCGTTGTCTTTTCTCTTTTAGGTAATGTAGGTTCCCTTCTATCTCTACTTGATATCGTTGCCTTGACCTTATTCCTATCGTACCGCTACAAACAAGGAAGGAAGACAAATCAATTTGGTTTCGACGAGGGCGAAGGCCGACCCACGCCTAACTAACGCCGAGATCCTGCCGCCAGAATAGCTGCAATGTTGTGAAGAGCTCTGCATTTTACGTGAGTACATTTTATCTTTTTCTTTTGTATGTGATACAAATTTGACGCAATAATGACGTAATACCTTGTTGCGCAATATTATGCATGTGTTTATTATGTTGCCGTTTTTTTATAAACGGGTCTGCTTCACAGGTCGCTCTTTTTAGGGGGTACGAGTATTTTTTCTATGTAACGGCTCCAAGGAGCCACTCTATCGTGTATCTTTGGAATGGATGACAAAACGGCTTGGTGAGCTGGGAAATTCTACGCTATATCTTTAATATATGTAGTCGTAGCGTGCCTTAGCGTGCTGGGACGTTTCGGATTCATCTATTGTTATCTAGATTTATCTTAATATCGTTATTTTACCTATTATCTTTGATAATAACTTAAGTTTAATATCTTTATCTTACCTATTATCTTTGATAATAACTTTATCTTAATATCGTTATCTTACCTATTATCTTTGATAACTTGAGATTTTCCTGTATCTTTTTTATCTTCCTAACGTTTGGTATTTATGATCAGACGTAGGAATTATTTTTTGAATATTGAGTGAAGAAGCTAACCTGATGATAGGAACGAAATTTGTTAGGTTAGTAATGTAACAAGTTAGTAAGATGGTAGTGTTGGTAAAATTGTTGATTCACAACCATGTCATGAACAAGTTTTGATGTGTATTGTTTATTAAGCCAGAATACCAGTACATAAAAATTTGCTAAAGTGCAGAGTAACTTGCTCTTTTGGACATTTTGAAATTTGGGCATTTTCTTGCCAAAGAAGAAACAGTCAAGATGCAACGCTTATGTGCGTCTGCACTTAAAAACTGTAATGTTAGCTGTAGTTATAGTATTTAGGTTAGGCGACTTGTCGCATTTATTTTAGTTTTAGTAGTGTTTCGTGCTCTCCGACAAATTTGTGCTGTCGATTATAACTGCGCCACATTAAAGACTCGTGTGTGCACTTATAAATGTAGTCATAAACAGTGTGGCTACACATTCCATTTCTTGGTAATTCGGAAGACGTGTCATCGGTTGAAAAACCAGGTGGCGCGTAAAATAAACATTTTCTAGAATTTAAGTTAGGCTATATGTAGGTTAGTCAGGATTTAAATTATAAGCTTTTACCGTGCTAACAGTCATTTCCTTTTTTTAAGATTTTTTTTCTTTTAAGGCTTTGTCGCGATTGTTACATGCCGAAAATCGGCTATGTAAACATTTCTGATTTTAGTTCTAAATATGTCGCTGAAATCGCGCCAATATTTGAAAAATAAACTTGTGCGTGCATTTCCGTCACTTTAGACAGTTGCGTCGGCGCCAGAGAATGCGCAGAGGCGGAGTGTGGAAGGAAGTGCGCGTTTTTCCGACACGACGGGACTAGTCAACGAGGCGTCGAAGAGTGACGTGACCTGTGTCGTGCCGTTGTCTTTTCTCTTTTAGGTAATGTAGGTTCCCTTCTATCTCTACCTCATATCGTTGCCTTGACCTTATTCCTATCGTACCGCTACAAACAAGAAGAAGGAAGACAAATCAATTTGGTTTCGACGAGGGCGAAGGCCGACCCACGCCCAACTAACGCCGAGATCCTGCCACCAGAATAGCTGCAATGTTGTGAAGAGCTCCGCATTTTACGTGAGTACATTTTATCTTTTTTTGTATGTGATACAAATTTGAGACGCAATAATGACTTAATACCTTGTTGCGCAATATTATACATGTGTTTATTATGTTGCCAACTGTCGTAGTCGCTCTTATCAATTACGTGTGGGACTTTAACGGTTATATCTTAGACTAAAACAGACGTAGATTATAACAACCCTTTCAACTTCTGGCATATCTGCACAACATACCGTTTCCATTATGTATTATATAATGAAGTCTGTAATGTAGCCTACCTGCGAATGAACGAACGTCCTCTCTTGGCAATATCTGGCCTCGTGATCTAGTCGTCTATGTGTCTGTGGCTATTGACACCTACGTTGCGTGACCGAAACTTAACCCAAATATACACACGGAGATGGCGTTAAGGCGAGAAGGTTTGAAATAAAACTACAATAGATAATGAACCTACTTTAATTATTATATGATAACCTTAAAATTAGGTTACCATCAATTAAACATGAATTACAAGAGCAAACAGAGCCAGACTCCCTGGGTTAACGCTGAGAAAAGAGTATCGGCAGATGAAACCTCAAACAATCCTTCGCTTCTAACTACATATGAGACTGAAGAAATGTTAGTGTAGTCTAGCTAATTTTTTCTAGAAGGTAACAGAGACGGATGAGCCATTACTATCTGCCTAAAGCTGAAGAGGAAGAACACCGGGAAGATAAGGACCTTGACTACCAATGTTCGTTCCACCCCGCATGGTCATAAAATGTTAGTAAATTCAACAAAGGCTCAAACATAACACGTTTATCGTACATACCATTAACAGTATCTAGCCCGTTTGGCAATATGGTTCACAATGACTAACCTACATTCTATTGTTAAATAAACATTACTACAAATACATTGGCAAAACAAATATTTATAAACAAGCATGAAGTTAAACATGAACATATGCGATGATAGTACCAAACAAAAGGTACAAATTGAATCGACCATCTCCTACATAGTCATAAAGCAAACGCGTTAATACGGGGTCATAGCAGAGATTCGCTATAATCACATCATAACAAAAATAATAATCTCAGTATTAGTTACCCATAGAATTGCAGGTTATAATACGTTAGACCCTTCAAACTAACTTATGGTTGTTACATACCAAAATTGGCAATGTACATTTTTAGATTTAATTATAATTCATAAGGTAATTCCCGCGTATTTTTTTAATTAAAAACGCAAACTTCCGTCGTCCCTGAGAATTGCGTCTGGGCAAAAGTAATGCGGAGTGCGCGCGTGGTGGAAAAAGACGCCATTAAGCCACGAGCCCTCGACGAAGCAACAACTATCTTCAGTGGTGTGTGTCTTTTCTTTTTAGGAATAGGTATGTAGGTTCCTTGTACCTTACGTTTGTGTACCTGTTACCTAATCCTGTCATTCCCCTACGAGTGAACTAAAGGGAAGAACGGATGGTAATTTGATGCAACATGGCGTAACTGGACCCAACCACACAAAGCACCGAAGGATCCTGAGATTAAGCTACGAGATACACACCATGTAAGTAATTTGTTTCGAGTTAAATTGTGCATGCAAATTTGACTTATATAGCGATTGCATCACTCGAAAGCGTGGTCGGTATAAGTTACAATATGGCGGGGAAATACGTTTTTTTGAGTAATTTTTATTAATATTGTTGCGAACTACTATTAGGCAACCCGTCAAACACACAAGCACCGCAAGCACTGCATATTTTCCATGGACCAAGAATTTTCTAGTAATTACTGGAGAATGAGTCATTCCTTTTAATTCAGAGTATATATAAAACCGCTAATAAATGTAATAAGTTCAGTCTATATTAGAATGTCGAATATAAATTATATCGTGTAAAGTTAAATAGTTGAGCTTTTGGAAGTCCGAGAGTAAACATAAATGCTATATGATGTGAACGTGTCTAATGTACATGCAGCTTGTAGAATACATAAATAGACAAAAATGTAATAAATAAATTATAGTAATGTTTATTGTTGCTAAGAAGACTTAAATTTAAGGAACTAGTTTAAGAAGATATTAGTGCTTGTAAATTCATTAGTATGATAGTGCTTCATTGTTAGTTGTACAGAAAACATCTATAAATAAGGCATATACTGTTAGACTTGTGAACAGTGAGCAATAAAGGCCTTTGTTATTACTTGTTTTAAATTAGTGAAACGCGGTAGTAGTAGCCCGCTACAATATTTAGTGTAATACAAGTTGTCGAATTATTGTAGCCGCGCGCTTTTATTTACAGCTTAATTTAGCAAACAGTGGTTTATATGTTTGTAATGAATAAAATTATGTCGTTTACTATTTCTGTTGTTACTATTTAGATTACACCTTTATTTTAGATAACGCGTTATGTTAATTACAGTTTCTAAAAATAATAAGATATCAAAACGAACAATGTCAAATCTAATCACATTCTGTAAGAATATATTATGGTTAATTGTCTTGACCTAAAATTGCCGGTCTCAGCCTGTAATGTAACTATGAACCCCTCTACTTAGGACGTTAATCTTCCTATCTTTGCAATACTATAAAACTGTGACAAATAATCTCTAGTTAATAATGTTGCCGCTAGGGAAAAGGAGGGTAAATTTTCTATTGTGTCTTATGGCGTATTAGTTTTAAAATAGCATTTTTATAAATTTGTGAGGTATAATTAGACTAAGATAGTCATATTTAGTACTTTATAGTGGTGATAGTAAATAGTGCGTAAAACTTGCGGCCTATAATTTATCTATAGATATAAAATATAAAGTGTTGTTTTGTTCCTGGGTGCAAGTTCGAATATAAATCATTCAAACACATAAGGAGATGTATTTATTTTGCTCCCAAGGTACTTTTGGTGCTTCTGGTGCTTAGTGCTATTGAGTTTCTAAATACATGTCTTTGTAGGATGTGGAAACATTAGAAAAGTGGAGACAAGCTATATATAGTATTTACAAATTGAAATATACCTATATTGCTTTACGTACCGATGATTTTGATTCCAAAATGCTTGCATATAATAAATAATGCTGTATGGTATCTTTGATTTCTGTTATATTCAAAACCAGTTTATTTTTCAAATTCTCACAAATGAAAACTCCAAATATTTAAATAACTTTTGAAAAGTCTTAAAATTTCTAATTTGTATAGTATAAGGCCTTGTTCTCATTCACTTAACGTAACGTAAATCAACGTAACACAAAAATATAAGGTTTCTGCGTTCAAAACAACTTAAAGTAGTTAATTATTGGTTTGTTGCGCATGCGTACTTCGTCAAACTGCCACCTTAGCGTGATAGTAACCACATTATTTTTATCTTATATAATCTATAAACCTAGAAGTATTTTTGTTTATGACCAAATAGTTGTATTAACTACATTGATCTTCAGTTTTATTTATTAATTTCGATATTTCAATCCAGGAATTTTGCTTTTTGGTGGTGTCCTTAAAGTCTGATCTTTTCTTAATAATGCGAGTAGCTATGTACCAAATCTATAAGTTTTCCATCGTCTATAATAAATGATGAAAATTAGAATTATATACCGTATTACAAATTTAAATCATGTACTCTGTGTTTAAATTTACTAATTGAATTATAACATTCACCTAATAAACAGTTGAGGTTATGTAAATGATAAATGCTTATTATTTTAGGCGGTAATTACCCGTTAAATTTAAACGAGGCGCACAATCTCTATAGTTATGCTGTTTCTAGATACCAGCGATTGGCGGAATTAAGAACACGGAAATTAAGAACCTCGTTATGTTGAATTTGGTTCAATTTGAACCGTTAAGTTTCGTTCGTTTCGAACGCCAACATAAATGTCTATTTACTTTAACTATTTTGTTATGTTAATTTGTTTTACGTTACTTTAAATTGATCTCCTGAAAACGAACGTTACCAGAGATAAAACATTCTGTATTTGTATCATAAAATGCTTTAAAAATGCTTTGAATAAATATTATTTATGTATGGTTACATTGCCCAGCATCCTATTTTGATTCTTTAATAATTTGAATTTCTTATAGGAATACGAAAGTATTAAATTGGTATTTGTTAAGAATTTGTGTATATTTCAACTTCCAATAACTGGAATTTTGAATAAAATCCGAATTTATAATTATTTACGAGAAAAATAACGGATGCTCCAAAAGACTGCATGTAAAAATCGCCCTACATTTCCCTAGCGGCAAGTCGCGAACTAGGAATACATCGCTAAAATATGCACAGGTTTCTGACTGAGATTAATGTCCTAAGTAAAGAGGTCCATAAATGTAACTGAATTTCAAGACTGTCATTAATAAGTTTGATACTTCATTCGATGGTTTAAGCTTTAGTTAGGAAGGGAAGACCATAGAAAAAGAGTTATTTTTGGAATCAATGCATTAGAAATATTAATTTTAACCATTTGTCAGGCTGTGTTATAATTATAGTTTGTAAATATTTATAATATATTATCAATATCCTTTATGTTATTTATTTATCAACACTTTAAGAAGTCTGCACAGATAAGTTATTACATGGTAGATAGATGTTTTTTGTTCACATCAATGCGATGATAATACACGCTCATACAATCATTACTAGATATAGTTAACAAAGGTTCTAAAGGACGTAAGGACACTACCCAAAAGTATGCATTGTCTTACTAAAGTGAGTACATATGGTCACCGTAGTTAGGGGATACTTTGAAGTATGGTTTCATTAACTACTCAACATCCCAACTAGTTGATACTCGACGGCTGGGATTAGCTTAGCAAATATTTTAATATCAGACCTTGCTGGTCAGTAACAGTATATTGTATACACAGAGACTGAAATTGATTGTTTTAGTCCTGCAAATTAAGGTTTGTGACTTGTGAACTTTTGTAATCAGCATAGGGATAGGGATTAAAATCACTTTAGTCATGTGCTATAATATGTACAACAGTTTTCTGTTTTTTAAGAACATTTAGTTTAAAATTAAACTCTGTATCTAAAACTTTATGATACATGCATACCCATTGATTGATATGTAAAATCTAAGTGTTCCTTACTTTTTAGCAATGAGTTTCACATTGAATCTTCTTGGATTCACTGTCTTTTCAATTCCTATTGATTAAATGTAATGATTAGTTTCATTTATGTTGTTTTAATTTGTCTAAAATTTATTGTGTGCATCATTTTCAATTTGGAGTTTAATTTTCAACTTCATTCCAGAAAGTAAAAATATTAACCTATATACACACAGGACTAAACTGATTCTATTTAATCCCTTAGTTGATTAGGGGTGCTTAGAAAATAACCTACACCTGCAGGCTAATCATTCAATTTAGTCCCTGGGTATATAATATACTGCTAGAAATTATGGTAACAATAATTTAAAATTTAATGGGCTCCAATTTTTTAATTGCCCGCTTTTCGAAGTAGTAATGCGGTCACCCACCACTGGCGCTGCAATACTTTTTCTATTGCTATGATTGTGTTATTCTAAAGTTTTCTATGGGGAAGACGATGCCGTAGCTTGAGCCTGCGCCTGTTCTATTATTTTTCTAAATTTTATGGGAAATTAGAAAGCTTTTGGCCAAAAGTATTTCTATCTATATAAATATAGTGTTTCATAATTTTTAAGAAGGACAAAGTATTTTGGTAAAAACATTTAAAACTACAAAAGTCAGTTTACGATTGGAAATCTAAAATGTCTATGACATTTGTTAGAGGTCCAAATGTGAGACCACCTCAGCAAACTCTCAATCATGCACAGATACAGAAAATTTTAGATGAAAATGGTCAGTTAATTCATACTATTCAAGATTATCAGAGTAAAGGCAAAGCTCAAGAAAGTGTTCAATTTCAACAAATACTACATAGAAATTTAGTTTATCTTGCCAGTGTTGCAGATTCTGGGCAAAATGTTAACTCAATATTACCTGTGAGTATTTTTCATGTATAAGATTTTAGTTTTAGATTTTATTATGTTATTAAACAGTGGGTTTTTGACAACACTTTAAATTTAGAAGTGTTCTATACTTCAATATGAAGGTTTCTTAATTAGGATGTAGGACTATATGGGGTAAGCAGTAGTCACTATAGATGATGGAACTACTGTTATCTTTACGGAACTAGTAGTTTATAACTAATATTGTTTGTGTGAAGCATTCTGAAAGTTTACAATAGTTTGAAAGAGTTCTGCTGTTTATCTAATATACAGGCTTATTTTGTTAGAAGTAGCTTATAGAATTTAGTTCTTGGTATTCAAAAACTATAACTTTTCCCTGAATTGGCTGTTGTCAGTAGTTCTGTTAATCGTTAAATATGCACCTTCATAAGCAGAATAAACATTGCATATCTGTTACTTGATAAAATAAGTAATGAAATTATATATAAGTTTTAAAATCGATCTGCTATAGGTTTATTAAATTGAAGATGTTTCTAATTCATGTTATTTACCTATGGACATTTTTATCAAATAAGGTATCAAAAAGATGATTATTTTTTTATAGAATTTTTATATTATGCAGCTACAGTTTAATCAATTGTATCCCTGGTAATTTAAAATTACTTCGCAAAAAATAGTATAACTAATTTAGCTGTAAATAGTATTTTTCTACGACTTTTTTGGAACGAGCCTATTTTAGGTGTGTTTTTGATAGATAAATCTACTACATTCTATACAGGTTTTTATTCCCGCACTCGTTGCTAGGCAAGTTGCTAAGCAACCAGTGCGGGAATGTTCAATTTGCACGGTTGCGCTTATATTTCTATTAATCAAGTAGCCCTGCACTTGCATCTTATTTCAATGACGGTCGAGTTTTCAAAGGTGGGCTATGAAACAAATAATAAACCAACAAATGTCAAATAAATAATTTCATACTGTGAAAGCGTTTAAAATCTTAAAGTATTTGCAAAGTCTTTAAAAATGGCTAGTGATAGTGAAAGCGAACTAGAACCGACGCCTCAAATATTGTGGAAGCTGCAAATGCAATTACATTAAATTTATTACCGGAAATTTCCAAAAAAAATATGAGACTGCTTATAAATCGTTTATGGATTGGCGAAGAGATCAAAAGACAACATCTTATTCTGAAAATGTTTTAATTCGTACTTTAATGAATTATCTAATAAGTATAAATCTCCGACATTGTGGACGCATTATTCTATGTTGAGAACAAGTCTCACCATCCATCATAATGTAGATATATCAAAGTATGGAAAATTAAGAGCGTTTCTCAAACGGAAGTCAAGCGGTTATAAATCGAAAAATCAAAAATTTTTACAACAGGAAATAAATAAATTTATTACTGAGGCTTCGGATCAACAGTTTCTTCTGACAAAAGTATGTAATATTAACTTAGGAGAATAATGCGTGTTTATAGCTATTTTTATATTGTTACAGACTGCATTAATTATGGGAATTATGGGTGCTTGCCGCAGACAGGAATTACATCAGATGAAGATTACTCATTTCACGGAATTGGGTTCTGCGATATTAGTTACAGTTCCCGACCGAAAACAAAAATTATACGCAGCTTTACGATAACGAGTAATTTTATGAAATCACAAAAATACTGGAATCTACGTCCATCAAATGTTTGCGATCCTAGTTTTTTCTTAAATTATCAGAAAGGAAAATGCACCACACAGAAAGTGGGTATCAATAAATTTGGTGCTATGGGAAAGCAAATTGCAACGTATTTAAAACTACCCAATCCGGAATTATATACTGGTCATTGCTTCCGGAGATCTTCCGCCACTATTCTTGTAGATGCTGGAGAAGATATAACATCTTTAAAAAGCACGGTGGCGGAAATCAACATCAGTCGCCGAAAAATATATAGTCGATTCTTTAACAAATAAGTTGAATGTAGGCAACATAATACAAAATTCAATTGATAGCACATCAAATGTTCCATCAACGTCTAAAGACAAGAATTTCCAACGTCAAGAAAATTTAGTTTTGGGAAAACACCTTCTACAATGACGTTTAATAATTGCAATGTAACCTTTAATATTGTTAATAATAATGAATCTAAAACTAAACTTAAATCAATTTATTTACTTTTATTATGATAAATTTGTACTTTTCTTTGAATTTATGTATATTCACAAACGATAATAAACTTATGATATTAATAAAATGTATACTCCTATACTTACCATGTATTTTATAATATTAACAAAAGAGGTATCACATTTAAAAGTACGTACTACAGTCGTAGAAAAGTATAGTGTACAACACGCATGGAATGCCCATTTCTCACTGATGATTTGCAGCACTCGCTTTCAGCTCGTGCTGCAATTTATCATACTCGTGAGAAATGGGCATCATTCCATGCTCGTTGTACAATATACTATTTTCTTGTTAGCAAATAAATCAATTACTCTATTATTGAAAACGTTTGTTTCTATTTTGAGAAGTAGTCTGTTAAAATAACATTTAGAAGTGGAACTATGCCAGAAAAGTCTTCTCACATTAGTTAAAAAAATTGTAACATTGTATGGTTGGTTTCAAAAGCTGTTCTGACATTCTTTACAGTGATCCTTGAAATTTTAAGCAAGAATTATGTTTGTGACTACCAATTGATCAGTAAAACTGTAACTAACAATAGCATCACAAACTTGTTTCTTTTTTCTTATCACTTTAGCCTTATGTTTTTGTCTTTTAGCAAAGGTTCTTGGGTTTCAACATCATTATCATAATTTAAATTACTACAATGTATTGAGATTTCACAAAAATTCTAAATGTGTTTTACTGTTTAAAAGATCAGCATTTTATTTGTTTTAATTAAAAATTATGTTGACTTGGAGCAATATTTTATAAAAGAAAGTTCAGTCTATAGGTAAATCAAATTTTCATTTGTTAAGTCTTTCGTAATGATAGCATGATGAATTGATGTTTGCAATATCCACTCATTTTGGTTAATATTTGATGAGATTAAAAGTGGATATTAAGCCAACAATAAGAACACGCTTGTCTAGACCTTTTATTATAATACAACACTTGTAAGAAATAGATTATGCTATTAGAACATTTAATAGAATATTACAAACTATATAACTTCTTAATACTTTGACATATCTATGTTTATTGACTCCTAAAAAAACCAAGGAAACTGGAACTTCAACTATAGTACAATCTAAGAAGCATATGACTGATCATACTGCAGTTTCAACAATATTGAGAACTCCATTAAGTCTGCTCTTAATTCATATACAGGTAAAACATTGCGCGATTGAAAATTTCATCTACTTGTATTGCTCATGATAACTTTTTATAAATTATATATTTTTACTTTATCTATTAATATTTAGTAAATATCTATATTAATTTTACATAAAATAGAACAAAGTTACAAAATTTGTTCATAGAATAATTAATATACATGTGCCTCCAGGATCTTTTATTCAGGAACTTCTGAAATATAAGAATCACTGATACAATACCGCTTTCTCAAAGGAATTTCAACATTAGGTTCAACGTCTTGCAAGGACAAGAAATGTTTTTGACTTTTAGGTAAAATTGCCAATGATCGCTGTTGTTTCCTAGTAGTGTTCTTACTTTTACATATGTGATATAATCACCATCATCATTAGGTCTTCAGTCCTGGAATGGTTAGACACGTACCCTCATTGTTTTCTATTCTGAACTAACCTTCACGTTTCCTGAAATTTGTACAGTCTGCATCTATCACTATCTGCGTGCGATAGTCTGATCTAGGTCTACCTCTACCTCTTTTTTCCCATATCGGCTTGTAATATATCCCCTACTATTCTCCAAAAATGCCCTCGAACATATTCTGCCCTTCATTTTCTACCTATTTTTTCCCCACAGATATCCTTCTTCCCCTACTATTTCTATAACCTATTTGTTATTAACTTTGTCTGTTCATGCTATCATCCTCATTCATCTGAAGCACAACATTCCAATAGGCCGCTATCGTTTTTCTGTCTGCTTTTCCTACTGCCTGTATTTCATAGGCATACTGTGTTGTGCTCCACACATATGCTTTCAACAATTTTTTTCTTGTTTCTATGTTTGTTGTCTTTCATCATAGGCGCTGTTCTTTCTTGTTAGATGCAGTTCGGTCCCCTTGTATTGTTTTACAATAATATACCCTATTTGCCTGATATTCAGTGATATGTGAAGGGGGCAAGTAGCCTGTGACTGCTAAGTTCCTCCAGCACTTGAACATTTGCCGAATTATTAGTTTTTCCACTATATCCTTTTGCACAATCAACATTGGTTGAAAATATTTCACAACCAACATCCGTAGTTGTTTATAATAATCATCATATTTAAATACACTTATTGTTTCATCATTAGATTTTCTGTCATGAAACTGGTTGGACGCGTACGCCCACTTATTTATATTCTTAGCTAGCCTACACAGTTCCCTGAAATTCCCACAACACCTATATACAGCGCAGTTCCCCTTCTATTGTTTTCTAATTATATACTCTATTTCACCGAGATTCAGTGGCAGGGGGTGGCTCTGTGGCGTAGTTGGTATGCATGTGACTACTATGCCCAAGGTCCCGGGTTTGTATCTCGACACGTCCGCTTGAAAAATGTTAGGCGAACATTTTTCACAAAAATACGCCCTCGTTCGGATGAGAGGTAAAATGGACGTCCGGTGTGTGGGTGTTGTCATGCACGTTAAAGATCCCTACCTTGCTTGAAGCAGCAGGGTTCGGCAAAATTCAAATTTTTTCAGGTAAAAAAAACTTGCTTCCTGGCCAATGTAGTACCTTCGGATGGACCATTGGAAAATCACATGTAAGGTGTGTGAAGGGGATTAAGCAGCCTGCAACTGCCAAGATCCCCCAACACTTAGACATTTGTCGAATTAATAGTTTTCCAGTAAATCCTTTCACAATTAACATTATTCGAGAATATTGCATAACAATACCTGTAGTTGTTTATAATAAACATCATGTTTAAGTACAGTTATTTTTTTTGTCATTAGTTTTTCCATCTTGGGACTGGTTGGACACGTACCTCCATTGATTTCTATTCTGATTTCTATTTCCTTGAAATTCTCACAGCGTACAACTTTCACTATCTGTGTGCAATAGCCTAACCTAGGTCTACCTCTACTTCACTTGTTTTTCCTATCTATGTTTTTAATATATTCCACACTATTTCCTCGTGCCTTAGTATGTGGCCTATCATCCTATCTCTCCTATTATTTTTTACTGTTTTCCACATATTTCTTACTTCTCCTACCATTTCTAGTACCTCTTAGTTCTTAACTTTGTATGTCCATGACATCTTCATATTTACTTCTGTAGCACCATATATCAAATGCTTCTAACTTTTCTTGTCTGCTTCTCATACTGTCCAGGCTCACAGCCGTACAGTGCTGTGCTCCACACATATATTTTAAGCAATCTTTTTTTTGTTAAATGTAGCACAACTTTGTTTTATATTTTCTGCACTTTTCCCATCTTGCGTAATTTGGCTTCCTAGGTAGCAGAAATCCTTAACCTCTTGTAAGTTCTTGTTACCTATTTGTATTCTTGGTTTTGATTTATTTTCCCCTTCTTTGCATACTAGTAGTTTAGTTTTAGTTTTGTTAATTTTCATACCGTATCTCTCTGTAAGAACCGTTTCTATTTCATTAAGAGCAGCTTCTAATTCTTCCTTGCTAGATACTAATACCGCTATATCATCTGCAAATCTAAGCATATCAATTTTTTGTCCCTGCATAGTAATTCCAAATGTCTTCCTGCATTTGACAGTATTCATTGCCTCTTCTATGTACAAGTTAAAAATCAATGGGGATAAGGCACATCCCTGTCTCACCCCTTTCCTAATGTTTACTTCTCTACGTTTCTGCTCTTATTCTATTACTGCTGTTTGCTCTTTGTATAAGCTATGTACTATTCGTCTATATCTTTAACTCATTTCAATCTTTTTGAGTAGTTCAAACATTTTTTTCCATTTTACATTGTTGAATGCCTTTTCCATATCTACAAATCCTATATACACGCTTTCCCCTTTTTCTATTGTTTTCTCCATTATCACTCTCAGAGCTAAAATAGCCTCCCGTGCTCCCTTGTTTCGCCTAAACCCAAATTGATCTTCTCCTAGTATTTCTTCAGCTCGTTTTTCCATTCGTCTTTGTACAATTCTAGTTAATATTTTTGATACGTGTGCTGCAAACTTATTGTTCCAAAATTTTCACATCTTTCTGCGCCTTTCTTTTTTGGTATAGTTACTATGATGTTACGTTTGAAATCTTTGGTTCTCTCGCCTGTCTCATACATATAGCTTACAAGTTGAAAGAGACGTTCTGTTACTGCTTGTCCAGCGGCTTTTAGAGTTTCTGCTTGCATCTTATCTGTACCCGGCCCTTACCATTTCTCAGACCCTTTAATGCTGATTCACACTCATCTCTAAGTATAGGATATCCCAAGTCATCATTTTCAATGTTTGATTCCTGTTCCAATGCAGTTAGTTCCTCTCATGCATATAAATTCCCTATATATTCTTGTCATCTACCCACTTTCTCTCCATTTTCTATAATGACGTTTCCTCCCGCGTTGTTTATATTTTTGCCATACAGTTTTATATCCCTAAAATGTGTTCTAATTAGTGTGTATGCTTCATCTGTCTTTCCTACTTCCATCTTAGTTTGTACCTCTTTGCACTTTTCATCAATTCATTGTTCTTTAACTTTCCTGCATTTGCGAATAATTTCCCATTTTATGGCTTTGTATCTCTGTTTCCTGTTTCGTGTGTTTTATTGTATATTCGTCTTTCTTCTATTAAATTCAGGATATCTTTTGTTATCCATGATTTCTTTTTTTTTGTGTATATGCCAGAATATCTCTGGCTGCCAATTACAGGCTGAATTTAATGTTATTCCATTCTGTTTCTACTTCCTTGGCATCAAATATTTTCCCGATATCTTTCAGAAATTCATTTGAATTTTTTTCGAATCTTTCTTGAATATCTTTATCTTTTAGTCTCTCTAAGTCAAAATGCCTTTTTCCGTTTCTTTTTTCAAATTTTTAAATTTAAGTGTGGCCTTCATAATTACGATATTGTGGTCAGTGTCTATATCTGCTTCTGGGTAGCTTCTACAGTTTTTTACTTGATTCCTAAACCGTTGTCTGACAATAATGTAATCTATTTGATATCTTCCTATATCTCCTGCCATCTTCCACATATATCGTCTTCTAGCATGATATTGAAATAATGTGTTTGTGATGAATAAATTGTTTTTGTCGCATTATTCTACCAGCCTATTTCGCCTGTCGTTTCTTGTGCCTAAACCAAATAAACCTACTGCTGCTCCTTCCCTACCCTTACCTACCACTGCATTAAAATCCCCCGTAATTATTAAATCTTCATGTCCTTTTACATATCTTAATATGTCTTTGATATCTTTGTAGATCGCTTCTACCTCTTGGTCACTGGACATTCTGTTTCTACTTCCTTGGAATCAAATATTTTCTCGATATCTTTCAGAAATTCATTTGACTTTTTTTCGAATCTTTTTTGAATATCTTTATCTTTTAGTCTCTCTAAGTCAAAGTGCCTTTTTCCGTTTCTTTTTCAAATTTGTAAATTTAAGTGTGGCTTTCATAATTTTGATGTTGTGGTCAGTGTCTATATCTGCTTCTGGGTAGTTTCTACAGTCTTTTACTTGATTCCTAAACCGTTGTCTAACAAGAATGTAATCTATTTTATATCTTCCTATATCTCCTGGCATCTTCCGCGTATATCGTCTTCTAGCGTGATGTTAAAATAATGTGTTTGTGATGATTAAATTGTTCTTGTCGCAAATTTCTATTAGCCTATTTCGCCTGTCGTTTCTCGTGCCTAAACCAAATAAACCTACTACTGCTCCTTCGCCACCCTCACTTACCACTGCATTAAAATCCCCCATAATTATTAAATTTTCATGTCCTTTTATGTAGCTTAATATGTCTTCAATATCTTTTTAGATCGCTTCTACCTCTTGGTCACTGTAGCTAGAGGTGGGCATGTATACATTGTTACGTGCCAAATTGGCACTAAACATTCCTTTGCTTAATTTTGATGTGCGGGAGTTTTCGCGCCTTAAATTCAAAAGACTTGGCGTGTATTTCCGTCACGTCAGAGTGCGTTTGCGCCAGATCGCGCGATGCGAGTGGCGGGAGAACAAGAGTGGGGAAGTTTCCGGGAGACTTTGTAACGTGGCCTTTTGCCTTTGAACTTCGAGGAGTGCAGTTGTCGTGTTTGGTATCGTATTTTTATTTTTATTATGTAGATTTCCCTTGCTTATCTTTGTTTGTCTTTACCTGATAAACCTGTTCTTTATCGTTCCCGCTACATATAGGAATTTTGATACGACCTTGGAGCAGTCCACGACCCTAAAACGAGCTGGAGTCCATGCCCCGCTAGGAGTTAGCCGAGCAGTCACCATCTTTAAATAACCCGGAAGGGGGTCCTAGCAACCAGGAAGGAAGTGGGACTTATTCAGAATAGAAATAAGAAGACTAAATGGAGATTAATATATGTCCCAGAGCAGGTATGGGTAGAACCCGCGTAAACTCGCCCACAATTTAATTGCTTATTCCGAGACTTATTGGATGTGTGGTGAACAATTATTATAAGATTTATATATTGTAAGAATGTCTTTTAACGTGTTTATAATAGAAACAATTGCAGTTCCACAGTACTGTGAACGCACTCTGACGTGACGGAAATACACGCCAAGTCTTTTGAATTTAAGGCGCGAAAACTCCCGCACATTAAAATTAAGCTAAGGAATGTTTAGTGCCAATTTGGCACGTAACAATTTGTATTATTACTGTGTTTACTGGCTTAGATTCTAATCTAACCATGAGCACTCTTTCCTTCTTTTGTAAGCAATTTTCTTTTCTTTTTTTGCATAACTATCCCCACACCTAAAATTCCTTCTGCTGCTCCTGTATGAATTACTCCACTCCAAAAATCCCCCGCCTCTGGCCATCGAACTTTGCTGATCCCTACTATGTCTAGTGATAACCTATTCATTTCGATTTTTAGGTTCTCTAGCTTATCTACTTGCTTCGTGCTTCTAAGATTCCATGCTCCGACTCGCAAAATGTTCCCGACTCTTATTCTGGACTTTCCGATCGCATCCTCCGAAGTAGTCCCCTCCCGGAGATCCGAGAATGCCATCATTTTATTATAATTTAGGTACGCTGTATACTTGGGAGGTAATATGGTGGTTTCCCATTGCCTTCCACATCGCGGTACCATGTCTTAGACTTCCATACCGACCCCTATAGTCTCTGCCAATCTAAGTACAGAAACAGCTGTTGCCCTCTTTCGGGGACCTGTCTTAGTCTGGTTCCTCACTAACGACCCTACTACTTTAGTTGGACCTGTAGTTTGGCTCTTTAGCTCATTCGAACACACAAGCCATTTCACCTATTCTAGTAATCTAGAACTTCGGCATGGTGCCGGTCCATTTGAAATGGCGAGTAATAGCATGAATGATCAATATGATTTAGCAACTCGTGATACAAATTTTTCATAATTAGCTCAATAATAAATCAATTCATTCCCTTTAATAAAAAGTTAATAAGGATGTCCACATGGATATAAATACAGATAATAAATTAATATTCCCCCGACTCTAATTTTCATTTAACACGTGAAATGTAATTCACAGATTAGAGATCCTCAAATTAGAATATTAATTCTAATCATACTTATTTAAATATTATACTTGTCGTTTGAAACTTCTGATTGCATGTCAACGGCGGTCTTAGGACATCTCTGCAACCAGAGTTTAAAACCTTGAAACTCCATTGAAAAATACTGTCGTCGTGAACCCACTAACCTAGACAAAACAAAGTACACATACAAACACATGAACTCTATGTTCAAATCACGAAGCATCGTAATGTGAGGGATAGAACAAAAATCTAAAATATTAATCGCATCTTTCTAATTTACTTTACTGTAAACTTCCCTGGAAACCAGGATGAAACAAATATTTAGTAATCGGCAGAGAATGCCAACAACTATGTGCTATTAAAGAGACCAGGTTATATATAAGATCCAGCTTGACTGTTTTGAAAAATCTTCTAGTATAGTAAGATATTCTTCCGACTATTATAAGGCGATAAATCCCATACAGTGGATGACCTTCCTCCACTTTGATAAACTCAGAAAATTTGCCCTTGCGTATCAACCATACTCTCTCAAAGCTGATCAAAAACAAGGGCAGAGAAAACATATTTTTCCCATATAATAATTAAACCATAATCAGAAATACAGCATAAAGAAAATTAAATCATAAAAACATATAAGAAAAGAAGACAGCAGTATTTCACATACTAAAAATTAATAGCATTGATTATTCTCTTTTTATTAAGCATAAGACAATACCTGTAACATGTTACCAATTTACCAAACAAGATTTAGAATCAATTTCCATTCTATATCTATTAAAATATCATACCTCCCAATTATGAATAAATACTAGTTCACTAAATAAGGACATGTACTTGACCTTCTAAATTAACCAATATATCAAAACTGCCGACAAAATTACACTATGAAAATAATCAATAATAAATATATGTCAAAAGCTATTGTCAAAATGATGCCTCCAAAACAAATTACTAAAGAAATTCAATAGGTAGTAAGAATAAAAATTAATCTAATTAAACTCGTTTTTATGTTTTCAGATAAGAGCTAGACAATCAAAACCTTATGTCACCAGAGCAATAACAAATTAAATTCTTTAAAATAAAGTATAACAGATGTAAGATTAGTGTTTACAATAACATCATTTTGGAGTGTTTTAAATTAAAAGAACGGATTCTGTTGTGTAAATTAAAACCGTAACATAGTACAGTATAAACCTAAACATTTTAAAATATCCAGAATAAAATCTTATTATCTAAATACAAGAATACTTACAACATGATCCGGCCCTAAATATGTACAAGAAATAAAGAAACAATATAGTAGCGTCTACTTTAGGAAGTGCACCTCGTAACACTAAAAATTTGAACCAGCTCATTGTTGACGTTAACATTAATTTATACAGAAAAGTACTCTAGTGCATTAAAATTTTAAACAGTGGGCGCTAAGAATAACGTACATAATTGTTCACGATCTGCAACTTATTGCGGAATCAACCAAAAAAAAAAGTAGTGTCTATCTTTCAACACAGCAACACAAATAAAGCAAACAGAAAAATACATTGTACCTGGTGCTATACCATCTTAGGATGACGAAATGCGACTGCATTTGTCTACAGCTGCGTGCTGGAACCACCAAATTAACCATACTAGCATATAACGCATTTTAAAAGTGTAACTTTACAACACTCGCAGAACGTTGTATAACAGAAGTATTGTATAAGCAGGAGCGACGAACAAGTAGGTGAGATTTTTAAAAGTTCAACTTTTATATTTATACAATTTTTAGAACGATGGGGGTCCATAACGAAAAATCATTCCCAACAATATTGGTGTAAAACATTCTGAGAAATCAAGCGAAAATATATATTCCAGATAACAACGCCGAAAACCTTCGTACAATACAAGCAATAACAAAGGCAAAATACGATAATTAATTCCATTTAATTTCATTGTTTGCATGGTAAAGCAATATTTTAAAACATCCCCTCGATTTTAGGCAACCAGACATACTGTCAAGCAAATAAAGTTGTCTGACTTTTTAGAAAAACATAGAGGTTTGTATGATTATCGGCCCATGCTACCA
This sequence comes from Platerodrilus igneus, assembly GCA_036346225.1. Lineage (NCBI taxonomy): Eukaryota > Metazoa > Arthropoda > Insecta > Coleoptera > Lycidae > Platerodrilus > Platerodrilus igneus. The sequence continues at coordinate 3,024,634 of JARFIW010000500.1, read as the reverse complement.
GGAGACCACAGAATGACTTAATTACCAGAACGATTTTATTACCCATAAAATTTGAATGAGTTTGAACGTGCAGATGACAAAATAGAATTTTACAGAAAACGTACAAGAAAACCAACCTAATTAAAGCATTTAATGCACGAGGGGCTTTAATCTTTCGACGAATAACAATTTGAAATAAACTAGCACATACTTCAAGGAAGTGTTTAGGAGAAGCCAATGCTTGTTTGTTTTAACGAATTTATAAACGGTTATAGAATATATTCCATAAACTGAGGGTTTGAATACATATGTATTGAACTTGTTAGCTTGTATAATTTGAGAATAACCAAAAAAGGTTTTAGATTAACGTTTTTAATTAAGGTAGTTGCAATTGAATGCAGAATCGCTCTATTTCAAAAAATTACCATAACAACTGTCAAGCTTCAAAGTAAGCAAGATGACAACGAGAATGCTGGATAGAAAAATTGAGATACTTCAAGCTGTGGTAACAAAGACTCATTAAACGAACAAGTAGGCCGAAAGGCGACTAAGTTGTGGTTTCAGAAGAAAAGAAAAATCTATAGAAAACACCTATCTTACGTGTGATTTTCCAATGCTCCACCTGAAGATTCTACATTGGCCAGGAAGCGAGTTTTTTTTACCTGGAAAATTTGTAATTTTGCCGAACCCTTGCTGTTCCAAGCAAGGTAGGGATCTTTAATGTGCGTGACAACATTCACACATGGGACCTCCATTTTACCTCTCATCCAAACGAGGGTGTATTTTTGTGAAAAATGCTCACTTAATATTTTTCAAGCGGTCCGTGTCAGGATTCCAACCCGGGACCTTGGGTGTAGTAGTCACAAGAAAACGCCTACTACCACAGGAAGCGGATCGAAAAATTTAATCACGTCTGAGAGGTAACAGTAAGAAAAGCAGCAAAAGGAAAGGGAAAGGAAAGTGGATCAAAAAGAACAGAGAAGTAAAACTAAAAATAGAAAACCATAAGAAAGCAGCACCAAAATGAAAGAGGAAGACAAAACTAAAGAAAAGAAAGAACAAAAAATGTGTGTGAGGGTGTGTGTGTGTGTGTGTGTGTGTGTGTGTGTGTGTGTGTGTGTGTGTGTGTGTGTGTGTGTGTGTGTGTGTGTGTGTTGGAGGGTTTTAGTTGCCTCTTACAACAGACAAGTTGTACCGTGGGACTATTTTAATCCAGGCCTACGTGTGGTTAGGTGAGTACGTGTGCGAGCAGAGCGATAAGAAAAGACCAGAACCAATAAAGTGAAGAAACAATAAGAAAAGTGTGGAATCAGATTCCAAAGGAAAGCAAGAATTGACGTAAGAATCTGGGGGTGCAATGGCTAGGAATGGGGTTAATAAGTAGTGTTATTTATATTTTAGAATTACTCGTATATACCTATCTTATTCGATATGCATCTTATATAATGATCAAAGTCAATTGATTCATAGGGAAATTGATGTTAACTTATCAAAATTAGTGAATAGAAGGCACTACTTGGGCGTTGTGTTTATATATAAATTATTAAACAACAAGATAATTATACCACCCTTATTATCGCTTATCTGCTTTAAGGTTCCCTTAATTAAATTGAGATCCGATTTTTTATTATTTGTTACTACTTTTTCTAAATCTCCAGTTTATAAAGTTTTAGAAGTAATTAATTTAATGCTTAAGTTTAAGAATGATTTCGATATTTTTAATACTTGTTCTAGCGAAATTGCTATGTTATTATGTGACTTATTATTTTAATGAGGTATTTATTTGTACTGATATTCAGCGCTATGTAATTGGGGTTTATACTCTGTATTGCTGCTGATTCAAATAAATAAATAAATAAACTGCTTACAGTGTTATTTATACTTTTGCGAAATTTTTCCATATTCTTATTTTATTACCGATCCTCGAACGACAAAATTTTTCTTGTGTCCATTCAGGAATCTTCTGTAGGCATGTAATATGTTGCGTCGCAGGACCTGACATGTAATGTGTAGTAGGCACTGGCATAGAAATGTGGGATGGCATGTGTTGGAACTGGCAGGGTCTCCATGTAATGTGGTAATTGATCTTCATATAATGATGTGTGGGTCTTCATATAGGACATTTACTGTCTTCTAATTAAACTACAATACTTACAATTATTGATTATAATTACACAAAGATGACTACAATACTGTACATGTTGATGCAGTGGATGCCTAACGTGCTGGCTTTCTTGACTGTTCGATCCAGCCAACTCAATAACAGATACCATATAAATGTGCAAGACACTGCAAGCTAAAAGTTCTACGAGATAAACAAGTTGTAGCCACTCTAATCTCATAACACACAATGAAAACAGAGAGATGAATACCAAACTCTACACTACATTTTAGTTATTTGCCATTTGCAGAATTAAAGGTATTCAATAAATTTAATATAAAATCGGTATTATGCTATGAAATCAAATATTATATTTTAAATAACAAACTATAAAAAATCTATTTACAACAGTATTTGAAAAATAATAATCAATTACAGCACATCATAAAAAAATACGAGTGACTGTGATCTGAATGCTAATATTTCTAACAAGAAAAATTTTAGTAGTATGTCCTGACCAAGGCCAGTTAATGTAGCAGCAATTAGTTCCTTCCAAATGTAAAGTAACTTTACCCAAATGCTGAAATAACAGAAGGTGGTTAATTCAAAGTTTAATCCGTCTTTTTGACCATTTCTTCTTAATTTTACCGATTTCATGTAATTGTTCCAAAATTACAATTACAAACGATTAAGTATTGTAAATTAGTAAACAACGCACTACTTTTGCATGCCACTTTCTTATCATGTATTGGTCACAATATTGTACTGTACAACATAAAACTAATGTACATACTGAAAAATAAATGTTGTGTTGTAGGTGTAATATAGTAATTAAAATTAAATATTGTAGTATTGAACATAAAACGGGCGGTAACTAACTGAAACTGCTTTTTAGCATCTGATTTTTTAGGCATATTTGAGTTTATGGGAATGCTAATACTTGAAAATAATTGGATTTTTTGAAAAATAAACATAATTAATTGCTTTAGTTACCCAGTGTTCTGAAAAATCTATTATGTGTAGTAACCTAACTATATTATTGTTAATGTAACATTTTATGGCTTGTTGCAGTGGCAAATTATGAATGAAAGGTTATAGATTTCACTAATTTAGACCTTAGTTTGATACGATTTTTTCTTTACAAAAGGCTGAAACTTCTTTTTTCTACATTAAGGCGCTAGTGAACAAAAATATTCCGACATAGCTAGGGGTATATTCCTGGGTAGAGCAATGAGGGGGCGGGGGGGCGTAAGTCGAATTCTGTTTGCAAACCAAAGCCAAGCTAAATCAAATAGGCGCCACCATGTCCTGAGATAATTACGATAATTGCAAAGCACAGTTCTAAGGGCGGACGTGGAAACCCAAAGATAAAATGATCGCCTTCGTCAACAAAAACCTGTCTTAACAAAATAAGACGCAGCTCCTGTAAGAAATTGCAAAGATTAAATAAATAAAGAAGTAGAACACCATTTGTGTCCTATAAAAGTATTTAAAAATAAAAAAATGTATATCCAATATAATATTGGCACCAAATTGCGTTGCAATGCCGATCTAAATAAAAAATTTGCTAACAAAACAAAGACGTGCCTATGCAGAGGAGCAATTCTCAAATGATATGACAACAGCTCAAACCAATGTACCTAATTTACCGAAACATTATTTCTTGTACTCTGTATCTAGTAACTGTATAATACAAAATGATATGTGAATTATTATTCATGTGATTCGCTTATTTTTGAACATGACTAACACGAAGCAGAAATCTCTTTACTTTCCGTTGCAAAATCTACTTCATAACTCGAAAGGTCAATTAGACAACCAGGCTTATCGACTTCTTTAGCTAATAGTCTACCTAAAATTTTTCTTTTCTCAAGAACTGGTCTCTCACTCACTACTCCTCTGATTTTCAGTTCATATTCCAGTTCCTCTTTAAGTAAACAAACAATTTGGAACTTTTCAGACATGATTGTGATAGTTTAATATTTTAATGAAATCAAATTCATAACTCTAAATGATTTAAGCCTTACGAAAATCGTCAAAATACATTCGGGCAACTAAAGGTCAAAGTCAAAAAACGAATTTGGTAAAAATAGGTTTTTGCCAAAACAATATCAAATAAAACCTTTATTGGGCCAAAATAAAATTTAAAGTTAAAAATAAATTTGACTAAGGTAATTAACTGACCGAAGGAAGGTCAACTAAATTTGTGCCAAAACAAATTTCACGAACAATAGCAAATTTAAGCAAACAAATTTTAAAGCTAATAGCAAACTTAAGCAAACAAATTTTGAAACTAATAGCAAATTTAAGCAAACAAATTTTGAAACTAAGTAAATTTTGAGCAAACAAATTTCGAAGCCCTACACGTTGCGGCACTACTGAAACTACTTTTATTTTACAAAAGACTGAAACTTCTTTTTTCTACATTAAGGCGCTAGTGAACAAAAGTCTTCCGACATAGCTAGGGGCCAATTCCTGGGTAGAGCAATGAGAAGTGGGGGGGTTGTCGAATTCTGTTTGCAAACCAAAGCCAAGCTAAATCAAATAGGCGCCACCATGTCCTGAGATAATTACGATAATTGCAAAGCACAGTTCTAAGGGCGGACGTGGAAACCCAAAGATAAAATGATCGCCTTCGTCAACAAAAACCTGTCTTAACAAAATAAGACGCAGCTCCTGTAAGAAATTGCAAAGATTAAATAAATAAAAAAGTAGAACACCATTTGTGTCCTATAAAAGTATATAAAAATAAAAAAATGTATATCCAATATAATATTGGCACCAAATTATTACTCAGAAAAATTTTAATTTTGTGTATTTAGATTTGATCGTATTTGACAAAAATAAAAGCCTTAAAATTGAACTAATTGTTTACTAAAAAAAACTCTTAAAATATCGGAACTTGTAACAAAAAATTGTCATAATCAACTACATCAAAGTTAAAGTTTTGACTTTCCTTTTTTTTCCATTAAACAACCAACTGTACTTTAAACATGAACTTGTTATAAATATTAAAGTGATAATGATTTGTAAGCATAACACAGTGAATTACGTTCTAACCTGAGCAGATCTTTTCAGGTAGATTACAAATTACTAGAACCTAACATAATGAGAATTTGAACTTTCATATTTACGTTTAATAATTTATGTATAGATAAAAGCTGATCACAAAAATAGGAATGTTTGTTTAAATTCCATTACAGCTGCGCAAAGCATCTGCTTTCAAGACAACATCTGTCAACTGTGCAAAACAAAAAAAAATATGACGTCGAAAACATACGTTGAACTTATCGAAGGTTCATATGGAACAAAGCATGTTATTATAGAAAGCTAATCCGACAAAATTTCGTTCTACGGCTTATAAAACCAGCTCAACAATTAATTGAAATTTACACAATTTACGTGTTATAAACATAATATCAAGTTTACGTGTTCTAACCTTTAAAACACATGCAAGAAATATCTTACAACTAATAACGAACCCAACTGCTATTTGTTGCTTCACGAAAAATTATGACGGGATTTCCGTTCTTCAAACAAGGTTACCAGCCATTCTAATTTGATACGACTGCATCCAAATTAACATCCATAATTTCTTATCAAACAAATTTCTTATTAGGCAATTTTCAAATTGACTGTTCCTACATAATGGTAATTCTTAACTTTTTCTTGGATTCTAGTTGACGAATTCTGCATTTTTCATTCTACGTTGTCGCGCTAAATAAATTACCTCAAATTACATTAGTTCGTAAAATATATACTTTACCAACCGTTATTAGAAGATATCCCAACGATTAATAGTTGATGCGAAGGTTGCCAGCCTCCAGCCGAAAATACATCTTAACAACGCTGTTGCCGGCGGCCGACTGACTTGTCGAAACCAGAACCGAGTGGTCGCGCCGTCAGAGGCGGGGAACACGAAATAATCAAATAGAGATGTGCTTGGAAATAGTTTTATGCGACACAGATATATTAATATAAGTAGATCCCTAAGGAACAATGCACGCTTAGCGCATTATTCTTGTAATTCTATGCAAATAATTATTATTGAAAATAAAAATGTTACAAGTTAAATTTTGTTAAATATTGCTTATTGAATAGCATATAGTTGTCACCAGGAAAGTGGACCATCGTGTGATCATTTGTATTCATCTAAATCAATGTGAATTTCTGAAATCAAATGTGACCATTCATTTGCTTTTACTGTGAAGTTTTATAGGAAAAAGCAATATTACCAATTTGTTCACGCGCCTTATAAATTTATACATCGACTTACCTCCGCGGTGTTTTGTTGTTCTAAGCTGCAGTTCCTATTCTTTCAACCAAGTGGACTGTATGCGAAATGAGTCTATGTTACGTTACACTTGCACTGAGGTTTTTAGGGTTTAACAACGAAAGTCTGCTGCGGCACTTGACTAACTTAGGGTACTGAACGAAGAAACACGACCGTTCTGCTTCAATATCCATAAGAAAGTGTTTGTTCACTACTCTGTCCACCTCATTCACAAATGCACAAGGAATTTTTATGGCAGGATATAAGGGAACAAGGGATGACAGTTTTACTACTAGATTTACGACTACAAATTTAAATAACTTAAAATTAACCACGCGAACGTGCGACAAAGAGACCGAACATCCCGCCCACCAAAATAAGTATGAACTAACTTATTTTATATTTAAAAACTAATTAGAGCTATTAACTAAGAAACCTAACCGACAAACTTATATAAGTGAATATATGTACATACCATTAAATATCAAGTAACTGGCAGTAAACATAGTTTCACTAGAGGGCGTTTAACTAACCCTTGGGATGTCTTGACTGTAGCTACCCGAACGATACCGTCTCTACCAGGGTGAACATCTACGACTCTTCCTAAACGCCACTGTAGAGGGGGGTTATTTTCTTCCTTTAAGAGGACAAGCGAATCAATAGGTAGGGTAGCGAAATTCTTCAACCACTTACCTTTCTGCTGCAACGTGTGCAGGTATTCAGCACTCCATTTCTTCCAAAACCCTTGTTGCATTTGCTGCAACAATTGCCAGCGATTCAAACGAGAGGGTTTATGGACAACAAATCTGGATCTGGTAACACCGAAACTGGTTCAACATTAAGAAAATGACCCGGGGTCAAATACGAGAAGTCATGCGGTTCACAACTCAGTGCGCATAGTGGACGTGAGTTGAGAATCGCTTCGATTTGAATCAGTACCGTCGAGAATTCTTCAAACGACAAAATTTGTTCACCGATAATTCTCTTTAAATGGGATTTTACCGATTTAATCCCGGCCTCCCACAACCCACCAAAATGAGGAGCAGCAGGAGGATTAAACACATTCGATTCCTCAACGCCTGCCGAATGGCGCATCAATTGAGAGATTTCACGAGAGGCCCCAACGAAATTAGTACCATTATCACAATGGATTTGAATACATTTGCCTCTTCGAGCAATAAATCGACGTAAAGCACCCAAGAAAGCGTCTGTCGACAAGTTAGACACTAGTTCCAAATGGATGGCTTTAGTGCTGAAACAAATAAATAAGCAAATGTATGCTTTCAATGATTTTGCGCCACGACATCGATTCATCGTGACAGAGAAAGGTCCACCAAAGTCGACTCCCGTATGTAAAAACGCCTTACCTGGAGTTAACCTAGAAGCTGGTAAATCCCCCATAGGGGGGCATAAAGCCACAGGGTTTACACGAAAACAACGAATGCAGAATTTCAGACATTGCCGAATAGCCCTCTTGGCGCACAAGATCCAATAATTTTGAGTTAGTAAAAATTGAGTTGTTCGATTTCCAGGATGTAAATGTCTTTCATGACAATCTAATATAATAAGTTCAGTCAACCGATGCGACCGAGGAAGCAAAATTGGAAATTTTGCATCATGCGATAACTCTGAGTTACGTAGGCGACCGCCCACCCTCAACAAATCATGACTATCTAGAAACGGACTAAGGCTACGAAGTTGTTTACTAACAAGTTTTCCAGTTTTAATATTAGCAATGTCTTGAGCAAAAACATTTGTTTGAACTCTTTTAATCAATAAATGTATAGCCTCTTGCTGTTGAGCTAGAGACAAACTATCAGAATATTTTGAATGCAAATCTGGACATTGAACATTACGAATGAAATGACGAATACAGGTAATAATCCTACAAATTTTCTGCAGGTTAGAAAATTTATCCAACAACATATCTAAGAAATTGTCAGACATAACGACTGTTAACGACAGAGTACGATATTCGACGTCCATCTGAGATGAGTCGATAAGTTTTGGCAGCGATGTTACTGGCCATTCTTCATTACGACGCACTAACCAGGAAGGTCCTGTCCACCATAATGGATGATGAACCAACTCTGAAGCCAAAAGTCCACGTGAGGCACAATCCGCAGGGTTATCCTGGGACTTAACATGAAACCACGAAGATGGAGGAATACGTTCTTGAATATGCGAAATACGATTGCTAACGAATGTCTTCCACTTATGCGAGGAAGACCGAATCCAAGACAAAACAACAGTAGAATCTGACCACGCGAAAATATTACTAAATGATAAAATATCTGTATAAGTATTTTTGACGAAATCTACTAAATCTGCCAAGAGTACGGCAGCACACAATTCGAGACGGGCAATGAAACGCGATTAGTAGGAGCAACCTTCGATTTTGCGCATACTAATGATATGGTAATATTATCTTCTAAATCGAACGAACGAAAATAGATGACAGCTGCATACCCGGCTTCAGAAGCATCACAGTATCCATGCAACTCCACCTTTTTAAAATTATGACATACGATGTGACGCGAAATCTCAATATTCGAAACCGCTGGCAATTCACCCAAAAATGTTTCCATTTTGTATGACTTCAATGGAGGCTCTTGGTCCCACCCGAGACCTAAAAGCCAAAGATCTTGAACTAAACGTTTAGCGAACAGTACTACAGGTGCTATCAACCCGAGAGGATCAAAATTTTTGCGATAGCCGACAAAATATTACGCTTAGTGCAAGTGCGCTCTTCAACGTCTAAGTTGTATAAAATGCATCTGTAAGAGCACGCCACGAAAGGCCCAAAATTTTATTGAACCACTATCTTTATCTTGAAATGTAATTGCGTTCGAACTGGACAGGGACTCCCTCAAGTTGGACATCACTTCCGGCAATTACTACTCCATTTTCTTAATTGAAACCCACCACTAGAGCAAATACTATTCAATTCACCAATTAATTGATTAGCAGCTTTAATCGAATTGCATCCAGTGACTAAGTCATCAACATAGGTATCGCCGCCAATACCGATGACGCCGAAGGAAAATTAATTGATTCTAACCTTGCCAATTCTTGAACAGTACGCAAGGCCAAAAAAGGCAACGACGAAACTCCATAAGTCACAGTATTTAACTTAAAGTCCATAATAGGATCTGACGGAGAAAATCTCCAGACGATACGTTGATAATCACGATGAGTATCTTTAACCAAAATCTGTCGATACATTTGTTTAATGTCAGCTGTAATTACGATAGGATGTACACGAAAGTGCAATAACAAAACTGCAATGTCCTTTTGCAAAGCTATCATTTAACGACTTTCCAGATTGATCCTGACACGAAGCATCGAAAACCACACGCAATTTGGTGGTAGTGCTATCCCGCTTATGTACAGCATGATGGGGAATGTAATACATTTTTTCATAACCCGACGAATTTTCAAGCGATTTCACTTGAACCATGTGACCGCTTGTCAAATAATCCTCCATAAATTTTTTATAATCTGAATACAATTCAGGATTTTTTAACAAACGACGTTCTAACGACAAAAATCTTTTAATACAAATTGATCTCGTACCCACAAATGAGGGTTCCGAAATAGCATATAGTTGTCACCAGGAAAGTGGACCATCGTGTGATCATTTGTATTCATCTAAATCAATGTGAATTTCTGAAATCAAATGTGACCATTCATTTGCTTTTACTGTGAAGTTTTATAGGAAAAAGCAATATTACCAATTTGTTCACGCGCCTTATAAATTTATACATCGACTTACCTCCACGGTGTTTTGTTGTTCTAAGCTGCAGTTCCTATTCTTTCAACCAAGTGGACTGTATGCGAAATGAGTCTATGTTACGTTACACTTGCACTGAGGTTTTTAGGGTTTAACAACGAAAGTCTGCTGCGGCACTTGACTAACTTAGGGTACTGAACGAAGAAACACGACCGTTCTGCTTCAATATCCATAAGAAAGTGTTTGTTCACTACTCTGTCCACCTTATTCACAAATGCACAAGGAATTTTTATGGCAGGATATAAGGGAACAAGGGATGACAGTTTTACTACTAGATTTACGACTACAAATTTAAATAACTTAAAATTAACCACGCGAACGTGCGACAAAGAGACCGAACACAATTTAAAACTCATTGCGTTAATTGTAGAATTTAGTGCTCATAACTAATGTACTTTTATTTAATTATTCACTTATAAAATTATAATAATCGTAATATATAACATGCATATAACTCAACTTTAGTGAAAGAAATATATAATATGCGAATTTTTGCATGGAAATTGTAAATCCTTAAATACATAAAGATAGTATTAGTGTTTGGACTGTTAAATTTAACTTGAAAACAGTTCAGATACAACATATGGTAGAATGACTATTATCAAAATGAAAATGCACACATTTTTATATTTTATATATCAACATACATTAATAAGCATGTTATACCAAACAAATTAAATTCCTTCAGTAATATAACTTCCTAACAGTTTTCACACAAATGTGATTGGCTCTACATGACATTTGAAGTATCATTCTCAATACGAGCTGATGGATTTTAAAATTTTAGATTAACACATAAATAATGTTCCAAGATTTATTTTTATTTGAAGAATTACTTTAGGTTACAATACAATAGGTTTGAATACACAGTAGGATACCAAAAATGTACAGTAATGTGTTGATATTAAAATGATTAAAGAGTTTTTAATTGCTGTTGTTTTCTGTTAACGTATCACTGTCACAATTAACTGTTATTATTAACTCGTCAGAAGTCACATCTAATGTTTTTCACATGCATACCATTCACTTATAAGTATTTCAGTACATTGATTACATTTTTGCCATAAATCTTTGGGACGATGCTGTAAACCTTCGTTCTACGTTTCGAATACCTTATCGTTGCCATAATTCGTTCTTCTTCTATGCTTATTATAATAACTTTTTACATGTGCCCAAATCATCTATATTGCATTAAATTGACAATGATATGATGGTAGGACTAGAACTTCATAGCCATGGCTTCTCAGAAGTGTATCTACTTTGTAACACTTTTGTGGCTTGAGATTTAACCAAACTTAATAATTCACTTTTAAACAACTGCATAGTTTATTGAACATTGTGTGTACTAAGCCATTGAAATAATATCAATCTTAGTCCAAGATGATGTTGGTACTTTGTCAAGTAATGTTAAAGGCTGAAGGGCTTTATCTAACACGATTAACAATGATTCTTCTAAATTTAACTTCTCTACAACCTATTGAAAAAATGTATTCCCATCCATTTCAACATGGTAATCACTACTATTCGATTTGGAACCAAACAACAAAGAAGCACTTTATACAAAATCTTTCTTTGATCCAGCATGAACCACTACAGAGTGTTTTCCATTGTATCCACTGGGTGTCTCCATACTTCTAATAATATTTTCTTGCCATGAACTTGTTGGATTTCCTTTTGAAAAGAACCATGTTTTATTCATAAAAACAACTTGTCGTTTTGTGGTGGAGTATACATTATCTTTATAGGCCCTTAGAATTTAATTATTGAACTAGCAATATTTGGTCTTCCCAGCAATGCTCTGCAGTTCCGTTTTTTTTAAAATTTGAATCCCATCTGAAACAATCATCTTAAACATATCACTTAATGTAATATCTTGTTCTCGAAGCTTCACATTCAGCGATTGGACAGTTACATGAGTTTCTGCAAATAATAAATATTACCATCATTCACTTTAATGCTTTATTAAACTTACTTTGGGCATAAATTGTGTACAAAGTACTATAATATTCATTTGAATGCTGTCTGGAAGATCTATAGTTTTAGATTAGTCATTTGTCGTGATTTAATGTGAGTAACTGTGCTGGCACTAATTTGCAAAGCTATAAACACTCTCTACTAGATATAGAGTTTATTAGAATGCAGTTTGTTATGTAAAAATGCTTACCTGATACTCCTTGTACTAAAATGAAAGCACTCCCATTCTGCTTTTCTTGTTTGAAATATGCCAATAAATTTAACACCATCTGTTGAGCTTGTGTCTCCAAAGTTGTACCTTTGGCTATCATTTTGTAAATAGTGAGTTCCAATAAGAAAAAACTAATTACGTTATGGTTCTCCTCAGTTTTCCAGTTGTGTATGAAACATAGATTTCTCCGAATTCTGCAGTTTATTACCTCATAAGCGTCGCCTCGCCGCGGTCGTTTGTCTTTGTCCAACACATAAGGTTAATGGTCGCATCGAATTCTCTGCTACAGTAATTGTGAAAGTTATAAAATTAATTCTTATCGATTTTACAACATTTTTATTACATTTTTAGGTGCACACTCTAAGAATAAACGTTTGTTTATTTAATTAGTGTATACGACTTTTCTTAATGTTTTGATGACGAATTTTTTTTTAATTCCGTACATTCCAGAAAACTATTTAAAATTGAATTGATGTTATACACGCACGGGAGTCAGTTTATACGTTTAATTAAAGCTTTAATTGCTCTATAATGCAAACGATTTTAATTGTAATAAGAACACATTTGCTTTCACGATAACTAAAACATGTTTTTTATACACATAATTATTTATCTTATGCACGCAAAAGTGCATTTTTATAACAAACGAATGGCGTTGTATTTATCTTAGAGTGATTATTTACAAGCACGGAATTGTGTTTTCGCTTTGCACATTAATGGCTATGTATTTAAAATATGCTTGTATTATACAGAATGGAATAATGAATTTTAGGAAATTTCTATTTTCTCTGGATTCTTTTGTTTTTGGTGGGCTTTATTTATTTCAGTTACCTCTCTTGACCCCTTTATCAGGTTTATATATATATATATATAGCTACGATATTGCCCTTCGCCAGATGTACAACGATCAATTACCTGTTGATCGCCACCTTTCAGTGCCTTTAAAATAATTTAAAATTAACACAATTGAATTTATGCCTCGAGTAGCTCAGTGATACCACGCACAGAGTGAACGACGATATGATAGCAGAGAAATTTTTTTACACACTCCTCTCTAACACTCAATATCTCCGAATAAGGTAAACTAAATTCATCAAAAATTTGTATAATGAACTAAATAAAATTACAATTTACAAATCTACTCCTTATTTAGTATCATTTACTTTTTATAGAACTTTTAAATCAAAATTAAATTAAATATTTCTATCGAATTAGCTCTTTACGAAGATTATAAAATTTTACACCTTTAAAAGCAATTAAGGCCAGCAAAAAAAGTTGTATCTTACCACGAATAGTGTCGTTGAACGTTCTATGAAATAAATATTCCCTTTTCTAACATAATTCTACGTACATACCAAATTTTTGTTGATTTTTTATACAAAATATTTTAATAACATGCAACTTTTAAGTTCACTTCTGAATGCACAAATTATGTAAGATTATGAATGCAGCATGCTATAAATATCCTGGTTCAAATCGGTCGTTTGTTCAGTAGCTTACAATCGTGGACCAGCAACTTAGCGTATTAACCCAGTACTTCGAAATATTTACCAGCAACTTGGAGTCGTTTGTCCAATAATTTGAAGTATTAACCATGTACTTAGAGTATTTTACAATTTATTTAGAGTATTTACGTCGTAACTTGGAGTCGTTAGCCAGTAACTTGAAGTATTTACCCAGTAATTAGAGTCATTTACCCATACTCAGTAATTTGAAGCTTTAACCATTAACTTAGAGTCGTTTGTCAGTACCTTGGAATCGTTTACCCTGTAATTTGGAGCCCTAAATTAATAAATTGCAAAGATTTTTATTTATATTGATTATTTCTATACTTACGTTTATATCAACGCCAAAATTCTATATACATTTATTACAACACGCACTTTACTGTTTATTTCACTGGAAATTATACATTTTTGCTACGTTTCAATTTCTTAAAGCTTATAACTTTCACCAAAATTCTATCCACGTAATAATTTTCTTTCAACTAGTACAGTTGGCACGTGGATAATTAGTTTTTCACTAAATTGATTATGAATATGTAAAAAATGAAAAAGCGTGTTAAAGACAACGAAAGTAGGGTTATATTCAGAATACTATTATAGTCAGTTAAATGTATGCATTTATAAAACGAGCACCGACTTATAATACATAGCATGCCTTATGTTGATGCAGTACAAAGCAATTCAGTATGACTATTATTGAGATAACACTCATCATTTACTCGCTATCTTATTGTACTCGTAAAAAAATGGTACATCTTTGACTGAATTGTGTATTCTAGATTCAAGTAATAGTAATAGGCATATGATGATCTTCTTTCGATTTTTTAAATAATATTTAATTAAAGTACTTTGCAATTACAGCCTCCTCCTGGTGCACAAGGAATTACTCAATCACCTAATCCTGAACAACCACATATGAGCAACTATAATCAGCAGCAGCCTGGATATCGGCCACCACCTGGACCTCAACGTCCTGTTGCACCACAAGCTTATCCGCAGCGTGGTTATCAGCAAGCTCAGTTTCCTGGGCAGTATCCTCCACAAGGTGGTGCTTATCCTCAGCCAGGTCAATACCCCCCGCCAAATCAACCTCCTGGTTATCCAGCTAATCCCCAACCAAACTATGTACCATCTCCTCCTAGCACAACACATAATACATACCCCCAAAGTAGCTACAGTGGACCTGCTCCAAATCCCAACTATAATGGACCTGCTCCAAATCCTCAGGCAGGACCATATCCTTCTGGGGCTCCACCACACAATCAACCAACTTCATATGGCGCACCTTCGAATGCAGCAACATACCCAAATGCACCTCCCCAAAATTATTCCCCTCAACCAAACTATCCACCTCAACAAGGCTATCCTCCACCTCCAAATACTCAACAACAAGCTGCTCCAGGTCCTGCATATGCTAGTCAGCCTAGTCCTAATCCCGCAAGTTATGGGCCCAGCAGTGCTCAGTCGCCTCCCTTTTCTACTACCCCACCCAATACTGGTGCTTCAGCTGCTCCTGCACCAGCACCTCCTGTAACAAGCCAACAATACCAACCACCTTATCCTCCAAATTCACAACCAACAAATGCTGGCACTCCATATAATCCATCGAACCAGGTTTATCCACCTGCTCCACCAGCTGGTGCGTATTATTCACAGCCAGGTTATCCAGCACAACCTCAGTATGCTGCTCAGCCCCAAGGATACCAATATGTAAGACCTCCACCAGGACAACCTACATCTGCTCCTCCACCTCAAGGTCAATATGGCTACAATTATCCCCCTCAACCAGGACCCCAGTAAAATTCATAATAAATATTTGTAAATAGTAAAATTAGTCACTTGTAATCAATGTACATGAATGTCGTTTAACTAATTATTGTTTCATTAAGGTGCCAAGATGAAATAGTAATCACTAGCACTTATTTTTAATGTATGTTGATTTCTGATTAAATAAGGTAAAGCATTGACTGAAGTAAATTTGCACAGAATTACAAGAGTGTACTGAAATTTCAAAGTTATTTATATTTAAAAATATATAAATTTAAGATATTTGTTTTAGTGATTTTTATAATGCTAAAAGAATTATGCGACCATCGTTCTATTATGGTTAAAATATTAGGATTTCATATTTCATATATAAATATTTAAAAAAATATGTGCAAAATTTTGTATTGGTACATGAGCAAGAAGATGATCTACGTCACCATCCAGCTCGCCCATGAATAACGAATGGGTGTATATTTTTAACTTGCCGAATGTGCATACCCTCACTAATATGACAGTGTCCCATAGAGACAAATTTGTTTGATATCTGCTCTGGCAATTTTGAAAGGGTACGCAGTTAATAACTTCATAAAGATCAAGAAAAAGCTGTTGATTTTTAGAAAATGCCGTTAACGGTTGTGCATGTCCATGCCAAATTTATTTAAATAGAAATACAGTAGAGTGTCGTTTATCTGCATTAATCGGGATAGAGGGTTGTGTGGATAACGATTTTTGCGGTTTATCGAACATACGTTTATTTAATGTAGGAAAACACGCACAGCACAAAGTTCTTTTTATTTTTTCATCACTACAAAATTCAGACTTAAAGAGAATACTGTAATACATATTCAATACAATACAGTATGTATGTAACTCTACCATATCTAAACAAAAAAATAATCACAAATTTTCTTTTGTACTAGGGTTAAGCGTCTTTTTTTAGCCGTTAAGTCTCTGATCTTTTTTAAGAGAAGTTGTGTCGTGCAACTTTCCGCCTGTTTTTCATACCACAATAGTGCAGTTTCTGATGCAGTGAAGGCCTCTCCATGACTTGGTTTTCTTTCTTCTTCATGGTCTGAGTCTTCATTTTCTTCATCCTCACTCTCTTCTTGCACCTCAAAAGTCATTTCATCATCATTTAAAACCTGGAAGCTTGGGCCATTCTCACTTTCCAACCAGGCTTCAGCATCTTCTCTGTCACAATAGGAAAATCCAGGAATCACACTCGGCATCTTCTCTCCCCACCAATTTATTCCAAGCGTTTCAAAGATTCTGAGATGATAAAGAGTTCCAAGAATCCGCTATCATATAGCAGCATTCCTTTAGGTTGTTTTTTGAAAAAGAAATCACACTTTCCTCATCATCTGTAGCCATTAGTAAACAATTCAATACGTCTTTCTCGTACATTCCCTTTACTTTCTCTATCACCCCTTGAGCCATTGACTGAATGAGAGCGGTACATTTGGGCAAATACCTTACTTCAAAATCATTATCAACAGCATTTAATAGTTCCCGATCCGGATGGGACTGTGCATTATCAAGTAAGAGGACTGCCTTTCCAGATTTTTTTCTCCTCCTTTCTAAATTTCTTTGTTTCTGGGATAATCACGTAATTTTGTCCACTTATAACATTTGTTACACTTTCTAGCAGTTTTAAAATTATCAATTCTTTTAGAATTGCCCATTCTTCCATGGTTACAATGGGCAGTTCTTTGTTTATTTAAGCCATTGTGGTTCGAATTGTTCCTCTAATTCTAAAAATCGATCAGCCATGTAAAATATGGAATTCCAGTACGTACTTATATTCTACAATAATTTCTTTGGCTGCCTTTCAAGTTCTTTTTGGTGTTCCATTAACTTAGCCATATTTGATGTGCTTTTTTCAAAAACCTAACAATGTTTCTAATTTTTTTCAATTGTCGCATTTGCATATTTAAGAGCGTCGCTGGAAATTAAATTGATTGTATGTGTATAACAAACAAATTGCTTTAGATGTAACATATCTTTGATTGCCTTACAAATATTATTTGCATTGTCATTCACGACCATCAAAATCTTATTTTCAAGATTCCATTCCCTTATAATAGTGTAGACTATCGACTAAATTAGCACTTGTATGTGAATCATCAACTCGGGCACATTCTAACAAGAGATTTTTCAATTCATAGTTTTTATTTATGTAATATGCCATCACTGCCAAGAAGTTTTCGTTATTGCGCGATGTCCAGCAATCTGTCGTCAATGTGATGGGAGTCGCTTCTTCAAATAATTTATCTTTGGTATTATTGTATACCTCTTCGAAAGCAGCAGGCAATAAACAATTTGTTATTGTTTTTCTATTTGGCAGCCAATAAGACGGATTTAAAGCTTCCACGAATGTTTTAAAACCGTAATCTTCTACAATAGAAAATGGATGATAATCATGCGTAAAAAGAAATATCAATGAACCGTCAAGTTTCTTTCTTGTACCAAGGCCTATTTTTTCCCTTTAAAATGAAGTTACGTCGGTTTGTTGTAGTGGTGTAGGATTTTTAGAGGTCCATATGCTTAGAACATTAAATTCGGCCAGAAACCTAATATTTTATGCTGTATTCCTAGTTCACGACTTGCCGCTAGGGAAATGTAGGGCGATTTTACATGCAGTCTTATGGAGCATCCGTTATTTTTCTCATAAATGATTATAAATTCGGATTTTATTCAAAATTCCAGTCATTGGAAGTTGAAATATACACAAATTCTTAACAATTACCAATTTAATACTTCCGTATTCCTATAAGAATTTCAAAATTGCATGCTGGGCAATGTAACCATACATAAATAATATTTATTCAAAGCACCTTTAAAGTATTTTATGATACAAATACAAGCGGCTATAAAACAATAGGGAATGTCATTCATCCGGAGAAAGAATGTTTGGTAACAATAGTTTTCAGGAGATCAATTTAAAGTTATGCAGTTATGTAGTTAAGTCTTATACTATAAAAATTAGAAATTTTAAGACTTTTATAATTATTTAAATGTTTGGAGTATTAATTTGTGATAATTTGAAAATAAACTGGTTTTGAATATAACATAAAAGAGAGATACCATACAGGGACAAAGCAACACTTCATATTTTATATCTATAGATAAGTTATAGGCCGCAAGTTTTACACACTTGTGACTATCACAATTATAAAGTATCAAATATGATGATTTTAGTCTAATTAGACCTCACAATTTTAAAAAAATGCGATTACAATACTAATACGCCAAAGACAATAGAAAATTGACCCTACTTTTCCCTAATGGCAACATTATTAACTAGAGATTTTTGTTACAGTTTTATAATATTGCAGGACAGGAAGATTGACATCCTAAGTAGAAGCCTTGTTTATATACTACGTATAGTTGTTCAACCTATGGTTAGTATCGCTCCAATGTCTTAAGGGGGAGAGTCAAAAACAAGGCGCAAATTGAAATTAAGTAAAATAGTAGATTCTTACGTTACTTGGTAGAAATGCCGCCATTCGGCATTAGATGTCTTAATGGTAACCGACAAGTAGTGTAGGGAACTTGAATTTTGTGGATTTTTATGTCTTGCAAAATGCACGGCTGAATATATTTTTCCATACGACACATTTTTCTAACCAAACCTTAACCTTAGCCTCTTTTTTATAGTGCGTAGTTACTAATCTCTGTGCGTATAATTATATGAACAAAAAGTGTGCAGTGTATTTTAAGAAATTGTTGTTTTTTAGTAGTGTTTATAACTAATATTTGTAAATGTTAACATTTAAAGTGCTTAGTGTATATAGTAATTTTAATTAGTGATTAGTTTAACCAACGGACCTCTTAAAATGGAAGATTTAACTTAAGTAATTGACGGGGTAATTGCTATTTCAATTTCAATAAACATTCAGGATTATTCACCCTGTTATTAGGTTCTTACTGAGCACAAAAACATTACTCGTTTGTTGAAAAAACATTATAGTGTTAAATTAAACGTTGTATTTTAGCTCGCAGAACTATTTAAATAATATTGCATATATTCTCCTAAGCTCCTCACACTAATATTGCATTTGAAACGTTACATTTATGATGTTGCAGTGACATTCTAAACAATGGTCCTCAGAACATTTACCAAAATTGTTACTATAACATTGGGCACGTCTAGGTACAAAAAGTGTTAAAATAATCTTTGTTTAAGTTTCTATCCATGACCTAAGAACAGTGTCAAAATAATAATGAAATTTTAAATTTGATATGTTGAAAGTTTCATTATTATTTCGGCAACGATCGTAGGTCGTGGATCGAAACGTAAATAAAGACTATTTTACCAACTGGTTTTATTCCCAAAGAAGAATATAAAACAAACCATAACAAACATACAACGAGCAACTACTGCTAGACTGCCGTTTTCTGCACTGACCATTAATAAATGCCATTATCCTCTCCTATTAGAATATAGTAAGATAAATATGCTTTCAAAGAACTGGGTTATGAGCACAAATTTTATAAAAATAAAGGGACAAATTTATATTACTGACTATTAGTTGTTGAATAATGAATAACCAACCCAGAACTTGAATATTTTTTGTCAGTTACGTTAATTACAAAGACTATATGGTTTTATAATTGTGTCAACATGGAATGAGATGATTTAAAATATTGTCTATTGTGGCTGCATCAGTCACTTGAGCTACGTGCTAACTGAAAATGTAATATTTAGGCGAACAAAATTTGTAATGTTGAGTAAGCATTAAATATTAGCCTTGATTAAAAGATTATATATACAAAATATCTAAGATTTAATACAATTGTATAAGAAATCATATTTTATTGACGTTTGTCTATATAAATAAAACTATTTTTCACTTCCCCAATATAAATACTAAAATTTTAATTCTCCCCAACTTCATTTTATTATCACACACACACACCTATAAATTAAGGGTGTTTTGGTTAATTACAAGGTTAATTACATTCAAAAGCCAGGATCTATATGCAAGATGTGTTTAGCATGCAGTAATATTCTTGTTTATATACCGATATAAACAAATTAATAATTTTAAAGGAAATGTATAGTCTTCAAGTGGAGACTATATATTTCCTTTAAAATTATGAATTCATATGCTAATTGTATAATTTATCCATAAAGATACGACAAAACTAATAACGAGAATAAGAGCGAAAATAAGAAGCTCTAAAGGAATAAAAATTAGTTAAATGTATTTAATATGTTAACTTACGATTCGTGTTTACTCAACAACACGACTACCAGCTTCCTGAAAAAATTACAGCAAAAACAATTTGCTAAGCGACCATATGCCTATTTTTATCAATCCAGACCAGATATCTGTTTAACAGTGAAAACCGATGCACCAGCCAAAATTCTATATAAATGTTTTCACCGTAAATAAAGTGTACAGAGATCCACCAAAAATATATGATTATAAATTGTACGGCTGCTATGCTAAATCCATTATTCCGTAGCACCTTGCAAAAATGGCGTATGTACTTTCAACTTACATTGTTCACGATTGTAAGACCAAGCTCTGTCGTGTCGCCGATAATGTAAAGAGTAGGGACCACAACCGTACCACTCTAATTAGTAACAATTCAATTTAAATCATTTAATAAATAATAGACAAATGCTTGACAACTTAAATTAATATAGATTTGTACAAGAGGAAAATTTATATACAGAGCGTTTATTAAAGATGCGCTCGACATTACAAAAATAGTGTGTTGAAAGGAAAGAAAATGAACACGTTACATACTATTGTTACCTGTAAAACAGATCAATTGCTACGTCCTGAGAAATTTGGTGTAGATTCTAACTTACAGACTGTCACCCAAGAATGGAAACACTGGTTTCAAACATTCTAAAACTTAATTGATTCCATGATTTTTCCAGCAGAAGGTTCCCAAGGCAAATCTTTTAAAACTAAGTATATTCGTAAACTACGTATCTCCGGCTGTATACGAGTACATCTCTGATTGTTCATCTTATGAACTAGCTATAGAAAATTTAACTAAAATATATGTTAAAGAAGTAAATCAGATATACAGTAGACATGTCCTCGCGATGCGCGAACAACGATCTGTTGAAAGCAACGATCAGTATTTGCAAATATTTAAATCTCTTGGAAAAATTGTCTATTTAAATCGGTTACTGCTGAACAATATCAAGACGAATATATTAGGCATGCTTTCATAAGAGGATTATTTTCAGGTGACAGGCAAAGACTTCTAGAAAGCAATACTTTATCTCTTCAACAAGCACTAAATAAAGCAAGATTCCTGGAAACCGCTCAAATACAATCAAATCTCTATAAAACATCGCCTATATCTACTGTTAACAATGTTTCATTCGAGTCTCAAACCGAAAACGAAAATTCACAAGTAGGGGCAGTTCCGCAACGCTTTGAATCGTCCAAGAGATGCTTCCTTTGTGGCCATACTAGACACTATAGAAGTATATGCCCCGCTGAAAACTCTGTCTGTAAATTATGTAATAAAATGGACCATTGGGCTAATGTTTGCAAATCTTCAAATGCTAAACTAGTGACTGGGGGGCTATTTCATCTGTAGTAGATGGGTCTTATGTTACTGTTACTATGCACCCACGTCTAACAAAATCTTCTATTAAGATTAAAGTAAATGGTAAATTTACAGATGCCTTTGTTACGTTAATCGTGGCAGCCACGGTGGGCGCCAAATTTATGCTACGTTGGCTCGTAGCCATGCGTAACACAAAAATATCACGGAATGACCGGGCTCAATCGGAGATTAGGGGGGGTTGTAGAAAGCAGACTGACATATAATGTATGTGGCGGTAAGGAGTTAGTAACAATACCTGCAAGAAAATTAGTTAAGCAAACCTGCAATAAAAAAAGAATAAGCATAGCAGCAATGAAACGTCTAAGTTATTCAGTACTTTGTAGAATGTAAATAAAACTGTTTAGATAAACTATATAATATAATCACGATAAAAGCATTACAAAAATTTTTATCACAAAGTGAGGTAATATTGGGGTGTAGCAGAAACGTTTCCTCACACACCAATTAAACATAAATCAGACAAAATGTTAACAAAAGATAAATAGGTAAGTCACAATTGATAGGAGTAATTCAGTAGTATTGATTGTTTTTTTTTCTTTCTTTTTTTTTCTTAATAGCATTCAAGTCTATTGTAAAAGGTATCAGAACGACGAAGACATGGCAAAACAACGGATAGATATTTAAAGTAATAACAAGTAGGAAATAGTTCAACTTACAAAAAGTCCTTCAGTAACGCTTCCTGGCAATTGAAGTGTGGGATTCACGATGTCCTGCACTAACGAAGCACTTCACCCTTGACTGTGAGGGTGTTGATGGAATTACTTACACTTTACACTAATCACACCTGCGTATTTCACTAGTGTTAGCCGCAGACATTATCATGCTGATGGAACTATGTAGCATTGATAAATTTCTTGTTAATTCTATTTCCTGAGACAATAATTTCGAAATATTTTGTAACACAAATCGAAAAAAAAATGGTAATAAAAATTTAGAATCACGGGCCTTCAAGGCACGATGTAATGCATTAAACTAACAGAAACGTGAGGTGTTCTATTTGCTACCTATGGTAACAAAGAAAAATCTAATGCTTTTGAATCACGAAATTTGCGCAAACAATGATCTATTTTAGATTCTTTGGGGTTAGAAAATTCAACAACTACAGTATCAACTGTCTTTACATGTGAATGAGATACATGTTTATAAGAAGCAACCTTTTTTTCTACTAAACCTGCTACAACTGTATCATCGTTGTTTTTCTTTTTAGAAACACGCAAGCTTAAAACTGTATTTGGATAATCCAAAGTATGCACTATTCTGATAAAAAGGACCACGAAGACTAGATCGCACACACAGTTCAAATATAAAAGACAAATCAACTAAAAAAACACAATCAATAAAGCAACGCGTATCACTAAGTCAATGTTCCGTAAAACGCACGTGCAGGTCGAGTACAACAAGTTCTACCACTTTTATTTCCAACAGAAAAGCAACAAAAAAAAACAATTAGTAGAGCAACGCGCATCACTAAACCCGTCCGTCAATGACCTTACAACCGCACTTGTGGTCAATCAAACACGTTACCTATAAAGCATACTTCCTTCAAATGGAATTAGAACTACACTTACTACGGTTAATATACAACTTTTATTTCACAAGAAAAACAACTAAAATCGTGCCGTGCTTGTTCATGGACAATTCAAAAATTGATACCGCATTAATTCTTACTATTGTCAAAGCAAAGAAGAAGCAGTATTTTCAACGTAATTAATATATAGGAACCAAGAACAAAACTACAACTACTCATCTGTTTCTTCAACTCGTTGCTATTACAACCTCTTATCATCTCTTATCTAGACTTGTATATCCACATAAGGAACAAAATCTATACGAACGGCAAGACAAGAACGATGCAATCCACTCATTATAATACGACGCATTCGCCTAAGGAGTTAATAAATATAAAATATAGAACTAGTAGTTACAGAAATGTATTTACTAATTGGGAAAAAGCGTAAAATGTTAAACTACAAAAATGCACGTTACATATTCCCCCCTAGCAAAATAAAGACGTCGGGGTGAGAAAAAACAAACGACAGACAAGGAACCAAACAAAAAAATTTTTTATCCGGTCCGAAGGACCAACACCAGTATCAGAAAAGGAACATTTTTTTTTTCAAAAGAAGACAAAGTCATCTATCGTAACCAACAACGACAGAACAGGTAAAGAAAGCATCAAGTAAACACCCAATGAGGATTAAAGCTCTTAGCTACTTTCAAAAACGTCAAAAGACGGATGTCTCCAAAAGGGACATTTCTGTTCTCCACCTCAAAGAAAAGTTTTGGCTTCCCGCGGAGAAACCAAGAGGAAAGGAAGAAAAAAAAACGAGGAAGAAAACTCGTAGCAAACCAACTAGACGACACAACTGTCAACCTCAAGTGTGCAGCAAAGAAAGAACCAAGACAAAGCAAAGGACAAAGGCAAGCTAGTACACAATCTAGAATACTTCCGACTGAGGTAACACAGATTCGTATGAAACGATTACTCAAGCAAAGTATGGCTAACAGACCTACAAAAGCGACCAAGTCGAAATACCTAAAGGAAAAGAAAATAGATCTGAAGCCTACCTCAAGGAATGGATGTAGAAAGCGACTATAATAGTCAAGTAGTGAACAAATGGTAGAACTAGCCAAAAGAAAAAGTCACGGGATGGGCTAGCTACAAAATATAAATAGGAATACGATATGGGCGCCAGTGTTTTCGGACACAAGCTTATCAGCGAAAACACAAGACCAATAAGCCAAAAAAAATTACAAGTCATTAGGGATAGCGACACGTAGGGGTCAAAATAGAATCGGCCGTAGGGAGCCCTCTAGGATCCGGAGGTTCAGGATCAATGTCTGGAGGGTCTAAAGTTTTATCGGGTTTGAGGTCCTTAATATGCCAAGTACCCAGATCGTTACCAGAATCATCCACTAAGATATAGGTCCAAGGAGAAAGTTTAGTTCTAATAGTAAAGGGACCCACATATTTGGGAGCAAGTTTAGCATTGAAGTAGCGAGTAGCATCCGAAAGAACATAATTGCGTTTCCAAACGCGATCGCCAGGAGATAAAGTTAAGGGACGACCACGAAGATCGTAGTGTTTAGCATTTTTCTTGTATGCTAAGGAAAGGCGTTTCGAAATTTCTTCACGAAGTGACTCAAATTTGACTAAGTCAGTAGGAGGAATAGGACGTTCGGGATTCATAAGAACATCATCAGGATCAAGAGGTTTTCCAAAATGATCGCCGTAGAGAACATGCTCACGACCATATAGAGCAAAATACGGGAAGTAACCAATAACCTCATGTTTAAACGTTCGAATAGCACAACCAATTTTTGCTAAATTAACGTCCCACCGACGTTGATTATCAGAAACGTAAGAAGAAATCATAGTTTTCAGGACTCTATTAATACGTTCGGCCGGATTCGCCTGAGGATGATAGCGAGCATTAAACAGAATTTTTGTTCAATAAGAATCACAGAATTTAGTGAAAATATTACTACGAAATTGTACCCCATTGTCCGCAATTAGATACTGAGGAGTACCATACACCAGGAAAATATTTTCCTCAATGGTTCGAGCAACAGCAGCGGCCGTAGACGCACGTAGAGGAAAGAAACAAGCATATTTTGTAAAACAATCAGCAACAACTAAAATGAAAGAATTACCTTTAGAGGATCTAGGAAGAGGTCCGACAATATCAGTACATAGGACTTGCCAAGGACGAGTGGCAGTAGCACGGGGAGACATAAAGCCAGGAGGTTTCTTTTGTTCGACTTTGTGTGCAGAGCAAATTTTACAACGACGGACGTATCGAGCAACAGCGGCTCTAAGTTTAGGCCAATAGTAACGCATGGAAATTTTAGAGACAGTTTTGTGGACACCAGGGTGACCTGAAGTAGGTAGATCATGAGTTTCGTATAGAACCCTATTCCGTTGTTCACTGGGAACTACTAACTTCTAATCGTCTTGAGGAGGTTGGAGCAAAGACTGTTTAGATTTTACATGTTTATATAGTAATTCGTTTTCCACATGCCAGTTACTGTATAGTTTAGGATTGGAATTAACACGAGTCCGTAGCTTAAGATACCAAGGATCCAAAATTGGCAGAGTAATAGAAGATTTAGGAAAGTCATCAATTAAGTCAATTTTAGGTACTGAGCGAGATAAGGCATCGGGAACGATGTTTTCTTTATCTTTACGATGTACGATGGTGAAGTTATATTGTTGAAGTCGTACAGACCAACGAGCTAAACGACCGTTGGGGCTTTGTAGATTATTCAGCCAGATAAGCGAGTGGTGATCGGTGATCACAGTAAAGTGAGAACCCTCGATATAGGGACGAAATTTCTCAATTGCCCAAATAACACCAAGACATTCTTTTTCAGTGGCGCTATAGTTGCGTTCCGCCTTTTTAAGAGAACAGCTAATGTAGCTAATGACTTTTTTGTCATCACCCTGTTGTTGAGTCAGCACAGCACCCAGACCAAAATCAGAGGCATCAGTCTGTATAGTAAAGGGCAAAGAAAATCAGGACAACTCATCACTGGAGCCGTTACCAAGTGTTCTTTCAGCAGCTTAAACGCCTGCTGACATTCAAGACCAATCAAATTTAGAATTTTTCTTAGTCAAAGCAGTAATTGGAGCAGTAAGAGCAGAAAATTTGGGATAAAGCGACGATACCACGAGCACATACCAACTATGCGTCGTACTTCAGTTACAGTAGTAGGAGGAGGAAGATTAAGAATGGCGAAACTTTTCTGGGTCGACATGGAGTCCATGACGATTTACTACGTATCCCAGATAACGGAGTTCGGTCGGCATATAATGCATTTATCTCTGCGAAGAGTAAGACTTGCAGAATTTAAACGAAAAAGTACTTTTTGTAGTACCACCAAATGTTGTTCGAAAATAGGGGTAGCGATGATCACATCATCTAAGTATGCGAAACAGAAAGGTTCAAGATCAGCACCAAGCACACGATCTATAAGTCGCTGGAGAATTATGAAGACCAAATGGCATTTTAGTAAACTGGTATAAACCTCTACCAGGCACCGTAAATGCAGTAATCGCCTTAGAATTAGAAGAAAGAGGTATTTGCCAATAAGCAGAGCGAATGTCCAAACTAGTTAAGAATTTTGCGTCTCTAAGACGGTCTAGAATCGTAGAAATATAAGGAAGGGGATAGGCATCCTTTTCTGTAACCTCATTGACCTTTCTAAAATCGATGCAGAAACGATATGTGCCATCTTTCTTAGGCACCATAACAATAGGGCTAGACCAAGCGCTATTAGATGGTTCTACAACACCACTTTCTAGCATCTCATCCAGAGCTTGATTGACATGTCGAAGTACCGTAGGGAACAGGGGATAATATCGTTGCTTGATAGGACTAGATGTAGTACGGATCTGATGTTCAATGAGATTAGTACAGCCCAAAGGTAAAGTATCATCTTTAGGAATCATCTGTTGGACTATACGAGACAATTCGGATTGTTGCATGATCGACAGATCGGAAAGAGCATTGATCTGACTGATCGAGACAGTAGAAGAAGAACCGAAAGTCCATTGACCCGTTCGAAAATCTGGGACAACATCCATAGATTTCCAGAAGTCAATGCCTAAGATCAGAGACTGAGAAATAGAAGGAACGACTAGGACGTCAAGAAGAATAGTTTTATTTTCGACCGACATGGGTAAAGTAAGTGACCCGAGAATGTCACAAACTTGACCATTGGCTACCGTACAGCTGTGGATCTCCGTTTGGGACAAAGGCAAAGAAAGAGAATAGAGAATATCCCAACCAGGACCACCAATAATCGTACGAGAAGCGCCAGAATCAAGCAAACCCTTAAATTCGATGTCGAAAATAGTAACAGTAAGATAAGGTCTGTCGTCCTCACGAGAACTAGCTAAAATAAAATCCAGAACATATTTAGATCGGTCATCAAGACCAGAAAAAGGATTTTCTGAGGAAATAATAGGTACCGAGACAACTGTAGAAGGGATCGGCTCGGTTTCTCGGCTTAGCGACTCGATCGGTAGTTTAAATTTCTTGTTACAACTCGTACAATTGGTACGGGTAACATTAGGTTTACCACAACCATAGCAATGAAGTATTTGGGGTTTAGTACAGGAAGGAGACTTGTGTCCTCGTTGGCCACAGTTCCAACAGGTAACGGAAGAATTAGAAATATTTTTAGGAGCATCACTTGCACCAGGTGTAAATGTTTTCGAAGTAGTAACACCAGAATGGGGAGGGACATAAGCAGAAGTAAGTTTGCTGCGCACCGCAGAACCTGTATAAGCTAAGTCAGGCTCTAGGAGTTGAGAAAAGTTCAGAGCAGGAGGAGACTTGAAATTATCGGCTTGTATTTTGCGCTGTTCTAGTCTGTGACCTACACGCAAAAGTTCCGTAATAGTATTCAGATCAAGCAAAGCTAATTTGGTTTGGTAGAAAGGGGTAAGATTTGGTAAAATAATTTCGAGTTTCTGTGGTTCAGAGAGAGATTGTTAGACGAGCAAATAAATTTTCCATCGTAGCTAAATATACACCAATAGACTCTGAGGGACCCATAGTACGTTGCTTTATTTCCTCTAAAAGTTTTTCGTTGTAATTAACGGGTTGAAATTTTTCCCTTAATAGTCGAATAACATCTTGCCAATTAGTTAGGGATTTTCTATGCGCTCTGAATAAAATTAAAGCTTTTCCCGAAAGTAAGTCTGATGCCGAAGAAAATAATTGAGAAGCAGAAACGTTGCGTGCCGAGCATAATTCGTCCACGCGTAATAGAAATGCATTTAAAGACATACGGTCATCATCCGAAAATTTTAAGTCCCATTTAGACACCAGCTGTCCATAACCAGACGTAGCAATTGATTTAGAAATAGATATAGGTATAGGTAATTCATCAGAAGATTCAGCAAAAGTAAGATCATCCTCAGTATCAGTAGTAGTCGGATTAATAGTAGCCGTAGAAACAAGTGGTGCCCTAGGTGAAGTGGAAGAACGTCTAAAGCGACGGTATAACCTATCGCAATCACTGCGTAAATTACTAACACAGCAACAACTTTCGCTGTATGACTGTTTCAGCGTCAGAAGTAACATTCATGCGTTGGATTCTCCCTTTGAGATGCATAGCAAGGTTAATAATACGTTTGCCGTCGGCAGTTGAAATATCACCATTAAAATCTTTACTCTTCGTAGTTAATTCAGTTAACCCTTCAGTCACGGCTTTATTATCAGTCTGAAAATCGATACCAGATTTAAGTGGACTTAGAGTTTCAGAAGATTCCATTTTCAAAATATTCCTAAAGGATTTACGAAGTTCGGATACAGGTACCTTTGCATCGAACCCACGAGAACCGACTTCATATTTGAGTTCAGCTTCATGTGAACGATCAACTTTTAATTTCCAATAGTCCCCCATTACTACAGAATCAACAAACACCCAAATATTTAAAGACACATAAACGAATTATTAGGCTTGTTCGATAGAGAAACTACATTAACGAAATAACTAAATACTAAACAAAATCCAGTTCAAACGAGGAGGAAAAAAAATAATTTCGAGCCCCACGTTGGGCGCCAAATTTTGTTACGTTAATCGTGGCAGCACGGTGGGCGCCAAATTTATGCTACGTTGGCTCGTAGCCGTGCGTAACACAAAGATATCACGGAATGACCGGGCTCAATCGGAGATTAGGGGGGGTTGTAGAAAGCAGACTGACATATAATGTATGCGGCGGTAAGGAGTTAGTAACAATACCTGCAAGAAAATTAGTTAAGCAAACCTGCAATAAAAAAAAGAATAAGCATAGCAGCAATGAAACGTCTAAGTTATTCAGTACTTTGTAGAATGTAAATAAAACTGTTTAGATAAACTATATAATATAATCACGATAAAAGCATTACAAAAATTTTTATCACAAAGTGAGGTAATATTGGGGAGTAGCAGAAACGTTTCCTCACACACCAATTAAACATAAATCAGACAAAATGTTAACAAAAGATAAATAGGTAAGTCACAATTGATAGGAGTAATTCAGTAGTATTGATTGTTTTTTTTTCTTTCTTTTTTTTTTCTTAATAGCAGGCAAGTCTATTGTAAAAGGTATCAGAACGACGAAGACATGGCAAAACAACGGATAGATATTTAAAGTAATAACAAGTAGGAAATAGTTCAACTTACAAAAAGTCCTTCGGTAACGCTTCCTGGCAATTGAAGTGTGGGATTCACGATGTCCTGCACTAACGAAGCACTTCACCCTTGACTGTGAGGGTGTTGATGGAATTACTTACACTTTACACTAATCACACCTGCGTATTTCACTAGTGTTAGCCGCAGACATTATCATGCTGATGGAACTATGTAGCATTGATAAATTTCTTGTTAATTCTATTTCCTGAGACAATAATTTCGAAATATTTTGTAACACAAATCGAAAAAAAAATGGTAATAAAAATTTAGAATCACGGGCCTTCAAGGCACGATGTAATGCATTAAACTAACAGAAACGTGAGGTGTTCTATTTGCTACCTATGGTAACAAAGAAAAATCTAATGCTTTTGAATCACGAAATTTGCGCAAACAATGATCTATTTTAGATTCTTTGGGGTTAGAAAATTCAGCAACTACAGTATCAACTGTCTTTACATGTGAATGAGATACATGTTTATAAGAAGCAACCTTTTTTTCTACTAAACCTGCTACAACTGTATCATCGTTGTTTTTCTTTTTAGAAACACTCAAGCTTAAAACTGTATTTAGATAATCCAAAGTATGCACTACTCTGATAAAAAGGACCACGAAGACTAGATCGCACACACAGTTCAAATATAAAAAGACAAATCAACTAAAAAAACACAATCAATAAAGCAACGTGTATCACTAAGTCAATGTTCCGTAAAACGCACGTGCAGGTCGAGTACAAGAAGTTTTACCACTTTTATTTCCAACAGAAAAGCAACAAAAAAAAAATTAGTAGAGCAACGCGCATCACTAAACCCGTCCGTCAATGACCTTACAACCGCACTTGTGGTCAATCAAACACGTTACCTATAAAGCATACTTCCTTCAAATGGAATTAGAACTACACTTACTACGGTTAATATACAACTTTTATTTCACAAGAAAAACAACTAAAATTGTGCCGTGCTTGTTCATGGACAATTCGAAAATTGATACCGCATTAATTCTCACTATTGTCAAAGCAAAGAAGAAGCAGTATTTTCAACGTAATTAATATATAGGAACCAAGAACAAAACTACAACTACTCATCTGTTTCTTCAACTCGTTGCTATTACAACCTCTTATCATCTCTTATCTAGACTTGTATATCCACATAAGGAACAAAATCTATACGAACGGCAAGACAAGAACGATGCAATCCACTCATTATAATACGACGCATTCGCCTAAGGAGTTAATAAATATAAAATATAGAACTAGTAGTTACAGAAATGTATTTACTAATTGGGAAAAAGCGTAAAATGTTAAACTACAAAAATGCACGTTACACCTTGGTGGACACTGGTAGTTCTGAAAGTATAATAAATTCAGCCGTTGTTAGAGGAAGGAACCTACCTACTGTTCCATTCTCCGGAAAGGTCTATATAGCTTCATCTTCCTTGGTTTCCCAAGTTCAAGGCTTTTGTGTGGTCGATTTAGAAATCCAGGAACATTTGTATGAGAACGTTTAACTGCTGATTTTAGATCAACTTTGCTCCGATGTTATTCTTGGCCATGATATCCTAAAGCAACATTCTTCTTTAGAGCTACAGTTTGGTGGAAAGAAACCTCCTATTTGAATCTCCTGTTTAACTGCAATGAAAGTGCCAGAAGCTCGCCTTTTTGAAAATATGGATGTGTCGGCTAATAGCAACTAAATCTAAAAGTTACTCGCAAGAAGGTGAAAGGTTTATTGAATCTGAAATCTGCAAACTGTTAAAAGAGGGCGTAATTGAAGAGAGTCCGTCTCCATGGAGCGCACAGGTACTAGTTACATCAACGGAAAACCACAAAAAGCGTATGGTGGTTGACTATTCATAGACTGTAAATAAAACTACTCTTCTAGATGCTTTTCCACTACCTAGGATATATAAAATAGTTCAACAGGTTTCCCTATATAAAGTGTTTAGTACCATTGATCTTTGCGATGCCTACCATCAGATTCCGACCAAAAAATTGGATAAGCCATATACAGCTTTAGAAGCATGCGGCCGCTTATATTAATTTAACAGAATACCCTTTGGCGTCACTAATGGTGTCGCTGCATTCCAACGAGTTTTGATAGTTTAATACTTCAGGAGAAACTTAAGGGGACGTTTGCATATTTGGACGATATAACCATATGCGGCCGAACTCAGGAAGAGCATGATGAAAACCTACAAAAATTTTTAGATGTGGCACTAAAATATAACCTTACAATAAATAAATCAAAGTCGAAATTCTTCCAGGAAGAGATACAATTACTAGGGTACGTTATTCGAGATGGAATTGTCAAACCCGATCCTGATTGTCTTATGCCACTTATGGATCTTCCAGAACCACACAATATCTTATCTTTACGTAGAACACCTGTTTTCTCCATTAACATCCTCAGAGCTAAAATAGCTTCCTGTGTTCCTCTGCTTCGCCAAAATCCAAATTGATCTTCTCCTAATATTTCTTCAGCTCGTTTTTCCATCCATCTTTGTACAATTCTAGTTAAAATTTTTGAAACGGGCGCTGTCAAACTTATTGTACAAATATTTTCACATTTATCAGTCTCTTTTTTTTGGTACAGTGACTATTATGTTACGTTTGAAATCTTTGGGTATCTCGCCTGTCTCATACATATAGCTTACAAGTCGGAAGAGACGTTCTGTTACTGCTTGTCCAGCGGCTTTTAGAGTTTCTGCTTGCGCCTTATCTATATCTAGTGCCTTACCACGAAAAATATAAACATTCTAATTTTTCACTAAATTGTTCAATGTCCATAAATCATTACTGAAGTAATCTTTGTTATTAGAGAGATCGCATCACCACCGCTAAATTTATTGTACGCTATTTTTCTAATTTAGTAAAAAGCGTATGTACGCAGATATTACACGTACAATAAATAAATAACCGCGGTTCGCTATTTTCGTAAAATACTGTGTACAAAATATCGGACGCTATTTCTGTTGTTTCATTTGTTTGAAGTTAGTTTTGTAAATTGCAAATGAATTGTCATACTTTCAAGGTGAGGTTTTTCGTAAGGTAAAATACTAGGATGCGATAACTCTGGTTTATGTTTCTACACAAAATATGTTCATTTAAAACATCACGTGTCATTTAGCTTTAACGGATCTCTAGAGTTGTACTTACGATAACACCCTATTGTTTATTTGAGTTTTAAATTTTTTTCGACTTCAACCACATGTTTAGAATTTTATCGGGGTATCATTATGCGCATTAGTGTATTTATGAATTGTGATTTCTACTAAATTTATCATTTGCAGCAAACAGTAATTTATGTATTATTTAATTAAGGCAAAAACTAAATTTTATGACATATCTTGTTTGATACATGTTAAATAAAGGAGCAATCACAACATGGCATCATAAGTTGTTGCTTGCTATTCAGAACAGTTTGCGATATTTATTTCTTTTATTTTAAATCTACTTGAAGTACCTTGATAAGCAAGTGGGAATTTACCCTGTAATATTATAGTGTTTAAAAGGTGAAGCATATTGTATGGTGAGATGATCCCCTCGTCAGACTACAAGTAAAGTAATTAATTTTCAACACATACAATACTTTATTTTCTGAATTTCACAATCTCGGTGTAGGTTACAACTGGAATTGGATAAAACAGTTTTATATAAACTATGCCAACTTAACATTTAATTTGACTGTACAAACTACAAACCGCTTTATTTCTGTGGTATCGTCTACCGCTGCTACTACCTAATTAATTCTATATGTTATTTAAAGCTCGTCGACGCTCTCCCGTTTCCTACCTTACCGGCGAGTGTATTCGCATTCAAATCCACATCACTACCGCACAGTTCACAATAAACCAGCAGCACCACATCACCCCCCCTTAAAAGTGTAACATAGTATATGTAAAGCTTTTAACAAACTTACAACCTAATCTTATGCTACTTAATTTTTTTTTTTTTTTTATTGTTAGATACTTAATGAGCAAAATAACAGCATAGCAGAGACATTGTGAATATACTCCTCTAAAACACTCTTAAATTTCTACGAACACTTTTTTCCTAATTAAGTTTCTTACTATGCGAAAACACCAAGGAATCCAAATCAACTACAGGAGCATAATAAGGCTTCAAATGTTTTATATTATGGGTGCCCTTAAGAATTCCTCGAGTGTCAACTAATTCGTAAGAATTTGCACCCACTATTTTATTGACCATATATGGCCCTTCATATACAAGGAAGAATTTGGCAATGCTCGACTCAAGAGCTGACGATAGTGCATGGGTGCGTATTAGTACCTTTTCCCCAATTTTAAATGCTGTAGGGTCGTTTGTTTTCTAACTTATGCTTCCGTTTTAACGCTTTAGTCAAAATTCGGTTCTGCGCTAAATATAACACCTGCTGTGGTGATAATTCATCTCCGATAGGCTTTGGATATTCAACCACCCGATGAATACCACTACTTGCCCTTTTCCCAAATTGCAATAATAGGGGTGGAAATCCAGTCACACTATGAACCGCACGATTTACTTGGTTTTCCACCGTCTCAATGAAATAAGCCCACTTCGTGTGCTTATCAAAACAATATGAACGTAATAACCGACCAATTTCCTTGTTGACTCGTTC
Source organism: Platerodrilus igneus (assembly GCA_036346225.1). Classification (NCBI taxonomy): domain Eukaryota; kingdom Metazoa; phylum Arthropoda; class Insecta; order Coleoptera; family Lycidae; genus Platerodrilus; species Platerodrilus igneus. Next base: position 2,989,628 of record JARFIW010000500.1, on the reverse strand, counting down.
TGTTTTGTTCCCCTCAGGAAAATACACCGAGGTAAACTTCATTTTGATATTCCTCTGGCCAAGTTCCTTAGCCCACAACTTGGAGCGGAATTGGGTTCCATTATCCGTTAAAATGGCTTTAGGTATTTGAACTTTATCAAAATATTCCTTAATTAACCGGTTCAAGATTGCCTTCGTTGAGGCCTTTTTTAACGCATACAACTTTACAAACCTTGTAAATGAATCTACTATAACCAAAAGATAGGCCACACCCCCCCGTGAAGTCGGTAATGGCCCCATTAAGTCCAAACAGATTAGTTCTCCTGGATACTGAGAGGTTACTGTGTTAACCGTACCTACAGTACGTTTACACACCTTTGCCCTTTGGCATATTTCACATGTGCGAATAACCTGACGGATATTGTGATACATTTTGGGCCACCAGAAATTATCTTTCATTTGGGCATATACTTTTTTGTAACCAAAATGTCCACCTTCGACATGTTGCTGCAAAATTAAATCAATTATCTGAGTCCGCGGTACACAGAGTTTCCACCCGGGTGACTCAGCATTACCTTGCCTGAATAAAATGCCCTTATATTGTTGAAACCATCCTCCTCGTTCTTGAACCTTGCTCGCCTCATTCTGTAATAATGCTAATTTGTCGGCTATCCACTTTTCTTCAATTTGATCCTTCTGTATAGTTCTAAAATTCTTTTTTGAGCTCTTTATATTTTACTGCCAGATGTTGACAATATACCTCCAATGTAATACCATTACAATGGGGAACATTTGCTCTTTTGTTATATCCAATACAACGCGATAACGTGTCAGGCATTACGTTCTCTTTTCATTGACAATAAATAATTTTAAAATTAAATTCCTGGGCATATAAGGCCCACCGTGCCAACCTACCAGTTGTTAACTTCATAGTTAACAAGAATGTTAAAGCCTTATGGTCAGTGATGATAGTCAGGCGTTGACCTAACACAAAGGTTTGCCACTGTTTCAGTGCGAAAATAAAGGCTAACGCCTCTTTTTCAGCAATTTTGTAGTTTAATTCCGCCCCATGTAACACACGACTGGTAAATGCAACAATCTGCTTGCCATCACTTCCCATCTGAAACAAAATTGCTGCAATGGCTCGTCCAGAGCTATCGGACTGCACAAAAAACTCTTTATTGAAATCCGGATGTGCGATAAACGTTAGTTTCAAGAACAACTCCTTTACTTGCTTAAAAGCCTCGTCATAAAACTCATTCCACTCCCAACGAACATTTTTTTTCAATAACTCTAGCAATGGGCCCGACGTTTCGGCCAGCCTTTCACAAAAACGACGTTCGTAGTTTACGAATCCTAAAAACCGTCGCAGTTCCTTAATATTTTTAGGAACTGGAAACTGTTGGATACATTTTATTCGTAATGGGTTTACACACATTCCTTTCTTGGAAATTGTATGACCAAGAAATTCACTTTCTAATTTGTCAAAATGAGATTTTCTCAATTTGATGGTTAAGTTGCATTCTTGGAATCTTTTGAATATCGCTTCCAAATGCCGTAGATGCTCCTCTGGATTGGAGGAGAAAACTAAAATATCATCAATATACATTAGAATAAATTCATCAAATTCCCTCTTTAACACACTCTTCATGCACCGGATAAAACTCGCAACTGACGTTGACAGACCGAAAGGCAACACATTGAAACAATACGTTATGCCGTCGTGCAGGAACCCAGTATATTTCCTGTCATTTTCTCTTTTAGGAATTTGCCAATATGATGAGGTCATATCCAATGTAGATTGGATTTGCCCCTGCTTACATTTCATTAAGAGTTCTTCCGGTAATGGTGGTGTAATATGATCACCCTCCATTTTACCATTTAAGAAGCGTGCATCTAAACAGATGCGAATCGTGCCATCTTTCTTTTTAACCGTCACTAGTGGTGATACGTATTCTGTCTTACAAGGCGAAATGATACCATCCACTACCATCGCCTCGATTTGTCCTTTCACTTCAGTCCTGTAAGCTACCGGAATTGGGTAAGACTTTTTAAAAAAAGGTGTCTTATCCTTCATTTCAATGGTATGTTCGTATATTGTGGTAAGACCCGGTTTTTCTGAAAACACGTGGGAATAAGTTCTCAATAGCTGGTAGAGTTTATCTTTCTCTTCCAGACTAAAGGTCTCGGCAGCCTCAGCTGCTGCTTTTAATTCGGTATCGGAATATCTATGTTTCTGATACGTTTCCTTGTGCTCTATGTAATTAATCCGTAACTGATTTTCTATTAAATTTAACTGACAAAAGTCTAAACGTCTCTCTAATTCAGCTAACCTAACCACTTTACTGGCAAAATCGATTTCGGCTTTAACTTGGGTTAACCAATCGCTGCCTAAAATGACCTTTTGGTTTAAATGGTATTACCACACAAGGGATATCCACTGCCATATTATTAAATACTACGGGCAACAATACGTGTTCCCTTATTCGAGTTAATTTTCCTCCAATAGCGACTGCTACTGATATATTAGACACAGGCAATACAGGTACTGTATCCCCTAACGTTTTAAAATATGTATCAGATATTGCTGATACTTGACTACCCGTATCCAATAAAATTTCAACCAATTGTTCTTGTATCACACCTTGAATGATGGGTACTACTTTATCGAACTGGAAAGGCTCTTCCTCATTTTCACTTAACAGCTCATCTGGCTCAATAATGCATTTCTTTATTAACCTGATTTCACGAACCTGTTCCGCTCCAACTGAATGATCCTCTTCCTCTCGCTTCCAGTTCTCGCCCCTTCCGTTAACTCCTCTATCTAATTGATTATTGTCCCTATATGTCCTCTCACCCCGCCAATTCTCATTTTTATTTTGACCGTTGTCTCTATTATATCGATTAAAACGCGAATTGTTGGCATTTTGGTTATTTAGCTCCCTAAGATTTTGGTTTATTCTAGTTCCTGATTCATAAGTCGCATCAATTTTTCTTAAAAATTTCTCGAATTCATCGATTGAGTCAATGCCCTGCAATAACATACCCCGCTGTACCTCCTGTGAAAAATGTTTTCCCAACCATTCCACTAGCATCCTCTCCTCCACCTTTTCTGTAAGGAAGTCAGCTTCCGTAACCAATCTTAAAACATAGTCTGCCCGGCTACCTGCTTGGAACTGTCCATACTTTAACTTATAATACAAGTCCCTTTGATGATTTACATCCCAATATCGTTCCCGAAATAATTTTTCAAATGTTTGAAAATTGTTAAATAAATTTTCTCGTGCAGTAGCCCATTCTGCTGCCGACCCTATTAAACAACCCATGGTCAGACTGACCTTATCTACTTCCGGAACCCCTGCGTTCTTAAATAATTTATCAATTTTTTTTAAGAATTGCATTGGATGCATTTTACCGTCTGCTCGATATCTTATTTCTGACCCCCCCAAGTCACGCCATGCTGAAAGATATTTCTTATTTTGACTTTCGGGATTTGGTACTATTACGTCCCTAGGTAGTAACTGTACATTTACTGGTTTGTTTTCTACATTTTCGCGGACTGTTTCTGCTAACTCAGAAATACTGGTTTGCATACTAATCATATTCTTTGACAAATGTACAAGAAGTGTTTGCAATTGAGCCAAATTTAACCCTGCAGCTTCATCTGATTCCTCGGTATTCATGTTTTTTTTTTAAACCACAACTCTTATTTAAGTATTTTATTTTACCTTCAATCGTACCTTACTATCAATTTTCCAAAACCTCTTTAACCTATCACACTTCTAACATCGAATAATAAACAAACAATAATTTGAGGTTAGGTTGCGTATGTTATTGACCTATTTAATAAACTAATTTTAATTTCTTATAACAGTTTTTCAGCTTTCCGTATTCTCATCTGTTGCGTGTCAAACCACCACAATTAACCCTATAATTCAATGAACTCAACCAAATGTCATTCACGCACAAATTCGGTTCCTTAATCTTTACAACTATCTAAACATCCGGTTCATGACCCTATGAAACTTTCAAGGTTATTGTTCCCTAGCTTTAACTTCGAACTATAAATGCACGCTTATGTGCGGCACTCGTAAATTTTACACATGCACATTCTTTACAAACCTGTAGCGTTGTTGACTTTATTGGTCGATTGTAATAACTAAACCACTTTCGCATTCTTCATTTATTTAATCCACTAGACCTTTGCTTCGCATGTAAGTTGACAATTCTAGTTTTTATGAACCACTTTAATCGCAAACTAGCCCCACTTTAATCGCAAACTAGCTCCACGTTGGGCGCCAATATGAGATGATCCCCTCGTCAGACTACAAGTAAAGTAATTAATTTTCAACACATACAATACTTTATTTTCTGAATTTCACAATCTCGGTGTAGGTTACAACTGGAATTGGATAAAACAGTTTTATATAAACTATGCCAACTTAACATTTAATTTGACTGTACAAACTACAAACCGCTTTATTTCTGTGGTATCGTCTACCGCTGCTACTACCTAATTAATTCTATATGTTATTTAAAGCTCGTCGACGCTCTCCCGTTTCCTACCTTACCGGCGAGTGTATTCGCATTCAAATCCACATCACTACCGCACAGTTCACAATAAACCAGCAGCACCACAATGGATAACCCAATTTGATTTTGATTTATGGCTTATTATGGGTTCTGAAATGTGTTTTCGGTTCATAGCTCTCTTTTAATAAAATTTGGTTTAAGACAAATTAAAGTTTCGTTTTATTGTGTTTTGTGCACATTTTACCCACAAGTTATGTGGCTGGTACTTGAGATTTTTAAATATATTTTCACTTGTACATTTGTTGTACATAATGCAATTGAATTAAATAATCTAAGTAATATATAACTAGAATGGGTGGCGTTAAAAGCAGAATAGTATTTACCTCAATAGTAAATAACGTGTTAAAATACTAAATAAAATATATCACTTTGTCCATGCTTCCCATTATAACTTGAAGTGAAAATAAATTTCCCTTATGTCGATTTTGACTTCTCCAACTTGAACATCAAAATTACCCAAAGTTCTCTAAAATTCTCCAGAATTACCGAAAGTTCTCATGTGAGCATGGACATGGACTATACAAACTATTACTTGAATATAAATAATAGTTGTACAATTGATTTTTTTTTGTTTAATAAAACATTATTTTGTTGTATTTTATGTATTATTTCAGCTAAAAAATATAACTTATAGAAACTAAGACCATATTATTTGAAATCAAAACATCAGCTAAACTTAAATCTTGTTTTACAGTAAGTAAAATACATTTATTTAGTCTGAGCGTGGCTGTGACAATTATATATTAAATTTTTTTGGCACAAACAAAATTGCATCAAAACTCTATTAGTCTGGGAGATAGTGATAGTGTTTCTAAAGCGATTTTATCGGGTCTGCCATTGAGGTTGGAATATTTAAATTTTTATATGATAGGAAACAACTCGAATTTCAAAGAAAGGCTGCAAGTTACAAAGGCTGATCTGCAAATTTTAAAATAAAGTGGAAATGTGGATCAATATTATCCCATCTGCCATGTATTGTAAAGGTAAATTAGGGTAAATTTAAACAAAACAACGTAGACGAAAGTTAAACGAAAGAAACTCTGTATGTAGTTTAAAAATTAGTTATAAGGAGAAAAAAGAAAGCTGAAGAATTTTCAATTTTCATGGTAGTTATTCCAGCTTCGCGTGAAGTTGGATTGGCCGCTTTAGAACTCAAATTATTGTAATTATTAATTTGTTAAAGTATTAACTTATAGTATTTTTAATTTCAAGTACTTAATGTTTAATGTACAGAAACAGTCAAGTGTCATAAAAGAAATAGTCATTTTGTAATTAATTAATTAAAATACACTTGATAGGAGTGATTTGTTTGGAAATAAAATCTTTTTAAAAAAGAAGCTCCCAACGGCCCAAAACCCTCACGGCACAATCAAACGGTATATATCTTTTTTGAAAATTGCATGGTGTCCATTCCAACACACGTAATTTACATTGATAGAAAGGTAAGTAAACACAAACAAAATTAAATTTAACTGAAACAAACATTATCGCGTTGGTGAAACAAGAACGATATTCCACAAACCAGTTGGATATTCTAAATAAAAGTTCTAATATAAACAAAGGTTCTAGGGTAAATGCGTACCACAGATAACTAACTCCTAGATACTTCACGGCAAAACTAAAGCTTCGAACTTTGCACACCGCGCCCTCTTACGCTTGGGAGCAGAATCTCCCGAACGAGAAATTTTAATTACAGACACATAAATAACGTCAACCAAATTCAGGTTCAGATTTAAATACTGTCACATTCTAAATTCCGAATATAGCAGTACTCATTCAGAACCCATTCAGCAGAACCTTAATCTTGTAAAACACAAAAATGAACTTATTGATGTATCTATTTAATATTGTTGCGATCCACTATTAGGCAACCCGTCAAACATACAAACGCCCGGGGCACAGCGTATTCTTCAGCATTCGAGAATCCTTCTACAAAGTTCTAGATAATGAGTCATATCTTAATGCAGGGTATATATAAGGCCGCTTATGAATGTAAGAGTTAGTCTATTCTTGAATGTCTAATATAAATTATATCGTGTAAAGTAATAGTAGTTTTGAGCTTTAGAAGTATATATAAACGTGATATGCTGTGTCTAATGTACATGCAGCTTGTAATATACATAAATAAATAGAAGTGTATAAATAAATAGTTGTGTTATTGTTGTTAATGGACCTATGGTAAAGAAGTTAGTTTAAGAAGATATTAGTGCTTGTAAATTCATTAGTGTAATAGTGCTTCATTGTTAAGTGGACTGAAAACATCTATAAATAAGGCATATACTGTTAATTAGACTTGTGAACAGTGAGTAATAAAGACCATTATTATTACTTGTTTTAAATTAAAGAAACGCGGTAGTAGTAGCGTTACACTGGTGTCAGGCATTTGTGGGGTATATAGTGATTAATTTTAAACACAAGTCTAAAGACATTTAAGTAGTTTCTATATGCCAGTTACAAGGAGTCAAAATAAGATGGAGGCAGAAAGTTTAATGAATTTCCTTAAGGATTTTAAATCCGAAATGCAAGTGACACTTAGTGAAAATGCTGAGAAAATGGAGGAGAGGTCGGCTAAACTGGAAGTGACACTAAACGAAAACTTAGTGAAGTCAGTTGAACTGGAATCGACCCTTAAAGAATTTAAATACGGCATGGAAATGACACTTAGTGAAAATGCTGAGAAAATAGAGGAAAAGTTAAGTGAAAATACAGCCACGTTAGAACGAAGATTAATGGAAAGTTCCATTGCATTGAAAGAAGATTTCACTGAACAGGTAAAACAGTTGAGCAAAAGTTGGACAGTAAATTGATAAAATGGAAGAAGATGTGATGAGGCTGCAAGAACAAGTAATTTCACTAACAACGCGGCCACTTGAATTGCCAAGCCAAGTTGTTAATCAGAACATTCCAGAAATAAGAACCACGGAAAGAAGCGAGTCGATTCCGTCTAAATTTAAAGTAAAACCACCTACATTCGATGGTAAAACACCTTGGCCCACATATTTGAAACAATTTGAAGCTGCTGCAATAGCCAACGGTTGGTGCAACAAAGAGAAGGCTATCTCTAATAGTGGCCCTACGGGGAAGCTCTTAACATCTTACAAACGATTCCCGATCACCAGCAGAATGATTACGGCCTCTTAACATCGAAGCTTGAGATGAGATATGGAGACGCTCACCTTCAACAGGTTTACCACGCACAAGTTAAGAACCGCTCGCAAAAGACAAGTGAAACCCTGCAAGAATTCGAAGCTGACATCGCCAGATTAGTTAGATTGGCATATCCAACGGCACCAGATAGTTTTCTCGAACAACTGGCTGTACAAACATTTGTGGATGGCGTTAAAGATGGCGAAATACAGCAAGCGCTAAGATTAGCACGGCCAAAAATGTTAGATGACGCACTGGCTCATGCGCTTGAATTTGAAGCAGCTAAGCAGACATCACACAGAATGAGTCACAAAGTTCGGTCTGCCTTAGAGGAACCTGATCAAGCGCAGAACAGCATAGATGAAATAACCAACCGTGTGGAAAAGCTTGAAAGACAACGACCGCGGAGATCGCGTCTGCGATGCTGGAGCTGCGGTGAAGTTGGTCATATGCAGAGACGCTGTACTCAACCAAAGAAACAACCGGTTGAGTTAAAGCAGGTCAATATAAGGGGCGAACGTCGACAGCACAGCGTAGTGCCCGGAGATTATCATCCGTGCTGTATCGTCAATGGGAAGTCTGGACAGCATTTATATCGATGGTAGAATTAATGGTACGATTGTCCGATTACTCGTGGATACAGGAGCGACAAGGACTATCGTTAGACCAGATTTGGTTGGTCGTGGAAAAGTGCTACCTGTATCGGTGTGTCTTCGAACGGCAAGTGGTGAGAAAATTTGTACTCACGGAGAGACTGCCGTTATGTTGACAATTGGGGACAAATTAATTAATCATCGAGTGTTGGTAGCTGAAATTACAGAAGAAGTGATCTTGGGAATGGATCTCATGAGAGAATATGGGTTTCATGTAAACATGAAAGAAAATGTGCTTCGGATAGATGATGATGAGATTCCATTTCAAGGTAGGAGTAACCAGACGATGCAAGTTCGAATGATTTGCGATATGAAAATACCCGAGAAGGCGGAAATGATAGTGATGGGACGCCCGGATGGTACGCTCCGGAAGGACAAGTATGCATGATGGAAGCAACTGAATCGGGAATGGGTCAGGAGGGACTTCTGATTGGAAGAACGCTGGTAAAGTCTCGAAATATGGTACCAGTAAGGGTGCTGAACATTAATCCCCATACAGTGACCCTGAAGAAAGGCATGATTGTGGGAAGTTGCATTCCAGTATGTCATATTAAACGTTGTGTGGACGACACGAAAAATAAACCAACCAACGGTTGCTCACAGAAATTGCTGGATATGTTGATACCCTCGTGTCAAGGATTAAATGGCGACCAACTGGGCAAGGTAAAAGAACTGGTCGGACGATATCGAGGTGTGTTTGCACTGGATGATAGTGAGAAAGGAAGGACGAATGTTGTGCAACACAAGATCAATACTGGAGATGCGCAACCGATAAGACAACACCCAGGCGGCTTCCTTTGGCAAAACGTAAGGAAGCTGAGCAAATTATCACCGATATGGAAGAACAGGGAGTGATTGAACCCTCGAATAGTCCATGGGCATCCCCGGTAGTGCTTGTCAAGAAAAGGACGGGTCGACAAGGTTTTGTGTAGACTACCGGCGGCTTAACAATGTGACAAAGAAAGACAGCTATCCTTTGCCCAGAATTGATGACACCTTGGATACTCTATCCGGATCTAAATGGTTTTCGACCTTGGACTTGAAAAGCGGATACTGGCAGGTAGGCTTGGAGCCAAACGATAAAGAAAAGACTGCCTTTACAATTGGAACTGGATTATGGCAGTTCAAGGTCATGCCATTTGGATTATGCAATGCCCTGCTACTTTTGAACGATTGATGGAGTCGATACTGCGTGGACTGTCTTGGAAGACTTGTCTGGTGTACCTGGACGACGTGATAGTTCTAGGCCGGTCTTTTGAAGAACCCCTTAAGAACCTAGAGGAGATATTCCAAAGATTACGCGGGGCAAACCTTACATTGAGCCCCAAGAAGTGTCACCTATTTGGAAAAGAGGTGAAATACCTAGGACATGTTGTTTCAGAGACCGGAATAAGAGCTGACCCTGACAAAATAAAAACGGTACAAAAGTGGCCTACACCAACAGATATACACCAACTACGCAGTTTTCTAGGATTGTGCACATATTACCGACGTTTTATACTTGGGTTTGCGAACATTGCCAAACCGTTAACAAAATTAACCGAAGATGGACAAGAATATGATTGGAATGACGACTGCCACAGAGCATTTGAACAACTGAAACGGCTACTAGTTACAGCACCAATTTTGAGTTATCCACGGATGGAGGGGAAATTTGTGTTGGATACCGATGCCAGTAACACAGCTATAGGAGGCGTTCTTTCTCAAGTGCAGGACGGACAAGAAAAAGTTATTGGGTATTTCAGCAAGGTCTTGTCGCGGCCAGAAAGGAACTATTGTGTGACAAGAAGGGAGCTGTTGGCCGTCGTCAAATCCGTAGAGCACTTTTATAAGTACTTATACGGCCGTAAATTCCTGTTGAGAACAGACCATGCTGCACTGAAATGGTTACTACAGTTTCGAAATCCTGAAGGGCAAGTGGCAAGGTGGATAGAGCGGCTGCAGGAATATGACTTTGATACAGAACATCGTGTAGGAACTAGCCATCGGAATGCAGACGCTCTATCAAGGAGACCTTGTCCGATGGACTGCAATCATTGCTCCAAGATGAAGAGAAAATAAGTGTCATCCATAGAATGACGGTAACCGATGATACTTGGCAACTCGAAAGAATACGAGAAGACCAGGAGAATAACGCCGAATTGGGACGTATTATTGAGTGGAAAAATAGAGGACAACGACCAGCTTGGGAAGAAATTAGTATTTCAAGTAGGAGCCTGAAGGCATACTGGTCACAGTGGGACTCCTTGATGATGGAAAATAGAATCTTGAAACGACGCCTGGAATTTGAAGATGGCACTGAGAGACTTCAAGTGATAGTGCCGAGAAGCAGAGTGCCGGAAGTGTTGCAGCACTTGCACGATGGTATTTCCGGAGGGCACTTTGGCGTGAAAAGAACTCTCGAAAGAGTGAGAGAAAGATTCTATTGGGTGAACTGCAAAGAAGATGTGAAGGAGTGGTGCCGGAAATGTGAATTGTGTGCCTCTGCAAATGGCCCGGTCTCAAAACGGAAAGCCCCAATGAGACAGTATAACGTGGGGAATCCTTTTGAAAGGGTAGCCATTGATATAGCTGGTCCGTTTCCTGAATCAGAGAAAGGAATAAATACATCTTGGTTGCAATGGATTATTTTACCAAATGGCCGGAGGCATATGCTATACCTAACCAAGAAGCCGAGACGGTTGCAGATGTACTAGTGAGGAGTTGTTTTGTCGCTTTGGAGTTCCGTTGGAATTACACTCCGATCAAGGTCGGAACTTCGAATCAGCGTTGTTTCAAAACGTCTGCAAGCATCTTGGAATCAGGAAAACTAGAACCACGCCACTTCATCCTCAATCGGATGGAATGGTTGAAAGAATGAACAGAACGTTAGGAAAGTACCTGGCCAAAGTTGTCTCTGAACATCAACGGACTGGGACCAATATCTACATTTGTTCCTACTGGCGTACCGATCTTCGGTACATGACAGCACAGGATACTCGCCCGCTTGCGTAATGCTAGGACGTGAATTGCGGCTACCATGTGATCTTCAGTTTGGATTTAAACCTGGAGAAGAGATCGCCGGTGAAGATTACGTTAGTAAGCTTCGTGAAAGATCAAATAGTATTCACGAAAACGTCCGAAAGAATATACAGGCAGCAAGCGATCGAATGAAATCACAATATGACACGAGAGCACAAGAAGGTGGTTATCAACCTGGAGATTTAGTGTGGTTGTACAATCCACAAAGAAAACGTGGATTGTCGCCAAAACTACAAAGACAATGGGAAGGGCCGTACGAAGTGTTAAAAGGATTAATGATGTAGTGTACCGGATCAGAAGATCCCTCGTGGTAAACCGAAAGTGGTACACTTTGACCGTTTAACACCCTACACTGGCAACAACCAGGAAGACTCAAATAATGATAATGGTGTTCGGCAAGTTATTAATCATGAGCCAAATGCAGATTTTGAGAGCTTTATGGCGGCGTATGGTGGTTCCGCTAAAGCGAGATTTGGCGTTGTTGTTGAAAACAGCAAGATCTGTTTAGAGCACCAGAAGAGTATTCCCTTGCACATTGCGTAGCTCAAGATTTGGCAATGTCAAGGGAATAGCTGTTGTTTTCAAGAAAAGTTTGGATGTGTGGATGAATTAGTACAACAGCAGCCAACTGTAGGAAAATCTTTGGTTCTTCAAGATAAAAATCGTTATGTTTACTATCTGGTCACCAAAATTCTTCATGGCAGAGACCTAGTTATGGACATCTATGGGAGGCTTTGCTAAATCTTAAGGCGCAGATGATGGAAAATGGAGTAACGAGACTAGCGGTGCCCAAGCTGGGCTGTGGACTGGATCGCTTGGATTGGAGGATAGTCCGAAATATGCTAGAAGTAGTTTTCCAGGGAACCAACGTCCAGGTTCTTGTTTGTTGTTATCAACCGGTTGCCTACCAAGACCATGAAAAGAGTGTTGACTGTTACTTCCAACGACGCGGTGGATGCACCAGAGGAGATAGCTGCCGATACCGTCACCAGTCATCGAATTGGCGTCAAGATGGATTTACAGTTACGAGACGTAACGGTTTTAAAGAGGGGGCAGTGTTGCGATCCACTATTAGGCAACCCGTCAAACATACAAACGCCCGGGGCACAGCGTATTCTTCAGCATTCGAGAATCCTTCTACAAAGTTCTAGATAATGAGTCATATCTTAATGCAGGGTATATATAAGGCCGCTTATGAATGTAAGAGTTAGTCTATTCTTGAATGTCTAATATAAATTATATCGTGTAAAGTAATAGTAGTTTTGAGCTTTAGAAGTATATATAAACGTGATATGCTGTGTCTAATGTACATGCAGCTTGTAATATACATAAATAAATAGAAGTGTATAAATAAATAGTTGTGTTATTGTTGTTAATGGACCTATGGTAAAGAAGTTAGTTTAAGAAGATATTAGTGCTTGTAAATTCATTAGTGTAATAGTGCTTCATTGTTAAGTGGACTGAAAACATCTATAAATAAGGCATATACTGTTAATTAGACTTGTGAACAGTGAGTAATAAAGACCATTATTATTACTTGTTTTAAATTAAAGAAACGCGGTAGTAGTAGCGCGTTACAATATATTACAAGTACAATACATAAACTTATATCGTTGAAACGTGATTTTGAATAGCTGCATAAACCAGTGCATGATTCATGAACTGATCTAGCATAAGTAATCGAAAGTTTACAGTTAGTGCATACTAGATAAATGCAATGTGGGTATTGCATTTGCATGTACCCTTGTAGATCCTTCACTATAATAATTTTCTTCGAAATGTATATGGCAAATTTTCTTTACACTGTATAGGTAAAACGGATCCAGATTAAAAAGGCCCTTGTTATTAATCACATCCATCTACAGTTTAAACCTTTCCATATTTTTCTTCGGATTAGGAAATCTATACCGTCTAGAAATATTGTCTTTACAATTTGGAACACAGCACTTAACATAACCCATTTTAAGTACAATGAAACATGTATAATAATACTAATGTATAAAAGAACATAATAAATATGCTTACCACTTCTTCAAAGCACAAATATGTTTCAAGTTTTAACAACTACAAACATAACCATATATTTCTTTAAATTATAATTAAAAACTAATATTTATAAAGGCCAGATATAACATAAAATGACGGAAATAATAAGAAACCTATCAAATAACCACAGCAAAAACGTAAACAAAATGTCGCAGATAACTATTCTTCCTACTATCCGATCGAAACCGAATTTACCCGAATATAGTGTTGTAGCGTCCCCTCGAAAATGGGAAATCCGAACTAAATTGTCACGTGACTGCTCTTTTAAACACAATAAGGTGGAATATCTAGTGTTAGTTATCTGTGATGCCTACAACTGCATCTACATTCGTGACATCTAATTTTCCTTATAGCACTTTTGAATCAGAACTACTATTTTGTAGGTTCCTGTAATTTTGACAACACAGCTGGGAATTGATGGCTAGATTTGGATTCGCCCCCTATATGTGACGTACGCACTTCGGTACTAATATTGACAGTTGAATAACTATACCTAGTATATAAACAAGGGTAGAAGGGTTCATACCATAGACAACTAATATAAAAGGTATGAACTACCTAAGTAAAGAGGTTCATAGCTACATTTCATAAATAGCAAAATCAAAACTGCAAACCATCAAAGCAGAAATACTTTATTATAGTAAATGTAGTTAAATGCTATTGGACTATAGATGGCACAAACATCTCTTACCACTGATCATTAAGTTAATATCCGGGTCCGTCAAGTTGGCCCCCCCAGTTGACCGATTTGCTCCAAAACCTAGCACCCGTTTGCTTATAGCTAGTACTAGCTAGCACCAAAGTTGTAGAGCTAGCACCAAAGCTGTTTCAGAAATATGGTCAATTATATTGGGGGGGGGGGCTAACTTGACGCTAGCCCCCCCAGTTGTTGGATTTGCTCCAAAACCTAGCAACATATAGCTTAGAGCTAGCACCAGATAGCACCCAAGTAAGAAAGCTAGCACCTTAAAAACAAGATGGCGGCGATTTTTTAAAGAAATTTTGCCAGCCCCCCCCCCCAAGTTGTCCGATTTGCTCCAAAACCTAGCACCCGTTTGATTATAGCTAGCACTAGCTAGCACCAAAGTTGTAGAGCTAGCACCAAAGCTGTTTCAGAAATATGGCCAATTATATTCGGGGGGGGCTAACTTGACGCTAGCCCCCCCCAGTTGTCCGATTTGCTCCAAAACCTAGCACCCGTTTGATTATAGCTAGCACTAGCTAGCACCAAAGTTGTAGAGCTAGCACCAAAGCTGTTTCAGAAATATGGCCAATTATATTCGGGGGGGGCTAACTTGACGCTAGCCCCCTGTTCGATTTTCTCCAAAATCTAGCAACATATAGCTTAAAGCTAGCACCCAAGTAAGAAAGCTAGCACTTTAAAAACAAGTAGGCGGCGATTTTTTAAAGAAATTTTGCCAGCCCCCCCCAGTTGTCCGATTTGCTCCAAAACCTAGCACCATGTAGCTTAGAGCTAGCACCAGCTAGCACCCAAGTAAGAAAGCTAGCACCTTAAAACAAGATAGCGGCGATTTTTTAAAGAAATTTTGCCAGCCCCCCCAGTTGTCCGATTTGCTCCAAAACCTAGCACCATGTAGCTTAGAGCTAGCACCCAAGTAAGAAAGCTAGCACCTTAAAAACAAGATGGCGACGATTTTTTAAAGAAATTTTGCCAGCCCCCCCAGTTGTCCGATTTGCTCCAAAACCTAGCATCCGTTTGATTATAGCTAGCACTAGCTAGCACCAAAGTTGTAGAGCTAGCACCAAAGCTGTTTCAGAAATATGGCCAATTATATTCGTTGTTCGATTTGCTCCAAAACCTAGCACCATATAGCTTAGAGCTAGCACCAGCTAGCATCCAAGTAAGAAAGCTAGCACCTTAAGAACAATATGGCGGCGATTTTTTAAAGAAATTTTGCCAGCCCCCCAGTTGTCCGATTTGCTCCAAAACCTAGCACCCGTTTGCTTATAGCTAGCACTAGCTAGCACCAAAGTTGTAGAGTTAGCACCAAAGCTGTTTCAGAAATGTGGCCAATTATATTCGGGGGAAGCCAACTTGACGCTAGCCCCCACCCGTGTTTCAATTTGCTCCAAAACCTAGCACCCGTTTGCTTATAACAAGCACTAGCTAGCACCAATGTTGTAGAGCTAGCACCAAAGCCATTTCAGAAATATGGCCAATTATATCCGGGGGGGGCAACTTGACGCTAGCACCCCCCGTGCTCCGGTTGCTCCAAAACCTATCACCATGTAGTTTAAAAGGGTTTGCAATTGTAAGGGTTTCACTCAACCCTTTTCTACGTCACTAAACAAATCGACTTCTTCATGGTTGTTTTTTAATGAGTGCCACTGGCTTCGATATTCTTGTAGACGAACATGAAACACGCCGGATATCTTCAGTAATCATTGTTACAATGCATTTGGGATTATACCATCATTTAGATATTCATCAATGCGAAAACATTTTAATGGATTCTGAATGTCTCGTTAAAACGTTGATTATAAGAAATAATTGATATTTTAGATGAAGGTGTCTAAATGCCATAAAATTTAATTATATTTTCTGAAATGACAGATAATATTCTAAAATTCCCTAACGATATAAGTACTACTCTATAAATATATTTGTTTAAATGTTATCCGAAAATATGTCAGAAATTTGGAATGTGACTACATTGATCCACGGCGACGCTCCATCACTAAACCGTTCATTTACATTTCCAATGCTCCACCTGATGGTACTACATTGGCCAGGAGGCGAGTTTTTTGTTGCCTGGAAATTTAGAATCTTGCCGAACCCTTGTCGTTTCAGGCAAGGTAGGGATCTTTAACGTGCGTGACAACACTCGCACACAGGACCTCCATTTAACCTCTCATCCGAACGAGGGCGTAATATTTGTGAAAATGCTCACCTGCCATTTTTCAAGCAGTCGGCCGTGTCGGGATTTGAACCCGGGACCTTGGGATTCGTAGTCTTACGCTTACTACATTGATCCACGGCGACGCCTCCATCACTAAACCGCATATAATTGGCCACATTTCTGAAACGGCTATTGTACTAGCTCTACAACTTTGGTGCTAGCTGGTGCTAGCTATATATAAAGAGGTGCTAGATTTTTGAGCAGATTAGACAACTTGGAGGACTAGCAAATTTTTTCTAAAGAATCGCCTCCATTTTATTTTTAAGGTGCTACCTTTCTTACTTGGGTGCTAGCTGGTGCTAGCTTTAAGCTACATGGTGCTAGGTTTTGGAGCAAATCGGACAACTGGGGGGGGCTGGCAAAATTTCTTTAAAAAATCGCCGCCATCTTGTTTTTAAGGTGCTAGCTTTTTTACTTGGGTGCTAGCTGGTGCTTGCTCTAAGCTATATGTTGCTAGGTTTTGGAGCAAATCGGACAACTGGGGGCAAAATTTATTTTAAAAATCGCCGCCATCTTGTTTTTAAGGTGCTAGCTTTCTTACTTGGGTGCTAGCTCTAAGCTACATGGTGCTAGGTTTTGGAGGAAATCGGACAACTGGGGGGAGGCTGGCAAAATTTCTTTAAAAAATCGCCGCCATCTTGTTTTTAAGGTGCTAGCTTTCTTACTTGGGTGCTAGCTGGTGCTAGCTCTAAGCTATATGTTGCTAGGTTTTGGAGCAAATCGAATAACGGGGGGGCCTAGAGTCAAGTTAGTCCCCCCCCGAATATAATTGGCCATATTTCTGAAACAGCTTTGGTGCTAGCTCTACAACTTTGGTGCTAGCTAGTGCTAGCTATAATCAAACGGGTGCTAGGTTTTGGAGCAAATCGGACAACTTGGGGGGGGGCTGGCAAAATTTCTTTAAAAAATCGCCGCCATCTTGTTTTTAAGGTGCTAGCTTTCTTACTTGGGTGCTAGCTGGTGCTAGCTCTAAGCTACATGGTGCTAGGTTTTGGAGCAAATCGGACAACTGGGGAGCTGGCAAAATTTCTTTAAAAAATCGCCGCCATCTTGTTTTTAAGGTGCTAGCTTTCTTACTTGGCTGCTAGCTGGTGCTAGCTCTAAGCTATATGGTGCTAGGTTTTGGAGCAAATCCAACAACTGGGGGGGGGCTAGCGTCAAGTTAGCCCCCCCGAATATAATTGGCCATATTTCTGAAACAGCTTTGGTGCTAGCTCTACAACTTTGGTGCTAGCTAGTGCTAGCTATAAGCAAACGGGTGCTAGGTTTTGGAGCAAATCGGTCAACTGGGGGGGGGGGGGGGTGCAACTTGACGGACCCGTTAATATCCTGTGATAGAGATAGAGTGATGCCTAGTCATCTATAAACTGGACATTCTGGAGATACGATTTATTTGTAGTGTTCAATATTTCTATACTCAAACCTATACGAAATGGATTGGGTAGTTCTTTATCCATTCACGGAATGGCGCTACAAGCTTCAAAGTAGCGTTATACAGTTCGTTGATTGAAGTATTGAGGTAAAAATTTCTAAACAGCTTAGGTAGTAGATGAACTCAATACGATGCAAAAAATGTTTTCTTGCTAAATAGTTTTGGTGGTTGCCTGACACAAGAGTTTTTCTTTAAATTGTCAATTTGTACTTTTGACGATCATTAAACTTGTTACTGAACATACTAAATCTATGTTACTGAACAATGAAGTCGGCATATACAATCTATAGCTGCCGTATGCACCGTAGATACTTAAGCCAGTTTAAACACTAAACCAAATTTAATATCTAAAATCTATATGCACCGTTAGAAAAACTGTCATTAAACTGGTTTAATGTTAAGCGACCAATTTTGGTGATTTAAGGTTTAAGCTGAAGTTTAATGAAGCGTGGTATTTGCGAGGTTATGTTGATATTTGGACTTGCTGTTTAAATTTAACAATAATCCTAAACATATGGAAATAGAAGACGAAATTGTAATTGACGATGATATAGATCTGCTCAATATCATTGATTACGGTTTTCCCAGAAAATTGTATGATCGGGCCGATTATTTTAGAGATATGGATGAGATGTCATTTTTCAGACGTTTTCGGTTAACTAAACCAACCGTGTATTCTATTTTAGAGGAAATCGAGGGTATTCTGAAGTTCCCACATAATTTGTAAGTAGGGCATATAATTTGCTAGAGTACATAAGCTTTTTTAGAAATAATAGTGGCTCCCCAATAAACTACAATAATTAAGTAAATATGAAAAGTATTAAATGTCAAGGGTTTTAATGTCAACTTGTCAGGTTTCAGTTCTAAAAGGACACCAACAATTATATTAAATTTTAATTCCCTAAATTTTTGAGATGTTGTCAAACTACACGCCGGTTTAACTAAACTTACTCTTATTTACGTCGGTGCATAATGTCAAAGATTTAAGTGGGTTTAATTTTTTAAACTCGTTCAACAAAACCAGGTTTAGTACAAATACGGTGCATACGGCTGTAGGACAATTAACAATGTTTGTGCCAACCTCCAAGCGCTTTGTAGCATCTGTAACTGGCACAGTTCATAGCACGGAGTCTTTACGATCGGTTAGAAGTTTTTATACCCTATTGTTTTCGTTGGTGTATTAAATTTATTCAATCATTATATATATTAAACTGATACACATTTTTTCTTCTAGTCTGATATTTCATTGTGCTAACTTTCAAATATGTGTAGTTATAAATATATCGTAGAAAATGAAATAATTATATATTGCTTTCTAAATGCGCCGACTAGCTCAAAACGGTTAATTTCTACGTAGCATGTACGACCATAACCTCAGGTTGAGGTTCTAGGGTTCTACTCTAGTATCTGTATCCACCAAAATAATGTGATGTACTAATTTATCAATCAAATATTATATCACACACAAAAATTATAAACTTTTTTACTATAATTAAATAATTACCAAATCCTGATAAAGTCTAGGTGTACCTACGTGTAATTTTTACCAATGGAGACGACGCTGTGCTCTCTAAGAAGTTTCTGCAATTTCAAAGCGTTTTAATAACCAATATTAAAATTTGAAAAATTATTATGATCTGCTAAATAATAACACAACTACTTGGTGACTTTTTCAGATCTTTGCCTATTACAAACTGTAGCCAAACGGTATACTAGAATTTTGAAAAACAAAATTGTTTCTACATCTAACATATATAATGCACAAACTATAATTAAGTTTTCAACTCAAATGTCAAAATAATAATAATTAAAATGTCAAAACTCATACGTCCCTTCTTCACTATTGTAACTTCTAAAAACTATCTTTCACCATTTACTTTGTTGCAGCTCTCACCTAGCACCATTCCATGAAAGTCCTCATTACCAGGAACCATATCATCATATCTTTTTGCCACACTTCTATATTTTCTTAGGTATAATCTATATTACCTTATGTCAACTTCTTCAAAATAAAAATCAAAACTCCTTAAAATGCAAAATCATCAAATCTAATTATGTTTTTGTTCATATCAAATCTTATCGAACATTAATTCCAATTAGATCTTTTACATTTCAAAATCTTATCAAAAACATTAATTCAACATTAGAATTGGTACATTTTACCCAAAATTATTTTATCAATCAATTTAATAAACATAACATCACCTTTGTTACCATAATCCCCATAGCCTACCTTAGTATTAAACTTTTTAAATATAAAATCAGACCACTATGTACAAAATAATAAGTAACATTTTTAAATCCCCAAATTTTGATACAGTCTTAATAAGCCAAAATTCAAAGAAAATTCTCCCCCCATCCCTTATCACCATTACAATATATATATATATATATATATATATATATATATATATATATAATGCTGTGATAAGGGGTTGTTTAGGGATGTATTGAGTAGTAAGGGTCGCGTAGTAACTGTAAATAGCAGTGGAAATCAGAAAACTGCATTTATTTAGCAGGAAAATAAATAATTCCCACATTATGTAAATCGCAAGCATTTAACACTCTGTATATATACAGCAATTAACTTTAATGAATGCCAGTAAACATATCTTCCAATAATAGAATGCGTATTCAGCAGAGAAATAATCATATATGTAATTAAACTACGTTGAGGTGTTCAACAAGTTTATAAAACAGATACGCAGAAGATAAGATAAAACCTAATAAATCCTCATGCAATTACGCTTGTGATAAAGAAGGAACAATAAGCGCTTTGATAAGAAAACGCACTTTCAAAGATGAGTTTAAATACATAGACGAAAACAGCAATCGTGTTACATCGTTTATTTTTGTACAATTTTCCAAAAGCTTTATCTACACAAAACAACAGACATAAGCTGAAAGTCCAGCGACGATAACAATTAAAACAATAGTAAATAACAGCATGATACGAAACTCCAAAATAGTTTCATCAGAAATTAGCTTGAAAATATACTAGGAATATCCAGGACAAATACGGTTGGTCATAACAATTTGCAAGGCTGCTTGGAAAACCAATCCAAATTTAGAAGAGGGAAAAAGCTATATAACGCCCAGAAGTGATAAGAAACAGTCAGTCTAAATTTGAAGTACGTCGATTCCACAATACTCTTAATCAAATATTTATGCGTCAGATAAATAAAATTTATATTATAGTGCAAAACAGTGCTGTGTAAGAATTGCATTAAGAATACATGGAAAAGCTTTTGCCGTTTTTGCAGAAAACGTGAGTAGCAATTGGTTAATTAATTTAAATTAACTATTTATAATGATATAGGGCTTCTAATACTATTCTAATCCGCGTCTAAAACAATTCTGGTTCACTTCTAATACAATTCTAAATTCTTAGTACTAAGAAACTTACGAATTCCAAGTGGTATTTAGGGGAAGAGGTCCTAAGCGTATCCAGAGAAATATAGAATAAAGCACGAGGTGAATTTTGGAAACAAGGGGTAACCGTACTGAATCATTGGTTCAAACATAAGGAGTACAAAACAGAGCATTGGTTTTCGATTGAAGATAACAAGGGGTGTTGATCCACAACACGCAACAACTCTGGAGGGGCGTAACTTCCTCCACGTAATTAATTAAGTAGGCGGGTAGATTAAAGAATTTAGTGTAAAGAAATTATCAGGATACAATATTGCGGGACTAAATTGGAAGCGATAAAGCGGTTGTAATCTGGTTGTCTTGTACAAGTTACAGTATAAATGTTTAATGTTAATTAAGTGCACAAATTCATATAAACAAAAGTCAAAACCTCACCAGAATTTCTTGGCTTTCGGTGCTATAGGTGATTTCGGCACGCACAATCCACGGTTAACACAGTTGCGGTTTATATTATATTTTTAAGCGGTAAAACAAAAGTGTAGGCACTTCTTGAGTACTCTGCGGTCACACACGATCCACGTTTTATATAATAATGCACTCTTGCGGACCAGGTGTTCGTTCCAAGATAAATTTGGTTCTGTTTATCGCGCACTATCATTGTTTATTTTAAATACACAACGATACTTTTGGCGCGAACTAAGGCAGTTATAAATTAACTATTATATTATATTATATTATATTAAGTCGCCGAACCAAACTCATCAAAATATCACAGGTTAGAGATGCCTAATTTTAAGGAATCTTTTCAAATTTAAATTTTAACACTGAATATATTAATTTTCTCTAAAACTTGTAAGGAGTCAACAAGAACATGTTGAAACTTCCGTAAAAATTATAAAAAGGTCTCGAACGTTCCAGATTTTTTTTGAAAAAGGTGTCGTTTTTGGTAACTTTAAATTAAATTAAAAGGATATAAATTTTGGGATAAATAATCCATATAATATTAATTGATTAAAGGGTGTATTTAAAGATTTACAAAAATTGTGAAGTGTAAACATTATTTCCTTTCATTATATGAATATTGATTGATTTCGTTTTATCAATTCACACAGGCAAGAGTTAAAGGGGTTAATGAAAATTGATCATCGTAACGTTGTGCACTCTGTGTAAATTGAAAAGGGCTAGCCATGGCATAATAAAAGTAGAAGATTAGAGAAGAAAACACAGAGCGGTGGCATTCAGCTGGACGTTTATTACATCCGGCTGTTCAAGCATGGGGAGTACTACAGCAATATATATATATATATATATATATATATATATATATATATATATATAATATTTTTGTTTGTACAAAGAGTTTCTTACCTCAAATATAAGATTACCAATAATTAAGTTGCCTACACAATCATTTGATTTCAATAATGTCAAACCTATCTTGCTAGGATTATACAAAACAGTTTAAAATTTTTTATTTATGTACACCATTTGGTTTGTATACATTAAATGATTCTTATATATTTTTAAGTACAGCTATATGGCTGTTTATCAAATGCTAAAATTTTTTTGTAAATTAAAAGATGCAACAACTGAGATTTACTGCAGGTTTTAAAGTTATGAAAATCAATTTTAAATTTCTTATTTTAGGCCTTGCGTGCACAATGACCAGATATCGCAAGTGTGCAGTTTTAAACTAAAAGACAGGTATGCGCTTAGGTATGTTTCTAAACAAAAAATTTTTTGTATGTGTACAAGGCAGTGGATGATTGTGATTAGTACTTTTAATATACAATAATTATTCTATTTTGAATAAATACTGTAGCGGGCTACTACTACCGCGTTTCTCTAATTTAAAACAAGTAATAACAAAGGTCTTTATCACCACTGTTCACAAGTCTAATTAACAGTATATGCCTTATTTATAGATGTTTTCAGTCCAATTAACAATGAAGCACTATCACACTAATGAATTTACAAGCACTAATATCTTCTTAAACTAACTCCTTTACCATAGGTCCATTAATAACACTAACACAACTATTATTTATTACACTTCTATCTATTTATGTATTCTACAAGCTGTATGTACATTAGACACGTGCACATCATATAACATTTATGTTTACTGTTGGACTTCCAAAAGCTCAACTATATAACTCTACACGTAATAATTTATGTTCGACATTCTGATATAGACTAACCTCTTACATTCATAGGCGGTCTTATATATATCCTGAATTAAAGAGATGACTCATCCTCCAGTAATTACTAGGAGCCTACCGGTCCATGGAGAATAT
Organism: Platerodrilus igneus; assembly: GCA_036346225.1. Taxonomy (NCBI): domain Eukaryota; kingdom Metazoa; phylum Arthropoda; class Insecta; order Coleoptera; family Lycidae; genus Platerodrilus; species Platerodrilus igneus. Next base: position 2,966,167 of record JARFIW010000500.1, on the reverse strand, counting down.
TTAGTGTTTGCGGCGTTTTTGGGTGTTTGATGGGTTGCCTAATAGTAGCTCGCAACAATACTAAATAATAAAATGCTTCAAACTCAAATCAAATTGTTGTTTACCATAATTATTAATTTATTTTATTCGTTCATCTATTTACAGGTCAAAACCAATCTAATATCTAAACCATCTTTTCATTCGTGTGATATTAATGTGCAATAGACATTTTACATAAATCGCAGGTTTTTATTTAAACCTGAAGTATTGTAGTAGTGCTATAGTCTCCTTGATGGCGCTGCGAATACAACTGTAGCGGCTATTATAGATTTTCATTTTAAGTTTTACTTTCTGGAATTTAATTTGTTATAAACTTCGGCATTCCTTACCTTTACAAAAAGGATTTCATGTAAATTAGAAATTTAAAAAACCTCGTCGTGTTCTATTTAAAAAATACTATATCAAAGTAGCAACACTGATTTACCCATTCACTTCTATTCACACATTCTTACATCTATTTTTTAAGTTCTTAGGATTTTCATCAAAATAACTAAGTAACCTTCTTAAATTTACGTTTTTTCGTTATAGATTTTTTGAAAAAATTAAATATAAATCAGTTTAATTCTAAGATCTTACCCTTTCTACTTATTTTGAAAAATCAAGTGAGCCTTGATTATTTGAAAGTAACTTAAGTCAACTGTTTCTTGTCTCTGAGGCATTTTAAAATCAATATTAATTACTTAAAACAATGAAAGGTTCTGGAAGACCTCTTGGAATTGGTGAAAGTATTCGAAAACTTGGAGGACCACCACTAAGGCAAAAATTTGAATTGTTTTCAAGTCCGCAGGTATTCCACAACCATGTCCAATTCAAAACACTAAAGTAATTTTAATTTTTAGAAAGAGGATGATAGTGAATATAGAGCACTGCTTGACAAATACAAAATGAAATTTGAAGAAAAATGGAAACAGAATAAGGAACCTGCTTCAAGTGGAGATTTAAAAGATTTTGAAACTATTCGAACACTTGGTTGTGGTTCATTTGGGCGTGTGGTAAGTTTTTTTAATATTACAAAGAACTTTATTTTGAGAATTTATTAGCATGGTAATATTTTATTTTAGTTACTAGCAAAGCATAAGTCGACCGGAAAGTTTTGGGCACTGAAAGTTCTAGATAAAGGCAGGATTGTAAGATTAAAGCAAATTGAACATACTTTATATGAACGAAGAATCTTATTATCTATTAATTTTCCATTTACTATTAATATGGATTCCTCATTTAAAGATAATAGCTATTTGTATTTTGTATTACCATTTATTAATGGCGGTGAAATGTTCTCCTATCTACGGAAGTATTACACCTTAATGTATTTAAATTTTTGACTTGATTGTTAATAGGAAACATAAATTTGAAGAGCATGTAGCGAAATTTTATGCAGCCCAAGTTGTATTAGGATTAGAATATTTACACCATCTAGACCTGGTTTATCGTGATCTGAAGCCTGAGAATATTTTAATTGATAGTGAAGGTTTCTTAAAAATCACAGATTTGGGATTTTGCAAAGTAAGTTTAATGTATAATAGCACAACAAATTAAATACGAGCTTTAAGGTATTCAAGTATGTATTATAATAGTCCTTGTACTAACAGAAGTAACGTGTACCCGTCAGTTGGGGTTACTTGGGACAATTTTAACACATTTTTGTATATATTTTCATAATCCTTTATATATTTATATACTTTTTTAAAAATATGAATGAAGCAATTGCTGGTCTATTGAATTAACCAACTATATATTTTTAGCCAACATTTTTATTTTCTTTTGTTTTGTCTGTCCCAAGTTTCCTTTAATTTGGAGTTACATGGGACATAGGTTTATTTACGTTTTATTTTCAATAACATGCAAAGATAAACCTGCACAGGACAAATATTAACTACTACAAACCAAAAAAAATATATGAGAAAGTTTTAAGGCAATGGAAAGAGGTGCTGGACATTTCAGGGTGCAAAAATGAAAAACAGTCCATTAGAAACCTTGTAATTAAACAGAAACGTTTTTCAAAGAAAAAATAAGTATTCATATATTATACTAGCACCTTGAAAGCAAATTTAAGGCGAACTCTGCTAATTTCAGGTGCTTGTAATATTGCAACAACATCTTTAAAGCAAATATTCGTGATGTCTTTTATATCAGGGTAGACAAAAACTTGCTTAGATCCTTTATAGCATCTAAGGCGATCAATAATTAGTGGTTTATGATATTGTAATCATTTTTGCAAGAAATTTCTTTGTTGCTTCTTTTTTTGTTCCACTATTATAAATAAATTTTGCAATGACAGTCTGACACTTTAAGATGTTTATCATCTACAGACAGTACAACACTTTCATTGTATTCTACATCTGCTGTATCTTCAAATTCCTCGGAGATATCCTCTTCTGGCTCACTTTCGTTATTTTCCTGATAATAGTCATCACTCGAACTACCCACCACTGGTTTATTTTTCTTCATTTGGGAACTTTCAGCGTTTGATACTAGATCTGCCATGGAAACAAATTGACCTGGTTGAATGTTTAATTTTTTCCTCTTTCTGCGGTTTTGCTCAGGTGGATTTCTAGGACCAATTTGACTAGAAATAACGTCGATAAACGTGGTTTTCATAGAGTTGCTTAAAGGTTCATTATCTGGATCTACATAATCAGGAAGATGTTTTAAAACTGCGTTTCTATTTAATGGAACCAATCCGGCTGCACAAAATCCAGATCGAATATTGCCAGCTTGCTTATTTTCCATTGGCATCAACGTTTGTTTTAGCTTCCAGGTTAGGGCCCAAGTTGTTTGGGCCATGCTGCTTTAAAGGGCCTAAAATAAGCAATGTCTAATGGTTGGCATAAATGGGTTGAATTAGGAGAAGGAAGATAAATTCTATATTATTATTCTGACACTCCTGAATGATTTTTGGTAACAAATGTGCAACAATAATGACTTTTCTCCCGATACATAAAATATGGTAGTGATTTTAAAAACCAGTCTTCAAATATTAAAGTATCGAACCAATCTGACTTGAATCGGTTATACACTGTTCCGTTTCCCCTCAATCCATTCAGGATACAAATGTTTTTGCCTTATATACCACATATAACGGCAGTAATACGCCAGAAGCAGTGATAGCAAACATTAAAGACGTGGAACTTTTTGAATAATCCATAATTCTAGATGGATGTTTTGAAGCTAATCGAACAATTATATTTTTTGCCAGGGTTGTAAGTAAGGTTAGTCTCATCGTAATTGATTAAATTTTGCGGTAAAACGTCACTCACAATTTGTTCTACATTATCAAAATACTGATTAATTTCCAGTTTTGTTACATCAGCTCTTGCCCGTTTTACATTTTGTGCCACTCTTCTTGACAACTCTCCATTGCGCTTTAAAAATAGCTTCATCCAGTCATACCCAGGTAAGTTTTCGTGAAATTTTACTTTATTTACGCCTTTTCGGTCTAAATAATTTTACAAAATATCTAATTTCAATTTCAGAAAAAGGATAGCCCCAAGTTGCAGCTACAGTGAGGGCTTCAACAATAATTTTACAAAATATCTAATTTCAATTTCAGAAAATGCATAGCCGCAAGTAGCAGCTACAGTGAGGGCTTAAACAATATTTGCCTCTTCTATTGCAGTTAAAACAGGCTGTCGTCCGAATTTGTGTGGATTTAGACCTCGATATTTTCTATTTAGTGTCGATTTTGGAATGTTGTACCATGCTTCAGTTTGTCTCAATGTCAAGGTTTCATTAACAATTGCCCCAAGGGCCGTTTCTAACGTCTCATTTTTATAGTCCGCATACTTTCTACTACCAAACTGTCTCCGGTACCGACGCGGCATTATCTCCCAAAGTTAACCTACAATTAGCATAATTTGTAGAAAACCATTGGTATATTTTTTTTAAATTCACTTATTTTACCCTCAAATTGCATCCGGTAGCTAATACACTGAGCAGGAATGCGGATTTTCACTTTTGCAAAAGCACTGTTAGTTCACGACTTGCAGGTGAAACACTTTGAGGTTATGAGAAATGTCAAATATTTACAGTAACTTTAAATTTTTTTACCGGTAAAAGAACAATCTTTTAAAAAAAAAAGTTTATGGCAATGTTACAGGAAACTACTTCCCATCTTAAGTTGACAACTGCAATTCGTCTATAACAATGTAGATAGCAGTGCTACAATACAATATATAATGACTATTTGACGCAAGTTACCTGGATTGTCCCAAGAAACCCCAACTAACGGTACACTTTGTGATATAGTGTATTTAAGCTAATTGGATCTACTATTGTTCAGGAAACAGTTCTTGATGTGAAAAACTTGGCTGAGTAAATGTTATAGGAATTTATGAATGGCAGTGTTAAAATCTGTTGAATGTAGGCCAGTGTACAAGCTGAGGATCACTGCACGTCTGAAATATGGAACTAGTGTTCTGTAATGTAACTGCAAGCAGTACGTGTTGAAGTTTAAAAATCAGAATCTTTTGGGAATTTGGTTCAGTCAAAGATGAGAGATGCGACAGTTCATAACAAACTCCGTCGCTGTAGTTGATAGGGAGGTGTATCTGTTGTTCACTTGGCAATTGCGCTAGATCTGGCTTCTGACAAAATGGCAGATTTGTTGTTGCAATGATATTATGCATTACTTCAGACCATGAGTGGTTATAAGAGAACAACGAAATGGGTAAACCGTCGTATAAGAACGTTGCCTAACATTGATCTGTTTCATTGCACTCCTACTACGATCTTTATATGATTGTAGGGAAATAACTAATTTCCTATTCCTTGTACAGCCGTTTTTGGCTGTTAAAAATTCTTGCGATGAATCTCATTGGTTAGAAATGTTATCGCATAGTTTCTAATAACTAGACATATTTTTATTGATTTTGCCTGTGCACCTTTATTTGCTTTCAAGCTCTGTGCATATGTAAAGTATTGTGAATTTGTATTTCCATTTTCTAGATGGAAAGATTATGTGAAATTAATTTAGCCGATTCTTTACTGAGATCGTATTAACATAATGGTCGCTATTCGATTGCATACAGTGTGAGACTAATATATACAAAATGAGTTAACATTTTTAAAAAGAAAACCCGCATTTTCAAAATTGTTGTTCCATCCGTCTTTTATGATGTTACAGTTCTGAACACACAATTTTGGAAATAATGTCTGCCAAGAGCCAATTTATTGCAAAAAGTGTCTATAATAGTCCATTACTCATTCTGAAGAAGAATCTAATAGAATTTTGGTGCAAAAATTGGTTTTTTGACAAAATAGTCGTTAGAGCTGGGCGATAAGGACAAAGCAAATTGAAAGAAACTATACAAGGTGTACATACCCCAAGATTCTGCTGTTGATGAGTTACATTTTTATTTTGGAAAATCTCAAAAGTCGCAACACACACTTCTCGTGTTATCAGTTCAAGGGTGTGGGTACGACTCTCACTGTCATGCTGTGCATTATTTGGTTCTCTTTTGTTCACTACCATCTCAGAATGAGTTCCACAATCATCTATGGTCATCTTCAATAACACACTATCTGCATTACTCTTGTCACTACTTATGTTTATCAGGCATAGGACACTAAATAAATTAAAAATGATTGGGCATTTTGCTTTAACAGAAAATTTAAAAGCACTTTTTTAAAGGTTATTTCCATAGTATTTTTTTGTTTCACATTTTTATTTAAAAAAGAATTCCTTCTAGTTAAACGAAACTATTTAGTATAAAGAGAAATAATGAATAACATTAATTAATAGCAATAATAACGAGAAGCATTTACATCAGTCGCAGTACAAATAAAATCGGAGAGAATATCCTTATCATAAGAATACACGATGATTCGCCAATGGAGTTAAAGCACTTTGTTCTATTCTGTTTTTCAGAAGTTTTTAATTTGACTTCATAGTGTTGATATGAAAGTATGGCCAACTTCACGTACCAACTCTATTGAATGAGTCACAATATTATGGGAGAACTTTTGCTTGATTTACAACGTAGTAGGATTTCCAGTCAACAGTCAGTCGTATTTGAAACTAGCTTTTAATTAGTAGAGAAAGTGAAGATCTATCTATTGATGATGATGATGATGACTAAGCCTTGCGTAGGGGAAGATTAAGTTAGATTAATGAGGATGACTAGTCCAACAAAGATTATGCTGTGGATACGAAAATGAAACAAAACACAGAAATCTCAAGATACATCGATGCATCCAAAAACATTTTGCTTTCATACAAACGATTCTCTTACATTATTAAACAATTTACAGCTTAAATTCATACAGAGAATTATTCCTAAAAGTTACTTAAGATAATCCTTACCTAATCTTTGTCAATAGGTACAAAACCGCTTTAATTTATATGTGGATAATTTACCTATCATTTATTACCCCGTTCGTGAGTGTGATTGGCCAATGACTCTGCACAGACGATTTAGTTAAAGTCAAAATGCTCGAACTATGACCTTGAAATTTTGCTGGGAAATTATCCTCTTACAAAAAAATTGTATATAAGATTAAGAACTTATTCTAATTTAAGTTACAAATATTTAAATATTTTTATCAGTTACAAACAAAGAAAAATTCAAATTTTATACTTACGATTGTTGTAAGATAGCACTTATCAAAATCTCATTTCCAACATATTTAATAGCATTAAATACTTCCTGGTTCAATCTTAAATCTCCATTTGACGTTAGAACATCCATTTGCAAAGTGCATCTTTATTATAAATTCTTTAAATTTATCAATTGTGATCTTGCCTGAAAACTTCTATGTTGCACGTGGACGCCGATGAGATTAATTACAAATTATCGGAAAACTATTTTTTTTTATGTCAAAGTAATTTAAAGCATGTAACTCTGTTTGAATCTTACATGTTTGCTTGACTTAAGGAAGAATGAATAATGAATGTCGAATACTGAATATCGAATTAATCTTTTTTCAAACTTACACGGTCGATCTCGTAAAATGAATGAATGCCGAATCTGAATTAATTCTATTTATATTCAAAATAATCTTTATACGGCATGTTCTTCATCCATTGTATTGTATTCCCAAAAATTAGTCATCCTGCATGATGTAATATTCTGACGATTGCACAGTTTTAAAGAGCTAACTAGTGTCAAGCTATCGTGGTTTGTTATGATTTATGTCTATTGTAAGACGTCCTTGTTTCCTTTTCTAATGCACAAACTAGTCCGCTACTATTTCTTTCTTTCTTATTCTATTACATAGAGCAATTAAACTTGCTTATCTAACTAATATGGGTTTTACGATAGCGTTCTTTTTATTGAGGCGTTTATTCATTTACGGAAAAAAAAATATCTATTCTTAGCATTTTACAGATGATTTATGACTTTATCGTATCCTCTCAAACTCGTAGTTTATTAAAGCAAATAAATGAAGAATTTTCATTTTGGATTAAATGATATAATTTGCTAGAATTAACTCGAAATGAACTTCTTTAAAAGAAAGCTATTTTTCTTTATTACAAAGTTATAAAGTGGTATTTGTAACAAGAATGGATATTTTGAAAATGATATATTGTATTGTATTTGTATTGTTGTATTGTTTATTTAACATGTATAAATCATGTATATATGAATCACATTTAGTCAACATCAATTAAAAACGGTAGATACGAGAAAAATCCATATGTAATTACAAAACTAGAATTCTAAAAAAGAATTTGGCACATAATTTTTTGGCATTACCTAGGAATTCTTTGGTACAATAAAACGCATTGTCTTAGAGGAATTTTTTGAACACCTTTTTAAATCTATTAAGAGGCAACTCTTTAACAGTAGAATGCAAAGCATTAAAGAATATACAGCTAAAGTAGTTTATACCAAATCTACTTGTTGTTAATCTATGGAACGGAACTACTAAGTTGATTTTACGAGTATTAATACTGTGAAAATCAGTATGCATATATCTTTACACATGGAATTTATCTTTGCCTTAAAGATACATTAAACCATTTATGCTTTGTAAATGCAATAAGACTTGTTCTAGCGAATATTTTATACCCGGAAAATATGCTTTGCTTTTATGAAGATGCATTAAAGCTTGCAATTAGTTTCTTATGGGTGCATATTGTAAACAAGATAGCTTACAGTCTAAGTTATTTTTTTAGTATTTACAGAGTAATTATTTATAAATGAATGGCTTGTGTATTTACATTTTAAAATGAAACTCGGTTTTACTAACTATAATTGTTCACACAAGGTTGAATTGGATTAATTATTTTAAGCAGTGAAATTAAATGGCCTTTGTATTTATATCTCAATGATCGATTTGCATTCTAACAGGGTATGGATTTTAGTTTTGTATACTTTTTCACACTGCAATAAATACAGTACATTGGATTTAATAATTAATAAGGGCTTCTTTTTAGATGCTAATAAAATATACTTATTTTTATGCAGGGTAAAACAATTAGTTATTAGAATATTTTAAATATATACAGTGTGACCCATTTTTTTAGACACCCTGTAAAATCATTATTTATCATGCGATTTTAACCAATTTTTTTAAAAATTGTAGAGCTTGATGAACTGTATTTTCTGAGCTGAAAGTGCCATATTTCTATAAAATCCAAAGCCTACTACGTCAGTTTTTAGCAGTAAAATTGAAAGACTTTATATTAGCGATTTTTTGTTTCCAAATCTGTGCACGCCATCTAATAGAGCACCCCTCAAAACGGGCATGTACCAAAGTTTATCAAAATCTTTTAAATAATAACGATTTTATAGCTTAACCAAATATGCACAATCCTATATCATAATAATGGAAAATTTAACTACAAGAGACAAAATAGAAATTCTACGTCTTATCGAATATAACATGCGTTCGTCAAAAGTAGCTACTTTAGAATTCAATAATAGGCATTCCGATAAACCAGTAAAACAGTCTACTGTACACTACATTAACAAAGTTTTCAGTGAAACAGAATGCGTTTCACGAAATTTGCTCAAAACCAGACATAATGGACAGAGCGGAGTTTTTAGAAATAATGAGCAAATTTTGGAATACTTTAACAACTACCCCCGCACTAGTCTTAGAACGGTTAGTTTAGACCTTGATATCTCAAGAGAGAGTATAAGAAGATGCCTGCAAAAACACGAAATAAAGCCATTTAAGCCAAAATTTTTGCATACACTGGAAATGGGAGATAAAGAGAGACGATTAGTTTTGCTATTGGTTTCAGGGGGAATATCTAAATAATACTAATTTTTTGAATGAGATTGTATTTGGCGATGAAGCGACATTTACTACAAATGGAGTTGTTTCAAGTCAAAATTGCAGGTACTGGTCAACTGAGAATCCGGAATTCGTCATAAATGCAAAAAGACAATATTTGCAAAAAATTAACTTTTGGTGCGGAATACTAAATGACCGAATAGTTAGTTAGTCCTTTCTTTTTTGGGAGTAGTTTAAATGCAAATGGTTTTTTACGTTTTCTTGAGAACGAATATTGGAATGCAAAGAAGATTACCTTTACAGAATCGCTTTAATTTAAAATTTCAGTTAGATGGTAGTTCTATTCATAACGATGTTTTGGTAAGAAAATGGCTAAATGAACATTTTGAAAATCGTTGGATAGGAAGAAACAGTCCCTTGATTGAGTGGCCGCCAAGATCTCTAGATTTGACGTCACTCGATTTTTTCCTTTGAGGTTTACTTAAAAAAAAGTGTACAAACCAAAGCCACAAACTGTTCAAGAACTACGGGCTAAGATAATACACGCCTGCTCAGAAATTACTGCAGATCAAATACGAAAGGCATCGACAATAAACGAGCGGAAAAAATTGAAAAGTGCATTGAAATAAATGGTGGATTGGTAGAAGCGACAAAAATATTGTAGGTTTTGTAACTTTCACTGATTTTTCGGTTTAAGTATTGTTTAAAGTTTATATTTGAGTTGCGAGAACTAGGAATAAGAATAAGACTTTCAGAATAAAAATCGATGTAAATGATAAAATATTGTGCATATTTGATTAAGCTATAAAATCGTTATTACTCAAAAGATTTTGATAAAATTTGGTACAAGCCCGTTTTGAGGCATGCTCTATTAGATAGCGTGCACAGATTTAAAAACAAAAATTGCTAATATGAAGTTTTTCAATTTTACTCCTAAAAACTGACGTAGTAGGCTTTGAAATTTGTAGAAATATAGCACTTTTGGCTCAGAAAATACAGTTCATCGAGCTCTACAATTTAAAAAAAAAAGGTCTGCAAAATTTCCATAAATTCCCGAGGCTAAAATATACGGTTCTAGCCCAATTTACTTTAGTCCAAAAGTTGATAGTTTTCAAGATAAATGGTGTCGAAAGTTATTATTTTCTGAGATGAGAAATTCCGATTCGATAATAGTTTTTATGTACCTCGCAGAGGGCGACACCAACAGCCATTTGCCTATATTTAAAGCCCCATAACTTTTTGTGCCTTGGTATATCAAATTTCTGGTTCAAAATTCTTATTCCATAGCATTTTTCTCCAGAAAAGGTATATCCTGTAGATGTCGCTTAGAGCAGCTGTTCCTGAGATAATCTAATTTAAAAGTTTTATTGCATACTAACACTTATCATAGCTTCCTTTACACTTTATCCAGGCTTAGGACTGGTCCAAGAAGCTTGGAGCGTGTTTAAGGACCAAGAGGCCAACAACAATAAAATTCTACACAACAATGAACTAATAATGATAAGAATGTAAGAATAAACTGTCAAAGAACAAGATAAATAACACACAAAGTCAATAACAAACCAAAAGACAAACTTATATTAAATTATAAATTATTCAATAAAACTTTAAGTAAATGTTCAAAATGACCCCCGTTTTCATATACACAAAGATTAATTCTACGAAGAAAATTGAACTGCACCCTTTGCATAATCTCTGCATCTAACCATAAAATATCTACTGAATTTTGTATTCGCACGCACAATTCTTCTTCGGTGATTACAGGTCTAAAATACAACATCTCTTTAAGTGTTCTCCATAAAAAGTAGTCCATTGGCGTCAAATCAGGTGAGTAAGGTGACCAATTTGCAGGAGCATTATTTCTTCTGCCGATTCATCTATTCTGAATATTCTCATATAAGTGATTCCTGACGTTTAACATGAAGTGTGGTGGTGCACTCTAGTGCATGAACCACATAGTTCCTGTAATAGCCAGTGGAAGATCACCAAATAAATTTGGCAAATTTACTAAATGTTCTAGGTAATTTACACCATTTAAATGAGGTGGTAAGATGACAGGATCAATAATAAAACTGCCAGTAATTCCTGTCCACAATTCACGTTGATAATGCGCAACCTTCACTGCATGCGAGTTTTCGTCAGCATAAATGTGTTCATTATGTAAACTAGTACTACCTCTTCTTGTAAAACGACACTCATCTGTAAATAAACATTTTTCAAAAAAATTTGAATCATTTTTTCTCTGTTCATTAATAAAAGTACAGAAGTCTAGTCTTACTTCGAGGTAGACAAGTATAAGCTCTTATACTCTTTGGAGGTGAAATGGATGCAACAACTGTTTTCTAAAACCCTATTAACCATATCTTTAGAAACTCCAGTTTCCAAACCTAGCTGTCTGGTGCTCAGACTTGGATCTTCTTCAACTCGTATATGCATAATCAACAGTTGCAGGAGCAATATCACCGGTTGTTCGAAGATGCCTTTTAACAGTATCAAATGTTTGGTGGTTTGATATGCGTCTATTTGGAAATCTTTCTTGGTATACTCTCACCAACTGTCAACCATTTCCTTGGCAATATCTCTTAATATATCTCAATATCTCTTAAAAATAGGATAAAAATTTGTTAGACTGAATCGTTTGACAGTACTCTTTTGTAATTAATGACAATACTTAACATTGTTTAGTCGTTGCTGATACATGTTAGTATGCAATAAAACATTTAAATTCGATTATCTCAGAAATGACTGCTCCAATCAACATCTAGAAGGTATACCTTTTTTTGGAGAAAAAATATCAGGGAATAACATTTTTGAACAAGAAATTTGATATACTAAGGCTATTATTAAGATACCTATTTTAAAAATAGCTTAACAAAATAATAACTTTGACACCCTTTATCTTGGAAACTATCAACTTTTGGACTAAAGTAAATTGCGCTAGAACCTTGAATTTGTGGTAGTATTTTGTACAAACCTTTTAGAGACATCCTGTATGTATGTATGTATGTATGTATATGTGTATATATATATTGCCACAATATCGCCTTTTGCCAAATGTACAACGATCAATTGCCTGCTGATTGCATCTCTCTGTGCCTTTAAAATAATTTAAAATTAACACATTTAAGTTTTATGCCTCGAATAGCTCAGTAATATCACGCACAGAGTGAACGACGATATGATAACAGATAATTTTCACGCACTCCTCTCCAACACTCAATATCTCCTCATAAAGCAAACTAAATTCACCAAAAATTGTATAATGAACTAAATAAAATTACTATTTACAAATTTGCGCCCTTTTAATATCATTTACTTTTTATAGAACTTTAAATCAAATTTTAAATAAATATTCTTATCAAATTTGCTCTTTACGAATATTATAGCTTCTACACATTTTATAGCAATTAGTGCCAGCAAAAAATATTGCATTTTACCACCAATAGTTTAGTTGAATGTTCAAAGAAATATCCCCTTTCTTTTTAAACATACCTTTACGTACTAATCAAATTTTTGTTGACTTTTTACACAAAATATTTAAATTGCATGCAACTTTTAAGCCCACTTTTGAATACACATACTATAAATAAAAAAAAAATAGCTCTGACCTTATATTTCTCCTGTCTGGAGCTTCCTGGCCCAAATCGGTCGTTCGTTCAGCAGTTTAACGTGTTGACCCAGTACTATGAAATATTTAGCAACAACTCTGAGTCGCTTGCCCAATGAGTTGAAGTATTAACCTTTGAGTTTTAATCCAGTAGCTTGGTCTTTTATACCAGTACCTTAGAATATTATTTGGATTTACTTGGAGCCGTTTGTCTCAACGGCAGAATTTTATACACACTTATTTCAACGCACATTACTGTTTCACTTGAAATTATTGATTTATGTTACTTTCAATTTAACGTTCACTAAATTTACGTAATAATCTTCTTTCAACTATTACAATCGGCGCGTAGATTATGGAATGAATCCCGTTTATCTGCTCCGGTTTAGTTTTATAGACAAATTCTTGCCCGATACTGCCCGCGTTCTCATTGGTCGACAGCCTACTGTCCGTGGAAAGGCGTTTCAATTTTGTGTTATATCTGCAACCTGTTGGGTTTTTATGAAATATTGCATTCTGTATACGTTCGAATTTATATGTACATCAAAACTTTGTATGGGATTCGTTAATAAATGTCGTATCATGTACGCTTTAAGCTGCATGTAGCCCGTCGCCTCTTATATCTTTATTTACATATACTTGTCTTATCAAACCTGACATTTTATATATGTTTCAAATGGCACATACTCCTTCGCTTCTAATATGCTTATACTTTATGAAATATGCCCGCTTTTAGAAGTTTGCGTATACAAATTGGTATCAATTACATGCATTTAATGACTTGTTTACCCAAATGCCTTTAGATTGAAAAAGATTTAATTTTACAGTTATTTTTCTTAATCTTCTTTGGGAATGAAACCACTCATAGTTTTTAAAATCTATTTTATTTACGTTTCGATCCATGACCTAAGATCGTTGTCAAAATAATAAAAACTTCAAGTTTGACGTTTATGACATAAATTGAAGGTGACTTTGATTTATTGATGTTCAAAATATTTGGTTTGAGTACACTAAGCAAAAACTTTTAAAGTTTAAAAGAATGATTGCCTTAAATTTGTGTTACGGCCTGGGACCGACTTGTTTTAGGTAGCCAATACGGTTAACGTGAAATCAGCTGATTAATTTTTATTGGTGAATTTTATATAAATTCAATAATTTGGAAAACATTTTTTAACATGTTTCTATTTATACAATTGAGAGGATGGTTATTAAAGAAGTGTGCGATTGCGTTACCGTAAGGCATAAGCGGTCGTTTTTTTTATATTTATTTTGAGGGGGAAAAATCATTATGATTTAGGCTACCTCTTTGGTAGATTTTAACATGGTTCTGAGGCGACCCTATGGCGGGTTTACACTTGTCAGATACCAATGTTGTTCTATGAAGATTGTATATAGTTCTGAGGTGACCCTAAGACGGGTTTACACTTGTCAGATACCAATACTGTTCAACGGATATTGTATATGGTTTTGAGGTAACCCTATTGAGAGTTCACACTTGTCAGATACTAATTCTGTTTTACAGGGGTTGTTGATATGCTTATTGTTATGTAATTAGTTATTGTAGGTATAAATAGAAATCATGTATGTAGGCTGTATTTCATGTTAATATCGCAAGGAAAACCCAGGAAAAACTTGCAATGCTACTTAGATATTGTGAGCATTTGATTTTCATTTGTTATTTCTTTTGTTATTCCTTTTAGTAATGGAATCCATTGTTTACTGAAAGTCACGGATTCGTTTGCAACGCCGTTATTTTTATGTAGGGTTATATAAGCAGCTTCTTTGATTTTGCGTTTTTGGTGGTTTTCTTCTCTGTCGATAATTTTTGCGTCCTCCCATTTTATTTCATGACTGAAGAAAACCACCAAAAACGCAAAATCAAGGAAGCTGCTTATATAACCCTACATAAAAATAACTGCTTTGCAAACGAATCCGTGACTTTCAGTAAACAATGGATTCCATTACTAAAAAAAATAACAAATGAAAATCAAATGCCCACAATATCTAGGTAGCATTGCAAGTTTTTCCTGGGTTTTCCTTGCGATATTAACATGAAATACAGCCTACATACATGATTTCTATTTATATATACAATAACTAATTACATAACAATAAGCATATCAACAACCCCTGTAAAACAGAATTAGTATCTGACAAGTGTGAACCCTCAATAGGGTTACCTCAAAACTATATACAATATCCGTTGAACAGTATTGGTATCTGACAAGTGTAAACCCGTCTTAGGGTCACCTCAGAACTATATACAATCTTCATAGAACAACATTGGTATCTGACAAGTGTAAATCCGCCATAGGGTCGCCTCAGAACCATGTTAAAATCTACCAAAGAGGTAGCCTAAATCATAATGATTTTCCCCCTCAAAATAAATATAAAAAAAACGACTGCTTATGCCTTACGGTAACGCAATCGCACACTTCTTTAATAACCATCCTCTCATATGTCAAACTTGAAGTTTTTATTATTTTGACAACGATCCTAGGTCATGGATCGAAACGTAAATAAAATAGATTTTAAAAACTATGAGTGGTTTCATTCCCAAAGAAGATTAAGAAGAATGCTAAACAAACCACAACAAACATACAGGGAGTATTTACAGTTATTTTTCTGCAAATCTGTTAAATTTGTAATTTGGTTTTTAAGCTTACGAATGTTCTAAAGATGATTGGATTGCTTCTGCAATCATCTAGTTTAATGAATGTGGTGAATTTATTATGGACTGAGCTTTCTTTAATTAATTGTAGCTTGTTATTAATTTTCTACAGGGTGATTTGTATTTGTTTTTTTGCAGAATGAATGAATTATGTACATTTTATAATTTAAATGTTTGGTTTTTGTGATTTTTATATTTACATGAAGTATTCTTTCCTTGTGATCTTAAATAACCTTATTATCATAGCATTTTATCCCCAAATTAAAATATAAAATTTTGAATCAATGTCACTTTGGCGCCCAACGTGGTCAAATTCCACATTGATTATTAAAGTTTTTCATTTTTATTTCTATGATTATTTATACAAGACCTAACTATTTCCCTATCTTAATACCCTAACTATTCCTATTCATCCTACCTAAATTATTTATACATTCCTAACTAATTTTATACAATTATTCCCCCATTTTAATCCCCTAGCTATTTATATTTGTATTTGTACATGCCCTCAGCACTAAAAAAAAGTAGTTGCTTTATTTATGACCCCAAAGCAATGAAAAACACAGGTAACAGGGCCTAATAAATACAAAAAAAAGAACTAGTGATGAAGGCATCATCATTCAGTTAACTGTATTGTACTACTAATATAAATATATAAAGGCAATTTCTTATGTTTAAGTAATCAATTATGGTAATGTATCTCTACATGACATTTACAGCTTATCATATATAATGCCAAACCAGTAATGTGTATGGAATAGTTAAATTTAAGTTATAAGATATGTTATTTTAGTAACTGATTCCTGATGCATACTTGAGTAAGCATAAAATAAATATCATTTTAAATAGTTCAATATTAACACTTTTAAATTTTTCTTTTTTCTTTTGGTTTTGTTTTTAATGTTGAATAAGTTTATATGGACTTATGGATATCTCACAAAAATCTTAAAACATTTGCTGGGTACATTTTTTGTGTTTTCATTCCTAAAAGTAGTTGGGAATATTTTCTTTTTATATTCCTTTTGGGAAAATGGTTTCATGGTTGGAAAATTTTCATGCATGTGTGTACCTGCCAAGGAGCAGTTAAAGCATTTGGGAAAGACTGCCTTCCACAGCTAAGTACTAAACGTAGTTAATTATGTTGATTCTTTATTTTGTTGGTCAATCATTGCAATTATATACTGCGGTGAAGTAGGAATATTGGGGATAAGCAAAAAAACTTTAATTTTATCATTTCAAGTAATCAATACTATATTTTGAATTAAACAGTGTAAACTTAAGACAAATTTGCTTAAGGTGTGTTTTATCGAAGATATGTTATTAGGATTACCGCGACATATACCTTGTGATACTAAAATTAAAAGCATAATTGCAAGTTGATTTGGGAAATGTTATTATTCTACTTTGTATTTATTTTAATTCCTTTAATTAAAGGCTAACAAAACAATAAAGTACCTTAATTATTTGCCACAGTTTCTTTATTATAGAGACACGTCTTACTGAGTAATTGTTCACCAATATCTTTGGATGATCATTATATTATTAGGAAAACAGCTCCAAGGTCTGAATCACATTAATACCAGTATCTCACAGTGTGTATATAATTGTACTCTTAGTAACCGGCGGGTGCTACAAAATAGGGTACGTTAATGTGGTCTATTTTGCTAGTGTTGACTTCAATGTAACATCAACGTCACATTAGTTTGTGCAAAATCCCGATTTGCACCAACAAAGTGGTTCTACAGTTGTTCTGGGTAGAATTCGATCATCATCTGTTACGGACGGATTTGATACGACGAATTTAATTTTGATAATAAAGAGAGAAAAAGCCTGTAACAAGAATTAAAAGTTTAATCTCGACTAGCTCGCGTAGGTCGTGGGTTTTCCTTACAATGGGGGTTAATGCAATAATGCTAAACTATAGAGGCTAAAGGGGATACCACCATTAATTTAATGTACCAATTCTGATTTAAATATCTTACCTGAAATTCTACATTCTCTGGTCTTCTCTCAAAGGGAGCCAGACCGTCGATCAGGGATTGGTATCAAAGGACGGTCACCTCAATACTAGTTACCAATATCTATCACTTTTCTACTCAAGACTATGAACACTGATAAATAATTACTGAAATACCTTTACGCAATTTAACACCCAAAAATAGTAATTATCCGTGCTCAATCTTTCAAATAAACTTTATCCACAAATTAACTAACCAATTAGTCTTAATGTAAAATTCTACATGAAACTATAGTTTCGATTGAACAAAAGCTCCCTTTACAATAAAATAATTTAAATTTTGAATATTATACCACAAATTGTAATTAATGAAAACTTCGTTGAACAACTTAACAAGCCACTTTATTTTTACAGTTAATAAAATTAACAACAGTCACACATAACATAATAATGATATCTACATTAGCAGATGTACCCTACTGATAGTGCACTAAAAATCCTAACAATCATTTCTATCTAAATACTAAACTACATTGGTACGTACTAATTCTACTTCTTCGATCAAGCGTAAAGTCAGCAATATAATCAGGAGAGAAAAAAAGGTTTATTCACTTATAGTTGTGTATTCCTTCTCGCATCATAAACGGCAATTTCAGGAGAACTGTTGTTGCAGTTTGCTTTACAAATCCGCACGCGTGCCTAATGCAATGTCCAAAGTTATTGGTAGTGATATTCCACTCACTACTACATCAAGTACTGATTTATTGTTAAATCCGCGAAAGTCCTTCAGGAACTTTTCTGCGCTGAATGTAGACAACGTTTGTTTAATTATAGAATTATCAAAAACTCAGTAACTTTCTTGCACCGCGACCGGATAAGTAGAACCCAAAATTTAAGCTTACATGCCTATTCAACTCTGTCGGACTCTGACTCTAAAATTCGCTCTGCTTTTAAAAATTATTTCTTATAGTGACTTTCATTCACGCCTCTTCTTTTTATGACGTCATTATGACATCGAACGTTTGCCGATGAAAAACAACAATCTTTTGGAAAAATACGTCCTCTCGGGTGTAGTTCTTAGAACTGCGTTTTTTAAGAGATAACTTGTTATGATTAAATAGCTATTTTAAAATTCCTTACCCCCATGGTATTTTACAGACAGAATGTTGGTATTTTCTTTCAATTCTTAAGCTGTCTGATAATGAGAAACGGATATGAGCGACAGTTTCTTTAAGTTTGATAACGATTCTACAGCCTGATTATAAGTGATTTTACTAATCTAAAATTGAAAACGTGTATCCATTAATTTATATCTGTGGTAGTGATGGATGCTGAATGGTAAAATTTGAAATGACCAATACGACACGAAGCTATTTCAATTATTTTCATCACCTTCGGTGACTAAGAGAAATTAGTGTCTGCTTCTTCAATCCTTCTCAACAATATAATTGACTGAGTAATAACGGCACGTTAACTGTTTGACGAATTCTAGTTTACTTCAAAAATAGGAACTGAATTATATGGTTGGTTGGTTGAGAATTTATTTGATAAAATGTACGATTCTTTTAATTATTTTTATGGTATTGAATTGGGGTAGTTGTTACAATTAACTTAGGAGTATGACGTATTAATAGCATTAACTTACATTATCGTACTTATTCACAATAATGGTACACATCTTATAATTGGAAAACTTTTATAAGCAACCGTATTTCGCATATTCAAAATCGTGTTCCTCCTGAATCTTGGAATCATATTAAATCACATGATAACTCTGCTGACTGCACCTCTAGAGGGATGTTTGCATCAGACTTAGTCAATCATCAGTTATGGTGGATCACTCCTTCGTGGTTGTCACTTTCTGAAGAAAAATTGCTTGCTAATCACATACAAAATTCAATTTATATGTGTTCCATAGACATGGAAAAGCATACCTTGGTTTTAAAATGTAATGACTGATAATATTTTAGATTTATTATTAGGGTTTTCAAATCTACATAAAATTTGTAGAATTATTGCATATGTTTAACAGTTTGTTTGTAACTTACAATTTGCTAGACAAGCAATTGAAGCAATTTCAGAAAATTTGTGTTTTGCAACAACAACATGCTATGGAATTATTGATCAATAGAGTTTAACAAGAATCACTTGGTAAGGACATAGAATATTAAAAAAGGTACAGTACTTAGTAAATAACTTAGGCCTCTTACTCCTTTTATTCGTTCACATGGTTTATTGAGGTTGGAATTCGCCTCTCGAATTCTGATTTACGATATGAAACAATATTTCCATTTCTACTTCCCCGCATTCACAAGTTAACAGAATTGATTATATTAGATTGTCACAAAAATATTTACATCATTGAGCCAAAATCACGCAGTTTTTTATTGTCCCAAAATTATTGGATTTTGTCTGGGAGAGCTATCCGTCATTGTTTAAAATTTTGTTTTTGGTGTTTTAGAACAAAACCAGTTTATTGTCCTCTAATAGGAAATCTGCCTGCCTCTGGAAAGGCATTTCTACAAACGGAAGTTTATTTTGGCATGCCATTCTTCATTCTCATGAGCCGTAAAGTCATTAAAGGCGTATCTTTGATTGTTTGTGTGTATCAGTATAAATGCTTGTCATCTAGAGCTTTGTATAAACCTTTGTCAAAAGATGCATTTATTGCCATTTCACGACACTTTATTGCCCGCAGGGACAAATGCTTAAAACTATTGTGATTGCAGTACTGATTTTGTCAGAGCATCTAATGAAATTTATAAATTGATGAATCAATCGGCACATACTGAAGGCATAGCATTCATGTTTAACCCTCCCTCGTGTCCTCACTTGATGAATAATAGGAGGCAGGAATTGTCTGGCAAGAAACGTTTGAAAAGAATAATTGGTGATAAAATATTGTCATACGATAAATTAAAAACGGTTTTAATATAGATTGAAGCCATTTTAAATTCAAGGCTCCCGTGTCTCTTGAGTTCAGAACCAAACGATTTTTCATTTTTTAAGTCCAGCTCATTTCTTGAACATTGAGGCGATTTCTGTTGTACCAGATCCAGTTCTGTATTATATTGTTGGAAACTTATCAGCATATTCAACAAACGTTGGCGCAATGAATATTTGCATACATTAGTTGCCTTTCATTTTTGTTTGTTTATATTTATAGTTACTATTATTAATATAAACCTATACGCTACGATTGTTAGATACTAGATATTTTAATTTTACCCTATACTGTGGACATTTTCTTGTTGGATGTTGTAACTAAGTAGTGCACATATAGGTTATGCTAAATCTTAAATAATTAAGTAGATAGCCACTTACAGCAGACAAGGAGTTATAAGAAATCGCCAACATTTTCAGTAGGTAAAGCACCTTAAGCTATTTAAAATTTTCAGTGATTGCTGTGATACCCCGCATTTAAAACTTTTCTCCTAAATAGCAGTTTTTAAAACAAAACATCTAATTAATTTTTTAAGTTAGTTTATTTATTAGCTTGTAAAGGGCCGAACATGGACCTTATGTGGCACTCCAGAATATATCGCACCTGAAATAATACTCAGTAGAGGTTATGGAACTTCAGTTGATTGGTGGTCATTTGGCATTTTGATCTATGAAATGACTGCCGGGTATACGCCATTTTATGCAGAAGAGCCAATGAGACTTTACGAGAAAATTGTTACAGGAAGATTTAAGTATGCAGCTCATTTTAGTTTTGAATTAAAAGATCTTATCCGCAACGTTTTACAAGTAGATCTAACACGAAGGTTACAACAAATATCAACTTAAAATATTTGATTGTTCTTTTTCTAGATATGGTAACCTGAGAGGTGGTACATCAGACATTAAAAACCACAAATGGTTTAAGAATACTAATTGGATGAATGTTCATAGCAAAAAAATAGAATCGCCATACGTTCCCAGACTTAAAGGTCCAGGGGATGCCAGCAATTTTGATATGTTTGATGAAGAGCCCCTAAAATATGCTTCTGGAGATATTTATGCTAAAGAATTTGCTGAATTTTAAATGTTGTCTGTATTTGTTTAAAAATATTTATATATACCACATTGTTCTATGATAATATCTAATTAACAAAAGTATGGTTTCCTCCGCTTAACTTTAAGAAGCAAATGCATTATAATTTGATTTTTAATTAAATTTTCATTTCTTAGTTGGATAATTATTGTTATTAAAAATATTTCAAAGGATAATACCACAGTAACAATAGAATTTTTAAAAATTTTAAAGCAATGATGCCCATGAAAATTTAATCATATTCAATAATTTTAATGTAAATGACACATGTTGGGTTTATGAATAGTCTGTAATAAAATTATGAAATCATCGTTGCAATACTAAAATCATAAATGTCCAAAATTAGCAGTTATTCCTTTACCCCGTCTAAAATTCTGTAAACTACAATTGATCTGAACTGTAATAACTAGCTAAATGTTACAGACTATCTTAAGGAAAGTTTGCACTTCAAACTTGGGCCAGTGTCCTAAATAATGAACCTGATTATATGAATTCCACCTTAGTAGGTTGAGTGAACAATACATCCCTTATTAAACTTTTCGACTAATTCTAACATAAAACTTTAGATTGTATATGAACATGTGCTTGTTTTCTTCCGAATGACTATTCAGATTCATTTTCTATTTCACGAAATTCTATTAAAATTTCAAACATTGTTTATCTATTTATTGAACCTGCTTGCCATATCACATTACAACACCTAATTTATACTGGTATAAGTATTATACAATAATACTGATAGTATAATTTTTATACTGCTGCAAAACAAATATCAAAAATCTTTTGAATATAACCATATTAACCAATATAATTTGTAACCAATTTACTTTTGTGCTTACTCTTTTTAGAACAAATTAAGTAATAATATTTAAAATTTATTTGTAGCACACAACCTCTGTTTAGCAGTTTGCTAAAGAATAAATGTAATCGGTCGTAAAATTTTTGAATACTGTGTTTAGCTCATTTATTCAAGAACCGTTTAATCCTAATTAGAGTCTGTGCCATAGTATAAACTGATACATACTTTAGGTGGTTTGTTGTCTAGACCTTACATTTGATTTGTCAATGCTTCACCCCAAAAGTACTACATTAGCCAGGCAACGTGTTTTTTACCTGGAAATTTTGAATTTTGTTCTAATCAAGGGAGGGATCTTTAATGTGCGTGACAACACACACACAAACACACACATATGCATGCACGCATGCATGCATGCATGCATGCATGCAGGCACGCACGCACGCACGCACGCACGCACGCACACACACACACACACACACACACACACACACAGGACCTACATTTTATATCTCATCTGAATGAGGGTGATTTTTTGGAAAAAATGCTGCCTAACATTTTTCAAGCGGTCAGGATTCTAACCCGGGACCTTGGGCTTTTAGTAGTCACATGCGAACCAACTGAGCCACCTTTATTGTCTAGACCACCAAACTGTTCTGGAATATTTATGTCCATTTCTGTATTAACTCAACGCCCTTCAAAAAGTTATCATTATAAATCTTGTCCATAAGAGCAAATATATACTTAGCTGTATATTATTACTAATATATAAAAAAGTATATTAAATTACTCCAAATAAAAGCAAATGCTAATATTCTTTTGGATGATCAATAACATCCAAAAAATATATACACGGTATCTAAGATAAGGAGGGTCACTATGGAGATTGCGGAAACGGTAATGGATCCAATGTGAGTTAAATGGGAGAAAATTTGTGTAATTAGGAGACCAACAATTTGCCATTTAGAAATCATGCTTAAGATTTTTGATTTTCGAATTTATTTGAAAAAATAAAATTTTTGTATTTTTTAATGAATTTTTTTCTGATATTATTATCAACATTACATTAAAAAGAAGAACACATTTTCATAACAATTTTTAATATGTTTTAACATAGTATAGTCGGATTTTTCATTTGACATTTCGTATTCGTGTAACCATCATCAACTTTATTTTTCTTAATGCAGTCCTGTATTGTGAAAAGCGAATTCTGATAGTACTTTTTATTTTAAACTCAACAGTGTATGGTACTTGATGCTTTAATAACGTTTTGAACATTTTACGGCCTTATCAATGCTTTTATTACCCTATTAAGAAACAGGTTTGGTAATTCTGATACCTTTTTGTTATAGTTGATTTTGGAAATTTGACAAATTGTCATAATTGATTCATATTACGTTTCTCTGGTGGTTTGACTTACTTAATGATATTTTGTGTTTACCTATACATAATATGGCACAATTTTAAATAATGAAAAATTTGATATGCTGACGTGTTACATTTTTGTCAGCGTAATTGTTCTGAAGCTGAAAGAATGTACATAAATATCCAGAAATGCACCACCATCATAAAAGAACTTTTTGTAAATTAGCAGTCAATCTAAAAGAATGTTCAGAAAATCCATGAAAATTTGTAAGAAACTATACAATGAAGAAATGGTAAATACTGTTTTATTAGCTGTAACTGATAAACCAGAGGTTTCTACTAGGAAAATTGAAAAGGCAACTGGAAGAGCCCATCCTACTGCAGTGTGCTAAAGAAGGAGAAAGTACATTCATATAAATTTATGATTTGTCAAGAACTTCGAGCAGGCATTCTGTGAATGATATGCACGTCAATGTCAAGATAATGAGTATTTTCTGTATAAAATAATATGATCCGATGAAAGTATGTTTAGTAACAATAGAATTTTCAATAGCAGAAATGCTAATTATTGGGCAAGAGAAAATCCATGTGTGTATAAAACTGCCAAACATCAACACCGTTTCGAATCCAATATGTGGGCTGCTATATTTAGTACACGCAATTATAGGCCCTTTCATCTACCAACAGTCCTTACCAAACCCTACCGAAATTTACTACAAAATGAAATAGAGATAGCTTTGAACAATTTGGCTTTTGAATAAGTTGAAAAATTCCAGGGCTGGCCGAAAATATACCTATCAGTTAGATTTCCAGGACGTTGTATTGGAACTTATGCAAATGTATCATAGCAAGCCCTATCTCCAGGCATACCTCAGGATTCTTTTCATTGGGGATACATAAAAAATTACATTTACGGAAACGATATTGTAAACGACGATATTTTACAAAGATTAGTTCTCAAAGCGTTTTCTAGTATTACTCCTCAAATGTTAAAAAATATTTTAGATCCTATGGTTAGAAGTTTTTATGTTTAGGGAATGGGGGAAATCATTTTGAACATTTTTTTGTGAGCTTATTAACCTTTAAACTAAATTGTTTTTTAGTTAAGATTTGTTCAATTTTTCGTAATACTGTTGAAATTGAAACATTGAATGTTTGCAACTAATTCCATTATTTCATTGATTTGTTTATTTTATATTATCACTGGATATATAATTTTTGTTTCTTTGGATTTGATTTAATGTTTGATTAGTAAATTTGAACACGTAGAACTTGCCGTGAAATTTATTGTTGATAATGGCCATTAAATGTTCTAAACGTTATTGTGCCATTCATTGTAACAATTTCTTTTATAATAGAAAAAAATGAAATAATTGGCTGAATTCATTATTTTTAATCCTAAATAAGCGTTCATATTCATAGCAAATTTTAATCCCAGATGGAAACAACAAACAATATTATTTTTTTTAGTTTTATGGCAAGCTTAAATTCCATACTTTATTGTAATAACAAATTATATGCTTTAGGAACATTGCACTAATTCAAAATCTTGTCACTTTAAGGTAATTGCTTATAATAGACTTTTAACATTCGATATTATAGGTAAATATTTTCTGATTCTCAAATATTTCAAGGTTTTTCCAGGTCATTTTATAAATACCTATGGCGGTTCGTTCTAGTTTTGTTAAACGTCTTCTTGTGCATAGTTCCCTGTAGATAGGGTTTCCTAGGATGAATCTTACTTATGAACCGCCTTGATAGTTTTGTCACTCCTATTCCATTCTCCGAGATGTTCAATATGAATTTATGATAGAAATGTTTATTTGTCTAAAATGAAATAGACTTGTTATTATGTTAGCAATACTTGTTAGAAACAGTGGTGTCCAAGTTAAAATTATAATTTCTTTTATTTAACTAAGCAAATTCAGGCCGACCCACCTTGAACTCTCCCTTGGGGTAATAGCCAAGTGAGCCAAAGGTATATTTTTTTTAGACTTTATATCTTTAAACTATACAACTGTAGCAACATTGTTGAATTTGAAAAAAAATATTTTGAGACTCGCTTTTTACAATACTGGACCGTATTAAGAAATTGATGATGGTTTACACTAATATGAAACACCGAATGAAAAATTCGACTGCACTATGTTAAAGTATATTAAAAATTGCATATCTTCTTCGTTTTACTGTAATGTTGATAATGGCTCCAAAAAAATTAATTAAAAAATCCAAAAATTTTATTTTTTCGAATAAATTCGAAAACCAGAAACCTTGAGAATGATTTCTAAACGGCAAATTGTTGATACCTTAAATACACAACATTTTTTTCTATTTAACTCACGTTGTGTCCATTACCGTATCCAAAATCCCTATAGTGGACCTCCTTAACTTGGACATGTACAGCGGCGGATCCGGAATTTCTTTTGGGAGGGGCTAGAAAGGTTGTGAGAGTTCTTTCAAAAAATAAATCTGCTCATTGCATCTAACTACATATCCTACGCAATTTTGTAAATGTTAAGTTTTTCAAGGACAAATGAGAATAACAAAATGACAAATATTTTAACAATTTATTTTTCATAAGACATTGCTAGTCGCCTAGGATATTTTTGTCCAAATTCTTCAACAACTGCAGCAGGTTGTAGATGTGTTGATATGATCTGGTGTATAAACATAGCAGTCATACCATTTAAGCGTTCTTCTGTCATTGTTGTACGGAAATAAGATTTTATATGTTTCAATGAAGAGAAGGTTCTCTCAACACTGCATGTTGATACTGGTACAGGTGCTAGAAGTTGGAGTATCTTTATATTTGGAAAAAACTCATTCGCCTCTTGGTGTACTTCTGCAGCGGTATGGGGTTGGTGTTCTCTGCTCCTCCAGAGCTCCTTCCATAGCGTAATCTCCCCTGGAGCAAGAGAAGGTTTGGTAAATCATTGCTGTATACGCGTGCAGCTGCCACAACTGCTGCTAGATTGTCAGTCTTTATAATTAAACTGGGGATAAGTGTAAATAGATCAATAATTGAAGTGTTCTTTTTGAAAAACGACTTCTTAATTGTCCCAACATAAAATCGAAAAAGGTAAGAACACATTCAACCTGAAAAATAAATTAATGTTAATTATATTTAAAATTTATAGAGATGCAGCAGTTGTTGCACATAGTTAACAAGTAGCAAGTTATAATTAGTTTGCTTGCCTGAAGTATTCTTTCACATTAGGAGCATCAATATTTCAGCGGTATGTTGATCTTTTGGCTAGTCTACATGTCTGCACAAGAATGTTCAGCTGTTCGGTAATAAGAATTGGTTCTTGAAAAATTTCTTCAAACTTTGTTTCTCTGTACTCTTCTAGTGTTTTGATTATTGTTTCTACCATTTCGTGGCAGAGGTTCAAGTCTAATGCAACGGCCTGTAGTTGATGTGAGAGTGATATGGTAATTTCAAACACAGAAGCGGCTATTGCCAGAGATATGACGAAGCTAAATTGTAGAACCGCAGTAAGAGGACCTTCACATTTGGCAGATGGTGATACGCTATCCATTTCTTCAAGAAACAACACGATTGAGTCAAAAAGTTCTTTAAATTGCAGAAGTGCATCATGCCTTTCAAGCCAGTGTGTATCACTAAGGCTCTTTAACTTGAGTCTCTTCTCCTTCGGATGTTTTTTGAGAATGAAAAGTTGTATAAGTTCCAATCTTTTAGCTGATTCTCGTACAAAAGTAGCAACATTACTTACTACTCCCAGCATATTCCGAATATTAGGTTGGCTACAGGCATTCACAATAGCCAAATTTAGTTTATGCGATGCACAATGCATGTATATAGCAAGAGGTCAGAGTTGCTTTAACCTAGCTTGTACTCTATTAAACTTTCCAGCCATGTTGGAACCTTCATCGTAGTCTTGACCTCTTAAATATTTAATATGCAAACCGGCTCGGTTTAATTCTTCTAGAATCTGATCGGTTAAAGCAGCACCACTCAAGTTGAATGCAGATACGAAGCACATAAAATCTTCATATGTTGTGCTGTCTTGTAAATTCAAGTATCTTATGCATATACTCAATTGTTCTATTCCGCTTGCGTCGGTTGTTTCATCACCCAGTATCGCGTAATATTTTGCTTTCTTTACATTATTCATAATATCTTTCATGATTATAGTGTGGCAACAGTTAATTAGTTGATTTTGTGTAGTTTTACTTAGGTACGAGCGTTTCGTGAAGCTGTCTCTAAATGTTTTTGAAGAAGTGTATCCCCTGCGTCAATACGAAATTGTAAAAGCGCTCGAAACTTTCCTTGGCCTTTTTCAGTGCTCAACTCACCATCATCTCGGTGACCCCTTAAAGGTATATTTTTTTGACCACACAGTATAATAGTTTTTATTATTGGAATTAAGTGCTCCTTATTCAAGTTTATGATTTTTAGTTTTTCAGATTCCATCAAAATATTAATAGATTTGTCAGGACATTCATATACTTTTTTAAAAATTTGAACTTTTTAGCATTTCCATTTTGTGATACTCATTGCCAGAGTGTCTCTTGAAGGTTTCTAGTGCTTTTTTGTATTTAACGAGTGGGCGAGTTACTAAACAACCCAAAGCAACAGAATGTTTTCCTCCACTACCAGAGGTAGCAAAAAGTACACATGGTAAACAAAATACTCCATTTTCTTGTTGACTATAGATCAACCATGGATATTGTTTTAGCCAATTTGCTAGGAACTTTCTTTTTTGGCCACTCTCCAGCTGTTCCGGGTAGTTACCGTTTTGAGCTGGTTCTACGCATTCTATTAAGTATTTGTACTTTTCTTCATCGCTGAGAGCTTTTCCTGCAGCAAAAATATATCAAAAGGCTCCTTGTTGCAAGATGTAGATGTGCTAGCTAATGGCTCCATAGCTCTATAAAAAACTTATGAAATTAAAATAAGGTTAAGTTGTTTAATATGTCAAAATAAGGGTATACCTAAACTGTGCATAAATAAGGCCATTCACTATTTTTAATAAGGTTTTGCTTATTTTGTGGCGCAACTGTGCAAGATCAGATAATTAAATAACATTAATAGTGAACGACAGTATTTTACCATGCAAAAAATTTCGGTTGCAACCAACTCGTATATTAAAATTTATTAAATACCAAATGCATTGCAGTCATGAATATTGTACATTATTTACCCCTTCTGTGAACCCTAAACAACTCCAATACAGCTCACACCAATACCATCTACGCAAAAATTTAAATTAAACATACCTTGTTCTTGTGCTAGCGTAGTACCTGCACCACTCACCTGCAGTAATAAATCACTATTATCATCAGTCTCCAGCATCTGCTCCGATTCATCATCTATCTTATTCTTTTTACAAAAAAAGAATGTACGTAAATCACTCTGTTTTCATTTGGATGTCATGGTACATACAACAAATCATAGTAATTGCTAATAAGTTATTTGTAGGTTAAAAATTTTACAATATAATTACGACTATATATTTAAGTAGTGAAAAAAATAAGAAATTAAGTTGATCAGTTATGCTACAACGCAATGCTTACGAATACAAGCGAATGACTGACTTGCTTTGCTCCCGGTAGAACAAAAACGAGGTAGCCTGAAAATACAAGCGCTTGCGCTTTTCTTAAAACTTGTTATAAACAGTTAGGGTTCTGAATGCTTTTGCATGTTCTATGTTCCCAATAAAAGTCTCTTAGAGCAAGTAGCTTTTATTTTGTGATTTCATTCTATTCATTTGCTTTAGGAAATTATACATTCAGGTTATTGCCTATGCGTTTGCGTTTTTTAGAATAGCATGCATGTAAGATGGTAAAATTCCAATGGTATGGCGTGCACTCGTGCATCCGGCGGTTGAATAAATTTCGGTGGTTGGGGGGGGGGCTAAAACCCCTTTACCCCCTCTGGATCTGTCGCTGGACATGTATATTAGTCAAACTTTATTGAAAATATGTATTAGCACCAAACCTTAGTAAACCAAGTACCTTAATTATAATGGTACTTGAACAGACAGAAAAAGTAAAATAATTTGGAAAGATGGTTATGAAAGATAATTATCCCATTTCTTTCGGTATGTGTAAATCATTCATCTTATACAAACCATCTTTGTCATTTTAAGTTGTATTTAGAACTCTGTATGAGATAATAACATGCTACATTATTTATAAAATAACTTAATATTAGTACATGCACACATTTTAAACAAGGAAATCTAATAATATATTTAAAATGCTGCAAATTCATTAGGAAAAAGATCGATTGATGATATTGCTTGGGGTTCTTCAGGAATATTTCAAAATTACTCGTATCACCGGGTCCTTTTACTTCAGGAATATATGGTGGTTCTATTTTTCTGTTATAAATATCCATCCAATTAATATCTTTAAACCAAATGTGATTTTTAATGTCCGATGTGCCTCCTCGAAGATTTCCATACCTATAAGCAATTCTCTAACATGTATGGTATTCTAAAATAAATTACCTTCTGGTTAAATCAACCTGTAGAAGGTTGTGAATAAGGTCTTGAACTTCTTCGCTAGAGTGGTTTGCATGTTTGAACTTTCCCCTTACAATTTTTTCATACAGTTTAATTGGCTCTGAGGAGTAGAATGGTACATATCCAGCAACCATTTCATATATTAAAACTCCAAACGACCACCAATCTATTGAGCAACCATAACCCTTGCTTAATATAACTTCGGGTGCAAGATATTCTGGTGTTCCACATATTGTCCATGTTCTTCCATTTTTTACTAACTTATGAAAAGAGAGATACTTTTTGCAATTTGTAAAATGGTTAAATAGTTTCAACTGCACAAAAATAGCATGCAATTTATTTTGAGTATAACTATAACTATAACAAAACAGAGGTAGTGTTGAAGAAAAACAATGGTAATATGTCAAAGTGTGTTGATACTAATATTCTTGTAGGTGAATCATAGACAACTAATATGAATCTTGGGTCAGGATGTAGTCACGTTTATATACAGCTTTGTTATTGTCATTTTAATGGTAATACAATCTGTTGAGATAGTGCTGTTTAAAATCTAGCGTCCTAAGATTATTCTAGGAACCCCTATTTTTAAGTTTGTTTGAGATTAAACACTCTGTTCTGTACCACACCACGTTACAGGTTATGTTTATATTTGTTAAAGGATACTCTGTTCCAAATCCTATTTATTGTTTTGTTTAAACCTGTTTATTAATCGTACAAAAAGTCATGCGTTTCTATATGGTAGAATCAAGTTTTCGACATATTTGGCTTTAAACAAATGTCTATAGATATTTATGATTTTTTGTAGTTTAATTTATGTTAGTGCTTGTAATAAATACTTGTAGGTGTTTGTAATCTTCAGTATAAAGTCAAATACTCGAAAACTGTTGATTTTAGCATAATAGAAGTTGACATTTGGAACATAAACATAGATTTAAAAAAACTATTACTATCACCTTTAAAGCATTGTTGATCGAATATGGGAATACCTGGTAATTGAACCGTACCTAGGTTTTTAATCTTTATGTTAGCATGGATGCAATTCTTACTCAAAATTTTAACCATTAGTGGTAATACAATTGGCACAGATGGCGCATGAATACATCAACAAACCTTGTAGGAGTGGCTTATCTATATTAACCTTATCTAACCTATGTACTGGATATGCCAGGATAAGTATGAAAGTAAAATGAGTACGTTGTAATAAAATATTTAAAGTGTATGAGGCAAACCAAAGTAAAGCATGCGTAATTAAGAAATAAAATTTGAACTTAGGTCCAATATGTTAGTATGGAGGAAGTGCATGTAGTATTTTGAACAAATAAATAATGATGAAATACCAAAAAGAATGAAGCCAAAGTGAAAGAAATGATATATTGTAGTGTGGCACTTGATGCCTATTTCCTGCTAATTTTGTGAAACGATCTGCAATAAGGAGGGATTTCGTGTGTTGACGAAAAGTTTTTTGAAGTTAGTTAAGTTTGTTACACATACTGATGGTTTTGTATGTATAAGATGCCCTATGTAATTTTACAGTCTGGTGATAAAGTAAACCAATTTATTACAGTTGTTTCTTTTAGTAATAAAACGAAACCGCGACATTTGGCACTTACATGGGCTACTTTATTACAAAAGCGGAAGATGCGCACACACAACAAGACGAAACCTCATTGGTAAAAGCATAGATAACTAATGAAAACACAAGACCAAATGAAGCAAAACGGCATCTAAGGCATGCTTTTATAGTCACCCAGCTGTAAATTGCATGTGTTACAGATTTGACTATTTAATATGGTTGTATGTGCAAAACTTTGAGTGCTGTACATACTGTATGAACTTGTTTGTTTCTTTGCTTTATTACTCATATGAATAGAAGAATAGAAGTAGTTGAATTACAAGTGGTAATAAACAGCATTCTAGCACTCTGCATTGTATGTTGGAAAGTTTATGCACTGTTTTGAAAAATTAGGAATGCAATATTGTATCTTTTCTAGCAACAAATTCAATTTTAAATTTAACGGATAATCAGGAATTACAAAATGGTTTTAAAATTTGAGACGGCTGTAAAACAATTTGTAGGTTATTAGTATAATTATTGTAGTTTCATTTTATTCTTATAGAACGTTTAATTAGTAGTACGTAAATATTGATTGATTGTCTTGTCAATTAAACACTGCACTGATTGCGCAAACATGCACTGTCTTAATGAATTCCACGGGAGCCTTTCCAGAGTTACAATTCATCATCAATAGGTCTTCAGTCCTGGAACTGGTTAGATACGTACCCTCACTATTTCCTATTCTGTGCTAGACTACACATCTCCCTGAAATTTTCACAGTCTGCATCTTTCACTATTTGTATGCAATAGTCTGATCTAGGTCTACCTCTACCTGTTTTTTATGTCTGCTTGTAATATATCCTGCACTATTCCCCAAAAATGCCTTAGAACGCATCATGCCCTTCTATTTCTCATATTTTTTGTTTTTCACAGATATCTTTATTTTCGTACTGTTTCTATAACCTCTTTGTTATTAACTTTGTCCGTCCATGCTATCATCCTCATACATCTGAAGCACAACATTCCAAAAGACTTCAACCGTTTTTTTGTCTGCATCTCCTACTGCCCCTGTTTCATAGACGTACTGTGCTGTGCTCTGCACATATGCTTGCAACAATTTTCTCCTTGTTTATACGTTTGTTGTCTTCAAACAAAGCCGCTGCTCTTTCTTGTTAGATGCAGTTCAATTCCCCTTCTATTGTTTACAAATATATACCCTATTTCCCTGATATTCAGTAGTCTGTGAAGGGGATTAAGCAGCCTGCGGCTACCAAGATCCCCCCATACTTGACATTTGCCGAATTAATAGTTTTCCAATATATCCTTTTACACCTTCAACATTAATTGAAAATATATCAAAACCAACACCTGTAATTGTTTATAATAATCATCAGATTTAAGTGCACTTATTTTTTTCGTCATTAGGTTTTCCGACTTGAAACTGGTTGGACGCGTACCTTCACTTAATTCTATTCTGAGCTAACCTACACCGCTCCCTGAAATTCTTTTTTAATATATTCCGCACTATTCCCTCATGCCTTAGTATGTGGCCTATCATCCTATCTCCCATTTTTTACTGTTTTGCACATACTTCTTTCTTCCCCTGCCATTTCTAGTGCCTCTTTGTTCTTAATTTTCTCATCAGACGTCTGTAACCCCTCATTTCAAAGACTTATGTCTTTTTCCTACCCGCTTCTCGTACTGTACAAGTTTCACAGTCGTACAGTGCTGTGCTCCACACATGTTTTAAGCAATCTATCCTTGCTTTTTCTTGTTAAATGTAGCATGGCCTTGTGCTAATCTTTGTTTTATATCTTTTGTACTAACTCTTCCTTGCTAGACGCTAATACCGCTATATCATCTGCAAATCTAAGCATATCAATTTTTTGTCCCTGCATAGTAATTCCAAATGTCTTCCTGCATTTGACAGTATTCATTGCCTCTTCTATGTACAAGTTAAAAATTAATTGGGATAGAGCACATCCCTGTCTCGCCCCTTTCCTAATATTTACTTCTCTACGTTCCTGCTATAGTTCTATTACCGCTGTTTGCTCTTTGTATAAGCTATGTACTATCCATCTATCCTTAAAACTCATTCCAATCCTTTTGAGTATTTCGAACATTTTTTTTCCACTTTATATTGTCGAATGCTTTTTCCAGATCTACAAACCATACATGCTCTCCCCCTTTTCTATTGTTTTCTCCATTATCACTCTCAGAGCTAAAATAGCCTCCCATGTTCACCTGTTTTGCATAAACCCAAATTGATCTTCTCCTAGTATTTCTTCAGCTCGTTTTTCCATTCGTCTTTGTACAGTTCTAGTTAATATTTTTGATACGTGTGCTGTCAAACTTATTGTTCGAAAATTTTCACATCTATCCGTGCCTCTCTTTTTTGGTATAGTGACTATGATGTTACGTTTGAAATCTTTGGGTATCTCGCCTGTCTCATACATATAGCTTACAAGTTGAAAGAGACGTTTTGTTACTGCTTGTCCAGAAGCTTTTAGAGTTTCTGCTTGCACCTTATCTGTACCCGGTGCCTTACCATTTTTCAGACCCTTTAATGCTTATTCAAACTCGTAGGATATCCCAAGTCATCCTTTTCAATATCTGATTCTTGTTATAATGCATATAAATTCCCTTATATTCTTGCCATCTATTCACTTTCTTTACATTTTTAATAATGACATTTCCTCCCACGTGCCTTATATTTTTGCTATACGGTTTTGTATCCTTAAAATTCATTATAATTAGTTTGTATGTTTCGCCTGTCTTTCCTATTTCCATCTTAGTTTGTACCTCGTTGCACTTTTCATCAATCCATTGTTCTTTAGCTTTCCTGGATTTGCGAATAATTTTCCATTTTATGGCTTTGTATCTGTTTTCCGATTTCGTCTGATCTATTTTTGTATTTTTTTTTATTAGATTCAGGATATCCTTTGTTATCCATTGTTTCTTATATTCTTTTTGAGTATATCCCAGAGTATCTCTAACCGCCATGTCTAAGCTCGATTTGATATTATTCCATTCTGTTTCTACTTCTTTAGTATAATAAATTTTCCCGATATCTTTCAACAATTCGTTTGACTTTTTTTCCAAATCTTTTGTGGATATCTTTATTTTTTAGTTTCTCAAAGTCAAAGTTTCTTTTTCTCTTCCTTTTTTTCAAATTTTTAAATTTAAGAGCAGCCTTCACAATTATGATGTTGTGGTCAGTGTCTATATCTGCTTCGGGGTAGCTTCTACAGTCTTTTACTTGATTCCTAAACCATTGTCTAACAAGAATGTAATACATTTGATATCTTCTTATATCTCCTTCGACGTGTATCGTCTTCTAGCATGATGTTGAAATAATGTATTTGTGATGGTTAAATTGTTATTGTCGCAAAAATTCTACCAGCCTATTTCTTCTGTCATTTCATGTGCCTATACCAAATAAACCTACTACCGTTCCTTCCCTACCATCACCATTGCATTAAAATCCCTCATAATTATTAAATTTTCATGTCTTTTTATGTATCTTAGTATGTCTTCGATATCTTTGTAGATATCCTTTACCTCTTCCTCACTGTGGCTATAGGTGGGCATGAATACTTGTATTATTATTGTATTTACCAGTTTAGATTCTAATCTAACCATGAGTACTTTTTCGTTCTTTTGTAAGTAATTTTCTACACGTTGTCCTATCTTTTTTCGCATAACTATCCCCACACCTGAATTTCCTTCCTCTGATCATGTATGAATTACCCTAAAATTTTCACTCCAAAAATCACCCGCCTCTGTATAGTGCTAATATCCATTTCAATTTTCAAGTCCTCTAGTTTACGTATGTGCTTCTTACTTTTGACATTCCATGCACCAACTTGCAAAATGTTCCCTGCTCTTCCTTTAAATTTTCCAATCACATCCTCCGAAGTCCCCTCCCAGAGATCCGAATGGGGACTATTTTAACTGCAGCCCTTTGGGGACCAATCATAGTCTGGTTCATCACCAAAGATCCTACTACTTTGGTTGGACCTGTAGTTTGGCTATTTAGATCACTGGAACGTGGAAACCATTGCACTCGTTCTAGTAATCTAGAACTTCTTCAAAGTGCAAGTCGACTAGGAACGGTGTTACAATTAATGATGCTTAATTTATTTCAAAACTTAATAAAAATGAAGGCGCCTAGTGTGCAATTAACGGATTCTGTATGCAAAAATATTAAAGTAAGCCACCTGTAAATGTACAGTTACTTCCTTCCAAGGTAATTTGTACTGCTAAAGTCCGAAACCAAAAGTAATTGAGTATATGGTATGATTTGGGGTTTGAAATTGGTCTACTGACCAAATGAGAAGTTGCGCCCCATGCAATCTTTTCCTAAAATGAAGAAGTTATTTAAGGAAGTGACAGTCCCAGAAACAGCTAAAATAAATCTCGTTACAAGTTGTGTGTGGTTGTTTGCTGGGCGCAAGCTAGAGAGAGCTCATTTACAAATTTTGAGATGTTTGACAAGCAATTTAGACAATGGCATTGGAGTAGAGCCAAAGAACGCGAATTATACTTTAGAATTAGATATGGACAGTTTCTATCAGGCAGTTGGGCCGATTATGTATTAAAATTAGTGACAGAGACAGGCTTTTTGTTGGAAAATATAGAGCATAAAACGTTAATTGAGTGGTTGTCAAAACATTTTGATGCTGTTATTTATTGGAGTATTTTAGTACAAGGCATCGAGACAATCGATCAGTTTTAAGAAATATTGACAAAACATATGAGAATAAGCATCATCAACCTATGTTGAAATTCAGTAAAAGCGCTCGTGGGCAGATTATAGTGGCTGAAGACTTGGTAATGTAAACACGGAGTCAGGTAATAGAAATGGGGATCATACAATCAAGGTAGACATGAAAACTGGAGAGAAAGTTGTAATAATGATAGGTGCAATTTAAATACAAAGGAACAATAAAGCGATACTATCCTTAACAAAAATGATTATCGACAAGAGGAAAATTAGGTTCTTAGATGCATTTATTATTCAACCCAACGAGTTCTTGAACGAAACTGAAGAAGAATCATATGAACTGGAAAATCTTTCTCCAATGTTGAAGTAATTCAGAATAAAACAATCGATATCTTAGTGGACTTTGAGAGCCAGATATCTATCGTCACCATATTTTGTTTTCGACCTTACTTAAGGTCGGTTTGACGCAGCTCTAACTTCTTTTCTATTCTGTGCCTAATCTGAAAAGTTCTACATACCCTTCACAACCTAAATTTCTAATAATTTGACTAATATAGCTTGGTCTAGGTCTTCTATCTTTTTCCTACCTATCTGGCTCTACATAGATATTAGCAACCTGATAGTTGTTAAAGAATTCCAACATGTTTACATGATTCCCATTTATAAGGAAATGAAATACTACCTGGTTATCCCCTCCAAAAAAGAAAAAGTGTTAAATTATATGTTATGGTAAGGCTTAAGCAACAAATCGCTACCAACATGACAGACCACTAACTAATTGTGAGTTTTGTCATGGTGACATTTAGTTAACTGATTTTTATTTATTTATTTATTTTTGTTTTGTTTTCGAACTTACTTAAGATCGATTTGACACAGCTCTAAATTCTTTTCTATTATGAGCTAGTCTAAAAAGATCTACATACCCTTCTCAACCTAAATCTCTAATAATTTGACTAATATAGCTTTGTCTAGGCCTTCCTGTTCTATTTTTATTTGGTAGTCTATAATCTAAGACCCTACTAAATAGTCCCTCATGTCTTAACTGCTGGCTTATCATTCTATCTCTCCTGACCTTTAATTGTTTCCACATACAGCGTTATCTACCTGGCTTTACATAGATATTAGCAACCTGATGCTAGTTAAAGAACTCCAACATGTTTACATTATTCCCATTTATAAGGAAATGAAATATTCCCTGGTTATTCCCTCCAAAAAAGGAAAAGTGTTAAATTATATGTTATGGTAAGGCTTAAGCAACAAATCGCTACCAACATGCCAGATCGCTAACTTATTATGAGTTGTGTCATGTTGACATTTAGTTAACTGATTTTTATTTATTTATTTTTTGTTTTGTTTAAGGTCCACATACCCTTCACAACCTAAATCTCTAATAATTTGACTAATATAGCTTTGTCTAGGTCTTCCTACTTTATTTTTATTTGGTAGTCTATAATCTAAGACCTTACTAAATAGTCCCTCATGTCAAACTGGTGCCCTATCATTCAATCTCTCCTGACCTTTAATTGTTTCCACATATAGGGGTCCTTACCTATCCTTCTATAAACTTCCTCATTTGTTACTCTATCTGTCCAACTAATCTTTATCATTTTCCTATAACGCCAAGTTTCTATCTTTTTCTTATCTACCTCTTTAATTGTCCAAGTCTCATTACCGTATAATAGAATGCTCCATACGAACGACTTTAAGAAACTTTTTCTATTATCTAAACTAATACTATTGAGATTAGTAAGTTTTTCTTTTCTCCTGCTACGTCCGTCTTTTGTAATTATACTGCCTAAATAGCAAAATTCATCTACCTCCTCTAAGTCGGTATTACATATTTTTAATTTTGGTTTAGAACTAGGCTGTAACTCACTTGTCAATATCTTTGTCTTTCCTGAGTTAATTCTCCTACTATAGTTACTCTGTAGTATCTCATCTAAAATATTTAAAAACTCTCCTAACTCTTTTTTAGACTCTGCTATAATGGCTATATCATCTGCAAAACGTAACATGTCTATTTTCTATCCTTGTACACTAGTACCTATCTCTTTTCTCTCTCTCTAGCTAAGTTTAAAGCTTCCTTAATATAAACATTAAAAATCAAGGGAGATAGTATACAGCCCTGTCTAACACCATTTCTAATCTTACCTTCCTTTTCTATTTCATCAAATCTAATTACTACACTTTGGTTTTTATATAGACTGTAAATAATTTTCTATCCCTTTGAGAGATTCCTATTTTTCGCAAAACCCTGAACATAACAATCCAAAATGCTTTTTCTAAATCTAAAAATGCGAAATGTCTTTTTATTTTTTTGTAATTTTTTTTCGATAATTACCCTAATCATTAGTATCGGTTCCCTAGTCCCTCTGTCTTTACGAAAATCATATTGGTCTTCGCTTAAATAGTTCTCAGTCAAAGCTTCTATTCTATTTTTAATTATTATTGTTAGCATTTTGGAAGTTAAAGTAACTGTTCTAGAATTCTCACACTTATCAGCTCCTGACTTTTTTGGCATTGGGACAATAATATTTTTTTCGAAATCTATCGGGACCTCACCTGTGTTATACATTAATTTTACTAGTTCATATAATCTGTCTAAAGTTTTCTGACTTGCATATTTTATTAATTCTGCGGGAATATAGTCTATCCCTGGCGCTCTATTTAGTTTAAGATCCTTAACAGCTCTATCAAATTCCTCTCTTAATATTGAGAATCCTATTTCTACATCCTCTTCTTGGTCGTTCTCTAACTTATCCATATCGTCACCCTTGTATAAATCTTCTAAATATCTTTTCCGTCTATCTGCTACTTCAACTTTATTTATTAGTTCATTATTCTCGTCTTTAATACCATTATATTTTTTCCTATCTTCCCCAAAAAACTTTTTAACTGCCCTGTAAGTCTTACCTACTCTCAAATCATCTTGTATTCCCTTACAATTCTCCTCCATCCATTTATTTCTAGCTTTTCTACACTCATGTACTATCTTATTTCTAACTCTATTATCTACTGTATCTACCATACATGTTGTTCTGGTAAGATAATTGCTTCAGGGCCTTGGCAGATCAGTAAAAACACGATTCTGTTAGTTTTGTTAGTTAATATTGTTAGTTAATATCGATGGTCGATAAGATGACCGAAATGTATATTATAGTCAAAAGTAGATTAATACGAATAATTTGAAAATTTTTAATTCCTTTTTGAGTGCAGCAAAGATAATGGACCAATATTAAATAGGGGCATTTCTATAATACAAGTGCTAGCACTTAGAATCCTTGTATTTCAGTTATTTTATTTACTATTTTTATTTCTTTTATAATTTGTTACGGCATTCCGTGCAGACACAAAAGAAGAGTAAAGTAAGCAAAGAAAATTGCCCGCTTCAAATACCGCAACAAAGAAAGGAATCCAAAGAAGGTCGTGCTGTCTAAAAATTGTGGAGTAGGATGGGTCACAAATAAAGAAAAAGAAAATCTCAAAAAAGAATTTTATTTACAAACCCTTAAGAAATCAACATGTTATAAAAGGAAAACCAACTCGCATATAAAACAACATTTATCCGACATCCCGGAGGATTTACATAATACAAAAATCTTCACAAAAATAATTAATACACTTTTTAATTACCTCAAACTAATTTTTAACCTCGGATCATAATATTTACATAAAACAAAAGTTAAACAAAATTATATAGTGAACTGTTTTCAGTCACTTGGTTAACCAAGTATTAAATCTTTGATATCGAAATAGTCATAAAAACCATATACATACATACTGTCCACAAGTAACTCTTGATAAGAAAATAAAAAAAAG
This sequence comes from Platerodrilus igneus, assembly GCA_036346225.1. Classification (NCBI taxonomy): domain Eukaryota; kingdom Metazoa; phylum Arthropoda; class Insecta; order Coleoptera; family Lycidae; genus Platerodrilus; species Platerodrilus igneus. The sequence goes on along the minus strand of JARFIW010000500.1, from coordinate 2,925,922 downwards.
TTTGACACGGTAAACTAGGGCAATAAAGAAGGGAACTATCTACAGGTCGAAATGCATTTTGTTGCAGGTAGCACAGAATGATGTACTAATATCGCACCTAACCAGTAGAGCGACTCTAAGAAAAAATGTATATAAACAAACTTATAGGACAGTCATTACCAATCTATTATCTAATAAATACTCAACTAATAACAGGTGTTGCATTAGCATACTCCGATGATGTGATTGAAGTAAGTTCAATTTCCACAACGCAACATCTCTGATTGTGCGATGAGCAACCTAAAAACTTAAAGAAAAATCAGACTCAATTTTCCATAAAGAACAGCATCAAAACGATGTAGAGAAGAAACATCAAGTTTTACACCATATGACATTTCGTTTGTAACTTGTCAAAGCGTGGTCTTGGAGGTTCCTATATTCACCGTTGCAGCACAACAACTTTTAGTAGTCAACATCAAAGCATCAAGGACAAAGATATATGATATTATGTTCCATTACCAACCAGTTCAAATACTTCAATGAAAGCAATCAACCACCATCTAGAAATAGAAATCTTGCCTAAAAAAATTCATCACACTACTCCAATTATAAAGGGATGAAAATTTCATCACTACATCGCTAAAGATAACCAAACATCAGATAAATAATTTATGTTCTTAACTTCAGCTTGTGTAGTGTATATTGTCTTTTTAAAGGCACTTAAAGGAGATAGCAGATTTCTAATTTTTCACGAACAAAACTAAAACTGTTTCTTAAAAGGAATTAATAAGGTATATCCATCTTACAACCAACTTATACCAGTAAAATAACCCGAATGTCCAACATTAGAAAACTTAGAGCCAACAACGATCAATAATATGGAAAACCACGTTAACCGTTAACACGAAAGTACATCAACCCCGGGATTTTACACGACGTGTATGAAAAGTTGCCCATATTTTCGTTCAAAAATTATAGAAAATCACCTAATAATGAATACTAAAGAAGATATAAAAATAAGCTAAGTGAAAATTTATGTATGTTCGTAAACAACCTTGTAGAGAACACGTACACCACATTGCAATTTCTCTAAAAATAAATACCAGCTTTAATGCTATATTGAAATAGAGTAGATTTGCAGTATTTAAATTATAATTATATGTAATAATAAAATCTACCGGGCAGGGCGTTCAGCAAGCAATCGTTTCAATTTGGAAAGTAGTCGAAATCGTTATTAAAAATTCGCAAATGACTATGAATGCAGTAAGGAACATGAAATTCAATTAAATAGTTGTGAAAATGGCACGTAATAAATTCTTGCATGGGAACCATCACTGCAGTTAGCCGATGCACCCTTATATTGTTGTGAGTTCCCTGCCCATTCAGGGCAATCAAAATTCATTAACTTCACACACATTTTACTCATAACAACTCTTGCTCTATGCTGCACAAAGCTCAGTTGTTAGAAAGTTCCTGTTCGAAATTTCCTCAACCCAAAGGCCATTTAACGATTATTTTTACCCCAGGCCTAAATTTGATTATTGAAAATCTCAGTGCGAGTACGAAACTTACAAAAAAGCTTACATAAAAAAATTTACAATACTACATAAAGTAATAGTAACGAGATCGGGCTAAAATCAGTTACCTGTATTTTCATTTATATAATGCGTCTTTACAAAATAAAAGTAATTGTTACTTTTGCAATACAAATAACTTTTTAATGAGGATATTTTCTCTTCAAAATTAAAACCAAATTAACAACTTTTAATACACACTTTAAGGCAGCTAAATCTGCAGGAATTAAAGTGTCCTTCTGTCTCTGTAATTTGATCTTGTTCAAAATTCCTTATGTGAAACTGGAGTGCTTTTGTTGCAGCATGCTTTACCATGAAAATTAATATAGTAGAAGTGTTGTATCATTCAGTATTATATATGATTACCTTCAAAGATTTCAAGATCATAGCACATTTAACAGGGTTATAATTTATACATCCTACTACCATAACAGCGGTTCTCAACAACACAAATATCTTTTAGTTACATAATCGTTTTAAGAATATTTAATGATTGCTTTAATAATCAATAAAATACTCTAATGTGAAATCGTTGTAACTTTGTCACCTAATATACAAAAGAAACACTTACTTTACAAAATCCCAAATCGGTAATCTTTATATAACCTTCATAATCAATCAATATATTTTCAGGTTTTAAATCACGATAAATAAGTTCCAAATGATGTAAATATTCTAAGGCTAATGCAACTTGAGTTGCATAGAACTTCGCTAAATTTTCTTCAAACATATTTCTCCTACAAACATTTTATATAAAACGTTTATCACGAATAATATTAATCATTTACCTGCGTAAAAGTGTAAACATTTCACCACCATTAATAAATGGTATAATAAAGTATAAGTAGCTATTATTCTTAAACAATTGCGCCATATAAATAATAAATGGATAATTAATAGATAATAAAACTCTTCGTTCATTTAAAGTATGCTCAACTTGCCTTAATTTAACCAATCTAGCTTTATCGAGAATTTTCATTGCCCAGAACTTTCCTGTAGATTTATGTTTTGTGAGAATCTATTAATTCATTATTAGTTAGTAAATATTTCATATACTCTTTCTTTAAAATTGTGAACTATTTACCACACGCCCAAATGAACCACATCCAACGGTTTGAAATCTTTCGTAATCCTCTAGGTCCTTACCAGTACATGATGCTCGACATTTCTCCCATTTTTCCTCAAATTGAATTTTATATTTTTCGAGAATACATTGATATTCTTCATCAAGTGATTTCTGCAAAGTCAAACAATGTTGAATATGAAAAAAAGTGTATATGTTACCTGTGAATATGAACATAAATCAAGCATAAAACGTGCTGCTGGGGATGTAGATCTTCTTGTGGTTAGACTTTCATAGATTTTATCAAGGCCTGTCATTCTCATGTTAATGGTTATTTATTTGTCAGGCATAAACAAATTTGATTTCAATATTACATAGGGTAACTTGACTTTTTGGTGTTATGTATAAGGTTGTCAGAATTTCTTCAAGTTTTGGCTATTAACTTTAGTAAAAGCAATAGAATTAGGCATACGTAAATTCGAAAAAGAAAAATAATTTCAACAAGTGTTTATAGTTTTGTTTCCTTGATGTTTATAATAATTGTTAGTAATCATTTTAAATGCGTAATAAGAAAGAATTAATTTTTGTGGATGTTTAAAGGAACATGATTATAAGTTGTTTTAGACTTTGATTCTTATAGAATACTAGTGAATCCTTCATATAACACTTTTTCCCAAGGCAAATATGTCAAAATATATTATGCTTTATGATAATTGCAATTACTTTTTATTACAATTTAAGGCTCGTCATATGGAAGCTTTTCCCCATAATGAAATCAGCTAGGTATATAATTCTCTGTACATTTAATATTTATTTGAAATAGTTCTTAATATTAAAATATTTACGTTTGACATTTGTATAATTTTTTAACACTGGTAAGGAATTTATCAATAACGATATACCTACATAGAGTATTATGGATAGGCAAATTTTAACAAAGTTCACTATTAATCTACAGTAAATATAAAATTTTCTCCATGGCCACTGAAGGACGAAACGTTCCCATGATGCAGGCAGCATTGCCTCGTTGTATTGCAATACTTATTCGCTGGATAAGATGACTTCGAGCATGGTTCACCTGTCTTTATTGCAATTAGTTTTCTAATGGAGTCAATGAAATCTAAAGCTTGTTGGCAAAAGGGGCCCATTGTCTCTACTGCGAATGGAATGGAACAGTAATTTTGCTCCATAATGTTTTTATATTTGTTTAATGTCCTTAAAGCTGCGTTAGTTGCCACTTTTCTGGCTTCTTTGGAGGAGTGTTCAAGATGTGAAGGTGCAAGCGTGTCACTGCATGTGCTGTCCCACACAAGTATTTGTACGTTTCTCCAAGGAACCAGGGTCATGCCATCAGGGCGTTTTCCATCATCTCTATTGAGTCAAACTGGTTCAAGTTCTGAGGGAATTTCAGCAGATGACAAGCCACGTTTTATTATATTATTTAGGTTAAAATGTCGTGTCTACCTTTCTGCACTTTTCGAACAACTGAATCCATGTGTTCCGGTGGGGTCAAACTCACTTCCACATATGCATGTATGAGGGACACATATGTTATGTTGAAATGTAATTTAAATGAAGTTAATGTTGTAGTGTGCGGAACACGCATGCGATTGTTTTTTTTATGTCAACATTGACTTCTAGAAAAGTCATTGTATAATAAACATGTATTGTAGTTTTCTTTAACATATTACTTTTATTTTATCTAATCAAGATCTCAAATCTCTGAGGTTATGGGCCCAGTGCGTACTGACGTTAATTAGATAAATAAAGTTTATGAAATTTTGTTGGTGATTTTTTGTCAAAAAACAATAATTTAATGGCTGAAGGTTCGTCTAATAACTATATGCGTTTGCAACAGTTCGATGGACAAATTTTAATAATTGGAAATTTCGTGTGAAAGTTTTGTTGGATGAAAAAGATTTAACAAAATACATCGATGAAAAATTGGATGACATTTTAGCTAATGTACTGGCAGAAAGTCGTGATACGACAAAGAAAGAAGAAAAATCAGCACATTCAATCTTAGTACAAGCAATTCACGACAATCAATTGGAATTGGTCAAGGAGAAAGAGAGGGCGAAAGAAATTTGGGACACATTGTGTACTGTATTCGAACGAAAAAGCATTGCATCGCAGTTACTATTGCGCATACAGATTTTGGTGATGAAGTATGATGACAATGAGGATATAACTACTCACTTTCAAGTTTTTGACAAAAAGATTCGTGAATTAAAATCAGCTGGCGTAAAAATGGAAGATCTTGATGTTATTGTTCATTTATTGCTCACAATGCAGATAGTTATTCAAATTTGGTGACTGCAATTGAAACAATGAAACACGATGATCTGACATTGGATTTCGTTAGAACTCGTTTAACGAATGAATACAATAAGTGAACTGACGGTGTCGGATTGAACAAATTGAGTCTGGTGCGATGTTTTTGAAGAGAAAAACAAAGGAAATAATTTGTTATCACTGTAAAAAGCCAGGCCATCAAAAGTCTCAGTGTTTTCTCAACAAACGGAATAAAAATCAGAAGAAGACTACTGAAAATGCGAATAATGCAGTCAATAATGATGTGTCATCGATGTGTGTCCTTACACACGAAGCACAGTTATGTGGTGAATCGTCGCGTATTAAGTTTATACTGGATTCTGGTTGTACACAGCATATGGTGAACGACAAAAGATACTTTAGTAAACTGGATACAATCGATCAAATTCAAATTAGTGTTGCCAAGAAAAATCAAAGCATTTTGGCAAAGCAACAAGGAGACATTGTTGTCAAAATATTTTGTGATGGTGAATCATTGACAAAGACAATGGAAAATGTTTTACTTGTCAACGATTTAAAATGCAATTTGATGTCGATTCATACTTTGACGAATAAAGGCTATAATGTTGTTTTCAAGAGTAATCACGCATATGTATTGTATAATGGAAAGACACAATTTATGGCACGTGCGAACGGAAAGCTAAATGAAGTTGATTTGCATGTGGATAGCAATGTATTCGCTGGTTTTTCAAGTAAAAGAAATTTACAAAATATTTCTCATAGTTTGTCGCATTTTAGATTGGGTCACTTGAATGCAAATGATATGAAAAAGCTAGTAAAATTAAGCGATGGACTAAATGTGAATGTGGATGTTAATTCAAAGTTGTGTGAATCATGTGTATTTGGCAAGCAAACACGATCATCTTTTCCAAAGAATAAAAATACTCGTTCAACAAGAATTTTAGAGCTGATACATAGCAAGTATGCGGTCCTGTTCCAACAACCGCATATGATGGTTCAAGGTATTTTGTCACATTTACAGACGATTGATTATTCACGAGCATCCATGGTGTATTGCATTCAAAAGAAAAGTGAGGTGCTTGAAAAATTTAAAGATTATGTTGCAATGGCAGAAGCACTTCATGGTAAACAAATTGCAAAACTACGAGCTGATAATGGTGGTGAACACACATCAAATGAATTTAGAGGTTTTTGCAAACAAAAGGGAATACAAATGTTATTCACCGTTCCATACAATCCAGAAATGAATTCAAATCAAAAAAAAAATCAAAATCAAATCACTTTATTGGTTTTATACCAAAAGGGATAGAATTCAGCACTGCTGATTTTAGATTCCACCCTTAAATATAAAATACAAAATATACGATTATATACATAATACAATAAACATCTAGGATAGTCTAAGACAGTCGCTGCTCCCTTATTAATACATCATAAAATTTTAGCCTAAATATATTTTTATTATTAGTCTCGTCAAATAGTGTTCTATATTTGTTTATTAAAACAGGTGCTACATAAGCATAACATGATTTAAATTTCTTTGTTGAGTGTTGCGGAATACTGAAATCATTTGTATTTCGTAGGTTAATACTATGCTGAGTAGCTCTGATTTGTATAGCTTCAAACAGGTAGTTTGGTCTACATTTGGCTAATATAGCATATATGTATACAGCGAAAAGGAGTTCTGCACGTTTATCATATTTAAGTATACTCTTAGAATTATAGTATGGTGTTATATGTTGCTTACGTTCGATATTATATGAATATCTAAAACATACATTCTGAAGTACTTGTATTCTTTGCCTTAAGTAGCCTGCTAAAAATTTATAGTAAACTACACTACAGTAATCTATATGACACAACACAACACTATTACATAAGTTCCATTTAATGTTTGAGCTTAACAGAAATTTGTATCTGTAAAGGGTCCTCATTTTACTATAACACAAACCTATTCTTTTGTTGATATGTTTTTCAAACGTAAGATGCTTGTCGAGAGAAAGGCCTAAATATTTAACACAGTCAGCAAATGTCACTACCTTATTGTGTATTTTGATATCTAGAGATCTTTGCACTTCAGATTTAATATGGTTTACCTGTGAACCAACGAGTAATGCAAGTGTTTTGTTAGCATTAAGGATAAGACCATTGTCGTGTACCCATTTATCCACTACAAGATTTTCATTCAGTTTTACTATTGCATCATCGACAAGTGAAACATTACTAGAAACATAAAGTAGGATATCATCTTCATACATATGATATTTGCATTCTGGTGATAGTATTTCTGGAAAATCTGACGTAAAAATAGCAAAGAGTAGGGGGCCCAAGATACTACCCTGTGGTACACCTCGTGAAACACAGCGGAACTGGGACTGTTGTCCATGTAGTTTAACTGATTGCTGTCTGTTACTCAAATAGTCTTTAAACCAATCTGTTGCAATATTATCGCACCCATAGAAACGAAGCTTAGCAACAAGTAGGTTATGATTGATTAAGTCAAACGCCTTACTGAAGTCTAGAAATAATAGATAAACAATATTTGATGCATCAATTGAGCATGTAAGATCATTAACAACCTTACTTAGTGCAGTTGCTGTGCTATAGCCAGTGCGAAATCCAGATTGGAATGTAGGTAATAAGTTCCATTTTGATATGTGTTCAATTAGTTGTGTGTAAACTATGTGTTCCATAACCTTTGACATTATAGGCAATATACTAATTGGGCGTAAATCAGCATATGTAGTAGCCAGAGGTTTTTTAGCAATTGGAGTGATAGTCGAATATTTCCAAGCTATAGGGAATTTGCCTGATTCTAATGATACATTTATAATATGCGTTAAAACATTAATAATGAATGGCATTACCAACACTAATATTTTCTTATTTATGCCATCAAATCCTTGAGCATTAGACCTGATCTTCATGATCGATTTCTCTACCACATTTACATTTACTGGTTGTAGAATGAATGGCCCATTTATAGCTTTGTGAATGTTTTGATTGTAAAGTTCATTTGATGACTTGGTATTGATCGATCTGGGATGGATTCAATAAAGAATTCGTTGACTTCATCAGAATTTTGAATTTCATTTGAAATTTGGGTTTTCGTTTTGAATGTATTTGACATCTATCAAAATATTCCATAGCTGCTTAGGATTGTTAATATTATTCCTACATTGATATTCAAGATATGCTTTTTTTTCATTCCTTACTGCTGTTGTGATAATGTTTTTTAGGTCTTTATAAAAGCGAAGCTTAGTATTGTTCTTAGTCTTAATATACTTGCTATATTCCAAATGCCGTAGACGTATCATCAGTCTGATGGTGGGCATTATATATGGTGGCGTTTTCTTTTTTATATAAGCTGTACGTATTGGAGCATGTTCATTAAATAATAATGTTATTGCATTATTAAGATAATTCACTTTATCATTGAGGTCTGGTAATGATCTTATTAAATCCCATTGAATGTGACTAGCATTATAATTAAAGTTATTCATATTAAAGTTCTTAAAACATCTGTATGTGAAGCTGTATGGCTCATGTTTGCGTACATTTACATCAAATGTACAAAGTACTGCTCTGTGATCAGTCATGTGATAGAGATCGATAGTTTCACATGATATCATATTGATTTGAGGACTGGCACATACTATATCGATTAATGTTGATGTAGTTTCAGTAATTCGTGTTGGATCCTTCACATGTTGTGTAAGATTGAAAATGTTCAACAGTGAACTTAATTTTTTACACCTTGTGTCATGTTGAATGAAGTCAAGATTTACATCCCCAATAAGAATGATATCATCATATGTTATACAAACATGTGAAAGAACCAGTTCAAGATCATTTAAGCATTCCAATGTTGTACTCGGTGGTCTATAAATAAGTCCTGCTGCAATGTTATGTTTGTTGGTTTTAATGCTAATCCATAATTGTTCTAACAGAGGATGTTCAACATAATTTATATCCAACATTTTATGCGCCAGACTGCTGGCAATATACCAGCATAATCCCCCACCTATAGTTGGGCGATCATTTCTTATCAAATTGTAACCTGCAATGCTAATCAATGCAGATGGAAAGTTACTTGAGAGCCATGTTTCTGCAACCCCAATAAGATCACAATCATTTAATGAAATAAAAGATACAAAATCATCGAAACAGGAATTGATGGAACGAATATTTATACGACATAACCGCAATGGCTGGATTATTTGCTGATTTTTTAGGTCATGTGAGATATTATAAACAGTTTTTTGATGTAGTTGCTATATAGGAGTATAGTATTCTATCTTTGCAGCTTCTCTTTGTATGCTTGTATATAACAGGGACATTCTTTGTGTACAGCAGGATGCCTGTTATCAATATCCATGTTCAACTTTTCCTTTGCATATGTACAGTTTGAGCATTTGTTAACATCAGCGCTGCAGTTTTTATAGTTGTGTTTTCCAGCACACAACGAACATGTTATTTCCGACTTACAATCATGAGCATGATGATTGAACTTAAGGCAATTGAAGCACTGAGTTACGTTGATATGAATGTATATGATACCCATTGACCAACCAATTGCAGCTGTTTTCATATTTATTAGATGGTTATGTGTTTTTCGATCAGCTTCCAAAATGATTGTTGACTTTCTCATCTTTTTATTTTCAATGACTTTTAAAACTTTAATATGGAAGCTGTTTTCTTCAGAATGTATTTTATTTTGTTTGATTATTTTTTCTAGGATTTGAGTGTGATCCATTCCATCTACATCGTCACGTTTAACGTTAACTATTCGTACTTTTGTTTTTTTTAGATTAGGGGGCTTCTACATTATATCTTTTACCTAACTTTTCTGCAATCTTATTTTGTAACATATCACGATCCATTTCAGTTCTGCACCCAATGACAACCTTGCCTTTTGATGCTTCGAATACTTTAGATACATTAATCCCCATTTCAACAGGGTTGATTGCATCTTTATTTTCAGATTTAGTATCCTTACTTTGCTGAATGTTTACTGGTTTTACCACAAGTATTGGATCAGATTTTGTTATGCTAGCATACGTTTTCATGGGTTCATTGGTCATATTAAATTGATTGGTAGTGAGTCTTTTGGAAGCCATCTCCATGAATTCAGTTTTAAAACTTTCAAACATTGTACTGAGATTCTTCAATATTTCTTGATTGCTTAATTGGATAATGTTTTGTATGTAATTGTCGTCATTATTAACACTAGACAAGCATTCTTTGCAGTGGAATAGAAGCACCCTCTTTTTGAGTTCAAGGCATCGAACTTCAGAAGAGGTAATATTACTGCATACATCACAAAATAGCTTTTTACATTTATCACAGGTAAAAACTTTATTACTTACTTTACACAAAGTACAGCTCAACATTTTCAATCTCCCTGTACATTCAATAATATATATTGGTATATATTCGGTGTCAGAACGATTAAATCGAACGCTGCAAGATAAAGCTAGAACCATGTTATTGGCTAGCAATCTCGATCACAAATTTTGGAATGAAGCAATTATTGCAGCAAATTATATCAAAAATCGTTCACCTACAAGTGCAGTTGGTAAACAGTTTAAGACAGACACCAGCTGAAATATGGTTTGGACAGAAACCGAACTTGGCACATTTGCGTATTTTTTGTGCTGAATGTTACAATTATATACCATCAAATAATCGATCAAAATTACAGACAAAGTCGACGAAATGTCTAATGTTTGGTTATGCTGGATTGATTAACACCTATCAATTATGGGATATTGAGCAACAAAAGCTCATTATTGGTAGAAATGTAACATTTAATGAGACATTTGTATTGAATCAATTGAAAATGATACACATTATTGGTTCAGAGGCGGCAACAAATAATCGAGACAACGAAGATGATGAGGACATCGATTTAAATGGCACTGATAAAAACAATACAAATGAAAGTTGTTTTCACATATTATGTGCCCAAAAATTTCGGCACTAGACATTTTTAACTAAGTTTTAATGTGAGAATTTCGCGCCATAAATTTAAAAGATTTGTTGCGCGTATTTCCATCACTTCAGAAATGCGTTGTGCGAATTTCACGCCGACGCGTGTGGACGAAGGAGTAGTGGGAAATTTCCGAAAGACGTGTTAGGACTGGCCTTTGAAACGTGAATAAGAGTGGTTGGTCTGGTATCTTATCGTATCTTTTTATTATGTAGATTCCCTTTTGCCTTTTTTGATTATCGTTCCCCAAACCCGTTCCTTATCGTACCTCTACATAGGAAGAAGACGACCGAATTTGGATGCAACCTGGCTTAGGAGATCCACGACCTGAGAACCATCATGAAGTAATCCAGATGCAAGCCGCCACCATCATGAAGTAATTCGGAAGGAAGCTTTGCCTATTCACGTAAGTACCCCGTGGGGGTTTTCTTATATAATTTGTATATTTAAAAAAATGTGTTGTAATAATTTGCATATTGTGTGATGTCATTGACAATTGGCGCGTTAATTTCCACATTAGGTAATATCGTTACCAACTGTCATTTGTGTCGCATGTGCCGCGTTTACGAGACTGTAATACACAACATCAATCAACAGATTTCACAACGTAGCCAGCGTAGCCTAAAGAAACCAGATCGATATGGTGAATGGGAATTCGAGGATGAAGATGTACACATGGCATTGTCGACTGAACAGTATGTTGATGATGATCCATTGACTGTGGCTGAGGCGAAAAATCGAAGCGATTGGCCTGAATGTAAGAAAGCCATTAGTTCTGAGTATCGTTCATTGATTAAAAATAATACTTTCACCGTTTGTGAGCTGCCAGAAAATCGAACAACCATTTCAAATAAATGGGTGTTTAAGATAAAACGAAAAGCTGATGGCAGCATTGACAAATATAAAGCGTGTTTGGTGGCGTGAGGTTTTTCACAAAAATTTGGTTTCAACTACAATGAAACGTATGCACCGGTAGCAAAATTAGTTACTTTAAAGATTTTGCTTGCAATTGCCAATCATCATGATATGCACATCCATCAGATCGACGCCAAAAGTGCATTTTTGAATGGTGAGCTATCAGAAGAAATTTATATGGAATTACCGGATGGTTTTTGTGAGGAAAAGAAAGTGTGCAAATTAAATAAAATGTAATAAAAAATTTAAGAATTTAATGACACGAATTGGTTTTAAACGATGTGATTCAGATCAATGCTTATATGTGAAACAGTAAGATGGATTTTCCTGCTATTTGTTGCTGTATGTTGATGACACATTGATATTTTGCAGCAACATGAATGTGATAAACACGATTAAAAAATTACTATCAACCGAATTTGAAAAGACAGACATGGGAAAAGCAATTCATTTCTTGGTATACAAATTGATCAAGATATTGAAAATGACGTGATTACATTAAGCCAGTCAAAATACTTAGAAAAAGTATTGAACAAATTTGGTATGCATAAGTGCAAGTCAAAATCAATACTACCAATGGAAAAGGGCTTGTGTTTGGATTTGGGCGAAGGAAATTGCTCAAATCATCCATATCGTGAACTAATAGGTTGCTTGACATATGCAACGATTATGACTCGACCAGATTTGTGTACAGCAACTGGGTATTTCAGTCAATTTCAAAGTTGTTTCAATGAAATACATTTCAATCATGCGAAACACATTTTACAATATATTCATGGTACGATCAACATGAAATTGGTTTACAAAAAGCAACCAAATTCAGAAACGTTGATTGGTTACAGCGATTCAGATTGGGCTGGTGACAAGAAAGATTCAAAATCAACGTCGGGTTATATTTTCAAATTATATGGAAACACTGTCAGTTGGGCATCTAGAAAGCAATCAACGGTGAGCAAATCGTCAACTGAAGTTGAATATATTGCGTTGACTGAAGCAATTAGCGAAGCTAAATGGATCAAGAAATTACTGGTAGAAGTTGGAATTGATTGCAACGAACCAATTCCAATATTTGAAGACAACACTTCGTGCATTAAGATTGCTGAACATCCGCGTGAATACAAACGAATGAAACATTTGGATGTGAAATACAATTTCATTCGTGATTACGTAGCAAAGAATAAATATGAAATTATTTATGTTTCAACACAAGATCAAGTGGCGGACATTATGACTAAGGCACTTGGTAAAATTCTTTTTATTAAACATTGTGATAATTTGAATTTGAGTTAAATATTAATAAAAAATGTACTTCTATTACATTAAGAGGCGGTGTTGAAATGTAATTTAAATGAAGTTAATGTTATAGTGTGCGGAACGCACATGCGATTGTTTTTTTTATGTCAACATTGACTTCTAGAAAAGTCATTGTATAATAAACATGTATTGTAGTTTTCTTTATCATATTACTTTTATTTTATCTAATCAAAGATCTCAAATCTCTTATGTTACAGCCCATGCGTAAAGCGATAGAGATACGGAAAGTGTTGTTGTCTAGTAAAGTCCCGATATTTTTGGAGGGGATTGCTTTTAACCATGCTCCGATTCCTTCTCACAAGTTGCTAGATATATAGCTTTATCGATATCTTTGTCGAAACTTAAAGTAGAACGTGTGTTGCAGATGTTTATGAGGTCCCAATTTTTTTGAAAACACGGAATGACGAGTTGAGTTAGTAGAGTATTTCAAATTCCACTCTTGTAAAGCATCTTCATAATAAGCAATATTAACTTGAACAAAGAAAAAATTAGGTAACATGATCTTGACCAGGTCAAAAGCTGAATTACTAGATGCCAAAAAGGCTGGGAGTGCAATGTGATCAACTTTCTGTATTCCAATACCTCCGTATCGAATTGGCAGTGATGCAACAGTCCATTGTATTGGGTCTAAATTGGTATTGGTAATAAGTTCTAGATAGTGCTTGATCGGAGGAAGTACGTTAATTTGGGAATCGCGAAGCAATTACGTAGTAAGTTACGTGGTTGTTAAAACTTTTTAAACGAGTAAACAAAAGTCTTAATTCATTCATTTTAGTATTTAGTAAAGTCTCGCAAGCAGGTTTAAAGATTGCTGCTCCTAACAGATTCAGAGTATTGTCAGAGAGAAGTTTAATTCTTGGGGAAATTTCTTCAAATTCTTTTTTGACAATATCGTCATCATCAGAACAGAAGTATATCTCGCATTTTGAAGGGCTGATTTTCAATCCCAAAATAGAGCATCGTGTAATAATTACTTCGAAATCGGAAAGTACATCTCAAGGAATCCCTCCTAGAGTGCCGTAATCCAAGTACCAAGTATTGAATTCCGACTTTAAGGACCCTATAATTGGCTGAATAACTGAACTGAATGACATTGGTTCAGCTGGATTTCCTTGTTGGGCTCCTACTTGAGAGCCAATTGTTTCTTTTCCGTAAAAAAGTAACGAAGGTTCCGAGTAGCATTGGTACAATAATGGAAACATGTCTGTAACTTGTTTCGAAATCTCTTTAACATTACATCACTTTCAACGGAATTGAAAGCATTTGCAAAGTCGATCTTCAATATTACTTTATTTGAGTTTCGATTTTCAGAAATATATGTCCGAAGATCATGTACCACAGCCTCACATCCACCTTTTGTAGCGAAACCAAGTTGTTTCGGTCTGAAATATGTACCTAGTTTTTCAGACATGCTAATTTTGCTACCAGTCTGCGGAAAGTGTTACCCACAGCTATTGGTCGGATGCCACCACATTTCTTATGTAGGGCAGAAAGGGAAGCTCCATATAGAATTTTGGTTATTGTGGATTCACTTGTCCAGCTAACATTTCATTATGTAGTCTTGTTATGGAAGATAACAAATGTTTTCTGGCGTCTCCAGTAAGTTTAGAGATCATATCTTTAAGATGTTGGGGTTTTAGACCGTCTATTCCTGCAGCAGAACCATTTGGAAAACTAAATATTGCTTTAGATACATCTTCCTGTGACACAATTATTGATTGACAGTTCTGATCACGAGGATTAGGCAAATTAAGTATTCGAGACAGTGGAGGGTGTTTTGCCTTTAATTTCGTTAGTGTTTCTCCATCTTGAGGAGCAAGGTCATCTGAAGAACATAACAATCTAACTGCTCCGCGAATATCTCCGTCCCCAACTTTAATTTCGGCAATCTTCCAGATACTGGAACCTTTATGTTTGATATTAGCTGGAGGAAGTAATGTCATATCAAACTTATCTGTATTGAGTTTCACTGAAGTGGCGAGAGATTTTGATTTCTCAGGGATCCTTAGGGCTATATATGCAAATGATAAAAGGTTTTCCCAAGATTTCTCGACATTTCTGGCGCTTCATTCATCAATTAATGAGGCTAGTTTGTTTGCTGCAGTTATACGGGCTGTTCTTGGAATATGCTTTAAAACTCGTATTTTTTCCTTGAACTCTGCAATTTTTTTGTGAAAAGGCATTTCTTCGGAAGTTTGTGACTGTGACAAGAAAGGGAGTTTTTTTATATTTTTATATTTTTTTTTTTTATATTTTTATATTTATATTTTTTATATTTTATACAGGAACATTTTAAGCTAGACAGTACATGAGCATCCTACAAAGCCAGAAAGTACCAGTAATACTCTATTCCATTCGTACTATTGATGATATTTCTGAAGAGGAATTAACTGAGGTAAGCGGGGTACATAGACGGCATGTCTAGGTGGCAAATGATCTTTTTGCTACTCTACCGCATGTTTTATAATTTTAAGACAAAACAATTAATGCACATTTATGTAACAAAATTATAACGTTTCATTACGTATTACACATAAAACAAATTACAGCATGCTAGAACTTATAAATAATTTTTGATTCAAAGCAAGAACTTGGCTTACTCTTTAGGTTCAAAATAGTACGATCAGCAGTAAATCTTACAATTTTTTTATTCCTTTCTGTGAGGTTTCTTGTATCCTTGGCTCAATCGTATGATGGTAATTGTTAATTTTTATTTGGTCTAAAATTAAAATTTACATAGTGGTTTTATAAATATTGCTTTTTTAAAGATGTAGAATGCACAATTTTCTATTCTTGCATATGTACGAAAAGCAATAATGAATGGTATAGTTGGGACTGAGTAAGTTGGCGTATGATTCATGGCGATACATTACCAGAAATTATGCTAAACTTTTGTGTCTTTCTTCTATGTGTGTAACTACTCCATGCTAGAATAAGATGGATAGAGAGACGTACGTCTACTGAATATAATATAGAGCAATTTAAAGATGTATATCTAATTATTAGTATTCATATAATCTCAAATTTTCTGTGAACTCCAGTTTTGTATTAGATGATCCTTGCTTTATTATTGTTTATTTGTATGATTTTCAATTAATTTATTATAAATACAAAGTTTTTCCAACCTAAAAAGATTGGTTAAACGCATGGAGGTAAATAACCATCACATAATAACACAACACCTACTCCATATCGACTTTTTCTTTTAGTTATTCAAAATGTTTAGAAATAATTCACCTCAGGTCCTTAACCCACCAAGTAATTTTAAACATTATGGCTTATTTTGAATGATTGTGTAATAAAATGCTTTAATTATGTTTGGAAATGTAAGGTAGGTACAAAAAAGGTATACATGAAATGCAGTAAATATAATTAATGAAACATTTCTTCAACAAACTTCTGAAGCATGTGGTGTTAGCATTAGGACTTTAACTATGTTTAAGAAAGTGGGCTTGTAAGCTAGAAAAGGAAATTAACTAAATTCATCGGGCAGAAAATGTAATCAAACAAAAAGCAAATTTTGCGATGTCAATGATTTTATAAAAATGCAGTGAAACGGAAAATTTAAAAGATGCATTCCAAACATAATATTAATATTATGAAACTAAATTTCACACTAAATACCTATTATAGGTTTTATATTTCCAAAACTTCATGTAGTTGCAAAAGCACTCTAAAGGGAGCTTGTTACAGCTGAAATATGTAATTTGTCACTTGGCTTCATATACTTACCATTTCTTGTTTTATATTTGTGTTGGACAAGGCAATAAAGGTGGTTTTATACCTGATACATCCTGTTTATTTTCTTCAACTTCACAAAAAGAAGAGATATGAACATAGAGTTTTATAAAATAGTTCCGGGAACAATTCCTACCAAATTTAAGCAGTCCAAGTCATAATGCTAGATAATGCTTAATGGCAAAGTTTCCTAACACCTCGAACAAAGAGAAGCTAATTAATTATTTGTGTTGACATAACATCTTTTTCACCACAAAAGAGAGCATTCGTAAAGGACAATGTCTAACTAAACATATACCAACTCAATGAAATTACAGCATAGTGTCCATAGAGTTTCAAAGCTCCTTTCGTATCACTGTCAATTTAACCCAATTGAATTAATATCAAGTAATTGCAAATACCAAAAATACAATGACCATCATGCATAATTAATATGGGATGAAGTGTTTGGAAGAATAGATTGCAAATACTAGCAAAAATGCATTCTCCATGCAGAAAATGCATGATGGACTGGTGGAAGATAGAAGATTTTGATGTGGGTATAGCCTTTTATTGGTTTTAATAATTTTAGGAAGGCGCCTCAAATTCAAAATAATTAAAAAATATGCATGAAGTAAAATCCAGGATTCATTATTTCTTTCTTATATTTAGCAGTAATTCAGTAAAAGGGGATGGATGTCTAATTACTACAATTTCACGATTATCATTCTGTAATAATTTTGTGGTCTCTCATCTTGAAATAATAATATAATATGCAATATGCTTTTATGTTTAATAAAATTAAACTCGAATTTGTGGTATTATTATATTTTCGGTAATAAACAATATTTGTAACAATGCAATAACTAGCACATAAAATTTAATATAGTATACTTAACAAAACAGACATACGTAAAGGAAACTATTTTAGTCATTGTATATCGTAGCCTTGCTTTAGTTATGATCAAAACAGAAAAATTATTAACATATAGCTCTCCAAAACTCTTCTAGAATAGCTATTCAAGTTACATAACTTCAATCATGTTTGTGTAAAATAAAAGTTTATTTCAAAGACATCAATAGAAAGCCGTCATTCCTTATGTTAATTTGTTATTTTGAATATCCTAGGTGCTTGCAACAAGGTTGCAATTTGATTTTCTAATGCTCCACCCAAAGGCATTACATTGGCCAGGAAGCGAGTTTTTTTACCGGGAAATTTTGCATTTTGTTGAAACCTTATTGTTCCAAGCAAGGTAGGGATCTTTAACGTGCATAACAACACACACACACGAGACCATTTTTCCTTTCATCCGAATGAGGGTTTCTTTTTGTGAAAAATGCTTGCCTAACATGTTTCAAGTGGACCGTGTCAGGATTCGAACCCGGGATCTTGTATACTTGTCTGTAAAGAAAGTCACTTTAACTATTATAGTCAATTCCAACATCCTATCATTGTGTGTCGATCAAAATTCGCACACACTGTCAGGATATGTTATTGTCAATAAACTTATTTGTTTTGGCATGTTCTTAATTTCCAGCCATCATACCTCTTTAAAGATGTTATCTTCTCTATCAATCACTAGAGTTGCGGCTGAACACTTCTGGAAGCAGTGACCAGTATATAGTTCTGAATTTGGTAATTTTTAATTGTCACAATTTGCTTTTCCAGGGTCATAAAATTTCTTGGTATCCACTTGCTATGTGGTGCATTTTCCCTTCTAGTAATTTAAGAAGAAACTAGATCACAAACATGCGATGCAGGTAGATTCCAGTATTTTTTATTTTATAAAGATTACTGGTTATTGTAAAGCTGTTTTTGTATCGATAACTAGACTAATAAGGCAAAACCAAATTCTGTGAAATGACTAGTCTTTATCTGGTATAATTTCTGTCTGGGACAAGCACTCGTAATTCATATAATTAACGTAGTCCGTAACAATTTAAAAATAGCTATAAACATACATTATTCTCACAAGTTAAGATTACATACATTTGTTAGGAAATACTGATTCAGAACCACAGTAATAAATTTATTTATTTCATCTGTTGTAAAAGTTTTTGTTTTTTTTATTTATAACCCCTCAAGTTTGAAAAACGCTTTTAATTTTCCATGCTATGATGGATGGTGAGAGTCGTTCTTAACATAAAATAATGCGTCCACAATGTTGGACGCTTAGAAATTGTTGCTTTTTGACCTCCTCGCTAATTCATAAACAATTTATAGGCGAAAAGAAATCCTTTAAATGGTTTCCAATTGATTACCATCAACCTATATAAAGAAAACGAGAATTTCTTATACGTTCCCAATACATTTTGGCAGTAAAAAATATTTTTAGATGGATTTACCATCGATCGCCATTGCTCTACAAGAAAGAAAACTAATATCCATTATACGCTCTTGACAGCTTTTAGTAGGAAAAGAACTCCTTCAGATGGTTTTGCAATTGACCAAGTTCTCCTTTAGGAGGAGGATTATAATCTGATATCCTTTGGCAAGAAAAGAAATGCTTTAATTTTGGAATCAATTATCATCGCTCCACAACAAAGAAAGCTAGCATGCTTTATATGCTTCTGTTACCTTTCGGCAGGAAAATAACTCCTTTTAATGAGTCTTGTCATCAAACAGCCAGTTTTCATGTTAGATTTTCATCCGTGACCGATTTTCCAATGCTAAATAAAAAAAGGTAGGTAATCTGCAGCAGTTGTGAATATTGTAATATTACAACATATATTCAAAAATTGGTTACGAACGAGATTCAAATTCAGATTTATTTTTTCTTGCCAAGGGGTTAGTTCCGTTAAACATTGAATTTCAGAGTGCCCTTTCAAAAACCGTATCTAGGTATGCAGAAATGCTATTTTCTTTATGCAAACTTAAGGGCGAGGTACTTAGATTTTGCAGCAAATTTAAATGCGATCCATCCATACAATCTAATATAAATACACCTGCAGGTAATTCTGTGCTGTTGCCAGTGATCAATACCAAACGGAAGCTTAGCTGTACTCGTATTATGATCAATCCTTCATGTAAGTATTTCAATCTTTGTATTTTTTATACTGTTGTCATTTTGGATATTTGCCAGATACTTATCTGCTGTATAATTTAGTCTATAAATCTGTTATTAGGTAAGGTTTTTTGCAAACAACCTTACAATGTTATTATATTACAAAATATCTATTGCTAAATCTCACTAACAAAAATTAAGGTTTCCGAACCTTTCTAAATCGGAACCAATAAAAACTAATGTTTAAAAGCCTTCTGAATTCTTTAAAAAATCGATGCATTATTAAAATCTTAACATGAAAATACTTCTAGAGATTAATTTATAAAATACACTACACAATGTGTGATCTATATGCAACTGGATAGATAGTATGAACTTAGTGTTTTCAGTATTACTATTAACTAACGCATTAAACCTAAAAACGAATACATCACAAGCATTATTTTTGCTATAAAAGCAATGAAGGCCATTTATTATTTTTTAAATACAAAAATAATATATGCAAATATACATTTAGAATATTTAATTTACTCCTTTTTTGCCAGAACCACAAAGTTCTTTAATCATTTTATCTTCTGAATATAGTCCTTCTCCTAGTACCTCTTCCAGTGCACGTTGGATAGTCTTTTCAGGTGTGTCTGAAGGTGTAATTTCATCTTCCTTTATTAGTTTATCTGCGAACCCTTTAATACACTGTTTAATATATTCTTCTTGAGTAAACGTCTCTGAATTTACGGTTACATATTCTGTAGGTGGGTGATCATGCTTATTAGAAGAGTCTAAAACACCAACATTTGTTTCTTTTAAAAGTTGTTTGTCATAACTAAATACGTTAGTTCCTTGCTCTTTTCTCAACTGTTTAAAAAATTCTTTGTCATTTAAAATTTGTGGAGGTAGAGGTATATATTTCACTTTCTCTTCTCCGTTAACAGATGTCTTAGTTCCATGTTCCTCTTTCCACTGCTTAAACAATTCTTTGTCATTTAAAATATGTGAAGGTACTTTTATATATTTCACTTTCTCTACAGGTTTGTAATTCTGCTTATCATAATACTCTAGAGCACCAATATACTGTCCTTTTTTTAAACTCTTTACCATATATGTACCTTCCAATTCATAACCTAATTTACGATAGTAGTTTCTTGTTCCCACACCAGATATTACAGAAATTTTATCTGAAAAATGCTCTTTTAATGCAATTTGTTCTGCTCGTTCCATAAGAATTACACCATATCCTTTATGTTGGTGTTTTTTAAAATCAAAATCATGAACAGGTACTACATTTCCATATACGTGCAGTTCACGAATCACTGACACTCCACCTTGAAGTAAAGATGGGTCAAATGTATTCCAGTTGCATTTACGTAACCTAAAAAATAAGTTTTGTTAAATACATGTTATATTAACTTTGTTTCATATGATAACAATAATTTTGTAATATAATAATTACAATTTTAAGTTAATAATAGTAATCTAATAATAATCTTTATTGTTCCAAGAGCAACAGCCTATTATGGAGCAAACATAATACATATTGAAAGCAAAAAGAAATAACAGAATATAACAATATTAGTATGATGCATGCCAACAATTATGTTTTATGAAAACGATCTATTTGGATCAATCTATTATAGATTGCCTGCATCCATATGTATATTTTAAATATAATCAAAACTTAAATGATACCTTAAGCAAAGCTATTTCTAGTCAAGTCCGTGATCCTGGCTGAACGTAATTATTTTAGTTATACAGTTTAACTTATCAAAAAATATCATGACTATTACTAAACCTATTAAATAACGAACACATTACAGTTATATGCACTTATAGCAACAAATTTGTTCTGGTGGAATTGTTGTAGAAGGTATGATTTACTCAACTACAGTTTCATGATATATGAAAATTAATTTGGAACCACATAACACATCACTCAATAAGTCCGTAGGATAACTAAGAAAAACACATTTTTTTGGCGAAATTCGATTTTATTCATCAACATACATTCCTTCAAGAGTGATACAATCAGTCCAACGCCGTTCTAGCATTTCGATACCTTTTTGTAAAACAATTCGTCTTTGGCCTCAAAATAAGCTTCAGTTTCAGCGATCACCTCTTCATCCGAGCCAAATTTTTTCCGGCGAGCATTTTTTCAGGTCTGCGAACAGGTAGTAGTCGCTGGGGGCCAAATCTGGAGAATACGGTGGGTGCGGAAGCAATTCGAAGCCAAATTGGTGCAATTTGGCCATCGTTGCGATCGACTTGTGACACGGTGCATTGTCTTGGTAAAAGAGAATTTTCTTCTTCTTCATGTGTGGCCGTTTTTTGGCAATTTCTTCCTTCAAACGCACTAATAATGCCATGTAGTATTCGCTGTTGATTCTTCTTCCTTTCTCAAGATAGTCGATGTACAAAATTCCGTGCGCATCCCAAAATACAGACGCCAAAACCTTACCAGCCGACTTTTGCGATTTTGGTCGCTTTGGACGTGGTTCTCCGGCTGCAGTCCACTCAGCTGACTGCCGATTAGACTTTGGAGTGTGGTGGTGGATCCATGTTTCATCCATTGTCACATACCGACGCAAAAGTCCTTTTATTCCGGTTGAACAGCTCCAAACAGCTCTCAGAATCATCGACACGTTGTTGTTTTGGTCCACTGTGAGCAAACGCGGCACCCACTTTGAGAACAGCTTTCTCATGGACAAATGTTCATGCAAAATAGTGTGCACACTGCATTCTGATATCTTCAAGGTGTCAGCTATCTCACGCAATTTCACTTTTCTGTTTTCCAAAACGATTCGGTGGACTTTTTTGATGTTTTCCGGTGTAACCACCTCAATTGGCCTTCCAGAGCGTTCAGCATCGTCAGTGTCTGTACGGCCACGTTTAAAATCAGCAAACCACTTCTCCACCGTTTGTCTCGATGGAGCAGAGCCCGAATAACACTTATCAAGCCATGCTTTGGCTGCGATGGTATTTTTACCCATCAAAAAGCAATGATAAATCAACACGCGAAATTGCTTGGAATTCATTTTTTTGAAAAACTCAAAAGTATCGTCACTTGAACCTCTGTAACTTGTAAACTAATCGTCGGATTGTCATGAAATTTTGACAGATATCTTTTTAAGGTTAGTACTTCCTACAAATCATATGGATTATTACATAGCAACGCCATCTATGTATCATCCTACGGACTTATTGAGTGATGTAGTATTTGGACAACCAATTTGATTGTCTAGCTGAATAGCAATTACTTTTTAAAACCATAAGTATTTTAAAAATCCACCGTGAGTACTTTCCAAAACGCTCATGGTATGGAAACCATACTACAAGGCAATATTTCAGTGTGAATCTCACCAGTGCATAATATAGTAGTTTAGGTGTATGTACGTTAGAGAACAGTTCTACAATTGCCTAGTATATAACCAATCATTTTATTAGACGAAGCGACTATATGCAGAATATTATTGAACAACAATTCAGAATCAAATGGAATGGATCCAACTGTATAAGTGA
The DNA here is from genome assembly GCA_036346225.1 of Platerodrilus igneus. Lineage (NCBI taxonomy): Eukaryota > Metazoa > Arthropoda > Insecta > Coleoptera > Lycidae > Platerodrilus > Platerodrilus igneus. The sequence continues at coordinate 2,902,555 of JARFIW010000500.1, read as the reverse complement.
ACACTATTGATTTAATTTTCTAAATATCAATGTTGTATTTAGAAAGGTTTAAGCCAAATTATTATTATTATTGCACCATTCAGTGATAAGATTTAAGTTGGCTTGTAGTTTATTACAGATGGTCAAACAGACAGAAATAGTTTAACATCAGCTGCAAATATTAATATTTCACAGGTTAAAATTGAATCTAGATCGTTTATAAAAATTAAAAAGAACAAGGGTCTAAGAGTAGACCCTTATGGTACTTCGGATTTAGATATACAGGATGATTCACAGTGGCTAGCCTTTTAGACGTTTATGGAGAGTTACTTAACACAGGACTTTGAATTTTTGGCTACTTATGTTAGCGAATATGTTCTCTCTAATTAAAATATTTTCAACTATGCAGCATCGCCAATTCTATTAAAATGTAGTAGTAACTTTGTTAATTTAAATGAAACACCCTGTACCTAATGTCAGAATACTGACATGATACGCTTGAAAATGTAGGTCCCGTGTGTATTGTCTCGCACGTCAAACATTCCTACCTTGCAAGGGTTCGGCAAAATTCAAACTTTCCAGGAAAAAAAACTCGCTCCTTGGCCAAAGTAGTACCTTCGAGTGAACTAGTGTACGAATGTCAGTTTTTTATTCTATATTTATTTTTGATTAATCTTTCTTAATACCGTCATATATTTATCTGTCATAGTTTGATTATTTCATTTTTTCCATTTTTTTATTATGGAAACGAGACTTCAAACTTTAAGAAACTCCAACTAGGGTTGGGGTTAGTTAAGACCCAAAGGTTTAGCATCCCGTATTCAAATCCTACAGGCACAACTGTTCCACACATAATTAAAAAAATTGTTAAATGTTTGGTTTTTTGAATAGAACACCTTGTATTTTATTTGAAATTCAGAAAGCTGCTGAAATTTGATATTTTTCATATGTATACTGTTCCTATACCTAGCTGGACTCATTTGTGATTTATTATAACAAATATTATTTACTGAATTTAATAGAAAAAAGACGAAAATACAAAAATAAATCAGACGAAACAGGAAAACAGAGATACAAATCCATAAAATGGGAAATTATTCGAAAATGCAGAAAAGCTAAAGAACAATGGATTGATGAAAAGTGCAAAGAGGTACAAACTAAGATGGAAGTAGGAAAGACAGATGAAGCATACAAACTAATTAGAATCAATTTTAGGGATAGAGAACCGTATAGCAAAAATATAAGGGACACGGGAGGAAATGTCATTATAGAAAATGTAGAGAAAGTGGGTAGATGGCAAGAATATATAGGGAATTTATATGCAGGAGAAGAACTAACTGCATTAGAAAAGGAATCAGACATTGAAAATGATGACTTGGGATATCCTATACTTAGATATGAGTTTGAATTAGCATTATAGTGTCTGAAAAATGGTAAGGCGCCGGGTTCAGATAAGGTGCAAGCGGAGACTCTAAAAGCCGCTGGCCAAGCAGTAACAGAACGTCTCTTCCAACTTGTAAGCTATATGTATGAGACAGGCGAGATACCCAAAGATTTCAAACATAACATCATAGTAACTATACCAAAAAGAAAGGCGCAGATAGATGTGAAAATTTTCGAACAATAAGCTTGACAGCACACGTATCAAAAATATTAACTAGAATTGTACAAAGACGAATGGAAAAATGGGCTGAAGAAATACTAAGAAAAGACCAATTTGGGTTTAGGCGAAACAGGGGAACACGGGAGGCTATCTTAGCTCTGAGGGTGATAATGGAGAAAACAATAGAAAAAGGGGAAAGCGTGTATATAGGGTTTGTAGATCTGGAAAAGCATTTCACAATGTAAAATGGAAAAAATGTTCGAAATACTCAAAAGATTGGAATGAGTTATAGGGATAGACGGATAGTACATAGCTTATACAAAGAGCAAACAGGAGTAATAGAATTAGAGCAGGAACGTAGAGAAGTAAACATCAGGAAAGGGGTAAGACAGGGATGTTCCCTATCCCCACTAATTTTTAACTTGTACATTGAGGAGGCAATGAATACTGTCAAATGCAGGAAGACATTTGGAATTACTATGCAGGGACAAAAAATTGATATGCTTAGATTTGCAGATGATATAGCGGTATTAGCATCTAGCAAGGAAGAGTTAGAAGCTGCTCTCAATGAAATGGAAACGGTTCTAACAGAGAGATACGGTATGAAAATACACAAAAGTCAAACTAAAGTACTAGTATGCAAAGGAGGGAAAAATAAATCAAAAACAAGAATACAAGTATTTAACACGAACTTACAAGAGGTTAAGGATTTCTGCTACCTAGGAAGCCAAATAACGCAAGATGGGAAAAGCACAAAAGATATAAAACAAAGATTAGCACAAGGTCGTGCTACATTTAACAAGAAAAAGCAACTACTGTGCTCAAAGACCACAAACATAGAAACAAGGAAAAGATTGCTCAAAACATATGTGTGGAGCACAGCACTGTATGGCTGTGAAGCCTGGACAGTGGGAGAAGCGGACAAGAAAAAGGTAGAAGCCTTTGAAATGTGGTGCTACAGACGTATGATGAAGATATCATGGACAAAGTTAAGAACGAAGAGGTACTAAAAATGGTAGGGGAAGAAAGAAATATGTGGAAAACGGTAAAAAATAGGAGAGATAGGATGATAGGCCACATACTACGGCATGAAAGAATAGTATCGAATATACTAGAAGCAGAGATAGGAAAAAAGAGAAGAAGAGGTAGACCTAGGTTAGACTACTGCACACAGGTAGTGAAAGATGTAGGCTGCAGGAGTTTCAGGGAAATGTGTAGGCTAGCTCAGAAGAGAAATCAATGGAGGTACGCATCCAACCAGTCCCAAGATGTATAAATTAATGACGAAGAAAGTAGCTGCACTTAAACATGATATTTATTATAAGCAACTACAAGCATTGGAGGGGCAATATTCTTGAATAATGGTAATTGCGTGAAAGCATTTACTGGAAAACTATTATTTCGGCAAATGTCTAAGTGTTGGGGGATCTTGGCAGCCACAGGTTGCTTAACCCCCTTCAATAAATCTCAGTGAAAAAGGGCATAATATTAGAAAACAATAGAAGAAACATGATATTTATTATAAGCAACTACAAGCATTGGATGGGCAATATTCTCGAATTATGGTAATTACGTGAAAGCATTTACTGGAAAATTATTATTTCGGCAAATGTCTAAGTGTTGAGGGATCTTGGCAGCCACAGGTTGCTTAACCCCCTTCAATAAATCTCTGTGAAATAGGGCATAATATTAGAAAACAATATAAGGGGAACCGAGCTGTATTGCTGTGTGAGAATTTCAGGGAACCATGTAGGTTAGTTTAGAAAAGAAATAAGTGCAGGTACATGTCCAACCAGTTTTGAGACGGGAAACCCAATGACGAAAAAATAAACGCAGACAAATCTGATAATTATTATAAACAACTAGTTGTTTGTTGTGAAATATCTGCAACTAATGCTGACTGTGCGAATAGACATATTGGAAAAAATATTAAATCAGTTCAAGTGCTGGGGGAACTTGGCAGCCACAGGCTGCTTACCTCCCTTCGCAACCACTGAATGTCGGAGAAATAGGGTATATAATTGTAAAACAATAGATGGTGACCGAACTGCATCTAACAAGAAAGAACGACGCCTATGATGAAAGACAACAAACATAGAACAAAAAGTTGTTGAAAGCGTATGTGTGGAGCACAGCACAGACAATATGCCTACGAAATACGAGCAGTCTGAAAAGCAGACAGAAGAACAGTAGCGGCCTTTGAAATGCCGTGCTTCAGATGTTTGAGGATGGACAGACAAAGGTAATAACAAATAGGTTATAGAAACAGTAAGGGAACAAGAATATCTTTGGGAAAAAAATATGAGAAATAGAAGGGCAAAATACGTTCTAAGGCATTTTTGGGGAATAGTATGGGATATATGACAAGCAGAGATAGGAAAAAAGAGGCGGATGTAGACCTAGATCAGAATAGGAAACAATGATGGTACGCGTCTAACCAGTTTCAGGACCGAAGACCCAATGATGATGATGAATATTATTTAATTAAATCAAATAAATGCAACTAAGCAATACATTAATGGTAAACGAAAAAACTATGTACAAGATGACAGTAGAACCTTAATCAAATAACTAATTTAATGGAATAATCGTTTAAAACGATGACCATTTTCCTCCAAACATTTTAAGGGTTGGTTATACATGCCTTTTGTGCGGGCTTTTCTAAGTTCAGCATGTTTTAGGGATTGAAAAGCCTGATTCACCCAATTTTCCAACTCTTCTCCAGTATTTACTGGTGTTTGGTAAACAATATCTTTTAATGTATCCTAAAGATAAAAATCCAGTGGAGATAAATCAGGAGATCTCAGAGGCCAATTCCAGGATCTCAAGCATATGAACCATTGATCTTCAACAATATTGTAGAGCTTGGAGCTTACTTCAATTGTGAAATGAGCTGAAGCCCCGTTAAGCTGATACCAACAGTTTCGATATTGTGCCAAAGTTGGAGTATCTGTAAAATCCTTAACTACTGTGGTTACAATTTCTAAATATTTTCGGGAAGTTAACCTTCCATTGTAAATTAAATACCAAATTTCATTAAAGAAAATACATTGAAACTGAACCCTTCTTAAAACACAAAATCTCTCCTGAGATGAGGATTTTCACTATCCCAAGAATGATTGTTTTTTTCTATTGTAAATGCCTTCACGAGAGAATGTTGACTCGTCGGTCCAAATAATTTTCTTAAAAATGTAGATCTTGAATACGCCTTAATAAACATTCACAGAACTTCACTCTTTGTAGATAATTTCCAAATTTAAGCTCTTGTACTTTAATGAACTTGTAGTCGTGCATTTTATTTTTAGCCAATATTCTCTGTATAGAAAAGTACTTTAAATTCAATTCGTGTGGGCCAATTTTATTGAAGATTGTGGAAAGGCATGAAAATATGTGCAAATAACTTCATTTTCTTCGTTATAAGTTACGAGTCTGGGAACTTGTCTACAAGCTTCTAAAGATGAACCAAAATTTAAAAGTTTTTCTGTAGTTGTCTAAGTTTCTTATTATCCATTGTCGATAAAACTAAATACAATTCATTAAATTTTTGACAAGTGTGACATAACGCTACCATTCTCTACATGTAACATAAATAAATTCATACAAACTGTATTTGAATAAACATTTTCTGCCATCTTGTGGGAGTTTCAACTTACATCTTATTGAAATGTAACACTACAAACCGCAAACTAACAACAACAAAAAATAAGCAATTAGAGAATATCAAATTTCCATAGACTGCTTGATCAAAAATTCAATTTGATAAAATATTTAATTAATTGCTTATAAGTCCAAAACTAGTCGAATTAGCTATAGGAACAGTATACATAGAAAAATAGCAAAATTTAGCAGTTTTCTAAATTTCAAATAATTACAGGGTATTCCATTTCATAAACCGAACATTTAATAATTTTTTTAATCCTGTTGCACATGGATCACCCTGTATGTTTACTGTAGGATTTGAATACAGGATGCGAAGCATTTGGGCCTTTACTAACCCTAATGTTAGTTGGAGTTTCCTAAGTTTAAAAGCATAGGTATATCAACGTTTAATTAAAGTCACGTTTCCCTAATAAAAAAACTGAAAATCTAAAAATCTCAAAAACTGCGATAAATAGGTATATGGCAGTATTAAGAAAGAATCAAAAATAAACACTGAATCGAAAACTGACAGTAGATACTGGGCATTTCACTTAAAATAACAAAGTTACTACTACGTCTTAATGGAATTGGTAACGCCGCATAGTTGAAAATATTTTAAATACAGAGAGCATTTTTGCTAACATAAATAACTAAAAATCCAGTTTTCCATAAACGAATAATATACCATCCAGAGTGAATCACCCTGTATATGGAATTGACGAGAAACTACCATGTTCTACAATCTTAGTGCAATTAGCTAAATATGATATAAATCACCAATGTGTGTAAAAAAGATGTATTTGATTAGTTTATTAAGTCTTTATTAAGTCTTCTATGTGTGTAACTACTCCATGCTAGAATAAGATGGATAGAGAGACGTACGTCTACTGAATATAATATAGAGCAATTTAAAGATGTATATCTAATTATTAGTATTCATATAATCTCAAATTTTCTGTGAACTCCAGTTTTGTATTAGATGATCCTTGCTTTATTATTGTTTATTTGTATGATTTTCAATTAATTTATTATAAATACAAAGTTTTTCCAACCTAAAAAGATTGGTTAAACGCATGGAGGTAAATAACCATCACATAATAACACAACACCTACTCCATATCGACTTTTTTCTTTTAGTTATTCAAAATGTTTAGAAATAATTCACCTCAGGTCCTTAACCCACCAAGTAATTTTAAACATTATGGCTTATTTTGAATGATTGTGTAATAAAATGCTTTAATTATGTTTGGAAATGTAAGGTAGGTACAAAAAAGGTATACATGAAATGCAGTAAATATAATTAATGAAACATTTCTTCAACAAACTTCTGAAGCATGTGGTGTTAGCATTAGGACTTTAACTATGTTTAAGAAAGTGGGCTTGTAAGCTAGAAAAGGAAATTAACTAAATTCATCGGGCAGAAAATGTAATCAAACAAAAAGCAAATTTTGCGATGTCAATGATTTTATAAAAATGCAGTGAAACGGAAAATTTAAAAGATGCATTCAAACATAATATTAATATTATGAAACTAAATTTCACACTAAATACCTATTATAGGTTTTATATTTCCAAAACTTCATGTAGTTGCAAAAGCACTCTAAAGGGAGCTTGTTACAGCTGAAATATGTAATTTGTCACTTGGCTTCATATACTTACCATTTCTTGTTTTATATTTGTGTTGGACAAGGCAATAAAGGTGGTTTTATACCTGATACATCCTGTTTATTTTCTTCAACTTCACAAAAAGAAGAGATATGAACATAGAGTTTTATAAAATAGTTCCGGGAACAATTCCTACCAAATTTAAGCAGTCCAAGTCATAATGCTAGATAATGCTTAATGGCAAAGTTTCCTAACACCTCGAACAAAGAGAAGCTAATTAATTATTTGTGTTGACATAACATCTTTTCACCACAAAAGAGAGCATTCGTAAAGGACAATGTCTAACTAAACATATACCAACTCAATGAAATTACAGCATAGTGTCCATAGAGTTTCAAAGCTCCTTTCGTATCACTGTCAATTTAACCCAATTGAATTAATATCAAGTAATTGCAAATACCAAAAATACAATGACCATCATGCATAATTAATATGGGATGAAGTGTTTGGAAGAATAGATTGCAAATACTAGCAAAAATGCATTCTCCATGCAGAAAATGCATGATGGACTGGTGGAAGATAGAAGATTTTGATGTGGGTATAGCCTTTTATTGGTTTTAATAATTTTAGGAAGGCGCCTCAAATTCAAAATAATTAAAAAATATGCATGAAGTAAAATCCAGGATTCATTATTTCTTTCTTATATTTAGCAGTAATTCAGTAAAAGGGATGGATGTCTAATTACTACAATTTCACGATTATCATTCTGTAATAATTTTGTGGTCTCTCATCTTGAAATAATAATATAATATGCAATATGCTTTTATGTTTAATAAAATTAAACTCGAATTTGTGGTATTATTATATTTTCGGTAATAAACAATATTTGTAACAATGCAATAACTAGCACATAAAATTTAATATAGTATACTTAACAAAACAGACATACGTAAAGGAAACTATTTTAGTCATTGTATATCGTAGCCTTGCTTTAGTTATGATCAAAACAGAAAAATTATTAACATATAGCTCTCCAAAACTCTTCTAGAATAGCTATTCAAGTTACATAACTTCAATCATGTTTGTGTAAAATAAAAGTTTATTTCAAAGACATCAATAGAAAGCCGTCATTCCTTATGTTAATTTGTTATTTTGAATATCCTAGGTGCTTGCAACAAGGTTGCAATTTGATTTTCTAATGCTCCACCCAAAGGCATTACATTGGCCAGGAAGCGAGTTTTCTTACCGGGAAATTTTGCATTTTGTTGAAACCTTATTGTTCCAAGCAAGGTAGGGATCTTTAACGTGCATAACAACACACACACGAGACCATTTTTCCTTTCATCCGAATGAGGGTTTCTTTTTGTGAAAAATGCTTGCCTAACATGTTTCAAGTGGACCGTGTCAGGATTCGAACCCGGGATCTTGTATACTTGTCTGTAAAGAAAGTCACTTTAACTATTATAGTCAATTCAACATCCTATCATTGTGTGTCGATCAAAATTCGCACACACTGTCAGGATATGTTATTGTCAATAAACTTATTTGTTTTTGGCATGTTCTTAATTTCCAGCCATCATACCTCTTTAAAGATGTTATCTTCTCTATCAATCACTAGAGTTGCGGCTGAACACTTCTGGAAGCAGTGACCAGTATATAGTTCTGAATTTGGTAATTTTTAATTGTCACAATTTGCTTTTCCAGGGTCATAAAATTTCTTGGTATCCACTTGCTATGTGGTGCATTTTCCTTCTAGTAATTTAAGAAGAAACTAGATCACAAACATGCGATGCAGGTAGATTCCAGTATTTTTTATTTTATAAAGATTACTGGTTATTGTAAAGCTGTTTTTGTATCGATAACTAGACTAATAAGGCAAAACCAAATTCTGTGAAATGACTAGTCTTTATCTGGTATAATTTCTGTCTGGGACAAGCACTGTAATTCATATAATTAACGTAGTCCGTAACAATTTAAAATAGCTATAAACATACATTATTCTCACAAGTTAAGATTACATACATTTGTTAGGAAATACTGATTCAGAACCACAGTAATAAATTTATTTATTTCATCTGTTGTAAAAGTTTTGGTTTTTTTTATTTATAACCCCTCAAGTTTGAAAAACGCTTTTAATTTTCCATGCTATGATGGATGGTGAGAGTCGTTCTTAACATAAAATAATGCGTCCACAATGTTGGACGCTTAGAAATTGTTGCTTTTTGACCTCCTCGCTAATTCATAAACAATTTATAGGCGAAAAGAAATCCTTTAAATGGTTTCCAATTGATTACCATCAACCTATATAAAGAAAACGAGAATTTCTTATACGTTCCCAATACATTTTGGCAGTAAAAAATATTTTTAGATGGATTTACCATCGATCGCCATTGCTCTACAAGAAAGAAAACTAATATCCATTATACGCTCTTGACAGCTTTTAGTAGGAAAAGAACTCCTTCAGATGGTTTTGCAATTGACCAAGTTCTCCTTTAGGAGGAGGATTATAATCTGATATCCTTTGGCAAGAAAAGAAATGCTTTAATTTTGGAATCAATTATCATCGCTCCACAACAAAGAAAGCTAGCATGCTTTATATGCTTCTGTTACCTTTCGGCAGGAAAATAACTCCTTTAATGAGTCTTGTCATCAAACAGCCAGTTTTCATGTTAGATTTTCATCCGTGACCGATTTTCCAATGCTAAATAAAAAAAGGTAGGTAATCTGCAGCAGTTGTGAATATTGTAATATTACAACATATATTCAAAAATTGGTTACGAACGAGATTCAAATTCAGATTTATTTTTTCTTGCCAAGGGGTTAGTTCCGTTAAACATTGAATTTCAGAGTGCCCTTTCAAAAACCGTATCTAGGTATGCAGAAATGCTATTTTCTTTATGCAAACTTAAGGGCGAGGTACTTAGATTTTGCAGCAAATTTAAATGCGATCCATCCATACAATCTAATATAAATACACCTGCAGGTAATTCTGTGCTGTTGCCAGTGATCAATACCAAACGGAAGCTTAGCTGTACTCGTATTATGATCAATCCTTCATGTAAGTATTTCAATCTTTGTATTTTTTATACTGTTGTCATTTTGGATATTTGCCAGATACTTATCTGCTGTATAATTTAGTCTATAAATCTGTTATTAGGTAAGGTTTTTTGCAAACAACCTTACAATGTTATTATATTACAAAATATCTATTGCTAAATCTCACTAACAAAAATTAAGGTTTCGAACCTTTCTAAATCGGAACCAATAAAACTAATGTTTAAAAGCCTTCTGAATTCTTTAAAAAATCGATGCATTATTAAAATCTTAACATGAAAATACTTCTAGAGATTAATTTATAAAATACACTACACAATGTGTGATCTATATGCAACTGGATAGATAGTATGAACTTAGTGTTTTCAGTATTACTATTAACTAACGCATTAAACCTAAAAACGAATACATCACAAGCATTATTTTTGCTATAAAAGCAATGAAGGCCATTTATTATTTTTTAAATACAAAAATAATATATGCAAATATACATTTAGAATATTTAATTTACTCCTTTTTTGCCAGAACCACAAAGTTCTTTAATCATTTTATCTTCTGAATATAGTCCTTCTCCTAGTACCTCTTCCAGTGCACGTTGGATAGTCTTTTCAGGTGTGTCTGAAGGTGTAATTTCATCTTCCTTTATTAGTTTATCTGCGAACCCTTTAATACACTGTTTAATATATTCTTCTTGAGTAAACGTCTCTGAATTTACGGTTACATATTCTGTAGGTGGGTGATCATGCTTATTAGAAGAGTCTAAAACACCAACATTTGTTTCTTTTAAAAGTTGTTTGTCATAACTAAATACGTTAGTTCCTTGCTCTTTTCTCAACTGTTTAAAAAATTCTTTGTCATTTAAAATTTGTGGAGGTAGAGGTATATATTTCACTTTCTCTTCTCCGTTAACAGATGTCTTAGTTCCATGTTCCTCTTTCCACTGCTTAAACAATTCTTTGTCATTTAAAATATGTGAAGGTACTTTTATATATTTCACTTTCTCTACAGGTTTGTAATTCTGCTTATCATAATACTCTAGAGCACCAATATACTGTCCTTTTTTTAAACTCTTTACCATATATGTACCTTCCAATTCATAACCTAATTTACGATAGTAGTTTCTTGTTCCCACACCAGATATTACAGAAATTTTATCTGAAAATGCTCTTTTAATGCAATTTGTTCTGCTCGTTCCATAAGAATTACACCATATCCTTTATGTTGGTGTTTTTTAAAATCAAAATCATGAACAGGTACTACATTTCCATATACGTGCAGTTCACGAATCACTGACACTCCACCTTGAAGTAAAGATGGGTCAAATGTATTCCAGTTGCATTTACGTAACCTAAAAAATAAGTTTTGTTAAATACATGTTATATTAACTTTGTTTCATATGATAACAATAATTTTGTAATATAATAATTACAATTTTAAGTTAATAATAGTAATCTAATAATAATCTTTATTGTTCCAAGAGCAACAGCCTATTATGGAGCAAACATAATACATATTGAAAGCAAAAAGAAATAACAGAATATAACAATATTAGTATGATGCATGCCAACAATTATGTTTTATGAAAACGATCTATTTGGATCAATCTATTATAGATTGCCTGCATCCATATGTATATTTTAAATATAATCAAAACTTAAATGATACCTTAAGCAAAGCTATTTCTAGTCAAGTCCGTGATCCTGGCTGAACGTAATTATTTTAGTTATACAGTTTAACTTATCAAAAAAAATATCATGACTATTACTAAACCTATTAAATAACGAACACATTACAGTTATATGCACTTATAGCAACAAATTTGTTCTGGTGGAATTGTTGTAGAAGGTATGATTTACTCAACTACAGTTTCATGATATATGAAAATTAATTTGGAACCACATAACACATCACTCAATAAGTCCGTAGGATAACTAAGAAAAACACATTTTTTTGGCGAAATTCGATTTTATTCATCAACATACATTCCTTCAAGAGTGATACAATCAGTCCAACGCCGTTCTAGCATTTCGATACCTTTTTTGTAAAACAATTCGTCTTTGGCCTCAAAATAAGCTTCAGTTTCAGCGATCACCTCTTCATCCGAGCCAAATTTTTTCCGGCGAGCATTTTTTCAGGTCTGCGAACAGGTAGTAGTCGCTGGGGCCAAATCTGGAGAATACGGTGGGTGCGGAAGCAATTGAAGCCAAATTGGTGCAATTTGGCCATCGTTGCGATCGACTTGTGACACGGTGCATTGTCTTGGTAAAAGAGAATTTTTTTCTTCTTCATGTGTGGCCGTTTTTTGGCAATTTCTTCCTTCAAACGCACTAATAATGCCATGTAGTATTCGCTGTTGATTCTTCTTCCTTTCTCAAGATAGTCGATGTACAAAATTCCGTGCGCATCCCAAAATACAGACGCCAAAACCTTACCAGCCGACTTTTGCGATTTTGGTCGCTTTGGACGTGGTTCTCCGGCTGCAGTCCACTCAGCTGACTGCCGATTAGACTCTGGAGTGTGGTGGTGGATCCATGTTTCATCCATTGTCACATACCGACGCAAAAAGTCCTTTTTATTCCGGTTGAACAGCTCCAAACAGCTCTCAGAATCATCGACACGTTGTTGTTTTTGGTCCACTGTGAGCAAACGCGGCACCCACTTTGAGAACAGCTTTCTCATGGACAAATGTTCATGCAAAATAGTGTGCACACTGCATTCTGATATCTTCAAGGTGTCAGCTATCTCACGCAATTTCACTTTTCTGTTTTCCAAAACGATTCGGTGGACTTTTTTGATGTTTTCCGGTGTAACCACCTCAATTGGCCTTCCAGAGCGTTCAGCATCGTCAGTGTCTGTACGGCCACGTTTAAAATCAGCAAACCACTTCTCCACCGTTTGTCTCGATGGAGCAGAGCCCGAATAACACTTATCAAGCCATGCTTTGGCTGCGATGGTATTTTACCCATCAAAAGCAATGATAAATCAACACGCGAAATTGCTTGGAATTCATTTTTTTGAAAAACTCAAAAGTATCGTCACTTGAACCTCTGTAACTTGTAAACTAATCGTCGGATTGTCATGAAATTTTGACAGATATCTTTTTAAGGTTAGTACTTCCTACAAATCATATGGATTATTACATAGCAACGCCATCTATGTATCATCCTACGGACTTATTGAGTGATGTAGTATTTGGACAACCAATTTGATTGTCTAGCTGAATAGCAATTACTTTTTAAAACCATAAGTATTTTAAAAATCCACCGTGAGTACTTTCCAAAACGCTCATGGTATGGAAACCATACTACAAGGCAATATTTCAGTGTGAATCTCACCAGTGCATAATATAGTAGTTTAGGTGTATGCGTTAGAGAACAGTTCTACAATTGCCTAGTATATAACCAATCATTTTATTAGACAGAGCGACTATATGCAGAATATTATTGAACAACAATTCAGAATCAAATGGAATGGATCCAACTGTATAAGTGAACACTATTGATTTAATTTTCTAAATATCAATGTTGTATTTAGAAAGGTTTAAGCCAAATTATTATTATTATTGCACCATTCAGTGATAAGATTTAAGTTGGCTTGTAGTTTATTACAGATGGTCAAACAGACAGAAATAGTTTAACATCAGCTGCAAATATTAATATTTCACAGGTTAAAATTGAATCTAGATCGTTTATAAAAATTAAAAAGAACAAGGGTCTAAGAGTAGACCCTTATGGTACTTCGGATTTAGATATACAGGATGATTCACAGTGGCTAGCCTTTTAGACGTTTATGGAGAGTTACTTAACACAGGACTTTGAATTTTTGGCTACTTATGTTAGCGAATATGTTCTCTCTAATTAAAATATTTTCAACTATGCAGCATCGCCAATTCTATTAAAATGTAGTAGTAACTTTGTTAATTTAAATGAAACACCCTGTACCTAATGTCAGAATACTGACATGATACGCTTGAAAATGTAGGTCCCGTGTGTATTGTCTCGCACGTCAAACATTCCTACCTTGCAAGGGTTCGGCAAAATTCAAACTTTCCAGGAAAAAAAACTCGCTCCTTGGCCAAAGTAGTACCTTCGAGTGAACTAGTGTACGAATGTCAGTTTTTATTCTATATTTATTTTGATTAATCTTTCTTAATACCGTCATATATTTATCTGTCATAGTTTGATTATTTCATTTTTTCCATTTTTTTATTATGGAAACGAGACTTCAAACTTTAAGAAACTCCAACTAGGGTTGGGGTTAGTTAAGACCCAAAGGTTTAGCATCCCGTATTCAAATCCTACAGGCACAACTGTTCCACACATAATTAAAAAAATTGTTAAATGTTTGGTTTTTTGAATAGAACACCTTGTATTTTATTTGAAATTCAGAAAGCTGCTGAAATTTGATATTTTTCATATGTATACTGTTCCTATACCTAGCTGGACTCATTTGTGATTTATTATAACAAATATTATTTACTGAATTTAATAGAAAAAAGACGAAAATACAAAAATAAATCAGACGAAACAGGAAAACAGAGATACAAATCCATAAAATGGGAAATTATTCGAAAATGCAGAAAAGCTAAAGAACAATGGATTGATGAAAAGTGCAAAGAGGTACAAACTAAGATGGAAGTAGGAAAGACAGATGAAGCATACAAACTAATTAGAATCAATTTTAGGGATAGAGAACCGTATAGCAAAAATATAAGGGACACGGAGGAAATGTCATTATAGAAAATGTAGAGAAAGTGGGTAGATGGCAAGAATATATAGGGAATTTATATGCAGGAGAAGAACTAACTGCATTAGAAAAGGAATCAGACATTGAAAATGATGACTTGGGATATCCTATACTTAGATATGAGTTTGAATTAGCATTATAGTGTCTGAAAAATGGTAAGGCGCGGGTTCAGATAAGGTCAAGCGGAGACTCTAAAGCCTGGCCAAGCAGTAACAGAACGTCTCTTCCAACTTGTAAGCTATATGTATGAGACAGGCGAGATACCCAAAGATTTCAAACATAACATCATAGTAACTATACCAAAAGAAAGGCGCAGATAGATGTGAAAATTTTCGAACAATAAGCTTGACAGCACACGTATCAAAAATATTAACTAGAATTGTACAAAGACGAATGGAAAATGGGCTGAAGAAATACTAAGAAAAGACCAATTTGGGTTTAGGCGAAACAGGGGAACACGGAGGCTATCTTAGCTCTGAGGGTGATAATGGAGAAAACAATAGAAAAAGGGGAAAGCGTGTATATAGGGTTTGTAGATCTGGAAAAAGCATTTCACAATGTAAAATGGAAAAAATGTTCGAAATACTCAAAAGATTGGAATGAGTTATAGGGATAGACGGATAGTACATAGCTTATACAAAGAGCAAACAGGAGTAATAGAATTAGAGCAGGAACGTAGAGAAGTAAACATCAGGAAAGGGTAAGACAGGGATGTTCCCTATCCCCACTAATTTTTAACTTGTACATTGAGGAGGCAATGAATACTGTCAAATGCAGGAAGACATTTGGAATTACTATGCAGGGACAAAAAATTGATATGCTTAGATTTGCAGATGATATAGCGGTATTAGCATCTAGCAAGGAAGAGTTAGAAGCTGCTCTCAATGAAATGGAAACGGTTCTAACAGAGAGATACGGTATGAAAATTCACAAAAGTCAAACTAAAGTACTAGTATGCAAAGGAGGAAAAATAAATCAAAAACAAGAATACAAATATGTTAACACGAACTTACAAGAGGTTAAGGATTTCTGCTACCTAGGAAGCCAAATAACGCAAGATGGGAAAAGCACAAAGATATAAAACAAAGATTAGCACAAGGTCGTGCTACATTTAACAAGAAAAGCAACTACTGTGCTCAAAGACCACAAACATAGAAACAAGGAAAAGATTGCTCAAAACATATGTGTGGAGCACAGCACTGTATGGCTGTGAAGCCTGGACAGTGGGAGAAGCGGACAAGAAAAGGTAGAAGCCTTTGAAATGTGGTGCTACAGACGTATGATGAAGATATCATGGACAAAGTTAAGAACGAAGAGGTACTAAAAATGGTAGGGGAAGAAAGAAATATGTGGAAAACGGTAAAAAATAGGAGAGATAGGATGATAGGCCACATACTACGGCATGAAAGAATAGTATCGAATATACTAGAAGCAGAGATAGGAAAAAAGAGAAGAAGAGGTAGACCTAGGTTAGACTACTGCACACAGGTAGTGAAAGATGTAGGCTGCAGGAGTTTCAGGAAATGTAGGCTAGCTCAGAAGAGAAATCAATGGAGGTACGCATCCAACCAGTCCCAAGATGTATAAATTAATGACGAAGAAAGTAGCTGCACTTAAACATGATATTTATTATAAGCAACTACAAGCATTGGAGGCAATATTCTTGAATAATGGTAATTGCGTGAAAGCATTTACTGGAAAACTATTATTTCGGCAAATGTCTAAGTGTTGAGGGATCTTGGCAGCCACAGGTTGCTTAACCCCTTCAATAAATCTCAGTGAAAAGGGCATAATATTAGAAAACAATAGAAGAAACATGATATTTATTATAAGCAACTACAAGCATTGGATGGGCAATATTCTCGAATTATGGTAATTACGTGAAAGCATTTACTGGAAAATTATTATTTCGGCAAATGTCTAAGTGTTGAGGGATCTTGGCAGCCACAGGTTGCTTAACCCCCTTCAATAAATCTCTGTGAAATAGGGCATAATATTAGAAAACAATATAAGGGGAACCGAGCTGTATTGCTGTGTGAGAATTTCAGGAACCATGTAGGTTAGTTTAGAAAAGAAATAAGTGCAGGTACATGTCCAACCAGTTTTGAGACGGGAAACCCAATGACGAAAAAATAAACGCAGACAAATCTGATAATTATTATAAACAACTAGTTGTTTGTTGTGAAATATCTGCAACTAATGCTGACTGTGCGAATAGACATATTGGAAAAATATTAAATCAGTTCAAGTGCTGGGGGAACTTGGCAGCCACAGGCTGCTTACCTCCCTTCGCAACCACTGAATGTCGGAGAAATAGGGTATATAATTGTAAAACAATAGATGGTGACCGAACTGCATCTAACAAGAAAGAACGACGCCTATGATGAAAGACAACAAACATAGAACAAAAAGTTGTTGAAAGCGTATGTGTGGAGCACAGCACAGACAATATGCCTCACGAAATACGAGCAGTCTGAAAAGCAGACAGAAGAACAGTAGCGGCCTTTGAAATGCCGTGCTTCAGATGTTTGAGGATGGACAGACAAAGGTAATAACAAATAGGTTATAGAAACAGTAAGGAACAAGAATATCTTTGGGAAAAAATATGAGAAATAGAAGGGCAGAAATACGTTCTAAGGCATTTTTGGGGAATAGTATGGGATATATGACAAGCAGAGATAGGAAAAAGAGGCGGATGTAGACCTAGATCAGAATAGGAAACAATGATGGTAACTGCGTCTAACCAGTTTCAGGACCGAAGACCCAATGATGATGATGAACATATTAATTAAATCAAATAAATGCAACTAAGCAATACATTAATGGTAAACGAAAAACATATGTACAAGATGACAGTAGAACCTTAATCAAATAACTAATTTAATGGAATAATCGTTTAAAACGATGACCATTTTCCTCCAAACATTTTAAGAGTTGGTTATACATGCCTTTTGTGCGGGCTTTTCTAAGTTCAGCATGTTTTAGGGATTGAAAAGCCTGATTCACCCAATTTTCCAACTCTTCTCCAGTATTTACTGGTGTTTGGTAAACAATATCTTTTAATGTTTCCTAAAGATAAAAATCCAGTGGAGATAAATCAGGAGATCTCAGAGGCCAATTCCAGGATCTCAAGCATATGAACCATTGATCTTCAACAATATTGTAGAGCTTGGAGCTTACTTCAATTGTGAAATGAGCTGAAGCCCCGTTAAGCTGATACCAACAGTTTCGATATTGTGCCAAAGTTGGAGTATCTGTAAAATCCTTAACTACTGTGGTTACAATTTCTAAATATTTTCGGGAAGTTAACCTTCCATTGTAAATTAAATACCAAATTTCATTAAAGAAAATACATTGAAACTGAACCCTTCTTAAAACACAAAATCTCTCCTGAGATGAGGATTTTCACTATCCCAAGAATGATTGTTTTTTTCTATTGTAAATGCCTTCACGAGAGAATGTTGACTCGTCGGTCCAAATAATTTTTCTTAAAAAATGTAGATCTTGAATACGCCTTAATAAACATTCACAGAACTTCACTCTTTGTAGATAATTTCCAAATTTAAGCTCTTGTACTTTAATGAACTTGTAGTCGTGCATTTTATTTTTAGCCAATATTCTCTGTATAGAAAAGTACTTTAAATTCAATTCGTGTGGGCCAATTTTATTGAAGATTGTGGAAAGGCATGAAAATATGTGCAAATAACTTCATTTTCTTCGTTATAAGTTACGAGTCTGGGAACTTGTCTACAAGCTTCTAAAGATGAACCAAAATTTAAAAGTTTTTCTGTAGTTGTCTAAGTTTCTTATTATCCATTGTCGATAAAACTAAATACAATTCATTAAATTTTTGACAAGTGTGACATAACGCTACCATTCTCTACATGTAACATAAATAAATTCATACAAACTGTATTTGAATAAACATTTTCTGCCATCTTGTGGGAGTTTCAACTTACATCTTATTGAAATGTAACACTACAAACCGCAAACTAACAACAACAAAAAAATAAGCAATTAGAGAATATCAAATTTCCATAGACTGCTTGATCAAAAATTCAATTTGATAAAATATTTAATTAATTGCTTATAAGTCCAAAACTAGTCGAATTAGCTATAGGAACAGTATACATAGAAAAATAGCAAAATTTAGCAGTTTTCTAAATTTCAAATAATTACAGGGTATTCCATTTCATAAACCGAACATTTAATAATTTTTTTAATCCTGTTGCACATGGATCACCCTGTATGTTTACTGTAGGATTTGAATACAGGATGCGAAGCATTTGGGCCTTTACTAACCCTAATGTTAGTTGGAGTTTCCTAAGTTTAAAAGCATAGGTATATCAACGTTTAATTAAAGTCACGTTTCCTAATAAAAAACTGAAAATCTAAAATCTCAAAACTGCGATAAATAGGTATATGGCAGTATTAAGAAAGAATCAAAAATAAACACTGAATCGAAAACTGACAGTAGATACTGGGCATTTCACTTAAAATAACAAAGTTACTACTACGTCTTAATGGAATTGGTAACGCTGCATAGTTGAAAATATTTTAAATACAGAGAGCATTTTTGCTAACATAAATAACTAAAAATCCAGTTTTCCATAAACGAATAATATACCATCCAGAGTGAATCACCCTGTATATGGAATTGACGAGAAACTACCATGTTCTACAATCTTAGTGCAATTAGCTAAATATGATATAAATCACCAATGTGTGTAAAAAAGATGTATTTGATTAGTTTATTAAGTAGTAATTTGTGGTTAATGCAATCAATGGTATTAGATTCATCTACATACGCTACATCAACATGGCCTTAACAATCCGCCACAAACTGGGTGGACAAAACCACTTAGATTTGTATATAGGAAAACATTTAGTTAGTTTAGGAACAGTAAACAAATACACAAACAATTTTATAGAAACGAAGTGACAAATAATTTACTTAAAAGGCAATTTCATCATATTATTAAAGTAAAAAAAATAAATAGTAAAATACTTAGAACATTCGTTTACAACCAGCAACTTAAAACCGGGACTTTACTATAGACATACCAAAGTAGAAAAACACCAAGATATTTTCCATGACTAATCATCCTATAAGCGTGGAGTTGAAAATATTCTCATGCATTGCAAAGACACAGAGTTTTGTAAATTATTTTAAATACACAGAAGCATAAAATGTCATAAAATTAAATGCAGAGACTAAATTCAATGGTGCAGAGGCGGTAGTACATAGACAGTGTGAAAATACCAAATACATATATTCTCATGCACCGAGCAAGCCTTTGACCTCAACTTAAAAACAATTAATCACATGAACCTGTGAAGCAGTACATTACGTAAATCTCTGGCGACATTTTTGTTGATGAATGCACCTTAAAGTATTGTTGCATTCGTAGATAAATAGGCAATTATATAATCTTATGGTAATAAAAATTAATAACAAAAGTTATTGGACAAGGTGGAGTGTCAAAGTATTTTCTGTACTGAGATATTTACTATATTAAATTGCTGTTATAAGATACTTGAGTATAACTGTAGAAACTAGCATTTACAGCAGGTTATAAACCCAATGGAATTGTAATTACTGGTAGATCGAATACGAGTTGCAGTCTAAAAATTATATAATACTTCAAGGAAAGCTTGTACAATTTGTAGTTAGAAAATTGCAGTTGACACTATAAAAGTTACAAATTTTAAACCTGTTGATGGAACAGGATTCACTAACTGGGAAAGTATAGGTATTAGTGATGAATTCATAAAGAAGGATGCTAAGGTAAGAGTTATTATAGTGCAGTGACCTTCTGATGATATCTTAGATGTATTGAAAGATAAAAAGACAGCCAATTTATGGTACATTAAAGAATATTTATGTTAGGAAAGTACTTACTGTTCAGGTGGAATTACAAAGGAAATTAAGAAACATGAAGTATACAATGGAGTAGTCTATAAGTGAATTTATAACTGATTTTGAGAAAACTGTTTCTGATTTAAAGACCAGTGGTAGAAGAATTGATGAGGGTGAAATAATATCACAATTATTATCTGCTATGCCAGATTCGTTTCAGGCAATAACAACCACTATAGATATTTTCTATACATAAGATCTAAAAAGTATAAGTTTTGAATTTGCTAAATGTAAATTACTTCAAGAAAACTGTACCCAAAACGTATCACAAAATATCTCTAAGTCAGTTGCTTTTGTGAATAGAAATAAGTTTTCTAGAAGAGCACGAGGACATTATAGATATAAAAATTTACATGAATTGTTAAATTCTGTAAATGCTAATAATGACATTTAAGTACAGTTGCTATAAATGTGGGAAGCCTTGTCATAAAAGAAGTCAGTATCGGAATCAGAATTATTCCACTAATGCAGATATACTGAATATTGTAGAAGAGGAAAATATTACATTTGTGGCATGTAGTAATAAAGAGAAACAGCTGGTAGCATGTGAAGTTGTCTCAGATGCTCTCTGTTACTTTAAAAATTGGAATGACAGTAGTCACATTGACAATATACCTTTCAAAATTGACAGGAGTTACAAATCATATGGTTAATAAACACACTAAGCAATACATAATGTATTGAAAAAATGTGAATTTTGAAATAAAATTGCAAAAAGTAAAAATTAAAGCTGAAACGATGAAATTAATATGTTCAAAATAAACTAGGTATAAAATTTTGACATCGACGTATAATATATACTTAAGAAAAATGTGATTGGAAGTTGAAGACAAGCCCCAATATCCATAATGTCTTCCTAAAATAGCACCAGATGCTCGAATTTCACATTGGATTTACTGTGACGAATGTGATCAATGCTTTCACGGGTGTTGCAAAAATATTTCTAATGAAGAGATTTCCAAACTTGGAATCTCTGATGAACAATGGTTTTGTGCATAATACTTTTACGATGGAGGTCACAGGATCTGGATAAACCAGGAGATGATAGCACATGTCAATTTTGCCACAGAAAATTGAAGTCTAAACATGGTGTTCAAATTCATATCTCAAGAGCCCACCTAGATGAATTAGTCAAATACAACACACAAACAAATACTGACATATTTACACTTTTGCCAAATCTAAAAAAAATAGGAGAATACTTACATGAATTCTGAAAGGTGCTTGTCCAGCTGCCGCCCTTCGTCTGGCCACCATCATTGACAAGTGTGTAGAGTCCAACATTGCTCACGAATGGCAGGATCTTTTTCTATTTGCCTTCACTTGTTTTCAAATTCCGGAAGCAGACAGGAAAGATCTTTGGCGATCTTCGTAAAGATTGCCCTAAATTCTTCAATAATGAAATGTCATAAAAGATCGAGTCCTTTAAATCGCGTATGGGCTAAAGTCGCTGACGGAGATACAAAGGGAACCTTAAGAATTTCGTCTACGACTGATTCATTGGCACCAAACAATGAAGAAACTTTCAAGGATTTGAAAGACAAATACCCAACTCTGTCAAAAATCTTATTCTTTTCAGAACCTCTAGATCTCTCCGTGAAATTTGAAGCAGACGAAAAATCTGTGATAGCAGCAAAACATTCGTTCAGAAATGGATCCATTGGAGGAGCAGACGGATTCTCACCCCAACACCTCAAAGATTTTACATCAAAATCAGCTGGCGATCACGATCGACTACTTCTAAAACAGCTAACCTCACTTTGTACACTCATCATTGCCGGAAAAGTCAATGAAACTGCTTCAAAAATCCTTTTTAAAGCAAACCTTTGTGCTTTAGAGAAGAGAGGAGAACAAGATCAATAGGTGCGGCTCAACTTTAAGATGCATTGTTTCGAAACTATGTCAAATGTATCTCAAGGTTCTATTTTTAGCTCAATCAGTTTGGTGTTGCTACAAATCAAGGATCCGAATTCATAATCCATGCAACCAGAACCGTCATTGAAAATAATCGAGGAAGTTTAAAGGGTATACAAATACCTCAACTATATAGCATTCTACCAGAAATGAAAGCGAAACAAGTATTGGATTTGTATCCTCGGATGTTGCAGGGTCCGTTTTCACTTACGACGGAATGAGGTACTATGTTTCATTGATATGCCATTTTTCACAATTTACAATGGTATATTTGATAATAGAAAAGCTGATGTGTATGAAAAGTTTATTGAATATGAAGCATTGGTAACTGCTAAGTTTGATAGGAAAATAGCAAATTTGGGGCGTGACAATGGTGGTGAATACATTCCTAGTGAATTTAAAATGTTCTGCAGAATAAGGAACATGGGTGTAGAATATACAATAACATTAGAAGATGTTATGCTATTTGGATTAACTAAACATGTCATATTTCATACACTGTTTCCAACTAAAAATATAATAATAAAAGTTGTAAATATTTTTAAAGATAGACATTTCAAATGGAACCTATTGACACAAAATGTGTTACTTGTAAACTAATAGTTGACACAGAAGTAAACCTTCATTATGAATGTGACATATGTCACAAACCTATTCTTAAGAAATGTTGTAGTTTGACTGCCTCTGAAATAAAATGCAGGCCTCTTTACAAGCGAGCCCTGAAATTAATCTGCCAAACTTGCAAAAACTCTTTTAGATCTATACCCCTTTACTTCAGCCTGCTAACTGAAATAAAAAATGATATCAACTATATAAAACAAAACATGATCATCCAGGCAATAACTGAAGCAGCTACTACCTCTTATGCCAGTATCTTGAATCAAAAGTCCAAATTTGGCTGCTTGTAAAACCTGCTAATGAGCAAGAGAGTAAAGTCACTGAATCTGGAATTACAAAAGCAGTAAACCCACCAGATATCAGAGTAAATGTATCTCAGATTAAAAAGGTTGCCAGAGGTGGAGGCTTAATTGGGGTAACAAATAAAGACAATCAAAAGCTTCTGAAGGATAGCATCACTGGTAAGTTTGGAGACAAGTATAAAATATTTCCATTCCTCCTCTTATAAACCCACGATTGCAAATTTTTCATATCGATAAGATGATTTGGGAGATGATCTCGAAGCATTACCAAAGAAAGTATGTAACGGGTCAGTTGCACCGTCACAAATTCTTTGGTTAGTCAACCATATATGCATTATATTAAAAGAATATGTTAGTTAGGCAACTTTAAACACACAAGGCTTTCCTATTATGTTAGACAAAGAGCAGGTTTTCTCTGTCACAATTACAACAAGTTGTAGTAGGGAGTTATAAGATGTGTTGTGGTATTCTGCACCATAAGTTAGATAAGGGTAGCCCCTCTTCTTCCTGTTTTAAGCACTTTTAACGATGGGTCGAGTGTCTTCTTCTTGGTGGCGATGCCATTACCAGAATATCAAATATTTCATATATTTGATAATAAATTATATTCAGGGTAGCCAGATAGGGGTATGTGGAATTTTATTGTTATTTATTTGTTTACCTGCATTTTGTATTACAGCGCTTATGGCAGGGTCAGCCAATATTGAAATGTGATCAATTAATTTATTATCGCGACCGACGGTTTTATTCGGCCGCTGTGTGATTTATCCAAATCCAGCAACTGGAAAGCTGTTTCTAGTAATTTGTATTCCGATACTTGCATTTGCAAGCAGCTTAGGAAGATTTTTCACAAAGGCAGATTGGTACAAAAAAGAAATGGAACTTCGTCATTCCATATGCCAACTATTCAAGTAGGCCGTTTAAAAACATTGAATTGGCATTTTATTTAATACATAATTATTCTGCAGTATAAGACTATTTATGTTTTATTTGTTCCCATTTAAATTATTGTTAATTTACAGTAAGTTTTTTAAGGTGGTTGACTACAAGGGTCAAGGTTATCAGCAATAATTAATACTTTCGCGCCAGAACTAACAATATCTGTCGTCAAGGTGGTTGACCTTCTGCTCTGGCTATCTATTAATAGTTCACCTGCCAACAGGTATTTATTATTATGCATTTAATTTAAAACTGAACAGATGATATACACTACTATAAAAGCCTTCAGCATTATGAGTTTGATTTAATTTATTCCAATAATATCATATTATTAATTTTTTTAATTTATAACTAACAAGTTATTGTTAGAAATGAGCTCATTTTATTTACTCCATTCTTGTTCAAGTAAATGATTTTTTTGAGGATATCCTAAGAAGTGACTAAATATTTATTTACTGCAAAAAAAATATTTGTACATATATTATTTTCAACCTGTAACTTGAGATAGCCCAGTACACTGGCAAATTTTCTATAGAGATCTAGTTAATTTGAATTGTTTTTTTTGACAACTTATGCTAAGTTAGAAGTAATTCACTTTTTATTAGTAGCAAGGGTCTTAGTTGCAATTACAGGAATACATCAAAGAACCCACGAAATCCCTGCAGATGTCTTATTACAGTAACTGGTACTGATGTTTTCAATAGCTGATATAATCGAAATTCATGGCGATTAATCAGTAGTTGCCTTTAGCAAACATTTTTATCGTAAACAGTAACTGAACATAAGCCGTTACAAGTAATAAGGCAAAACGATATTAAAAAATCTGATGATTTTATACTAAAAGTTGTTACTGTCCTGAAAAGCAAATTTACCCATAAGTCGATCTTAATTCTCGAAGCAGATCCAAAAGCCCATCGCAACATCCTATCGCTAGGTAAAATTGCAATTGGATGGTCTCAAGAGCATGTATCAAATCATTTAAATATTGTTCAGTGATACAAGTGTTTAGGTTATCACCACCATACACAAACTTGCAAAGCTGATCAGTGTTGTGCTAATTGTTCAGAAAGTCATACCTACAAGACTAGCAAAACTAACAAAATGGTGTGCATCAATTGTGTGAAAGCCAACAATAACTTCAAACTACCTTCAAATAAAGATCACAAAGCCAATGACCCCACATGTCCTTATCACCTAAGCTGATTGATAGACTAAAATCAAGAACCGATTATGGACAATCATAGCAAGTACAGATGAACAGTGACTGTAAACAGCCACATAAATATAAGGTCCATTATTAACACTTTGATGATTTCTGTGCTTTTATTGTTAAGAAAAATTTGAAAATTATTGCTATATCCGAATGGCTACCTGTTGACTTCCCAATCAGCTTCGAACACAATTCCTGGGTACTCCTTATTCAGGAAGGATAAAACTACCAAAGGTGGGGGTATCTGCTGTTATGTTCAGAGACATTTTGTTGCAAACCTATAGAACCTGGGATTGTAACCACTGGATCACTAACTAGAGCAACTATGGTTACCAACCTGCATCAAGAAAACGTCATATGCAATAGGAATTATTTACAGACCTTCTTCTAGTCCGGTTTCTTGCATACAAGAGCTAGAACTAGCTCTATCTTTAGTATATTTAAAATATAATAATATTATCGTAATGGGGGAGGTGAACATAAACCTCCTACAAACCAATAGCCATTCAAATTATTTCAATTCAATACTTTCACCATACAGTTTAGTGCAGACAATTAAATAACGAACATGGGTAACTAAAACAGTATTAAATGTTATTTGCATAAATGTAAATTTACCATACACAAGTTTGTGGCATCTACAACTTATCATACGTTTAAAAACTTTAATTTAGAGGAGTTTGCTAAGGATGCAGCTAATATGGGCTGGCAGCATTGCCTCTGTCCTAGTACCATGGACGAAAAAGTTTCTAGCTTAACTACTTAATCACCACACTTTTCGGCAAACATGCCCCAAAGTGCACAAGAAAAGTTAGATCTATCAGAAATCCTAGATGACTAACCTATAATAAATGATTAAACTAAGAAATGCAGCTCATAAAAAATATATCAAGACACAGAAAACAACTACTTACGACTATTTCAAGATACTACGTAATTACGTCACACAGGCTGTGAAAAATGAGAAACAAGCCTATTATAAACATCAAATTTCAAGTTACAAACATAACCCAAAAAGTATGTGGAACTTTTTTAAAAGAGCAAACCCACCAAAAACCCAAAAATATAATTAATCTTACAGATGAAGATCCTAATCTCATCATTAACTTTTTATCAACAGTATTCCTTTAAATACCATAACAGACAGCACCCAAACATTTCCAGAACAATAAGTATCCCATTATGACTGAAAAACTAAGGTTTCAAAATATTAAACAAGATGACAGTACATTAGCTATTTCTAGGTTGAAATCCATTGCTGTTAGCCTTGATGGAATCAGCATGAAAATGTTAAAGCTAGTAATCCATATTGTCTTGATACTATCATGCATCTTATTAACATCATTCTTGAGTCCTCGGCCATGCCATCATCATGGAAAGAGTTGATCATCATTCCCTTAGCCAAAGTTAGTGTTGCTACCTCTTACGAAGAACTCAGACCAATCAGCATTCTTCCCACATTATCAAAGGTTGCCGAATATGTAATATAGAAGCAACTCATGCAGCACATTGAAGTCAATGGTTTACTTCTCGAGAGCCAGTCAGATTTTAGGCCTAAACATAGTGCAGCTACAGCTCTAAACACTCGGCATTAGATTTGTTAGTAGTTTAAAAAACCAAACTATATAAAAGTGTTACCAACTATTTTCATAATTTACCAGAGTTAAGAAGAACAAACTTAGTAGAACATAAAATTAAAGTCAATAGCTACCCAATTAAACAAAAGTATTTTCGTGTTTCACCTATCATACAAAAACACATAGATACCGAATTAGACATATTATTAAAGTTAGGTGTAGAACAAAAAAGTACTTCGGCTTGGAATATAACCCAATTATTTTACTCAAAAAGAAAAATAGTAGTTATTGCTTTGTAATATATTTCAGAAAACTAAATATAGTAACCAAAGGATGCATTCAATATGTATCATCTATTTTAGATAAATTATGCGACGCAAAAATACATTTCATCAACCTTAGATATTAAAGCAGCTTATTTTCAAATCCCATTTAATAAAGATTGTTATCTATACACCTCTTTCAAAGTTTTAACAAATTTTTTAATTTAAAATACGTACCTCAACAATCCAACAAGTATGTCGTTCTTTGGATCTTCAAAACTTAAGAATGACTCCCAACCATTATTAGCAACATAATCTCTTCGCACATATTCAACATCCTCTGGCCTTACTTTTTCGTGTAACTCAACTATTCCAACTTCACGAGTACGTACATCTCTACATTGTAAACCTAAATCTTTCATTCTTGAAAGAGCCAATTCCCGCAAGTTTCCATGTTCCACGCCAGAACTAAAAAAAATAAAAATTAATGATATTAATAGTTGCTTATAATTTATAAAACAAATTTTTAGAGTATAAATAAGTGTGGACGAGTTCTATGACTTCGCTTCGACGTCTGATAAGGAATGTAACCTCAAGAGATTATGATGATCGAATTATATTTGTAAGTATGGCTGTGCCACATTTATAGATTAGCGTTATTTTGTTAGTGTGTGCAGTTACGCTGTTGCATGTACTAGTGATTGTCAGTACGTGTTCTGAAACAAATCCTTATCACTATTCTACTATTGCTTCTGGTGTTATTAAAACCAGTTAGGTATTCTGGGATTTTTTTAAAGCTCTTTTTTTGGGAGGTTTTATTTCCAGTACAATTGTTCTCCTAGGACCAATCCTTCATCTCAAAAAAGTCTGAAAACCTCATTCCAGAAAATTTTGAATATGTGCACATCATTTTTCAAATCTTGCAACTCAGGTTTAATTTCAGGCAAAAAAATTTTACCTGCGAATAAACTTTGTGTCAAAAAAAAACCATTAACTTCTTCCACAACTTTGGACAAGCTATTATATTTGAACTATTTGTAAAGTCCATTTCTAGAGGAATTTATTTATACTGCATATTTTTACCCAAGATACAGCTCTTTATTATGACAAACTCGAAAAAGCATCCTATAAACTTTTTGTGTCACATTAATTTTAGAAACTGAAAATCTATACGTGTACGAGATGATATCAGAGAGTTCCTGGACTAAGTCTAAGTTTTCTTTGCTTGCCTAGGCCACTAATGGTTCCCATCTCCTTAAAAATAATCTCCCTGCGAATCAATACAGTACATTCAGCATTTGTTCCATGTCATAAAAGTGTCAAAAAAAATCTTTCCACCGAAGACGTCATGTACTTGTTTCTGATGTAGTAGTTGTCATACATTGATCTAAAATTTAGGTACATGACGAGATATTTCAGTACGTAATAATATTTAATTTAATATATTAAAACTATAACAGAATATGCAAATAATAGAAAAAATAAAAAGCGAAGGGTCAAGAACACTGCCTCTGTGCCACTCCATATTCGCTAACTGTTATTTCAGATTCTTTTAAGTATTAATAAACCATTTTAGAGCAGGTACTCATAGTATTGTTATAATTTTCCATTTTGGGAAAATTTGTATGCCTTGCAACTCTAATCTTTACTCTAAGCAGTAGATAAACCATGGAACGGCATGGGGGTTGTTTTCAAAGGCATTAAAAGAGCACCACTACATTTAGAAAGGGAAATGTAGAACCTAAAAGAAATTTGATACCTACACTAAAAATTAAGTACAGCGATGAAATACCTGCAAGAAATTATAAGTTTAAAAATAAGACACGTGAGGCAGTAATTAATGTCTCCAATGTGTGGTTATAAGGTATTGGTTGATGTTTAATAAAATATAACCTCTATAAACAAATATTTTTAAAGCTGATTCAAGGGCTCACGATGAACATTGAACAATTCCCCATGATGTTGATTTGGGAACAGTTTAAATATTTTTCTTAATTTTTCTTGGGTATTAAACCACTCAGAGGTTTTTAAATTGTCTTTATTTACGTTTCAATTCATGACCCAGGATCGTTTTCAAAATGATAAAAAAATTTTAAGGTAGACATTTATGACACAAATTGAAGGTGACTTTGATTTATGAAAATTTTAAAGTTTAGAAGAATGAGTACTTACAATTCTTCTAAACTTTAAAATTTTCACCTAATGTATTCAAATCAAAGATTAATAAATCAAAGTCACCTTCAATTTGTGTCATAAATGTCAACCTTAAAATTTTTTTATCATTTTGAAAACGATCCTGGGTCATGAATTGAAACGTAAATAAAGACAATTTAAAAAACTCTGAGTGGTTTAATACCCAAGAAAAATTAATAAAAATACAAAACAAACCATCACAAACATACAGGGAGTATTTACGTTCAAATATTTCCTGCAATTGACAGCAAACTGAAACGAAGTTGTATTTAACTGTTAATATAGTCGAAATCAGGAAAGAATGAATGCACGTCATCAACCGTATTCGTATGCATCAAGATTAATCAATTGACTGTTTAATAAAGATTTCAAGAAATATTCCCATTAGAAATCGAAAATAATATAATGAAAACAACAAAATACTGTTCCTAATCTATACGTATCATATACTCCACAACGTAAGTCGTTGCTAAGCTACTTTGTTCGAAACACGTGCTACTTGTATTCTTTCTTTCTCTTACATGTCAAATACGTCCATTGTATATGCGGAAGTATATCTTGGATTGAATCAGAAATTAATGACGTGCATTCATTCTTTCCTGATTTCGACTATAACGGCACCGATGATTTTCCATAACCTGTAGCGTTGTATTGTGCTTTTTAATAATTATTAAAATTAAAAATGCGCTTGTTAATTTGTGATTAATTGTGCAGTGTTGTAACTAAACATGTGATGATTCTATGACCGTGAATTAGTGTTCGTAGTGTTTAGAAAATAATAGCCTCTAAACAAACTGTCTTTAAATTGAAGTGGTGCTGGATCCAAGTTGGCCAAGTGTTACAATACTGGCTGTGTCTAACAATAACTGGCAGTTTTTTTGCAAAATTGGTAATAAAGCTAATAACCTTAGCAACATAGAATGACAGACTGTTGCAAGTCATATGAAAAGTGCCGGTTATTTGAGAAAATTAAAAGCAATGAATTCAAATGCAAAATTACAGTTTTTACAAATAGAAACGGAAGAGAATACTGTAAATGAAGGACAATAAGTTACTATCGATAATTCAGTAAACTTGAGTCCACATCTCTACTACTTCTAATAGTTCGAACAGCTACATTTTTGCTAATTTACAAAGTGTTTATGAAGCTGAATTGTTATGACATGGTATAAAATCTTATTCTTCTCTAAACAGTTGTTCAAACGTAGTTCTGCTATTTCAGAAAATGTTTCTTGATAGTAATATTACTTAAAAACATGACATTCTCTCCAAAAAAAAGCATCATACTTGAGTGTCTTTGCAATTGTGCCATATTTTGAAGAAATATTAACTGACTCCTTGATAGATTTTAATTATATTGCAATTTGTTTGGACGAGTTGTTAAATAAAGTTTCACAAAGAGGTTAAATGGATATTAATTAGATATTTTAATATTGACAAAAATCAAGTGGAATCTAGATATTTACTATCAGTATTCTTAGATAGAAGGCCAACTGCGGAAAATATTTTGAAGCATTTCTTAGATGGAATTCAAAATATCGCTTTCAAAAATAATTCAAATATCCATGGATGGTCCAAATGTTAATTGGAAATTTTATACGCTATTAAAGGAAGAAATTGTGCTCAAACCTGAAACAGCAATCTGTCGGATGAATACTGTGCTACAGGAACTGTATAATAAAAACAAGTTGAAAATGCAAGGCATTGTCGCAACGAACTTCCAAATGTAGACTTACTTTAAAACAATTTAAAGAAATTAAAATTATTATGTTGTAATAATTATAAGTATTCAGATAAAAAAAAATAAAAATTTATTGGGGGGGGGGGTCGGGTATCCGTGGTCAGATTTTGTGGGGGGTACCATATTTCGACTCAGCTATGTTAGGGGAGTCCAAATATGTATCGCACATTAATTTTGGACCTATTTGAAATTTTAATTTTCCCGACGGAATATCGCGGGGGCACGGCGTTCCCGTGGCCCGATTTCAACTGACATTAAAACTTAAGCTCAGGACACCGAGCTGAATCGATTGATGTTTCACACATTGATGTCCGACCATTAGAAAGGCCTCGGACGGACAGACGGACGACAAATCGATTTCATAAACGAACGAAGTTCGTTGATATAATAAATGTCGAAATTGTTGAGAAAGTAAAACTGCAATTTAAAACAAATAATTTATCGAGAATCGGATTTTTTAAAAAATTTGACAATCATGTACGTTTAGATGACCTTTATTATACTATAGTGGGACATGATGCTGAGACTGCTAATTTTTGGGGCATGGTAAAAATTATTTTAATTTTTGCACATGGCAATGCCCACAGTTGAAAGTGGCTTTTCCATTAACAAGCAACTGTTAATCAAAAACCACCATGAAAAATCGCTTATTGCTAAAAGGCGTAATTATGACCAATACTTTCATCTGGCAGAACACTTAACATGAATATTACTCAAAAATAGTAAAATACTCTAGACTGGTCCACAGTCGTTACAAAAGAGCAATGGACGAAACAAAAGGATGTAGCGAAAAAGGAAAATTAATTCTCAAGCTGAAAAAATAAAAATTTTGGTTAAGGTAAAGGAATTAGAAGAAAAACGAAAAAAGTTAGAAACTTCGGCAAGAGCATTTCAAGTTGAAGTTATTTCTGAAATACATGCCCTAAAACAAAAACTTTAATTATGAATTAGTTTTAATTGTTTTGGGATAGTAGGACAATTAGTATAAGAATGAACTTTAATTTCTACATGTTTGCAAGTACAGTTTCTTATATTTGCTTAAAAATAATATATACAGTGAAAATTTGTTTATTGCATAATTATAAAATATGAGTATGGAATTTGTATGAAATGGTCAGGGAAAACCTGGAAAAGTCAGAGAATTTTATTTTTATATATCACTCCGAATCCTGTTTACCTTATGTTTTATTGTTATCTTATTCTATGACATTTTTAGCAACTAGATTCCTATTTTTAAGCTGTTTTGGTTACACTAGGTCAATGCTCAATATATTTGATTATATTTAGAAAAATGTCAATGCCTGAGTATTTTTTATTTGTTTAAAAGAAACGGAGGATTCACAACCACCTCATATCTCTCTGCCAAATCAATGACTAACTAAGTCAAGACCCCTTTTGGTAATATATTTACGCTACAAACTTCTACAATTATTAGCATTGTCTGTTATGAATAACCAGTGTTTGTTCCCCCAACATTTTGTAGGATTATATGTTTAAACATATTGTCTGAGCAACTGCGATATTGTGATTCCTAGAAAACATTTTAGTTGTATGGAAAGCAGTGAAAAATAAACTTTATAAAGAAAAAACTATAAGTTTTATCAAATTGAGTAATATATAGGCATTCTTTTTCTGTTAACACTGCACTGTATAAATAAGCTTTAAAATGAAATGAAGCGATATAAATTAATTATATATATATATATATATATATATATATATATTGTTATGTATGTTGATATTTTATATGTAATGATGCTTAAATATACGAGTAAAATAATAGGTGCAACCTGTAATATGGTGTTAGTCTGTAATTGATTAAAATAAAACTCTCTCAATTCAATTATGCCACGGCTTTTTGAAACTCTTTCTCAGGGAAACTGTATCTAGTATTTTAACTCTGTAAGGAGAAGTAGGTTCTTTGTCCCCTTACAGGTATTGAAACACAAGCACCTAAAGCGTATACGATCAAAATCAAACTTAACCTCTAAGTCGTGCTTACGTATACCGATTAAACAAAGATTGATAAATCTGTTCTGCAATTATTTATTCTAGTTAACGTTTGAAATTTAATTTATTCAAAATTACTTAATATGAAGAGTAGATAATATTAACTTTTATACCTGTAACTCCGTTGAATGTGTCTGGTTGTACAGGATTGGAACAGGATACACAAAGTTGCCTCAAGCGCTTTCAGTGAGTACCTATTAAATAATATGTCTTAGTATAAAATACAATAATGTTTTTCCTCTAGTTTTAGGTTCTCTTATGGAACTACTTCAACCACTAATTGTTTTATTACTCTACAACTACGAACACCTTATACGTCACCAATTAACTGATCAGCTGCAACTCCTGAACCACAACAAAGGATGCCCCTATGGTGGTATATTTGAATTCCTTTTTTCTTTAACAAATTAATTTTCGTCATTTCACTTTCACTTTCCTTTTAATAGATTAAATGAAATGCATGCACTTTAACATGTATATTTAAATTTTTCAAAATTCTCAGTACAAGCTCTTAGCAAAACAATTTTATCAAAGTACAAAAATTTATGTGTAAACTCTTTCAAAAATTTTATAATCATTTTTTTCAAACAATTTTATCATTAATTCCTTTTAAAACAATTATCACCTAGACAACAACAAAAAACAAACTTATTTCTAGCCTACTAACTAATATAACATAAGGGGTGCATTCAACATATAAAACTTAATTCTACTTAACTACTATTTTAGAACAGTTTTGTTTTATTTTACATTTTATTTGACATTTCAAAAATTTTATGTTGATTTATATTTTAAATGTATTAAACATATCTTATTTTAGGAAACTCAAAATTATAATTGGCATACAGTATCCTGCAAAAATTACAAATGCTAAACTGAAGACAAAACCTAGACACATTCAACCGAAGATGCATTAGATACCCTTCGTATATGCAAACAAATAATAATGCTTTTTATAAACTTCAAACGCTGTACTTCTAGTACGTAATATCCTATTTATGCTTTCAACAAGTAACTATCCATCAATCTTTGTTAACCGTAGTGGTTTTAACTTTTAGTATAGCTTGATAAAATGGAAAATTTATGGTTTTATCCGTAGCACTAACGAACTACCTTTGTAGATCCTTTGATAAATGTCAAATGTCATATATATATATATATATATATATATATATATATATATATATATATAACATCCTAAATTTTTCTACATTCCTTTTCAGCAGTTTAAAGGTTTAAAGGTCTGGTAACACTTTACAGACACTGCAAACAGATCAGATTATGAAATAGAGTGCGTAAGTAAACGTGGAGGAATTATTACCACGTACAATGCTAGATAAGTACAGTCTTTATACGATTCAAAATATTCAGAATACGGACAGTGAAGTGCACGGTGCTATATGAAGATAATGTTGCCCCAAAAAAGCAAGATAAATCTGATAGCAAAGACTATATCGATTTGTCGAGTCATTACAATTGAGTTTTTTAAATTTGAAATGTGTCAAAAAGCACACAAATTAATGTAGACAAGTACTGAAAAATCTACGTACAGTCATTTGTCAAATTCAATCAAGCAGTTACAAACAAACGAATATGTTTCTTGTACATGCAAGAAAGCACACCTCTATTCAACATCAAAAATACACGAGCTGTGGAAGCATGGTTAGACAATATCTGCTCACCCAGAATATTTGTCAGAAGACACAAGCAACTTTCATTTATTTCCAAAATTATACAGTCATATATGTGGTCATCAGTTGTCTAATGATAATAAATTTTAAATTAAAACAGGAACTATGTAATAGTATTCTGAAAATTTCAATTTGCATTTTATCCATAAATAGCAAAAAATATAAAACAAAATCTATTTTTAATATAGTTTTCATAATAATGTTATTACCTTACTAATGGCATTGGAATATCTCTCTGTACACGATATACTCTAACCCATGGTGGTATCACAGATAAAATTTTTGCAATCAGATCTATAAGAACTGATGGTGGATAACTTTTGTATCTTCCAGTTTTCCATAATTCATATAATCCAGTACCTCGAATAACGAGTGTTGGATAAATTTTTAATCCATCTGGTCGAAAAGCGGGATTCTCAAATAATTCCTGAAAATATATAGCATATTATATCACTAAACTTAAAAATGGTTCTATAATAACAGCCACAAACACTATAGAAGAAAGCTTACAATAAACTGTTCCAAATCGCATTCCAAATCCACATTTGGCAAATTAGGCATCATGTGTGTTACAACTTTAAATCCAGCATTTTTTGCAAGTACCATTGTATCACAAACAGCTTTAACTGTGTGGCCACGATTTGTGTCTCTAGCTACATCTTCATAAGTTGATTGTAAACCTATAATGTTTAAACCAATAAAATTATGCACATGAAAATTCATTAAAATAAGTCACAGTTTATAAAATGTAGCTTGTATCAATAATACATAATTATGCATGTGTATTATTGCAATGCTGCTAAGTCAGTTGAATGTCTGTTGTATAGATAAGGAATTAATGGCAAAATTTTCATTAAAACATGTTACAAATAGTATTTGCGGTATAAGTATTTGGAGATAGTAAAATATCAATAATACAATTTGAATAACGTGCTTGAACAAACAATAAATATACCAAAAGTACAGCACTTCACTCTTACTTATTTCTAGTGAAGTTCGATATGTAGTAAATTCAAAAGACATATTAGTTTATGCACATCCTTATCGCATGTGTTAATTTAGTTATATATGCTTTGAATTCCATTATGTGCTTTCTATTGTCAGGACGCATTTTGATACGTTCCATTTCCCAGTTTAAATATTTTCTTCATTTTACACTCTATATCCAGTTTTAATAAATATTTGCTTTCACGTTTGGAAAATTGCTCAATTATACGAACCCCCTATGATACGTTATTATTCAATATTTATTATAGTTAAATGACCTACTTTAATTGTCGTTAGATAAAGCAGTTTTGTTATCTTTGAATGCTAGAAACATGCACAAAGTTGTGGCTATTCTATAATGGATATTCCGTTAAGTATTCTTTAGAAAATAATTTTATAATAGATTCGATAAACTGGCTATATATATTTCGAGTGTTGGTTGAAGTGAGTTCTTTTGTGATAAATATTATAAACCCAACCGAAAAGTTACAAAATCTTTATGGCGATTTCTTTAATAGAAATTTTAATATTTTCAGCCGAGATTTTAACTCACAATCTTAGGTTCTTTGAACCAATGCTTACTTGGCTTTAACACAGAAATCTCACATTGTCGTTACAACACATTTCGTGTGGTTGCCGTTTGTATGCAGATTAAGTTATGATAAGTACATCGCAGTTAGTAAAAACCCTTAACAGCCCAAGTAAAACTTAAAGTTTCTAACAAAAAAAAAACGAAGTAGCTACACCTATTAAAAGGACTCGAGTTATATCAGATAAAAATAAATTTATATTCCATAAAAACCTTGAGAAAGTTGATTGGAGCTTAGTTACAAACAACATAGACGTAAATAAAAACTTTAATAATTTTCGTACTTATGTAACAAACATTTTTAAAGAATCTTTTTCCCTTAGGATAGAACATCATTCTAAACAAAAAATTGCACCATGGTTTGGGTATAGTCTTAAAGACATGCGTGCTAAATTACAAGTCGCTTATGAAAGGTATAAGGAAAATCCCTCCATACAGAATAAAGGAAATTATAATAAGCTTAAAATCAAATATCGCAATGCAATTAAAGAAGCTAAAATAAGGTATAATTCTGTGTCTAGTAAATTCAGCAAAAAAATCGAGTAAATGCATGTGGAATATTATCAACTCAAAAACAAATAAGAATAAGGATGGTAATCAACGTCCTTCGATATTAAATCCAACAGACTTTAATAAGTATTTTATAAATGTGGCTGAAACCATTGTATCTGTCATAAATAATAATAGTACACAAACTCTTATGAATAACAGAACACAAGACTGGGGGCATTTTACCTTTAAACCAGTATCTTTTAATGAAGTACGTGAGATTATTAACTCCATGAAAACCAAGACCAGTCCAGATGCCTATGATATTAGTATAGCAGTAATAAAAAATTGTATAAATATCCTGATAGTTCCCCTCACTAAATTAATAAACTCATGCATTAATAATAATACTTTTCCGGACTGCCTTAAAATAGCTAAAGTTATTCCAGTACTAAAAAAGGAGGACCCAAATAGTCCATCGAATTACCGTCCCATATCCTTATTGCCAATATTTGGAAAAGTTATTGAAAAAATTCTTAGTGAACAAATGAAAATATATTTTGAAGCAAATAATTTATTTTCGCACGAATAGTTTGGATTTAGAACAAATAAATCCTCCACCTTAGCTATTCTGTCTCTAATCAAGGAAATCACTAATGGTTTCGAGAAGAGAGAATTCTGTCTGGCATCCTTTCTTGACTTAAGCAAGGCCTTCGATTGCATAGAGCATGACTTATTGTTGCATAAATTACGACTCTATAAGTTCGGTCAGGGAAGTTGTTTATTAATTGAATCATTTTTAAGTAATAGACAGCAATTTGTGACACATAAGGGTAACAACTCGGGATTAAGTAAAATAAAGTACGGGGTACCACAAGGATCTATACTAGGCCCGATACTGTTTTTAATATATGTGAATGACTTGTCCAAGAGTTTAGCTATAAGTAAACCAATCCTGTTCGCAGATGACACAACTTTGATATACTCATCGTCATCATTAATAGATCTAATTAATCTCAGAGACATCACATATTTTTCAGTCATCTCATGGTTTTTGTCTAATAAGATAAGTATAAACCATGAAAAATGTCAAGACATGATATTTACCTTAAAAAAGAACAAAAATGATTCCTACATAAATCCAGAATCTATCAAGTTTCTGGGGGTGCATTTTGCTCCCAACTTGAAGTGGGACAAATATGTCAATGAAATTGCCAGTAAGTTAAATAGAGCAATATATTGCATTCGCAACTTAAGAACAATGTCTCTAACAATATTATTATAATAGCATATTATGCACTATTCCAAAGTCACATTGCATATGCAATTTTAGCATGGGGTCACTCGCCACATGTAAAAAGGTTATTCTCACTTCAACGTAGGGTAATTAGAATTATATCTAATCTCAACTACAGAGAAGATTGTAAACCAAATTTTAAACAATTGGGAATTTTAACTCTGCCATCCATATACATATTAGAATGCCTACTATATGTTCATAAATACAGGATTCTAAAACAAAACTCATTGGTAACATATGCTCAATTACATTCACACAATACACGCAATAACAAAACACTCTGCACTCCTTTTACAAGACTTGAGGCCTTAAGGTACTCTGTTAACTACCACGCCATAAAACTTTATAATTGACTATCACCTACTGCCAAATTACTAACACAAAGAAATTTCAAAACCAAAATAAAACATTTCTTAATCAAACACTCATTCTACTCACTTGAAGAATATTTTAAATGTAACTTCAGCAATGCTTTAACTTAGAGCAATATTTATTAATTTAAATGGGTATGTACGCTGAAACATTAGATCTTTATAGGAATAGTATAAGTAGATAAGTATATAAGTCTATGTGTACGTTTAATGTCCACTAATATGTAAATGACGCATGCAAAATGTTAGCATTTCTAGCACTAAATTTAAACAATAAATAATAAACAATAAGCTTGATCCTACAATCTTATTAATTCTTTTAAATCAGGTGTTAGCCAAGGAGCATACTTTTTGGTAATTCGACGTCTAATATATGGAGCATGAATATCTAACAGTGGAATTTCAAGTGACAGAAGAAATACAATGAAATGTGGACAATTCTATATCCCACATATATAATTGATAAATTCTAGTTACATGAAAGAAAGCGGTTATGGAAATAGATAGATGAATACAAAAATTGGTTGAGAAATAAACACAAAACATTGGTATAAGACTCGCAAAAAAATGAACCAGACAGAATTTTTCAATCACAACATAATGATACATTTAATTGTTCATTATGTAAATACAATTTTAAATCAAAAAGAGGATACGAAAAACGTAAATCAAAGAAATATAAAGAATTCAAAATACTACAAGACTTATGATTCAAAAGAAAAACTAAAGACAAATAATTCACTTAATATTTCTAACAATCTTCCGAATGTTACAGGAATAATATCTATACAAGAGCGGTTAATAAAATTTAAATGCTCAAATCTTATTATAATAAAAAGAATTCCAAAATATGCAAGACCTCAATGTGCAGCTGTTCTCAGCAAAACAAAAAAACAAATTCAATTCTATGAATATGCTTGGAAAGCACTCCTTTTCGTTAGTTATAAAAAATTTTCCATTCCCATATGTAAATCCAATCACACCTCAATCTCAATTGACTATAGTCCAATTGACATCTAAACTAAATTAAAAGTAGTAAAAAATTCAATATACAGAAAAATTATCTCGAAAGCTTCAAACGATGATTTATCTTCTGCCATAAAAATCTTATCTTCTAATGATAAATTCGCATCATTCGACAAAACAACATTCGAGGAATTGAAATTCAAACATCCAAGAGGTTCACCTGCTTCAATTGATTTAAATAACATTTCTTATTCCCAAATAACATTTACTAAAACAGATGTCAAAAAATCAATAAAATCTTTTTAAGACTGGTTCCACAGGAGGGCTGGATGGTCTACGTCCATCACATTTATAGGATTTAATTTCACACTCTTCAGACAATGCATTTTTAAAGTGTTGAGATGCCCTTATTTTCCCTTTTTGAGCGTCTCAATATTGAGTGTAATTCCAAATATTGTTAAAACGTTGACTAATGGAATAAAATTCCTGGTCGACAATATGAATCGGTTTAACCAAGGTCTAATGCGATAGAGGCTAAGCTCAGGAAGAGTGACCGTGGGTAATAGCGGCTACAATAATAGAGATGGTATTTCTTAATAAAGTGCCAGGGAGTGTGAGCCAAATAGAACAATTCGCATTAATCTCTCTAGCCTAGCAATAAATCACAAAACACGTAATGGTATACTTAAGACCAATGAATTTAATTATTCATTTAGAATCATTAAATATGCCAACACTAACTCAAATAATTGCAAGCATTATCTAAAGTGCTCTACTATAACCAATAAATAAAGAAACTTGAGACAAGAACAGTTTGAATAGCTTGTAAATAGAAATTAAAACGGATATAAATTTTATCTTTATTACAGATTATTCCATGTTCACGATGGTACCATAGTTCATCATCATCATTAGGTCTTCAGTCCTAGAACTGGTTAGACGCGTACCATCATTGTTCCCTATTCTGAACTAACCTACAGATTTCCCTGAAATATGCACAGTTTGCATCTATTACTGTCTGATCTAGGTCTACATCTACCTCTTTTTTCCTATCTCTGCTTGTAATATATCACATACTATTCCCCAAAAATGCCTTAGAATGTATTCCGCCCCACTATTTCTCTTTTTCCCCAGATATCCTTGTTCCCCTACTATTTCTGTAACTTATTTGTTATTATCTTTATCTGTCCATGCTATCGTCCTCATACATCTGAAGCACATCATTTCAAAAGGCTGCTACCGTTTTTCTGTCTGCGTTTCAGACTTTCCCGTATTTCATAGGCATACTGTGCTGTGCTCCACACATATGCTTTCAACAATTTTCTTCTTATTCTATGTTTGTTGTCTTTCCTCATAGGCGATGTTCTTTCTTGTTAGATGCAGTTCGATCACTTTCTATTGTTTTACAGTTATATGCCCTATTTCTCCGACCTTCAATGGTTGTGAAGGGAGGTAAGCAGTCTGTGGCTGCCAAGTTCCCCCAACACTTAACCATTTGGCGATTTAATATATGTTCCAATTTATCTTTTCGCACAGTCAACATCAGTTGCAGGTATTTCGCAGCCATTAGGTTTTCCGTCTCATAACTGGTTGGACACGTACCTGCACTTATTTATATTCTGAGCTAGCCTACTTAGTTCCTGAAATTCTCACACAGCATGTGTATTCAGGTTAATCTTCTTTGGGAATTAAACCCTCATAGTTTTTAAAATCAACTTTATTTAAGTTTCGATCCATGACCTAGGATCGTTGTCAAAATAATAATAAAACTTCAAGTTTGACATTTATGACATAAATTGAAGGTGACTTTGATTTATTGATGTTTGAAATATTTGGTTTGAGTATACTAAGCAAAAATTTTTAAAGTTCAACAGAATGATTACCTTCAATTTGTGTTGCGACCTGGGATCGGCTTTCTTTAGATAGCCAATATGCTTAACGTGAAATCAGCTGATTAATTTTTATTGGTGAATTTCATATAAATTCAATAACTTGGAATTGGAAAACATTTTTAACATGTTTCTATTTATACAATTGAAAGGATGGTTATTAAAGAAGTGTGCGATTGCATTATTGAAAGGCTTAAGTAGTCGTTTTTTTTTAATATTTATTTTGAGGGAGAAAATTCATTATGATTTAAGTTACCTCTTTGGTAGATTTTAACATGGTTCTGAGGCGACTCTATGGCGAGTTTACACTTGTCAGATACCAATGTTGTTCTATGAAGATTGTATATGGATCTGAGGCGACCCTATGGCGGGTTTACACTTGTCAGATACCTATACTGTTCATCGGAGATTGTATATGGTTTTGAGGTAACCTTATTGTGGATTTATACTTGTCAGATACCAATGCTGTTTTACAGGGGTTGTTAATATGCTTATTTTTATGTAATTAGTTATTTTATGTATAAATAGAAATCATGTATGTAGGCTGTATTTCATGTTAATATTGCAAGGAAAACCCAGGAAAAACTTGCAATGCTACCTAGATATTGTGGGCATTTGATTTTCATTTGTTATTTCTTTTAGTAATGGAATCCATTGTTTACTGAAAGTCACGGATTCGTTTGCAACTCAGTTATTTTTATGTAGGGTTATATAAGCAGCTACTTTGATTTTGCGTTTTTGGTGGTTTTCTTCTTTTTCTTCTTTTCAGGGAGTATGTGTATTCAGCTAGTTCCCTTTCTATTGTTTTCTAATTTTATACCCTATTTTACCGAGATTCAGTGAAGGAGGTTAAGCAACCTGTGGCTACCAAGATCCCCCAACACTTAGACATTTACCGAAATAATGGTTTTCCAGTAAATCCTTTCACACACTTAACATTATTCGAGAATATTGCCCAACCAATTCTTGTAGTAACTTATAATAATCATCATGTTTAAGCACAGTTATCTTTTCGTCATTAGTTTATCCATCTTGGGATTGGTTGGATGCGTACCTCCATTGATTTCTATTCTGGGCTAGCCTACACATCTCCCTGAAACCTCTACAGCCTACATCTTTTACTATCTGTGTGCAGTAGTCTAATCTAGGTCTGCCTCTTCTTCTCTTTTTTCCTATCTCTGCTTCTAATATATTCCGCACTATTCCCTCATGCCGTAGTATGTGGCCTATCATCCTATCTCTCCTATTTTTTACCGTTTTCCACATATTTCTTTCTTCCCCTACCATTTTTAGTACCTCTTCGTTCTTAACTTTGTCTGTCCATGATATCTTCATCATACGCCTGTAACACCACATTTCAAAGTCTTTCTTGTCCGCTTCACCTACTGTCCAGGCTTCACAGCCGTACAGTGCTGTGCTCCACACATATGTTTTAAGCAATCTTTTCCTTGTTTCTATATTTGTGGTCTTTGAGCACAGTAGTTGCTTTTTCTTGTTAAATGTAGCACGCCCTTGTGCTAATCTTTGTTTTATATCTTTTGTGCTTTTCCCATCTTGCGTTATTTGGCTTCCTAGGTAGCAGAAATCCTTAACCTCTTGTAAGTTCGTGTTAAATACTTGTATTCTTGTTTTTGATTTATTTTCCCCACCTTTGCAAACTAGAACTTTAGTTTTAGTTTTGTTAATTTTCATACCATATCTCTCTGTTAGAACCGTTTCCATTTCATTAAGAGCAGCTTCTAACTCTTCCTTGCTAGACGCTAATACTGCTATATCTGCAAATCTAAGCATATCAATTTTTTGTCCCTGCATAGTAATTCCAAATGTCTTCCTGCATTTGACAGTATTCATTGCCTCTTCTATGTACAAGTTAAAAATCAATGGGGATAGGGCACATCCCTGTCTCACCCCTTTCCTAATGTTTACTTCTCTCGTTCCTGCTCTAATTCTATTACTGCTGTTTGCTCTTTGTATAAGCTATGTACTATTCGTCTATCCCTATAACTCATTCCAATCTTTTGAGTATTTCAAACATTTTTTCCAATTTACATTGTCGAATGCTTTTTCCAGATCTACAAACCCTATATACATGCTTTCCCCTTTTCTATTGTTTTCTCCATTATCACTCTCAGAGCTAAAATAGCCTCCCGTGTTCCCCTGTTTCGCCTAAACCCAAATTGGTCTTCTCCTAGTATTTCTTCAGCTTGTTTTTCCATTCGTCTTTGCACAATTCTAGTTAATATTTTTGACACGTGTGCTGTCAAACTTATTGTTCGAAAATTTTCACATCTATCCATGCCTTTCTTTTTTGGTA
This sequence comes from Platerodrilus igneus, assembly GCA_036346225.1. NCBI lineage: Eukaryota > Metazoa > Arthropoda > Insecta > Coleoptera > Lycidae > Platerodrilus > Platerodrilus igneus. The sequence continues at coordinate 2,858,646 of JARFIW010000500.1, read as the reverse complement.
TAGTTACTATGATGCTACGTTTGAAATCTTTGGGTATCTCGCCTGTCTCATACATATAGCTTACAAGTTGGAAGAGACGTTCTGTTACTGCTTGTCCAGCGGCTTTTAGAGTTTCTGCTTGCACCTTATCTGTACCGGCGCCTTACCATTTTCAGACTCTTTAATGCTAATTCAAACTCGTCTCAAGTATAGGATATCCCAAGTCATCATTTTCAATGTCTGATTTCTGTTCTAATGCAGTTAGTTCCTCTCCTGCATATAAATTCCTATATATTCTTGCCACCTACTCACTTTCTCTCGTTTTCTATAATGACGTTTCCTTGTCGTCCCTTATATTTTTGCTATACGGTTTTATATCCATAAAATTCATTCTAATTAATTTGTATGCCTCGTCTGTCTTTCCTATTTCCATCTTAGTTTGTACTTCTTTGCACTTTTCATCAATCCATTGTTCTTTAGCTTTCCTGCATTTTCGAATAGTTTCCCATTTTATGGCTTTGTATCTCTGTTTTCCTGTTTCGTCTGATTTATTTTTGTATTTTCGTCTTTCTTCTATTAAATTCACGATATCCTTTGTTATCCATGGTTTCTTATTTTCTTTTTGTGTATACCCCAAAATATCTCTGGCCGCCATGTCTAGGCTGGATTTAATGTTATTCCATTCTGTTTCTACTTCCTTAGTTTCAGATATTTTCCGATATCATTCAGCAATTCATTTGACTTTTTTCGAATCTTACTTGAATATCTTTATCTTTTAGTTTCTCTAAGTCCAAGTGCCTTTTTCCGTTCCTTTTTCAGATTTTTAAATTTAAGTGCGACCTTCATAATTACGATGTTGTGGTCAGTATCTATATCTGCGTCTGGGTAGCTTCTACAGTCTTTACTTGATTCCTAAACCGTTGTCTAACAAGAATGTAATCTATTTGATATCGTCCTATATCTCCTGGCATCTTCCACGTGTATCGTCTTCTAGCATGATGTTGAAATAATGTGTTTGTGATGATTAAATTGTTCTTGTCGCAAAATTCTACCAGCCTACTTCCCTGTCGTTTCGTGCCTAAACCAAATAAACCTACTACCGCTCCTTCCCTACCCTCACCTACCACAGCATTAAAATCCCCGTAATTATTAAATTTTCATGTCCTTTACGTATCTTAATATGTCTTCGATATCTTTGTAGATGGCTTCTACCTCTTCGTCACTGTAGCTAGAGGTGGGCATGTATACTTGTATTATTACTGTGTTTACCGGTTTAGATTCTAATCTAACCATGAGTACTCTTTCGTTCTTTTGTTAGTAATTTTCTACACAGTATCCTATCTTTTTCCGCATAACTATCCCCACACCCAAATTTCCGTCCTCTGCTCCTGTATGAATTACCCTGAAGTCTCCACTCCAAAATCCCCCGCCTCTGGCCACCGAACTTCGCTGATCCCTACTATGTCTAGTGATAACCTATTCATTTCGATTTTTAGGTTCTCTAGCTTACCTACTTGCTTCATACTTCTAACATTCCACGCTCCGACTTGCAGAATGTTCCCGACTCTTATTTTTAACTTTCCGATCGCATCCTCCAAAGCAGTCCCCTCCCGGAGATCCGAATGGGGGACTATTTTAACTCCAGAATCTTTTACCCCAGAGAATTCCATCATGTTTGTTACAATTTAAGTACGCTGTGTACTTGGGAGATAATGTGGTGGTTTCCCGTTGCCTTCCACATCGCGGTAGTGTGTCTTAGACTGCCATACCGACCCCTATGGTCTCTGCCAATCTAAGTACCGAAAGAGCCGCTGCCCTCTTTCGGGGACCTGTCTTAGTCTGGTTCCTCACTAACGACCCTACTACTTTGGTTGGACTTTGGTTGGCTCTTTAGCTCATTAGAACACGCAAGCCATTTCACCTGTTCTAGTAGTTTAGAACTTCGGCAAGGTGCAGGTCCATTCGAAATGGGGTACCATAGTTAACATGTACAAATTTTAAAATATTAAATCTGTTGGAAAAGTGAATTAAACAATTAATAATCACTGTTAAATACAAGATCTTCAATTACAAAAGATGTGTTTATAAATTGCATAGCAGTTTTCGCCGTACAAATAATTATACGTACTAATTTGATGTACCGGTTAATAAACATGATTCTAAATAAACTGCGATCGCAAACGTATGAACGATTATCCGTAATGTAAACCTCAATAAATCGCAGGTGTTCACAATCGTGACGAGACGCATGTGGCATTAGGAATAGAGTTGCTATCAATCTCCAGATTAGCTTTTCATGCATAAATACGAGGCTAATTAAACGACATGCAACCTGGGAATTAACAGGCGCAAGTATTAGGTCGTAATTGAACTACCATGTACTTGAAGTGTTTACTTCAGCTTTAGAAGGTACTTGAACTATTTACTTGAGTTTTAGAAGATACTTGAATCCTTAGTTGGTCGAAGAGTGAAATAGTGATAATATAACCGTCTGACTGGAGTTAAATCCCGTACCGCAAATTTTGATATAACACTAACTGAATCAAAAGTCTCTATATTTTAGAATAATATAAATCACACACAACAAATATTATCACAGTTAGTTGTTTCCAGGTCGACAGCTGCTATCAAAAAGCACGAATACCATCCAAACATTTATACAATAACAACTCATTAAGCAGGCGCTAATAGAATCTACAAGAATACCCATATTATAGGCAACTATAACCACACATACAACACAACAGAATTGCATAAAATCAGACAAATCAATAAAGGTTAGATTTGGGGAATAGAAACGTTAAGTGTTTCTAAACAATTTCCTTTACTACTTCATTTTCTTTCTCAATATTGCCTTTCTCCATCATTACTAAGTTTTGGCTCAAATATTATACTATCAGAAAGACTATCTCAACAAAGAAATCCTCTGGCACTTTTCTATCTAGCTATAGACACGCTTACTAAAGATATAGATTGTGAATTCAATTGCTGGTACTTAGATGACGGTTGTATTGGTGGTAATACTGAATCTGTTCTTACTAACTTTAACACGATCATTAAAATTTCTTCTCCCCTAGGCTTAGAAATCAATTATAACAAACGTGAATTATAATTTTTAAAAACTCCTAAAGATCACATCATGTCATGATTTCAATTTCTCGCACCCAATATCCGTATTTCTCTTAAAAACGAATGGAATCTACTAGAAGTTCCACTTTGTACTGAAGCATTAGCAAATTACCTTCAAAAAAAGATAAATATGCTTTCACTAATGTCAAATTTTCTGAAAATTTACCTAAAATTCGCACACCCTACATCTTTCACTATTTGCGTGTAATAGTCGAATCTAGGTCTAAGTCTTCCTCTACCTCTCTTTTTCCTATCTCTGCTTGTAATATATCCCAAACTATTTCTCAATGACTTAGAACGTGTCCTATGTTTCTATTTCTCCTATTTTGTTTCTAGAACCTCTTTTGTTCTTAATTTTGTCTGTGCATGCTATTATCATCATACATCTGAAGCACCACATTTCAAAAGCTGTCTACTTCTCCTCCTGTCCCTATTACATATCTGTACTGTGCTGATATCCTTTCAATAATCCTTTCCTTGTTTCTATGTTTATTGTCTTCGAAACATAGCCACTGCTCTTTCTTGTTAGATGTAGATACAGAACAGCTTCCTTCTATTGTTTTCTAAATATATACCCTATTGCTACAATTGGTACGATAAGGGATTAAGCAACCTAACGGCTAACAAGATCCCAAAACATACACTTACCAAATATTGTTGTTATTATTACTATTATTAATTTTTACGCCTTTATTGATAATAATTAGGTGTTGAATCTGTTTCCAACCCCCATGAATATTTCATTCGACAATGGTCGGAAGTGAAATTAAACATTTGTGTTTTTTAGTGGTGTCCCCAATAGACCTAGACCACTGCCATAACATTTTGTAGCTATTTATGTTTGTTGTTATAATTATTATTGTTGTTATTATTCATTAATAGTTTTTCCAATTTATCCTTTCGCACAATCAATATTTGTTGAGAATATGGCAAAACCAACACTTGTAGTTGTTTACAATAATCATCAGCTTTTGAATCCAATTCTTTGTATAATAATTGCATATAAATGTTTTTCGTTCAATTTTAATACGTTATGTATCATTTTAAGGTGCGTTAAATTCCTTAACTTTTGTACTTTGCTTTATTATTAGTTTAAGCTTAAATTAAATGCCTTTTTCTAAACATGGAAATCGAACATTGACTAAATGTTGTTTACATAAAGGAAAGTGCAAATATCAAATTTTTGTAATTACTTTAAAATAAACTTGAAGTGTTTGTGTATCTTTTGAATACAAATAATTCATTTACTATTACCTTAGATTTAGTTACTTTACCTCAAAATCACAAATTCTTTGTAACGTGTACAATTCATTTCAAAGCTCTCCAAAGTAGATATCCATGTTTAAGAATTATATTTCTCTTACAATCAATTTTCAAGAACATTTATAATTCATGTCACCAAACTGTTTGCAAGGTATTAAAAATCTCATTCACTATAATTTTTTTTACTTCAACAACTTTTTTTTATCACTTAATGACAAACATCACTATTCATCTAAGAGATAACAAATATTTAAAATCCTTACATACCAATTTCTAATCTTGTGCAGCCATAATTTAACATGTCCTTCAAATGACGCTCCAGACAATAATCTGGTCGCGTTTCGATTGTTATACCAATACATTTTGTGTTTGATCTCTCTGAGTAATAAATAGCTTCTTTGAGATTATTACTTCGATTTCCAGAAAGTGCATCATGTAAATTTAAAACAAAAGTTTCTCTATAGTCTTCTGGCAATGACATAAATGTACCACCCATTATAATAAATTCCACTTTATCCACATTATGGCCAAGTTGTTTTAACTGTAACAAAAATAAAAAAATACAGTTATTTATACAAGGATACCAAAAGTCACTCTTCACTTTCAACTGATATTATAATTTTAATTTCGCTACGGAGTTTACAAATAATCATCTTCTTCTTTCATAAAAGAATTAATCAATAAAATACGTATAGAGTTTTTGATATTTAATTGGTCACTGCTAGTTTGAACATTTGTGTTGGTTGTTCATTAAACATTGTTGATTTATGTTAAAAGTTTTGAAACAAAAACAAATTTTTGGGATTAACAGCTCGGCACAGACAGCTATTTCATAATTCAAGAATAAAACAAGTTGAAAATGCAAGGCATTGTCGCAACGAACTTCCAAATGTAGACTTACTTTAAAACAATTTAAAGAAATTAGAATTATTATGTTGTAATAATTATAAGTATTCAGATAAAATAAAAATTAATTCCGGGGTCGGGTATCCGTGGTCAGATTTTCTGGGGGTACCATATTTCGACTCAGCTATGTTAGGGAGTCCAAATATGTATCGCACATTAATTTTGGACCTATTTGAAATTTTAATTATCCCGACGGAATATCGCGGGGGCACGGCGTCCCCGTGGCCCGATTTCAACTGACATCAAAACTTAAGCTCAGGACACCGAGCTGAATCGATTGATGTATCACACATTGATGTCCGACCATTAGAAAGGCCTCGGACGGACAGACGGACAGACAGACGGACGACAAATCGATTTCATAAACGAACGAAGTTCGTTGATAATATTTTCAGCACTTCCACAAACAGAAGCAATCTACAATTTAAGTAAATCGAATTGAATACTTAATTAATTTAAAATGCCCATAGACCAAGTAATCCAGGGGTGTCCAAGTAAGCTAGGTAGTCATGTTATAATACCGTTACAGCAAATCCATTCACTATTGTAGGTAATATTTAAATAATCCACAACAATCTTAGAGAAATGCGGTGCCTACTATCACGTAAAAATCACATTTCTGGACAATCTTAGATGTGTACTTCTTCATCCAAAAACTCATATAAAATATTATCAAAAAAAAATTAAATAAGATGCTCCTGTAAACTACGAAGAAAAAAAATCACCACATATATCATCGATCACTCCATGCTGTACATTTAAAAAGATGTATGTTATTGGTGCATGTATTGGCAGCATTAGAATTTTCAAATGTATAAACGTAAGTATTTTTGAAATTTACAATACAGTTTCTGATAAAACCAGATGCGTAACAAAAATTGTTTAGGTATTCAGAACCACATACGCATTTTGTGATTAATCAATTACAAAAACTGTGCATTTAACAAAATCTTATGATTAGTAAGTCTTTCACATGCAAGCAATGTTATAGGCATAATTATTGTTATCATAAAGTTCTCCATACGCTTTTAGAAAAAATATTGAAACCCTTTGGCAATCTTCTAATACTAGTAGAGAGAGATTGATACAGGGTTTAAAATTTGGCCTTTCAAATCAACTATATACTCATCTGATTACGTTAATTAGCTGTGATACCAATGTTCGTGTTTTCCTCAATCACCTTTCAATAGCAGCAAAGATTTTCCATTTCGGAAATCTTCGATTAAAATATTTTTCAAAATATATACAACTGTTTCTAGAGAATTTTGTAAACATTGTTGCACCTTTTTGGTTTTAAATTTTATTTTAATATTAAATTTTAGGAGATTTTTAAACCCAGCATGGGGAAGCTTCTTTTCCCATCCTTAATTTAAATTTCTACATGTAAGTTCTACTACTATAGTTCCCACGAATTCCAGGCCATTAACCCATGAGTTATGGTATGTAAACATAGATTTGTTGTGGTTAGTGCAGTTGACCGTAGGAACGTGAAATGGTGGACGACTATATTGGGTGAGAACAATGCACCTTAAAAGAAGGGACTTTACTATCGGCATTCAACGAGATCGAACGTGTATGCAGTTAAGTTCAGTGAAGTGATTCCTTTTGATTCCTGTATACCCTCTACCTCTACCTACAAAATATCGTGCTTCGCTAACACAGAGGTACTTCATTTCGTCAACTGTAAAATTTGGAAATCCTAACCATTGACCCGGACCTGAGATGTCGGAGGCAGACTTAATCTTAAGTAAAAAAACCAGTAAGCTCCTCGCTTGTTTTTGTTAGCTTTTGGGGTTCACTTGTGACGGCAATCCATGCAACCGAATTTGTAGACGTAAAACTTTATGTCCAAGGTCATGCATGATTTGGTGATGGGAAGAAGTTGAAATTATACCGTAAGTGGTAGGTTTACAACAATTTCACCATAAATAAAAAGCATGTCTATTAGTTCATCAAAACAACACTACATTTGTTGTCATAATAGTATTAACTTTTAAGATAAATTTACTTTTTGAACAAACAATAGCTTTGACATTTGCAAAAATAAACTGTAGGTATCTTTCAGGTTGTAGCTATGTTTATAGCAAATTTGTATACATTTAAATTCTGCTAATGACAAACTATGATAGTTCGACAAATTGATAGAGGACTGTAATTGTGTTGTTGTTGCTTCTTTTGTACCATGATGATATGAAGTATTCGAGCAAACAAAATGTTTATCAACACTCAGAAAGTTAGCTTTAAAAATTATGACCCGAACAATCACGACAATTTCACTCTCTTTCTAATCACTTCATATTGCTTTATTACATTATTTCTACGAATAAAAGTTCAAGCATAATTTGTTTTTTGTCTAATGAGAGCCAACTATCCACCCAGTGCAACTACGTTTAAGGGTGTAAAAATACAGGAAAAAACAAATTTCTGCATGCAAATTCCCATCATGCATTAACCCCTTGAAGGCGAATGCATATTTATGAAGTCCTCAACTCAATAAAAAGACCAAATAAAAACAAAAAATAAGTAGCCTACTATGCAAGAAGCCTTTGAAATGTGACGCTACAGACATATGATAAAGTTATCATGGACAGGCAAAGTGAAGAACAAAAAGATTCTATAAATGTTAAGAGAAAAATGAAATATGTGTAAAGCAGTAAAAAATAGAAGAGATAGGATGATAGGACACATACTAAAGCATGAGGGAATAGTTCATGATATATTAAAAGCAGAGATAGGAAAAAGAAAGGTAGAGGAAGACCTAGGTTAGACTATTGCACACAGATAGTGAAAGACATAGGCTGTGGCAATTTCAGAGTAGAAATTACTGAAGGTACGCTTTCAACCAATTCCAAGACGAAAAACCTAATGATGAAAAAAGTAATTGTACTTAAACTTGATGATTATTGTAAACACCTAGTGTTGGTTTCGCAATATTCTTGACAAATGTTGATTATGCAAAAAGGATTAAATGGAAAACTATTAATGAATAATAATAATAATAATAATAATAACAACAAAGATAAATAGCCACAAAATGCTATGGATGTGGGAAAAACAAACATTTCAAATTCACTTCCAACGATTGTCGAATGAAATATTCATGGAGGTTGGATCCAGTTTCAGCGCCTAATAATTATTAATAAAGACATGAAAATTAATAATAGTAATAATAACAACAATATTCGGCAAATGTCTAAGTGTTGAGGATCTTAATAGCCATCATGTTGTTTAACACCCCTTGCTGCCACTGAATATCGGTGAAATACGACACATTTAGAAAACAATAGTAAGGGAGCCGTGATGTATCCAACAAGAAAGAGCAATGGCTATCTTCGAAGACAATAAACATAGAAACAAGAAAAAAATTGTTGAAATCATATGTGTGGAGCACAGCACTGTACGGCTATATAATGGCGACAGTCGGAGAAGCAGACAGGAAATAGATAGAAGTCTTTGGAATATAGTGCTCCAGATGTATGATGACGATAGAATAGACAGACAAAGTTAAGAACAAACAGGTTCTAGAAATAGTATGGGAAGCGAGATATCTGTGGAAAACAAAGAAAAAATAGGAGAAATAGAAGGATAGAATAGTTCTAGGACTGCAGACCTAACGATGATGATGGGACACGTTTTACGACATAAGGGAACGGTGGAAGATATATTAGAAGCAGAGAAAAAAAACGAAAAGTAGAGGTAGACTTAGATTAAACTATTACACACAGATAGTGAAAGATGTAGGTTGTGGGATTTCCAGGGTTATATATAGGTTAGCTCAGAATGGGAAACAATGGAGGCTCCCTGCAAATGTAAATATTATTTATCAAACAAATACCAATAATCATATAACAAAATTTACCATTTTCATTTCTTTCAGATACAATCTACCAGCTATATAAATACAACTGATTAAAACATGATCTTTACAACATCGTAATAAGAAAAATATTCTCAAAAATGTTTGATATTAAAAATAAATGTTACAATACATCAACATAAGAATTACCTGTTCCACTCGATGTCTAACTTGTAGGTACGGATCATATCGGGCCCTTATAGCTCTCATTGAAGTTGGCTCATATCCTGTGTAACTTTGGGTTGAATATTCAAAATCAGAATCAGGTCCGCCAGGACAATAAACACATATATTTCCAGTCCAATTAATATGTGGACATCTATGAGGCTTACACATCACAGCCACTATAGCTATCTAAAATAATAAAAAATATTAAATACACAAAAAAGATTGGTGGTATTGGCACTAGTTCTATCAAAATTTGTTATAACTAAATATTTTTGATTATGAGATATAATGTAACTGTTTATAATCAAATGATAAATCAATAAGTAAAATTTATAATAAGCACTGAATTCACATGGTTTCTACCATTGCTTATCCAAGTCAATAAAATCAATTATTGTAACACATGATGTGTCCAAACCAGCAAATTTTGCAACCAGTAGAACATACTAAAACAAAGTAGATCCTGAAGAACCATGAACCTATCAACAATATATTCTACAAGAAAAGTCAAATCATAAAAGCACTCTTTAATTTTTAGTAACATTCAGGCCAAACAATTTGTAACACAGGGCTCACAGCAAAATTTCTTTTTAAAATAGCGACTTTGGTCGCTATTCCCAATATGAAAAAGTGACCAAATAGTGACCATTTGACTCAAAAGTGTGGTTGTTAATGATATAACGATTGCCGAACTGAAGTAAATAAGCAAATAAAGTAAAAAAAACATTTCTTGTTTAAAAAATTACATAAAACTACATAGTTAAAAAAAAGAATATTACAGTAGTGCAATAGCAACAAATACTTTTTATTGTAAACTTTTGAACCATCATTGAATCACTTTTTAAGTTTTTTTGTTACATAGTTATCCATTGTATTCAACTCTCTTTAACATTTTAAAATGTTAGTTTGTAGGTTAATAATTTTTTATACACTTGTTCCTATGTAGAGGTAATTTTGGTTGCACTATCTAATAATATTTGTGCAACAGTTACTTCAGCAAAATTTTTTGCTTTATTGCATATTTTAGTTTGTCTGTTGCATCTCGGACTAACTGTGTCGATAATTTGTGAGTTTCTTTCTTTTGAGCACTCATATCACATAATTCTTTAGCCATATTAGCAACCATAGTTTTATTTCCTTGCACCTTCCCTTGTCGTTCTTTAAGTAATTCAGCTTCTTGTTCAGATTTGGCACGGTTTTCTTCTTCTTCTTCTTCTCTTTTCTTTGCCTTTTTTTGTTCTAAATAGTTATACACTTTGTACGCTACCCTATTCATGTTCATCAATTCTTTTTTAATCAACATAAGTTGAGGTTTATTATCATAGAATAATCTCAAATTGTTTTTGATATGCATAAGAGATGTCAGAGTTGAAACGTCCATTGCAGTTTTGTATTGTGTTAATATTCTTTTTAACAGAGAAAAATTTCTGTCAACCTCTGCATTACCATGTGCTAATATTAGAAAAGCTTTTATTACTTTCCACAGTTCCTTGTGTGTTTTTGTCCCATTCGAATCAACATGTTCTAGTAGTGTAGTTCACATTGTATCAATTCTTGTTCTATCAAAATTTACTTCTTTATTTATAATGTCTGCTTTTAAATTTTTGTATTCCAAAATAACTGTATCATAATCTACATCAAAAGGCAAAATTTTCAGGCATTTAGAAAAATATTTCTCCTTTTCCAGACTAACTTTTTTGGACAAAGGATCTTTAATATTCAAAAAAGTTAAATACTTGAAAATTGTTTTAAAATGTGGAATTTTTTCATAGATATGTTTAATTGAAGCAATATAAAAATTCTTTACTTTATTTAAAACTTCTAATTTTTCGGATACTTCTTTACTATTCAGTAAGCTTAAACATTCTTGACCAGGATTTATCTCGTCCAAAATCAAAATGTTTTTATTTTCACACATTTCTTTGAGATTCCTATTTTTATAATTAGCAAGCACATCATCTATACATTCCCTGGACAATAAATCAAAAACAAGGAAGTTTTTCATACAGAACATGAACCAAAAGTTCATTTTTTTGAAAAAATAATATAAACTTTGTAAATATTTTGGCCACACTATTCACGAATAATAGCTGTGCTTTTGATGTGGGGATAGATATAAAGCTTTTTACTATTTTATAATGTTTATTTTTGTTCAAGTCTTTTAGACCATTTTTTTGTATGTATACTAGACAGTAATTTAAAATACAGTGCCACTGCTCAAGAACTCTTTCAATTGCAAGCTGTAAAGTAAGCCATCTAGATGGTGCATGTTTAATAAATCTATGTTTAGGAACACACAGCAATTTTTGAATAACTTCATAATCTTTCACTCTTGTAGGCCAACCATGAAATAAGTAATACGATATTATTAAATTCGAGGTTTCTAATCCGAAACATTTTAGTCCGCTCAAGAACGAATTATGCACAATATGTATGTTACAAGATCCTAAATCTATTAAAGACTTGCTTCTTATTTCTTTAATCTTTTTGTTTATTATCCACCACACCTTTTTATTGACATTAGGACCAAGCATTATACAGTTTGTTAGCAACAACCCATTATCATTAATGGCCTTTAATATATGAATCAATAATTCTTCTTAATCTTTTTTGGGAATTAAACCACTCATAGTTTTTAAAATAAAGTTGATTTTAAAAACTATGAGTGGTTTAATTCCCAAAAAAGATTAAGAAGAATGCTTAACAAACCACAACAAACATACAGGGAATATTTATGAATCGATAATGTCTCTCCATAACCATGGCCCAAAAAATAAGTTTCTAAGCATAGATTAACCACTTTCGATAACTTATATGAAAAAAATCTAACACTTATGTGCAATTGATTTAAACTCTCTGAGTTGGTAGTTTCGTCATATAGAATTGTGTAAAAACTATTGTCTATATCTTTAAGTATATCTTTTTTGCAGTATGGGCCTAATGTGTGTTTAATAATGTACCTTATTTTTGAAGACGATAACGAAAAATTGGCAGGTATGACACCATCACCAGCTATAATACTTTTCAAAAACGAAGCTAAACCTCTACACGACTCAACACTCCAGTTTGCACCAACTATTTGAAGATACAATTGCAATTCTAGCTTAGTTGCTCTGTCTCTTGTCGAAATAAGTTGAAATGATGATGCTTTTAGAGTTTTTAATTCACCCTGTGATCCGATCAATCCTAAATTAAAAATGAGCTCCTAAGATTAAAAGAACTACATTAAGTCAACAAACCTACAGGGTGTTCTTCAATGTTGTCTACTTCTACCTTCAATAACTGGATTTGCAACTGCATTGGGTACAACTTTTAATTCACCAACTGCAAATGCTGATATCCCTTGGCATGGTGATTTAATTTAATAAATCCATATGAAATACTAAATGTTTTATTACACACTAGGCAAAACGCTTTCGTGTCATCATATTTCTTAGCCCACTTAGAAATGGTGAGACCATTAATATCCTTTTTATTTAACCACTCGTTTACAAACTTACATTTTCCCATTTTAAACTCACTGTGCCTATGCAACGCAATGTTAATAAAATAAACGAAACACACAATAAACATTTTAACTTCAGATTTAATTTACCATAATTAAACAAACCGTTTTTAAATGAGATTTGACCAACTAAAATAATGCGTATCACAGCAGTCATATCTTTATAATGCATGTGCGTTTAACAAACAGATACTGAGATACTACTCCTCTCATAAATGAGCACGAAGTTTAAATAAAAAATTCTTATATTTTGAATTGTTAAACTTTTGTTTATTGAATCTGTTCATTAAACATGCTATATTAAAGTTTCATATAACATTAGCAAAGAAGGGAGAATATCTGGCAATAACGCTGTTTCTTCACTTATGCATCGTCTTGTTGGTGCCGGCGGCAACATTTGTTATGCATATTTAGACTATACAATTACGTTACGGTCATTTAATTTCCAATTAAATTATTTGTCATTCTTATAAAGGGATCGTTTATTTTCTTTTTCTGGCAAAAATGATAATTTATTTTTTGTGGAATAAAAAATTATGTTGTATTTCTGGCCAGAGTGGGAAACAGTTGAAAAAAGCGACTTTAGTGAGCAAAATTTATAATTAGCGAGTTTTAGCGAGTTCACAATGTTTTAGTAAACTAGTCGCTAAAAAGCGACTATTTGTGGGGTCTGGATTTTAATTACAGGGCAAAGAAAAAATGTTCAAATTAAATTAAATGCAAAACATTTTTCTTTAGGAATGCAGATTTTCATTTTAATTAACTAAAATTTTAAATCACCACAGAAATTCATATCAGTTTAAACATACATAAGGACCATTGAACAATAAAATGAAATTACTTTACTATAATTATATAGGATAACGGGGGATTGCACGTCCATTGGCGTATGTGTGTGTTTAATTATGTCAAATGATCGTCTTCTTACATGAAATGAAATACAAATAAAAATATTTTAGATACCAGTTGTTCAAAAGAATTTTGAATCTTTTGGCTGCACCAAATTTTATTGTAATATCCGATTTAAGGAGTTTTTGAATCCAGAAAGTGAAAGTTTTTTTCTCATTCTTAAATGAAGTTTATGAATATAGTTGGACATGAACCCGAGAACAATAGACCCCATGACTTATGGCATGTATTCTGCATAAGCCGTATTTCCCAAATGTGTATATGGTTAGATGGTCATTCGTTAGAAGTGTGGAATGAAGGGGATAATAACAGGTTCATGGAATGACACATTTTAAAGCAAGGGACTTGACTATCGGCTATCGAAAAGATCGAACGTGTGTGCACATTAGTTTGGTACAGTAATTCCATTCATATGCTCGTATCTTTTCGTCTTACCTAAAAAACTATCCCGTGTACCACCACAGTATAGGTGCAATCACTTCGTCTTTAGAAATTGTCCACGCATAGAAGAAACTACCTGCATGAGACCCAGACTTTAAGACAAGCAAGGCGGCATTTGGTTCCGGCAAAAAACCAGATAAGCCATGGCTTACTGTTATTTTGGCTTTATCCATATGGTAACACTTGCAACCGAATTTGGGAACGTAACAATTGGTGCCCAAATCGAGGCGTCAACTGTTACATTTTCAGGTCAGGGTTCTTTCACATGTGGTCAAATTCTAAAAGCGAAATGAGTGTGCCTATACTGCGGCAAAACACGAGATAGTTTTTATGTACGAGGGAAAGGTACAAGGACATAGAAGGGATCACTTTGTCAAACTAACGCATACACACGTTCGATCTCTTCGATAGCCGAAAGTCAAGTCCGTTGCTTTAAAATGCGTCACTCCCAGGAGCCTGTTATTATCCCCTCTATTCCATGCATCTAATGGCTGACCATCTAACCACATCAACATTCCTTTAACCTGGGAAATGCGGGTTTATGCAGAATACATATCCATAAAACATGGGAGTTATTCACCTCGGGTTCGTGTGAAACTGTATTCATAAACTTCACATGCAATAACCAAATTAACATAATTTTAACTCGTGATCCAAATTGGTATTAAACACCCATTTTGTTTTTAGAGATTTCCTTCCTTTTAGAAGTTCAGTCAACTCCAAGGTGTTATTCAAATAAAGGGATTGCATTTTATCCATCATTGCTTATTGCCAACAATTGGCCTTTGTAGAAAACAACGCCTTTTCAACCGATGAGAGTTCATCAATATCTTCAATGTGCACTGAATACAAAATATAATCATCATATTTTGCGGACTTTTGCCCAAAGTTTGTTCATGGAATTTATTTTTCTACTGGAACAATATTCCCTAAACGATCTGCATCTAGCATAAAATAATCATCATCAGAGTTTCTAGAATTGTCAATTGGTATAATTACTTCTGCATTTTGAACTTCCCTAACACCACTAGCCATCAGATGTGTATTTATTTTCCATAAAACATCTCAACTTAACATTTTTATTTAAGAATATCACCATAACGCAACCTACAAATATTCTCAGATTGCTTAGATTGACTTTAATGCCATACCAACTTTCTTCCGAGGTCTTTGTCTCTAATGTTGCATTTGCAAAATGATTTAAAACTAACACTGACATATTAACTACTTCACCACAATATTCTTTCTCCAGATTTGCATCAAAAAGTATACACCTTACTTTTCCAATGATTTTTCTGTAAAAGCATTTGCTACTCTGTTTTGCTTGAGTGCGTACATATTTGATTTTTGATGTTTAATGCTGCATTTACTTAACATTGTTTCAAATGCAGCATTTACATATTGTAGCACCAATTGGTCCACCTCTGATCAGAATAATTACATTAGAGCGTAAAGGAAGGATTTGACACAAACGATGATTGTTGGGCCATTCGGCACCACGTCTTGTAGATGGACTTGATTGACATGTGTTGAAATATTGTGATGCAACAAAAAAAGAAATAAATAAATAAAAATTAGTTAACTAAATGTCACCATGACGTAACTCACAATTAACGGTCTGGTATGTTGGTAGCGATTCGTTGTTTAAGTCTAACCATAACATATAGCTTAATAAACGTCTCCATGACATAACTCACAATTAGTTAGCGGTCTGGCATGTTGGCAGCGATTCGCTGCTTTTCCTTTTTTTGGAGGGAATAGCCAGATAATATTTCATTTCCTTATAAATGGGAATCATGTAAACATGTTGGAGTTCTTTAACAACCATCAGATTGCTAATATCTTGGTAGAGTCAGGTAGATAGGAAAAAGGATAGAAGAGTATAGGAAGACCTAGACCAAGCTATATTAGTCAAATTATTAGAAATTTAGGTTGTGAAGGGTATGTAGAACTTTTTAGATTAGCACAGAATAGAAAAGAAGTCAGAGCTGCGTCAAACTGACCTTAAGTAAGGTCAAAAACAAAATGATGATGAACCATAATATGCTATAATAGTTACTATGCATTACTATATATAGAGTGTAGCAGGCAAGTAACAAATTAGAAGATGTCAAGTTATGTCAGAATAAAAATGTAATTTATTGATAAAAAAAAAAATAAATTGAGCAGTTCTGTTTAAGTGTGATAAACAAGAGATCAAAGAACTTTATTAACAACAGGTACAAGGGTTTTGCATTTAAGAGTTATTTAAATTACAATAGGAAATCTCGAGGATGTTATCTGCATAATTTCTGGTGTGTTCTCTAATTAGCTAGTACAATTGAAATGTATATAAATTGTCGTCATGAATATTGGAAGTCAGTTCTGAATGAAGTTTTGAAAGATGTGATATAAATTATTGTTGATATAAATTGTTTTGTGATATAAATTACTGTAATGATCGATTAAATTAATAATTAGTTAATTATAGTGCTTCAATTAAGAAGATAGCATCGTAGTTTTAGAAGTTAATATTTGTATTGTTAACGATTCGTTAAAGTAAATTATTGTAAGCTTTTAGAAATTTCATTGTAGATACAAGTTGTCGAAAAGGCTTGTATAATCGGTTTGATAATAAAGAACTGTTGTTTGTGCAAATAAAGTAATCATTATAGTATTCCGAGCCACTGTCTGTCCGATTACCCTTTAATTTTTTATTCAACTCCCATTCCACCATATTTCTAAATTCAATAAAACAAAACAATGTTTCAGATTTCTCCTTTAAAAAATAAAAAAATCTTTAGTGAATAATCATCAGTAAAGATCAAAATATATCTTCGCTCATCAATAGACTTCGTTTCCATCTGTCCACACATCAGAATGTATGAATTCTAATAAGCCATTTGTTTGATTCTTACTCCTGTAAAATGCTTTCTTGTCTGCTTTCCTTCTTTACAAACAATGCAATTTTTAATTTCAACTTCATCATGTTTCCCAAAATCAAATCCACTTACAAGACCATTTTCCATTTTACTCAAGTCACTCATATTGATGTGACTCAATATCCTGTGCCAAGCCATAGCACTCACATTAGTTCTAGTGGTTAATACCATATATTTTACTTTGTCTACCTTAATTTGATAGACTCCATCAACTGCCTTTACTTGCACAAGACGTTCACCTATATTATTGTAAATTTCACATACATCTTCATTAAATATGACTTCTGTCACACAGTTGATTATAGTATTTCATACTATATTTGTAAACATGCTATAGTTAGTTACAACTTCTATGATCCATCTTGTATATGTTGTATTTGGCAGCACTTAAGATATTTAGACATGACAACTGTGTGTCATAAAATAAGCTGTCAATTTTTATCAAGTAGAATCATCATCTTAATTTATAATAAAAGCTACAGTACAGACATTCCTGTGTTCTCAAATTATAAACATAGTAGTAAAGTCATTATTACTGAAGCATATTATTGAATAGCTACCAATAATAAGACATGGTGGCAGCGGTAAAGTAGAATAAAAAAAAATTGGGTTATAACACGTGCTTGAAACCTGTTTGAGGTTTGACCTATTTTTCTTAAATTACTAGGATGGAACTGAAGGTGCCCCGTGAATTAAGCTTCAAAACAAATGTAGCTGAAAAACTGGAAGTTATGGAAACAAAAATAGCAATTGTTTATTATAGCCGCGGACACATCAAAAAAAATCATATGAAAAAAATAGCCATATTCCTCAACACGATAGAGAATGAAGGTTTGAAGATATTCAACACATTTGAATATGATGAACTGAAAATACAAAATCACTTCAACTACTGTTAAAAAAGTTCGAATCATATTGTAACCCTATAAAAAACTTAGTATTTAAACATTGCAAATTTTTTAAAAGAAGTCAGTTGGAAACTGAAACAGATGAATTTCTAACCGAATTAAAGAACCTTGCTTTGAATTGTGAGTTTGCAGAAAGCGACATAATGATTCATGATAGAATTATACTGGGTATTAAAGATAAGCGAATGCAAGAAAAGCTTTTACAGATAACTAACGCTAACCTAACTCTAACAGAAACAGTAAATATTGATAGAGCAATGGAAAGTGGTGCTAAAAACTCCTGGAAATAAACAGTGGTTCAAGTATAAACACTGGTAATATTGTTGGTGTTGTAAATAAACACAAAAATTATGCGAAAAATAAAAATTCATATAAAACAAGTTGAAAATGCAAGGCATTGTCGCAACGAACTTCCAAATGTAGACTTACTTTAAAACAATTTAAAGAAATTAAAATTATTATGTTGTAATAATTATAAGTATTCAGATAAAATACAAAAATTTATAAACAACAAAAGAGACATTTTAATATATTTTATTTTATTGAATAAATATTTTAAAAGCTATATATGTGTGTATGTATGTATGTATGTATGTATGTATGTATGTATGTGTGTTTGTGTGTGTGTGTAAATAAGGGGCATCATATTTCGATTCAGTTTTTCAGAGGATTCTAAATATGTATCGCACATTAATTTTGGACCTATT
The DNA here is from genome assembly GCA_036346225.1 of Platerodrilus igneus. Classification (NCBI taxonomy): domain Eukaryota; kingdom Metazoa; phylum Arthropoda; class Insecta; order Coleoptera; family Lycidae; genus Platerodrilus; species Platerodrilus igneus. The sequence goes on along the minus strand of JARFIW010000500.1, from coordinate 2,839,954 downwards.
TGAAATTTTGATAAAATTAATTCCCGGGGTCGGGTATCCATGGTCAGATTTTGTGGGGGTACCATATTTCGACTCAGCTATGTTAGGGGAGTCCAAATATGTATCGCACATTAATTTTGGACCTATTTGAAATTTTAATTTTCCGACGGAATATCGCGGGCACGGCGTCCCGTGGCCCGATTTCAACTGACATCAAAACTTAAGCTCAGGACACCGAGCTGAATCGATTGATGTATCACATTGATGTCCGACCATTAGAAAGGCCTCGGACGGACAGACGGACGACAAATCGATTTCATAAGCGAGCGAAGTTCGTTGAAAAGCGTTGATAGGGTCCATGATAAAAAGCTCAATAGTAATACATGTAATCGCTGTGGAAACACACACCAAGTTAATAAATGTCCTGCATTTAATCGAATCTGCACTAAGTGTAAAAGACATGGACACTATAACAAGATGTGTGGTCAACATAAAAGTTCACGACATAGAGGTTGTTGGCACTAATGAGACATTAGTCGGTGACCTAGTTTGGACAATAACAAACTACCAACAAAATAAACTTGAATGGATTGAAAGAATCAAGGTCGAATGTCAAATTGGGAAGTTTCATGTAGTAAATAACACAACTAGTCATCCATTGTTGGGTTTAAAAAGTGCCGTTGATCTTGGAATATTAAAGTTACCGGTGCAGCAAGTCTTTGAAGTTAACAAGCATCCTGAATTTCCTAAATTATACGAGGATATTCTGAAAAAATTCCAGGCGGTTGTTACAGGAATTGGAAAAGTAAACATAGCTTGTAAAATTGTTTTAAGTAAGGATGCAATACCAAAGGTTTCACCAATAAGAAAAGTTCCAATAACATTGAAGCCCAAGATCAAAGAAAAATTGATCAAATGGTAAAAGAAGATATTCTTGTACCTGTCACAGAACCAAGTCCATGGGTAAATCCTGTAGTAGCAGTGGCCAAATCATATAATGATATTAGGCTGTGCATGGATCCCAGATATTTAAATCAATTTGTCAAACGTATGTATTTTTATATTCCTACTTTTGAGGATATAGTTTCACAGTTGAATGGTTCCGAATATTTCTTATTATTGGATGCTAGCTCAGCATTTTTACAGTGTCCATTGGACTATGAAAGTTCACTACTGTGTACAATCGGAACCCCATTTGGTCGTTTTCGTTATAAGCGCTCACCGTATGGATTGTCGGCTTCACCTGAAATTTTTCAAAGAATAGTGGTTGAAATTTTGGAAGATGTTAAGGGGGTAATTGCATATTTTGATGATGTTTTGGTATATGAACGAAACCTTGAAGAACACAACAGAAATTTATACAATGTAATAGATAAAAATTCCAAGTCAGGCTTAACGCTAAACAAAAAAAGTCAAAGATTGCCGTTACTGAGTTAAAGTTTCTAGGCCACTAGATAGTACAAAGGGAATTCAAGTATGTCAAGAAAAAACATCTGCAATTAATAAAATGGAGACCCCTTCTGATAAAAAAAAGTAACAAAGATTTCTGGGAATGATAACATATTAGCAAATTTGTCCCTAATCTATCTCAAAAACTAACCCATTAAGAAAATTATTGAGTGATAAAATTGTGTGGGTTTGGGGAATAACTAAACAAAAATGTTTTTCGAAGAACTTACAGCACTGGTTACTACTGCACCAGTAGTGATATTTTTTAATCCAAAAGTTAAAATAATTTTGTCATGTGATGCTAGCCAATATGGTCTAGGTAGTTGCATCATGCAAAACGGACACTCAGTCGAGTACGCTTCAGTATCGTTAACTGAAACTCAACAACGTTATAGCCAAATCGAAAAGGAATTGCTCTCGATAGTTTTTGGTTGTCAACGTTTTAGTTATTATTTGTTAGGCCAAGAAATGTTCACTATAGAGACTGATCATAAACCATTATTAGGTTTGCTAAAAAAGCCTCTACACGATGTATCTCCTTGTTTGCAACGAGTAATGATAAAATTATTAAAATTTAACTTTAATTTGAAATACGTTCCTGGTAAACAGTTGCAAATAGCTGACTAATAAAGTTGTGAACCTGAAAACAAAAGCTTTGGTACTAACGATATCGATGAATGTTTAAAAGTGCATTCAATTATTGTCACATCCATAAAAAATACAGATCGCCTAAAAAAAATCCATAGATGAAGATACTGTACATGAAATTAAAAAGTATGTTTCGTCAGAACGGCCAGAACACAAAAATGCTACAAAATTAGGAGTAAAAGAGTACTGGTCTATTCAAAATGACATTTATGCCCACCACAATATTCTGTTTTATAAGAAGCGATTAATCATCCCGTACCAGCTTAGAAATGAGCTTCTCAAATTAATTCACATCTCACACCAAGGAGTTGTATCTCGTCAAAAAATTGCTCAAGAATGCATGTATTGGCCTGGAATAACAAAAGATGTAGAGAAAGCAGTTAAATCATGAGATTTGTCAAACGCATTATAGAAGCAATCAAAATGAACCTTTACAACCTCATCCAGTCGCAGAAGATAGGCATTGACTTTATGGAATTGAATGGTGTCGATTTCATACTCACTGTTAATAATTTCAGCAAATTCATTGTTGTAAACAAACTAACAAATAAAATTGCCTTATCTGTTATCAGTGCATTAAAGAATATACTTTCAAATCCTGGTATTCCTGAGGAAATATTCAGTGGCAATGGTCCTCCTTATAAATTCTGTAGAATATAAAAATTTTCCTAACAGGTACTGCATAAAAGTATCAACGTCAAGTCCAAAATATCAGAAATTTAATGGTATGGTAGAGAGACACATACAAACCATGAAGAATTTAATGAGAAAGTCAGTTAAAAAGGGTGGTGATGTATTTTTAACAGTGTTGAATTATAATACAATCCTAAAGCAAATTTACCTCCTACTAGTGACTTACTTATGGGACGAAAATTAAGAACTAGACTGCCAGTTCCCAAACTGTTATTAGAACCAAAATTTCCTATCGATGATTTTGTAAAACAATGAAGCAAAATGTGCAAAAAGAAAAAGACTACTACGATCGAAAAGCAAAAGTTTTGTCACAGCCAACTAACAACCAACCAATATATATGAAGGAAGGACCTAGATGATGGAGACCTGCTGAAGTAATTGAAAAATATGGCCTTAACGACTTTAAAGTCAAAACATCAGATGATGTCTTGTATCGAAGAAATAGTTCACCTTCGAAATCGAATGCTAAGTGATAGCGAACAAGAGCAACCTACAGTGACTATTACAGGGAATAGTGAAAGTGTATCGAGTAAAGAAGAAAGTGAGAACCCTGTTTGTAAACAGGAACCAGTCGTAAACAATCCTATATTTACTCGTAGTGGAAGGAAGGTTACGGAACCTAAAAAATTGGATTTATAGAGTTTTGTTTCTTATAATATTCTTTGTTATTAATTACAGAATTTATTTAATTTAGATTGTATGTCTGTCTGTTAAAGGGGGCATGTCGCATAGTTGATTATAGTAATTCATACTATATTTGTAAACATGCTTTAGTTAGTTACAACTTCTATGATCCATCTTGAATATGTTGTATATGGCAGCACTTAGGTATTTAGACATGACAACTATAGTCATAAAATAAGCTGTCAATTTTTATCAAGTAGAGTCATCATCTTAATTTATAATAAAAGCTACAGTATAGATAGACATTCCTGTGTTCTTATATTATAAAATAGTAGTAAAGTCATTTTATTACAGAAGCATATTATTAAATAGCTTCCAATAATATAAAAACTTCATTCCTTTTCTTTACTATTTCAGCTACCGATAGTAAATTTGCAGATAATTTTGGTACACATTAAACATTCTCTACAACAATATCATTACTGTTTAAAATAATATTCATGTTCCCAACATTTAAAACTGGTATTCTTTCTACATTGGCTGTGATCGTCTTTTATATTTAAATCTTGGGGATTAATCAACAAGTCCGAATAGGGCGTCATGATGAGAAGCATCGCTGTCACATTGGTTGTCTTCTTTAATCGCTTTGCATTTAATGCACAACACAAAAAGCAGAATCCCATGTGCTATCTTTTGATTGTGCACTATCAGACTTCCTATATTTCGAAGTAATATCTCATTTACCACCACATTCATAGCAAGTAACCATTTTTTAGATTAACAGTTTTTATTAGGACTTTTCTTTTGTTTATTACTGAAGAATGCTTTTTTACTTTTCATTCCATCAACCGCATCGATCAATTTTGATTTAACTTTCTAATTCCATTATCATACGTTTGAAATCATCTGTCAATCCGGCTAACAAAATAGAACCTAACCATTCATCATCTATCTTGAAACCAATACTATTTAGCTTGTTTGAAGTATGAATTATTTGATTTACAAACGCCATCATTTTAGTTGTTACCAGTTTTCTTAACAAACTAATTCGTCTTGACAAACAATTGTCTTCATACATTAATTTCAGCCTTTTCCACAGTTTGTTACATGCCCAAATTGACAAGTACATTTTTAGAATTAGCTTTAATTTGTAAATAAATTCCCGCGGATATTTTTAAATTAAGAAATGTCAATTTCCGTCGTCCCCGAGTCGCGCCTGCGCAGAGTGAATGGCAGAGTGCGCGCAGTGTTATAAGATGCCATTAAGCCATGAGACCTCAAGCCAAGAACATCTATCTGTGGTATGTGTGTGTGTCTTTTCTCTTTTTAGGAGTGTAGGTTTTTTACCTTGTCTTATCGTTCCTCATACCTGTATCCTTATCGTTTCGCCTACCAAGGAATAGAAGAGACAGGAAGAACGGATTGGCAATTTGAAACTCAGCAATGGTGTAACCTAACCCACAAAACATGATGGCCCCTGAGATCTAGCTACGAAATACCATCCATCTGAGTACCATGTTTTACTTATATTTGTGGGCAGAAGTTCGGTATGTGGACAGCACCCGATGGGGGCGTGGGTGGGCTCGTTTGAAAGCTTAGGGGTTGGGGGTTATAAATATATAAGTGTCATAGCCGGAGGGTGGGGTTCACGTTTTATCTGAGGTCAAACTTTTGGTACTTTTTTATATTGTAACTCACATTATAGTGTATATAAATAGTACCAAAACTATTTTAATAATTTGACAATATTTTTAGGGTTGGTATAATACATGAGAATTTTATTGAAAATTTATAGATTACATTCTTCGATAGGGTAAACTTCTATTACAGATGCAATTAATGCTTCAAATATATCTTTTTAAAAGCGCACATCTCTCGCCATAGGTGTTCACACAAATGCATAGCCAAATCTTCTGATTTCAGACCATTTCTGGCGGCGTCATCTTTCATATGCTTCCATAGGCCTTCTATGGTGTTTGTATGTGCCCCTGTTTCAGGATCTTTGAAGTGATATTTATGGCATACTCTTTCATGTTTGTAGCCCATATCCTTTATTGCCATATATGGCCTCCAGTAATCAGAAATAATAGTAGTTCCTTTATAATAAGTTAGGTTAAGTTAAGTTAAGTTATTTTAGGTTAGGTTAGGTTAGGTTAGGTTACCTTTGGCTATGTGCTTCTCGATGAGTGGCAAAAGAGTTTCCTTGTCTGTTTTATTATTGGCACATATTTCTAATCTGTAATCTCCTGTTTCTCTACAAATCATCCCAAAAATCCAGTGCCCTTCTCTTGGTCTTCCTTTCCTAAATTTCCTTTTGCCAACTTTTGACTCATCAATTTCAACTGTTACTCCCGGACCACCAATTTGACCTTGTCTGTCAAATTCATTGTCTAATGATATCATGCACACCTAATAAATAAAAGACATAATATTTAAAATAGTGAAAACAGATTTGATCTAGCTCATTTTTTCAAGAGATATACTTGTTCAAACCTATATACTTACTTCTCTGAAATATGAGAACCAGTCGGAAACTGCCTCTCTGCCACAACCAACTTCACGCATGGTGTGGTCATAATCGTAACCAGATGCAAAAGCGCAGCATAAGAACCACTTTTCGGCAGAGAGTTTAACATTTTCTAGCCAAGTACCTGTGGCCATTGAAATGTTAATTATTCCTCTGCCTTTTGCATGTGTACGCTTGGTGCATCTAAAACGCCCCCATCCATGCTCTATGTCAATTACCATTAGCTTTCGGCATTGAGGGCACTTCTTTTGGGAGGGCAAAAGCCACGAGACATAAACCACTTCATAGTGGTTTCTCTGTCTATTAAAACCTCTCTTGTCAATTTTGACAGATTCATAATATAAAAATAGATGCACCCTTAATTTACAAAAATTTATTTATAAATAAAATGATTATTAATTATTTAAAATGACATACAAATGAAAGTAATGTCCACTAAATTAAGACTTATATGATTTGGTTTCATGTCTTTATATACTTAATTTTTATATCATGAGTTCACGCTTAGTACGTGTCTATTGTGATTGGTTTGTGATTAAGACACCACTTTGGATGTTAATCCTTTTTAATCTTTAATAATCTTATTTAATCTGATTAATTAAATTGTCAAAATTTTTCTCATGTATTATACCAACTTTCAAAACATAAGACACTAATGTGAATACTTTTGGTACTATTTATATACACTATAATGGGAGTTACGATATAAAAAAGTACCAAAAGTTTGACCCCGTATAAAACCTGAACCCCACCCTCCGCCTATGACACATACTACATCACTCAATAAGTCCGTAGGATGATACATAGATGGCGTTGCTATGTAATAATCCATATGATTTGTAGGAAGTACTAACCTTAAGAAGATATCTGTCAAAATTTCATGACAATCCGACGATTAGTTTACAAGTTACAGAGGTTCAAGTGACGATACTTTTGAGTTTTTCAAAATGAATTCCAAGCAATTTCGCGTGTTGATTTATCATTGCTTTTGATGGGTAAAATACCATCGCAGCCAAAGCATGGCTTGATAAGTGTTATCCGGGCTCTGCTCCATCGAGGCAAACGGTGGAGAAGTGGTTTGCTGATTTTAAACTGGTACAGACACTGGCGATGCTGAACGCTCTGGAAGGCCAATTGAGGTGGTTACACCGGAAAACATCAAAAAGTCCACCGAATCGTTTTGGAAAACAGAAAAGTGAAATTGCGTGAGATAGCTGACACCTTGAAGATATCAGAAGGCAGTGTGCACACTATTTTGCATGAACATTTGTCCATGAGAAACCTGTTCTCAAAGTGGGTGCCGCGTTTGCTCACAGTGGACCAAAACAACAACGTGTCGATGATTCTGAGAGCTGTTTGAAGCTGTTCAACCGGAATAAAAAGGACTTTTGCCGGTATGTGACAATGGATGAAACATGGATCCACCACCACACTCCAGAGTCTAATCGGCAGTCAGCTGAGTGGACTGCAGCCGGAGAACCACGAAAGCGGCCAAAATCCAAAATCGGTGGTAAGGTTTTGGCGTCTGTATTTTATACGGAATTTTGGACATCGACTATCTTGAGAAAGAAGAAGAATCAACAGCAAATACATGGCATTATTAGTGCGTTTGAAGGAAGAAATTGAAAACGGCCACACATGAAGAAGAAAAATTCTCTTTCACCAAGACAATGAGTGTCACAAGTCGATCGCAACGATGGCCAAATTGCACCAATTGGGCTTGAATTGATCCACCGTATTCTCCAGATTTGGCCTCCAGCGACTACTACCTGTTAGATCTGAAAAAATGTTGCCGGAAAAAATTTGGCTCGGATGAAGAGGTGATCGCTGAAACTGAAGCTTATTTTGAGGCCAAAGACAATTGTTTTACAAAAGGTATCGAAATGCTAGAACGGCGTTGGACTGATTGTTACTCTTGAAAATGTATGTTGATGAATAAAATCAATTTCGCCAAAAAAATTTGTTTTCTTAGTTATCCACGGACTTATTGAGTGATGTGTTATATTTATAACCCCCACCCCCTAAGCTTTCAAACGAGCCCACCCACGCCCCCATCGGGTGCTGTCCACATACCGAACCGTAGCCATATTGTGAATGTAAATTGACCTTAAATGTGCATGAAAATTTGACTATTGCATCATATTTAAAACATGGTGATACGTTTATAGCATTACGTCGTTTACAACAAGTTCTGAAGCCCTTTTAATTTCTTGAATGTGTAGGCAAATGGAAAACTTACACTTAAAACAATCATCTGCTGCATTAAGAATAGCAGTATCCAAACCATTTAGCACCAGCAGGTTTTGGATTGCAAAACTCTAGAAATAATTTTCGTTACCTTATAGCTTGTCCGCAACATCCCATGAATTACTTCCAGGTGCCATCATACAAGATTATTTGGAACTCAAACTTTTCGATGTTTTTAATTTTTGCGGCTAATGCTTATATAATCTTCTACTTATTGGGGAAAAAACTGGGTCCATAACCCATTGAAGAGAGTTGTGATTGAACTGATTCAAGTAAAACCCTGTTGACACAACTTGTCAGAAGCTAAAATTTATTTAGACAAATATGTCAATTATATTCAGTTTTTTAACAATTTGCACATGCAGTAAGCGTTTATGGCAAAATAAACCTTAACCTTACCATTGTTTCTCAATTATTTTGCTACAATACACCATTTGTGAACATGTGTCTGGATGTCCAGAAGTAATAATTCATTTCTGGTCCTGATGGTGCATGCTTAAGAAGTGGGTAAACATCAACTTTATTAATAGTTAATACGATAGCCCAAACGTAGAACATTTATTATTAATCATGTTATATTCCAAGGTTTCCGTTTATGTTAGGTTAGTTTAAGCGTTCATTTATTTTAGGATGTTTAAACGGCAAAATTACTCAATTGTCGCATATTAAGACCAATCTGCAGCTGTATGTGACCTAATTCCATTCTGATTGATACCAAAGTGTGTATAATTCTGACGAGAGCATATCATGTTTGTTCCTTTTCTTATCTCAAATTGCAAGTCTTTCTGTACAGTCAATTTAGACCATCACGTGTCATTTCATTTAACATTTGACAGAGGTTTTATAATCTTAATAATATTTTTATCAATAAAAATGTGAGTTTTCCATATTATCTGGCAAAATCGTTGCTTTTCAGAGCATCTTAATTTTTTTCACGCTTAAAAATATTCTCAAATTCCGTTTCCTAATTTTAAGCTTCACAAATTACAACAATAAAAGCTAGAAGCGATAGTTCACATGATTCTCGAGCTACAGAATTCTGAAATACATGCATATTAGCAAGATTTAGACTACTACATCTGCTAATAGTATTTACCAAAAAATCCAAAATTCGATTAAAACTATTAAACCAAAAGAAAAAAGACTACCAAAGCAGTTCAACAAGATTCTCAATTGGTAACAGTTATACGAAATTTGTTCCAAATTATCCACGTATGCCTCAAAAAGAAAATAAAACATCGTAATTGGGTTTCCCAAACTATAGCTCAGACCAATGTGTATGAGTAAGTACCTGTGCTTTAGTTGATATTTTATGTAATGGCACGAATTATGTTATTCAATTTAAATATACAGGGTGTCCGGAAAATACGTGTACAACGTAAGAACATAGATTCTTTGGCTCGAAATAGATCGATTTGAGCCAACTTACCTATTATACAAGTTGCTTCGTTTAGCCGCTAGAGGGCTTCAAAAATCGTGATAAATATTTGATCTTTTAAAATAACTCGAAAACGCGTCGATAGATTTTGACCATTTTTGGGGTGCGAGTTTCTACTTTCAATTGACATCTTTTGGTGGTGTACGCAATAATTTTAAAAGCATACGAGTGTCCCAAAAATGATGTATTGTATAAATATCCAATCATTACTTTTTTCCTGTTTATGCATTGACTAATAATTTTTTTTATGAGTAGCCGACTTCATTTGGAAACTTTTTTGTCTCTTGTAAAATTTTGATTAGACGAGCAGTTTGACAGAAAAAAAGTAATTTCAAATGTCTGCATACTTTCGTCATCATTGCTGCATTAACTGTAAAACGGGGCAAATAAAAGAGCATAGTATAGTAGTAGGCTTTGCTTTTGTTTTGTTATTTAATTTGAATATTATTTAACCTCAGTTTGCCTGTCAAGTCGTGAATTTCTGCTTAATTCAATAAAAGTTTGCATCTTTCATCTTACATTATGAGTACTTACACAAACAACGAACAGGTGGATATGCTTTTGGTTTTCGGATTTTGTGAAGGCAATGGTCGTGAAAGCGTCAGAGTATATAGGGAAAGATTTCATAATCGCCGAATTCCAAACCACCAAACATTCGCAAATATTGAAAGACGTCTTCGTGAAAATGGTAGCTTTCAGTCAAGAAATGCGGATCGAGGACGTGAACGTACCACAAGAACTGCGGATCTGGAGGAACAAATTTTGGATTGAGTTGAAGAAGACCCAAAAATAAGCACCAGACGCTTAGGACTACAAGTTCCTAAAAGTATTGTTCATGACGTTTTAAAGGAACAGTTATTGTTAATTTTTGCATTTACAATCACACACAAAGGAAAGGGTAATTTAAAGGATTGTACCACCTACCTTTCACTGGTTGTAGTTGTTGATTGCACTTGCACTGCTATCAAATAATCATGGACTGTATAATGTTCACTAATGTTGCTAATTATTGATGCTCGATGCACCAAACTAAATCACGAACCAAAAGAGAAAAGCAAGCACGACAAACGAATTGCGTCCACTCGTAAATTACCAACCCTTTTATACCGTTGCACTAAAGGTAGGGATGATGGAGGGGTTATAGGTGGGGAATAGTTTAAGGAAGTAAATTAATTGTGATTAGCATAATACAACTACAAACAAAATACTTATAAAGCCTTAACATACCACCCACCAAAATAAGTATTAGGAACTTATTTTCTAATTGCATCTAAACGAATAAAAAAATAAAATATAACCGTAAATTTAAAAGTTAACTTACTCTAATATACTAACTATAATACTAAGTTGCCTTTGGAATGGGGAGAGGGCACAATTTTACCACGGGTCTTTTAAATAGTCCCTGGGATGTTGTCACGGTAGCCACACGACAAACATTGTCCTTTCCATAATGCAACGTATGTATACGTCCCATTTTCCACTGTAATGGAGAAACTTGAGTATCTTTAATCAACACCAACGTTCCCACCATTAACGAATAATTAGCAGAAAACCATTTGGTTTTCTGTTGAAGTGTGTGCAGGTACTCCATATGCCACCGTTTCCAAAATGATTGCTGAATACGTTGAACCAGTTGCCAACGATTTAAAGAAGATAGTTTCAGATCTACGACATTAGGGCCAGGAATGACAGACACTGGTTCTAAGTTCAGAAAATGACCAGGACTCAGGAATGAAAAATCAGTGGGATCGTTACTCATTGGACATAAAGGTCTGGAGTTTAATATGGCTTCAATTTGAGCAAGAATGATGTTAAATTCTTCGTACGAGAGAATTTGTTCGCCTATCACCTTCTTGAGATGGGATTTTACAGATTTTATCCCAGCTTCCCACATTCCCCCAAAGTGAGGAGCCAAAGGAGGATTAAAAACAAAGTGAATACCTTCCGTTTCAGATGACTGCTTCATATATTCGGTTAGTTACCGAGATGCTCCGATAAAATTTGTTCCACAATCACTATGAATTTGCAAGCATTTACCTCTGCGTGCTATAAACCGGCGTAAAGCTGCAATAAAGGCCTCTTTAGATAAGTTTAATGCCAATTCCAGATGTATCGCTTTTGTACTAAGACAAACAAATAAACAAACATAGGCTTTCATTGATTTGGCACCTCTAATACGATTCATGGTGATAGAAAAGGGTCCACCGTAGTCTACCCTAGTATGTAGAAACGCTCTACCTGCAGTAAGTCTATCAGGGGGCAAGTCGCCCATAGGAGAGCATAGCAAAATGGGTTTTTGACGAAAACATCGAATACAAGAGTTTAGGCACTGTTGAATAGCTCTTTTTGCAGACAGAATCCAAAAATTTTGTACTAACAAAAAATGAGTAGTTCTAAGTCCAGGGTGTAAATATTTCGTATGGCAATCTCGAATAATGAGCTTTGTCACCCGGTGTGACCGAGGAAGTAGCAAAGGAAATTTTGTATCATAAGGTAAGTCTGCATTTCGCAACCGGTCGCTCACCCTTAACAACCCATCACTGTCAAGGAACGGACTGAGAGGTCGAACTTGTTTATTACTAAGTTTTCCCTTTCGAATGATATCAGTGTCCTGACTGAAAACTTGTTCTTGAACCCGTTTTATTAATAAATGAAGTCCATACTGTTCGGGGGAGACCAATAATTGTTTTAAGTTTCCAATATCCAAATTTGCTCGAACTTTCAAGTTACGAATGAACCGACAAATATATACCAGAATCCTGCATATTTTTTGCAAATCTGAAAATTGATTTACCATCGAGTCTACGAAATTATCTGCAACGTGCATATTAAGGAATAAAGTTCTTTTTTCAATGTGCATCTGAGTGTGATCTGTCAGAGTTGGTTCCATATGAGCAGGTCAATTCTCTTTAGGTAATAATAACCATGATGGAGCCGTCCACCACAAATGATGATTAACAAGCTCAGCAGCTAATAATCCTCTTGATGCGCAGTCAGCAGGATTATCCAGTGATTTAATATGATGCCACGATGATGGAGCCGCTCGTTCTTGGATATGTGAGACACGATTGCTAATAAATGTCTTCCAATTATACGACAAAGATCGAATCCATGCTAATGCTACTGTGGAATCTGACCACGCAAATGTATCATCCAATAATAAATAATCTTTATACGTATTTTGCACATACTCAACCAAGTTCGACAACAACACTGCACCACACAATTCTAATCGAGGTAATGATATACGTTTGGTTGGTGCAACCTTAAATTTGGCACAGACCAATGATACTTGGATGTTCCCTTTCTCATCGACACAGTGGAGATAGACTGCTGCTGCATATCCAGCTTCCGATGCATCACAAAATGCATGAATTTGTACAGTTTGATAGTTATCACCAAGAATCCGTCGAGGAATTTCAATTTTCAATACTCGGGTAATTGTTGAAGATACATATTCCATTTTAAAACAATTTGTTGGGGAGGAAGTTCATCAAAAACCAATTCCTAATATCCATACAGATTGAATCAAATGTTTTGCGAAGAACACTAATGGTGATAATAACCCCAGAGGGTCAAAGATCCTTGCAATTTCCGAAACCATATTCCTTTTGGTACAAGGCCAACCAACGATATTAAGATTGTAAAACAAAATATCACTCAATGGTTGCCATTGCAGTCCTAAAATTTTTTGAAACGTATTGTTTAGCTCTTCAAATGCTTGCTGATACCGAACGGAATCAGGTAAATGGTTAATGACACTTTGCACGTTGCTGTTCCACTTTCGCAACATAAAATCACCTGATTGGCAAATTTGGTTTAATTCATACACGAGTCGTTTGCCATCCTCTATCGAATCACACCCTGTAATCAAATCATCCACGTACGTATCCGATGCTAAAATCTTGGAAGTAATAGGAAAATGTAACGATTGACTTTTTGCAAGTTCTTGAACTACACGCATGGCTAGAAATGGTGATGATGTGATGCCGTATGTAACAGTGTTTAGCTGATAATCAATAACAGACTCCGAGGACTTAAATCTCCAAACTATCCGTTGATAGTCTCGATGGCTAGTAGAAATAAAAATCTGTCTATACATTTGTTTAATGTCCGCAGTTAAAACTACAGCATGTAAACGAAAGTGTAATAACAACTCCATGATATATTTTTGAAGAGGGGGGGCCTGCAAGTAAATGATCATTTAAAGATCCTCCACTTTGAGCGCTGGCTGAAGCATCAAATACGACACGAAGTTTTGTAGTTGTACTGTCTGGTTTGAATACGGCGTCATGTGGTATGTAATATACCGGCGATAATGTAGACGATCGAGTTGAATCCGATAAAATACGAGACATGTGACCACTATCAATATAGTCTTGCATAAATTCTCTGTACGAATTATACAGTTGAGGATTTATTTCCAAACGGCGTTCTAGTGAAAGAAATCTTGATGCTATTTCGAGAGCCAGCAAATAGCGGTTCAGGACCATTGAAAGGTAACAAAACAATAAAACGACCGGTGTCATCCTGTCTGTGAGTGTCCACAAAATGCCTTTCACAAATTTCCGCACGAGGAGATAATTTGTTAGAATCTGGAATATTTTCCAGTTCCCAAAATCGAGTAATGTTAGCATCTTCTACAAGTGCAGCTAATGATATACGAGATGTAACAGAAGAAAGAACCTTCCCTGTTAATATCCACCCAAAGGTAGTGTGAATTGCCACGGGTTCTTCTGGTGACCCAATGCGAGTTGCATTTAATAAGACACGCGCGAACAAATCTGCACCTAACAATAAATCGATATGGCTAGGTTTGTCGAAGTCCGAATCTGCTAAATGTAATCCGACTATGTGAGACCAACTATTTGGTGAGATCCTTGATGAAGGGAGGTTTCCACAAATGTCTGGTAAAACAAAACAATCAATGCTGTACTCTGGAACAGTTTTACCTTGAGGACTAATTTTACACGATACTTGTCCATACGCATGGGAAGCAGATAGACCTAAGACTTCAACCTTCATTGAAATATTCGATTTTCTTAAACCTAAGCGTCGACAACACTTATCAGTCATGAAATTTTCCATTGATGCACTATCTACAAGTGCTCTTACTGTCTGAACTTTACCAAACCCATCTGTAATTGAAATTCTTGCGGTGCCTAATAACGTCATTGTGTTGAACGATCTAGATGATAACAACGTACTTGTAGTAGTGTTGCAGGTGGGTTCGAGAAGTTGATCTGTTGCCCGAGTGATTGCAGGTTTCTGAGCAACTGTAGGGTTTTCAAAGTGCAATAAAGTATGATGACCCCTTGCACACTTTTTACAAACAAGTTTGGAAGAGCAGCGTGTAACCATATGAGAGTTGCGAAGACAATTAATACATAAGTGTTTGTCTTTAACAAGGTTATAACGGTCTTGTGGCGATTTATTCAAAAACTTTTCACATTGGTATAAGTTATGAGTACCACTGCAAAGACTGCATTTCTGAGTAAATGAAGTTGTTACGAATGACTTTCGAACTGGGGGTTTTGAATATTCAAAGGGACGTTTGAAGGTACACTAGATGATATGGCTTGTTTAATGGACGTATTAAATTTGGACGGAGTATCGGAAACAACCATATTGCTAATTTCTAATGCCATCCAATGCTTTTCTAGAAATAATTTTAATTGATCATAAGATGGAATGTCTGATGTATTTTCTAACTCAAATGTCTTCAAAAGATTTGTGTCTACCTTTTTCGATAACAAATTAAACAATACGAAGTCAAGCAAATCAATCTTAGTTTGACGTAAGCTTGACAGATTTTCCATAATGCAATTAAGCAATTCTCTTAAATCTGTATGTGAATTAGATTTTGCTTTTGGTGACAATTCTAAAGCATTCCGATGCGTGTTTGCAATTAAACGTTTTGAATTAAACCTCTCCACAACAATTGAATAAGCCAGCATATAATTATTATTCGAAATTTGCAAAATCCAACGCATCAATTAAAAAATAGAACTTTTCGATCCGTAGTAATTGATTATTTTCATGAGCTAAATTATTAAAAAACTGAATAAACTCTTGGAAATGTTATATTTTTCCAGAAAATTTTTTCACTTCTATACGAGGAAGTCGAATGTTGCTACAAGAATTAATGCCACTTATATTTTCAGTCAGGCATTTTTCAACAGTGGATATATTATCAAATTGCGCTTTAATAATCTTAATATTTAACAAAGATCTATCTATTTCAATTCTTAGTGTTGTAATTTCATTTAATAATTCTGAGCTATCCTCATCCAAGATGCACGTTTTATAAGCAGTATCTACATCGTTTTTGATATCAAAGGCACTTTCAGCCATAATATTAACAGAAATACAATTGCCTTTAATATGCTCCAATTTATATATCGCCTTTAGATCTACAATTAATCTATCCGATGATATACGTGCCATCCTAAACGAACAAGGTTACTAATATGGATTTTATATTGATTTCAGCTACAAAAACAAAGGGTTTTGTTCACCTAATAATAGAATATACCAAAGGTAATGTTGAACTACCTGTTAAGCAAAGAATTTTTACTACAACGTGCCTAACAGGAGATCGCAAGTTTCAATATAACAATGAGCAAAGGGGTATGCTACCCGGTTTTACGAATACCTGAATTCTGTAGCGAACTTGAATTACAAGTTTAAAGTAACTGTACTGCTTAAACACCTTTTCTGACCACAAATTATTATGCTAAACTATCCTTAAAATTTACAAAGATTTATCATTTTTTTAAGGCTTTATAAGATTCTGTATCAGTAAAAAATTTCAAATTTAATGCGAAATTGCATCTACTATAAGTTAGTTTACACAATTGACTATGAAACTGGTGGTGTGACTACACTTTTATTCTAAAATGCGGTCAACCCCTAATTTAAGCGAAGAGCAATTAACAATGTAGTTAATAATGAATGCCAATAATGCCAATAATAAATGCCAATTAATAAGCAAAATATTTGCTCGACAGGACCAAAAATGTTAATTTTTGCATTTACAATCACACACAAAGGAAAGGTTATCAAATAATCATGGACTGTATAATGTTCACTAATTGTTGCTAATTATTGATGCTCGATGCACCGAACTAAATCACAAACCAAAAGACAGAAGCAAGCACGACAAACGAAATGTGTCCACTCGTAAATTACCAACCATGTCGTTGCACTAAAGGTAGGGTTAATGGAGGGGGTTATAGGTGGGGAATAGTTTAAGGAAGTAAATTAATTGTGATTAGCATAATACAACTACAAACAAAATACTTATAAAGCCTTAACAGTTATTACACCAATACCACGTTCAACAGGTACAAGACCTTTTGCCTATCGATCCTGAGAGGCATTTAGCTTTCTGTCAATTTATTCAAAATCAGAGAATTCAAAATGCAAATTTCAGCCTCAAAATTTTATTTACAGACAAAGCTTCTTTTACAAGATCTGGTATTACTAACATACATAATGAACATGTTTACGCTGTAGAAAATCCTCATGCAACTAAAGCGGCTCACTATCAACATGAATTTAAGATTAATGTGTGGGCTGGAGTTATTGATAATTTTATTATCAGTCCTGTTGTGATACCAAAGCGATTAAACGGAGACAATTACTTCAACTTTCTACAACAAACATTGCCGAATTTATTGGAAGATCTGCCATTGTTACTTCGCCAAGACATGTGGTTCATGCACGATGGTACTCCTCCCCACTTTACTCTAGCTGTTCGACAACATTTACACGAAAAATATCCGGATCGAAGGATCGGAAGGGGATATGATGCTCCTACAAATTGGCCAGCACGATCGCCGGACTTGACGCCCTGTGATTATTTTTGTGGAGTACCTTAAAATCTAAGGTTTATTCGTCTCCACTTGATAGCGAAGAAGAATTGTATAAACGAATTTTAAATGCAGCCAACTCTTTAAAAAATAATGCACAAACAATGCAGAGGGTTCAGTTAAACTTCTTATAAAGAGTTAATTTGTGCCTTGAAGAAAATGGTGGCCATTTTCAAAATTTATTGTAATGGTTCAACACTTGTACCGTGCTGTTAATTTTCAATGATAGTAATAAAAAATAAACAAAACAAATGAAATAAAAATAAAAAAACAGACATTTGAAATTACTTTTTTTCTGTCAAACCGCTCGTCTAATCAAGAGACAAAAAAGTTTCAAATTAAGTCGGCTACTCATAAAAAAAAATTGGTAGTCATTGCATAAACAGGAAAAAAGTAATGGTAGGATATTTATACAATACATCATTTTTGGGGACACTCGTATGCTTTTAAAATTATTGCGTACACCACCAAAAGATGTCAATTGAAAGTAGAAACTCGCACCCCAAAAATGGTCAAAATCTATCGATGCGTTTTCGAGTTATTTTAAAATATCAAATATTTTTCACGATTTTTGAAGCCCTCTAGCGGCTAAATGAAGCAACTTGTATAATAGGTAAGTTGGCTCAAATCGATCTATTTCGAGCCAAAGAATCTCTGTTCTTATGTTGTACACGTATTTTTCGGACACCCTGTATAACATTTCTATAAAGTTATTCATACAAAGTATGGTTTCAATAAATTCATCGACAAAAGAATTTCCGTTTGTTTTATTACACTTCAGTGTTAGCCAGATATTATTTAATATTATACTCGAAAAAAGAAATTAAACGATCACAAACTAGTAAAATTCTGAAATCCTGAATACCAACAAAACTATAAATATCAGAATATCAGTCCAAGATGCTGTCACAATGAATAATTTTTTGCATAGAATTATACTGTTATGTGCAATTATTTACCTTCATCCATGTCGTATTCTTGTAGAGATCAAATAATCCATGAAGTACGTCAACAACATAGACTGCATGCACTGTGCAGTGTGAATACTATATTGGCATAGAAGCTCAACATGCTAGCTTCTTTCAGTAGTTTCACTGTAAACATGTTATTAAGCATATTTTTTCTTGCAAATATACTTCAAATAAAGTATATCCCGTTATTATGAATACTCCCTGTATGTTTGTTGTGATTTGTTTAGTATTTTTCTTAATCCTCCTTAAGAATTAAACCACTCATAGTTTTTAAAATCATCTTTATTTTCGTTTCGATCCATGACCTAAGAAAGTTGTCAAAATAATAAAAACTTCAAGTTTGGCATTTATAACATAAGTTGAAGGCAACTTTGATTATTAATCTTTGATTTGAATACATTAGGTGAAAATTTAAAAATTTAAAAGAATGATTGCCTTCAATTTGTGTTGCGGCATGGGACCGACTTTTTAGGTAGTCAATATGCTTAACGTGATATCAGCTGATTAATTTTTATTGGTAATTTCAAATAAATTCAATAATTTGGAAAATCCATGATTTGCCAACATGCATGGGACTCCAGTAATAAAATAAAATGAAAAGACACAAAAATTATCAATAAAGAAGAAAACCACAAAAAATGCAAAATCAAAGACACTGCTTTGATTCCATTACTAAAAGAAATAACAAATGAAAATCAATCCCACAATATCTAGGTAGCATTGCAAGTCTTTCCTGGGTTTTCTTTGCGATATTAACATGAAATACAGCTTACATACTTGATTTCTATTTATACATACAACTAATTACTAACAATAGGCGTATTAGCAGCATCCGGCTACTTAAGCTTTAAGATAACGTAATCACACACTTTTTTAATAACCATCCTCTCAACCGTATAAATAGAAACATGTTAAAAAATGTTTTTCAAACCTCAAATTATTGAATTTATTTGAAATTACCAATAAAAATTAATCAGCTGATTTCACGTTAAGCGTATAGGCTACCTGAAAAGTCAGTCCCAGGTCGCAACACAAATTGAAGGCAATCATTCTTTTAAACTTTAAAATTTTCACCTAATGTACTCGAACCAAATATATCAAACATCAATAAATCAAAGTCACCTTCAATTTATGTCATAAATGTCACACTTGAAGTTTGTATTATTTTGACAACGTTCCTAGGTCATGGATCGAAACGTAAATAAAGATGATTTTAAAAACAATGAGTGGTTTAATTCCCAACAAAGATTAAGAAAAATACCGTTATTATGACTTCACAATTTCTTTACAAACCAAATTTTTCCTTTTGTTATTGTTCACACAACTCAACCTATAGCTTCCTACAGTGACAGCTACTAAAATGTTATTGTAACTCATATTGTAATCGTCCGTAAGTTAATTTCTATTTAAAATCGAAACTTTTATTATAAATTTCACCCATCCTCTATCCGTTTTTAAAAAATTTGGAAGCTCTAACATTTGTATGTGCTAATACCACTAATAAGTACACTATAAAACAACAAACGGTACTGAAAAATAAATACTAACTCCACTAGCAGTTCGAATTGGTTTTGCTAGCAGTTTAGGAACTAACTCTCTTCTATGAGTGGAAGGTACAGCTGCAATTATATCTACAAGTCGAGGAATTGATTTAATATGGTATTTAGATGATACACTCTTCTTCAATGCGTTTAAATTAACACTTTGTTTCTCATGGTGAGCTTTTATAAGATGTTGCACAATTTCAGCAATAGTCATGACCATCTTTTCCTCATGAGTGAGATGAGAATGCTCTAAAAATCGAAGCTATATGTAACACAATCTTAAAAGTTAAGAATAATGTACCACTTACCATCAAGTAGTCTTTTATTTTTACCCATTCTGAGTTTTGAAATAGTTAAATTACGGTTTCAACATTACATAAACACGATAGATTATTGTTTGTATAATATCCCGTACCGATTTATTGTAATAAAACACTTAACTTCTAAAACAAACATCTACAATAAAATTAAGAAAATGTGAATCAAGGCCTAAGTAAAAAAATTCGCACACTATATACAATAGAAGTTAAATTTACAACAACGTAATAAGTGGTAATAAGATTATTTAATATCTATAAATACGGTCATAGAACATACATCTAACCTATGGAACATACATACAAAATGCCAAAAGTCTATAGTAAAACTCCCTAAGAGAAAGTCTCTCGCGTACGTGTTGCAATTTGAGTATACTATTCCGAACTTGTATATTATCTTATTCGCAAAAATTAACGATCGTAAAATTTATTGGTATTGGTATTTTTAGAGAATGTAAATTTTAATCTACAACGCACATCACTTGAAACTAAATGTGCCAATCAAATTTGATCAAAAGTATTTATAAGAATTGTTGGGACATCCAACATGACATATAGAAGAGCATGATCTGTAATTTTCCTAACACGAAACAAATCCACTCACGGTTATTAAATCAGCAAATTTCTTTTTGTAAATTTTCGTTGAAAAACTTTCTAAAAATAATCTTTAATTGTCCAGTTAAAAGTTTATTTAGTTTGTTTAATTGTAAAACATATTACTTAAAATTCAGGTTCATCATACTACGTCACATTTCTTGCTTGCTCATTCTTATTGACATTTAAAAGTGATAAGGAAAGTAAAATATATAATAAAAACAAGAAGTATTTGTAAAAACTTAACTTTATTAGTTGGTAAAATTTAATAATACAAAACATAAAAGTAAAACCACATTTTACGAGTGTTCGAAGCATTATGTTTTAATTTGGAATTGCTCTAAAGGTGCAAGAATCCTGTAACAAAGTAAAAGATGCACGGGCCAACCACAGTGGTGCGGGATTGGGTTAGTATAGTATTAAATGGCGGAAAATTATACAATTTGCATAATGATCGAAATTTCACTTAAGTGTGTTTTCATGCCACATTATTACTACCACTTACTCTGCTAGGTTTTCAATTCGCCAAATTTAAACAGCGTCTACAACGTGTGGGGTAATAAGAATTACGCTGGCCGACGTGTAAACCAGGAACTGTTGATCCTCTTGGTGAAATGGATTTTCTTATACACTGTTACTAGTCTATTTTAGCAGATAAAACTATTTTCTACTCATCTAGCTTAAATCTATTCTACAAAAACGTTAGGTAAACATTTCGGTGAACAAATGGTCAAAATAATCAAAGTTTAATATGTATTTACAGTACTAGTTGTGTAAATAGCCTATAATTATCCCTATAACAAAGTACATATATTACACACAAATTAGTAAATTCAATATAAGTCCATTCTTAATACAGTTAACTTCATATTTAATTACAATTCCAGCAACACAGTTATTTTTCTAAAAACTCTACCTTGCAGGGTTTAATCGTCATTTAACCAAGAAATCATTTCCTGCTGTGGGACCGTAAATTTCAAAATATTCTACTGGGAAACAAACCGTCCCAATCTCAATTTGTTTGTTTGTTATATCGAAAATCAGTATACTATCACGTGGGCCTACATTTATTATTTTCCAATTAATATGGTATTTATGACAAACTCGAACCTTTTGCTTTTTTTCCTAACCCTACATCTATTCGTATTGATGACTTGAAAGGAACTAAATTCTTTTGTTCAAGTAACTGTCTTGCGATGTCATTATCTTAACTTTCTGTCTTAAAGGGGTACGCTATTAACATTGTTTTTGTTGACTCCGCATAACTGTGATATAAAATGAATACCATGCCTGATGTGTGAGTTTTGTCAATTCAGTTTTTCCATAGTGTGTTGCTTTGTAGAATTTAATTTTTAGTGTGTCTTGCATACATTGTAACTATCTGAAATTATGTTATGTAGGTGTATTATTAAATGGAATACTTTCAATGTAAAAAGTTTTCTTAATAAATTATGAGAAATATATTAAAATTGGTTTTTTTAGTGATTTTTAAAATAAGTAATGAATTGGAGTTTCATTTCAAATATATTGTACAGAAATAAAAGACTACTTTTGTGATTTCTAAATTTATTATTTTTATAGAACTTTTATTCATTGCACTAGCTTATTAGACAATATTACCCTGAAAATCAAAATTACACAGGATGCTTCAATAATAAGTTATGCATTTTAAATTTCTTACCCTCTTTCTTGTCAGATTTTTATATCTCGTAACGCCCAAACGTTGCACACAGTAATCGTTACTATAATGACTGAAAATAGTCTTCAATATTTTTACAACAATTTTTCTGACATACCCGAATGTTTCTGGCCAAATAATTGGATACTCGTGCACCATTTTTTGTCGAAAGCTTAGATTATTGTTGAGTTTCAAAGTCGTTGATTTTAAATAATGTAACATTAAAAATATGAACTCATTATACATTAAAGGCATGACAAAAAAATATTTACAAATGCTTTTTGTGTACGTAATTTTTGCAAATATATTTTAGCACTGAGATTACTTTAGTTTGTAAAGTTGCGAAAGGCATTTTTACGTGGCAGATTTGAAAGTTGTAGCTTTACGACGAAAGCCCAAACCTGTATTGCGTAGAGGATAATGTCTGTCATTAAACTGAATGCAATGCAACACCTAGCAGCAGTGACAGGGATAGGATTTCCACGCTTCGTACCCTACAGCTGGTAGGTTGAGATGCTGGTATACGGCGACATCTTTGATTGGTAGGAATTGAAACGAGCTGACGGGGAAATGTCGCCAATCTCGGAGTGCATTTTGGCGTCGGGTGCTGTAGGATATGGCTCTGATGGCTTCGAACGTGAAATAGATCTAAGCTGTGTTATAGAGGGCTCCTGCATCCGTAGTGTGGTTATAAAAGTTTGCTTCATTTTATCCCGTTAGATTTGGTGGTTCACTACGAGATAATCTAAAGGAAAACCCATAGAGCACGAGAAGATTAGTGACTTTAATCTTGCACTATTCTTAAGTTCCCTTAAAGGAATTTGGCCACTACCTTAAAAAGGAAACAATTAAGAAGTAATGTGCTCTAACGTTTGGTGCTTCTTTTGTATCATGAGCTTGTTTGTAATGTACGTTCGGACGTTACTAAGATGTACATCAAAAGATGTAAGACGAGTGCATTATTGTTTGGGGGCATTTTAAATATGCTTACTGTGTGCTTATTGGTCAATTAGTTAGGAGTATAACTGGTTGCATACCCATAAAAATGAATTAATTGTTTAAAAATTGTACATCTTTTCCACATCTTTTCCAAACAGAATAACATGTTTTTGATGGATTTTAGGCAGCCAACCATACACCCGATCGCGCCCTTAAGCAAATTATTGTGGTTTTAAGTGTTTATATTCAATTAATAATCCTAGAAATGTTCTTACGAAATAAAAATGAATAAAAACAAGTAATATTTGCTACGACTTATACATCTTAACAAAATTTACTCAATTTTATTTAATTATATAGGCTTAACGTGTATGTAGATTTTGCATACAATACTATTGTTACGATATTAAAATGCATCAAGCACGTATCAGTTCTTTATTTGAAGATTGAACAAATCATACTTACGGCATAATAAAACAAAAAAGTTAATTTAGACTGTAATAATAACTAAATCACTTCAATTTATACAAATCTGCCTAAAATAAATACCATTTATTTACAGTTATTAATTCATTGAGTCGTCTGTGTAATTCTAGTACTATTAGTGCATCAATTATAAATGTAAAACTTAAAACAGGAATAAATTCGCATAAACTCGTCTGTTTTATGAATATTTTAAGTAACGAATATTGTGCATGGAACCATAACCTAACCTTAACATGGAATAAAATGCATTCCTCTCTCCAAGTATGTCTTATAGTAAATTACTGCATCGAGTTTAACAAAACATAAGCCCAATATATATATATTGATAGCAAATGATCTATATTTTGAAAGTGGTTTAGACCTCACCTAATATTAGCGTATCAGTTATAACAAAAACGTAATTCTATATATTGTTTCTACTAATATACATTTTAAGTGGTTTCTGTATGTATAAATATTAGTGTAAGTGAATGCGCTAAAGGGCACGAGATAAAGGTAAATTAAAAGGAAAATGTATGTAAAACCATAGGAAGAAACAACTACAAAAAGCAGTAATATAAGAAAACAAAGTTAGTTTATGGGGGAATTACCCAGTAACATAGGTACATTACGTGTAAGTTTCGCGCTTCAGGTTGCTTGTTAATCCCTTAGGTGTTAGAGTTGCACTGACTGAGCCATCTCGCGGGTACGAAACCAGTACATAATCGCGCCCACGCATGAATCAAAGTAGAATAAACTAAGACAGCGATAGGGCTGCTATACTACCCGCACTATTTACAGTTTCACACTGTCACCCCTAAATAAAGTTAAATGGTGACGAAACAGTAGGAATTATAACAGTTTTCTAAATTTGGCATATTACCACCCTCGCGCATTTGAACTTGCTATTTGGATAGCAAACAATCTTACTACAGTAACTAAAATAGAAGAATTGCGTAATATTACTTGTTCACGTTTGTGGGTTGCAAGTGTGTTTACATTGAGTATAATTAATGTACTGTTAAATACCTGTGTTCCAAAACAGTAATTCCTTTGATTTTGTAAACAGTAATTCTTTTTGAATTTTATTTAATAATATGGTAGTAAAACAACATAAACATGTTTTTTATTAATTATACCTTTGTAAACTGAAATATTCTAATTAGTGATTTAGGCACTAACAAAACACTTGTTCAAGCTTTACTATACTTCTCTAAACCTATAATAAACAATGTACCAGTAAACACTAAATGCGAGTTGTTGGCGATTCAATTTCACTGCTTCAACAAAGCATTTAAGAATTGTAACTAACAATCTGACACTAGATATTAAAAAATTATTATTTCTGTTTAAATTTTCATTCTGAAAACTGCTTTTACTCATAACTTTTCTTGCAATACTAAATTTTATACAATTGTTTATTTTTTTTTTTGAAATCCCTTTTATTGACAGTAAATATATGAAGTTTTGTTTGTTTCGCTGCCAATATTATTTCTTGCCTGTTTCCCTCCCAATTGTTAATATTAAATTTACAACCTATTATATTATATCTACCGTTACTATTTGTTTTAGTATTCAAAACGAATAATTTTTTTTTGTAATGAAATGCCTATTTTCAAAAGGATCGGTCAAAGCTTAAGACAATAAAGTTTTTTTATAATCTTAAGCAGCATTTGCATTTCGTATCTGAAATTCTACTGGTTTAAAAAGAATTATAATTATAAAAGTGATATAGTGCAACCTCTTAAATAGAAGTAGTATCAGAACATAATACTAAAATGTATTGTCTTATGTGAATGGGTTGTAGTATACATTAGGTTTAACTAGAGGTTGTTCTCACTAATGGCTATAAAAAATTGTTAAAATTTATAAAGCGTCAGTTTAACATTAAATGCAGGATTCCTATTATATACAACTTTAAATAATTTTTGAAATAGCAACTCTGCTTAAAGCAAAGAAAAAGGAAATGGTAACTAAAATTAACCAGCCAATATCTAGTACATTTTCTAAATATTAAAATTAGTCCTTCTGGATGAAAATGGTTATTGGTCAAAACATTCTGACGTCACCAAGTACCATCTACCTGTAACTAGTTGCGTGTAATAGTAGTAGATGTTAAATTTCTATTAGATAGCTAAGTAGATAGCGCTGCTGTCAATAAATATTTACAAACTTTTCCTCAGTGTGCAAATGGCGTCGACGACGAAGTGTACGTAATTTTTGTGCGTAGTTAATGAATGAATTGCGGTTTCAGCCGTTTGAAATATAAATTATGGCATAACACTTCTTTAAAATACTTTGACCCCGGTTGTAGTTTTTATGTGGTAATTACAAGATGGCTACCTTTATCGTAAAATAAAGAAAAATTTGAATTAAAAAGATAACTAAGATTTACTGTCCTCTAAAAATGAACGAAGAAGTAGAACTCAAAACAACGGACGAGTGTTCTATGTGGCCACCTATGGAAAATCAAATTATAACTCCAATACCCATAATACCACATATCACTATGCCTATACCTACAACACCACAAGGAACTCCTTTAAATACTAACACTTTTATCGAACATGATTTACCTCCAGAATTGATACAACAAGGTTGGAAAAAGTTTTGGTCAAAACGTGAAAATAGACCATACTTTTGGAATAAATTAAGTGGCGCAAGTGTTTGGGATATAACAGCAATTAAACATTTTGATCCCATTACTGATCCATTGGGAATATGCCATCCACCCGGACCTCCAGTTGGCATACCTTTATTAACGACAACAATTCCAGTTGCTAAAAGACGACCTTCTGAAGACGTAAACTGTGGTCCTCAAGCTAAGAAGTTTGTTATTACAGGACCCTGGGATTTGGATATTCCTACTAATGTTATTATATTAGAACGGCCCTTTGTGTATATATGCACTCTCATCCAGAAATAGAACTTTATAGATGTAGTTTAATGGCAAAATTAAGACAAACATATCAGGAAGTGTGTCATTCTAGAGAATCAATCGATGCACCAAAAGATTCATTTAATCGATGGCTTATGGAACGAAAAGTTATAGATACAGGTAATCTTACATTTATTTCCTTTTTGTTTGTTAAGCAATGTTTGTTAGTAGGTGTTTATTATTCTGATTATTGATTGTTACCAGTTAAAAGCAATTTGAAATTTGGTATTTGCCTTTATTCAGAATACGTTCTTTTACTCGTAAAAATCGTAGAGTTGTCGATGCTGTGCTGTACGTAACAAGTTTTCAGTATATTTAATGAAATTTTGCTAACTGAACATTTGTTTAATTTTTGTTTTTACGTCAAACATTTCATTTCAATTTTTTTACCTTATTTAACATTGTACCTACGTAATCATTTAGATGTATCGATGATATTAAAATTTTTATACTGAATGTGTCAGAATTCAACACCAAATTGTTGTGGAAGATTGTTTTCATAAAACGATACAAAACTGATTGGGAAAACTCGTTTCTGGAATCCCCTCTTTTGGTAATACAAAGAGTTAAGTTAAAAATTTAAAAATGTGTTTCTCTTGCTACATACATCATTTTTAAAATATTTTAATGAAACTAAAATTAAAATGTTTGTTTCCATAAAAATCAATTCAATATTTTAATTTAGCGGTGTTACGTAAGGTTCTAACTGTCTGCTTGCTCTCATTCTTCAACACTACTGCTTTATTTTTATACATTTCTTGTCAAGTTTTGTGGAAAAATCGTATTACATTTAAATACAAATAAATTAATAGTTTTATACCTAATTAAATTTTAAGATGGGTATGCATGAATATCTGTTAAATAAGTGGATCGTATTAATGAAGTTACCCAAAACAATATTTATTAATGTTTAATATATCAGAAAATAATGACAGTAATTATAATTTCAACAGTACTACGCACTATTCGTGACAGCATCAGAAATGGACAACGAAGACGGTGTCTGTTACTACGCCGCCACCACCTTACGTAATTAATCACAACTAAATTTATATAAACAGCGGTAGCTTATATTGGAATGCTGGTATCGCATCACATTATTCTAACATGCCCCCATGATGCGAGACAATATATAAAAAAACAAACTTATTCTAAGTTCAAACAATCTTGAAATTTATAATATTGTATTCTACCTATAGGTTTTGTGAAAATATCAGCAATATTATCTGAACTAGCAACTTTTACATGTTCAGTAGATTTTTTGTAACATAATCGTGAATAAAATGTAAGGCGATTTTTATGTTTCGAGTTTTTAGTAAAATTACCATAATTAGTCAAAGCTATTGCGCCACTATTATCCTCATACATGCTGACAGGTAACATTTCATCATTCCTAAGTCTACAAGCACTCCTAATAAATTCAAAACTTTCTGTGTAGCTTCTGCTAGGGCAGCGTTTCTCAACCTTTTTTGGCCCGCGGACCAGTAAAATTTGTAAAAAAAATTCGCGGACCAGTGATATTTTTTTAACAAGAAAATTTTACTAGGTATTAAAGAACTACTACATAAGTTAATTGTAGCATTTTTATTATCATTTACTTACAATAATATTTAAATGTAAAGATAATTATAAAAAAAAATCACAAACTCGTGGACGTAGGAACAGAACAAAAAATATCACTCTTACGATTACTAATAAATTAAATCAAAAGCATTTAAAAAAATATAATTTGTTGTTTGTTTGTAACAATAATTATTTATAAATAACAAACCTGTTCGGTCTCTTTGTCACACGTTGCGTGGTTAATTTTAAGTTACTTCAAATTCGTAGTTGTAAATCTAATTGTAAAACTGTCATCCCTTGTTCCCTTATATCCTGTCATAAAAATTCCCTGTGCATGTGTGAATAAGTTGGACAGAGTAGTGAACAAACACTTTCTTATGGATATCGAAGCAGAACAGTCGTCGGTTTTTTCGTTCGGTACCGTAAGTTAGTCAAGTGCCACAGACTTTAGTTGTTAAACCCCTAAAAAACACAGTGCAAGTGCAACGTAACACAGACTCAATTCCGCATACAGTCCATTTGGTTGAAATAATAGGAACTGCAGCTTAGAACAACAAAACACCGCAGAGGTAAGTCAATGTATAAATTTATAAGACCCCGCGCGTGTAAAAAAATTGGCCTTCATCACCGGAGTATTAATTAATTAATTAGTTCCTATCCTTTAAGCTCCTTATACTTAAATTTATAAAATTGTCGTAGTTTTTATTATGGTTAAACGTGTTACACAGAGAAGAACATCTTGCTTGCAAATTGAATGATACAAACATCTGGTTATAACGGTAGATTTTACAATACATTCCTTATCCTTTGTGGCAAAGATTATGGTCGATCATCGGTGTCTTTTTATGTAAACAATTTATTAAGGTTGTTGTATTGTAAATCTTTACCTTATTTTTCGTGGTCAAGTTCGAGGGACCATTCGGGTTCATGCAACTTGTATAACAAAGGGGTTGAAATTTATTTGAAACCTTAAAAGCTTTGTCGGGCGAGCACTGTAGTTAGTTGCATTTTTCTATTAATAATTTAATTTCGTAGATGAATTAGTAATTTAGCGTATTCGAGTCACGCATTGTTTTTACATTAATTTTTATTGTCGTTCATTAATCATTTATTAAATATGGTTATATCAATTGATAAAGCTATTCTTGAAGCTAAATTTGTAGTTAAAAGGTTGGATCATATATACAGCAAAATCAACCAACCAGAAAACGTATCGATTGCTTTAATTAGAGCGTCGATTAAAAGTGTCGAACAGATTGAAACGCTTTTCAAATCCTTTTGCAAGGATATTTTCTTTGATGAAGAAAGTGAACAATTGGATGAATTCTCGGCCCTTAGGGTGAAAATCGATGATTATCTATTAGATATTCGTATTATTGCTGAACAATGCGAATTAGATCGGGTAGAAAATAAGCCAAAGGTGGAAAATATGAATAATTCTTTTTCGTCAAATTGTGGTATTTGCTTGAAACATCTTTCAGTCCCACGCTTCTCCGGACGCATTTCAGATTTTGAGAGTTACAATGCAATTTATAAGCGGTTGATTCATGATAATGTCAGTTTGTCACCCGTTGAAAAATTTTGCCATCTCGTTGATACATTAGATGAGTCGTCGCATTGATAAAACACTTGCCATTAAATGTTTATGCATACGAGGAAGCCTATAAAATCATTACTAATCGTTTTCAGTCCAAGAGGTTATTACTTTCAACATATTTTAATGCTCTTGAAAATGCCCTAAGGTCAGTTCCTCAGACTCGCATGCGAACTCCGGCAATTAATTAGTTGTTTTGATGAAAATATATTCGCGTTAAGGCAGATGGAAATAGATTTATTCGATTTCATGTTGTTTAATCTGTTATCGAAAAAATTAGATACAAACATTTTAAAGCGTTTCGAATTAGGAAATAATGACGAAATTCCCTCGTTCAAAGATTTATGGTCGTACATTGAAAAACAATGTAAAGTGTTGGAAATAAATGACATTGCTTCAGGAACATGCTTAAAATCGCGAGATTCCGTTAAAGAAAGAGAAAAAGGAAGGTTAGTTAGCACTTCGGCTAAAACTTCTTTAGTTGGTACCACCAATGATGTTAAAAATTGTAGTTTCTGTCAAGCTGTGCATCCTATTTATAGATGTAAGCAGTTTCTCGATAAAACCCCTCAAGAAAGATCTGAGGTGGTAAAGCTTAAAAATCTTTGTATTAAATGTTTAAATACTTCACATTCGATGAAAAATTGTACGTTAGATTGGTCGTGTAGAAAATGTCATCAGTCGCACAATTCGTTGCTTCACTTCGATAAACAAGAAAAATCGGTGTCCCCACGCCGACTAACCCATCGTCAAAGGTCAGCGTCTCCTCGGAGAACGGCGCCTAGACTTACTTCTACTAGTAGACCTAGTGAAGACAATCTGTCGTTGTCAGTTGTGCATGAACAACCTGCCACTAGCTCGTTGATTTCAACATCATTAGAACACACAACCATGCTGTTAGCTACGGCAATGGTGTCGGTGCTTGATTATACAGGAACATTGCAATCTGTTCGTGTAATATTAGATAACGGATCCATGGAAAGTTTTATGACTGAAAGGTGCCGTCAGAAATTAGGTTTAAGGAAACGGAGAGCCAATGTCACTGTTCAAGGACTTGGCTTGAATTCGTCGTTGGTGTCTGGTGCACTATCGTGTGTAGTCAGCCCTCGAGCACGGTCTCCAGCATATGGAATTGATTGTTATATTTTACCTAACATTTGTAATCAATTACCTTCGTCGTCGATAGGGGTCAAGGAATGGTCGATACTCGAGGTTTGGCATTAGCTGATCCTAAATTTAATGTTCCTGGTAAAATTGACATGCTACTCGGAGCGGAAATCTTTGCTCAGGTTTTGTTGAACGAGTCTCTTTGGGGTGTCGCTAACGAGCCAGTTGCTATTAAAACAACCTTTGGTTGGGTTTTAACGGAAAGGTCGTTTCCCGAATAGTTCTATTACGTCGTTGTGTGCTTTCGTTGAACCCTTAGACAATGACATTCGTCGATTTTGGGAATTAGAAAATATTCCCTTCAAAAAACACATTTCTCCTGAAGAAGAAAGGTGTGAAAATCAATTTGTGGAAAGTTATAGACGTAACAAGGACGGTCGTTTTGTAGTGTCCTTGCCCTTTAAAATTTCGGAACCCTCATTCGTGGGTAAGAGATCAATTTGTATTAAAAGATTTTTGTCGTTAGAACGTCGTTTGTTAAAAAATCCTGAATTGTATTCAGATTATAAAAAATTTATGGAGGATTATTTGACAAGCGGGCACATGGTTCAAGTGAAATCGCTTGAAAATTCGTCGGGTCATGAGAAAATGTACTACATTCCCCATCATGCTGTACATAAGCATGATAGCACTACCACCAAATTGCGGGTGGTTTTCGATGCTTCGTGTCAGGATCAATCTGGAAAGGTGTTAAATGATAGCTTGGCTATTGGTCCTGCTTTGCAAAAGGACATTGCAGTTTTGTTATTGCACTTTCGTGTACATCCTATCGTAATTACAGCTGACATTAAACAAATGTATCGGCAGATTTTGGTTAAAGATACTCATCGTAATTATCAACGTATCGTCTGGAGATTTTCTCCGTCAGATCCTATTATGGACTTTAAATTAAATACTGTGACTTATGGAGTTTCGTCGTCGCTTTTTTTGGTCTTGCGTACTGTTCAAGAATTGGCAAGGTTAGAGTCGATTAATTTTCCTTTCGCGTCATCGGTATTGGCGAGCGATACCTATGTTGATGACTTAGTCACTGGATGTAATTTGATTGAAGCTGCTAATCAATTAATTGGTGAATTGAATAGTATTTGCTCTAGTGGTGGTTTTCAGTTAAGAAAATGGAGTAGTAATTGCCCGGAAGTGATGTCCAACTTGAGGGAGTCCCTGTCCAGTTCGGACGCAATTACATTTCAAGATAAAGATAGTGGTTCAATAAAAATTTTGGGCCTTTCGTGGCATGCTCTTACAGATGCATTTTATACAACTTAGACGTTGAAGAGCGCACTTGCACTAAGCGTAATATTTTGTCGGCTATCGCAAAATTTTTGATCCTCTCGGTTTGATAGCACCTGTAGTACTGTTCGCTAAACGTTTAGTTCAAGATCTTTGGCTTTTAGGTCTCGGTGGGACCAAGAGCCTCCATTGGAAGTCATACAAAATGGAAACATTGTTTGGGTGAATTGCCAGCGGTTTCGAACATTGAGATTTCGCGTCACATCGTATGTCATAATTTTAAAAGGGTGGAGTTGCATGGATTCTGTGATGCTTCTGAAGCCGGGTATGCAGCTGTCATCTATTTCCGTTCGTTCGATCTAGAAGTTAATATTACCATTTAATTAGTATGCGCAAAATCGAAGGTTGCTCCTACTAATCGCGTTTCATTGCCCGTCTCGAATTGTGTGCTGCCGTACTCTTGGCAGATTTAGTAGATTTCGTCAAAAATACTTATACAGATATTTTTCATTTAGTAATATTTTCGCGTGGTCAGATTCTACTGTTGTTTTGTCTTGGATTCGGTCTTCCTCGCATAAGTGGACATTCGTTAGCAATCGTATTTCGCATATTCAAGAACGTATTCCGCCATCTTCATGGTTTCATGTTAAGTCCTGCGGATTGTGCCTCACGTGGAGTTTTGGCTTCAGAGTTGGTTCATCATCCATTATGGTGGACAGGACCTTCCTGGTTAGTGCGTCGTAATGAAGAATGGCCAGTAACATCGCTGCCAAAACTTATCGACTCATCTCAGATGGACGTCGAATATCGTACTCTGTCGTTAACAGTCGTTATGTCTGACAATTTCTTAGATATGTTGTTGGATAAATTTTCAAACCTGCAGAAAATTTGTAGGATTATTACCTGTATTCGTCATTTCATTCGTAATGTTCAATGTCCAGATTTGCGTTCAAAATATTCTGATGGTTTGTCTCTAGCTCAGCAGCAAGAGGCTATACATTTATTGATTAAAGGAGTTCAAACAAATGTTTTTGCTCAAGACATTGCAAATATTAAAACTGGAAAACTTGTTAGTAAACAACCGTAGCCTTAGTCCGTTTCTAGATAGTCATGATTTGTTGAGGGTGGGCGGTCGCCTACGTAACTCAGAGTTGTCGCATGATGCAAAATTTCCAATTTTGCTTCCTCGGTCGCATCGGTTGACTGAACTTATTATATTAGATTGTCATGAAAGACATTTACATCCTGGAAATCGAACAACACCATTTTTACTAACTCAAAATTATTGGATCTTGTGCGCCAAGAGGGCTATTCGGCAATGTCTGAAATCCTGCATTCGTTGTTTTCGTGTAAACCCTGTGGCTTTATGCCCCCCTATGGGGGATTTACCAGCTTCTAGGTTAACCCTGGTAGAGACGGTATCGTTCGGGTAGCTACAGTCAAGACATCCCAAGGGTTAGTTAAACGCCCCCTAGTGAAACTATGTTTACTGCCAGTTACTTGATATTTAATGGTATGTACACATATATTCACTTATATAAGTTTGTCGGTTAGGTTTCTTAGTTAATAGTTCTAATTATTTTTAAATATAAAATAAGTTAGTTTATACTTATTTTGGTGGGTGGGATGTTCGGTCTCTTTGTCGCACGTTGCGTGGTTAATTTTAAGTTACTTCAAATTCGTAGTTGTAAATCTAATTGTAAAACTGTCATCCCTTGTTCCCTTATATCCTGCCATAAAATTCCTGTGCATGTGTGAATAAGTTGGACAGAGTAGTGAACAAACACTTTCTTATGGATATCGAAGCAGAACAGTCGTCGGTTTTTTTCGTGCACCGTAAGTTAGTCAAGTGCCGCAGACTTTAGTTGTTAAACCCCTAAAAAACACAGTGCAAGTGCAACGTAACACAGACTCAATTTCGCATATAGTCCATTTGGTTGAAAGAATAGGAACTGCAGCTTAGAACAACAAAACACCGCGGAGGTAAGTCGATATATAAATGTATAAGACCCCCTTGACAAAAATTACAACAAAAAATGTCAGAATTTATAAAAATAATCACAAGATCATTGCATATGAACACAACAAAATAATTCAACATGTGATATTACACTAATAATTAAATATTTCTAATTTTTATATTGGCATGTATGTTAATGAGAAGATTGCGGCTGCTCTTCTTCAATCAACTTTTCAATTCTGGGTTCTAAATTAGTCAAGCTAAGAAATAACCGAAAGACGATTTCTAAATTTATATTTTATTACCGTCATAGATGAAAATCCCGCTTCACATAAATATGTAGTTTCGAAGGGGACTAATATTTTCATTGCTTTCTCGTATAGAGATGGATATTCATTTTTCAATTTGATCCAAAATTTATCTATAGACATGGTTGAAAAACTAGTTTTTAACATAATATCTGTACTAATCTCAAGGAAAGACTCATATTCTCTGTCACTTAAATTTAACTTACTACTGTCATACTGTATGAAGGGGTTTGTTATCCACACATTTCTTTTACACTTGGTTTTTTCAGATGTTACAGTCCCGCACAACCATTATGAGCCACTACTACAGTTGGCAACACTGATACTCTCCACGTCCACAATATTGCGCAATAAAGGTATTACGACATAATTTGCCAAATTGTATCATGTACCAAATATGTTTACAGTGATACAAGATGCACCTTAAAAAAGATAAAAAACACTCGCCTAAAAATGTGGAACGCTACACGATTCTGCGGTCATCCTTGCGCAGGAGCCATGCTGATTTCCATGGATCTCGTTGGGCGTTGTTTGGGTGTGGGTTTCGTTAGGCAATCATTGAAGCCAGATTTGATTTGTCTTCCCTGTTTGTCGTTCGTAGCGGTATGGTGGGATACAGGTAGGGAACGATATAAGGCAGAGATAAAGGGAAAGCTACATCCTAAAAGAGAAAAGACAAAAGGAACCACACAGGTAAACGCCACTGTTTGACGTCTCGTTGGCTAATAATCTCATGTCCTGTCCAAACCGCGCACTTACCCACTCTGCGCCTGCATATTCTTTTGCGTCGATGCAACTGTCCAGGATGGCGGAAATGCACAAGTCTATTTGAAATAATGGCGGGAATTTACTCACAAATTTAAACTTAAACCAAAAATGATACGTAGCCGATTTTTGGCCTGTAACACAGATGGGAAATATTTTTCGAAACTATTTTTTAAAGATTCTAAGTAATGCCCAATGATTATATTTAATTTTGATAAGTTTAATCTTGTTGCAAATTAACAAAATCAAAATAATTATTAAATACATCAATATTATTGTTATTTACTTTATCCACCCAAAAATTAATTTTTTCTTAAATCCATCTATTTTATTAAATAAATGAAACGCATTTATAGAAGTTCCTTGTAAACTCAAATTTAAGTCGTTGATATATGAAAATATATCACTTAAATATGCTAGTTTTGCAACCCATTCTACATCAGACAAATGCATATTTAAAGGATTATTTTTTCTCTTAAAAATATTTCTACTTCTGTCTTTAATTCAAAAAGTCTGGTTAAAATCTTACCCCGTGAGAGCCATCGAACTTCTGTATGCAGTAATAACTGCTCATGTTCGGCACCAACCGACAAAATATTGCGAATAATCTACTGTTTAAATCGCTTTTTTTGATAAAATTAATAATTTTTATAGATTCCGCTAAAACCTCATATAATTCTGTGGATAAACTTTTCGCTGCTAAATGTTGTCTGTGGATTATACAGTGGGTAATCAATAAATCAGAATTAACTGTTTGCTGAATTCTTTTAGTAACACCACAATGTCTGCCAAGCATACTAGCCGCCCCATTGGAACACACACCTATGCAATTTTTCCATTCTAAAGAATGTTTAATAATATAAGAATTAAGTGCTTTAAAAATCTCATCACTTGTATATGAAACCAATTCTATACAACACAAGAATTCTTCTTTTATTTCTTCCAAAATAAAATCAATATATCTAACATAGCAAATTAATAACGCCTTTTTAGAAATATCGCATGATTCGTCGATTTGTATTGCAAAAAGTTTTGATTCCTTTATCTTTTGTATTAATTGGTATTCCACATTCTCTGATAATTTTTTTCTTCTTATAGTATCATTAGATAAGGGAATCGATTTGATTTTATAAACAGCAGAGAGTCCAAACATCTCTAAACAAATGTCTATTAAAACTGGTTTTATTAAATTTTCCCCGGTAGTAAATAATTTTTTGGTTTTAGCAATCCAAAGGGCAACTAGGTACGGACATTTTAATAGTGACTTGTTCTGAATAAAATTTTGTTTAAATGTTTTTGTTTGTAATCCTAATCCTTGTTTTTTATGCTCAAAATATTCACACGGTTTATTTTTCAGCTCGGAATGTTTAACCTTCAAATGTCGTAACATTTTCGATGGTTTCATAGCATCATTTACTAAAACTTCATGGCAAATGATACACATCGGACGTACATTTTCTTCCGTAGATTTGGACCAAAGAATAAAACCATATTTTAAATACTCATGGTTGTAGTGTCTGATAACTGTTTTTTTCTTTTTTTGCTGGTGGACTTCCTGTTTCGTTGTTATTTTTTTTTAAACATCGAACTGGTATTCAAAAAATTAAATAGCGTGCCTTGTTTACGGTTCATGTTACTAAGGGTTAAAAATATTTTTTTATTAGCACCTACATAAGTATATAAATAATCAATAAACTTACTTTTATATTGGTTCAATCCAGTTAAACATATGTATAATTATTATAATAATGTTTTGTTTAACAATAACTTAAAAACACCCAGACTATACAATGAGAAAGCTGTATCAAATCACACGTCACATCTATATATTATAAGCGGCTTAAGTGTCTGTCGCCAATAGAGAGTCAGCCGGTCCCGTGGCTGCACGTCGCACTTGTAAGCATTTCGGGAATTTTTCTTCAGTGACGTACTAATCATAAATTACATAGAATTAAAATTAGCTTAAGATAATTGTATTTCGTAATTTTATAAATTAAAATTTAGTTATTATTATTTTTTTTATAAGTAAATTTTTTTCGCGGATAGAAAAAATTGTCCACGGACTAGTAAAATTTCTCCACGGACCACTGGTGGTCCGCCGGACCAGCGGTTGAGAATAGCAGTGCTAGGGCATAGAATTCGGCATGGGTAGATGCTTTTGAAACCACTTTTTGTTTAATAGTTTTCCACGCAACTGAATTTCCAAAAATTTTAGCAACGGATCCTGTTGTGGATTTACTATCAGTAACATCTGAAGCCCAATCCGGATCTACATAATTTTCTATTATGCTACAATTATTATTATGATATACTAGTTTCAAATATCTGCTCTGGTACAAATAGATTAGCACCCTTAATGCATATTTAAAATGCGTTTTGTTACAACCATTTTGGAATCAACTGAAATAATTTACAGCGTATACTACATCTGGACGTGTACCTGATGCAGTATATAATAAAGCTCCAATTAGGTTTCTATACCCTAAGTTTGAATCATTTTCAGCTATGCTTAATTTTAAATTTTGTTCTATCGGTGTATAGTATAGGATTGTGTTGGCAACGTTATATTTTTGTGCTAGCCACTGTATATATTTTGTTTGTTTTAGGGCCATATATTTTTGCTTACTATCACATGAAATATCTATTCCTAAATAATTACTAATTTGGCCCGGATCTTTCATTTTAAATTTTGAGTTCAATTCTGTTTGAACTTCTTGAACCTTGCTAATGTCATCCCCACAAAGTAATAAATCACTAACAAACAGCATTAAGTATAGTTTCTGATTGTAACATATATACAAACATGGATCATGTTGTGAACATTCAAATCCTATTGTAATTATAAATTCATTAAAGCATTTATGCCAATTTCTCAGGCTTTCGGTTAAGGCTTACAGAGATTTCTTTAATTTATATACCTGATTTTCATTTGTTTCAAATGTCTTAGGTTGTTCTACATAGACATCAGACCTTATGTCGCTGTTTAAAAATGCTGTTTATACATCCATTTATTTATTTAATGCATCCAACAGAGCAGCGCTCCAATATAGGACAGTTAAATACACATATCACATACAACTTATTTAAAGATGAACAAACATATTTTAAAATACTATACAACTAAATGTAGTTGTCTTTGTTGCATACGCAATTAGTCATAATTATGAGATAAAACTACTTAAGATAATATAAAAATAATTCATGATAACTATCACATGCAGCAAAACTATAATATGCTTAAGTGTGTATGTATAACAGTCGTACAGTCTAATAGGGTATTGGCGAATATATCGAATTTGTCAGAAAACTTGTTTACCATACTAGACGCTTGATAAATAGGCGACTTTAAAATGAAATTCGTACGAGCCGTTGCATAATAAAACACTTGCCTTTCCCTAGATGTATGTCTGGGAACTACAAAATTTAGCTGCTACAACATATCCTGAACACCGATCAAATTATGCACCAACTTATCATGATAAATCCAAGTGTCCAAAAACGCATTATAAATGTACAAACTGCGAAATGGCAAATAACAAATATAATTTAAACCACTGTGTAGCACACACAGCCACAGACCCTGAATGTCCAAGTTTCAAATACCAAGTGGAAGTGCTGAAAAATAAACTAGACTATAGTATTCATTTATAAATTTCAATTTATCACAGGAGATAATCTACGATGTGTCTGAAGAAGTGGAAATAGGACGGGCGGGTCTTTATGTGAACGAGGAAACTTTGAAACAACAGGTTACTCTTAATAATAAGGTTTTAACTATATTTCATTTAAACATTAGGAGTATAAAACAAAATTTTGATAATTTGATTGCTTGTTTTCAGTTATATGAACTATACTATTGTGATATAATTATTTTGAGTGAATGTTTTCAACTAATTTCAGTAAAGCAATTTAATTTACCAGGTTTTGACACATACTATAATAATGCAAATTACAACAGAAATGATGGCATTATAATATTCATAACCACTTTATTGAATGTCCAAGGCTCACATAAAAGGTTAAACCAGAGTCAGGTTACAATTAGTAGAATCATTTTAAGACAGGATAAATTATCTTTTGGTATTACAGCAGCTTATAAACCTCCACCTATCAGGGAAAACTTATTTATTGATGACCTAAGGATCTTTTTAGAAGAAACTGAGATTTTTACTGGTGACGTTAATATAAACATTAATAATAGTCATAACAATTATGTCAACGAATATCTAAATGCTTTTAGTGAAAATGGATTCTTTCCATATACTCAACTGAAAATAAGTACATCAACCCTTACATCAGGGTAATCAGAAAAGAAAAACCTTTCCATTTGGGTTATATTGAACTATGGTTTCCATTTAAAAAGTGAGGTTATGTTTGTAGCTTGAAAACCCATTTCCAATTAAAATTGTCATATACGCTATTGAATTCTACGTAAAAAGTTACCTTACAAGCAGTTTTTATTTTCTCTATAGGTTAAACCGTTAAAAAGTTATTAGCGTTTGAAGAAAATGGCAAATTTCAGTTTTTTTCAAATATCTAAAAAAATTGAGCATCTAGGTGAGTTTTCAAAAAAGCATCATACTACTCGTAAATTTCTCTTCAACTTTGCTAATTTAACCAACATTGTATCTTCTATAATAAAAAAGTTACCCATATACGGAGATAGATTGTGGGCACCCTGTATATATATATATATATATATATATATATATATATATATATATTGTTGCTTATGAACTCCTGTAACTATCATGCGCCGACGTTGGGCCGCATAATATAAATATGCTAGGTATTAACTGGAACTCTCGATCTCCGACTTTGGGCTGTCTCGTAAATACTTGATGTGATAACACCGTACTCAGTATCAATGGTGTATTCTACTTATAACTCCACCTCTGTGTAAATTATCAAATTACACTCCCACAAATTTTATTACTCGGCCTCGACTAGCTTTTATTTTGAATTATAAAATGAAGTTAGTTAATTCCATATAATAAAAAGGAATATTATGTACAGGTTTTGAAAATTATTAAAATACACCAAGACTATCAACGCATCCATTATCAACTAACCAATTAGAGTTTTTTATGCATTATCATTAACATCATATTCGAAATTATTTTCCACCAATTCGGAATTATTATATAGCCATGTAAAATATTATCTATCCCAACGCTTGAATTATTACATTTGAATTATTGTCATCACCCTCTGGATTATTATTATTAAACTTAGATTTTTTATCGTCATCCGACTTAGATTTATTATCGTCCAATCACCAAACTTAGAACATTTTCATTTGCCTTCAACTTAGAATTATTCTCCCCAGACTCAGATTATTCTCACCAGCCTCAGAGCTGTTAATCGGCAATAGAAATTCTCATCTTCGTCGCACTATCTGTCACTAAACAATTTTCACTTTTAAATTTTATTCTTACGCGTTACTCTTACATTCAGAGTGACGCACCTTGGCCTTTGTTGAGTTGCAAATTGAGCTCTGTTATCATTTCTCGCTGTTAATATATGGGTATCTCCTCCTTTGTCTGTGGGCATGGCCTACTAATCTTAACCAATCAGGTCTCTCTATTTTCTACACTTCAAGTGGTTTTCTGATGTAACATTCTAGGCCTTTCGAGTAATTGTTGTTTGCTTACATATGCCTTGTTATCAGACCATGCGGTGTTTTGGGAAAATAATCGCGTTTCCATATTATACACAAATACCTGATGCAATTCGAATTTCAATTTTCGTGTGTGTTTATTTCTTTACGCATTTTTAATTACCTTTACTATTAAAAATTGTTAATTGTTTCTACGCACTCACAAAGCTTCTTTAAGTTTTATCTCTTATCTCCGTATTATCATAAATAATTAGAACTTTTTTTGAATGCGTGTTTAATTATATGAACTATGCTTACTTCTAAATACGCGTGCTTCCACTAAAAATATAGTTATTTGCCTTACTTAAAATTACTAAAACTCTATATACCGGGTGTTAAATATCTGTTATTTACCTAATGCATGAATTACTTACTTCTATGCTAACTATGAGTCTTATTGTGTCTATTTGCATCGCTTAAAACTACTTATACTCTATATACAGGGTGTTAACTGCTTACTATTTACAAACTATCCCAATTACTCAATTTTCTCTTAAATAAATGCAGTTTTCTGCTTCCTATTGTGATTTCTGATTACTACATGACCATTGCTATATAATACACCCTTAAACAACCACTAATTACAGCAATATATATATATATATAAGATAAAGTAACATAAGTCTTAAATTAATCAAAAATAAATTAATATCATTCCAAGTGACTCACTCTACGCCACAAGGGCATTCTGCCGATGCGTTTCGCCCTAATTGGAGCTCATCAGGACAGGAGTAGCAAAGTTGTAATATTTATACAGTTGCACCTACCACACAGTTTGTGCCTTTGTGCTATTTCACCTGACACTGCAGGTTTTCTCTTGGTAACAGTTGGCACGGAAGAAGTCCGACTCAACTGCCTTTAGCCAAAAAATTATAACTATAAGCACAAGTAACATAATGAGTCAAATTAATCAAAAATAAATTAATGTCATGGCAAGTGACTCTCTCTAAGCCACAAGAGCATCCTGCCGGCAGCACGCCGTTTGTGCCTTTGTGCCGTTTCACCTGACACTGCAGGCACAAACTGTGTGCTAGGTGCAATTCATTATGAAATTAAAATGGAACTATAGAGCAGATTTGGGAGGAGTCGATTTATTGAGAAAAATAGGACGGGTTATATAAATTATACACATAATTTATATCCTAAATTATGAACTAAATTTCTATGTATTACACCTTTCTAAAAATACTTCTAAATTTAAAAACAAATTTAGTACTAAATTTAGAAAGAAATTGAGTATTGCGTAAAATAGCTGTTACACTTAAACGATGTTTGAAGTGATTCATATTATACAGGGTGGATGTTTAGTGCTTGGATGGAGGATTGCTCCATACCAATTAGATATGTTAAAACCAACTTGTGCATGGTACCATTTGATCATTGCACCTACATTTTGAAAATATTTAGGTGCATACAGGGTGATTCATAAAAACTGCTGAGCCAAACTTGTGTTTTTTAAATAGCACATCGTGTGTATTTTTGCATATTCGGATTCCCGGTGGCATTTACAATTAAAATTATGTGGTTAAATGTGCCCATTCCGGAGATATTGCCACTTTAATGTGGAAATCGAGTCAACTTTGGAGCCGCGTTGCTATGGCTCTAATAAAAATTTGTCAAGTCTTGTTGCACCATCGACTTTCAATAATATTTGACTTACAAAATACGTACCAAACTTTTTCAAAAAGCACAATGCTATATAGGGCTACTGCTTTACTTAAAATGTAACTATTCTCGGTTTTTTCAAACGGAACACTATATTTTTTCACAAATCAATTTCTCGTGAAAAATAGGTATAGTCCATTCGCTATAACTTTAGGATGACGTCACAACTGAATAAAATGCTGCATTGCCAATGTTAGTTTAAATTTTAATATATTTAATGAATGATACACGAATATTCCCATTGTCAAGAAGTATTAATGGCAACACCGTAGAACTGCCAACCTTTATTGTGTTAAATGACCCAACTCAATAAATTCGACCGAATCATATTCGGATAATTTTTGGTATGTCATTAGTACCTAACATAAGGATGAAAGCTGCAAAATTCTAATTTTTTTGACCGTTGGTTATGATTTTTTGAATTTTTGAAAATTTGTGGTTTTTGCCTTGCGTCAAGATCTTTAATCGGTCGTAGCGCCAAAACTATTTGACCTAGAGAGCTGGAATTTGTTGCATTTTATTCAGTTTTAAATGGAGTTTCATAATATATATATATATATATATATATATATATATATATATATTATGGCAGATTGCATCCAATGATTTATAAAAAACAACTTACGAATCTACTTTTTTGGAAAACTCAAAATCGGAATTCTAAATTTTTTTAAAAAATATATTGTTTAAAGAGTACTGTAGGCTACAAGTGTACCAAATTTCATGATGGTATGCCAATATTTAAATTGATTTTTTTTGTCATGATATATAGGTGAAAATTGCATAGATCGTGTCTACATGATTGCCACTCATTAGCTAAACTGCTTTAATCCATAATTGTATACTCCCTTGCTATTGTAATATATGAATTATTGATTGTGCTAATTACAAATAGTATAATGAGTATAATTTACAATTTGTAAATTACAATAATTGTTTCTATAAAATAATGTTATAACAAGCTATTTATAATTTAACATTTATTTAGGGCACTACTTATAATTAGCTTATTGATAAGTAACACGGAATAAATGGGAAGGAACAATACAGTAGGTACTGTTGTATTGTATGATTTATTAATCATAAGGTTATAGAAGTTCAGTTACATTAAAAACACAAATATGCCTATTGTTGAATAAGAGTCATCTACTCTTGCAACAGGAATTTGTACTTCCTGTGGAGATTATGAGAAGTACAAGCAATGGGACTTAAGAAATTCTGTTCTCATGGGAAAGACCTTCACACTACTTATGATACTGAGGCA
The DNA here is from genome assembly GCA_036346225.1 of Platerodrilus igneus. Taxonomy (NCBI): domain Eukaryota; kingdom Metazoa; phylum Arthropoda; class Insecta; order Coleoptera; family Lycidae; genus Platerodrilus; species Platerodrilus igneus. The sequence continues at coordinate 2,795,854 of JARFIW010000500.1, read as the reverse complement.
CCATACCAGTACTGCAGTAGATTTCTTTGATAGTTCCATATCATCTGAGGTAATAAAGTGTTTGGTTCAGTTAATATTTTTATTTTGTGATTTTTGTAGTAGTATTCTAAGAATGTCAGTATAATAAGTGGTGTTTTTTTTACTAGTTATAATCTCTAAGTAACTTTCTGTTTTGATTTTATAATTCTTAGTGCAGAATAATCACTCATATATTTATTTAATTAAATATAAATTTATAAAGTTAAACCCCTGGCAGCATTGATTTTTGAAACATCATTGACAATGATATAAGAATGGAATAACAGTGGTCAAAATATTGCTGTAATCGTTTTAAGAAAAGTTGTCATTGGATTTCCAAAGATCTTAGAAAGGTGACATAATGGATGACAACTTTACATTATGGATTATTGAAAGGTATGAAAATTGCCCATTACAAGTAGTACATGACCAATTTGTAGTGCCAGGTTGTAGTGAGGATGACCAATATTTGGATGTAGATACAGGATTAGATTATTTAAATGCTTCATTAACGTCCATAGGGGAGTCTCCTATTCTAAGGAGCAAGTGTAAGGGTAGCAAAAATATTGCAAAGAAAAAGTTGCAAAAATAAAATGCAAAATCAATGCTTCTTTCTTTTAAATAGAAGAAAGTGAAAATAATGGCGGTTCAGAAACAAAAATAATCAATCAACTCATTGAGGACGTGTTACAATCTAAAATGAAAAAAGCATTAAACAACATGAATGCACTGTTTAACATCTTTAAAAATGAACTTCTGGAGATTGTGACCAAAAACAGCATTTCTAATCAACTAAGGAATCCTAATACTAACAATGTAAAGTCATGCAAATGCAGCAAAATCTGAACCAGTGCTTGTCATAAAACCTATTAACTCTCAGCAAAGTAAACAAACCAAAGCTGAAATAAAAGAGACTGTCAATCCGGTGGAAATGGGAGTAAACATCTCCAAAGTCGGTGAAGCATCACATGGGAAGTAATTGGCTGTGTAAGCCATTCAGATCGCAAGTTACTTGGCAATAAAATCAGTGAGGTACCAGACAATAAGTATAATGTTGAGGCACCTAACCTTAATAGGCCAAAAGTGAGAATAGTTAATATCAATCCAGATGACGTAGATTCATATAATGACAAAAATAGTGAAAAAATAATTAAGCAAAATAATCTAAATTCTGCAACAAGTAAATTTCATCTTAAAGTTTTAAAAACATTTGAAACACAAAATGGAAGAAGCTCAGTAATAGTTGTAGAAGCAGACCCAGAAACTCACAGTGCTTTATTAAATCCAGGGAAGGTTGCAGTAGGCTGGTTCATGGGGAATGTCCACAACCATGTTAACCCTTTAACACGTAAATTTTTTTTTTTTGTATTATTGTTAGTTTTTTAAATCCAGCCAATAAAAGTTAGTGTATAAGGCCTACAAAAAATATTTAAAAAATTAATTGTTACTTAATAGTGTAGATGGGGGATGGTTATATTAGTGGTCACAAACCATCTTGACCTTGTATACTTTTCTAATGTTTTGTGGTTATTTAAATTGCTACTTTAAATAAACCTAAATGTATTTGTTATTTATTATTGTTTTATATAGCCACTAGTTGATAAAAATAGGTATACAATAATTCAAGTTCATTTTCATGAAAAGGCGCAAAACAAGTTAGGCACAAAGCTACATCGCATGCTTTAAAAACAATGCTGGACCTAGATACTTTTGCTCGTGTACTGCGGTAGGCACATCTTCTAGTAGATGACTTCCCACATTTTGATTTCCGAGCAAACTGTCTGTACCTATTACCCAGCCATTAATTTTCTTCAATTTTGATTTTGTAATAACTACGCTGCCTTTCCTGCCACGGCGTTTTTTAGAACATTAATCTCCAATCAGCTGGTCGGCAAGTATGCTGCGAAAGTTTAGATGTAAAAGTGCTTTTGCTTTTCTGTTGTTTTGCTTTACAGATATTTTGAATGTAATGTAAGCATTTGTTATAGTTGCGTCAATAAAACAGTAGAAAAGTTTAACCCACCACCACCGTGATTTGCAAGATATTGAATAGGTTGCTATCATCTGATCGAACCTGTCAAGTCCACCCATATATTGGTTATAGTCAGCAATTGGTTGGGGGCAATTTACAAGTTGGCGTTTTCCTGTAATATCAGTTCTCAAAACTTTTGTGATAGCACTAGGATTATGGAATTAACTGACAACTAGAACACTTTACTTCCCTCTGTCAAGCCATTTACCAACAGAAAAGTCCTCACTCATAGCATAATCACTTTCACTTGATTTCAATTTTTTGTCTTCCACTAACAGTGTTTAGGGTAGTGCTTGCGGTTGATGCGAAAAGTACCACAAGCAAATGTATTATTTTTTAATAGTTTTGTCAAAATCAAAGCTACTGAAAAGTTTTCAAAATACCAACAGTGTCCTTTTTGTCTGTAATTTTTGTATAACTGTAAAACAGTTCGTTCTCCTAATGATCCTTCTTCTGGGGTAATTTTAGTTTTACCTTCATAAACTTCCAAGCGAAGTGCATAACCGAATTCTGAACAAGCAATAACCCAGATCTTGAAACCCCATTTGGTTGACTACAGTGGCATGTATTGTTTTAGAAACGTGCATTTTTTTAAGCCAACCAGCCTTCATCTATTGCCAAGTTTCTGGAAGAATTAAAATTTTTCCGAAACTTTTCATTGCGAAATATAATAAGACGCCTTATTTTGAATAGTTTATCAAAATTTTGCAATTTCCGTTCAGGCATATTAGTATTATCATTAATATATAGGTATCGTAAAATACACAAAAAACGTTTCAAACTCTATGCTAGATATCCTTTGCACATGAAAATTTTCATTGGAAGACCAATATAATCTCAATGAAAGTGAATTATAGATACTCATCAACACCGGCATTCCTACGAACGCCAGTAATTTGAGTGCTTCCAGACTTAAATTGACACCTTTTTGTTGATCATATAAGTTAGATTGCTCTACTATATTCTGTATGATTTCGTCACTAAGGAAACTCTTAAAAACATCCAACGGTTGTTATGTGCTATAAATGTTGGACCATAATTATTTACAAAAGGACAGCTTGCATAAACAGTAGGGATTTGTTGCAGTTTTTTTGAAAGCTGTAAGTATATATTTTAGAAATACCACATTCATTATTATCATTTGCGGCATCAACATTATTGTCATCATCACTATCAACATCCTATCCTCATCACTTTTTATAAAATAATTGTCTGTCAGAATATCCAAAGTAGGCATATTCGTATCAAATGGTTCTGGAAGGAAATCAGGATCTGCAATTGAGTTATCTGAATCTTCTTCAAACTGCTCTGAAGGTTGTACTAGCTCTGTAATTTTTCTCTTAGCAGAAACACATGTAGGTCGAGTAACTGGCACATTAGCAGTTGCTAATGTTGAGGAAGTATCGAAATCTGATACTATAGATAATCCAACTGCAGAATTTCTACGTGTTGTACTAATAGAATGTGATACAGTTTCAGTATATAACTGATCATCGGCATCGCTATCACCACCCGCATTTGAATTATAAGCCTGACTTTTTGATATGCCTTCAATAAAATCAAATAGATGATCTGGATTCATGTTTTCGAGTACAGAATATTTGTACGAACGAGCCATGATCCAAAAATATTAGGTTACCTTTAGAAGAACACGGCAATCTTCTTAGTGCCACAAAACACAAACTCGCCAATAAGTCTATAAATATTTTATACTGTGTTTAGTCACTATCAAAAAAGTTTTCTGTAAACACTTTGCTATTTTAATGATAAATTAATAATAAACAAATAAACACCTGCACACATCTATTCTATGGTAATGGTTTGTGAGGCGGCTCCGTTGCATAGTTGGTATGTGTGTGACTACTACACCCAAGGTCCTGGGTTTGAATTTCGACACGGTCCGTTTGAAAAATGTTAGGCGAGCATTTTTCACAAAAATACACCTTTGCTCGGATGAGAGGTAAAATGGAGGTGCCGTGTGTGAGTGTTGTCACGCGCGTTAAAGATCCTTACCTTGCTTGGAACAGCAAGGGTTCGGCAAAATTCCAAATTTTCCTGGTAAGAAAAACTCGTTTCCTGGCCAATGTAGTACCTTCGGTGGAGCATTGGAAAAATCACATGTAAGGTAATGGTTTGTGACTACTGGCATAGCCATATTAGTATTGGATAACTAACCATGCACATTCATCTACAAATGTGGCTATGATATTGCTCACAATCCATTTCGGAAACCATTTATTAACATAAAGCTTATTATTGATGAAAATAACATAGTAATTTGGTCATTATTGGTTGTGGCCTTATATTTAACCATAATCTGTTAAAGGGTTAACGTGATTCAGTGTTATAAATGCTTGAAATTTAATCACTATGCTCAGAACTGCAACTCTGATGTAATCTGCTCATTATGCTCAGGAAATCACCACTATAAAAACTGTACAGCTAAATGTTCAAACTGCTTGCAGGCCAAATCCAAATTAAACATGGATATAGATGAAAACCACACAGCAGTAGATAAAGAGTGCCCCTGCTACATACAAGCACTAAAAAGAGAAACTGCTAAAATTGAGTACAACTTATTTAGATAGCAATTAAAGAAACATCATAGACTTCAACATCTGCAGGCCGAATTAAAGAAAAATCAACCAACTATGCTACTTCTACTTGTATGTTTAATTAATATCAGATCTCTAAACTCATGTTTTAATGCCTTTTTGTCATTTACCTCAATTATCGATTGTGATCGGTAAGGTGTCACTGAGACCTGGTTGAATAGTAGTGATTTTCCATCTAACCTTATTAATATCTCTGATTATTATTTAATTAGAGCAGATTGTCTTACCAGGGGAGATGGAGTCTGTTGGTATATCAGAAACAATCAATCTGCTAAATTAATTTCAATCGATTATATTAACAATCTATTACTGCTAGAACAACTATGGATTAATATTAAGGCACCCAAACAAGATCTAAAAGCAGGCATTATTTACAAATCACCAAGCACAAATATAGTTTGTTTAGATGAACTTGAGCTAATCCTGTCACACATTTGTACTGATTATGAAAATATCTTTCTGGTTGGTGATGTAAATCTCGACTTTATTCGCCACGATTCAAACTGCAAAACATTAAGTTCTCTACTTGAAATGTTTGACTTAATGCAGCACGTGAATGAGCCAACACGTGTAACAGAAACCTGATCAAGTCTAATTGATATAGTATGCTCTAGTTCACACATTAATCTTATATCATTTAAAACAGTTGATGTTCATTACCTTACAGACCATAGAGCAGTTATTTGCAACTTTGAGTTTAGAATAGCAAAACAACATACGCAGACCGTTACTTTTAGAGATTTTAAGCATTTCAATATGAATGAATTTGACTCTGATGCGAGTAATATCCAGTGGGACTTATTGAAATCAATAACTAATCTAGATGATGAAGTAAACCTTCTCAATACTGCAATTAGAACAATATTTGATAGGCGTGCTCCTCTTAAGACAATTCAATTAAATAAAAGAACAATTCCATACATAACGAGCACTATCAAACTTATGATTAATATGAGAAACAAAGAATATCGCAAGTACATGGTAACCAAGAATGCAGCCAAATTGCGATTGTACAAGAATCTTAAAAACCTTGTCACTACTGCTATTAGAAACGAAAAGAACGCATATCTAGAGTATGAATGCAGAGCTAACTGTAGAAACCCTAGAAGACTATGGGCAATTTTTGACAAGTGTAAAATTCACCCCAAGTTAAAGTCACATCTCCTGCGAAATCAATAATGCTGATGAAGTAAATACTTTCTTTATTGAATCTGTATTACAACAACCAATATGTCAACAAGTACTGAGCCATTATGCTACCTATACTCAAAAACCACAAGGTTGTTGCTTCAGTTTTCAGCTGGTATCTGCGGCTGCAGTTGAAAATACCATAACAGGAATTAAATCAAATGCAAATGGCTGTGATGGAATCGATCGAAAGATGATTATGTTACTTAAATCATATTGCACAGAGGCAGTCACACAGATTATTAACCACTCACTACAATCTTCCATTTTTCCCACACAATGGAAACACTTAATTGTCACCCTAATTGCAAAGTTACCATTAGCAATGACATATGGTGATTTACGGCCAGTTTGCATATTACCAATACTGTCAAAAGTCATTGAAAAGATAGTATTATGTCCAACTATTAGATCACATTATCAAGGCAAATATACTGCCCACTTTCCAATCAGGGTTTCGTACTGGTTATAGTACTACAACAGCATTAACCAAGGTAATAAATGATATAAAATACTCTACTAATAAGTCACTAGTTGCTTACCTTGTGTTAATAGATTTTAGTAAGGCTTTCGATATTATTAATCATCAATTACTGGTAGCTCAGCTTCACTTTAATGGATGCACTGATAAGGTCAGATAGTGGTTTGAAAGTTTGCAAAATACTCAGCAAGCAGTTAAGTTAAAAAATGAATCCTCCCAATATCGTAACGTGCAACAAGGGGTGCCACAGGGAAGTATTTTGGGTCCACTTGTATTTGCTATTTTTACTGCAGACTCCCCCCAAATATTATCTACTAATTGTAAGTACCATATGTATGCAGATGATATTCTTCTATATATGTCTGCTAACGCTAATGATGTCAATATTGTACTAAATGCTCTAAACAGTAATCTTGTTAAGGTAAATAAATGGATGCAGGACAATGGCCTTCTGATTAATACTGCAAAAACAGTAGTGTTGTGTGTCGGTTCGAGAAGAAGATGTGCAAATCAGAAATGCTCCGAACAGAGAATATTAAAATAAATGGAATTGTAAGCAATATAAGTGACAGTGCCAAATACCTAGGTGTAATTGTAGAGAGTCACCTTACTTTTGAAAAGCGTGTGAATAAGAAAATTGGGTTATGTTATAGTAAAATGCGTTTACGGCACAGGTATAAACATGTGTTAAGTTCCAAAACTAAATGGTTGTGCAATAGCATAGTCTTAAGTTATCTAGATTACTGTAGCGCAGTATATTACAAATTTCTGCCGAAATACCTAAGAAATAGAATACAAGTTCTGCAGAATGTATGCTACTGTAAGAAAATACCAAGTGCATCAGGATGAAATGAAAAAAGCCACACAAATTCTTGCTAAGAATAAAAATAAACTATTTTGAACTATCGAAGTGGTTGTGTAGGTAAGTTAGTATTATAACTCAGAGTGTCTTGGGTTGATTCTTTTGTTAATATGATGCTTGTAAAAATTGTGTTGTTATTTACTACCTATTTCTTACAAAACTGCAGAACGATACTTATGCATAATGATATTTTTTTCTGTATATTAGCCAAATAAGATAACTTAAAAAATGCCATATTAAGTTCCACTTGCAAGCAGTAGATTATCAGCACCAATCATGTAGATATGATCTATGCAATTTTCAGGTGTACCTCATGACAAAAAAAATCTATTTAAATATGTTACCATTGGAATACCATCATGAAATTTGGTACACTTGCAGCCTAGAGTACTCTTTAAACAATATATATTTTATTTCAAAAAAATTAAAAATTCCGATTTTGAGTTTTCAAAAAAAAAGTAGAATCGTAAGTTTTTTTTTTTTAAATTATTTGATGCAATCTGCCATATTATATATTTTACGAAAGGCCATTAAGAACTGAAGAAAAAGCCACAAATTTCAGCTCTCTAGGTCAAATAGTTTTGGAGTTACAGCCAATTAAAGGTCTTGCCACAAGGCAAAAACCACAAACCTTCAAAAATTCATAACTTTAAAACCAACGGTTAAAAAAAATTAGAATTTTGCAGTTTTCATTCTTATGTTAGGTACTAGTGACATACCAAAAACCACAAAAATCTGAAACCTTGACCTATAAAATTAATAATTTAATTGGTTGGTTTTCACTTATTACTTTATAAATGATATGTTTTATAAGCATAAACGAACCATTCTTGAAATATTAATATACTTATGTAAAAACATTCAAAATAACAACTTACTAAAACCACCAGCCAAAACATAAATTATCAGGTAGGCCAGTATCATAATTTAAAAACAATTGCATAAATATTGTTTGATGTTTGTCAAATAATTAGATGCTTGTCATATTTGCTTTCTTGTGTACTTTTTTTTTGCTGGTGTTTATTCTTATTATCTAATTTTGATCAAAATGAATTTTACTAAAGACGAAATGGTTGACATGATATTCATTCTTGGTGAAACTAAAAAAATGCATTGCCTGCTAGCCGAGTGTACGCTTAATGGTATCCAGGAAAAAAATACCCTAGGAAAGAATCTTTTGTTGATGTTGCTGACAGATTTTATGTGTTCTAGAAATGTGTGTTATCCAAAGCAGACTAGGACAAGGACCGATGAAGAAAGTGAGTTTGAAGTTGTAGCATCTCTGCTTGAAAATTCTCAAGACAGCACCAGGGGGGTTAAGCAAGAATCTCGATATAAATAGAAACACTATTCGAAAGTTTATTAAAATAAAAATAATTTCATCCTTAACATATTCAACATCAAGCTTTAACCGAAATAGGTTTTCAAAATCGTGAAACTTTTTGCCAGTGGATAATTAGCAAAATTAATGATGAACCCAATTTTGCTAATGATATTCTGTTTACGGATGAAGCAATTTTTCGTAGCAATGCAAATTTCAATCAACATAAGTTAAATTATCATTACTATTTAGAAAGTGATTTTCACATCTTAAGAGTTGCGGACCACCAGCATCGATGGTCAGTTCGTATGTGGGGCGTCGTAATGTGATTGGTCCTTTTTTCTTTGATGAAAGTCTCACTAGTGAGAAATATTTACGATTTTTTTGGAAACCAATTTATTTGATCTTTTGGAAGATATTGATCTAGATAGAATTCATACGATGTGGTGACATTACATGTGATTTTCCAATGCTCCACCCGAAGGTACTACATTGGCCAGGAAGCGAGTTTTTTTTTTTACCTGGAGAATTTGGAATTTTGCCGAACCCTTGCTGTTCCAAGCAAGGTAGGGATCTTTAACGTGCGTGACAACACTCACACACGGGACCTCCATTTTACCTCTCATCCGAACGAGGGTGTATTTTTGTGAAAAATGCTCGCCTAACATTTTTCAAGCGGACCGTGTCGGGATTCGAACCCGGGACCTTGGGCGTAGTAGTCACACACATACCACTACGCCACGGAGCCGCCACGATGTGGTGACAGCAGGATGGTGCCTCTGCACATTATTCTACCAACGTTAGACGTTATCTTGATGAAACTTTTAGAATGAAATACATAGTACGGGGTGGTGTACAAAATTGGTCAGCTCAATCTCCGGACCTTATTCCCCTCGATTTTTTCCTGTGGAACAACGTTAGCGAAATTGTTTATAAAGATCCTCTTACTACTAGAGAAGAGATAAAAAATAGAATATGCGCTGCTTTTGAATTGCTTTATGCCAGAAATGTTGTTTCAAGTTAAACATCCTTTTTCTTACCGTATTAAAAAGTTTTTGACTAGACATGGGCATCATTTTGAATATTTTGTTTTAAATTTATCTATTGTTTTGTTTTTACAAGAGTTCTTCACTGGGTTCCATTTACGTTACTTACCTAATAAATTTTTTGGATATGGTTTGTTTTTTCAATCTCATTTTGTTATTAAAAACATTTCAATATTTTTACAAGTGTATCAATATTTCAAGAACGGTTCGTTTTATGCCTATAAAAACCTTATATCATTTATTACCTATTTTTCTGGAGAAATCTATTTGTGAAAACATACAGGTTATTTTGTTTGAAAAAACCAATTTTGCATAAAGCAGTAGCCCTGTATAGCGTTGTGGCTTTTGGAACAGTTTGGTACGTATTTTGTAAGTCGACTATTATTGAAAATCGGTGGTGTAACAAGATTTGAAAATTTTTTATTAGAGCCAAAACAACACGACCCCAAAGTTGACGCAATTTCCACATTAAAGTGACAATATCTCCAGAACGGTTACACTTAGCCACTTAAAACCTTATATTTTTTAATTGTAAGTGCCATGGGGAGTCCGAATATGCAAGAATATAGAGGGTGTTCCATTTAAAAAAACACAAGTTTGGGTCAGCATTTTTTGTAAATCATCCTGTATTGTATACACCTACATATTTTTAAAATGTAGGTGCAATGATGATGTAGTACCATGTCCAAGTTAGTTGTAATACCTGTTACGTGCAAACTGAATTTGCACTTTAACATTTTATGTTAAGTAGTTTTTTAATGTGCGGAAGCTTCCCGCCATAATTTTAAATACCCAAGACGCGCGAACATTTTTAAATGAACTGGGCGGGGCTTCCGGTACGTCACAATAGTGCAATTGGCAAGTGTGAATTATCCCCATAGGGGTAAGGCAATGCTACAAAAGAGGAGGGAGTTCCGCGGTTCTCGCGCGGAAACGTGGCTTTTTTACGCCGAACTTTGAAGTGAACAGTCGTGCCGGGTGTCGTGTTATCTTATTATGTAGATTTCCTTATCTTGAGTATCTTTCCTTAATTCCCTATTCCTGTCTTCCACTGCATATAGGAACGGAGATGACCCTGGAGCATCCCATGACCCCGAGATAATTTGGATGTCCAACTCTACCAGCAGCGATGCCGAGGTTACGGTGGCGGATTTCCTGCCGGTTGGCGGATCCTTTACGTGAGTAGATTATCTAATTTGTATTGTTTAAATTTTATGTACCTTCTCTTAATTATGGCGCAATATAAATTATCAGTGACGTCATGTGTATCTTATGAACTTTGGTAATTGTATTACCGGCTTTTAAGAGCCATCTATCGCCATTTCAATGTACCAGAATCTAAGCGTAACATTTTGTTAACTGCATTACCGACCAGGTAAAACTGTAAACGAAGTGTAGCAGATGGCGCCTTCAACCTGTTCAGGCTATGAACTTCAGGGCTTCTTCTTTGTTTTAGGTTAGAATAATTTCCTTTATAAGGATACAATGCATTAATAGCTTCTTCACTTAAAGAACTTTACTTTTATTCATGTAAGTATTTACCTTACCTTATGTCTTTAAATACAGTATTATAGAATTACCTATTAAAATATCTTTAGTTGCTTTCCTTAACTTTGAAAGGCCGTTTTTTGAAACTTAAATACATCTTTATGTTACTTTCTAAAAAACTGCATTATGGTTTATCCCTTTACATGAAAATTTTGTGTTTAAAAAAACACTGGGTGAAATAAATTGCTATGATATCTTTTTAAGAAGTGTTTAACTATACCTTGTTGCCTTATAGGTTAAATAACATATCACCTCCATCCTTTCTCTATTTGGAAGGCCTTTCTGTCATTATCTATAAAATATGTATTTAACTGAACATTGATTTCGTTTCCATATACCTTAAATGTGTTTGTTTAGTGTGTTTATCGATTAACGCCTTAACATTGCAAATTATCCTTTATCGGTGACGTTCTAACAAGTTCTTACCTCTAAATATCGTATCGTATTACCTTAAAGTAGCTGTAACGTGTTTTTTACCTTCTAACCTGCGTCAAAATCGCATATTTTTTATATCGTGTCTTGAATATTGTATTCATAATGAACGTATCACATTTAAAATCGCTGGAATTGATCTACGAGCTGGAGTGCAGAAGTATCATAGCTGCGACCAATCAGAATGATAGGCGATCTCAACTTAGGGCTGTTTTGTCACAGGAAACCAAAGGCGTGGCTATCTTAAAGAACCCTGTTGGCGATTGGCCACTCAACGTATCAGAAATTAAATTATCTTTAGATGATATATCGGGTATAATAAACAAAACAGATCCTGCGCTACTAATATCGAATTAGGAGATTGACTTCAAGAATAACTCACGTCAAACAGCGAGTTGATTCATTATCTTTATATAACGATGACCAAGTGACTCAAGCTAAACAAAGTTTGTTGTCCGAGGTGTTATTGCTTGAAGGAATTCTTTAGAAAGACTTAATCCTAACGCAGACGACATATATCGTTACCTTTTTCAAATCTTGCGCTTGCCGAACCTAAACCATTAGGAAAACCTATACCTGTATACAAATGGGGTCTCACCTTTGAAGGGTTTGATTCGAAGGTTTCTTTATCATCCTTTCTTGACCGGATTAACGATTTTAAAATTTCTCGGTGTACCGACCAGGACCTATTTATCTCAGCTGGTGATTTGTTCGCAGGCTCAGCATTAATATGGTATAGAAACATACGACACCAAATTTCTACCTGGAATGAGTTAGTTGCCTGTTTAAAACGAGACTTCCTACCTTATGGCTACATTAACGATCTTTGGAACGAAATTGTGAATCGAACTCAAGGTCCCGACGAAAATGTTGTGTCTTTTATTATCTCATTAGAAGCTTTATATAGCAGACTCGACAAAAAACCTTCCGAATCCGAAATTATCGATCAATTACTTAGAAATTTGAACCCCTATTTCTCAGAACGTTTGGCATTACAGACCATATCTTCGCTAGCTCATTTTAAAGACCTATGTCGCTCTCTTCAAGAAGTGAGGTCAAGGATTGACAAATATCGACCACCACCGAGAAATTATCTGGTCTTCTCGAACCTGATCTAGCTTGCCAAGTTCGACCTTCCCGTAAAGTATCTACACTTAACGTTCCTTCTACCGTAACTAATAACGCACTTACCTGTTGGAACTGCAAGCGAAGTGGACATAACTATACTGTCTGCACTTACCCTAGAAATATTTTTTGTTATGGCTGTGGTCGCTCAAATATCTACAAATCTAACTGCACCAACTGTAATCCTAACGTATCGGGAAACTCCCGTCGAGATATTTTAAATCAGGGTGTGAATATCTCAAGAAACCAAAATCGCCCTCAACACCAATCATTCAACGGACACAGACGCCAATAAATTTAAATTATAAAACCACTTCTAACGTTGTACCGTCATTAAATTTATCTAATAATAATACCGCTACTATTAATGTACAAAATACCTTACCTTCATTAGAGGAATTATGCTACACTACTCCAGCCGAGTGGTCTAAGTGGTTACAAACCGTCAATTCCTTTTATCATAAAAAGACTACCGCTGTTTCACAACTTGTTAAAAAACCCTTCGATAACCGTCCACACTTATCTATCTCAATTGGTTCCTTAAATGTAATTGCTTTACTGGATACAGGTTCTTCATGTTCTCTTATAAATAACGAAGGTTTACATCAATTATCTCAACAAAATATCAAAATTCAAATTATTCCTGAAAAACTTCCATAAATTTAGCTGACGATAATCAAATACATGTAACCGGTTCCTTAAGTTAAAAATTCGTGTAGAGTCTCTTGAACGTGATGTTTTATTTTGATTGTCCCTGCATTAGCGTATCCTTTTCTACTGGGCGTTGATTTCTGTAAACTTTTAATCTGTCACTTTACTTTCAGGATTTTTCATGGCAAACCTCTATTAAAACGAACTCCTGTGCATCTACAGGAATATCTAACAAAATCTCTTACTGACTCCCAAGATGTAACTCTTAACGCTACAATCGACAAATTTCCAAACTTAATACCTCTGAACTTGGTTGTGTTACAACGGCAACACACGTTATCTCCACAGGTGATGCCCTTCCCTTTAAGCAACGTCAATATCCCTTATCGCCTGCCTTACAAAAGCATTTACATGCGGAAATAGACAAAATGTTAGTATCTGGTGTTATCTCTCCTTCAAATTCACCGTGGACCTCTCCCGTATTGCTAGTTCGGAAAAGAATGACGAATGGCGTGTTTGTTTTGATGGCAGGAAGCTAAATTCTGTTACTGTTCCAGACGCTACCTCTACCCAGAACTGACTCAATTTTGAGCAGGCTTCAGAACGCAAAATTTATCTCATCTATCGACCTAAGACAAGCTTTTTATCAGATACCTCTTGACTTATCTTCTCGTCAAAAAACTGCTTTTTGTGTCCCAGGCCGAGGTCTTTTCGAATATAATTTTTTGCCATTTGGTCTCTGTAACGCTCCACAAACTTTACAACGTACTATGGATCAAACGTTAGGTCCTATCTTACATCAAGAACGTGCCTTTGTATTTTTAGATGATATCTTAATTATCTCAAGTTCTTTCGATGAACATATCGCCACATTAGATGAAGTTGCTGAACGTTTAAATGCAGCAGGTTTTAAGATAAACTGGGAAAAGTCTCAATTTTGTCGTTCATCCCTTACATTTCTTGGTTTTATTGTCGATGGGACAGGCTTACGAGCCGATCCTGCTAAAGTTGATGCTATTACTAAATTTAAAACACCAAAAACTGTTACCGAAATCAAACGCTTTGATAGGAATGATTAGCTACTATCGCATTTTCTACCTAACCTTTCAACTATATCTGCACCCATTACCGCTTTAATTAAAAATAAAATAAATCCCAAACTATCGAGTGGAATTTAGAATCCCAACAGGCTTTCGAACAAATTAAAACACTAATCACTTCAGCACCTATCTTAATCTCTCCAAATTTCGATGATAAGTTTTATATACAAACCGATGCCTCACTTACTGGGTTAGGTGCAATGTTGTTCCAGGTAAACAATGGTTTAGAACATCCAATCGCTTATGCGAGCCGTGCCTTAACTTCTGCCGAACAAAATACTCTGCTACCGAACGAGAACTATTGGGTGTTATCTTTGGCATCGAGAAATTTAGAGGATATGTCAAGGTACACACTTTACCGTAATCACTGATTGTGCAGCACTCACTTGGCTTAATAACTTGAAACAACCCGCAGGTCGTTTGGCAAGATGGAACTTGATATCTCAATTTACTTTTGACGTTAGGCATAGGCCTGGCAAATTAAATATCGTACCTGATGCGTTATCTCGAGATGTTTTTCTCTTAACCTTCCAAATTTAATTCTGGATACCTGGTACCTCAATATGATTAGAAAAGTTTCCGATAATCCCGACAAATTTCCTACCTTCGAGTAACTAATAATAGACTGTATAAATTTGTATCCTCTTCCCACATAAAATATCGAATATACCTGAATGGAAACTCGTTGTGCCCACTGCAAATCGCAGTGAGGTGCTCAAATTATGTCACGACGATCCCTTAGCTGCACACCTTGGTGTTACAAAACCTCTCGAAAATATCTGAATTGTATTACTGGCCCACACTTACAATCTGTTTGTCGTTACATTAAGAGCTGCAAAATTTGTGGTTCTCATAAGAGTTCACAAGACGCCGCCCTGGTTTAATGGGTAACTTTAAGCGTGTATCTTATCCCTTTCAATTAATATCGCTTGACTTATTAGGACCTCTCCTCGATCAAAAGAGGCAATCAATATCTTTTAGTTGTTACCGATTGGTTTTCTAAATTTGTTATGGTGCAACCTCACGTAAAGCTACCTCCGCTGCAATAATTAAATTCCTAGAACAGAATGTCTTTCTTATCTTTGGTGTCCCCAGATTATTCTTTGTGACAATGGTGCACAATTTATCTCTAAAGATTTTCAGAATTTCGTTAAAAGTTACAAAGTACAAAAATTTGGTTTAACGCAAAATATCACCCCAAGTAAACCCTACCGAGAGAGTAAATCGAGTGTTAATTACCGCTATCTCGTCTTATATTGATTCAGACCATACTACATGGGATGAACATATCTTTGAAATTGCTCAAGCTTTATGTACATCTAAACACGAAGCAACCCAATTCACTCCGTCTTTTCTTGTTTTTGGAAGATATACCCCAATCGATGGGAGTTACTATGGTTTAGTGCCTGACGATACTAACGTAATTGAATTTGACGATAAAGTACGTTGGGACAAGGACCAACAGTCACTACCTTCTATCTTTAACGACGTTAGAAAAATTTGTTAAAAGCTTACGAAAAGAGTAAGGACCATTATAACTCATGTGTTTAAATATTTCCTTTGCCTTGGGCGAACAAGTTTGGAAAAAGAACTATGTCTTATCGGATGCATCTAAGAAATTTTCTTCAAAATTGGCCCCTAAATTCATTCTTTGTAAAGTCACACGTGTTATTAGTCCCTTATCTATGAACTTCAGGATACTGAAGGAAAACGCCAAGGCAGGTGGCATATTAAAGACCTTAAGCCATTCTCTGCCGACCCAAATGCTAATTAAGTTTTTCATGCCCCATTCTCCTCACGATTTACCTAATATTTTTGTTCTCACCCTCAATTAGTATCTTTAATTACTTATTCCTTCTCTCATATAGTATATAATTTCTTACACGTTAACTTTACTTACCTTAATTTAGGTATCTTTTCTTCTGGTTGACTTTTCCTTCACCATACCGTTAGATATATATCACTTCATCCTCTACACCCCCAATATAACTTTGTCGTTTCATTTAATTAACCCTTGAAATTTTCCTATTACATATTGTTCGGTCTTTAGTATTTCTCTTATATGGTTTAATTGAAAGGTAATTGTCGTAACTTTGGTTGAAATAACCCATTGAATTTTTATGACTGGTTTTGGCTGATGTTGAGTGAATGCTTTCTTCTTTGGGCTCACATAGGACACGCGATCTATGCCATTGAAAGAAATAGTTCATATTCGCAGTTGCAAAAGCTAGGATTGTCTATTCCGTGTGTTTTTTTCCTCTGAATTATTGCAATCGCCCACATTATACTACATCATTATACTACAACATTATTCCTTCCTTTTCTACTAAATCTACATAACTTATAAACTTTTTTCGTTATTTTTATTGAACTTTGTGGTGAGACGCTATCGCTTCTTATTGTTATCTTATTAAATTCTCGGTTGTTTTAGCATATGGGGACAGTGTATCTGTATTTAACTGCTTATAATTGGGCATTTGTGTGTGTTTAGGGTGCTACCGATTTAAAAAACTACCTTAAAACAGTTTGTTTTTGTGTGTTTGTATCTGTAATGATACTTGTAAGTTGTTGTGTCAACTTTTGTCTGATTTTCTTATCGTAGTTGAAGCACTCGTTAGGAAAACTATCGTACTAGTTCTCTTAGGAGTCTAGTGAATTTTAAAAATGTGTATATCTTATCTTGTCGGATTAATATCGCAGGTGGTCGTTCAGACTACGCTGTGTTTTATAGGGTCAATCCCATTTAAACGGCTCTACTGGAGCCACTCTTTTGTTGTTATCATTGTCTTGGGTAATAACTAGGCCAATATCTTTGTCTTCTTTATTATCTTTGACAATACCTTTAGGTTTAATATCGTTATCTTATTGATTACCTTTGGTAATAACCTTAGTTTAGTATCGTTATCTTACCAATTACCGTTAGTAATAACTTTGGTTTAATTTATCGTTATCTTACCGACTACCGTTAGGAATGACTTCGAGTTATTTCGCGTTATCTTACCGGTTATCTTGAGTAATAACTTCTGTTTAAATTCATGTTACCTACTATCTCTTATAATCACTTTAACTTAATATCGTGTTATCTTATCGAGTATCTCAAATAATAACTAAAGCTTAATACCGTTATCTTATTCATTACCTTTGAGGATAACAACTTAAGCTTAATATCTTTACCTTATCTATTATCTTTAACATCAATTTGAGATCTTATCTTATCTTTTTATCGTCCTAACGTGTGGTATATATGACCAGACGTGGAATTATCTTTCTGAAATTTAAGTGAAAAGCTAACCCAATTTAGAAATGTAATTTGTCAGGTTAGCATATAAGGATTTAGTAGGCGGTACTTTTGGTAAATTTGTGGATTCACAACTGTGTCATGGACAAGTTAAATGTGCATCGGAGGAAACCAAAGTACCAGAAACAAAATTTGCTAGAGTGCAAGTGACGCACTCTCATGAACATTTTTAAATTTGGGCACTTCTTGCCAAAAAAGAAGAATAGTTTGATGCAACACTCATGTGTGTTTGCATATAAGAACTATATGTTAGCTTTAGTTAAATAAGTTTAGATAGGTTTAGATAGGTTAGGCGACTTGTCGCACCCGTGTTAGTTTAAGCAGTGTTTCATGCTCCCCGACAAATTTGTGCTGTCGGTAAGTAGTGTAGTCAAAGACTATCGGGCTACCTATTCCGTTTCCTGGTACTTCGGTAGACGTGCTATCGGTCGAAAAACCAGGTGGCGCCTTATATAAACATTTTGTAGGTTTTAAGTTAGGGTTTATGTAGGGTAGTAAGGACTTAGATTTTAAGCTGTTACTGTGCTAACAGACTTTTTCTTTTTAAGTTTTTCTTTTGTGGCTTTGTCGCGATTGTTACGTGCAAACTGAATTTGCACTTTAACATTTTATGTTAAGTAGTTTTTAATGTCGGAAGCTTCCGCCATAATTTTAAATACGCAAGACGCGCGAACATTTTTAAATGAACTGGGCGGGGCTTCCGGCACGTCACAATAGTGCAATTGGCAAGTGTGAATTATCCCCATAGGGGTAAGGCAATGCTACAAAGAGGAGGGAGTTCCGGTTCTCGCGGAAACGTGGCTTTTTACGCGAACTTTGAAGTGAACAGTCGTGCCGGGTGTCGTGTTATCTTATTATGTAGATTTCCTTATCTTGAGTATCTTTCCTTAATTCCCTATTCCTGTCTTCCACTGCATATAGGAACGGAGATGACCCTGGAGCATCCCATGACCCCGAG
Organism: Platerodrilus igneus; assembly: GCA_036346225.1. Lineage (NCBI taxonomy): Eukaryota > Metazoa > Arthropoda > Insecta > Coleoptera > Lycidae > Platerodrilus > Platerodrilus igneus. The sequence continues at coordinate 2,777,179 of JARFIW010000500.1, read as the reverse complement.
ATAATTTGGATGTCCAACTCTACCAGCAGCGATGCCGAGGTTACGGTGGCGGATTTCCTGCCGGTTGGCGGATCCTTTACGTGAGTAGATTATCTAATTTGTATTGTTTAAATTTTATGTACCTTCTCTTAATTATGGCGCAATATAAATTATCAGTGACGTCATGTGTATCTTATGAACTTTGGTAATTGTATTACCGGCTTTTAAGAGCCATCTATCGCCATTTCAATGTACCAGAATCTAAGCGTAACATTTTGTTAACTGCATTACCGACCAGGTAAAACTGTAAACGAAGTGTAGCATACCTCAATTAGTTACGCAGCAATCCTCCATCCACGCAGTAAACACCTACCCTGTATAATGCAGAGTAGACGTTATGAACTTTATCGACAGCCATTTTGTTGTTTATTGAATTCAGCTCTTTGTTGATATGGAAAGATTTTATGAACAACTTGGTCTTGTAGTTGGTTTCACTGTCCAATATGAACAAAGGCAAATGCTTTGTGCAGGGGTCGGAGTCGGTCACTATTTTATGTAAAAGTACATATTTCTAACAAAAGCGGTTAAAGTACATATTTTTTGAAAATTGTACATAAAATACATATTTCTGTCCTACCGATTGTTTTTCAATTAACAAATTATAAATCACATTTCTGTAACTTGTATTTTACTCTGCCTTTAAAATTGTCGTGTTTTTATTTTATCGCGCAAAACTTTCCTCTTGAAACATTGAAACCTGACAATGAGACAAAGATCGTTATTTAAGAGTTGAACAACAGAGCTAGATAAATTATGATGAATGCGATGACATTTGAAGTTCACGAACTGAACACGCTTCCCTAGTTTTCAAACGTAAACAAAATTCAATCCACAAATAATATGCAAGGCAATAGTTTCTTCTAAATACAATAGTTGCAGTTGCCGGTTTATATTTTTCAACTGCTTTTGACCTATGAACTGATTGTCCGGTTCCCGTGTTTAATTTTATTTTGCTTTGCGATTTCAATACTATTTTATACAAACGGCGGTGTTTGAATTTAAATTCAACAATGGGTCCTTGTAAATTTGAAGATGATTAGTTTACGTAAAATGATTCAAACAGACAATTAATTTCGTTGTGGGCTAAGAAGTTTGATGAAAAAAAAACATTTTGTAATGTTTACATAAAGAAAATTAATATTGTACGTGGAATTACAGCTATTTCTCAACATGCTTCAAGTGATATGCGTAAAATGCAAATTAAACATAAATGTGGACCTAATCAATTACGCCTGGAAAGTAAAGTTAATGCGAAATTAATGGAAGAGAAAAATGATTCCGTTGCTGATGGTGTTATAACTGTGTATAATTCAAGACAAGAAGCAATGAAGGCCGTATTACTCTGCACATCATGTATTGTTAGTAATAATCAATCCTTAGAATCGTGTCAAAGTAGTAAAGAAGTCCTTCGACCAACTTTTCCTCAGTGCGCATGGATAAAGGAATTATTCTCTCGCCTAAAAAATGGCTCACTTAATCACGAATGCCTTGGAACCCTATTTTAAAAAGCAATTAATGGAGGATATTCAAGGTATTTTAATTTTAAGGAAGTGATTCCGTAAAATTTCCATTTCTTTTTATTTTAGGCTATTACTGCTTAATGTATGATGAAACAACTAATAAAGGAGGAAGTAAGAAACTCCAGATTAAAATTCTTTTTTGGTGTGAACCCGAAGCTATTGTAGTGGTTCGACATTTATAAACAGTTTTTATTGAATATGTTAATGCAGAAGACTTATTTATTAAAATTAATTCTGCAATGGATAGTGCTTCCTTGTCCAAAAATAAAATTATAAAGTTGGGGTGTCACGGCCTCAATTTCAACAAGAAAGTGTTGCGCTTGATGAATGACGGACTCTTATCGCTTCGACAGAGGTCCTTAATTGACATTGGTACATGCAGCATACATACACTTCATAATGCCTTTTTGAAAGGCATTGAAAAATTTGACACTTCAGTTGCAGACTTAGCAGTGTCTATTAAATTCTTTTTTAAAGACAATCCGTCTCATTGCAGTGATTATGAACTACTACAGATTAAATTTAAAATTCCACACCATCACTTTATTAAACATGTCCCTTCGCAATGGTTAATATTACACCAAGCTTTTTCTAGATTAATAGAGCAGTGGCCAGCAATTTTGGACTGTTTTAAAAACAGGACATTGAAAAAACCAATACGTATAAAAATATCATTGAAACTCTCAGGAAACCAACTATTAAATTAGAAATTTTGTGATTTCAAGTGCAGCGGTTTTTATAAACTTTTAAATTTTTCAACGTGATGAACCACTGGTTCATATTCTATATCCCACAGTAATGCGTCCGTTGAATGTGGATTTTTGTCTATCGGGCCTTATTATTGTTACAAAAGAAAGTGCTCAAATGGGGGAAAGAATGCCGGATTCAATACTAACAATCAACGATACTGTGAGTAACAAGTACAGCAACAAAGTGGAGTTGGTTTCCATTACTAAAGATTTAATAGTACTAGCTAAACACTATATTGGAAAACTAAATGAAGAAAAGGAAAAGAAAGGAATAACAGATTTCAGGAAAGAAGAAGAACTAAAGAAAGAAAAGCTCAATCGAGGGCAACGCGAATATGATAGGAAAAAAATTCGTGAGCTCGAGACTGGTTTACAGACATTAGAAAAGCAAGAGTTTTGCAAAAAGGATGCATCCGATAAACTTTTAAAAGAAGGAAATGAAAAATTTACCATAGCATTAGGAGCAAATGTAGCCCAAAGTATAATAGGTGCAGCATAGTCCATGAGAGATGAAGAAGCATCTTATAAAACCCAGGTAAAGCAACTGCAAAACAATATTAATAAACATAAATCGGACTTGATTTCAAAATTTTTTTCAAAAAGTCTAAGTAAAATTTGGTATATATGTATACATATTCAACACCATGTATGTTTTAGGTTTGCAATAAAAATTATGACTTTAAATAGGCGATACTTTACAATTGTAGTTTTGTTGCAGATGTCTCTAAAATTGTACATAAATGACTATTGCTGCTCCAGTTCCTGCAAAAGCTATAAGGTAGTATCATATCAAATTTAATGACAGGGATCAAGGGAGGTGGACTTTGGTTGATGTGACCTAAAGAAATTTCACAATGCCCACCTTCAGCTCATCAAATTAATATCAATACTCATTCAACATCATCAGCATTAGGTCTTCAATTCTGGAACTGGTTAGACATGTACCTCCATTGTTTCGTATTCAATTCCCAGCCTACACCTTTCACTATGTGCATGCAATAGTCTGATTTACGTCTACCTCTACCTCTTTTTTCATATCTCTGCCTGTAATATATCCCGCACTATTCACCAAATGCCTTAGAATGTGTTTTATTTTCCACGGATATCTATTTTCCCCTACTACTTCTAGAACCTCTTTGTTATTAACTTTATCTGTCCGTGCTATCATCATCATACAACTGAAAGACCACATATCAAAACACTTCTACCCTTTTCCTGTCTGTTTCTCCTACTGTTCCTATTTCATAACTGTACAGTGCAGTGCTTAACACATATGCTTTCAACAATTCTTTCCTTGTTTCTGTCTTGTCTTCACACATAACAGCTGCTCTTTCTTGTTAGATACAGCTTGATTCCTCTTGTATTGTTTTCTAAATATGTACCCTATTTCTCTGATATTCAATGGTATGTGAAGGGGGTTAAGCACTGCGGGTACCAAGATCCACAACAGTTAGACTTATGCCGAATTAATAGTTTCCAATATATCCTTCCGCATAATTAACATTAGTTGAAGATATTGCAAAAGCAATACCTGTAGTTGTTTATAATAATCATCAGGTTTAAGTACAATTATTTTTTTCGTGATTAGGATTTCTGTCTTGGAACTGGTTGTACCTCTATTAATTTCTATGCTGAGCTAGCCTATACATTTCTCTGAAATTTCCAGTCTGCATCGTTGATTATCTGTGTGCAAGTCTAACCTAGGTCCACATCTACCTATCTTTGTTCCTATCTCTGCTTCTAATAAATTCTGCATTATTTCCTCTTGCCTGAACTATTGTCCTATATCTCCTATTTTTTTTTACCATTTTCCACATATTTATTTCTTCCCCTACCATTTCTAGAACTGCTTTGTTCTTAACTTTGTCTGTCCATGATATCTTCATCATACGTCAGTAGCACCACATTTCAAAGCTGTCTGCTTGTCCTACTGTCCAAGTTTAACAGCTGTGCAGTGCTGTGCTCCACACATATGCTTTCAGCAATCTTTTTCTTGTGTTATTTAGCTTCCTAAGTGGCAGAAATCCTTAACCTCTTGTAACTGCTCGTTTCCTATTTGTGTTCTAGTTTTTGATTTATTTTCCCCTCCTTTGCATACTAGTACTTTAGTTTTATTTTTGTTTAATTTTCATACGATATCTCTCTGTTAGAACTGTTTCCATTTCATTAAGAGCTGCTTCTAACCCTTCCTTTTTAGATGGTAATACTGCTGTATCATGTGCAAATCTAAGCATATCAATCATTTGCCCCTGCAAAGTAATTCCAGATGTCTTTCTGCATTCGATATATAAGTTAAAAATTAATGGGAATAGGGCACATTTCTGTCTTACCCTTTGCCTAATATTTACTTCTCTACTTTCCTGCTCTAATTCTATTACAGCTTTTTGCTCCTTGTATAAGCTATGTACTATCCGTCTATCGTTAAAACTCATTCCAATCTTTTTGAGTATTTCGAATATTTTTTTCAATTTTACATTGTCGAATGCTTTTTCCAGATCTACAAACCCTATTTGCACATTTCCAAAGTAGTACCCTCTTGGAGATCCGAATGTGGGACTTCCACATCGCATTAGTGTGTTTTAGAATACCATACCGACTCCTGTGGTCTGCCACTCTAAGTACCGAAAGAGCTGCTGCTCTCTTTTGGGAACCTGTATTAATCTGGTTCCTCACTAAAGACCCCACTAATTTGGTTAAACCTATAGTTCGGCTCTTTAGTTTACTGGCCATTCTACCTGTTCTAATAATCTAAAACTTTTTCATGGTGGAGGTCCATTCAGAACGGATAATCTAGAACAATTTATTATATTTATTTCTTGGGAATTAAAAGTTCAGAAGAAACATACTAAATTGGCTACTATCATCTAAATTTTCTAAAGAATTATTGTTCCTTTTAATGTGCCATAGATTGTAAAATGTTTTATGTGTAGCAAAATAATAATAAATGTGATTGAAATGCTTGGAAATTTGATTTTATTTCTACTGTTGTTAAATCATAAGTTCCATGAAATTCAAAATGTAATATGAAACGATGTAGGCTGTGGAAATTTCAGGGAAATGTGTAACTTAGCTCAGAATAGGAAACAATGGAGGTACGCATCTAATCAGTTCCAGAACCGAAGACCTAATATTCACGATCAAAAGATGTTCTTTATTGGTTACGAATGTTTCTGATGCAAGAAGTAATTTAATGCCTTTTTTGTTTTTCTTTGAATTTGTGACTGAATCATCATGCAAATAAGCTAGAAAATATTGAACCACCTGCATAAATTGTGTTTGATGAAGTGTATTTGTTCTCGTAGGAAGATTGCATTGTTAATGTTTACATTCTAGTTGGATAGATTCGTCTTCTTCATTATTAGACTGGTGAGTTTTGTTGGCATTTAAGAACCTCTTGCTTGCATATTTGGCAAAATTAATGGTTGCGATTTTTCTAGAAAGTTCTACTTTAGATAGGTGATCTAATCTGGTGAATATGTATTAATATGGTAGTTGTTGGTAGATTATACCTGGTCAATTGAGAGAAGTTTAACGTTCATTTCATTGTGATTTGCAGGCAACACTATTGGTAGCACTACTGATGTCACTCTTAACCTGGAATCTGTTTAAGAAAAGTTCTCAAATTAACATGCATATATGCCAGGTAATCAGAAAGAACAATATAACAACCTTCCTGCATTTACATTACTCTGATGCAACTCAATCTGATGAGGTAAGTACAATCTGCAACATGGCCGAGACGAGTGGTTCAGCTCTTATAATATTTAATGCGTTAAGTTTGTTCTTGCCAAAAGTAAGTCAATTTGTGATTTGAACACAGATTGAGTGAGATGAGGAACATTTCCTATGTGGACATAGTGGTATCTCAAATTTGGGTTTTTAGATAAAATTGTCTTGACGTGGGATAACATCAACTTATCAACTCGTTTTATAAATTTCTTTAAAAAATGTTAGAAGTACTTGGCTTACTCATTAAAGTATCAGTGGTTGTCAAGAAGGAGTGGGATAGCTTGAATACTTCTTGTTGGATGCTTATTAGTATATTACCTAAGTAATTTAATGTAGGGTTATGAATTTCAGGTTTAATTGCTATTATTCTGCTATTGCTATAATTGCTATTATTTTTCTGATAAAGCATTGATATCAAAGTGTTAACCTCTGAAAGTATTTAATTTAGCATTTTACGACTTGATTTTGAATTATTTTCCAGTAGTGTTTGAGTGGATGTATTTACTTCATTTTGGCAGTAAGAGTTTATACATTTTTTGCTTTGGCCCTCAAACTTGTCTCTGAATACCTTGTTTTGCATTATTCTTCTTGTCTTACAGTGTAGGTTTCTAAAATTTAGGAAGTCACTTAGAAAAATGTTCTTCTGTTGTTTAATTTAGCAATACCTTCAGGTGTCTTGGTCTAAACATTTAGAAAATAAATATCTGATAATGAAGATTTGTGTAGTCGTGGTAAAGTATTGAATTCCACTTGCGAGTTATGGCTATTACATTACGACACTCACCGTATTGGGCTCGTGGTGCAAACCTTCCAATGAGTAATGGCTATCATAACTCGCTCGTTGAATAATATACATTATCTTTACGTAATTTTATGTTAACAATTGCTCAATTTGACGTAATTCACAAACGTTCTTGTAACTGTCAAATTACACATAAAAGTATAATAACGACTTTGAAAGTAAAACATTGTACAGACACTTTTAATATTAATAGTTAACAAAAAGTGCACTTGTAATCAGATACGATATTCAATACACACAATTGCATGTGCAATTTGAGTGCAATTCGAAGAAATCCAGTGCAGCATCAATCAGTAGTATTAGTTAAAAAAATTTACACACCCCAAAATTACAATGGTACAATGCTGAAAAAGATATTATTAGTGCCATTGCTGTAAAACAACTGATAAAGCAATATCAAATTGACAAATAAACACTAATTAAAACCCCTCACCCATAAAAAAATAAAAAACTAGTTTTGAATGTTGAAATATTTTTTTAGTGAAGACTTTTATTTATTGTTTATTTGAAACGTGCCAGAGTTATTAATAATTTCAAGTGACACTCAAACTGCTCTCAATTTTGTTGCATAGAATTATTGTATTTGGACTGTTATTTGTCAATATATTCCCTTGTTCAGTATCTACATTCTATTTTTTTAGGTATGGACCCACTTCTTCCAAGTAACTGTTATCCTGAAATCTCTCTTGCTATGTACAAAGAAGTTATGAATGACATACCAATAAAGTTAGTACGACCAAAATTCACAGGTGATGCCAGAAAACAGCTTTCAAGATATGCAGAAGCAGCTAAAAAAATAATGGAGTCTCGTAACGCTGAAGCAGAAAGTAGAAAAGTTGTAAGATGGAATGTTGATGAAACATTTCAGTGGTTACGAAGGACAGTTGGTGCAACATACGATGATTTTCAAGATAGACTTGGTCATTTAAAGTCACAATGTCAACCACACCTAACTGAAACAGTATGTGTAGAACATTATTATTGTCGATTTATTTTTGTTTTTTGCTGAAGGTAAAACCATCAGTAGAAGGAATTTGTTTAAAAATTTACAACTTGTCCACTGAATATGCCAGGAAAGTTCGAGAAAAGACAATTCATATGTTAAAAGAACAAAATTTGGATATTCCATTACCACATCCTATACCTGTTATGAGGAAGGTTTGGTGTTACCCCATACAGCTTGCAATGTCATGCCCACGACTACCAACTGTTGACTATGTTACTGATAGAGAGCAAACGGTACTCAGGTATCAAGGCGAATCTCTTGCTATTAATACAACATATTTACAAAAAATGGTAATTGTAATATTTTATTCTTTAATTTATGACATAATTTTTTTAAATCTGCACATGTTTTTAAGTTATAAAAATATTAATTATGATGAAAATATGTTACACCATTTGTTTAGAAATTTGACTTATGAGAACAATTTATACATACTAGGTGGGAAAATCTTTAACATACTCCCTCCATTGGAAAGATTCAGATCCATGCAATAAAATAAAAATAAACTAAATAAATTAAATAATGTTATAGCATACAAAAACCAAGCACTTTCAGTATCATTAAATCTGGATGCATTGGGGGTGGGTATCTTGTTATTTCACCATTACAGGTGTGGAGCCATAGGTTAGATTTGATTTTTCCAATACTTTACCCAAAAGTACTACATTGGCCAAGAAACGAGTTTTTTTACATGGAAATTTTGAATTTTGCCTAACCCTTTTGCTGTTCCAAGCAAGGTAAGGATCTTTAGCATGCATGATAACACACACGGAACCTACATTTTACCTCTCATCCGAACAAATGCGTATTTTTGGTGAAAAATGCTCGTCTAACATTTTTCAAGTGTATCGTATTGAGATTCGAACCCGGGACCTTAAATTTAGTAGTCATACACTAACCAACTAGGTCATTGATGTTGAAAGCTTGCAACACTTCCGAGTCTCCACTCAATAGGAGGAAGATTATAATCTTTTATGGGTACCAGGATGTTCTTTTCTATATTGAGTCGCTTCTTTAGCCATCTGGTATGAACTTGCAGTTTCGATGCATATCCTTATGATTAGTGGATCTATAAATTGAAGAATTTGCTGTATCCTTTGGAAGGATGATAGTTGATTTAATGGAATGTTCTGGCACAGTAATGATTGAACAGCCGATTAAAAAATAACTAGGTACTAAAGGAGGATAATTATTTGGGTACGAGGAAGGAGGATGTAAGGGTTTGCAGTTAGGAACTACTTTGATTTGAGTTAGTATTGTCAAAAAGTGTTCGTGTTAATATCACATTACTATGTACTCTTTTCAAATAAATTTTTGTAAATTTTAACACGTGTTTCTCACAATGCACCTGGGCATGGAGGATAAGACTAAAATATCTAATTAAAATTTTAATTTATGGATAACTGCAGTGTCCTTATAGTTATACACTACGAACTTACCGCAGTACTTGCAGCCATTATCAGAATAAATTTTATATCGAAGAGGCAATTAATACTGTCAAATGCAGAAAGACATTTAGAATTACTATGCGGGGATAAAAGATTGATATGCTTAGATTTCCAGATGATATAGCGGTATTAGCAAGGAAGAGTTAGAAGCTGCTCTTAATGAAATGGAAACAGTTCTAACAGAGAGATACGGTATGAAAATTAACAAAAATAAAATTAAAGCATTAGTATGTAAAGGAGATAGGTACGTGAAAACCAGAATACAAATAGGAAACGAGAGCTTACAGGAGGTTAAGGATTTCTGCTAACTACGAAGTTAAATAACGCAAGATGGAAAAAGTGCAAAACATAAATCTAAGATTAGCACAAGACGGTGCTGCATTTAACAAAATAAAAGGAAAGCATGGTTGGAACACAGCACTGTACGTCTGTGAAATGTGGACAGTAGGAGATAGAAGTCTTAGAAATGTGATGCTACAGATGTAAGATAAAGATATCGTGAACAGACAAAGTTAAGAACAAAGAGGTTCTAGAAACGGTAGGGGAAGAAAGAAATATGCGGAAAACAGTAAAAAAAAATAGAGATAGGATGATAGGGCACATACTAAAGCATGAGAGAATAGTGCGGAATATATTAGAAGCAGAGAAAGGAAAAAAGAGAGGTAGATGTACACCTAGATTAGACTATTGCACACAGATAGTGAAAGATGTAGGTTGTGGTAATTTCATGGAAATGTGTAAATTAGCTCAGAATAGGAAACAAGGAAGTTACGTGTCCAAACAGTTTCAGGACAGAAAACTTAATCATGAAAAAAGTAATTGTATTTAAATCTGATGATTATCGTAAACAACTACAGGTGTTGAGTTTGCATTATTCTTAACAAATGTTGATTGTGCGGAAGGAGTAATTGGAAAACTATTGGTTCTGCCAGTGTTTAAGTGGTGGGAAATCTTGGTAGCCATCAGGTTGCTTAACCCCCTTTGTGCATCATTGAACATTGGTGAAGTAGAGTATATTTTTAGAAACCTATAGAAGAGGAAAAGTGCAAAAGATATAAGAAAACATTAGCACTGCTATGGTGTATTTAACAAGAATAACCAGGTGCTATGTTCGACGACAATAAACATAGAAACAAGGAAAATATTGATGAAATCATATGTGTGAAGCATAGCACTGTACAGCTTTGGAATGTAGACAGTAGGAAAAGCGGACACGAAAAAGATAGAAGCCTTTGAAATGTGATGCTACAGACTTAAGATGAAGATATCGTGGACAGACAAAGTTAAGAACAAAGATGTACCAGAAATGGTAGGGGAAGAATGAAAGATGTGTGAAACATTAAAAAATAGTAGAAATAGGATGATAGGACAGATACTAAGGCATGAGAGAATAGTGTGGAATATATTAGAAGCGAGAAAGGAAAAAGAGAAGTAGATATATACCTAGATTAGACTATGGCACACAGATAATGAAAGATGTAGGCTGTGAGAATTTCAGGGAAATGTGCAGGTTAGCTCAGAATAGAAAACAATGGCGGTATGTGTCCAACCAATTCTAGACCTATTGATGATGATTGATCGTTGCACGCAACGTTAACTGTATGACTCGAGACTATAAATATTTAACCCAAAACATTTGGATAAAATATTTTGGTAAGCATAAGCGTTTTGGGTCTAATCTATAAAGTGAAACCAGGATCAACAGTTGGCAAATGTACAATTATTAATAAATCATCTTGCATTATGTAATAGCATTTGCTAATAGTTTCAAACACATATGTTTGATATATAGGGTTGTGAATATTTCGATGCCTACCATGGGTTTCTTGAAAACCAAAAAATTCAGGGATAAAAGTTGCACATTTTAATGTCCCACGAATTGCCACTAAGAAAAATCGGCTACCTTTAACTGTTCTCAAATTATAACACAAAGTCTGAAAATTGAGATTGAGCATCCATATTTTAGGAAACTTGGTAGTGTTATATTTTGAACTTCTGTCAATTCAGTGGGGGCAACGGAAATTTTTAAAACCTCTTACATTTTTAAATGACTATAGTTGACTTTTTTATGGTGACCATCTTGAATTATTGTAAATTCAGATAGTGTAATTACTCTTTTCACCTATGTTACAGAATAATATGACATTTCAAAAAATTTATGTAACAGTTAAAAGATATGTATCAGAGCTTGAAGCCTTAAAAAGCAATGAATGTATAAAAAATGTTCAAGGTAAAGGTCTTTCAAAACCTCATGGGCTGTTGCGCAGAAACCAATTTAAGTTATTTATGTTAAAGTGTGTCCTAAAAACATTTAGAACTCAGCTGTTGCGTATTAAGATTTGTGGTTAATTATTATTGTTTTTGATTATTATTTATGAGATTTCAGCCTTGATTCAACTTCAACTAGTTTTTTCAATACTACTGCAACTCAGTCTAGTTTTTTATTTGTAGGTATAATGAAGGTTTCAATTTAGTTAGAGGAATAACGTTTGGTTTTACAGATTATTTTGTTATTTCAGAGCTTTTAATTTTACAATAAGTAACCACAAGAAAAAAATTCACAGTCAAGGAAGACAAATTATTTATAGTGTGTAAAGTTTATGAAAAAAGAAAAGAATAGAATGCCTGTCATTCCTACGAATAATTTACAAAAACGAGTAGCAACAGCAACTGGAGTTGGACTAAACTCTGTCGAGCGAATTATTTCATAAGGAAGAAAATTAATAAGAGAAGTCCTAAATCTAATGCGGGCCAATTTGAGGATTGTGGCAGTAATTTTATGATTCTATGAAATATGCATTCTTAAAAAATAATAAGAGGACAGTATTTTGGCTGCCAAGAGTTTTAAAAAATTTAACCTGTCTATTTTTATTCACACACGCACAGAAACACGACACACGAATAGAACAGTAAACAATACACCAAAAAAGTTACAGGTTCCGCATACAAACATTGTACTTTTATAATTTATATTATGTTGATAAATTACTGGTTATGCAATCCACATAGCATAGCAGTTGAGTTAATTCAAAATACGCATCCGGAAATTGAATGTTTTTGGATTTTACTTATATTGTATTGTTCTTTCTTTTTATACGATACCTCTCGCTTCCTTCATTGCACATCTCACAGCCCATGAGATTTTAAAAGACCTATATATATGTGACAGATGTTGGTTTATTACTACTACTAGAATTTTCGGTATTAATCGTTATTTGAGCCAAACAGCGTATTTCATTATTATCCAGTCCTTTTCTATGAAGTTGTCACACCACTAAACTGCTTGAAATTCGATTAAAGATTGTGTGCTCAGGTTGCCATTTTTACCTGGTGTGAAATATTAATACTATATAAACATTATATGATGCATTAATATTAATACATAATTATAAAAATGAATGAACTGAAACTGAATTTAAAATTTTTTTTAAAAATATAAAAACCTAAGTTTTTTGTGAGAACTATTCTCTTCGTCTTAGCTTTGCCAGCGGAATCTCTAATTCATCATCCATATATGAATCTATGGGTTGTGCTTCTTTTGAAGTGCAGGAATGGTATCTGATGACTTCTTGGTCTTGTTAACCTAGTCTAAATGTACTTTTTTTGTTGCATAGTTTTGATTGAGGTATTTGAACATAAATGTTAACTTGCTTGCTTTTGTCATTACCTAACTTATTTCTTAGTTGTGACTGCATCAGTCCAAATTTTGTAAAAATTCTTTCAATTCCTGCATAGCAGCCACTACAGTAAATAGTTAATAACAAAGATCTAAAAATCCTATTCGTAGGTATGCAACCCAAGTTGCACCTAACAAACTTCATAAGCATCATAGAAACGTAAACGTGAACACCCCTTAATAATAGACTCGCCAATCAATACAACTCGAAATCGAATAGACTCGCCCGAGAATTCAAATTCTTACAATACAAACATTAAGTATAATAAGGCGGCGAGCTTTCATTTGTTGTTGGAAATATATTGACAGGCAATAGCCAGGAGCAAGCAATAGCTTCTGATCTTCTGAGTTTAATCTTTATTCATGTACATTAAAGCCTGGAGGTTAAACCAGAAGGTTGTGCGTCATGCACTAACGTGGATACTCCACGCCCTGCCGATAAGGTGCACCAAATCCTACCACCAGGGTCTGGACTTCCAACAAAGGAAGTTACTTCGTAAAACATTTTAGTGTCAGCATCTGCTGCTTAACACGGTTCACCGAGCCTTGATATCCGAATCGTCCGTGACGTCCTCATCTTCGCCATACCATTACCACCGAAGCGGACCTAGCTGCATGGACGTGTGAATACCACATCTCGCATCAGTTCCAACGTCTTTTACGAAGAATCCATTATCAGTATGCCATTCTACACCTTGTATTACTGATAAGGGAACCCGCACATTACATGGCACCTGTTTTATTGACCTGCCACGTCGAGTGCTGTATACCGATGTCGATCCAACACAACTGTTACCTGCAGATCCCAGACAACAGATCTGTGAGTACTTACTCCTATGTTAATACATTTTAACGTAGTTTTTTTTTGGGCCGTGTTTCTTAACAGAAACACGCATCAAAGTTCAAAGTGAATCCAGTGCGCGAATTTCATTTATTCTTGTGTACAAACATTACGCGCAATTAGATACACGCTATAAATTTTTTAACGCTAAAGGACATTTGCATTTCTAGCATTAACAAAATTTGTTCACATATAAGCTCTTTTTTCATGCATAAATTCAAGAACATTAGTACATTGCATATACATGTAGAATCTTATGTAACTGTTATTTTCAATTTTTGCTATTGTATATATTTCTTGCAGCCATTGTAAACCCACACAAAAATATAAAATCATGACTGAACACCCACGTATTTGAAGCTGCAGCCAATTAATTTATTGTCTAGCATCTTGGCGGGGGGATGACTGCCCAGGGCCCCACAGACAAAAGGGTCCCGTGCACTGCAATATGCATATTTTAAAAATTTGAGTTATGCTTTATTTAAAAAGATAGCAAAACTGTTTAGAGTATAGCTCTATGCATCATAAATCTATACAATACCTAGTATATATTGTGTAGTTTACAGTTATAACCCTACTCACCTTCTTCGGGCGAATGAATCACTGTAAGAATCTTCCATGCTTACAATAATAAATAATGAAATGTCCTGTTAAGGATAAAGATAAATATAAGAAAGCACTAAGCAGTTACATTGTGTACCTAATATCTTTGAAACTTTTTAAGCCTGCACACTTTACAAACTTCTTTATCTTTTATAAGGTGCCACTGTAATATTTCTTTTATTGTTGGCTGTTTTCCCTACAGATAATCAGTATTCAAACTAAGTACGGTATCTTATTCATCGTAATTGTTAATTGGTGGTTCTTTTTTTTATTTTTGTGTTTTGTTTATTTTCTACATTTAAATTGAAGTTACTTTTAAAGATTAAATTACAATTCATTTGATCCTAACACAGTTCATATAAAACATTTTATTATGTTAACAATAAAAATCAGCAACTTTGGTAATATTGAAATCTTTTGGGCTTTTGCCAAAAAACGTAAGTCCACATTTCAATAGCTTTAAATTTTGATTTTACGATAAAAAGGCCCCACAAAAACTTTTTGCCCAGGGTCCCGCTGAGTGTAAGGCCACCAGTAAGCATCTTTAAGCGTTATAGACTTCCGTCATGTCATTGAAGGAGTATTATTAAACTGTTTGCTAAACAAGTACGACAGAAAGGATTTGGATTTTGTATATAATGCCATGACAATTGGAATGAATGAAATTGTGGTTGATTGTTTCCAAATATTCGAATGCTTTCTGGTTGTCATTTAAATTATTACCCGTAAATTTGTGGTCAAACAAATTAGCTAATTCATGAGCACCGGTTAATGCCATTTGTCTTCGTTTATTGAAAGTGTTAGGACAACTTGCGACTGTGCACCAAGATCTTCTAATCGTTTCAAAATTTCTACATCAATGGCAATTGTAAATCCATCTCGTTGCATTCCATTAAGCAACCGGACTTATCTCTTCCAAAAAGTCTTTTGCATTAATAGTTGTGTATATCATTGACAATTCTGAAAACGTCTTTATCGATATGCTCTTTGTGATCTTGACACACCTGAAGTAGTATTGCTCTATTATCGAAAGAGGATTCCAATTAATCATCTCACACTTTGAGGCATTATGAGTTTTTTACGTTTTGCTGTTTTGTACCATGCAACTGGGAGATTATTTGTTTATAAAGTATTTTATCACTTTCTTGATGGAATCTTTTACACCTGGAACCTGTATATCCTGAGCAAGCAAATTTAGAATGTGCTGAACAGTCATATTGTATAATGTCCATATCATTTGTATTTTTTATTAGTTTTCTCATTTTTGAAACATTTCCTGTGTTGTCAGTCACAAATTTTTGTATTTTGGCTGCATCGAATTGACCTCCAAAGCGACATCTCTTAGGTATTCAGCAGTACTAAGCCTAAGATCCTGGGTTCGAATCCCGACACAGTCTGCTTGAACAATGTTAGACGAGCATTTTTCACAAAAATATACCCTGGATAAGAGGTAAAATGTAGCTTCCATGTGTGGGTATTGTCACACACCTTAAATATCCCTACCTTGTTTGGAGCAACAAGGGTTCGGCAAAATTTCCAGGTAAAAAAACTCGCTTCCTGGCCAATGTGGTACCTTTGGGTGGAGCATTGTAAAAAATCAAATGTAGTGCATGTGCATTACCTGGTGGCTTAGTTGGCACACATATGACTACTAAGCCCAAGGTCCTGGGTTCGAATCCCGACACGGTCTGCTTGAAAAGTGTGAGGTGAATATTTTTCACAATTCGAACGAGAGGTATAATGTAGGTCCCATATGTGTGTTGTTACACACGTTACACATTTCTATCTTGCTTGGAATACAAGGATTCGGCAAAATAAAAAATTTCCAGGTAAAAGAAACTCATTGCCTGGTCAATGTAGTACTTTTGGGTGGAACATTGGAAAATCAAATGTAGTGTATGAGCATTAGCAGTTGTGTCTACAGTTTTAACTAGAAATGATTCATCATATTCATTAAGAATAGAGCAGCAATTCAATGGCTCATGTATATTTCACCACATATCAAGGAACATTTGATAAAATTTCCCCTTTTAACTTTTTCTTACATTTTGTATACTTCATCTAATTGTTGTCGCCGGTCCTCTGGAAGGAGGTCTAAAACTAGGTCTTAATATAGCACACATTTTTGTAAACTCATGATCTGTGTGATTGAATGGATTGTTAATACAGAAAAAGTATCTTCCAATTTGCATATTTATTTCATGTACGTATGACCTGGATGTTACTATTACATTACTATATGTTGTCACGTTCAATTTCAATGTAGTCGTAGATTTTTTTGTAGGCTGGAAGTTTTGTGTGCCCTGTGTCAGCTTTGTTTGCAAAAGACCTGAAGCAAACAAAAGTTTTTAATATTATATACTACAATTATCCATTTCTTGAACATTTGATTCTGAAATTACAAAACGGAATCCACGAGATAATATTAAATTAAAAGCAATATCACCGTAGTAAGCACGTTAGTGATTTTTTTCAATGGCCAAGTTGAATGACATGCTGCATTTCTCATTGTTGCTTAGTAAATTTCGAAAATGATACAACAGCAATTAGCACAACATTGCAGCTTTACTGTGCAATAGTGAAACAAAATTGAACTTGCAAGGAAAATATGATTAACTTTAAAATTGTATTTGTTCTTTCGTTAAATACATAAAATAACAAAATACAAAATTTAAAACCTACCTGCTGAACACAAAACACAAACACAAAACTCAAATATTAAATTTCAGTTTAAAGAACTTTAATCGAATACACACACTTTAAAAAGAACCTTAACTAAAGCAGAAGTGATACTAATATAAGACTAAATAGCACCCTACAACTCAGGAATTCACAATTGCAAAACCTAAGAGCTAGGGATTTCCCATTTTACTCGTGGATTTTACTAGGAAATCTTAGCCTTTTAACAATGTGACAATGTTTGAAACATTGTTTTAAATTTGAAATTGTTCAAAATGGACAGGATCCCGTTACAAAATAAGAATGCACCCGTCAACTACAATGGTGCAGGAGTGGGTCCCTATAGCAATGAATGGCAGAAATCACAAAATTGAATAATGATCAAATTTTTTTGGTAAAATTTGAGGCTACATTATTACTAGCACTTACTCTGTTAGGTTTTCAATTCGTCAAGTTTAAAGGACCCCAACTACGTCTATGTTAATAGGATTTCCTCTGACCGACATGTAAACCAGGGGATTCTTAATTACGGAGTATTTTCTTGGTGAAATGGATTTCCTTACAAAAGATCACGTGTCTGTTTGAAAATAAAACCACTTTCAACTTGCCTTTCTTAAATCTTTTCTAAAATTACATTATTAGAGCATTTCTGTTAATAAATTGGCATAAAACAATTTTTAAAAGTACTAACATTAAGATTTCGGTTAGTGACCTAGAGATTTTCCTATAACAAAATATTTACATCATCATCATTAGGTCTTCAGTCCTAGAACTGGTTAGACGCGTACCATCATTGTTCCCTATTCTGAACTAACCTACAGATTTCCCTGAAATATGCACAGTTTGCATCTATAACTGTCTGATCTAGGTCTACATCTACCTCTTTTTTCCTGTCTCTGCTTGTAATATATCACATACTACTCCCCAAAAATGCCTTAGAACGTATTCGCCCTACTATTTCTCTTTTCCCTAGATATCCTTGTTCCCCTACTATTTCTGTAACTTATTTGTTATTATCTTTGTCTGTCCATGCTATCGTCCTCATACATCTGAAGCACAGCATTTCAAAAGGCTGCTACCGTTTTTCTGTCTGCGTTTCAGACTGCACGTATTTCATAGGCATACTGTGCTGTGCTCCACACATTTGCTTTCAACAATTTTCTTCTTATTTTATGTTTGTTGTCTTTCCTCATAGGCGCTGTTCTTTCTTGTTAGATGCAGTTCGGTCATTTTCTATTGTTTTACCGTTATATGCCCTATTTCTCCGACCTTCAATGGTTGTGAAGGAAGGTAAGCAGCCTGTGGCTGCCAAGTTCCCCAACTTTTAACCATTTGGCGATTTAATATATTTTCCAATTTAGGTATTTCGCAACCAACAACTAGTTGTTTATACTAATCATCAGATTTATCTGCGCTTATTTTTTCGTCATTAGGTTTTCCGTCTCAAAACTGGTTGGACACGTACCTGCACTTATTTATATTCTGAGCAAGCCTACATAGTTCCCTGAAATTCTCACACAACATGTGTATTCAGCTAGTTTCCTTTCTATTGTTTTCTAATTTTATACCCTATTTTACCGAGATTCAGTGAAGGAGGTTAAGCAACCTGTGGCTACCAAGATCCCCCAACACTTAGACATTTGCCGAAATAATGGTTTTCCAGTAAATCCTTTCACACCCTTAACATTATTCTAGAATATTGCCCAACCACTTCTTGTAGTTACTTATAATAATCATCATGTTTAAGCACAGTTATCTTTTCGTCATTAGTTTATCCATCTTGGGATTGGTTGGATGCGACTCCATTGATTTCTATTCTGGGCTAGCCTACACATCTCCCTGAAACCTCTACAGCCTACATCTTTTACTATCTGTGTGCAGTAGTCTAATCTAGGTCTGCCTCTTCTTCTCTTTTTTCCTATCTCTGCTTTTAATATATTCCGCACTATTCCCTCATGTCGTAGTATGTGGCCTATCATCCTATCTCTCCTATTTTTTACCGTATTCCACATATTTCTTTCTTCCCCTGCCATTTTTAGTACCTCTTCGTTCTTAACTTTGTCTGTCCATGATATCTTCATCATACGTCTGTAGCACCACATTTCAAAGGCTTCTATCTTTTTCTTGTCCGCTTCTCCTACTGTCCAGGCTTCACAGCCATACAGTGCTGTGCTCCACACATATGTTTTAAGCAATCTTTTCCTTGTTTCTATGTTTGTGGTCTTTGAGCACAGTAGTTGCTTTTTCTTGTTAAATGTAGCACGACCTTGTGCTAATCTTTGTTTTATATCTTTTGTGCTTTTTCCATCTTGCGTTATTTGGCTTCCTAGGTAGCAGAAATCCTTAACCTCTTGTAAGTTCGTGTTACATACATGTATTCTTGTTTTTGATTTATTTTACCCACCTTTGCAAACTAGAACTTTAGTTTTAGTTTTGTTAATTTTTATACCGTATGTCTCTGTTAGAACCGTTTCCATTTCATTAAGAGCAGCTTCTAACTCTTCCTTGCTAGACGCTAATACCGCTATATCATCTGCAAATCTAAGCATATCAATTTTTTGTCCCTACATAGTAATTCCAAATGTCTTCCTGCATTTGACAGTATTCATTGCCTCTTCTATGTACAAGTTAAAAATCAATGGGGATAGGGCACATCCCTGTCTCACCCCTTTCCTAATGTTTACTTCTCTACATTCCTGCTCTAATTCTATTACTGCTATTTGCTCTTTGTATAAGCTATGTACTATTCGTCTATCCCTATAACTCATTCCAATCTTTTTGAGTATTTCAAACATTTTTTTCCAATTTACATTGTCAAATGCTTTTTCCAGATCTACAAACCCTATATACACGCTTTCCCTTTTTTCTATTGTTTTCTCCATTATCACCCTCAGAGCTAAGATAGCCTCCCGTGTTCCCCTGTTTCGCCTAAACCCAAATTGGTCTTCTCCTAGTATTTCTTCAGCCCGTTTTTCCATTCGTCTTTGTACAATTCTAGTTCATATTTTTGATACGTGTGCTGTCAAGCTTATTGTTCGGAAATTTTCACATCTATCTGCGCCTTTCTTTTTTGGTATAGTTACTATGATGCTACGTTAGAAATCTTTGGGTATCTCGCCTGTCTCATACATATAGCTTACAAGTTGGAAGAGACGTTCTGTTACTGCTTGTCCAGCGGCTTTTAGAGTTTCTGCTTGCACCTTATCTGTACCCGGCGCCTTACCATTTTTCAGACTCTTTAATGCTGATTCAAACTCGTCTCAAGTATAGGATATCCCAAGTCATCATTTTCAATGTCTGATTCCTGTTCTAATGCAGTTAGTTCCTCTCCTGCATATAAATTCTATATATTCTTGCCATCTACTCACTTTCTCTATGTTTTCTATAATGACGCTTTCCTTGTGCGTCCCTTATATTTTTGCTATACGGTTTTATATCCCTAAAATTCATTCTAATTAATTTGTATGCTTCGTCTGTCTTTCCTATTTCCATCTTAGTTTGTACCTCTTTACACTTTTCATCAATCCATTGTTCTTTAGCTTTCCTGCATTTTCGAATAATTTCCCATTTTATTGCTTTGTATCTCTGTTTTCCTGTTTCGTCTGATTTATTTTTGTATTTTCGTCTTTCATCTATTAAATTCACGATATTCTTTGTTATCCATGGTTTCTTATTTTCTTTTTGTGTATACCCCAGAATATCTCTGGCTGCCATGTCTAGGCTGGATTTAATGTTATTCCATTCTGTTTCTACTTCCTTAGTTTCAGATATTTTCCCGATATCATTCAGCAATTCATTTGACTTTTTTTCGAATCTTACTTGAATATCTTTATCTTTTAGTTTCTCTAAGTCGAAGTGTCTTTTTCCGTTCCTTTTTTTTCAGATTTTTAAATTTAAGTGCAGACTTCATAATTACGATGTTGTGGTCAGTATCTATATCTGCTTCTGGGTAGCTTCTACAGTCTTTTACTTGATTCCTAAACCGTTGTCTAACAAGAATGTAATCTATTTGATATCTTCCTATATCTCCTGGCATCTTCCACGTATATCGTCTTCTAGCATGATGTTGAAATAATGTGTTTGTGATAATTAAATTGTTCTTGTCACAAAATTGTACCAGCCTATTTCCCCTGTCGTTTCTCGTGCCTAACCCAAATAAACCTACTACCGCTTCTTCCCTCCCCTCACCTACCACGGCATTAAAATCCCCCGTAATTATTAAATTTTCATGTCCTTTTACGTATCTTAATATGTCTTCGATATCTTTGTAGATGGCTTCTACTTCTTCGTCACTGTAGCTAGAGGTGGGCATGTATACTTGTATTATTACTGTGTTTACCGGTTTAGATTCTAATCTAACCATGAGTACTCTTTCGTTTTTGTAAGTAATTTTCACACAGTATCCTATCTTTTCCGCATAACTATCCCCACACCCAAATTTCCTTCCTCTGCTCCTGTATGAATTACCCTGAAGTCTCCACTCCAAAATCCCCGCCTCTGGCCACCGAACTTTGCTGATCCCTACTATGTCTAGTGATAACCTATTCATTTCGATTTTTAGGTTCTCTAGCTTACCTACTTGCTTCATACTTCTAACATTCCACGCTCCGACTCGCAGAATGTTCCCGACTCTTATTTTTATCTTTCCGATCGCATCCTCAAGTAGTCCTCCGGAGATCCGAATGGGGGACTATTTTAACTCCGGAATCTTTTACCCCAGAGAATGCCATCATCTTTGTAACAATTTAAGTACGCTGTGTACTTGGGAGATAATGTGGTGGTTTCCCGTTGCCTTCCACATCGCGGTAGTGTGTCTTAGACTGCCATACCGACCCCTATGGTCTCTGCCAGTCTAAGGACCGAAAGAGCCGCTGTCCTCTTTCGGGGACCTGTCTTAGTCTGGTTCCTCACTAACGACCCTACTACTTTGGTTGGACCTGTAGTTTGGCTCTTTAGCTCATTAGAACACGCAAGCCATTTCACCTGTTCTAGTGATTTAGAACTTCGGCAAGGTGCAGGTCCATTCGAAATGGAAAATATTTACAATAAACAAAAATGGTAAAATTCATTATCAGTTCATTTTTAAAGCATCTAATCTTTACGGTTAAATATTTCGATTAATTATCATTAAAAGCACAATGTTCAAACCTTATATTCCTAATAATGTAGCACTACACATTGGGCAATACTTTATAAATGATAATCATAAATATAGTTCAAATTACACATTTAATTCTACAACAGTTTTACATTACAGATTCATCTGAAGATCAATATGAATATCATTGAACCAAAAGATATTATTGTCCTCCTTCGGGGCTTTCAATTCCAAATTATTTTGCTGGGAAACAAACAGTCCCAATCTTCTTGGGTTTGAAGGTTATGTCAAAAATCCTTGATCAATCACGTGGACCCTCATTTATTATTTCATAATTGTGATATATCTAAACAAAATGTACGCATTTGTTTACATTATCTATTATGTATAAATAATATAGCAGGTGGTTATCAGGCCACACGCCTGGCTATTGCTAAAGGACAGTCGTATTTAATATGTCAATAAGAGCGCACGGCGTGTGGCCTCTTAATTACATATTACATTACTAATGTTACTCGTGTATCATTAAAAGCCTACACCCCTAATAAGCAATAACCCCACTTAAGACGTCACATGGCGACGAGGATATTGGAATAATTTTACGCTCAAAAACACGGTAGTGAGGGTAATTTGGTTTGCGCGGGTTTGTTAACGCGCGTGCTATGTTGTTTATCTTTACATTATTGTAGAACGTAAAAGCGGTTTTAGAAATTAGAAAAAGCATTGTTATTGAAGCGATTTCGGTGATTAAGGCTTAAAATGTCTGGAATTATTGGTAGTGTAAACGATTCGATGCGAATGAAGAATCGTGGGATTCTTATATCGAACGCTTTGAGTTATTCTTAATTTGCAATAACATTACGGAAAGTAAAAGTTTGCACACTTCTTACGGTCGTGGGTGTTAAAACTTTTAACCTTTACGTGACTTATGTACACCAGATAAACCGTCTCACGAAAACTTACGAACAATTAAATAAAATAATTAAAGACCACCTGTATCCCAAACCTTCGCTTATCGCGGAACGCTATAAATTTAGTGTGAGGAATCAATTAGAAAATGAAACAGTTGCACAGTATGTCGCGAATTTAAAAAATTATCTACACATTGTGAATTCGGAGCTAATCTTAAAGATTACTTACGGATCGGTTAGTAAGTGGAATTCAAGTGATTCAACGAAGCAACGGCTGTTAGGGGAAGTAGATCTTACTTTCGATAAGGCGGTGGCGATTGTGTCTTCGATTGAAGCAGCAGAAAAATGCAGCTTCGTTAGCAATCGGAGGTAATAATGGTGGCAGAATGCATAAAATGGTAGCACACCGGGTTCGCGGGCGGGTTAAACGAACCTCCCACAACATCAAATTGGAGAAGTGCTACGCATTTTCAAGGCAACCAAAGGATACCAGTGATACCACACAAAAGTGCAGTGTAATTGCTGTGGGCAGTTAGGCCATTTTAAAAAGAGTGTCGGTTCAGAGGTAGTAAGTGCCATTTTGTGGAAAAAAATCATCTAGCCAAGGTATGTCGATCTCGTTTGGGCAAGTGCAACAATTCATTTGATAAAGCTGGTAGTGGTGGTGGTGGTGCACTTAGAGATTTCAGCAAATCACGAAAATCGCATAATTATGTAGAAACTGTGAACCATGTGGTTCCGGCACAGGATGAGGACATCGTTTATGACGTGTCAAATTTGTTTAAGTTGACGGAAGATAGTCCTATTTGTAGAATAGCTAATAATACTAATAGAGTTGATCCTTTCAAAGTTAGCGTAAAGGTAGAAAAATTGTTAGTATGTTTTGAAATTGATACTGGCGCATCGGTTAGCGTGGTTGGTGATAATTTTTATAAAGAGAAGTTACATTTTTGTAAATTGTTACCTGGTGATATTTCACTTAGTTCCTATACAAATGAGCAAATTTTACCGTTAGGCAAAATATTAGTCAAGTCCAGTATAATGGGATTAATAAAATCTCGAATTGTATGTCATTAAAAACGGATCTCATCCTCTCTTATGCCGTGAGTGGATCCAAGCGTTAAACATTGCATATGTTCCTAAAACTAACTTGTATATTACGAAAATACAAAAGAATAATAATGAGCAGCCAATTCGGGAAAAACAAATAAGTGAAATAATAACAAATTTTCCTGAGGTATTCACGAAAGAATTAGGCAAATATGTAGGACCCCGGTTAAATTATATTTAAAGGAGGATGCTAAGCCGAGGTATTATAAACCTAGGGCCCTTCCTTTCACACTAAAGGCTAAAGTGGAAGAGGAACTCGAACGTCTAATCGACGCCGCTGTTATATGTCCGTAGAAAGTTCGGAATGGGGTACACCGATAGTACCAATAATAAAGAGAAACGGAACCGTTAGAATTTGTGGCGATATTAAGGTTACGTTAAACCCTTATTTACAAGTTGACCGACACCCTATTCCACGAATAGAGGATTTATTTAATGAATTGCAAAAAGGAGAGTTGTACAGTAAAATCGATTTAAGTAATGCTTATATGCAGCTCAAGTTGAGTTCCGAAAGTTCTAAATTATGCACGATAAGCACTCATAAAGGTTTGTTTTCGCAAGCGCATGCCTTATGGAATTTCGTCGGCTCCTGGTATTTTTCAAAGACAAATCGAGCAAACTTTACAAGGAATACCAGGTGTCATCGTATTTTTAGACGACATTTTATTATCAGCTCCAGATAATGACCTCCACATTAAAAAATTAAAAGAAGTTTTTACACGACTCGGAAAAGTGGGTTTTACGGTTCAGCGAGAAAAATGTGAGTTTTTCAAACCACAATTAGAATTTTTGGGATTTACAATTGATAAAGAGGGTTGCACACATCGCCAGCTAAGGTGCAGGCTATTGTGCAAGCGCCCGTTCCAAAAAACGTGACGGAAGTTAAATCGTTCATAGGTTTAGTAGGATTTTACGCAAAATTTGTTTCCAACTTATCTACTATTTTATTTCCTTTATACAATCTGTTAAAAAAGGATGTGATTTCTTTTGTGATTTCTAAATTTGATTTGTATAGAACCCCATTTATTGCAATAGCATATTAAACACTATTATACTAAAATCAAAATTATACATGGTACTTCAATAATAAGTTGACTGTTTTCCTCTTTCTCATCTAATGTTTATTTCCTATTTTATATTGTTTGATAATGGAAATCAAAGTCCTGAATAGTCATGTTAAAGTAATTTAATATTTTGTTTTATTCATTTCGAAGTAGACTTAATTTTGCGATTATAGGGAACTTTAACAGGTTATTACTGTAAGATTGCATTTCCTAGACTAGTATTGTGCGATTTACCCCTACAACAGTTGGGCTTCTATATATAAAGTACGTGACTTCAATTATTTCCTCGCCCAGTAGAGCACTGATTTTGTATTTTGGTAGCCTCAACATTTTTCAACTGGGCTGTTCTCTAGAAACCTTAAAATAGGACAACATTAGATGATTTTCAAAAAATTACCTGTTACAACTGAATATTGTAGTGGTGCAGGTTGAAAGCCACATAAAATGACAACAGTGGCATCTTCATTATTAATTATGATCATGCACTTTCATATTAATATCTATTAAAGGTGTCTTTAAATGTTTGTTTAATTATTTCAGTGTGTCAGCAGACTACACCACAAACTTATTTGGACGATATTCCCCGACAATAGCACTTACCCACACCCTACCCTACCCTATCCCTCAGTTAATTGGTCACATTTATCTCTTTGTTTGCCCTCAAAGTCAACTGTAATTTTCCCTATTATAGAATTTTGGACGAGGCACTTCATCAAACTCCTCAGTGAATTAACTATCTGATTTTTTGGACCAAAACTGTATGTACCATGTTATACCACTTCTAAAGGGTGCAGATTTTTGTTGCGAACCAGATTCTTGGATGAGCCAAGGCTATGTCTGCATATAACACATCTCTGACGTAACGATCTTAGCCTTGTGTTGAATGTTTATATAAGGTATAATGTGGAGGGTGTATAATCTAACCAGATATGGATCTTCCAAGGACTATTTTACATATGTTGATTTAACTGTGCCAAATACTATTGTTTAATCCTGGCTTGATTCGTATTACTAAATTAATAATGTTCGTAACTCCTATTACCTCTTTCTACTTTTAACCTAACTAACTTTAATTTCAAAAGAACAAGACGTGTATGGCTTTTGTATCTTTAGACATGCATTGTTTAATAATTGTTTAATAATATATTATAAATATTTAGTTATTGGTACCTGGTTTATTATTCGTCCAACCCTGCAATCACAACCGGACTTCTGTATGTTGTACTCTGATTACCTCGGTTTGCTACAGTATTGGTGCATGGATTGATTCTATAAGATCCTCAAACTTTTACACTTTGTTCAAAGTTTAAGAGCTAGTATATCTGAGAAGCTAACAGTTCCGCTGACCTAAGTAAACTAACTACTGACGAAATTATTTAATATACATACACCTCAAAATCATTCAATAAGAATGGACTTAACTTTCTTTATCTATTGCTTGCCAGGGTTTCTAGTTTATACAAAATTATTGAGCATGTCCTGATAAAGTAGTAAGTTGGTTAACTATGTGTGCCATCTTCCAATACGAATATAGCCCTTACCTATATGCGAAATTCAACCGTCACGTACCTAATCTATATTTACTTTCGGCCTTTTATAGTTTAATCGTAACCATATAAAATAATTTTCTGTAGATATACTACTTTCCTTTTGGTTGACCTGCGAGTTGTTGCAATAAGCGATTTATAAGTTTCGAGATCCTGAATAATTTCTTCTATTATTGCCTTCCTATTTCCCCTCACATGACATGTATAAGGGTTCAAAATGATGCTTGATTACATCATTAAAAATGTGACAACTCAAATTTGCAAGTTTTTAGCAGGAAACAACAAATGAGCGAAACTCAGAATATGGGGAATTATATGCAAGTCGTGGTGGTAGTTAAAATTTCGTACAAATGATGTATTATATAGCTAATGTTTTGTATTTGTCAATGGCTCTTATTATTTTCATAAGAGTTTGTTTACAGATACATCTTACTTTATATATATATATATATATAATGAAATTGTTAATGCAGTACTAACATTGTAATTATAAAATACGTACATTATTTCAAGCAAATATGTAATAGAAAGGAAATCATACTGATTTCATCGGCGGGACAGAGGTATCTATGCTTTTGTCTATTCCATACACTTTTCACAACAACCAAAAATAGCATTTTTTATACTTGAATGCATCAAATCTCTTTGCGAAGTATGATAAAATAACATTAAACAGTATTAAAATAATAAGCAAAGTTAATTTTTAAATAAGAGACTGTATCTGGGTAACGAAGTCCATTTTATCTAAGTATTTTAGACAAATGTTAATATTTTAAAGATTTGCCAGTCAACTTATATACATTTAACGAAAAGTTTGAACAAACGTTCTTATTTAAATTGTAGTTTATTCTAATGTTTAATTGCTAATGTTTTTATTACAGGAACATTTATATAGGCATAGTTGTTTTGACGATAAAAAATTTGAACTATTCATACCTAGAGTTTGGGTTGTTTTAAAACGATATGCCACTTTTTTGGGAGTAACTCCATCGGTAAATACGGCTAGTGCAGACTGTCAAGATACACAAGCTTCTCTTCCTGTAACAGTTTTTGAATGTTTACAAAGAATGTTTGGAGTTACGTTTGAATGTTTTTCATCTCCACTTAATTGTTATTTCAAGCAATATTGTTCAGCTTTTGCAGATTGTGATTCATATTTTGGAAGTAGAGGGTAAATTAATAAAAGTATTGTTGTAACAAATTCATTTAATCTTTTTAGGCCATTTTTGCAATTAAAAGCAGTTTCAGGATCTTTTCAAGCCAATCCTCCATATTCTGAAGAGCTAATGGAATCCGCAGTCGATCATATGGAACGATTATTAATTGACAGTCCGGAACCGCTTAGTTTTGTAGTTTTCATGCCAGACTACCGTGAGCCAACTCCTAATGGTTTAGAAAGATTAGAATCAAGTCAATTTAAACGTAAACAAGTAATAGTTCCTGCTTTTGAACATGAATATAGGCATGGTTTTCAGCATGTTCTTAATAGGTTTGTGTTGACATTTTTTATGTATCATTTAAATATATAATTTTTATTAATTAGATCAGAGTTGAATATCAGAAGCTCTCATGGAACTGTGATAGTGTGGTTACAAAATGTCTCTGGTTATCAACGTTGGGGTCCAACAGAAGAACGCGTTGAAGCTTTATTAGAAGCATTTAGACCTGGCCGAGAAAGAGAAAGAGACAGACAAGAATTATTAAGTCCTACCAGACAGGGAAGTACCCCAGATAACAAAGAAGTGATTGTACACTAAGTTTTTACCGTTGGATTTTTTTTTTATTTATTATGTGTGAAATAATTTTGTTTTATATTTTTAGCAATTCATAAAGTTTATATTTGTTGAGGTTGCTTATACTATTAGTGTTGCAAACACATCACTCGGAAAAGTACCTGAACTTTGATTTTTGAAATTTGGGGTTTATGTAAATATTTATTTTATTTGCTTCTATTATTCTGAATATTAATAAATCTCAAATTTTTAAAATCTTCAATTGTAAATTTCGCAATGTAATTGAATTGTATGTACGAAATTTTATTTAACGTGATGTAATATAGTAATTTTATTTTAAGAGTATATTATGTAAGTACTAATACATATTTATATATTATATCGTGTAGTAGAAACATTATTTTATAGTTTTTGTAATATAAAATGTATATTTCTCAAAATTTTATTGTACTAAAACCAAGTTGGAATATTTTCAGAGTTTTGACTATTAAAGGAATGTGATAATTTTTTATTTTTTGCCTATTATCAAATTACTATCTACCAGCAAAATGATTAATAGTCAAACCTAATGTTATCAAAAATAGTTGATGGATCTTTTTTGAGAAAAAATATATAACTGAAATTGTTATAAGTGGGTTTTATAGATTGGAAAAAGTTTGAAAAGGATGTATTGAACAACGCATACAGCTTGTGATAGTGCGATGTCCATTTTAATATGCATGTTTTAATTTATTTATTTTAAATATTGTTGATGGTAGATTTCGTTCCAAGAAAACATCGCTGCAGATGACTAGTCTATAGTCGAAAGTGCTCTGTTTTTAAATATACGTTGACCAATATATTTCTTTTCAAACTTTTTCTTTCACATGCACACAGCCAATCATATTTTTGGTCCCCCATTCGGATCTCCGGAAGGGGACTACTTCGGAGGATGCGATCAGAAAGTTAAAAATAATATTCGGGAACATTCTGCGAGTCAGAGCGTGGAATGTTAGAAGTATGAAGCAAGTACGTAAGTTAGAGAACCTAAAAATCGAAATGAATAGGTTATCACAAGACATGGTAGGAATCAGCGAAGTTCCGTGGCCAGAGGTGGGGGATTTTTGGAGTGGAGACTTCAGGGTAATTCATACAGGAGCAGAGGAAGGAAATTTGGGTGTGGGGATAGTTATGTGGAAAAAGATAGGATACTGTGTAGAAAATTACTTACAAAAGAACGAAAGAGTACTCATGGTTAGATTAGAATCTAAACCGGTAAACACAGTAATAATACAAGTATACATGCCCACCTCTAGCTACAGTGATGAATAGATAGAAGCCATCTACAAAGATCGAAGACATATTAAGATATGTAAAAGGACATGAAAATTTAATAATTACGGGGGATTTTAATGCCGTGGTAGGTGAGGGTAGGGTAGGAGCGGTAGTAGGTTTATTTGGTTTAGGCACGAGAAACGACAGGGGAAATAGACTGGTAGAATTTTGTGACAAGAACAATTTAATCATCACAAACACATTATTTCAATACTCCCTGTATGTTTGTTGTGGTTTGTTTAGTATTCTTCTTAATCTTCTTTGGGGATTAAACCACTCATAGTTTTTAAAATTAGCTTTATTAACGTTTCGATCCATGACCTAGGATCGTTTTCAAAATAATTTTTATGAGTGGTTTAATCCCCAAAGAAGATTAAGAAGAACATTATTTCAACATCATGCTAGAAGACGATATACGTGGAAGATGCCAGGAGATATAGGAAGATATCAAATAGATTACATTCTTGTTAGACAACAGTTTAGGAATCAAATAAAAGACTGTAGAAGCTACCCAGAAGCAGATATGGATACTGACTACATTGTAATTATGAAGACCGTACTTAAATTTAAGAATGAAAAAAAGAAACTGAAATAGGCACTTGGACTTGGAGAAACTAAAAGATAAAGATATTCAAGAAAGATTCGAAAAAAGTAAAATGAATTGCTCAAAGATATTGGGAAAATATCTGATACTAAGGAAGTAGAAACAGAATGGAATAACATTAAATCCATTAAATCCATGGATAACAAAGCATATCCTGAATTTAATAAAAGAAAGACGAAAATACAAAAATAAATCAGATGAAACAGGAAAACAGAGATACAAAGCCATAAATTGCGAAATTATTCGAAAATGCAGGAAAGTTAAAGAACAATGGATTGATGAAAAGTGCAAAGAGGTACACACGAAGATGGAAATAGGAAAGACAGACGAAGCATACAAATTAATTAGAATGCATTTTAGGGATATAAAACCGTATAGCAAAAATATAAGGGACGCACAAGGAAACGTCATCAAAGAAAATGTAGAGAAAGTGGGTAGATGGCAAGAATATATAGGAATTTATATGCAGGAGAGGAACTAACTGCATTAGAACAGGAATCAGACATTGAAAATGATGACTTGGGATATCCTATATTTAGAGTTGAGTTTGAATTAGCATTAAAGAGTCTGAAAAATGGTAAAGCCGGGTAAAGATAAGGTGCAAGCAGACACTCTAAAAGCCCTGGACAAGCAGTAACAGAACGTCTCTTCCAACTTGTACGCTATATGTATGAGACAGGCGAGATACCCAAAGATTTCAAACGTAGCATCATAGTAACTATACCAAAAAAGAAAGGCAGGGATAGATGTGAAAATTTTCGAACAATAATTTTGACAGCACACGTGTCAAAAATATTAACTAGAATTGTGCAAAGACAAATGGAAAAACTGGCAGAAGAAATACTAGGAGAAGACCAATTTGGGTTTAGGCGAAACAGGGGAACACAGGAGGCTATTTTAGATCTGAGAGTGATAATGGAGAAAACAATAGAAAAAGGGGAAAGCGTGTATATAGGGTTTGTAGATCTGGAAAAAGCATTCGATAATGTAAAATGGAAAAAAATGTTTGAAATACTCAAAAGGATTGGAATGAGTTATAGGGATAGATGAATGGTACATAGCTTATACAAAGAGCAAACAGCAGTAATAGAATTAGAGCAGGAACATAGAGAAGTAAACTAGGAAAGGGGTGAGACATGGATGTGCTCTATCCCCATTGTTTTTTAACTTGTACATAGAAGAGGCAATGAATACTGTCAAATGCAGGAAGACATTTAGAATTACTATGCAGGAACAAAAAATTGATATGCTTAGATTTGCAGATGATATAGCGGTATTAGCATCTAGCAAGGAAGAGTTAGAAGCTGCTCTTAATGAAATGGAAACTGTTCTAACAGAGTGATACGGTATGAAAATTAACAAAACTAAAGTTTTAGTATGCAAAGGTGGGGAAAACAAATCAAAAACAAGAATACAAGTATGTAACACGAACTTACAAGAGGTTAAGGATTTCTGCTACCTAGGAAGTCAAATAACACAAAATGGGAAAAGCACAAAAGATATAAAACAAAGATTAGCACAAGGTCGTGCTACATTTAACAAGAAAAAGCAACTACTGTGTTCATAGACCACAACCATTGAAACAAAGAAAAGATTGCTTAAAACATATGTGAGGAGCACAGCACTGTATGACTGTGAAGCCTGGACAGTAGGAGAAGCGGACTAGAAAAAGGTAGAAGCCCTTGAAATGTGGTGCTAAAGACGTATGATGAAGATACCATGGATAGACAAAGTTAAAGGTACTCGAAATGGTATGGGAAGAAAGAAGTATGTGGAAAACAGTAAAAAATTGGAGAGATAGAATGATAGGCCACATACTAAGCATGAAGGAATAGTGCGGAATATATTAGAAGCAGAGATTGGAAAAAAGAGAAGTAGAGGTAGACCTAGGTTAGACTACTGCACACAGATAGTGAAAGATGTAGGTTGTGAGAATTTCAGGCAAATGTGTAGGCTAGCTCAGAATAGAAATCAATGGAGGTACGCTTCCAACCGCAAGATGGAAAAACGAATGACAAAAATAATAACTGTACTTAAACATGGTGATTATTATAAACAACTACAGATATTGGTTTTGCAATACTCTCAATTAATGTTAATTGTGTGATAGGATTTATTTGAAAACTATTAATACGGCAAATGTCTAAGTGTTGGGGGAATCTTAGCAGCCACAGGCTACTTAACCCCCTTCACATACCACTGAATCTCGGTGAAATAGGGCATATAATTAGAAAAAATAGAAGGGAATCGAGCTGTATATTGGCTGTTGTGAGAATTGCAAAGAAGGGTGTAGGCTAGCTCACAACATAAATAAGCAGAGGTACAGTTTCAAGATGTAAAACCCAATGACGAAAATATAAGTGCTCTTAAATCTGATGATTATTATAAACAACTACAGGTGTCGGTTGTGAAATATTTTCAACTAATGTTGATTGTGCGAAAGGATAAATTGGAAAAAGTATCAATTCAACAAAGGTTCGGGTGCTGGGGGAACTTGGCAGCCAAAGGCTGCTTACCCCCCTTCATATACCAATGAATATCGGGGAAATAGGGTATATAAATGTAAAACAAAAGAAAGTGACCAAACTGCATCAAACAAGAAAGAACAGCAGCTATGTTCAAAGACAACGAACATAGATACAATAAGAAAACTGTTCAAAGCATAGTGTGTAGTACATCTATGAAATGGGGGCAGTAGGAAAAGTAAACAGAAAGAGGTAGAAGCCTTCTGGAATGTTGTGCTTTAGATGTATGAAGATGGTAGCATGGACAGACAAAGTTAATAACAAATTGGTTGTAGAAATAGTAGAGGAATAAAGATATCTGTGGAAAACGAAAAAATAGGAGAAATAGAAGGACAGGATACGTTCTAAGGCATTTCTGGGGAATAGTATGGGATATACTACAAGCAGAGATAGGAAAGGAGAGTTAGAGGTAGACCGAGATCAGACTTTAGCACACTGATAGTGATAGATGCAGACTGTGCAAATTTCAGGGAAATGTGTAGGTTAGTTCAGACTAGGAAACAATGAGAGTACACGTCCAACCAGTTCTAGGACTGAAGACCTAATGATGATGATATCAATTACGCACTCCACGCCGAACATTTGATTCCTCGTCCGGATATTTGTTTATTAATTCTCCTTTCATTCTTGAAATCATATACAAATTAGTTGTATTTGTTGTTTGCAAGTAACAAAAGTTACTCGTTTAATAAAAATAAATTTAATTAGCTTTACAAACCACCATCATCGAAAGTTTGTTCACATTTTATGACATATGCTTTTGTATGTCTTTTCGTTCTGTTCCTAGAAAACAGGTACTGGATTTTTTCTAATAGACACTGCAGATTGTAAAGTTCATAAATTATCACTGAAAACTTAAAGCTTGAAAACATTCCTTTGTTAAAAATTATTTAAGTCTGTCTTTGTGGTATCCTAGCCTGCTGTGTTGAGCCCAACAGGATTAACCCTCTTTTAAAATGTCATGTTTAGATTAAAGAATTTAAAATCTCGTGACTTTGGAGTACCCATACCTGAGGTTTGATTGTATATTTTGCAGTTAGCTTAGAATTGGTTAGTTAG
Organism: Platerodrilus igneus; assembly: GCA_036346225.1. NCBI lineage: Eukaryota > Metazoa > Arthropoda > Insecta > Coleoptera > Lycidae > Platerodrilus > Platerodrilus igneus. The sequence goes on along the minus strand of JARFIW010000500.1, from coordinate 2,743,122 downwards.
CATACCTAAAGAAATAATCCTTTCAAAGTTGATTTTGTGATTCTTAAAATGCTAAAATTGAATTTAGGGTTTTTTTTTGCTTTAACTTCTATTAAACATAAGTGATGGTATTTTGTAATAATGGTCGTAATTGTTTAAATTTATTTAGGAGCATTGAAGTTAAATACGTTCAAGTTTTTGTATGTGATAATTGGTAGTTTTAATTTAATTGTTGAATTTTGATTAATATCGTACACTCGATAAATTGGTTGTAGAAGCCAAGATGGTTGATAGTAGGCTATCATCTATTATTAGTGAAATCAAAGATCTTACAATGGATAAGGTTAATTTTGCTTTAATAAAATCTTATTGTCAAATCGCTTCGGACATCAGACAAAACTTTGAAACCATGCAGAGGTCCACGTTAATGGTCGGAGATTTCTCCGATTACTAGAAGCTGATTTCATTGTGTTTAGCAATAGACTGTCATATGGCAGTTATTAAGTCGATGGACATGCAAATTCAAGATTTAGTAGAAAGTAAACCGATAATTTCAAACGCAGGTTGTGCCGGAAAAAAAATGGTAATTCGTTAGGTACCAATATTCGTTTGCCCGAGTTAAAAATTCCTAGCTTCTCAGGTGGCTCCACAGCTGGGAGACGTTTAACTCTACGTTTAAAAAATTAGTTGAGGAAATGTTAACTTGAATCGTTTACAGAAATTCTTGTTCCTTTTGAACGCACTCGATCCTAGCAGCCACACATTGGTAAAACATTCATCTATGCACGAAGATAATTATGAGGAAATACATACAATTCTTTTAAATCGTTTTCAATCCAAAAGGTTGCTCTTTTCAACTTATTCGAATGTATTAGAAGGATTCCCTAAAGCAAATAGTAATTCCCATAAAGAGTTGCAAATTTTAATTAGTTGTGTGCACAAAAATGTACATGCTCTGAAAAACTGGAAATTGATCTTTTAGATTTCACATTATTTAATTTACTAACTAAAAAACTAGATGGTGACATTATGAAAGTTGGAATTGGAAAACACTCTGGAAGTTCCATCTTTTTAAGATTTAAAAACATTTATTGAAAAGCGTTGCAAGGTTTTAGAACTAAATGAAATTGAAGTGATAAGGGTTCGAAATCTAAGAAAAATGTTAAGGCACAGCAATGGGAAATAACTTATCACCTTTCATAGCAAATTTATTTATGTCTCGTTTTGAAACTGAGTTAAAAGAAAACTCCAAATACTTCCCAAGAATATGGTTAAGGTACGTGGATGATATTTTTGCAGTTTTCGACACTTCTAAATCAAATGTTGATGATTTTCTTAAAGAAATGAATTCAAAATTTCAAAGCATAAAATTTACGTATGAACTAGAGAATAATGGACAATTACCCTTTTTAGATACATTAGTAATTAGAAATGGTAATAAATTAGAATTTGACATTTATAGAAAAGAAACCAATGTAAATCGCTTTATTTTGTCTTCCTCTAATCATAGCATACAACATAAGTTGGCTTCATTTAACTTTTAATTAATAGATTATTGAATTTCCTTTAAATAAAAACAGATTTAATAAGGAATTTGCTCTTATTAAACAAATAGCGAATTACAATGGTTTCTCTTCTGATATTATAGATAATATTTTTAGAAAGTGTAAAAATAGGATCAACATCCGTAAATCAACGACTTTGCAATCAACCACCTCTAACGATAATGTTAAGTATGTTAAACTTCCGTTTCACAAAACCACAAAGGGTCTTGATAAAATATTCAAACAGTGTAATTTCAAAATTGCTTTCACTAATAATAATAAAATTAAATATTTGCTAGGTAATCCAAAAGACAAGGTGGAAAAATTGCAAAAGTCGGGGATTTATGAAATTAGTTGTGCAGGGCCAGGGTGTTTTCAAAAATATATTGGTCAGACCAAGAGGAATATAACAACAAGATTTAAAGAACACATTGCTCACTTCAAATATGGTAAATATGAAAGGTCTCAGGTCGCCAAACATATATTTGAAACCAGCCACCCCGTTAAACTAGAAAATGTTAAATTGTTAATAGCGGTACCAACGTTTTCCTCCTTAAATGCCTATGAATCAATTAAAATTGTTAAACATAAAGGACCCTCTTAAACACCGATAAAGGGCCAATAGAGTCATCTGCTTTGCTTTCCTATTGGTCAACAACCAATGAGAAAGCAAGATTAAACTGGTTCCGCTTCAGTAGATTTAGAATTAGTATAAATTAGGTAGATTTAAGTTATAATGTCACAATTCACTTGTTTGTTGTTGAGAACACCAGCCTGCGGGTGAGGAGAATATCCTCGATAGTGTTTAAAGCAACAATATAGTAAATTATACAGCTATTTTTTTTTTTTTCCCTACTGATGATGACCACATAGTGGTCGAAATACGTATCTAGTAATTTAAATATTTTTTGTGGTTAAGGGTTTTTATTTAATTTTATTTAAAGCAGGTTCTTTAGAAAAGGAAAAAAATAGCGGTACATTTACAAGAACATCGTTTCTTACGACTAATGCCGGAAAGGATTGTCTCCTATGCAAGGCCGTGTATCCTTTGTTTAAATGCACCAGTTTATTAATAAAACACCGCAAGTTACGTTTGATATTGTGAAGAAAAACAAACTATGTATTCCCTGTTTTAATGATTCGCATGCGGTAAAAAATTATTCGCTCAAATTGGCTCGCAAAAGGTGTTCTAAAGAACACAATTCGTTGTTACACTTTGAAAATCGTTCAAGGTCGGTATCGCCACATGATTCATCTATGTTGTCTCGTCAAACTGTTGTCCGTCCTGGACAAGGAACCACATCAATTTAAAGTACAATAGTGCAGCAACACCTGCACTAATTCGTTGATTTCGACTTCGTATGAACGTACAACAACACTTTTGGCAAACATCAATTGTTTCGGTAAAGTTAGAACTGGCAAAGTGTAATTGGTTCGAGCTTTGATTGACAATGGTAGCTGATATGAACTTTAGATCAGGTTTTTTGTAATTAGTATTACCTAGTTAATGAAATAAAAACAGCACCTTGTTTTACAATTATTTTTTAATTAATTTCTTCTGTCAAGCGTAACCCCGCCAACTAACATTCATCTCTGACAGACTACTATATATTTTTAATATCGTAGCATCTCTCTTCTTAAATGCAAACATACTAAATAGTAACATTAAATGAAAAATACAACATAAACCACATAAACCTTCACTTAAACTATGTGTTACAGTCCAAAAGAAATGGTGACCTCCTAACTTCCCTACATACTCTCGTAAATACTTTAAGCATACATACATTGCTGCTAACACTATGTTCCACATTTGATGGAATCTCTACTATATCACTACCATTATTATCAACGTGTTGGCTTGGCTTAGTATTGTCCTTGACTAAATGTTTCAGAGTTCGCTCTACTATATTACCACTATCTAACTCAATCCTGTATGTTCTAGGTATATCTGCCAAATCAATTACTCTACCTAAATCTGTCTTTTCTTTACTAAATACTTTCACAAAATCTCCTTTATTTAATGGTGTCAGGGTTTTGGATTTTTTATCGTAATATATTTTTGTCTATCTGCCTTTTTTCAAAGTAATTTTGAAACCTTTTTCTATTTTTGGTGCTAATGCATTATTTGTTAATGGTAGTAACCCTCTAAGTTGTCTTGAAAAAAGTAACTGCGCAGGTGAAGGCTCGCCTCGCCGTACCCTACTTGTTGGAAATGGCGCAACTCTATTTCTAATATTGTGATTGTTTGAATTTTATCTTATTTACTTGTTATAGTTGTATAACAGTTAATATTTGAAACCACTCCAAATCATGAAGCCATGCCGAATTAGTAAGATGAGTGGGCATGGATTTTGACGGAAGTGATTGTCATTAATTTTTTTTTTTTGATAAAAAATCATGTTTATAAAAATGTTGTTATGCCTAAAAGGGTAACAGAATTTGAGCTGTTTAATTAAAGAGTTACAAACCATTGCTGGCTTAAGTGTATTTAATTGCCTGAAGTGTAGGTTCATCGTTCTTTAAAAACTGCTGCAAATAGTTTCCCAACCAATTAACTAAAATTTGGTTGCATTCACAATACTACTGGTGTATTAGGAAATTCTAAAATCGCCAGATACTTATCACGCTTTCCTTCAAGGGTCTTTAAGAGTAAGAGTTTACTTGTTTAAACATTATGTTCTATGTGTCCATTCGATTGTGTATAGTTTGGGCTTGAAGTTTTAATATTGAATCCCCATTCCTTTGCAAATTGTTTGTAATAAGAACTCGTAAATTGGGTTCCATTGTCCGAATATACTAACGAAGGACTTCCATGCCTGGCAAAAATTGATTTCAGATGTGTCACTGGTAGCTGTAATATTTTCAAGCAACTGAATTTTCGGATATTTTGAAAAATAATTTACTACTAATAAATAGTTGTTACCCTCCATATAGAAAATATATGCAGAAATTACTTCTCAAGCCCTGTTAGAAATCTGTCGATTTAAAAGTGGTTCACTGGTATTGTTTCTTCGGTATTTTAAACAAATACTACACTGTTCAACTGCTGTCTCAATAACCTTACTCATCCCCGCCCAAAAAATAATATTTCTGGCTCTTTCCTTGGTCTTTTCTATACCCATATGATTGTAGTGCAATCTACTTAACATGTCCTTCCTCATGCTTCGTGGAATAATAATTTTGCTATTCTTATACAGTAAACCTTGTATTTCAATTAAGGACTCGCATTACGTAAAAAATATTTTTTCTAATTTTGAAACTCCAGACTGTTTTTGGGGCCCTCCTATGCGAACATATCTCATAACTTCCTGTAATTCCTCATCATTTTCAGTTTCCGTAATTGTTTAATTTAAGCCTCCGAAGCATCGACTTTGAGCTTCTATTTCTTTTACCGAATCTTCACTTATCAAAACTTTAAATTCATAACTAGTCCTTGATAGCGTGTCAGCAATAAAAAGCTCTTTGCCTAGCTTATATTTTACATCTAGATCATAGTACTGGAGTTTGATTCCCATTTTTGCAATCTTATCGGGCACTGATCTAATGGTTTTTTAAAAATGAACTCGAGAGGCTTATGATCTGTTTCAATAACCACCCTTTCCCATAAATATTGTTATGTTCATTTTCGGCAATAATTGGTTATTTTATTTACATAAATTCCTTTTCCAGTATTAAATTCTCCCAAAATACCCGATATATTGTACCTGTTCAGATAAGCTCGTTTTACCATAATTTTCAACTCAAATCCCTTGTTAATTCATTATCCATTCCTATATATTCCATGTTTATTGTCAAATCCTACCGTATAATCAATAATAAATACTCTTTCTAAGAATTTTTCAACGTAAATCTAGTTGTTTTGAAACGACAAGTTTATGCTACAATTGGTTACGATCCTGTTTAGATATCCGTGAGCGGGTTATATCTTCCGATAACGTTTAATTGCGTTCTAGTGGGTTTCCCATCTAAAGATTTGTTGAAATAATATATCCTACTATTCTCCCGTAAAACCCTGTTTTCCAGTTTCAATCGCGTTTCGATAACGCGGATGTTTATTTTTGAGTTCGTGTTATTTTGAACTCCTTTTAAACTTTGCTTCTGCAGCTTGTGCGTTGATGCACTTGTAAAAACTACTCATTCTGTTACTCCAAGAGCGATGCACGTTTCTTCTCTATCAAATGTGTAGATTTGGTGTGTATCGGTAAGCGCTCCTGAGTTGTTAATATTAGTAATATTTTCCTGTTTTTTAGCTCTTGGCTGGAGGCTAAATTGCTTGTTGCGTAGCCCGATTATTCCTCGATGTAGATCAACTGCTCTTGCATGTAAACCGCCGTTGCAATTGCGGTAGTAGCATGGTTGTTACTGGCTACCGCGGCGACGCTGTGTCAATTCGCTTCCGAGGGCTGACAAGATAAGTTTTCCGACGCATGTATGTAACTTGTTTTCCTTTTCTAACATACCCAGGGATAAACCCAATTTGAAATTAGATATGCTAATGTTTGTTCTGGTAAAATCCTTACTAGAAAAGTTTCGAACTTTAATGCTTTTGCTTTTTGTACTTAACCCATCTGCTTATACGAAATTATCAGCAGTATTCTTTTTTTACTGATTAGAGTTATAACAAATGCTTCGTATGGTAAAATCTTACTAGAAAGGTTTCTAAATTTAATGTTTTTTTAATTAACCCATCCGCTTAAAAGTATCAGCATTATTTTTTTTTGTACTGATTAGATTTATTGCATCTTAGCTACGAATTGCGCACTTCGTGAAACAATTAGTGAATTTCTCCATAGAGTAAAATTGTTTTATTAAATAGTAACCTTAATTAATTTTATTTTACTGTTTCGATAGAAATTTCTATATTTATGTTTTTTATTGTAAATAGAAAATCGTCGGCGATCTATTATTTTTTTGTTGCTAGGAACCCCTCCCATCTCTGCATTGGTAGTTAGCCTGGTATATTTACGTTTTCTTCCGGCTATATCATGGTACGTAGCAATATATTGATGGAACCGTTCACAACCGAAACGAATGGCTAACATTTCCTTCTCTATTTGAACATATCTTTTTTGTGTTTCTGTTAGCGATTTGGATGCATATGCAACTGGTCCTCCATTTTGCAAAACTACTGCTCCTAACCCATTCTGACTGCTGTCAACTGACAGGGTAATGTCTTGTTTATTGTCAAAATACTGCAATACCGGACTACTTGATAAAATTTCCTTTAGTTTCTGGAAATCCTTTTCGTGGGCATTAGTCCATGTCCACTGAACATTTTTCTTACAGAGCATCCTTAAGTTACTAGTTAATTCAGATAGATTGGGTATGAACTTGGCAACATAAGTAACCATTCCTAATATGCGTTGAACTTCAACATTAGTCGGAGTCAATATCTGCTTAATTGCCACTACTTTATGAGGATCAACTTCAATACTGCCATGACTAAATATATGCCCAATATATTTGACCTTACTTACTCCAATCCGACATTTACTTTTATTAAGTTTGACACCCATTTCCTGAGCATGCTTTAGTATACACTTCAACCTATGATTGTGTTCGGCTTCGTTGGTGCCATAGCAAAATAAATCATCGCAGTACATTTGTGTACCCTCTAAATCTTCAAATATTCGAGAGAATGTTTTATGAAAAATCTCTGGACTTGGGGAAATTCCAAAGGCAGTCTGGTATAATGAAAACGTCCCCACTCTGTTTGAAATGTCATAAGCTTGGTGCTTTCATTATATAGTTTAATTTGAAAAAACCTGACTTGTATCTAAAATACTGAAGAACTTAGTTCCTGCCAAATTCAAAGATATTTCTTGAAACGACAAACTTACGTGTTCTCTCATCAGCGCTTTATTTAAATTCTGAGGATCCAAACATAGACGTATTTGTCCATTAGCTTTCCTTGCAATTACAAAAGAGCTTACAAACTCCGTGGGCTAATCAATTGGTTTTATAATACCCAATTTTAATAGTCTGTCTAATTCAGTTTTAACATCAGTCTGTAAATGGACAGGTACCGTGGCTTATCCAGCCCGAGGTTCTGGAGGGGCCAAAGTAAAAAAATAAGATATTGTTCGTCATTGTTTGCGGATTTATTGTTTACGATTCGCAAGACTTATTAATTATTGTAACTTTTTGTTTTACAATGATAGGTGGTTATTACTTAAAAATTATTTTCTAAGAAGTGCAAAATAATAAGAAATATGTGAACTAAATACTAAATTCATTATAACAAAACTAAAATGAAATTACAGAGGTAACTTTACTAACAGGAAAATACTCGAAGAAAGCTCTTATGCATAAGTAGAAAAAGAAATATTATTTTACTACATTATTAATATAATAATAACACACATTTACTCTAACTCATTACAAGCATAAGATAACAGATTGTTACATATCAAAATTTGAAAAAGTTTATATAATACTAGGACACTGAACGTGGTAACTGATTTAAATAAAAATATTGATTTTGCGTGCCTTTTTATGCAGTTCTGAAAGAATTTCTTCAGCTGTTACTGGGATTGATTGATATATGTATAAAAGAGTTAACCCATTTAGTTGCTTCTCACCTGTTGTATTGCGAAGATAGGATTTTAGAAGCTTTATAATTGAAAATTGCCTCTCTGCGGTTGCTTTACTAACATGTAATGTGCAAAAAATTTTCATCATCATCATTAGATCTTCAATCCTAGAACTGGTTAAACGCGTACCATCATTGTTTCCTATTCTGAACTAACCTACAGATTTCTCTGAAATTTGCACAGTTTGCATCTATAACTATCTCATCTAGGTCTACATCTACCTCTTTTTTCCTATCTCTGCTTGTAATATATCCCACACTATTCCCCAAAATGTCTTAGAACGTATTCCGCCCTTCTATTTCTCTTTTTCCCCAGATATCCTTGTTCACCTATTATTTCTATAACTTATTTGTTATTATCTTTGTGTGTCCATGCTATCGTCCTCATACATCTGAAGCACGGCATTTCAAAAGGCTGCTACCGTTTTTCTGTCTGCGTTTCAGACTGCCCGTATTTCATAGGCATATTATGGTTTGCTCCACACATATGCTTTCAACAATTTTCTTCTTGTTCTATGTTTGTTGCCTTTCATCATAGGCGCTGTTCTTTCTTGTTAAATGCAGTTCGATCACCTTCTATTGTTTTACAGTTATACGCCCTATTTCTCCGACCTTTAGTGGTTGTAAAGGGAGGTAAGCAACCTGTGGCTGCCAAGTTCCCCCAACACTTAACCATTTAACGATTTAATATATTTTCTAATTTATCTTTCGCACAGCCAACATTAGTTGGAGATATTTCGCAACCAACAAACTAGTTTATACTAATCATCAGATTTATCTGCCCTTATTTTTTCGTCATTAGGTTTTCCGTCTCAAAACTGGTTGTACACGTGCCTGCACTTATTTATATTCTGAGCTAGCCTACATAGTTCCCTGAAATTCTTACACAGCATGTGTATTCAGCTCGTTCCCCTCTATTGTTTTCTTATTTTATGCCCTATTTTACCGAGATTCAGTGAAGGAGGTTAAGCAACCTGTGGCTACCAAGATCCCCCAACGCTTAGACATTTGCCGAAATAATGGTTTTCCAGTAAATCCTTTCACACACTTAACATTATTCGAGAATATTGCCCAACCAATTCCTGTAGTTGCTTATAGTAATCATCATGTTTAAGCACAGTTATCTTTTCGTCATTAGTTTATCCATCTTGGGATTGGTTGGATGCGTACCTCTATTGATTTCTATTCTGGGCTAGCCTACACATCTCCCTGAAACCCCTACAGCCCACATCTTTTACTATCTGTGTGTAGTAGTCTAACCTAGGTCTGCCTCTTCTTCTCTTTTTTTCCTATCTCTGCTTCTAATATATTCCGCACTATTCCCTCAAGCCGTAGTATGTGGCCTATCATCCTATCTCTCCTATTTTTTTTACCGTTTTCCACATATTTCTTTCTTCCCCTACCATTTTTAGTACCTCTTCGTTCTTAACTTTGTCTGTCCATGATATCTTCATCATACGTCTGTATCACCACATTTCAAAGGCTTCTGCCTTTTTCTTGTCCGCTTCTCCTACTGTCCAGGCTTCACAGCTGTACAGTGCTGTGCTCCACACATATGTTTTAAGCAATCTTTTCCTTGTTTCTATGTTTGTGGTCTTTGAGCACAGTAGTTGCTTTTCTTGTTAAGTGTAGCACGACTTTGTGCTAATCTTTGTTTTAAATCTTTTGTGCTTTTTCCATCTTGCGTTATTTGGCTTCCTAGGTAGCAGAAATCCTTAACCTCTTGTAAGTTCGTGTTACATATTTGTATTCTTGTTTTTGATTTATTTTCCCCACCTTTGCATACTAAAACTTTAGTTTTATTTTTGTTAATTTTCATACCGTATCTCTCTGTTAGAACAGTTTCCATTTCATTAAGAGCAGCTTCTAACTCTTCCTTGCTAGACGCTAATACTGCTATATCATCTGCAAATCTAAGCATATCAATTTTTTGTCCCTGCATAGTAAATCCAAATGTCTTCCTACATTTAACAGTATTCATTGCCTCTTCTATGTACAAGTTAAAAATCAATGGGGATAGGGCACATCCCTGTCTCACTCCTTTCCTAATGTTTACTTCTCTACGTTCCTGCTCTAATTCTATTACTGCTGTTTGCTCTTTGTATAAGCTATGTACTATTCGTCTATCCCTATAACTCATTCCAATCTTTTTGAGTATATCAAACATTTTTTTCCATTTTACATTGTCGAATGCTTTTTCCAGATCTACAAATCCTATATACACGCTTTCCACTTTTTCTATTGTTTTCTCCATTATCACTCTCAGAGTTAAAATAGCCTCCCGTGTTCCCCTGTTTCGCCTAAACCCAAATTGGTCTTCTCCTAGCATTTCTTCCGCCTGTTTTTCCATTCGTCTTTGCACAATTCTAGTTAATATTTTTGACACGTGTGCTGTCAAACTTATTGTTCGAAAATTTTCACATCTATCTGTGCCTTTCTTTTTGGTATAGTTACTATGATGCTACGTTTGAAACCTTTGGGTATCTCGCCTGTCTCATACATATAGCTTACAAGTTGGAAGAGACGTTCTGTTACTGCTTGTCCAGCTGCTTTTAGAGTTTCTGCTTGCACCTTATCTGTACCCGGAGCCTTACCATTTTTCAGACTCTTTAATGCTAATTCAAACTCGTCTCTAAGTATAGGATATCCCAAGTCATCATTTTCAATGTCTGATTCCTGTTCTAATGCAGTTAGTTCCTCTCCTGCATATAAATTCCCTATATATTGTTGCCATCTACCCACTTTCTCTACGTTTCCTTGTGCGTCCCTTATATTTTTGCTATACGGTTTTATATCCCTAAAATTCATTCTAATTAATTTGTATGCTTTGTCTGTCTTTCCTATTTCCATCTTTGTTTGTACCTCTTTGCACTTTTCGAATAATTTCCCATTTTATGGTTTTGCATCTCTGTTTTCCTGTTTCGTCTGATTTATTTTTATATTTTAGTCTTTCTTCTATTAAATTCAGGATATCTTTTGTTATCCATGGTTTCTTATTTTCTTTTTGTGTATACCCCAGAATATCTCTGGCCGCCATGTCTAGGCTGGATTTAATGTTATTTCATTCTGTTTCTACTTCCCTACTATCAGATATTTTCCCGATATCATTCAGCAATTCATTTGACTTTTTTTCGAATCTTTCTTGAATATCTTTATCTTTTAGTTTCTCTAAGTCCAAGTGCCTTTTTCCGTTTCTTTTTTTCAGATTTTTAAATTTAAGTGCGGCCTTCATAATTACGATGTTGTGGTCAGTATCTATATATGCTTCTGGGTAGCTTCTACAGTCTTTTACTTGATTCCTAAACCGTTGTCTAACAAGAATGTAATCTATTTGACATCTTCCTATATCTCTTGGCATCTTCCACGTATATCGCCTTCTAGCATGATGTTGAAATAATGTGTTTGTGATGATTAAATTGTTCTTGTCGCAAAATTCTACCAGTCTATTTCCCCTGTCGTTTCTCGTGCCTAAACCAAATAAACCTACTACCGCTCCTTCCCTACCCTCACCTACCACGGCATTAAAATCCCCCGTAATTATTAAATTTTCATGTCCTTTTACGTGTCTTAATATGTCTTCGATATCTTTGTAGATCGCTTCTACCTCTTCGTCACTGTAGCTAGAGGTGGGCATGTATACTTGAATTATTACTGTGTTTACCGGTTTAGATTCTAATCTAACCATGAGTACTCTTTCATTCTTTTGTAAGTAATTTTCTACACAGTATCCTATCTTTTTCCGCATAACTATCCCCACCCCAAATTTCCTTCCTCTGCTCTTGTATGAATTACCCTGAAGTCTCCACTCAAAAAATCCCCCGCCTCTGGCCACCGAACTTCGCTGATCCCTACTATGTCTAGTGATAACCTATTCATTTCGATTTTTAGGTTCTCTAGCTTACCTACTTGCTTCATACTTCTAACATTCCACGCTCCGACTCGCAGAATGTTCCCGATTCTTATTTTTAACTTTCTAATCGCATCCTCCGAAGTAGTCCCCTCCCGGAGATCCGAATGGGGGACTATTTTAACTCCGGAATCGTTTACCCCAGAGAATGCCATCATGTTTGTAACAATTTAAGTACGCTGTGTACTTGAGAGATAATGTGGTGGTTTCCCGTTGCCTTCCACATCGCGGTAGTGTGTCTTAGACTGCCATACCGACCCCTATGGTCTCTGGCAATCTAAGTACCAAAAGAGCCGCTGCCTTCTTTCGGGGACCTGTCTTAGTCTGGTTCCTCACTAACGACCCTACTACTTTGGTTGGACCTGTCGTTTGGCTCTTTAGCTCATTAGAACACGCAAGCCATTTCACCTGTTCTAGTAATTTAGAACTTCGGCAAGGTGCAGGTCCATTCGAAATGGAATAAAAATTTTCAGCAAGGTATAAATATTTGGATATACAATCTCATCACACATTTCTAAGGCATTTAATGCTAATTTTGGAAAGTCTTTTAAGGCATAATTCTGAAATTTTCTGTACCATAGTTTAAATTCCGCAGATGCTACTGATAGATTCACATTTCCAATATCAACTTTATAAAATTCAATTAAACGATCAAATCGAGGAAGTTCATTGTTGCAGTTTTTATTTTGTGCGAGAATTAGGCAGTTAAAGGATGTTAAAATATCTTTATGTTTAATGAATCTATCTTGCAACTGAGTAATGGTGTCATCTAAAAACGAAATGAATATATAAAGCTTGTAATACTGTTCTGTTGTTTCTGTTTGATAGTTTGCTCTATTTCGCTGAACGGTTGTTAACCTGGGTTTCCTTAATTCACTTTGGAAATTTTCTTCTAATTTTTTTTGCTTCAGCAAATATACTAGAAAATGATGCATCTGACGCTTCTCTTATAGATTTAAATTTTTCTATGCAATTTTCGGCAAGCGTAACGGCATGGAATAAATTAATATTTTTTGTTTGAAGTATTTTTGATAACGGAAGCATAAAAGCAAAAACGGTTTCTGAGACTAAAAAAGAAATTATACATTCTGAAGAACTGTGTTTAGTAATAACTTTGCTCCAGAAAATGCGTCTTTTTCCTGCTATTCGGATATTTCATCAAGTGGAGATACTAAGGGCATGAAAAGTTCTTTCATTACATTTATTGAATCCTACCTCTGAACCCATTTAGTGGGGCAAAGTTGTTTAAGCCTATTCCGACGTGATTTTAAATGTTCAGGTAATTCATCAATCTTCTGAGTTAATACATGTTGACGTTTGGGCATGTTAAAAAAGTCGTAAGCACTTTCTATTATTCCCATGCAATTTCTTATAGGTTGTACAGAACATGCGTCAGAAATTGCTAGATTTAAAGAATGTGCTATACAGTGCACATATAGAGCAGTAGGATAAGATTTTTAATTACTGCTTGGATGCCATTAAAACGACCACTCATTGAAGCTGCACCGTCGTATCCCTGCCCTCGAATTTTAGTACAATAATCCACCTTTCTGTTTTAGGTATGAAACACTAAACTACAAGATCTTATTTATAAATGATTAAAACTATACCACCAACGTTTGTGTTGAATGCTCCTTAATAAAGTGGCTACGGTTCTACCCAGATACAAATCGCTTGTGATGATTTTCAAAATGAAGTTTAAATTTTTTGCCAGTGGAATCCTGTTGCTTTTGCTGCAAACTCTTCCATATAGTATAACTTTTAATTTTTTTTCGGTGCGTTATACGATTTTAACATAATCCTTTGTTAATTTGACTTTGTCCAAGTTTGATATATTAACTCTTAAAAAAATTAAATTTCAGCAACAGAAAACACAACTTTATTTTTATAGAAAATCAAAAATCAACAACCAACTTTTCTTACCACCTAAGTTACTTAAAAAAAAAATTCAGCACACTATTTCTTCCTTCAAATTTTCATATAGCACTTATACCATTGTTAAATTTTGATGTAAATAAATGCTTTAGTCTTAATTTTTATTACAAATTAAATGAAAATAAGTAGAAGCATCTACCAAAACAAAGTTAAATTCATTTTTATTATCCCTAGGTATACATAAAATTGATCTTGAATTGTATTATGTCGATGTTCTTGTGTAGTGTATGATGAGTGTTCTGGCTGTTAAGTACATCATAGTAATAGCACATACAATTCGATCTGTGAATAAACTACTTTTAAAATCCCCATATTCGCAATCTGTACTGTTTCCAAATCCATGACAAAGGCTTCAAAAGTCTCATCATATTTTTGCACCCACATATTGAATTTATGTCACGCTATACTTAAATTAGTTTTCAGTACGAAGTAGTTACCAAACTCGTTTATTACTAGTTTACAATCTTCTTTTTCTTTGTCGGTTAAATTGAAATTATCATAAATATTTAACGCTTCTCCACCCATAATTTGCAATAGTAAAGCTACTTGAATCTCTGCTTGCACCTGATGGGACCAAATATAAATTGAATTTTCTTTTCCACAGCTTCCATTCTTCAGTAGATTTGAAGCATCGAAATTGAAGTAAGATGGTTGTGTTAATTGATTCATTATTATTTATGATTTTCCAAATGTCAGTTTTATTTCCACTAGTAATACTTAAACATTTCGCAGCGCCATGTTATGAACTTTAGATCAGGTTCTTTGTAATTAGTATTACAGTTAATGAAATAAAAACAGCACCTTGTTTTACAAGAATTTTTTAATTAATTTTTTCTGTCAAGCGTAACTCCGCTAACTAACATTCATCTTTGACAGACTACTATATATTTATAATATCATAACAGTAATCAAGAAAGTTTTATTACCGAAAGGTGCCGTCAGAAGTTAGGTTTAAGGAAGTTCCGAACAAATATGGTAGTACACGGTTTGAGTTTGAATTCTTCTTCAGTATCAGGCAAGCTATATTGTGTTACTACTCCGAGTCTAGCACAAGAGCCACAATATAACACTGAAGATTATGTAATTCCTAACATATGCGATCACTTGTCTGCGACTCCGTTAACCATAAACACCTGGCCTCATATAGAAGGTTTACAATTGGCTGACCCAGGTTTATACGGTCCTTCAAAAATAGAAATGCTACCGGGAGCAGACATTTTCGCCCAGATAATTTTGAAAGAGTCTCGATGGGGTAAGGCCAATCAACCAGTGGCAATTCGTACCACCTTCGGATGGATATTAACAATGAAGGTAGTTTCTCATTCTACTTCATATACTTCGCTTTGTGCCTTTGTAGAAACTCTCAACCAAGATTTTAGGAAATTGAAAATATTCCTTTAGAAATCAGACTTTCGCATAATGAAGAAAGGTGTGAGGAAGATTTTAGTAAAAATTACACTCGCGGTGAAAATGAGATTCGTAGTTTCATTGCCGTTTAAAGTTTGGAACCTCTTTTTGTTGATTCTAGAGCGATTGCGCTCAAAAGATTTTTATCGTTAAAACATTGTTTAGAAAAACTTCCTGAATTGTACTTTAATTATCGGAAGTTTATGAAAAACTAGTAGGATAGTGGTCATATGACTCGAATTGACTCTCCATTTGTATCTAATTTAGGTGGTGAAGGGTCATATTATATTTCACATCATGCAGTTCACAGGTATGATAAGCTCAGGGTCGTGTTTGATGCACCTTGTAAAGATGCTCAGGGAAGTTTGTTAAATGAGAACATGCTAATCGAAAATCATGTAAAGATTGATTGCTGCACAACTTACCTTAATAAAGTAGAAAATAACATTGTTCATGATCCAAAGTCATTTTGGGAGTATGTGCATTGTGCAAATAATTCACACCTCTTACCAGGTGTAATGTTTTATGATGATTTAAAAAGTGATAATATGGAAACTACAGCTAACTTATTTATAACTTTTTGAATCTGTTTATACGAGCAACCAGAGTGAAAAAACTCATTTTGAAGATTGCCATATACGGCATTTATTGGATTGTGATATTAATATTATACCTGCCAAACAAAACTTAATAATTTAGATGACAGTACCATGGCGGGGCCTGATTGCATTCCCGCAATACTCCTAAAACTGCATGCATTAGTTTTAGCTCAACCTATCACAATACTGTGCAATAAATCTTTACTACCTTCATTCTTTCCATAAATATAGAAAACATCTAGAGTTAGTCCAGTTTTTAAAGGTGGAAATAGATCAAATATAAAAAATTATTGACCCATTTCTATCATGTCTGTGATACCAAAAATGTTTGAATCTACTGTTTATGATTTAATATCACCCAGATTAAACTTGACACATTTATTTTCGACGATAGATTCAAATACGTCCTTTTTTATGGTAATTCGTTTTTCATCCATCTAGCTTCTGTTTCTATTCAAAACCTCATTCTGTATTTTTACCTCGTTAGAATAGTACGTGCAATCATAACATTTCTTTCAAATCTATTCATTCTGAAACGAAAATTTATTCGATAAATTAAATAGTCAATACCTTGTTTTAGATATCCGTTAATTTGTTAAACATTCCGATAACGTATAATTGCTTTCTCTTGTGTTTCCCACCTACAGACTTGCCAAAATAATGGATCCTACTATTAGTTGATAGCGTGTTTTCCAGTTTGCTAATCGCGCTTTGATAACGCGAGGATTGCAGTTCGAACTCGTGTTATTTGAACCAATTTTTAATTTGATTCTGTAGCTTGTGGTTGAAATATTTTCTACAGTGAGGCACGTTTTTTTGTTCGACAAGTAGGAGGTATCTTGCGTGTATCGGTGAGTTTTCCCGCGCTTACCCATTCTAATCAGATTCTCTTTTTAGCTCTTAGCTGGAGGACAAATTGGTTCTTTCTTTATGTAGGTCCAACTGTTCGTTGACGTAGACCAACTACTTTTGTCTGTAGACCGCTGCTGCAGTTATGGTGGCAGGGCGAATGGATCCTAACTACCGTGGCGTTGTTGTGCTGAGTCACCCCCGACGACTTGCAAGATAAGCATCCCGACGCATAGAGGTATGTGACTTGTTTTCTTTTATGCACATCGAGGATTATTATTTATCAGCGGTTGATGTTGTGAAACCAATTCACCATACATGTTTAAAAGCTAGCTTCTCTAGTGCTTCTGGTAATATTTCTTTAATTCTTACTACAACTTGGTCTACATTTAATACTTTAATTTAACACACTTGCTATTGAGAAAATCTAAGCATTACTTTTTTCTAATGAGTTTTATTACATGTTAGCTATGAAATGAGCACTTCGTGGATCCATTATAAAATTTGTTTTTTACAATATAACTTAAATTCAATACTTTTCTTTGTCCATGCGAATCAAGAAATTTTAATTTATTTTTATTGTTAATAGATAATCGTGGGAGACATGCTTTTTTTTTTGTTGTTTTGGTATGTAGCGCAGAAACTCCCACTCTCCGTGTTTAGTAGTTAGCCTGGTATTTACTTTTCTTCCGGCTACGTCTAGGTACATAGCAAACTCTATCCTTATTGCTGAATAGCAGGGCTTTGCTAAAAGTAGATCAACTACAACCAATTTATATTTATTTATGGAATATTTAGTTTCTAATATTAAACAAGGCTTAGAGATTGATTGTATTTACACAGATTTTCAAAAACCATTTGATCGAATAAATATTTCACTGCTTATATTCAGATTAAAAGCTATTGGTCTGAGTAACCTCTTAGTTCATTGGATTAGTTTTTTCATATGAAACAGAATCCAATATGTTGAAATGAATGGTGTTTGTTCTAAAAAAATATGTGTTAATTCAGGTGTGCCTCAGGGGGTCACATCTAGGCCCCTTACTATTTTTACTTTATGTGAATGATATTTTATCTGCTTTCAAATATTATAGTATACTACTCTATGCTAATGATCTAAAAATTTTAATGCTGTGAGGAGTGATACTGATATAATTCATATTCAAGAAGATTTAGCCACCTTTGAAGCTTGGTGCAGTATAAACAAACTAGATTTAAATATTCCTAAATGTAAAGTAATACGCTACTCAAAAAAAAAGGACGACTAACTATTTTAATTACTATTTATCAAATGCAATTCTGAGCCCTATAGCAGGGGACAAAGAATACTACTATAGTAAGCCTGCTTATCGTAAAAGGCGATTAAAAGGCGCAGCAAGGGACAGCAGCCTTCCTGGCTAAAAGATGTTGCAGGAGAGTCGGTTGGTCTCGGGCGATCCTCTATAATTTACAAGGTTGTTGGGGGTTGTGAGGTGAGATGGTCAGATAGTAATGATTTTTGGAAAGATAATTATAGAATAATTAAAACTTCTTCAACTAATGAACAGGCAGGGGTAGGAATAGTGTTAGGTAAAAGATTAGGACGTAAAGTTAAAGAGTACTTACAATTTAGTGATAGAATAATTATGGTTAGATTGAGTACGAAACCCACAGACACTGTTTTAGTACAGGTTTACATGCCAACAACTCAGTACGAGAATGAGGAAGTAGAAAAAGTATACGAAGCTATAAATAGTATAGTGAGAAAAGTAAAGGGAAATGAGAATTTAATAGTTATGGGCGATTTTAATGTGTCAGTGGGAGAAGGTAGTGAGGGAAAAATGGTAGGAAACTTTGAGTATGGTAGACGAAATGATAGAGGATAAGATTAGTTGAGTTTTGCCAGGAACATAAATTAGTAACTGTAAACACCCTATTCGAACAACATGTTAGAAGAAGATATACCTGGAAAGCGCCAGGGTGGGGTTAGATACCAAATAGTTTATATTTTAGTTAAACAAAGATTTAGAAACCAAGTTAAAAACTGTCATAGTTATCCAGGGGCTGACATAGATAGCAATCATAACTTAGTTAAAATGAAGTGCAATCTAAAATTCAAAAAATTGTGAAAGGCTAAATTAGAGGGATGGGATCTAGGAAAGCTTAATGATAGTGCAGTAAAAACGAAATATAAACACGAATTAGATAATAAGATCAAAGAGATAGCTATAGGAGGGAACGTAGAAAATAGATGGAAAGAAATAAAAAAGGCTGTACATGATACATCAACACAGACCATAGGTAAGAAAAAAGTAGAAGCAACAAAACCCTGGGTAACAAAAGAGATATTAGATCTAATAGAGAATAGAAGAAAGCTTTAACTTTTCAGAGAATTGGACAGTGAAAGTAAGCAAAAATATAATAGAGTTAGAAATAAGATAGTACGTGAGTGTAGAAAAGCTAGGAATAAATGGATGGAGGAGAATTGTAAGGGAATACAAGATGATTTGAAAGTAGGTAAGACAGACAGGGCTTATCGGGCAGTTAAAAAGTTTTTTGGGGAAGATAGGAAAAAATATAATGGTATTAAAAATGAGAATAATGAGCTTCTAATAAATAAAGTTGAGGTAGCAGATAGATGGAAAAGATATTTAGAAGATTTATATACGGGAGACGATATGCATGAGATAGAGAACGACCAAGAAGAGGATGCAGAAATAGGGTTCTCAATATTAAGAGAGAAATTTGATAGAGCTGTTAGGGATCTTAAACTAAATAAAGCACCAGGGATAGACGATATACCCGCAGAATTAATAAAATATGCAAGCCAGAAAACTTTAAACAGATTATATGAACTAGTAAAAGTAATATATGACACAGGTGAAGTCCCAATAGATTTCGAAATAAATATTATTATTCCAATCCCAAAAAAGTCAGGCGCTGATAGGTGTGAGAGTTTTAGAACGATTAGTTTAACTTCCCACGCTTTCAAAATACTAACAATAATAATTAAAAATAGAATAGAAGCTTTGACTGAGAATTATTTAGGCGAAGACCAATATGGTTTTCATAAAGACAGAGGGACTAGAGAACCAATACTAAGGATTGGGATAATTATTAAAGAAAGGTTACAAAAAAATAAAAACTCATTTTGCGTTTGTAGATTTAGATAAAACATTTGATAGAGTTAATTGGTTTGTTATGTTCTGGGTTTTGCAAAAAATAGGAATCAGAAAAATTATTTACACTCTATATAAAAACCAAAGCGTAGTAATTAGATTTGATGAAATAGAAAAGGAAGCTAAGATTAGAAATGGTGTTAGACAGGGCTATATACTATCTCGCTTGATTTTTAATGTTTATATTGAGGAAGCTTTAAACTTAGCTAGAGAGAGAAAGAAAAGAGATAGGTATTAGTGTACAGGGACAGAAAAAACATTTGATACATTTTGCAGATAATACAGCCATTATAACAGAGTCTAGAAAAGAGTTAGGAGAGTTTTTAAATATTTTAGATGAGATACTACAGAGTAACTATAGTATGAGAATTAACTCAGGAAAGGCAAACATAATAACAAGTGAGTTACAGCCTAGTTCTAAACCAAAATTAAAAATAGGTAATACCGAGTTAGAAGAGGTAGATGAATTTTACTATTTAGGTAGTATAAACAAAAAACGCACGTAGCAGAAGGGATATAGTAGCTAGAATAGCTCAAGCTAGAAAAATGTTTTTAAAAAGGGAAGACTTACTAATAGCTAATAGTATTAGTTTAGATAATAGAAAAAGTTTCTTAAAGTCGTACGTATGGAGCGTTCTACTATACGGTAGTGAGACTTGGACAATGAAACAGGTAGATAAGAAAAAGATAGAAGCTTTTGAAACTTGGTGTTATAGGAGAATGTTAAAGATTAGTTGGACAGATAGAGAAACAAACGAGGAAATCTATAGAAGAATAGGCGAGGAACTCTGTATGTGGAAACAATTAAAGGTCAGGATCCCATTTCAGATTATAAGTTAAACACTGTGACATATGGGGTATCATCGTCACCTTTTCTAGCATTGCAAACAATTCAAAAATTGACCAAGCTAGAAGCGGATAATTATCCTTTATTCTTAATTATCTGGGCGAAAGGGTATGTTCCCAGTAGCATTTCTATTTTTGAACGAACGTGAAAACCTTGGCCAGCCAATTGTAAACTTTCTATATTAGGCCAGGGTTTTTGGTTAACGAAGTCGCAGGCAAATGATCGCATATGTTAGGAATTACATAAACTTCAGTGTTATATTGCGAGTCTTCTGCTAGACTCGGAGTAACAACACAAGATAGCTTGCCTGATACTATGTTCTGATACAGCATCTTCATCGGAAAGTCTATTAGATTCATAAGAAACGGTTAGTTATTTTCCATTTCCTACCTTTCTAAATGTCCAAAAGTCGCGAAAATATCGCTGTTCCTTTTTGTATAATATTTTTACATCAAAATATCGCAAGAACTAAAGTTCAATTTAATTGTTCTATAACAAAACATACGAACGCAATTGCTTCTGTTATTAGATTTCATCTAACAAAATCAACAATGTAAAATTTTGCAATTAGTATCCTGTTATATTTGGTCTACAAAACAATAAATTCTTTCCTTTTTTGTATGATTTCGTCTAACATCCAGGCATGACGCATATAATAACCGACTGATCCTTTAAACAAGGATTGCCAGGTACATCAAGGATGGTGGATCCCGAAGAGATATTCATAAATACATAGCTAAAGAGTACCGTTTTCAAAGTTCGTACAAATAATTGAAAATGTTAGATATAATTTAAAAAGACAGTGATCGCCGGTTAAACATTATCCTATTAAATTGTCTTGTATTATAATGTTAAAAATTGGGTTCTATACAAGGAAGCACCAATATGCTTATGTTTCTGTTAACTTACCGAGTCTTCGCCTTTTAAATGCAAAATGAAAGAAATCTGCGGTTGATTATATTTGTGTATACATATAATATTTATTACACCAGAATTAAATTCTAAACTTATATTTTTTTAGTTATAAAATTTGAATGAATAAAATGTAAAGCGTCACTTTACAGCGACATCTATTGTAAATTATTCTGTTTTTATGGTGTTGCGGCAAGAATGAAATTATAGGTGTCTGTAATATAATATCTAGCAATGATCTATCGCAATATAAGTTGCCTACCTCTCTACTGCTAGCACCCTACAAAAAATAAGCATTGAAATCAATTAGATAACTGCATATTACCATTGATTAACGAAAGAGTTCTGTTAATTAATAGTACTTTCGTTGAATATCAGTTTTGTTCTAGTTCGTTACGTTTTCACATTTCTTGTATCTACAATATGCATCTGGTTGAAAATGCAAGTAACTAATTCAATTAGAACATCAAATTTCTCGTAATCTTTGCTTTTTTCCAATGACTCAATTTTTAATTTTAAGTATAGGATTAATATATGTATATTATAAACAGAAATCAAAATCGTGTACGTAATTTTGAAATACTAGTATGAACTCAAACCATCTAAACCCATGGTTAATAAATAACAGATAAAACTATCTGCAATATTATTTCGTTAAAGTGGACGCAAAATTTGTTTAAAAAAACCTACTCTAGATAAACTTGTATAGCAGGCTAGCATTATTAGATTAGAATTTTCAAATGCCATCAACCCAGTTCGTAACCGAGTGGTGAGCAATGACGTCAACACTCTGTGACTATGGTTACCTGTGGGATTAAATCAATACGGGCGTACATTTACCCTTTTCTAAAGAGTCGAGTTTAATTCAGGAAAGGGTTTCGGTGTATTGTATTTATATTAATTATTTATAATTTATAGCATTACTGCATTTTAATTTTAGTTGGTTTGAACTTCCTTTAAAAATTATTTAGGTGTTGAAAATTTATAAAAAATTTTATTTCAGCGTTCCAATAAACAAGCTATTAACTTGAAAATACGACTTAAGCTCAACGAATTCTGCACCAACAATATTACACTAATAAAGCAAACTATTTATATTTGAAAAACATAAAATTTCACGTTGGACTTGTAATGTTTAGATCTATACAAAGAAAACCTTTGGCAATGTTTTACATAATTGTCCATATAAAAAGCTATATGAGACTGTTACAAGCAACAGCTGCAGTTAGGACCGGATGAAATTACAACTTAGATTTTTATGTAAAGCCTAAATGATAATTTCAAATCGAACTAGTAATCGAAAGAAAGAAAGTAAATGTCTCAAGCACGATTCGAACCTGTAACCTTGTAATTTGTATCTTGAATGTGCTAACCAAGTGAGGCACCGAAAGCGCTAAATTCAATTGGAAAGATGGATAAATCTGAATCACGTTAGCAAACATATATCAATCTAGATTTCAATTACGTTTGGTATTTTTGTAAATTTTTGACTTATGCCCGGTCTAGACAGCTGCTAGAAATAATAAAGGCTATTAATTGTAATTTTGAACTCGTACTGCAAACATAAATCAACTCAAAAGCTACCAATTTATAATTAACTGAAGTTAAATATTAATCCCATTCCGAATGGACGTGCACCTTGAAGAAGTTCAAGATTACTAGAACAGGTGGAATGGCTTCCGCGTTCCAGTGATCTAAAGAGCCAAACTACAGGTCCAACCAAATTAGTAGGGCCTTCAGTGAGGAACCAGACTAAAACAGGTCCCCGAAAGAGGGCAGCGGCTCTTTCGGTACTTAGATTGGCAGAGACCATAGGGGTCGGAATGGCATTCTAAAACACACTACCGCGATCTGAAAGGCAACGGGAAACCAGCACATCACCTCCCAAGTACACAGCGTACTTAAATTGTATTTAAAATGATGGCATCCTCTGAGGTAAAAGATTCCGGAGATAAAATAGTCCCCCATTCGGATCTCTGGGAAGGGACTACTTCGTAGGATGTGATCGGAAAACTTAGAAAAAGAATCGGGAACATTCTGTCAGTCGAAGCGTGGAAAGTTAGAAGTATGAAGCAAATAGGTAAGCTAGAGAACTTAAAAATTGAAACGGATAAGTTAGCACTAGACATAGTAGGGATCAGCTAAGTTCGGTGGCCAGAGGCGGGGGATTTTTGGAGTGGAGACTTCACGGTAATTCATACAGGAGCAGAAGAAGGAAATTCTGATGTGGGGATAGTTATACAAAATAAGATAGGGCACTGTGTAGAAAACTACTTACAAAAGAACGATAGAATACTAATGATTAGATTAGAATCTAAACCGGTTATTACAGTAATAATACACGGTAAGAAAGAGGTAGAAGCGCTGTACAAAGATATCGAAGGTATACTAAGGTACGTAAAAAAGGACATGATATTTTAATAATTATGGGGGATTTTAATGCAGTGGTAGGTGAGGGTAGGGAAGGAGCGGTTGCTAGTTTATTTGGTTTAGGCACGAGAAACGACAGGGGAAATAGGTTGGTAGAATTTTGCGACAAAAACAATTTAACCATCACAAACACATTATTTCGACATCATGCTAAAAGACGATACACGTGGAAGGTGCCAGGGGATATAGGAAGATATCAAATAGATTACATTCTTATTAGACAACAGTTTAGGAATTAAGTAAGACTGTAGAAGCTATTCAAAAGCTGATATATCCACTGACTACAACATCGTAATTATGAAGGCCCCTTTTAAATTTAAAAATTGGAAAAAAAGAAATGGAAAAAGGCACTTTGACTTTGAAAAACTAAAAGATAAAGATATCCACGAAAGATTTGAAAAAAAGTCAAATCAATTGCTGAAAGATATCGCGAAAATTTCTGATACTAAGGAAGTAGAAACAGAATGGAATAACATTAAATCCAGCTTAGCCATGGCGGTGAGAGACATTCTGGGATATACACAAAAAGAAAATAAGAAACCATGGATAACAAAAGATATCCTGAATTTAATAGAAGAAAGACGAAACTACAAAAAAAAATCAGAGGAAATGGGAAACAGAGATACAAAGCTATAAAATGGAAAATTATTCGCAAATGCAGGAAAGCTAAAGAACAATGGATTGATGAAAAGTGCAAAGAGGTACAAACTAAGATGGAATTAGGAAAGACAGGCGAAGCATGTAAACTAATTAGAATGAATTTTAGGGATATAAAACCGTATACCAAAATTATAAGAGGTCCGAGAGGAAACGTCATTATAGAAAATGTAGAGAAAGTGGTAAGATGATGGAAATATATAGGGAATTTATATGCAGAAGAGGAACTAATTGCATGAGAATAGAAATCAGACATTGAAAATGATGACTTGGGATATCCTATACTGCGAGATGAGTTTGAATTAGCATTAAAGGGTCTAAAAAATGGTAAGGCGCCAGGTACAAATAAGGTGCAAACAGAAACTTTAAAAGCCGCTGGACAAGCAGTAACAGAACGTCTCGTCCAACTTGTAAGCTGTATATATATGAGACAGGCGAGATACACAAATATTTCAAACGTAATATCATAGTAAGTATGCCAAAAAAGAGAGGTGCGGACAGATGTGAAAATTTTCGAACAATAAGTCTGACAGCACACGTGTCAAAAATATTAACTAGAATTATACAAAGACGAATGGAAAAGCGAGCTGAAGAAATGCTAGGAGAAGATCAATTTGAGTTTAGGTAAAACAAGGGAACACGGGAGACTATTTTAGCTGATAATGGAGAAAACAATAGAAAAGGGGGAAAAACGTGTATATAGGGTTTGCAGATCTGAAAAAAGCATTTGACAATGTAAAATGGAAAAGAATGTTCGAAATACTCAAAAAAATTGGAATGAGTTTTAGGGATAGACGGATAGTACATAGCTTATACAAAGAACAAATGGCTGTAATAGAGTTAGAGCAGGAACGTAAAGAAGTAAATATTAGGAAAGGGGTGAGACAGGCATGTGCCTTATCCCCATTAATTTTTAACTTGTACATAGAAGAGATTAAATTAAATTAAAAGAGATTAATTAAAACATGTGTGGAGCACAGCACTGTATGAATGTGAAACCTAGACAGTAGGAGAAGCGGACAGGAAAAAAGTAGAAGCCTTTGAAACGTGTAGGTATAGACGTATGATGAAGATATCATAGATAGACAAAATTAAGAATAAAGAGATACTAGAAATGGTAGGGGATGAAAGAAATATGTGGAAAACAATAAAAAATAGGAGAGATAGGATAATAGGTCACATACTATGACATGAGGGAATAGTGCAGAATATATAAGAAGCAGAGATAGGAAAAAGAGAAGTAGAGGTAGACCTAGGTTAGATTATTGCAGACAGATATTGAAAGATGCAGGATGTGGGAATTTCAGGGAAATGTGTAGGCTAGCTCAGAATAGAAATCGATGGACGTACGCATCCAACCAACGACGAAAAAATAAATGCGCTTAAATCTGATGCTTATTATAAACAACTACAGGTGTGGATTGTGAAATATTTTCAACTAAAGTTGATTTTGCGAAATGATATATTGGAAAAACTATTAATTCGACAAATGTTCAAGTGCCGGGGGATCTTGGCAGTCACAAGCTGCTTGCCTCTACTTGTGATTTTCCAATGCCCCACCCGAAGGTTTTTTACTTGGAAAATTTGTAATTTTGCCGAATCCTTGCTGTTCCAAGCAAAGTAGGGATCTTTAATGTGCGTGACAACACTCACACACGGGACCTCCATTTTACCTTTCATCCGAACGAAGGTGTATTTTTGTGAAAAATGCTCGCCTAACATTTTTCAAGCGGACCGTGTCGGGATTCGAACCCGGGACCTTGGACGTAGATACACACATACCACTACGCCACGGAGCCGCTCCCCTTCACATACCACTGAATATCGGGAAAATAGGGAATAGCGGATATGTTCAAAGAACACAAACATAGAGACAAGAAAAAAATTGTTGAAAGCATATGTGTGGAGCACAGCACAGTACGTCTATGAAATAGGAGCAGTAGGAAAAGCAGACAGAAAGAAATAGAAGCCTTCTGGAATGTTGTGCTTCAGCTGTATAAGGATGATAGCATGGACAGACAAGGTTAATAACAAATAGGTTATAGAAATAGTAGAGGAATAAAGATATCTATGCGAAACAAAAAAAAACTGGAGAAATGATAGGGCAGGATACGTTCTAAGGCATTTTTGGGGAATAGTACGGGATATAGTACAAGCAGAAATAGGAAAAAAGAAGTAGAGGTAGACCGAGATCAAACTTTTGCACGCAGATAGTGATAGATGCAGACTCTGCAAATTTCAGGAAATGTGTAAGTTATTTCGGAATAGGCAACAATGAGGGTACGCGCCTAACCAGTTCCAGGACTGAAGATCTAATGATGATGAAATATATATCATTAATTCTTAGTAATCCAAATCAAAAAAAGAGGGAAGAGCAAATAAATCCTAAATAATTAATTTCGTGCATTATTTTAATCTACTTTACAAGGCAATGCCTGAAATTATAAAAAATAAATCCGACTTAATCAATTTCAATGTTAACATATAAACTTTAATAATTTAAATTGCTTAAATTATTCATTTCACATAACAGGCAACTTTAAACCATTTAAAAGTGAGTATCGAACAAAACAATTCGTAATTAATTTCATTTAAATTATATAAATCCTTTAACTGATTAAAAGCTACCATTGTTAAAAATTTTCCATTTAATAATCATTTCCAATCATGTAAATTCATTTGTATTCATACAAATGTGCAAAGCTAATTTAAATAACGTATATTTCTAAACGTAATACGACGTCACATACACCAGAAATCAATAATTTGGTGTTGCTATGGAAACCTTGAATTAAATTAAAGATGTTGGTCTTTACGTGACATCAAGTTCCAGAAGTCCAGAAGTGGTTAAGTCCAGTTGCATACATTCAGAATGAGTACGTAACGTCAGGATTCCAAACGGTATAAATTTGTTATTTTATGTTTTGTTCTCACTATATTTCAAATGAGCAAAAGGTGCTTTAGTAAACAACAAGCTACAGGATCGTCTATAAATCATTTTATCATCATCATATATACTTCCTATTTCCGAACAGATACTTGTGGTGGGCGAGTTAAGGTTCTACCCATACCTATTCTGTGAAACATCGGACTACCGTATATTAGATTATTAAGCTTGTCTAAGTAAACAACCAAATAATTTAAAATAATAAACAATCAAGTGTAGTACAGTGAACACATTTCACACGTAATAAATAAATAAAATTTTAATTTAATGAATCATATTAAATGTGAATAATGCTTTAATTTCAAATTACAAATTAGTGATTTTCTGCAATATAAGGCTGCTATTGGACTTGGGATTCTACAAAAAATATGAAAAAATATCTCGAACTAGGTATATCCAAAAATCTCAAAATAAAGCTGTCAATAACATAGGAGACCTGGGTGACGCAACAAAAATCTGAAATACCACATTTAAAGAACGTTATAATTTAATATCGGAAATCGTTAGGACTTCTTAAAATAATCGCATCTAAACGAAACTGCGAATTAATTTTTTAAAAGCTATTCTATTCTGATGAGGCCTAAAAGGTCGAAACCAATCAATGGATGTTTTTTCCTTTTATGAAACAATCTAGTATCGGTTTTGTTCATTTGTTAATTGCATTAAAGTGCAAAGCAAAACACATTTCGCGTATATTTAAAAGCTCTAATTGTAAATCAATAATACAGTCGTGTGTACAAAGTTAAGCCGGTTAAAGAAGGTACTACATATTTTACACAATCTGCGACACCACATTCTACAATTCCAAAAGAAGTAGAATTAGAATCCGCGCAATACTTTTATACAAATTTTAATAAGTTTGATATTAGGTATAAGGGTACAATTCCCCTGAGGGTTGCTTTAGTTAAAAAAATTCCTAAAGATTTGGGTTTCCCAGAAAAATTTAGACCGATATTATGTGTCATACCCTAAGACGATTTCGGGTAACTTTTTAAAATCGGGGGTATAACTTTTGTAAGGGTGGTTTGATTTAAACACTTCCGACGGTTTTAAACTATCCGGGAAAATTCCGGATTAAAGCGAATATCTTGGATAACCAAAAAGGATTTAAAGATCGAGTTAAAATTAAATAAACAAAAAATTTAAAGGTTCGGGCTTTATAGGGGTATAACTTTTGTAAGAGTGGTTTGATTTGAAAAATTCAAACAGGGTTAGATTGTCCAGAAAATTCTAGATCAGGCTAAAGTAGTTAGTCTAAGAAAACTCTTACCTAAGTTAGATATGCTGCAATGAGCAAAAACTTGGGGTACGAGGCTTTAACAGGATGTAACTTTGTAAACGAGCGTCTCACGGCAGTAATGCCGTAACTGCAATGACAGGTTAGGTTACAGTAGTGGTTACCAACCTTTTCTGAACCACCGCCCCCTCTACTGGAAAAAAACTTCCAACGCCCCCCTCCTCATCATAGTGCATTATAACGAATATTAAAATATTGTTGCATAGTATCTATCTATCTATATATATATATATATATATATATATATATATATATATATATATATATATATATATACATAGATACTCATATACGAACGTTGCACTTTTGACTGCTAGTACAAGCGTTCACTAAAGCGTTGGACAAGGTATATATATTAAAAATCGCAAAAGTAAACCTTAATTAAAACGACTATCAAATGTAGTACAAACTTGCTTATTAAAAACTTAAATATGAATACATAATGAACAGAAAAAAAGATTAAGAAGAAAAATTAATGAGATAGTTGAGGCTGGTGAAGTTTTAACAATTTGCTAATGTCGGGTTCCAATTTCGTTAACATCAGCCGCAAATCGCCACGTTCAGTAATGTGCAGTCTGTTCCTTTTCTTAGACAATAAATTAGCTACTGCACTGAACCCACGCTCAGCCAAATAAGATGAAGGAAATGCAATTAAAAATATCTGTACTCTTGACCACAATCCAGGGTAAAGAACTGGTATTGGTTTTGAAGCCAGAACTCTTGATATCCATTTCTGAATTTTACTTTTAGTTCTTCGTTAGTTGTGAGTTCTACGAGTTCCTCTTCTAAATTTGATGATTCTGCTGTATCTGCATTTGCGAAAGGATCTAAAACCCAACCCGGTATATTCATGTTTAAAATATCCTGGAATCGCTCCACACAATCAACATGAAGAACGTCCAAGTGTTGGCAGTAAGTAAGTAAATCTTCATGTTTTGCAGAGACTGCTGATAATGTGGGAAAGTGGCTGTATTCACCTCTCCCTAGATTTCGTTTGAATAGAAGAAGTTTTCCCACAAAAGCAGCTATGACGTTTTTGTTTTAATTAAATTCAATTCGTCACCTTGCAATTGTAAATTGACTTCATTAAATATTTTAAACAAGTTTGTCAAATAAGCGATGTCATTTTATGTATAATCAGGTTTTCGCGCAATTTTTCGTTTCTGTTTTCAAGAAAGTCCAGTACTGAATCAAATAGTTGAAAAAACGGTTCAAACAAGTACCTTTTGAGAGCCAACGAACTTCTGTGTGCAGCAGCAAGCGATTGTAATCTTCATCATTTTCACTACAAAGTTGGCTAAATAATCTGTCATACAATGAATTGCTTCTAATCGTATTTACTGCTCTAATAACGTAATGAAGCGACGAATGCAAACGTTCGTTCAGATTTTTGCAACCAAGTGCTGACGATGAATAATACAATGTATAGCGAGTACATTTGGTACTGCTTGTTTCAAATGAGCTATGAAACCCTTATGACGTCCCGTCATTGCTGGAGCACCATCAGTAGCTGCCGACAAAATATTATGCATAGGTATTTCTTTCTCTTGAAAAACGTACTCATGGTATTAAATATCGTTTCTCCCTTTGTATCAGTTTCCAAATTTTTGCAAATAATAACTCTTGATAAATTTTTCGTCTTTTATGAACCGAACGTATGATAACAGCAGTACTTCGTTATTTGGTAGAGTGGATTCATCAAGTTGAA
The DNA here is from genome assembly GCA_036346225.1 of Platerodrilus igneus. Taxonomy (NCBI): domain Eukaryota; kingdom Metazoa; phylum Arthropoda; class Insecta; order Coleoptera; family Lycidae; genus Platerodrilus; species Platerodrilus igneus. Next base: position 2,712,351 of record JARFIW010000500.1, on the reverse strand, counting down.
TGGAAAAATTGCAAGTTTTAAGTAATCGCATAATGATATTTCAACGTCTTGAGCCATTTCGTCTATTCTCCTTTGCACTGAGTTATTACTCAGAGGAATTTTTCTGATGACATCTGCCGATGTCTTATGATGAAGAACAGTTTTATTACCTCTATGACTGCCGGCAAGATAAGTTCCTCGCCAATGGTATGTGGTTTTCCCGTTTTTGCGATTAACAATGAAATGTTATATGATGCTCGTAGTCCATCATCTTCTTGTTTAGAAGACGACGCAAATAGGTTTGATATAGTTGGCTGTTTCAAATATTTCTTCTGCAGTTCTTGAAAATAGGACAAATCTTTGTCCTTTTATCAGTATGCATTTTATTTAAATTTTCTTGTAGCCTAGAAGGCTTCATGGCTTCATTTGAGAAAACTTTTTGGCAAAGTAAACACATGGGTAATGATCGGTTTACAGGAGAGTGCGTAAATCCATATTTCAAATACAAAAGACTGTACTGCCGGCATTTCTTCTTAGATTCGGACATTTTGAAATCCAAAACTTGCCACGGTTTAAAATAAATTAACTTTTCAACGAATTTATAGATAATTATAAAATTAATGGTTATAATGACTTATATAACTTATCACTCACGAACATGGATTATTTGCGAAGCACACAAAAATAATAACACATTCCTAGAGCTATCCCTGTCTTTTATACGTTTGATTTCATACAAGCATCAACTTGTATGTTTTATCTTGTTTGCGATGCCGGTGCACTTTGTAAGCAAGTCATATCGCGTCTTTGCTTATCAACTTGCAAAGACTTGTTGCGGACAATATTAAACGGAATTAGGTATTCATAGACCTAATGCTGAATTAAATGTTTTAAAGTATATTTTCTCGATAACAATAACATAGACATTTTAGATAGCTAAATAAACTGTCTATTCATGCCAACTAGGTATTTTCAAAGTATTTTAATAAGGTAAGTACGTCACGAACGCCCCCCTTTTGCCCCTGTACTCGCTACCGCCCCCTTTGAAAGCTACAGCGCCCACTGGGGGGCGGTACCGCCCCCGTTGGGAACCTATGGGTTACAGTTAGATATAGGTATTATTAGTAAAAAACACAAGTTAGATATTATTATTAAAAAACATAAAACATAAGTCACTTAATACGCATATCAGAACAGTCTGCAATAGTTTTAGCAACAACTGTTCTGATATGCGTGTTTTCTAATAATATCTGTTTCTAACAGTAACCTAACCTATCATAGCAGCCACGGCATTACTGCCGCGAGACGCCCGTCTTTGTAAGGGCTAGTCCGATTTTAAAAATTCTAACGGGGTTAGATCGTTCGGGAAATTAGTGTTCAGATCCAATTAACAGATCGCCCAAACACCCTGCGGGAACCGCGCCCTGGATCAATGATCAAAACTGTCCTGATTCTCTCCAAAATATTCTACTCTGCGCCAATAGTATACTGAGTTGCTTCTACATAGGGGGCACTCTAAAGTTAAATTCAGACCGACCAGAAAAAAGTTGCAAAAAAATAGTTTTGTTGCCTGTGCTGGCTATTTCTCAAGGTGCACTGGCTATATCTTGGTGTGTCTTAGTTTGCACTAGTCCTAAATAATCTGCGCCAGTAATTCAACAGAGTTGTTTCAGCATGAGGGGGAGTCTAATGTCAATTCCTACCAGAAAAAGGTACCATAATATAGTTTGTATGCATGTGTTAGCTATTTTTCATGGTACGTTAAATTACGCTAGCTCTAAGTAACCTGCGCTAGCAGTAGCTTAGTTCCTCCACCATGGGGTCTATCGTTAACTTAGCTCCCCAGAAAAGAATCTACCATTATGTAGTTTCTATAGATGGGCTAGCTATCGCTAGCGGTGCGCTAGGTTGCGTTAGGTTTAAGTAACCGGTGCCAGAAGTATAAGTTCCTCCTTTATTGAGAGGGTGTTAACGCTAATTTAACGCCCCCTTCATCCGATTTAGTCCCGTAAATACAATAACTTTGATGCGCTAGTTTTTGTAAGGGGTACGCTAGGTTGTATGCTAGATATAATTAAGCTAGTATTATCGGCACAATATGAGATTGGAGGGGATGTTAACCGAGCTTCTATTATACTATTTTGGAATATACTGGAATCAGTTTCTCATTAAAATTCTGTCCTTCATTACCCAGACAATCAGAAACAAAATCTATGTAAAGTATGTTAAAAATATACAACGTATGATTGCGGTATTTGCAAAATTGATTTACATCCCCTTGAATGTTTTAAATTTTCCATGAAACTGCGGGTATAAAATGATATACAAATTATAAAATTCATACGGTACAAACCTTCTTTGTAAGAAATACGTAATAAAAATGAATAAAAACCCTTAACCATAAAAAATATTTAAAATACTAGATACGTATTTCGACCAGTATGTGGTAGTCATCAGTAGGAATTTGAAATTAAATAATAATTAGCTGTTGTTCCTGAAAACTTTAGAGGATATTCTCCTCACCACTTAGGCTGAAGTGAACCTTCCCAACATACAATTTACTAGAATGTTGCTTTAAACACTATCGAGGATATTCTCCTCACCCGCAGGCTGGTGTTCTCCACAACAAACAAGTGAATTGTGATGTTATAACTAAAATCTACTTAATTTATACTAATTCTAAATCTGCAGAAGCGGAACCAAATTATTCTTGCTTTCTCATTGGTTTTTGACCAATAGGGAAAGCAAAGCAGATGGCTCTATTGGCCATTTATCGGTGTTTAACAGGGGTCCTTTATGTTTAACAATTTTAATTGATTCATAGGCATTTAAGGAGGAAAACGTTGGTACCGCTTTTAACAATTTAACATTTTCATGTTTAACGGGGTGGTTGGTTTCAAAAATATGTTTGGCGACCTGAGACCTTTCGTATTTACCATATTTGAAGTGAGCAATGTGCTCTTTAAATCTTGTTGTTATATTTCTCTTGGTCTGACCAATATATTTTTAAAAACACCCTGGCTCTGAACAACTAATTTCGTAAATCCCAGACTTTTGCAATTTTTCCACCTTGTCTTTTGGGTTACCTAACAAATCTTTAATTTTATTAGTATTACTGAAAGCAATTTTGAAATTAATCTGTTTGAATATTTTATTAAGATCTTGTGTGGTTTTGAGAAACGAAAGTTTAACATATTTAACATTATTGTTAGAGGTGGTCGATTGCAAAGTCGTTGATCTACGGATGTTAATTCTATTTTTACACTTTCTAAAAATATTATCTATAATATCATAAGAGAAACCATTGTAATTCGCTATTTGTTTGATAAGAGCAAATTCCTTATTAAATCTGTTTTTATTTAATGGGAAATTCAACAATCTATTAATTAAAAAGTTAAATGAAGCCAACTTATGTTGTATGCTATGATTGGAGGAAGACAAAATAAAGCGATTTACATTGGTTTCTTTTCTATAAATGTCAAATTTCAATTTATTACCATCTCTAATTACTAATGTATCTAAATAGGGTAATTGTCCATTATTCTCTAGTTCATACGTAAATTTTATGCTTTGAAATTTTGAAATCAATTCTTTAAGAAAATCATCAACATTTGATTTAGAAGTGTCCAAAACTGCAAAAATATCATTCACGTACCGTAACCATATTCTTGGGAAGTATTTGGAGTTTTCTTTTAAGTCAGTCTCAAAGCGAGACATAAATAAATTTACTACGAAAAGTGATAGGCTATTTCCATAGCAGTGCCTTTATGTTGTTCGTTCAACTTGTTGTTGAATTGAAAACAGTTCTGGGACATGCAATGCGAAACAAGCTTGATATAGTCCTCGACTTTATCATCATCAGTATCACTATCTATAAGAACATTCTTTAAATATGTTAAAGTTCGTGGTATTGGAACACTAGGGAATAATGAACTGACATCAAATGAAATTAAGATTTCATTTTCTTCTATTGTGATATTTTTTACTTTATTAATAAACTCTAAAGAGTTTTGTACAGACAAACTGTTAAACTTTAACTTCTTAAATTCATTTGACAGCCATCGTGATAAATAGTAAGTCGGTGAGTTGATACCTGAAACTATTGGTCTCATCGATTTATTATTTTGTGAATTTTTGGTAAACAGTAAAGTTTTGGTATTTCAGGATTTGAAAAATCCATTTCAAAATTAGATGACAATTCAAAAAACTTTATTAGAAACGCATGCAGAATTCAACTTTTAAACAACTAACGCACTAGCGCAAGGAATGCCTCAGAACAAACAAGGACAGCTCATCTGATTATTAAAGATTTACGACAAAAGGGTTGTTATTATTTAAAGGCTTTCAAGGAGAATAGGGTGGTTATTATGGATAAACTAAACTATGTTGATAGAGTAGAAACTTTGCTGTCTGAGGGTCCTTACAGATCAATAGTCAAAAAACGTAAAAATGAAGTTCCTTTAAATAAAATGATTAAATCAACAGAGTCAGTTTTGAAAGAATGCCCAAACCTAATTTCGCCCACACTAAAATTAAAATTGACAATTTCAAATCCTGAAATGCCATAACTTTACTGTTTGCCAAAATTACAAAATAATAAATCGATGAGATCGACTCACCGACTTACCATTTATCGCAATGACTGTCAAATAAATTTAACAATTTATAGCTTTACAGTTTGTCTGTACAAAACTCTTTAGAGTTTATTAATAAAGTAAAAAATATCACATTAGAAGAGAACGAAATCTTAATTTCATTTGATGTCAGTTCATTATTCCCTAGTGTTCTAATACCACCTACTTTAACATATTTAAAGGATGTTCTTATAGATAGTGATACTGATGATGATAAAGTCGAGGACTATATCAAGCTTGTTTCGCATTGCATGTCCCAGAACTGTTTTCAATTCAACAAGTTGAACGAATAACATAAAGGCACTGCAAAGGGAAATAGCCTATCACTTTTCATAGCAAATTTATTTATATCTCGCTTTGAGACCGAGTTAAAAGGAAACTCCAAATACTTCCCAAGAATATGGTTAAAGTAGTAGGATTGGGGGATCCGAACGCAGATCAACCTTATGGGATTCACCCATTGGATCCACCCGATCTACTTTTTGCATGTAAATTCCCATAAGGAGGATCTGCTAAATTTTATTTTTAAGGAATTTCCTCCTTGCTCCCCTCCTTGCTCGGGCACCCCAACATCAAACATTTTGATTACGTCGCACCCGTTTTCTCTTCACCCACGTGATAAATTTATCTTCTTTGGTGTTAATTAATATTAGATTTTTCTCAGCTATCTGAATTTTTAGGAATTTTTAGATAGCATCATCCCCCAGGTAGCTACCCTCATTTTAAGATTTTTTTACCAGCAGCGATTTCTGACCGTCCTTATAAATTTTTAGTCACGCAATACATCAAATTAGTCTAGAGTGTTACGCAGAATCTGAATCTGCAAACGGATTTAAAATCCGACCAACCCTTACCGTTTTACACACATACCCTTTAGCGAACATACCGTCACCGCACCACTAATCGCTTTTAATGTCATCATACTTTCTATCTTGT